>JAOPSE010000041.1:5547725-10347725 GCA_029449295.1 Zea luxurians | reverse complement strand
CGAGTGCTACACTCGGTAAAGTCTTTACCGAGTGTCCAAAAAAAGTACTCGACAGAATCCTTTGCCGATAAAATATTTGCCGAGTATTATTTGTCGAGTATAAAATGATCTTTGCCAAATATCTTAGACACTCGGCAAAAAACGCGATTTCGGTAGATATATTCAAAATTCCGTCGAGAAAGGATCGACAAGGCATTCACCACAACATAGCAAGTTATTAGAATAGAAAGAAAACATGAAAAATGAAAGAAGCCAATTAGAAGTATGTTCGCTAGCTAGACGACAACCATCCCATCCAATCGTGCATCCTCAATTGTTCACTAACACCTAAGACTAATACCTAAGGGCTTGTTCGGTTGCGCAGAGATCGGACTGGATTGGTGGGGATTTAATCCCTTCATATTCAAACGTAACTGAACAAGGCCTAAAAGTAGGTCTAGATACAAGGCATGTTTGAAGCTATAGTAGATAACACTATAACAGCAAGCTAGCAGTTTGCCTTATTAGTTATTCTTGGAGACTGGAGTCAACTTGATCATCAGAAGAATAGGACGGGAAAAATTAAACCTGCCGTTTATCAGCTCTGGTAATTAATCCTCTCTTCGACCATGCATGCAACGCATGATCTGTTTATTTTCTCACACACGCCACTCACGCATGCATGGGGCCATGCATATATATAGGTACGTTCGTGACGACTGACGAGTACGCGCGCGCGATGCCCTGGTGTGTAGCTAGTCTAGACCCAGAGGGCGCCAGCGTTCATGAGCATGGGCACGAGCTCTCCGCCGAGGTGGAGCGACATGACATTGTTGGTGCCGCCGACGAGCTTGCCGCCGATGAAGACGGCGGGGACGGCGGGCGCCCTCCCTCCCAGCATCTTGAGCAGCGCGCGCTCCATGTCCTTGCCCCTGGGGTCGCTGTCCAGCTCGTGCACCAGCGCGTTCACGCTCAGGTCCGCCATCAGCTGCGTCACGGTGTGGCACATGCAGCAGCTGCTCAGCGTGAACACAACCACCGCACGCTCCGACGCCAGCTGCATCACACGGTCCATTCGTTCGATATCACTTATCGGTGAACTAGCTTGTCTTAGACTCTTAGTCGTTGTCCCTCTCTCTCTCTCTAGCTCTCGAACTCTCTCTGCCTGCTGTGTGGACGTACTATGGCCGGAGGACTACTGATGGTTTGGGAGCACAGAACTGGCTGCCTTTTATAGAGTCCGCAGCCTTTTGTAATAAGTAAGATCGAGCATGGAATTCATCAGCTTTTTGGAACAACCCAGCACGTACGACCTAGTTTACTGTGAGATGACTACTGAACGAAGTGCTAGCTGATCTCGGAGCTTCTGGGAAAAGCAAAATAACAAGGAATCAATAAGCTGCTGGAAGATATATACGTACAGCTGTAGTGTGACTCTAACTAGCTAGTTTGCAGAGCTAGCTAGCTAGACCATGTCACTAATAGTAAATGAGAGCTCTAAGTTGATGGTTTTATCACACAATCCGTCTGTAGAATTTTATTTCTATTGGCCAACCACTAGTGAAAGTTTCTTTAAGAAAATCGACATTTTCACTGGCGGTTCTAAAACAACCACCAGTGAAAATACTGATTTTAACTGACCCCTACACTGACGGCACTAGAAAACGCCGTGTAAATAGCTCTAGAACCGTCGTTATAGAGCTACTATGTACTAGTGTGTCATACATGAAGTAGCAAGTTCAAGGTACCGTCTTTGAAGATTTGGATCCAAAATGCTCTGTGGTTTGCTCATTGCATGCTTTGTTGAAAAGGACGGTACGCATGCGTGAGACCCATCAACGAATATAGATGTTTGGATAATGGATTAGCCGTTTTTGCAACAGGGGCCGAAGGAATTTAACTTCGGAACTATGTTGTATTGACATATTGAGAACCTCACAAGAGCGAACAATTTTTTTTCATCTCTTATCAGATCTGATATATATTCATATTCATTATTCAATAATGTTTCAGCAAACTATATTCGCTATCGGAGAATAGGACTTCCATCCATTAATTAATTTCAGTACCGTTATTGCATTTAAGGGAAGAAAACACTGTCAACAGTTTTAATGCAGGTTTTAACCACCAGAGGCTTTATGATGTATTTGATTTGAGGTCAAAGTAGGATGAGGTATGTTCATCCATGATTTGGGGGCACAGTCATCTCTAAAATTTACCATTTTTTTGTTTGATAGAAGCGATGAACTTGAATGAAACCATCTTAGTTTTTGTTTCGATGGTGGTCAGCTATCACTCCTCGAGCTGGGCGGGGGTGGCCATCCCAGTTTTCGGGACCGCGGGAGGGGCGAGGGCAGCACCGCCCGCTCGATTTTTTTGATCACGCCGCCACCGAAAATTACTCCGGTGTTCACCTTGCCCCTGCGTGACCCTCATCCAAACATCATAGAAAATGTAGACGCCCCCTTTCATTCCTCCTTGGACATCCAACCAAACAAACCCTTAGTGTCGGTTGGGTTTTCACAAACTGATAAACAACATATGTTCATAGATAGTTTGACCTAAAGCAAAACCCACCTAATCCAATAGATACTAATGAGTATATACAGGAAAGATGTCTAAGCGGGCGTCAATGGGTTGCCGAGCAACCCTAGAGTGTACAAGGCCTTTGGGCAAAAAAATATGTGCCACTGATTTCTGATAGATTCTGATTGTCATATTTTTCACTGATTCACATCGACCCTAATGGTAGTTTTGTGTGAGACCAGTTGAGTTGAAAAGCCAGTCTCCTTAGCTTTCCAACAATAACTACAACTACCAAAACGGAATCTGTAAGTGGCCTAGTATTCGTTTTCGTGAGACCTTCTGCAGTCCGCACCGGACTCGCGAATAAATTGGACTTCAGCTCCATTTGGGCGTATGCCTCTTCTACTTGGGCCTTGATCATATAGTTTTTTTTGCATATCCTCATCGTCGGACCCTAGACCCCTCTGACGATGGGCTCTGGTCTTGACGCTAGAAGGGTTCGGCTTACTCGGATCCGCATAGGCCCAGTAGTCCGGCCAGCTATCACTGAACCAACCGACTCTCGTGCCATCGGGAACCATAGACTGGAGACCCATCTATTTTGCTAATGAAGCGCTCCACGATGCCAAGACCCGTTATCCAAAGGTCTAGAAGCTCCTCTACGCCATCCTATGCGTCTCCATGAACTTGCACCACTACTTCCAAGCACATAAAATCTCCCGTAGTCACATCATACCTTCTCAGTGTTGTGTTACGTCACTCATAGCCACTAGACGCATAGCAAAGTGGGTTGCGGAGCAGGTAGAGTTCAATCTAAAGTTGATTCCGCATTGCACCATCAAGAGCCAAGCTCTAACCGACTTCATGGCGAAGTGGACCCTAGCCTTAGGGCTGCTTTTTATAGAGTAGGCGCATCCAGGGCATGTGGGACTTTGGTCCCCATTCACTGGCCCACTAGGCAATGTTCTTCGATGGCTCTAGTAGTTGTCGGGCCTGAGGGTCCAGCATTGTCTTGCTATGTCTAGATGGTGAGTAGCTATGATACGCAATCTGTCTCAACTTCTGAGTAACCAACAACATGGCATAACATGATGGCCTCATCGCTAGGCTCTACGCTATGGTAGAGCTAGGCATAAGGCAACTCTTGGCCAAGGGTGACTCAAGTTGTTCATCAAACAAGTCCATGGCGAGTGCATATGTCAGAATCTGCAACTCGTTGCATATCTGTTCGAAGTCAAGAAGCCAAAGCTACTCTTCGATGTGCTAGAGGTGCAGCTCATCCCACGCTCGAACAATGCCGACGCGGATCAACTCCCCTCCCTTGCCTCTTAACATGCACCGACACCTCTAGGGGTCTTTGAAAAAAGGCTATCACAAACGTCTTTCCTAATTGCTGCACCAGAGGAAGAAGATCTGACTGACATGAAAGCGCCTATCACCCTACTGGTCGCTCCTTCCTCAGGGATCCACCATCCAAGCCAAGTGTCATAGGGGCCATTTCTGGCGCATGGGTCGGTCCTAGCGTTGATCGGCCACAAATTAGGGATATTTTTTGTGAAGGGGTCAGTCCCTCCACCGATGATACCCATAGAAGCACATTCATGTCTAGAGACAGTCCTAGGTACAATGACTCCAATCCCAGCTAGAGCGTTTCCGGCATAGGAATCCGTTGCTCAATCTATAAGCTTAGGGTTGAATTTGGCTTAGGGGGCCGTCCGTTATCAACAAACTCTAGTCTACCCAACCGCCACCCAAAGGCTATGGTGCTTTTCAGAGCCCCTACTCAAGCCACCCCAGATGCATGGATCTCGAAGATTTGGGACTTCTTGAAAAATAAATCCCTCTCTGAGGATGATGCAGCTACGAAAAGATCTCCTACTTGGCTAGAAGATACTGCCTTTGGAAGGGGACCTCTATCGGTGCAGCACCAACAGGTCCCTTCTAAAGTGCATTTCCAAGGGAGAAGCTAGCAAGCTCCTCACTAAGGTCCATGAGGGTGAGTGTGGTAGCCACTATGAGGCTCGCATGCTAGTTAGTAAGGCCTTTCGGCACGACTTCTACTAGCCTACAACCCTCCATGATGCCACCGAGCTAGTACAAAGATGCAAGGCATGCCAGTTCCATGCCAAGTAGATTCAAACTCTAGCTTAGGCTCTACATGTCATCCCCCTATCATGAACCTTCGTGGTATGGGGGCTCAACATCTTAGGGCCCTTCACCAAGGCTATCGACGGCTATGAGCATCGCTTCATCGCCATCGACAAGTTCACCAAGTGAGCCAAGGCCATGACTATCACCAAGATTGACGCTAGCTCCTCTACAATTAAGTTCTTGAAGGGGGTCACTAGTCACTTTGCGGTCCCAAACTGGATCATCACTAACAACGACACCTAGTTCACTAGCTCCCTCTTTGGGGCATACTCTATGTTGATCTCAGCTTCAAGCTCTTCTTTTCCTCCCTGCACCATCCCTATAGCAGTGGGCAGGTCGAGCGCAAAAACATAAAGATCCTCAAAGGATTGAAGACCACATGAAACACATCTTATGGCCAACAAGACTAAGCCAAGCCACGCCACTAGGAAGACCCCCTTCTTCATGGTATACACCAACAGGACTATGCCAATGAAGTCCTACCCTCGGAGCTCACTGTCGGCTCCTCGTGTTAAGATGTTTGACAAGGCCTCACAAGACCGGCTCCGGCTTTAGGATCTTGACGTCCTCGAAGAATGATATCAGCATGCAGCCTTCTACAAAGCCATGTACTAGCAGACTCTTCGGCACAACTGCTAACACTATATCTAGCCCTAGTATCTCTAGATCAGGGACCTAGTTCTCCACCATGACCTCACATGTGCTAGAATGAACAAGTTCTCCTCTAGTTGGGAGCCTCCTATAAGGCCATTGCGACATCGAGGCCTGGCTGTGCATGACTGGCAACAGAGGACGAGACCCCACTCCCTAATCCATAGAACATCCAACAACTATGTAAGTTCTATCCATAGGATCTTGTAGAGGCCAACACACCAGGACTCACACCTGGTGCTATTGCCCCAAGGTCCAACACCCCAAGATCCTATCCTAACTATGTTTCCCAGAGGCCCACCTATGTATACAGATCCAATGTATTTCTATCCACAATTTCAATAAAGAATATTTTGTTACTTTATTTTTTTTGGGACCCACTTCTTTGTGTGCCTATTCTTTACTACCTTCGTGCCCTCTCTTAAGTAAATTTCTCTGAAACTGTCCTTGCATGCTGAGTGTGTGACCACCAGACTGTTCTGTGCGGTCCTCTAGTTGGCAGCCAGTCCCTCGTACTTAGTCCTTATGTGTTAGGCCTAGGGCATACCCTAATCACTAGGTAATCCATTGCAAGACACTCACATGGTGGGTCGTTGTGATCCGACCTAGAAACGCCCCACTAACGAGCTAATGTACGATAGGGACCTATCAGTTGTCTATGCACTTGATATTGCTACTGACATCATTCCAAAGTGTTTTCAAGAGCAGGATGTAAAGAGAAGTAAAAAGTCACAAATAAAGCACATGGCCCAATAGTTTGATCTATTTCCCACCTCTTTAAGTATGTAGGATTAGTTATACAAGTGCTAGCCCTGCTAGTAGATGCCTATAGGATACTACAAAAGAAAGGAAAGGTTCAATTGGCTGGGAGCCTAGGCTCTCATGTACTCCTACTCGTGAGACTCTAATCAGGTCATATTCAATGTCATAATCGGAGTCGGCTCCCATCTCCCGCACCCAATGCTAGGACACATGCTTTGTCACGTTGTGGATGGCTCTTTCGATGCTCTCCTCTGTCTCCATCTTTAGGCTCTAGAGATGGGGCCAAGGGTGATGCCCTCATCCTAGCTCTTAAGGCAGGTGAGGGCATATGTGGATCCCTTAATGTCCATCGCTCGTCCCTTAGACTCTAGGTGGGCCCTCACATGGCCCTTAAACTAGTCCAACTACTCCACCATCCTACCGAAGTTATGGACGCAGTGTCCCAATATTAGCTCATTCTTATGCCTTCTCGAAGCCGGTGACGGACATGGTGGATGGCATCTTCTTGAAGCAAGCCATCGCCATCTTCTCCACCTCTTGGTGGGCCTAGAAGATTGTGGGGCCTAAAATAGGGGCTATCCCTGCCAAGGCCCTAGCACTACTAAGGTCCACAATCCGCTCTGCCTCTTCTACATCTCATCACTCTAGGGCCATGAGCTATGCCGATAGGTTGCCATCGCGAATGGCAAGGGCGATCTCCTCCATCAACAGTGCACCCATCATGCCTAGCAAGGGTGGTCTCTCGTGTCGACATGTCAGCTCTTAGCTTCCAAAACTATGTTTGCTCTGTCTCGATGGCCGCCCAGCTGCCCCTGCGCGCTCCTGGAGTTCCATATCAAGATTCTACGCTATGAGTAGGTGCTCCACAAGGTGGCCCTCATCCTGCTAGAGCACCACATTGCGTGTGTCTATGCCCACAAACATGTCGTCTAGCTCCTAAGCGTGTGCCTCTACCATGATCGGCTAGCACATGTCGTCCTTTTGCGCCTCCCTAGCGGTAAGGAAGAGCTCCCAACTTTGATCCATCTCAAACTTTTGGGCAGTCGACATTGCATGGGCCTCTTCTATTGTAGCCTAGAGGGCCTTTGCCTTCTCTTCTTGCTCTTGCACCACAATAGCTTGCCCTGCTACAGTGCGCTCGGCCGCTTGGTACTTCGCTAAGTGCCTCTCACTTCCTTCAGTGCCTCCACCAAGCACTAGGTCACTTTCCTAGCCTACTCTTCTCATGTCTAGAGAAGGGCCTCCTTCTCCTTAAACTAGGTCTCCCATGACCACAAGGTGGCCTCCTTCTTCTAGCGTTGTTACTCATGCAAATATGCCTCCTGTATCACTGCTAGAGCCTAGTGCACCTCTTGGGTGGCAATCACCAAGTTAGGTATAGCATTGGGGGTCGCTGCCATAGCTGAGGACCCGAAGCTCCTACTTGAAAGTCGCCTAGAGGGGGGTGAATAGGCGAAACCTGAAATTTATCAACTTTAAACACACACTAAGGCTGGGGTTAGCGTTAGAATTAAATTCAAGTCAAAAGAATGTTTCTCTTGCTAAGAGTTGCTCAAAGAATGCGGATGATGTACGGGAGCCAACTCAAATCAATACTAGCAAGGAAATGTTAGAGAGGGAAAACAAATCAAACGAGAATTAAAGCGAGTGAACACGATGATTTGTTTTAACGAGGTTCGGTTCCAAAGAACCTAGTCCCCGTTGAGGAGGTCACAAAGACTGGGTCTATTTCAACCCTTACCCTCTCTCAAACGTTCACTTAGACCGAGTGAGCATTTTCCTTAATCTCACGGATCACTTAGACCCCGCAAGGACTACCACACACTTAGGTGTCTCTTGCTTCGATTACAAGTCTCTTGAGAATAAGAAGGGACAAAGAAAAGGCCAAACCAAGCGACAAGAGCAACAAAAGAACACAAGTGATCCTCTCACAAGCCCTAATGCACTAGAGTTGATTTTAGGGCTTTGAGTGAATTGATTGCTTTGATTGTGTCTTGGAGTGCTTGGATTTTGCTCTTGCAATGAATGAAGATTTCAAAAGGCTTGGATGGGAGTGAATGAGGTGGTTGTGGGGTATTTATAGCCTCCCAACCACTTCTAGCCGTTAGCTAATTTCTGTTGGCGATGGGCGCACCGGACAGTCCGGTGCGCCACCGGACAGTCACTGTGCACTGTCCGGTGCGCGCCATGTCAGCGTAACCGTTAGGGTTCTGAGCAGTTGACCGTTGGGGTGCCTTATCGTCTTGCTGCACTGGACAGTCTGGTGCCACACCGGATAGTCCGGTGACCTCTGACTTTGCTGCTTTGACTTCTGTGCGGCACTGTTCATCTCTGTTCACCTCTGCGCAGTCGATCATTGGCGCGTAGGGAGCCGTTGCTCCGCTGGTTCACCGGACAGTCCGTTGGCACACCGGACAGTCCGGTGAATTATAGCGGAGGCTGCCCTAGAATTCCCGAGAGTGGTTGGTTCAGAGGTTTGCGGGCCTGGCGTACCGGACAGTGTCCGGTGCACCATTTTCCAGCACACTCTAAGTCTTGCGCCATTTTTAATCGTGTCCCTAACTTGATTTCTTTCTTGGTTTGTGTTGAACATTATGCACCTGTAATAGATGAATTCTAGACAAATAGTTAGTCCATGTGTTTGTGTTGATCATCAACCACCAAAATTTATAGGAAATGGTTAACCCAATTTCCCTTTCACTACTCCCTCTAGATTCCAACATACGGGCCCTCTATTCCCTCTCCTAGACCTAGGTCGGGCTCCCATCGACCCATGACAGTTCCTACGTCACCACACTAATGGCCCACTCCACCAAGGCCGCTATTCATGGGGGCTTAGGGACATGGGACTCCACTAGGGCATTGTCGTCCATAGTGGTTGTGGCCCCTTCCACTGCTATGGGGGCCCAAGAAACCACCATGGTGCTTGCTTCTTTCCAGGGCTCATATTGTCACTCTATCGATGGGACCCCCATGGCCGTGCCGTTGGAGCTGTTCCTTCTAGGACCTCTACTAGCAGTGTATTGCTTTTGTTAGGGGTCGAGGCATCAACAGCTCCATTGACTAAGACATGGGCATGGTTGAGACTCCACCCTACAATGTCAGCGTTGTCACCATCAGGACCCTGGAGCTAGGCTGGTAGACCTGACTCAAGAACAACGGTTAGGAAAAGACTGAAGGCAAATGTACTAAGGGATCCCATAGAGTAATCATCTTACTTGCGAGCAGTACAATGAACCAGCATCAACCTAGAAGTGCATGCAGACCCATTCCCACTTGGGGGACCATAGACGTTTAGGCACTATGACCTGTGGGGGACAGATATCCCCCGGGTCCACTAAAAGAGTAAAAGACCTCACGAAAGGCCCAAGGGCCCAATAAATCGTAAGGCCATTCTTTCGTGGGCCTAGGGAGGAATAATCAGCAAAGCAGGTTGACACGAGGCCGGATTGGTGCAAACCTGGACGGCCCATAGCATTGAGCGAGAAATCACAACAGAAGACCCGACTTCCCCACGCTGGAGCATCATGCAGTAGAACCAGGCGAGAATAAGTCGGCTGAATCATAGGGAGATAGACTCGAACAGTTCACTATCTTTTAGGCGCACGTTGTTATCATATCCACGTGTATTGCCCCACAGTCGAGTATATAAGGCCTAGGGGGCACCCCTTCAGAACGATCGACCCTATTACTTAGCCACCCACTTCAACTCTCTGCATTCTCAATTCAGAGAGCTCTCTTGTAACCTCATTCACCCAGCATACTCACCAGGACGTAGGGTGTTACGCGTCTCTAAGCGGCCCGAACCTGTAAACATTGTCGAGTGTCCCTCGTGCAACTAGCACGAACCATTTTGCTACAGTCGTCGACACCGTCCTACTCCTAAAAACACCTTGAGGGGCAACCCCAGGTGTGCGGTCGGACCCAAAACACCGACAGCTGGTGCGCCAGGTGTGGGGTGTGTCGACGATCCAAGCTAGCTCAATGGCCGTCACCTTCCACAGCAAGATCACTCTCCGTCCCGGATCCGTATTCTGCTTTGGAACGATCTCGTCCATAGCCGACGAAAAGGGAATTCTACACCGCGTTGCAGATCTGCCGGGAAGGAAGCCTCCTCCAACAAACTCTGAAAATACCGGGGAAGCATTATCCTCAGCTCTCCGAAAGAAGATCGCCACGACAGCCACGCCATTCTACCCCGACGTTCTCTTCATCGGAAGAGTGGAGTCGCCTCCCGTCTCTGACGACGAGCCGACCGCGCCTGGGGAGGAACCACCTTAGTGGGAATCCCGCCGACGAAGAAATCGACACCGAAACATCCGGAGACATCACCAAGCCGGAGAACGGGATCCGGAGCAGCCTGTCTCATGAGACGAGGTCTTGGAGATAGGAGAAACTCCGGAAGAACGCGTCTTCAGGGAACGAAGGAACTCCCGACGACGTGATCGTCGACGAGCTCAGGAACAAGCCGAGCAAGACGCGAGGCAGCGCCGAGAAAATCCACTATTCGGCCGTAACCTGAACCCCGACTTCGCCCGAGCCATGAACACGCCGAGTGAAGTCGGAGGAGTGCTAGCTCGGATAGCTGACGGACTCCCTCGGACCCCAGACGCCGAGGGCTATCGACGCCTGCTCACCCAGGCAGCCAACCATCTTCTACCTCTCGCTCACCCGTCGAACGACTTGCGACACGCCATCAACAGTCGCCGAGACGCGCGGAGTTCCATCAATGCTTCGCACGAACGACGGCATGAGAACAAGATACGCTGCCGGGAGGAATACGACAGGGATCATGGCATCCCCACTCGGAGTCAAGCCACCAGAGCTGAATCAACAACGGCCTCGACTGGCGGAACTGCCCGGGGACGGTCGAGGAACCACAACAACTACTCCCCTCCCCGGGACAGGCATCATCCCCGACGACAGGAGGACACATGTGGAGTGTCTGCCCTTACTCCACGCCTTAGGGCCATTCAATGGCCCCCTAACTTCAAGGTATCCAATGTCGATAAATATGAACCTAAGCAGGACCCAGGAGGCTGGCTGGCCGTCTACACCACCGCCGCTTGAGCCGCCGGAGCATCCGAGGACGTGATGACTGCGTACTTACCCATTGTCCTCGGGCAATACGCACTGCAATGGCTACGACATCTACCTCGACACTGCATCGACGACTGGAGCGACTTCAGCCGGCGTTTCACGGCAAATTTTCAGTCCCTCTCCGACAAACCGGCGCAACCATGGGACCTCAAATCCATCAAGCGTCGGGGGGATGAAACTCTCCGATCGTACCTCAAAAGGTTCCAGACCATGAGAAATCGTATCCCTGAGGTCACGGAGGCGGCCGTGATCGAGGACTTCTACAGAGGATCCAATGACTCGGCCTTCGTCCGAGCCATATTACAGAAGGCACCAACTACCTCCGAGGAGCTGTTTCGGGAAGCCGACCTCTACATCACCGCCGACGAGCGAGCCCAGGACCTCATCGGAGGAGCAAAGCCCGCACCGGCAACACCACGACGCGACGCGAACCAGCAACCTGACAAACGCTGGGAGAAGAGACCGCGTGAAGAGGTGCATGCCGCCGGACCACCTGCCTCTCGCGCCCGGGGAGGACCTCGCGGAGGCGAGCGCACGCTGGACGACATCCTCGACGCCCAGTGCCCGTACCATAAGGACATGCGCCACACTCTTTGGAACTGCCGGGACTTCAAGCATTCCGTTGGGCACGGCCGACCCTTCCAACCTCTACCCCCTCCTCCGCCGCGGGGAGGACCAGAAGAACCACGACAACCCCAGCAGTAGGAGGAGGGAGGAGGAGGAGCCTTCCCGCTCGTTGACAGGGAGGTCAATGTCATCTTCGGCGGACACGGATCGCAGGAGAACAAAAGACAACAAAAGCTCAACGATCGCCAGATATTGGTGGCGACCACCGGCCCTCCCGCCTCATACCGGTGGTCGGAGCACCCGATCACCTTCACTCGGGCGGATCAATGGCTCAACTTCGACCATCCGGACAAATACCCGCTCCTCGTCGATCCGGTGATCCGAGAGAGCAGGGTGAAGAAGGTGTTAGTGGACGGGGGGAGCAGCATCAACGTCACCTTCCCCCGGACACTCCGAGGCTTGGGAGTTCACCTCAAAGAACTCCACGAGTCAGACACTCGCTTCTTTGGCATCGTGCCAACTGAGGGAGAATACCCGCTAGGCCACATCTACATGCCCGTCACCTTCGGGACTCCGGAAAACTATAGAACCGAGTTCCTGAGGTTTGAAGTGGCAAACTTTGACTGCGGGTACAACGCCATCGTCGGGAGGCCGGGACTGGCAAAATTCATGGCCATTCCGCATTACACGTACATGATATTGAAGATGCCGGGACCGCAAGGAATCATAACTTTGTGTGCCGACCTCCAAGGCGCCGCGGAATGTTTCCGAGTGGCCATCCAGGCACCCCTCACTACTAAACCGTCGGCAACTTCTTCGATCCAGGCAAACTCTAAGCCTGAGGAAGACCATACAGCACCGGCGAATGAAGCTCAAGCTGCGACCTCTATGCGGCCGACTGAAGAAACTAAAAGGATCAATCTGGGGTTTGCTGATGAACGAAAAACTACCATCATCAGCTCTAGCCTGGATGATAAATAGGAAAGCGCGCTCGTCCGGTTTCTGCAAGACAACCGAGACGTATTCGCATGGCAACCTGCGAATATGCCGGGAGTCCCGAGAGAACTGGCCGAGCACAAACTGAAGGTCTACCCCCAAGCAAGACCGATCCAGCAAAAGCTACATCGTTTCACGCCCGACAAGAGAGAGGCCATTCGCGCTGAGCTGGCCCGCCTGGTCGCGGCTGGGTTCATTAGAGAAGTGTTACATCCCGAGTGGTTAGCCAACCCTGTTCTTGTACTCAAAAAGAATAAAGTGGATTGGCGCATGTGCGTCGACTATACTGATCTCAACAAACATTGTCCGAAGGATCCCTTCGGGCTCCCAAGGATAGATCAGGTGGTAGACTCCACCACCGGATGTTCTGTGCTGTCTTTCTTGGATTGCTATTCGGGATACCATCAGATCAGCCTGGCAAAAGAAGACGAGGAAAAAACGGCGTTCATCACTCTGTTTGGTGCTTTCTGTTATACCTCCATGCCGTTCGGCCTCAAAAACGCTGGAGCGACTCATCAGAGAGCCATTCAAACATGCTTAGCCGATCACTGGGGCAAGCGTGTGGAAGCCTACGTAGACGACGTGGTAATCAAAACGGAAAACTTGGAAAACTTCATCGAAGACTTGCAGTTGGTTTTCAACAGTTTACGACGGTATCGGTGGAAGCTTAATCCCGAAAAATGTGTCTTCGGGGTACCAGCAGGGAAGCTACTCGGATTTATTGTCAGCCACCGGGGAATCGAAGTTGACCCGGAAAAGATTGAAGCTATCATGAAAATGGAAGCTCCACGATCACAAAAGAAGGTTCAACGACTTACCGGATGTATGGCCGCTCTGAGCAGATTTATATCCAGGCTGGGAGAAAAAGGTTTACCGTTTTACAAGCTACTCAAGAAGGTGGACAAGTTTCAGTGGACTTCAGAAGCGCAGGAAGCCTTGGACGCACTGAAAAAATTCTTGACAACCCCACCAGTACTGAAACCACCATGGCGAGCCACGTCAACTCAACCAGCTGAAGATCTGCTGCTATATATCTCTTGCACGACTCACGTGGTAAGCACCGCGTTGGTAGTCGAGCGAGCAGAAGAAGGACATGCCTACCCTGTGCAACATCCCGTTTATTTCATCAGTGAAGTTCTGGGTCCCTCGAAGAAAAAGTATCCTCAAGTGCAGAAGCTATTATACGCAGTACTTCTAACTGCCCGCAAGCTGCATCACTACTTTGATGACCACAAAGTCATAGTAGTCACCGGTTTTCCAATAGGGGATATTCTCCACAACAAGGAAGCCATTGGCCGAATAGCCAAGTGGGCCTGTGAACTGGGATCTCATGATATTGAATTTCGACCTCGTACTGCCATTAAGTCCCAAGCATTGGTTGACTTCGTATCAGAATGGACTGAACAGCAAATACCAGAGAACCCGAAAACTGCAGAAGTATGGAGGATGTATTTTGATGGCTCGCTGAAGCTGCAGGGAGCAGGCGCAGGAATTCTCTTCATCGCACCTGGAGGCGAACACCTCAAATATGCCCTCCAACTGTTATTTCCAGCCTCTAACAATGTAGCCGAGTATGAAGCTCTGATCCATGGACTAAACATCGCCATATCATTGGGCATCAAGAGATTAATGGTATACGGAGATTCTCTGGTGATCATAAGTCAGATAAACAAAGAATGGGACTGTTCGAAGGGTTCGATGGGAAAATACTGCACCACCGTCCGGAAACTAGAAGATAAGTTTGAAGGTCTAGAATTTCATCATGTGGAGAGAGATCGAAACACGACAGCTGATGTATTGTCCAAGTTAGGATCCAGCCGAACTCAGGTTCCACCCGGAGTCTTCGTGCAAGAAATACCATGACCGAGCATCTCAATGGATCAAGAAGAAGAGTGTAATATTATAGATCAACCCGAGTCAGACTCTGATGACTGGAGAAGGCCAATCATCAAGTATATAAAGAATGAAGAGGAACAGGATGACAAGAATTCAGCCAAGCGCATTGCCAGACAGTCGGCTCACTACACACTCATTGGGGAGACATTGTACAGAAGGGGTGCATCAGGCGTCCTCATGAAGTGCATTCTCCCATCTACTGGAAAGCGACTTCTGGAGGAGGTCCATGCTGGGCAATGTGGAATACATGCAGCATCCAAAACACTAGTCGGGAAGGTCTTCAGGTCAGGATTCTATTGTCCAACAGCGAAGAGTGATGCAGCCGAGTTAGTTCAGAGGTGCAAAGCTTGCCAATACTTGTCAAAACAACAACATCTACCAGCACAGCAACTGCAGACCATACCAGTAACTTGGCCTTTCACATGCTGGGGACTGGATATGATTGGACCTTTCAAGAAAGCTCAAGGAGGATACACTCATGTATTGGTAGCAATCAACAAATTCACTAAATGGATAGAGTTCAAGCCCATTGCCTCTTTGACCTCAGCTAAGGCCATGGAATTCGTACAAGACATAATATTCAGATTCGGGATACCAAACAGCATCATAACTGACCTAGGATCCAACTTTACAAGTTCAGATGTAACACCCCTGGTGTTACTGTAACTAAAACTTGAGCATGGCATCATAAGCATTGACATTGCATATGTTTGACATACCTAGAGTGCATTCACTAGGTAAAATTTTCAAACAAATTGTATTGTTTAAGTGTTTTTGCAAATAGAACCCTGGTTAAGGGACTTGACCCTAAATAGAGAGTAAAGGGGTAAAACCCAATCCATGATGAGAAAACCTAAAGACTTTAGGGAAAGAGTCATAGAATATCCCCAAAAACAAAGTTGAATCACATTTATACCCCTGGAATCCCAGAAACCCTAATTGGAACCCTGGAAAACCCTAAAACCAAACCCTAGGGGCCTAAGTGCAAAATTAGTCCACTTTTGGACTAAAGTGCAAAAACCAAGTTAAATAGGTATCTTTAGTCATTTGGGTCACATATATGTGAATTTGCAAGCTAAACCCTAAGTTTTGGACTCATTTGCAAAAAGGACCTCAATTTTGATTCCTATGCTAAGTCTGAAAACAGGGTTATAGGCCCAACTTTGGGGCTGTGTAGCTTTCAAAATAGTGAGAATTCATATTAGGTGACCACATCAAAGTTGAAGACCAAACATAGGAGAACAACTTTGTTTAAGGGTTTAAGCCATGTTCTTAAGAGAA
This sequence comes from Zea luxurians, assembly GCA_029449295.1. NCBI lineage: Eukaryota > Viridiplantae > Streptophyta > Magnoliopsida > Poales > Poaceae > Zea > Zea luxurians. The sequence continues at coordinate 10,331,816 of JAOPSE010000041.1, read as the reverse complement.
ATTTGGAGAAAATTTCAACCAAAGATAGACTGTCAGACTGCCTGAAGTCTGAATTTCAGATTAACAGGGTGATGGGATGAACTTTGAGCTCGATTTTGAGTGGGATCCAGTGACTTTTTGTGGGAGCACATTGTAGCAAAGTTATCACTGGAATATAGCTCTATAACTTTGCTGCAGAAAGTTGGCATAGGTTTCACACAAAATCGGGAGTAAATTGAGCTCCAAGAAGCTCTGTCAGGTGCTCTGATGGGGTGTTCACCATGGTACAGTAAGAAGATCGGACTGCCAGCTGGAGCGCTCGTCGCCGGCGATAAGGATGCCGCTGTGGCTCGGATTGGTCGTCGGCGGTCACGGTAAAAGCCCCCGGCGACGTGTCAGAACCTCATCGAGGTGGCAGGCTCTGGTTAAACGGCGATAACCGCGCTGTCACCGGAATCCGCCGCGCGGCATGTTCGCCAGCGCAATCCCAATCTCCTCGATCCTCATCCATTTACAACCAGCGGTCTATAAATTAACCACGCCCCCAGCTCCGCCATGAACTCAAGCAGCTGTTGCACCCATCTGTCCCCCGAATCCTTCGCTTGTGAGCACGAATTTCGGATTCGCCCCAATCCGGCTCTAGAACACCGTAAACTCTACCTCGTTGTGGTCAGCCCAATTCAGGTCAGCTCTTCCCTTCTGCTCCTTTGTCTAAGCATTCTCATGCATCTGTGAGGCTCACCGACCCACCTAATTGAACCGGGTCGCCTGGGATCACCGGGAACGCGACGATCTAGCCGCCATGTTCTTGGCCACCGTGGCCAGAGCACACCCTTTGCGCATTAGCGCAATTATGTTGGGGAAAATGCTCCCCTGATCATGAATTTGGTTTGGTCTTAGTCTAGGCACCGGTCTTGGAGCAATTCGGCCGGTCTGCGTGCTCACCGGAGTTCGTCCTCCACGCGACGCCGTCGAGGACCCTCCCCTGCGAAGAATTAGAAGTCCGAGGGGTTTTTGGGGAAGCGTTAGTGACTCTGTGAATAGCACTTCGGTTCTGTTTCTGGTTGTTCAGAAAGGCGAGGGCTTTTCTACAAACCCGCCATCGCGCGCGGGCGCTTTCTCCCTCTGAGTTGGGCCACTGGGCTGAAATCAGCCCAGTACTATTCATAAGCTTTTCTTTTTCTTTTTACTCTAGAGTTAAAATAATTATAGAAAACAGTAGAAAAATGATAAAATTGTGAAACCAATTTTCCTAGGTTCATTATTTTCTCTAGAATTTAATAAAAATAGTTTTGTGATTTTTAGAGGAAATAGGGAATTTTAGGGCATTAAAAATAGCTTAAAGAAATAATTCTGGATTTTTAAAGGATAAATGGTAATCCCAAAAATACTCAAAATTTTTATATGAGTTCCTCATAGTATTTAGAAGCCTTGGGTAGAATTTGGGTTGATTTGGACCTTGTTTGATCACCAAACCCTAAAACACCCCCCCTGCCCTATGAACTCCTTTACTGACTCCGGAAACCCTAAGTTCTCGGAGTACCGTGAAAAAAAGTTGTATTCAAGACCTAGATAATAAGTTTACATTATCTTTGCACCCTCATGAGCATCCCATGGCATCCATTCTTATACATATATATGGTTATGTTAGAACACGAAGAAGAAGAGGAAGTCACCGAAGAAAGGACACCACCACCCTCGGATTCTCAAGCAGGCAACTGCTTCTACTTTGATATTTGCGGATCCGAGCCAGACTCACCTGTTAACAAAGGCAAGCCCCGGTGCATGCAACCCTTTTCCTTGTGTTTTTAAATACTTTTCGCACACTTCAAGTCTAGTGAAATGTGCATTAGGTTATCGGGATTGCTTGAAACCCTTTGATGCATTGCTTTCCTTGATATCCACACCTTTATGGATACTTCTGGTGAAGTATCAAAATTGTTTTACAAAAATGCTTAGCCCTGCTTAGGACTTGTGGATAGAGGTTGTCTTTTGCTGTACTGCCTAGCTCAGGGGTTATCCTGAGGAAAGATGACTTCTACCTGCAAGAATATTTTCTTTGGAGCAATGGTGGGATCTTACTGCAAAGTTCCCTGTGATGCTCTTTTCATCCTAAGGAACATAAACAATCCTAAGGATGGAAGTACTAAAATCGAAACTTGGGTTAGGAACAGGTGATGTTCTACCCAGGTTGATTAAGGATTGAACGTGTATGTAGGCGTGCTGATCGAGGACCCTTTAACTGGTCACATGCCTCGTCATGGGTAAGCCTTGCCTCGGGCAGACTAAGGCCAGAATAAGATAACACGAAATGGGCGTGGAGCGGTGGCGGGAGTAGCGTGTACCCACCGTGGCAAGAGGCTGGACGGTGGTGTATATGTGCTCTCGGTTTGCGTGAACCTGATCTGGTCTTAAGAAACTCGGTGGCGGGTTGACATATGCAAGGGTTAAGTGCTACATATGTCGTGTGATCGGAGATCCTCAGCTGAGTATAATCGATTCGGATCGCCGTACCTTCGCGGTTATGAAGACTTGGTCACTTCCCTGCAACCTAGAGTCAAGATGTGAACAGTATGGATAAAAATGATGCTGTACTAATGAAATGATGAAATTAGACTAGAGGCAAACAGAGTCTATTAATACTTAACATGGCATTAAAAGGTTGAAAGTAAGGACTCACTTTAGTAAGCTATTTCTGCAAAAGTATCTAAGTAGATTCTTGCTAAAGCCTCTCCTTGATTCCCATTTATCCAGCATACCCTTGAGAGTCTTTTCCTTAGTCGGGTAAGACTTGCTGAGTAATTCCATACTCAGGGTTTATCCCCTTGTTGTTTTTAGGTGAGGAGGCAGCAGATTTCTGTTGCTTCTGTACCAAGGTGGTTCCTAATGAAGATAAACAAGAATGAAGTGCAGGAGGAAAGGATCCTCCACTAAGACTTTTTGTGTGATAGCTGTCGGGAGGAGTTTTTACCTCCCTTGGTATGTGTAATAATAATACTCTGCACTCGTTATATATTCCTGGTCTGTAATAAACAACGTGATCTTACTTTTTAATAAATGAAAGCTTATGTAATCGCTTCCGCATTTCTTTATCTCCGATGTTCTGTAATGTCTGCAAGATGGGTGAGACGTTCCTAGAAAGGTAAGGAAAGATACCGAGCTTGTCAAGTAGTTCAGGGGCACCTATAGGGTTGTCTGAGGTCCGTTGGACAAGGACAACTGTAGGTGGGCCTAATTACTTGGGGAGGTTCCGTCACAGCTGGTATCGGAGCGTAGCCCTTCTTGCCAGATATTATGTGGCATTTTCAAAAGGATTTCCTAAGACTTATCTAGAAAATTGCTTGTCTTCTTACCTAAGTATTTCTGAAGAGTTTATTTCAAGGACTAGATAGGAAGAGTGCAATGTATAGAAGGTTGAATCGACTAAGGTTGATTCTGTACTTATTCATGCATCATGCTAAGAATTATACTAATAAATTTTCCCCTTAGCAAATGCCGCCACGTACAAGGAAAACGGCACGTAAGCACACTGGACCCATCGGTGTGCCTCGGCATCAACTTGCCCCACGAGAGCAAGAGCAAAACAGCAGTAGCGGGAGCAACGATCCTATTGGTGATCTCAAAGCTCGCGTGAATCATCTCCAAGCGGAGTTGCAGTGCAGGACTAATCTATGGGTTGCGGACAGTGACCGGATAAATGATTTAAGAAGTTACATCCGCACCCTGCAAGATCAACTAGCTGACCGAGATTTGGCACTTGATTGGGCAGTGCAGTCTCGTTCGGTAGCTTTAGCTAAGGAAGCAAAGGCTCGAGCACGAGTCAACGAACTTAGCGTTGCTGTTGATAACTTGCAGGTATATTGCAATACTTTACATGAAGAAGTTCATGTACTGTATTCGCAATTACACCCAAATGTCCCTGCGGATCCCGTCAGGTCTGAAGCCGGACCCTCGCACACTGCGGGCGAAGCGCTTGGTGGCGAGTTAGACCTTTTTAGGCCCCCTCCTTCTTTGAGGCTGGTCGACGTATGGTCTCCCACCCCTGACGATGAAGCCACCAAGAATAAGCAGGAGTAGTAGTATAGTTGTAAAAATAGAAATAGTATGTTGTATAATAGGTGGAACTTTTGTATAATGGGTAATGTGTCATGTTATGTAAAATCGAGTCTGTATCATTACTTTTTATAGTAATGTAAAATGGAAGGTCTCTTTGGCATATTATGTTTATTTCAAATGTTCTTTGCCTCAGATGCCGACCAGGACTCGTGGACAGGACGCAGCAGGAACTTCTGGGGGTAGGGATGTCACCCCAAATCCACCTCCGGTTCCGCCCACGTTGGCCGAGGCGATTGCCGCCTTGGTAAATGCCACCGCAGACAATACCCGCTTCCTTAGGGAAATGGCGGGTCAACAGCAATTCTAGCAACAGGCAGGAAGGGGTTATCAGCAAGGCTCCCATGAAACCACCTATCTGGACTTCTCTGAAACTCGTCCACCCCTATTCGTCAAGGCAGAGGACCCGCTGGAAGCCGACGAGTGGATACGGGTCATTGAACAAAAGTTTGGTCTTCTTCGTTGTTCAGAAACGCAGAAGCCATTATTCGCAGCACAGCAACTACGTGGCCCTGCCAGTACCTGGTGGGGAAATTTTGTGGCTATTCAACCTGTCAACCATCAAATCACTTGGGAAGAATTTAATGCAGCCTTCCGTGAGCACTACATACCTGAAGGTGTGCTGCATATGAAACAAGAGGAATTCATGAAGCTGAAACAAGGAGGAGATACCGTCAACCAGTATCTCAACAAGTTTAATCACCTGTCGCAGTATGCCATCGACTAGGTGAATACTGATTTGAAGAAAAAGAACTGCTTCATGAGGGGTCTAAATGACCGGTTGCAGCGAAAGATGGCCACATGTATAGATCTCACATATGGAAAGGCTGTCAATACAGCCTTATCTGTTGAAGCAAAATACGCAAGTTCTGGGAAGAACAAGGGATTCGGTGGTGAGAGGCCTAATCAGGGCCAGGCGAAGAGGCAACGGTTTGTCATCCGGCCTTCTAGCCAAAATCGCACTTTTTCTCGTCCACCTGCATTCCCTTTCAAGCAGCCAATTATTATTCGCCCCAGCAATACCCCCACTTCCCCAAATCAGCCGGGTGCCCCAGGCACTCGATTCCCTGCTTTGCTCAGCTCTTCAACTGGGTGTTTCAATTGCGGCAAGTCCGGACATTTTATCAAAGACTGCCCATATCCCAAGCAAAATCAATCCAATGCTCAGCAAGGATCTGGGAAGTCAACTCAGCCCAAGGGAAATACTGTGGGGAGGAATACAAAGAAGACGGGGCATGTATATTACACCCAAGTGGCCACTACACCGGAAGGAGAGCCAGTGATGATGGGTACGTTTCCCGTGGCCAGTCACCCTGCAATTATTCTTTTTGATTCTGGTGCTTCGCATACATTCATTAGCAAGAAATTTGTGGAGCAACATCACATTGCATGCCATGAATCAAAAGAGGGATTTAAAATTCATTCACCTGGGGGACATATTTTTACTTGAGAAGTGGCCTATGAAGTGCCAGTAACAATAGCCGGACGGAACTTTCCTGCTAACATGATTGTTCTGAAAGGCCAGGATATAGATGTAATTTTGGGTATGAATTGGTTAACCCAACACAAGGCAATTCTCAACACTGAACTCAGAACCGTCAGGTTGAGTTATAATCAAGAAGAGATTCTTTTATCTCTCCCCGTAACCAATCCAGCCAAAGCTTCTGGTAGAGTATACGAAGCCATTGTACCAGAAATCAAGGATATTTCGGTAGTATGTGAGTTTCCAGATGTATTTCTGGAAGATTTGCCTGGACTGCCCCCTGAAAGAGATGTAGAATTTGTAATTGAGCTAAAGCCCGGTATGGCTCCCATCTCCCGAAGATCGTACCGTATGCCCCCTAATGAGTTGGCGGAATTGAAGATTCAATTACAAGATCTACTGAATAAGGGATTCATCCGGCCAAGCTCGTCTCCATGGGGTTGCCCCGCCATTTTTGTTAAAAAGAAGGATCAAACCTTGCGAATGTGCGTGGATTATCGACCCCTGAATGAGGTCACCATTAAGAATAAGTACCCTCTTCCAAGGATCGACATCTTATTTGATCAACTGATTGGAGCGAGGGTATTCTCCAAAATTGATCTCAGGTCGGGCTATCATCAAATCCGTATTCGGCCCGAGGATATACCGAAGACCGCGTTTACTACACGGTACGGATTGTTTGAATACTTGGTAATGTCTTTCGGGCTCACAAATGCTCCTGCCCACTTCACCTATTTGATGAACTCGGTGTTCATGCCCGAGTTGGACAAGTTCGTGGTGGTCTTCATCGATGATATCTTGATATATTCTAAAAATGAAGAGGAGCATGCTCAACATCTACGGATTGTATTAACGCGCCTGAGGGAACATCAGCTGTATGCCAAGTTCAGCAAGTGCGCGTTCTGGCTGGAGGAAATTCAATTTTTGGGGCACGTGGTATCGGCCAAAGGAATTGAGGTAGATCCTAGCAAAGTCAAAGATATTCTGGAGTGGAAACCCCCAACCACTGTTCACCAAGTCCGGAGTTTTCTTGGACTAGCTGGATATTATCGCAGATTCATACCCGATTTCTCTAAACTTGTGAAGCCAATCACAAGTTTATTGAAGAATGACATTAAATTTAATTGGTCTTCGAGGTGTAATGAAGCCTTTGAGCAATTGAAGACATTATTAACCACTGCTCCGGTATTGGCTCAACCGGACATCACCAAGCCTTTTGATGTATATTGTGATGCGTCAGGCAGTGGACTCGGCTGTGTATTAATGCAAGAGGGCCGAGTAATTGCATATGCTTCAAGGCAGTTGCGCCGACATGAGGAGCATTACCCAACTCATGATCCGGAGCTAGCTGCTGTGGTTCATGCCCTGAAAATTTGGCGTCATTATCTGCTGGGAAATATCTGTCATATATATACAGATCATAAAAGCTTGAAGTACATCTTCACCCAGTCAGAATTAAATATGAGGCAAAGACGATGGCTTGAGCTTATTAAGGACTATGAACTGGAGATCCATTATCACCCAGGCAAAGCCAATGTGGTGGCAGATGCACTAAGCCGTAAGGCTTCCTGCCACTGTCTTATGGTGAAGACCTCTGATAACACTTTGTGTCAAGAGATGGAAAAGTTAAACCTGGGGATGATCCAACAAGGGACTCTGAATCAGCTAAAGCTTGAGTCAATCATTTTGCAAAGGATAATTGATGCTCAAAAGAATAATCTGGGTATGAAGCACATACGAGAGAAGATAAGGGCTGGAACAGCCAAATGTTTCAAGGAAGACGATCAAGGTGTGCTATGGTTTAATAACCGCATAGTAGTGCCAAAGGACGAAGAACTCCGCCAGCAAATTCTTGATGAAGCACATCTTAGTCGCTATTCTATTCATCCCGGAAGCACTAAGATGTACCAAGACTTAAAGCAACATTACTGGTGGACGAAGATGAAAATTGAAATTGCACGCTATGTGGCTAAGTGTGACACTTGCAGACGTGTCAAAGCCATACACATGAAAACTGCTGGTCCATTACAATCTTTGCCGATCCCAACATGGAAATGGGAAGATATAAGTATGGACTTTATTGTGGGACTGCCCAGGACGGCCAAAGGGTATGATTCTATTTGGGTTATCGTTGATCGACTCACAAAGATTGCCCATTTCTTACCCGTCAGGGCCAAATATACAGTAACCACTTATGCAGCATTATATATTGCCCGTATTCTCAGTTTGCATGGTATTCCAAAAACTATAGTGTCGGATCGTGGACCTCAGTTCGTATCCAAGTTTTGGGAAGAACTTCATAAATCCTTGGATACCAGATTGCTCCACAGTTCGGCCTATCATCCTCAAACAAGTGGACAGACTGAGAGGGTCAATCAAATACTTGAGGATATGCTGCGGGCTTGTGTTCTGGACTTCTCACAGAAATGGGATGAATGTTTGCCCTTAGCGGAGTTTTCATACAATAACAGTTATCAAGAAAGTATCAAGATGGCACCTTTTGAAGCTTTATATGGGCGACGGTGTCGAACTCCGCTAAGTTGGTCTGAACCTAGAGAAAGGTACTTCTTTAGACCTGATATGGTAAAGGAGGTCGAAGAAAAGGTTCAGAAAATTATTCACAATATGAAGAAAGCTCAGACTCGACAAAAGAGTTATGCAGACCGACAACGACAACCCTTATGCTTTCTGGTAGGCGACTATGTCTACTTGAAAGTTTCACCAATGAGGGGTGTATCGCGTTTTGGGGTTAAAGGGAAACTTGCACCCAGGTATATTGGTCCATTTCCAGTACTTGAGCAATGTGGGCCAGTGGCATATCGACTGCGACTCCCCGAAATTCTGTCTGCCATCCATAATGTGTTCCATGTGTCGCAATTGAAGAAGTGTTTTCGGGTTCCCGATCGAACCATTGAAGTGACAGATGTTGTCCTGGAACCAGATTTAACGTACTCGGAACATCCTATTCGAGTTCTGGATCAAAAGGACAGGGTTACCCGGAGAAAGACTCTCAAGTTCTACAAGATACAATGGAACCAACATACTGAGGAAGAGGCTACGTGGGAAACTCAAGACTTCTTGAATAAGAATTTCCCAGGCTTTCTAGCCTCATGTAATTTATAAAGTGTATATAATTATTGCAATAAAGGAGTGAACCCCCATACCACCCCTGCCTTGTGCCAGAAATAAGGAAAAACAAATGTGAAGCATTTCCTTTTCCATTACTCACCCTAAGACTTTAAATCTCGGGACGAGATTCTTTTATGGGGGGAAGGATGTAACACCCCTGGTGTTACTGTAACTAAAACTTGAGCATGGCATCATAAGCATTGACATTGCATATGTTTGACATACCTAGAGTGCATTCACTAGGTAAAATTTTCAAACAAATTGTATTGTTTAAGTGTTTTTGCAAATAGAACCCTAGTTAAGGGACTTGACCCTAAATAGAGAGTAAAGGGGTAAAACCCAATCCATGATGAGAAAACCTAAAGACTTTAGGGAAAGAGTCATAGAATATCCCCAAAAACAAAGTTGAATCACATTTATACCCCTGGAATCCCAGAAACCCTAATTGGAACCCTGGAAAACCCTAAAACCAAACCCTAGGGGCCTAAGTGCAAAATTAGTCCACTTTTGGACTAAAGTGCAAAAACCAAGTTAAATAGGTATCTTTAGTCATTTGGGTCACATATATGTGAATTTGCAAGCCAAACCCTAAGTTTTGGACTCATTTGCAAAAAGGACCTCAATTTTGATTCCTATGCTAAGTCTGAAAACAGGGTTATAGGCCCAACTTTGGGGCTGTGTAGCTTTCAAAATAGTGAGAATTCATATTAGGTGACCACATCAAAGTTGAAGACCAAACATAGGAGAACAACTTTGTTTAAGGGTTTAAGCCATGTTCTTAAGAGAAATTTGGAGAAAATTTCAACCAAAGATGGACTGTCAGACTGCCTGAAGTCTGAATTTCAGATTAACAGGGTGATGGGATGAACTTTGAGCTCGATTTTGAGTGGGATCTAGTGACTTTTTGTGGGAGCACATTGTAGCAAAGTTATCACTGGAATATAGCTCTATAACTTTGCTGCAGAAAGTTGGCATAGGTTTCACACAAAATCGGGAGTAAATTGAGCTCCAAGAAGCTCTGTCAGGTGCTCTGATGGGGTGTTCACCATGGTACAGTAAGAAGATCGGACTGCCAGCTGGAGCGCTCGTCGCCGGCGATAAGGATGCCGTTGTGGCTCGGATTGGTCGTCGACGGTCACGGTAAAAGCCCCCGGCGACGTGTCAGAACCTCACCGAGGTGGCAGGCACCGGTTAAACGGCGATAACCGCGCTGTCACCAGAATCCGCCGCGCGGCATGTTCGCCAGCGCAATCCCAATCTCCCCGATCCTCATCCATTTACAACCGGCGGTCTATAAATTAACCGCGCCCCCAGCTCCGCCATGAACTCAAGCAGCTGTTGCACCCATCTGTCCCCCGAATCCTTCGCTTGTGAGCACGAATTTCGGATTCGCCCCAATCCGGCTCTAGAACACCGTAAACTCTACCTCGTCGTGGTCAGCCCAATTCAGGTCAGCTCTTCCCTTCTGCTCCTTTGTCTAAGCATTCTCATGCATCTGTGAGGCTCACTAACCCACCTAATTGAATCGGGTCGCCTGGGATCACCGGGAACGCGACGATCTAGCCGCCATGTTCTCGGCCACCGTGGCCAGAGCACACCCTTTGCGCATTAGCGCAATTATGTTGGGGAAAATGCTCCCCTGATCATGAATTTGGTTTGGTCTTAGTCTAGGCACCAGTCTTGGAGCAATTCGGCCGGTCGGCACGCTCACCGGAGTTCGTCCTCCGCGCGACGCCGTCGAGGACCCTCCCCTGCGAAGAATTAGAAATCCGAGGGGTTTTTGGGAAAGCGTCAGTGACTCTGTGAATAGCACTTCGGTTCTGTTTCTGGTTGTTCAGAAAGGCGAGGGCTTTTCTGCAAACCCGCCATCGCGCGTGGGCGCTTTCTCCCTCTGAGTTGGGCCACTGGGCTGAAATCAGCCCAGTACTATTCATAAGCTTTTCTTTTTCTTTTTACTCCAGAGTTAAAACAATTATAGAAAACAGTAGAAAAAAGATAAAATTGTGAAACCAATTTTCCTAGGTTCATTATTTTCTCTAGAGTTTAATAAAAATAGTTTTGTGATTTTTAGAGGAAATAGGGAATTTTAGGGCATTAAAAATAGCTTAAAGAAATAATTCTGGATTTTTAAAGGTTAAATGGTAATCCCAAAAATACTCAAAATTTTTATATGAGTTCCTCATAGTATTTAGAAGCCTTGGGTAGAATTTGGGTTGATTTGGACCTTGTTTGATCACCAAACCCCAAAACACCCCCCCTGCCCTATGAACTCCTTTACTGACTCCGGAAACCCTAAGTTCTCGGAGTACCATGAAGGAAAGTTGTATTCAAGACCTAGATAATAAGTTTACATTATCTTTGCACCCTCATGAGCATCCCATGGCATCCATTCTTATACATATATATGGTTATGTTAGAACACGAAGAAGAAGAGGAAGTCACCGAAGAAAGGACACCACCACCCTCGGATTCTCAAGCAGGCAACTGCTTCTACTTTGATATTTGCGGATCCGAGCCAGACTCACCTGTTAACAAAGGCAAGCCCCGGTGCATGCAACCCTTTTCCTTGTGTTTTTAAATACTTTTCGCACACTTAAAGTCTAGTGAAATGTGCATTAGGTTATCGGGATTGCTTGAAACCCTTTGATGCATTGCTTTCCTTGATATCCACACCTTTATGGATACTTCTGGTGAAGTATCAAAATTGTTTTACAAAAATGCTTAGCCCTGCTTAGGACTTGTGGATAGAGGTTGTCTTTTGCTGTACTGCCTAGCTCAGGGGTTATCCTGAGGAAAGATGACTTCTACCTGCAAGAATATTTTCTTTGGAGCAATGGTGGGATCTTACTGCAAAGTTCCCTGTGATGCTCTTTTCATCCTAAGGAACATAAACAATCCTAATGATGGAAGTACTAAAATCGAAACTTGGGTTAGGAACAGGTGATGTTCTACCCAGGTTGATTAAGGATTGAACGTGTATGTAGGCGTGCTGATCGAGGACCATTTAACTGGTCACATGCCTCGTCATGGGTAAGCCTTGCCTCGGGCAGACTAAGGCCAGAATAAGATAACACGAAATGGGCGTGGAGCGGTGGCGGGAGTAGCGTGTACCCACCGTGGCAAGAGGCTGGACGGTGGTGTATCTGTGCTCTCGGTTTGCGTGAACCTGATCTGGTCTTAAGAAACTCGGTGGCGGGTTGACATATGCAAGGGTTAAGTGCTACATATGTCGTGTGATCGGAGATCCTCAGCTGAGTATAATCGATTCGGATCACCGTACCTTCGCGGTTATGAAGACTTGGTCACTTCCCTGCAACCTAGAGTCAAGATGTGAACAGTATGGATAAAAATGATGCTGTACTAATGAAATGATGAAATTAGACTAGAGGCAAATAGAGTCTATTAATACTTAATATGGCATTAAAAGGTTGAAAGTAAGGACTCACTTTAGTAAGCTATTTCTGCAAAAGTATCTAAGTTGATTCTTGCTAAAGCCTCTCCTTGATTCCCATTTATCCAGCATACCCTTGAGAGTCTTTTCCTTAGTCGGGTAAGACTTGCTGAGTAATTCCATACTCAGGGTTTATCCCCTTGTTGTTTTTAGGTGAGGAGGCAGCAGATTTCTGTTGCTTCTGTACCAAGGTGGTTCCTAATGAAGATAAACAAGAATGAAGTGCGGGAGGAAAGGATCCTCCACTAAGACTTTTTGTGTGATAGCTGTCGGGAGGAGTTTTTACCTCCCTTGGTATGTGTAATAATAATACTCTGCACTCGTTATATATTCCTGGTCTGTAATAAACAACGTGATCTTACTTTTTAATAACTGAAAGCTTATGTAATTGCTTCCGCATTTCTTTATCTCTGATGTTCTGTAATGTCTGCAAGACGGGTGAGACGTTCCTGGAAAGGTAAGGAAAGATACCGAGCTTGTCAAGTATTTCAGGGGCACCTATAGGGTCGTCTGAGGTCCGTTGGACAAGGACAACTGTAGGTGGGCCTAATTACTTGGGAGGTTCCGTCACATCAGAGTTCTTCGACTTCTACGAGCACAAAAGCATTCAGATCAAGTATGCTTCTGTAGCACACCTGAGAGCCAACGGGCAAGTTGAGCGAGCCAACGGGATGATACTGGAGGCACTCAGGAAAAAGGTCTTCGATAAGAATGAAAAGTTCGCAGGAAAATGGATAAGGGAATTGCCCTATGTCGTCTGGAGCCTAAGAACCCAACCTAGCCGAGCTCTGCATGGAAACACTCCTTTCTTCATGGTCTATGGGTCGGAGGCAGTGTTACCCGCCGATCTTAAATTCGGGGCGCCAAGGTTGATCTTCGAAAACATAGCAGAAGTCGAAGCCACTAGGCTAGAAGACATTGATATACTCGAGGAAGAACGGCTGAATGCGGTAATCCAATCAGCAAGGTACCAGCAGACTCTAAGGCGCTATCACGACAAGGCCGTGCGACAGCGATCCTTCTCAGCAGGAGATCTCGTCCTCCGCCGAATTCTAACAGGGGAGGGACGGCACAAGTTATCGCCCTTATGGGAAGGACCCTTCGTGGTAGCAGAAGTCACTCGGCCAGGATCATATCGTCTCACTCAGATGGATGGCACAGAAGTCGGGAACTCCTGGAACATAGAACACCTCAGGAAGTTTTATCCCTAGTTGTATTCCAAAAGCTACCGGGACGACGATGTACTCTGTAAAATGGAAATATGTCATCAATAAAAAAAGGGGGCTTCAAAGATACTCAGTTTGTTCAAGATTGACTCGCATTCTTACTTAACTCGGGGTGACCACTATACCCTGCTAACGGAGCAATTGGCTTGAGTCGGTAACGACTTAAGGCGGTGCAACATGCTCACGCTTACTTAACTCGGGGTGACCACTATGCCCTGCTAACGGAGCAATCGGCTTAAGTCGGCAGCGACTTAAGCCGGTGCAACATGCTCGCGCCTACGCAATTCAGGGTGACCACTACGCCCTATTAACAGAAGCAATTGACTTAAGTCAGCAGCGACTTAAGGCGATCTGACGTGATTACAATTACTCATATAAGGATGGTTTCTATATCCCGCAAACAAATTTCAAAACCATCACACATCATTTTACAACTACAAATTTATGAACTGATGAATTCTGAAACAATAAGAAAATAACAATATCGTCCAAGTACTGAAATGACGTCCTCTAACAAATGTTTGACCATGCTAACCGCGCGTTCAAAGCACGCAAAATGTTTCTTTATTTTGTGATATTTTTCTCAGGAGCAATCGATGAGGAAGGACGACTCGAGGAATCAGGGGCATCATTCACATCAGCCCTTATATCTTCGGGAACAACCACGCTGGGTCTCCTCATCAAGATTCGCCCCGCCCGAATAGCCTTGTCCATGGCTCTATCACGCTGGGCTCTGAGAGTAACAGAAGTTTCTTCAGCAACCTTGGCAGCCAGCCGAGCAGTTTCTAACTCTTGGGCGATGGATTTCTTGGAAGCTCAAAGTTCTTTGATAGTAGCGTCCTTCGCTGATATCAACTGCCTGAGCCGGGTCACTTCATCCATGGATTCCTGCAGCTTACAGCGTTGGTTGTCTAACTCTTCCATGGTGAAGCGATGACTCCTCTCCAAGATAGTCAGCGAGTTGCTAGAATCACGATACAATCTGTCAAGACTGTCGCGAGAAGCAGCAAGGATACGTTTTTCTTCCTGCAAACAAAAGTCAACTCCCTCAAACACCAAGCAAGTAATAGGAGCACAACAAGGCAAAGCACAGTTTCATAAATCACCTTTTCAGAGTTGAGCTGAGCATGAAGAGAAGAACTCAGTGCATTGGTGTCATCTAAGGCAGCAGAGACCTGACCCAGTTCAGTCTGACTTTGAGAGTACTTTTCCTCAAAGTCAGTGCACCGCTGGGCCAATTCAGCCTGATCTCGGGAATGTTTTTCCTCAAGAGTGGAAATCTGCCGAGTCATACCTAGTAGGAGACAATTAAACAAAAAGGGGTCAGAAGGTAAAGCAGTCTACAGTGAAGACAAAGAGAAGCAAAAAAGCACTAACCAGCGTTGGTCGCCTCCAATTCAGAGACACGATGTTGAAGTGACACTGGATTCCAACATGCAAGTGACGAAGCTACTTCTGGGGCAGAAGCACCCTGTAACCTCAGCTGGCTAGCCATCCCATCCACCAAAGCCTGATGAGGAGAGCAGATGAATGTAATGACAGCAGTTCATGCAATGTAAAAAGCCAAGCTAAAATACATCACAGTACCTGGAGGTTGGAAAAGAACGAAGGGATCCCCAAATCAGGAGAGATCAATTGATAACCGGGCGCAAGGCCACCACCCGAAGCAGCTTGCAACAAACCAGCAGGAATCAACTCGGTGCCATCAACAGAGCCCAACACTCGGTCAGCGGGGACGCTACCCTCTAAAGTGACTCCCTGGTCCAAGGCTTGGGCTACCACCATATAGCCGGAGTGTGGAGGCGACCCCGCATGAACGTCCATGGAAGTACAAGAGAGAGACCCCGCTCGGACATCCTCGGGGGCTGGGTCATAGTTTGCACTGCCCACTTGAGCCGGATCATTCCCGGCAGCACCCTCGGGGGCTGGGCAGTGGCTTACACTTCCCACCCAAACCAAGTCATCCCCGACAACATTCTCCGGGGCTGTGCACGTGTCAACACCATCCTTGGGGTCCAAGTTCTCTGCGGTAGCCACCTCTAAGGCTGATGGGCCCTCAGTTACTTCCATGGGACCAGGACGATCCAAGTCGGTCTCCCGACCCTTGAGATCGCGCTCTAAGGTTGACGAGGCACGGGATGACCTCAACCCAGCATCAAGCACATCAGCACAAACCTCCATCACACCATCATCTGCTGGCTCCGATAACAAATCCTCTGGAACCATATCCTCAAGAGTCTGATCAAAATTGGCCAGGGACAGTTCTTGCAGACCAATGAGAGCAGACAAAGCAGGAGAAGGAACTCCACTACTTTCACCGCTAGCGATGAACTGCCGACTGTTTTTCCGAGTCAAAGGAACTTTATCTTCTCCCTCCTCGTCGTCCACATTAGCAACGCAGGCAGCACCCCCATTGGGATCAGCAACAGATGGAGCACACCCATTGGGATCAGCAACAGATGGAGCACTCACATTGGGATCAGCAACAGATTGGGTACGCCCATTGGGATTAGCGTCAGTAAATTCAGTCGCAGGCACTTCTTCAGCATCAGGAACCGAGGTACCGACGTCCCGACCCAAACTGGATACTTGCCGGAGGCGTCTCTTTTTCTTTTTCTGCTCATCAGCAGAAGGATCAGGTTGATTGGCTCGGCAAGGGCGCCTCGGGCGAGTACCAGCAGGCTTCTGAGTATCTAAAGTTGTATCAGCCTCTGGGAGGGGCGCCACTACCAATGCCCTAGCAGGAGCAGCGTCAGAAGAGTCCTCAGCCAGCAAATCAAGCATAGCACTTATCTCCGCATCACTAGGGTTCAGGGGCACCTCAAAATGGACCTGCCGTTCATCATCAGGAATCCCCCCGAGCGAGGCAACCAAGGCACTAACTTCTTCAGCAGAGGGCCTCACTCTACGGCCCAAACTGCCATCAGTGACAGGAGGATTCGACACAAAAAGAGTGAAGGCTTTGGGAGGAGGCAAGTTCCAGGCTGAGAATGCCACTGGGGCAACAACATTTGACACTTTGCCTCTAAGGATCATCTCAAGTCGGCTCACCAAGTCCATAGAGGGAATTCTTCTGTTAGTGACCCGAGTTGAGTCGGCTAGGCCTCGATACAGATAAGCCGGGTATGCCATGTCTTTCAACGGCTGAATATTCTTGAAAACAAAGTCAACGACCACAGCTTCTGCAGTCAAACCCCTCTCTTTTAGCAATCCAACTTCAGCAAGCAAAGCACCTACCTCAGCTACCTCCTGATCTGTGGGAGACTCGGTCCAGCTTGGGGTGCGAACATCCGGCTGTCTTCCCGACCGGGGGGGAGAGAGTTTCCATAATTCTCAACTATGAACCACTCCAAGCGCCACCCCTTGATACTGTCTTTGAGAGGGATTTCGATATACTCAGTCTTCCTCCCGCGGCGCATCTCCAAGCTAGCACCCCCAACCAATTGATGTTGTCCCCCGGCCATCCCAGGGCGACAGTGATACAAATACTTCCACAACCCGAAATGTGGTAGCACGCCAAGAAAGGCTTCGCATAAATGAACGAAAATGGAGATTTGCAGGATAGAATTGGGATTCAGATGGGTCAAGTTAAGATGGTAGAAATCAAGGAGGCCGCAGAAAAAGGGAGAAATGGGAAGGCCAAGGCCGCGGAGAAGGAAAGGAGCATAAATCACAGACTCATGGGTATCCTCAGTTGGGACAGTAACCCCATGGCAAATCTGCCAAGAGCAGAGTTCCCTCGGAGGAAGAACCCCGATGGACACGAGGTGGAGAAGTTTGGGCTCAGAGATGACGGACATGTGGTTACCTGCGAAAGGCAACTGGCTGTTGGGGTCGATTGGAGGAATCACCATGGCAGACGAACTCGAGGCTTTCCTCTTGGGCGCCATCTCGATTCTACCGGCGAGCAGAGTAGGAGGCGAATTGCGAAGAGGATTCGGAAGCAAGAAAGCAAGAACTAGGGCACAGAAAGCAGAGGCGGCTAAAAGCGCAGCACTTATGAGATATTCCCGAGCCAGATACCGTTTCAAAAAGCGCCCAGTCAGCACCCGACGGTTATTTCCAAAACACCAGCGTGCCACGTCATCACCCGGCAGTTATTTCCAAAACACCGGTGCGCCACATCATCACTCGGCTATTAACCTCAAAGTGGCCCACGTAGCCCGCTATCGCTCGGCAGTTAACTCTAAAACTCCGACATCGTGTTCAGTCGCTCGGCGTTACCTCTAAAACGCCGACGTTGTCTTCAAGTCGCTCGGCAGTTAACTCTAAAACTCCGACATCGCGTTCAGTCGCTCGGCGTTACCTCTAAAACGCCGACGTCGCCTTCAAGTTACTCGGCAGTTAACTCTAAAACTCCGACATCGCGTTCAGTCGCTCGGCGTTACCTCTAAAATGCCGAC
This sequence comes from Zea luxurians, assembly GCA_029449295.1. Lineage (NCBI taxonomy): Eukaryota > Viridiplantae > Streptophyta > Magnoliopsida > Poales > Poaceae > Zea > Zea luxurians. The sequence continues at coordinate 10,314,032 of JAOPSE010000041.1, read as the reverse complement.
GTCGCCTTCAAGTTACTCGGCAGTTATCTCTAAAACTGCGTTACCTCTAAAACGCCGACGTTGTCTTCAAGTCGCTCGGCAGTTAACTCTAAAACTCCGACATCGCGTTCAGTCGCTCGGCGTTACCTCTAAAACGCCGACGTCGCCTTCAAGTTACTTGGCAGTTATCTCTAAAACTCTGGCGTCGTGTTCAGTCACTCGGCGTTACCTCTAAAACGCCGACGTTGTCTTCAAGTCGCTCGGCAGTTAACTCTAAAACTCCGACATCGCGTTCAGTCGCTCGGCGTTACCTCTAAAACGCCGACGTCGCCTTCAAGTTACTCGGCAGTTATCTCTAAAACTCCGACGTCGTGTTCAGTCGCTCGGCGTTACCTCTAAAACACCGACGTTGTCTTCAAGTCGCTCGGCAGATAACTCTAAAATTCCGACATTGCGTTCAGTCGCTCGGCAGTTATCTCTAAAACTCTGACATCATCTACAAGTCGCTCGGCAGCTACTTCTAAAAGCATCGATATGATGTCCGAGTTATTCACTTACTATTCCAAAGGAATCAACTTCACAAAAAAGGCGGGAATAGGAATGATTCAAGAACTTTGAGTTACGAATATCAACGAGCAATAATCACAGAGAAGCCAACATCATTTCTTCATTAAAGGGAAGATATCATACTTACAAATCAACTCATTATGAGTTGATACTTCCCTACTACTACTACTGCTACATTACATTATACTACTACTACCACTACCACTACACTACACCATACTACTCTACACTACTAAATACTACTACATTATTCTAACTATACTATACTAACATCTAAAGGACCAGTGGCATCTAGCCACTGGCCCTGTTGCTACCGCCACCGCTGCCGCCCCTGGTGCTGCCGCCGCCGCTGCCGCCCCTGTTGCTGCCCCTGCTGCCACCGCCGTCACCGTCCTTGCTGCCGCTGCTGCCGCCCCTGCCGCTGCCGTCACCGTCACCGCCGCCACCGCCTTCGTCGTCGTCGTCGTCGTCGTCATCACCATCCTAGTCCTCGCCGCCGCCGTCCGAGTCCTCCTCATCCGAGGAGTACTCCGACTCATCCGAGCCCTCGAGCCCGGAGCGCTCGACGGCCCGGATATACGTCCAAACCTCCGCCGCGAGCCCCTGGGAGTCGTCTGAGTCGTCAGACGACTCACGCAGAGGGATGGGAGCCGGAGACCCCTCGGATTCAGAGGAGAACTCCTCCTCTGAATACTTCGAGTCACCAAAATCCTCATACGGAGGAATTGGCTCGCGCTTGCGTTTCTTGCCCATGGTGGAAATGCAGGTAGAAGAAAGAAAGCAGGTAGTGGAGAACAGCGAGAGATGTGAAAAAACCAGGCAGGCAAAGGCACTATTTATAGGAAAAGAAGGCAACCGCTCACCTCCAACCGTGGTCACTGAACAGTCGCAAAGCATTCAATTAGCACTTCAACCCGTCTGAAGACACGTCAGGCGGCTGACGCCGTTTCACGCAACACAACACCCATTGGGACTCCAGTCAACAGCGCGGAGGATATGATTACACCCGTCATCGCATCACATTACTAGTCAGAAGCAGCCGGCTAAAACACTCAGCGTACCAAGCCGTCCCTTGCCCACACCCATTGGGGGGGACGCCCAGGAATTATCGGTATATTTTTCAAAACGGTCACATCTGTGCAGGGCATACAGTGAATACCTCAAGACAAAAATAAGATATCAGTGAGGATCGGAGGAAAGCCAAATATAGCCAGTGAAATACAAAATATGGCTGACAGAAAAGACGTGAAGACTAGACAGAGAACGTCCATCAAATGTCCAATCAGTCGTAGAGCAAATAAATTACACTACCTAGCAAGATATGGATGGATTGCGAACTCGGCTGCAAAAGACAAAATACATGTTGACCTCTGAAGCATAATATTGATGACATAATGCTGACCTCCAAAGCATAATGTGGATGACATCATGCCGATTTTTACAAGCAGAAAGGATGATCTTCAGCAAAAAGACACAGAAGGAAGACCTTCGAATGGATTATCCTCAAAAATCCACTTGAAGGTCGGGGGCTACACCCATTGGGGGCACCTTCGGTGCACCCCATGGATCATCATTCCAAGCCAAGATAGTGCCGACTTCTAAGGCATGGAACAAGATTAAATACAAGGCTGGCCCTCAACCAAAACGCAGGAGTAAAAGTGGAAATAATTTCTGGTAAAGACCTTCGAGTAGATTATTTTCTAAAATCTACTTGAAGCTCGGGGGCTACACCCATTGGGTGCACCTCCGGTGCACCCAATGAAGTTCAGGGTCCTACAAAACGAAATGCCGACCTCTAAGGCACGAGCACGAAACAAAGCTTCGGTTACAAGAGATCAAAAGCAGGAGGAGACAGTAAAGAAGTCGTTCTCTTCAAATCACTTGCAAGCTGGACCTGGGATCTTTGGGCTGATTACCTCTAAATTAACCCAAAGATCGGGGGCTTGTGGGGGACAGATATCCCCCGGGTCCACTAAAAGAGTAAAAGACCTCACGAAAGGCCCAAGGGCCCAATAAATCATAAGGCCATTCTTTCGTGGGCCTGGGGAGGAATAATCAGCAAAGCAGGTTGACACGAGGCCAGATTGGTGCAAACCTGGACGGCCCATAGCGTTGAGCGAGAAATCACAACAGAAGACCCGACTTCCCCGCGCTGGAGCATCATGCAGTAGAACCAGGCGAGAATAAGTCGGCTGAATCATAGGGAGATAGACTCGAACAGCTCACTATCTTTTAGGCGCACGTTGTTATCATATCCACGTGTATTGCCCCACGGTCGAGTATATAAGGCCTAGGGGGCACCCCTTCAGAACGATCGACCCTATTACTTAGCCACCCACTTCAACTCTTTGCATTCTCAATTCAGAGAGCTCTCTTGTAACCTCATTCACCCAGCATACTCACCAGGACGTAGGGTGTTACGCGTCTCTAAGCAGCCCGAACCTGTAAACATTGTCCACTGTCCCTCGTGCAACTGGCACGAACCATTTTGCTACAGTCGTCGACACCGTCCTACTCCTAAAAACACCTTGAGGGGCAACCCCGGGTGTGCGGTCGGACCCAAAACACCGACAACCTATGGTGGAAGAGGATGGCGACAACGGTGACCCCATAGTCGCTGGTTGGGGTGCCTTAGCACCTAGCGAGGACACTATCACCACCTCGCCGCCTTCATGTTGTTGCCTCTACTGCAGTTGGTGCAACCACTACTATGGTACCAACATCTTGTGGAGGTGTATGTTGCACCAACAACACCTTTGTGCCACTAGGCTATGTGTCGGGCTCCATGGTCGCCTTCGTTGGTGCCACCGCTGCCACCATCCATGACCAAGCCCTAATAGGGATCCCGTCGCCACAAAGGAGTTGACACCACGTTGATGCCATTGCCTCCATGGTCACCTCCATCATTTGCATGGGTGCCAAGGGAATGGTCTCCTCCACCACGACCTTCCACTTCCCCTTCGAGTCTGATGGGGTTGAAAGGGGAGGGGCTAACATTGTTGTCACTGCTAGTGCGTTTTTATGCCTAGGGATCGTGATTACCCAGGATATGTCTCCCCTCTGCATTGTGGTGATGCCTGTCTCATTGAAGTTCAACATCTATGCTCGGATCATCTTGCCATTTTATCAGTCATTGTAGAGGGTGAGCATGCCAGTGAGGAGGATGGCCCTCATCTCGCTATGGGTGATCGTTCATAGAAGCTTCTATATATATGATGCCATTAGTTCATTGCTAGGTCCCCACACGCTTCGCATCGATTCATTAATGCTAGTGTACAACCAAGTGGTGCAGACATTGTGGCAGACTAGACTAGCCACTTGTTAAGGAAGTCAGCGAGCACCATCCTCATCATCAACACGTTGGCCACTAGATCCCTAATGTTCGCCACCCCCATGGTGAAGGTTGAGTCTAGCTTTGGTAGGACCTCCTAGGTCTCGAAGTTGGTTACTAGTGGGTTGATAGTGAAAGAAAACCACTCATGCTTGTTTTGCCTAGACATAGAACCAAGTGTGCTTCTAGTTTTCCCACTATCCACTATGATCCATCTATAGCGGCTTCTAGTGCGCCCTTGGAAGTAGCAGCCACCATAGATGGAACCCCATTTGATCCACCAAAGGACAAAGAGTTGGTAGAACATGCCAGACACGTGTTCACTCTGACGAACATTTTGCAGAATTGGATGAAGGTTGACTGCAGTAGGATAGAGTTGGGGCAGAGGTGCGACAGCTAGATGTCATAAAACTCTAGCAGCATCGCTAGACAAGATGATGTCAGAAAATTATATCCCTGCTAGGATGAACATGCCAAAGACTATGTACATCCTTGGCTTAGTCCTCTATAATGGCTAGGTGGGTGATGACACCTTACCACACTCCTCTAGGCCTATCCACTCGACTAGTGTCCAATAGAACTCCAGGGCTCCCTCATTGGTCACCATCAACCTAGGAGCACAAGCTTTTTCATTGATGGTGCCATGTTGTCACTGGACACGACAGCCAACAAATGGGAGCGAAGCGCTTAAAGGAAGATGAAAGGCTTTTTGGAAGGCTAAGGCTCGGTTGCAGGGAGGAGGCAAGTGCTCAAGCACTTGGTACTTTAGCGCAATCACCCTGGTGCTTGTATTTATGCTCCACTTATCGTGTGTGCCTAAGGTCGCCACGTGCAACCTGAGGATGGCAAATGAGGCCAACAAGATTGCGAAGTGAGTTTCACTGCAGACCATGATGAATCAGGAAACATGTGTTGGTTTTGCTCTCGATGTTTTGTCTTCTGTACAGCTACCATTTGGCCCCACTCACAAACTGTGTACCTAAAGTGGGCCCACATGCTACTTTCAGTGCCCCTAGGTATGGATACCCCAAGTTCCACAATCAAACTAGGCCACTATGGGAGGATAGGCTATAGGCCCCACCTTCATGGTGGCCAGTCGACAAGACCTAGTAGTAGAAACAAGGGAATGCATAGCTAGGACCCTTGCCAAGAGGCAGCATAAGGGGGCTCCTTTCCACACAAGCATTCATCATGCTCCCATCACGCAACCTCCCTTGCCAACCCAGTAGTAGGGTCCGATTGCGCCATGTGTCCCTAGTGGTCCCCAACCCCTAGCGGGGTCCATCATGGCCATGTGCCATTGAAATCACACTTAGTGCTCTGGGCCCCTAGGAGACCTCCTCATTCACTTGCCCTAACTAGTGTGGGGCCTAAGAACACCACGTGCCCCAAGCTCTAACAAGCATCTTCTTGTTGTAGGGTTCGGTGTACTATGTATCCCTAGGACCCCATGATCCTCCAGTGAAAGGGCGTTCTTGACACCCCTAACTAGGAGGGCTCCAAAATTGCCACATGTGCCAACCACCCACATCATTGCTGGTCAAGGAGATCGTGTAGTCAAAATACGTCATGTGCCTATCCGACAGAATAGGTGCGATTGTAGGTGCACTGTGCCCACTCGCTAGTTGTTAGACCTAAATATTTCGAGCGTGACACCAATGCAGCATAGTGGCTATGTGGACAACATGTGTCATGCCCTATAAGTGCTCTACTCATCTGTGGCGTGTAGGTGTCGCTCTAGCAGGATATAGACTGATTGCTACACCTCCTCCATTAAAATAGGCAGGGTCAGGTCGGCAGCCTAGCCCCACTTGTCAATTATAACCCTCTCTCTCTTTGATTATATATAAAAAGGAGAGGGTAGCTCATGTGCAAGGGACATCTAGGGTTCCTTTTCTCGTTCTCAGACTCTCTCCAGTCATTTTCACGCTCGACACTTTGCTATTTTCATGTAATACAAATCACCCACAAAGAGGACAAGGGTATTACGCTCTAGCGTCCCAAACCTCTCTACATCATTTTTCTCTAACAGTGTCCACATTCTCGCCGTGTTCTCTCCCAAGTTATCCGAGCAAGGCCCAACTGACCATAGGTTTGATATCATGGCGATGTGTGATCCATGCTAAACCTAAGGGGGGTACTTTCCTATATCCCTGACTGCCTGACGACGACCAACATACATGTGAAAGATAAAGTTCACACGCCTACACTTTTTGACATGCAAGTACACTTGATGATACATTTTGTATATTATATAAACCCATTGTACCCATTATACATGTATCATATATTATGTATGACCAATACTTGTTAATTTTGAAGGGCTATGTGTAGAATTGTGCTCATCTAGAGGGTTCAATTTTGGAGGGCTACACTATGGAACAAGTAATTGTGTGTTTTGCAGATTATGTAAACGATGGAAAGAAGATGGGTTTGCTTGTACCACAACACGAAGGTGTACTAAGAGGGAGACGAATAATGGGTCAGAGAACTTTTGTTAATTAGTTGTACACATTAGTGCAAGAGGCACACTTCAGTGTACTACAACAACTCATAATAGTTGAGCCACACATTGAGGGAACACCTGATTGAGCTTCATAGAGGGAACATAGGTTGCCAAAATGCCTGGATCATGAGAGAGCACAAACATCATTTTATGATATGGTTAATGGACAAAAACATCACATATGGAGACACTATTGAGGAGAGAAGACTGAATATATTAGCTTCTAGCCCATCATAATGGGAACATAATGGCAAGCATATGACATCAACTAGTGCATATTTTATAGGAAAGAGAAAGACAAGAAGAGTGTCACCCAAAATAGCAGCATCTGTATAGAGGCAATTGATCTACAATGGCTGAAGACCACATACTACATGTGTATCACTACGCCAAAAACATGCCATGATTGACATGTTTTTAGGTTAATTAGTGACACGTGTAAAACACGTCTCAGATTTTGTCTTTAATTGAATCTAATCGTGTCACTAACAGAACCACTTTAGTGTCTTGTTTTTGTAAATACGTGTGACTAACAGGACCATCTTAGTGACTAACAGAAGCATTGATGGAGCTCCGCGCGTCTCGGCGACTGTTGATGGCGTGTCGTAGATCGTTCGGCGGGTGAGCAAGCGGTAGAAGATGGTTGGCCGCCTGGGTGAACAGTCGTCGGTAGCCGTCGGCGTCCGGAGTCCGAGGAAGTCCTTCCGCTATCCGAGCCAGCACCCCTCCGACTTCGCTCGGCGTGTTCATGGCTCGGGCGAAGTCGGGGTTCAGATTGCGCCCGAAGAGTGGATTCTCGCGACGTTGCCTTGCATCCTGCTCAGCCTGCTCCTGAGCTCGTCGGCGATCACGTCGTCGGGAGTTCCTTCGCTCTCTGAAGACGCGTTCTTCCGGGGTTTCTCCTACCTCCGAGACCTCGTCTCGCGAGACAGGTTGTTCCGGATTCCGCTCTCCGGCCGCGTGATGTCGTCGAACATTCCTGCGCCGATTCCTTCGTCGACGGGACTCTCGCTGAGGCGGTTCCTCCCCGGGTACAGTCGGCTCGTCGTCGGAGATGGCGGGCGATTCCGCCCTTCCGATGAAGAGGACGTCGGGGTAGAACGGTGCTGCCGTCGTGGTCATCTTCTTTCGAGGAGCCGGAGAGCGGTGCTGCACTTCTCCGGTATTTTTGGAGTTTGTTGAGGAAGACTCCTTTTCCGGCGGATCCGCGATACGGTGCAGAATTCCTTCTTCGTCTGCTACGAATGAGATTGTTCCGAAGCAGAACATAGATCCGGGGCGTAGGGCGATCTTGCTGTAGAAGGAGATGGCCATTGAGCTAGCTTGGATTGTCGACACACCCCCTACCTGGCGCGCCAGCTGTCGGTGTTTAGGGTCCGACCGCACACCCGGGGTTGCCCCTCAAGGTGTTTTAGGAGTAGGAAGGTGTCAACAACTGTAGCAGAATGGTTCGTGCCGATCGCACGAGGGACGGTGGACAAGATTTACAGGTTCGGGCCGCTTAGTGATGCGTAACACCCTACGTCCTGATGAGTATGCTTGGTGGATATGGTTACAAAAGAGCTCTCTGGATCGAGAATACAGAGAGTTGATGTGGGTGGCTAAGTAATGGGTCGATCGTTCTGAAGGGGTGCCCCCTAGGCCTTATATACTCGACCGTGGGGCAGTACATATGATAAGATAACAACAAGTGGCTAAAAGATAGTGAACCTCTCGAGATTATCCTTTACGTAACCCTCGCCGACTTATCCTCACGTGACTTCGTTGCATGGAGGCCCCAACACGGGAAAGTCGGATCTCTGTTGCGGCCAATGGCTCGACGCTATGGGCCATCCGGGTTTGCACCAATCCGGCCTCATGTCGCTCTGCGTTGCTGGTTGTCTTTCCCCAGGCCCACGAAAGAATAACCTTACGAATTATTGGGCCCTTGGGCCTTTCGTGAGGTCCTTTACTCTTTTAGTGGACCCGGGGGGTATCTATCCCCCACACTACTGTTGAGCACTAAAAAGAGTTGTCGGACGGTCCGACCCTGAGGCCGGACGGTCCGTGCATGTGGGCCGGACGGTCCGCGCAAGAGCAGCACAGATTAGGGTTCCGAGTTTCTTGCTATGTTTGTTAGCGAGAATCTTAGAATTAGCTTGGAATTTTGTTGGTAACGGGTCCAGCCCCCCTCCTCTATAAAAGCAGAGGAATACGGCTAATTTAAGGGATCAATCGAACCTTCAATCAATATAATTTACATTTTATCCTAGGAGTAGTTCTAGTCTAGTTTAGGTTTAGTCTCCCAATCCTCAAATTCTTCGCTTCTCTTTGACTCTACGTCGATTAGAGGAGTCTAGGTCGGCCTGCCGAGCCTAGACATCTCCTAGGATCTCTCCTCCCCGATGGGGTCCCTCCCGGGAGCAAGATCCAGGTCGCCACCGGCGATCTTCCGCCGCCCCTGCGCACGCGCGGACCGTCCGGCCCTAGGGCGCGGACCATTCGGCCATCAGACAGGAAACCCTAACCTCGCTCTAGGTCACGGACCGTCCGGCCCCTGGCCGTGGACCGTCTGCGCCTGTGCAGAGAGTACCGCCACGGTTCATGTTGAAGTGATTAGTGCCTGAAAAAGGTGTCAACATACTTTTTGGTGACTCCGCTGGAGATAACACGTCTAGACCCATCAAATCGGCCCTCGATGGCCGGTTCAAGGGATAGTTCTGAGGTCTCCCCAGTAACATTATAGAGCCGACTTGGGAAACCTTGCCGGCTGACGAACAACTCCAGTTCGAGGAGCATAAGGAGCAGCTGATTCAAGAGGCGAGGGCGATGTTCCTGGCCAACTTCAAGGTGGAGAGGAACAATAAAGTCGTCCGACAATGGGCGACAGATCCGGCTTCGCTTCGACCCACACCAGATATCCGCAATGTAAGTAATACAAACGAGCTACAATCTCTTAAGAATTATGTAGATGAACAGCGAGAACAAATGCAAAATATCATAGGGGTATGCAAAACGATTATAGAAGACTAGTACGTGCATTTGATAAATCTAGTATTGCAAATTTTCCTTCGCACGAGGTTGAATTAGGGGGTAACACACGTAATACATCGGCTATAGGTTGTCACGACCAGTCACAACCCCTTTATGGGATGCTGATGGACATATACCCTGAGCAACCGCAAATCGATAGTAAATCAGCCGATCTGCACATGCCCGGACCGTCTACACGTGAGCGCGGACCGTCCGGCCCAGCAACGGCCGGACCCATTTTTAATGAGTTACCCAGACATGCACCCGAGCCACAGCATATAGCATAGAATCTAAGCTACCCAGTCGGACGGTCCGCATACAACGACGGATGGTCCGCATATAATCATGGACGGTCCGGGCCGATGTCTGGACAGTCCGCGCATGACCTTTTTGAGGAGGATTGTTACTTGAATTCTCACCCGTCCCAGCAACACTTCCCATCACACTATGTGATGCATCAGCCCATTAATACAAGATCCCGAGCCCTGGAAAGCTTTCCGGCCCCACCTAGAAGGCTGGAAAGGAACGATCAATCCTATGAGCCATATAGGGTAAATGGCAATGCACCACATAGCTCAAACTAATGGGGGGAAGACAACACGCTAATATCCAGCCAACCCCACCTATGTTTGACCAGAGAGCCGGTGGTCTCGCACCGGCTGCCATCGATATAATGAGGGAGGAAATAGCCGGGGTGTTCTGAGATAAGCTCGGAGTAAGCATGGTGCCTGGGGGTAATCATATCAGAAACCTTATGACAGCCCATTTGATCACCACTCATACCCCCAGGGAACCAGGATACCCGAATTCGCAAAATTTTCGGGTGACCAAGGAAAAAACATGCGCGAACACATAGGCCAGTTCTTAGCACAATTAGAAGAATTGGCCGACACAGAAGCATTTCGCATGCGTTTATTTTCATTGTCTTTAACAAGAACTGTGTTCGCATGGTACGCCACTTTACCTCCTAATTCTATTTCGTCATGGGGGGATTTAGAACAAAAATTCCATGACCACTTTTTCTCTGGTGACTATGAGTTAGATTTGGTAGACCTAGTGGCCTTGCGACAGGGGAAGGACGAATCAGTTAATGACTATATCCAGAGATTCTGGGATACCAGAAACCGATGCTTTCAAATTCATTTGGCCGAAAAACAGTTAGCAGGACTAGCTTTTAATGGATTGCGATATTTTTTAAAAGAAAGACTAGAAGGCATCCAATTTTTCATGCTAGCACAATTACACCAGAGAGCCAAAGAGACTGCCAAAACCATTCGTCACAATGTCCATATAGTAGAGTGCGACCAAAGTAGCTCGGACGACGAATCAACAGAGGTATATGCTGCTGAAATGGTTTGGCCAAAGCAGGCCAAATCTTTGGCTTGTTCTTCCTTGCAGCCGGTTCAAAAGAAACAGCAAGAAAAGTTAAGTTTACATTTAATGTTGGTAAATGTGATGTAATATTTGATGAATTACTCAAAAATGGCAACATTAAAATAAATCACACTGTTCCATCCGCCGACGAGCTAAAACGTCGTGCATACTACAAGTGGCATAATTCATTTTCTCATGCCACTAATGATTGTAATGTATTCTGTCGACAGATTCAATCAGCCATTAACGAAGGATGATTGAAATTTCAGGAAATGCAGGTAGACACGGAGCCCTTTCCGATGAACATGATCGACTTTGAGGGCAAGAAGGTCCTGATTCAGCCAAACACAGCCGATAAAGGCAAAGGCAAAGAGGTAATCATCGGCAATGCAAGAGAGGCTGATGGGAATCATAAGATTTCTTGCAGGAAGGTGGTGGCCAAAAAGACCCCTGATGGAGGGGAAACTCTTAAGGTGACCATCATGACCTCCGGCACTGGGGGAAAGCACAGACCAAGGGACAGGAGAAGGAGCCCATGCTGCGCATCTCGAACAGTCCGACACATAGGCGCAGACGGTCCGGGACCACGCCGAACGGTCCGGAGAATTTCAGCGGACGGTCCGGTTATACTCAAGACCCGCAACGACCGCGTAACTTCAAACCACGACGACCAGAGATAGGTACGTGGAAAACAAATACATTTAAAGCAGCTGGTCGGCTGGTCAAATCCGGCCCGACTTTCGATCAATTATTGTCCAAATACATGAAAAAGAAGGTCGGCCCCAGTGACCGGCCAGCGAAGCGACCTCGCTCGCCCATTCAGGAACAACAACAGGTAAGACCGATTGGACCACCTCACCAATCGGAAAAAATGGAAGGTCATACTGTCCAGTTAAGGCCTAACATACCTGCATAGACACCTCCACCCCCATATCCACTTATGCCATATCCATACGCATACATACCTCCACCATATGTCCCAAATCAAATGTGGGGCATGCCACCATATCCACTTGGGATGCCACAGTACCTGCTTGGGGGCACCCCAAACATCTGTATTCGACAGGTTAGCACCACCAGTACAAGACCGATTGAGCGTCGCTCAATCTGGTCACCAGACACAGGCCCAACAAGATTGCTGGACTACTCGGCCTCAAAGGTCGACCAATCCAGCAGGGGGGCATATGCCTGCAGCAATTGAAAAAAACGATAAAAAAGGACATAATCAAAATAGGTACAGTGGATGTCGTCATACAGAAAGAAAGTGAAGGGCCGATGATTTTTGGTGAATCAGCCAACACAAACAAAACAGAAGATACGACTGCCATCAAAATAGCCGATCCAAAATACCCCATGCCTGGATGGTGCCCAGCAGGATTGACACGGTCCCAAAAGCGAAAATTACAGCGCCTAAGAGCAAAAGAGAGCCAGGAAAAGGAGGCGGAAAAGATATTCAATGACACACATCCACAGTACCCGCCACCGCAAAAGAAATGGAGACCAATGGCCGTTGAGGAAAAGCAAATGGCCACAAAGATAGAAAATAAAAACAACACTTGTGCAGCACCCTGCAGATATGGCAGACAGCCTGGCTAACAAGGCTGGACAATCTGCACCAGGCACGGACCGTTCGACCCCTTAGACCGGACCGTCCGCACCACACCAGGACGCCTCCGATGATGTGCCAATACCAATGGAGGAGGATGACCTACTGGTAGAAGACTTGGTCGACTACGAAGCTTCTCTAGAGCACCCAGGTATGGATGTAAATGTTATTACATTTTCCACCGATTGTACTATTGTCGGCGACGATGAACCTGTTGTTGCCCAGTTTGATTTTGGTCCTAAATAAGCCGCCTTTACTAAACCAAAGGAATCGGTAAATCATTTAAAACCGCTCTTCGTGTGCGGTCACATTGATGGGATACCGATTGCTAAAATGTTGGTAGATGGAGGGGCGGTTGTAAATCTAATGCCTTATTCATTGTACAGAAAATTAGGTAAGCAAGATGACAAACTTGTCAAGACCAACATGACCCTCAGCGGTGTTGGAACTGATAGTTCGATCAAAGCCAAGGGAGTCACGTCTGTTGAATTAACCATCAGGACTAAGACCCTTGCTGCTGCATTCTTCATCGCTGATGTAGAAGGAAATTACAGTCTAATCCTAGGCAAAGATTGGATTCATGCCAACCAATGTATACCTTCTACATTACATCAAATGTTAATACAATGGGTAGGCGATGATGTAGAACAAGTATATGCTGATGTATCGACCTGTATCGCTGTGGCTGATGCCCCTGTACTCTGGACTTATGAGACGGCTACATGTCTCACAGGAGTAGATTTTTCTGATTATCAGTTCATAAGTATAGATAAGAAGGATTTCATTCTTGTAATGCTAGAGCCGATGGAGAATCGGCTAGATCCTAAATAAAGTTTAAATGATGAGTACACACAAAATTCATGAGTCCTTGGTCAACAGTTTGGCTTCTAAGGCCAGATGGTCCGGTCTTTCACAAAACAGTTCGGTCTTTAAGACCGAACATCTACCACAGTGTAAAGACAGTATTACGGATGATCCGGCCCCGAGACCGAAGAGTCCGCCATCACATAAAGATCATCTGATTCCTCTGTGGGGGACATGATAGAGGAATTCAGAGATCTCGATAAACTAGGACAGGGGTTTACATCGCCCGATCCTTTGGAGGAGATCGACATAGGAGATGGTAAAACTCCAAGGCCGACTTTTGTAAACAAGACCCTGGAGACCGATCCTAGAAATGAAATAATCGGTCTATTGAAGGAATATTCGGATTGCTTTGCTTGGAATTACACTGAGATGACGAGATTAATCCGAGAGATCGTAGAGCATCGGCTGCCCTTTAAGTCCGGTTTCAGGCCTTTCAAGCAGAGAGCTAGAACATTTCGTCCAGATCTTCTCCCACGAATCAAGGACGAAATCCACCGGCTGCTAGAAGCTAATTTTATTAGACCTTGCAAATACGCATAGTGGGTCTCCAATATTGTGCCGGTGGAGAAGGAGTCAGGTAAGCTTTGAGTATGCATTGATTTTCGCAATTTAAATAGAGCAACTCCTAAAGATGAGTATCCCATGCCCATAGCCGACATATTAATCAATAATGCATCAGGAAATAGAATTATTAGCTTTCTTGATGGTAATGCTGGATATAATCAGATTTTCATGGCCGAAGAAGATACGTCTAAAACGGCCTTTATATGTCCAGGCTTCATTGGTTTATTTGACTGGGTTGTCATGACATTTGGTCTAAAAAATGTCGGTGCTACTTATCAGAGGGCTATGAATTTGATCTTTCACGAGCTGTTGGGAAACACTGTGGAAGTCTACATTGATGCTATTACAGTAAAATCGGCTGAGTTTAGTTCTCATTTAGCTGATTTGCGCAAAGCCTTTGATAAGATGCGTCGGCATGGTTTGAAAATGAACCCACGTAAATGTGCTTTTGGAGTGTCGGCTAGTAAGTTTTTAGGATTTGTCAACCATGAACATGGTATAGAGATAGACCTTGACCGAATCAAGTCTATTCGGAATGTGGGACCTCCGACCTGTAAGGTCAAAGTGCAGAAGTTTCTCAGCAAGGTGAATTATTTACGAAGGTTTATTTCTAACCTAGCCGGGAAGATTGATGCCTTCACCCCTATCCTTCGGCTTAAGAATGATGTCGAATTCGCTTGGGGGGCAGAGTAGCAGGAAGCATTTGATCTCATTAAAAAATACTTGTCTTCGGCTCTCATATTAAAAGCACCACAAGCAGGAGTACCATTCCGATTATACATTGCAGCTGAAGATAAGGTCATTGGGGCTGTTCTGACACAAGAAACTGAAGGAAAGAAGCATGTGGTGACATATCTAAGTCGGAGGTTGGTGGATGCTGAAACGAGGTACACTTTTATTGAGAAGTTATGCTTATGCTTGTTTTATGCATGCACCAAGTGTAGATGTTATTTACTATCTAGTCATTGCACTGTTTCTGGTCAAGTCGATGTGATCAAATACATGTTGCATAACCCAATTATGAGTGGTAGAATTGGTAAGTGGGCTTATGCACATATAGAATATGACTTGGCCTATGAACCATTGAAATCTATGAGAGGCCAGGTCATAGCGGATTTTATTGTAGAACATCGGATTAATGATACTCATAAACTAGACATGTCATACCACACTATTACTCCTTGGACTTTATATTTTGATGGATCGGTTTGCAATGAAGGGCAAGGAATTGGCATCGTACTTGTTTCACCAAGTAATGTCTCCTTCGACTTCTCTAGCCGATTGAAAATTTATTGCACTAACAATCAAGACGAATATGAGACCCTTTTGTTCGGCTTGGAACTTTTAAATTGTATGGGAGTAAAACATGTGAAGGCATTTGGTGATTCTCAGCTGGTCGTCCAACATGTGTTAGAAGAATATCAATGTTTTGATGGTACTCTAAATAGTTACCTTGAAAAATGTTGGGGCATAATTCATTCTCTTGACAAATTCAGAATTCGGCATATCTCTAGAGTTGAGAATCATAAGAGCTAACAATTTGGCACAAGATGCATCAGGTTATCGGATAAAGAGAGGGATATTTCACAACACTGAAAATCTGATAACCGGTGCAGGGCCAATTCCCCATGTCGCGGACCGTCCGAGAAAAGACTCTGGACCGTCCGGGGTTACCAGGAAAGTTCTCCTAATTGATTCGGCTGATAATGAAGCCGATGCAAGTGATTGGAGGACGCCCATAACTAATTATTTACGAAATCCCAATATCAGGACAGATAAGAACATTCGACGTACAGCTTTCAAGTATGTTTTGATGAGTGATGAACTCTACCGCCGAACAGTCAACGACGTCCTGCTTAAGTGCTTGGGCCCAGATGATGCTATATTAGCCATGGCCGAAGTACATGAAGGAATTTGTGGTACCCATCAATCGGCTCCAAAGATGAAGTGGTTGTTGCGAAGGTCTGGTTTTTATTGGCCTAACATGATAGCTGATTGTTTCAAGTACTACAAAGGATGCCAAGTGTGTCAAAAATTCGGTGACCTACAGTTGGTCCCTGCAGCCAAATTACATCCTATCATCAAGCCTTGGCCTTTCATAGGATGGGGATTAGACTTTATAGGAGAAATTCATCCTTCATCATCAAAGGAGCATCGGTTCGTGTTAGTTTCCACTGACTGCTTTACCAAATGGACTAAAGCCGTTGCTCTAAAGAACATGACACACAAGGAGGTAATTGAGTTCATAACTGGGCATATTATTCATAGATTCGGCATTCCCCAGACCCTGACTACAGATCAAGGAACTTCTTTTATGTCAAAGGAGGTACGTGAATTTGCTGAATTATATAGAATTAAGTTGCTTAATTCATCTCCATATTATGCTCAGGCTAATGGACAGGCGGAGTCTAGTAATAGGACATTGATTAACTTGATAAAAAAGAAGATATCCGATAATCCTAAGCATTGGCATAAGATTTTGTCCAAAGCTTTATGGGCTCACAAAATATCTAAACATAGTGCTACTAAAGTATCTCCTTTTGAGCTTGTCTATGGGCAGGAAGCAGTGTTGCCTGTGGAAATAAGTTTGAATGCTGTCAGGTTCGCCAGACAAAATGATCTAACCGTCATTGATTATTATAATTCAATGATGGATAATATTGACGAGGTGACCGACAAGAGGGTGATAGCTTTGGGAGCAATAGAAAAGGACAAGATCATGGTAGCCAGGGCCTACAACAAGAAGGTCAAAGCAAAGTCATTTCAAGTAGGGGACCTGGTGTGGAAGACCATCCTGCCTCTAAGGAATAAAGACCGGAAGTTTGGGAAATGGTCGCCAAGCTGGGAGGGTCCTTATAAAGTAAAATAGGTAATGCCTCGTAATGCCTATTTACTACAAACATTACAAGGCAAGGATTTACCCAAGGCTTTTAATGGGCGTTTCCTCAAACAGTACCATCCCAGTATGTGGCAAGATGCCTAAGAGAACTGATGTAATCACATCGAGTTAGTTGCTTTTGGTTTGCTCAGCTCCACCAAAAGGCAGGGGCATATGTTGAGCACTAAAAAGAGTCGCCGGACGGTCCGGCCCTGAGGCCGGACGGTCCGGATGGTCCGCGCCTGTAGGCCGGACGGTCCGCGCCAGCGTAGAACAGATTAGGGTTCCGAGTTTCTTGCTATGTTTGTTGGCGAGAATCTCAGGATTAGCTCGGAATTTTATTGGTAACGGGTCCAGCCCCCCTCCTCTATAAAAGCAGAGGAATACGACCGATTTAAGGGATCAGTCGAACCTTCAATCAATACAATTTACATTTTATCCTAGGAGTAGTTCTAGTCTAGTTTAGGTTTAGTCTCACAATCCTCAAATTCTCCGCTTCTCTTCGACTCTACGTCGATTAGAGGAGTCTAGGTCGGCCTGCCGAGCCTAGACATCTCCTAGGATCTCTCCTCCCTGACGGGGTCCCTCCCAGGAGCGAGATCCAGGCTGCCGCCGGCGATCATCCGCCGCCCCTGCGCACGCGCGGACCGTCCGGCCCCAGGGCGCGGACCGTCCGGCCGTCAAGCAGGAAACCCTAACCTCGCTCCAGGTCGCGGATCGTCCGGCCCCTGGCCGCGGACCGTCCGCGCCTGTGCAGAGAGCACCGCCACAGTTCGTGTTGAAGTGATTGCCGCCCGAAAAAGGTGTCAACAACTACCTAGGCAAAAAAATCCCTATCGAACAATCCTACACAAATTTAACTCACAACCTCCTCTTGATGCATGAGCTCATCTATCACTACCCTACCAATTCATTTGCGTCTATATTACGTTTTTCTTCTCCACATATTATAAAAACCAAGTGTAAATTGATTATTTGAGGCACTAAATGAATTCAAATGAAAACTTATCGACTACAAAGTTACATAACTTTTTGAGATCTACAACTTTTATTTTGGTAGTTTCACTATCTGAGATCGTTTACAAAATTTGATTTTCAAATTTGAAAACTTCAAAGACATCAATGTGAAAAATTAGTGACATCTTTTTAGCTAGTGTCACAGAGTACCATGTCACCTTTGAGAGATTTTGATGTAGTGTGTTGAGGACATATGTGAACTCGATTATGGTAAAAGAATAAAAATACCAATCTTTAAGTGTCAAATGGGTGGAACACCGAAATAGTGTGAATATGGAGAACTGTGTGCTAACGTTAGTTCACATAAAAAATGTAGGCCACAAAGATGACCCATGGTGCTACGGATCATGTCGCATAAGTTTTCTATTCAACCCAACAACGGAGAGGAATAATCACGTGGTTATCTCAGAAAACAAAAAAAATATTAGAGTTCAAAACGTGGGAGGTGATAACGAGGGTTTCAACCGGATGAGAGGAAATCACACTATTCATTGATCTAGTAAACATGGTCAAGCACATAGAGAAGATCATTAGTAATAAACTTACATACTACATGCAAAAAATGTGGCATTGAAAAACTTATGTGAAAAACATTGATTTCGTGTATGATTAAAGATATGATGATTCTATGGCATATATGCCATAATTATTTCACGATGGATTACTTTATTGTTGGATCAAATATATTTTATTTAATATTCTGATTTAAAAAAAGGACTTTGTATATTATTAAAAACAAAACATTAATTTTCTAAATTTTCATAATTAATTCGACTAAGTAGTACAAATATTGTTTAACCAAAATAACTAATTAAATATTTTATTTTTTAGAAAAAAGATGAAAGATTAATATATATAGTCTGCTATACACCCAAGAGCTCTCACGAAAATTGTGCCAGCCCGATGTCTCTTCGGAGTTCGAACAATGTAGCAGTTAGGAGTGGGCATTTTAAAACCGAAATCAAATGAATTGTCGGTCTATTCGGATTTTTAGGTTGAAGTTCGGTTCCTATATGTGTTATATTTTGAGGTACAGGTTCAGGTTTGTTTTCTAACCTTTCAAACTCGAATAGACCAAATAATCCGAAATATAAAAAAAAACTCTTAATATGTGTTGGTATTATTATATGATTTATGAACTTATTAGCTAAAAATTATGATATCATCTTAACGATAGTATATATATCTCTGTATTTTTTAGTCACTTGTTGTAATAATAATACTTCCAGTTAATTATTCATTGTATATATTTTAACAAAATATACTAGTCTCTTAGGGGGACCGAATAGACCAAACCAAAATTGTGAGTCTATCGGGTTCTATTCTTAAAATTATTTTGAAAATTTCGGTTATTATTTTTCAGATTCCGAAATTTCACGAACAAGAATAGATCGAACCGAATTACCCTAATAGACTAAATGTCCAGCCCTAGTAGCATTATGCATGCTAGTCCTACATGCCAGAGAAACCCTAAGGGCCTGTTTGGTTGGGCTGTGGCTGTGAAAAAACTATTGTAGGCTATGAGCTGTGAAAAAACTTATGTGGGGTGTGAGTTATTAAAAAGTTTAAAATTATTTTGTGGAAACCACTAAAAGCCGCTAAAAGTTCTTCCATTTATATTTTTATAGTTTATCCGAAAGCCACTAAAAGCAGTTTCAGAGGTGTTGGGGGCCTTCGGCTTCCGAAGGTCCTCAAAAACATGATTTGACAATGTTCTCTAAGTATGCGAGCAGGTATCTTCGGAATCAGGAATCAGGTTGCGGGTATACAGAAGCATGGTCAAGACGAAGCTTGACTGGGATGGCGATCACGACGAAGGATAAGATGGTCACGAAGCTATATGCAAAAGAGCTTCGACATCACGGCGGGAAGGGGGAAACCGACTTAAAGATGAAAAGCCAAACTAGACCTCGAAGAATTACTATAGAGTTATTGATAAATGTAAAGGGCATTAATGTAATTTCGCATGGGCTGCGACCCGTGCCTATAAATAGGTGAACAGTATTCCCGTACTGTTCACGCTGACTTAGCATTCACTTTTGCGCCACGCCTGTATTTTCTTTCCTTCAAGCCGAAGGTACATTTGTAATTTATCTTTGTCTACACAAGTAATATAAATAGAAATATATTAATAATAATGTTTACAGAAATTATGCTACTTTCTGTATTTTGTTTGAATGTTCTTCATTTTTTACCATGATCATGAAGGTACGTCCTTCATGACCTTCGTCCTAAATTCATTATATCCGAAGCGAAATAATAATTAGAAGGACGGAGGGCTTTTGATATTTAACATTTTATGTTGCCTTGTTCTTGATTCATAGCATTTGAGAACAAGTCCCCAACAAGAGGTGCTTTCAGTTTTGCAATGTGAGAAAGTCGGCTTTTAGAAAAAGCCGCTTCCTGATTCTAGCCCTTTCGTTTGGCTTTTGGCTTTCAGGGGACAAAAGCCAAACACAACCTAAGGCCCTGTTTGTTCCTGATTATAATCTCTCCAGATTATATAATCTAGCGTAAATAATACAGCAGGTAAACAAACACCAAGATTATGGGTTCAGATTATATAATCTAAAGTCCAGATTATTATAATCTTATAATCTCCTAAGAGTAGATTATTTGAGATTATTTTTGGCAAAAGACCCACTACCCATGGTTATGTAAATATAAATTACAATATATACCATCCTTCTTCGCTCACCTCATACACGATCATATTCTCTATTGTGCCTCTCACTGCCAATCTTTTTTATCGCCCCTAGCAGATCATCGTGCCGCCTCTTGTTGTTCCTAATGATAGAATGTCATTACGGTACTAAATATCAAATAAATAAACAAGGATATTGTTGTCTTCGTGAATAATCTACATTTGTATAATCTATACTACCAAACAGCTACATGTAGATTATAATCTAAACAGATTATAATCTAGATTATAATCCAGATTATATAATCTATAAGCTAAAACAAACAGGCTCTAAGTCGGCTCATGCTTATAAGAGCATCTCCAATAGTTATATAAATTTAGCACCCTAAATTACAGATTAAGAAGTTGCTAAATCACTTTAAGGAGTAGAAAAATGTGTGTGCTCCAACAGTTCTCTATTTATTGGTTGCTAATTTTTAAAATTGTCCATGTCAACAAAAAAATGAGTGAGCATGATTTCTATTTTTAATTGAGCTAGCACATCAACAACCTTCCATAATGTCTTGGAAGGTCGAAGTTGTCGATGAAAGACCAGAAGATCGTGGCGACGACATGAAGACAACACATGCCACTGGAGATAGATTTGTGGTCAATGGACGGTGGGACGACACAAAACGGTGGTCGAAATATGGTTTCCGCGATCTATATTCTATTTTAATTGAGCTAGCATATCAACAACCTTCCATAATGTCAATGTCTTAGATGGTCGAAAGTTGTCGATGGAAGAGCAGAAGGTCGCGGCGACGGCATGAAGACATCACATGGCACTGGAGATAGATTTGTGGTCAACGGGACAGTGGGACGACACAAAACGATGCCGAAATATGGTTTTCGTGATGAATTTAGAACCAACATTGATTTAGGGAGTCCCAACGAGGTTCGTAAATGTAGGGAAAAAACTGGGTTTTGTAGGGAGTTTGTAAATTTAAGGACATGCTTTAAATAATTGTTGGAGAAGAGTTTTTCCCGAAAACTTCTTAAATTCATATTTAAGGAGTTGTTTACATAACTATTGGAGTTGCTCTAAGGAGGTGTAAATGACCATAAATTAGCAAAGCGGTATTAAAAGATTTTTTTGCAAGCGTCTGCTTTAGGATGACCGTTTGCAAAGATTATTATTCCAGGGGATCCACTTACTTGTTTGTTTAGACATAATTCCATGTGGATTGAACGGTATTAAGTCGGTTTAGATCTATAACAAGTTAAATCCATCTCAATTCCATCCAATCCACATGGAATGAAAATAACTGAACAAACCCTAAAACCGCTTGTAAAAGTACTATATTATTACAAGTGGTCCTATTTAGTGACAGCTAGCTATTTTTACAAGTGGTCAACTATTTACAAAACAATACTTATAAAATTTGTTTTTTAAAGATGTCAAAAGGTTGTCTAAGGCTCATAAGGTGGTGCAAACATCCATAATCTAGAAAGGCGGTATTAAACTTTAATATAACTGGCTGCTTTAAGAGGACCACTCGAAAATAGTAACTACAAATGACCCACATTTAGTTTAGTTTTATGTAAGAAACCTGGTAAAAATCTTTGCAAGCGTAATTTTTCTTAACTGTGCGAGAAGATTAGAACTAAAACGCTTGAGCGTGTTGTAAAGCACAAAAATATTGTTGGGGGATAAGCAATTGCCGAAGGTCCCCAAAACCAATCAACCCAGTTTGCTCCAAATGTATTTGAGGAACAATGAAGGGAACCTTGGCTGCGTATTCTGGTGAATCGAAGGACGAAGCGGCAACTTCGTCATCGTAGCTAAAATAAAGCCCAGGTCAAATAGGTTAGCTCATAACCACAAGAGTTAGTTATATTGTATGTCAAACACTTAGTGTTAACGAAGTAAAATATGTGTTGGTGTTGTAGCTTTTATGCTGAAAGATGTGAAGTTATTCTCACTTATGTGCTGAAATGAGATACAATTTTGCCTCGTTCTTATGCCAATGTGGAAACTATTGTTGACCTTTATATGACATCGGTTGCATGGCCATACAAGAAAATAATAGTCTATATCTCATCTTGTTTATGTTTTGATTGATATGAGCTATTATTCTCTAATGAGTAATTTTGATTGCATTAGCTATAGACGGTAAATCATCTAGTGATGTATTTTTATTAACAAATAAATTGCTTTACATGCAAATTAGTATTGTATTTGTATTTGCAAAGTAGTTTCTACTAAGTGTTGTTATTTTTTTAGGATGTGCTGGACAACGAAAGCTTCTGGCTTAAAACAAAATGACAAAAAAGCTTGGAAGTGGTTTTGTGAAGGCTTTTGTGAATCACATGAAGCATTAGTTCTTTTAAGAATGGTTTTATAAAGTGTTATCAAATATGTGTAAAACACAATAAGATGTGTGGCAAAGTCAGTGATCTAGTTGTAGTGTTTTTTATGTTTGTGATATGTGGATCTTACATTGTGGAATGCTAATGAATTATGTTTGTCTATGTGATTATGTGCATAAAAATCTATGTTTTGTAGTGCTTTTGTGTTTATATCTATTATGTGAATATGTCCTTGTTGAATGCTAATTAGTTCTATATTAGTGTTAATAACAACTGTCAGTAGGGTAATAGTAAACGCTGGTCATGTTAACTTCCTAAAGGCTATAAAAGTTGTATGAAGTTAGTCAACCAACTTCCTAGAGGTTACAGTAAACGGTAACTTCCTAGAGGCTACAGTAAGCGGTAGGAAGTTAGCGAGCTCACGACAATGGGAACATAAACTGTGTGAACGTGCTAACTTCTGAGAGGCACAATTGGCTCTAGTAAGTTAAGCTAACTTCCGACCAAATTTTTTCGAGAGCTTAACTTCCGATGGGATCACTTAACTTCTGACGGTTTTGCTAACTTCCAAGAGTTTACTGTTAACTTCCTAGAGTTTAGGTTCTAGGAAGTTAACTGGTTTAGTATAGTGATGACCGAAGGATGTCTTTGGTGTCGTGGAGACGAAGGACAGAAGAAACGTACGCAACACGTTTCATGAGGGAAAATATGATGATACGTACCCTTAGCAGGTTCTGTAGATCATCATGTGTACAGAACTTGGGGTACTGATGTTATTTCATACGAAGATATACACCATCGTGACCCTATAAATAGGTGTATAGTGCTATGCAAGAAGCCTTTTGGACAGCTCATATGCTCTCGTTGCTTCAAATGCTCTGCCATTGAAGCTTCCCCAACATAATTACCTTCAAACACTTCATATGTCTCGAAGGTAATATCTTGCAACAACTTGTAATCATAATAATGAAAATAAAGGATTACAAATGCGTTTTTGAGACCTCTGTCTTTACATTTTCCCTTCATATTATTTGTGTTTATCCAATCTTCTCTCTACATCTCCTCCTCTCTTTACGAGTGGAAGAATGGAGAAGGTGTGATTGATTTAATTGTGTTGCCCTATCTTGGTATCTAGCAGGAGCCTTTACTTGTGACCAACAAATATTACTCTTACAAGTGAGCTTCCAATTCTTGAACGATACGGTGTGTCACTAAGAAACCGTAATGTTGGCTTATGCCAAAAACCTAACTATAGGTCTACATAACTAAACCCTGTTTGTGCTGATTTTACTCCCTTAGTGACTACTATCTTGGAACAACTGTACACAACCTTATAAAAAACTGTACACATATGAAATTTAATTTAATGTAGCCCAGAATTCTAGAGGAATATGAATTTATACATGTCAATTTCTTGTCAACTCCAGATGTGCCTAGCTAGCTAGTTCTAGCTACGTACAGCAATGGAATAGAATGAAAGCAAGCACAGGGAACATTCTTTAGAGATAGATAGGGCCTGGGCACTAGTGTGTCCCTCTTTTTTGCCTTCACAAATGCAATCGATCACAAGAGAATCAGCCAATCGGTGACATCTAGGAAAAACATTATTAATAAATGGGGAGCAAATATAAAGGCAGTGGGCGAAAAAGAATATATCGATTTCGATGATGATATGATTTGGGCGTGTCGTTATTAGCTTGCTATTGCTGCAGCGACGAGCAGATGTTACCGACCCGTGTGCAGTTAATCAATCGATCTCAGAAGATAAATTCGCCTTATCAAAAACAAACGAAGAAGATAAATCGAATAAAAGTGAATATGATCATCATTTTTTTTATCTCCTTTCCTAGTACAACATAATACTTCGTGCGCACTAAGTTTTTGTCACTGCCTAGATATTTGCATTTTAAACCATAAAAAATCTAAAATTATGTACAATTGAGGATTCAAAAACAATAAATATTGGTTTGGAACCTACGTTCACACCCATCTAACCAACAAAAGTGTTTTATATTCTATACTCAATATAAATAAAAACCTTATGAATGTACAGATACTTTGCTAGTGCTATAATATCTTTATGTTTTATGCTCTATACTCAAATATAAATAAAAATCGTAGCGACGTACGACTAATTTGCTAGTGTTATAACATGTGACCTTGTCATCGGTTTCGACATTTAACTTTTGTCGTAGTAGAAGTATAAGTATACTAGGTCAATGCTCGTGCGTTGCGACGGTACAAAATTTTTTTTGATAAAATATCAAATGAAGAAACATATATTATAATGTTAGTGTACAAACATAAAAATGTGTAGAGTTTTAACATAAAAGGTATGCTAACTATCCAGGAGTGGCTTCAATTGGGTTTAAACCTTTAATTAGAAACACGCTTAATGCTCCAAGGTGATATGCTCTGTTGCAACAAATAAAATTGGTGACACTACAAACCAGCTTGGATGATGTCTCTAAATGGGCACGTGTCAGCAACCCATCATATGTAATCCTAAAATAGAAACACGCACACAAGTAGATTCAGACAAAATTGTGAAGAGCCTTTTAATACTAAAGTAATGGAAGGTACACTCTAACCTGCTCCAAATAGGTTTTCTGCCATTAACTTGCTTATGTCAATCTGCAACTTCCCTAGCTCCACACCTTGTGGGAAACTAAACGGGCTAGCAAAATTTGATGCTGGAAAACAATCATCAGTAATCCTTAAACAGTACTTCAGGCTTATGTCATAAGAAAAGCATGACGGCTGGCAAGGGCAACCAAGGGTGATCCACATCTTGAGAATGTGGTAGATATAATCTTTATTGTACCTGTCAACAAAGCAAGGACAACTAATAAACATCTCGTGCAGAATCTAAGGTGCAACCAAGTTCAGATGAGCCATCTCACATAGCACGACAACAAAGTCTGGATATAAAATAATTACCAGCATGGCAGATGACTCATTTGGAGATGCAACCAAAGAAGTTGAGTTCTGCAAAATGCAGGTCGTGTCATAAAGGTTCCATATGTACATTAGACATCTCCTTATGAGAAGAAGCAATTTCCAGGAGTCATCACAATCAATAAAAACAGCTGCAGATCCCATTATCATTGCTAGCATTCCTCGCACTCCACATTTAAGTGCATCTAAATTGAAACACATAATCAATTTGAAAGAATGGATATTACACACCCGTAAGAAACCATCTTCACAACCAACAGCCCATAAATTTGCATTGCCTATCAAGACAGTAACCTTTCCAGAGATAGGATCTAACCAAGGAGTTTTTGTACCTCTTATAAACAATCGTCCATCAAATTCACAAATTGAAATGTAATCTTGATTCGACCCCACTCACGTGGGAGCCTCGGCCACTATGTTTGCCCTTTTTATACAAGCAAAATGAAGTGTGTCATTGTGTAATATAAAAAAAGCAACACATCAAACAAATAAAAAATTTTAAACTTCAAAACAGACTCCTTACTGATGGTTATTAAAAAGCAGGTTAATTGACTGACTTTTTAATTGGGATATCCAAGTCCGCGTTGTGAGTTCGCAGTAAAATCTATTATGATATGAGGTAAACATAAAAAGTACCACTGTTTTGCTTGTTCTCCTTATGAATAACTTCATCACAGATTCATAGTACAATACTATACTACAATACGAACAAATATGAAGTGCAAATAAATTGGAAAAGTATCACACTAAATATGTATATGCAAGCGTGGCTTTGTTTCCAGTTTATTTATTGTGGAACATGGATGATGGGCACACAAGAGTACAAGACTACTGCAAAAAAAAGCAAAATTTGTCATCAAAAGACTTAGGCCACCGAAAAAATTGCCTTTGGCACAAGACATTCTAAATTACACCTAATATACTACAAGACATATATGCGGTCTGACTCCTGTCTAGAAAATAAAGACATGTCATCAGAAATCAAACGACAATTTGGTGTCCAGATTAGACCAAATAAAAAAATCTAAAATCCACACACAATCTACGTATGTAACCTCATTTGATGATCTTGATCTTTGCAACAAAACAAAAGCAATCAAGTTTAGTACAAACATAATGCACACTAAAGTTAACCTCAGGTTGTGGAGACAAATCTAGCTCATATTTCACATTCAACGGGATCTGAGCTCTACATTTACTCTTTGACCACTATTAATGTAGGATACCTGCGGCGCAAAACATGTCATCAGACTCAAAGCTCAAATCAGGCTGAGATTTATAATTCGAAGAGGTCTTTCCATCTCGACTTCAAGGTTCATGGCAAGAAAATAGTTTACATGTATCATCATTGGGCTATTTAGCATGATTCTTCCGAGTTATAAAAACTTACGAGCAGTACATTGAGGTAAGGAGGAGAGGGCCGACTTTACAGCTGGAACAAGGGGACAACCACTATGTTCGCTCCCTCACCCCCTGCTCGCTGTCGCAGATCTCTTGCCGTCGCAGCCTATATCAAAGTATTAGTAGAGCACGATAAGTTGCATCAAAACCAATCACTGTAATTCACGACACAAATGCAAGACATAAATCAAGAAGACAAGAATCATTCCACGCATGGTTACATATTTATAATCACAATATGTAGTGAGTTCATGCACAGATGGATTCATTGACAGAACTGATATCTGAACCTTCAAGTGGTAGATTTTGTTGATTCACCAGTTTGTAGTCACTACACAGTAGTGCAGGTGTAGCTCCTGCAAGGTAAAATGATCTTCTCAATCAGATATCAAGTAGTCCAAAGGAAAGTGATAATTTTACAAGATGTGATAAAGCCTAAGTCTTTTGACAAATATTAAATTTAATATATAACCTTTGCATTTTTGTGCCATAAAAGAAGTTTAACAGAACAGTTCAGTTTCGTAAGAACAAGAGAAAAGGAAGTCATATTTTTAGGTCTTTCTAATGCTGGTACTGACAAACAGAACAAAAAAAGTAGGCAAATGATCAGGCACCTAATTGCACACAGGTGGCCTGAAGTACAACTACACATATAGATTATAGGGCACACTTTAATCAAGAAAGTCATATTTGAGGTATACTACATGAGCAAACCTTGTACCACCACATTTTAAGACCACATGAAATTTTTTCCAAAATAAGCACCAAAAGATTTGTTTAAACTTTAAACTACAAGGCCCCTTCCCTCCCAAAAAAACAAAATATAAGAAATTTTTATAGCGAAAAAATATAAAGGTCTTGAATTTTAAGAGCAATCAATATGACATATCCCTCAGAATGCTAGGTCTCTACAGTGTACTCACATATATTTGTTCCTTCAACCTCTCATCAAAGTGATGAGGAAGGAGCACCAATTGAATGGGCACTCAGATTACTAAAATGTTCATCACAGGAATGGATATACAACAATCACACATGAATGATACGAGAGCCAAGTTGAAGGGAAACTGACATCCTGCCAACATGTCACAATGCAACTAATTTCATCTAGTCGTATCAGCTGTAAGAAAAATATTCTGGAGCAACCAATAATCTCTATCAGCTCCCATTTCCCTGGAGGCACATCTAAGACTGATAGGATATCAGCTTCAGGAACATAAACATCAGCCTCAATGTCATCTATCGCAAACATGGAAAAACAATCAGTGCAAACACTGCAATGTCAACATACTGATCAAATTGAAATTATTTGGTCAAAGAACTACCAGATGCAATGTAAACACATTCATGCCGTGAACGTGAGGATTATATCTAGGACCAAGTTAGGCATTCAAAAGTTACATGATATAAAACTCTGGCCCTACTATGTCAACTATGGTTGTTCAAAACCAGTTTTGTCAACCCCATGAAAATGCTATTTGATTCAGCAACATTCTGCCTTTGCAGCAGCTATTTGATGTCAGCGTCATGTAGATTGCTCAACACAACAAGCAGTTTACCCGCATTACAATAACAGTCATACATTTCACTTTTTTCTGAAAGTCTTGAAACAAAAGGTAAAATGGATTTAGTACGTGGCAACCTGATTATCGTTTAAGCCAAAGCAGACATAAGTGTAGAAAATCTTATATATACTAACAAGGGACATGAGGAAGAGGTGACCAATTTGCAAACTGGTTATTGTTTAAGCAAAAGCACCTACAATACAGCTCATTGCAAACTGCCAGACGCCATAAAGATACTTTGCTTAACTTTTCCATCGTTTTCTCATGGATATTGAGAAGGAAGCAGACATCATGTGTGGCAGTTCGAACCATCAATCCATCATATCAGATAAGGGCCTAATTGTCCAAAAGTTAGTGTCCTGAAATCCATCAATTAATATTATTTGTCTTCTTTTCTCAAGAAGACATGCTTTCAAAACAACACAACATCTAATGGTAAGACGCTATCAGAGAAACTAAACACAATGTTATCACCTCGAACTGGAGAGGAGAGAGCTCTCATGTCTGGCGGCAAAGTCGCTTCCGGAGCTTGTGCTTGTTCATCTTTCACTTGTGCTGAGCATAGCTGCCTCGCGAACTACTTGCAGCTGTCAAACAGTGATGCTGCCGTAGCGCTTGGGCTAGTTGCGGTGTGCCTCGTCCGCGGCAACACGGCTGCCGATGAACTCCTGCTCATGGTCGCCGCCGGCGGCGGCGGGGTTCCTTCCCCCACCCTCTTCTTCCCGGGCGACCCTGCCACGACTGCAACCACCTCCTCCTGCATGGTCTGCTCCTCGGCCTCCTCCTCGCCCATGGCCAACTCCTCCTCGTCGGGCTCCTCGGCGCACACGTCGGCCTCCACGGGCTCCTTCATCTCGGCATCCCCCTTCTTCTTCCTCCCCGGCTTGGCCTGCTTGGGGGTCGACATGGGCTTCTTCCCAGAAGACGCCACCTTGCGGCTGCGCTTGGCGGAGGACGCCGCCGTGACCTCCTCCTCCTCCTCCTGATTTTGATGGATCTCCTCGGCCTTGGCGGCGCGCTTCCGCCCAGAGACGCGTGTGGGCGCGGCGGGTGACGGGGAGCTCGGCGCCATGGCAGGGGCTGCGGTACCTGTTGGTTGCTGCTGCTGCTCTCTAGGGTTGGGAGACAAGGAGGTTTGCCAGGAGAGTGAGAGCTCTGGAGTCTGGACTCCGTGGGTGTAGAAATCGAATCGAAGGGGATCGGTCAAATCTGGAAACAGGGCAGGGTGGAAGAGAGGGTGGGAACTGGGAAAACGAAACCCAAAAGATCCAGGGAGCGGGAGCGTCCAAATTTTGACGGCGTAGGACCCGTCCGCAGCGGGAGGGTATGGATTTGAAATTTCGCTGTCACCCGCGAAGGCCGCGACTCCGCGAGGGTGCCCGCCGGAAGTGCGCGGTGCTTTCGGCCGTTGGCGAGGATGGCGGAGAGCGGACGAGGGCGAGAATGGTGGGGGCTGCCGCAGAGGTAATCCCTGGAATGGCGCTTCCTTCGATGGAGAGCAGGGCGAGGATGGCGGTGCGGCCGCACAGGCATCCCTGGAATTCCGTCCTTCCATGCATCCACAGAGAGCATGCGGCAGGGACGCAAATCACGGAGGCGCGGGCATGGCAGTGGCAGAACCGTGCACCAAAGTGTTGTGGACGTCTACACTAATATCTTAATAGTAGTAGAGATATGGAACGGTATTACCAAGGTAATGAGTCAAATTGTGCTAATTTTTTTTAAAAAAACAGGTAATTAAGTGAACTATCATCATTGGCCGTGTAAACCAAATGTCATCATTGGCCGTGTAAACCTCTTAATATTCTAGGAGGACACCATTGAACATAACACCCCGATACCTATTCAGTCGGTGGCTAACAATAGAACATGCAAAAAGTTACAATAAGCTTTGAGATGTAAAAATTAAAAATTTTGATAAGACTTCTTTAAAAACTGTCAGAATGAAACATAGACACATAAATCAAGCACAACGAATATGATAATCATTTGATTTATCATATCCCTTTCCCATCGTGATAGAATCAAATTTCCTAAAGCAAGAAAAACATCTCCAACAAATAATAATAGTCATTAGCTCAAAGGTAAGATTAACTATATGATTAATTATATGGTTTATCGAAAAGTAGTTTAATGTGTGTGAATGTGTGGTCTTCTGAAAAAGCATCTACTTTCATCTTTAGGATTACCAGTTTATATATCGATGAACCTGAACACCAAAACAAGAAACGAGTTAACGATTGAAAACAAATTTATATATCGATGATCTATAGTTTCCATCGGAGAAAAAGACACGAGTTACCGGTAAACTGATTAAGTGGGGCCATCACGTACTCATGGGAATAAAAACCAAAGTGCACAGTCAAATTAACTGAGACAAAAACTGAATGTAACTTCCAGAGCTGAATTAACTAACACAGGAATTGAATGTAAATAAATATCTTGAATCTTGAATTAAAACCAAAAGCACAACTAGATGTACCGAGATAGGAATTGAATATAACTAAATTGATTGGAGATTGAAACACCAAACAAGACATAAGAATTAAAATTTGAAACATCAAAGAAAACAAACGTTCATTAGATATATCTCGAGTAGTTTGTCATTGCTCTTGCTTTAACCGTGACGAAGGTCTCATATTGTGCTCTTGCCATCGATTGCAATAGCACCTATACAATTAAACCACTGTTATAAACCATCTCATACTAATTCATACTCGAAAACTAAAGTAAAAGTTTCAAAAACTAGAATTCTAGTGACCTTCATTTTTTGAATTTTTAAATAGATTTCCGGACTTTTATTCTTTTATCCATAACGTTTTACTCCTTTGCTCAAATAAGGCAAACAGATACATTTTGGAAATCTAGAGAAAATATCCTACAACTTTCGTGTTGACTACCAAGTCTAATTCTGCACAGATAATCTCCCTTATCTATTTTTAGTTTTTAGGACAACACTATTTCTGCGATTATTCCTTAACCAATAATAAGATTGGAACAAAACTAACAGCATTTGATATATAACAAGAAGTCCTACAACTTTTATATCTATAGGATTACTAGTTTCTTTATTGATCCATACTAGATTTTGAATTGTACCTATTGTGCATATTACAACCGACAAGGAACGTTGAATGGTTTCGCCACAAATCTTTCCTTAGCTTCGTTTTCATGCACTTCAATCCTTAGAGATAGAATCCTACTATACATAGGTCATTTTAGGGCAAGGATATAGGTGCCATGGTGCAAAAGAGAGTCAAGGGGAAGAAAAGGGTGACACCAAGGACATCAATTGTGGGGGATAGATGGTGTCGGAGACCATAATTAGGGGTACCCCCAAGACTCCTAAACTCGGCTGGTAACCACCATCAGCACAAGCTGCAAA
Source organism: Zea luxurians (assembly GCA_029449295.1). Classification (NCBI taxonomy): domain Eukaryota; kingdom Viridiplantae; phylum Streptophyta; class Magnoliopsida; order Poales; family Poaceae; genus Zea; species Zea luxurians. The sequence continues at coordinate 10,282,026 of JAOPSE010000041.1, read as the reverse complement.
GGCCTGATGGGCGCAATACAGGTCAAGGCTCCGTCCACTCAAGGGACACGATCTTGCCTCGCCCGAGCCCAGCCTCGGACAGGAACAGTAGACCCAGGTGGATTCACGCCTCGCCTGAGGGCCTCCTCAAGCAACGGACGCACCTTCGACTCGCCCGAGGCCCAACTCGGGCAGGCTTCGCAGTGAAGCAACCTTGGCTAGATCGCCTCGCCAACCGACCAAATCGCAGGAGCATTCAATGCAAGGATCGCCTGACACCTTATCCTGACGCGCGTTCCTCAATTGGCAGGGCCGAAGTGACTGCAGTCACTTCGCCCCTCCACTGACTGACCTGACAGGAAAACAGCGCCGCCTGCCCTGCTCCGACTGCTGTGCCACCTGCTAGGGTGAGGCTGACAGCAGTCGAGTCCAGCCTCAGGCGCCATAGGAAGCTCCGCCTCGCCCGACCCCAGGGCTCGGACTCAACCTCGACCTCTGAAGACGGTCTCCGCCTCGCCCGACCCCAGGGCTCGGACTCAACCTCGACCTCGGAAGATGGTCTTTCGCCTCGCCCGACCCCAGGGCTCGGACTCAACCTCGACCTCTGAATACGGTCTCCGCCTCGCCCGACCCCAGGGCTCGGACTCAACCTCGACCTCTAAAGATGGTCTCCGCCTCACCCGACCCGAGGGCTCGGACTCAACCTCGACCTCGGAGGAGCCTCTGGCTCGCCAGACCTTGGGCTCGGACCGACCACGTCGCAGGGGGGTACATCATTACCCTACCCCTAGCTAGCTCAGGCTACAGGGAACAAGACCGGTGTCCCATCTGGCTCACCCCGGTAAAACAAGTAATGATAGCACCTCGCATGCCCCCATGACGACGGCGGTTCTCAGCCCCATACAGAAGCAAGGAGACGTCAGCAAGGTCTCGACAGCCCCGACAGCTGTGCTTCTACAGGGCTCAAGAGCTCCTCCGACGGCCACGACGCCACATGCACAGGGCACTAACACCTCTCCGACAGCCACGTCGGCATGTACATAGGACTCTGGCTCCTCTCTGCCGGACACGTTAGCACATTGCTACACCCCCCATTGTACACCTGTGCCTTCTCCTTACATCTATAAAAGGAAGGTCTAGGGCCCTCGTACGAGAAGGTGGCCGCGCGGGAGGACGGGCTGACGAACAGGCTCTCTCCCTCTCACGCGAACGCTTGTAACCCCCTACTGCAAGCGCATCCGCCCTGGGCGCAGGACAACACGAGTCGCGGTTCCCTTTTTTGTACCCCCTTGTGTTCCGTCTCGCGCCGACCCATCTGGGCTTGGACACGCAGCGACAATTTACTCGTCGGTCCAGGGACCCCCCGGGTTGAAACGCCGACAGTTGGCGCGCTAGGTAGGGGCCTGCTGCGTGTTGACGAACAGCTTCCCCTCAAGCTCCATATGGGTAGTCTCCATCAACCTCTCTAGCCCGGGACGCTGCTCCATTTCGGGAGTCTCGAGTTCATGTCCCTTGACGGCAGCTACGACATGGTACTCCTTCCTCCGCCGCGCGACAACGACAATGGCGGCCGTCAACCCGCCCGGCGGCGGCGGACTCGACGACGTCTTCCCCCCATGGCGGAAGAGCAACATCTGGGTCTGTCCCGCCACCTTCCCCGCTGCAGGAGGAGGAGGCGGGGCAACCATGGCCAAGCAGGAGGCGCCACCTCGTTGGCTGTCGAGCGAGTCGACGACGCCGGCGCCACAGCGGGGGACACGTCGGGCATTGACCTCGCATCTGAGACAAAGACGAGCGTCGTTTCCCCGCAACACGCCAACCCCAAGCGGACGGATGACGCCAGCACGCTCGCGAAGGACTTGCTGGGCGTTAGCCTCGTACCTGAGATAACGGTGCAGTCCGTCCCCGACACGACTTCATCACCATCCTTCGATCAAGAGGTACCGTCCTTTTCCATCCTGTGCCTTTTAGGTTCAGCTTCGACCCACCAAGCGACCCCGCTTTGGTGGACGCTTTCATAAAGGCATATCCGAACCTTCCGGCGTACCATATGTGGTCAACCTGGGACGGACTGACGGCCGTCTCGACCTATGGGCCCCCGGGTTCCGAGGAAGATGACGACCCCGACTCTGGTTGGGATTTCTCCGGGCTTCGTGCTCCTAGTGCCATGCGGGACTTCATGATCGCATGTGACTACTGCCTCTCCGATTGCTTCGATGGTGGCCACAGCCTCAACAACGAGGATTGTGGCCCAAGTCGCGAATGTTTCCACGTCGATCTAGGGGGTCTCGACGAAGGCAACCACCTTGGTATGCCGGAGGACGGCGATCCCCCTAGGCCTGCGTCTCGCGTTGACATCCTTCGGGAGCTAGCTGTGGTCCCAGTCCCTGTGGGGGTCAGGACACACAGCTCGAGCAAATCCGCGAGATGCAGGCCAAGCTCGACGAGGAAGCCGGACAACTTGTGCAGCTCTGGCAAAACATCGGGCAGGAGTGGGCAGGCCGAGCGCTAGCCGGAGAAGCGCGTCATCAGGCCCAGGACGTCCAGCACCGCATCACCGACGATGCCAGGGCAAGGCTGCCCCCGGCTTCCAATGGGGTCGGCCAGAACCTGGCTGCAGCAGCAATACTACTTCGAGCGATGCCGGAGCCATCCACCACCGAGGGGCGGCGTATCCAGGGAGAGCTCAATAATCTCCTGGAGGATGCCACGGTCCGACGGGCCGAAAGCTCTGCCTCCCGAAGGTAGGGGTACCCCCCAGAGCATCGCGCCGCGACTTCCCGATTCATGCGGGAAGCCTCGGTCCACACCGAGCGCACGCGGGACGCAACGCCTGCAGCCCCGGGTTGCCTCGGCAATGAGCACCACCGCCACGACCGTCGAGCCCACCTCGACGAGAAGGTGTGCCGAGGCTACCACCCCAGGCGTGGGGGACGCTACGACAGCGGGGAGGATCGGAGTCCCTTGCCTGAACCACCTGGTCCGCAAGCTTTCAGCCGAGCCATACGACGGGCGCCGTTCCCGACCCGGTTCCGAGCCTCAACTACCATCACTAAGTACTCGGGCGAAACAAGGCCGGAAATGTGGCTCACGAACTACCGGCTGGCCTGCCAGCTGGGTGGAACGGACGATGACAACCTCATCATCCGCAACCTCCCCCTGTTTCTCTCCGACGCCACCCGGGCCTGGCTGGAGCATCTACCTCCGACGTAGATCTCCAACTGGGACGACCTGGTCAAAGCCTTTGCCAGAAACTTACAGGGCACATACGTGCGCCCTGGGAACTCCTGGGATCTCCGAAGCTGCCGCCAGCAGCCAGGGGAATCCCTGCGGGACTACATCCGGTGATTTTCGAAGCAGTGCACCGAGCTGCCCAACATCACCGACTCAGATGTCATCGGCACGTTCCTCACCGGCACCACTTGCCGCGACCTGGTGAGCAAGCTGGGTCGCAAGACTCCCACCAGGGCAAGCGAGCTGATGAACATCGCCACCAAGTTCGCCTCTGGTTTGGAGGCAGTCGAGGCCATCTTCCGGAAGGACAAGCAGCCTCAGGGACGCCAGCAGGAAGACGTCCCCAAGGCGTCCGCCCAGCACGGCACAAAGAAGAAGGGCAAGAAGAAGTCGCAAGCGAAACGCGACGCTGCCGGCGCAGATCTTGTCGCCGCCGCCGAGCACAGGAACCCTCGGAAGCCTCCTAGAGGGGCCAACCTGTTCGACAAGATGCTCAAGGAGTCGTGCCCCTATCATCAGGGCCCCGTCAAGCACACCCTTGAGGAGTGCGTCATGCTTCGGTGCTACTTCCACAAGGTCGGGCCCCCGGCGGAAGGTGGCAGAGCCCACGACAACGGCAAGAAGGAAGGCAACAAGGTGGAAGAGTTCCCCGAGGTCCATGATTGCTTCATGATCTACGGTGGGCAGGTGGCGAATGCCTCGGCTCGGCACCGCAAACAGGAGCGCCGGGAGGTCTGCTCGGTGAAGGTGGTGGCGCCAGTCTACCTAGACTGGTCCGACAAGCCCATCACCTTCGACCAAGGCGACCACCCCGACCGCGTGCCGAGCCTAGGGAAGTACCTGCTCGTTGTCGATCCTGTCATCGGCAACGTCAGGCTTACCAAGGTCCTCATGGACGGAGGCAGCAGCCTCAACATCATCTACGCCGAGACCCTCGGGCTCTTGCAGATCGATCTGTCCACAATCCGGGCCGGTGTGGCGCCCTTTCACGGGATCATTCCCGGGAAGCGCGTCCAGCCCCTTAGACAACTCGATCTGCCCGTCTGCTTCAGGACTCCCTCCAACTTCCAAAAGGAAACCCTCACGTTCGAGGTGGTCGGGTTCCGAGGAACCTACCACACAGTGTTGGGGAGACCATGCTACGCCAGGTTCATGGTCGTCCCCAACTACACCTACCTCAAGCTTAAGATGTCGGGCCCCAACGGGGTCATCAAGTCGGATCCACATACCGACACGCGTACGAATGCGACGTGGAGTGTGTGGAGTATGCTGAGGCCCTCGCCGAATCCGAGGCCCTCATCGCCGACCTGGAGAGCCTCTCCAAGGAGGTGCCAGATGCGAAGCGCCATGCCGGCAACTTCGAGCCAGTAGAGGCGGTTAAGTTTGTCCCTCTCGACCCCAGCAACGATGCCTCCAAGCAAGTCTAGATCAGCTCCGAGCTCGACCCCAAATAGGAAGCAGTGCTCGTCGACTTTCTCCGTGCGAACGCCGAGGTTTTTGCGTGGAGTCCCTCGGACATGCCTGGCATACCGAGGGATGTCGCCGAGCACTCGCTGGATACCCGAGCTGGAGCCCGATCCGTGAAGCAGCCTCTGCGCCGATTTGACGAAGAAAAGCGTAGAGCCATAGGCGAGGAGATCCACAAGCTGATGGCTGCAGGGTTCATCGAAGAGGTATTCCATTCCGAATGGCTAGCCAACCCTGTGCTTGTGAAAAAGAAAGGTGGGAAATGGCGGATGTGTGTAGACTACACTGATCTAAACAAAGCATGTCCGAAGGTTCCCTACCCTCTGCCTCGCATCGATCAAATCGTGGATTCCACTGCTGGGTGCGAAACCCTGTCATTCCTCGATGCCTACTCAGGGTATCACCAAATCAGGATGAAAGAGTCCGACTAGCTCGTGACCTCTTTCATCACACCCTTTGGCATGTACTGCTATATTACCATGCCATTTGGTTTGAGGAACGCAGGCGCGCCATACAAAAGGTGCATGAACCACGTGTTCGGAGAGCACATTGGCCGAACGGTTGAGGCTTACGTCGATGACATCGTAGTCAAGATGAGGAAAGCCTCTGACCTCCTCTCTGACCTTGAAACGACATTCAAGTGTCTCAAGGCGAAAGGCGTGAAACTCAATCCCTAGAAGTGTGTCTTCGGAGTCCCCCGAGGCATGCTCCTGGGGTTCATCGTCTCCGAGCGGGGCATCGAGGCCAACCCGGAGAAAATCGCGGCCATCACCAACATGGGGCCTATCAAGGACTTGAAAGGAGTACAGAGGGCCATGGGATGCCTTGCGGCTCTGAGCCGTTTCATCTTGCGCCTCGGCGAAAGAGGGCTACCCTTGTACCGCCTCTTAAGGAAGACCGAGCGCTTCACTTGGACCCCCGAGGCCGAACTTAAAGGTGCTCCTTACAAGCGCGCCTAATTAGGGGTACCCCCAAGACTCCTAAACTCGGCTGGTAACCACCATCAGCACAACCTGCAAAGGCCTGATGGGCGCAATACAGGTCAAGGCTCCATCCACTCAAGGGACACGATCTCGCCTCGCCCGAGCCCAGCCTCGGGCAGGAACAGTAGACCCAGGTGGATTCACGCCTCGCCCGAGGGCCTCCTCAAGCAACGGGCGCACCTTCGACTCGCCCGAGGCCCAGCTCGGGTAGGCTTCGCAGTGAAGCAACCTTGGCCAGATCGCCTCGCCAACCGACCAAATCGCAAGAGCATTCAATGCAAGGATCGCCTGACACCTTATCCTGACGCGTGTTCCTCAATTGGCAGGGCCGAAGTGACCGCAGTCACTTCGCCCCTCCACTGACTGACCTGACAGGAAAACAGCGCCGCCTGCCCTGCTCCGACTGCTGTGCCACCCGCCAGGGTGAGGCTGACAGCAGTCGAGTCCAGCCTCAGGCGCCATAGGAAGCTCCACCTCGCCCGACCCCAGGGCTCGGACTCAACCTCGACCTCTGAAGGCGGTCTCCGCCTCGCCCGACCCCAGGGCTCGGACTCAACCTCAACCTCGGAAGATGGTCTCCGCCTCACCCGACCCCAGGGCTCGGACTCAACCTCGACCTCTGAAGACGGTCTCTGCCTCGCCCGACCCCAGGGCTCGGACTCAACCTCGACCTCGGAGGAGCCTCCGCCTCGCCTGACCTTGGGCTCGGACCGACCACGTCGTAGGGGGGTACATCATTACCCTACCCCTAGCTAGCTCAGGCTACGGGGAACAAGACCGGCGTCCCATCTTGCTCACCCCGGTAAAACAAGTAATGATGGCACCCCGCATGCCCCCATGACGGCGGCGGTTCTCAGCCCCCTACGGAAGCAAGGAGACGTCAGCAAGGTCCCGATAGCCCCGACAGCTGTGCTTCTACAGGGCTCAAGTGCTCCTCCGACGGCCACGATGCCACATGCACAGGGCACTAACACCTCTCCGACAGCCACGTCGGCATGTACATAGGACTCTGGCTCCTCTCTGCCGGACACGTTAGCACATTGCTACACCCCCATTGTACACCAGGGCCTTCTCCTTACATCTATAAAAGGAAGGTCCAGGGCCCTAGTATGAGAAGGTGGCCGCACGGGAGGACGGGCTGATGAACAGGCTCTCTCCCTCTCACACGAACGCTTGTAACCCCCTACTGCAAGCGCATTCGCCCTAGGCGCAGGACAACACGAGCCACGGTTCCCTTTTTTTGTTCCCCCTTGTGTTCCATCTCGCGCCGACCCATCTGGGCTGGGACACGCAGCGACAATTTACTCGTCGGTCCAGGGACCCCCCGGGGTCGAAACGCCGACAGATGGCAAATAGGGTTCTTGTGCTGACGGGGAGGGGGAGAGGAAATGAGGCACTTGCAAAGTGGGAACGGAGTCAGGGAGAGGTGGCATGGCCCTGCATTGGTCACATAGTAAAAATTCAAGGACGGGTCTGATGGTGGTTACATGAAAGAATAAAAAAAATCACTCATCTATATCATCTGACGGTTTAGATCGTCTATCAACGAGATCTACATATATACAGTCTTCAGTCATCCATATGACATTCTATTATTCGATTATGGTTATGATTTTATTTGTAGTATATTGCATTATGCTTTCTCGTGTCAATATTACATCATGTAAATAGGACCACTTCTGGCGAAACTCATATGCGATCCGTGCATATCCAAGTGTAACATGTGTATTACCACTTGGAGATTTCTAGAAAGTGTTACATTGCTACTATAATACTGGGATTTGATCAACCTAGATTTACATAAGACATGTTAATCAAAGAATGTTATAGAGAACCTAAATTGTAGTGGATATTAGATTGTGATGGCTAGGATATAATCCATAGCAAGAAGGATAACGTTTCAGATGTTACAACATGCATAGATGCTCAATCTCATGAAATTTCCACTTCACTTGAATTCCTAACCTTGCCTGTGTTGGTATTCTTCTTATGTGTGTAGGTAGTCAGTTGTTGCCTACTAGTAAACAATAAGGTAAATTGGTTAGTTCCCCGTTTTCACATATGACTGCTTGTTTGCCTAAGTGGAGCTAGCAAGAACGTAACTATTCATATAAATAGTAATCATACTAGCAATTGATAGTCATGTATGTTTAATTTGGAAGACAAACATTGATAGTCGCCTAGAGGGGGGTAAATAGGTGAAACCTAAAATTTAATCACTTAAAAAACTTAATCCCAATTAGAGGTTGGAACAATAGACAAGTCAATCAGAGAGACGTGAGAAGTTCTTCTTGCACTTTATTGCTCTTTTGAGTGAGGGAGATTGAGACTTAGAAAGGCTGGTTCATGGACACAACTCTAACTCTATATAGTATTTGGGCTTAGATTTGATACTTGACAACTTAGGTCACGTATCAAGATGGTATCCATATATGTGAGCGTATAAGGAACACAACATGATTTGTATTATTGTGAACCATGTCTTTGTCGTAACAGTAATGCCCAACATATAAGGGAATTATTGTGTAGAGATAAGGATAGGAAGATCTTGTAACATAGATGTGAGTCCTAGTCTAGTATAGGACGATTCACTCTTTGTTGTAATCGCCCCTCCTTCGACTACAAAAGGAGGGGCAAGGTTCCCTAAGAGGGAAAAGGCAATGAGAAAATAAGCATAGCCACCATAATACTAGATGTAGGGTATTATCTCGCATCGAGAGCATGAACTAGTCTCAATCTTATGTCCCATGTGTCTTTACATTTAGTTCTTAGATCTCGCGAGCACCCTCGTACAAATTCACTATTGATAAATCCTTGACATTATGTATGACTACAACTAAAAGATCTAATTTGTTGTCTCGTTTCACGGTTGTAAAGTCTCTATATATATGCGAAATTTTGGCCAATGCAAATATTTATTATATGAGAAATCTTTTCATTTTCAAAATATATGGTGACATTGTCTTATGTAGGCTAAGATTCTAAATCTTGTTTGTACACATGTAAACTAGAGAACACATAATATATCAAGCAATAACCCATAAATCAAGGTTCCTACTTTAGATTTGACCGCTCCTCCACTTATGAGAGTCATCTTTTCTAGGTCCAACTCCAACAACAACTACAAAATTGGAGCCTTTACTCTTATGAAACCCACATGTAAATCATGTTGCTATTATTTTCTCCTATCATCTATTTTTTCTCTCTCTCCCCGATGGGAGGGGAGGAGCTCTGAATGGTTTGTGTTTTGGATATGGGGCTACCACTAGGAGGGTCTGCTTCTGGGTAAGGAGGAGCTCATAGCAAGGTCCTGCCTCCACCAATGTGGCTGAGAAGCATCCAACAAAGCCTCAGGGTGGAGAACCACGTGGGGTAGGGTTTTGTGAGTTGAAGAGAGCGTCTAGGATGAGCGGGTGGGTGGATTCACCAAGGTCTCAAGTATTCTAGGCTACCTTTGTTAAGACTAGAATGGGTGTCTAGGAGAAGTGGCTCGAACAAATTCGATAGGGTTTGCAAGAAGCAAAGAAAGTCGGGAAGGAGTAGCCGAGGTGCTTCACTCTAGTTTTGGGAAGACCAACTGAGAATATTGGATCTAGATATCTATCCAAGAGGAGACCACATCGAGTCAGACATGTGATAGTCATCAGATAGTGATGATGCACATGATAGAAAAAACATCGTGCATGTATGATGTTGTCTAAAACTGCGCCCTAAAAATGGGGTCGGAGGGAGGTTTTATGTGCTCACCTAAGAGCATATCTACTAGCCTAAAAGAACTCCCTAAAATTAATTTAGGATGGTATTAACCAAAAATCTCCATCCAACAGTTCCTTAAATGAGATATCCAAATATAACAACTTTCTAAATATTCTTATTTAGTCAGTAGACTTGGAGAGTTGTTTCGCACTCCCAATAGCCTATTTCACTTGTCAATCACACAGTCAAATCACCTGCCTACCATCGAGTTTGCGTTCATGTGCAAGTGAAGCAATTTGAATGATTTGAATTGCAGAAAGGATGAATTCATAATCCTCAATTGATAAGTCTAAAGATGACCAGTCCAAAAATTTAAAGGAAAACAACTAATCGTGATTCATATATAACAAAAATATTAATCAAGAGAAGGATAATGATTATAGAACTTTATCGTACAAATGAAAGCAAATTTGAAGTAGCATGCAATAACTAGAAAAGTTGAGTTATCAAAACTTATAATATTTAACAACATAAAAATTGGAAACTTGTAACACCTGAACTGTAACACCCCACTGATCCCATACAATGGATTTTACCAAATACCCTTCACACAAAACTTATGCAACACAAGAAAAGAAATAGAGAAAGAAAGTATTGCAAAATCCGGCAGCACCTCCCTTGAAAGAAGCATAACAAGGGGAACATAGAGTTTATACAGGATATAAGGGAAAGCTAACTCACATAGTATAATAAAATGCAAATGTAGTAATGAACATTCATGACCAAATAAAAAGATAGGTAATTCAGTCCACCCCAAAAATCTATTTAACTACCAAGAAAGGCTAAAACATATTAATCCCTCAGATTAGACCCTCCCTGTTTAACATCATTATTAAGCAGTGGTTCCTTTATTTAAAGGTGTAGTAGTCATGCTGCTACATCCCTTCTTTTCCCAAAGCAAAGATCATGTGCCTGCATCAGACAATGCAAGAGTGAGATGACACATCTCAGCAAGTAAAAAGAGCAAACAACAACTGGACAATGTAAACAAACCGTGCTTAAACAACCACGTAGTTCACAAGTTCCTTCTTGAATAGTAATTTGCAGCAAGTAAACATGTAACTAATTACTTAGTTACAAGATGAAGCACAAGGTAAAGATCTAAACTATCCACATCCACATAATAGGTTCCACACTTCACCCCTGAATGCACATGGCTACAGATGCAGTAATGACTTCTGCCTTTATACCTCTAAGGATATGAAGCTGCATCATACCCCTTCTCGGACAACATATGATGCTCATTGTATCGGTACGGTTGGACCATAAGATCACGATGAAACTTCCATGCAATGGATGATGAATGCATTATGCATGTCAACAACATGAGTCCTTCCCAAATAAAATGTGCTAGACATATACTTCCACCCATTCCACATAATAAACCACATGGGTAACATGATCAAACCACAACCTCAACATATGTAATCAATAAAATATGAATATCTTCAAACGATGGTACCCAATTAGGAATATGAATACGAACACAAATAGCACAAACATAATCAAGTATAAGACTCTTTAATCGACAGACGGAATAACCATCACTGTTTTACTTGCCTTCACCGGAAGTTTGGGCAAATCCCTAAGTACGATCCGGAAGTCCACCACCTGCTTTTGACACACAACTTAGTGCACCAATTTCACATAATAACGCTCATAAACGACGCCGCACCTACGCACAATCTCAAACCCTGCCGCGGGTAACAACTCTCCCCATACCCACCAAACTGCAGCAGCGCTGCTTAACAATTTCATAACTTTAAAATTATGACAGCAGTGGTAACAAACAAAAACTCCAGAGGCATCTACATAAAATTACCCACAAGTTTTGTATACAATTTATAATTAAATTCCAACATCTAATTAGCCCAAAACAGTCCACAAGATCAACCCTGCAATCTGTTTTTTTTCTTTTGGGCAGCGACATACCCGGATTCAAACAGCGATATCTTTTAAAATATAATTCTGAATCAAGCGCATAAGTACTCGTTGGAAAGGTATGACAAAGCTCTATATGATTCTCATATTGATTACCACTAATTTCTCACGAAAAATCCCCAGAAACTGCTACTACTACTGTTGTTCGCCTACCTGCAGAAATCTGTTTTTTTGGACAACAACATACCCGGATTCCAACAGCGATATCTTTTAAAATATAATTCCGAATCGAGCGCATAAGTACCCGTTGGAAAGGTATGACAAAGCTCTACATGACTCTCCCACTGATCTCCACTAATTTCCCACTAAAAATTCCCAGAAATCCCTAGAACTACTGCTGTTCGCCCACCTACAAAATTTCTGGACAGCACCTCTACCGATTCGCATAGATAAACATATAATCGATTGGATTGCAGCACAATTAAACAAGATACAAACACAAAAATCACCTTGAATCCTCCCCCTTTCCTCCCTTCTTCTTCCCTCCACCAAAAACCACTGGGAGACTTGCACCAACACGACGTAGATCCGAGCTGGAAAGGAATAGCACCTTGGAGAGAAAGGCTTGAGGAGGGGCGGCTAGGGTTTGATGAGGGGAAGGTGGGTGGCGGCTGCAAATGGGTGGAGGAGTGAGAGGGGGTGGCATCCAAGGCTAGAGAGAGGGGATTAGGGGAGGGCGGCTAGGGTTAAGGGAAGGCTAATGGGCCGGATCGAGATTCATGGCCCAACTCACCCACGCGACAGCTCCTGACCCCGTCGCAAGCGTCTAACCAAAGAAATTCTACTGTCTTACTGGTGAATGTTTTCCACAAATTCCAAATCCCCAAAGCGCATCACCTGAATGAGAAAAAAAACAAAAAAACAAAAAAAGAATAACCTCCAACTTCTCTTCTTTGCAAACCGGGTATCACACTCTACCCCCCTTAAAAAGAGTTCGACCTCGAATTCTGACGCTTCTATCGGAACGACAAAAGGAAAGATTAATGAATCAACAACACTTACCCACAACGAAAAGTTCCGGATATTTCTGCCGCATCAGCTCCTCAAGTTCCCACGTAGCCTCGCGCTCAGACTGATTAGTCCATAAGACCTTGACATACTTAATTGATCTCTTCCTCAAAACACGCTCTGAGGATTCCAAGATACGCACCGGACGACACCCCAAAGTTAGATCCTGCTGCACAGCAATTGGTTCCATCTCAATCTGATGGTCCGGATCCTGCAAGAACTTCCTCAACATAGAGACATGAAATACCGGGTGTACCCCTGCCATGGAATCCGGCAGTTGCAAGCGATAGGCCAGGCTGCCCACTCGGGCCAAGATAGTGAACGGTCCAATGTATCTCGGGCTGAGTTTTTCGGAGATACCGAACCGAACAACTCCTTTTGTAGGTGATACCCTGAGGAGGACTTGGTCACCCACTGCAAATTCCAAGTCCCACCTCCTCACATCAGCATAACTCTTCTGACGGCTCTGACCGGCCAAAATATTCTGACGAATTTCCCGAACCTTCTCAGAAGTCTGCTGAACCCAATCAGGACCAACCAGGGATCTCTCTCCCAAAGTCTCCCAGCACAGAGGGGAGATACACCGCCTGCCATATAAAGCCTCAAAAGGTGCCAACTTGATGCTAGCCTGGTAGCTGTTGTTATAAGCAAACTTCGCCAATGCAAGATGATCCTCCCAGCCGCCCTTCCATGACAGAACATAAGCACACAACATATCTTCCAAGGTTTGGATCGTTCGCTCCGACTGACCATCAGTCTGAGGGTGAAACGTGACACTAAGCGAAAGCTTGGTACCCAATGCACTGTGAAGGCTCTCCTAGAATTTGGATACAAATTTGGAGTCTCGATCAGAAACAATGGACTTAGGCACCCCGTGGAGCCTGATTACTTCCTTCATATACAAGGGAACCAATTCTGAAGCTGAATTGGTGATCTTCATGGGAATAAAGTGCCCCAAGGAGAACGAGGTAAGCCCACCACAAAATCCATGGTGATATGCTCCCACTTCCACTCCGGAATTTCCAATGGCTTCAGCAAACCTGCGGGCCTCTTATGCTCGGCCTTCACGCGCTGACATACTTCATAGGCGGCCATGTACTTAGAAACGTCAACCTTCATCCGCTTCCACCAGAAGTTTTGCTTCAGATTTTGGTACATTTTGGTTTCGCCAGGGTGAACAGTGTAAGGCGTTTTATGAGCTTCTCTCAAGATATCCATCTTCACCTCTGATTTCTGAGGCACACAAAGGTGGCCCCTGAAACGAACCAAATCATTCTCATCAATGGAGAACTCCCGGGGTTTACCATCACCAACCCTCTTTCGAGCTTCCTGCAATAAATGATCCTGCTGCTGAGCCGCACGCACTCTCTCCATGAGGGAGGATTGAATAAGCATCCGAGTCTCCTCACTAGCGGTGCCGACATAGCACAACGCGATCCCCAAACGGTCCAGATCAGCGATCAAAGGCAAGGCCACTTTTGGAACCCCGGACCTGCTAAGGGCATCAACCACCACATTTGCCTTCCCTGGGTGATAATGAATGGACAAATCATAATCTTTAATCAATTCGAGCCACCGACGCTGCCTCAAATTCAGCTCCTTCTAAGTGAAAATATATTTGAGACTTTTATGATCGGTGTAAATGTCACAAGCCTCGCCATAAAGATAATGCCTCCATGACTTTAGAGCAAAAACCACCGCGGCCAATTCAAGATCATGAGTTGGATAAGTCCCTTCATGCTTCCTCAACTGCCTTGAGCCATAAGCAATCACTCTGCCTTCCTGCATCAACACACAGCCAAGAACAATTCGTGAAGCATCCGTATAAACTGTGAAGCACTTACCGCTCTCAGGAAAAGCTAGGATAGGGGCGTCCACCAACTTGTTCTTCAATGTCTGATAACTGACCTCGCAATCGCTGGACGAGACGAAGAGAACACCCTTCTCTAAGAGTCTAGTCAAAGGCTTAGCAATGCTGAAAAAATTTGGTACGTAGCACCAATAATATCCAGCGAGCCCCAAGAAACTTCGGATTTCAGAGACACTAGAGGGTCTCTTCCACTCCACCACAGCCGCAACATTCTTGGGATCAACCGCAATGCCCTGCTGATTAATCACATGCCCCAGGAAAGCCACTTCGGACAGCCAAAAGGCACACTTCTTCAACTTGCCATAGAACTGATTCTTCCTAAGGGCACCCAGAACGAGACGGAGATGCTACTCATGCTCAGCCTCGGTCTTTGAATAAATCAGAATATCATCCAGGAACACGACCACAAAGTCATCCAAGAACTCATCCAACATCCTATTCATTGCTTCCATAAAAGCAGCAGGGGCATTAGTTAAGCCAAAAGACATGACTATGAACTCATAATGCCCATACCTGGTGCAAAAAGCGGTCTTCTCAATATCCTCCTCACGGATCCTCAATTGATGATAACCAGAGTTCAAATCAATTTTGGAGAACACCTGGGCACCCCTCAACTGTTCAAAGAGTACCTCAATACGGGGTAGCGGATATTTATTCTTGATTGTCACTTGATTCAAAGCGCGATAATCCACACATAGCCTCTTGCTTTTATCCTTCTTCTCAACAAACAATACTGGGGAAGCCCATGGAGACCTGCTAGGCCTAATGAAACCCTTAGCCAGCAGATCATCCAATTGCCGGTTCAATTCAACCTGCTCCTTTGGGGCCATCTGATACGGGGCTTTATGAATAGGCTGCGTACCCGGAATCAGCTTGATCTCAAAAACTGCATCGCGCTCCGGAGGAATGCCTGGAAGCTCTGCCGGAAACACGTCGGCAAAGTCACACACCACCCAGATGTCCTGCACCCGCAAGGCAGCCTCACCCTCCCGACTTTCTTGACCGGCGATCCGGAAGCAATTGCGCCAACAAGGATAATGTGAACTTTGGGGAGCTTCCCAAGAATACCACCTCCCTACCCGACGGTGCCTGCAATAACACTGTCTTCCAAAAACAGGATATAACTACGCGATACTGAGATAACCAATCCATACCCAAGATAACATCGAAAGCCCCCAAGGAAATCACAACAAGATTGGCCGAAAAGACCTCATCAGCAAGGATGACGGAACACCCCTGACAAACTGAGCAGCTACTAATGGAGCCATTAGCAGAACTAACCAAAATTGGGTGACCCAACCTCTGCACCGAAAGACCAGCCCGCGACACAAAATTCTCTGAAACAAACGAATAGCTAGCGCCAGAGTCAAAAAGAGCATGGGACACAAATGAATCAACTTGAATCGTACCTATCACCATGTCTCCTTGCTCTCTGCCATCCACAGCAGGTAGTACATAAGCTCCAGAAATACCCGCAGAAGAGGAAGCTCCCGGAGTGAAATTAACAGAAGAACCCCACTGAGCCGTCGGGTGAGGCAGACGCGGAGCTCCAAACTGAGACAACATAGGAGTAGTCGGTGCAGGAGTAGGCGCAACCAGATGCTGAGGAAAACCCTGCATCAGCACGAACTGAGAAGTCCCAGGCACATAAAACTACTGCGGAGGAAGTGGAACTGAAAATTGCTGCTCAGCGCTTGACATCATGTTAACAGTGCCCTGAGAACTGGAGGAAGTCACTGGCTCCCATCTGAGCTTCCCATTGGGATTCCTCCTACACACCACATCCTTGTGGTCTTGACTGCAGATTGAACACCTGCCATTCCACTGGCACTCTGCACGGCGATGCACATCACCACAACGGAAACACACCAGCCCCAGCCTAGGCTTAAGAATAGCCCGAAACCTCTAAGTACTTCCTCCCGAAGTTCCCGAGTCAGAAGATTTGCCACGGTAGGGATGGTGGCGCTGATGCTGAGACTTGCCCCTCTTGTGGGCTGGACCTCCAGTGTTGCCCCTCCTCGCGTCATGGCCACGAGGCTGATCAACACCCGAAGACTTCTGCGACTCCATGGTATACTGGTGTTACATCTCCACACCCAGTGCCTGCTCCACTGTAGTACGGAAGTCCACCAACGAAAAGGCTCCTAGGGCATGCCTGATAGAAGGTTTCAGACCCTGACGGAACTGGCTCGCCTTCTCCATCTCATTATAAGCCACATGAGGGACAAAACGGACCATCTTGTTGAAGCCCACTTCATACTCTATGACAGACTTATTATCTTGCTTGTAGGACTGCAAATCAATCTTCATTTTCTCCAGGAAGGTGACCGGGTAGAACCTCCTCTCAAACTGCCTGATAAAAACATCCCAGGATCATCATACACAATCTCGAAGACATTCATCTTATCCTCCACGTAAGTTAGCCAATCCGCCGCCTCGACCGGAGTACCACTGCCATCAAAAGTATCCAACTTCATGCCCATCCACTGCATCAGAGAAAGACCACTGACTGGAAGAGGCACCTCGGCCCCGCCACCTGGAGCAGCACCCGCAGGGACAGCGCCCCCGGGCACTCCTCCACCACCAGCACCCTGAGCAGCACCCACAGGGGCAATAGGAATAGCTTGCCTCAGAATGGCCAACTCCTGCTGCATGGCCTGCATCGCGGCTAACATTGCCGCCGGACTCATCGAGTCCCCACTAGGTACTTGCGGACTGCCCCAAGCCCTACGAGGCGGCATAGCTGCAGCCATAGTGGTGAGAATAATAAGTAAATAAGATTGGCATAGCACCTCTTCAGATAATGTCAAACTAGCACATACAATAACATAACATATCAATAGTAAAGCAGAAAACCCATCCTACAAGTGCAGTGTGTCAATTTATTATTATTCCACTTGCTAGGACCTACAGCCTATTCCTCTGATACTAACTGTAACACCCCAACTGTAACACCCCATTGATCCCACACAATGGATTTTACCAAATACCCTTCACACAAAACTTATGCAACACAGGAAAAGAAATAGAGAAAGAAAGTATTGCAAAATCCGGCAGCACCTCCCTTGAAAGAAGCATAACAAGGGGAACATAGAGTTTATACAGGATAAAAAGGAAAGCTAATTCACATAGTATAATAAAAATGCAAATGTAGTAATGAACATTCATGACCAAATAAAAAGATAGGTAACTCAGTCCACCCCAAAAATCTATTTAACTACCAAGAAAGGCTAAAACATATTAATCCCTCAGATTAGACCCTCCCTGTTTAACATCATTATTAAGCAGTGGTTCCTTTATTTAAAGGTGTAGTGGTCGTGCTGCTACATCCCTTCTTTTCCCAAAGCAAAGATCATGTGCCTGCATCAGACAATGCAAGAGTGAGATGACACATCTTAGCAAGTAAAAAGAGCAAACAACAACTGGACAATGTAAACAAATCGTGCTTAAACAACCACGTAGTTCACAACTTCCTTCTTGAATAGTAATTTGCAGCAAGTAAACATGTAACCAATTACTTAGTTAAAAGATGAAGCACAAGGTAAAGATCTACACTATCCACATCCACATAATAGGTTCCACACTTCACCCCTAAATGCACATGGCTACAGATGCAGTAATGACTTCTGCCTTCATACCTCTAATGATATGAAGCTGCATCATACCCCTTCTCGGGCAACATATGATGCTCATTGTACAAGTACGGTCGGACCATAAGATCACGACGAAACTTCCATGCAATAGATGATGAATGCATTATGCATGTCAACAACATGAGTCCTTTCCAAATAAAATGTGCTAGATATATACTTCCACCCATTCCACATAATAAACCACATGGGTAACATGATCAAACCACAACCTCCACATATGTAATCAATAAAACATGAATATCTTCAAACGATGGTACCCAATTAGGAATATGAATACGAACACAAATGACACAAACATAATCAAGTATAAGACTTTTTAATCGACAGACGGAATAACCATCACTGTTTTACTTGTCTTCACCGGAAGTTTGGGCAAATCCCTAAGTACGATCCGGAAGTCTACCACCTGATTTTGACACACAACTTAGTGCACCAATTTTACATAATAACGCTCATAAACGACGCCGCACCTACGCACAATCTCAAACCCTGCCGCGGGTAACAACTCTCCCCACACCCACCAAACTGCAGCGGCGCTACTTAACAATTTCATAACTTTTAAATTATAACAGCAGTGGTAACAAAAAAAACTCCAGAGGCATCTACATAAAATTCCCCACAA
This sequence comes from Zea luxurians, assembly GCA_029449295.1. Lineage (NCBI taxonomy): Eukaryota > Viridiplantae > Streptophyta > Magnoliopsida > Poales > Poaceae > Zea > Zea luxurians. The sequence continues at coordinate 10,263,513 of JAOPSE010000041.1, read as the reverse complement.
GTTTTGTATACAATTAATAATTAAATTCCAACATCTAATTAGCCCAAAACAGTCCACAAGATCAACCCTGCAATCTATTTTTTTTCTTTTGGGCAGCGACATACCCGGATTCAAACAGCGATATCTTTTAAAATATAATTCTGAATCAAGCGCATAAGTACTCGTTGGAAAGGTATGACAAAGATCTACATGATTCTCATATTGATTACCACTAATTTCTCACGAAAAATCCCCAGAAACTGCTACTACTACTGGTGTTCGCCTACCTGGAGAAATCTGTTTTTTTTGGACAGCAACATACCCAGATTCAAACAATGATATCTTTTAAAATATAATTCCGAATCGAGCGCATAAGTACCCGTTGGAAAGGTATGGCAAAGATCTACATGATTCTCCCACTGATACCCACTAATTTCCCACGAAAAATACCCAGAAATCCCTAGAACTACTGTTGTTCGCCCACCTACAAAGTTTCTGGACAGCACCTCTACCGATTCGCATAGATAAACATATAATCGATTGGATTGCAGCACAATTAAACAAGATACAAACACAAAAATCACCTTGAATCCTCCCCCTTTCCTCCCTTCTTCCCTCCACCAAAAACCACTGGGAGACTTGCACCAACGCGACGTAGATTCGAGCGGGAAAGGAATGGCACCTTGGAGAGAAAGGCTTGAGGAGGGGCGGCTAGGGTTTGATGGGGGGAAGGTGGGTGGCGGCTGCAAATGGGTGGAGGACTGAGAGGGGGTGGTGTCCAAGGCTAGAGAGAGGGGATTAGGGGGGGCGGCTAGGGTTAAAGGGAGGCTAATGGGCCGGATCGAGATTCATGGCCCAACTCGCCCACGCGATAGCTCCCGACCCCATCGCAAGCGTCTAACCAAAGAAATTCTACTGTCTTACTGGTAAATGTTTTCCACAAATTCCAAATCCCCAAAGCGCATCACCCGAATGAGAAAAAAACAAAAAATAAAAAAAAGAATAACCTCCAACTACTCTTCTTTGCAAACCGGGTATCACAAAACTACTAGAGGCTTAGGTTATTTTTGTTTCTAATATGTATTTAGCAACTTGGTACATCTAGGTTTAGGAAGTTTTTTTTAGGAAACTACTAGTGGAGTTGCTCTAACAATGTTCCATACTAAAGGATTCAGGTCCATAACCACGAGTTCCAGTGCACTAGATCTTATAGCACATAGCAACGACACCCTATCCATGAGTATTCCACATAAGAGATCTATTATAGAAACTAATACAATTATATTAGCTCTTCATAGACAAACTTGGTGTTTGCTAGCTAAGATAAAACCGTCTCAGGATCATGGGACCCTTTTGTATCAGATAGGAGGGGATATTGTACAAAATAGACTTCTAAGTAATGACCCTATTAGGGGCCTTCGTCCTTCGAAGGTCCTCAAAAACACATAGTTAACCACTATTTCTCGATACACCTTTGAGTGTTGCAGGTGCTTCGACAGTAGCCACCTTCAGAACAAATCAAGAAAAAAATGAAGGCATTAGCTTCATCATAACAATACGGTAAGACGAAGATAGAAGTGGAACGAGGCCGGAAGAAGGTATTTACAAGATTCTAATGATAAGATAATAGAGATAGAGGACAATAATACCCTTGTGTCATATGTAACCATATGTACAAGCTTTGTGGACATACTTGTAATTTCATACGAAGCTGTATCTCTCCCCTATAAATAGAGGAACAATGTCATGCATAAATTCACCCTTTTCAGAGAAGAGAATATTCCCATTTAGTCAGCTTCTGAAGTTACCTTCGAGTTGTCATTCATGTAAAGCCGAATGTATGCTTGTAATTGTTTATTACATTGCCTGGAATGAAATTTGAAATATGCAAATAAACAAGAGGACTTGTTCTTTATTATTTGTCCTTTCTATTCTTGTTAAGAGAAATGTGAATTATTTATTTGTCACCTTCTTCTTTCATATGACCTTCGAAAAAAGGTTAAATGAAGGAAGAAGAGGGCAACACACTAATTTATGTTGTCTTGTTTTTGACATCCCGAAGGATTCAAAAGCAAGAGCCCAACGTTGGCACCCATCTCCGGTGAACTCATTTACAACCACAAGCTGTGTCGTCGTGCCACCAAAAAAGACAACAGTACCTAGTCCCGTCCTTACTCACCTGGATCCTAACCAAGATGCAATTCTCTTGAGAGAGACACAAAGCCAGAAAAGGAAGGTCACCAGTCCAACACCACAAGATGACGCATTAGACCATGAGATCAGTAATCTGGGAAGGTGTTTTTCGGATGTTCGGCACAAGGCCTCCGTTCATTTCGCAATCCGAGTTTGTTGCAAGGGAACTAACTAATACAGCAAGGGGCTATTGTTGGGGTCTTCGTCCTTCGAAGGTCCTAAAAAACACACGGTTAACCACTATTTTTCGATACGTCTTTGATTGTTGCATATGCTTCGGCAATAGCCACCTTTGGAACAAATCAAGAAAAAGATGAAGGCATTAGCTTCATCATAACAATACGAGAAGAACGAAGATAGAAGTCAAACGAGGCCGAAAGAAGTTGTTTACAAGATTCTGATGACAAGATGATAGAGATAGAAGACAATAGTACCCTTGTGTCATTTGTAACCATATGTACAAGCTTTGTGGACATACTTTTATTTTATATGAAGCTGTATCTGTCCCTATAAATAGAGGAATAGTGTCATGCATAAATTCACCCTTTTCGGAGAAGAGAATATTCCCATTTATTCAGCTTTCGAAGTTACCTTTGAGCTCTCATGCTTGTAAAGCCGAATGTATGCTTGCAATTGTTTATTATATTGCCAGGAATGAAATTTGAAATGAATAAGCAGATAAGTTAGAGGACTTGTTCTTTATTATTTGTAGTTACTATTCTTGTTAAGAGAAATGCGAATTATTTATTTGTCAGCTTCTTCTTTCATACGACTTTCGAAAAAGGTTAAATGAAGGTAGAAGGGGGCAACATACTAATTTATGTTGTTTTGTTTTTGACATCCTGAATGATTCAAAAGCAAGAGCCCAACATTGGCACCCATCTCCAGTGAACTCATTTACGACCACAAGCTGTTTCGTCGTGCCACCAAAAAGACAACGGTACCTGGTTCCGTCCTTACCTGGATCCTAACCAAGATCTAATTCTCTTGAGAGAGACACAAAGCTAGAAAAGGAAGGCCACCAGTTCAACACCATAAGATGACACATTAGACCATGAGATCAGTAATCTGGGAAGATGTTTTTTCAGACATTCAGAACAAGGCCTCCGTTCATTTCACAATTTGAGTTCGTTGCAAGGAAACTAACTAATACTGCAAGGGACTACTGTTGGGGGCCTTCGTCCTTTGAAGGTCCTCAAAACACACGGTTAATCACTATTTTCCAATACATCTTTGAGTGTTGCAAGTGCTTCGACAATAGCCACCTTCGGAAAAAATCAAGAAAAAGATGAAGGCATTAGCTTCATCATAACAATTCGGGAAGACGAAGATAGAAGTCGAACGAGTCTGAAAGAAGGTGTTTACAAGATTCTGGTGACAAGATGATACTTGTGTCATTTGTAACCATATGTACAAGCTTTGTGGACATACTTATAATTTCATACGAAATTGTATCTCTCCCCTATAAATAGAGGAATAATGTCATGCATAAATTCATCCTTTTCGGAGAAGAGAATATTCCCATTTATTCAGTTTCCGAAGTTACCTTCGAGCTCGTGCTTGTAAAGCCGAATGTATGCTTGCAATTGTTTATTATATTGACAGGAATGAAATTTGAAATGAATATGCAGATAAGTTAGAGGACTTGTGCTTTATTATTTATACTTTCTATTCTTGTTAAGAGAAATGTGAATTATTTATTTGTCACGTTCTTCTTTCATACGACCTTCGGAAAATGTTAAATGAAGGAAGAAGATGGCAACATACTAATTTATGTTGTTTTGTTTTTGACATTCTGAATGATTCAAAAGTAAGAGCCCAACAAACCCTATATATCCTATATCTCTCTATATAAAGAGGTAATCATGCATGTCAAGAAGCGGCTTTTTTGTTTGGCCAGACGGTACTTCGAACTTAAAATGTGCATGAAGAGATTAACTAGACCTCTTTCTCTTTTGAGTGCTTGATAATAATCAAGTGCTATTACTTGGTCGGTCCAATCCAAGGAAACCGTTATTAGAAACTTTTTGAAATGGATATTATTTTCTCTTTAATTAGGAATGCAATATAAAATTGCTAAATGTGAGGAATATCTAATACCGTGTGGTACGGCCAGTGCTTTGCCTTTTTAGGATCGACACGGGGAACCGATTCCGGCCGAGTTTTAAAGGAAGCAGAGATCAATCCCCTCAGCAGGTTACAGAATAGCATCAGAGACCGCCCGGCCTTATCTGTTGCACGCGTACGGAATCTGCCCAACTTGCATGCACGCGGCTTTTCTCAGCAGATTGAGATCTGCTACTTGTTTGTAAACCGGCGTGTGATGCCAGGATGCATGCGACGACGGTGCGAGATCTTGCTTTTCCATATCCAACCTTGCTGCATAAATCTTATATTCCTAGAAGATAAAGATAGGAAGGTTAGAAAAATAATAGAGTTAAATATACGAGCTAGCGGTTTCTAATGTCACGAACTTAGAAAATGTATTTGTAGACCCTTGATGCTTGTTCCGTTATTCCTATCCCATGTGAATTGTATGTGAATGGAAAAAATTGTGAAAGATTTTGACTTGTTTCTGATTAAAACCCTGCCGTTTAGTTCACATAAAGTAATGTAAATGATAATATTAATGATTCACACTTAAATACCGACGGTAACAAAGTGGTATCCATTTGTAGTATGGTATCAATTACGGTTGAACTTAAACAAACATGATTTAATGTTATCAGTTATTTATTAAATTACCAATATATGAACCAAACGATACCCCAATTCACATGGATTGAGAGCAAAATGAACAGACCCTTAAGTGGCACACTGCAGCTATTGGTATGGTCTAGAAATAGACTTGCGATGCACTATTTTATAGGTTCAAGGATACATGGTACATCACTTAACAAGTTTAAAACCTAAAAATGTATTTTTAATATCATGGACCGAATGGCATCCCTTGACAAATTTACACTACTAGAGGTATGCTTATTTAAGAAGCACATTTTAAGGTGGATATCAATGTACTTTATAAAACCGTCTCTTATCATATGGTGATGAGTAAGGTAAGACGATTTGTTGGAGATCTGTCTTTAATTAATAAAGAAGTGTTTTAAGACAGTCACATCGTAATTAATGTCTTATATTGTTTTAAGGCAGATTTTTATTGGAAACCATCTCAAATAAATATAAATTTTGAGTCACTAAGATTGTAAGAATTGTCTTAGATTTTGGTTAGTATATTACACACTTATGTATATGAAACCATCTCAAATAAAGATATTAGTAGAGTCTTCTAGACTATATATAAGGACAGTCTTAGATGTTAGTGAGTATACTAGACACTTCTAAATAAGAAACCGTCTTCGTATGATATTTCTGACATATTATGAAAAACGTAGTAAATAGTGAATTAGCCTTAGTTTGATGATATATATGATATAAAATGTAAAACTTATCTCCACAACTTGATATAGATGGTAAAATGGACCCACATGCGACCCGATTATTAATATGTCATACAATAGACCTAACTCATCATTTTTCTTTAATTCCTATCATTTACGTACCAAGGGGTTTAGGAAGGTATATCCATTCTATCCTGAGTATTTCATTACTTTTACATTTATATTGTCAAACTCCAAAAACTAGACCACTTCAGAGTTTCGGACTAAAAAAAGAAAACCTAACATCTAAATGATTCCTTCTAATTAGAATCATTAAAGGCTAGTTTAGAAGCTCCATTTTTCTAAGATATTCCTATTTTTCCAAGGGAAAATGAGTTAATTTCTCTTATGCCATGTTTGGATCCTTGGAATTGAATTCAATTCTAATAACGGGGCGTTTGGATCCCTTCATTTTAGAGGAATTGGAATTCACTCAATAAAGTAACTTATTTAGTTTGAAATTTGACATTCCACCACTTTCCAGAGTTCAGATATAAGCCTATCTCAAATTCATGAGGTGGAGGGTGGGAAATGATTTTATGCATTAGTAGAATTTGTTTCTACTCTATAACTTACATGGCACTCTCCTTCTCACTACTCTATAGTAAAAATGTAGCACATAAATATCTCCAACATCTTGCTAATAATAGTATACAAATATATTTTGCATAAAACCGAATTAACTTAATTGATATATGCCTAAATTACTATTATTAGAATGGAATTCAATTCCAATGATCCAAACGGGGCGTAATAGTAATTTAGGCACCTATCAATTAAGCTAATTTGGTTTTATACAAAATATATTTGTATACTATTACTAGCAAGATGTCAGAGATATTTATGTGCTACATTTTTATTATAGAGGAGTGAGCTGAAGAGCGTCCTATAAGTTGTAGAGTAGAAACATATTCTACTGTTACATAAAATAATTTCCCATCCTCCACCCCATGAATTAGAGATAGGCTTATATCTGAACTTTGAAAAGTGGTGGAATGTTAAATTCCAAGCTAAATAGGTTACTTTATTAAGTAAATTTCAATTCCTACAAAATGAATGATCCAAACGCCCCGTTTGGAAAAAATGGAAATCCCTTAAGAAAATGGTGTTTCCAAACTAGCCCTAAAAGATGACCCGTTTTCGGCCACAAGTGGCCTCCGCGCCGTAGGAATGCCTCCGTGAGTGGACTTGTGGCATCGACATTTTTTTAGAAAGACCCTTGTGTATTTTCAAAATGAACCAGCAATCTAGATCGCCTTGGATGTGTCCTGTGACGGAACCTCCCAATCACTAGGCCCACCTACAGTTGTCCTTGTCCAGCGGACCTCGGACAATCCTGTAGATGCACCTAATCACTCGACAAGTTCGGTATCTATATTCTTTACCTTTCCCAAGAGCGTTTCACCCGTCACGCAGATATTACAACACATCGGATGAACGAATAAGCGAAAGCAATTACAGTAACTTAATTTACATTAAAATATAGAAAGAGTGTTATTATTATAGACCAGTGGTATATGAGTGCAGGAGTATTATTATTACAAACTTGGGAGGCAAAAACCCCTCCCGCTTAACAGTATAATGTTTTAAAAGGAGGACAACATCCTCCCGAGGCTTCACTCTTGAGATTCTTCCTTTGGCACTACCTTAGAGCAAAACCAACAAAAGTTTGCTACTTTCTCACCTACAACAACATGGGTTTGAAAACCCTGAGTATGAAATGTACTTTCGCAAGTCTTACCCGTCAACATAAAAGTCTCTCAAGGATATGCTGGCTTGAGGGAGTCAAGGTAAGGCTTAATCAAGAATCAAGACTCTGTTTGCAAAAATGCTTACTAATAGTGGATCCTTAAAAATCCAATTTTATTAGCAAGTTTAGTCATTACCTTAGTCTAGAGTTCTTTCTAACCTAGTTCAAGCACTTGACCTATACTAGCCATCTTTTTATCAACCCTTCTTATTCACTGGAATGCTACGTGTAGGGCAGTGACCAAGTCTTCATGTCCGAGAAGTAACAGCGGTCCGAATCGATTAATACCCAGCTAGGGATCTCCAATCACACGACATATGTAGCACTTAATCCTTGCATATGTCAACTCGCCACCGGGGTTCTTAAGACCAGATCAGGTTCACGCCAACCGAGAGCACAGATACACCACCGTCTAGCCTCTTGCCACGGAGGGTACACGCTACTCTCGCCATCTCTCCACTCCCATTACGTGTTGTCTTATTCTGGTATTAGTCCGCCCAAGGCAAAGCTTACCAATAATGAGGCATGTCACCAGTTAAAAGGTCCTCAATCATCAAGCCTACATCGACACAGTCCTTAATCGACGCAGACGGAGACACTACACCGAGACTCTCTTCTCGTGCAAGTCACCCACCCGGTCTCAGCTTTATTATTTAAAAACCCAAAGTTTGGTACCGGGCAGAGGTACATCTTTCCCGATGTTGAATCCATCATGGCCATGATGGATCCACCATCAAATTTTATTTTTGAAAACATCCCATCCCACTTGGAGCATCATCTTTTGTCAAAACAAAACATTTTGTTTTTCTAGAGCAAGACTATTCATAAAACAAGTGATCAAGGAAAAGTAATCAATTTTCCAAGGAAGGAAATGCATCAATTGTTTAGCACACAACTCCTATCACCTAATGCATCAAGCAAGTGAGAAAGATTTTAAAATAGCAAGGAGGTGGCAAATGCACCGGGGCTTGCCTTGTGCTATAGGAGAGTCGGGCTCTGCTCCACAAATATCAAAATATAAGCAGTTCCCCACAGGTGAGTCTTCAGGTGGTGGTGGTGCAACTCCTTCTTCAACCACTACTTCTTCCTCGTTCTCTATATATAACCATGAATGCTCATGTAATGCTTATGAAATGCAGTAATAGAGAAGGTTTATCTAGTTGTATCTTGATACAATTTTCCTTCTCGGTACTCCAGAAAACTAGGGTTTTTGGAGTCAGTATTTTATTTCATAGGGCAGACACTACTTAGAAGATTAAGGTTTTGGGGTTTAGATATCAAACATTGTCCAAACCATGTGTAACTTCACTCATGGGTTCTAAATACCATATTTTAAGCTTATCCAAAAAGTTTGGTGCTTTTTGGAGTTATTAATTAATTTCTAAAATTCCAGGAGTATAAGTTTTAGCCCTTTTTAATACTGAATAATTTTTGGTTTGGACTAAAAATCCTAGAACTATTTTTATTAAATACTATAGAAATTTAGTAGTCCAGCAAAATTGGTCTCATATTTTTAGCATTTTCCTAGAATTTTCTATGGATTTCCTAAGTCTGGTAGAAAAAGAAAAGGAGAAAGGGTGAACAGTGGTGGGCTGAAACTGGCCCGAGTCGCCCCACGAACACGGAAATACGCGCGCGCCTGCGCCCGCGTCGCCGGTCTTGCGAAAAGGCCCCTGGTTAATCAAATAACTGGTGAAGAACCCCTAGCCACTATTCATTGTCTCTCTGACAATTGCACAGAGGTCCTTCGACTTCTGTTTCTTCTCCAACCTGACCCATGGCCACTGCTCACTCGCTGTCGACCACCTTGTTGCCCGGATTGGCCATGACCGGCATTGGCTGCCCAAATTAACTACTGGGCAAGCATTACTGACCCGAGGTGAACCTAGAACAAGCCTTAATTGAGTTAATACGGACCTGGATTGACCTGACCACGGCGACGGCGAATACCAAGTACAAATCAAAGTGTTCCGGTTGATTGAGTGTGGTCAAGCACAAAGGGTTGAGCCGATGAGTATCACGAGCATGTGTGGGTGCTAAAACATGACCAAGGAGAGCGGGAGCAGACCTGAGAATAGCTGGCCACAGAGCGCCGAGAATTCGTGCTCGCCGGTGTCTGAGAAGGGGGGAAAACGTCGTCGCGACGAGCTCTGGTGGAATTAGGAGGTCATGTTGGGGCTATACGGTCACAAAGGGCTACTGATTCACTGTGCACAACTAATTTGGGGAGAGGTGGAGAGGATCCCGCGAATTTTAGCTTCAACTGAGCTCGCTGGTGAAATTGTGAGGATCTCGCCGTGGTTCATGGCGCTATTTAAAGGCACGACGGTCCGGCTAACGATCAGTGGCCACGAAACACCTCGCTCACGCATGGCGACCACGTAACAAAGGAGCACAGTAAGGTAGAATGGCAGAGTGAGTGACACGGTGATAAAAGAAACGAGTCACGGTGGCCACCGGTGAAATATCTCCGGTCAGGCTCTGGCTAGGTCCGCAGAACCATGACACGACCCGTTGTTATCTCACCACGGTCGATCCCTCCCCCAATTCACTCGAACACATCCAAATCTACAGTGCCTCGGATCTTTTCATTGTTCTTCAGATATTTCCTGCGCTCTGATCTTCAGTGTTTTACTGAACCGGCCTCCTTTCACCCACTCTATCTCCTAATTCTTGTTAAGAACAGGGTGATCTTCATTAATAAAATTTGTTCACCAAACAACAGTCATCAGGTTTACTATAGGATTCATGGATCAATTCTGCTTAGATTCTCAGATTTGGTGCTCCCAAATCGACTGCATCTCACTGAGACCATGGTGTTCTGAATCTGGCTTTCAGTATTGCCTAGTTTGCATGGCTTGTTTCTGATAGAACAACTTCACACCACTAGTTCTTTGATTTTTGTACAGCAACATAGTAAGTCGACTGTACCAAAATTACTCCCCTACAAACTAGCTTTAACTTTGTTACAGAGGTTTTAGTTAAACACCCATTAAATCGAGCTCCACATGGTCCTAAAGTTGGTCATATACAACTGATTTCTCTGAACATCACAGAGTCTTAGTCTGACAGCCAGACTTCAAACTTATTTATCTCTCATTTCTGTGCAACACTAGTGCTTGGTCACTTAATCAAATTTGTTCTCCTTCCATAGCTCTACAAATTTGATATACTGACCATTAGCAAAATCCTCAAGAATCCTGAGATGTAGAGCTCCAAAGTCAGCCATATTCAACTGATTTTGGACTTAGGCACATTAGAGGTATAGAGTGTCTTTTTGCAAATAAGCCCAAATCTCATAATTTGATTTGCAAATCCTCTAATGCGTGAAACATATGATTTGAGGTGCCCTAATACCTTGGTTTTTGCACTTTGGTCCAAAAGTGCACTAATTTTACACTTAGCCCCCTAGGGTTCCAATTTAGGGTTTTCCAGTGTCTTTTCAGGGTTTTTAGCACTCTAGGGTTTTGATGCCACTCAAGTCCTTCCAAGAGGGTATCTTAGGATCATTTCTCATATCTTTTGAAGTTTTCTCATGCTTGGGCTTCCCTTAAATCCATAAGCCCAGATTTAGGGTTGAGTACTTTTCACTAGAGTTAACCACACATCAAGTCATATCAGTACAACATATTTGAAATTTTTACCTAGTGAATGCACTCTAGGTGTGACAAACACATGATATGTTAATGCTCATGTTGTTATGCTCAAGTTTTAGTGACAGTAACACCAGGGGTGTTACATGTCCCTCCCTCCTCTCCAGCTCCCCGCACTCCGACCTTCTCTAGGTACACCCGCCAACCACGCTCCTCCCTCCTTACCCGACCGCTCTCACCTAGAGATGGCAATGGGTATATCCACTGGGTATTACTACCCTATACCCATACCCATGACAAAAAATAATCCCGTCGGATCACCCATATACATTGGTGAGTATGGATTTACCCTTATACCCATACCCATGTGGGTATGGGTCACCTGTCGGGTCACTCGTACCCACAAAGATTAAACATCTATAAAAATGGTAATATCCATATAAATACCATTATAAAATTTCTATCATCATTTGACCTCCATTCGACAACACCAAAGATAATTGGATAAAGTAGCAACACTAGGATAGTACTACATAGTACATTGCAGACATGTTTGGTTCGTGGCTAACTGTGACACACTTTGCCTAAGGTTAGTCGTTCGAATTAAAGAACTACCATTAGTCAAAAAAAGTTAGGCATAGTGTGGCAAGTTAGATAGCAAACCAAACATGCCCTACATGTTCCAATACATGGTCATCAAATAGTCGTTAAGCCTTTTATGACACTATAACCTAAAATGTTGTTAAATAGTAAAAAATATAGATGACTGAAGCCCAAGTTCATGCTTTTGGGCTAAGTTTATACTTGGTATTTTATACCCACGGGTTAACGGGTATGGGTGAGGGCGAGGGCAGAATGTTCTAAGGCTCTCTCCAATATGATTTCTATAAGGTCCTGAATGGCAAATAAATATAGCGGTTTGGAGGATTCTTTTCGTCTCCAGCAACAACCTGTAAACCATGTGGTAAAATAGAGGAGCACTAGCGCATCCGCTATCTATCCGTGGAGGCCTCCTGTTGATCCACTATCTAGGGAAAACCACAGCGCTTCACTGGTCGCAACCACGGGCACCTGCAATAAATGCATGCAGCAGTAGGACCCGTCCGTTATCCACCATTCCGATTCCGATGAGTATTTCCCGTGCTTGATTTTAGTAGAGTAATCATTTGAAGTATATATGTATAATTTGGAGAAAATGTTCTGGTACATTGTTTTTTATGAATTAATCCATTTTTTGTTGTACAACAACAAAATAATATATAATACAAAATTCTAGTACATTTCCCCTAAATAGGAGCGATGGGCATTTTCTCCGTAGAATGAAAATGTATTGTAAGAAGTATTTGAATTTATAAAATACGCAATTCAAATTTTGTAATAGTCGAAAGGGAATTTAAAAAATAAGATTATAAATTTCAGTAACACTGTATATAGATGACCAAATTTAGAGGACATTGCTGAAGATGAAGAAGATATATGGTATGGGATCTTTTAGGGAGTGTTGTAAAGGACAAGGAATATTTTTTAAAGGATGAAATTTAGAGAACGCGGCTAGAGACAGCCTAATACCCGTTTATCCATTGGGTGAAGATTTCTGTCCAATAAGTGACCCACAGGTAGAATGTTTAGCACATATACATACATTAATGGAGTAAATACCCATCGGGTATCGGGTCACGGGTATCCATTGCCATCTCTAATCTCACCTGAACCTTTTCCCGTCGTATGCGCGCGAGGAGGTCGCGACGGAGAGCGCGCTCTGCCTCAAGGCACTGGTGAAGTCCCGACTGGTGCAAGTATATCTTACAAATATGAGTTGAGTGGGCAGTAATAACTGAACAATAGACTATGGAATTCCACACTATTGGCCAATGGGAATTCCAATGACACTCTGGTTCAGTCGCCAAGCTTACTCTGTCGGTTCTGAACCTCTGATCCAGGTTTACCCTGATTTAGATGCTCTTCGTGTTTCTTAAAACTTGACCTTGATCCGACGTTCTCCGCACTTCACTACCGGAATCCAGCTCTTTGTCGAGTGCTCGGCACTTTGCCGAGTGCCACTCTCGGCGAACTAAGACTCTCGACACAGACCTCGTTTACTGAGTGCCAATTTTGAAAACTAGATGACATGATTGGCTTCATCTATTATTAACAAGAAACAGGTGCTGATTGCATATCATATTGTGTTTAGAATAATAGGTGGATACAAATGGTAGAGGAGCACTAGATTATGGTGAATTTTTGTCCATCTCACTTCATTAACAAAGGATGGCAAATGATGAGCAGTGAAGTGCCTTCCTATTTTTGACAAGGATGACAATGGTTTCATTGAGCCTAAGGAGATTCAGGAGCCCCTAATGGAGGATGGGGGAGCTGATACCATGGACGTGGTTAATGGCATATTGCAAGAAGTTGACACAGATAAGGTTAATGATTCACACCTAAGGCCCCCTAAGATAGCTTCTGCCTTCGAATCTTATTCATTATTTCAGGTCGCAATAACTTTCATTGTTTTTGCAGGATGGTAAAATTAGCTATGAAGAATTTGTAGTGACGATAAAAACTGGAACAGATTGGAGGAAAGCATCGCAACATTATTTAAGAGGAGGCTTCAATAGCATTAGCATAAAGCTTATAAAACATGGGTCTGTAAAACTGGGTAGCAAGTGAGGTTGTAGCTTGCTGTCAATGCTCTTCTCCACACATTGTAGTATGTCCCTTGGGCCCACTAAGAAGAAACCCTCTTCCATTTGCTAATGATTTTTTGTTTAGGATTTTGATAGTTGGAGCCTCCCATGATTGGTTTACTGATGGTGAAATGTGGCAAAAAATGATTGTGTCACCAATTGTCAGCATGCCTGCTTCCAGCAAAGTTCCAGAAAACGTAAGTTCTTTTGACATATACAAAATCTAGCATTATTCTATCCTTTTTTACACATCCGTATGACATTTGTGATGTCACAATGTGAGGTCTTCATGTCTAACTACTAATTATTGTCTTCTCCAATTTGTTATACAGAAAAGATGGAATGGAACTCAAATTTTGGTGATCGCACAAGTGTGGAGACTTGAATTCATATATACTTAGTCTCAACGTTAGTGCAAATAGTTGATGACCAAGTTTTTCAATTAGTATTTTAGTTTGGATTTAGAGTACACTTATGTATGAGTTATTTGACAATGCTTATTTATGAGATATTGAATGATACTTATCTATATTATATTAATTATAGTGTTATAAATATATGTGTATGTATATTTCTCTTCCAAATTATTATAATGCAGTATCTCAAAAATAATTATACATTAAAGAATGTATTTAATAAGACGGTTCCCAAAACATCCAATATCAATATTATAAATAAGATGGGTTCTAAAAGTCCTAAATAAGATGGTTTTTTCAGTTGCAAGCATCTATTATTATAGGATATTATAGATAGTTTGATAAATAATTTGTGACTTATAATGTTCGTAATCTTGACAGTTTTTAGAAGATGCGTCTTAAACAAAAATCTAATTCAAGAAGGATTATCAGACAAAATGATTTAAATGAATACCTTTTTAACACATGTTTTGTGATATCAAAATGGTTATAAATTTAAAATAGTCTTATATAATATCTTTTAAGACAGTGTACAACACATGTTTTGTGATTCCATCGAATCTGGACACTACATAAGCTTCTTAATAACTAAAAATTAACTGTCTCATATAATATGATTTGTAGTAGTGTTAGGGACAGCCGATGCATTTAAGTCAAACTAGCATATAGACCGTGCTAACGCTACTACCCGGAGAGGGGAGTGGAGGGGTCGACGAGGACAGCGGTAGCAACACGAGTGACATGGAGGGGACAATGAGGACGAGGAGGGATGCTGGAGGCAAGGGTCAGTGAGAGGGAGGGACAAGAGATGAGGGACGATCCAAATAATTTTGTTTATTAAATTTGAGTGGGTAAGAAAGATAAGATTATCTAGCGATCTGAATCGTTGGTTTTAATGATATGTTTAATAGTAGGTGCAATTTGTTGGATAGATTTAGTAGAGGTGATAGTAGTGGTGGTGATTTAGTTGGGTGGGTTTTGCAAAGTTTAAACCTTTAGATTATAAAGTGGTATAAAATAATAAGATTGTGGATCAACAACTACCACAAAAAAAATTTAGAAGTGGTCAAAATTGATTTGTATGATTGTTTTCAAAACCGTTATTACGTTATCGATGGTAAACATTTGGTATTTCTAGGGATAGTTTTAAATCTCTTTCAGTACTATAATTTTCATACAAATTTTTTCTCTATCCATGTAATTTTGAAAAAAATTTAAAACATGACTTTCAAACCTTGTGCATTTAAAATAAAATTTCTGAACTCTAAAATAATTTAAATGATAAAATTCGTGAGCTATAATGTTGCAAGTCCCTTTGACTTTTAGTCTAGGTCATTTCTGTAACACCTCGTCCAATCCCTGCACCGGCAGTTTTACTTCTGGCAGCTCTTTAGGATCATTGTCCCCAAAGACCAACACGAGTCTTTTGTGCGCACTTTGTCCTCACTCATGCGCATCCGAGAAAAATTTCTGGCGGTCACCAATTTTAAATTGCTCCAAGCCAAGCACACTTAACTTGGAGGTTCTTTCGAGATATGCTTCAAAAAACAATATGCATCTTGTTGGTACGGATACTCTATTAATTCTATTAAGTCTTGGGACAGGATATCACCATCCCAGGGCCAGGATATCACAATTTCTCCGTCTAAAGTCCTGTAAAAAGATAATAAATAAATAATTTTTTAACATCATTGATTTTAAAATACAATTTCTAAACCCTAAATAGTTTGAAATAAAAGGTAGCTAATTGCAAAATTGCCTTATGTTTAGGTAGTTTATTCATCCCAGATCATTTGTAGAACTTAAAAACTGAATTTCAAATTATGAAAACTAAAATCAAATTTTTTTGAACAAATGAAAA
This sequence comes from Zea luxurians, assembly GCA_029449295.1. Classification (NCBI taxonomy): domain Eukaryota; kingdom Viridiplantae; phylum Streptophyta; class Magnoliopsida; order Poales; family Poaceae; genus Zea; species Zea luxurians. Next base: position 10,247,597 of record JAOPSE010000041.1, on the reverse strand, counting down.
GTTGTCTAATATAAAGTTCTCTACAAAAAAAATATATATAATGTTTATCTTCATATGACTTAATATGAAAATATTAATTTTAATAAGTTACATCTATTTTTAGAGAACTAATTAATTAAATAGTCAATCGTCTCTACAAATTCATTTATCGAGGATGGTGTAAGTTCCTACCTTCACTAAAAATATCTCAATTTCTTCATTTCTAAAGATTGCTAGAAATTTCACCTGTCTTTAAAAATGGATTTATATAGAGCCAGTTCTATGGATTATTCTTGATAGAGCCATCTTCTAAAAATCGTTTCTAACAGTGATATATTCGGTAGAGGTAATTTGAAAATCATCACAGTTCGTTAAAAAGTTAGGTAAGGGCAGAGTTACAATTGTCTATTTACATTCGAACTCATGATTAGTTAGCCATTCCCCAACCTTTTTTTTAGCGCAGCTAGACGTTAGACTACTAGCCGCAATACAAAAGTTCTCTCATTTATTCTTTTTGGAACCTACGTATATACTTGGCATAGGGATTTGGCCAAGGTAGGTACTCAAAGGCGGATTGATTTGGACAGAAATCGATGGATCGGGAATGGGCGGGTGGATTCAGAGCCATATGTCCCAGCCGGAACCCTTGAGCATGGGCACGAGCTTGCCGTCGAGGTGCAGCGACATGATCTTGTCGGTGGAGCCGACGAGCTTGCCGCTGATGAAAACGGCGGGGACAACAGATGGTGCACGTCCGAGGCGGCGAGCGAGCTCCCGCTCCTTCTCGGGGCCGCGGGGGTCCTTGTCGAGCTCGTGCACCGCCGCGCACACACCGAGCTCCTGGAAGAGGCTCCACACCGTGTGGCACATCGGGCACTGGCTCGTCGTGAAGATCACCACTGCCTTCTCCTTCGATAGTCTCGACACCCTGTTCGCCATCACAGTCTTTCTTGGCTTCTTGGTCGAGCTGCCTAGCGAACACCGGGACTCTAGTAGTGTGTGTGGCTGTGTGTTTATTTTGTGTGTGGTTCTGTGCTTTGACAAACCCTTTTATAGCGTGCATCCGAATCCTATATTAGAGAATAGTGGATGCTTTATCAGGTAGAGAGAGGATAGAGATTCACTGAGATTTCTAGAGAGAGATGTGCGCAATGGGTAGCATAATATAGATGACCAGAAACACGCGGCCTTTAGTCTGGCACGAAGTCCGTTTTTTAGCCCGATACTGGCCTGGCTCGGCCCGGATCGCTATGGGTCCGGGCCTAGCCTGACGTGGAGGGTGTGTCGTGCTCGGCAGCAACTTCAGCCATTGGGTTGGTCCAGGCACAACTCAATAGAAACTGTGTCTTGTAACCGACCAAATCTAAAAGCCGGCAGCGGCCCAACCGCTCACCCCACTCAACCCTAGTGACCCAGTCCATATCGTCACCGTCTAAAACCTAAACCCTAATGCCCCCCGAGTGAACGCACTCACGCCTGTCCTTTTTCTCACGGCGTCTCGTGAACCTTCCGCGCCTCCATCCTTGGTCCTTCCGCCGCACCGGAGCTCCACTGTCCGCTGACCGTCGTCCACCACCTCCATTGACCCGTGGTCCTCTACTCTAATCCTCTTGTCCTCCTCCCTCTAAGCACATCCAACTCGGAGGCAACGACACCGAGTCACCGACGTACTGGTGTTCTAGTGCTCATGCTCCGGGTCCTCCTGTCCTCCCCCTTCTACCCCGACCTCAAAGGCGACGACACCGATGAACTGGTGCTTCAGATCTGAGTAACGTAGGTAACCTGCCGTAACCCTGTAACACCCCGTTCACTCTCCTGGATCGGCGAAACTTACTCCTACCAGTCCTCTAGGACCATAGACCATCCTCACAGACCAACACAAGTCTCTTATGCGCACTTTGTGCTCACTAATGCGCACCTGAGAAGATTTCCCAGTCAATCACCCACTAGTACAGAGAAGTTCTATAGTGGCGGTTGTAAACCTATTTATAGTGGCGTTTTTCGTAACCGCCAGTGCTAGGGGCCAGTAGAAATCATCATTTTTACAGGCGGGTAACTGAGGACCGCCAGTGAAAATCGATTTTCACTGGCGGTCGGCGTAATAAAACCGCCAGTGAAAATCGATTTTCACTGGCGGTCGACGTAATAAAACCGCTAGTGCAAATCGTTTCCAGGAAACATAAAACAGATTTTAAAAATAGTAAAAAAATTTATTTGTATTAGGACCACCCCACCCGCCCGTCTCCGTCGCAAGTCGCGGCATTTTTCGCGCGCTACGCGGTTGTTAGTATTCGAACCGTCGACCTCACCCTCGCGCGTACCCTCCCCTACCACTCCGTCTATGACATGTCTTGTGTCTAGTTTGTAGTTGTTTTCTCCACATATTACAACCATTTGAGTGTAAATTGCTTATTTGAGACACTAAACGAATTCAAATAAAAAAGTTGTCAACTACAAAGATAAATAACTTTTGAAGTTCTACAACTTTTATTTTGACACTTTTTTCATCCGAGGTAGTTTGCAAAATTTGAATTTTAAATTTGACATACTTAGATTCAATTTTTGAGAACCGAAATGAGTTCAAATAAAAAAGTTGTCAACTACAAAGTTTCATAACTTTTAGAGATCTACAACTTTTATTTTTGTGGTTTTGTCATACGAGGCCGTTTGAAAAACTCGAAAAATTAAGGATAAAAATGATTTCTAGTGGCGGTTCCTTAAGAAAACCGCCACTAGAAATCGTATTTCTAGTGGCGGTTCCTTAAGAAAACCGCCACTACAAATCATGGATTTCTACTGGCGGTTTTCTTAAGGAACCGCCAGTAGAAATACGATTTCTAGTGGCGGTTTTCTTAAGGAACCGCCACTAGAAATAACACAGTTGGTGGATAACCGAATCCGCCTGTAAAAATATATCGTCCCCGCAGGCTTTGAGCCTTTTTCTACTAGTGACCCATCCAAAGATTGCTCAAGTCCATGCACGCTTTACCTAGAGGGTCTTTCGAGACAGGCTTTCGAAAAAAAGATGCACCTTGTTGGTATGAGTATTATATCAATCTTATTAAGCCTTGGGCCAAGATATCACAATCCACCCCCTTAGAAGAACGTCATCCTTGTCGGTCAACCCCAAGCCTGGAACCTCACCTCTTGGCCACGACTGTGTCTAGTGTCGTCATATGCCATGCCATGTGACCACTCTAGGCCCACATGTGCCATGCGCTATATACCCGAACCCCTAACCCACACACACCCGTGAAACCACGATTGTTAGCTCTGATACCGTTTGTAACACCCCGTCCACTTCTGGACCGGTGGTATTTACTCCTAACAGCCCTCTAGGACCATAGACCATCCTCACAAACCAACACAAGTCTCTTGTGCGCACTTTGTCCTCACACATGCGCACCCGAGAAGACTTCCCGGTGAGTCACGCTTAAACTAGAGGTTCTTTTGATACAGGCATCCGGAAACGAAGATGCGCCTTATTGGTATGAGTATTCTATTAATCCTACTAATGCTTGGGCCAGGATACCACAAACCCTAGCTAACTCTGGATGACTGGATTTGCTCTGATCTGCTCCTAATATGCTTGTTGTTGTGATGAGATGAACTGATGAAGTGTGATTCTTGGAATCCCAGATATTTACTTGTCTAAGTTGTCTCAATTTTCTCTATTTGTTCCCTTGCAAGTCTCGATCGTGAGCTGTCTTGATCCGTGAGGAACAAGTGTCCGCCGACAACATCTCCATGATGAGTCGGTGATGGAACCAATGCTCTGGATCTACCACTAATGCCATTGACAAGCCGTGTCAGGCAGAGAGGTAACCAAATGTCTGGATCTGGCCTGATATGCTTTTGGTCTGCTCTTCTCTAGGCTATTAAGCTCCTAGTCTGCTTTCTGTTGATATGAACTAGAGTGTAGGGTTTAAGGTCTACTTGTTGTTAAGCTTCTGGTCTACTTACTGTTGTGAATTGTGATGAACTAGATTGAGGGTTTAGGGTCTGCTAGCTGTTAAGCTTCTGACCTACTTGTTGTTAAGCTCTTGATATGCTTGCTATTAAGCTCTTGATCTGATGTTGTTTTGATGTTCTGATCTATTGAAGTTGCATGGTTACTAGTTTATTTACTTTGTAGTGCTATTACTGGATTGCATTGTTTAGTTTACGAGTATAGTTTACTCTGTGCATTACTAGTTTAGTTTACTTTGCACAATACTAGTTTAGTTTACTTTGTGTGTTACTACTTTAGTTTACTATGTGCACTACTCTATGTGTTACTAGTTTAGTTTACTCGATACTATTGTTTTTTCTGTAGAGATAATGTCTCTATGATGAACTAGTGAACTAGAGTTTTTGGTAGGTCGTGAGGAACCGGTGTGTGCCACCTTGACGGTGAGGGAACTGGTGCTCCAACTTTTCTGAATTGTGATGGAGGAAGACGTTGGTGGTGAGAACAAGCCATCTCAATTCATTAACAATGATCTAAGGATTGTGCCCGGTAATGAGAATGGTCCATCCCAGTCCATTAATAATGGTAGTAGTCCATTAATGATAATGATCTGAATTGTGATGCTAAGCAACACAAAAGAATTTGCACATCTAAAGTGTGGCAGGATTTCGATCTGCTCTACAAGACTGTAGATGGCAAGAAGATCAGGTATGGTGATAAGTGTCACTTCTGCAAATGTACATTCAGTGTTGTGTCATCCAGTGGTACTAGCTATTTGCTTAGGCATCAACATGATTCCAAAATTAAGCTTGTTAATGAGGGCAAGCAGTCAATGCTTACGTTTAACCCTGATGGTTCTGTGCGTAACTAGGATTACTATCCTAATCGTGGTAGAACTCAGATGTGTAGGTTGATTGCTAGGCTTGATCTTCCTCTAAATTTTGTTGAGTCACCTGCTTTTGATGAGTATATTAGGCTATTTCATAATCATGTCTTTAAGAAAGTCTCTAGACAAACCACTTCTAGGGACTTTCTTATGTTCTTTAATGATTAGCATAAGGTTGTTGTTGGATACATGCAATCTATTTCTTCTATTGTAATTACATATGATATTTGTAGTGGTAATGCTAAGGAGGACTATCTTAGTGTGGTTGCTCATTATGTTTCTAAGGACTGGGTACTAGAAACGAGGGTCATTGGGTTTAGACCAATTGAAACAGCTCACACTAGTGAGAACATTGCTGAGAGGGTTATGATTGTGCTTGAAGGTTATTGTGTTGCTAATAAAGTTTTCTCTACCACCTTGGGCAATGCCTCCTCCAATTCTAAGACTATGGAGAGCCTAAGTCCATCACTTTGGTTATGTTGGTACTTTATTCTTGTATCAACGTTGTGCATGTCATATTATCAATTTGATTGTGAAGTGTGACTTGAAAAGGTTACAACTCTGCCTTGATTCATTTAGAACCACAATTGTCTTCTTGAATGCTTCTAATCAGCGTATTGTTGTATTTGAAGGATATTGTGTTGCTATGAATGTATGCCCTCATAAGTTTGGCATTGACATGGAAGTGAGATGGAATTCTACATATGTTATGCTTAAGCATTTAGTTCCTTACAAGGAAATTTTTGGTGTGTTCAAGGACACTAACTACCCTAGGAAACAAGGTGAGCCTAATTGTTGAAAATTTCACATTAGTATGTGGCTGAAACGTTGCTTGAGTTCCTTGAACTATTTTATGATGCTATTCTGACTCTTTCTAGTGTTTATTATCCTACATCTCCACTTATAATGCATAAATTCTTGACATTATCCAACATTTAAATCAGTATGAAAATGATGCATTGCTTAGGCACTTACAATGACACTTTGCAAACATTTGATGATGGCTTCAATATCCTAAACTAGTAGCATGGACTTAAGTTGTCCTATCATGTTCTCTCCATCTTCGCTAGAGATGTTATTTTGGTTCCTCTCTCAACGATTTCCTCAGAATCTACATTTAGCCTTTATGGAAGGATAATCGAGGAACGACGACGGCGCCTAGCACTAGAAATGGTTGAGATGCTATTGTGCATAAAAGATTGGGAACTTGGTGAAGCTAGAGGGTAGCACTATACACAAGGCCAAGAACTTGAAGATGCATTTGAAGGACTTTATCTTGATGACCCTTACATCCTATATAGGCTTTGTAATCTTGCATTTCTTCTTCCTATTGTGCTCTAGTGATCTAGAGTTGTAACTCAACAAGAACATCCTTATAAGACATTGAACTAATTATATTAGAGCTGGTTGTACTCTTTTTTTCCTTTCTAGGGTTTTCTTATGAGGTGTGAGTTATTACCTCGAAAGGTTTTTAATGAGACAACCATTGCACGAATAGCTCTAATGCTTTATTTAAGGTCTATGTGCCATCTATGATCTATGTACTAATGGTGAATTGTGATCTATCATCTACGAACTGTCATCTGTGTCAGTTTTGATGTAAGTGATTGTGAACTGTGTAACATTTTACGTTATTTTGTGATATGTGCTAATTTAAGTGAATTTATGACCTATGAACTGTGTGATCTATGTAAAGTTTAAGATGTTCATGTTTTTTGTATTGGCGTGCTCGGGCTGGCACGGGCATGTACATGGGCCATGCTTGCTGGGCCGCCATGGCACGGTCGGGCCATTCCCGTGCCAAGCTCATGTAGGGGTCCAGGGCCAACAGGCGAAATGGCATGACATAGTTAAGTAATTGGGCTTAACCATGTTGGGCTCAAACGGGCCGAGCTCAATCGTGCCTAGGTCGTGCCGCCCGTTTGAACATCTATAAGCATAAGAATATATCTTCCACGTGTGCATTGCACAATCAACTTGAGTAGTACTATATAAGAGATAATATTGTCTCTATTATTAGTTTCCTTTAATCAAATTATTTTTGAAATATATTTTTTTTTGAAATTGGGACTACATTATGCCTTACACAATCCACTATTTTAGCATATGCTACTTGTCCATCTTAAGCGCGTAATTTTGTATGATCTACATTTGTGTTGATAGTATCAAAGCTTGGAAACAAACAACTGAGAAAAAACGATTAAACTATGCAAATAAATTATGACCTAAGAAGATTTTTTGAATAATGCTATTTTTAATTTTTCGGTGAGAGTTTTATGTTCCAATTTCTATGTGTGTGTAGAAAACAGTGTGCACAAGCTTTGACCCTTCACCCTATAAAATTTTATTGTCTCTCATCAATTACACTATGTCATATCAACATATTTAATAATTATGTACTCATATGAAACCTTGACTAACCATAGCCAATCACAAGAAAATGGCAAGGTATGCTTTTAATTCTACAATAGAATGGAATAGTTGAGAAACTATTTTTTATGGACATTCGAAGTGAACTGTGAAATATGCAGGTAATAATATATATTTGGTACTACCTCTTTGAAAAGAGTGAAAACTACACATCTTGTGGCTTTCCAAAGTTGGAATGTCTAACAATTTGTTTTGGGCCAAAAGTTTTACATCTTACTTTCAATCCTATTGAACTCCACCCATGAAAGGGAAAGAACCTCATTCGCCTAGGGGAGAACAGACATGGGTTCAACATATTAATTTGTAATTAAGAAGTCTCTAAGTAATTCAAATACCATGCCCTTGGTGCTTGCTTAAGCCCATATAGTGCCTTAAAGAGCTTATAAATATGATCGGGATACCTGCCATCTTCAAAACCAGGAGGTTGCTCCACGTAGACTTCCTCCTTGATTGGTCCATTTAGGAAGGCGCTCTTCACGTTCATTTGAAGCAACTTGAAGGAGTGGTGAGTAGCATAGGCCAATAAAATGTGAATTGACTCTAAACTAGCTACGGGAGCAAAAGTCTCATCAAAGTCCAAACCTATGACTTGGGCATGACCTTTTTACACAAGTTGAGCCTTGTTCTTTGTCACCACTCTATACTCGTCTTGCTTGTTGCAGAACACCCAATTGGTGCCCACAACATTCTATTTTAGATGTGGCACCAGGCTCCAAACTTCATATCTATCGAAGTTGTTGAGCTCTTCCTGCATGGCTAGCACCCAATCCATATCGTTCAACAGATCTTCTTGCAAATGCCTTTTAAATAGATGGTCTTGAATCCATTTATACAGGCTGTGTTTTTGGCGTGCGGGCAACCAAACACATACTCGCACAAAGCCAATGCACACGATGGCTCAGGACGAGATAGTGCGGGCAACCAATCATACGGTATGTGAAGGTGCTTAGCATGCTCTTCTTCCGTCTTGGAATATACCAATATGTCTTCAATGAAGACCACGACAAACTTGTCTAGCTCGGGCAAGAATATAGAATTCATTAGATACATGAAGTATGCTGGTGCGTTGGTCAGCCCGATAGACATCACCAGATACTCATAGAGCCCATATCTAGTTGAGAAAGCCGTCTTCGGAACATCACTTGCCTATATCTTGATTTGATGATAGCTGGAGCAAAGGTCTATCTTGGAAAACACTCTGGCTCCAGCTAATTGATCAAAAAGAACATCGATATGAGACAAAGGATACTTTTTTTTAAATCACCACATTGAGGGGTCGAACATCTACACATAATCTCAAGCTCTCATCCTTCTTCTTAACGAATAAGAACAGCCATCCCCAAGTTGAAATACTTGGGCGGATGAAACCCTTGTCCAATAATTCTTGCAATTGTTTCTTCAACTCCGCTAGTTCGGCTGGCGACATCCTATAAGGCCTTTTGGAGATAGGTGCAGTACCTGGCTATAATTCTATGCCAAACTCTATGTCTCAATCTGGTGGCATTCCGGGTAACTCATCTAGAAAGACATCGGCATACTCACAGACCACCTGGATTACTACTAATGGTGATTCGATCATGGAAAAGGCACAAGAACGTGTACTCCCTTGGCTTTGTAGGTAAAGGGTAAGCTCTACATAGGTTGGGTAATGGATTTCAATGGCTTGAGCTGCAACATCTATCAGGACTTGGTGTCGGGTCATCCAATTAGTTCCTAAAATGATATCTACGCTTTCTAATCCTAGGATAAGCAGGTTAGCGGGGAAGATTTTTACTTCCTAGATTGATTGGCACCCACCGCTTAAGTTGGTTAACTGCAATCATGTAGGCCCCTTTGGTGTGGTAGAACGGTAACTGGCACTTGACACTGAACTTTTGGCCAATAAAACTATGTGATGCACCAGAATCAAAGAGAATAATTGCAGGTTCGTTAAGAATGGAGAAGGGAACAGTCAATACGGGTGCTCCTTCTAAGAGATCATCTAAGGTAGTGAAGTTCAGTCTGTCCTGCGTCACGCTTGTACTTTATGTTTCTTTCCTTTGTTCTAGCCTGCACTCTGTCCTTGCTTTTGTTGGTTCTAAGGGCATTCCTTAGTATAGTGACCAATGTTGCCGTAAACAAAGCATATGTTCCAATTGCTCTAACAATTATGTTGTTGAGGATTCTGATTATTGCTCCTACAAGCTGGGCCTTGGGAGCGGTTGGGTGCCTGCTGCTGGGTGGCCTGATCACCTAACGCCCTTGCTGATGCTGCTGAGGCCCCCTGCTCTGAACATTGGAAACTATTCTAAAGCACTGCGGCTAAGCTGAGGTTCCTGCCATTGGCGCTTTCCTCTTCTTCTCGACCCTGTGTGCTGTGATGCAATCCTCTTGTGAGATGGCTAGGTTTACTAACTCATTATTGAAAGGGAAATGTGCCCTTGGGCCATTTCTATAAATGTTTTGGTGATTAGATGCTCAACACATATTGTTTTGTGCTAAGTGTCAAAGAGATGCAAATGGAAAATCAAGGTATGATTCTAGCCTTAATGAATTGTTTTTGGTACTAACATTATTCTACTAAGTGCTAGGAACCTTGTCAAAACGAGAGAAATCGGATTAGAGAAGTTTGGCTAAGTCCAGCCAAACTTGCACTAGCCTAAGGTGCATCGGACTGTCCGGTGTGCACCAGACAGTGTCTGGTGCTCAGGATGGCTCCCCGGGCAAACAAGTCACTCTCGAGAAAAACTCAGCGTGTTGCGGCTATAATTCACCAGACTATCCGGTGAGCCAGCCGCGCCCACGCCAACGGTTGGGAGCGCAATCAGCGGGCGACACGTGGACTTTGCCAACGATCACCAAGCCACACCGGACTGTCCGGTGTGCCATGGGGGCCATGGCTATAATGGTTGGCTTCACTAGAAAAGGAAGGAAATCGCGCACTGTTCACTGTCCGGTGGTGCACCGAACTGTCCGGTGCGCCCACGGACAGAAGGCAACTATGGCCTTCCAAATGGAGCTCCAACGGCTCCTAGCTACCTTGGGGCTATAAAAGGGACCCCTAGGCGCATGGAATAGTACACCAAGCACCTCTTAAACATCCTAAGACGCCGAGACTTCGCATTCGCACATTTGATTCACTGTGATAGATTTTCAAGCACTTTTCTGAGTTGTAACTCCGATGTGCTGCTTTCATGTGCTCATTCTCATCTTTTGTGCGCGTTAGTGCTGCGACTCTCACTTTTGTGTGTGTTGCTATTCCCTCCTTACTCCTGTGCTCATTCGAGATCATTTTGTGTAAGGTGTGAGAGACTCCAAAGTGTGGAGATTCCTCACAAAGGGATATACTTGAGATAAAGAGAAATGTGGTATTCTAGTTGATCTTTGGATCACTTGAAAGGGGTTGAGTGCAACCCTCGTCCGTTGGGATGCCACAACATGGACTAGGCAAGTGTTCTACTTGGCCGAACCATAGGATAAAAATCGTTTTGTCACTTGTCTTTATTCTTGTGCGATTCTCTCTACTCCTATTCACTTCATCACTGCTCTAAGTTTAACACTCACCTTGTGAAGAGCAATTAAGTGAAGAAGTTTTCTCCACTCATTCTTCTCTCTCGAACTTGGCCTTAGCTTTCACTAATCTAATATTAGTCCAAGTTTGTTTTGTTAAGCTGTTTTTTACAGGATCACCTATTCACCCCCTCTAGGTGCTCTCTATTGGTATCAGAGCCATACTCTTCATTCAGGGACTAACCGTCTGAAGAGATGGATCCTAAAGGTAAGGGGATAGTGATCAACAACAAGGAGAAGGAGACCCTCTATGTTGACAAGGCAAAAGGTGACAAGCCCACTGACTCAGGCTCGAGTCACAAGAAAAGGGATGGGAAGAAGAAGAGGCGCATTAAGAAGATCATCTACTATGATAGTGATGCCTCCTCTTCACCAACGGATCATGACGCCGTTTGACTCATGCTAAGGTCATTTACTGTTATTGATCCTCATCTTGTAAACCTTATCCATGAAAATCCCAGGTACACAAAGATGAAGCCCGGGCAAATTTTTGGAAAATTTGTGGATGATATTGCAAATGGTCCGCTTCAAGTCTATGAACCGCAGCCCGTTGCTCTCAAGGCAACAAGTAGCAAGGAGGCGCTACCCAACAAGGTAGCAGAAGTGGAGGCTATCGGGCTAAATGAGGATGAAATGGTGCTTGTAATCAAGCATTTCAAGACCACCTTGAAGGGGCGCAAGGAGTATCCCAACAAGAACAAGTCAAAGGGAAAGCACTCTTACTTCAAATGTGGTAAGTCTGGTCATTTTATTGCACAATGTCCTGATAATGAAAATGACTAGGGACAAGAAAAGAAATGGAAGAAGGAGAAAAAGAAGAACTACAGGAAGGCAAAGGGCGAGGCACACATTGGCAAAGAATGGGACTCCGACTGTTCTTCATCCAACTCCGACGATGAAGGACTAGCTGCCTCCGCCTTCGACAAGTCCTCCCTCTTTCCCAACGAACATCACATGTGCCTCATGGCTAAGGAGAAGAAGGTACGTATAGGAGATAGCCCCAAGTACACTTCTTCTAGTGATGAGGAATTTGATGATGATGATGTAGATTATAGCGATCTCTTTAAGGGTTTAGATAGATCTAAGGTAGATAAAATCAATGAATTAATTGATTCCCTTAATGAGAAAGATAGGTTGTTATAAAAGCAAGAAGATATTCTTTATGAGGAACATGATAAATTTATTAATGTTCAAAAATCTCTTGCTCTAGAAACTAATAAAAATGAACTATTGTCTTCTGAGCTATCTACTTGCAATGATTCTATTTCTAGTCTTAAGAATTTAAATGCTGATTTACATGCTAAGTTAGAAAAAAGTAAATGTTTCTAGTTCAACCATGGAGCATGTTGTTATTTGCAACAGGTGTAAATATTTTGATATTGATGCTTGCAATGAACATGCTTCTACCATTCTTAAGTTGAATAATGATATTGCTAATCTTAGTGCTCAACTTAAAATTTGCAAGAGTGATCATGAAAAATTAAAATTTGCAAGGGATGCCTACACCATTAGTAGACACCTGTAACGCCCTGAATTTGAGGGTAGAATTTTTTCTTCTTTTCTCTCACCAAATACGGGCGTTACTCTCTTTTCTCTTCCTGTTTCGCTCCTTCTTCCTAATTTCAAACCAGTATAGTGACAGGTGTCCGTGTCATGTATAAACCAAAACCTAAGTGTCATGGGTGTTGCATCATGCCGAAGCGCATTTCTTTGTTTGATGTCGCGTGTTCGTCTTGTTCCGTCTCGGATTTCGATTCACGATTGGAGCCCGTTTGAGGGTCGTGCGTGTCGTAGGTTTCGATCCGCGAAGTGGCTCGGCCCAACCCAACCCAACCCAGCCCAGCCCGGCCCGGCCCTGTGCGCCCCTGGCGCCCCACACCCCCCATGCGCCTCCTCCTCTCCTCCCTCTCTCATTTGGATTTCCTGCGCAGCAACTTCCCTCTCCCTCTTCCACCTCTCTCTCCCCGTGGTGCCCTAGGTTTTGGAGACGGTGATCACCGGAGTTGGATCTCGAGGTGAGCTCCCCTCCCCTCCCTTCTCCTCTCTCTCTCTCCCTCTCCCTCCTCTTCTCCCCCTGCGCGCGCCCTCTCTTCTTCCCCTGCGCGCGCGAGCCCCTGCCCTCCCTGCTCGCCCGCGGCGCGGCCCCGCCCCCCTGCCCGCGGCGGCGACCCCCGTCCCCCCTGCCCGCGGCGGTGACCCCCGTCCCCTCCCTGCCCGCGGCGGCGACCCCCGTCCCCACCCTGCCCGCGGCGGCGCGGCCCCGTCCCTCTCCCCTACCCGCGGCGCGCAGCCCCGCCCCCTCCCCTGCTCGCGCGCGGCGCGGCCCCCGCCCCCCTGCTCGCGCGGCGGCGCCCCCGCCCTCCCCTGATCTCGCGCGGCGCGGCCCTGCCTCCCCTGCTCGCGCGGCGCGGCCCTCGGCCCGGCGTGGCCCGGCGCAGCCCCCGGCGCGGCGGCCTTGCCCCCGGCGCGGTGGCTCGGCCCCAGCGCGGCGTCCCCGGCCCCTGCGCGCAGCCTCGGCCCCCTGCGCACGGCGTCCCGGCCCTCGGCATGGCTCGCGTGGCCTTGGCGTGGCCTCGCGCTTCCCCATTTACCCCTAACGCGTTCCCGCGTGCGCAACCCCACGCGCGCGGTGATTATTCTTGGTTTTTAGTTAGTTTCAAACTCCGTTAGTTAGCGTGTTGTGTCACGCGCTTTGTCGCGCGACGAATTTGTCTAATTTTAGATTCTATGAATATGTTGCGTTGTGCGCTTCGTCGCGCGATGATCCATTTTAATTTCAGGTTGTTTAATGTGTAACGTCGCGCGTGTATTCATGCGACGTTCCACTTTAGACTCAGTTCAGTTGACGTATGCCATCGTGCGTTTCGTCGCGCGAAGCTTAACGTCTCTTTATAATTAATGCAAAGTGTCTCGTTGTGTGCTCGGTCGCACGACGAGTCGTTGATTTCTTAATTCGATTTAGAGTACTATGTCACGCGTCTCGCCGCGCGACAATCCCTTTAATATATCTTCATCTGCTTATAATGATTAGACATGAAAATGACTTTACTTTATGCTAAACGTAGTGTCTACATTAATGCCTTTCAATTGAGCGAGTGGTTTAATTCATAATAATGTAACGTGATCGTTTCTCGACTGTCTTTTCCTCTTTCTCTCTTAACCGTAATTGCGAGCCCGCGTGGAACTTCTGTTTACTTACTGCATTCTATTGTATGGTGTACTGTTATTTTGTATTAAATATGTGGATGCATGTATGTTTGCACTCGCATAGAGAATGATCCGGTCGGAGAGCCCGAAGAACTCGCAGGAGAAGCCCCTGAGCAGCAGTCAGTTGTTGGAGGCAAGTGTCCCTTGACCTATCTCTATCCTATTCATTCTTCAATTCACCTCCCGCATTACATATTTATACCTAAGGATTGACTAGCTTTTGTTATCCATGTCCTTGTTTACCTATCTGGGTTGGATTATTATTGCTTAGTCTTATGCTATTGCTCAACTCTAATCAATGAACATGATGAGAATTATCAATGATACGTTGTTTTCCCCTCTTTTATTATGATGTTATACTTGTGACCTTCAAGGGGGCTCGAGCGGTTTCTCGAGTGCCTCTCCATAAGGACCTGTTCGTTGGATGATCGCCCGGGAAAACAGTGCAACCATGAGGGTGGAGTGGGACGCCCTTAGCTGAGTAATTAGAGGAACCGGGGTGTAGTTCGCTTAGCCGTTGTGCCGTCAATGGGGCTCGGTGTATGCGGCTTGCTCTGCCAAGGTTGATTTGTCCCTTGGGGAGGAGTGCGGTACATTTAGGAAACCTAACGGGCGGCTACAGCCCCGGGGAATCTTTGTAAAGGCTACGTAGTGATGCCTTGCTGGGTCACCTTGGTAGTGATCAATGGAGAGTCATGATCTCCGGGCAGAAAGGGAATCACAGCTCATGGGTAAAGTGCACAACCTCTGCAGAGTGTTTGAAAACTGATATATCAGCCGTGCTCACGGTTAAGAGCGGCCAAGGGAGCTCTAGTGATTAGTGGTACTTGATCAGAGATGTTCGGATTTGCAGGTGGCAATGAGATTGATGGTTCTTCGTTTTGACTCTGGTAATGGTAAGTGGTACTCTTTCGGTTTGGAAATGAGTATGTTTGGGTTAATAACGTGGGTTAATTCTAAAACTTGGCTTTCTCTACTAGTAATAATAAATCTGACCAACTAAAAACAACTGCTTGACTTACCCCCACATAAAGCTAGTCCACTACAGCCAAACAGGATACTTGCTTGAGTATGTTGATGTGTACTCACCCTTGCTCTACACACCAAACCCCCCCATCCCCAGGTTGTCAGCATTGCAACCACTGCTCAGGAGAAGATGAAGCCGTAGATGGAGACCATTAGGAGTTCCAAGATTATGATGAGTTCTAGGCGTGGGTTAGCGGCAACCCCAGTCGGCTTCCTGTGAAGGCCACGTTTATCTACGTTTCTTTTCCGCACTTTGATTTATTGTAAAGACTATATGGATGTCTCAGACATATGATGTAATCGACTATTATTTCCATTTTTAATACTATTTGAGCACTGTGTGATGATGTCCATGTTATGTAACTGCTGTGTACGTGAATTGCTTATCCTGGCACGTACATGGTTCGCATTCGATTTGCCTTCTAAAACCGGGTGTGACATAGGTGGTATCAGAAGCCGTGCTGACTGTAGGCCCGCTAACCTAGAGTAGAATGGTCGTTCTAAGGATTATAGACCTCTGTCCCTGCCTTGACTTTGGTATCCCTTCAAAAGTTGGTCATATCGACCAAAACTATGTTCTACTATATATTATACCTTGCTGAAAATGGTGTTTTATTCTTATCCTTCATTTATTTATGGTTTATTACTTGCTGGTCATATTAGTTCTGTTCTCACTCTTATGCTTGTGGTGTCTTTTGTAGATGGCTCGTCTTAGACACACCGCACGGAAGTCTATCATCCCCTTCTTACCCTCTCGTCTCGCAGAGTGTCCGCTTCGTCGTCCCGTGGTCGGTCAGTCCAGCCATTTGGAGAGGCTGCACCACCGCCTGCATGAGGAGCAGGAACGTCAACGACAGGAGCAGCAGGGCTCTTCTTTCTCGCTCCAGCAGGAGATAGAGTCTGTGAGGAGCTGCTCCCCTGTGCTTCCCCTGGAGGCGCCCCCTGCACCACCACTGAGCGCCCCAGTCCCTGGAGTAGCTACTGGAGGAGAGCCAGACGATGGAGGTGGTGACAGCAGCTCGAGCCACGACACCGACTTTTCTGCTGACCAGGAGCCGGAAGGATGGGTTGCTCGACCCATCACTCGCGACGCTGCTCGCGGGTGTCACTTCCACGATGCGCTCGACACCCTGCTACGTCGAGCACTTGACCGATGTACTTGGTCCATCGAGTATCGCTGTGTGGTCTTCTAGCATAGTCGCGGGGTCTACCCGGACCGCTGGGAGGCGACCAGCTTGGTGCGTCGTCCGGAGAACAGTCTCTGGGGTGCTGAGGTCTGCTCGGAGCACTATTCCATTTCTGAGCGGGACTCGGCTGAGGCGGCCATGCAAGATGTTGCACGGCGTGCGCTTTCGCACTACTGCTTAGTACTCGGTGGGGTAGCTGATGGTCTCAACCTGAAGTATTACCCCCGCCGTCCATCTGGCAGCACAGGAGGCGTGATTGTCTCACCTGTTGGTGAGGACAATCCTAGGTTGAGCAACACAGTCAACCTAGCCGCCGTGCTAAACACGGAGCTGGACCATGCATTAGATGAGCTGAGTAGGGCTCGTGCTGAGATCGCCCTGCTGTGGGCTGAGCGCGCGGAACGTCGTCACCTGGATGATGGTTCCCCCGCTCCCGTTGGGACTCAGCACCCGTACCGCTCACCTCGGCGTGGACACCAGTCTTATGGCAATCTCGACTGCAAGACCAAGATAAATTTAGAACCATAGATCGTCAGAGTCGGATCTTGTAATTAATACGAAGATATATACATAGAAGCTATAGTCCTAGCATTAGTCTCGCTCTTAGTTAGTCTTAGTTAGACAGGGTAGTTTGCTATATCCTGTGCATTTATGTTTGTCATGATGAACTATGTTTGATTTGGATCTTTGTAATGACTGTCACCAGGATGTGGGTATCCCCTGCATTTTGGTTTACCTGTTATATGTTAATGGAGTTAGCTATTTAGTTGGGAAGCCTTTTATTCCACTTTCCTCTTTATCTGAGAAGCTGTGTGGTCTGTGTTGGAGATCAGTGAAGATGCTCAGCTGTCCAGTGTTGTTGGAGAATTCTATACTCTTTTCTTATGCTGCAAGATTTGCAAGATCAGTTCTGATGTGTGGTTGCATTCTGCAGATGTCAGAAAACAGGCGTAGAGGAGGAAGGTGTGCTCAGCAGGAGCAGGCAGCTCAGTAGGATGAGGCACCCCAGCAGCAGCAGCTGCCGCCCCCGCCCCTAATGTCCATCGAGCAGATATTTCTGATGCAGACTCAGGAAGTTCAAGCTATCGGTCAGACTCTAGCCGCTATTCAGCAGCAGCAGCAGCCACCACCTCAGCCTCAGATGCCTCAGATGCCCAGGGACAAGCGTGCTGAATTCATGAGAGGTCATCCCCCAACGTTTGCTCATTCTTCTGACCCCATGGATGCTGAAGACTGGTTGCGCACTATGGAGCGAGAGTTGCATACCGCTCAGTGCGATGATAGGGAGAAAGTCCTGTATGGTCCCCGTCTGTTGAGAGGAGCAGCTCAGTCATGGTGGGAGTCTTGTCTCACCACCCATGCCAACCCCGACACCATCACCTAGGAAGAGTTCAGAGGAAGCTTTCGTCAGTACCATGTTCCCGCAGGTCTGATGACAGTGAAGAAGGAGGAATTCTTGGCCCTCAAGCAAGGGTCATCGTCTGTCAGTGAGTACCGGGACAGGTTTCTACAGTTGTCTCGCTATGCTCCTAAAGATGTCAACACCGACGCCAAGAGACAGTATCGTTTCCTGAGAGGCTTGGTTGACCCTCTGCAATATCAGCTGATGAATCATACCTTCCCGACATTCCAGCACCTGATTGACAGAGCAATCATGAAAGAGAGGAAGCGCAAAGAGATGGAGGATCGCAAGCGCAAGATCAATGGACCCCAGCCTGGAGCAGCAACCGTCCTCGTTTCTCAGGCAATCAACCTCAGCAGTTCAGGCAGAACCAGCGTCCACCTCAGCAGCAGCAGTTTCAAAGGTAGTTTCCTCAGCATCAGCATCAGAATCGCCAGAACAATCAGTCAGGAGGAGGTCAGTTCCAGAGGCAGAATCAGCAGGCACCTCGTCTTCCTGCCCCAGCAAACCAGTAGAATAATCAAGCAGCACCAGCTCAGGTTGGAAACAGAGCATGTTTCCACTGTGGAGAGCAAGGCCATTGGGTGATGCAATGTCCGAAGAAGGCAGCCCAACAGCAGTCAGGCCCCAATCCCCCAGCAAAGCAGAATGTGTCTCAGCCTGGAGCAGGCAACCACTCTCAACCGCGCTATAATCATGGGAGACTGAACCACTTGGAGGCTGAAGCAGTTCAGGAGACCCCCGGCATGATAGTAGGTATGTTCCCAGTCGACTCCCATATTGCGAAAGTGTTATTTGATACTGGAGCAATGCATTCATTCATTGCTGCATCATGGGTAAAAGCACATAATCTTCCAATAACTACCATGTCAACCCCCATTCAAATTGACTCAGCCGGTGGTAGAATTCGAGCCGATAGCATCTGTTTGAATGTAAGTGTGGAAATAAGGGGGATAGCGTTTCCCGCTAATCTCATAGTTATGGGTACTCAGGGAATAGATGTCATCCTAGGGATGAATTGGCTAGATAAGCATTAGCCAGTTATCAGTTGTGATAAGAGGACAATCAAGTTGGTGTCCCCACTAGGAGAGGAAGTGGTGACCGAGTTAGTCCCGCCCGAGCTAAAGAAAGGAAGTTGTTATCAGATGGCTATTGATAGCAGCAAAGCAGACCCAATTGAGAGTATCAAGGTTGTGTCTGAGTTCCCAGATGTGTTTCCAAAGGACTTACCAGGTATGCCACCAGAGCGGAAAGTTGAATTTGCCATAGAGCTTCTTCCTGGAACCGCCCCCATCTTTAAGAGAGCTTATAGAATATCTAGGCCAGAGTTGGTTGAGCTTAAGAAGTAGATCGATGAGCTATCAGAGAAAGGTTACATCCGGCCAAGCACCTCGCCTTGGGCCACCCCTGTCCTATTCGTGGAAAAGAAAGATGGCACCAGAAGGATGTGTATCGATTATCGAGCTCTGAATGAGGTCACCATCAAGAACAAGTACCCCTTGCCCAGAATAGAAGATCTGTTCGACCAGTTGAGAGGAGCCAGCGTGTTCTCCAAGATAGATCTGAGGTCGGGTTATCATCAGCTCAGGATTCGACCTTCAGACATTCCGAAGACGGCATTCATTACCATGTATGGGTTGTATGAGTTCACAGTGATGTCTTTCGGTCTAACAAATGCACCAGCCTTCTTTTTGAACTTGATGAACAGTGTATTCATGGATTACCTTGATAAGTTTGTGGTGGTATTCATTGATGACATTCTGATATATTCTCAAAGCGAAGAGGACATGAAGATCATTTGAGGATGGTATTGCAGAGATTGCGAGAGCACCAGTTGTATGCAAAGTTGAGCAAGTGCGAGTTCTGGATCAGTGAAGTCCTGTTCTTGGGTCACATAATCAACAAAGAAGGATTGGCTGTGGATCCGAAGAAAGTGGCAGACATTCTGAACTAGAAAGCGCCAACAGATGCTCGAGGAATCAAGAGCTTTATTGGAATGGCCGGATATTATCGGCGATTCATTGAAGGGTTTTCGAAGATTGCGAGACCAATGACAGCGTTTCTAGGCAACAAAGTTGAGTTCAAGTGGACCCAAAAATGCCAAGAGGCCTTCGAAGCGTTGAAAGAGAAGTTGACTACAGCGCCTGTCTTAGTCTTGCCTGATGTGCACAAGCCCTTCTCGGTGTATTGCGATGCCTATTACACCGGTTTGGGATGTGTGTTGATGCAGGAGGGAAGAGTTGTGGCTTACTCGTCCCGACAGCTGAAGGTTCATGAGAAGAATTATCCAATCCCTGACCTAGAGTTGGCAGCAGTGGTTCACGCACTGAAGACATGGAGGCACTATCTGTATGGACAGAAATGTGATGTTTACACAGACCACAAGAGTCTGAAGTACATATTCACTCAGTCAGAGCTGAATATGAGGCAACGAAGATGGTTAGAGCTGATCAAAGACTACGAGTTGGAGATTCATTACCATCCAGGCAAAGCGAACGTGGTGGCAGATGCTCTGAGCAGGAAGAGTCAAGTCAATCTGATGGTCGCTCGTCCGATGCCTTATGAGTTGGCCAAAGAGTTTGACAGGTTGAGTCTCGAATTTCTGAATAATTCGTGTGGAGTCACAATTGAATTGGAACTACCCTGGAGCGGGAAATCAAAGAAGCACAGAAGAATGATGAGAAGATCAGTGAGATCCGGCGACTGATTCTGGAAGGCAAAGGCAAAGATTTTCGGGAGGATGCAGAAGGTGTGATATGGTTCAAAGACCGCTTGTGTGTTCCCAATGTCCAGTCTATTCGAGAATTGATTCTCAAGGAAGCTCATGAGACAGCCTATTCGATTCACCCTGGTAGTGAGAAGATGTATCAGGATCTAAAGAAGAAATTCTAGTGGTACGGAATGAAGAGAGAAATCGTAGAGCATGTGGCGATGTGTGATAGTTGTCGGTGGATCAAGGCAGAGCACCAGAGACCAGCTGGATTGTTGCAACCGTTGCAAATTCCTCAGTGGAAATGGGATGAAATCGGTATGGACTTCATAGTCGGATTGCCTCGCACTCGAGCCGGCTACGATTCCATTTGGGTAGTGGTGGACCGCTTGACCAAGTCAGCCCACTTCATACCTGTCAAGACCAACTATAGCAGTGCAGTATTGACAGAGTTGTACATGTCTCGGATCATTTGTCTTCACGGTGTGCCAAAGAAGATAGTGTCAGACAGAGGAACGCAGTTCACCTCTCATTTCTGGCAGCAGTTGCATGAAGCCTTGGGCACACATCAGAATTTCAGTTCAGCTTATCACCCGCAGACAGATGGTCAGACCAAAAGAACCAATCAAGTTCTCGAAGACATGTTGAGAGCCTGTGCGTTGCAAGATCAGTCCAGATGGGACAAGAAGTTGCCTTATGCAGAGTTCTCCTATAACAACAGTTACCAGGCCAGCTTGAAGATGTCACCATTTCAGGCGCTTTACGGAAGGAGTTGTAGAACTCCATTGCAATGGGATCAACCTGGAGAAAAGCAAGTGTTTGGGCCAGACATTTTGCTTGAAGCTGAAGAGAACATCAAGATGGTTCGAGAGAACCTGAAGATAGTGCAATCAAGGCAGCGAAGCTATGCAGACACAAGAAGAAGAGAGCTGAGTTTCGAAGTTGGAGACTTTGTCTATCTGAAAGTGTCACCGTTCAGAGGAGTCAGAAGATTCGGAGTCAAAGGCAAGTTAGCACCCCGCTACATCGGTCTGTATCAGATTCTCGCAAAGCATGGAGAAGTGGCCTATCAGCTCAGTTTGCCAGAAGGTTTGTCCGCAGTGCATGATGTCTTTCATGTGTCTCAGTTGAAGAAGTGTCTGCGTGTGCCAGAAGAGCAGTTGCCAGTGGAAGGTCTGGAGGTCCAAGAGGACTTGACCTACGTTGAGAAGCCAACGCAAATCCTTGAGACCGCAGACAGAGTCACCCGGTGGAAGACCATTAGAATGTGCAAAGTCAGGTGGAATCATCACTCTGAGGAAGAAGCAACCTGGGAGCGTGAAGATGATCTGATGGCCAAATAACCTGAGCTCTTTGCTAGCCAACCCTGAATCTCGAGGGCGAGATTCTTTTAAGGGGGATAGGTTTGTAACGCCCTGAATTTGAGGGTAGAATTTTTTTCTTCTTTTCTCTCACCAAATTCGGGCGTTACTCTCTTTTCTCTTCCTGTTTCGCTCCTTCTTCCTAATTTCAAACCAGTATAGTGACAGGTGTCCGTGTCATGTATAAACCAAAACCTAAGTGTCATGGGTGTTGCATCATGCCGAAGCGCATTTCTTTGTTTGATATCGCGTGTTCGTCTCGTTCCGTCTCGGATTTCGATTCGTGATTGGAGCCCGTTTGAGGGTCGTGCGTGTCGTAGGTTTCGATCCGCTCAGTGGCTCGGCCCAACCCAACCCAACCCAGCCCAGCCCGGCTCGGTCCGGCCCGGCCCTGCGCGCCCCTGGCGCCCCACACCCCCCCATGCGCCCCCTCCTCTCCTCCCTCTCTCATTTGGATTTCCCGCGTAGCAACCTCCCTCTCCCTCTTCCACCTCTCTCTCCCCGTGGTGCCCTAGGTTTTGGAGACGGTGATCGCCGGAGTTGGATCCCGAGGTGAGCTCCCCTCCCCTCCCTTCTCCTCTCTCTCCCTCTCCCTCCTCTTCTCCCCCTGCGCGCGCCCTCTCTTCTTCCCATGCGCGCGCCCCTGCCCTCCATGCTCGCGGTGCGCGCGGCCCCGCCCCCCTGCCCACGGCGGCGACCCCCGTCCCCTCCCTGCTCGCGGCGGCGACCCCCATCCCCTCCCTGCCCGTGGCGGCGCGGCCCCGTCCCTCTCCCCTGCCCGTGGCGCGCGGCCCCCCGGCGCAGCCCGGTTTGGCCCTGGCGTGGCCCGGCGCAGCCCTCGGCGCGGCAGCCTTGGCCCCTGCGCGGCGTCCCTAGCCCCTGCGCGCGGCCTCGGCCCCCTGCGTGCGGCGTCCCGGCCCTCGGCGTGGCTCGCGTGGCCTTGGCGTGGCCTCACGCTCCCCCGTTTACCCCTAACGCATTCCCGCGTGCGCAACCCCACGCGCGCGGTGATTATTCTTGGTTTTTAGTTAGTTTCAAACTCCGTTAGTTAGCGTGCTGTGTCGTGCGCTTTGTTGCACGATGAATTTGTCTAATTTCAGATTCTATGAATATGTTGCGTCGTGCGCTTCGTCGCGCGATGATCCATTTTAATTTCAGGTTGTTTAATGTGTAACGTCGCGCGTGTATTCACGCGACGTTCCACATTAGACTCAGTTCAATTGACGTATGCCATCGTGCGTTTTGTCGCGCGAAGCTTAACGTCTCTTTATAATTAATGCAAAGTGTCTCGTTGTGTGCTCGGTCGCGCGACGAGTCGTTGATTTCTTAATTCGATTTAGAGTGCTATGTCGCGCGTCTCGCCGCGTGACAATCCCTTTAATTTATCTTCATCTGCTTATAATGATTAGACATGAAACATGACTTTACTTTATGCTAAACGTAGTGTCTACATTAATGCCTTTCAATTGAGCGAGTGGTTTAATTCATAATAATGTAACGTGATCGTTTCTCGACTGTCTTTTCCTCTTTCTCTCTTAACCGTAATTGCGAGCCCGCGTGGAACGTCTGTTTACTTACTGCATTCTATTGTATGGGGTACTATTCTTTTGTATTAAATATGTGGATGTATGTATGTTTGCGCTCGCATAGAGAACGATCCGGTCGGTGAGCCCGAAGAACTCGCAGGAGAAGCCCCTGAGCAGCAGTCAGTTGGTGGAGGCAAGTGTCCCTTGACCTATCTCTGTCCTATTCATTCTTCAATTCACCTCCCGCATTACATATTTATACCTAAGGATTGACTAGCTTTTGTTATCCATGTCCTTGTTTACCTATCTGGGTTGGATTATTATTGCTTAGTCTTTTGCTATTGCTCAACTCTAATCAATGAACATGATGAGAATTATCAATGATACGTTGTTTTCCCCTCTTTTATTATGATGTTATACTTGTGACCTTCAAGGGGGCTCGAGCGGTTTCTCGAGTGCCTCTCCGTAAGGACCTGTTCGTTGGATGACCGCCCGGGAAAACAGTGCAACCATGAGGGTGGAGTGGGACGCCCTTAGCTGAGTAATTAGAGGAACCGGGGTGTAGTTCGCTTAGCCGATGTGCCGTCAATGGGGCTCGGTGTATGCGGCTCGCTCTGCCAAGGTTGATTTGTCCCTTGGGGAGGAGTGCGCTACATTTAGGAAACCTAACGGGCGGCTACAGCCCCGAGGAATCTTTGTAAAGGCTACGTAGTGATGCCCTGTTGGGTCACCTTGGTAGTGATCAATGGAGAGTCATGATCTCTGGGTAGAAAGGGAATCACAGCTCATGGGTAAAGTGCGCAACCTCTGCAGAGTGTTTGAAAACTGATATATCAGCCGTGATCACGGTTAAGAGCGGCCAAGGGAGCTCCAGTGATTAGTGGTACTTGATCAGAGATGTTCGGATTTGCAGGTGGCAATGAGATTGATGGTTCTTCATTTTGACTCTGGTAATGGTAAGTGGTACTCTTTCCGTTTGGAAATGAGTATGTTTGGGTTAATAACATGGGTTAATTCTAAAACTTGGCTTTCTCTACTAGTAATAATAAATTTGACCAACTAAAAGCAACTGCTTGACTTACCCCCACATAAAGCTAGTCCACTACAGCCAAACAGGATACTTGCTGAGTATGTTGATGTGTACTCACCCTTGCTCTACACACCAAACCCCCCCATCCCCAGGTTGTCAGCATTGCAACCACTGCTCAAGGAGAAGATGAAGCCGTAGAAGGAGACCATCAGGAGTTCCAAGATTATGATGAGTTCTAGGCGTGGGTTAGCGGCAACCCCCAGTCGGCTGCCTGTGAAGGCCGCGTTTATCTACGTTTCTTTTCCGCACTTTGATTTATTTTAAAGACTATATGGATGTCTCAGACATATGATGTAATCGACTATTATTTCCCTTTTTTAATACTATTTGAGCACTGTGTGATGATGTCCATGTTATGTAACTGCTGTGTATGTGAATTGCTGATCCTGGCACGTACATGGTTCGCATTCGGTTTGCCTTCTAAAACCGGGTGTGACAACACCCCTCTATTAAGGATGGACTTGGTTTCCAAAAGGGAACCAACAAGCCAAAGGACCTCCAATCTCAACAAGGAGAAGGGAAAGGCTCCTATGGCTAGTAGCTCTCATTCCTCACATGACAAAAAGAACCATGCCTATCTTTATACTCATGTTAAGAATGTTCATCATGATAGATGTTATAATCATGTTGTGTTACCTACTTGTCATGATGCTGCTTTTAATTCTCATGCCATGTTTGCATCTAGCTCTTTCATATGCTCATGGTAGGAATAGACCTAGGTGGCATCATGTTGCTTCTCATGCACCTAGGAATGCATCAAATGGACCAACCATGCTTTATCAAACATATGATGCTTCATTTGTTCTTTTATGCAAAAATGATAAAGTAGTTGCTAGAAGTTTGGGACCTAAGTGCAAGAGAGACAAAACTTGCATCTAGGTTCCAAAGTCTTTTGTGACTAACCTTCTAGGACCCAACAAGAGTTGGGTACCTAAAACCCAAGCTTAAATTACCTTGCAGTTTTATGCATCCGGGGGCACAAGCTGGATGATTGATAGCGGATGCACAAACCACATGACGAGCGAGAAGAAATGTTCACCTCCTACGTCAAGAACAAGGATTCCCAAGACACTATCATCTTTGGAGATGGGAATCATGGCAAGGTTAAAGGTCTGGGTAAAATAGCCATCACTACCGAGCATTCAATTTCTAATGTATTTTTAGTAGAATCGCTCGGTTACAATTTGCTTTCTGTAAGTCAATTGTGTCATATGGGATACAATTGTTTATTTACAAATGTTGATGTATCTATCTTTAGAAGAAGTGATTGTTCATTAGCTTTTAAAGGTGTATTATTCAGTAAGCTCTATTTAGTTGATTTCTCAAAGGAGAATGCCGATCTAGATGCATGTTTAATAGCTAAGACTAATATGGGTTGGCTCTGGCACCACCGTCTAGCACATGTTGGGATGAAGAACCTTCATAAGCTTCTAAAGGGAGAACATGTGTTAGGACTAACCGATGTCTATTTTGAGAAAGACAGACCTTGTGCAGCATGGCAGGCAGGAAAGTAGGTGGGAACTACTCATCAAAGCATGAACGTGATGACGACATCAAGACCACTAGAACTCCTACATATGGATCTCTTTGGGCCCGTTGCTTATCTTAGCATCAGCGAAAGTAAGTATGGTCTTGTAATTGTTGATGATTTTTCCCGCTTCACTTGGGTGTTCTTTTTGCAGGATAAAACTAAAACCTAAGGAACTTTAAAGCGCTTCCTAAGGAGAGCTCAAAATGAGTTTGAGCTCAAGGTGAAGAAAATAAGGAGTGATAATGGATCTGAGTTCAAAAACCTTCAAGTAGAAGAATATCTTGAGGAGGAAGGCATCAAGCATGAATTCTCCGCTCCCTTCACACCACAGCAAAATGGTGTGGTAAAGAGGAAGAACAGGACGCTCATCGACATGGCAATAACAATGCTTGGTGAATACAAGACGCCTTAGCGGTTTCGGTCGGAAGCTGTAAATACAGCTTGCCATGCCATAAACCGGCTCTATCTTCATCGCTTCCTCAAGAAGACATCCTACGAGCTCCTAACCGGTAACAAACCCAATGTTTCCTACTTTCGTGTATTTGGGAGCAAATGCTACATCTTGGTAAAAAGGTAGACATTCGAAATTTGCTCCCAAAGCTATAGAAGGGTTTTTACTAGGTTATGATTCAAATACAAAGGCGTATAGGGTCTTCAATAAATCATCAGGATTAGTTGAAGTCTCTAGCGATGTTGTATTTGATGAGATTAATGGCTCTCCAAGAGAGCAAGTTGATCTTGATGATGTAGATGAGGATGAGGTTCCAACGGGCGCAATGCGAACAATGGCGATAGGAGATGTGCGACCGCAGGAACACCAAGATCAAGATCAACCATCTTCCTAACATTGGTGCACCCCCAACTCAAGATGAGGAACATGTTCCTCAAGATGGAGGCATGGATCAAGGGGGAGCACATGGAGAACATGATAAGGAGGAAGAAGATCAACAAGCTCCTCCAACTCAAGTCCGGGTGACAATTCAAAGGAATCCTCCAGTGGATCAGATTCTGGGTGATATCAGCAAGGGAGTAACTACTCGCTCACGTTTAGCTAATTTTTGTGAGCAATACTCATGTGTTTCTTCTATTGAGCCTTTTCGGGTAGAAGAAACCTTGCAGGATCCGGACTGGGTGTTGGCCATGCGGGAAGAGCTCAACAACTTCAAAAGAAATGAAGTATGGAGCCTGGTGCCACGTCCGAAGCAAAACGTTGTGGGAACCAAGTGGGTGTTTCGCAATAAGCAAGATGAGCACAGTGTGGTGACAAGGAACAAGGCTCGACTTGTGGCAAAAGGTTATGCCCAAGTCACAGGTTTGGATTTTGAGGAGACTTTTGCTCCTCTAGCTAGGCTAGAATCAATTTGCATATTATTGGCCTATGCTGCTCACCACTCGTTTAAGTTGTTTCAAATGGACATGGAGAGCACCTTCCTCAATGGACCAATCAAGGAGGAAGTATATGTGGAACAACCCCCTGGCTTCGAGGATGACAGGTATCCCGACCATGTCTACAGGCTCTCTAAGGCGCTCTATAGACTTAAGCAAGCCCAAAGAGCATGGTATGAATGCCTTAGAGATTTTCTTATTTCTAACGCTTTCAAGGTTGGGAAAGCTGATCCTACTCTTTTTACTAAGACTTGTATTGGTGATTTGTTTGTATGCCAAATATATGCCGATGGCATAATATTTGGTTCTACTAATCAAAAGTCTTGTGAGGAGTTTAGCAGGGTGATGATGTAGAAATTCGAGATGTCTATGGTGGGCGAGTTAAACTACTTCCTTGGACTCCAAGTGAAGCAACTCAAGGAAGGAACCTTCATCTCTCAAACAAAGTACACTCAAGACTTACTGTAAGGAAAATGGACCCCAGACCATTTGGCTCAATAGGTTTTGGTGTTTGATGATCTACATAACCTATGAACTAATGTGTTTGCTAGTATTTGTGTTTGTAGTTCACAGGATGCTAAAGTTACTTGGACCAAGGCATTAAGGAAAGCAACACCTCAAAAGAAGACATTATAAAGATCAAGTGAAGTCCAAGAAACAAAGAAAGTGTTGCCACTGGCGGACTGTCCGGCTGAGGGCACCGGACTATCCGGTGGCACACCGGACTGTCCGGTGCACCAGGAACTATAGCCCAACGGCTAGTTCTAGGTGGCACTATGGAGAAAAGATCACCGAACTGTCTGATGTGAATTCTGGACTGTCCGGTGCAAAAAGCCTATGCGCCAACGGTCACCTGCGATGTCAGATCCAACGGCTAGGCGCACCGGACAGGGGCACCAGACAGTCCGATGACACCACCAGACCGTCCGGTGTGCCGCCGAAAGAAGCATCTTTTCTCCAACAGCTTGTTTTGCATTGGGGGCTATAAAAACACCCCTAACTGGCCATTTCATGGTGTGGGAGCCCAAGCAACATACTGAAGCATCCCGATCTTTTGGGACTCAAATGTGATACAATTACTAGTCACAAGAGGCTAGTAAACACATTCATTTCTTCAAATAGTACAGAGTCTTTAATAATAGTTATTACAAATGCAAGCTCTAGCGAGCCTGGAAGCGTAGCACAGTGGGAGAAAATTCTAGCCCAAGCCACAGGCAGACTAGGTGCAGACACAACCCCATTCTAGTCGAACATAGGAGAAAGGAAGTCTTCAGTAGTTGAAAAACATAAATAAATCGGGGTGAATACATTATGTATTCTGCAAGCCCATCCCACCTGTAAAGAGGGAGAGACCTATACAGTACATGCTTGAAATGGTGGAGTTGAAGTCACTCTTTTCTCTTTAGAGAAAGGTGATACTTGATGTTTTACCCAAAATAGAGGAGTAGCACATTTTCACACTCAACCACCACTGAGCTTCCCGCTCCCGTGGCTTTGTTTTATTTTCCAAAAATACCCACACACCTTCCCTTTTTATGAAGACAAAACACTAATTGGCATACCAACCCTAAAACCATTGCCCCAACCCACATGTTTTGTACCAAAAGGTATTCTTTAATGTAGGCCATCACTCAACTCACAATGCATAGAACCCATCCCATATCCCGGGTTAGGTAGTGGTAGAAAGAGTAGGTAATTTATGCATCAAGAGTAGAATGGACTTGCCTTCGTCGAAGCTCTCTTGGCACGAAAGCTCTAATTCCTGGAGGTCAGGCTCCTGCCCTTCTTCTGGAGCTACGTTTTCCAGAGGGTCGGACCCCTCTTCGCCTTGCAAAAACAAGCAATAAACAATACATCGAACATTGTTTGCTAATAAAGTGTGTCAAGTTTCTAAGCATCATTATTTTGTGACTTAGAGAGTGTTTGGGCAGGCGCGAGGATGGTGTGGGCAGGCACGGGCGGGCGCGGGGGCAGCGCTGTGAGCGAGGGCCCACGTGCCAGAGAGAGGGGGAGGGCGGACGACGTCGGGCGGCTGACGGGGAGGGGCAAACCGGTCGGGGTCGGGGAGAACCGACCGCCGACGTGGTTCAACGACGGTTCTTTGCCGTGGCTCCGGTCCTCTAGGTTCGGGAGGTGGGTAAGCATGGATAGAGCCAGGCGAGCATGGTGGCGGGGACAATTTGGCCGGTGGCAGCTTAGGACGGCCGGTCCACGGTGAGGTGTGGTGGCTTCCGTGGCCGCGAGATCACCAGCGAGGCCACGAGGCGCGATAGGGGAAAAATGGTGTGCTCTGTTTATGGTGAAGTTTGTGAACCACTTTAATTTGACTCTAAGCTACCGGAGAGGGGAGTAAGAGCTCACCGGAGTGAAGGAAGGCGGCGGCGCCGAGCTCGAATGAATCCAGGGGAGGGGAGGGATAGTGGCCGAGGCCAGTGCGAGGGGAAGTGGAGCTTGGGACAGCCCTTTTATAGACGCCCGGGGAGGGAAAGGGCCAAAGCCAGCTGGCACCAGTGAGGTGCATAGCGATGGCACTAATGACGCATAGCGCCGAGCAAGAGACGGCTCGAGGCGGGATGCCGTGTGAGGGTGCGAGCACAGTGGACAGGAGGTGAAGCGGTGCATAACTTCGCTGGCGCAGGATTAATGGCGGAGAGAGAGGGAGGATGGTGGCCAGCTAGGATCGCACCGATGCCGAGCACGGGCGAGGAAGAAGGGGCTGACGGCCGGGACCCACATGCAAGAGGAGGAGCGGGTGCGAGAGAGCGAGAGCAAGGCGCGGCTGACGAGTGGGGCCGAGCGGGCAGCGAGAGAGCGGAGAGCGTGGCGCAGACGCGCGCGCGGGGAGATGGGCGGAGGTGGGCTCAAAGGGGAGGGACGTGGGCGCGAGAGGGAGAGGGGGGGTCACGGCCATGGGCCGGTGTCGGCCCAGCCGAGAGGGGAGGGGTGGTTTTCCTCTTTCCTTTTTTCTTCTTCTCTTTAATTTTTTCTCCTTTATACAAATATTCATTTATTCATGATAATTCTGCAAGCCAAAAATTTGCATGAGAAAAAAATAAATAATAAAAAGTTGAAAAAAACCATCAATATTAATTCTATAGTATGGCTACACATTCACATAATATTTTCCCAATATAAATGAGTTGTGAAATATTCTTCATTAATTTATATGTTTTGAAACATGGATAAAAGAATTAATATAAAAATATGGATATAATTTATCCTTGCACCCATACTGGAGTTTTATGTGATGCATATAATGTTGAAATCTGAACTCTGAAAAAAATTTGAATTTGAATTAGAATTGGAAAACTGAAAATTGAAGAAAAGAAATTATAATAGAAAAAGGAAATATGTTGGGTGGGCGTAGTTTTGGGCCTAAAGCGCTGCTCAGCCAGCCCATTCATCTCCTATTCCCCCCCTCCCGCGCCAGCCCACTCTATTCCCTCCCCTTTCCTTTTTCTTTCGTGCCAGTTGTTGAGAACTACGTTACCACGCATCACCAGATCCGCTCCCTTCCCTCCCGTCAGCAGTAGAGGCGCAAGAAGCTGTAGAGTATCCGTCTCCCTTCCCATAAGCACGACAGAGGAAACACACGAGACACGATGTAGGGTTGGGCCTCTAGCCTCTTTTTCTTCTCTATTCCATATGAGGGGGTACAAGTTCTATATATAGAGACGTGATAGCCCTTAGGGGCATATTCGGTATTTGCCCACATAACCCTTCATTAGGGTTTCTCAACACTCCCCCTTGGGCGAATACCGCGACCAACACATGCCTCATTAAAACTCCAAAAACCCAGTGGGAAAAATGTGGAGAAAGAGTGCATGGTGATACAAATTGCATTTGCACTTTGTTGCCTCGTTAAAAACCTCATGTGAGAAACTTCAAGAAAACTCACCAAGGGAAAAGAGTACAACAGTTGTCATCAGGACAGATTTCGATCCTCTGGGATCTAGATTCTATCGAATCTTTTACAAGGTCTAATTTTAGAAATGCGCTCCCCTGATCCTTGCAAAACTGTATCAATAAGGCAAAACATCTTCTTCTGGAAGTATATGCACATAAAGATTTAGCAAACGGATTGCATATCCTTGCAAGGACTATTTCAGGAACTTTACCTCTACTCACTTCTAGGATATACGAGGTAAGTGCACGTAGCAATATGAATAAGCCACTTTAACTCATGGTGTTCGATAGACTAGATCTATATATTTGATAGAAAGTTCCATAAAGATTCACATCAAGCTCACGCCTTCAGGGCATAGAATATGACATTTATTGTCTCACGATTGTGATCAATATAAGCATTCGCTCCACCTGACGATGACATCTATCAAAGTCGTTATCCCTCATAACTCAAGCATATTCTTCAAGAATATATGTCTCATTGTTCATCTGGAATAACGAGAATGGATGAGGTTGGGGTGCTATCATTTTCTATCTTACACCACAATT
Organism: Zea luxurians; assembly: GCA_029449295.1. Classification (NCBI taxonomy): domain Eukaryota; kingdom Viridiplantae; phylum Streptophyta; class Magnoliopsida; order Poales; family Poaceae; genus Zea; species Zea luxurians. The sequence continues at coordinate 10,215,923 of JAOPSE010000041.1, read as the reverse complement.
TATACATAGTTGTGCAAAGCAAATAACATGTCCTTCAATAGGACTTAGCGGATAATATAGTTGCAATAGTACATATTCTAAATATGACATATCGCTCCAGGCGTTCATCCTTTGCAACATCTATGATGGTGTAACAAAAGTCCATCAAAGATCATAATCCATCAGGGATTTTTCATCGATCAGATATATCGTTATAGTCTGACATTCTGGCACAATGGAGATATTTTGCCAGTAACACCTAAACCTTATAGGTTTTTGCCATCGTGGCTTTAGAGGATACCATAATTTCACATCTAGTGGAAAATACCATGAGTAAAGATCGTGGAATGCACATGTGCTTATTCGGTGAACTTCAAGTCCTTTGGTACCTCATCTTATTCCTTTTCGGGTCTGTATGGGTCTTTACCCCTTTATAGGGATTATCAAACTTTGGTGTTTAACACAGACTTTATTTCTTCTGGAAAGGTTCCATTAAGGAACTATAATCTCATCTAGGAGATATTCTCTCTACATAGGAGAATGTTCATTCGTCAGGAATGTATTATTCAGTACGAGATTTATATGTTGCATATTTATAAATTAAAGATATGAATCCTCATAGGATCTCATGATGGATCTTTAGAATCCTATTAACTGTATATTTTAATTCATGCCATTTGCCAGATATATTACATAACGAAACAGTGTTTATTCAACACATATGTGGGATGGGTCTCTCACAAGACCACTTGAGCCATCGCATTCACCACACATTATTGCAATAGTGCCCATAAATGTCCGAACTTCAAGCTCGTGACTTTTATTTTGTGACTATTGGTTCAGCGTCGATTGCATTTATCAATGATCCGATAAGAGAGCTTAAAGCACTCACGCCTAGGACTTTGTTTTGGATCCGTTTGCAATCTAAAGAGGCAAGATAGGTGTCGACATATTTTTCTCCCACGTTTAATAATGATCTCTGTCATTTCCCAAAACGAAACATTTCATTGTTCTGTATTCCTAGCACAATGATATTGCGCGCATTGCTAGGAACTTCATCTTCAAATAAACCTCTTTGTGAGGCAAATCACGATTAGGGTGAATTAATTGGAGAAAAGTTATCACAGACCACGTGAATCTGCAATCAGAACATATGCTTTGACTAAGGCCGATGGATCATATTCGCAGGCGTCCCCGAGAATAGATCAAATGCCAATAAGTCAAATGTGGATATGATATTAATCCCAGGTATATCCACATCTACATTAGGTAGAAGCATTCAAACCTATATGGTTACTCCTCAACGATTTCTGGCAAACTCCATATACATAGGAGTACACACCGAACGACAGGTTCAGTTTGGCTTTTGTGCGTTTAATAGAAAATTGAGGCATTACACTATATGGGCATTCCTCCCCCTAATGCCGAGATGTTCTAAAAGCATACATATAAAATCCCCAACCACAATCATCCAGTTGTGGCCAATGTATGCTATTGTGGTGATTTATTTGGGAAATCTTACGCACATTACAGATAGGGGTTTTATGCAGTGAGCTTTGGACTTAGATTAATGTAGCGGCATGAATACTACATATTTGTCCTTCAACATGAAGGGTTAGTCTCAACATCCACTGAGACACGCAACAACAAATTGCTTTGTGGTTACAATTCTGCAAACTTATTGTTATTATTACCAAATGCACAGTCAACCATTAAGGTTTAGAGTGATATGTGCAACACTATTTTATCCATAAGGGTCCTTCAGGGGCTCATGCATACCATTCGTTTGGAGCCATTAGTTGACTTCAGATCAATGACCATCAGGGTCTAACGCTCACAAAGTCATTCACTGGTTGCATTGTGCTTTTAAGCACATAGGAAAAATGTGTGCGTAGATAATGGTAGTAAAGTGCACGACATCGGGCCAATGCAGCCAAGCAAATTTTTTTATGCAGAGATGTATAGTCCAACTCATATTACCATTGCCCATGGTTTACCCAATTACTCATACCGCTCTGAAATTGGGTATCGATTAATGCAACATTTTTAGGTATAATAATTTAGAGAGAGAACTTATAACAATAATTAATTATTTGTGGTGTTTCCAGCAGGGCAAACATTTCTCCTCATATTATATACCAAATTGTTCTATATAGCATTATTTTGATCTCTTCATTGTTCAGCAAAAAGAGAAGCTTTGGAATAGAATAGACAAGACCAAGAATTCATTTTATCTGGTAAAATCACCATATAACTAGCTTTTGATGAAGCAAATGGTGATAACTGCTTGGCAAGAACGAAACAATACTGGTATCCGCCTAGGATCCATCTTCAACAACAGATAGTACTGCTCTCATACGAAGAAATCATCAGGAGTAGAGAGGATACAATAGGTCTCTACAAGATCTTCATATTTCTATCACAAAATTATCATCCCTAGTAGTCTAGTGGTCAAGACATATGACTCTTCTAGCTCCGAGGACCAAGAACATGTTAATGTCTAATTTAGCTTCAAGCTCTGTGGTGATGTGGGATTTCATAGTTATTTGTATACTCTTCTCACTTCTGGTAGATCGGATGTAGATAATGGTAAGCATGCGAAAGGGTGGAATTCAGTGTAGTTCGGCTACATAAACCCCAGGTATGTGTCCATTCAGGACCGACCTTTACCATTTAGCTTACAATGTATACCAAACTTGTCAAAGGATTATCCCGTGTCAATTCAGTGACTATAAGTATTTACAATTCCGAGAGATGTATGTGACACAAGCATAGAGGTTCTAGATAGAACGAGTAAAGTGGTTCGACGGGAACACACTATGGTTTTCACACCAACATAGTGAAAATTTTCTCAGAATAACCTCTCGGTATACTCGCAACTTCGTGTTGCTGGCGATTACATGTCCTTTTATCTCATAGTTTGCTTCATGTCATTTAGCGACAAAGAGAGCAATGTGCTAACATCTGGTTGAGCAATGAATGGCTGAGATTTATAGTCTTAAATTATTTGGTAAGGCCTTTTGCTAACTAATAAAATCCCAATTTGTGATGTTTTCTGTGCCAAAAACACTTTCATCCATTCATATCGAATTTCTTCAGGTTACTTCGGGTAAAACTTTATGCATGAGGAAATAGCAAAGATTTAACTTATCCGTGTTTTATTGTATTTTTGATTTAATTTCCCAGATTTAATATAGTTGTTATGGCCACTTGGTGAAATATATAAATATATGATGCCACAAAACACAATCAAATAAAATATAGAGCAAAAACAAAATTGTTTACGAAGGTTGCGCATAATGTGACTACGAGACCTTGAACAACCCACCACAATCCACGCGAGTACAAGCTATAGCGTTTGGTGTCAACGCGTGTGCGGCCATCAGGGCTACGACAACACAGCAAGCCTTCATAATAAGCACAACAAGCATAATTATGGCTCGGTAATCGGGGTACACGATAAGTTCACGCAACGTGCGCAACAGGCGCAATTGTGGCTCGATGATCACGACACACGGACAGTGCCTACAGGGCATGCGAAAAATACGTGACTCAGCGATGGCGATTCGACTCAACGGGAACGGTCCGATAAAACGAGAGTGCGACATAGCAATCACATGACGCAGCCAAGTTCGTACGACACAAATACTGCATCATGTTGCCAGGGCGCAGCCAATGCTGACCAATGCCATAACTCAACCGACTAACAACGCAGCATCGCGCGTGTCCGAGTACCCACTATACAATTTAATCGCTCAGCGTGAAACCAAAAGGTCAACGCAACATAAATATTTAGAGCATATAAAAATGTGCAATAGCCTTCACATGTATTTTAATAAACTTCTGCTAATTATTTGCTACAGGAAATAAAAATAGAAAAATAAACATTAAAGTTGCCTATATTTAAGCATGCATATAAATTAAAATATTCCATGGACACAGGCCAATAGGCAATAGCTTTGACCGGGCATTTTTCTTTTGTTGGATCCTACCGCATGAATAGGCCTAGCTCAACTGCTCACAGATTCATGCGATTCGTTCTCATCCAAACAAAATGGTGAGGAAATAAATGGTCTCCCAGACTCACGGTCAAGGGACACAGGCCCCAAGTGCATACACAATCGCCTCCTGGGCAACTGTTAGATAGTCAGATCCATTTTTCACGTAGCAACTGTTGGCCGCTCGTGTCACACGGTCAAAGGAAGATCTGAGAACGACACTGAAAGCATGGCTATCATGCACACAACAACTAAGGGAGTGCGCCCGAGGGCTGAGCCGCTGATGACCACTCGTTCTAAGCCACTTAATTAGGATCTCTAACCATCGCTTGCATAATTTCATGCACTTTCTAATCGCTGCTACAACCACTCGTTCCAAGCCACTTAATTAGGATCTCTAACCATCGCATGCATAATTTCATGCTCTAGTTTGGGCGTGGCCCCGATGTGGCTCCGGCACAGGCGAGGCGCGTATGCTGGCGCGCAGTGCGGTCCCGATGCGGGCGGAGCATGACTACGGTGATGGCAGTTCGTCGCGCATGAATTACAGCCCATGCACAACAACTAACTAATCAATCAGTAAACATACCGTTTGTTTGCATAGAGGGAGAATCGAAGCCTGTCGCGTAGGACTGTTCGGCTAGGCCGAGAGACCTGCCGACTTGACAAAGAGTTGATGCAGATCTGATCCACAGCAACGTCGAGGTAGAGCGTGCTGATAACGTGTTGAGAACTACGTTACCACGGATCACCAGATCCGCTCCCTTCCCTCCCGTCAGCAGTAGAGGCGCAAGAAGCTGTAGAGTACCCATCTCCCTTCCCATAAGCACGACAGAGGAAACACATGAGACACGATGTAGGGTTGGGCCTCTGGCCTCTTTCTCTTCTCTATTCCATATGAAGGGGTACAAGTTCTATATATAGAGACGTGATAGCCCTTAGGGGCATATTCGGTATTTGCCCACATAACCCTTCATTAGGATTTCTCAACACCAGTGACGTGTGGGACCCGTTGGGCAGCTGCTCACCGTGTACAGCCTTGTCCTCCTTCAACCACTGACTTGTGGGGTCACCGCGTCAGTACCATCTCTATCCTTTGAACAAACCCCCGCCGTATCCCAACAGACTGTGCGCATCACGTGTAATCACCACCAAATCCATGCTCCGATTGGCATCGTGACCTGGCGTATAAAGGCTGAGTCCCGTACCCCCCTTCCTCGAGTTATCATCAAGGGCTAGACAGGAAAACACCATCACCCTAGGGCAGCAAAGGGAGAGAAAGCTTGCCGTCATGGGGAAGTCAGGGTTCGGTCGCCTCCTGGGCCTCCAAACTTTGCTGGGGTGTTCGCCGTGCTCGGGGGTTTGTGTTCATGGTTGTGATTGATCACGTGGGGCTTCGATAGCGCCCTAATTGCTCATCAGAGCATCACCGTCGCCACTCACCGTGGCTTGGCCCTATTGCGTCACGTTTTCGGGTGAGTTCCTCTCCCACCTGTTCGCGTTGCTCTCTGCTTCGTGTAGCGCATGTGGGATTTGGCTGGAAGTTCTGGGTTGCTGGGGCGTCGTGGTCCAGTGTCGCTGCCATGGCGCCGCCGCGGTTGGGGCAAGACGCCGCCCTGCTCGGACGAAGGTGGGTTTATTGTCGTTGATCAAGCCATCGGCGGCCCATATTAGATCAAGTGGATATAGGTTCGGTGGATTGGATCTGGCCGTAGGTTCATGGATCGATGGTCCGGATCGGAGTAGGTGCGTACCGTCAGATGGCGATCTAGTGGCTAGGATTCGATACCGGTTCATGAAAGGTCATAAGTTAATTCGATCCGTAGAACTCTAATCGGATGCCTGGCATTGGTCAATACCCCTTCGCCTTATCGGTTTCACTAAAGAACCCCTACACTCTTGTTAAAATAACCCGCAGTTTAGTAGGCTGTTAAAATCGTTGCATAGAGGTCCTGAAATTAACACGTGACCCCCTCGGTTTCTGGAAAATTGTGTGCCCAATCCAGAACCCATAGGAAATTTTGGATTAAATAAGAAAATGGATTTTTAATAAAAAATAAATCTAGAAACTTATATAATTCATATTAAATTCATTTTAGATCCAAATTAATTCATTCCAGAGACATTAATTTTGTTTTAATATTGTCTACCACTTAGTAACTCTGTTTAGCAATGAAATATAAATTAAAATTATTCATCTGAATTAATCTATACCATGTACTCAATAACTCCAGAAATTCATAACTCAATAACTGTAACTCCGTTTTGATCCATTCTAGTTGCATTAGTCTCACAATAATATTTATTATCATCTAGTAACTTTGTTTTGTCATGAAATATAGGTCAAAACGTTGCACTTGGTCTATCCTATATTAAACCACGTGGATCTTCGGAAAACCATAACTTCATAACCGTAACCCCGAATTTAGCAGTTCTCGAACCCACGATCTCATAGCGATGCATAGATTATTATTACGCAGTTTATTCTTATGTTTGGTGTGATGTTAATTTTGTCTATACCATGTTTGTCTGTATTGCTACGTCTAGCAGTGAGGACACGAGTTATCTAAAGAGCAAGTTGGTACCTGGAATCTCAAGTCCCAGGCAAGTTGTGCCCTTGACCACTTCTTTTTACCCAGTCATGTTTTGATTAATCATATTGATTTGCATAGGTTAATTTTGATGGGACCCAATAGGCTACCCTAGTTTGACTATCTTTATACCTTGTTTACCACTGAATTTTTGGGTAGTACCTGCTATTGCTTTATGTGGATTTGGGTATAGAGATACAAATTATTCATGATTATACTTTTATTATCAGTTGTTATTTACTATTCATGATAAGATCATTATGTTAATTGGAACATGGAGCGACTATCCAGGAAAACAGTGCTACCACAAGGGTGGTATGGGACGCCCTTGGCTAACTAATTAGGAAAGCTAGTGGAGGACTACCTTACCCAAAAGGGGCAAGGGCAATAGGGTAGTGGTCAGTGTAGGGAGGCCCTTGGGTTGATTTTGCTGCGATGGCAGTGAAGCGAGGGGTCCCTGTATTGGAGCTTCCTATAAACTGTAGCGAGTTTTCTGAAGCTAGTGGAACTTTGTAAAGGCCTCGTAGTGTTACCTTGCCTCGCTTCCTTGGTAGAGGTGTATGGGGCCCGTACAACCCCATGGCAGATGGGTAACATGACTTGTGGGTAAAGATGTGCAACCTCTGCAGAGTGTAAAACTGGTATATCAGCCGTGCTCACGGTCATGAGCAGCTCGGACCCTCACCTGATTAATGGAACTAAATTCAATTTGTCATATGCATTGCATCGTGGGTGTTGTTATCAATTTTGTTATACTACTTAATTGGGTTGGTATTTACTTATACTCAATAATTGCTAATAAAATTTTGACCAACTTTAAAAGCAATGCTCAGCTTCATCCATCCTCTTTGGTAAGCCTTACACTTCACATCAGCTCCCACCTTTGGCGAGTTCATGCACATTATTCCCCACAACTTGTTGAGCGATGAACTGAGCTCACTCTTGCTATCTCACACCCCCCACAGGTCAAGAATAGGTACCGCAGGATGAGGCGCATGGAGGATGCTGTGATGAGTTCGTGAGAGGTCTAGGTCGTCGTCTCCCAGTCAACTTTGGGTTGCTAGAATGTTGTCTCCTTATGATGTCATTATTTATTTATTTTGTACAGAACTCCTATTATATAGTAAAGATGCGATATTCATTTCTGTACCACTATTCATCATATGTGTGAGACTTGGTCCCAGCACACCTGGTGTTTATTTTGCGCCCGGGTTTTGGACCCCCTAAAACCCGGGTGTGATAGAAGTGGTATCAGAGCAATATTGACTGTAGGACGAAACCTAGATAGAAATGGACAACCATTATCTCCTTACCTTTTCTACTTTGATTCTTTCTAAACTTTTCTTAATCTCTTCTCATCCACTACTGCTTTACTTTGATTATCCTTACCTTTTCACTCTAAAAACAAAAGTGGATTTCACAATTTGAAATCCTGCATCTAAAGTGACTTTTAGGAATAGGAGACCTCATCTTAGGAAAAAAACAAAAATATTTTTTGGTATCTATGTACTTCAATGTTTGTTCTTATGATACTTGTCTGATTTGGATCTTCGATTGAGTGTGATGAGTTGTGGAGTAATGTCCACAATTACATCTGCATATACATATAGAAAAAATGCTTATAAAAATAATTAGACAAACTAGGTTATCCCTCTTTAAAGTATCTAGCCTAACAATATCCATCTCATCTTAAAAGATTCATATTCTACACTCATAGATCCATCTTCTCTCAAAAGATCCTAACTTATCCTAATTAAAATATATCTAGCTTAATAGATCCATCTTATCTTAAAAGATACTCTATTACCTTAGTAGATTCATCTTATCTTGAAAAGATTTTATGTCATCCTAATAGATCTAACTGACCTCAAAAGATTATACCTTATCCTTATGGATTCATCTTGCCCTAATTCGCATATTTATCCCACTCTAGAATAACAACCATGAGCTAATCCAAAATTTATTTAGATCTTATCTAGTCTAAAATAATCGTATCAATTTATTCTAGATCTGATCCAATCTAATGGGTTAATCTAACCTAACGAAGTCTAATCTCAAGTTGAGCTAACATAAGGTCAGTCACTAACCAGTTAATAGTGGTAAAATAAATGAGACTCTACTCCTATAGAACATGTTTTATCTTACCTCATTCTGCACTAAATAAAGAACGACAGACCAACCCAACCATATGTAACTACCTTAACCATCTGATAGTTGCATAACCCCTCTGCCTTAACCTAACAGAGATTTTGACCTACCTACATCATATGACCCATCCCATCTCGAAAAATTCTAGCATATCCTGATAGTATTTATCATACCCTAGTAGATATATCTAACCTAAATTAATCCAATCCAGATCCTAAGTTATCTACTATGATCTAATCTAGTGTGAGTTACTTAATGTTGGTACAAAAGATAAGGCCATACTCCTAATTCACTTAAGCCTAAATTGGTGACTTACATCAACTCGGCCAAACTCGGCCATATACCATCGACCTACACATTCTTGATAAGTTGCCTAATCTATCTATAAAAAAGAGAGAAAGAGATTCTAATCTACCAGCTTGACCTACATATTTCAATGATATACATCATTGTTTTTCCAAGTCCGACCTAAAACAAAGTCACCCAACTAAGATTTGACATAACACACTCAACTTATACTACTCTAGAGCTTATTCAATCTAGTGTGAGTCACTTAACAAGTTAACACTAGTAAAATAAACTGGATCCTACTCCTATAAACCTTATTCTCCCCTCATGAACTTAAACCTAAACTAGTGCATTAGACTAACTCAACCATGAGTAGAAGAGCTAACCCAACCCATAGAGTCATGATGGATCGTATAATCTATCTATCCCCACTTAACATCAAACAAACTTTTGTCCTACATCATGTAGTCTATCTCATCCATATCTATCTTAACCATACTCCCCAACCCCGATGATATGCACTAACCTTGAATCAATGAGACCAAGACCGGAGAAGAAAAGATCACATCAACAAGGATGGATATAACAGTCAAAGCAAATCTCGAGATGAATCAAGATTTAAACATTTCGGATGAAGTCTCTTCCTTGCCATAATCTTCCTTACCTCAACCTGTCCAGCTTATATCCTACATAAATAGTAGCTGGATACCTATGCCCTCTCCTAACCACCCAGTATTGACTATAAAAAAGAGAACGAGACTCTGGATTTTTGAACCAATTATAGACTAAAAGCTGAATTGCAAACCAATCCTTCTGTATCCCTTTTTCTTACAAATCTCGAGGACGAGATTTCTGTTAAGGGGAGTAGGATTTGTAAAGCCCAAAATTTGCATGAGAAAAAATAAATAATAAAAAGTAGAAAAAAACCATGAATATTAATTATATAGTATGGCTAGACATTCACATAATATTTTCCCAATATAATTGAGTTGTGAAATATTCTTCATTAATTTACATGTTTTGAAACATGGATAAAATAATTAATATAAAAATATGGATATAATTTATCCTTGCACTCATACTGGAGTTTTATGTGATGCATATAATGTTGAAATCTGAACTATGAAAAAAATTTGAATTAGATTTGAAAAACTGAAAATTGAAGAAAAGAAATTATAATAGAAAAAGGAAATATGTTGGGTGTGCATGGTTTTGGGCCTAAAGCGCTGCTCAGCCGGCCCATACATCTCCTATCCCCCCCCCCCCGCGCCAGCCCACTCTATTCCCTCCCCTTTTCTTTTTCTTTCGTGCCAGTGACGTGTGGGACCCGTTGGGCAGCTGCTCACAGGGTACATCCTTGTCCTCCTTCAACCACTGCCTTGTGGGGTCACCACGTCAGTACCATCTCTATCCTCTGAAAAAACCCCCGCCGTATCCCAACAGACCGCATGCATCACGTGTAATCTCCACCAAATCCGTGCTCCGATTGGCATCGTGATCTGGCGTATAAAGGCGGAGTCCCATACCCCCCTTCCTCGAGTTATCATCAAGGGCTAGACAGGAAAATGCCATCACCCTGGGGCAGTAGAGGGAGAGAAAGCTTGCCGCCATGGGGAAGTCAGGGTTCGGTCGCCTCCTGGGCCTCCAAACTTTGCTGGGGTGTTCGCCGTGCTCGAAGGTTTGTGTTCATGGGTCTGATTGATCACGTGGGGCTTTGATAGCACCCTAATTGCTCATCGGAGCATCACCGTTGCCACTCATCGTGGCCTGGCCCTACTGCGTCACGTTTTCGGGTGAGTTCCTCTTCCATCGGTTCGCGTTGCTCACTACTTCGTGTAGCACATGTGGGATTTGGCTGGAAGTTCTGGGTTGCCGGGGCGTCGTGGCCGGTGTCGCGGCCATGGCGCCGCTGCGGTTGGGGCAAGGTGTCGCCCTGCTCGGACGAAGGTGGTTTTATCGCTGTTGATCTAGCCATCGGTGGCCCAGATTAGAACAAGTGGATATCGGTTCGGTGGATTGGATCTGGCCGTAGGTTTTGGGATTGATGGTCTGGATCAGAGTAGGTGCGTACCCTCAGATGGCGATCTGGTGGACAGGGTTTGATACTGGTTCATGAAAGGTCATAAGTTAATCCGATCCGTAGAACTCTAATCGGATGGCTGGCATTGGTCAATACCCCTTCGCCTTGTCGGTTTCACTAAAGAGCCCCTACACTCTTGTTAAAATAACCAGCAGTCCAATAGGATGTTAGAATCGTTGCATAGAGGTCCTAAAATTAACACGTGACCCCCTCGGTTTCTGGAAAATTGTGTCCCCAGTCCAGAACCCAGGAAATTCGGGAGTAAATAAGAAAATGGATTTTTATTACAAAAATAAATCCAGAAACTTATATAATTTGTATTAAATTCATTTTAGCTCCAAATTAATTCATTCCAGAGACATTAATTTTTTTTAATATTGTCTACCACTTAGTACCTCTATTTAGCAATGAAATATAAATTAAAATTATTCATCTGAATTAATCTATACCATGTACTCAATAACTCCAGAAATTCATAACTCAATAACTGTAACTCCGTTTTGATCCATTCTAGTTGCATTAGTCTCACAATAATATTTATTATCATCTAGTAACTTTGTTTTGTCATGAAATATAGGTTAAAATGTTGCACTTAGTCTATCCTATATTTAACCACGTGGATCTTCGGAAAACCATAACTTCATAACCGTAACCCTGAATTTAGTAGTTCTTGAAACCACGATCTCGTAGCGACGCATAGATTATTATTATGCAGTTTATTCTTATGTTTGGTGTGATGTTAATTTTGTCTCTACCATGTTTGTCTGTATTGCTACGTCTAGCAGTGAGGACACTTGTCATCTGAAGAGCAAGTTGGTACATGGAATCTCAAGTCACAGGCAAGTTGTTCCCTTGATCACTTCTTTTTACCCAGTCATGTTCTGATTAATCATAATGATTTGCATAGGTTAATTTTGATGGGACCCAATAGGCTACCCTAGTTTGACTATCTTTATACCTTGTTTACCACTGAATTTTTGGGTAGTACCTGCTATTGCTTTATGTGGATTTGGGTATAGAGATACATATTATTCGTGATTATACTTTTATTATCAGTTGTTATTTACTGTTCATGATAAGATCATTATGTTAATTGGAACATGGAGCGACCACCCGGGAAAATAGTGCTACCACAAGGGTGGTATGGGACGCCCTTGGCTGACTAATTAGGAAAGCTAGTGGAGGACTACCTTATCCGAAAGGGGCAAGGGCATTAGGGGAGTGGTTAGTGTAGGGATGTAACACCCCGGGTTCCACAAATACCCCGGAATGCTACACTTTTGACATCTATATAAAATTTTGGCAGCATCTCCTTTGCAAAATTGCATAAATGGGGGGGGGACAGTGTATAAACATATATCATGACAAAAACGTACTAAGTATTATTAATCGGCTAGCAAAGGGAAGTTAAACATACGACATGAACTGAATTAACCTGTGCGCACGACTAGCTAAAAAACAAACTTCCTTTGACAACAAGTTTCTAATTAAATCATGGCTGCACCTGGGCAGCGTTATTATGAGAGTGAAAGTGGACATGCTGCTACTCCCCTCATTCCCAACATGTATCAAGTACCTGCATTGAGTAATGCAAGAGTGAGATGACACATCTCAGCAAGTAAAATAATATCAAACTGTTTAACCACATAAGAACATTGTTTTACCACCACTTGATTTCACAACCTTCTTATTACGAAGGTGCAGCATGTATACAACGTACAACACTCCTAGTTACCACACCTCACAGGTAGAAACCACAATAGTAACATAGTAATGTCACACTTCATATATACCTCATGAGTGCAAATGTCTGCAAATGCAAGGATGACTTCTGCCTTCATACCTCTAAGGATATGAAGCCGCATCGTACCCCTCCTCGGGCAACGTACAATGCTAAAAATATACCTGTACGGTCGAACCATAAGATCATGACATAACTTTAGAATGCAAGATGGATGATGCGATGTGCATGATATGCCTACAACACTTCATATAACGTGATTCAAAAAGATACTTCAACTTCATCCAAGATGGGAATCAACCACATATATCATTACCAAATCATGATCATCCACAATATTAGACAATTAAGAATTAATACTTTGGAACAAATAAACTTCATCATAGAATTCAATGATTAACATATTTAAAACTTATGCATACTCAATGACAGGGAATAGGATGCAAACCAAACGGTAGCAACCACCACTGTATTTACTTGCCTTCACCGGGAATTTGGAATGGTACTAAGTACGATCCGGAAGTCCACCACCTGTTTTTGACACACACCTTAGTGCACAAATTCACATAACAAACGCTAATAAACAACGCCACACCTACGCACAATTCCAACCCGTCGCGAGCGACAACTCTCCCCATCACCACCAAATTGCAGCGGCGCTGCTTGATAATTTCATAACTTTAAAATTATAACAGCAATGATATCAATCAAAAACTCCGAAAGCATGTACATAAAATTCCCCACCAGTTTTGTATACAATTTACAATTAAATTCCAACATCTAATTAGCCCAACACAGTCCACAATATAAACCCTGCAATCTGTTTTTGGACCGCAACCTACCCGGATTCAAACAGCGTTATCTACCAAAATATAACTCCGAATCGAGCGCATAAGTACTCGTTGGAAAGGTATGACAAAGCTCTACATGATTATCATACTGATTATCACCAATTACCCACGAAAAATCCCCAAAACTGTCAATACTACTGCTGTTCGCCCACCTGCAAATCTGTGTTTTTTGGACAGCAACATACCCGGATTCAAACAGCGATATCTACCAAAATATAACTCCGAATCGAGCGCATAAGTACTCGTTGGAAAGGTATAACAAAGCTCTACATGATTATCATACTGATTATCATCAATTACCCACAAAAATCCCCAGAAACTGTCAATATTACTGCTGTTCGCCCACCCGCAAATCTATTTTTTTTACAGCAACATACCCGGATTCAAATAGCGATATCTACGAAAATATAACTCCGAATCGAGCGCATAAGTATTCGTTGGAAAGGTATGACAAAGCTCTACATGATTCTCCCACTGATCCCCACTAATTACCCATGAAAAATTCCCAGAAATCACTAGAACTACTGCTGTTCGCCCACCCACTAAATTTCTGGACAGCACCTCTACCAATTCGCATACGTAACATCTATTCAATGGAATTGCAGCACAAATAAACAAGAGATAATCACAAAAATCACCTTGAATTCTCTCCCTTTCCTTCCTCCCTTCTTCCCTCCACCAAAACCAATTGGGGACTTGCACCACGCGATGTAGATCCAAGCGACAAGGAATGGCACCTTGGAGAGGAGGAGATGGGGGCGGCTAGGGTTAGGTGGTGTGGCTGCAAACACTTGGGAGGAGAGGGAGAGAGGGGGGCAGCCAAGCAAGGAAGAGGGAAGGGGGCGGCTGCAACCAAAAAGGGGATTAGGGGGGAGGGGCGGCTAGGGTTAAGGGAAGGGACTAGTGGGCCGGATCGAGATCCACGTCCCATCTTGCTCTCACGTCTGCTCCCAACCCCAGCGCATGTCTCACAAGAATTCTACTGTTTTACTGGTGAATGCTTCCTAAAACAAAGAAATTCAAAACCCCAGCTACACAGATCACAAAAGAAAAGGGAAAAAGAAATTTAACTTCTTTTCAGAAAATTGGGTATCACACTCTACCCCCCTTAAAAAGAATTCGACCTCGAATTCCGACGCTTTTATCGGAACGACAAGAAAAGATCAGCGACAACAAAAACTCACCCCATAATGAAAAGTTCAGGGTACTTCTGCCGCATCAGCTCCTCGAGCTCCAAGGATTCTAGGATACACAGCAGACGACACTCTAGAGTCAGGTCTTGCTACACGGAAATTGACTCTAGCTCGATTTATTGATCTGGATTCCGCAAATACTTTCTCAACATAGAGACATGGAATACATGGTGTACTCTTATCATAGACTCCGACAATTGCATGTGCTAAGCCAAGCTGTCAACTCGGGCTAAGATAGTAGATGGTCCTATATAACTCGGACAAAGCTTTCCTGACACCAAATCAACATTGACACATGCAAGTACTTTAATGAATATATATATGAATGCAATACATACTGTGCTCCAATAGCCTAAACCAAACCGATCCAAACAAGAGTAACTTCAAAAGATCAATTTAATGCTTGCATATTTCTAGACAGCAGCACAACGGTTAATTGTTTTGCTCATAACTCACAAAATATGCATCCAAAAGTAGTAAACTAGGACTTTATGGAAAGCTTACAAAGTCCACTATACCCTTGGTATTATCATCACCACAAGATTTGACACTTAGAAAGGCCAAACAATGCGAAACGTAAATTTTGTCCAGACTTGGACATAATTCAACTACTCACTTCAAAAATCCATAATTGGAGTCTCAGTCATCCAATTCAGGCGCTCCTAGACTTTTTAGAAAGCCAGTAAAATTGTCTATATTTCATTTATAAACATATTAGGTTAATTCAATGCATATCAAGATCAAAAGACATAAGGAAGGCTTTGCTGTCCAAATTTGGACAGATTCAAAGATTCCACTTAAAACAGCTGTAGCTTAACTTATAGGTCACCAAAAAGGGTGATCCAAAATTTGTTGGAAAGCTTAAGGAAAGTACTACCACTTATTTATAATTTATAAAAACTGATTCGAAGTTTAACTTGGGCAAACAAGGTCAGTTTCGAAATCTGTATAGAATCTAGACAGATTCCAAGACTAGACTTGAGAAAATCATAACTCCCAAACTACTAGACCTATGGTCATGAAATGTTTACACAAGTAAGATGAAGAAGTTGGCTACAACTTTTATATACAACACCTCTACAGAAAACATGGTTTAATTCATTGAACTAGCTGCATAACCAAAACTGGTCATGTAGACCTAAACAGCAAGCAATAGATTTATTCAGGTTCTATACTCTTCTAAGATTAAGCGTTCATCGAAGGACTAATAACTTTAGGTTCTTTATTACGAGACACTTAGAGCCAACATAAGGATAGAAGCAATATGCTTACTTTTTAAATCATTTTAAGCCTGATCTCAGATCATGCAAGCAAGAATCGATTTAAGCATACTATGCCTGCCCATATATCCATCCAAGCACATTCTATACATTATATCATTCCATCGAAGAACACTTTTTTTTAATTATACTATGCATATATATCCATCCAATAACTCACACAATCTGCATCTAACAAAATTTTGCAAATATAAACTCACTGGAAAGATTATAACATTCCCTAAAACTTTTATTATAATGAGTGTCTCAGAATTGGTTTCCAAACCGATAAAACAATGCAACTGCTTTGTTGCAAAACTGATAGGATAGAAACAATGGACAACTAAAATTCAAAATCCTATAACTCCTGCTATACTCAACTTAAAACTACAACGAACACGCGTTGGAAAAGTTTGGAAATTGTCCACGACTTTTGCAATAAAGTTGCACCCAAATTTATCTTTATAGCCCTCAACTCTGCATGACCTACAGCTAAACTCAGCCTGAGATACTGCATATCAGAGATTCGACTTATATCTGGACATCCACCTCTCCCAATCTATTTAACAGACAATTACAAGTAAATACCCATTAAAAGGTACTGAGAAAAACTAAAAGTTGTGCTTAAAGAGAATTCCCAAATTTGGGCTCTAAAACTATCAAAACTTGGTCGATTTATTGGTGGTTTTAACGACACCTAAAGTTCAGACACAACGGTGCAACAACTTCAGAGTAGCCTAACTCCAATTATATGCAATCAAAATTACAAACCAATACTCTTTGGAAAGATCATGAAATTACTAAAACTTTCATAATCCAACAAAAACCAAAATTTACCGTCTTCAATGTCTATACTTCCGTACAAAATTAAGGCTGCTATAGGAAACCCATAACTCTCAAATGTTTAGACCAAACTAGGTGATTGAGCATCCTATGCAAAGATGAAGAAACCTACTACAAAACATTCTAGATAAGTGAAGCCTGACTCAGCCTCCAACTAATTTAAAATGACTCCCAAAACCAAACAACACCTTACCCATAATAAAAAAACAATATAAAATAAAACCCAAGGCATTGGCAGGTGCGATCGACACTAGGATTTTCCACTACCAAATGGGGATGCAACTCCCCAAAGCCTTTAAGCAACACTTTACCTAATAGGTTAGAACACTAAGCACAACAATCAACGAATTCAACAACCTCATTTGTGAATGCCACTAAGGTAAAACATCCATGTATCGACAATGTATGAAACACCTGACATACCCATCTCTAGCACTATAAACATGGTTGTTATTACACTAGAATCCAACTATTAGAGCTCTCCACAACTATTCTGTTGACGTGAAGCAAATGGTGCTCATGTCATGTAACGTCTTTTCCTCCTCTCAAAAGAGATAAAATTTGCAATACTCATAAAGCAATGGAGGGATAACAGCAAGAAAAACTAATGTACTTATTGACACAGACTCATGCAAAAGCTTCATAAATATTACTTTCAATACTAAAATAATAACACGATACTATGCTCAACAGGAGTAATTGGACGTCAATAAGACAATCCACATAACCAAACTACCTTGATTAACCTCACATACAACAAAACCTACTATTACTGCACTTGAACAATTTGTACCTCGTGATATCACATGATGCATTCAAAGTAGTAGACATACATGATCTATCAAACCATCATTCATACAAAAAAATCTCAATCCGATGCAACAACCCCATCATTAAAGAGATAGATGACTATCAAACATAAGCAACTCCTAGTTAAGCATTGACTTCGTTTAAGATAAAGCGGTCCAAATAATGATTCAACAAGCATGCATAGAGAAACTGATCATAAAAAATCAAACTACCATACAATGTTGGCAAATAAAAAAATATAAAATGGGTTGTCAATATCGTCCACATGACTAGCCTGCAACAACTAAAAATTATGCATAGCCTTTATGGCTATTGAAACAAGCCATAGAAGGAAAACATGCACGACATAAAATCAACTTGAAACCACCCCATTTATTGTTAAAAATAAGGTTGCACATAATAAGAAAACCTATCAGGTAAACATGGTTGGACTTATCAATCTACGTCATCTTACAAATTCACTTGAGTTCTACCAGTCTCAAGATTTCATAGACATTACAACATTGCCTTTGCTCTATAGAGACAAACCAATTTTATACTAAGATCAAGTTAGCAAGTAGCCACACTAGCCAAAAAAAGTGAGGCGCAAAGCATTGCACCCATGGAAATATTACATTGATAAGTTGGGTTGTAACCCAACAGTCAATCAAACTCAACAACACCATAAAACTACATTATATAGTGTTTTCACACTACACCAAGTCGGATTAGACCCACTATACACAAGCTCAATAAACAATCGGTCCTACAAGTACTAGAACCCAAGAATCCTTTTGGAAAAAAACATCCACAGTCAAGCATATAGAAATTTATGATAGTAATAGCTCAGAGATTTGAAAACATTGCATCCCAAAAAAACATCATGACGATATGTATATAAAACAAGTACATTAGTAGCTTCACTTGCATAATATCTTCAATAACAACCACATCAAGAAACCAATATTAAATAGAAGTAACATATCATATCAAGCATTACGTCGTTAACGACATACCCCACCAAACCATAAAGGGATTTGGAGTAAGGAAGTTCTAGTCATCTATACAATAAAATACTAATATGAAAGATATACGAACCCATACCCTTCCTATATGTGCAATTGTGTCAAATTTATCTTCAAATTGCGTAGAATCTAAAGCCTATGCTTTGATACCAACTGTAACACCCCGGGTTCCACAAATACCCCAGAATGCTACACTTCTGACATCTATATAAAATTTCGGCAGCATCTCCTTTGCAAAATTGCATAAATGGGGGGGGACAGTGTATAAACATATATCATGACAAAAACGTACTAAGTATTATTAATCGGCTAGCAAAGGGAAGTTAAACATACGACATGAACTGAATTAACTAGTGCGCACGACTAGCTAAAAAACAAACTTCCTTTGACAACAAGTTTCTAATTAAATCATGGCTGCGCCTGGGCAGCGTTATTATGGGAGTGAAAGTGGATGTGCTGCTACTCCCCTCATTCCCAACATGTATCAAGTACCTGCATTGAGTAATGCAAGAGTGAGATGACACATCTCAGCAAGTAAAATAATGTCAAACTGTTTAACCACATAAGAACATTGTTTTACCACCACTTGATTTCACAACCTTCTTATTACGAAGGTGCAGCACGTATACAACGTACAACACTCCTAGTTACCACACCTCGCAGGTAGAAACTACAATAGTAACATAGTAATGTCACACTTCATATATACCTCATGAGTGCAAATGTCTGCAAATGCAAGGATAACTTCTGCCTTCATACCTCTAAGGATATGAAGCCGTATCGTACCCCTCCTCGGGCAACGTACGATGCTAAAAATGTACCAGTACGGTCGGACCATAAGATCACGACATAACTTTAGAATGCAAGATGGATGATGCGATGTGCATGATATGCCTACAACACTTCATATAACGTGATTCAAAAAGATACTTCAACTTCATCCAAGATGGGAATCAACCACATATATCATTACCAAATCATGATCATCCACAATATTAGATAATTGAGAATTAATACTTTGGAACAAATAAACTTCATCATAGAATTCAATGATTAACATATTTAAAACTTATGCATACTCAATGACACGGAATAGGATGCAAACCAAACGGTAGCAACCACCACTGTATTTACTTGCCTTCACCAGGAATTTGGAATGGTACTAAGTATGATCCGGAAGTCCACCACCTGTTTTTGACACACACCTTAGTGCACAAATTCACATAACAAACGCTAATAAACAACGCCGCACCTACGCACAATTCCAACCCGTCGCGAGCGACAACTCTCCCCATCACCACCAAATAGCAGCGACGCTGCTTGATAATTTCATAACTTTAAAATTATAACAGCAGTGATATCAATCAAAAACTCCGAAAGCATCTACATAAAATTCCCCACCAGTTTTGTATACAATTTACAATTAAATTCCAACATCTAATTAGCCCAACACAGTCCACAATATAAACCCTGCAATCTGTTTTTGACCGCAACCTACCCGAATTCAAACAGCGATATCTACCAAAATATAATTCCGAATCGAGCGCATAATTACTTGTTGGAAAGGTATGACAAAGCTCTACATGATTATCATACTGATTATCACCAATTACCCACGAAAAATCCCCAAAACTATCAATACTACTGATGTTCGCCCACCTGCAAATCTGTGTTTTTTGGACAGCAACATACCTGGATTCAAACAGCGATATCTACCAAAATATAACTCCGAATCGAGTGCATAAGTACTCATTGGAAAGGTATGACAAAGCTCTACATGATTATCATACTGATTATCACCAATTACCCACAAAAATCCCCAGAAACTGTCAATACTACTGCTGTTCGCCCACCCGCAAATCTATTTTTTTTTACAGCAACATACCCAGATTCAAATAGCGATATCTACGAAAATATAACTCCGAATCGAGCGCATAAGTATTCGTTGGAAAGGTATGACAAAGCTCTACATGATTCTCCCACTGATCCTCACTAATTACCCTTGAAAAATTCCCAGAAATCACTAGAACTACTGCTGTTCGCCCACCCACTAAATTTTTGGACAGCACCTCTACCAATTCGCATACATAACATCGATTCAATGGAATTGCAGCACAAATAAACAAGAGATAATCACAAAAATCACCTTGAATTCTCTCCCTTTCCTTCCTCCCTTCTTTCCTCCACCAAAACCAATTGGGGACTTGCACCACGCGACGTAGATCCAAGCAACAAGGAATGGCACCTTGGAGAGGAGGAGATGGGGGGCGGCTAGGGTTAGGTGGTGTGGCTGCAAACACTTGGGAGGAGAGGGAGAGAGGGGGGGCAGCCAAGCAAGGAAGAGGGAAGGGGGGCGGCTGCAACCAAAAAGGGGATTAGGGGGGAGGGGCGGTTAGGGTTAAGGGAAGGGACTAGTGGGCCGGATCGAGATCCACGTCCCATCTTGCTCTCACGTCTGCTCCCAACCCCAGTGCATGTCTCATAAGAATTCTACTGTTTTACTGGTGAATGCTTCCTAAAACAAAGAAATTCAAAACCCCAGCTACATAGATCACAAAAGAAAAGGGAAAAAGAAATTTAACTTCTTTTCAGAAAATTGGGTATCACAAGGGAGGCCCTTGGGTTGATTTTGCTGCGATGGCGGTCAGGCGAGGGGTCCCTGCATTAGAGGTTCCTATAAACTGTAGCGGGTTTTCTGAAGCTAGTGCAACTTTGTAAAGGCCTCGTAGTGTTACCCTACCTCGCTTCCTTGGTAGAGGTGTATGGGACCCGTACAACCCTGTGGCAGATGGGTAACATGACTTGTGGGTAAAGATGTGCAACTTCTGCAGAGTGTTAAACTGGTATATCAGCCGTGCTCATGGTCATGAGCAGCTCGGACCCTCACATGATTAATTTATGGAACTAAATTCAATTTGTCATATGCATTGCATCGTGGGTGTTGTTATCAATTTTGTTCTACTACTTAATTGGGTTGGTATTTACTTATACTCAGTAATTGCTAATAAAATTTTGACCAACTTTAAAAGCAATGCTCAGCTTCAACCATCCTCTTTGCTAAGCCTTACACTTCACATGAGCTCCCACCTTTGGCGAGTTCATGCACATTATTCCCCACAACTTGTTGAGCTATGAACGTATGTGAGCTCACTCTTGCTGTCTCGCACCGCCCCATAGGTCAAGAACAGGTACCGTGGGATGAGGCACATGGAGGATGCTGAGATGAGTTCGTGAGAGGTCTAGGTCGTCGTCTCCCAGTCAATTTTGGGTTGTTGGAATGTTGTCTCCTTATGATGTAATTATTTATTTATTTTGTACATAACTCCTATTATATAGTATAGATGTGACATTCGTTTCTGTACCACTATTCATCATATGTGTGAGACTTGGTCCCAGCACACCTGGTGTTTATTTCACACCCAGGTTATGGACCCCTAGAACCCGGGTGTGACAAACTCCTAGGTGTCAAAATGAAATGCTATGTGTGAAGTGCTACTAGAAATCATGGTTTATGCATATGAGAAATGAAAAGCTTATGAGATTAGGTTTTAAGAGGAAGAATAAGGGGGGGTTAGGAGTTTAAGGCTTCTAACCTTGGATCCAAAAACTGGGATGCTACACATACCAAGGCATATAGTAGACATTCCCAAGTGCTCATACACCCAAGTGCTTAATAGAATCACTCGGTGATTAGCATAGGTGCTTTGTGAAGTGCTTAGGTTAGTTAGACCGCTTTAGCGCTTGCTCTAGGTGATCCCTAGTTAGTTGAGTGAGTTTAGATAAACCACACAACCCCTCGGCTCTTGCGCGAGCAGTCGTAATTGTACTGATTGGGGCGAGAGTCTTGCGAGACCGTGACAACCGCGTTTGTGTCACGACCACCACCGTGTACCGGAGGGAACAAGGCCCGCGGCGTTTCGGTCGGAAGCTCGATAGTGGAGACGGCGGGGAGCATCTGAGAGAAGCCGGAAGCAGAGCACCACTTGCGCGTGGAGAAGGCCCACGACTCTCTACGGAGTTACACGACCGAGGTGCTTGGCCCTCGCGTGGGCTTCCCTTTGCGTAGGGGCACCAACGAGGATTAGTCAGGACCTTGCATGGTTTTGGATACCTCGGTAAAAATACTGGCGTCATCCATGAGAGTTTGCATCTCTACCTCGCTCTTTAGCTTCCGCATTTATATTAAGCATTTCAGTTTCAATCTTGTCTTTATACTTATATTGCTTAGGATTGAAACTTAGCCATTGCGGTAGAGAAAGCAACACTTAGACAAAACCTAGGTTGCACTTTCTAGTTTGATTATTTGCAAAGGTTTTGCTCTAGGGTTTTATTGTGGCCTAGTTTAGAGAAAGTTTTAGTAGTCCTAATTCAACCCCCCTCTTAGGCGTCACCTGTTTCTTTCAATTGGTATCAAAGCCTGGTTTGGCTCATTTGAAACACTTTAGCTTCACCGCTAAAAGAGTCGACGCTTTTTAGAGGAAGGGATGGTGTCGGTGTTTCGAAACCCGGGGGGTCCCTGGACCGACGAGTGAATTGTCGCCGCGTGCCCCAGCCCAGATGGGTCGACGTGAGGCGGAACGCGAAGGGGGAAGAGAGCAGCCGGAGGGAGACAGGCGTGGGAGAGTGGAACCCACGGCCTTTGTGTTAGCCCCGCGCCCAGGTCGGGTGCGCTTGCAGTAGGGGGTTACAAGCGTCCACGCGGGAGGGAGCGAGCGGCCTTGCGCGAGCGCCGTCCCGTCCTTCCCCGCGCGGCCAACCCTCTGTAAGAGGGCCCTGGTCCTCCCTTTTATAGGCGTAAGGAGAGGATCCAGGTGTACAACGGGGAGTGTAGCAATGTGCTAACGTGTCTAGCGGTGGAGAGCTAGCGCCCTAAGTACATGCCATCGTGGCAGCCGGAGAGGTCTTGGCACCCGGTTCGCGTGGTGTCGTGGCCGTCGGAGGAGCGCTGGAGCCTGGCGGAAGGACAGCTGTCGGGGCTGTCGAGTCCTTGCTGACGTCCTCTTGCTTCAGTAAGGGGGCTGAGAGCCGCCGTCATCACAGGGCATGCGGGGCGCCATCATTACTCGTATGGTGGAGCGAGCCAGATGGGACGCCGGTCTTGTTCCCCGTAGCCTGAGTCAGCTCGGGGTAGGGTAATGATGGCGCTTCCTGTTGACGTGGTCGGTCCGTGCCCTAGGTTGGGCGAGGTGGAGGCTCCTCCGAGGTCGAGGTCGAGTCTGTCTTCCGAGGTCGAGGTCGAGTCCGAGCCCCCGGGTCGGACGAGGCGGAGACCATCGGCTCAGGCCAGGGTTGAGTCCGAGCCCTGGGGTCGGGTGAAGCGGAGTTCATCGTCCTTCGGGGCTGAGCCTGAGTCCGAGCCCTGGGGTCGGGCGAGGCAGAGTTCGTCGTCTTCCGGGGCCGAGCCCGAGTCCGAGCCCTGGGGTCGGGCGTGGCGGAGTTCGCCGTCTTCCGGGGCTGAGCCCAAGTCCGAGCCCTGGGGTCGGGCGGAGCGGAGTTCACCGTCTTCCGGGGCTGAGCCCGAGTCCGAGCCCTGGGGTCGGGCGAAGCGAAATTCGCCGTCTTCCGGGGCTAAGCCCGAGTCCGAGCCCTAGGGTCGGGCAGAGCGGAATTCGCCGTCTTCCGGGGCTGAGCTCGAGTCCGAGCCCTAGGGTCGGGCGGAGCGGAGTTCGCCGTCTTCCGGGGCTGAGCCCGAGTGCGAGCCCTGGGGTCGGGCAGAGCGGAATTCGCCGTCTTCTGGGGCTGAGCCCGAGTCCGAGCCCTGGGGTCGGGCGGAGCGGAGTTTCCTATGACGCCTGAGACCGGACTTGGCTGCTGTCAGCCTCACTCTGTCGAGTGGCTCAGCAGTCGGAGCGGCGCAGGCGGCGCTGTCCTCTTGTCAGACCGGTTAGTGGAGCGGCGAAGTGACTGCGATCACTTCGGCTCTGTTGACTGGAGGGCGTGCGTCAGGGTAAAGGTGTCAGGCCACCTTTGCATTAAATGCTCCTGCGATTTATCGGTCGGTGTGGCGATTTGGCCAAGGTCTCTTCTTGGTGAAGACTGGGCCTCGGGCGAGCCGAAGGTGTGTCCGTTGCAAGAGGGGGGCCTCGGGCGAGACGTAGGTCCTCCGGGGTCGGCTGCCCTTGCCCGAGGCTGGGCTCGGGCGAGGCGTGATCGCGTCCCTCAAATGGACCGATCCTTGACTTGATCGCACCCATTAGGCCTTTGCAGCTTTGTGCTGATGGGGGTTACCAGCTGAGATTTACGAGCCTTGAGGGTACCCCTAATTATGGTCCCCGACAGTAGCCCCCGAGCCTCGAAGGGAGTGTTGATACTCGCTTGGAGGCTTTTGCCGCACTTTTTTGCAAGGGGACCAGCCTTTTCTTGGTTACATTTTGTTCAGGTGGGTGCGCGCGAGCGCACCCGCCGGGTGTAGCCCCCAAGGCCTTGGAGGAGTAGTTTTACTCCTTCGAGGTCTTAGTGCGTTTCGCAACACTTCGGCTGGTCTAGTTGTTCCCTCATGCGAGCTGGCCGTAGCCCGGGTGCACGGTCGGGTCCCAAGTTCTCGGGCTGGTATGTTGACGCTGTCAATGGGTCGGCCGGAGCCGGGTTTGCGAGAGCAGCCCCCGAGCCTCTACACAGGGCGAGAGGACGGTCAAGGACAGACTCGACTTTTTTACATACGCCCCTGCGTCGCCTCTCCACAAGGAGGAGGGGGGAAAGCGCCATGTTGCCCTCGGAGGGCGCCGAACATGGTGTTTCCGGTGAGCTGCTGGCGGGTAATCCGAGCGGACGCCCGTACCCCATTTGCTAGGGGTCGGCTAGAGGCCCGGAGGCGCGCTCCAAAAGTACCTGCGGGTGATCTGCTGGACCCAGTCCCCTTTGACGGGGTCCGAGGGCTCGATGCCTCCCTCTGATGGGATTCCGTTACAAGATCGCTCCCGCTGGTCTCGGAAATGTCCTAGGGTACCTCGGGAGCGTAGCCTGAGCCTTGGTTATGTATCGAACGTACCCAGGGTCATCCCTCGCTCTGTGTCTGAGGCGACTGTGAACCCTTCGAGGGCCAGCCTATGAACCCCTGATCAGTAGTGGGCGCGGAGCCCGAGTGGCCTGAGGCAGCCGTTGAACCCTTCCGAGGGGTCGGCCATCGAACCTCTGACCAGTAGTGGGCGCAGAACCCAATTGCTCTGAGGCAGCCGTTGAACCCCTCCGAGGGGCCAGCCTTTGAACCTCTGATCAGTAGGAAGGCTCGGGGCCTGTTTCCTTCACAGAGAAGGATCCTTTTCGGGGTATCCCCCTTTCCCGGTCCCTGTTGTAAGAGAGAGAAAGAGGAAAAAGGAAAAGGATACGAAATCGAATGACGTGGCGTACCTTTTTCGACGCGGTCATTATGGCGAGGGCGAAGCGTCGCTTGCTTCTCCCGTCCGAGGCGCCGCCTGTCCCGCCGCGGAGTTAATGCGACAGGGCGAGTGGTTCGCGAGGCGGTCGTTGCGCGAGCCGTTCGAGGAACAGTCGTTTTGCTTTTGAGTCTTTGAATCCCGCGGCGGGTTTGGGCGACGCGTTGAACGGGTCTTGCCTTGGTCTTTATATACCCGGGGGAGGGCCTGGTGACGGTTCTTTGCTCTGCTTCTTGCCTTCTTCTTAGGTTTTCGCAACCTGAGAGATTTAGCCAGAGAATAGGAAACCGCTCACCTAGTCCTTTCCGCCGCCACCCCTTCTGCTCGGTGATGGCCGACCGGGTGACCATTGTTCTGCCGCGCGACCCGTGGCCTTTCTCCACAGTCACGGCGGGTGACTTGGAGGACCTCGTTGCTGAGGGTTTGCTTCACCCTCTCTCTGATGAGAGGCAGCCTTAGTGGATTCCCCCCCCCCCCCGAACGGAGCCGCCCCGTCCCCGCCGCCGGGGTACGTCGTGAGCTTCGTCTCCTTCCATGAGCGGGGATTCGGCGTGCCGGCAAGCCGCTTCATGCGGGCGATCCTGCATAACTATGGGGTGGAGTTGCACAACCTTAGCCCCAACTCCATCTCGCAAGCCGCCATCTTCGTAGCGGTGTGCGAAGGATACTTGGGGATCGACCCCCACTGGGACTTGTGGACTCATTTCTTCTCTGTGGAGCTTTTTGCTTCGCCGACGGGAGAGAGAAGGGTCCGTGCGGCAGTGCGGGCCGGCGGCTGTATCCTCCAGCTGAGGCAGTCGCGGGCGTCGTAGTATATTCCCGCTGTCCTTGCATCCTCGAATAAAGGGTGGCAGCGCCGGTGGTTCTATCTCTGGAATGACGACGGGAGGCTCCCGTCGTTTTCTCAGCGAGTGGTCACCGTCGTCGCCGATGCTTGGCGCTACGGGACCCCGCACGACAGGCAGAAAAATCTCGAGCCCCTTCTCAAGGCCCTGGAGGCGTTGCGGAAAGGAGGGCTCACCGCTGCGGGGGTGATTGCCGCCATTCATCGCCGGAGGGTGCTTCCTTTGGCGGAGCGGCGGTTGCCGCTTTGAGAGATGACACCAGAGGCTGACTTGGAGGGCTCGCGGATGTCCTCAGATCCCCTTTGAGAGCACCTAGAGGGGGGGTGAATAGGTGATCCTGTAACACTTCAAAAACTTAAGCCACAAAACTTGGTTACTTGTTAGCACAGTAATATGCCAAGTGGCTAGATAAGGATCTCAACACAACACAATAACCAAGAGATATCAATCACAGAGATGGCACAGTGGTTATCCCGTGGTTCGGCCAAGACCAACGCTTGCCTACTCCACGTTGTGGCGTCCCAACGGACGAGGGTTGCAATCAACCCCTCTCAAGCGGTCCAAAGACCAACTTGAATACCACGGTGTTGCTTTGCTTCCCTTAATCCCGTTTGCGAGGAATCTCCACAGCTTGGAGCCTCTCGCCCTTACACAAGATGTTCACGAAGAATCACAGAGCAAGGGAGGGATTAGCAACTCACACACGACACAAAGATCACAGCGAATACGCACACGCAAAACCCAGACTTGAGCTCAAGAGACTAGCACACTAGAACGGAGCTCAAATCACTAGAATATCAAACAAGTGCGCGAGAATGAAGTGTGAGTGATCAATAATGCTCAAAGGATGCTTGGTGTCCTTCTCCATGCGCCTAGGGGTCCCTTTTATAGCCCCAAGGCAGCTAGGAGCCGTTGAGCACAAGTTTGGAAAGCCATTCTTGCCTTCTGTCATCGGGGGCACCGGACAGTCCGGTGCACACCGGACAGTCCGGTGCACACCGGACAGTCCGGTGCACACCGGACACTGTCCGGTGCCCGATTTCCTTCCTTAAATAGCGAAGCCGACCGTTGGCAGCCTGAGAGCCGTTGGCGCACCGGACATGTCCGGTGCACACCGGACAGTCCGGTGCCGTCTTCTAGCCGTTGGCTCGGCCACGTGTCCCGCGCAGATTGCGCGGCCGACCGTTGGCCCGGCTGACCGTTGGCTCACCGGACAGTCCGGAGCACACCGGACAATCCGGTGAATTTTAGCCGTACGTCGCCGGTGAATTCCCGAGAGCAGCCACTTTGCTCGAGCCAGCCTGACGCACCGGACACTGTCCGGTGCACCACCGGACAGTCCGGTGCTTGCAGACTCAGCAGATTCTTGGCTGCTCGAGCCAAGACATTTCCAATTGGATTTTTCCTGTTTCCAGCACTTAGACACAATACATTAGTCCATAAAACAATGTACTAAGTCTGAGAAACATACCTTAATTCTTGATTTGTACCTTGTCCACCTTTTTACACTTAGTAACTTGTGTTGGACACTAAATCACCAAAATACTTAGAAATGGCCCAAGGGCACATTTCCCTTTCAATCTCCCCCTTTTTGGTGATTTATGCCAACACAACATAAAGCAAGTAGAACAAGTACAAAATCAAATCAAATAAGAACTCAAAATTGTTTTGACTCAATTTTGACATATATGGATCACTCTATGCCACCACTTGGTTTGTTTTTGCAAATCAAACTCAAATTTCTATCTCTAAGTCAAACACACATGTTAAGACATAAAGAGAGTCATTCTAAGAGAAATTGATTTAAGATTTCAAAAACTCCCCCTTTTTTTCATAATCAATACTTCTCCCCGCAAGAAGCCAACTTTTGACAATAGAGACAACAAAAAGTTTTGACAAACCAAAAGCTCTATTCTACTGTTTTCAAAATCTCTCAAGTGGTAGCTGATCCATTTATCGCTTTGGCCTTTATTTTCTCCCCCTTTGGCATCAAGCACCAAAACGGGATCAATCTTGGCCCTTTAACCCCATTGCCTCACCAAAATCTTCAAATAAGAACACAAAGGCAATAAGAGTATGAAGATGAACTTGGAAAAGTTACTCTTTTCATCGGAGTGCAGTGGAAGTCTTGCATGGTCCAAGTCCACCTTTTCCCTTTCAATTTTCCTTGGAGACTAAAACAACGAAACTCAAGTACATGGTTAGTCTCAAAGGGTCAAGTTGTAGCACAGCTCCCCCTAAATATGTGCATTACTTGCAAACAGGACTTGTGAGGTCCAGGGAGTGTTTGTACAACTTGAGCACCACAATAAGCAACAAAATGCAGAATGAACATGATCAAAGGCATAAACACATGTATGCTACATTTCAATCCAGGTTCCGCGAATCTAAGATATTGAGCTCACTACGCAGCCTGCAAAAGGTCTTCTCATCTAGAGGCTTGGTAAAGATATCGGCTAGCTGGTTCTCGGTGCTAACATGAAACACTTCGATATCTCCCTTTTGCTGGTGGTCTCTCAAAAAGTGATGCCGGATGTCAATGTGCTTTGTGCGGCTGTGCTCAACAGGATTTTCCGCTATTCGGATAGCACTCTCATTGTCACATAGGAGTGGGACTTTGCTCAGATTGTAGCCAAAGTCCCTGAGGGTTTGCCTCATCCAAAGTAGTTGCGCACAACACTGTCCTGCGGCAACGTACTCGGCCTCAGCGGTGGATAGGGCAACGGAGGTTTGTTTCTTAGAGTTCCATGACACTAGGGACCTTCCTAAGAATTGGCACGTCCCCGATGTACTCTTCCTATCGACCTTACATCCAGCATAGTCGGAATCTGAGTACCCAATCAAGTCAAAGTTAGACCCCTTTGGATACCAGATCCCGAAGCAAGGCGTAGCGACTAAATATCGAAGAATTCGCTTCACAGCCACTAAGTGACACTCCTTCGGATCGGATTGAAATCTAGCACACATGCATACGCTAAGCATAATATCCGGTCTACTAGCACATAAATAAAGCAAAGAACCTATCATGGACCGGTATGCTTTTTGATCAACGGACTTACCTCCTTTGTTGAGGTCGGTGTGTCCGTCGGTTCCCATCGGCGTCTTTGCGGGCTTTGCGTCCTTCATCCCAAACCTTTTTAGCAAATCTTGTGTGTACTTCGTTTGGGAGATGAAGGTGCCGTCCTTGAGTTGCTTCACTTGAAACCCAAGGAAGTAGGTCAACTCGCCCATCATCGACATCTCGAATTTCTGCGTCATCACCCTACTAAACTCTTCACAAGACTTTTGGTTAGTAGAACCAAATATTATGTCGTCGACATAAATTTGGCACACAAAAAGATCACCATCGCAAGTCTTAGTAAAAAGAGTTGGATCGGCTTTCCCAACCTTGAAAGCATTAGCAATTAAAAAGTCTCTAAGGCATTCATACCATGCTCTTGGGGCTTGCTTAAGTCCATAGAGCGCCTTAGAGAGCTTACACACGTGGTCGGGGTACCGTTCATCCTCGAAGCCAGGGGGCTGCTCCACGTACACCTCCTCTTTGATCGGCCCGTTGAGGAAAGCGCTCTTCACATCCATTTGGTACAACCTGGAAGAATGGTGAGCGGCATATGCTAGCAAGATACGAATTGATTCTAGCCTAGCCACAAGAGCAAAAGTCTCCTCAAAGTCCAAACCTGCGACTTGGGCATAACCTTTTGCCACAAGTCGAGCCTTGTTCCTCGTCACCACCCCGGGCTCGTCCTGTTTGTTGCGGAACACCCACTTGGTTCCCACAACATTTTGCTTGGGACGAGGCACCAGTGTCCAAACTTCGTTGCGCTTGAAGTTGTTGAGTTCCTCCTGCATGGCCAACACCCAGTCCGGATCTAGCAAGGCCTCTTCTACCCTGAAAGGCTCAATAGAAGAGACAAAAGAGTAATGCTCACAAAAATTAACTAATCTTGAGCGAGTAGTTACTCCCTTGCTAATATCACCCAATATCTGATCGACGGGATGATCCCTTTGAATTGTCGCTCGAACTTGGGTTGGAGGTGCCTGAGGTGCTTCTTCCTCTTGAACATCCTGTGCTCCCCCTTGATCATGTGCCTC
The DNA here is from genome assembly GCA_029449295.1 of Zea luxurians. Classification (NCBI taxonomy): domain Eukaryota; kingdom Viridiplantae; phylum Streptophyta; class Magnoliopsida; order Poales; family Poaceae; genus Zea; species Zea luxurians. The sequence goes on along the minus strand of JAOPSE010000041.1, from coordinate 10,184,828 downwards.
CACTTGAGGTACCTGTTCGTCATCTTGGGTTGGGGGATGCACCATAGTTGAGGAAGACGGTTGATCTTGCTCCAAGTGTTCCTGAGGCCGTACATCTCCAATCGCCATGGTGCGTATCGCGGCCGTTGGAACGTCTTCTTCATCTGCATCATCAAGATCAACAACTTGCTCTCTTGGAGAGCCATTAGTCTCATCAAATACAACGTCGCTAGAGACTTCAACCAAACCCGATGATTTGTTGAAGACCCTATACGCCTTTGTATTTGAATCATAACCTAATAAAAACCCTTCTACGGCTTTGGGAGCAAATTTGGAATTCCTGCCTTTCTTTACTAGAATGTAGCATTTACTCCCAAAAACACGAAAATACGATACATTAGGTTTGTTACCGGTTAGCAGCTCATACGACGTCTTCTTGAGGAGGCGGTGAAGGTAGACCCTGTTGATGGCGTGGCAAGCCGTGTTCACGGCTTCCGACCAAAAGCACTCGGGGGTCTTGAATTCTCCAAGCATAGTCCTCGCCATATCTATGAGCATCCTGTTCTTCCTCTCTACCGCACCATTTTGCTGAGGTGTGTAGGGAGCGGAGAACTCGTGCTTGATCCCTTCCTCCTCAAGAAACTCCTCCACTTGAAGGTTCTTGAATTCGGACCCGTTGTCGCTCCTTATCTTCTTCACCTTGAGCTCAAACTCATTTTGAGCTCTCCTTAGGAAGCGCTTGAGGGTCCCTTGGGTTTCAGACTTATCCTGCAAAAAGAACACCCAAGTGAAGCGGGAAAAGTCATCAACGATAACTAGACCATACTTACTTCCTCCTATGCTCAGATAGGCGACGGGTCCGAAGAGGTCCATATGTAGCAGCTCCAGGGGTCTTGATGTTGTCATCACATTTTTGGTGTGATGAGAGCCTCCCACTTGTTTCCCTGCTTGACAGGCTGCACAAGGTCTATCTTTTTCGAAATGAACATTGGTTAGACCTGTCACGTGTTCTCCCTTTAGAAGCTTGTAGAGGTTCTTCATCCCCACATGTGCTAAGCGGCGATGCCACAGCCAGCCCATGCAAGTCTTAGCCATTAAGCATGCATCTAGACCGGCCTCTTCTTTTGCAAAATCAACTAAGTAAAGCTTGCCATCTAGTACACCCTTAAAAGCTAGTGAACCATCACATCTTCTAAAGACAGACACATCTACATTTGTAAACAATCAGTTATATCCCATATTGCATAATTGACTAACAGATAGCAAATTATATCCAAGAGACTCTACTAAAAACACATTAGAGATAGAGTGCTCATTTGAGATTGCAATTTTACCTAACCCTTTTACCTTGCCTTGATTCCCATCACCGAATATTATTGAATCTTGGGAATCTTTATTCTTGGCGTAGGAGGTGAACATCTTCTTCTCCCCCGTCATATGGTTTGTGCATCCGCTGTCAATAATCCAGCTTGAACCCCCGGATGCATAAACCTGCAAGGCAAATTTAGGCTTGGGTCTTAGGTACCCAACTCATGTTGGGTCCTGCAAGGTTAGCACAAATATCCTTAGGGACCCAAATGCAAGTTTTGTCTCCCTTGCATCTTGCCCTAATTTTCTAGCAACTATCTTCCTATCCTTTCTACAAATAGCAAAAGAAGCATTTAAAGCATGATATATTGTAGAAGGTTCATTAACTTTCCTAGGAACATTAACGACATTTCTCCTAGGCATATTATAAATAACATTTCTCCTACCAACATTTCTATTATGCACATAAGAAGAACTAGAAGCAACCATGGCATGAGGATCAAAGGCATTATATACATTACAACTCCTATAAGCATTTCTAGGTTGTCTTCTATCATAGTACATAAAGGCATGGTTCTTTTGCACACTACTAGCCATAGGGGCCTTCCCTTTCTCCTTGGCGGAGATGGGAGCCTTATGGCTTGTCAAGTTCTTGGCTTCCCTCTTGTAGCCAAGTCCATCCTTAATTGAGGGGTGTCTACCAATCGTGTAGGCATCCCTTGCATATTTTAGCTTGTCAAATTCATTCTTGCTAGTCTTAAGTTGGGCATTAAGACTAGCTAATTCATCATTTAATTTGGAAATTGAAACTAAATGATCACTACAAGCATCAATGTCAAAATCTTTACACCTATTACAAGTTTCAACAATTTCTACACAAGAATTAGATTTACTAGCTACTTCTAGTTTAGCATTTAAATCATCATTAAAACTTTTTAACTTAGCAATAGTTTCATGACAAGAAGATAATTCACTAGAGAGCATTTCATTCCTCTTAATTTCTAGAGCAAGAGATTTCTGTGCTTCTACAAATTTATCATGTTCTTCATACAACAAATCCTCTTGTTTTTCTAAAAGCATATTCTTGTCATTCAAGGCATCAATTAATTCATTAATTTTGTCTACCTTGGTTCTATCTAATCCCTTGAATAAGCATGAGTAATCTATCTCATCATCATCACTAGACTCATCTTCACTCGAAGAGGCATAAGTACTAGTATGAGTGCTTACTTTCTTCTCTCTTGCCATGAGGCAAGTGTGACGCTCGTTGGGGAAGAGGGATGACTTGTTGAAGGCGGTGGCGGCGAGTCCTTCATTGTCAGAGTCGGAGGAGGTACAATCCGAATCCCACTCCTTTCCGATATGTGCCTCGCCCTTGGCCTTCTTGTAATGCTTCTTTTTCTCCTTCTTGTTCCCTTGGTCCTGATCACTATCATTGTCGGGACAGTTAGCAATAAAATGACCAAGCTTACCGCATTTGAAGCATGAGCGCTTCCCCTTGGCTTTGGTCTTGCTCGGCTGCCCCTTGCGACCTTTAAGCGCCGTCTTGAAGCGCTTAATGATGAGGGCCATCTCCTCATCATTGAGTCCGGCCGCCTCAACTTGCGCCACCTTACTTGGTAGCGCCTCCTTGCTCCTTGTTGCCTTGAGAGCAATGGGTTGAGGCTCATGACTAGGACCGTTCAACGCGTCGTCCACGTATCTTGCCTCCTTGATCATCATTCGCCCGCTTACAAACTTCCCAAGAACTTCTTCGGGCGACATCTTGGTGTACCTGGGATTTTCACGTATATTGTTCACCAAATGAGGATCAAGAACGGTAAATGACCTTAGCATTAGGCGGACGACATCGTGGTCCGTCCATCGCGTGCTCCTGTAGCTCCTTATTTTGTTGATAAGGGTCTTGAGCCGGTTGTATGTTTGTGTCGGCTCCTCGCCCCTTATCATCACGAACCGTCCAAGCTCGCCCTCCACCAACTCCATCTTGGTGAGCAAGGTGACGTCGTTTCCCTCATGAGAGATCTTGAGGGTGTCCCAGATCTGCTTGGCATTGTCCAAGCCGCTCACCTTGTGATACTCGTCCCTGCACAAAGAGGCTAGCAACACAGTAGTAGCTTGTGCATTTTTATGAATCTGTTCATTAATAAACACAGGGCTATCCGAGCTATCAAATTTCATTCCACTTTCTACAATCTCCCAAATGCTTGGATGGAGAGAAAACAGGTGAGTACGCATTTTGTGGCTCCAAAATCCGTAATCCTCTCCATCAAAGTGAGGGGGCTTGCCAAGTGGAATGGGGAGCAATTGAGCATTTGAACTATGCGGGATGCGCGAATAATCACAAGAAAAGTTTGAGTTAACCGTCTTTCGTCTATCGTAGTCGTCGTCGTCCTTTTGGGAGGAGGAAGATTCGTCGATGTCGTAGTAGACAATTTCCTTGATGCGCCTAGTCTTCTTCTTCCTCCCGTCTTTTCTTTTGTGGCCCGAGCCTGAGTCGGTGGGCCTGTCATCATTGGGCTCGTTGACGAAGGACTCCTTCTCCTTGTCGTTGATCACCATCCCCTTGCCTTTAGGATCCATCTCTTCGGGCGGTTAGTCCCTTTCTTGAAGAGAACGGCTCCGATACCAATTGAGAGCACCTAGAGGGGGGGTGAATAGGTGATCCTGTAACACTTCAAAAACTTAAGCCACAAAACTTGGTTACTTGTTAGCACAGTAATATGCCAAGTGGCTAGAGAAGGATCTCAACACAACACAATAACCAAGAGATATCAATCACAGAGATGGCACAGTGGTTATCCCGTGGTTCGGCCAAGACCAACGCTTGCCTACTCCACGTTGTGGCGTCCCAACGGACGAGGGTTGCAATCAACCCCTCTCAAGCGGTCCAAAGACCAACTTGAATACCACGGTGTTGCTTTGCTTCTCTTAATCCCGTTTGCGAGGAATCTCCACAGCTTGGAGCCTCTCGCCCTTACACAAGATGTTCACGAAGAATCACAGAGCAAGGGAGGGATTAGCAACTCACACACGACACAAAGATCACAGCGAATACGCACACGCAAAACCCAGACTTGAGCTCAAGAGACTAGCACACTAGAACGGAGCTCAAATCACTAGAATGTCAAACAAGTGCGCGAGAATGAAGTGTGAGTGATCAATAATGCTCAAAGGATGCTTGGTGTCCTTCTCCATGCGCCTAGGGGTCCCTTTTATAGCCCCAAGGCAGCTAGGAGCCGTTGAGCACAAGTTTGGAAAGCCATTCTTGCCTTCTGTCATCGGGGGCACCGGACAGTCCGGTGCACACCGGACACTGTCCGGTGCCCGATTTCCTTCCTTAAATAGCGAAGCCAACCGTTGGCAGCCTGAGAGCCGTTGGCGCACCGGACATGTCCGGTGCACACCGGACAGTCCGGTGTTGTCTTCTAGCCGTTGGCTCGGCCACGTGTCCCGCGCAGATTGCGCGGCCGACCGTTGGCCCGGCTGACCGTTGGCTCACCGGACAGTCCGGTGCACACCGGACAGTCCGGTGAATTTTAGCCGTACGTCGCCGGTGAATTCCCAAGAGCAGCCACTTCGCTCGAGCCAGCCTGACGCACCGGACACTGTCCGGTGCACCACCGGACAGTCCGATGCTTGCAGACTCAGCAGATTCTTGGCTGCTCGAGCCAAGACATTTCCAATTGGATTTTTCCTGATTCTAGCACTTAGACACAATACATTAGTCCATAAAACAATGTACTAAGTCTGAGAAACATACCTTAATTCTTGATTTGTACCTTGTCCACCTTTTTACACTTAGTAACTTGTGTTGGACACTAAATCACCAAAATACTTAGAAATGGCCCAAGGGCACATTTCCCTTTCACCCTTCCCATCGACGTTCTCTACGGGCGGGTGGCCGCCGCGTTGGGAAAACCGGACGCCAGCGCCTTCTCCCAGCCCTTGATGCGCCCCGACTGCGGGTGTGTGTCCCTGGTGAGTGTCCGCTCCTTCTTTCTTTTTTGCGTCGGATTGCCCTTGGTCTTTACGGTCGAGACTTTTCATCGGTTTCCAGGAGGTAGGGTGGCACAAGCCTTCCCGGCCACGAGTCCCGGAGGACGCGGTGGACCGGGCAGCGCGGCGGGTTGCCGCGGAGGAGAAGAAGAAGAAAATGGACGCAAAGAAGGCTCGGGCCCGCGAGCGGACGCGGGCCCGGTACGCCTTGGAAAAGCTCCATCGCCGGCAGGAGAGGTATGGACTCCCGAGGGAGCCGTCGCCGGAAACGCCTGACGACGACGACGATGATGAAGACGATGACAAGGATGACGACATGGCTGCCCGCCTTGGCCTCAGCCCGGGTTTGAGGCTAGGCCAGGAGTCGTCAAGCCAGCCCCCGAGCGGGCCGGTGCCGTCAGCTCCCGGGGTCGGGACGCCAAGGTCCCGGCCCGAAGAGCGGGGGCAGACCGAGGGGGTACTCAACCCCTCGGCTGGGGAAGTTGAGGTGACCCTGGGGAGTCAGGCCGAGGCGCCTGTTCCCCGAGAGCCATCGCCCATGCCGGCAGCGCAGGAGAGCGACCCTCAGATCGCCGTGGCAGCGCCTGGGCAGTCCGTCTCCCGGGCGTCCAAGGCGCCCAAGGCGAGGATGGTACCGAAGCTGGCGACGAGGCGGACATCGGCGATATCTTCGGGGGTCGAGATCCGGGAGACCTCTCCTTAGGCGCGGTTGATCATGGCCCGGAGCGGGTAAGTACCTTAGAACGTCTTCGTCCTGACTCCTCGTTTGTATGTCCCGACCGTGACTTTCCTTTCCTCCTCAGCAAGCGAAGCCATGGCCTGACCGATCTGGCTCCCCGGAAAGCCCTTAAGACGGCGTCGGCTTCCGCAGCCGGTGCCGCGTCGGGGCTCATCGTTCAGCTGACCTTCTCGCAAGGCGCCCCACAGTGGGGGGCTCAGGCGGCACCAGTCGCCGTGGAGCGAGTTCCCGAGGCCGGCTCTTCTGTCGAGGTGGCCATCACGCTGGGGGAGGCTGCTGGCGCGGACGTGACCTCGGGCCCACCAGACATGCCGCCGGCGCTGGCGCCAGCTGCTGCCGAAGCCGCTGCCGTCCCGGTCGGGGAGCGACCTGTCGCCGCCGATGCTGAGATGGCCGAGGCATCGGTGCTTGGTGCCTTGGAGGATGGGGGCGTGGAACCGTGACTCGTCCCGCCGAGCGGCGGCCTTGTCCCTACGCGGCGGAGCTTCGAGGGTGGTGCCCGTTGCTCCTGTTCCGGACCCGTGAGGCTTCGGATCCCTTCTTCGTTCTCGATGATGAGCGGGAGGAGCAGTCTTGGGACAAGCTCCGCGAGTGTGCCGAAGCAACGGTGGGGTCGCTCCGGTCATCCTTGGAGGTCTTCTGCAGGGACGTCCCCAAGATCCTCCAGGTAATGATTTCAGGCATACCTTTTTTGTGATCAAGGCGTCCTTTGTAACGCCCCGCTTCCTTCCCTCAGGATCTGACGGATCTGAGCGCCGCCAAGTCGTCGTTTATCTGTCATGAGGTCGACGTCTGGGGCTCGCTGCGATCCCTGAGGACCTCGCTCGCTGGGGCTACCGCACGCCTCTCCCAGCAGGGCGCCGAGGTGGCGGACCTTCGGTTGCTCTGCGCCGATCTGAGAGCAGAGGCAGCAGCGGCATGTGTAGAGGTACAGCGTCGGCAGTCGGAGTTTGACCAGGTCGTCGATGAGCGAGATCAATCTCGGGGCCAGGTTGCCGAGGCCGAAAGCCGGGCCGGAGCCCTTGCAGTAGACCTAGCCGTAGCCCAAGCCGCAGCCTCAGAGCAGCGTGCCCGAGCCGGAGGTATGTCCTGGCTGTTTTCGGCTTTCGTTTCAGCTTGTTTTCTCCACTTGTGTTTGAGGCCTTGCGCTCCGGCTGTTCGCAGAGCTCGAGTCTGCCCTTGATGAGTCCACCAGGGCGCTTGCCCAGGCAGCCGAGCAGAGGGAGGCCGATCACGCGGCCATGTCCGAGGCCATCTCGGACTTCTGCCAGGTCTTTGGCTTCGGCGACATCCCCTCAGGAAGCTCCCCTCAGAGTCGCCTGCAGGCCTTGGGTGACCACGTGCGCGGCAGACTCTGCGAGGCGCTACACCACGGCGTCAGGCGGGCCTTCGCCGTGCTTGCTTCCCACTACGTCGTTGATCTGGAGCGGGTCAGCAAGGGGTATTGCCTCCCTGATGAAGACGAAGCCGCCCTGGCTGAAGTCCAAAGACTCGACGTAGCCGCCGTGGGCCCGAGCGCAGTGCTGGCGACCACCTTCGAGGCAGAGATCCTCCCGCCTGCGCCGTCGTCCGAAGCTGGGGTGGACTTTGCCGAAGGCGTGGACGAAGCCGAAGGCGTGGACGAAGCCGAAGGCGCGGCTCCTTCCCCAGGCGACACCTAACTCTGCCGGAGCAGCTCCCTTTGAATGCGCTTGTGTCTTTTGCGGCCGCTGAGGCCCGAACACTTTTATTATCGTAGTACAAAGTCGTGGCTCTTTCTCTTTCATTTTGCGTGTCTGGCCCCGTTCGTCAGTAGCAGGGTGGCTTGCCCAAGTAGGAGTCATTTTTCGTGGTAGGTGACGAGTGAGGTGTCCGTAACCCAGGGGTGTAGGAGTCCCTCGGCTCAGTCAGCCTTGCCACTTACATGCACTCGCGTTCACTTCTTGGGGTCCTGCTACCGACATAGCCGGGGGAACGCGGAAGCCTTTTTGATTGAAAATTTTGATGCAGAGGGGGTTCCCCCCTTCTAGCCCCCGAGGGAGGGTCGGGCTTTGCCGAGGCAAGGCTGACCCTTCCTTGATGACCAGACTTTGTGTGTGAACAGGGATGTTGGTGAGGAAACTTCACCGCCTGTTCGGACCTGATGCTGATTAGGGGTCGGACCTCGATCCACTTGGAGAATTTTGTCGATGGCGACCGGCAGGTGCGTGTAGCCCCCGGGTGCCTTCTGCAAGGGGCCGACAAGGTCCAGACCCCATACAGCAAACGACCAGGTGATGGGTATGGTCTGCAGAGCCTGAGCGGGCAGGTGGGTCTGCCTTGCGCAGAACTGACACCCTTCGCAGGTGCGGACAATTCTAGTGGCGTCGGCCACCGCCGTCGGCCAGTAGAAACCTTGTCGGAAGGCGTTTCCAACAAGGGTTCGGGGTGCTATGTGATGGCCGCAAGCCCCCGAGTGCATCTCTTGTAAGAGCTCCTGACCTTCGGCGATGGAAATGCATTGCTGGAGGATGCCAGAGGGGCTGCGGTGGTAGAGCTCCTTCCCATCTCCCAGCAAAACGAAAGACTTGGCGCGCCACGCCAACCGCCGAGCCTTGGCTTGGTCGAGGGGCAGCTCTCCTCGGTGGAGATATTGCAGGTACGGGGTCTGCTAGTTTTGATTAGGCGTGACCTCGCTCTGCTCCCCCTCGACGCGCAGTGCCTCACCCTCGTGGGCCGAGGGTACCTCGGGCCGAGCCGAGGGTACCTTGGACCGAGGGTACCTCGGACTGAGCCGAGGGTACCTCGGACTGAGCCGAGGGTGCCTCGGGCTGGGCCAAGGCCTTCTCGGGCTCGGGCGTGTCATCAGTCTTGACGGAGGGTTGATGCAGGTCTCGGGAGAATACGTCCGGGGGAACCGTTGTTCGCCCTGAGGCTATTTTAGCCAGCTCGTCCGCAGTCTCGTTGTAGCGTCGGGCGATGTGGTTGAGCTCGAGCCCGTAGAACTTGTCTTCCAGGCGCCGAACCTCATCGCAGTAAGCTTCCATCTTCGGGTCGCGGCAGTGGGAGTTCTTCATGACTTGGTCGATGACGAGCTGCGAGTCACCACGAGCGTCGAGGCGTCGGACCCCTAGCTCGATGGCGATTCGCAACCCGTTTACCAGAGCCTCGTATTAAGCCACGTTGTTGGACGCCGGGAAGTGGAGGCGTAGCACGTAGCGTAGGTGCTTCCCGAGGGGCGAGATGAAGAGCAGGCCCGCGCCGGCCCCCGTCTTCATCAGCGACCCGTCGAAAAACATGGTCCAGAGCTCCGGTTGGATCGGAGCTGTCGGGAGCTGGGTGTCGACCCATTCAGCCATGAAGTCCGCCAAGACCTGGGACTTGATGGCCTTCCGAGGGGCGAACGAGATTGTCTCGCCCATGATCTCCACCGCCTACTTTGCAATTCTACCCGAGGCCTCTCGGGACTGGATGATCTCCCCCAGGGGGAAGGATGACACCACAGTCACCGGATGAGACTCGAAGTAGTGTCGCAACTTCCGTCGCGTCAGGATCACTGCGTACAGCAGCTTCTGAATTTGTGGGTAGCGGATCTTGGTTTCGGACAGTACCTCACTGATGAAGTAGACTGGCCTCTGGATGGGCAATGCATACCCCTCTTCTCGTCTCTCAACCACAATCGCGGCGCTAACCACCTGAGTGGTCGCGGCGACGTAGATCAAGAGGGCTTCTCCGACAGCGGGGGGCACCAAGATGGGCGCGTTCATGAGGAGCGCCTTCAGGTTCCCGAGGGCTTCCTCGGCTTCAGGAGTCCAAGCGAAGCACTCGGCCTTCCTTAAGAGGCGGTACAGAGGCAGGCCTCTTTCGCCGAGGCACGAGATGAAACGGCTCAGAGCCGCGAGGCATCCCATGACCCTCTGTACGCCTTTCAAGTCCTTGATGGGCCCCATGCTAGTGATGGCAGCGATCTTCTCCGGGTTGGCCTCGATGCCCCGCTCGGAGACGATGAACCCCAAGAGCATGCCTTGGGGGACCCCGAAGACACACTTTTCGGGATTGAGCTTCACGCCTTTCGCCTTGAGACATCGAAATGTCACTTCAAGGTCGGAAAGGAGGTCGAAGGCTTTCCTCGTCTTGACTACGATGTCATCGACGTAGGCCTCGACCGTTCGGCCGATGTGTTCGCCGAACACATGGTTCATGCATCGCTGGTACGTTGCACCCGCATTCCTCAAACCAAACGGCATGGTAACATAGCAGTACATGCCGAAGGGTGTGATGAAAGAAGTCGCGAGCTAGTCGGACTCTTTCATCCTGATCTGGTGATACCCTGAGTAGGCATCGAGGAAAGACAGGGTTTCGCACCCAGCAGTGGAATCCACGATTTGATCGATGTGAGGCAGAGGGTAGGGAACTTTCGGACATGCTTTGTTTAGACCAGTGTAGTCTACACACATCCGCCATTCCCCCCCCCCCTTTCTTTCTCACAAGCATAGGGTTGGCAAGCCATTCGAGATGGAATACCTCTTTGATGAACCCTGCTGCCATTAGCTTGTGAATCTCCTCGCCTATGGCTCTGCGCTTTTCTTCGTCGAATCGGCGCAGAGGCTGCTTCACGGGTCGGGCTCCAGCTCGGATATCCAGCGAGTGCTCGGCGACTTCCCTCGGTATGCCGGGCATGTCCGAGGGACTCCACGCGAAAACGTCGGCGTTTGCGCGGAGAAAGTCGACAAGCACTGCTTCCTATTTGGGGTCGAGCTCGGAGCCGATCCGGATCTGCTTGGAGGCATCGTTGCAGGGGTCGAGAGGGACGGACTTGACCGTCTCCGCTGGCTCGAAGTTTCCGGCGTGGCGCTTCACGTCGGGCGCCTCCCTAGAGAGGCTCTCCGGGTCGGCGATGAGGGCCTCGGCGTACTCCAGCACTCCACGTCACATTCGTACGCGTGTCGGTACGTGGGCCCGACGGTGATGACCCCGTTGGGGCTCGGCATCTTGAGCTTGAGGTAGGTGTAGTTGGGGACGGCCATGAACTTGGCGTAGCATGGCCTCCCCAACACTGCGTGGTAGGTTCCTCGAAACCCAACCACTTCGAACGTGAGGGTCTCCCTTCGAAAGTTGGAGGGCGTCCCGAAGCAGACGGGTAGATCGAGTCGTCCGATGGGTTGGACACGCTTCCCGGGGATGATCCCGTGGAAAGGCGCAGCACCCGTCCGGACCGAGGACAGATCGATCCGCAGGAGCCCGAGGGTCTCGGCGTAGATGATGTTGAGGCTGCTGCCTCCGTCCATGAGGACCTTGGTGAGCCTGACATTGCCGATGATGGGGTCGACAACGAGTGGGTATCTCCCCGGGCTCGGCACGTGGTCTGGATGGTCGGCCTGGTCAAAGGTGATGGGCTTGTCGAACCAGTCTAGGTAGACTGGCGCCGCCACCTTTACCGAGCAGACCTCCCGACGCTCTTGCTTGCGGTGCCGAGCCGAGGCGTTCGCCACTTGCCCGCCGTAGATCATGAAGCAGTCGTGGACCTCGGGGAACTCTCCTGCCTTGTGATCTTCCTTCTTAGCGTCGTCGAGAGCCTTGCCACCCTCCGCGGGTGGCCCGGCCTTGTGAAAGTGGCGTCGAAGCATGGCACACTCCTCAAGGGTGTGCTTGACGGGCCCCTGATGATAAGGGCACGGCTCCTTGAGCATCTTGTCGAAGAGGTTGGCACCTCCCGGAGGTTTTCGAGGGTTCTTGTACTCGGCGGCGGCGACAAGGTCCGCGTCGGCGGCGTCGCGTTTCGCTTGCGACTTCTTCTTGCCCTTCTTCTTGGTGCCGCGCTGAGTTGACGCCTCGGGAGCGTCTTTCGGTGGGCGGCTCTGGGGTTGCTTGTCCTTCCGGAAGATGGCCTCAACCGCCTCCTGGCCAGAGGCGAACTTGGTGGCGATGTCCATCAGCTCGCTCGCCCTGGTGGGGGTCTTGCGACCTAGCTTGCTCACCAGGTCGTGGCAGGTGGTGCCGGCGAGGAACACGCCGATGACATCCGAATCGGTGACGTTGGGCAGCTCGGTGCGCTGCTTCGACAATCGCCGGATGTAGTCCCGGAGAGACTCTCCCGGCAGCTGGCAGCAGCTTCGGAGATCCCAGGAGTTTCCAGGGTGCACGTACGTGCCTTGGAAATTGCTGGCGAAGGCTTGGACTAGGTCATCCCAGTTGGAGATCTGCCCCGGGGGCAGGTGCTCCAGCCAGGCTCGAGCGGTGTCGGAGAGAAACAGGGGGAGGTTGCGGATCATGAGATTGTCATCGTCCGTTCCACCCAGTTGGTAGGCTAGCCGATAGTCCGCGAGCCACAGTTCTGGTCTCGTCTCCCCCGAGTACTTCGTGATAGTAGTCGGGGTTTGGAACCGGGTCGGGAACGGCGCTCGTCGTATGGCGCGGCTGAAAGCCTGCGAACCGGGTGGTTCGGGCGAAGGACTCCGATCCTCCCCGCTGTCGTAGCGTCCCCCATGCCTGGGGTGGTAGCCTCGGCGCACCCTATCGTCGAGGTGGGCCCGGCGGCTGTGATGATGGTGCTCGTTGCCGAGGCGACCCGGGGCCGCAGGCGCTGTATTGCGCGTGCGCCCGGTATGGACCGAGGCTTCCCGTATGAATCGGGAAGTCGCGGCGTGATGTTCTGAGGGGTACCCCTGCCTTCAGGAGGCAGAGCTTTCGGCCCGTCGGACCGCGGCGTCCTCCAAGAGATTCTTGAGCTCTCCCTGGATACGCCGCCCCTCGGTGGTTGATGGCTCCGGCATCGCGTGGAGAAGTATTGCCGCTGCAGCCAGGTTCTGGCCGACTCCACTGGAATCCGGTGGTGGCCTTACCCTGACGTCGTCGGCGATGCGGTGCTGGATGCCCTGGGGGAGATGACATGCTTCTCCGGTCGGAGGTTGGCCCGCCCATTCCTGCCCGATGTCCTGGTGGATCGGCACAAGCGTTCCTGCTCCCTCGTCGAGCCTGGTCTGCCTCTCGCGGATTTGCTCGAGCTGTGGGTCAGGACCCCCCGCCGGGACGGGGACCACAGCTAGCTCCCGAAGGATGTCAACGCGAGGTGCGGGCCTAGGGGGATCACCGTTCTTCGGCATACCAAGATGGTTGCCTTCGCCGGGACCCCCTAGATCGACGTGGAAACATTAGCGACTTGGGCCGCAGTCCTCGTCGTCGAGGCTGCGGCTACCGTCGGAACAGTCGGAAAGGCAGTAGTCGCATGCGGTCATGAAGTCCCGCATGGCACTGGGGTTACCAAGTCCGGAGAAATCCCAACAGAGGTCGGGCTCGCCATCTTCCTCGGACCCCGAGGGCTCGTAGGACGAGACGGCCGTCAGTTGGCCCCAGGGTGACCGCACACGATACCCCAGAGGGCTTTGGACTCGCCTCTATGAGAGTGTCCACCAAGGTGGAGTCGCTTGGCGGGTCGAGGCCAAATCCAAAAGATGCGAGACGGGAATTGGTCGGTACCTTTCGGTCGACGAGCGGTGACGAAGTCACGTTAGGGACGGACTGCACCGTCGTCTCAGGTACGAAGGTGACGCCCAGCAAGTCGTTCGCGAGCGTGCTGGCGTCATCCATTTGCTTGAGGTTGGCGTGTTGCGGGGAGATGGCGCTCGTCTTCATCTCAGACGCGAGGTCAATGCCCGACGTGCTCCCCGTTGGGGCGCCGGCGCCGTCGACTCGCTCGACAGCCAACGAGGTGCCGCCTCCTGCTTGGCCTTGGTTGCCCCGCCTCCTCCTCCGTCGGCGGGGGAGGGGACGGGACAAGCCCGAATGTCATCCTTCCACCACGTGGGGAAGGCGTCGTCGATTTCCCCGCCGGCGAGCGGGTTGTCGACCGCCATTGTCGCTGTCACGCAGCGGGGGAAGGAGTATCATGTCGTAGCTGCCGTCGAGGGACATGAACTCAAGACTCCCGAAACGGAGCACTGTCCCGGGCTGGAGAGGTTGCTGGAGACTGCCCATCTGGAGCTTAACGGGAAGCTGTTCGTCAACACGCAGCAGGCCCCTACCTGGCGCGCCAACTGTCGGTGTTTCGAAACCCGGGGGGTCCCTGGACCGACGAGTGAATTGTCGCCGTGTGCCCCAGCCCAGATGGCTCGACGCGAGGCGGAACGCGAAGGGGGGAAGAGAGCAGCCAGAGGGAGACAGGCGTGGGAGAATGGAACCCGCGGCCTTTGTGTTAGCCCCGCGCCCAGGTCGGGTGCGCTTGCAGTAGGGGGTTACAAGCGTCCACGCGGGAGGGAGCGAGCGGCCTTGCGCGAGCGCCGTCCCGTCCTTCCCCGCGCGACCAACCCTCTGTAAGAGGGCCCTGGTCCTCCCTTTTATAGGCGTAAGGAGAGGATCCAAGTGTACAACGGGGAGTGTAGCAATGTGCTAACGTGTCTAGCGGTGGAGAGCTAGCGCCCTAAGTACATGCCATCGTGGCAACCGAAGAGGTCTTGGCACCCGGTTCGCGTGGTGTCGTGGCCGTCGGAGGAGCGCTGGAGCCTGGCGGAAGGACAGCTGTCGGGGTTATCGAGTCCTTGCTGACGTCCTCTTGCTTCCATAAGGGGGCTGAGAGTCGCCGTCGTCATAGGGCATGCGGGGCGCCATCATTACTCGTATGGTGGAGCGAGCCAGATGGGACACCGTTCTTGTTCCCCGTAGCCTGAGTCAGCTCGGGGTAGGGTAATGATGGCGCTTCCTGTTGACGTGGTCGGTCCGTGCCCTAGGTTGGGCGAGGTGGAGGCTCCTCCGAGGTCGAGGTCGAGTCTGTCTTCCGAGGTCGAGGTCGAGTCTGAGCCCCCGGGTCGGACGAGGTGGAGACCGTCGGCTCAGGCCAGGGTTGAGTCCGAGCCCTGGGGTCGGGCGAAGCGGAGTTCATCGTCCTTCGGGGCTGAGCCTGAGTCCGAGCCCTGGGGTCGGGCGAGGCGGAGTTCGTCGTCTTCTGGGGCCGAGCCCGAGTCCGAGCCCTGGGGTCGGGCGTGGCGGAGTTCGCCGTCTTCTGGGGCTGAGCCCAAGTCCGAGCCCTAGGGTCGGGCGGAGCGGAGTTCGCCGTCTTCCGGGGCTGAGCCCGAGTCCGAGCCCTGGGGTCGGGCGGAGCGGAATTCGCCGTCTTCCGGGGCTGAGCCCGAGTCCGAGCCCTGGGGTCGGGCGGAGCGGAATTCACCGTCTTCCGGGGCTGAGCCCGAGTCTGAGCCCTGGGGTCGGGCGGAGCGGAGTTCGCTGTCTTCCGGGGCTGAGCCCGAGTCCGAGCCCTGGGTCGGGCAGAGCGGAATTCACCGTCTTCCGGGGCTGAGCCTGAGTCCGAGCCCTGGGGTCGGGCGGAGCGGAGTTTCCTATGACGCCTGAGACCGGACTTGGCTGCTGTCAGCCTCACTCTGTCGAGTGGCTCAGCAGTCGGAGCGGTGCAGGCGGCGCTGTCCTCTTGTCAGACCGGTCAGTGGAGCGGCGAAGTGACTGCGGTCACTTCGGCTCTATCGACTGGAGGGCATGCGTCAGGGTAAAGGTGTCAGGCCACCTTTGCATTAAATGCCCCTGCGATTTGGTCGGTCGGTGTGGCGATTTGGCCAAGGTCGCTTCTTGGTGAAGACTGGGCCTCGGGCGAGCCGAAGATGTGTCCGTTGCTGGAGGGGGGCCTCGGGCGAGATGTAGGTCCTCCGGGGTCGGCTACCCTTGCCCGAGGCTGGGCTCGGGCGAGGCGTGATCGCGTCCCTCGAATGGACCGATCCTTGACTTAATCGCACCCATCAGGCCTTTGCAGCTTTGTGCTGATGGGGGTTACCAGCTGAGATTTAGGAGCCTTGAGGGTACCCCTAATTATGGTCCCCGACAGATGGATGCCCATAGGCCACCACACTTCGACGACCCTAACTTCCCATATTATAGTGCTAGAATGGCTTGTTACCTAGAGGCTGTTAATCTAGGTGTTTGGAGAGTCACTCATGACGGGATGAAACCTCCCAAAAATCCCGAGAAACCCACCACGAGTGAGGAAAAAGAAATTCATTTAAATGCTAGAGCCAAAAATTGCTTGTATGAATCTCTTAGCATGGATATCTTTAATCAAGTTTTTACATTGAAAACTGCTAAAGAGATTTGGCTAAAATTGCATGAGCTCCATGGTGGCACATCCAATGTCCGTGAGCAAAAACATTGCCTAGTCTTAAATGAGTATAATTCTTTTACCATTTAAGATAATGAGCTTGTTAGAGATATGTATTCTCGTTGGAATCTAATCATCAATGAGCTTAATTCTATTGGCATTAATAAGCTGGGTGATGCAGACATTATGAGGAAGATTATCTCCCTGCCACCACAACAAAGATATGGGAGCATCATCACCATTCTTCACAACATGGTGAATACAATGACCCCGACCATCATGATTGGGAAAATCGTGGCCTTTGAGATGTCACGAAAAATGTGTCGGGGAGAGGAGCCAACTTCCTCAAGGCCATATGCTTTTGCGTGTGATGAAAGGAAGGGTAAAAAGAAGGCTCCCACTCCAAGTTCCTCAAGTGAAGAAAAGGAAGAAGAAGGAAGTGATGATGAAGAAGATAATCAACCATCAACATCATCCTCCGAGGACAAAGAAACAATCCGACGCGTCGGAAAGGTAATGGGAATGATCCGCAAGATTAATCTAATGGGTGTGCCCCTACAGGTAGAGGATCTTCTCTTTAACATTGACAGGAAAAAGCAAAGAAAGAGAGGATGCTTCGCATGTGGGGAGAAGGGCCACTTCAGGGACAACTATCCAACTATGGCCAAACCCAAAAAGGAGAGGAGCAAAGGCAAGGTGCTAACAAGTGTCAAAACTTGGGACGATTCTTCAAGCGAAGATAAACCTCTAAGGACGTGCAACCACCGATCCTCATCACGGTCATCACGTAAGTGCCATATGGCAAGAGGTAAAATAAGTATTCCATCCTCCAGTGATGAAAGTAGTAGTGATGATGAAGGTGAGGGAAAGCCCTCCGTAGATGAGCTTGAGGAAGTCGTTAAATTTTTTCGAGATGTACGCACTAAACAAAAAGCTCAACTAAAAACTTTGAAAAATAAGTTGATTAGCTCTCAAAATGATTATAAAGGTTTGCTAGAAAAATTTGAAGCATTTGCAAATTTGAATTATGAGCTATCAACTAAAATTGAGCAATTAGAGTCTAGTGCTACATCCATAGCTACCGATGATGGCCTTATTAAAAAGAACAAAAAACTTAAGGCTAAGTTAGCTAGCTCCCAAGAAGTTATTGAAAATTTGCTAGGGAAAATGGAAATTCTTAGCATACACAATAATGAGCTAACTACTAAGCTAGAAAACATTGGTAGCACCCCAGAAGTATCTTTGGTTGAAATAGCTGAAACTATTAAGAAAGATGCTTCTACTTCCTGCTTTGATTTAATTGATGATTCTAACCCCTGCAATCAAGTTCTTGTTAAGAATGTTATTATAGAAACTTGTTCAGACGAGATTGCAATAGAAAATGAGCAATTAAAGCAAGAAGTGGTTCGCGTTGAAAAAGCCTTATATGTCAAGAAAGGCAAAGCCAAACAAATCCAACCTCCACGGGATAACACCTCTGTGGGAGTGAACAAGCCTGTAGAGGGCAAAACTATGATTTGTAGGCTATGTCACAAAGAAGGCCACAAGTATTTCCAATGCAAGGCGAAGACTGGGGATAAGAAAAAGCAAAAACTCAAGCAAAAGCCAATAAGCAAAATCTCCAACACCTACATCAAAAAGGTGGATAAAAAGGTTGCTACACCATATTTGATCAAGAAGAAAAAGAATGAAAAGGTGATAGCAATCAAGGCCAACAAGCAAGCCAACAAAGAGAAAGAGGCCAAACGCATCTGGGTGCCAAAGGAAATAATTTCAACCATGAAAAGCACCAAGAAGGTTAGGATCCCAAAAGGGAAGTGAGGAGTCCAAAAGACCACGGGGAATTTGGAGACTTGGCAAAGTTTGATGTATATCATGGGATACATCATATTGGATTAAGTTCATTGCCAAGTGGGTTAGTGAATATTTTGGACCCAAATTTCCCCACCCATGACTAAGGTAACTAGATGTATTGTATTTCTTATTTTTAGATATGTGTATCTATTTTCTTGTATCTAGTTTTACCCATCATACCTAGTATTTCATTTGGTACTTATTTTAGATTAACAATGCATGCATACTAGGTAAATCCCATGGTAGGATTGCTTGTTTTCAATCTTAAGCAACCCTACATGGTTTAAAATGTTTAATTAAGCACGACACATAGCTTATTTAACATCCCTAAGTAAATGACATTAATGCTTCAAAAGCTTATATCCTACAATTGGTATCATTTAACTTATATGTGCCAAAGCTCGGATTATAGATAATTTGCCCCTCTTGATATCAAATCAAAGTGCATGTCTCCTACAAGGATTCAAAACTTGCATGCACACTTTCAGGGGGAGGTTACTCTATAATCTAAGGCTTTGAGACTAATACCTTTTCAAGTCTATTTCATGTAGTAGTCTCATTGTAAGGAAAATGAAGTTCCTGGAGAAAGACAACAAGCTTCCACTGCAAATCTACAAGAACTCTTACATCTCACAAGTCTACCATTTGTCGTCAAATGGTCCGCCATTGATTTTCAATTGGTAACTTTGAGACTACATTTGCCATCATTTACATGTCTTCTCCAGCATGTGGTTAGACTATATTTCATATCTTATACTTCTAATGTTGCTACACATGCATAAGTGGTTGAATCATATTCAGTTACCTATGCATAAGGTAAGTTAGTCTAATCAAATCATGTCTTGCACCTCTATTTCTCACATACTTTTCCTAAGTACCAAATCTCTGTTAGGGGGGAGTATTTCTTCGTATCTAAAGGGGGAGAAAATTCTTTCTAATGGAGAACTCATTTAGGGAGAGTAACAATTTGGTGCTTCAATTGGTATTAATTGACAAATCCTTTATGAGGGCAAGTCTTATTTGCTTCCTACAAGCTTTTAATGTCTTCCTTTTCGGTGGTTGATGCCAAAGGGGGAGAAGTTGTAGGGACCAAAGCAATAAAATGTTATCAAACACCAAACACCACCAATTTAAAATTTTAATTTATTCATGTGGTTTTGGTTCTTCGGTCTACAATAGGAAGTAAGTGAATTATGGAGTTAGGGGGAGGCTTAAGTCCATAATCTCACTCTATGGGGACAAACATGCATCCTAGCAAGTAGATTGCATATCTACATTCAAATGTTTGTAATGTTTGCTTGCTTTGGTTGTGTTGTCATCAATCACCAAAAAGGGGGAGATTGTAAGGAAAATGGACCACGGGCCATTTGGCTCAATAGGTTTTGGTGTTTGATGATCAACATAACCTATAGACTAATGTGTTTGCTAGTATTTGTGTTTGTAGTTCACGGGATGCTAAAGTTACTTGGACCAAGGCGTTGAGAAAAGAAACACCTCAAAAGAAGACATTATAAAGATCAAGTGAAGTCTAAGAAACAAAGGAAGTATTGCCATTGGCGGACTGTCTAGCTGAGGGCACCAGACTGTTCGGTGCACCAGGAACTGTAGCCCAACGGCTAGTTCCAGGTGACACTGTGGAGAAAAGACCACCGAACTATCAGGTGTGAAGTCAGGACTATCCAGTGCAGAAAGCTTGCGTGCCAACGGTCACCTTTGATGTCAGATCCAATGGCTAGGCGCATCGGACTGGGGCACTGGACCGTCCGGAGACACCACCGGACCGTCCGGTGTGCCGCAGAAAGCCACAGCTTTTCTCCAACGGCTAGTTTTGCGTTGGGGTTATAAATACACCCCCAACCGGCCATTTCAAGGTGTGGGAGCCCAAGCAACATACCAAGGCATATAGTTGACATTTTCAAGTGTTCATACACCCAAGTGCTTAATAGAATCACTCGGTGATAAGCGTAGGTGCTTTGTGAAGTGCTTAGGTTAGTTAGAGCGCTTTAGCGCTTGCTCTACGTGAACCCTAGTTAGTTGAGTGAGTTTAGATAAACCACACAACCCCTCGGCTCTTGCGTGAGCCGTTGTAATTGTACTGAGTGGGGCGAGAGTCTTGCGAGATCGTGACAACCGCGTTTGTGTCACGGTCGCCACCGTGTACCAGAGGGAACGAGGCCTGTGGCATTTCAACCGGAAGCTCGATAGTGGAGATGGCGGGGAGCATCTGAGAGAAGCCGGAAGCGGAGCACCACTTGCGCGTGGAGAAGGCCCATGGCTCTCTACGGAGTTAGTCGACCGAGGTGCTTGGCCCTCGTGTGGGCTTCCCTTTGCGTAGGGGCACCAACGAGGATTAGTCAGGACCTTGCTTGGTTTCGGATACCTCGGTAAAAATACCGGCGTCATCCACGAGAGTTTGCATCTCTACCTCGCTCTTTAGCTTCCACATTTATATTAAGCATGTTTAAGTTTCAATCTTGTCTTTATACTTATATTGCTTAGGATTGAAACTTAGCCATTGTGATAGAGATAGCAACACTTAGACAAAACCTAGGTTGCACTTTCTAGTTTGATTATTTGCAAAGATTTTGCTCTAGGGTTTTATTTGTGGCCTAGTTTAGAGAAAGTTTTAGTAGTCCTAATGTACCCCCCTCCTCTTAGGAGTCACCTATTTCTTTCACTTACTCAGGAGGTTTGGGATGAAGGATGCAAAGCCCACAAACACACCGATGGGAACAGACGGACACTTGGACCTCAACAAAGGAGGTAAGTCCATTGATCAAAAGGCATATCGGTCTATGATAGGTTCTTTACTTTATCTTTATGCTAGTTGACCGGATATTATGCTAAGCATATGCATGTGTGCTAGATTTCAATCTAACCCCAAGGAATGTCACCTTGTGGTCGTTAAGCGGATTCTTTGATATTTAGTTTCTACGCCTTGCTTCGGGACCAAGTATCCAAAGGGGCCTACCTTTGACTTAATCGGATATTTAGATTCTGACTATGCTGGGTGAAAGGTTGATACGAAGAGCACATCGGGGACTTGTCAGTTTCTTGAAAGGTCCCTGGTGTCATGGAGTTCTAAGAAACAAACATTTGTTGCCCTATCCACCGCTGAGGCCGAGTATGTTACCGCAGGACATTGTTGCATGCAACTGCTTTGGATGAGGCAAGTCCAGGACTTTGGCTACAATCTGAGCAAAGTCCCACTCCTATGTGATAATGAGAGTGCAATCCGCTTGGTGGATAATCCTGTTGAACACAGCCGCACTAAGCACATAGACATCCGACATCACTTTTTGAGAGACCACCAAGAAAGGGGAGATATCGATATTTATCACATTAGCACCGAGAACCAGTTAGCCAATATCTTCACCAAACCTTTAGATGAGAAAAGGTTTTGTAGGCTGCATAGTGAGCTAAATATCATAGATTCACGGAACTTGGATTGATCTATAGCATACATGTGTTTTATGCCTTTGATCATGTTACATTAAGCATTAATGTCTTTACTTGCTTATTTTTGGTGCTCAAATTGTACAAGTCATCCCCGGCCTCAGAAGTCCCTATGTACATGATGCACATGTTTAGGGGGAGGATGTACTACAACTTGATCCTTTGAGACTAAAGTGTTTGCTTGAGTACTTTTGATAGTCTCAAAGTTGAATTGCAAGGGAAAAGGTGAACTTGAACAAAGAAAGGGCTTCCACTGCATTCCGGTATCAATGTATCTTGTCCCAAGTTCCTATTTGTGTTTTCTCATTGCCTTTGATCTTATTTGACATTTGTGTGAGGCAATGGGGTTAAAGGGCCAAATAGTTCTACTGTTTTGGTGCTTAATGCCAAAGGGGGAGAAATTAAGGCCAAAGCAACTGAATCAGCCAACCACTTGTGAATTTCAAAAATTTAGTGTTAGATTCTTGGTGTTTGATCAAAACCCTCTTATTGCAAAAACTGTTCTCTTGTGGGGGAGAAATTTGATTATGGGAAAAAGGGTGAGTTTTTGGCACTTGTTCAAAATTACTCTTGAAAGATCTCCTGATTTGCCAAAACAAGTGTTTTTGACATAGAGATAGGAAAACAAATTTGTTTTGAGAAAATAAACCAAGTGGTGGCAAAAGTGATCCAAATATGCCAAATCCTATGTGAGATGAATTGGTCTTCAATTTGCACTCTTTAACTTATCTTTGAAAATGATGTTGCATTTTGAGTTGCTTTTTATGTGTCGGCATAAATCACCAAAAAGGGGGAGATTGAAAGGGAAATGTGCCCTTGGGCCATTTCTATATATATATTGGTGATTAGATGCTGAACACATATTGTTTTGTGCTAAGTGTCAAAGAGATGCAGATGAAAAATCAAGGTATGATTCTAGCCTTAGTGTATTGTTTTTTGGTACTAGCATTATTCTACTAAGTGCTAGGAACCTTGTCAAAACGAGAGAAATCGGATTGGAGAAGTTTGGCTATGTCCCGCCAAACTTCCACCAGCCTGAGGTGCACCGAACTGTCCGGTGTGCACCGGACAGTGTCTGGTGCTCAGGCTGGCTCCCTCGATGAACATGCCGCTCTCGGGAAAAACTCAATGTGTTGCGGCTATAATTCACCAGACTGTCCGGTGTGCATCGGACTGTCCGGTGAGCCAGTCGTGCCCACACCAACGGTCGTCCGCGCAATCAGCGGCCGATGCGTGGACTTCGCCAACGGTCACCAAGCTGCACCAAACTACACGGTGTGCCACCGGACTGTCCGGTGTGCCACGAGGGCCGTGGCTATAACCATCGGCTTCACCAGAAAAGGAAGAAAATCGTGTATCGTTCACTGTCCGGTGGTGTACCGGACTGTCTGGTGTGTCCACGGACAGAAGGCAACTATGGCCTTCCAAATGGAGCTCCAATGGCTCCTAGCTACCTTGGGGCTATAAAAGGGACCCCTAGGCGGATGGAACATTACACCAAGCACCTCTTGAACATTCTAAGATGCCGAGACTTCGCATTCGCGCATTTGATTCATTGTGATAGATATTCGAGCACTGTTCTGAGTTGTAACTCCGTTATACTGCTTTCGTGTGCTCGTTCTCGTCTTGTGTGCGTGTTAGTGCTGCGACTCTCGCTTTATCGTGTTGTTGAGCTATCTTGCTGCTTTCGAGCCATTGAATTGCATTTGTTTTTAGCTTTGGTTGCTCTTTTAGCTTGAGCCGAGATGGCCGAGGGAAAGAAGAGTGAAGATCTTACACTAGCTAGGTTTTATGAAGCCATGGAAAGGAGTAATGCTACGAAGATAGCTGATGAGATTTTAGTCGGGTTGTCGGATGACTCCGAAGATAGCGAAGATTTTGACTTTGATGTGGTGCTGATGATGCCGAAGATTGACCGTGGAGACCGAGTCACGTTAACTTCGAGAAGCCGACTGTGAAAAAGGGGTATATTGAGCCCATGAAAGGTAAGTATTTCCAATTTGTATCTATAGTGAGACCTGGGGGAGAAAATATTGTTCCTCTCCCTGAAAAGGGAAGTGGTTGTCTTCCGAAGCTTTTTGAAGGTCAGACTACGGTTTCCCCTTCATAAGATGCTGGTTGAGATCCTAAAGAGGTTTGAGATATACCTCCATCAACTTGAAGCCCTAGTTAAGGTTGGGATCTTCATCTGGGCAGTGAGGAGCCAAGGATTAGAGCCAAATGATGATTGCTTTTGTAATATTCATGAGCTCTTGTACAAAACGAATGCTACTAGAAAGGAACAGTATCATAATAACTTTGGTTGTTATTCCTTCGTATACGATCTAGCACCAGGCACCCTGTCCTGACTTTCCGACAAAAATGGTCGGGTTCATGGATGACGCAGTCCTTTTTTGTTTGATATTGTGATGTGATGTGTAAAACAATGTATGTTTTTGTGTTGTCATACAATGTATCTATGTGGTGTATGGCAACAAAAACACAATGATGTTCTCTGATTTTTTTAATGTGATGTGGTTTTTTGTTGGGAGTTACTGTCTTTTTTGCTGTGTGCTAAAGTTTTCATAGCCATGTGGTGCTTTTTTGTTTTTAGTAATTGTATTACACTAACTACAAAAAAATCTGCCTATTCTGATTACACCGTATTAGGAAACTTTAGTAGTAAATTTTCAAACAATCAGTAACAAAATACACACAATTTGTGACACTACACTTCATCATCTTCTGTTAATGACTCGTTCCCATCATCATCTGAAGGTGCAAATATATTCATCTTCTATTAATGACTGTCCTCTTAGTCATTTGACCACTGGTTTTTGTGACCGTTCGAATGTCGACGCGTTGTGTCTTGTGTCATATAAGCCACACTTCCCACATTTTCTTTTTTTCGTCTGTCTCGCTGGAAGTGTGGGGTGAAACATTTTCATCAACCGGTAATAGTTTCTTCCTGTTGCCTTTCGTTGTCGACACTAGAGGTGCAGACGCTAAGACGACAACAACTTCTGCTCCTAGTGGTACATGATCAGTTTGATGCACAGTGCTTGGTATGACGTCTTGCAGAACAACGTCGTGTGGTACAACTTCAAGCACTACCAGTGTTTCTTGTATCATCTTCCTAGCGATCTGCATGGCTTGTGTTTTGAAGTAATAAAATGTGAAGTAAACAGTAATACTTAGTAATACAATCCGAACTAATCAGTAAATACTCCGTAATACTCAATAAGACAATCGGAAGTGCTCAGTAATACTGAGTAATGCTCACTAATAATCAGTAATATAATATGAGATACTCAATAATAGAATCTGAAATACTCAGTAAGTACTCTGTAATACTCAGTAATACAATTAGAAGTGCATGGTAACACTCAGTAATACTTAGTAATAATCAGTAATACAATCCGAAATACTCAGTAATACAATCCAAAATATTTAGATTATATCGTATACATTTTTTTCAAGGGGCATACATGTTCAGACATTATCGCACATCTTTATAGCTTGAAAACATCTGCAAGGATTGATCTTGTTCTTCGGGCAAGTGTGTCACCATTAGCACTACAGAAGGTTTTATCATGTCTGCCAAATCCCACCGGCACAGTTGCGTCTCTTGTGTATCGTTGCAATATGTACTTAGATGGTATTTGGTCGATAGCCAGACGTGTCATCGCACGAACTAAATGTGGGAAGAATAGGCTTGATAGATTTTTAATACAGTTATATGACTTTCAGTAATTATACAAGAAACTACTGCATCAATATCAAATAGACTTTGCATTTTTTATTTCACGTACCCTTATGTTCCAATGTCATGCACTCACAGTTGAAGATGGAATTTTCTGCATTTTTTCTATTGTAGATTGCCCTTACTCTGAAGGCATGCTCAATCCACAGGAAATCGGTTGGCACTTTTTTGTGCTCCAAGAGGTAGTATCCACGCGGTGTATATATGATTTTTTTGTTCATTTGTTAGTGTATTGATTCGTTTGTGTCAGTTAGCTTTGGAAAATTCTTACCTCCGCATCCTCTTTGATGTCGAAAGCAGTGCTCGATTTCAGTGTCTCTGAACCTATTGTACACTCGTCTTGTGTATAATTTAATCAGTTGTATTTCGTAGCCATAGAAAGTGGACATTATGTTCTCTGCTTGCAATACCACATAAAATCCAATCCACATAAGTTCTCAGTAAAAACTTGTGCAATATTCAGTAATGACAAACCTGGCACACAATGAAGACAAACTTGTGATTAAAAACATTCTATGGCCTCATTCTAACAAATATGGTCCAACATCTCAGAGAATTTTCTAGCAAATTCATGGACTAGGGTCCCATTATCCACGTATCCACCTTTAACCATGTAGTTCATAGTTTCACTTCATTGTGTCGATTGGATTATTCCGCATAATATTTGTAACACCCAGTTTTAAGGAACAAAGCCGGGTGCATCTCATACATGCGCCAAAGAAGACAACATATATAATAACAGAGTGTATAGAGATAAATGTCATAAAACATCAGAGTATTTATTACATAGCGGAAGACTTATTACAAAATAAAGGAATAAGTGTAAAACAAACTAAGGATCGTCGGCGCCAATGTCGACTGAGAAACGCCACCTAGATCAGATCAAACTCCTCGCCCTGTGGCTCCTCCTGAGCCACCTGTTCTTCTCCTGTGGGGGGGTGTGAGACAGCAAGAGTGAGCTCACATATGATCATAGCTCAACAAGTCGTGGGGAATAATGTGACATGAACTCACCAAAGGTGGGAGTTCATGAAGTGTAAGGCTGATCAATGAAATAGAGGCTGAAGCTGAGCATTGCTTTTATAAGTTGGTCAAAATTTTATTAGCAGTTACTAAGTGTAAGTAAGTACCAAACCATAGTAATAATAAGTAAAAGTAATAATAAAATAATCCCAAATGCAATGAAATGACAGATTAAGTTTAAGTTCCATAAATTAATCATGTGAGTGTCCGAGCCGCTCATGACCGTGAGCACGGCTAGTATACCAGTTTTACACTCTGCAGAGGTTGCGCATCTTTACCCACAAGTCGTGTTACCCATTTGCCACAGAGTTGATCAGACCCCATACACCTCTACCAAGGAAGCGAGGTAGGGTACCACTACGAGGCTTTTACAAAGTTCCACTAGCTTCAGACTACCCGCTACAGTTTATAGGAAGCTCCAGTGCAGGGTTCTTGTCTGACCGCCATCGCAGCAAAATCAACCCAAGGACCTCCCTACACTGACCACTCCCCTACTGCCCTTGCCCCTTTCGGGTAAGGTAGCCCTCCACTAGCTTTCCTAGTTAATCAGCCAAGGGCGTCCCATTAAACCCTTGTGGTAGCACTGTTTTCCCGGGTGGTTCTCCATGTTCCCATTAACATAATGATCTTAACATGAACAGTGAAGAATAAAACAGATAATAAGAAGTATAACAATGAGTGATGAATATCTCTATACCCAAATCCATATAAAGCAATAGCATGTACTACCCAAAACTTTAGTAGTAAAACCAGCGGTGAAACAAGGTATAAAGATAGTCAAATCTAGGGTATCCTATTGGGTCCCAGCAAAATTAACCTATGCAGATCATTATGATTAATAAGAACATGAATGGGTAAAGAAGTGATCAAGGGCACAACTTGCCTTCAACGAGCGCCTGCTCAGCTATCTCTACTTGCTGAACCTCAGATTCCACAGTGGCTTGCTCGTCTACTCGCATCAACACAATACATACACAGTATAACATAAATTAACATCACATCAAACATGCAAATAGAATATACAGTAATAAACTAGACATTAAAATAAGATCACAGGAACTGGAATCATTAAATTTGGAGGTATAGATTTTAAGTTATGGATTTTCTAATATTTTATGTGCTTAATACAAGATTAAGTGAAAGAATAATTTTAATGTGTTTGTCATGTCAGAACAGAGGCACTAATGGGTAGACAATATTATTACAAAAATTTAGGAACTGGAATGGATCGATTTGGAGTTCATATGCATTTTCTATGAATTATACAAATTATATGAATTGTTTTTATATTAAAAACTCATTTTCTAATTCATTTTCTTGATTTTATAACGCTCTGGAGGGGCCTCAATTCCAGGAAACAGCAGGGGTCTCGGTGTAAGTGTTTCCAAGACTCAGAAAATCCTGGCGTGGACGGCGGGTTCTATTATCTAAAAGTATAAGGTCTCTTTTGAATAAGTGCCGAAGCAAAGGGGTATGGGGTGATATAGGCTGTCGGATTAGAAATCCAAGGCCCAGGTCAGATCCAGCCTTAAGTGAACCGGTACGCTTTGCCCTCGGTTGGATCATGATCCAACGGTTCTGATTTAAATAAATGTGAGCGCATCAGGGATCGTCCAATCAGATTTATACGGCTCGGATTTAAAAACCCCTGCGATCGCCTCGGCTTGCCCGATCGCGATCGAACGGTCTGCATTCACCCTGACCTGATCCGCCCCCGATCTAATCTACACCGTTCAAACAACATCGTACGTCACCTACACTTTCTTCCTCTTGCTAGCGCGCGACAGCCAGGAACCGGCGGCGCACAGTCACTTCGGCGCAACCTCGGCGACCCCTGATTCCAGCCCTATGGTCGATACTACCAAGCGCAGAATGAAATTTAAGATCGGGCGAACGTTAGGGAGGTGTCTTACCAAAGTGATCGTGATGAATAGACCGACGACGATGCAGTTCGCCCCCTCGGCGGAACTCCGACTTCGACGAGAAATTCTCCGAGCACTCGGTCAGAATCCGCCCGACGATGGTGTCCGCGTCTTCTCCGATCGACGGCGACACAACGCAATCAACGCGGATGCCGCAGGCACGGCCGAAGACGGCGCCCACCGTCACCACCCTCTGCCGGTCCGCCCACTCCTCAATCGCTCCAACTCAGCTGCGATTCTTCGACCAGGTTTGCAGAGGTGGATGGATGGGCTGCCTGCGACCCTGTTACCCCATATAGGGACGGCACTGTCGATCGTGGAGCAACAGACTCCGCAGGCGCCGGCGCGAGTCCGCCATTCGCGGCAAGGTTGTTTATCCCGCGGCTGACAGCTTGGGCCCGTAGTACAGCGAGACACAGCACACACGGACCCAGCGGAAGCGATGGCGTGGGGGTGGCTGACCTCGGGGGCCCATCCGTCAGCGGGATCGGGTGTCCTCAACATGTGACGTTGCCCAGTGACCGACGAGTAGGCCCCGCCTGTCGGCGCGGGCGTGACTTTGGGCTGGGTGCGTGGGTAAAGTGCTATTGGGCCGAATAGGGTTTGGCCGGCCCAAACAGGATTTCTTCCCCTTTTCTTTTCTTTTTCTTTTTCTCTCTCTTTTCAAATTCAAGTTGTGTTCAAATTTAATTCAAACTCTTGTGACCAAATATTCTCAGATGATATTGCGCCATAAACAGTACTACTTTGAAGATATATTATTATATATATTATTTTTATATCTTTTCTCTTTTTGGTTTCACTTCTAGAATTTCTTTTCTTCTTTTCCAAACTCTAGAATTTCTTTTAGGATTTAATTTCCCATTGGGGTATTAACATAATTTTTTTTTTGTTTACCATATTTTTATATCATCACAAAATGCACACAAAGTAAGATCCAGCATGATGCACATGTTATTTAGGTGTTCTTGGTTCTAATTACCCACTTTTAACTAGTGTTGATCACATGCAATGAATAGTAGAGGCCACAAACTAATGGGTTTATCTCTATCCACTTTTATTATACTTTTGAGTATTACAAATCCTACACCCCTTAAAAATAATCTCGTCCTCGAGATTTAAGAAGATCTAGGGAAAAGGTGGGGAAAATCTATACGAAGCTCTTCTTCTCTTTCCCATGTTGCTTCATCCTCTCCATGGTGACTCCATTGTACCTTGCACATCTTTATCACCTTATTTCTTGTAACTCGAGTCAAAGTGTCCAAAATCTTGATAGGGTACTCAGCATAGGTCAGATCATCTTGAACACTAAGGTCCTCCATTGGTAACTGCTCCTTAGGTACCCTGAGGCACTTCTTTAGCTGGGACACATGAAACACATCATGTACAGACAGATGATTGGGTAACTCCAGTTGATATGCAACTTCCCCCACTCGCTTTAAGATCAAGAAAGGTCCAATGAAGCGAGGGGACAACTTTCCTTTAACTTTAAATCTTCTCATACCCCGAAGTGGTGACACCTTCAAATAGACATGATCACCCTCCTTAAACTCCAGTAATCTTCTCCTATTATCAGCATAGCTCTTTTGCCTGGATTGTGCAATTCTCAAATTTTCCCTTATCATTCGAACTTGCTCTTCTGCCTCTTGAATCAGTTCAGGCCCAAAGAACTGTCTTTCTCCAGTCTGATCCCAATATAGGGGAGTCCTGCATTTTCTGCCATACAAAGCCTCAAATGGAGACATCTTCAAACTGGCCTGGTAGCTATTATTATAAGAAAACTCAGCATAGGGTAAGCTCTTCTCCCAACTGCCACCATGCTTGAGAGCACAAGCTCTTAACATATCTTCCAGCACTTGATTGGTTCTCTCTGTCTGTCCATCAGTCTGGGGATGGTAGGCTGAACTAAAATTCAACTTTGTATCCAAACTCTCATGCAACTTCTTCCAAAATCGAGAAGTAAACTGTGATCCTCGATCAGACACGATCTTCTTAGGTACTCCATGTAGACAAACTATCCGAGTCATATACAGTTCTGCTAGCTTGGCTCCCGTATAATTAGTCCTCACAGGTATGAAATGAGCCACTTTTGTCAATCTGTCCACAATTACCCAAATAGAGTCATACCCAGCAGGGGTGCGGGGTAGTCCAACAATAAAATCCATACCAATTTCTTCCCATTTCCACTCTGGTATCTTCAATGGGTGCAATAGTCCAGCGGGTCTTTGATGTTCGGCCTTGACTCTTTGACACACATCACACTTAGCCACATGAGCAGCAACATCTCTTTTCAGTCCATACCACCAATACTTTTGCTTCAAATCTTGATACATCTTAGTGCTACCAGGGTGGATAGAATAATCAGAATAATGGGCTTCCTTCAATATAGTCTCCCGGAGGCTATCAATCTCTGGAACACATATCCGTTCTTTGAACCATATGGTACCTTGCTCATCCTTCGTGAATTCCGGAACTCGACCATCCGTGATCAGATCCTTAATCTCTTGAATCTTAGCATCACCAACCTGACCTTTACGAATCTCTTGCTCCAAGGTAGGTTCCAACTCAATGGTAACTCCTTCAGTATGAGTAACAATTCCCAAATTGAGTCTCTCAAAATCCTTTGCTAATTCATCAGGTAGCTGGACAACAAAAGCGGAGTGAACATGTTCTTTCCGACTCAAGGCATCTGCGACCAAATTCGCCTTGCCTGGGTGGTAATGAATTTCCAAATCATAATCCTTAATAAGCTCCAACCAACGGCATTGCCTAAGGTTGAGGTCCTTCTGAGTGAATATATACTTCAAACTCTTATGATCCGTGTACACTTGACACTTAGTTCCCATAATGTAATGTCTCCAAATCTTAAGAGCATGCACAACTGCTGCCAGCTCTAAATCATGAGTGGGGTAGTTCAATTCATGCTTCCGCAACTGACGAGATGCATAGGCAATCACATGACCTTCTTGCATAAGCACACATCCAAGTCCTTGGCCACATGCATCACAATAAATGTCAAATCCCTTCTGCAGATCTGGCATAATCAATATCGGAGGTGACATCAATCTTTCCTTCAATTGATCAAAGCTCTCTTGACATTTCTCATCCCACTTAAATTCTTTTCCTTTCTCCAAAAGCGATGTCATAGGCTTGGCAATCTTAGAGAACCCTTCAATAAATCTCCGATAATATCCTGCGAGTCCCAAGAAACTCCGAATCTCAGTAACTGTATTGGGCACTCTCCACTCCATTATCTCCTTCACTTTAGCAGGATCCACTGCTATTCCTCCATTAGAAATAATATGACCAAGGAATGGCACCTTGTCAATCCAAAACTCGCACTTACTGAACTTAGCGTAGAGTTGATTATCTCGTAGCTTCTGTAGCACCAACCTTAGATGTTGTTCATGATCACTTTCACTCCCAGAATAGATAAGAATATCATCGATGAACACCACGACGAATCTGTCCAAATACTCCATAAACACCTTATTCATCAAATTCATGAAATAAGCTGGTGCATTGGTCAATCCAAAGGACATAACAGTGAACTCATATAATCCATATCGAGTCGAGAAAGCCGTCTTGGGAATATCCGATGGTCTAATCCTCATCTGATGGTATCCCGATCGGAGATCAATCTTCGAGAATACCCTGGCTCCTCTCATCTGATCAAATAAATCCTCAATACGGGGTAACGGATACTTGTTCTTCACAGTAACATCATTAAGTGATCTATAGTCCACACACATTCGTTGCGATCCATCCTTCTTCTGTACGAATAACACTGGTGCTCCCCAAGGTGAGGAACTCGAACGAATGTACCCAGCCTCTTGCAACTCAGTTAACTGCTTCTTAAGTTCCTTCAACTCCTCAACGGACATTCTATATGGCCGTTTAGAAATAGGGGCGGTTCCAGGTAAGAGATCAATAACAAACTCAACTTCTCTATCAGGTGGCATCCCTGGTAACTCCTCTGGAAAGACATCCGGAAAATCTCTAACCACCCGGATGTTGTCACCAACAAACTCCTCAGGCATAAAGAACATTGCACGCATGGATGAGGAGGTTACTGCAATATTAACTTGAAATCTTTCTCCTTTAGTGGTAGTGAGTTCTACGGTACCTCTACCACATGCTATAACGGCCTTTGCCTTTCTTAGCCATGACATACCAAGGATCAGATCTATACTGCTTGACTCTAATATTATAGCAGTAGCTCCAAATTCTCTACCCATAATGGTTAATGTCAATCTATGTGTCATTTGATTTGCCTCAACAGGCCCTTTAGGTGTAATTACTATCATTCGTTTTCTCATATTTAGCAGTGGTATTTCATTTGTGTTGGCATATCTAGCAGACATGAATGAATGTGTAGCACCAGAATCAAATAATATGGTTGCAGGAATTGCATTAACATAAAACATACCAATTACGAGGTCACCACCATCAGGAGTATCATCAACGCTGACTTGATTCACCCTGGCTATAGAATATCCCTTGCCAGGAGTCTGTTGCTTGTTCTAAACTGGAGTAGTAGCAATTCTCTGTGGGCAGACATTTGCATAATGACCAGTCTTCCCACACTTGAAACACGTAATGCCTGGACTCTGTCCTGCAAACTTCGTCGGGGTGCCAGTGGGAGTGGCCTGACGAGTAGGTGTCCTCAGTGGTGATTGCTGAACTGGGCGCGGTCCTCCTGGTCGAGTCGGTGTACCCTGTGGTGAACTGTAGCGAGGACGAACACTGCTGCTACCCTGTCCTTGTGAGATTGCCTTCCTCTTCAAATCACCCAATTGAACACGCTTGTGTTCAATAGCAAGAGCCTTATCCAGTAGCCTCTGAAATGATGGAAAGGTGTGTGCAACCAGTGCATACTGCAAGGGTCCATTAAGTCCTTCAATGAAGTGCTCCTGCTTCCTCTCATCCTCAGCAACTTCCTCCGGAGCATACCTCGACAGCTGAATAAATTTGTCTCTGTACTCGCTGACCGACATATTGCCTTGCTTCAATGACAGAAACTCCTTCTTCTTGATCTTTATCATCCCAGCTGGAATATGGTAGTTCCTGAACTGCGTACGGAACTCTGCCCAGGTAATAGTATCAGCAGCGTCATGGGCAGCAGTATAAGAATCCCACCAGTCAGCAGCAGGACCTGTCAGACGTCCAGAAGCATAAAGAACTTTCTCCCGGTCCGTGCACTGTGCAATATTTAGCATCTTCTCAACGGACTTCAGCCAATCATCCGCGTCCAGTGGATTAGGTGAGCTAGCGAATGTAGGTGGCTTATGACTCATGAACTCCCGGTGCTTATCTCGGGGTGGAACTGGTGGTGGTGGTGGAGGCAATGGCACTAGCTTGTTGCTGTTGTTGCTGTTGTTGAAGTTGTTGTTGCAGCTGCTGTTGTTGTGCCCTCCTTTCTTGGCATATCTCATCTCTCTCCTGACGCATTTCCTGGCGTTCTTGCTGCATCTGGGCACGCATATCAGCCATAGTGTCTGCCATTTGCTGCATCACCGCCATCTGAGCAGCAACCAGTGGGTCAACTCCGCCTGGTGGAGGATTAGGAGGATTCATCTCTGCCGGCTATGGCTGAGGTTGTCTGTATATTCTCCGAGTGTGTCGATTAGGAGGCAAATCAATTCCACCACCCCACCTGGTATTGACCATCTGAGTTAGATACATATGGTAAGAAAATAGTAGACAAGGCAGTAATTACAAATCATGTTACTTTGGGGGATTTATTAGCTAAGCAGTTTAATGTTTTACCTACCATAGCTAATTTATTACCTTATGCTGGTACATGCTAAGATGTCCATATATAATATCTCAATCAATCAAAGAAGCAAATCAGGCATTGATCATCAGAACAATCAACCAATATTTTTAATAGAGAAAATAGTTTTAATTTTGTCTTAGGCTTCCTATCTCTTAAAAATGTCATAGAGGTAGGTATTCCAAGGTGTGAAATCCATCTTGTCTTAGAATAGAAAAGGTAAGAATGATCAGAGTAGAATAGTAGAAGGTGAGACAGGATCAAGATAAGTGTAGAAAGAATCAGAGTAAGGTAAGTATAGAATGAATCAGAATAAGATAAGTAGGTAAGGCTTGTCCATTTCTATCTAAGTTTCGTCCTACAGTCAACATTTCCTCTGATACCACTTCTGTAACACCCGGTTTTAAGGAACAAAGCCGGGTGCATCTCATACATGCGCCAAAGAAGACAACATATATAATAACAGAGTGTATAGAGATAAATGTCATAAAACATCAGAGTATTTATTACATAGCGGAAGACTTATTACAAAATAAAGGAATAAGTGTAAAACAAACTAAGGATCGTCGGCGCCAATGTCGACTGAGAAACGCCACCTAGATCAGATCAAACTCCTCGCCCTGTGGCTCCTCCTGAGCCACATGTTCTTCTCCTGTGGGGGGGGGGGGTGTGAGACAGCAAGAGTGAGCTCACATATGATCATAGCTCAACAAGTCGTGGGGAATAATGTGACATGAACTCACCAAAGGTGGGAGTTCATGAAGTGTAAGGCTGATCAATGAAATAGAGGCTGAAGCTGAGCATTGCTTTTATAAGTTGGTCAAAATTTTATTAGCAGTTACTAAGTGTAAGTAAGTACCAAACCATAGTAATAATAAGTAAAAGTAATAATAAAATAATCCCAAATGCAATGAAATGACAGATTAAGTTTAAGTTCCATAAATTAATCATGTGAGTGTCCGAGCCGCTCATGACCGTGAGCACGGCTAGTATACCAGTTTTACACTCTGCAGAGGTTGCGCATCTTTACCCACAAGTCGTGTTACCCATTTGCCACAGAGTTGATCAGACCCCATACACCTCTACCAAGGAAGCGAGGTAGGGTACCACTACGAGGCCTTTACAAAGTTCCACTAGCTTCAGACTACCCGCTACAGTTTATAGGAAGCTCCAGTGCAGGGTTCTTGTCTGATCGCCATCGCAGCAAAATCAACCCAAGGACCTCCCTACACTGACCACTCCCCTACTGCTCTTGCCCCTTTCGGGTAAGGTAGCCCTCCACTAGCTTTCCTAGTTAATCAGCCAAGGGTGTCCCATTAAACCCTTGTGGTAGCACTGTTTTCCCGGGTGGTTCTCCATGTTCCCATTAACATAATGATCTTAACATGAACAGTGAAGAATAAAACAGATAATAAGAAGTATAACAATGAGTGATGAATATCTCTATACCCAAATCCATATAAAGCAATAGCATGTACTACCCAAAACTTTAGTAGTAAAACCAGCGGTGAAACAAGGTATAAAGATAGTCAAATCTAGGGTATCCTATTGGGTCCCAGCAAAATTAACCTATGCAGATCATTATGATTAATAAGAACATGAATGGGTAAAGATGTGATCAAGGGCACAACTTGCCTTCAACGAGCTCCTGCTCAGCTATCTCTACTTGCTGAACCTCAGATTCCACAGTGGCTTGCTCGTCTACTCGCATCAACACAATACATACACAGTATAACATAAATTAACATCACATCAAACATGCAAATAGAATATACAGTAATAAACTAGACATTAAAATAAGATCACAGGAACTGGAATCATTAAATTTGGAGGTATAGATTTTAAGTTATGGATTTTCTAATATTTTATGTGCTTAATACAAGATTAAGTGAAAGAATAATTTTAATGTGTTTGTCATGTTAGAACAGAGGCACTAATGGGTAGACAATATTATTACAAAAATTTAGGAACTGGAATGGATCGATTTGGAGTTCATATGCATTTTCTATGAATTATACAAATTATATGAATTGTTTTTATATTAAAAACTCATTTTCTAATTCATTTTCTTGATTTTATAACGCTCTGGACGGGGCCTCAATTCCAGGAAACAGCAGGGGTCTCGGTGTAAGTGTTTCCAAGACTCAGAAAATCCTGGCGTGGACGGCGGGTTCTATTATCTAAAAGTATAAGGTCTCTTTTGAATAAGTGCCGAAGCGAAGGGGTATGGGGTGATATAGGCCGTCGGATTAGAAATCCAAGGCCCAGATCAGATCCAGCCTTAAGTGAACCGGTACGCTTTGCCCTCAGTTGGATCATGATCCAACGGTTCTGATTTAAATAAATGTGAGCGCATCAGGGATCGTCCAATCAGATTTATACGGCTCGGATTTAAAAACCCCTGCGATCGCCTCGGCTTGCCCGATCGCGATCGAACGGTCTGCATTCACCCTGACCTGATCTGCCCCCGATCTAATCTACACCGTTCAAACAACATCGTACGGCACCTACACTTTCTTCCTCTTGCTAGCGCGCGACAGCCAGGAACCGGCGGCGCACAGTCACCTCGGCGCAACCCCGGCGACCCCTGATTCCAGCCCTATGGTCGATACTACCAAGCGCAGAATGAAATTTAAGATCGGGCGAACGTTAGGGAGGTGTCTTACCAAAGTGATCGTGATGAATAGACCGACGACGATGCAGTTCGCCCCCTCGGCGAAACTCCGACGGCGACGAGAAATTCTCCGAGCACTCGGTCAGAATCCGCCCGACGATGGTGTCCGCGTCTTCTCCGATCGACGGCGACACAACGCAATCAACGCGGATGCCGCAGGCACGGTCGAAGACGGCGCCCACCGTCACCACCCTCTGCCGGTCCGCCCACTCCTCAATCGCTCCAACTCAGCTGCGATTCTTCGACCAGGTTTGCAGAGGTGGATGGATGGGCTGCCTGCGACCCTGTTACCCCATATAGGGACGGCACTGTCGATCGTGGAGCAACGGACTCCGCAGGCGCCGGCGCGAGTCCGCCATTCGCGGCAAGGTTGTTTATCCCGCGGCTGACAGCTTGGGCCCGTAGTACAGCGAGACACAGCACACACGGACCCAGCGGAAGCGATGGCGTGGGGGTGGCTGACCTCGGGGGCCCATCCGTCAGCGGGATCGGGTGTCCTCAACATGTGACGTTGCCCAGTGACCGACGAGTAGGCCCCGCCTGTCGGCGCGGGCGTGACTTTGGGCTGGGTGCGTGGGTAAAGTGCTATTGGGCCGAATAGGGTTTGGCCGGCCCAAACAGGATTTCTTCCCCTTTTCTTTTCTTTTTCTTTTTCTCTCTCTTTTCAAATTCAAGTTGTGTTCAAATTTAATTCAAACTCTTGTGACCAAATATTCTCAGATGATATTGCGCCATAAACAGTACTACTTTGAAGATATATTATTATATATATTATTTTTATATCTTTTCTCTTTTTGGTTTCACTTCTAGAATTTCTTTTCTTCTTTTCCAAACTCTAGAATTTCTTTTAGGATTTAATTTCCCATTGGGATATTAACATAATTATTTTTTTTTGTTTACCATATTTTTATATCATCACAAAATGCACACAAAGTAAGATCCAGCATGATGCACATGTTATTTAGGTGTTCTTGGTTCTAATTACCCACTTTTAACTAGTGTTGATCACATGCAATGAATAGTAGAGGCCACAAACTAATGGGTTTATCTCTATCCACTTTTATTATACTTTTGAGTATTACAATATTTCCTTGAAGTATGCACCTATCCACATCTTCCTTTCATCGTACAATTTCTACATCATCACTTTTTAATGCAGGTTGTAGTCTTCCAACATTCTCTCCCATGCACTTTCAAACTCAGATGGTGTCAAAGGGTGGTTTATGACTGTTATAAGTCTATCTTTCAGTCCTTCATTCTGCTCATACATCTGATTAAGTATAACTTTGTATTTTTTCAATTATGCCACCTGTAGAAACGGTGCATTGTACTTTCAAATATGTTGCTTATCGCCTTCTCCATCGCATTGTCTTGGTCTGCAAGAATAGAAGTTATTCAGTAACAATGATGTAAACTTTTCAGTAACAGTTGTACATTGTTCGGTAATAAGATAAATAACTCGTCAAGGATAATGGCCAGAGTCTCAGTAAGAATATAACAGTGTTTAGTAATAAGTTGCAGAACTCAATACATGTAAATTTCATTACTGGATCATTGAAATCCATGCATTGCTTGAACTGACACAGGACCCATTCGAATGTGTCTGTTCTTTCATTTCTTAGCAATGCTTGAGCAAACACAACACACTAGAGTTGGCTGTTACATCCAACGAACATGGCGAGGGGCATGTTGTACCTATTTGTTCTGTACGTGGTATCGAAAGTAACGACATCCTCAAAATCTATAAATTTCATACAAATTGTAGCTAATTAGAGCACATAGATATGTTGTTGAAAAATAAAAATATGTTATGCTTTTCATAATTTTTTGTTACACACCTATGTAGTAACATTGTTGGCTTGCGTGGCTTCAGAACACATTTCAGATGACATTTTTATCGTCAAGTTGAAATGAGTAGTAGAACTTGGGGTTGTTTCGTTTGCATTCATAAAAAACGCGGGAGCTTTAGTATGTTGTCTGCAACTTCCTCCCTGACTAGTGCTGCACGCCTGTAGTAATTTCACACAATGTCGTGAATAACAACATCTAGTATCACTCAGTAAAATTTTTTCTTAGTAATATACAATCACCAAAGCAGTAATAGCTAGTTACAGTATATGGCCAGTAATAACCATCTATATTGCCCATTAATAACCCAACTTTTCCTTGGTAATAATTCATTATACATAGTACAAAATATTCCACTGGATATGTATTGAACACGAATAGAAAAAAGCGGTAATAACACCAATTATTGCTCAGTAACATTTGTTCTCACTCAGTAATATTCATTAACCAAAGTAGTAATACCCAGTTACAGTATATGGCTAGTAATAAACATCTATATAGCCCAGTAATAACCCAGCAATCCATTGGTAATAAGTCATTATACTCAGTAATTACCTATTTTGAACGTCCCTTTCTGATATGGACAGGTTAGACGAACCACCAACGCAATCTCTAAGCACACCCATGATGTTCACGTGTGGAACTTTTGCATGGTGCATGCCATCTAGCATTTCACAGACCCCAATTTATCGTAGCATGTGTGCCCTCATTAGTTTTGTTTGGTGATCTAGTCAGAACAAGGTTGTGCTCCAAGACTACCTTTTAAAAAAACATGTCCTCCATCTTTTTCCATCATTATGCACACCATTGCTTTGCGACCCTTCTTCTTGCTTGTTTTGGCGTGGTCATGGTCTGCACCTATGCTATCAGTGAACTTACCAGCAAACGAGCATTCAAAGTCTTTTGCTCGACCACCGTTTTTCTTCCTGTTTTTCCTCACATCAAAACCTACCAGCATAGCATATGTTTCATAGAAATCATATGCTTTGTCGAAGTGCATATCAAGAGTTGGGACAAATTTGTCGGAGATCCTAGGGTCCTACAGTTTTAGTATTATCAGTATTCCAATGCCAGTAATTGTGCAATACATCAGAAAAGGATTAGGTAACACAAAAAATGTTACTTACGTGTATATACATTTCTTCTACTGCTAGTGCTATTACTGTGGGTGGTGGTGGCATTTCGGATGGAGGAGCCATTATTGCATGGTGCCTATTTGGATCTCCTAACCAATGCAACGGACTGACAACCAACAAATCACTAAGCCTGAGGAACTGTTGGGATGGTGTTGTCTGCTGGACTGATGGACTTATACCAAGCTCCCATGTACCACTAGCTCTTGGTGTGACACAGGAGTTGATGAAACCAATTAAAAAACAATGATCTTGCGCTTGTTGCATACACTATACTTCATCCAGCAATCGATATTATCTTTTCTTAACCAGTAACTCTATGGCTTTATCAGTTATATCCTTTAGTAACAAACATTTCGGTCAGTACCATCATCATTCCAAGTAATAACCCATCAGTCTCAATCAGTAACTCAGTAATAAATATGTAAGAACAATGTTTATCGTTCATTAACAAAACACACTTCGGTAATAACCCATCAGTCTCAATGACTTAGTAATTTAGTTACAAAGTAGTAATAACATTCATATGGTCCAGTAATAACCTAGCAATCCTTCTGTAATAATGTATTATACTCATTTACGAGCAGAAGACAATAGTAAAACAAAGTAGTGGTTCAGTTAAGCACAAAAACGTGATAAATGTACGATTGTATCGTCGAGAAACTTACTGACAATCGTAGCATTTAGGAACTTACTGACAGAACGTACCTCCCGATCCAAGACCAGATGACGATCGTGCGACCGTCGGTGGGTAACCTCGACGCGAATCGACGCTGGTGGGGTGCTCTCGATGGTTGGTGCGATATTACAGAACGTTGGTGCGTGCGCTCGACGCGAATCAAAGCCAGGCAGCGGCGCCGGTACCAATAGTGTTTTTTTTTGCTTTTAGGGTAACATCAGGATCGGAGCCCAGTCGCTTTTAATTGGTCGAAGGGGTCTGAGGGCGCGCCCGCACAATTTTTTTGCCGCCTTTTTTGGGATCCGGGCTCGTTGCGTTTGGCCGCCATAACGTGGGTGCGGGTCTGGCTGGCCCTAGTGTTGGGTCGCGGGTGAAGCGTCACCCTAGGTGACAAATAGCATTGTCCTATTTATATATGTGTGTAAATATATATATATATATTCAATTTTGTTTTGAATTTTTGAAAAAGGTGGGAAAACTACCACTTGTGGCTAAATAAAGAAAACATGCAGTGGAAAGTGCATTTCTAGCTGCGGTCATTTCCACTAGCGGTTGCAAAATAACCGCCAGTGAAAATGTCGTTTTCCACTGGTCTCTTAGCACTGGTAACACAGAAAAACGTCAGCGCAAATACCTCTAGAACCGTCACTACAGAGTTTCTGTGTAGTATTTTAGAGGTGATCGATCCTCACATTATATTAGGTCTATTGGACACAATGAAAATGCAAGAATGCATACCTAAAAAAGTACTCGATTATGTTTGGACCGAGGAAACCCATGATTTCTTTTATTAGGGGAAAAAAGGTTAAAACCGAGTTAGCGGCCATGGAAGATGTATCATGAATATCATGTTTGCATGCACGGTTTTCCATGTTTCGAGTGACTTGCAGTTCAAATTTGAATTTTCCGAAGAAATTCAATTAAACGAACTAAATCTAATAGTTATAAAAACACTTTTATAATTGTGCAAAAATAGAGCATGTAGGTCTACATAGTGTTGGAACATACCACAAAAAGTTTGGTCGGGAAAAGAAAAAAATAAAAAATATATTTTGCCGAATGTCCAAAAATGGCACTCGGCAAAGCATGATGTGCCGAGTGTCAGCCGCTTGACAGCTTCTTTGTCGAGTGCCAATGCCCGGCGCTTAGCAAAGATAACGCCCGTCAGCTATAGACGGCTGCTGACGGCTCTTTGTCGAGCGTCGCCATTCGCCGAGTGTTTGACACTCGGCAAAGATTTCTTTGCCGAGTGTATTTTTGTGCCGAGAGTTCTGCTCTCGGTAATCACGGTCATTATCGAGAGCAAGACTTTGCCGAGTGCCCGACAAAACGCACTCGACAAAGCGTCGAGCACTCGGCAAAGAGCCAGATTCCGATAGCGATGCATACATAATGCAAGTGATGAAACTATTTATACCTCTACGTACGAAAACCAGGCATATATCTTATAGTTATATATTAATATTTTCTTCGAAAACATAGCGTAACTTATTGGAATAACACAACCAAATGCAAACCGAAGCTTTTGATGCGATCGATAAGGTATTTATAAATTATATATAACACATGTCATCGATGGATCGTACTGGCGTTACTTAATTAAAAATACATATATATTGATATTCATAAGCCCATGGAAAAAGGGCGGTACGACATACATATATTGATATACGTAGCTAGGCCGCCATCTCTCTAGATCGCTCACTAACTCCTATACAAGCTAAGCCATGCATGAAGCTAGCAAGCCACAGTTTGCTTATTGTTGCTGTCAGAATTCAGAAGAACAGGACGGGAAAAAACCTGTCTTTGACCCGTACACACACTACTAAGTACTAAGTACTAACCTGCCTGCCCTTGGTTTAGTGTCTTTATTTATTTTTTCCCGCGCGCTCGCGTGCATGCATGCATACGCACAGGAGCCATCCATGCACGCACACAAAGGGTGCAGTGCACGCATAGGCTGCCGCCCGCGCCATGCATGATCAGCAGCTAGCAGGTCTCTCTCTCTACAACCAGAGCGCACCGGCGCTCTTGAGCATGGGCACGAGCTCGCCGGCGAGGTGGAGCGACATGACCCTGTTAGTTCCGCCGACAAGCTTGCCGCCGATGAAGACGGCGGGGACGGCGGGGCCCCTCCCTCCCAGCATCTTGAGCAGCGCGCGCTCCATGTCCTTGCCCCTGGGGTCGCTGTCCAGCTCGTGCACCAGCGCGTTCACGCCCAGGTCCGCCATCAGCCTCGTCACCGTGTGGCACATGCAGCAGCTGCTCAGAGTGAACACCACCACCGCGCGCTCCGACGCGATCTTCATCACGCGCTCCATTAAGTAACAATCTCTCTCCTTGCTTTTGGTTCTGGTTTGGCTCTCTGTCCAATGCAAGCTAACTCACTCTGTCGTCCCTCTCTATTGACTTCTCTCTCTCTCTCTCCTCTGTGTGTGTGTGTCAACTGTGAACAAGCCGCGCTGCAAGCTTTGGAACGATGCACGTGGAGATTGGTCGATGAGTAGCTAGTAGTAGTGATCGAGTATGGATGACTGATGGTTTGGGAGCACAAGGGTGGCTGCCTTTTATAGAGTTTGCAGGCAGCTGCTCGGCCGGCCGGACAGTTAGCACGGAATTTCTTGTACTTGTTGGGGCAAGGCAGGCTTGTACGTACCCTAGCTCCTCTGGTCGGTTTAGTGTGATGAGCTGATGACCTCTCTCGGAGTTTCTGGAAAAAAAAATAGAAAAAATGGTTCCAAGGAATCTTTAAGCTGGCCGGAGGTAACAGTAGTGTGTGCAGTAATGGCCAGCTGCAGGCTACGTACTACTAGCTGGCTAGTAGCTAGAGCTACGAGCATACCATACACACACACATGCATGGCCCATGCACATCTTTGACTTTTTAACGATGCCTAGTAATTAATAATATATTTAAAATAAGATCAATGCAATGCACCATTCCTATTGGTACAGCTTTGGCTTGTTGGTCGCTGCTTTGTTGAAAAGGATCTTGTGCATGCATGCGATCAGTATATGTTTGGATAATGGATGAGCTGTCTTTTCAATATAGGGCCCAAGGAACATATCTTGGAATGTTATGTCCTGCGTGTTGACCCTATATATACCGTACCGGGCATCTCTTATGCATGTATGCATGCAATGCATACACCTTTTCTCTCCTCCTCACTTCTCTTATATTTGCTATAATATATATCGTCACATTCGTCCAAATACTTGAAGTTTCTGCAAATTAAATCAGTTGAGTTAATCTTTTTCATATCATTAAATATATATGTAATACAGTGTGGCCAAGTATATTTACATATATATAGTCCTTCCTCCGTCCCAAATTAAAATTTGTTTCACCTTTTTATTAGATTTATACAATAATTAATGTGTGTTATATATATGTCTATATTCATAATTATCCATATGAATATAGACATAAAAATCTAGAGCTAAAACGACTACTATTTTGGAACAAAGAGGTATGTGTAGAGTGTTTGGTCGTTTGAATATAAGCACACCATCGATCTTAGATAAGATAGCGTCTTATAAGACAAGTTGTTAAATTCACTAAAATAATTAATTGCTCGTGCTATTCATCGCCCTAGATGATGATCACCTGCAGGCCCGTGCATAGGGCAGCGCGGGCTGTTTCACAGAACAGGGCCCCCATTTTTTTGGGCCCCAAAATTTATTGTACCGGCCCATTAGTACTACTAATTTGGCATTAGGAGCCTGGGAAAGTGAAAAGGAAATTGTTTCGCATGCCATACACTAGTGTTTCTATGCCTGAGCGTTTCGCATGCCATACATCGTTTCGTCTTTCATCTACCGCTGAGTCTAGACCAACGCATTTGCTATTTCACCATCACAAGCGCCTGTTGCTGCTTGTGCCTAACGTTCGTTTTCCTACCATCAGTGGTCAACGCGCCAGTGGGCATCTGGTTGTCCATCATGCAGGCAGTAGGCATCCAACGCGACAACGTTGCCGATCTTGCTCGTTTTTCGTATTTGTGAAACAAATCCATCAAATAAGTTATCTCTAATATATCAGTATGCATGTATATTTATTTGCTAACTTTATTTATAAAACAATTTATTGATTATCATATTAAATATTGTAGCATTTCAAGATCTAATTATCAACATCATGTCTTCGACTAATCGGTCTAGAAAATATGATTCTGGTTACCAAAAATGTAAGAAAAAGCAAAGAATAGATGATTTAAATCAATCTCAGAAGGGAGCTATGGAGAGATCTATTATAAAAAAATCAAGTAACACAAGGTGAATGAAGTTGTTGAAGTAAAA
Organism: Zea luxurians; assembly: GCA_029449295.1. Taxonomy (NCBI): domain Eukaryota; kingdom Viridiplantae; phylum Streptophyta; class Magnoliopsida; order Poales; family Poaceae; genus Zea; species Zea luxurians. The sequence goes on along the minus strand of JAOPSE010000041.1, from coordinate 10,140,346 downwards.
TTTATGTAACCAAGAGTTTAATAGGTATGCTTTTCCACTAGTACAGAGAAGTTCTATAGTGGCGGTCGTAAACCTATTTTTAGTGGCGTTTATCGTAACCGCCAATGCTAGGGGCCAGTAAAAATCATCATTTTTACAGGCGGATAACTGAAGACCGCCAGTGAAAATCGATTTTCACTGGCGGTCGGCGTAATAAAACCGCCAGTGCAAATCGTTTCCAGGAAACATAAAACAGATTTAAAAAATAGTAAAAAATTTATTTTTATTAGGTAGGGCCTCAGCCCACCCCACCCGCCCGTCTCCATCAAAGTCGCAAATCACGACATTTTCCACGCAAAATTCGCGCGCTACGCGGTTGTTAGTAATCGAACCTTCGACCTCACCCTCGCGCGTACCCTCCACTACCACTCCGTCTATGACATGCTTTATGTCTAGTTTGTAATTGTTTTGTCCACATATTACAACTATTTGAGTGTAAATTGCTTATTTGAGACCCTAAACGAATTCAAATAAAAAAGTTGTCTACTACAAATTTAAATAAATTTTGAAGTTCTACAACTTTTATTTTGACACTTTTTTCATCCGAGTTAGTTTGCAAATTTTGAATTTTAAATTTGACATACTTAGATTCAATTTTTGAGAACCAAAATGAGTTTAAATAAAAAAGTTGTCAACTACAAAATTTCTTAACTTTTAGAGATCTACAACTTTTATTTTGGTGGTTTTATCATACGAGGTCGTTTGGAAAACTCGAAAAATTAAGGATAAAAATGATTTCTAGTGGCGGTTCCTTAAGAAAACCGCCACTAGAAATCGATTTCTACAGGCGGTTCCTTAAGAAAACCGCCACTAGAAATCATGGATTTTTACTGGCGGTTTTCTTAAGGAACCGCCTCTAAAAATACGATTTATAGTGACGGTTTTCTTAAAAAACCGCCACTAAAAATAGTACAGTCGGTGTATAACCGAATTCGTCTGTAAAAATATATCGTCCCGCAGGCGTTGAGACTTTTTCTACTAGTGTTCACAAATTCTATTTCTACATTACATTACAATATTTACATTATTACACTATTATTTTTTAGTGATTTTATGAGAAGAGGCCTTTATTCAATAATTTTGCACAGGGCCTCGCTTTTTGCCGGCACGGCCCTGATCACCTAGCTAGCCTGAAACGGTTTAACAAAAATCACGAACGGCTTAAACCACGAATGGAATAGATATGTATATATATGTCAATTCCCTGTCAACTCCAGATGTTCCTAGCTAGCTAGTTCTATCTATGGAATAGACTGAAAGCAAGCATAACCAAGATTCTTCATCGATAGATAGAGCTAGCTAGGGGCATTAGTCTGTGTATTCCATGCATGATTTTGCAATAAAAAGTGATCATACAAGAATCAATCCATTGATTATCTACCAACAAAGTTTCTATTTGGAACAGGAAAAAGGACGCGTTATAAAAGAATCTATTGATTGATTTGATCGTGTCGTATATATTGGCTTGGTTATTGCAGAGGCCACATGTGGTTGTGTGCAAATCGCATGCGTTGGTCAGATATATCGAATTTATCGATTGTTGATCTCAGGAGATAAATCAGAATAAGAATGATCAGATCATCTGTTTGTTGTCACCACTAATAGTACCGCACACTATGTTCTGTCGTCATTGACCAGCTAAATCTACACTTGTTGTAATGTTTGCTATAGATCAGTTTCTAAAGGTAACATTGGTGGTACGGTGTTAAAACGAGTAGAAGCAAGTATAACAAATGGTATTAGTTGCTCATTAAAGTTTTTATATAATAGCACAAAACAATAAAGGGAAAATGCTTCTTATATATAGCCATGTAAACTATAAAATATGAACTCTTCTGTTACATGCATTCATTATTGTTCAAATATCGACGCTCTCTGGTCCGATAATATATTCATCACATGTCATCGTATCTTCATGTTTCTCCCATAACCTGACTAAATTTAACTTTCAGTAAAATAACTGGTTGATTACTTTTTGGATTTTCTTTGGGCTCTTGTTCGGTTGCGTGGGGAATGAGGAAGAATAAACTATATTTTTATTCATTTTTTATTAACAAGAGATTTAATTCCCTCTAATCTATTTTTAACCGAAAACCTCCTTGCCATTCAAAACGGAATAGTATGGGGGTTTTATTTAGCCCATTGGAAGTTTTAATGTGGGAAATTGATACCCTGGGTTTTTGATACCTCAGATATCGTCGCATTTGGCAAATGGCAAATGAATTGAAGAGTGGTATAGCTGCAGTGAAGATCGGATTGTGATGGCTGGAATCCGTCGCGGGAAGGGATAATGTATATCGGATGTGAGTATGTGACAGCATCCCAGATGCCAAATCTATGGGATTTGAACTTAACTGTTATGTCAAAATCTGCAATATTAGTGTACTGATAGTATTCTGTAAGCAGTTAGCAGGAAAACAATTTCACCAGGAAACTACAAGACAGAATTCTCTCTTTTTATATCTGTTTGGTTAACCAATATAATTGTAGCTAGCAAGCAAGCATATTGCACTACTACAGATTTCATTTTTGCGACACGGTTTTTTTTTCCACCACCGGCCGGTTTACTAGAACCGGCGGCGATAATGCTTCACAATAATCGGTTCAAAAGCCGGTGGGGCGGCGTGTTGACACGAAAAACCAGCAATCTTCAGGATGAGTTGTGTGTGTATACACACAGCCTTGCATATAAACCAGAATTTTCTAAATGTACAGCTTTAATTAGCTGTTACAGCAATTGGTTGTGGTGAAGCTACTGCATTTTCCACATGGGACAGGCCATGCATGGTGCATGTTTATGTCATATATATATATATATATATATATATATATATATATATATATATATATATATATATATATATATATATATATATATATATATATATATACACAATGGTGCCAGCAACAACAATGACTGAGAATACCAGTATGCATGGTACGGCCACAGCTCTTCGTGAAACGACACATGCATGCAGCATGCGATCGAACCAATTCCGACCGGCCGGCTGATCGATGGAGCCGGTTTCGTAGGAACCAGGGATCAATCCCCTCAGCAGCAAGCTTCAGAATAGCATCTCTGAATTGAAACAGCCAGCCAGTCAGGCAGGATCCATCGCCTCACTGACCTGCAGCAGCCTTATCTCTGTGTGTGCCACGGAATATATCAGCCATCCATCCAACTTGCATCTGCATGCATGCATGCGCGCGGCTTTTCTCAGCAGATTGAGCTGCCGCTGCTTTCTGAACCAGCAGCCCAGCCTAGCTGACCTTATCAGATATGAGGCGGCGTTGCGTTGCGATGCTACGAGCCGACGACGTCGCGTTGCAGTAATCTTCCCTTCCGTTCCCTAGAGAACTCTTCCATCAGTGAGCTAAAAAGCTAGCTAGCAATGCAAGGCTAGAACAAAAAGATGCTCCTGTGACAGAGCACAGTTGCTATCTACCTGTATGATGCTGCATGCAGGGGCATCTGAAGAAAGTCAGATATTATCTGATCTTTTCTCTCTTGTGTTTCTTTTCCAATTTTTTTTAATACATGACGCAAACATCCGGCACAAGCATGGAGGATTGAATGTTTGGATAGAGAGATTCGTATCCCCTATATCTGCCTTGATAGTACTCGCCTGGAAAAGAAAGCATCAAAGGAGAGAGAGAGAGAGAGAAAGCTAGTGCTCTGTAGAGCAATCTCCATTGCTCTAGAATCCTTTGATTCTTCTTGGTTTGTTTGCTTAGTACTTGACTCCTCAAGTTCACAAGGGGTATTGTGGCTCCTGCCTGCAACTAGTTAGTTTGCCTCTAGGCCAGCCGATCAAATCCTACTGTGATCATTTCATTCAAGCAAACAAAATTACAGAATTAAATTCGTCAGCAGTTCAATTCAACTGCAATCTGTTCTCAACCATAGTTCAAATTAAAAACTGTCCGAGACATACAAGAGTCAACTTTTAGTTAGAATGATTTCTGTAGTGCTCACTGCCAGAAACAGCTGCTTTGCCGAGTGTCTAAAATTTTTTTGCCGAGTGCCCGACAAAATACACTCGGCAAAGTGCCGAGCACTCGGCAAATTAAAAGCTGGATTCCGGTAGTGGCTTTCACCTTCTCTACGGAAATCTATATAGGCGTGTGATGCATGGTACAATTCACATTGTCCTTGTGATTCTATACAATGTGCTTCACAAGGACGTCGTCCAGACCTAACCAAAGAGAGCTACACTGTTGCTATATGCCTTAAAGCTCATGACGTGCCGACACCTACGAGGATCTTATGCCTTGGTCTGTGCCATCCCATTTGATGTCCAAGTGGTCAACGAATTGGAGTTCAATTTTTTTTTTCCCATAGGCATCACGCTCCTTAGCTCAAACCAAAACGAGACTCGCTTTAGCAGATCCTTACATATCAAAATCTATCCATGCAACGCAAACAATTTGAATTCCACTACGAACATGCATAGCAATTGGGACCAGTTGTTGCCTATAGTTCTATCCTATACGTACCTATGCGATGAGGTCCAAGAGGCTGACTCTGTCATCCTTTCATCGTCGTCGTCACCTTCAGAGAGAATCCCCTTTGGATGAGCTGTGTTGATATGGATGCTTCTTTCTTTCCATTGTTCGATCTTCTTCAAGATGCACGATGTTTGTTTTTAGTGTAAAAGGCATGATGTTTTCATATAGCCACATTTTATTTATAGAAGGTGTGTGTAACAACTCTTAAAATCTCCAACAGCCAAAAAAACCTAACTTACAAAAACTTTTTGAGTTGTGAGCATATGCAATAACACAACATGTGAGTTGCTTCTTACTTGATTCTCTTGACTTTTTAATAAATGATTAATCAACTTTTGCAAACTAAGTTGCTATGAATGTGAATGGCTAATAGGATAAAGAATTATATAATTTAAAAGAAAAATAGAAAGAGAAAAGCAGCTAGTTAGCAGAGTAGCTAGCCTAGGTGGCTGATGCCGCGTCTTGCTTTCGACAAAATATTGTGGCTCGTCAACTTGCTCGCCTCGTGTCCAGCTCAACTCTGCTGGCTGACGCCGCGCCTTGCGCTGGATAAAATATTGTGGCTCGTCAACTTGCTCGGCTTGTATCCAGCTCGACTCAAATCGTTTTAGTTTTGTCACAAACTGAGCTAGCATTTAAGCTCAGTTTGTTAACGAGCCAGTTCGAGCTAAACTCGATCTAGCTCGTTAGTTTGGACGACAAGCTAGCATTTATTAGTAAAATAAAGCCTCCACTTGTGTTGGATGAACTAATAAACAATGAAATATATTAATTTGATATTGAATTGATGTGGTATGCGAAATTGTGAATATATTTACTCATTTCTAGTGTTAATTGGTCTAGAATTAATTAACAATTGATTATATTATTATATATATATATGTATTTTTTATTGTGGTTCACGAGTTAAAATAAGTCATCTACTCATCTTGAGCTTACAAACAAGCCGAGCGAGCTTCAGCTTGTTCGCTGCGGCTTGCTGCGGCTACGGCTGCGGCTACGGCTGCGGCTTCTACAGTATTTTTCTCTCTATAGATTACAGCTACAGTAGTCCAAACAGCTGCAACAGTGCCGGCTTGTTTTCTAGCTCGGTTCTAAGTTAGCCGAACTGAGGCGAGCTAGCTGAATATCATCCATATCCGCGTCTGCCCTCACTCTCCCCGCGTGCATTGCCGCACAGCCCTCCAGCTAGCCCAACTCGTGCCTCGCGCCCCCACGTAATGGCAGCTGAAGGCGCCACACCTGAATGCACCACCCAGGGCCAAAAGCGTCTGCACCCCGCCACACTAATCCAAGAGCGGCCCAGCCACCAAGGGGCTTTCGTCTGACGAGTATTGGTTGCTTTAGAATTATAGTAATATAATGCTGCAAATGTCAGTGCCGATTTTAATTGGTATATCCCCGAGGCATTGGTAACTGTTGAGATGCCCTTAAACAGTACTAATATTAAGTCATTAGTATCCATTGAAGACAACAACTAGTAAGTGTATTCATTGGTGTATTCAAACGGTACTAATGACTTACTCGTTGGAGACACCAACCGATATTAATGTATTTGTTTTGTAAAATATCTTCGTCTGTAGAGAGGCGTTTTGTTCCTATCACCATAAGCTTTAAAAAAGGGGTGTGATGCCTACCTTTTTTCTAAAAATTTCTTAAGTTTTCACTCATTTAAGTGTAGAAATGTTAGCAAATTTATCCTCTCATATAGTATGATTGAAATAGTTACTTTCTTTGTTTAGATATTTTAAATTATATGGTTGGCTGTATTTGGATCTAAATCAATCTCTAAAGAAATATTATGTAGATTACTAAGGGGACGTAGAAAATATAGGTTTAATGCATCTTATGATGAAGAGTATATAATATTTTTTGTTTTATCTTGTTATTTTAAATTGTATGGTTTGTTTCTAGATCTAGATTTTTAAATTTAACGAGTTCATCCTCTCATATGAGCATCGCTATAGATGCAATGTATTATTTTAAGTAGATACATATAACTGTTGACACCTTTTTGGAGGCGTCAATCACTCAAAAGAACCAGCGGCGATATTCTCTGGTCAGGCGCGGATGATCCGCGGCACAGGGCCGGACGGTCCGTGACCTGGCGCGAGGCGGCGGTGCTCTCTGGTCGGGCGCAGACGGTCCGCGGCACAGGACCGGACGGTCCGCGACCTGGTGCAGGAGCTCGAGTTCCCTGCCTGACGGCCGGACGGTCCGCACCCTAGGGCCGGACGGTCCGCGCGTACGCAGGGGCGGCGGAAGATCGCCGGCGGCGCCTGGATCTCGCTCCCGGGAGGGACCCCGTCAGGGAGGAGAGATCCTAGGAGTTGTCTAGGCTCGGGTAGACCGACCTAGACTCCTCTAATCGACGTAGAGTCGAAGAGAGGCGGAGAATTTGGGGATTGAGAGGCTAAACTAGAACTAGACTAGAACTACTCCTAGGATAAAATGTGAAATATAAGTTGTATTGATTCGATTGATGATGATTACAAATCGGCCGTAGACCTCTCTATTTATAGAGGAGGGGGGCTGGACCCTTTATCACCAAAACTCCGAGCAAATCCCGTGATTTTCGCCAACAAACGCGGCGAAAAACTCGGAACCCTAATCTGTTCTGCACGTGCGCGGACCGTCCGGCCCACAGGCGCGGACCGTCCGGACCGCGGACCATCCGGCCTCAGGGCCGGACTGTCCGCACCTCAATTTGGTGCCCAACATATGGCCCCCTGCCTTTTGGTGGAGATGAGCAAACCAAAAGCAAATAACTCGATGTGATTACATCGGTTCTCTTAGGCATCTTTCCACATACTAGGATGGTACTGCTTAAGAAAACGCCCATTCAAGGCTTTGGGTAAATCTTTGCCTTGTAATGTTTGCAATAAATAGGCGTTACCAGACATTACCTATTTTACTTTATATGGACCCTCCCAGCTTGGCGACCATTTACCAAACTTTCGGTCTTTACTCCTTAGAGGCAGGATGGTCTTCCACACCAGGTCCCCTACTTGAAATGACTTTGCTTTGACCTTCTTGTTGTAGGCCCTGGCTACTTTGATCTTGTCCTTTTCTATTGCTCCCAAAGCTATCACCCTCTTGTCGGTCACCTCATCAATATTATCCATCATTGAATTATAATAATCCATGACGGTTAGATCATTTTGTCTGGCGAACCTGACAGCATTCAAACTTATTTCCACAGGCAACACTGCTTCCTGCCCATAGACAAGCTCAAAAGGAGACACTTTAGTAACACTATGTTTAGATATTCTATGAGGCCATAAAGCTTCGGACAAAATCTTATGCCAATGCTTAGGATTATCAGATATCTTCTTTTTTGTCAAGTTGATCAATGTCCTATTACTAGACTCGGCCTGTCCATTGGCCTGAGCATAATATGGAGATGAATTAAGCAACTTAATTCTATATAATTCAGCAAATTCATGTACCTCCTTTGACATAAAAGAAGTCCCTTGATCTGTAGTCAAGGTCTGGGGAATGCCGAATCTATGAATAATATGCTCAGTTATGAACTCAATTACCTCCTTGTGTGTCATGTTCTTCAGAGCAACGGCTTCAGTCCATTTGGTAAAGTAGTCAGTGGCAACTAACACGAACCGATGCCTTTTCGATGATGAAGGATGAATTTCTCCAATAAAGTCTAATCTCCATCCTCTAAAAGGCCAAGGCTTGATGATAGGATGTAATTCGGCTGCAGGGACCAACTGTAGGTCGCTGAATTTTTGACACATCTGGCAACCCTTGTAGTACTTGAAACAATCAGCTATCATGTTAGGCCAATAAAAACCAGACCTTCGCAACAGCCATTTCATCTTTGGAGCCGATTGGTGGGTACCACAAATTCCTTCATGTACTTCGGCCATGGCCAATATAGCATCATCTGGGCCCAAGCACTTAAGCAGGACGTCGTTGACTATTCGGCGGTAGAGTGCATCACTCATCAAGATATACTTGAAAGTTGTTCGCCGAATGTTCTTATCTGTCCTGATATTGGGATTTCGTAAATAATTAAGTATAGGTGTCCTCCAATCACTCGCATCGACTTCATTATCAGCCGAATCAATTAAGAGAACATTTCTGGTAACCCCGGACGGTCCGGCGTCTTGACGCGGACGGTCCGCGACCTGGGGAATTGGCCCTGCACCGGTTATCAGATTTTCAGTGTTGTGAAATTTCCCTCGCTTTATCCGATAACCTGATGCGTCTTGTGCCAAATTGTTAGCTCTATAATTCTCAACTCTAGAGATATGCCGAATACTGAATTCGTCAAAAGAATGAATTATACCCCAACATTTTTCAAGGTAACTATTTAAAGTACCATCAAAACATTGATATTCTTCTAACACTTGTTGGACAACCAGCTGAGAATCACCAAATACCTTCACATGTTTTACTCCCATTCCATTTAAAAGTTCCAAGCCGAATAGGAGGGCCTCATATTCGGCTTGATTATTAGTACAATAAGTTTTCAATCGGCTAGAGAAGTCGAAGGAGACATTACTTGGTGAAACAAGTACGATGCCAATTCCTTGCCCTTCATTGCAAACCGATCCATCAAAATATAAAGTCCAAGGAGTAATAGTGAGGTATGACATGTCTAGTTTATGAATGTCATTAATCTGATGTTCTACAATGAAATCCGCTACGACTTGGCCTTTCATAGATTTCAATGATTCATAGGCCAAGTCATATTCTATGAGTGCATAAGCCCACTTACCAATTCTACCACTCATAATTGGGTTATGCAACATGTATTTGATCACATCGGCTTGACCAGAAACAGTGCAATGACTAGACAGTAAATAACATCTACATTTGGTGCATGCATAAAACAAGCATAAGCATAATTTCTCAATAAAAGTGTACCTTGTTTCAGCATCCACCAACCTTTGGCTTAGATATGTCACCACATGCTCCTTCCCCTCAGTTTCTTGTGTCAGAACAGCCCCAATGACCTTATCTTCAGCTGCAATGTATAATCAGAATGGTACTCCTGCTCGTGGCGCTTTTAATACGGGAGCCGAAGATAAGTATTTTTTGATGAGATCAAATGCTTCTTGCTGTTCTGCCCCCCAAGCGAATTCGGCATCATTCTTAAGCTGAAGGATAGGGATGAAGGCATCAATCTTCCCGGCTAGGTTAGAAATAAACCTTCGTAAATAATTCACCTTGTCGAGAAACTTCTGCACTTCGACTTTACAAGTCGGAGGTCCCACATTCCGAATAGACTTGATTCGGTCAGGGTCTATTTCTATACCATGTTCATGGATGACAAATCCTAAAAACTTACCAGCCGACACTCCAAAAGCACATTTACGTGGGTTCATTTTCAAACCATACCGACACATTTTATCAAAGGCTTTGCGCAAATCAACTATATGAGGACCAAACTCAGCCGATTTGACTACAATATCATCAATGTAGACTTCCACAGTGTTTCCTAACAACTCATGGAAGATCAGATTCATAGCCCTCTGATAAGTAGCACCAGCATTTTTAAGACCGAATGTCATGACAACCCATTCAAATAAACCAATGAAGCCTGGACATATAAAGGCCGTTTTAGACACATCTTCTTCGGCCATGAAAATCTGGTTATATCCGGCATTACCATCAAGAAAGCTAATAATTTTATTTCCTGATGCATTATTGATTAATGTGTCGGCTATGGGCATAGGATATTCATCTTTAGGAGTTGCTCTATTTAAATTGCGAAAATCAATGCATACTCTAAGCTTACCTGACTCCTTCTTCTCTACCGGCACAATATTGGAGACCCACTCTGCATATCTGCAAGGTCTAATAATATTAGCTTCTAGTAGCCGGTGGATTTCGTCCTTGATTCGTGGGAGAAGATCTGGACGAAAGGTTCTAGCTTTCTGCTTGAAAGGTCTGAAACCGGACTTAATAGGCAGCCGATGTTCGACGATCTCTCTGAAAGTTCCCTTTGGCCCGGGAACAGGATCTGGATGTCGCCTAGAGGGGGGGTGAATAGGCGAATAAAACTTATTACTTTAAAACTTAAATTCTTACTCTACTCGAAGACTTAGTACGCAGTGGAATGAGAAGACTCTTCGAGTAGGTCGCAGCGGAATGGAAGATCCTGTCTCAAAATGTCCTGCACTTCAAAGAAAGCTAGTACCACAAGTAAGTAGTGAAGTGCAGATATATAAGCGAGTAAGACAGAGAGTCAGGATACAATATAGAATAGAGCACACAGACGCAAGGATTTATCCCGAGGTTCGGCCAAGCCTGAAATGCTTGCCTAGTCCTCGTTGGAGTTAGCCACACCTGGGCTTGGAGTCTATTTCAACTCCTTCCTCCGTTTGCTCAGATCTGTCAGTATGACAGATAGAGCCTTTCACTATTGAGTGGGGTTACAACAGAACCGCGGCTGCCTACAAACTTCTTGGCAGCACCCCGGCAGAGTAACGATACGCTCAAGACCTTACTCTAGCTCTTAGCAGCACTACTCCTCTCTCTAAAGGCTTATAGCTGTGCCTCCTACACAAACTATAGAGTTACACACACGAGGGAGAGCGAGAATTGATTCCAATGAAGTATACACTTGTTGGCTGCTCTTGTTTTTGCTTGAGGCGCCTAGGGGTCCCTTTTATAGGCACAAGGGGCCTAGGAGCCGTTGGAATCCCATTTGGAAGGCAATACTTTCTTTCTGTCGGGTGGCGCACCGGACAGTCCGGTGCACACCGGACACTGTCCGGTGCCCGATTTCTTTCCTTCTACGTCGAAGCCGACCGTTGGCAGTCTTGGAGCCGTTGGCGCACCGGACATGTCCGGTGCACACCGGACAGTCCGGTGCCGTCTTCTAGCCGTTGGCTCGGCCACGTGTCCCGCGTAGATTGCGCGGCCGACCATTGGCCCGGCCGACCGTTGGCTCACCGGACAGTCCGGTGCACACCGGACAGTCCGGTGAATTTTAGCCGAACGCCGTCGGCGAATTCCCGAGAGCGGCTACTTTACGCCGAGCCAGCCTGGCGCACCGGACACTGTCCGGTGCACCACCGGACAGTCCGGTGTGCCAGACTGAACTAAGTCTTGGCTGTACACAGCCAAGCCTTTCGCACCTCTTTCCTTTTCTTCTTCTTTCTGTTTCTATCACTTAGACAAGTATATTAGTCCACAAAACCGATGTACTAAGTCTAGAAACATACCTTCTCTTAATTATTATATCCATAGCATTTCACATGCTTGAGCTTTGATGTTGGATTCAAAAATCATCAAGTCGGCTTGACTTGATCTAGATTTACATTACTTGGCTCCAACATCCTGTAAAGGTCACATAGAACATCTCCAAACATAGGAACAGCCCAAACTAAAGATCAAGGTGAACTTAGCTCTTTTAGGCTGCTTCCAGTTCTGGTTTTGACACTTGTTCTCCTTCTAGTGACCTTGATCTCCTTCTTAGAGCTTGATCTTGAGCCTTATGACTTACACCACATAACTGTAGCTGTTACCTCATTGGCTGTAAGTCACGTTCTTATGTAGTGATCCTTGATGTGCCGTAGCTGTTCTCAACTTGATCACCCTTGACTTTGCAAGCCTTCTTCTTCACCCTTGGCTTTGGGTTCCTCAGCCTCCTTGACCTTCTCCCGTGCACTTGGTACCTCGAAGCTCTTCTTGCCTCCGTCCTTGGCTTGATCAGTTGTCTCCTAGCTACGCACCCGAGTCTCACTTTATGCAATGTCCATCCTACTTGTGATGTCCATCATGTATCCATAATCCAGTTCTTGGACCATCACAATTGTTCACTTGTGTTGAATCCTGTAGGCTTTACCTTAAGCACCTGTTCAACACTTAGTACACTTGTTAGTCCTTTAATTGAGTTGTCATCCAAACACCAAAACTCACAAGAGAGCTTTCAATCTCCCCCTTTTTGGTGATTGATGGCAACACAATTAAAGCTTACATAAGATTAAGATTTGAAGCACAAATTTTGAATTCTAAGTTTATAGAATGCTCCCCCTAAATATGTGCTTACTTCAAAAACATAATCTTGACCTCAGACGCCAATTTGCACATACTTAGGCAATTCGAAACATTTCTACACCTTAGCACTTTTTAGGATGCATTGTCAAGAATCAAACCATGATACTATAACACACAAATGCACATAATCAAACACACAAATGCACATAATCAGAGTTAAACACCATTCAAATTAGTGGATATATCACAGGAATATCAACCTACCACTATTCACCATTAAGATACTAATTTAAACTAAGATACCAATTTAAAGCAATCTTAAAGCACCATTAACCACATGCATCATTATCCACATGACTGTCTCCAATGAACACAATAGATGCCAATTAATTCATAGCAACGGAAGCACTAGTCCATATGATGCAACACATATAATACTGCAGGAAGCAACTGCAGGAAGCACTAGTCCATATGATGCAACACATATAATACTGCAGGAAGCATATGAACAACACACTAGCAAAGCTTAAACTAACACATCACCCCTTAGGATAAGCTTTCCTCTCAGGTTGAGATAAGCTTTAATGCACAAATTCTCCCCCTTTGACATCAAACACCAAAAACCATACTCGAGCAAGAACAAAGGATGATGTCAAGGGACAACAGGGTGACAAGGGGGAAAACGACTATCAGAAACTCCCCCTTACTTATTGAACATATGCACTATCAACATTTAGGTAAGATACATATATGCAAAAAGATTAATACTCCCTTTGTACCTTTACCATGTTGTAGTGTACTTCCCATCTTGAAAGTATCTGATCTCTCAAGAGCTTCTTCACACTTGTGCCTGATTCTTTATCCTTACTTTTTCTTGTTGCTAAGACACCAAACTTAGAACAAGTTATAGTATTTGGCAAAAAAAAAAAAGAAACTTCCATTCTTATGATTATCAAAAGATGTCAATTGAAGTAGACTATCACGGCTACTAATTGAAAGATACCAATTGCAAAAGTTCATTTATTATCATAGCTCCATGATATTTAAGAATAAGCATCTATTATCACCAGATATTATAGAGCATGAGCAATCTAAAAATATGCACTTACTCACGACTTGAGATACCAATTTCCTGACTTACAGAGGTACCCAAGTCCTGATTGCTCCATTTCTTGCTTATCTTCTCTTTTCCACCTAGAGACTATACAAGATTGCTCAAGAAACAGTTAGTCTCAAAAGACACAAGTTATGTGTGCTCCCCCTCAAGTTGTGCATCAAGTATTTGAATGACTTGCACTTTGCACATTCTAGCTTCCTTAGATCTAGAGGGGATCACAACATACCTTGGTCAAGGCATACTCTACCACTTTCATCACCCAAAGATGCCAATTTGAATATCAAATGAAACGCCACTTAACACCAATTGAAGGCTAAATGAAGGGTTGACTAAATACAACAATGCACGCCTCAGTGGCACCTAAGCCAATTGAATACTCACAGGAAGTCTTAATATTTACGCAACTTGTACATGCTTCATACTTAACTATCATTGCATATACCAATTGAAGATCAGCAAAATATCTAAGCATGTCATTATTAAGACGGTTTCTTAGGTGCACAAAAGAAACAACATTTTAAAGGCATAAATTACCTAAGCCAAGATATTACCAATCGAAAGACAAGAACATAGCTATGATCACAATGAATGGAATTTCAAGAATATTTAATGAAATTGCATAGCTCTATTTTCCATACCTTTGCCTTTATGAGAGCACTTGTTATCACCAATTCAGGGCTCCTTTTGCTTATGCACCTCATAGCTCAAAAGGGTACGACATGGATTTGAAATTCAAACAGTACCAAACTAGGGTAATCATGTGAACATGGACTAAACAATATGTCATAATTGCACATAGCATGACTTACAAAAAGTTGCAGGTTTATCCATATACACAAAGAGAGTTAATTGTTGTGGATATAACAAATGAAAGAGCTACCCATGAATGATTCAAAAGATATATCCTATATAGCAACAGTCATGATTAAGCACACATCATTATGATTCATTTAACACAGGCAATCATAAAGCATAACTACTCCAAAGACAGATATCACAACAATCCAACTTAAGAGCAATACTAAATTGCAATTATGTACTTAGAATACACGGGGTACCGTCCTTTGGAGAGCTAGTTGTAGATTCTCATCAAAGTCCTTTTACTTGATTCACCAATAATGATTAAGGACCTATACACCTTATTTTACTTGAGATGAACATGGGATTAGTATCTCACAATAATTCAACCTTGGGACAATAAACACAAAAACAATCAACAGCTTAAGCATAGAATTTTAGACAACTGTCTTAAGCTCTCCCATGGTCTCCAGTCCATCTCAGGGCACCTGCATGGTCTAGTTAGCACAGTTTGGTACCCATCTCTGGATGGGTCCATAATGATCATTTAAATGTGCCTTTGGTACCCAAATTGCCTTTGTGCTAGTTCTAGGTGATCTCGTTATAGATCTAGCACAAGTGTATGATTTGGGTTTCCTACGCGAATAAGATTGACACAAATTCACTTGCTTAGGAATCTTACCTTTATAACATACCTTGGATAGATGACCCTGCTCACCACACTTGTAGCAGAAGCGTCGCTCAGCCTGACATGACGCTTGCTGTGTGTCATTTTCCTTGGTGAGGGTCATCTTGGAGGATGCACATCCTTGATTCTTCATGACCGGACATGAAGTGATCGTGTGGTCCTTATTGTTGCATCCAAAACAACTCCTTGTCCCTTCATTCTTGTCTTTGTACGGACAAGATGCGATGAGGTGGCCTAACTTCTTGCACTTGAAACACTTCCTTTTTCCTTTTTTGTACTCGAATGACATGGAGAGAAGGTCAGTGCAAACAACATGATTAATTGAATCTTTACCTTTTTCCAAGCTCATGTTGATTTCTTCATCTTTAGGAACATTTTTCTTATTGAGCTTGACACTTGCTGCAGTTTTTCCTTTCTCAAGCTTCTTCACCACGCGCCCGTGGATATCTTGAGAGAGTTGAGCAATGTGTCTTCTCCTCAGTTGTCTTTGCTTTTTGTTCCCACACAATTTCTTTTGTGACCCTGCAGCTTGATGCTCATTCAAACATTTGCTTTCTTTTGAACAGCAGGGGTTAGCACATGGTGATGAAATATCTAAATGTGTACTTGTGCAAGTATGAAGTTCACATGAATTTAAGTTCGTAATTACGACCTCATGAGCAACTTCAAGCATGATATGGTCATCAACTAGTTTATTATGAGAATATGACAACATATCATACTCTTCACCTAGAGCAAGTTTTTCTAAATTTAGAATATCTACTTGTCTCTTAAGCATGGCGTTTTCCATTTTAAGTTGAGCAACACAGGATAAGGCATCATCATTATTTCTTTGCTCAAATAAAATAGATTCATACCGTTGGACCAAATTATCATGAGAGCACTTTAGCTCCTCATGTTCTTTGGTCATCTTCTCCAGGCTGTCGTTGGTTTTGGTGAGAGTCTCCTCTAGCCTGAGAAGCGTCTCGCCTTGTTCCTTGTTCCTCCTCAACAACTTAACCAAGAGCACTTTGTCTTCTTTGTTGAGATGGGTGTAGAACCGGCGAATCTCCTCTTCTTCCACATCATCCGGTCTCATTTTCCCTGTCATTATTATAAGTGGAAGCAATACAGGAAAATGTACCTAGTGGTGATGAAGACTCATCCTCGCTATCATCCTCATATTCCTCCTCATCATCGCTTTCGTCTCCACTATCATTGTTAGCAATAAGACACTTATAACTAGTGGAAGACAAACCTGTCGAAGAGGTGGATTCATCGTTGGGTGCCCATCGTTCTTGATTTTCTCCTTTTGAAAGTTTAGTACAAGCAATAGATGCAGTACAATTTGCCACACAATATTTTACTTTAATTCTATTCCATAAATCATGAGCATCAACAATTAAATCATTACCACTACTCATGATGGCAAAATAAGCACCTCTAGAAAGAGAATCAACTAAGATGCTGCAAGCACGGTGATTGAGAGAAAAACATCTTAGTTCATCATTGGAGGGATTTTTACTAATATCAGATGGAAAAATACTTCTACTAAAGATCTGTCTCAAATCAGAATCAATACTCATGAAAGCATTATAAATAGAGACAGACCAAGATTTGTAATTAGAGCCATCGCCTAAAAGAATTTCTACAGTTACCTCTTGTGACGACATCGTTATCTCCGGACGGCTAAGCCCACACTGGAGAGGCCTAGCTCCGATACCAATTGAAAGTTCCCTTTGGCCCGGGAACAGGATCTGGATGTCGCCTAGAGGGGGGGGTGAATAGGCGAATAAAACTTATTACTTTAAAACTTAAATTCTTACTCTACTCGAAGACTTAGTACGCAGTGGAATGAGAAGACTCTTCGAGTAGGTCGCAGCGGAATGGAAGATCCTGTCTCAAAACGTCCTGCACTTCAAAGAAAGCTAGTACCACAAGTAAGTAGTGAAGTGCAGATATATAAGCGAGTAAGACAGAGAGTCAGGATACAATACAGAATAGAGCACACAGACGCAAGGATTTATCCCGAGGTTCGGCCAAGCCTGAAATGCTTGCCTAGTCCTCGTTGGAGTTAGCCACACCTGGGCTTGGAGTCTATTTCAACTCCTTCCTCCGTTTGCTCAGATCTGTCAGTATGACAGATAGAGCCTTTCACTATTGAGTGGGGTTACAACAGAACCGCGGCTGCCTACAAACTTCTTGGCAGCACCCCGGCAGAGTAACGATACGCTCAAGACCTTGCTCTAGCTCTTAGCAGCACTACTCCTCTCTCTAAAGGCTTATAGCTGTGCCTCCTACACAAACTATAGAGTTACACACACGAGGGAGAGCGAGAATTGATTCCAATGAAGACTACACTTGTTGGCTGCTCTTGTTTTTGCTTGAGGCGCCTAGGGGTCCCTTTTATAGGCATAAGGGGCCTAGGAGCCGTTGGAATCCCATTTGGAAGGCAATACTTTCTTTCTGTCGGGTGGCGCACCGGACAGTCCGGTGCACACCGGACACTGTCCGGTGCCCGATTTCTTTCCTTCTACGTCGAAGCCGACCGTTGGCAGTCTTGGAGCCGTTGGCGCACCGGACATGTCCGGTGCACACCGGACAGTCCGGTGCCGTCTTCTAGCCGTTGGCTCGGCCACGTGTCCCGCGCAGATTGCGCGGCCGACCGTTGGCCCGGCCGACCGTTGGCTCACCGGACAGTCCGGTGCACACCGGACAGTCCGGTGAATTTTAGCCGAACGCCGTCGGCGAATTCCCGAGAGCGGCTACTTTACGCCGAGCCAGCCTGGCGCACCGGACACTGTCCGGTGCACCACCGGACAGTCCGGTGTGCCAGACTGAACTAAGTCTTGGCTGTACACAGCCAAGCCTTTCGCACCTCTTTCCTTTTCTTCTTCTTTCTGTTTCTATCACTTAGACAAGTATATTAGTCCACAAAACCGATGTACTAAGTCTAGAAACATACCTTCTCTTAATTATTATATCCATAGCATTTCACATGCTTGAGCTTTGATGTTGGATTCAAAAATCATCAAGTCGGCTTGACTTGATCTAGATTTACATTACTTGGCTCCAACATCCTGTAAAGGTCACATAGAACATCTCCAAACATAGGAACAACCCAAACTAAAGATCAAGGTGAACTTAGCTCTTTTAGGCTGCTTCCAGTTCTGGTTTTGACACTTGTTCTCCTTCTAGTGACCTTGATCTCCTTCTTAGAGCTTGATCTTGAGCCTTATGACTTACACCACATAACTGTAGCTGTTACCTCATTGGCTGTAAGTCACGTTCTTATGTAGTGATCCTTGATGTGCCGTAGCTGTTCTCAACTTGATCACCCTTGACTTTGCAAGCCTTCTTCTTCACCCTTGGCTTTGGGTTCCTCAGCCTCCTTGACCTTCTCCCGTGCACTTGGTACCTCGAAGCTCTTCTTGCCTCCGTCCTTGGCTTGATCAGTTGTCTCCTAGCTACGCACCCGAGTCTCACTTTATGCAATGTCCATCCTACTTGTGATGTCCATCATGTATCCATAATCCAGTTCTTGGACCATCACAATTGTTCACTTGTGTTGAATCCTGTAGGCTTTACCTTAAGCACCTGTTCAACACTTAGTACACTTGTTAGTCCTTTAATTGAGTTGTCATCCAAACACCAAAACTCACAAGAGAGCTTTCACTCTCAGCTTAGTCCAGGCATCTCAGTGTAATTCCAAGCAAAACAATCTGAATATTCCTTCAATAGACCGATCATCTCATTTCTAGGATTGGTCTCCAGGGTCTTGTTTACAAAAGTCGGCCTTGGAGTGTTACCATCTCCTATGTCAATCTCCTCCAAAGGATCGACCGATGTAAATCCCTGTCCTAGTTTATCAAGATCTCTGAATTCCTCTATCATGTCCCCCATAGAGGAATCAGATGGTCTTTGTGTGATGGCGGACTTTCCGGTCTCGAGGACCGTATCATCCGTAATACTGTCTTTTCGCTGCGGTAGATGTTCGATCTTAAAATCCGAACTGTTTTGGGAAAGACCAGACCATCCGGCTTTGGGAGCCGAACTGTCCATGACCGAAGACTCATAAACTTTGTGTGTATTCATCATTTAAACTCTATTTAGGATTTAGCCGATTCTCCATCGGCTCTAGCATTACAGGAATGAAACCTTTCTTATCTATACTTATGAACTGATAATCAGAAAAATCTACTCCTGTGAGACATGTAGCAGTCTCATAAGTCCAGAGTACAGGGGCATCGGTCACAGCGATGCAGGCCGATACATCAGCATGTACTTGTTCTACCTCATTGCCTACCCATTATATTAGCATTTGATGTAATGTAGAAGGTATATTGATTGGCATGAATCCAATCTCTGCCCAGAATTAAACTGTAATTTCCTTCTACATCAGCGACGAAGAATGCAGCAGCAAGGGTCTTAGTCCCGATGGTTAATTCAACGGACGTGACTCCCCTAGCTTTAATCGAACTATCCCCAACACCACTGAGGGTCATGTTGGTCTTGACAAGTTCTTCATCTTGTTTACCTAATTTTCTGTATAATGAATAAGGCATTAGATTTACAGCCGCCCCTCCATCTACCAACATCTTAGCAATCGGTATTCCATCAATGTGACCACGCATGAAGAGCGGCTTTAAATGATTTACCGATTCCTTTGGTTTAGTAAAGGCGGCTTCTTTAGGACCGAAATCGAACTGGGCAACAACAGGTTCATCATCGCCGATAATAGTACAATTGGCAGAAAATGTAATAACATTTACGTCCATACCTGGGTGTTCTGGAGAAGCCTCGTAGTCGACCAAGTCTTCTCCCAGCAGGTCGTCTTCTTCCATTGATGTTGGCGTGTCGTTGGAGGCTTCCTCGTGTGGTGCGGACGGTCCGGACTCCGAGGGCGGACGGTCCGCGCCTGGTGCAGATTGCCCAGTCTTGCTGGCCAGGCTACCTGCCATACCTGCATGGTGCTGTACAAGTGTTGTTTCATTTTCTATTTTTGTGGCCGTTTGTTTTTCCTCAACGGCCTTTGGTCTCCATTTCTTTTGCGGTGGCGGGTACTGTGGATGTGTGTCATTGAATATCTTTTCCTCCTCCTTTTCCTGGCTCTCCTTCACTCTTAGGCGTTGTAATTTCCGCTTTTGGGACCGTGTCAATCCCGCTGGGCACCATCGAGGCATGGAGTATTTTGGATCGGCTGTTTTGATGATAGCCGTATCTTCTTCTTTGGTTATGTTGGCCGATTCACCAAAAATCATTGGCCCTTTATTATCTTCCTGTATGACAACGTCTGTAGTACCTATTTTGATGACGTCCTTCTTTGTTGTCCTTTCGGTTGCTGCAGGTACATGCCCCCTGCCGGATTGGTCGGCCTTGGAGGCCGAGTAGTCCGGCAATCCTGTTGGGTCTGTGCTTGGTGACCGGATTGAGCGGTGCTCAATCGGTCTTGTACTGGTGGCGTCAACCTGTCAAAAACAGATGTTTGGGGTGCCCCCCAGACGGGGTACTGTGGCTTCCCAAATGGATATGGTGGCATGCCCCACATTTGATTTGGGACATATGGTGGAGGTAAATATGTGTATGGATATGGCATAGGCGGATAAGGTGGAGGTGTCCATGTAGGTATGTTAGGTCTCAGTTGCACAGTATGACCTTTCATTTCTTCCGATTGGTGAGGTGGTCCAATCGGCCTTACCTGACGCTGCTCATGAATGGGTGAGCGAGGTCGCTTTGCTGGCCGGTCACTGGGGCCGGCCTTCTTTTTTACGTATTTAGACAATAATTGATCAAAAGTTGGGCCAGCTTTGACCAACCGACCAGCCGCCTTGAATGTATTTGTTTTCCACGTACCTATCTCTGGTCGTCGTGGTTTGAAAGTACGTGGTCGTTGTGAGTCTTGAGCACGGCCGGACCGTCCGCGCCTATGTGCCGGACCGTCCGGGATGCGCAGCACGGGTTCCTGCATCTGTCTCCCTGTCTGCGCTTGCCCCCCCCCAGTGCTAGAGGCTGTGATGGTCACCTTCAGGGTCTCCCCTCCATCGGGAGTCTTCTCGGCCACCACTTTCCTGCAAGAAACTTTACGACCCTCATCAGCCTCTTTAGCATCGCCGATGACTGTCTCTTTGCCTTTGTCTTTATCGGCTGTGTTCGGCCGAACCAGGACTTTCTTGCCCTCGAAGTCGATCATGTTCATCGGAAAGGGCTCTGTATCTACCTGCATTTCTTGAAATTTCAATCGTCCCTCGTTAATGGCCGATTGAATCTGTCGACGGAATACATTACAATCATTAGTGGCATGAGAAAATGAGTTATGCCACTTGCAGTACGCACGACGTTTTAGCTCATTGGCTGATGGGACAGTGTGATTTATTTTAATGTTGCCATTTTTGAGTAATTCGTCAAATATTTTATCACACTTACCAACATTAAACGTAAACTTAACCTCCTCTTGCCGTTTCTTTTGAGTCGGCTGTGAGGAGGAACAAGCCGAAGATTTGGCCTGCTTTGGCCAAACCATTTCAGCAGCATACACTTCTACTGATTCGTCATCTAAGCTACTTTGGTCGCATTCTACTATATGTACGTTGTGACGAATTGTTTTAGCAGTTTCTTTGCTCTGGCTTTCACAAGCCAAAGCTCTCTGGTGTAACCGTGCTAGTGTAAAAAATTGGATACCTTCTAATCTTTCTTTTAAATAATATCGTAGACCATTAAAGGCTAATCCTGCTAGCTATTTTTTTGCTAAATGAATTTGGAAGCATCGGTTTCTTGTATCTCGGAATCTCCGGATGTAATCATTAACCGATTCATCTTTTGCCTGTCGCAATGACACTAAATCTACCAAATCCAACTCGTAGTCACCGGAGAAAAAATGGTCATGAAATTTTTGTTCTAGATCCCACCATGATGAAATGGAATTAGGAGGTAAAGTGGCATATCATGCAAACGCGGTTCCTGTTAGAGATAATGAAAACAAACGTACGCGAAATGCCTCTGTGTCGGCCAATTCTCCTAATTGTGCTAAAAACTGGCCTATGTGTTCACACGTGTTCTTTCCTTGATCACCCGAAAATTTTGCGAATTCGGGTATCCTGGTTCCTTGTGGGTATGGGTGGTGATCAAATCGGCTGTCATAAGGTCTCCGATATGATTGCCCCCCAGGGACCATGCTTACTCCGAGCTTATCTCGGAACGCCCCGGCTATTTCTTCCCTTACTATATCAATGGCAGCCGGTGCAAGACCACCGGCTCTCTAGTCAAATATAGGTGGGGTTGGTTGTACGTTAGTATGTTGTCTTTCCCCCCATTGGTTTGAGCTACGTGGTGTATTTCCGTTTGCCCTATATGGCTCATAGGTTTGATCGTTTCTTTCCGGCCTTCTAGGTGGGGCCGGAAAGCTTTCCTGGGCTCTGGATCTTGAATTAATGGGCTGGTGCATCGCATAGTGTGATGGGAAGTGTTGCTGGGATGGGTGAGGATTCAGGTAATAATCTTCCTCAAAAGACTCATGCGCGGGCTGTCCGGATATGTACCCGGACCGTCCATGGTTATATGCGGACCGTCCGTCGTTGTATGCGGACGGTCTGACTGGGTAGTTTAGATTCTGTGCCGTGTGCGGTGGCTCGGGCGCATATCTAGGTAACTCATTAAAAATAGGCCCGACTGTTGCTGGCCCGAACGGTCCACGCTCACGTGCGGACGGTCCGGGCATGTGCAGATCGGCTGATTTGCTGCTGATTTGCGGTTGCTTAGGGTATGTGTCCATTGGCATCCCATAAAGGGGTTGTGACTGGTCGTGACAACCTGTAGCTGATGTATTACGCGTGTTACCCCCTAACTCAACCTCATGCGAAGGAAAATTTGCGATATTAGATTTATCAAATGCACGTACTAGTCTCTTAAAATCGCTTTGCATACCCCCTATGATGTTATGCATTTGTTCACGTTGCTCTTCTACATAATTTCTAAGAGATTGTAGCTCGTTGGTATTACTTACATTGGGGATATCTGGTGTGGGTTGGAGCGAAGCCGGATCCGTCGCCCGATGTCAAACGACTTTGTTGTTCCTGTCCACTTTGAAGTTGGCCAAGAATTTTGCTTTTGCCTCCTGGATCATATGCTCCTTGTGCTCCTCAAACTGAAGTTGTTCGTCAGCCGGCAAGGTTTCCCAAGTCGGCTCTATGATGTTGCTTGGGGAAATATCAGAGCTATCCCTTGAACCGGCCATTAAGGGCCGATTTGATGCATCTATATTTGTCTTCCCCAGTGGAGTCGCCAAAAAGTATGTTGACACCTTTTTGGAGGCGTCAATCACTCAAAAAACCAGCGGCGGTGCTCTCTGGTCAGGCACGGACGGTCCGCGGCACAGGGCCGGACGGTCCGCGACCTGGCGCGAGGCGGCGGTGCTCTCTGGTCGGGCGCGGACGGTCCGCGGCACAGGACCGGACGGTCTGCGACCTGGTGCAGGAGCTCGGGTTCCCTGCCTGACGGCTGGACGGTCCGCGCCCTAGGGCCGGACGGTCCGCGCGTACGCAGGGGCGGCGGAAGATCACCGGCGGCGCCTGGATCTCGCTCCCGGGAGGGACCCCGTCGGGGAGGAGAGATCCTAGGAGTTGTCTAGGCTTGGATAGACCGACCTAGACTCCTCTAATCGACGTAGAGTCGAAGAGAGGCGGAGAATTTGGGGATTGAGAGGCTAAACTAGAACTAGACTAGAACTACTCCTAGGATAAAATGCGAAATATAAGTTGTATTGATTCGATTGATGATGATTACAAATCGGCCGTAGACCTCTCTATTTATAGAGGAGGGGGGCTGGACCCTTTATCACCAAAACTCCGAGCAAATCCCACGATTTTCGCCAACAAACGCAGCGAAAAACTCGGAACCCTAATCTGTTCTGCGCGTGCGCGGACCGTCCGGCCCACAGGCGCGGACCGTCCGGACCGCGGACCGTCCGGCCTCAGGGCCGGACTGTTCGCACCTCAATTTGGTGCCCAACAATAACATAGTGATTTTCTATTAGACCTTATATCGTTTGAGCTATAATATGTGCAAATGTAACATAATTTAGGGGACAATAGCAATTTTAAGGTTGTATTTACATTCAAATCAATTGCTAAATAATTATTCTATAGATAATTTGAAGGATCGAATAAGTGACTAGAGGAGAGTGGATGGGGCCAAAAGAAATCCTTGTATTGTAGCACTCTTGGCTTGATTCCCAAAGTTCAACCCAACACCTAAAGACACAAAAAACTCCAAAAGGGTCAAATCAAGAACACCTTAATCACTTGTCGATTAGATGATCCAAACAAGTTCATGGGATGATTATAAATCCACTAAACCAAAAATAATTTGATTTGAACAGTAAAAAGTCAGAGTAAAGACCAAAAAGGAGACCCTTAGAGCAGAGCGACAGTGTCGGCCGTAAATCTAACAGTGACACGCGTGGAGTGGTAGTGTCGTGTGACAAAATTTGCTCTGATTGCCTGCAAATTTTGTAGACAACAAGAATAGAAGAAGGAGAAATGACTTGAGAAGTTTGAGCACCAAAATATGAAAACATCTAACCTATATTAGAAAACTCCAACCAAATTGAGGTTTTGTCAAAAGTGCAAATATGTTAGAAAACTAGTCCCTGAATTAGATCAACTCATACCAAAGGTTGCAATGATTCGATGAGTGTTTTTAAACCAAAGATCAACCCCAAGACACATCCTAAAATTGCAAAGCTAAGAATTAACTCAAAAACTCAATCAAAAGAGTAAGGATGAGAGGAAGCAACTCAAGAATAAAAACCCATCAGATTTTGACTCAAATTGAAAACCCAGAGGCAAAGTGTGGAGGTTCGTCCTCTAGCTCAGGGAACCAATCGTTGAACTCTGCGTCCTTGAGATGTCCTCAACAGTGATGTGCAAGGGGGCCTCCTCAGGTAGTGAAGGGGGTGGGAAGACTCTAGTGTTGATGCAAATGTGGCCTCTGGTACTCTCCCTGTTGGCGGTCAAATGGGTACATGCCATCTGGAAACAAAGCAAGAGTATATCAACTTAGTTTCTATTGGGTAAGAATAACATAAGTTTTTACCTTAAAGGGGAGACTAAGTTTGAGTAAAATAGGGTTAAGGTCAACTAGTTCTACCCTAGGATTTCGTCAGTCAACAGGGCTTTGATACCACTTCTACCACACTCAATTTTAGGGACAAAATTGAGTGTCTATACATGTAATCAGTACAATAATCACATGTATAGCGACATCATATAGTGGATTATATCAAAACACATTGCTTCATTAATACGAAACAAGCATTTATTATAACTGAAAGTCGCCTAAAGGGGCGTGAATAGACGAAACTTGTAAATTATAAACTTTGAACATGAACTTCACCTGGGGTTAGGATTAGAAACAAATTATAATGAATATGGAGTGCATAATAGAGTTCTTCTTGCTATGAGTTGCTCAATCAATGTCGATAACTTTAGGTGCAAACTAAAAGATTGTGAGCAAGAGAACTTTAGAGAGAGGGAAGAGGAAGAATCAAATCACAAGTTAATGATCAACACAAATGAACACAACGATTTGCTTCCCGAGGTTCGGTTCCAATGAACCTAATCCCCGTTGAGGAGGCCATGAAGGTCGAGTCTTTTTCAACCCTTTCCCTCTCTCAAACAATCACTCAGACCGTTTGAGTGCTTCTTCTTAATCTCAAGGATCACTAAAACCCCGCAAGGATCACCACACACTTAGGTGTCTCTTGCTAGCTTTACAAGTCACTAGAGTTTAGAAGGAGGTGAAGAAAGCACGATTAAAAGCCAAGCAACAAGAGCAACAAATGAAACACAAGTCACACTCTCTCAAGTCACTAATCACTATTGATCACTTGCTCAATTGCGGCACTTGGAGAGGGTTGGAAGCTTTGGATGTGTCTTGGAATGAATTTCTTGCTCTTGTATTGAATGTATATGAGTGGAGTCCTTGGATGGATTGAATGGAGATGGTTGGGGTTGTATTTATAGCCACCAACCACTTCCTAGTTGTTGCCCTCTTACTGCCGACCGCGGACGGTCCGCGCCCTTGGTCCGGACGGTCTGCCCCTACACATCAACGACTGAAATCGCAACGGTCAGCAGTAACTGCTATATCAATGGCTACAAGTGCATTAAATGTGTCGTTAGATGTTAGACGGTGCAGTCACGGATGGTCTGGCCGTGCATCCCAGACGGTCCACGAGGACGCTAAAAATGCATTTTACTGAACCCGTCATCTTCAGGTTTTTTCTGGTTTTTGAACGGTCGAACGGTCCGCGCCTGTGACCGGATGATTCATGCTTGGTCTCGGACGGTGCTCGCTTCTCCTTTGGACAGTCTGTAGTGTAAACTCACGTTTTTGTAGTGTTCCTATCCGAGGCTCACCCTGGTGTCACGGACGGTCCGCCGCAAGGGCCCGGACAGTCCACGCTCAAGAGAAATTCCAAAATACTTCTCTTGTCCGGAATAATCTACGTTATTCCGAATAGTTGACTTAGTATTGATGTATATGAACTTTATGCACCTGAGAAATGATCACTAGGCAAACTAGTTAGTCCATAAGATTTGTGATGGTTGTCAAACACTAAAATCGATTATAGGAAATAGTTGAGGCCATTTCCCTTTCAACAACACCTATATTAAATCAATCCACTTATAGACCCTCCAAGATCGACTGGTAGATCGTAGGCCTAAAACTCCTAGACCCAAGAGTTCCAAGAGTAGCTATATAGTGGGCTAGCTTGAGCGGTTGCTTTTAGTTGGTCAAGTTGTATTTGTATTTGTAAAGCATAATGATTCCTTTTGTAAAACATTTGTCATGTAAAACTTCGTTACAATCTAGTAACTTCAATGTTCATGGCATCCCACAATGAACCATCCACCAAGTCTCATGGTGAACCGTTATAGTATAATAACCCTTGAAAACCCTTTCATTGCATCCCATAATGAACCATTCACAAAGTCTCATGGTGAATGTTTTGAAAATCGTTCATTGCATCTCACAATGAACCATCTACCAAGTCTCATTGTGAACCCTTTTGAAACCATCATGAGCATTGGCCCCTTGATGTTTTGCTTTGTAAAACACTAATCTATGAGGATCTGAAGGTCGATTTCAACCTTGAGCATGGCTGGTTAACTAGATATACACTCTACCAAGGTTGTACAAATGTACCCACAAGTCAAGGTACCCACTTGTCCGGGTTTGTAAGACCCTTCACCTCTTCGAGGGAGGAGCGACAGGGTTCACTATGGGACCTTTATGAAGGGTCCCTCATGCATATAAGTTCATGAAAAAATACTTTAAAGTGAACTCCCATAATATCTCTCCTCCACAAACCACACATGTAGGCCCTCAAGGGCACCTCACCCAAGGCCTAGTCAAGCGTCAGTGGGGCCAAAGATCCTTCTCTTGTTCCCATCTTCCACGACTAATGTCCACACAAGTTCTCCTAATTAGTTGGTCAAGGCTAGAGACCATATAGTCCTTATGGTTGTACTGTTGTCCTAGATGGTCGCTCGGTGAACCGGTCCTTAGGGTGAGGCACTTGAGCAATCCTATCCCATGTATCAAGCCCCCAGTATTTGCTAAAAATAATCTTTTATAAATAGTTTCATAAAATAGTTGAAAGCACTTTTATTTTGAAAGATGTAGAGCACCAGAATTCATCTACTAAAAGTGTTCCTGAATTCCCGAGTAAAACAAGGACATGGTAAACAATACTAAGGTAAAACTACTAGGAGAAAAACTTTGGCTATTAACATTATGAATGGGCAGTAGGACTGTAAGAAAAATGGACCCTGGGCCATTTGGCTAATTGAGTTTTGGTGTTTGATGATCAACACAATCCGTGAACTAATAAGTTTTCTAGTGTTTATGTTTGTAGTTCACAGGATGCAAGATTTACTTGGACTAAGGAATTGAGGAAAGCAACACCTCAAAAGAAGACATTAAGAAAATCCAAGAAAAGTCCAAGTGTGCTGCTTGCGGACTGTCTATGCGTGGAGCACCGGACTGTCTGGTGGCACACCGGACTGTCCGGTGCCCACACGCCGGACTGTCCGGTGCACCAGGGAACTACAGCCCAATGGCTAGTTCTAGGTGGCACCCGGAGAGAAGACCACCGGACTGTCCGGTGTGAGCACCAGACTGTCCGGTGTGGAAAAGCCTGTGGCGCCAACGGTCACCAGCTCTGACAGGGCAACGGCTAGGCGCACCAGACAGGCTACAGTGCACTGTCGAGTGCACCACCGGACTGTCCGGTGTGCCGTAGAGAATTGCAGCTTTTCTCCAATGGCTATTTTGGAGTTGGGGCCTATATATACTTCACCCAACCGGCCATTTGAAGGTGTGGGAGCCCAAGCAACATAACAAGGCATATAGTGCACATTTCCAAGAGCTCAAACACCCAAGTGCTTAATAGAATCACTCGGTGATTAGCGTAGGTGCTTTGCGAAGTGCTTAGGTTAGTTAGACCACTTTAGTGCTTGCTCTAGGTGAACCCTAGTTAGTTGAGTGAGTTTAGACAAACCACACAACCCCTCGGCTCTTGTGTGAGCCGTTGTATTTGTATTGAGTGGGGCGAGAGTCTTGCGAGACCGTGACAACCGCGTTTGTGTCACGGCCGCCACCGTGTACCGGAGGGAACGAGGCCCACGGTGTTTCGGCCGGAAGCTCGATAGTGGAGACGGCGGGGAGCGTCCGAGAGGAGCCGAAAGCGGAGCACCACTTGCGTGTGGAGAAGGCCCGTGACTCTCTACGGAGTTACTCGACCATGGTGCTTGGCCCTCGCATGGGCTTCCCTTTGCGTAGGGGCACAAACGAGGATTAGTCGGGACCTTGCGTGGTTCCGGATACCTCGGTAAAAATACCGGCGTCATCCACGAGAGTTTGCTTCTCTACTTTGCTCTTTATGTTTCCGCATTTATATTAAGCACTTAAGTTTCAATCATGTATTCATACTTATTTAGTGTAGATTGAAACTTAGCCATTGCGGTAGAGATAGCAACACTTAGACAAAACCTAGTTTGCACTTTCTAGTTTGGTTATTTGCATAGGTTTTGCTCTAGGGATTTAATTGTGGCCTAGTTTAGTAAAAGTTTTAGAAGTCCTAATTCACCCCCCCTCTTAGGCGTCACCCGTTTCCTACAAGGTCATGGAATACTTGAGAGCACCTACAGGGGGGGTGAATAGGTGATCCTATGAAACTTGAAAACTTAATGCCACAAAAACTTGGTTAAGCGTTAGCACAATAATGCCAAGTGGCTAGAGAGGAGTCTTAACAAAACACAATAACCACAAGAGATCAACACAG
This sequence comes from Zea luxurians, assembly GCA_029449295.1. Taxonomy (NCBI): domain Eukaryota; kingdom Viridiplantae; phylum Streptophyta; class Magnoliopsida; order Poales; family Poaceae; genus Zea; species Zea luxurians. The sequence goes on along the minus strand of JAOPSE010000041.1, from coordinate 10,110,904 downwards.
AGATGGCACAGTGGTTTATCCCGTGGTTCGGCCAAGACCAACGCTTGCCTACTCCACATTGTGGCGTCCCAACGGACGAGGGTTGCAATCAACCCCTCTCAAGCGGTCCAAAGACCCACTTGAATACCACGGTGTTTTGCTTTGCTTTTCTATATCCCGTTCGCGAGGAATCTCCACAACTTGGAGCCTCTCGCCCTTACACTTTGATGTTCACAAAGAAGCACGGAGTAAGGGAGGGATGAGCAACGCACACAAGACACAAAATCAGAGCGACAACACGCACACAAGTCGCAACAAGAGCTCTCAACACAACCCGACGAGTTCACAACTCAAATAGAGCTCTAGTTGCTCTCACAAAGAATCAAATGCGCGGAATCGAAGTCTTGGTGCTTTAGAATGCTTGGGGAATACTTGGTGTGCTCCTCCATGCGCCTAGGGGTCCCTTTTATAGCCCCAAGGCAGCTAGGAGCCGTTGAGAGCATTCCAGGAAGGCAATTCTTGCCTTCAGTCGCCTGGCGCACCGGACAGTCTGGTGCACCACTGGACACTGTCCGGTGCGGATTTCTTTCCTTCTTTAGCGAAGCCGACCGTTGGAGATCCAGAGCCGTTGGCGCACCGGACACTGTCCGGTGCACACCGAACAGTCCAGTGCCCCCTTGTGACCGTTGGCTCGGCCACGCGTCACGCGTGGAATCCTCGGCCGACCGTTGGCCCGGCTAACCGTTGGCTCACCGGACAGTCCGGTGCACCACCGGACAGTCCGGTGATTTTTAGCCGTACGCCGTTAATCACTTCCCGAGAACGACGACTTCGCCTGTGAACGGCTCACTAGACAGTCCGGTGCACCACCGGACAGTCCGGTGATTTATAGCCGTACATCGCCGTCGAAGTCCCGAGAACAGCAAGTTCGCCAGAGCCAGCCTGGCGAACCAGACACTGTCCAGTGCACCACCGGACAGTCCGGTGCACCCAGACTGAGCAGACTTTGGCTGAACAAAGCCATCTCTTTTCCAATTTGATTTCTCCTGTTTCCAGCACTTAGACACAATACATTAGTCCATAAAACAATGTACTAAGTCTAGAAACATACCTTTACTTTTGATTTGCACTTTGTTCATCAATTGGCATAGATTTTCACATAAGCACTTGTGTTGGCACTCAATCACCAAAATACTTAGAAATGGCCCAAGGGCACATTTCCCTTTCAATCTCCCCCTTTTTGGTGATTTATGCCAACACAACAAAAAGCAACTAAAAGAAGTGCAACATCAATACAAATGAGAACTCAAAATTGTTTTGATTCAAAATTGGCATATATGGATCATACTTTGCCACCACTTGGTTTTGTTTTTGCAAATCAACCTCAATCTCCTATCTAATTCAAACACAATTGCAGAGACATAAAGAGAGTTGTTCCAAGAGAAATTGATCAAAGATTTCAAAAACTCCCCCTTTTTCCCATAATCGACTATTCTCCCCACAAGAGGCCAACTTTTGACAAGAGAGACAATAAGAGAGTTTTGACAAACGAAAAGCTCTATTCTACTATTTTCAAAATTTCTCAAGTGGTAGCTGATCCATTTATTGCTTTGGCCTAATTTTCTCCCCCTTTGGCATCAAGCACCAAAACGGGATCAATCTTGGCCCTTAAACCCCATTGCCTCACCAAAATCTTCGAATAAGAGTACCAAGGCAATAAGAGTACATGAGATGAACTTAGAATAAGTTACCCTCTCATCGGAGTGCAGTGGAAGTCTTTTATGGTCCAAGTCCACCTTTTCCCTTTCAAACCTCCTTTGAGACTAAAACAAGCAAACTCAAGCACACGGTTAGTCTCAAACGGTCAAGTTGTAGCAAATCTCCCCCTAAATATGTGCATCACTTGCAAAAGGACTTGTGAGGTCCAGGGAGTGTTTGTACAACTTGAGCACCACAAGTAAACAACAAAATGCATAAGGAACATGATCAAGGCATAAACACATGTATGCTATAAATCAATCCAAGTTCCGCGAATCTAAGACATTTAGCTCACTACGCAGCCTGCAAAAGGTCTTCTCATCTAGAGGCTTGCTAAAGATATCGGCTAGCTGGTTCTCGGTGCTAACATAAAACACTTCGATATCTCCCTTTTGCTGGTGGTCTCTCAAAAAGTGATGCCGGATGCCAATGTGCTTTGTGCGGCTGTGCTCAACAGGATTTTCCGCTATGCGGATAGCACTCTCATTGTCACATAGGAGTGGGACTTTGCTCAGACTGTAGCCAAAGTCCCAGAGGGTTTGCCTCATCCAGAGTAGTTATGCGCAACACTGTCCTGCGGCAACATACTCGGCCTCAGCGGTGGATAGGGCAACGAAACTTTGTTTCTTAGAGTTCCATGACACTAGGGACCTTCCTAAGAATTGGCACGTCCCCGATGTACTCTTCCTATCGACCTTACATCCAGCATAGTCGGAATCTGAGTATCCAATTAAGTCAAAGGTAGACCCCTTTGGATACCAAACCCGAAGCAAGGCGTAGCGACTAAATATCTAAGGATTCGCTTCACGGCCACAAGGTGACACTCCCTTGGATCAGATTGAAATCTAGCACACATGCATACGCTAAGCATAATATCCGGTCTACTAGCACATAAATAAAGTAAAGACCCTATCATAGACCGGTATGCCTTTTGATCAACGAACTTACCTCCTTTGTTGAGGTCGGTGTGTCCGTCGGTTCCCATCGGAGTCTTTGCGGGCTTGGCGTCCTTCATCCCAAACGGCTTTAGCAAGTCTTGTGTGTACTTCGATTGGGAGATGAAGGTGTCGTCCTTGAGTTGCTTCACTTGGAACCCAAGGAAGTAGTTCAACTCGCCCATCATCGACATCTCGAATTTCTGCGTCATCACCCTGCTAAACTCTTCACAAGACTTTTGGTTAGTAGAACCAAATATTATGTCATCGACATAAATTTGGCACACAAACAAATCACCATCACAAGTCTTAGTGAATAAAGTCGGATTGGCTTTCGCAACCTTGAAAGCATTAGCAATTAAAAGTCCCTAAGGCATTCATACCATGCTCTTGGGGCTTGCTTAAGTCCATAGAGCGCCTTAGAGAGCTTAAACACGTGGTCGGGGTACCGTTCATCCTCGAAGCCAGGGGTTGCTCCACGTACACCTCCTCCTTGATTGACCCATTGAGGAAAGCGCTCTTCACATCCATTTGGAACAACCTGAAAGAATGGTGAGCGGCATATGCTAGCAATATACGAATAGACTCTAGCCTAGCCATAGGAGCAAAAGACTCCTCAAAGTCCAAACCTGCGACTTGGGCATAACCTTTTGCCACAAGTCAAGCCTTGTTCCTCGTCACCACCCCGTGCTCGTCCTGTTTTTTGTGGAACACCCACTTGGTGCCCACAACATTTTGCTTGGGACGAGGCACCAGTGTCCAAACTTCATTATGCTTGAAGTTGTTGAGCTCCTCTTGCATGGCCAACACCCAGTCCGGATCTAGCAAGGCCTCTTCTACCCTGAAAGGCTCAATAGAAGAGACAAAGGAGTAATGCTCACAAAAATTAACTAATCTAGAACGAGTAGTTACTCCCTTGCTAATGTCACCCAAAATTTGGTCGACGGGATGATTCCTTTGAATCGTCGCTCGAACTTGGGTTGGAGGTGCCGGTTGTGCTTCTTCCTCCATCACATGATCATCTTGTGCTCCCCCTTGATCACACGCCTCTTCTTGATGAACCTGTTCATCGTCTTGAGTTGGGGGATGCACCATCGTTGAGGAAGAAGGTTGATCTTGCTCCTTTTGTTCCTGTGGCCGCACATCTCCAATCGCCATGGTGCGTATTGCGGCTATTGGAACGTCTTCTTCATCTACATCATCAAGATCAACAACTTGCTCTCTTGGAGAGCCATTAGTCTCATCAAATACAACGTCACTAGAGACTTCAACCAAACCCGATGATTTGTTGAAGACTCTATACGCCTTTGTATTTGAGTCATAACCTAACAAAACCCTTCTACAGCTTTGGGAGCAAACTTAGAATTTCTACCTTTCTTCACTAGAATATAGCATTTGCTCCCAAATACACGAAAGTAAGACACGTTGGGTTTGTTACCGGTTAGAAGCTCATACGAAGTCTTCTTGAGGAGGCGGTGAAGGTAGACCCGGTTGATGGCATGGCAAGCCGTGTTCACGGCTTCTGACCAAAAACGCTCAGGGGTCTTGAACTCTCCAAGCATCATCCTCGCCATATCGATGAGCGTCCTGTTCTTCCTCTCTACCACACCATTTTGTTGTGGTGTTAGGGAGCGGAGAACTCGTGCTTGATCCCTTCATCCTCAAGGTACTCCTCCACTTGAAGGTTCTTGAATTTGGACCCGTTGTCGCTCCTTATCTTCTTCACCTTGAGTTCAAACTCATTTTGAGCTCTCTTTAGGAAGCACTTGAGGGTCCCTTGGGTTTCAGATTTATCCTGCAAAAAGAATACCCAAGTGAAGCGGGAAAAATCATCAACTATAACAAGACCATACTTACTTCCTACTATGCTTAGATAGGCGACGGGTCCGAAGAGGTCCATATGAAGCATCTCCAAAGGTCTTGATGTGGTCATCACATTTTTGGGATGATGAGAGCTTCCCACCTGTTTACCTGCTTGACAAGCTGCACAAGGTCTATCTTTTTCGAAATGCACGTTAGTTAGACCTATCACGTGTTCTCCCTTTAGAAGCTTGTGAAGGTTCTTCATCCCCACATGTGCTAAACGGCGATGCCACAGCCAGCCCATGCAAGTCTTAGCAATTAAGCATGCATCTAGACCGGCCTCCTCTTTTGCAAAATCAACTAAATAAAGTTTGTCGTCTAGTACACCCTTAAAAGCTAGTGAACCATCACACCTTCTAAAGACAGACACATCTACATTTGTGAATAAACAATTATATCCCATATTGCATAATTGACTAACGGATAACAAATTATATCCAAGTGACTCAACTAAAAACACATTAGAAATAGAGTGCTCGGATGAAATAGCAATCTTCCCTAACCCTTTCACCTTGCCTTGGTTCCCATCACCAAATATGATTGAATCTTGGGAATCCTTGTTCTTGACATAGGAGGTGAACATCTTCTTCTCCCCCGTCATGTGGTTTGTGCATCCGCTGTCGATAATCCAGCTTGAACCCCCGGATGCATAAACCTGCAAGGCAAATTTAGGCTTGGGTCTTAGGTACCCAACTCATGTTGGGTCCTACAAGGTTAGTTACAATAGTCTTAGGGACCCAAATGCAAGTTTTGTCTCCCTTACATTTGGCCCCTAACTTCCTAGCAATTACCTTCTTATCCTTTCTACAAATAGCAAAGGAAGCATTGCAAGCATGAAAGATTGTAGAAGGTTCATTCATTACTTTCCTAGGAGCATGAACAATATTTCTTCTAGGCACATGATGAACAACATTTTTCCTAGTCAAATTTCTATCATACATAATAGAAGAACTAGAAGCAATCATGGCATGTGAGTTAAAACATCATAACTCCTATAAACATTCCTAGGATGTCTCCTGTCATGATACATGAAAGCATGGTTCTTTTTAGCACTACTAGCCATAGGGGCCTTCCCTTTCTCCTTTGCGGAGATGGAAGCCTTATGGCTTGTTAAGTTCTTGACTTCCCTCTTGAAGCCAAGACCATCCTTAATTGAGGGGTGTCTACCAATCGTGTAGGCATTCCGAGCAAATTTTATTTTATCAACTTCACTCTTGCTAGTCTTAAGTTGGGCATTAAGACTAGCCAATTCATCATTCAATTTAGAAATTGAAACTAGGTGATCACTACAAGCATCAACATCAAAATCTTTACACCTATTACAAATTGTAACATGTTCTACACAAGATGTTGATTTATTTGCTATTTCTAACTTAGCATTCAAATCATCATTTATGCTCTTTAAGCTAGAAATAGAGTCATGGCATGTAGACAATTCACTAGAAAGCATTTCATTCCTTTTAATTTCTAAAGCAAGGGATTTTTGTGCCTCTACAAACTTATCATGTTCTTCATACAAAAGATCCTCTTGCTTTCTAATAACCTATTCTTATCATTCAAGGCATCAATTAATTCATTAATTTTATAAACCTTGGTTCTATCTAGGCCCTTGAATAAACATGAATAATCTATTTCATCATCATCACTAGACTCATCCTCACTTGAAGAAGCATAAGTAGTATTCCGAGTACATACCTTCTTCTCCTTCGCCATGAGGCATGTGTGACGCTCGTTGGGGAAGAGGGCCGATTTGTTGAAGGCGGTGGCGACGAGTCCTTCGTTGTCGGAGTCGGACGACGAACAATCCGAGTCCCACTCCTTGCCAAGGTGTGCCTCGCCCTTAGCCTTCTTGTAAGCCTTCTTCTTTTCCCTCTTTTTCCCTTGTTCCTGGTCACTATCATTATCGGGACAGTTAGCGATAAAATGATCAACCTTACCACATTTGAAGCATGAGCGCTTCCGCTTCGTCTTGTTCTTGTTAGGCTGCCCCTTGCGTCCCTTTAGCGCCGTCTTGAAGCGCTTGATGATGAGGGCCATCTCTTCATCATTTAGTCCTGCCGCCTCAACTTGCGCCACTTTGCTAGGTAGCGTCTTCTTGCTACTCGTTGCCTTGAGAGCAACGGGTTGAGGCTCATGGATTGGACCATTCAACGCGTCGTCCACGTATCTCGCCTCCTTGATCATCATTCTCCCGCTTACAAACTTCCCAAGTACTTCTTCGGGTGACATCTTGGTGTACCTAGGATTTTCACGAATATTGTTCACAAGATGTGGATCAAGGACAGTAAAAGACCTTAGCATTAGGCAAACAACATCGTGGTCCATCCATCGCGTGCTTCTGTAGCTCCTTATTTTGTTGATGAGGGTCTTGAGCCGGTTGTATGTTTGGGTTGGCTCCTCTCCCCTTATCATAGCAAATCTCCAAAGCTCGCCCTCCACCAACTCCATCTTGGTGAGCATGGTGACGTCGTTCCCCTCATGTGAGATCCTGAGGGTGTCCCAGATCTGCTTGGCATTGTCCAAGCCGCTCACCTTATTGTACTCTTCCCTGCACAAAGATGCTAAAAGGACAGTAGTAGCTTGTGCATTTCTATGGATTTGTTCATTTATAAACATGGGACTATCCGAGCTATCAAATTTCATTCCACTCTCTACAATCTCCCATATGCTTGGATGGAGAGAGAACAAGTGACTACGCATTTTGTGACTCCAAAATCCGTAGTCCTCCCCATCAAAGTGTGGAGGTTTGCCAAGAGGAATGGAAAGCAAATGTGTATTTGAACTATGCGGAATACGAGAATAATCGAAAGAGAAGTTTGAATTAACCGTCTTCCTGTAGTTGTTGTCGTCGTCCTTTTGGGAAGAGGAAGATTCGTCGCTGTCGTCGTAGTAGACGATCTCCTTGATGCACCTTGTCTTCTTCTTCTTCCCATCTTTACGTTTGTGGCCCGAGCCCGAGTCGGTAGGCTTGTCGTCTTTCGACTCGTTGATGAAGGACTCCTTCTCCTTATCATTGATCACAATCCCCTTGCCCTTAGGATCCATCTCTTCGGGCGATTAGTCCCCTTTGTGAAGAGAACGGCTCTGATACCAATTTAGAGCACCTAGAGGGGGTGAATAGGTGATCCTGTGAAACTTGAAAACTTAATGCCACAAAAACTTGGTTAAGCGTTAGCACAATAATGCCAAGTGGCTAGAGAGGAGTCTTAACAAAACACAATAACCACAAGAGATCAACACAGAGATGGCACAGTGGTTTATCCCGTGGTTCGGCCAAGACCAACGCTTGCCTACTCCACGTTGTGGCGTCCCAACGGACGAGGGTTGCAATCAACCCCTCTCAAGCGGTCCAAAGACCCACTTGAATACCACGGTGTTTTGCTTTGCTTTTCTATATCCCGTTCGCGAGGAATCTCCACAACTTGGAGCCTCTCGCCCTTACACTTTGATGTTCACAAAGAAGCACGGAGTAAGGGAGGGATGAGCAACGCACACAAGACACAAAATCAGAGCGACAACACGCACACAAGTCGCAACAAGAGCTCTCAACACAACCCGACGAGTTCACAACTCAAATAGAGCTCTAGTTGCTCTCACAAAGAATCAAATGCGCGGAATCGAAGTCTTGGTGCTTTAGAATGCTTGGGGAATACTTGGTGTGCTCCTCCATGCGCCTAGGGGTCCCTTTTATAGCCCCAAGGCAGCTAGGATCCGTTGAGAGCATTCCAGGAAGGCAATTCTTGCCTTCAGTCGCCTGGCGCACCGGACAGTCTGGTGCACCACCGGACACTGTCCGGTGCGGATTTATTTCCTTCTTTGGCGAAGCCGACCGTTGGAGATCCAGAGCCATTGGCGCACCGGACACTGTCCGGTGCACACCGGACAGTCTAGTGCCCCCTTGTGACCGTTGGCTCGGCCACGCGTCACGCGCGGAATCCTCGGCCGACCGTTGGCCTGGCTGACCGTTGGCTCACCGGACAGTCCGGTGCACCACCGGACAGTCCGGTGATTTTTAGCGGTACGCCGTTAATCACTTCCCAAGAACGACGACTTTGCCTGTGAACGGCTCACCGGACAGTCTGGTGCACCACCGGACAGTCCGGTGATTTATAGTCGTACATCGCCGTCGAAGTCCCGAGAACAGCAAGTTCGCCAGAGCCAGCCTGGCGCACCGGACACTGTCCGGTGCACCCAGACTGAGCAGACTTTGGCTGAACAAAGCCATCTCTTTTTCAATTTGATTTCTCCTGTTTCCAGCACTTAGACACAATACATTAGTCCATAAAACAATGTACTAAGTCTAGAAACATACCTTTACTTTTGATTTGCACTTTGTTCATCAATTGGCATAGATTTTCACTTAAGCACTTGTGTTGGCACTCAATCACCAAAATACTTAGAAATGGCCCAAGGGCACATTTCCCTTTCAATACTTGCCTTCTTTAGGGGTTTTGATGTCCTCAAAAGTGGGATCCTTGGGGCAGTTGCAACACTTCGAATCTACTCGTATGCATACAGTAAACATGGGCACAAAATAAGAAATGGTACCAAACATAAAAACATGGCTCTAAATAGTCCTAGAATTTTTCTACGCAATTTAGAATTTTTTGAGACCAAACAAATTTAATTTGGCTTAAAATGATTTTTATGAATTTTTATTCATTTTAAGCTATCAGGAGTATTTTTCTAATTATTTATAGCTACAGGGTCTAAAAAGAATATTTTCGATACCTGAATATAACTAGAGTGGACTGTGGGTTGATTTAAGCAAAATTGAGGGTCTCTTATGCAAAATAACGCTACTAGCGGTGGTTGACCGTTATCGGTGTATGTCGATCATTGGATCACACGTGGATGGTTGGGATTAAACGCGGGTGTGCGAGCGACAATGGCCTCCACAAGGGTGGCTCACTAGTGTTGGTTTCGTCAGGCGACTAGGGGCTCGGCTGGGGCTCAGGTGTGTTGTCAAGCCATTAGAGGCCATGGCAAACTCTCTAGGCACAAAATGGGAGCAAGGAGGTGACCGAGAGAGCACGAATGATGGCGAGGGGGCCATGGGAACTCTAGTGAACAATTTAGGCCTAACCTATCTGTGTTTGTTCAAGGGAAGGGATGTGCGAGTTCTAGTACCTGCTAATGCACCTCCAAGTGCTGAGTAGCAGTCGAGTACGTGCCCAAGCACATCAGTCAATGGAGGTGGGGGCGTGGCGGTGTTGGGTCACCGTGGTCTAGGGCGTAGACGGTAGTAGAGCTCTGGTGCAAGCTTGTCTGGGAATCCTTGAGCTCTAATGAAGCTGGTGACACCGATGGGGAGATCGGGGATGCTCCAGTGAGGGCGGAACATTTTCCTCCAAAATTCTGAAACAGCGGTGAGGGCACTAGTGGCAAGGGGGAGGGTTCTAGTGGCTGGGAGCTTGAAGTGAGGTGAGCAGAGCATGCCAGGGGTCGGTTTTATAGGGGCATGCCATTGATTGGAGGGGAGAGGACACAGACGTGAGCAACACGACCGTTCATCGATTGAATGTGGACGGACGTGCTAAGGTTAATGGCGCGGGCATCCGGGGAGGAAAGAGGGGAGGAAAGGTGAAAGGGAAACTGTGCCTTTGGGCAATTTCCATTATGTTTTGGTGATTAAGTGCCCAACACATTTAAATGAGCCCTCTTGTGCTAAATCGAGAGAAAAATGATAATCAAAGCAAAGTTATGATTCTAGACTTAGTACATTGGTTTTTGTGTACTAATATATCTATCTAAGTGCTAGAATCAGAGAAAAGAGAAGAAGAAAAGAACTTGGCTCAGAGCAGCCAAGACTCAGCGCAGTCTGGCACACTGGACTGTCCGGTGGTGCACCGGACAGTGTCCGGTGCGCCAGGCCAGCCTCCGGTGAACAGGCCACTCTCGGGAACTGATGGCGGTGTACGGCTATAATTCACCGGACTATCCGGTGGTGCACTGGACTGTCCGGTGAGCCATCTGCGGCGAAGTCGTCGCTCTCGGGAATCGTTCAACGGCGTACGGCTAAAATTCATCGGACGGTCCGGTGAGGCACCGGACTGTCCGGTGAGCCAACCGTCGACTATGCCAACGGTCGGCCGCGTAATCCGCGCGCGACGCATGGGCGCGCCAACGGTCGTCAGGGAGCACCGGACTGTCCGGTGTGCACCGGACAGTGTCCGGTGCGCCAATGGCTCCATTTCTACAATGGTCGACTGTGCTATTTTTGGAAGGAGATCTGCACCGGACTATGAACAGTACCTGTCTGGTGGTGCACCGGACTGTCCGGTGCGCCACCCGACAGAAGGCAAGAATTGCCTTCCCAGATTGCTTCCAACGGCTCCTAGCTGCCTTGGGGCTATAAAAGGGACCCCTAGGCGCATGGAGGAGTACACCAAGCATTCTTTGATCATCTCTAAGCACCAAGACTCCATTCTCACGCATTTGATTCTTTGTGATAGTGACTTGAGCTCTAGTTGAGTAGTGAACTCCCCGCATCGTGTTGTGAGCTCAAGTTGTGGCTTGTGTGCGTAATTGTGCTTGTGCTTTGAGTCTTGTGTGTGTTGCTCTTCCCTCCCTTACTTTTGTGCTTCTTTGTGATCATCATTTGTAAGGGCGAGAGGCTCCAAGTTGTGGAGATTCCTCGCGAACGAGAAATAGTGAAAGAAAGGAAAACACCGTGGTATTCAAGTTGATCATTGGATCACTTGAAAGGGGTTGAGTGCGACCCTCGTCCAGTGGGATGCCACAACGTGGAGTAGGCAAGTGTTATACTTGGCCGAACCACGGGATAAATCTCCGTGTCTCTTGTGCTTGTTTTCTTCATGACCACTGTGTTTCACAAGAGCTCGATCCTTAGCCACTTCACTCTATTGAACTAACACCTAATCAAGTTTTGTGGCTTCAAGTATTTTATTTTTACAGGATCACCTATTCACCCCCCCTCTAGGTGCTCTCAATTGGTATCAAAGCCGTTCTCTTCACGCAAGGGACTAATCGCCCAAAGAGATGGATCCTAAGGGAAAGGGGATGGTGGTCAATGACAAGACAAAGGAGTCCATCGTCAACGAGCCAAGAGATGATAAGCCCTCGGACTCTGGCTCGAGTCATAAGAAGAAGGACGGGAAGAAGAAGAGGCGCATCAAGAAGATCGTCTACTATGACAGCGATGAGTCTTCTTCTTCCCCAAGAGACGACGAATACGAAGAGAAAAAGAAAACGGTCAACTCAAACTTTTCTTTTGATTATTCTCGTATTCCATTCAATTCCAATGCTCATTTACTTTCAATTCCACTCGGGAAACCTCCACACTTTGATGGAGAAGACTAGCCATTTTAGAGTCACAAAATGTGTAGTCACCTATTCTCTCTCCATCCAAGCATTTGGGAGATTTTTTAAAACGGAATGCTTTTTGATAGTACTGACAACCCCATTTTCATTAATGAGCAAATCCATAAAAAATGCACAAGCTACCACTATTTTGTTAGCATCCTTGTGCACGGACGAGTACAATAAGGTGAGCGGCTTGGACAACGTAAGCAAATCTGGGACACCCTCAAGATCTCTCATGAGGGGAACGACGCCACCATGATCACCAAGATGGAGTTGGTGGAAGGCGAACTAGGGAGGTTCGCAATGATCAGAGGAGAGGAGCCAACGCAAACGTACAATCGGCTCAAGACCCTGGTCAACAAAATCAGGAGCTATGGAAGCACGAGATGGACCGATCACGGCGTCGTCCGGCTTATGCTCAGGTCCTTCACTGTTCTTGATCCTCATCTTATGAATTCAATCCGTGAGAATCCCAGGTACACAAGGATGACGCCCGAGGAAATACTCGGAAAGTTTGTAAGCGGGCGTATGATGATCAAGGATGCAAGATACGTTGATGAGGCATTGAATGGCCTAATGCCTATCTACGAGCCTCAAACCGTTGCTCTCAAAGCAACAAGCAGCAGGGAGGCGCTACCTATCAAGGTGGCACAAGTAGAGGCGGCCGAGCTAAACGAGGATGAAATGGCCCTCATCATCAAGCGCTTCAAGACAGCGCTAAAAGGTCGCAAGGAGCATCCCAACAAGAGCAAGAAGAAGGGAAAGCGCTCCTGTTTCAAGTGTGGTAAGACTGGTCACTTTATTGCTAACTGTCCCAATAATGATAGTGACCAGGAACAAGAAAAGAACAAGAAGAGGGAGAAAAAGAAATCCTACAAGAAGGCGAAGGGCGAGGCGCACCTTGGCAAGGAGTGGGATTCGGATTGCTCTTTGTCCGACTCCGACGACGAAGGACTCACCGCCTCAGCCTTCAACAAGTCGTCCCTCTTCCCCAACGAGCGTCACACCTACCTCATGGCAAAGGAGAGGAAGGTAAGCGCTCGAGATAACTCTACGTATGCTTCTTCTAGCGATGAAGAGTCTAGTGATGATGAAGTAGACTATTCTAGCTTGTTTAAAGGTCTAGATAGAGCCAAGGTAGAAAAAATCAATGAATTGATTGATGCATTAAATGAAAAGAATAGACTCCTAGAAAAGCAAGAGGATTTATTATATGAAGAACATGATAAGTTTATTAGTGAACAAAAATCTCTTGTTTTGGAAACTAAAAGGAATGAGATTTTATCTTCTGAAATTTCTGCTTGCCATGAATCTATTTCTAGTTTGAGGAGTGTTAATGATGAGTTAAATGCTAAGTTAGAGGTAGCTAACAAATCTAGTCCAAGTGTGGAACATGTCGTAATTTGTAATAGGTGCAAGGATTTTGATGTTAATACTTGTAATGAACATCTTGCATCCATTACTAAACTAAATGGTGAAGTGGCTAGTCTTAATGCCCAACTTAAGACTAGCAAAAATGATTTTGATAAACTAAAATTTGCAAGGGATGCCTACACTGTTGGTAGACACCCCTCTATTAAGGATGGGCTTGGCTTTCGAAGGGAAGCCAAGAACTTAACAAGTCAAAGGGCTCCCATCTCCGCCAAGGAGAAAGGGAAGGCCCCTATGACTTGTAATGCTCAAAGGAATCATGCTTTTATCTATAGTGATAGGAAATTTTCTAGAAATGCTCATAGGAGTTATGCTTATGATTCACATGCTATGATTGCATCAAGTTCTTCTTTTGTGCATGGTAGAAATATGCCTAGGAAAAATGTTGTTCATGTGCCTAGGAAAGTAAGTAGTGAACCTTCTACAATTTACTATGCTTGCAATGCTTCTTTTGCAATTTGTAGTAAAAATAAGAAAGTAATTGCTAGGAAGTTGGGGGCCAAGTGCAAGGGAGACAAGACTTGCATTTGGGTCCCAAAGACAATTATAACTAACCTTGTAGGACCCAACAAGAGTTAGGTACCTAAACCCCAAGCCTAATTTGCCTTGCAGGTTTATGCATCCGGGGGCTCAAGCTGGATTATCGACAGCGGATGCACAAACCACATGACAGGGGAGAAGAAAATGTTCACCTCCTACGTCAAGAACAAGGATTCCCAAGATACAATCGTATTTGGAGATGGGAATCAAGGCAAGGTCAAAGGCTTAGGCAAGATAGCTACCACTAATGAGCACTCTATCTCTAATGTATTTCTAGTAGAGTCGCTAGGCTATAACCTGCTGTCTATTAGTCAATTGTGCCACATGGGTTATAATTGTCTATTTACAAATGTAGATGCGTCTGTCTTTAGAAGGAGTGATGGTTCACTAGCTTTTAAGGGTGTACTAGATGGCAAACTCTATTTAGTGGATTTTTCGAAAGAGGAGGCCGATCTAGATGCATGCTTAATTGCTAAGACTAGCATGGGCTGGCTGTGGCATCGCCGTCTAGCACATGTTGGGATGAAGAACCTTCACAAACTTCTAAAGGGAGAACATGTGTTAGGTCTAACAAATGTGTTTTTCAAAAAAGATAGACCTTGTGCAGCTTGTCAAGCAGGTAAACAGGTGGGAAGCGCTCATCACAACAAGAATGTGATGACCACATCAAGACCTTTGGACCTACTTCACATGGACCTCTTCGGACCCGTCGCCTACCTCAGCATAGGGGGAAGTAAGTATGGTCTTGTTGTTGATGATGATTTTTCCCGCTTCACTTGGGTATTCTTTTTGCAGGATAAATCAGAAACCCAAGGGACCCTCAAGCGCTTTCTAAGGCGAGCTCAAAACGAATTTGAGCTCAAGGTGAAAAAGATTAGAAGCGACAGCGGGTCCAAGTTCAAGAACCTTCAAGTGGAGGAGTTCCTTGAGGAGGAAGGAATCAAGCACGAGTTCTCCGCTCCCTACACACCACAGCAAAACGGTGTGGTAGAGAGGAAGAACAGGACGCTTATAGACATGGCAAGGACGATGCTTGGAGAATTCAAGACGCCCGAGCGGTTTTGGTCGGAAGCTGTGAACATAGCTTGCCACGCCATAAACCGGGTCTACCTTCATCGCCTCCTCAAGAAGACGTCGTACGAACTTCTGACCGGTAACAAACCCAACGTTTCATATTTTTGTGTATTTGGGAGTAAATGCTACATTCTAGTGGAGAAAGGTAGGAATTCCAAATTTGCTCCCAAAGTTGTAGAAGGGTTTTTACTAGGTTATGACTCAAATACAAAGGTGTATAGAGTCTTCAACAAATCATTGGATTTGGTTGAAGTCTCTAGCGACGTTGTATTTGATGAAACTAATGGCTCTCCAAGAGAGCAAGTTGATCTTGATGATGTAGATGAGGATGATGTTCCAACGGACGCAATTCGCACCATGGCAATTGGAGATGTGCGACCACAGGAACACCAGTAGCAAGATCAACCTTCTTCCTCAACGATGGTGCATCCCCCAACTCAAGATGATGAACAGGTCCCTCAAGAAGAGGCGTGTGATCAAGGGGGAGCACAAGATGTCCAAGATGTAGAAGAAGAAGCACCACAAGCCCCTCCAACTCAAGTTCGAGCGACGATTCAAAGGAATCATCTCGTCGACCAGATTTTGGGTGATATAAGCAAGGGAGTAACTAATCGCTCGCGTCTAGCTAATTTTTGTGAGCATTACTCGTTTGTCTCTTCTATTGAGCCTTTCAGGGTAGAAGAGGCCTTGCTAGATCCGGACTAGGTGTTGGCCATGCAGGAAGAGCTCAACAACTTCAAGCGAAATGAAGCTTGGACACTGGTGCCATGTCCCAAGCAAAACGTTGTGGGAACCAAGTGGGTGTTCCGCAACAAGCAAGATGAGCACGGGGTGGTGACACAAAACAAGGCTCGACTTGTGGCAAAAGGTTATGCCCAAGTCGCAGGTTTGGATTTCGAGGAGACTTTTGCTCCTGTGGCTAGGCTAGAGTCGATTCGCATTTTGTTAGCCTATGCTGCTCACCGTTCTTTCAGGTTGTTCCAAATGGATGTGAAGATCACTTTCCTCAATGGGCCAATCAAGGAGGAGGTGTACGTGGAGCAACCCCCTGGCTTTGAGGATGAACGGTACCCCGACCACATGTGTAAGCTCTCTAAGGCGCTCTATGGACTTAAGCAAGCCCTAAGAGCATGGTATGAATGCCTTAGAGACTTTCTAATTGCTAATGCTTTCAAGGTTGGAAAAGCCGATCCAACTCTTTTCACTAAGACTTGTGATGGTGATCTATTTGTGTGCCAAATTTATGTCGATGACATAATATTTGGTTCTACTAACCAAAAGTCTTGTGAAGAGTTTAGCAGGGTGATGACTCAGAAATTCGAGATGTCGATGATGGGCGAGTTGAACTACTTCCTTGGGTTCCAAGTGAAGCAGCTCAAGGACGGCACCTTCATCTCTCAAACAAAGTACACGCAAGACTTGCTCAAGCGGTTTGGGATGAAGGACGCCAAGCCCGCAAAGACTCCAATGGGAACCGACGGACATGTCGACCTCAACAAAGGAGGTAAGTCCGTTGATCAAAAGGCATACCGGTCTATGATAGGGTCTCTACTTTATTTATGTGCTAGTAGACCAGATATTATGCTAAGCGTATGCATGTGTGCTAGATTTCAATCCGACCCAAGGGAGTGTCACCTTGTGGCCATTAAGCGAATTCTTAGATATTTAGTTGCTACGCCTTGCTTCGGGATCTGGTATCCAAAGGGGTCTACCTTTGACTTAATTGGATATTCAGACTCCGATTATGCTGGATGCAAGGTTGACAGGAAGAGTACATCAGGGACGTGCCAATTCCTAGGAAGGTCCCTGGTGTCTTGGAGTTCTAAGAAACAAACCTCTGTTGCCCTATCCACCGCTGAGGCCGAGTATGTTGCCGCAGGATAGTGTTGCGCGCAACTACTTTGGATGAGGCAAACCCTCCGGGACTTTGGCTACAATCTAAGCAAAGTCCCACTCCTATGTGACAATGAGAGTGCAATCCGCATGGCGGACAATCCTGTTGAACACAGCCGCACAAAGCACATAGACATCCGGCATCACTTTTTGAGAGACCACCACCAAAAGGGAGATATCGAAGTGTTTTATGTTAGCATCGAGAACCAGCTAGCCGATATCTTTACCAAACCTTTAGATGAGAAGACCTTTTGCATGCTGCGTAGTGAGCTAAATGTCTTAGATTCGCGTAACTTGGATTGATCTAGAGCATACTAAGAGCACCTAGAGGGGGGTGAATAGGTGATCCTGTGAAACTTAAAACTTAAGCCATAAAACTTGGTTAATCGTTAGCCCAATAATTGCCAAGTGGCTAGAGAGGAATCTCAACAAAACACAATAACCACAAGAAATCAATCACAGAGATGGCACGGTGGTTATCCCGTGGTTCGGCCAAGACCAACGCTTGCCTACTCCACGTTGTGGCGTCCCAACGGACGAGGGTTGCAATCAACCCCTCTCAAGCGGTCCAAAGACCCACTTGAATACCACGGTGTTTTGCTTACTTTTTCTCAATCCTGTTTGCGAGGAATCTCCACAACTTGGAGCCTCTCGCCCTTACACTTGAAATTCACAAGAAGCACGGAGCAAGGGAGGGATTAGCAACGCACTCAAGATAAGAAATCACAGCAACACCACGCACACAAGTCGCAACGAGAGCTCACAACACAACTTAATGAGTTCACCACTCAACTAGAGCTCTAATCGCTATCGCAAAGAATCAAAGGCGCGGAATCGATGTCTTGGTGCTTAGGAATGCTTAGGAGATGCTTGGTGTACTCCTCCATGCGCCTAGGGGTCCCTTTTATAGCCCCAAGGCAGCTAGGAGCCGTTGAGAGCAATCTAGGAAGGCTGATCTTGCCTTCTGTCGACTGGCGCACCGGACAGTCCGGTGCACACCGGACACTGTCCGGTGCCCGATTTCCTTCCATAAATGGCACAGTCGACCGTTGGCAGACTGAGAGCCGTTGGCGCACCGGACATGTCCGGTGCACACCGGACAGACTGGTGCCCCCTTCTAGCCGTTGGCCCGGCCACGTGTCCCGCGCAGATCGCGCGGCCGACCGTTGGCCCTGCCGACCGTTGGCTCACCGGACAGTCCGGTGAATTATAGCCGTACGTCGACGATGAATTCCCGAGAGCGACGAGTTCGCCTGTGAACGGCCCACCGGACAGTCCGGTGAATTATAGCCGTACACCGCCGTCGAAGTCCCGAGAGCAGCCTTTTCCCTCGAGCCAGCCTGGCGCACCGGACACTGTCCGGTGCACCACCGGACAGTCCGGTGCACCCAGACTCAACAAACTTTGGCTGCTCGAGCCATCTCTTCTCCAACTCGATTTTTTCTGTTTCCAGCACTTAGACACAATACATTAGTCCATAAAACAATGTACTAAGTCTGAGAAACATACCTTTATCATTGATTTGTACTTTGTCCACCTTTTTATAATTAGGCACTTGTGTTGGACACTAAATCACCAAAATACTTAGAAATGGCCCAAGGGCACATTTCCCTTTCAGTCTCCCCCTTTTTGGTGATTTATGCCAACACAACATAAAGCAAGTAGAACAAGTACAAAATCACTTCAAATAAGAACTCAAATTATTTTGATTCAAATTTGACATATATGGATCACTCTTTGCCACCACTTGGTTTGTTTTTGCAAATCAAACTCAAATTTCTATCTCTAAGTCAAACACACATGTTAAGACATAAAGAGAATCATTCCAAGAGAAATTGATTCAAGATTTCAAAAACTCCCCTTTTTCCCATAATCAATACTTCTCCCCACAAGAAGCCAACTTTTGACAAGAGAGACAATAAAAGAGTTTTGACAAACCAAAAGCTCTATTCTACTATTTTCAAAATCTCTCAAGTGGTAGCTGATCCATTTATTGCTTTGGCCTTTGTTTTCTCCCCCTTTGGCATCAAGCACCAAAACGGGATCAATCTTGGCCCCTTAACCCTATTGCCTCACCAAAATCTTCAAATAAGAACACATAGGCAATAAGAGTATAAAGATGAACTTGGAAAAGTTACTCTTTTCATCGGAGTGCAGTGGAAGTCTTGCATGGTCCAAGTCCACCTTTTCCCTTTCCATCCTCCTTGAAGACTAAAACAACCAAACTCAAGTACATGGTTAGTCTCAAAGGGTCAAGTTGTAGCACAGCTCCCCCTAAATATGTGCATCAATTGCAAAAAGGACTTGTGAGGTCCAGGGAGTGTTTGTACAACTTGAGCACCACAATAAGCAACAAAATGCAGAATGAACATGATCAAAGGCATAAACACATGTATGCTATAATTCAATCCAAGTTCTGCGAATCTAAGATATTGAGCTCACTACGCAGCCTGCAAAAGGTCTTCTCATCTAGAGGCTTGGTAAAGATATCGGCTAGCTGGTTCTCGGTGCTAACATGAAACACTTCAATATCCCCCTTTTGCTGGTGGTCTCTCAAAAAGTGATGCCGGATGTCAATGTGCTTTGTGCGGCTGTGCTCAACAGGATTTTTCGCTATTTGGATAGCACTCTCATTGTCACATAGGAGTGGGACTTTGCTCAGATTGTAGCCAAAGTCCCTGAGGGTTTGCCTCATCCAAAGTAGTTGCGCGCAACACTGTCCTGCGGCAACATACTCGGCCTCAGCGGTGGATAGGGCAACGGAAGTTTGTTTCTTAGAATTCCATGACACCAGGGACCTTCCTAAGAATTGGCACGTCCCCGATGTACTCTTCCTATCGACCTTACATCTAGCATAGTCGGAATCTGAGTACCCAATCAAGTCAAGGTTAGACCCCTTTGGATACCAGATCCCGAAGCAAGGCGTAGCGACTAAATATCGAAGAATTCGCTTCACAGCCACTAAGTGACACTCCTTAGGATCGGATTGAAATCTAGCACACATGCATACGCTAAGCATAATATCCGGTCTACTAGCACACAAATAAAGGAAAGAACCTATCATGGACCGGTATGCTTTTTGATCAACGGACTTACCTCCTTTGTTGAGGTCGGTGTGTCCGTCGGTTCCCATCGTCGTCTTTGCGGGCTTGGCGTCCTTCATCCCAAACCGCTTTAGCAAGTCTTGCGTGTACTTTGTTTGGGAGATGAAGGTGCCGTCCTTGAGTTGCTTCACTTGGAACCCAAGGAAGTAGTTCAACTCGCCCATCATCGACATCTCGAATTTCTGTGTCATCACCCTGCTAAACTCTTCACAAGACTTTTGGTTAGTAGGACCAAATATTATGTCATCGACATAAATTTGGCACACAAAGAGATCACCATCGCAAGTCTTAGTAAAAAGAGTTGGATCGGCTTTCCCAACCTTGAAAGCATTAGCAATTAAAAAGTCTCTAAGGCATTCATACCATGCTCTTGGGGCTTGCTTAAGTCCATAGAGCGCCTTAGAGAGCTTACACACGTGGTCGGGGTACCGTTCATCCTCGAAGCCAGGGGGTTGCTCCACGTACACCTCCTCTTTGATCGGCCTGTTGAGGAAAGCGCTCTTCACATCTATTTGGTACAACCTGAAAGAATGGTGAGCGGCATATGCTAGCAAGATACGAATTGATTCTAGCCTAGCCACAGGAGCGAATGTCTCCTCAAAGTCCAAACCTGCGACTTGGGCATAACCTTTTGCCACAAGCCGAGCCTTGTTCCTTGTCACCACCCCGTGCTCATCCTGTTTGTTGCGGAACACCCACTTGGTTCCCACAACATTTTGCTTGGGGCGAGGCACCAGTGTCCAAACTTCATTGCGCTTGAAATTGTTGAGTTCCTCCTGCATGGCCAACACCCAGTCCGGATCTAGCAAGGCCTCTTCTACCCTGAAAGGCTCAATAGAAGAGACAAAAGAGTAATGCTCACAAAAATTAACTAATCTTGAACGAGTAGTTACTCCCTTGCTAATATCACCCAATATCTAGTCGACGGGATGATCCCTTTGAATCGTCGCTCGAACTTGGGTTGGAGGTGCCTGAGGTGCTTCTTCCTCTTCAACTTGAACATCCTGTGCTCCCCCTTGATCATGCGCCTCCACTTGAGGTACCTGTTCGTCATCCTGGGTTGGGGGATGCACCATAGTTGAGGAAGACGGTTGATCTTGCTCCAATTGTTCCTGAGGCCGTACATCTCCAATCGCCATGGTGCGTATTGCGGCCGTTGGAACGTCTTCTTCATCTACATCATCAAGATCAACAACTTGCTCTCTTGGAGAGCCATTAGTCTCATCAAATACAACGTCGCTAGAGACTTCAACCAAACCCGATGATTTGTTGAAGACCCTATACGCCTTTGTATTTGAATCATAACCTAATAAAAACCCTTCTACAGCCTTGGGAGCAAATTTGGAATTCCTACCCTTCTTCACTAGAATGTAGCATTTACTCCCAAATACACGAAAGTACGATACATTGGGTTTGTTACCAGTTAGCAGCTCATATGAAGTCTTCTTGAGGAGGCGGTGAAGGTAGACCCTGTTGATGGCGTGGCAAGCCGTGTTCACGGCTTCCAACCAAAAGCACTCGGGGGTCTTGAACTCTCCAAGCATAGTCCTCGCCATATCAATGAGCGTCCTGTTCTTCCTCTCTACCACACCATTTTGCTGAGGTGTGTAGGGAGCGGAGAACTCGTGCTTGATCCCCTCCTCCTCAAGGAACTCCTCCACTTGAAGATTCTTGAATTCGGACCCGTTGTTGCTCCTTATCTTCTTCACTTTGAGCTCAAACTCATTTTGAGCTCTCCTGAGGAAGCGCTTGAGGGTCCCTTGGGTTTCAGACTTATCCTGCAAAAAGAACACCCAAGTGAAGCGGGAAAAGTCATCAACAATAACTAGACCATACTTACTCCCTCCTATGCTCAGATAAGCGACGGGTTCGAAGAGGTCCAATGCAGCAGCTCCAGAGGTCTTGAAGTGGTCATCACATTCTTGTTGTGATGTGCTCTTCCCACCTGTTTCCCTGCTTGACAAGCTGCACAAGGTCTATCTTTTTCGAAATGAACATTGGTTAGACCTATCACGTGTTCTCCCTTTAGAAGCTTGTGGAGGTTCTTCATCCCCACATGTGCTAAGCGGCGATGCCACAACCAGCTCATGCAAGTCTTAGCCATTAAGCATGCATCTAGACCGGCCTCTTCTTTTGCAAAATCAACTAAGTAAAGTTTGCCATCTAGTACACCCTTAAAAGCTAGTGAACCATCACATCTTCTAAAGACAGACACATCTACATTTGTAAATAAACAATTATATCCCATATTACATAATTGACTAACAGATAGTAAATTATATCCAAGAGACTCAACTAAAAACACATTAGAGATAGAGTGCTCATTAGATATTGCAATCTTGCCTAAACCTTTCACCTTGCCTTGGTTCCCATCACCGAATATGATTGAATCTTGGGAATCCTTATTCTTGACGTAGGAGGTGAACATCTTCTTCTCCCCCGTCATATGGTTTGTGCATCCGCTGTCGATAATCCAGCTTGAACCCCCGGATGCATAAACCTGCAAGGCAAATTTAGGCTTGGGTCTTAGGTACCCAACTCTTGTTGGGTCCTACAAGGTTAGTCACAATTTCCTTAGGGACCCAAATGCAAGTTTTATCACCCTTGCATTTTGCCCCTAATTTCCTAGCAACTATCTTCCTATCCTTTCTACAAATAGCAAAGGAAGCATTCAAAGCATGATAAATTGTAGAGGGACCATTCATAACTTTCCTAGGAGCATGAACAAAATTCTTTCTAGGCACATGATGAATATTTTTCTTAGGCATATCTCTACAATGCATATAGGAAGAACTGGAAGCATACATAGCGTAAGAATCATAGGCATGTGAATCAAAAGCATTACAACTCCTATGAGACTGTCTTCTATCAAAGTACATAAAAGCATGGTTCTTTTTAGTACTACTTGCCATAGGGGCCTTCCCTTTCTCCTTGGCGGAGATGGGAGCCTTATGGCTTGTTAAGTTCTTGGCTTCCCTCTTGAAGCCAAGCCCATCCTTAATTGAGGGGTGTCTACCAATCGTGTAGGCATCCCTAGCAAATTTTAGTTTATCGAAATCACTTTTGCTAGCCTTAAGTTGGGCATTAAGACTAGCCAGTTCATCATTTAACTTTGCAATCGAAGCTATGTGTTCACTACAAGCATCAATATCGAAATCTTTACATCTATTGCAAATAACAACATTTTCTACACAGGTTGTTGATTTACTAGCTATTTCTAATTTAGCATTCAAATTATCAGTAATGCTCCTTAAGCTAGAAATCGTCTCATGGCAAGAAGATAATTCACTAGAAAGCATTTCATTTCTCTTAACTTCTAAGGCATGAGATTTTTGTGCTTCTACAAATTTATCATGTTCTTCATACAACAAGTCCTCTTGTTTTTCTAGAAGCCTATTCTTATCATTCAAGGCATCAATTAATTCATTAAGTTTATCTACCTTGGTTCTATCTAGGCCCTTAAATAAACATGAATAATCTATTTCATCCTCATCACTAGATTCGTCCTCACTTGAAGAAGCATAGGTAGAGTTTTGAGTACATACCTTCTTCTCCCTTGCCATAAGGCATGTGTGACGCTCGTTGGGGAAGAGGGATGACTTGTTGAAGGCGGTGGCGGCGAGTCCTTCATTGTCGGAGTCGGACGAGGAGCAATCCGAATCCCACTCCTTGCCAAGATGTGCCTCGCCCTTTGCCTTCTTATAGTTCTTCTTTTTCTCCCTCTTGTTCCCTTGATCCTGATCACTATCATTGTCGGGACAGTTAGCAATAAAATGACCAAGCTTACCGCATTTGAAGCATGAGCGCTTCCCCTTGGCTTTGGTCTTGCTTGGCTGTCCCTTGCGACCCTTAAGCGCCATCTTGAATCTTTTGATGATGAGGGCCATCTCTTCATCATTAAGTCCGGCCGCCTCAATTTGTGCCACCTTGCTAGGTAGCGCCTCCTTGCTTCTTGTTGCCTTGAGAGCAAGGGGTTGCGGCTCGTTGATCGGACCATTCAAGGCGTCGTCCACGTACCTCGCCTCCTTGATCATCATTCGCCCGCTAACGAATTTTCCAAGGACTTCTTCGGGCGACATTTTGGTGTACCTGGGATTCTCACGAATATTATTCACCAAATGAGGATCAAGAACGGTAAAGGACCTTAGCATCAGTCGGACGACGTCGTGGTCCGTCCATCGCGTGCTTCCGTAGCTCCTTATTTTGTTGATAAGGGTCTTGAGCCGGTTGTATGTTTGAGTTGGCTCCTCGCCCCTTATCATCGCGAACCGTCCAAGCTCGCCCTCCACCAACTCCATTTTGGTGAGCAAGGTGACGTCGTTCCCCTCATGAGAAATCTTGGGGGTGTCCCAGATCTGCTTGGCGTTATCCAAGCCGCTCACTTTGTGATATTCATCCCTGCACAATGAAGCTAGAAGAACAGTAGTAGCTTGTGCATTCTTATGAATTTGCTCATTAATGAACATGGGACTATCCAAACTATCAAAGTGCATTCCACTCTCTACAATCTCCCATATACTAGGATGGAGAGAGAATAGGTGACTACGCATTTTGTGGCTCCAAAATCCGTAGTCCTCCCCATCAAAGTGTGGAGGCTTGCCGAGTGGAATGGAGAGCAAATGTGAATTTGAACTTTGCGGAATACGAGAGTAGTCAAAAGAAAAGTTCGAATTAACCGGTTTCCTTCTCTCGTAGTCGTTGTGGTCATCGTCCTTTTGGGAAGAAGTAGACTCATCGATGTCGTCGTAGTAGACGATCTCCTTGATGCGCCTCGTCTTCTTCTTCTTCCCTTCCTTCCGTCTATGGCCCGAGCCGGAGTCGGTAGGCTGGTCATCCTTCGGCTCGTTGACGAAGGATTCCTTCTCTTTGTCGTTGATCACGATACCCTTCCCCTTAGGATCCATCTCTTCGGGCGGTTAGTCCCTTTGTGAAGAGAACGGCTTTGATACCAATTGAGAGCACCTAGAGGGGGGTGAATAGGTGATCCTGTGAAACTTAAAACTTAAGCCACAAAACTTGGTTAATCGTTAGCACAATAATTGCCAAGTGGCTAGAGAGGAATCTCAACAAAACACAATAACCACAAGAAATCAATCACAGAGATGGCACGGTGGTTATCCTGTGGTTCGGCCAAGACCAACGCTTGCCTACTCCACGTTGTGGCGTCCCAACGGACGAGGGTTGCAATCAACCCCTCTCAAGCGGTCCAAAGACCCACTTGAATACCACGGTGTTTTGCTTACTTTTTCTCAATCCCGTTTGCGAGGAATCTCCACAACTTGGAGCCTCTCGCCCTTACACTTGAAATTCACAAGAAGCACGGAGCAAGGGAGGGATTAGCAACGCACTCAAGATAAGAAATCACAGCAACATCACGCACACAAGTCGCAACGAGAGCTCAACTTAATGAGTTCACCACTCAACTAGAGCTCTAATCGCTATCGCAAAGAATCAAAGGCGCGGAATCGATGTCTTGGTGCTTAGGAATGCTTAGGAGATGCTTGGTGTACTCCTCCATGCGCCTAGGGGGTCCCTTTTATAGCCCCAAGGCAGCTAGGAGCCGTTGAGAGCAATCTAGGAAGGTTGATCTTGCCTTCTGTCGACTGGCGCACCGGATAGTCCGGTGCCCGATTTCCTTCCATAAATGGCACAGTCGACCGTTGGCAGACTGAGAGCCGTTGGCGCACCGGACATGTCCGGTGCACACCGGATAGACTGGTGCCCCCTTCTAGCCGTTGGCCCGGCCACGTGTCCCACGCAGATCGCGCGGCCGACCATTGGCCCTGCCGACCGTTGGCTCACCGGACAGTCCGGTGCACACCGGACAGTCCGGTGAATTATAGCCGTACGTCGACAATGAATTCCCGAGAGCGACGAGTTCGCCTGTGAACGGCCCACCGGACAGTCCGGTGAATTATAGTCGTACACCGCCGTCGAAGTCCCGAGAGCAGCCTTTTCCCTCGAGCCAGCCTGGCGCACCGGACACTGTCCGGTGCACCACCGGACAGTCCGGTGCACCCAGACTCAACAAACTTTGGCTGCTCGAGCCATCTCTTCTCCAACTCGATTTTTTCTGTTTCCAGCACTTAGACACAATACATTAGTCCATAAAACAATGTACTAAGTCTGAGAAACATACCTTTATCATTGATTTGTACTTTGTCCACCTTTTTATAATTAGGCACTTGTGTTGGACACTAAATCACCAAAATACTTAGAAATGGCCCAAGGGCACATTTCCCTTTCACATACATGTGTTTTATGCCTTTGATCATGTTCCTTTATGCATGTTATTGCTTATTTATGGTGCTCAAGTTGTGCAAGTGATCCCCTGACCTCACAAGTCCATGTGTGAATGATGCACATATTTAGGAGGAGAAATGCTACAACTTGACCCTTTGAGACTAACCGTGTGCTTGAGTTTTCTTAATTTAGTCTCAAAGGTGGATTGAAAGGGAAAGGTGAACTTGGACCATGCAAGACTTCCACTACACTCCGATGAGAGGGTAATTTACTCCAAGTTCATCTCCATGCTCTTATTGCCTTTTTACTCTTAACTGATGATTTTGGTGAGGCAATGGGGTTTAAGGGCCAATATTGATCCTGTTTTGGTGCTTAATGCCAAAGGGGGAGAAATTAAAGGCCAAAGCAAAATGGATCAGCTACCACTTGAGAAATTTGAAAATAGTAGAGTTAGCACTTTTGATTTGTCAAAATTCTCTTATGTGCAAAATTTGGCCTCTTGTGGGGAGAATGTAGGATTATAGGAAAAAGGGGGAGTTTGTGGCTCTTGATCAATTTTTTCTCATGGAATACCTCTCCTTATGTCTAAACAAGTGTGTTTGACTTAGAGATAGGAAAATGAGTTTGATTTCAAAAACAAACCAAGTGGTGGCAAAGAATGATCCAAATATGCCAAATTAGAGTTTAAGACAATTTGGTTTTCAATTTGAATCGATGTTGCATGTTTTGCATTGCTTTTGGATGTATTGGCATAAATCACCAAAAAGGGGGAGATTGAAAGGGAAACTGTGTCTTTGGGCAATTTCCATTATGTTTTGGTGATTAAGTGTCCAACACATTTAAATGGGCCCTCTTGTGCTAAATTGAGAGAAAAGTGATAATCAAAGCAAAGGTATGATTCTAGACTTAGTACATTGGTTTTTGTGTACTAATATATCTGTCTAAGTGCTGGAATCAAAGAAAAGAGAAGAAGAAAAGAACTTGGCTCGAAGCAGCCAAGACTCAGCGCAGTCTGGCACACCGGACTGTCCGGTGGTGCACTGAACAGTGTCCGGTGCGCCAGGCCAGCCTCCGGTGAACAGGCCACTCTCGGGAACTGACGGCGGTGTACGGCTATAATTCATCGGACTGTCCGGTGGTGCACCGGACTGTCTGGTGAGCCATCTGCGGCGAAGTCGTCGCTCTCGGGAATCGTTCAACGGTGTACGGCTAAAATTCACCAGACGGTCCGGTGAGGCACCGGACCGTCCGGTGAGCCAACAGTCGACTGCGCCAACGGTCGGCCGCGTAATCCGCGCGTGACGCATGGGCGCGCCAACGGTCGGCAGGGAGCACCGGACTGTCCGGTGCGCCAACGGTTCCATTTCTGCAACGGTCGACTGTGCTATTTTTGGAAGGAGATCTGCACCGGACTATGAACAGTACCTATCCGGTGGTGCACCGGACTATCCGGTGCGCCACCCGACAGAAGGCAAGAATTGCCTTCCCAGATTGCTTCCAACGGCTCCTAGCTGCCTTGGGGCTATAAAAGGGACCCTAGGCGCATGGAGGAGTAC
Organism: Zea luxurians; assembly: GCA_029449295.1. NCBI lineage: Eukaryota > Viridiplantae > Streptophyta > Magnoliopsida > Poales > Poaceae > Zea > Zea luxurians. The sequence goes on along the minus strand of JAOPSE010000041.1, from coordinate 10,083,202 downwards.
ACCAAGCATTCTTTGATCATCTCTAAGCACCAAGACTCCATTCTCGTGCATTTGATTTTTTGTGATAGTGACTTGAGCTCTAGTTGAGTAGTGAACTCTCCGCATCGTGTTGTGAGCTCAAGTTGTGGTTTGTGTGCGTAATTGTGCTCGTGCTTTGAGTCTTGTGTGTGTTGCTCTTCCCTCCCTTACTTCCGTGCTTCTTTGTGATCATCATTTGTAAGGGCGAGAGGCTCCAAGTTGTGGAGATTCCTCGCGAATGGGAAATAGTGAAAGAAAGGAAAACACCGTGGTATTCAAGTTGATCATTGGATCACTTGAAAGGGGTTGAGTGCGACCCTCGTCCAGTGGGACGCCACAACGTGGAGTAGGCAAGTGTTATACTTGGCCGAACCACGGGATAAATCTCTGTGTCTCTTGTGCTTGTTTTCTTCGTGACCACTGTGTTTTACAAGAGCTCGATCCTTAGCCACTTGACTCTATTGACCTAACACCTAATCAAGTTTTGTGGCTTCAAGTATTTGATTTTTACAGGATTACCTATTCACCTCCTCTAGGTGCTCTCAAAAGGCTATAGTGAATGCACATTGTGTCCTCTGTCGGTGACGGGCACAAGGGTGGTGTTTGGGCTGCATAGGGAGCGAGATCGATGGCGGGATGTACGCCGGGGAATATCGAAGGCAGGCGAGAGGTCAGGGATGACATGCAGGCCCCGTGCGTCAGAGGGATGACATGCATGCGGGGGTACGACTAACCAGCCAGTCCCTCGTGCCAGCATGCGTGGGTGCATGTGTGGGAAATAGTGAGTGCATCGACAGGTCGACCCACCTATCATCGTGTGTGGGTGCAGGCGTCGACTAGGTAGAAAGACTTGGCCGCACGGTTGGTATGGTTTTGTCTTTTTTCCATTTTCAGATTTGAATTTATGTTTGATTTTTAAATTTAAATCAAATGTACTCTAAATCACTTCAAAAGTTTTTAAAAAATCAAAAATAACCAAAGGAACGATGTAGTGAAGTTTGGGTTCATTTCTTGGTTAGGATTTTTGTCAAAATAATTTTGATCAAAATTAAGTTGAAAAGGAAATTTCAAATTTCTCTCGAGATTTGCAACATATCATTTGGGAATTTAAGAAAATTTTGTATCATGCAAAAGTAGGGTGTTATACACAGGAATATCAAGAAAAAAAATCCACACAGCAAAAACCATATACGAAAATGAAGAATTTCGGACCCGCAAAACTTAAGAATGGGATGGATCGAAGTTGTTAGATACGACATGTGCGTGGGCAAAGATGACCTAAATCTCACAGTTGATACCACCTGCTTCCTCCATCCTAGATTAAAATTCATTTTACCTTTTTACTAGATACATACAATAATTAATAGATATATTCTATATATGTCTAGGTTTATAATCATTTATATAAATACGAATATAAAAATCTAGAGCTAAAACGACTATACTATTTTAAAATGGAGTAAGTATTTGGAAAAGAATCACCTTTATGCATGCCTGCCCTTATTCGTGATGTGGTGGCACGAGTCACTAGAACTGTGTACTGCGAATAAAAACAAAGAACAATATGCACGATTTGTACGATCGTTGACACCGAGAGATAGAAGGATTGCTACCCCTTGACCTTGATGTATAGTATATATTATATTCCGTGACGAATTGCGATGCCTTAGCCAGGACGAATTTGCGTTACCTCAGCATCGATCCGAGCGTGTCGCTGTAGCTGTACGTCAAATTAAAGTTGTCCAAGGATCCTCTAGCATATCAATGTGTGCGGCGTGGCGCCACAGTAGTGAGTAGTGTAGCGATGATGGAACTTCATCCGTATACGTACCACTCTTTTTAAAAAGCAGAGAAAGATGGGCAACGTATATAGTGAGAGATACGGTATACACTAGTAGAAAAAGGCTCAAAGCCTGCGGGGACGATATATTTTTACAGGCGGATTCGGTTATCCACCGACTGTGTTATTTCTAGTGGCGGTTCCTTAAGAAAACCGCCACTAGAAATCATATTTCTACTGGCGGTTCCTTAAGAAAACCGCCAGTAGAAATCCATGATTTGTAGTGGCGGTTTTCTTAAGGAACCGCCACTAGAAATACGATTTCTAGTGGCGGTTACCGCCAGTAGAAATCCATGATTTGTAGTGGCGGTTTTCTTAAGGAACCGCCACTAGAAATACGATTTCTAGTGGCGGTTTTCTTAAGGAACCGCCACTAGAAATCATTTTTATACTTAATTTTTCGAGTTTTTCAAACGGCCTCGTATGACAAAACCACCAAAATAAAAGTTGTAGATCTCTAAAAGTTATGAAACTTTGTAGTTGACAACTTTTTTATTTGAACTCATTTCGGTTCTCAAAAATTGAATCTAAGTATGTCAAATTTAAAATTCAAATTTTGCAAACTACCTCGGATGAAAAAAGTGTCAAAATAAAAGTTGTAGAACTTCAAAAGTTATTTATCTTTGTAGTTGACAACTTTTTTATTTGAATTCGTTTAGTGTCTCAAATAAGCAATTTACACTCAAATGATTGTAATATGTGGAGAAAACAACTACAAACTAGACACAAGATATGTCATAGACGGAGTGGTAGGGGAGGGTACGCGCGAGGGTGAGGTCGACGGTTCGAATACTAACAACCGCGTAGCGCGCGAATTTTGCGCGAAAAATGCCGCGACTTGCGACCCCCTAATAAAAATAAAATTTTTAACTATTTTTAAAATATGTTTTATGTTTCCTGGAAACGATTTGCACTGGCGGTTTTATTACGTCGACCGCCAGTGAAAATCGATTTTCACTGGCGGTTTTATTACGCCGACCGCCAGTGAAAATCGATTTTCACTGGCGGTCCTCAGTTACCCGCCTGTAAAAATGATGATTTCTACTGGCCCCTAGCACTGGCGGTTACGAAAAACGCCACTATAAATAGGTTTACAACCGCCACTATAGAACTTCTCTGTACTAGTGATATTTTGTGTAGAAAAGATATATATGCCACGATGTACGAATGCAGGATGCATGGTTGCGTAAGTCTTCCAAGTTGGGTGGTCCGGCCCTAGGCGCAGAGCATATCGTTAGACTTTATTTGGATACTCTAGTATTAACCTTAATCCACATGTGTTGAGGTGGATTGAGGTGTAAATTAGTTTAAGTTACACCTCAATCCACCTCAATACATGTGGATTGAGGTTAATACTAGAATATCAAACTAGACCTTAAGACATATGCAATTAATGCACACTAGTGCCTTTGTATGCATGGGTGTTCAACTTCAAGGAGAGAGATAACCTAGATATACCATAAAACACCCATCTTCAGATAGGTGCTTTGACAGGACAGATTGTGGTATCTATCAATTTGTTGTTTAGATAAGCTCCTCATAGCTAACTTAAGGCTCTATTTGAAAATAACCCAGTTTGTAAGAAATCAGTTTTTATCTCTAGTTTCTAGAAAGTGGTTAACGGTATTTGGAATCCGGTTTCTATAAAACCATATTCTAGTTTTTTATACATAATGATGAGTCTACTCTTCCTTTATTTTAACCAGTGGTGGCAATAGATGTAAGTTCTATGAAATCAATAAGGACATGACGTAATTAAATGGACAAAAACTAGTTTTAGCATGAACAAATATTCAATCATTCAAAGTTCTTCAGTCATTCAATGTTTACTTCAACATACAACAGGAACAAACATTCAGTCATTCAAGATTTACTTCAGCCATTTAAGGTCTATTTCAGCGTACAGTAGTAATAAATATTCAGTCATTCAAGGTTTACTTCAACCATTCAAAGTTTACTTTCAGTCATTCAAGGTGATGAGTTGAGGATGGAGGCGGCGACTGCGACGGATGAGGCGAGACACACCGATGAGGAATTGCGGGACAAGTAGCGGTGGCTCCAACGACGGTCGAGCGGGGACGCGCAAGCGCCGGCACACGGGGACTTAATTAGGCAGGGCTAGTTAGGTGAGGAATTGCGAGACAGGTAGCGGTGGCTGCAACGACAGTCGAGCGAGGACGCGTGAGCGGCGTCGCATGGGGACTTAATTAGGCAGGGCTAGTTAGGTGAGGATTTAATTAGATTGGGTTCGATCAGGAAGTTAATGAGTCAAGGGCTGGTTCGGGTGATGAATAGCATTGTTCTCTCTCTCTCTCTCTCTCTCTCTATATATATATATATATATATATATAGCCCTATATATATATATTCATCACCTAGGGTCATAGACTGACTCAAACGATCTCCGACGTGCTAACCATCCGCACCTGATGAACACGCGTGTCCCGCGCTCTAATCGAGTGTGTTACATGTCGCACCCGATCAACCCGCTTTCCCCCAACAAACCACTATGTGTCGCGCCCCGTGCTTCGGTAGACAACTAAACCTATAACGGTAACGAAATGAGTGAATGGATGAGGTTAATGGAATAACTGGAACTGTAATAGTAACATAATGACTGAAATTATAATGAAAATTGTAACGAAAACTATAGCAGAATGACATAAACGGTAACAGAATGACTAAAACTATTGTAATTGAATGGATGAATGAGTGGATGACTAAGACTATAATGGAACAGCTCAAACTGTATTGGAACGACTAAAATTGCAGTGAAATAACTGAAACTATAATGGGATGATTGAAACGGTAACGAAATGACTAAAAACTGCTAATGGAATAACAGAAACTATAATAGAATAAATAGCGGCCGTAAAAACCATCGCAACAATAGAATCAACATTCATGGCCCCAAAAGCGGCTTAATTAGATCTATTTTGCGTGTTGTCCGGTGAGTTGGTTCCACCGGTCGGCTAGGTGGTTAATTAGTTTGGTTGGATCGTATGTTTAGGAGATACACTGATTGGCTTATCACCTTAAATGATAAACTAGGTGAGTGTCTGTGCGTTGCAACAGAAACATATAATATCACGATAACTTATATATAAAATGTGTGTTACACTGTTATGAGAAAAGATTTTATAATTCATTTGTGATTTTGACCATACATAAATTTTGTTATTTTAATCTACTTGTTTCACCGCTATATTGCAACCATCAGTATGATACAGACTTTGATATATGTCACGATTTGCATGGTCTCATCATTGTAGAGCACGTTCCACACATGCCGGAAGAAGTTCCCTCGTACATCGTCAGTCATCCGACACACACCACTATACGCGTTTGCTTAAACAAAAAGACAAGTGTGTGTGTTTGCAAAGAGAATTAAAGGCAGGCCGGCACAAAAGGTACCCCGATAGTGACGAGGATAACGAACTGGTCATTGCTGTCAGTCCTCCTTTGCGTCATCTCCGACGCTGAGATGACGCCACAGTCCTTAATATAGTAGTCATCAAACGTGCGCGATATGGCGAGTACCGATGACTATTGGCTGGGCTGCCAGACGAAGTGCACCTCGGGCTCATCAGCGAGGTAGTACACCTGACCGTAGCACCACCGTATGCACCACTACTCTACATACATCATGTTCGAGGACACTCACACAACGTCAGAACGATCGTCGTCCTAGCGCACAAGAATGCATGGCCGATCAGTAGCGACTTACGTGGCAGGTTAGGGTTCAGGTGGACGATGAGCTGGACGGCGTGATGACGCTGTCAGAATAACCCGAAAGTCGCCGACGTTAGCGATGACCATGAGGTCCCCCTGCTTGACGGTAGACAGCGCGGTGCAGCCGCTATGAACCGCGTCCAACCGACAATTGCGTTGGAGCTTGTCGTACACAACGGTGCATGCGGCCACGTAGGATTGCTTCCAGAGGTCAAACTGGCAGTCGCCAAGCTTTTTCTCGTCGTCGTTGAGCGACGCCAACGCAAATGCCTCCTGCTAGTGTTGTTTGTTCGAGGTTTTCAAGTAAGAAAAATAGATTCATCCTTAGCGTTGGTTTATGAAAATGACTAACAAGTCAGATTCATGGAAAAAAATATTACAAAGAATAAATGTCAAATATTACAGAGAATAAATGTCACGTATGCAAAAAAGGAATTTAAGTTAAAAACATTATTCAAACAAAAGAAATTACATGCAAGGCTCTTTTTTAAATACTACTCCCTCCATCCAAAAATATAATTCAAGAATCTCGATGATAATTATCTACTACTACGTATTGTGCAAGGGTACCAGGTGGGCTTGGGGAAAGATGTAGTAGATATTTTTCCTGTCATAGATTAATACATAAACATATATGTGGTGTAGCGGTACCTACTACTCGTATTTGCCGGAGGGTTCTAGAACTGATGTCCACATCAGGATTACACATAATACTGATACAAGAACTGTTAGTAATTATTAATCAGATGTTGCTAACAACTCCAGCCATAGTATAATAGTACCCTGCCATAGTATAGACCCGGGGTCGATTCCCGACCGGTGCATTTTTTTAAAATCTCTCTCAGTCATTCCCTTCCGATATTATCACCTCACTGTGACTGCGGACGCTATTTTTTTAGTTTAGTATAAATTGAATTTGACGCCACTTTACGCACTGAGCTGGCCGCGCTCGCTAGTGAGCCGAAGCAGTCGAATACAAGAAGCTGCTGCTCATGGGCTCTGCCAGGCCTCCTGGCCAGAACACCGAACACGCCTAAAAGTTCGAACCTTTTATTTCCCGGCCCACTCTATCCATCTCAGCTCCGTCGTCGTGTCTGCGGTTGTTGGCCGCGACCGCAGGGTGGGGCGGATCGGCGGAGTACCTCTGCTCTGCCTCTTCGGAGCTGGCTGGACTGTGGCCAGCCGCATCCGCGACGTCCCACCAGCCCCATTCCAGCAGCTTCCCTTCCTCCTCCTAGCTCCCCCACCCTCCTCCTCACTTCCTGGAGCCGCTGGAGCTCTGACCCAGAATCCCACTCCCGTCCTCTCTCGCCACAGTCGCTACGGTACAGTGTACAGTGCATCCCCGAAATCTCGCCGCTCGTTCGCAACCCAGTCCGGCGGGCCCGAGTGGCTCTCGTCGGCTCCAAGAAGCTTGCACCGTGGTCGTGGGCGGATGGCGGCGGTGGCGCTGGCGATGCGAATCCCCCGCCCACGCCCACGCCTTTCTGCAGTGCCTGGGAGCTGGTTCGGGGCGGCTGCGGGTTCCACGGGTCGCGCTGGGCATGCGGCATGCGGCGGGCGGGTGGTTCCCGGCGGCCGCGGCGGGATTCGCGGAGGGGTTTGCGGGTTGGGCGTGCGGGCGGGCGGGCGTAGGGGGGCGGGGGCAGTCTAGAATGCTATCTTAATAGTTGTAGAGATAGAGTTTATATATATGGCAGATTTATTTATCATCTAGGGTAATGAACCATTGGTCTATCACTTGGACCAACCTGGCGCGCCACCCTCGACCGACCGAGCCTCTCCCCCACCCCCTCGTGTGCATCAACAGACCAAGTTTGCCTTCCTCTCATGCCTCCGTCTCGAGCACGTGCTTCCCACGAGTTGAGCCACCTCACCCGCATAGGTCTGCTCTGCCCCGCACCCCACACACACACGAGTTGGGATAGAATCACTTACTGAGCTTGAATGACCTAATGGTCATGAATAATTTAACGCGCTCGAATGCATTAATAGACAAGAAAAATTTAGCATGGATAGTCGTGGACTCAAATGATTTAACAAATGACTTGGCACGCTCGAATAACTTGAATGACTTAATGTTTCTGCAATGACTTAATGTTACCTGAACGCTTGAATAACTTAATATTGTCTAGAATAATTGAACTAAAAATAAGGAATGTCGGAGAAAAACATGAAAACAAAAATGACTCGATGTTGCTTAGATGCTAGAATGACTTAATGTGGCCTGGAATGATCAAACCAAAACAAGAAATATCTGAGCAAAACATGAAAAATGACTAAAAACAGAATGACTTGGGTCCTGTTTGTTTCGGATTATAATCTCTCCAGATTATATAATCCAGCGCAAATAATTGAGCAGGTAAACAAACACCTGGATTATGGGTCCAGATTATATAATCTAAAGCCCAGATTATGATAATCTCATAATCTCCACAAGAGTGGCTTATTTAAGATTATTTTTGGCAAAAGACCCACTACCCATGGTTATGTAAATAGAAATTACAATATATGCTTCTTTCCTCACCTCAAATAAACAAACAAGGATAATGTTGTCTTTGTGAATAATCTACATTTCTATAATCTAGAACCAAACAACTGCATATAAATTATAATCTATCTAGATTATAATCTGGATTATATAATTTAGATTATAATCCAGATTATATAATCTATAAGCTAAAATAAATAGGCTGTTGGGGACCTTCCTCTTCCGAAGGTCCTCAAAAACATGACTAACCATATGTTTTCAGTATGATATAGATTATTACAGGGGAGCTTCGGCTTTGGAATAAAAGACCTTCTCTAATGGCGAAAGTGTATGCGGTGTAAAGGAGCAACCCGAAGGTGATAGGAATAAGCGCCAAAGCTACTGCCAGAGAGCTACCGCTTGGTATGGTGACGAAGACCAAAGACGACACCGACTTAAAAGGGGAAAGGACCACTTAGTCTGTGACAATTTGTATTACAGTCACGAGTAAATGCCAAGGGCATGAATGTAATTTTGTCTGGGCTGTGTCCTGTGCCTATAAATAGATGAACAATAACACCATACTGTTCACGCTAGATTGTAACCACTCTCTTGCCATTTTCGCTCTCTCACCTCTCGGAAAGCCAAAGGTACAAATACAATATAAATATTATTGATGTTTATTCATGTTTGTGGAATATAAGAAAAATGAATCTATGATATACAACAGGTATTATCTCTGTATTCCTTCACTTTATTATTTACATTTACATTTATATGTCAAAATGATGAAGGTATGTCCTTCATGACCTTCATCTGAAGATCATTATATCAGAGAGGGCATAATGCTTCGAAGGACGAAGGTCTTTAACTATTAACAATTGTGTTGCCTTATTCATGATTTATAGCCTTTGAGAATAAGTGACCAACATTAGCGCTCACCTCTGGTGAACTCACTTCTACAACCTTCGGAAGAACATTCATCTTTGGCTGTCGCTGAAGAAGACAACGGTGTCAGGGGCTGCTCTGCAACCACTAGACACAAATCAGGATGCCCTCTCCCTGCGAGAGGCCAGGAACCAAAAGAGGAAGGCCACCAGCCTGACTCTACAGGAGGAGCAAATTGATCAAGAAATCAGGGACTTAGAGGTCATCCATCAGCAAGTGCAGAGGAAGAAGGAGAAGATGGCACGATTGGCCGATCTTCAGAGGAAGATTGACGAAGCTGCTGAAGAAATGCGTCATTTTACTCAAGATGACCAAGAAATGCATCATCAACACAGGGAGCTTCGTCAAGAGAGCCCATTCAATGAAGATGAATGGTACGATGACTTTCATCATGCTAACTTTACTTTTGATGATGCTTCTCCTCTGCAGCAGAGCTGCATGCTATCCCATGGCCTCAATCCTACAAGCCACCCCAGTTGCCCATGTATGATGGGCACTCGGACCCAAAGCAATTCTTGATGAGCTATGAGGCAACAATATCCTCATATGGAGGCAACGCCGCTATCATGGCAAAGTCCTTCGTCATGGCAGTCCGAAGTGTGGCCCAGACATGGTACTCCTCCCTTTAGCCAGGAACAATTACATCATGGCAGAAGCTTAAGGACATGCTGATCACCAGCTTCCAAGGATTCTAGACGAAGCCGGTTACTGCTCAGGCATTGTTCCAATGCACTCAAGACCAGGGCGAATACCTTCAGACGTATGTCCGAAGGTTCCTGCGACTAAGAGCACAAGCACCCACAGTGCCTAATGAAATCGTCATTGAGGCCATGATCAAGGGACTCTGGCTAGGACCTACAACTCAGTATTTTGCTAGGAAGCCTCCACAAACCTTGGAAAAGGTGCTTCAAAAGATGGATGAGTACATATGAGCCGACTATGATTTTCACCAAAGAAGGGAGGAGGCCTACAGGTTTTCTGAGATGACCAGGGGCTTCGGAGGAAGGCTTCATCCTAGGCATGTCCAGTCAATTCATAACTCCAGTGCCAATGATGAAAGGGCTAGCAATGTTCAGCAAACTCACCACAATCCTTAGCCTTCAAGCATGAATTCTTTCAGACCACCCGCTCCAAGGGGCAGGAAGGAAGAAGCTTTGCTGGAGGACGATTTGGCAATCAACCCAGAAAGCTATGCTGTCTTTTTGTGGCGAGGACAAGGGCCACACAACAAGAACATGCCAGGTTACAATTCAGAAGAAGAAGGAAATTGCCGAAGCTGAGGCACGGTAGAGTCAGCGGAAGCAAGTCCTCCACACTGCTTCGTGCTACTCCCCATACATCCCAGAATATGTAGGCAATCAATAACCTACGGCTTCTGTTGCTTCGGCAAGCCATTCCTAGCTTCTTGGCACCAGTTGTCACCACCACCACCACCACTGATCCACAATCAACAGCCAGAAGGGCACAATCATATTCAGCAACAGCGCGACCTTCGGGAGAAGTCCGAAGCTCGCACAGTCAACAACACTGTGCCTGAGTTGAAGCATATTTACTAAAAGGAGTACAGTGCCCCACCAAGGAATATGATGATTTGATGTAACTTAACTCTTTCTGCCTTTTATATCTTCTTAAAAAACAATACAGGAGGCATAAATTTTTACCTTGATGTAATAATATTGTCGTTACATCATCAAGTATGACAGAATTAAGTTCCAAAGCTACAAAGTCGTTCTTAAGGGAGCGCAGAGTAAGTTCCGAAGCTACAAAGTTGTTCCTAAGGGAGCGAAGCTACAAAGTCATTCCTAATGGAGCGCAGAGTAAGTTCCGAAGCTCAAAAATCTTTCCTAAGGGAATGCAGAGCCAAAATACCATCTAAATCAAAGGTGAAGAAGCTCCAAAGTCGTTCCTAAGGGGATGCAGAGCTCAAAAACCACCTAAATCAGAGGTGAAGAAGCTCCAAAGTCATTCCTAAGGGGATGCAGAGCTTAGATCCAAAGTCATTCCTAAGGGGATGCAGAGCTAAAATTCCACCTACGTAAAAGGTGAAGAGACTTCAAAGTTGTTTCTAAGGGGATGCAAAGTCTAGATGTGTTTTCGTGTGAGCGCTTATGTTCGACATAAACATCATTTTGCATCATATCATTACATCATTTCGCATAGCATTACAACATAAGTCATATTGCATCGGTGAGAAAATTATGGAGAAGGAAAGATGCTTCTCTAAAGACATTCGATGGATCATGAAACAGTGTGCTGAAACACAAAGTATACCTTCGGCAGACATGATCTTAAACAACAAGGAAATTTTTGTCAGCAATGATATTATGCAACAGCCGTGGCAAAGTATGAGGTATTCAAACAATAAAGGGAGCATTTTTTCTTTGTGAAGCATGAAAAGAAGGGAAGGTGTTTTTTTGCCGAAGGCTCAAAAATGGTATGTGCACAAATTTCATGCATCACAAAGAAAACGTAATTACATTAATATACATATAAATATTCGATGTTTGATTCACACATAAATATTACATTTCCTATTATACAAAAATCTAGTCTTCCTTCAGGATTCTTTCAGCGGCTTCATGTAAAAGTTTGTCAACGACTTCGTCGACGACTTTGTTAGCAATCTCCATTACATCCAAGGCTTCTTTCATAACTGGATCAGCTTCGGGGTTGTAGGGCTCCGGTGATGGTGAAAGCTTAGCTGCAATAAGGGAAATGATGGTAAATTTCAAGGCTAGAAATGAATAACGAAGCAAAGGATTTTAGTACCTATAATCATTGCGCGTTCAGTAGCTTCTTCAGCTTCCTTTGCTACTACTCGAGCGTCATGAGACTTTTTTTAACTCTTTTTTATGGCTTCATCAGCCATCTCATGACCACCCTTCATCCACATGTCAGAGTAAAATTTGCCGCCCTGTGTGGAGGCCTCAGCTGAAGGGTCCTTGATGTTGTCAATAGAAAGGATAAATTCTGGCTGGGTCGTGGCCTTAACATGTTCACACCCATTCTTCTCTAGAATTGCTGTGACCCCTCGAGCACCAGAAAAAGCACAAAAATCCCCGCGATCGCAAAGAATTTCATCAAAAGCTTCGACCTCTTCGCCTATCCATTGGATAACCCCTTCGGGGTCACCATGAATAAAATTTTGATCTAAAGAATACGTCCCCACCTTTGCAAAGCTATCTTTTAGCTTCTTCTCGCAGTTCAAGGATTTTTCATAACACCTTTCCCTAGAACCACGAAGCTCTTCAACATTCTTTTCTAACCTTGAACTTGTCCATTCACTTATCTCTTGCTTTGCCTTCGCAACTTCAAAATTCTCATTTGCTTCGGCAAGTTTTTTCTTTAAATCCTCAACTTCGGCTCTGTGAATTTCGGTTTGTGCATTAAGCCTGGTTTCGCTGAGCTTTAGTCTATCTACTAAGGAGAGCAGAATCTTATCTTTTTCAAGGGCTTCATTCCTTAGCGTGATGACCTCTGACGAAAGATTTTCAAGTGCTAGTTGACAGCCTTCATCATCAGCTTCCTTTTGAGCCCTTAAAGCTTTGCTAAGAATTAAGCCCTAAAAACAAAAATACATCTGTGAGAACATGAACACAATAAAAAACCAATAAAATACAACCTATTTTGCAAGCAAAAGTCTATATACCTTCAAGCTATTGTAAGCAAGGCTATCTGCAAGTTCATCCTTCAACATTGCAGATAGGACGAGCTCCAGCTTCGGAAATCCCATGTTCCTTGTCATTTCTCGACAAACAGATATCTCTTTGTTGTCCGGTAGACAATATAGGAAATCATCTTCGTTAGTACCGTTGTATACCAAGGATCCTGGGGGATACTTCAGATCCTTGGCATATTGCTTAGCTTCGGCAATCTGCTCCTTTGATAATTGTCTCCCCAAAGCATGTCGTACAATGAACTCTACTTCTTCCGCAGATGCTTTGGGTGCCGCTTCTTTTTCCCCGGCTAATGATGCAGTCTCCAAAGACCTTGCTTCGGCAGGAGTTGAGGGTCCGGCTTCAGCAGCAATTTCGTCGGTTTTCTTTAAGATCTCTACTTCTGCACCAGGTGTTTCGGTTGAAGCAGGAGTTGACGCCTTCATAGATTCCATGACAACATCTAGTACGCTGGCCATTCTCCTCTTCCTCGGCGTCGCTACAGGAATTTTTAATGCCTTCAGCAACTCCGCATCTCCCATCAGACTCAGAATTTTCGGTTGCTCTATCGATTTCTTTAATTCTGGCTCTTCGGCTGGTTTTGCCTTAGTTTCGACAAGAGCAGGGTGACGGGGCTCCGATGCGGAAGAAGACCCCTCAATCAGCTTTGGCACTTTGGTCGTTTCAATGTGCTTGGGCCGGTGAGTCAGAACTTTAATCTTTTTTGACTTCAACGTGCTAGAGGCCACCGAAGTAGCAGTCTTCCTTTTCTTCCCTTGCCTTCGTGCAGGATAGCTATAGTATGGATATATGAACCTGAGAATGTCAAATACTCTATTTAGTCTCTTCTTGCCTCGACCCCCGAAGGCCGTCGTCATGGCATCGTTTTCAGCCTTCGAGTAGGCATCAAGCATTTAATCACTGGTTGCTTCAATGGCATCTAACCAGTCATCATTAGGCTCATCAAATTGATCCCTGTATTTGAATGTATACTTCAAGTAAACTAAGCCACCTTGGCTAGACCCGGCAGCAGTCTCCCTCGGCATTTCCCACCCACTTGCGAGTGGCCACACCCTATAAGCAATATGCTCTTGCACCAAGTCCCTTGTGCCTATATAGGTGCATACAGTGTTAAAGGCAACTTGGCATTCTTGCACATCATTTCCAAGGGCAGTAGATGGTCTCCTAATGCCGAAGCGAGACTAGATAGGACGTTGGATAATCCCTTTGATGTCTTTTCTTTCAACTAAGTCATTTTTATATAGAACCATTTTTGCATCTAGACACCTGGCCATCTCTTTCGAAATGTCGGAACCGGGTAGCTCATCCCAGAACGAGGCACGAAGCTGTAACAATCGAAGTTGTTGTGATATTGCTCCTTGTTGGTAGCCTTCGTCTCATAGGACAGCTCATGCATATTGCAGAAGCATTTTGCATCTACCTCTAACCCCTGTAAATTTCAAATGTCTTCAGAACTTCAACCAGTAACTTATCCAGGGGGCTCATTGGCTTTAGGCAGAGGGACAGTGTTTTCCCCTCTAGCTCTCACAATTGAAATGTCGCGAAAATACCTTCCTCTCATCACATCAATTTGCCCTTGCTTAATGGTTGACTTCCCGAAGACAACATGGCTTGGTCTCTAGGGTCGATCTTCGGCATCCTCATTTCCGCTTTCCGCATCAAAACTTTCACTATCACCGGAATCCTCAGATATCCCAGCAGTGTCTCATGAGCAATTTTCTCAGCGTTCATCCTCTCCATAGCTTCGTAGAACCCATACAATGCTGGGTCAACAACCTTCTTCTCGTCAACCATCAAAATCGAAGGTTGTTGAAATGTCGAAGCTTGTGTTTCAATTAATCCTCGGAAAAACGAACAAGTTTAAAATGACGAGTACAGTGTAAGCAAGTGGAATGGCGCGAAAAATGTTTTCAATGCGGCCTCTTATTTATATGCCTAGCGTCCCGTGGCTTGGTGGGTCCAGCATGTCAGTGTCGTTTACTATTCTAGCGAAGGGAAGGTGTTTTTTGGACCTTCGGCAAAAGGCCTTCGTCCAGGTCGCAGTCTAAAATTGTTACAAGGAAATAAATTAATACTGCGAGGGCTACTATTGGGGGCCTTCCTCTTCCAAAGGTCCTAAAAAACGTGACTAACCATATGTTTTCAGTATGATATGGATCATTACAGGGGAGCTTCGGCTTCGGGATAAAAGACCTTCTCTAATGGTGAAAGGGAAATGTGCCCTTGGGCCATTTCTAAGTATTTTGGTGATTTAGTGCCCAACACAAGTGCCTAATTGCAAAATGGTGGACAAGGTGCAAATCATGTAGTAAAGGTATGTTTCTAAGCCTTAGTACATTGGTTTTGTGTACTAATATAATTGTCTAAGTGTTAGAAACAGAAAGAAGAAGAAAAGAGAAGGGGAGAGAAAGACTTGGCTGTGTGCAGCCGAGACCCAGTTCGGTCTGGAGCACCGGACTGTCCGGTGTGCACCGGACTGTCCGGTGTGCACCGGACAGTGTCCGGTGCGCCAGGCTGACTCCGCGCGAAGTGGCCGCTCTCGGGAATTCGCCGACGGCGTACGGCTAAAATTCACCGGACTGTCCGGTGCGCACCGGACTGTCCGGTGAGCCAACGGTCGGCCAGGGCCAACGGTCGGCCGCGCAATCCGCGCGGGACACGTGGCCGAGCCAACGGTCGGAAGACGGCACCGGACTGTCCGGTGTGCACCGGACTGTCCGGTGCGCCAACGGCTCGCAGATCTCCAGCAGCCTTCCAACGGTCGGAAGCATCAGCTATGGAAACAAATCGGGCACCGGACAGTGTCCGGTGTGCACCGGACTGTCCGGTGCCCCCGTCGACAGAAGGCCAGGATAGCCTTCCGGAATTGCTCTCAACGGCTCCTAGCTGCCTTGGGGCTATAAAAGGAGCCCCTAGGCGCATGGAGGAGACACACAAGCAACTCTTGAGCATTCTTGATCATCCACACTTAGTCTTTGCGCATTCGTTTGTGATTCTAAGAGATTCGAGCTCCGTTCTAGTGAGAACTTTGAGATAGTCTTGTGAGCTCGATTCTTGGCCGTGTGTGTGCGCATTTCGCTGTGGTTTTGTGTGTGTTGCTTCCCTCCCTTACTCTGTGTTTCATTTGTGATCATATACTTGTAAGGGCAAGAGACTCCAATTTGTGGAGATTCCTTGCAAACGGGATAGTGAAAGGAACAACAAAACACCGTGGTATTCAAGTGGGTCTTTGGACCGCTTGAGAGGGGTTGATTGCAACCCTCGTCCGTTGGGACGCCACAACGTGGAGTAGGCAAGCGTTGGTCTTGGCCGAACCACGGGATAAACCATTGTGTCACCTCTGTGCTTGATTTTCTTGTGGTACTGTGTTTTGTTGAGACTTCACCTTAGCCACTTGGCAATAATCGTGCTAACACTTAACAAGTTTTTGTGGCTTAAGTTTGAAGTTTTTACAGGATCACCTATTCACCCCCCCCCTCTAGGTGCTCTCAATTGGTATCAGAGCCGTTCTCTTCACGAAGGGACTAACCGCCCGAAGAGATGGATCCTAAGGGGAAGGGTATTGTGATCAATGACAAAGAGAAGGAATCCTTCGTCAACGAGCCGAAGGACGATAAGCCCACCGACTCCGGCTCGGGCCAAAGACGAAAGGAAGGGAAGAAGAAGAAGACAAGGCGCATCAAGGAGATCGTCTACTACGACAGCGACGAGTCTACTTCTTCCCAAAAGGACGAGGACCACAACGACTACGAGAGAAGGAAACCGGTTAATTCGAACTTTTCTTTTGATTACTCTCGTATTCCGCAAAGTTCACATTCTCATTTGCTCTCCATTCCACTCGGCAAGCCCCCACACTTTGATGGAGAGGACTACGGATTTTGGAGCCACAAAATGCGTAGTCACCTATTCTCTCTCCATCCTAGTATATGGGAGATTGTAGAGAGTGGAATGCACTTTGATAGTTCGGATAGTCCCATGTTCATTAATGAACAAATTCATAAGAATGCACAAGCTACTACTGTTCTTCTAGCTTCTTTGTGCAGGGATGAATATCATAAAGTGAGCGGCTTGGATAACGCCAAGCAAATCTGGGACACCCTCAAGATTTCTCATGAGGGGAACGACGTCACCTTGCTCACCAAGATGGAGTTGGTGGAGGGTGAGCTTGGACGGTTCGCAATGATAAGGGGCGAGGAGCCGACTCAAACATACAACCGGCTCAAGACCCTTATCAACAAGATAAGGAGCTATGGAAGCACACGATGGACGGACCACGACGTCGTCCGCCTAATGCTCAGGTCATTTACCGTTCTTGATCCTCATTTGGTAAACAATATACGTGAAAATCCCAGGTACACCAAGATGTCGCCCGAAGAAGTTCTTGGGAAATTCGTTAGCGGGCGAATGATGATCAAGGAGGCGAGGTATGTGGACGACGCCTTGAATGGTCCGATCAACGAGCCGCAACCTCTCGCTCTCAAGGCAACACGAAGCAAGGAGGCGCTACCTAGCAAGGTGGCACAGATTGAGGCGGCCGGACTCAATGATGAAGAGATGGCTCTCATCATCAAGAGATTCAAGACGGCGCTAAATGGTCGCAAGGGGCAGCCAAGCAAGACCAAGACAAAGGGGAAGCGCTCATGCTTCAAATGCGGTAAGCTTGGTCATTTTATCGCTAACTGTCCCGATAATGAAAGTGACCAGGAAAAGGGGAACAAAAGAGAGAAGAAGAAGCAATACAAGAAGGCAAAGGGCGAGGCGCATCTAGGAAAGGAGTGGGACTCGGATTGCTCCTCCTCCGATTCCGACAATGAAGGACTCGCTGCTACTGCCTTCAACAAGTCTTCCCTCTTCCCCAACGAGCGTCTCACATGCCTTATGGCAAGGGAGAAGAAGGTGAGTACTCAAGACTCCACTTATGCTTCTTCTAGTGATAATGAATCTAGTGATGATGATGACATAGATTATTCATGCTTGTTCAAGGGCTTAGATAGATCTAAGATAGATAAAATCAATGAATTGATTGATGCATTGAATGAAAAGGATAGGCTTTTAGAAAAACAGGAGGATTTATTGTATGATGAACATGATAAATTTGTAGAGGCACAAAAATCATATGCTTTAGAAGTGAAAAGAAATGAGGTGCTTTCTAGTGAATTATCCTCTTGTCATGAAACCATTGCTTCTTTACGAAATGTTAATAATGATTTAAGTGCTAAACTAGAAGTAGCTAGTAAATCAAATTCCTGTGTTGAAAATGTTACAATTTGCACTAGGTGTAAGGATTTTGATGTTAATGCCTGTAGTGAACACTTAGTTTCAATTTCCAAACTAAGTGATGAATTGGCTAGTCTTAATGCACAACTTAAGACTAGCAAAAGTGAATTTGACAAGTTAAAATTTGCAAGGGATGCCTATACAATTGGAAGACATCCCTCAATTAAGGATGGGCTTGGCTTCAAGAAGGAAGCCAAGAACTTAACAAGCCATAAGGCTCCCATCTTCGTCAAGGAGAAGGGGAAGGCCCCTATGGCTAGTAGTGCGAAAAAGAACCATGCCTTTATGTATAATAATAGGAGAAATGCTAGAAAGGCTTATAATGATTTTGATTCACATGTTTATGATTCTCATGCCATGTTTGCTTCTAGTTCTTCTTATAAGCATGATAGGGATATGTGTAGGAGAAATGTTGTACATATGCCTAGAAGAAATATTGCTCATGTGCCTAGAAAGAATGTTATTCATGCTCCTAGGAAAGTAGTGAATGAACCTTCTATAATTTATTATGCTTTAAACACTTCCTTTGCTATTTGTAGAAAGGATAGGAAAATAGTTGCTAGGAAATTAGGGGCAAAATGCAAGGGAGACAGGACTTGCATTTGGGTCCCTAAGGACATTTGTGCTAACCTTGCAGGACCCAACATGAGTTGGGTACCTAAGACCCAAGCCTAAATTTGCCTTGCAGGTTTATGCATCCGGGGGTTCAAGCTGGATTATCGACAGCGGATGCACAAACCATATGACGGGGGAGAAGAAAATGTTCACCTCCTACGTCAAAAATAAGGATTCCCAAGATTCAATTATATTCGGTGATGGGAATCAAGGCAAGGTAAAAGGGTTAGGTAAAATTGCAATTTCTAATGAGCATTCTATCTCAAATGTATTCTTAGTGGAGAGTCTTGGATATAATCTGCTATCTGTTAGTCAATTATGTCAAATGGGATATAATTGTTTATTTACAAATGTAGATGTGTCTGTCTTTAGAAGATGTGATGGTTCACTAGCTTTTAAGGGTGTACTAGACGGCAAGCTTTATTTAGTTGATTTTGCAAAAGAAGAGGCCGGTCTAGATGCATGCTTAATGGCTAAGACTTGCATGGGCTGGCTGTGGCATCGCCGCTTAGCACATGTGGGGATGAAGAACCTCCACAAGCTTCTAAAGGGAGAACACGTGATAGGTCTAACAAATGTGCATTTCGAAAAAGATAGACCTTGTGCAGCTTGTCAGGCAGGTAAACAGGTGGGAGGAGCGCATCACGGCAAGAATGTGATGACCACGTCAAGACCTCTGGAGCTGCTGCATATGGACCTCTTCGGACCCGTCGCCTACCTAAGCATAGGAGGAAGTAAGTATGGTCTAGTTATTGTTGATGACTTTTCCCGCTTCACTTGGGTGTTCTTTTTGCAGGATAAATCTGAAACCCAAGGGACCCTCAAGCGCTTCCTCAGGAGGGCTCAAAATGAGTTTGAGCTCAAGGTAAAGAAGATAAGGAGCGACAACGGGTCCGAGTTCAAGAATCTTCAAGTGGAGGAGTTTCTTGAGGAGGAAGGGATCAAGCACGAGTTCTCCGCTCCCTACACACCACAGCAAAATGGTGTGGTAGAGAGGAAGAACAGGACGCTAATCGATATGGCGAGGACGATGCTTGGAGAATTCAAGACCCCCGAGTGTTTTTGGTCGGAAGCTGTGAACACGGCTTGCCACGCCATCAACAGGGTCTACCTTCACCGCCTCCTCAAGAAGACGTCGTATGAGCTGCTAACCGGTAACAAACCCAATGTATCTTACTTTCGTGTTTTTGGGAGCAAGTGCTACATTCTAGTGAAGAAGGGTAGAAATTCTAAGTTTGCTCCCAAAGCTGTAGAAGGGTTTTTATTAGGTTATGATTCAAATACAAAGGCGTATAGGGTCTTCAACAAATCATCGGGTTTGGTTGAAGTCTCTAGCGACGTTGTATTTGATGAGACTAATGGCTCTCCAAGAGAGCAAGTTGTTGATTGTGATGATGTAGATGAAGAAGATGTTCCGACGGCCGCTATACGAACCATGGCGATTGGAGACGTTCGGCCACAGGAACAAGACGAACGAGATCAACCTTCTTCCTCAACAATGGTGCATCGCCCAACTCAAGACGATGAACAGGTTCATCAAAAGGAGGCGTGTGATCAAGGGGGAGCACAAGATGATCACGTGATGGAGGAAGAAGCGCAACCGGCACCTCCAACCCAAGTTCGAGCGATGATTCAAAGGGATCATCCCGTCGACCAAATTTTGGGTGACATTAGCAAGGGAGTAACTACTCGATCTCGATTAGTTAATTTTTGTGAGCATTACTCTTTTGTCTCCTCTATTGAGCCTTTCAGGGTAGAGGAGGCCTTGCTAGATCCGGATTGGGTGTTGGCCATGCAGGAGGAACTTAACAACTTCAAGCGCAATGAAGTTTGGACGCTGGTGCCTCGTCCCAAGCAAAACGTTGTGGGAACCAAGTGGGTGTTCCGCAACAAACAGGACGAGCACGGAGTGGTGACAAGGAACAAGGCTTGACTTGTGGCAAAAGGTTATGCCCAAGTCGCAGGTTTGGACTTTGAGGAGACTTTTGCTCCTGTGGCTAGGCTAGAGTCCATTCGTATCTTGCTAGCATATGCCGCTCACCATTCTTTCAGGTTGTACCAAATGGATGTGAAGAGCGCTTTCCTCAACGGGCCAATAAAGGAGGAGGTGTACGTGGAGCAACCCCCTGGCTTCGAGGATGAACGGTACCCCGACCACGTGTGTAAGCTCTCTAAGGCGCTCTATGGACTTAAACAAGCCCCAAGAGCATGGTATGAATGCCTTAGAGATTTCTTAATTGCTAATGCTTTCAAGGTTGGGAAAGCCGATCCAACTCTTTTCACTAAGACTTGTGATGGTGATTTGTTCGTGTGCCAAATTTATGTCGATGACATAATATTTGGTTCTACTAACCAAAAGTCTTGTGAAGAGTTTAGCAGGGTGATGACGCAGAAATTCGAGATGTCGATGATGGGCGAGTTGAACTACTTCCTTGGGTTCCAAGTGAAGCAACTCAAGGACGGCACCTTCATCTCCCAAACGAAGTACACGCAAGACTTGCTGGAGCGGTTTGGGATGAAGGACGCCAAGCCCGCAAAGACTCCGATGGGGACCGACGGACACACCGACCTCAACAAAGGAGGTAAGTCCGTTGATCAAAAAGCATACCGGTCTATGATAGGTTCTTTGCTTTACTTATGTGCTAGTAGACCGGATATTATGCTTAGCGTATGCATGTGTGCTAGATTTCAATCCGATCCTAAGGAGTGTCACTTGGTGGCGGTGAAGCGAATTCTTAGATATTTAGTCGCTACGCCTTGCTTCGGGATCTGGTATCCAAAGGGGTCTAACTTTGACTTGATTGGGTACTCAGATTCCGACTATGCTGGATGTAAGGTCGATAGGAAGAGTACATCGGGGACGTGCCAATTCTTAGGAAGGTCCCTGGTGTCATGGAATTCCAAGAAACAAGCCTCCGTTGCCCTATCCACCGCTGAGGCCGAGTACGTTGCCGCAGGACAGTGTTGTGCGCAACTACTTTGGATGAGGCAAACCCTCAGGGACTTTGGCTACAATCTGAGCAAAGTCCCACTCCTATGTGATAATGAGAGTGCTATCCGAATAGCGGAAAATCCTGTTGAGCACAGCCGCACAAAGCACATAGACATCCGGCATCACTTTTTGAGAGACCACCAGCAAAAGGGAGATATCGAAGTGTTTTATGTTAGCACCGAGAACCAGCTAGCCGATATCTTTACCAAGCCTTTAGATGAAAAGACCTTTTGCAGGTTGCGTAGTGAGCTAAATGTCTTAGATTCGCGGAACTTGGATTGAATTGTAGCATACATGTGTTTATGCCTTTGATCAAGTTCATTATGCATCTTGTTGCTTATTATGGTGCTCAAGTTGTACAAACACTCCCTGGACCTCACAAGTCCGTTGCAAAGTGATGCACATGTTTAGGGGGAGATATGTTACAACTTGACCCTTTGGGACTAACCATATGCTTGAGTTTGCTTGATTTAGTCTCGAAGGAGAATTGAAAGGGAAATGGTGGACTTGGACTGTGAAAGACTTCCACTGCACTCCGATGAGAGGGTAACCTATTCCAAGTCCATCTCATGAACTCTTATTGCCATTTGCTCTTAATTGAAGATTTTGGTGAGGCAATGGGGTTAAAGGGCCAAAATTGATCCCGTTTTGGTGCTTCATGCCAAAGGGGGAGAAAATAAAGGCCAAAGCAATAAATGGATCAGCTACCACTTGAGAGATTTTGAAAATAGTAGATTAGAGTTTTTGGTTGTCAAAACTCTTTTGTTGTCTCTCTTGTCAAAAGTTGGCTTCTTGTGGGGAGAAGTAGTAATTATGGGAAAAAGGGGGAGTTTTTGAAATCCTTGATCAATCTCTTTTGGAATGACTCTCTTTATGCTTCAACATGTGTGTTTAACTTAGAGATAGAGATTTGAGTTTGATTTGCAAAAACAAACCAAGTGGTGGCAAAGGATGATCCATATATGCCAAAATTGATTCAAAATAAATTTAAGTTTTATTTGAAGTGAGTTTGCACTTGTTCTAGTTGCTTTATGTTGTGTTGGCATAAATCACCAAAAAGGGGGAGATTGAAAGGGAAATGTGCCCTTGGGCCATTTCTAAGTATTTTGGTGATTTAGTGCCCAACACAAGTGCCTAATTGCAAAATGGTGGACAAGGTGCAAATCATGTAGTAAAGGTATGTTTCTAAGCCTTAGTACATTGGTTTTGTGTACTAATATAATTGTCTAAGTGTTAGAAACAGAAAGAAGAAGAAAAGAGAAGGGGAGAGAAAGACTTGGCTGTGTGCAGCCGAGACCCAGTTCGGTCTGGAGCACCGGACTGTCCGGTGTGCACTGGACAGTGTCCGGTGCGCCAGGCTGACTCCGCGCGAAGTGGCCGCTCTCGGGAATTCGCCGACGGCGTACGGCTAAAATTCACCGGACTGTCCGGTGCGCACCGGACTGTCCGGTGAGCCAACGGTCGGCCAGGGCCAACGGTCGGCCGCGCAATCCGCGCGGGACACGTGGCCGAGCCAACGGTCGGAAGACGGCACCGGACTGTCCGGTGTGCACCGGACTGTCCGGTGCGCCAACGGCTCGCAGATCTCCAGCAGCCTTCCAACGGTCGGAAGCATCAGCTATGGAAACAAATCGGGCACCGGACAGTGTCCGGTGTGCACCGGACTGTCTGGTGCCCCCGTCGACAGAAGGCCAGGATAGCCTTCCGGAATTGCTCTCAACGGCTCCTAGCTGCCTTGGGGCTATAAAAGGAGCCCCTAGGCGCATGGAGGAGACACACAAGCAACTCTTGAGCATTCTTGATCATCCACACTTAGTCTTTGCGCATTCGTTTGTGATTCTAAGAGATTCGAGCTCCGTTCTAGTGAGAACTTTGAGATAGTCTTGTGAGCTCGATTCTTGGCCGTGTGTGTGCGCATTTCGCTGTGGTTTTGTGTGTGTTGCTTCCCTCCCTTACTCTGTGTTTCATTTGTGATCATATACTTGTAAGGGCAAGAGACTCCAATTTGTGGAGATTCCTTGCAAACGGGATAGTGAAAGGAACAACAAAACACCGTGGTATTCAAGTGGGTCTTTGGACCGCTTGAGAGGGGTTGATTGCAACCCTCGTCCGTTGGGACGCCACAACGTGGAGTAGGCAAGCGTTGGTCTTGGCCGAACCACGGGATAAACCACTGTGTCACCTCTGTGCTTGATTTTCTTGTGGTACTGTGTTTTGTTGAGACTTCACCTTAGCCACTTGGCAATAATCGTGCTAACACTTAACAAGTTTTTGTGGCTTAAGTTTGAAGTTTTTACAGGATCACCTATTCACCCCCCCCCCTCTAGGTGCTCTCAATGGCGAAAGTGTACGTGGTGTAAAGGAGCAACCCGAAGGTGATAGGAATAAGCGCCAAAGCTACTACCAGAGAGCTTCGGCTTGGTATGGTGACGAAGACCAAGGACAACGTCGACTAAAAAGGGGAAAGGACCACTTAGTCTATGACAATTTGTACTACAGTCATGAGTAAATGCCAAGTGTATGGATGTAATTTTGTCCGGGCTGTGTCTTGTGCCTATAAATAGATGAACAGTAACATCATACTGTTCACACTGGATTGTAACCACTCTCGCGCCATTTTCGCTCTCTCACCTCTCGATAAGCCAAATGTACAAATACAATATGAATATTATTGATGTTTATTCATGTTTGTGGAATATAAGAAAAATGAATCTATGATATACAACAGGTATTATCTCTTTATTCTATCACTTTATTATTTACATTTATATTTATATGTCAAAATGATGAAGGTATATCCTTCATGACCTTCGTCTGAAGATCATTATATCCGAGAGGGCATAATGCTTTGAAGGACGATGATTTTTAATTATTAATAATTGTGTTGTCTTGTTCTTGATTTATAGCCTTCGAGAACAAGTGACCAACAAGGACCTTAATGTTTTCTAAAATAACTTGATATATTCAACAGGACCTTAATGTTTCCTAAAATAGCTTGATATTTACTGGAATATGTAAAAAAGAAGGGAAAATGACTTAACGTGCACATTCTGTGGGCCCGTGAAGCCGACACGTGCCGCGGAGGGAGTCACATGGGGGAAGGAGCCACGCGGGCGCATGGAGCCCACGCGTGGTGTGGTGGGAGCCATGTGGGGGAAGGAGCCGCGCGTGGGGAGGTTGGTTGCCTAATTCTGCTGGACTCAGCCTAACATATTTTGGTGAAGATGGCCTCGAGCACGTGGTGGTGGGTATGCCTGATAGCCTTAGGACTGAGGCAAGGAGGACGACGGCGGCAAGTAGGGCTGGATATCGAGCCAGCTCGGCTCGACTCGGTCGAGTTCGAGCTGGCTCGTTAAGCTAACGAGCCAGCTCGACTCGTTAAGCAACCAAGCCAGAAGAGCAGCTCGGCTCGGCTCGTTAACGAGCTCGAGCTGGCTCGTTTGGCTCACGAGCCATAGCAGAAAAAACTGTTGCACATACATATATATATATATATGCTGATGTACACAAATACAAAAACAATTTAGCACCAAAAAATAGTTCAAAAGTGACAACACAAATCACATTTCATAATCAGGCATTCAGCCTGCAACATTCATGATTCATCAGTTCACAACATTCATCAGTTCATGGCTTCAACTTGAAGCATCACAATTCACAGCATCAGAATTTACAACCAACCAGTGAACCAGGCAACCAATCTGTGATCAGTCCATGGCTTCATGCATCACATGATCACAAGTTCACAACATCAATTCATGGCTTAATTTACAAAAGTAGCCACCACACCAGAATTTACAACCAACTAACCACTAACCAGTTAACCACCAAAAGGATGACACTAGTGCACTACTGTCTACTGCACTAGCACTCTGGCAGCTTAGCAGGAGTTTATAAATCAGCAACATGCCACCAAAACCAAAAGGCTAGCATCCACCATTAGCACTAGACAGCAACATGCCACCAAAACCAAAAGGCTAGCATCCACCATTAGCACATCTTCCTTCGGCCTATACAAAACTTTATAAATCAGCATAGTTTATAAATCAATACAACGCTATTGATGTTAGTAGCTATTATACTTACTAATTGCTTGCCACCACACCCTTAGGGAACTCCACAAACTCGATATCACCATCATCCCCCTCCTGAGAAGTCCACACATGACACATCAGCATTACATAGAACAAAAGTTAAAAAAACATTAGATGTAGTTTCTATGTTACAACCTATAATAAGATTACATACCACAAGAATAGGTGCAGTTTTCTCATGTTGAGAGCCCCTTATCCAACTAGATGCACAAACTAGTGCTTGAACTGTTGAAGGCTTCAAAGAACTCTGATAATCATCAACCACTCTTCCTCCAGTACTAAAAGTGGACTCTGATGATACACTACTTGCTGGGATAGCCAAAAATCTCTTTGCCATACTAGAGACTACTGGAAACCTATGAGCATTTTGTTGCCAGTAGGGGAGCAAGCTGAAATTCTTATCACTAGTAGGCACATTTGGTTCATCTAAATAGATAAGCAACTCTGATTTTGAACCTTCTGTAGCACTAGACTCCAAATAATTCTGAAATTCATCTGGAACTACAGCTGCCAATGAACTGTTTGTACCCATTGATGAAGAGGTTGTTTGAGTGTTTTGGTTACTATCACCCATTTTTTAGCGATACAACAACTCATATTTCTTAAACAACCCTTCCAACTCTTTGTTGATCTCATCAAACTCCTTTTCAAACCTAATGGAGTCATAAATCTGACCAAAGCACCATTTAATATACCTCATTTTAAACCTAGGATCATGGATCGTAGCAATAACCATGATATTGTTCCTCTTCTCCCAATATTTATCAAATTTTTCTAACATGGCAGCAGCCATACTCCATAGATATGGATCACCAGAATTCTTTGCTCCAATTAATGCAATCTTTACTTTCACTATATAAGGGTAGAAGACATTGGTTGTGGGATAAACTGATCCTAAAAATGCAGTGGTTGCTCCAGCCATTGTTCCTAAGATTGGTCTAATCTTTTCATACATGTCCCATTGTGACTGCGAAGGCTCCCACATATAGTTATGATCTTTTTCAGCATAGTAACCAAAAGCAGCCCTATAGTCAATGCAAGTATCCAACATTCTATATGTTGAACTCCACCTTGTTTTAACATCAAGAGAGAGCCCTTTTCCAACTTTTACAGCATACTCCTTGCAAACATCCATGAACTTGTACATTCTACTAGGTGATCTCTTGAAATATTTTACTGTTTCCCTAAGGTTACTTATGAGATCATCTATTGGTTGCAAGCCATCATTTACAGCCAAATTGACTATGTGTGAAGCACAACGAACATGAAAATACAAGGGATCAAATTATGTATTCCTTCTAGCAAGAAGCTTGGATGTCAAATTGGTGATGGCAACATCATTATTTGAAGCATTGTCAAGTGTGATTGTGATAACTTTATCTTCAATTTTCCATTCAACCAGGCACTCAAAAATAGCTTGAGCTATCACTACACCAGTGTGGGGAGGATCCAACTCCACAAAGTTCAGTACACGACATTGCAATTCCCAATTTACATCTATGTAGTGTGCAACCAAACTCATGTATTGGACATTTTGGTTAGATGTCCACAGATCGGTAGTCAAACTTATGGATTCAGCCTCTCTAAGAGTTTTCTTTAGAAGGTCCTTTTCAGATTCATACACTTTCATGCACTCGTTTTTTATAGTCTTTCTACCAATACTTTCATAGCTGTTATTCATCCATTTCATCAAGATATTAAACCATCTGTGCTCTACCATTCGAAGTGAATACTCATGAACAATAATCATCTTAGCAATCAAATTTCTAGTGTGATCATGATCATATTCAGTGGGATTAACAACAAGAGAACCATCATTAAGAGCGAAGCTGATAGTACCTTGAGCAACCTTTGATTTTGCATTGGCCAACTTGGTCTGGTAGGCGGTGCACTTATCTAGATGTCGATTCAGCTGTGATGTTGGACCCCCACGTTGATACACATACAGTTTGTAACAAAACTTGCACTTGGCCTTCGTCACCATTTCCACAAACTTCTTCTTTGATTGAACTTCGACCACCTTAAAATACTTCCAGCAATCGGCTCGCTTCACCCTATTGACCTTACACTTTGAAGGAGATAATGGAACATCACCCTTTGCCCTTTTGACTCCTCTCTTTGCATTATGAACTTGTGCCACCTGAACCTCATCTTCACCTTGGCTCCCACCATCCTCTGAAGATAGGCTTAGAGAGAAATCATCCTCCATGTCAAGGCTATTGTCCTCCTCCTTGTCTTCCTCCTCTCTAGAATTGGTTGTTGGTTCCTGCATTTCAATCCAACATTACAATCTAGCATACAACAAAGAATGTGAAGACAACAAAAGCTTAGCATTTGAAGTTTTGGATACTCACCACAGATATAGAAACATTAGACCGATTGCCGGACGCCGATGATGCTGTCGCTGCAGGCATCTTCTGCATCGAAATGGGTGGCTTCTTTGTGAGTTGCTTGGTTCGAGTTCGAGATCGAGATCCCAAACTTGCTGGCAATGGAGTGTTCTCCTCCTCCATAGGGGCATAGGGCTGGATGCATGGATATCGATGCTGAGCCCGCAGACGCTGAGACGCAGTGAGCCTGACGCTGGAGTGGACTGTTGGAGGCTTGGAGCCTAGAGCGGTGGCTGTTTGGGCGCACGGCCGCGCGCGATGCCGGTGCCCGGTTGGCCACTGCCCGCTGGCGCTGCGCCACGGCGCTGCCTGGACTGCTGCTCCGCCTGGCCGATGGTCGGTGGAGACGAGTGGAGCGCCGAGCCGCCGTCCGCCGAGTCGCTGTCGGCCGTCGCCGACGCCGAGACACCTAGGGTTTGCGCGCGGCTGAGGCCTGAGCGGGAGCGGCTGGAGTCTGGTCTCTGGTGTCTGCCTGTATGGAGTGGATCAGTGGAGCAGTACGCCGTTTGCCGAGCCTGGAGCGGTGGCCCATGGTCGTTTGCCCGTGTGCGGTGCCTGTTGAGCGGTGAGCGTTGGGCCTGGCCGCCTGGGCTTACGGCTGATGGGCCAAACAAGTGATTAAGTGAAACTGTGAAAGGTCGGCCCGAATCCGAATGCTGCAATGTGGCAGCTCGGTTAGCTCGCGAGCTGGCTCGAGATCAGCTCGAGATGGCTCATTAAGAAACCGAGCTGGGACGCTGGCTCAGCTCGCGTAAAAATTTAAACGATCCGATCCGAGCCGAGCTGAGCAGGCTACGAGCCAAGCGAGCCACGAGTTTTTCGTCCAGCCCTAGCGGAAAGAGAGCTGATCGGCAGACTGACAATCTGTGTTCCTCTGTCCGATAGAAATGCAAAACGTTCACTATCGACTGTGGTGATTGTCTGTACCTTTCTATGATGCTTTTCGTACCAGTGTACAGAACTCATCTAACCGAATTATCCCACGCCTATAACTTTTACTAAATCTACCAAACAAATTGCACATAAACTTAACACATCATTAAAACCAACAATTCAGATTGCTAGATAAGCCAATTTCTCTTAATCAAATTCAATAGAATATTATTTGGATAATTTTTCACCACTTCCCCTCTCCCTACCTCGCGACCCCACCGCCCTCAGCCTCCCCCTCCCATGTCCTGCCGCCTCCTCCCCATCACTAGCGTCGCCGTCATCCCTGTTAACCCCTCCTCTCGTGCTGTCATTGCCGTCGTCAACCTCTCTCCTCCCCTCTTCGAGATCGTCATGTTAGCACAGATTATATGCTATTATTATTTATATAGTAGCACATGTACTCGTCGCTACCAGCAAATACGAACGATATGTATATTTTATGCCATCTTTTACAATTACAGGTGTAAAAAGTTTATTTGTTTTACGTGAACAATATCGTAGTATGACCATCACATCAAAGATTAGTCCAATTCGTATATGTATATATATTAACAGATATTGTCCGCTAAGTGAAATTAATTTAAATTTGTTTCCTAGCAGCTATTAATTTAAACTTTCTTAAACATAATCTAACTACAGTTTTGAAGCCGCCTTTACTTGCAAAATCAGTTTTTGTGCGTTTGTGATCACTTCATAAAAGTAGGCCGCCAGATGCATTAAAAAAAACTCACCGCACGGACCCTATGCATCTATTTTCACCGTGATTCTTGTTAGTGAACTGGTGCGAGCAATGGTAAAAAAATTTAATCCGCGGGTACATCCGCGTGGCCAAAAGCTTCGCATATGAGTTTCTATTTCAACCTTTATAGAATTTGGTTTAATCTTTATTTTACGTAAAAATAATTAAGAGACCATAGTATTTATTTTGAATAAGTAACTTGACTAATGATCTATGAAATGTTTTGTTGCTTCTCAACATAAGAATGCTTAAAATTCGTATATATAACACAATTATTGCTAGTGCTTGATTGCTTATAGCTGAGTTATTGTTTAAAAGTGCACACTGAGTAAAAACCCGCAAGTAACCTAAAATCCACTTGAAACCGATGGATTCAAATATGGGTTTGAAATTTCACTCGCGAGTATAATCGTATAATCGTAGACAGGTTTAAATAGACTTAACAGATACGATTACAGGTGGGTTTTTACTATACCCGACTCATTGCCATCTCAATTCTTACCACTTTACCCCTCGTTGCTCACAATTCACAATGGACAAAAAACCCTTAAACCTCATTTGGCAAGTATAAGATCGTCTCCAACAAGGGACCCTAATAGGGTGTTTGGTTTGAAGAAAAAACTAGTTCATTATTTTCTCACTTTTTTGTTTGGTTTATGTAATAAAATAAGTTAATCCATCATCAGATCATTTATCATAGTTGATACTAACATGAGAAATAAGTTCATCCCACCAACTTTAAGAAATAATTTTATGATGCACTACCTCATCTTGGATAAATTAAAGACTCAAACCAAACACCCTAAAAGGTCCACTACGTTATATTTAGCGCTTAGTACCGTCCACGA
Source organism: Zea luxurians (assembly GCA_029449295.1). Taxonomy (NCBI): domain Eukaryota; kingdom Viridiplantae; phylum Streptophyta; class Magnoliopsida; order Poales; family Poaceae; genus Zea; species Zea luxurians. Next base: position 10,052,629 of record JAOPSE010000041.1, on the reverse strand, counting down.
GCACTCCAACAATGTCCGTTATCCAGTCTGCTAAATAACACGGTAGAAATGTTGATTCTTTATTATTAGGTATAGATATAAGATTCTATTCATTGCAAATAAATTACAATTTCACCGCACACTTGGCGGTACTTGACAGATAAGGAAACACAAATGGCAATAGTGTTAGGAACAGCACGGGAATTCATAAACAGTTCAGCACAAGCACACAAGGCATGAGTCAGGGGGGCACACATCTTCAGCCATAGTAGATTACAGTAAGTATGTGATTACCTTTCACCCACAGTGATAAAATCACGGCTGCGAACAAGATTCAAAGGGACAGCTACGCCGGCCATGTGGGTTGTTGACCCAGCGATGCGCAAGCTGGAAGTTGCCACAACAGCAAAGACTCATGGAATGAACTGAATCTAGACAAGATGAGGGCCAATAAACGGCTGGGAGTCTTCAAGTTTGGCAAGCACGCACGCCCCGAAACAATGTTTCCTCCTTCGGTTCTTCAATCATATTGGCTCTGTCAATGGTTTCTTCTCTATATGTTGTTGTCGGATGAGTCTGTTGAAGGTGAGCTGCTTCCCGATAAATCTGCAGGGCGCGATGTTGTTCGGGTGTTGTACGATCTGCAGTGGCTGCACTTGTGGCCAATCACGTGAAAGTTCACCTCTGAGACCTTGTTGCAATCGTTGCAAAGCACCCAAATCTGCCATTTTTCCACACAGGACAAAAGCGTTAGTTACGTTTAATGAATCAGCATGGAAATATTGGCTTCTGGTCTATTTAGGCCCTGTTCGGTTTGTAGGGATTGGAGCCCCGGATTGGTTCCTAGTCGGATTACTTCTCTAATTTATATAGATTTTGATTAGCTGGAACGAATCCTGGTTTATTCCTGTAGAAGCGAACGGGTCCTTAAATGGCTAGCCTAAATAGAACAGAACGTAGATATAAGGTTAAAGATGGCTATTATTCCACTATACCATAGATGATTCACCAGTAAAAGACTAGAGAGGTTTTCTAGGTAGGTTATGAAAACGCCTAACGGTGAAGGTTTCTGATTTACATCACAAATAACCAGGTCATGAACTTATTATCTTTGGGTTAATGTACTAAGCTAGCTAGGAGTTGGGCTGCATACATACACCGGAAAGAATACCTTGTAGCGATACACAAGAGGCATGATCGTGGCTTCGATCTACAAAATGTGAAGGAACTAACCATCAGTCAATCAGCAAGCACCAGGAAACAACATAATATAGTTGCCCAGAACAAAACAAATTCAGCATACAGGTGTAAGTATATTTCTAGAGTGACCCTTTTCATATCCAACCAAATGATATTACTAATTTTACTACAATATCATCTCATCTGGAAAGAATGTTTCCTGATTGCTGAAAGGTTTTCTTCTTCTGAAATTGGTTCCAAATTATTTAAGGTGATAGACATGAATACACATCCTAGATTTTGAATCTTAAGTTACCACCAAACATTGTTTCTCTGTCAGTATGCATGCTGCTACCAGCGAGAAAGAAATTTGATACCTCTTGATCCAACATTTCCCAATGATGTGTCAAATCAAGAGCTGTTTTAGAGCATATTGGACAAGTGTATCTGTAGCATCAAACACAGATAGAAGTTACCATAACCAAAACTGTCTCAAGAATAGGTTCAATGAATGAAAATGAAGTGTCAATACAAATTTATATTTTAGCAAAGGTGTAGAGATTTACTTGTTATGCGCCACCATTTCTTCAAAACATGTCAAGTGCATTGTGTGTCCACAGTTAAGAACTCTTGTTCCTTGTAATGAGTCAAATAGATACTGCAGACATAATTCCGGTTATAATATCTAGATAGCTTCAGAAGGAGCGCAAGCTATCGACGTTACCTCATAACAGATTGGGCAATTCTGCCTCATTGAGTTCTCCACACACTGATGGTTATCACGGAGTATAACAGAATAGCAGGAACCTGTGCATTGCAGAAAAAGAAACAGGAAGAAATAGAACATATAAGCATTCCCCGACAGAATAAGCACATGGAGAGTTTTACTAGTGAACATAAAATTTAGAATGTTGTTTCTTTATTGCTGAATTTCAATCACCCTAGATGGTGAATGTTAATTTATACTGATATGATGGCAGACTTTGACTTGGGGGCATGAAATTTTTTCATTAAAGACAAACAAAAAGTGGCTGAATTTGGACTTCCAAACTTTCAGTCTTTCGTTGTTGCTTATGTAAGAACATTTAACTCAAAATTGCCAGTGTTGTGTATGGAGTTGTCACTTGTTTGAATGAGCTCTGTATTGAGAGGAAGGGATGAAGCCCCAATATGTACATGTACACATGCAAATGAACCCCTATACAGTGGGAATATACAACCACACACATATCTCTAACAGGAGCAGCATTCAATCACCACTGTGCATTATAGAAGAACATTCAACTCAAACACATAATCAAATTGGTTGAAGCAAAGCATACCACACTTCACACAGTGGAAGAAGTTTTCCTTGCCACCAACCCTGGTTGAATTGAGCGGATACATGATCAGAAATAAGCTTAATTTATATATTGGTGAAAGTCTCTTTTGTGCTCACCTGCATATGCCACAATCGATGCAATGGTACTGCCCTTTGTCTGTCTGTAGAAGAAACATGCATCAGTTGGTATGAATGGTACAAAGCACATACAAAAGCAATCAAACTTAAAACTTACATCATCATCATAAAATTTGCATATATCACAAAAGTACTCTCCCATATTGACTCCACAGCTTATGCACACTTGTGACACCTGAACAGCAAAAATGAAGTTTCAGTTAAAGCACAATAACCCTTATGTGACAGGAGTATGAATAAAATTGAATTCAGCAGCAGTTTAAGTCATACCGGCTGTTTTGTTTCACAGAGTAGGCAAACTACCTGCAGGAATGAAGAGAGTTAAACTTCCACATTTGCTGAACATAGTAAAGTCAATTAATTGTAAAAAACTAGAGAAACATGAAAGTCTTACTTTTTCAACATCCTGACGACATATTGTATGCCGATCTCCGGAAGCCTACAATGAAGAAAGAATCAACACAATTCATATTTTTTCTTAAGAAAAAGAGGTGATCTAGCAATAGTTGTTCTTTGCATATAGTGCCAAAACCTGATGGTTTGATTTTACAAGGCACAATTTCATAAACCCATAATGTTTCATTGCTCCTAAAATGACTAAATGCACAAATTCAGAAATCTATTACAGCCTGTTTGTTTCTGTATAATTGAAATTTATTTCACAATCAAGAATCACATTCCATTTCAGATCTTAATTGCTGCTACCGGTAAAAGCTTGATGGCAGCAGTGAGGCCCCCTACAGGGAGCTTTCTGTGTCCGGATTCACATTCACAAGAGACGAGCAAAGAAGATCAGGCTTTGGGGGTGGCGATGAATCTCACTTTCTGTTTCTTACTCTCTCTTTTCATTTCTTACCATATGATTTTGATACAGGTGTACTTAAGATTTGGAGAGCGGTGGAATATAAATTCTAAGCCAAATCACCTACTAGTTCAAAGAGTAGATTACAATTCAGCCCAAATGAAATGATCCAAACGGACCCTTATCAACTTTCGATTCCAGGAACCAAAGATTCATATATGAAATCTGCAAAAAAAGATTGTTCTTTATTTCACTCTGTTAAAGTATATATAGTAGTTTAGATATTTTGTATTGTAAACTGCTATATGTATTTGTGGGTTACTTTATTTCCCAGGTCTTGTACTCTATATAAATTGGCTAAGGACTAAAAACAATATAACCATCCAATTACACCAATTCTATTCTCATTCATGGTATCACGAGTCTAGATTTAGATTCTAACCCTAGTTGTCGTCAACTTTCACAACCGCAACCCCCTAGGGAGAGATCAATCTCCGCCGGAGGCAGCACAACCATTTAGATGCCCGATCATATCGATTCGTCTGCCATCTTCGTCATCATTGTCGCACAGCACATTGAGATTTCATACGCTTGTCAGCGCCAGCTGCTACAGCCTTGTCGTTGGGCTGTCGTCATCACCACCTTCCTATAGCATGGAGGTTGATGGATTTCACCCTGTCATGCGCCGTCATGGTGGTGGCCAAGCCCAGCCATGCCCCGACCCTAAGTCTCCATGAAGGTGGCCAGATCAGGAGTGTCATTGCTAGACATATCTGCCCATCACCATGCCATTGCTACCGGCTATGCCAACATCGGTTGGAGCTGCCTGCCTCTCTGTGTTGAATGTTGTCACTCATCGTCGTTGCAGTCAGGATGTTGCTAGGTGCACCCGATGAGTTGCACATGGTAGATCCTGATGTTGTTGTTGTATCTTCATTAGTTTGCCTAATCACTTATCGGAATTGAGTCATCAATCGCCCGTCCACCTCTAGTGTACTACCTCGGCATCGGCAACGACTACACCGACATCGAGGAGACACCTTCCCGCATCGCTTCTTGGTCATCCCGTTTGCATGTCTACATCGTTAGTTCGTCATCGCTACCACAGATCGAGATGCCTCCACTCGGCTCTCATGACATCCATTGCCGAGTACTACGCGCATCTTCTCCAAGCAACAGGGTTGTTGTTGTGTCGTCTGCTCCTCGTTAGGCAGCAGCATTGCCACCCCTATGGATGTATTGTCATTGTATCTACATCACCGTTCCTTGTGCATAGACGACTGTACTGTGCAATATTTGTTGTGCCATCTGTCCACACAAGGTTTTCATCCTGCTAATCAAGTCTTCGTTGTAAACTTGGAGCTCTGCCTATGAACGTGAGGTCGTTGCCGCCCCAGTGCGCGAGGCCACCGCTACTCATCCACCCCTTGCGTCGGATTGCTCGCTCCTGAGTATCCGCTCATGGCCGAACTGCTTGCCTTTGGGTTTGACCCATTCGCTCCAACACTACTTCATCCAGCACAACCACGTCGTCAATGTCGACGTCTCATCCCCACCTACTTTCTTTATTCTTACAATCATGTGCTATGCTGACAGTTTCTACCCCGTCGTTCTGCGCACCATAATCATCATCGAGACCTTTTCTGTTGGTCCCTCAGACGTTGATGCATGGTTGGGGCCCTCTACCTTGTACATTCGGCATTGGCAACACTGGTGCGTGGTCCCTGACGCGTTGCTAGGTCTGGCAAACCCAGCCTGCGCCTTCGTCTAGGCGGCTTGACTGCATCGACTTCAGTATCGACCCTCCCGTTCCCGCCAAAATGTATGGCTCAATTGCATCTCCGTCTTTCATTTGCAATGGCCCTAATTGTGTCGACCTCAACATCACCCTCCCCCTCCACGACAACTACCTTGATGTGTCTTCATCATCACCATGGTGCCTCTTGTGTGCTTGCAGCTCCACCAACATAGCAACTTGTACATTGACCTCAGCTATCTTCAACACGGCTTCTTCAATTCAAGCAACGTGCCCTTAAGCTCGGCTACCTCGACATCGACACAAAGGGCTATCATCTACATGAGCTCATTATTGGTTTCTACTTCAGTCACACCATCTGCATTGCAATGTCTCTACGGCTCGGGGAGTTGTTAGCCTTTGACTCCTCTTTAGTCTAACTGTCTACGATGTTCCCGCTACGACTAGGGGAGGATATTAGAGTATGTTTGTTAGTTCAAATATTATGTATCATAGACTGCCATATGTATCTGTACTGTAGGTTGCGTTATCTCTCAAGTCATGTATTCTATATAAATATCCTAACTCAATCCAATACAATCATCCAATTACAGGAATTCTATTCTCCTTCACACTTTATTACACGAACACTCCTCACATGCTACATAAACACTACGCTGCAAGGTTCCTGAGTAGAAAAGCTCTCTAAGTTAGCCTGTCCTACTACGAAAAAGAGACACAACCTGAAAAAAAAAGGACACAGGCTCACCGTAGCCTCGTTGTGGCAGTGGCGGCAGGGGAACACCTGGTTGCAGCACGGTGCCACGATCTTGCACCTCCGCCGGTAATGCTCGCACCTGCGGCAACGAGCAAATTTCTGACGTGAGCAGATTAAGCATAGCGGAACTAGGCCATCTTGGATATGGAAACCGGAGGAGGAGAACGAAATCTAGCAAAATCGACAGCCAACAATGGGAACGGATGAACTAGTCACATAGCGCGGATCGATTCGGCACCGGGAGGAAAGAATCGAGATTCCGTCCGAAGAAAAGGAGCAGAAAGGTGGGGGGCACAGGAGAAGAACATAATCAAGGATTCAAGGCGCGCCTCGCTCACCCGTGCTTCATCTTGCCCACGTCACGGCGGTCCACCTCTCCGTCGCGGGCCGCGTCTACTTCCGCGACGTCGTTGTCGCCGGGGAATTGCGCTCCCCCCATCCCCGGCGGCGGCGGCGACGGCGGAGAGGAGGGTGGCAGAGATGTAAATAACGAGGGCGATAAGGGGCGTCCAGATATAAAATGTTATTGGTCCATCCCGGAAGAGTAGCGACGTCATGGGACATGGAGGCGTGAAGGCCCACCGCTTTGATTGCTAACTGTGCCCTTCTTCCAATGCCATTGCAGCAGAGAAATTAGTTTCCTCAAAAAATGGATTACATCAAAAATTATACTGTCTCTGTACTAAAATAGTACTGGTCGTTTTAGCTTTTGCTTTTTATGTGTATATTTAAATAAATAAAGATAAAACTAGATATATATATATATATAAAACATATATATCAAATAGTGTATGAATATTTTAACATATACATCAATAAAGTTTGAAATATGGATAAAATAGAGGAGCTGTTGGAGAATCCTTAGATCTGTTGCACATTTTACTTATAATATTTTTTATTTGTCAAATCTTTAACAAAGAAGGGAAGAAGATAATAGGATAAGTAGATGAGATGCACAACGGCATGGGTCGCACGCACATCACCGGCCTAGCCGTCATCGTCACATCTTTTAGCTTTTTCCTCTAGCTGCGGCCTAGCCGTCATCGTCACATCTCTTTCAAGCTTTTTCTCAAGCTGTTGTTCTTTGTACTCCATTTGATACTTTGCTTGCAATCTCTTTTCTACTCAATTTTATTTAGATTGGATAAAATTAGATAGAGAAAAAAAATATTGTTAGTTCTGCCAATGATGTCTCCATGGATGAATTTATAAATATCAGCTCTTCGATTTTAAAAAAGTGCGTACGATCACATTATTAGCTATTCAGGTTGGACATGATCATATTATTGACTATTCAGGTTGGACACACTCAATCTACAACATAGATGTCTTAAGTTATATTTTCGCTGTGTTTAAGAGGCTAAATATAAAAAAAAAATAAGACACTTCTCTTGGCTCTATGCTTAAGGTACAAAACGTAGCTGATTGGTGCATTGATTTTAAGACGCGAGTTTTAGATGCATCCATTGTATCACATTCCGTGTGTTTGGTTCCTGTAGAAGTCGAGCCAGATCGAAATGAGCCTATCTGATATCGTTAGAACTAGGATGAATTCATGTAAGCGTTTTTGTTTGGTTGCTTGTACAGACTTGTTTTGTCTAGACACAGATTTTGTTTGTTTGGTTGTACTAAAACATGTATTAGAGAAGGGTGCATAACAAATCTTCAAATATTATATAGCATTAGTGGTACAGTTTTGTTTATAAAAATATCAATAACACAATAATGAAAATCGGTTCGATGATTAAATATTTAATTAGAAGATATAATAAAAAACTACCTAATAAAGCATCTTGTTTTGCATGCATGTGCTTCTGGCTTCATGCGCCGTGCCTGCGGGCGCAACCAGAGAATCTTACGAGAGCGTGGCTGAGACTATTTGCAGCGTCGGCCTCGAGCCCTCCCCTCCCCTATTATTGTTCATCTATTAGGGGCTACAGTCGCCCCCTTCCTCCCGCAACACATTTCTCTATGTGATCCTCTACGCCATGTTCCCCTTCCCTCTCACGCCAGATGAGGAGGTTCCCTATTCATCCCCCTATGTCGCTTCTCGCGGACGCCAACACTCGCGCCCTGGGGAAGAAATTTCCCGGTCGACTCCACTGTGGTTGGACGTGTTCGTGGAGGTCGGGCGAGCACGGGCGACATGGCGTCGGATCTGCAGGAAGAAGGTCGACTCGGATCCAGTGGAGCTCGCCGGCGAGCAGGCACAAGTGCACGACGACGAGCCGGTGACGAAGCAATCCCGTGTGCAGAGGCAGAGCAACCACCGAAATATCCAACTCTGTTGAGGTTGTTCTTCGATGCCACATTCGTCTCCCTCCACTCCGACCGTCAACGGCTTCCTCAGATCCGGATTTGCCCCCTTCGCTACTCACTCTTGGACCGTAGATCTTGCCTTCCTCAGGTACGAAGCACATCTCAATCCGACTCCCAGGTTAATCTGTGTTGGTTAGATTAAAGATTTTGTTCGTTCTTAGTTTCGTAGTTCAGGCCAATAATTCGTTAAGGATCCATTTGGAACACTTGCAGCAGTAGTATGCTAAAGTTGGATCTAGTTAAAGAACCCGATTTTGCAGTCAACCATTAAACAATGTCATCATCAAGAAATATGTAAACTTTGTTTGTGCATAGGGTCAAATACCAGCGATCGATGTAGCACGTTTACGCCATTGTTTGTTCTAGGCATGCCAAATCCAAAGATCGTACATTGAGACAGCCTCGAGTATCATGGTTGGTCTTGAATTACGGCCACAGAACTGTCCTCGTCACGCCATTGGACGGTTCCTTCACTCCCAATGCATGCAATCTATGGAGCCCAACATTCCTGGAAACCCCCTCGACTCGCTATTGTGCATGATGCGTGCAATGTCTGCCTCAGTAGGAATTCATAGGTACCACCCACTAAAGTATACAATGAGTGCGCGATAGAAATGAATAAGGCATTCTCTAGCGGTAGACTCGCCTATTTAAATGTACTTGTCTACAGCATCAGTAGATAAGCCGTAAGCAAGGATCTGCATTGCTGCACATACTTTTTGAAGTGGTCCGAGTCCGGCCAGGCCAGTCGCGTCGACCCGTTGAGTAAAGTAACTATCCTACTATTGCAGTCCTTGAATAATGCGGAGGAACAACGGCCTACTCATGCGGAACTTATAAAATAAAGTTTAATAGCTATAGTAAGACTGACAATGTTAATGGAAAAAATAATAACAAAAATATGTAGTTGGTACCTTCTGCAAAACACGTGGGTGGATACACGGGGTTCGGGCTGAAGTAGTGATGGCGGATGAGGTTCTCTTTAGTAGAATGATCCCTTTCAATCACACGCCGAGGGATACCATAACGTCTGCGCCTACGACTTGCAGCCTCAATGGAGAGGGTAAGAAGAGTGGCAAGCATAAGTGTGTTATCGTCACTGTCACTCGAATCCGAATCATCGTCACTAGGCAAAGGGGACATAGCGCTCAAATGGTTGTTTGCTTCAGTTTAGTAGTTGCATGTGCACACAAATGGCCAATGCAGGTACCCATATACATAGGCGAGAAGGAGAGAGCTTGTGTCGCAAGCTCGTGTCTTGCATTGGAAGCCTTAAGTGTCTTGTTGTTTATGGTTGACGCTTGGGTGCTTGTGACGGAAGCTTGGTCCAAATTTCATGTCATAGTTCAATCGGTCAGAAATATTCGGTAAAAAACAAAGTTGTAATGTAGGTTCAAATATTGAAGACATATTTGTAGCAAAATACTTAAGTAAGAAGTTAATAAATTTCGAAATATATATAAACATAATTGTAGCCATTATGGTCTGCAAATTTATTAATGGACATTAATTTTATAATTAAAAATGAAACTAAACATTTGAACGCGACGTACGTTTACAAAAATAAAAATGAAAAATGAAGGTAGTTATGGTAGTTGGATTGATATGTATATTTTATGTGTAGAGAGATATATAGGGGAATTTATAAGGGGAACCGTTGCAGGAACAGTGAATTTAGGGGAGGGAATCTTATTGACGTGGCTGCATAGTAGCATATAGTGGGGAAAATTTAGGGAGTACCGCTACAGACAACCTGAGCGGTATGATTTGCATGCCTTCAACTCGCATGAGCAGATGCACGAACCAAACATACTATGCTTTGTAACTCCATGGTGCAACTGCACGTGCGGGAAAGGAACCAATCACATGGATTATGTCTTAACTAGTCAAGTGCCCATGCGTTACAACGATGAACAAAATATTCGACAAAATATTAGTGCACAACGATTACATAAAAACAAATACCATTTATTATCGATCTCAATCCTATAAATTCTCTTGCAACAACCAATACAGAATTTCAGGGGGCAGGTCGCGGGGAGGGCGCGGGAGGCAGCGTGGGGACGGAGTTTGGGGACTAAGATGGTGTGGGACCGAATGGAGGTGGGACAGAGAAGTGCGTAGAACAGCGGGTTGATTCGTAGAGTTTCAGGAGGTATTTGTAAAAGTAATCTATATTATTGGCAGCTTTGGTTATATCAACAACTATCTAAATTGATGCTTTTGTTTATCTGAACATTTTAGTAATCTAAAATGATGAATACATTCGTAGCAAATACATGTTAGAAACATGAAATATTTTGTGGTTCACATAGGAGCAGGAGATAACCTCAACCAAAATGCCATGTGTTTCTATTTTCTAACCAGCAGGAGCTTTGTACAACAAAAAATATTGCATGAATAAATTTCTATCAAGATGATAAGGAGTATCACTAAGTCTCTGTAACAAATAGCATCATATGTTAAATTCACCACTTACTGTAACTTTTCTATCGAAGAAGTAATTGAGAATAGCATCATGTGTTAAATTCACCACTTAATGTAACTTTTCTGTTGAAGAAGTAAATGAGAATATCATCAAGCCACAGACGATTGTAGTAAAAAAAATTGGTGCTCCTTCCAAAATTGAATTATGAAAAAACTGAGGGGAAAAACAAAAATATTTGGATAGCATAAACAAAAAATATCTATGCACAGGTAGCTTCACTAGATCGATGTGTAACCACAATTAGCAAGGTGATAGAACCAATTTCATGTCAAAATAGAATGTGCCACAATCACGTTTAGGTTAGTTGAGACTCACCAGACGGTATGTTGTGAGGCGGAGTGGCTCAAGACGGTATGCTATGAGGCGCAGGGTCTCAAGAACATGATGTTGGAAGTGCTGCTGCTCTAGCTCGTGGCTACCGTGGGGCAAGGTGCATAAGGCTGGTAGGACGGCGAATGGGAACACAAGCGGGCGAGGATGGCAGGCGCGATAAGGTTGGCGCAAGAGTTGAATGCGGGCTGGCGAGGTTGGAGGGCGCGATAAGGCTATTGGGTGAGCACAAAATGCATAGACAGTGGGCGGGCGAGGATGGCAGTCACGACATGCACGGACACGGTTGGAGCAGACATGGCAAGAACGGAGCATGGCGTGGATTTCGGGAGGTCGTGGTTGGAGCGCACGCGGTTAAGGGTGGGTTCATGGCGAGCGGAGGGGTTGCGAGATTTTCGGGGCGCTCGGGCCGGTTGCAAGCTCCATGATAATGGAGGCGTGGTGGAAGCGGCATGGGGAGGGAGGTCACGGGGAGATCCGGACAAGCGAAGGTGCGGTGGAGGCGACGTGGGGAGGGAGGGTGCGGGGAGGAGGCGTGGGGAGGGAGGTTAGGATTTGGTAACGGTGGCGTGGGGAGGGAGGTCGGGGATGACGGCATGGGGAGGGAGGTCACAGGGAGGTGGCGTGGGGAGGGAGGTTGGAGACGAAGATGGTGTGGGCCCAGAGGGAGGCGAGACAGAGAAATGCGTAGGACAGCGGGTGGATTCATAAAATTTCAGGGGTGTATTTGTAAAAAAATGATGTAGGACGATTGTTGAAAGTGGTGCTTTAATATAGTAGAGATTATGTCTTATGCTTTAAGCACTGTTCAAGGGATTCAAGCCCTAACAGTGCAGCTAAAATTTTAATAGTGCTGAGTGGTACCAGTATATGATGAGATGCATGTGTACACGGTAGCCTGTGGGACAAGGGACAAAATTCTAGGATAAATTCTCAGCAAATTAGTCCTCATTTGGTTCCATTAGTTTTAAAACTAAAATTTAGTCCAAAGACTAAACTTTAGTCCCTACCCTATTTGGTTACAGGGACTAAATAAATTCTCAACACATTAAATACAATATATAAAGATTAAAATACCCCTTGCCTTGTTTGTTGTGTATAGGGATGGCAACGGGGAATTCCCTGTCGGGTTTTAGCTCCCCATCCCTGTTCCATCGACGAAAAAAATTTCCCCACGGGTAACACGATTTGATGGTGAGGATTATTCGTGGTGGAGTGTTAAAATAAAATATCACATATACTCTTATGAGGACATCACTTCTATACATACAATGTATGAACCAATAACACAATTGTGTGCATGGCAACTAAATATTCAGGTACATTCTACCTTAGTTAATTGTGTTTCAGAGCTTACGCTTGGGGCTATGGATGTTTTGATGATTAGGAACCTTGGAGAGGACCAACAAGGACTTGGAAAAGGCCAAGGGGTTGAGGAGGACCATTAAGTGCATCCATAATAGGAAGGACATCAAGTCCGACTCGGTTGCGATTCAATCTCAGGTTCCATGACCAATTTGTACTAGAAGGGACGTCCAGGACGCATCCGGACTCCGATTGCGGCAAACTTGATATGGTTGGAAAGATAAAGAGATTATCTAACCAACCCAACCGGTCCACCTTAAAATTCATCCAGAGTCAACAGAAATCGTTGAAACAATTCTGTTTTGGTGCTGCGACACCGTCTGCTGAGCCATTGGTCTGTGTATCGCGTCGGAGCCCATTAGGGGTCTAGATGTACATTTGTGTTGTGCCTAATAGGCCGGCCCAAAGTACATGATTCCAGACACGGTCCAACCCAATTGTGGGCCTATGCCGGCACATCCCAATATGTGGGTCGTGCCTGGACCTCAAGTCAAGCCCACATGTCGGCTTGGCACGACCCATTTATCTAAGGCCCATCGAGGCCCACTAAACATAGACTCAATATTTAACTAAGGTCTGTCAAAGCTTACTGGACCAGCACAACTTGGAGAATCCCGAGCTTCAATAGACCTTTGAGAACCAGTACCTAGATGGGGATAGTGAATAGTGATGACGATCATTGTATATGTATTCTGTATTGTTGTATAGTACTCAACTAAACACTGAACAGAAAACTGAATATTATTTCTGAGCTAGTTGTACTATTTTTCTTTCTGACCAAAGGTTTTTAATGTGCAGCCACAAAACATCTTAGTTTTATTTTGGTCATATATATCCTATACTTTCTATTTATGTATTACTATTGTATATATTGGTTGGTCTGGCACACTAAGGCAGGCTATTTGGGCCAGCCTGGCATACATAACTAATTGTGGGTCGTGCCGTGGGCCGATGATTGGGCCTACTGTAAAGCCCAAAATTTGTATATAAAAAATAATAAAATAAAGAAATAAAATAGTAAACTCAGATATCTCAAAATTATACTTAGACTTTGAATCTTGAGGACTGAATTTCGAAACCAAGAATTAATCTAGAAAAGAAGTAATAAAAAGGTTTTCTATTCAACTAAATGATTACTTATTTCATTAAATGATACACTATAAACCATTATTTAAATAAGTATTGATGTGTAAAGATAGTATTAAATTTAGATGACTCAAAACTAGTCGGGGCTTTTAAATTTAAATTCTAAACTCAGAAAAATAAATAAGTTGGAGGATTTTCTATTTATTTGAGTAAATAGCCCTCCATCAATATTATATTGAGAAGCATTAAGTAAAGTAAGAAGTAAATAAACTTTGCATCCTATTGGAGTTTTGTTTGTGCATTGAATGAAAATGCTGGGGACACTAATAAAATATGATGGTAATTTGAGAATTTGAATTTAAACCAAAGGTACATTTTAGAGAATTGGAAATGTAATAAAGAAAACAAGAGAGGAATATAATACAACACAAAATAAACTTATAAATAAATAAATCCATCATATTGTGAATATGTCCAAGTTGTACTTTAATCTAAGGATAAAGTTTGCCACAAGGTTTGAATTTAAATTTGAATTTAAGTTGAATTTGGAAATAGAGAAAAGAAAATAGGAAAAAGAAAAAAAGTAAAAGTAAAACAAGAACTTGGGCCAACTCTACCCTAATCGGCCCACCTCCCCGTTACCTCCTCGCCCGACCCATCCTCTGCGCTCCCGCACTACCTGCTGGGCGCCACGCCGACATGCGGGCCCCACTCAACAGCCATAACCGCACACTGACAGACTTGGCCCACGTGCCAGCCATGGCCGCCGCGTGCTTGCCACTTCCATGTGGGCCTAGATTCACAGAGCTTCTTCCTCACCGTAACGCGCGCGCGCATAACCGAGGCGGACTCAGGGGGATCCCGTCGATTGCGCTAAGTCGGTACGATCGCCTGGTGGGGTATAAATCATAAAGTCGCACCCTTCTCGACTTCCAAAACTAAAACACCGCTGCTGCTCGCGATCTCTCAGAACGCAGTGCCCTCACCATTGTTGCGCAGAGTGAGAGAATGAGGGGATCAGCGAATTGGGGGGAAACTCTTGGTGGCGGGGTCTCTGATGGCGCTGGTGGTCTATGGGAGATTTGCCATGGCTATGCCGCCCGGAATCCATCGACTACACCACCAGAATTCCTCGCCGTTGGTAGCGGTCCGCCGCGTACCGCACTGCTCTGCAGCCATGGCGCGACTCGACATAAACCTAGGTATAAACGCTTCCCCCATGCTCGTGTTGTCCCTCTGCTCACGTTGCGCGCCTCGGCTGGGTGGTTGGGGGATTGTTATTGGTTGGGATTGCTCACCGGCATGGTCTCCACCGTGAACGGAGGTGGGTGCCACCGTGCCCAATGTCGGGGGTTAGGGGAGAGTCCTAGGCCATCAATCTTAGATGGGTGGTCAGGATCGCACGCTCATAGCGCTTCGGCTCCAGAACGCGTGGTCCATTCGATCGGGAATCAAGGGCCGCGATGTGATCTCGCCTTAATAAAATCGTGGCCTCAGATCTAGGATCGGATGACCGAGGTTTCGTACCGTTTCGTTAAACCTAGATCTAATCTCGCACGTCCAAATTGGATCTTGTGGTTCAGATGCGCCCGTACCCCTTCAGTGGCCGATTTGCTAAAGAGTCCCTCAGATTAATAGAAATCAACCCGCAGTCCATCATAAATTGACTCTGAGTCTTCTGAATTCTTGCGCAGAGGTCCCTGCGCTTTCCAGTATTTGGCGCCCAGACCAAAGCTCAGGAAATTAGTGAATTAATTGTAGAAATTGATTTTTAATACAAAAATAAATCCAGAAACTTGTATAATTCATATTTAATTCATTTTAGCTCTGAATTAATTTATTCCAGATGCATTAGACTCATATTAATATTGTTTATCATACAATAACTTTACTTTGTTATGAAACTTAGATTTAAAAATATACACTTAGTTTCTTTTAATCCAACACTTAAAACTTTGGAAATCCATAACTTCTTCGTTTTAATTCCGATTTGACCCATTCCAGTTGCGTTAGCTTCGTACAAATATTTACTACGCAGTAGCAACATTTGTTATATGATATCCCCTACTTTTATAATTAGGTAAATAACTGGATTAATCTATGTCTATTGGATTAACTTCTTTAATATTAATATAGTATTATGATCTTATGATTATAATTTGACTAGATGATCTTTAATCAAATAATGACTTAGATTAAAGTTGAGATAATTATTTATAGAATAACCTCTCATATTATTTACACTAACCAATTTATAATATAGTTTGACATTTAAATCACATAGATCTTTTATAAACCATAACTCCTTAGTCGTAACTTCAATTTTAGTGATTCTCGATCCCACGATCTCGTAGCAACGCGTAGATTATTATTATATAGTTTATTCTTATGTTTGGTGTGATGTTAATTTTGTCTATACCATGTTTGTTTGTATTGCTATGACTAGCAGTGAGGTCACAAGGATCTGAAGATCATCCTGGTACCTGGAATCTCAAGTCCTAGGCAAGTTGTGCCCTTGATCACTTTCAATTACCTAATAATGTTCTTTATTATCACTTATTCATGCATAGGCTTAATTTTGATGGGACCCAATAGGTCACCCTAGTCTGCTTATCTTTTTACCTTGTTCACCCCTGAATCATTTGGGTAGTTTTGCTATTGCTCTATATGGTTTTGGGTTTAATATTACATTATGTCCATGTTCCAACTATTCTGTTGTTTTATTTATGTTCATGTCAAGATAATTATATTTTTAATTGGAACATGGAGCTTAACTTGAGAAACACGTGCCACCACAAGGGTGGAATGGGACGCCCTTGGCTGACTAATTAGGAAAGCTAGTGGAAGACTACCTTACCCGAAAGGGGCAAGGGCAATAGGGGAGTAGGCATGCACAGAGGTTCTCGGGTTGATTTTGCTGCGATGGCGGTCAGACGAGGGATTCTTGCAATTGCTCTTCCCAGAAACTGTAGTGGGTTTTCGGAAGCTAGTGGAACTTTGTAAAGGCCTCGTAGTGGATCCCTATCCATTCACCTCAGTAGTGTCTAAGGGTCTAGCTAACCCTGGCGACATGGGATACACGACTTGTGGGTACAGGGTACAACCTCTGCAGAGTGTAAACTGGTATACTAGCCGTGCTCGCGGTCATGAGCAGCTCAGGACTCTCGCATGATTAAATTATGAAACTAAATTCAATTGGTCATTTGCATTGCATGGGATTTATTATTAATTTTGTTCTATTATTATTATGGATTGGTATCTACTTATACTTAGTAATTGCTAATAAAATTTTGACCAACTTTAAAAGCAATGCAACTTTAACCATTCTCTTTGGTAAACCTTACACTTCACATGAGCTCCCACCTTTGGCGAGTTTATGCACATTATTCCCCACAACTTGTTGAGCGATGAACATATGTGAGCTCACCCTTGCTGTCTCACAACCCCCATAGGTCAAGAACAGGTACCAAAGGATGAGCCGCATGGTGGATGCAGTGATGTGTTCATGAGAGGTCTAGGTCGTCGTCTCCCAGTCAACTTTGGGTTGCTGGATCATTGTCTCCTTACGATGTAGTTATTTATTTATTTTGTACATAACTCCTATTGTATAATAAAGTTGTGACATTCGTTTCTGTACCATGATTCATCATATGTGTGAGACTTGGTCCCAGCACACCTGGTGATTATGTTCGTGCCCGGGTCCCTAAAACTCGGGTGTGACACCCACGTGCTGGCACGATGAAAGTCGCCTAGAGAGGGGTGAATAGGTGGAATCTGAAATTTATAAACTTTAAGCACAACTACAAGCCGGGGTTAGCATTAGAAATATAATCGAGTCCAAAAGAGAGGGCGAAAACAAATCAACCAAAGAAATAGAGTGGATGACACAGTGATTTGTTTTACCGAGGTTCGGTTCTTGCAAACCTACTCCCCGTTGAGGTGGTCACGAGACCGGGTCTCTTTCAACCCTTTCCCTCTCTCAAACGGTCACCTAGACCGAGTGAGCTTCTCTTCTCAATCAAACGGGACACTAAGTCCCCACAAGGACCACCACACAATTGGTGTCTCTTGCTTTGATTACAATGATCTTGGGAACAAGAAAGAAGGAAGAGAAAAAGCGATCCAAGTGCAAGAGCTCAAATGAACACGGCAAAACTCTCTCTTCTAGTCTCTATTGCTTTGATTGGAATTGGGACTTGGAGAGATTTTGATTCACTCTAATTGTGTCTTGAATTGAATGCTATAGCTCTTGTATTGAATGTGTTGGCTGAAAAACTTGGATGCCTTGAATGAGTGGTGGTTGGGGGTATTTATAGCCCCAACCACCAAAGTGGCCGTTGGGGATGGCTGCTGTCGTATGGCGCACCGGGCAGTCCGGTGCGCCACCGGACACTGTCTAGTGCGCCAGCCACGTCACCTAACTGTTAGGGTTCGACCGTTGGAGTTCTGACATGTGGGGCCACCGGACAGTCCGGTGGTGCACCGGACAGTCACTGTTCACTGTCCGGTGCGCCTTCTGGCGCCTGCTCTGACTTCTGCGCACGCAGTTCCACTGTTCACGTTCACTGCTCACCTTTTGCAGACGACCGTTGGCGCTGATAGCCGTTGCTCCGCTGGCACACCGGACAGTCCAGTGTTACACCGGACAGTCCGATGAATTATAACGGAGTGGCTCCCCAAATTCCCGAAGCTAGCAAGTTTGAGTTGATCCACCCTGGTGCACCGGACACTGTCCGGTGGCACACTGGACAGTTTGGTGCGCTAGACCAGGGCAGCCTTCGGTTGTCTTTTGCTCTTTTTATTTGAACCCTTTCTTGGACTTTTTATTGGTTTGTGTTGAACCTTTGGCACCTGTAGAACTTATATTCTAGAGCAAACTAGTTAGTCCAATTATTGTGTTGGGCAATTCAACCACCAAAATCATTTAGGAAAAGGTTTGACCCTATTTCCCTTTCAATCTCCCCCTTTTTGGTGATTGATGCCAACACAAACCAAAGCAAATATAAAAGTGCAGAATTGAACTAGTTTGCATAATGTAAGTGCAAAGGTTGCTTGGAGTTAAACCAATGTGTTATTTCTAATAGATATGCATGGATGGTTTTCTTCTTATTTAAAATTTTGGACCACGCTTGCACCACAAGTTTTGTTTTGCAAATTCTTTGTGAAATTCTTTTCAAAACTTTTGCAAATAGTCAAAGGTATATGAATAAGATTGAAAGAAGCATTTTCAAAGTTTGAAACTTTCTCCCCCTATTTTAAATGCTTTTCCTTTGACTTAAACAAAACTCCCCCTTAATGAAATTCTCCTCTTGATCATTGGCATCTCCCCCTTGATCAATATCCTCCTCTTGAGGTTGCTCATCTTCTTGATCTTCATTTTCATCATCCTGAGCTTGATCCTCATCTTGAGTTGGTGGAGATGCTTGTGTGGAAGATGATGGTTGATCTTGTGCTTGTGGAGGCTCTTTGGATTCCTTAGGACACACATCCCCAATGGACATGTTCCTTAGCGCGACGCATGGAGCCTCTTCGTCATCTAGCCCATCAAGATCAACTTGCTCTACTTGAGAGCCATTAGTCTCATCAAACACAATGTCACAAGAAACTTTACTAGTCCAGTGGACTTGTTAAAGACTCTATATGCCCTTGTGTTTGAGTCATAACCAAGTAAAAAGCCTTCTACAGCCTTAGGAGCAAATTTAGATTTTCTACCTCTTTTAACAAGAATAAAACATTTGCTACCAAAGACTCTAAAATATGAAACATTGGGCTTTTTACCAGTGAGGAGTTCATAGGATGTCTTCTTGAGGATTCGGTGTAGATATAACCGGTTGATGGCGTAGCAAGCGGTGTTGACCGCCTCAGCCCAAAACCGATCCAGTGTCTTGTATTCATCAAGCATGGTCCTCGCCATGTCAAGTAGAGTTCTATTCTTCCTCTCCACTACACCATTTTGTTGAGGTGTGTAGGGAGAAGAGAACTCATGCTTGATGCCCTCCTCCTCAAGGAAGCCTTTAATTTGAGAGTTCTTGAACTTCGTTCCGTTGTCGCTTCTTATTTTCTTGATCCTCAAGCCAAACTCATTTTGAGCCCGTCTCAAGAATCCTTTCAAAGTCTCTTGGGTTTGAGATTTATCCTGCAAAAAGAATACCCAAGTGAAGAGAGAATAATCATCCACAATTACAAGACAATACTTACTCCCGCCGATGCTTATGTAAGCTATCGGGCCGAATAGATCCATGTGGAGTAGCTCAAGAGGCCTATCGGTCGTCATGATGTTCTTGTGTGGATGAACACCAACTTGCTTCCCTGCTTGGCATGCGCTACAAATCATGTCTTTCTCAAAATGAACATTGGTTAGTCCCAAAATGTGCTCTCCCTTTAGAAGCTTGTGAAGATTATTTATCCCAACATGGGCTAGTCGGGGATGCCAGAGCCAACCCATGTTAGTCTTAGCAATTAAGCAAGTTTCGAGTTCAGATCTATTGAAATCAACTAAGTATAGCTGACCCTCTAACACTCCCTTAAATGCTACTGAATCATCACTTCTTCTAAAGACAGTAACACCTATATCCGTAAAAAGACAGTTGTAACCCATTTTACATAATTGAGAAACTGAAAGCAAGTTATAATCTAAAGAATCTACAAGAAAAACATTGGAAATAGAATGGTCAGGTGATATAGCAGTTTTACCAAGTCCTTTGACCAAACCTTGATTTCCATCCCCGAATGTGATAGCTCTTTGGGAATCTTGGTTTTTCTTATAGGAGGAGAACATCTTTTTCTCCCCGGTCATGTGGTTTGTGCACCCGCTATCGATGATCCAACTTGAGCCCCCGGATGCATAAACCTACAAAACAAATTTAGGCCTTGTTCTTAGGTACCCAAACGATCTTGGGTCCTTTGACATTAGAAACAAGCACCTTGGGTACCCAAACACAAGTCTTTGACCCCTTGTGTTTGCCCCCAACATATTTGGCAACTACTTTGCCTGATTTATTAGTAAGCACATATGAAGCATCAAAAGTCTTAAAAGAAATGTTATGATCATTTGATGCAATAGGAGATTTCTTTTTAGGCATTTTAACATGTGTAGAACGCCTAGAACTAGAAGCCTCATTCTTATAAATAAAAGCATGGTGAGAAACAGAATGAGTCTTCTTAGCATGAATTCTCCTAATCTTATCCTTAGGATAACCAACAGGATATAAAATGTAGCCCTCGTTATCCTGAGGCATGGGAGCTTTGCCCTTAACAAAATGAGACAACCTTTTAGGAGGGGCATTAAGCTTGACATCGTCTCCCTGTTGGAAGCCAATGCCATCCTTAATGCCAGGGCGTCTCTCACTATAAAGCATACTTCGAGCAAATTTAAAATTTTCATTCTCTAATTCATGATCGGCAATTTTTGCATCTAGTTTAGCTATATGATCATTTTGTTGTTTAATCATAGCAAGGTGATCATGAATAGCATCAACATTAATGTCTCTACACCTAGTACAAATAGAAACATGATCAACACTAGATGTAGAGGGTTTGCAATCATTTAATTCAACAATCTTAGCATGTAAAACATCATTCTCATCTCTAAGATTGGTAATAGCATCATTGCAAACATTTAAATCTTTAGCCTTAGCAATTAATTTTTCATTCTCAAACTTAAGGCTAGCAAGTGATTCATTCAACATGTCAACCTTAGCAATTAAACTAGCATTATCATTTCTAAGATTAACAATTGAATCATCACAAACATTTGATTTCTCAACGTTAGCAATTAATTTGGCATTTTCATTTCTAAGGTTAGAAATAGTGTCATGGCAAGTGCTTAGCTCACTAGTTAATTTTTCACATTTTTCTACCTCTAGAGCATAAGCATTTTTAACCTTAACATGCTTCTTATTTTCTTTAATTAGGAAGTCCTCTTGGCTATCCAAGAGTTCATCCTTCTCATGAATAGCACTAATCAATTCATTCAATTTTTCTTTTTGTTGCATGTTTAGGTTGGCAAAAAGGGTGAGCAAGTTATTCTCATCATCACTAGAATTATCCTCATCACTAGAAGTTGCATATTTAGTGGAGGATCTAGATTTTACCTTCTTCTTCTTGCCGTCCTTTGCCATGAGGCACTTGTGGCCGATGTTGGGGAAGAGGAGGCCTTTGTTGATGGCGATATTGGTGGCGTCCTCGTCGTCGGAGGAGTCGGTGGAGCTCTCATCGGAGTCCCACTCATGACACACGTGGGCATCGCCGCCCTTCTTCTTGTAGTACCTCTTCTTTTCTCTCCTCTTTCCCTTCTTGTCGTTATCCCTGTCACTATCACTAGACAAAGGACATTTAGCGATAAAATGACCGGGCTTACCACACTTGTAGCAAACCTTCTTGGAACGAGGCTTGTAATCTTTCCCCTTCCTTTGCTTGAGGATTTGGCGAAAGCTCTTGATGATGAGCGCCATTTCCTCGTTGTCGAGCTTGGAGGCGTCAATGGGAAGTCTACTTGATGTAGACTCTTCTTTCTTCTCCTCCGTCGCCTTGAATGCGACGAGTTGTGCCTCGGGTACGGAGGAGGCGCCTTGCTCGATGATTTTCTTGGAGCCTTTGATCATCAATTCAAAGCTCACAAATTTTCCTATCACTTCCTCGGGAGACATTAGTTTATATCTAGGATCACCACGAATTAATTGAACTTGAGTGGGATTGAGAAATACGAGTGATCTAAGAATAACCTTGACCATTTCATGGTCATCCCGTTTGGTGCTCCCGAGGTTGCGCACTTGGTTCACCAAGGTTTTTAGCCAGTTGTACATGGCTTGCGGGTCTTCTCCTTGGTTGAGCATGAACTGACCGAGCTCCCCCTCGATCGTTTCCATCTTGGTGATCTTGGTCACCTCGTCTCCTTCGTGCGCGGTTTTTAGTACATCCCAAATCTCTATAGCACTTTTCAAACCTTGCACCTAATTATACTCCTATCGACTTAGAGAGGTGAGGAGTATAGTAGTTGCTTGTGAATTGAAGTGTTCGATTTGAGCGACTTCGTCCGCATCATAATCCTCATCCCCTACGGAAGGTACCTGTACTCCAAACTCAACAATGTCCCATATGCTTGTGTGGAGTGAGGTTAGGTGATATTTTATCATTTCACTCCACCTAGAATAATCTTCACCGTCAAAAGCCGGTGGTTCGCCTAATGGAACAGAAAGTAATGGAGTATGTTTGGAAATGCGAGGATAGCATAAGGGGATCTTACTAAACTTCTTGCGCTCATGGCGCTTAGAAGTGATGGACGGCGCGTCGGAGCCAGAGGTGGATGGCGATGAAGAATCAGTCTCGTAGTAGACAACTTTCTTTATCTTCTTTTTCTTGTCGCCACTCCGATGCGACTTGTGAGAAGGTGATTCCTCCTTCTTCTTGTTGTGGGACTCTCTCGATGGAGCCTTCCCATGGCTTGTGGTGGGCTTCTCGCCGGTCACCATCTCCTTCTTGGCATGATCTCCCGACATCACTTCGAGCGGTTAGGCACTAATGAAGTACCGGGCTCTGATACCAATTGAAAGTCGCCTAGAGGGGGGGTGAATAGGCAGAATCTGAAATTTATAAACTTTAAGCACAACTACAAGCCGGGGTTAGCGTTAGAAATATAATCGAGTCCAAAAGAGAGGGCGAAAACAAATCAACCAAAGAAATAGAGCGGCTGACACGGTGATTTGTTTTACCGAGGTTCGGTTCTTGCAAACCTACTCCCCGTTGAGGTGGTCACAAAGACCGGGTCTCTTTCAACCATTTCCCTCTCTCAAACGGTCACCTAGACCGAGTGAGCTTCTCTTCTCAATCAAACGGGACACTAAGTCCCCACAAGGACCACCACACAAATGGTGTCTCTTGCTTTGATTACAATGATCTTGGGAACAAGAAAGAAGGAAGAGAAAAAGCGATCCAAGCGCAAGAGCTCAAATGAACACGACAAAACTCTCTCTTCTAGTCTCTATTGCTTTGATTGGAATTAGGACTTGGAGAGATTTTGATTCACTCTAATTGTGTCTTGAATTGAATGCTATAGCTCTTGTATTGAATGTGTTGGCTGAAAAACTTGGATGTCTTGAATGAGTGATGGTTGGGGGTATTTATAGCCCCAACCACCAAAGTGGCTATTGGGGATGGCTGCTGTCGTATGGCGCACCGGACAGTCCGGTGCGCCATCGGACACTGTCCGGTGTACCAGCCACGTCACCTAACCGTTAGGGTTCGACCGTTAGAGCTCTAACATGTGGGGCCACCGGACAGTCCGGTGGTGCACCGGACAGTCACTGTTCACTGTCCGATGCGCCTTCTAGCGCTTGCTCTGACTTCTGCGCGCGCAGTTCCACTGTTCACATTCACTATTCACCTTTTGCAGACGACCGTTGGCGCTGATAGCCGTTGCTCCGCTGGCACACCGGACAGTCCGGTGAATTATAGCGGAGTGGCTCCCCAAATTCCCGAAGCTAGCAAGTTTGAGTTGATCCACCCTGGTGCACCGGACACTGTCCGGTGGCACACTGGACAGTCTGGTCCGCCAGACCAGGGCAGCCTTCAGTTGTCTTTTGCTCTTTTTATTTGAACCCTTTCTTGGACTTTTTATTGGTTTGTGTTGAACCTTTGGCACCTGTAGAACTTATATTCTAGAGCAAACTAGTTAGTCCAATTATTTGTGTTGGGCAATTCGACCACCAAAATCATTTAGGAAAAGGTTTGACCCTATTTCCCTTTCACACGACACGACCCACAATTGGAGATGTGCTTTTGAGGGTCATGCCTTTGTGGGTCGTTCTTTTGTGGGCCTGTGTCGTGCCGAGCCAGGCCGGTCCACACGTATAGGTATAATTAGAAGCGAGACTAGGGGTCACGCACGCCCTAATACTCTATTTATTCAGTAGCCGCCGCCACATTAGAGTGGGTTTTGCTTAGATTATTCTATCATCGAACAGTATCGCCGACATCGGCTTGTGATACCCCATCTCGTAATCAACACGATTTGTTTGCATTCTTCCTGTTCTTGCTAGTGTTCTTTACAATCCGCGATCGCCGATGGTGGACGGTGACAGGCCAAGCTCCGGCGAGCTTGTACTGGCCAGAATGGGCAACAACTAGGGCTCTAGCTGGGCTGACACTTAATTTAACCCCTAACAATCATTTCCCCTCAACTAATTTCAAGGTTCTAGACCTCATTCTCTCTGCCCACGGTGATAGGGCGATCAACGGACAACTTGAAGTGTTCCCGGTGATCTTATGGGTCCTAGCTTAATTGGATGGGTCAGGGAGTATTAAGAGCACATAAGTGTACTGAAACGAGGAGACAGAGGGCATGAACGCACCTGTAACACGTTGGCCACGACGAGGTCACTTAGTACAGGGCTCTGGACCGATTTGGGGGAAGTCTCAAATTGGTGAGCTCTGGTGGACGATTTGAGGCACGAGTTGATGTATTGGGTGCTTAACTACCTAGTGGAGCCGGTGGCACACTCAATTTATAGGATCCATGGGCGGTGGCCCATGAATTTGAGATGGCGCGGTGACGGCTGGAGAGGAAAGAAGTTACTGGCGCAAGCAATTCGTGGATGTTACCGTGGCAAGACCACCGGCGACAACCTGGCTATCTAAAGTGGCTTAGTGCAACATGGTAAATGGCCTGAGGCATGGCGCGACCGCAGTGAAGGGCACAAACTCCGGTGATGGACGCATGGCCACGTCGCCGGTGCAAGTGTGCACGACATAGGACAGAACAGTGCTCCAAGTTCATCCGTGGTGAAGATCTTTTCACCCTCGAGCGTAATCCGTATATCCGAGGCACGAATCGCGACGGCTGGCCCGAATCCGACGATGGCTCACCGGCGGCGAGGTACACTGAACTTGGCGATCTGATCCAATCACTGTACCATCGCGCTAGTCATCAGTGGTTCTGATAAAGCGATTTGTAGTGCTTCGTTCTTCAATTTTTGTGTAAGAACTTGATCTTCGGCCAGCAGGGAAATTGTTGCCCTATAATCCCTTTCTAACTTTGTTATAGTGTCCACCATCAAATAGTCACAGGATCCTACTCAAAATCGATTTCTAAGTTCTTCCAACGTCACTGTTAATCAGAATTCAGACTTAGGGCTGACTGAGAGCCCGACTTTCTGCTCATTTTACTCCAAATTTTGCATGTGATCAAGGCTTAATCACATAAGCAAAGTTGTACTCCTATGATAGCTCTATAATCTTGATGTATTGACCCTAGGCAAATTCCTTGTAAGTTCAGAAATATAGAGCTATAAAGTCAGCCCTATGCAACTGAATTTAGACTTAGGCATATGGAGCATATGAGGTGCTTTTTCCACCTAAGTCCAAATCCCTACTTTTTGACTTGCAAATCCTTTAATGTGAGAAATACATAGTTTGTGGTGTTGTACCACCTTGGTATTTGACTTGGGTCCAAAAGTGTACAAATTTTACACTTACCCCCTAGGGTTCCAATCTAGGGTTTTTCCAGGGGTCTTTTCAAAGTTTTTAACACTTTAGGGTTTTGGTGCTACCCAAGTCCATTAAATGTGATATCTTATGATCATTCCTAATAAGTTTTGAGATTTTAACTTATTTGGGCTTTGTTTTCACTCATAAGCCTAGTTTAGGGTTAAGTACTCTACCCTAGGGTTACACACATACCAAGTCACACCAATACAACTTGTTTGAAATTCTTGCCTAATAAATGCACTCTAGGTGTGACAAACACATGATATGCTAATTATCATGATGTTATGCTCAAGTTTTAGTGACAGTAACACCAGAGGTGTTACATCCTTCCCCCCATAAAAGAATCTCGTCCTGAGATTTAAAAGTCCTAGGGCAAGTAGTGGAAAAGGAAACACGTCATATTTTTATTTCTTCATTTCTTGTACAAGGCAGGGGGTGGTATGGTGTTGGGGGCTTGTTCTCAAATGTTAAGAGTTAAGAACAAGGCAACATAGAGAATGTTAAGTGTTAAAGTCCTTCGTCCTCCAAAACATTATACCCCTTCAGGATATAATGAATTTCGGACGAAGGTTACGAAAGATGTACCTTCGTGAGTTCAACATTAAGCAACGAAGTATTCATACAAATCATGAGATATAAAATAAACATTTAAATATTATCATAAAATCATCTCTATTTTTATTATCATGGATGAATATAAATGACTTCAAATTACAAATGTACCTTCGGTCCTGAGGAAGGCAAAAATACAAGTGTGATGCGAAAGCAAATGACAGGTTCGCGTGAACAGTACGGGGGTACTGTTCATCTATTTATAGACACAGGACACAGCCTGTGACGAATTACAATTATGCCCCTTACAAAAGTTTACAACATTGACTCAGACCTCTATGGATAAAAAGGTCATTCTATCTCTATGTCGGTTTGTAATGCCGAAGCTCCATGAAAAGGAACCTTCGGCCATCTCCTGGGGACAACTTCAGCCGAAGCTGCTTCTTCGTGTAAGACCTTCGGCGCAACGAAGCATGGCCCCAACAGTAGCCCCTTTCGCGGCGCTAGATCGTTTTTCGTAACGAGCTTGATCCGTGAAAAAAGCCTCTTAAGCTTCGGGAAGCCGAAGGTCCAAAAAACACCTTCCCTGAGCTCGTTGCCGAGAAACGATTCAATTTTCGAGCTCGTGTCGGACCCACCTTGCAGAGTTACTGTTTAATCTTTGCGGTCCACCGCGCAGCGAGTACGAGTGACTGCCCGCCTGGTGTAAAAATCCTGGCGCTTCGCCTTCTTAACTGCAGCACTATATAAACAGACGAGTAGGTGTGAAGTTACCACAGCATTCATTGCTATTTGCACTGTTTTGCTGCCAAAATTTTTAACTATAGCCGAAGCTTGATTCTCAGAATCGAACGAAGGTCTATCTCGAAGTCTGCTTCGTCAGAAAGAAAGGCTTCGGGAGAAAAAAGAAAAAGAAAAAAGTATTCAATTTCCCCAAACTCAGAATCAAATGGCCAGAGTGCGATCCACTGCCAGGGTTGAGCGTAAAGGAGACGAAGCTGAAGGTTCAGAGACTATTCCTATCTCCGAAGCAATGCAACGATCCGGACTGGTGACCGCGGAAGAAATGCCCGCTGCTGAAGCAGACCCGACAACTGCCGAAGGAGAAGAAGAGAACATTGAAGAAACTGATCCCGAAGATGACTATCGCATTGCCATGCCCAGCAAGCCCAGCCACTTAGACTTCGGAAAGTCGACCATTTCAAAGGCTAATCTCGCCAAGATGGTAAAATCAGGTTATTTCAGTGAAAATCAGAAGAAACTACTTCGCTTCGGGGGAGAAGAAACTACCCCGAAGCCAGAGAAGGACGAGATTGTCATTTTCAAGAGCTTTTTAAAGGCTGGGCTGAGATTCCCTCTTCATGGAATTATTGCAGATGTATTGAAAAAGTTTGGTATTTACTTTCATCAATTGACTCCTAACGCTATCGTTAGGCTTAATGTCTATATCTGGGCCCTCCGAAGCCAGGCAGTGGAGCCATTTGCCGACAGTTTTTGTCGAGTTCATGAGTTACATTATCAAACGAAGGCCAGAAAAGATGGATTACACGATAACTTTGGTTGCTATAATTTTGCCTACCGGAAAACAACAAAATTTCCTGTTATTAGCTACCGAAGCAAATGGCCGGCGGGCTGGAAGTCTGAGTGGTTTTATGTGAAAGTTGACGAAGACGAAGAAAAGTTGGTACAAAGCCCACTTGAATTAATCTTCGGAGAAACAAGGCCGCGATGCCACATGACATTAGAAGGTCCCACCTGGGCTGCACTGGGTGAGTTTGAAATTATTTCAGAGCATGTCGGTACCAGAGATCTGGTTCAAGAGTTCTTGGCGTTCAAAGTCTTCCCTACTCTAAAAGAATGGGAAATGCCAAAGCTAGAGGGGGAGAAGAAGAAGGCGGAACTTGTCCGGCTTCCTTACCATTTCAAATTCAAGAAATACTTTAAAAAGCCTTGCCAAGAGTGGCTGGACACAGTTGAGGTGATGTGCAATGAAATTCTTGGGAATTATTCCAAAAAAGAAGATCAACTGATGACCGCGGCCTTCGGCACCCGTCCGAAGCGAAGGCTGAACCGAGTGCTTGATGCCCTGGGTTTCGAGTACCCTGACTATGAACGGCTGAACAAGGGTGCTGAGGGCCAAAAAAGGAAAAGAGTGGCCGAAACTTTGAACAAGGATGAAGAAAAACCACCAAAAGAGAAGAAAATTCCCAAGAAGAGAAAAATATCAACTCTAAAGCGAAAATTATCCGATGAAGTGGGGACTCCTGCATCACCCTCTACCACCGACGTAGAGGAAATCTTAAAGGTAATGACTGAAACCCTGCCCACGAAGCTAAGTCCATTAAGGCCTCAACTGACGAAGCTTTTTCGAAAGGTGGAAGAGCCGGAAAAAACGAAGATAACCAAAACAAAGAGGCAAAGAATTATTGCAGTGACCGAAGTTATTGACAAGACGCCACCGAGGGCGTCAATTCAGAAAACGCCAGCTGTTGAGGGCACAACGAATGTCGAAATCGCACCTTCGGAGGTCGCGGCTACCGAAGCCGCTTCAGCCGAAGATGTGAACTTAGAAACTACCATTGAAGACATCGACAAAATTTTGTTAGACATGGCTGCAGAAGAAGCTGCCACCGCTGCTGAAGAAACCATGGCCACAGTGCCTGGGAAGGGAAAAGAAATAGCCGAAGACACTTCGGAAGACGAAGCCTACATATTTCAAAATTTAGTTGGGCAAGAACTGTCGAAGGCTGAAATAGAAGAGCTTAAGGAATATGCCAAATCTTGCGGATACAAGCCAGGAGCTCTTCTATTTGGAGGCATTGATGATGAGAAATTGGGCTGCATCCGGGATCAAATTGGGGCTAAGGTCATCGGTACTCTATCAAAGAGTATCGGTTTTCCGAAGCTAGAAACAGATATCAGCCGCTACCGACGACAACATATCGTTGGCAGCTTATTTTATTCCAATTTCAAGGTAAACAACCTTTCTCTGGCTTTTATTGCTTTTAATAATGAAAATGTTACTAACGAAGGTTGTTTCTGTGCAGAGCATGCTACTGAGCAAAGCTTTGAAGATGCAACAAGATCTAGAGGATAAGAAACACGAAGCTATAATTGAAAATCTAGAGAGCAAGATAAAAGAGCAGTCAGCTATTATTGAAAAGAAAGACTTTGAACTCCAAACAACTGAAGGCTTGCTGGCAGAGACTGAAGCTAAAGTATCAGAATTGAATTCGAAGCTTATCTGGCAATCAAAACAATTTGAACAAGAGAAGCTAGAGCTTAATTCAAAACTTGAGGCCGAAGTCCAAACCAGCTCAGATTTGAAGAAATTATTAACAAGCCTTCAAGACAAATGTTTGAAATTTAGCAACAACTGTATTGAACAATTAAAAAAGATCTTTTACTCAGTTGGAGCCAGCAGTGGGAAGTTTACCCCTTCAGCTGAAAATTTACCAAAAGCCTTCGATCATATTGAAGCTGAAATTGATGAGCTTGACGAAGTTATAGCCGGGCACGGTGACTTCTGTGCCTGGGTAGCTTCTCGGGGTACCGCTGCAGCGTTCCTGAAGGCCGGCTGCGAGCATGGAAAAATCGTCAACAGGCCTAATTTCGCTCTGTCTCCATCAATTCTAGACGATATTCCTGACCTCGCCCGAAGCATCTCAAATAGATTTATAAAAATGATATGGACAAAAGGCGGGTGAGAGAAGGCTGGAGACGAAGCTCGAAGTCATCTTGAACCAGTAAGAAATGATACCTTGTGCTTACCTTCTCCTTCACACTTGATTTTTACTCGCGATACCTTGATTCATGTAGGATGACGAAGCTGAAGATGATGCTTAATATATGTCGCCGAAGCTGAAGCTTAGTGAAGATCAGTAGGAGCATACTATAGAAAAAACTCAGGAGACTTTTGTAACAACTTTTGTAAATACAATTAAATTGTTCTCAATGAACTTTGTACATACCTTGTAATATATTCTTACCCTTCTATTGAGGCGCTTTGCTGTGGACGAAATTAGTATTTTGAGCCGAAGGCGAAAAAACACCTTCCCTTCTTTTCGTACACAACGAAGCATAAAAGACCGCTTCTTCTTTTTACCGAAGCTTTTCTTTTTTGTACACAACGAAGCATAAAAGACCGCTTCTTCTTTTTGCCGAAACAACCACTTAGGAACACAAATGCTATGAATGAATGCTTATGAATGCAAATGCTATGATGTAATGTAATGTGCGAATGAATGTCCAAAACATATGTCCGAAGCCACACTCTCAGCCATTATTTCCTTAGAAACAACCACACATCAGCTCTGCATTCCCTTAGGAACGACTTTGGAGCTTCTTCGCCTTTTACTTAGGCGGTATCAGCGTTGACTTTTCGCTGTAAGCTCTGCATTCCCTTAGGAACGTCTTTGGAGCTTCTTCGCCTTTTACTTTCGGCGGTATCAGCGTTGACTTTTCGCTGTAAGCTCTGCATTCCCTTAGGAACGTCTTTGGAGCTTCTTCGCCTTTTCAGTTTCGGCACTCGATGGTGCGTTCTCAGCTTTTTACATTTACATTCTTTGGGGGATTTTGCTCTTATAAAACTAAAAAGGAAATTACATGTGATGGCCCCATTAAAAACCTTTCTCCCCCTTTAGAAAGGAAAAGGGTGCCATGAAAAAGAAAAGAAAAAACATAAAAAATTACATCAAGTTATACATAATATCGCCGAAGCTCATCCGCATTCCAAGATCTTGGAATTTCATTGCCGTGCATGTCCTTCAATCTGTACGAACCAGGCCTTGACGAAGATACTACTAAGAAAGGTCCTTCCCATTTCAACTGTAGCTTGCCCACTGTATCTGGGTTGGCTATTCTCCGAAGCACCAAGTGTCCCAGCTCAATATTTTTTAGCCGGACCTTTCTATCTCGCCATTTGACTGTTTCAGCTTGGTATTTATTGATATTTTCCACAGCTTGAAGCCTGATCCCTTCTAAAGCATCTTTTTCCACAAGACAAGCATCTTCAGGACCTGATTCTGCCGAAGCTACTACTCTTATTGATCCAGCTTTAGCTTCTTCCGGAGTTATTGCTTCGTCACCGAATAATAACTTGAATGGAGTAAAGCCTGTAGACCTTGATGTTGTTGTATTGTGGCTCCACACCACTTTGGTTAACAAATCCGGCCACTTTCCCCTGGGTTGATTGAAGATTAACTTCATTATTCCTGTCATTATAATGCCGTTGGCCCTCTCAACGAGCCCATTTGACTCCGGATGCCTGACTGATGCAAAATGGATCTTCGTACCAATTTGATCACAAAAATTTCTAAAAGCTTCGGAGTCGAATTGTGTTCCATTATCTACAGTGATGGCCTTCGGTACCCCGAAGCGACAAACAATATTCTGCCAGAAAAACTTTTGGACAGTGGCCGAAGTTATTGTGGCTAGTGGCTTCGCCTCAATCCATTTAGAAAAATACTCCACAGCCACTATAACATATTTTAGATTCCCTTGAGCCGGTGGTAATGGACCTAACAAGTCAAGGCCCCACCTTTGCAGTGGCCAGATAGGTTGTATCAGCTGTGTCAAAGACGAAGGTTGCTTTTGATCTCTTGCACATTTCTGACAACCTTCGCACTTTTGAACTAACTCCGCTGCATCCGAAGCTGCCTTCGGCCAATAAAACCCTTGGCGGAAAGCTTTTCCAAGTAACGACCTAGATCCGATGTGGGATCCACACAGGCCTGCATGTATTTCTTTCATTAACTCTATACCTTCGGTTCTAGATAAGCACTTGAGCAGCGGAGCGCAAACTCCATGTTTGTATAACTCCCCTTCTATCATGACATACGGACGAGCTCTTGCCTCTATCCTTTTATTATAAGCTTCGTCATCTGAAAGGAACTTGCCCTGAAGGTAAGAGATGATTTCAGTTCTCCAATCTTCGCTGTAAACAGGGGATATGTTGAGGACTGCTCTTTCAAGGAGCTCCACTGAAGGTGCCTTTATTGTTTCGAAGAATACATCCGAAGGTAACGGCAGCCCCTGTGCTGCAGACTTGGCTAGCAAATCAACATGCTCATTTTGTCCTCGAGGGATATTCTTGACAGAAAATCCTTCGAAGGAGGCTTCGATCCTTCGGACCGTGTCTAGATATTTTTCAAGCTTCGTATCTTTAGCCTTGCAACTTTTGTCAATATGACCCGAAACAACCAGGGAATCAGTTTTAAGAATCGCCCTTCTGATTCCCATTGCCTTTAATTTCCGAAGGCCCAGGAGCAGGGCTTCGTACTCAGTAATATTGTTTGTACAGCTGAAATCAAGTCTTGCTGCATAACAAGTTTTAACCTTGGATGGTGAGACCAACACAACGGCTGCACCTGCTCCGAAGGTTCCCCAAGAGCCATCACAAAACACTGTCCACACTTCGGCATCTTTATTTGCTTCTTCATCCTGAGCCCCTGGCGTCCAATCGGCAATGAAATCTGCCAATGCTTGAGACTGGATCGAGGATCTATGCACATAATCAATGTAAAATTCATTGAGCTCTGCAGCCCATTTTCCAATCCGTCCAGTAGCTTCTCTATTTCTCATGATATCCTTCAACGGCTGCGAAGAAGGAACAATAATATTGTATGCCTGAAAATAATGCCGAAGCTTCCTGGATGCCATTAAAACGGCATACAATACCTTCTCCAGCTCTGTATAATTTTTCTTTGATACACTAAGGACTTCAGATACAAAATACACTGGAACCTGCTTCTTGACTTGGCCATCAAGCTTCTCCTGGACAAGTGCCGCACTTACTGCTGAGTGCGAAGCTGCCACATATAACAACAGAGGAGCCCCTGGCGTTGGTGGAGTTAATGTTGTTAGATCTATCAAATATTGCTTCAGCTCTTCGAAGGCTTTTTGTTGACTTGGTCCCCATTGAAAGACTTCAGCTGACTTCAGCACCTCGAAGAATGGTAAATTTCTTTCTGCTGATCTGGATATAAATCTGTTGAGAGATGCCAGCCTTCCTGTCAATCTTTGGGCCCCCTTTCTTGTGGTTGGTGGCTCCATTCGAAGTATAGCTTCGATTTTATTTAGATTAGCTTCAATTCCCTTTGTTGAAACCAAGCATCCAAGAAATTTCCCCTTCTTTACTCCGAAGACACATTTTTCTGGATTCAGCTTCAAACCAGCTTGTCTAAAACTGGCGAAGGTCTCCTGCAAATCAGCAATATGATTTTCCTGCTTCGTGCTTTTTACAATGATGTCATCGACATAAGTCAACACATTTCTGCCTATCTGAGACTGGAGGACCTTCGCAGTCATTCTGCTGAAACTTCCTCCAGCATTTTTGAGCCCCTCAGGCATCCGAAGATAGCAATATGTGCCACTTGGGGTTATGAAGCTAGTCTTCGGCTCATCTTCCTTCTTCATCCAGATTTGATGATAACCTGAGTAGCAGTCCAGGAGACTCATGAGCTCTGAAGAAGCTGCTGCATCGACTAAAGAGTCTATCCTTGGCAGCGGGAATTCGTCCTTCGGGCAAGCCTTGTTGAGATCTGTGAAATCGATGCACATTCTCCACTTGCCATTGGCCTTCTTCACCATAACAGTGTTAGCTAGCCACTCTGGATACTTTACTTCTCTGATAACTCCTGCACTGAGGAGTCTTTTTACTTCATTGCGAGCCCCTTCGGCCTTGTCATCCGACATTTTCCGAAGCCTCTGCTTTCGGGGTCTGAAGGATGGGTCAACATTGAGCGAATGTTCAATAACATCCCGATTTACTCCACAAAGATCATTAGCTGACCATGCAAAAACATCTTTGTTGTTGAACAAAAACCTTATCAAGGTTTTCTCCTGGTCTTCAGATAATTGCGAGCCCAACAGCACCTTCTGCTCTGCTATGTCCTCACACAATAGCATGGGCTTCGGCTGATCTGCTGAAGCTGCTTTCTCCCTTCTGAATTTATACTGTTCACAAGCTTCAGCTCCATCTATGTTATGGATTGCTTTGGAGTCAGTCCAGCTTCCTTCGGCCCTTCTAGCAGCTTCCTGGCTTCCATGAATAGCAATAGGCCCTTGGTCCGAAGGTATCTTCATGCAGAGATAAGCTGGGTGAAGAATTGCTTCGAAGGCATTGAGAGTACCTCGACCAATGATAGCATTGTAAGGATACTCCATGTCAACAATATCAAACACAATTTGCTCAGTTCTTGTGTTATTAACAAATCCGAAGGTTACTGGCATGGTAATCTTCCCAAGTGCTGCAATCTGCCGTCCTCCGAAGCCACAAAGAGGGTGCGTAGCATCATGGACCTTGTCTTCGGGCTCTTGCATTTGTCTGAAGGCCTTAGCAAATATAATATCAGCTGCACTGCCTGTATCAACTAAGACATTGTGGACCAGAAATCCTTTGATCACACAAGAGATAACCATGGCATCATTGTGAGGATAATCCTTAAGCTGAAGGTCTTCCTGAGAGAAAGGGTCCCTGTACTCCAACATGCTGCACCCTTCTCTGAGCCTCCTTCTTTTGCTTCTTGTTAGCCGGCTCTGAGCAAGAACCGCCTGTTATCGGGAGCACCAGCTTCGAAGCCGAAGCAGCTTCAGCTTGATTGTTGAACGAAGCCATCAGCTCAGAAAAGTGGAAGTGAGTTCACCCACGGTGGGCGCCAATGTTGGGGGCTTGTTCTCAAATGTTAAGAGTTAAGAACAAGGCAACATAGAGAATGTTAAGTGTTAAAGTCCTTTGTCCTCCAAAACATTATACCCCTTCAGGATATAATGAATTTCGGACGAAGGTTACGAAAGATGTACCTTCGTGAGTTCAACATTAAGCAACGAAGTATTCATACAAATCATGAGATATAAAATAAACATTTAAATATTATCATAAAATCATCTCTATTTTTATTATCATGGATGAATATAAATGACTTCAAATTACAAATGTACCTTCGGTCCTGAGGAAGGCAAAAATACAAGTGTGATGCGAAAGCAAATGACAGGTTCGCGTGAACAGTACGGGGGTACTGTTCATCTATTTATAGACACAGGACACAGCCTGTGACGAATTACAATTATGCCCCTTACAAAAGTTTACAACATTGACTCAGACCTCTATGGATAAAAAGGTCATTCTATCTCTATGTCGGTTTGTAATGCCGAAGCTCCATGAAAAGGAACCTTCGGCCATCTCCTGGGGACAACTTCAGCCGAAGCTGCTTCTTCGTGTAATACCTTCGGCGCAACGAAGCATGGCCCCAACATATGGGGTCTACTCCTCTTTTACAACAATTGTACATATTTCACAATTTACATCAAGCTAAAAAGTCTGGGAAATTCTTTTCTAAAAAGCCTTGGGTTTCCCTTGTAGCTTCATTTTCAGTGTGTTGGTTCCATTTTATCTTATAAAATTTGAGAACTCTTCTTCGGGTAACCCTGTCCTTTTGATCCAGGACTCGAATAGGATGTTCCGAGTATGTTAAGTCTGGTTCCAAGGTAACATCCTTACATCAATAGTTCGATCTAGAACCCGAAGGCACTTCTTTAATTGGGATACATGGAACACATTGTGCATTGCAGACAATGTTTCGAGTAGTTGGAGTCGGTATGCCACCGGTCCACATCTTTCTAGAATAGGAAACGGACCAATGTACTGGGGTGCAAGCTTTCCTTTTACACCGAAACGAGATACACCCTTCATTGGTGATACTTTTAGGTAAACATAATCTTCAACTTGAAAGTACAAGGGTTGGCGTCATTTCTCTGCATAACTCTTTTGTCGAGCTTGTGCTTCTTTCAAATTATGTATAATTCATTGAACTTTTTCTTCCATCTCTTTCACCAAATCAGGCCTGAAGAACCACATTTCCCCTAGTTCAGACCAATTAAATAGAGTACAACATCGTCGTCCATATAATGCTTCAAAGGGTGCCATCTTGATACTTTCTTGATAACTATTATTATATGAAAACTTTGCCAATGGTAAACATTCATCCCATTTTTGCAGAAATTCTAGAACACATGCCCGTAACATGTCTTCGAGTAGTTGATTCACTCTCTCAGTCTGCCCACTGGTTTGAGGATGATAGGCCGAACTGTGGAGCAACCTAATACCCAAAGCTTTATGGAGTTCTTCCTAGAATTTTTGGATACAAATTGCGGTCTACGATCCGACACTATTGTCTTTGGAACACCGTGTAAACTTAGAATACAGGCAATATATATTTCCGCATATGTGGCCACTATATACTTTACCTTGACTGGAAGGAAGTGGGCAATCTTTGTAAGTCGATCAACTATAACCCAGATAGAATCAAACTCTTCTGCTGTCCTGGATAATCCCACAATGAAGACCATGCTAACGTCCTCCCATTTCCAAGTTGGGATCGACAAAGATTGTAATGGACCAGCAGTCTTCATGTGTATGGCTTTGACACGTCTACAGGTGTCACATTTCGCCACATAGCGTGCAATTTCAATCTTCATCTTTGTCCACCAATAATGTTGCTTTAAATCATGATACATCTTAGTGCTTCTGGGATGAATGAAATATCGACTAAGATGTGCTTCATCCAAAATTTGCTGGCAGACATCATCATCTCTAGGCACAACTATGCGGTTATTAAACCATACTATGCCTTGATCATCCTTTCTGAAACATTTTGCTTTACCGGCTTTTATTTTCTCATGAATATGTCTCATACCCTTATCACTTCTTTATGCATCAATAATCCTTTGCAGAAGAACCGACTCAAGCTTTAATTGGTTCAGGGTTCCATGTTGAATCATTCCCAGGTTTAACTTCTCCATTTCTTGACACAATGTGATGTCAGAAGTCTTTATTGTAAGATAATGGCACGAAGCCTTGCGACTTAGTGCATCTGCCACCACGTTGGCCTTGCTTGGGTGATAGTGAATTTCTAATTCATAATCCTTAATTAGCTCAAGCCATCTCCTCTGCCTCATATTTAATTCTGACTGGGTAAAAATGTACTTCAAACTTCTATGATCTGTATATATATGGCAGATATTTCCCAGCAGATAATGATGCCATATTTTAAGGGCATAAACCACAGCAGCTAATTCTAAGTCATGAGTTGGATAATGTTCCTCATGCCGGCGCAATTGTCTTGAAGCATATGCTATAACTCATCCTGCTTGCATTAAGATACATCTGAGACCACTGCCTGATGCATCACAGTATACATCAAAAGGCTTCTCAATGTCCGGTTGAGCCAATACCGGAGCAGTGATCAATAATACCTTCAGTTGCTCGAAGGCTTCATTACATCTTGAGGACCAGTTAAATTTTGTATCATTCTTTAATAGACTTGTGATTGGCTTCACAAGCTTGGAGAAATCCAGGATAAATCTATGGTAATAGCCAGCCAATCCAAGGAAACTTCAAACTTGATGTACAGTGGTTGTTGGTTTCCACTCTAGAATATCCTTGATCTTGCTAGGATCAACCGCAATCCCATTTGCAGACAATACATGTCCCAGAAATTGGATTTCCTCCAGCCAAAATGTGCATTTGCTAAATTTAGCATATAATTGATGTTCCCTTAAGCGCGTTAATACGATCCGTAGATGCTGAGCATGCTCCTCTTCATTCTTGGAATAAATCAAGATATCATCAATGAAGACCACCACAAATTTGTCCAACTCGGGCATAAATACCAAGTTCATTAGATATGTGAAGTGGGCAGGAGCATTTTTCAATCCAAAGGACATAACCAAATATTCGAATAATCCGTACCACGTAGTAAATGCGGTTTTGGGTATATCTTCGGGTCGGATACGGATCTGATGATAGCCCGACCTAAGGTCAATTTTAGAGAATACCCGAGCTCCGGTAAGTTGATCAAATAAGATATCAATCCGGGGAAGAGGGTACTTGTTCTTGATTTTGACCTCATTAAGGGGTCTGTAGTCCACGCACATTCAAAGCGTTTGATCCTTCTTCTTGACAAATATTGTGGGACATCCCCAAGGTGACGAACTGGGCCAAATGAATCCCTTCTCCAGTAGATCTTGTAATTGAGTCTTGAGCTCTGCCAACTCATTTGGAGGCATTCGGTACGACCTTCTATAAATAGGAGTCGTATTGGGCTTTAGTTCAATAACAAATTCTACATCTCTTTCTGGAGGTAATCTAGGCAGATCTTCCGGAAAGACGTCCGGAAATTCACATACTACCGGAATATCTTGGATTTCCGGTATGATAGCTTCATAGACTCTGCCAAATGGTTGAGCAAGAATAGCTACAGGAATGGACATGAGAACCTCTTCATGGCCATAGCTCAACCTGATGGTTCTCAAATCAGTGTTGAGGATAGCTTTGTGCTGGGCTAACCAATTCATGCCTAAAATTACATCTATATCTTGGCCTTTCAGAACAATCATATTGGTGGGAAAATCCTGTTCAGCCAATGCTACTGGCACATTGAAGGCCTCTTCTTTAGTAAATATTTGTCCCCTGGGCGAATGAATAATAAACCCTTCCCTCGATTCAGTGCAAGGAATGCAATATTTCTCCACGAATTTCTTGCTTATGAATGTATGCGAAGCACCAGATCCAAAGAGAATAACTGCTGGGTGATTGGCCACAAGGAATGTACCCATCATAACCGGCTCTCCCTCTGGTGTAGTGGCCACTTGAGTGTAATATATTCGCCCAGTCTTCTGAATATTCTTGCCCGCTGAATTAGTAGCCATGTTTCCCTTGCCTTGATTTGAGCTCTCTGAGTTCTGCTGATTGTTGGCTTTGTTCTGCCTCGGATATGGGCAGTCTTTGATAAAATGTCCAGACTTCCCACAATTGAAGCAGCTAGTTGAGGAACTAGGGAGGGCGGGGAAGCGAGCACCAGGGGCACTCGGCTGATTTGTTGAAGTGGGGGTAGTGGCAGGGCGAATGAAGACATGCTGTTTAAATGGGTAGGAGGGTGGACGAGGTGAAGAACGGTTTTGATTGAAAGGTCGGATTACCAACCTTGGTCGCTTTTTAGGCCCCTGATTGGACCTGTCACCTTCGAATCCCTTCGACTTTCCTTGGCCTGTATTCTTAGCTTCTACTGCCAGCGTTGTGCTGACAGCCCTGCTGTAAGTGAGATCTAGGCAGGTGGCCATTTTTCTTTGAAGCCTGTCATTGAGGCCTCTCATGAAGCAATTCTTCTTTTTCAGGTCAGTATTTACTTGATCAATTGCATACTAGGACAAATGATTAAATTTGTTGAGATACTGCATAACAGTATCTCCTCCTTGCTTGAGTCGCATAAATTCCTCCTGTTTCATGTGTAGCACTCCTTCTGGAATATAGTGCTCACAAAACGCTAACTTAAATTCATCCCATGTGACCTGATGTCCGGCAGGTTGAATGGCCACAAAATTTCACCACCAAGTACTGGTAGGGCCTCTTAATTGATGCGCAATGAACAACGACTTCTGGGTTTCAGTGCAGCGGATGAGTCCAAATTTCTGCTCTATAACCCGTACCCATTCGTTGGCTTCCAAAGGGTCTTCGGCTTTAACAAAGAGTGGGGAACGAGTTCAGAGAAGTCCAAGTATGAAGTCTCACGTGGTCCCTGCGGATAAGCCCTTCCACCTTGTTGCTGGAATTGATTTCCCGTCATTTCACGTAAAAAGCGAGTGTTGTCGGCGGTCGTATTGACCAAGGCAGCGATAGCCTCGGCCAACGTTGGCGGTACAGGCGGTGGATTGGGCGTGTCTTCCCGACCACGGGACGTACCCACACTGTCATGTGCATGAGTCCTAGATGGCATCTGAGGCAAAGAAACATTTGGAAAAAAATATAACATGCCGATATACACCATCGTTTTACATTACCAAGATGTAATGATACAGACTCAATTGTATAACATGACTTTATTACCTATTTTACATTAGTATTACATCTAAACTATACTGCTCTAGTATTTATCGTCTTTGGTTGCTTCACTGTCTGTTGTAGGGGACCGCTCATCAGCCAGGTTCATAGAAGGAGGGGGCTTAAAAAGGTCCAATTCCCCACCAAGTCCTTCACCTGCTATTCCTGAGGGTCCGGCTCCCATTGCAACAGGGTCGGTAGGCATGTCTAGGTGCAATCACGAATACAGTACATGGACTTCCTCATGTAAAGTATTGCAATACACCTGCAAGTTGTCAAGGGCCGTGCTAAGCTCATCCACGCGGGCTCGAGCTTTGGCTTCCCAGTCCCAGGCAATCGAACGTGAATTGATAGCCCAATCGATTGCCAAATCCTGTTCAGCAAGTTCGTCTTGCAGATGTCTGAGGTCAGCTCTTAACTCATTTATACGCTGACCATCTTCTACCCACACCCTGTTTCGGTGACGTAGCTCTGTCCGAAGCTACTCCACTTGGGCTTCGAGGTCTCCGACGGGGTTGTTATTGTCGCTGCTGCTCTCTTCATGTCTTGGAGCCAACTGATGTCGAGGTACGCCAATAGGTCTAGTGGACTTACGCGTGGTTTTCCTTGTGCGTGGCGGCATATCTCCATAAGGGAGAAAATTTATTAGTGTAGTTTTAAAACATGATGCATGCATAATTACGGAATCAATTTTTGTTGATTCCCAACCTCCTATACATTGCACTCTGTTACCTGGTCTTATAAGATGAAGGCTTCAGAAAGTGGCAAGGTGAGAATGAACGAAATTTTCTTGGATAAGTATTTGAAAATTCTTTTTGAAATGCCTCATAATATCTGAAGAGATGGGCTTCGCTCCGATACCAGCTGTGACGGAACCTCCCAAGTCATTAGGCCCACCTACAGTTGTCCTTGTCCAACGGACCTCAGACAATCCTGTAGATGTACATAATCACTTGACAAGTTCGGTATATGTATCCTTTACCTTTCCCAAGAGCGCTTCACCCGTCATGCAGATATTACAACACATCGGAGGTAAGAATAAGCGGAAACAATTACAGTAACTTAATTTACATTAAAATATAGAAAGAGTGTTATTATTACAGACCAGCAGTATATGAGTGCCGAAGTAATATTATTACATACTCGGGAGGCAAAACCCCTCTCGCTTAAAAGTATAATGTTTTTAAAAGGAGGACAACATCCTCCCGAGGCCTCACTCTTGAGATTCTTCCTTTGGCACCACCTTAGAGCAAAAGCAACAAAAATTTACTGCTTCCTCACCCTACAACAACATGGGTTTGAAAACCCTGAGTACGAAGTGTACTATCGCAAGTCTTACCCGTCAAAATAAAAGACTCTCAAGGATATGCTGGCTTGAGGGAGTCAAGGTAAGACTTAATCAAGAATCAAGACTCTGTTTGCAAAAATGCTTACTAACAGTGGATCCTTAAAAATCCAGTTTTATTAGCAAGTTAAGTCATTACCTGAGTCTAGAGTTCTTTCTACCCTAGTTCAAGCACTTGGCCTATGCTAGCCATTCTTTTACCAACCATTCTTGTTCACTGGAATGCTACGTGTAGGGCAATGACCAAGTCTTCATGTTCGAGAAGTAACGGCGATCCGAATCGATTAATACCCAGCTGGGGATCTCCAATCACATGACATATGTAGCACTTAACCCTTGCATATGTCAACTCGCCACTAGGCTTCTTAAGACTAGATCAGGTTCACGCCAACCAAGAGCATGGATACACCACCGTCCAGCCTCTTGCCATGGAGGGTACACGCTACTCTCGCCATCTCTCCACTCCCTTTGCGTGTTATCTTATTCTGGTATTAGTCTGCACGAGGCAAAGCTTACCCATGATGAGGCATGTGACCGGCTAAAAGGTCCTCGATCAGCAAGCCTACATCGAGACAGTCCTTAATCGACTCAGACGGAGACACTACACCGAGACTCTCTTCTCGTGCAAGTCACGCGCCCGGTCTCAGCTTTATCATTTAAAAACCCAAAGTTTGGTACCTGACAGAGGTACATCTTTTCCGATGTTGAACCCATCACAGTCATGATGGATCCACTATCAAGTTTTATTTTTGAAAACATCCCATCCCACTTGAAGCATCATCTTTTGTCAAAACAAAACAATTTGTTTTTCTAGAGCAAGACTAAGCATCAGAAAAATCTTTTCATAAAATAGGTGATCGAGGAAAGGTAATCAATCTTCCAAGGAAGGAAATGCATCAATTGTTTAGCACACATCTCCTATCACCTAATGCATCAAGTAAGTGAGAAAGATTTTAAAATAACAAGGAGGTGGCAAATGCACCGGGGCTTGCCTTGTGTTATAGGAGAGTCGAGCTCTGCTCCACAAATATCGAAATAAAAGCAGTTCCCGGTAGGTGGGTCTTCAGGTGGTGGTGGTGCAACTCCTTCTTCAACCACTACTTCTTCATTATTCTCTATATAATCATATATAACCATGAATGCTCATGTAATGCTTATGAAAATGCAGTAATAGAAAAGGTTTATCAAGTTGTATCTTGAATACAATTTTCCTTCACGGTACTCCAGAAAACTAGGGTTTTTGGAGTCAGTTCTTTATTTCAGAGGGCAGCCATTACCTAGAAGATTAGGGTGTTAGGGTTTAGGTATCAAACAATGTCCAAAGCAAGTCAAACTTCACCAAAGGTTTCTAAATATCATTTTAAGCTTAGTCAAAAAGTTTGGTGATTTTTGAAGTTACTAATTAATTTCTAAAATTCTAGGAGTATAGGTTTTAGCCCTTTTTAACACTGAACAATTCCTGGTTTGGACTAAAAATCCTAGAACTATTTTTATTAAATACTATAGAAATTTAGTAGTCCAGCAAAATTGGTTTCATATTTTTATCATTTTCCATAATTTTCTATAGATTTCCAAAATCTGGTAGAAAAAGAGAAAAGATCAACAGTACTGGGCTCTATTCAGCCCGAGACGGCCCACGACAGGCGAAAACGCGCCCGTGGTGTCGGGTTTACACAGAAGACCCTAGCAATTTGAAAAACCAGCGAAGAGTCCTCCACACTATTTGTTTGAGTCACTGACAAATGCAGATAGGCCCTTCTCTTTCTTTTTCTTTACAATCCACGATCCTCGATGGTGGACGGCGACAGGCCGAGCTCCGGCGAGCTTGTACTGGCCGGAATGGGCAATGGCTAGGGCTCTAGCTGGGCTGACACTTAATTTAACCCCTAACAATCATTTCCCCTTAACTAATTTCAAGGTTCTAGGCCTCATTCTCTCTGCCCATAGTGACAGGGCAATCCACGGACAACTTGAAGTGTTCCCAGTGATCTTATGGGTCCTAGCTTAATTAGATGGGTCAGGGAGTATCAAGAGCACATAAGAGTACTGAAACGAGGAGACAGAGGGCATGAACGGGCCTGTAACGCGTTGGCCACGACGAGGTCACTTAGTATGGGGCTCTGGACCGATTTGGGGGAAGTCTCAAATTGGCGAGCTCTGGTGGACGATTTGAGGCACGAGTTGATGTATTGGGTGCTTGACTACCTAGCGGAGCCGGCGACACACTCAATTTATAGGATCCGAGGATGGTGGCCCGTGAATTGGAGATGGCGCGGTGGTGGCCGGAGAGGGAAGAAGTTACTGGCGCAAGCAATTCGTGGATGTTACCGTGGCAAGACCACCGGTGACAACCTGGCTATCTAAAGTGGCTTAGTGCGACGTGCTAAATGTCATGAGGCGTGGCGCGACCACGGTGAAGGGCGCAAACTCCGGTGATGGCCACATGGCCACGTCGCCGGTGCAAGTGGGCACGACATAGTTTAGAACAGTGCTCCAAGTTCATCCGTGTTGAAGATCTTTTCACCCTCGAGCGTAATCCAAATATTCGAGGCATGAATCGCGATGGCTGGCGTGAATCCAGCGCAGGGCTCACCGGCGGCGAGGTACACTGAACTTGGCGATCTAATCCAATCACTGTACCATCACGCTAGTCATCAGTGGTTCTGACAAAGCGATTTGTAGTGCTTCGTTCTTCAATTTTTGTGTAACAACTTGATTTTTGGCCAGCAGGGAAATTGTTGCCCTATAATCCCTTTCTAACTTTGTTATAGTGTCCAACATCAAATAGTCACAGGATCCTACTCAAAATTGATCTCTAAGTTCTTCCAACTTCACTGTTAATCAGAATTCAGACTTAGGGCTGACTGACAGCCCGACTTTGTGCTCATTTTACTCCAAATTTTGCATGTGATCAAGGCTTAATCACATAAGCAACGTTGTACTCCTATGATAGCTCTATAATCTTGATGTATTGACCCTGGGCAAATTCCTTGTATGTTCAGAAATATAGAGCTACA
The DNA here is from genome assembly GCA_029449295.1 of Zea luxurians. NCBI lineage: Eukaryota > Viridiplantae > Streptophyta > Magnoliopsida > Poales > Poaceae > Zea > Zea luxurians. The sequence goes on along the minus strand of JAOPSE010000041.1, from coordinate 10,007,836 downwards.
AAGTCAGCCCTATGCAATTGAATTTAGACTTAGGCATATGTAGCATATGAGGTGCTTTTTGCACCTAAGTCCAAATCCCTACGTTTTGACTTGCAAATCCTTTAATGTGAGAAATACATAGTTTGTGGTGTTGTACCACCTTGGTATTTACACTTGGGTCCAAAAGTGTACAAATTTTGCACTTAGCCCCCTAGGGTTCCAATCTAGGGTTTTTCCAGGGGTCTTTTCAGAGTTTTTAACACTTTAGGGTTTTGGTGCTGCCAAAGTCCATTAAATGTGATATCTTATGATCATTCCTAATAAGTTTTGAGATTTTAACTTATTTGGGCTTCATTTTCACTCATAAGCCTAGTTTAGGGTTAAGTACTCTACCCTAGGGTTACACACATACCAAGTCACACCAATACAACTTGTTTGAAATTCTTGCCTAATAAATGCACTCTAGGTGTGACAAACACATGATTTGCTAATGCTCAAGTTTTAGTGACAGTAACACCAGAGGTGTTACATTTTCCCTAGTCCTTCCTAAATCTTGAGGACGAGATTCTTGTTAAGGGGGTAGGATTTGTAATACCCACTTTGTAAAAAAAGAGAAATTATATTTTTCCTTTATATATATGTGTGTTATCTCTATTTATCATTTCTTGTGGACATCTCACTTACACAAATAAATAATTAACAAAAGACACTCAAATAAATCATGCATCATGCTGAGGTTTCTATTTTTGTGTGCATCTTGTGACAATATAAAAAAATCATATGAAAATAAATATATTAAAGTCCCAAAGTGGAATTTAGAATATAAAAGAAAATCTAGAATTTAGAAGTGGAGAAAGAAAGGAAAATGCTGCACAAAATAAAGGAATGAATATATAAATAAATGTAAAACTATTAATACTGGTATATGACTTCGAACTATTGACCGAAGTATGAATACCACAACCAGTTTGAATTCAAATGTGAAATCTAAGATTTGGAAATAAGTAAAATGGAGATAGGAATAAAGGAAAAGAACTCTTAACTCAGTTGGGCCTGGGAAACAGAATTCGGTCCACTCACCCGATTCTGTGCGCGGACTCGGCCTAGAACACCCCACCGCCGCGCTGGCCCCAGACTCATTGACAGGGGGGGGGGCAAATAGTCAGTGTTTCACAACCCGCGAAGCGCATGTCGTTGAGTTTGTGACATGTGGCCCCCACCGGTCAGGTCGATCCCCCCTCTCGCGGGCGTTCTGTTGAAACAGTTTCGTGCGGTGCGGCACTCGTGGCCATCCCGCGCAGATTGACTGTGAGCTGGCCACCTCTTGTGCCGTTAGCTATGGGCGAAACCCTTTCTTTGTGAGCCATGATATCCGGGCTATTTAGGCATGATGGGAGGAGTTCTCGCTGCTTTGTTCCTCCGCCGTGCCGCCATAGCGTCCAGGAAATAGAAATAGGAGAGTCTCACCCTAATTAGCCACCACAATCGCCATTCCGAGCCCTGAATTTTGTTGTGGTGTTGTCATGCGGTGGCGCGTCACCACCTTTTCCTCCGTCGTTCACCGTTGCTGGAAAGCGTCTTGCGGATCCGCCGATCACTGGTGCTGATGCGTCTACGTGCCTATCTCTGGTGAGAATACGTCCACCGTGTGCATTTCCATACCTCGAGTGTGTTACATCCGGTGCGATTCGTGTACATGAGGTCCACGACTCGGAATTGGTCGTCGGACATGGGTTTCCGCCGTGCGCCGTGGGCCAGGTTCTACACTCGACATCGGCCGAAATTAGTTGTGGTATTGAGTTCTGAGAGTCATCAATTGCGCGAGGGCTGAGCGAATTGGCGTATGGCGCTCATGAGGGACAGATTCACGATCTCCGGCGACCTGCACCCCATGAGCCAGCGCCAGAGGAAGGCGATGGTCTTCTGACCGTCGATTGAAGAGGGGACAACGCCGATTAGATATTAGGATACCGTTTCGGGGTTTGGAACCATGACCATAGGGATGAAATCCAATGGCCAGATGCGGATCGCGGGTCATAAAACCTTAGTCGTCGATCTCAGATCCTGCGATCCTGGATGTGTTCTGGTTCGTTTTAGTTCGGATCTGATCTAGGCGCTCGGGTTATATTCGGACGGCTAATCTTAACCCGTACCTCTTCGGTCGTGGCAGTTTTCTTAAGAGCCCCTGAGTTTTACTGGAATCAACCCGCCGTCCCGTGCACTGCCGACTGAGTCTCGGGAATGTTACGAAGTCACCCCTGTACTTTTCTATAATTGAGGCCTAGTCCAGAGAATTATAAAACAGAGAAACAAATACAGAAATTGATTTTTAATATATAAATAATTGCTAGAACTTACTAAATTCATAGAAAATTCATATGAACTCCAAATTATCCTATTCCAGTTTCTAAAATTTTGCAATATTATTGTTTATCACCTAGAGTCTCTGTTTTGACATGAAAACAGTAAGAAAATTAATTTCTCACTTAATCATATATCAAGCACATAAAACCTTTGAAAATTCATAATTTAAAATCTATAACTCCAAAATTATTGATTCATGTTCCTAAGATCTTATTTTAATGTGTAGATTATTATTATGTATTTTGTTTACATGTTTGGTGTGATGTTAGTTTTCTCTATATACTGTGCTTGTTTGTATTGTGGCGAGTAGAAGAGCCTGTGACTGAGGATCCTGGTGCCCAGTAGATAGAAGTAGCTGAACATGAGCTCATTGAAGGCAAGTTGTGCCCTTGACCACTTTTTACCCAATAATGTTCTTTCATATCACTTATCCATGCATAGGTTTAATTTTGATGGGACCCAATAGGTCACCCTAGTCTGTCTATCCATTTTACCTTGTTTACCCCTGAATCATTTGGGTAGTTATGCTATTGCTTTACATGGTTTTGGGTTAATATTTCATTATATCCATGTTCCAATTATTATTTTATTTTATTTATGTTCATGTCAAGATCATTAATGTTAATTGAAACATGGAGCTTAACTTGAGAAACACGTGCCACCACAATGGTGGAATGGGACGCCCTTGGCTGACTAATTAGAAAAGCTAGTGGAAGACTACCTTACCCAAAAGGGGCAAGAGCAGTAGGGGAGTTGCATGCAGGGAGGTTCTCGGGTTGATTTTGCTGCGATGGTGGTCAGACGGGGGATTCTTGCAAGTGCTCTTCCCATACACTGTATTGGGTTTTCGGAAGCTAGTGGAACTTTGTAAAGGCCTTGTAGTGTTGCCCTGCCTCGCTTCCTTGGTAGAGGTGTATGGGAGTTGCGATCCCTTAGCAGATGGGTAACATGACTTGTGGGTACAGGGTATAACCTCTGCAGAGTGTAAAACTGGTATACTAGCCGAGCTCACGGTCATGAGCAGCTCATGACTCTCGCATGATTAATTTATGGAACTTAAATTCAATTTGTCATTTGCATTGCATGGGATTATTTATTAATTTTGTTCTATTATTTATTATGGTTTAATATTTACTTACACTTAGTAACTTCTAATAAAATTTTGACCAACTTATAAAAGCAATGCCTAGCTTCAACCTTTATTTTGTTGATCAGCCTTACACTTCACATGAACTCCCACCTTTGGTGAGTTCATGCCCACTGATTTCCCCACAACTTGTTGAGCGATGAACATGTGTGAGCTCACCCTTGCTGTCTCACACCCCAACAAGAGAAGAACAGGTGGTTCAAGAGAAGCCACACAACGAGGAGTTCGATTTGATCTATGTGGCATCTCCTAGTTGACTTTATGGCGCAAAGGATGGACCTTAGTTCGGTTTATATTTATCTTTTATTTTGTAAGACTTCCGCTATGTAATAAGTACTCTGATGTTATTATGACATTTTTCTCTATACACTCTGTTATTATATATGTTGTCTTCTTTGGCGCATGTATGAGATGCACCCAGCTTTGTCCCTTAAATCCAGGTGTGACAGAATCGGACCCACCCGACATTGTCACAGTGAGTCCGCGGATGTGGAGGGTGACTCCATACCACCGGGCCCACGCACCTGTGGACGGTGAGTGGCATGGTGCGGCTGGCATGCAGGCCTTGAGTGTCGGCGCCGAGGCGCGCTTCGGTGCGGACACTGGGCTGGTGCGTGCGCGAGTAAGTGGGCCGAGCAGAAGAAAATCGGCCCAGCAAGGTACGACTGCTCCTTTTTTATTTTCTATTTTCTTTTCTTTTATAATTTCTGTTTTCAAATTCAAATTTTCAAACTTAAACTTGTCTCTCCAATTTGAATATAATTGCAAGAATACAAGACCTCAGTATGGGATGCATATTTTGGTAATTATTTATTTGTTATGTGACTAAGTTAATTTTATTATTTGTACACTCAAACAAAAGAAGAAGCAACCAAATAATCTCCAAAGGTTCCAATTCCCAAAATACCAACATATAAATATATTCATTTATTTACTTGAAAGTAGCCTAGAGGGGGGTGAATAGGCTACACCTGAAATTTCTCACCAAAAACTTCGAGATAATGTCAAATTTCAAGTTGCACTGGTGCAAACTGGTTCAGCTGGTGTTGTTCACAACTGAACAAGTTTAAACCTGCTCAACTTAGATTAGATAAATAGTTAAACAAATATCACGACGTAATGAGAGATTCTTTCTTAAGACTTGCCCTAGAGAAAATCCACTCAAATGGGTGACAAATCGATGTGGACCGGTTCCACAAGATTTGCACACAATATAAACAGATCTAAACTGACCAACAATTTAAAGCACTTTTCAAGAACACACCGAGAACACACGATTTAACCCGAGGTTCGGCAACCACCACAAAGGTGTCCTACTCCTCGTTGAGGAGCCCACAAAGGGCTGGGTCTTTTCCAACCCTAATCCTTCACAAGCCGACCACCAAGGTCAAGGCAATCTCTTCTTAACTTAGCTCAACGAGCGGGTGATACAAACTTCTTGGGGTCGTCCACAAATTTGGAGACTCCTAAGCAACCTCTATCCATCAAGGAACACAAGGTTCCAAGAGTAACAAATCCGCACAAGATTCAAGTTTGTGATGAGCTCAAGAGATGAAGAGAAATGGAGAATAGAGATGAAATCACCAATGAGTTAGACAAACTTCACCTCACACCAAGGGTCCTTCAATCAATTGAAGGAGATGCGATTTTGGGTGTGAGAGGTGGAGTGAATGCTCTTGTTTGAGAGTAGGTCAGCCAAGAAATCATGGATGGGGCAGAAGTGAATGGAGAGAGTGCAAGGGGTATATAAAGGAGCCCCTAAAAGCTGGTGGTCATTGGGCTTTTCTGACTGAAAACCGGTTGAGCTGGTCTGAAAACCGGTTGAGCTGGTCCTAAAACTGGTTGAGCCGGTTTCCACCAGAGTGTTTCTCGGTTCAGGGGCTGGCTCAACTGGTAGATGGACCGGTTCCAAAACCGGTTGAACAGGCCCCAAAACCAGTTGAACCGGTTTTTCAAAGCTGCGCACTGCTTTGCTGACACAGCAGACTGGCAGTGCAGGAAAAATGTGAACAGTACAAAAACCGGTTGTAACACCCTGAATTTGGTGGTATAAAATTTCTTTCTTATTATCATCCAAATTCAAGTGTTACTCTTCTCTCTCTCACTCTAGTTTCTATCTCTCTCTAGTTTCTCTCTCTCTTTTGGTTAGGGTTAGCTTAGCTAGTGAGGGATTATTTATTTTATTTTTGACAAAACAGATGAGTCAAGAAATGTTGCATCATGTTGAGTTCCAAATATTCTTTGAATTGTTGCACATGTTTGATTTGGTTTGAATTTGAAACTTGATTTGATTTGAATTGAAAACCCTAGAGAAAATTAATAGAAAAGCAATTAGAAATTCCCTGGAAAATATAAAAGCCAATTCAGCCCAAGTCGGCCCATTAAGTCTAGCCCCACGCGCGCGCCTGCGCCCGCGCGCCCTCGGTGTCTGACAGGCGGGTCCCGCCTGTCGGCGCCAACCTGCGCACCGCTCTCTCTCTATCCCGCCGACCCCACCTGTTAGCTCGTCCCCAACCTCCCGCCAACGATCCCCCGTCGTGGACGCGCCCACGACCACGCGATCTCTGGCCACCTCTGCACGTCCTCGCCCCTTTTGAGGCTCGCGCCCCACTCGCCCACCTTCCCCCGTTCACTTGTTCCCTTAGCCGAAGCCTCTCGCCCTCTCTCTCGCTCTAGGCGCGTGACCAGAGAGCTCCGCCACCGCCCACTGTCGACTGTCGTCCGTTCTACGACCGTCATCGAGCCCACGCCCCGTCTGTTGCCTCGGTGTGTTCCGCCTTGCCATCAGCTACTCGGGACACCCTCTGGTTTGCCCTTCCCCTCTCTGGTTTGCCCGGTCCATGCTCACCGGAGCGTTTCTTGCGCAGCCGGAGTCCCGCCGTCGTCGACCCAAGGCTCCATCGCACCCCCACCGTTCTCCAAGCGTCCCGGAGTTCGCACTCGACGTGAGCACCCTTGTAACGCCCCGAATTTTGCAGTTGAATTTTTTCTTTTCTTTACTCGCCAAATTCGGGCGTTACCTTTTCTTTTTCTTTTTCCCCTCGCTAAACCTTGATCTTTTCCAAAGCTAGCGGGATTTGGTTTGGATTTCCCGTGTAAAGAAAAACTCTAAAAATGCTTTATGTTGTTTGATGCACCATGCCGAACCTTGCATTTTTTTTGATCGCTTTGAAAGTGCAAATGCATTCATCTAGGAAGATCGGATTTCGAAAAAGGAGATAATCTTTTTCTTTTTCTTTTTCTTTCTTTCTCTCTCTCTCTTCCTCTTTCTCTCTCCCGCGCCGTGGGCTCCCTGGCCGGCCCAGCCGCCCCTGCGCGCCCCCCCTTTTGGGCCCAAAAGGCCCAGCCGCCCCCCCACCTCCCCTTTTCCCCCAATTCCCCTCTCTCTCCCTCTCATTTTCCCTCTCCCTCCCTAAGCCGCCGCCACCCTCTACCCCCTGCCCTAGCGCCGCCGCCCCCTCGCCGTCGGCCGCCCAACGCCGGTGAGCCCCCCCTCCTCTCTCCTCCCTCCCTCTCCCCTCTCCCCTCCTCCCTCCCCTTGGCAGCCCAGCCGCCCGGCCACCCCTGGCCGCGCCCCTGGCCGCCCCCAGCCCAGCCGCCGGCCGCGCCCTGGCCCCAGCCGCGCCTAGCCAGCCTCGGCCGCGCCCTGGCCGGCCCCGGCCGCGCCCAGCCGCGCCCCCGGCCGCGCCCCCGGCCCGCCCTGGCCGCGCCCTCGGCCGCCCCTGGCCCCTGGCCGCCCGCCAGCCGCCCCCTGCCCACCGGTTCGGTCGCGCCCCTGGCCGGCCCAGCCGCTCGCCCAGCCGGCCGGTTCAACCGCCTCCGGGCCGGTTCAACCGCCCAGCTCGGCCGCCCGCGCCCGCGCCCGCGCCCCAGCCCAGCCGCCCTGCCCCGGCCGGTTCAACCGCCCCTAGGGCCGGTTCAACCGCCCCCCTGTTTTTTTATTTTTTTATTTTATTTTATTTACTTTCTGTGATCATAGTTACTTTATTTTAGGTAGGCTAATCGTTGTTCATGCCATTGAAATAGGAAGTTTAATTTAGAATTTCGTTGCGCTAGTTGATTCATTTAGTTAATTGTTTATCTCGTGCAATGTTGATCAACTTAAAGTGAATAGGTTCCCATTAGTGCATATAACAGAATTCTCTTGTTAAGAACCAATTGTAATTGATCATTAGTACATAAAGATTTAACCCCCCCCCCCCCCCGCGAGACCCTTTCCCGTTTCTTTCTAACCTTAACAAATGCGATATCGAATGTCATACTTGATGCATACTCACTTTATTTGTTCCCTTGTATGGTGTACTGTTCTTTTGTATTAAATATGTGGATGTATGTATGTTTGCAATCGCATAGAGAACGATCCGGTCGAAGAGCCCGAGGAATTCGCCGGAGAAGCCCCTGAGCAGCAGTCGGTTGGTGGAGGCAAGTGTCCTTTGACCTATCTCTGTCCTATTCATTCTTTAATTCACCTCCCGCATTACACATTTATACCTAAGGATTGACTAGCTTTTTGTTATCCATGTCCTTGTTTACCTATTTGGGTCAGATTATTACTGCTTAGTCTGATGCTATTGCTCAACTCTAATCAATGAACATGATGTGATTATCTATGATACGCTGTTTTCCCTTCTTATTTATGATTATATTTGTGACCTTCAAGGGGACTCGAGCGGTTTCTCGAGTGCCTCTCCGTAAGGACCTGTTCAATGGATGACCGCCCGGGAAAACAGTGCAACCATGAGGGTGGAATGGGACGCCCTTAGCTGAATAATTAGAGGAACCGGGGTGTAGTTCGCTTAGCCGTTGTGCCGTCAATGGGGCTCGGTGTATGCGGCTCGCTCTGCCAAGGTTGATTTGTCCCTTGGGGAGGAGTGCGGTACATTTAGGAAACCTAACGGGCGGCTACAGCCTCGGGGAATCTTTGTAAAGGCTCCGTAGTGATGCCCTGCTGGACCACCTAGGTAGTGGTCAATGGGGAGTCGCTCTCTCCGGGCAGAAAGGGAATCACGGCTTGTGGGTAAAGTGCACAACCTCTGCAGAGTGTTATGAAACTGATATATCAGCCGTGCTCACGGTTATGAGCGGCCAAGGGAGCTCCAGAGATTAGTGATACTTGATCAGAGATACTTTGGTACAGGTAGCAATGAGATTGATGGTTCTGATTATGATTATGGTAATGGTAAGTGGTATTCTTTCCGTTTGGAAAGGATACATTGGGCTAATAACTTGGGTTAATGTTAAAACCTGGCTTTCTACTAGTAAGTAATAACCTGACCAACTAAAAGCAACTGCTTGACTTATCCCCGCATAAGGCTAGTCCACTACAGCCAAACAGGATGCTTGCTGAGTATGTTGATGTGTACTCACCCTTGCTCTACACACCAAACCCCCCCCCCCAGGTTGTCAGCATTGCAACCACTGCTCAGGAGAAGATGAAGCTGTGGAAGGAGACTTCCAGGAGTTCCAAGACTACGACGAGTTCTAGGTGTGGGTTAGCGGCAACCCCCAGTCGGCTGCCTGTGAAGGCCGTGTTATCTACGTTTCTTTTCCGCACTTTGATTTATTGTAAGAACTATATGGACGTCTCAGACGTATGATGTAATCGACTATTATTTCCCCTTTTAATACTATTTGAGCACTGTGTGATGATGTCCATGTTATGTAACTGCTGTGTACGTGAATAACTGATCCTGGCACGTACATGGTTCGCATTCGGTTTACCTTCTAAAAACCGGGTGTGACAACCCTTCCCATGCCTTTATTTCACCAAGTATCGCCCCAGAGCCCACGCAATTGCTTACCGGAGTTAGTTGCGCCGCCGCGATATGTGTTCTATGGTGCCCCCGTGCCGGTTCTGCACCCATGGTCATGTTCGTCGTGTCCCCCTGAACGTGCCTGACCCTTTCCCTAAGCCCCTAGAGCCTCGCCATGGCCGCCCCCTCGTATCCGACGAGCCCTCGCCGCGGGACCGAGCGGCGCCACCGTGGTCATGTCCGGCCCCTGGCCATTGGATCCCGGGCGTCTGTCCGAGATCTAACGGTTTAGGTTTAATCAGTGCGGATCTAATCTCAGCCCTCCGATCCAGATCCGACCGCTCTTCTCTCTCCCCCTCACCCGCGCCCCTGTCGCTGGGCCCGGCTGGTCAGCCCGCCCTGGTTCGCTGACACCCCATCCCCGCCTGTCAGTCGCGTCCGCGCGCTCGCGCCCGTGCGCGCGTCCGTGGGTTCTAATCCTATTTGTTGATCTCTGATCTGATGGTCGAGATCACCCCGTACCCCTTCGCGTGTATGTTTTACTTAAGAGACCCTCGGGTTTTATGAAATCAACACGTCGTCCCAAGTTTTAGCGCGCAGACCCTTGGTTTCTTTTAAATAGCCCTCTGTGCTTTTATTTAATCAAAGAATTAGCCATAATTTCATATTTTAAACTTCAAAACTTGTTTATTTCATATCTTTTTCATATGAACTCCAAATTTAGTGGTTCAAATTGCAAAATGTTCATGAAATTATTCTCTAACCAAATAAATTATGTTCATCTATAGTCTGTACACATTAATTTTACACCTAGAATATAAGATTAATGTATGTGTTTATTTACTCATTTAATGAAATAGATAAAAGGAAAGCCCTAGAAGTTGAAGTATATTTAATCTGTAGAGTGTTAGAAACTGGTATATCAGCCGTGTTCACGGTTAAGAGCAGCCTTGGGATCCTCTTCGATTAGAAGAACTTTGATTACTTTTATGATGATGGTTAACAATAATGGTTATAAGTTTGATCTCTGGTATTTCCTCTTGGAAGGAGTGCTTCTGGTAATAACTGGGTTTATTACTAAAATTTGGCTCTACTTATAGTAATAAAACTTGACCAGCTAAAAGCAACATCTTAACCTTAACTCCACATACAGCTAGTCCACTTTAGCCAAACGGGACATTTGCTGAGTACGTTGATGTGTACTCACCATTGCTTTACAAACCACCCCACCCCAGGTTGTCCCCACTGTACTCATTGCTCAGGAGGTGATGCTGGCAACATGGAGGACTTTGAGGAGTTCCAGGACTACGATGAGTTCTAGTTTATTTTAGTGGCAAACCCCCAGTCAGCTACCAGTGTAGTCTTATCTTCTATGTTTCGTTTCTCCGCACTTTGATATTAATGTTGAACACCATGGATATGTATTAGACTCTGTAGATGTCTCGGACATCTTGATGTAATTAAAGTACCTTTTCGCTATTTACTTTTAGCATTGTGTGATGATGTCCAATTATGTAATCGCTGTGTACGTGAGTTCTGATCCTGGCACGTACATGGTTCGCATTCGGTTTGCCTTCCAAAACTGGGTGTGACATAAGTGGTATCAAAGCCTTGCTGACTGTATGACCGCTAACCTAGACTAGAATGGTCACCCTAAGGACTATAGACCTCCACTCTTACCTTGATCTTTAGAGTCATTTCAAAAGTTGGTCATCTTGACCAACTCTATGTTATTTACTTATCTCAAAAGTTTTGTCTCACTTTTCTTTCTGTTTACTTTCTGGTCTTATAGTTCTACTCTTACTCTTGTGCTTACGATGTTTTGTACATGGCTCGTATTAGGTGCACTGCACGTAAGTCTGTGATCCCCTTTTTGCCTTCTCTCCTGGTGGAGCATCCACTGCGTCGCATGGTACCAGGTCAGTCTAGTCACCTGGAGAGAGACTACATCGTCGCCTGCATGAGGAGCAGGAGTGCCGACGCCAGGAGCAGGACCAGAAGCAGCAGGACTCTTCCCCCTCGCCTCAGCAGGAGGTGGAGTCTGGGAGGCCACCTTCTCCTGCACCTCAGCCAGAGATGCCCCTTGCACCACCACAGGGCATCCCAGCTGCTGGAGGAGACCCTGATGGAGACAGAGACGACAATGACGCCGGTGGCAGTTCGAGCCACGACACGGAGCTCTCGGAGGAGCCGGAGCCGGAGGGATGGATCGCTAGACCCATCACTCACGACGCCGCTCGCGGGTGTCACTTCCACGACGCTTTCGACACTTTGCTGCATCGGGCTCTCGACCGATACACTTGGTCCATCGAGTACCGTTGTGTAGTCTACCAGCATCTTCGCGCGTTATACCCAGACAGTGGGAGGCTACTTGCTTGGTGCGCCGTCCGGACGATGATCTTCGGGGTGCAGAGGCCTTCTTAGAGCACTACTCTATTACTGAGAGGGATACTGCTGAGGCAGCCATGCAAGATGCAGCATGACGGGCACTTTCTCAGTATTGCTCGTTGTTCAGTGGGGTAGCTAACGGCCTTGACCTGAAGTACTACCCTTGTCGTTCGATCGGCAGTGCTAGAGGTGTGATTGTCTCACCCATTGGTGAAGGCAATCCCAGGCTGAACAGCATGGTCAACCTAGCCACCATGCTCAACATAGAGTTGGACCACGCCCTTGACGAGTTGAGCAAGGTTAGGGTGGAGGTTGCGGAATTGCATGCTAAGTGCACAGCACGCCACTATCTGGATGGTGGTTCTCCTGCCCCTGTCGGGATTCAGCATCCTTACCGCTCGCCGCCCCGTGGTCGCTTCGACTATGGTACCCCAGACTACAGGACCCAGGTAGATTTGGATCCATAGATCAATAGAGCCGGAGTCTATAATAATGCTTAATTTAGTGTCCTAGTCTAGTCAGTCTTAGTTAGAGTTAGTTTGCTTATCGTATGTTGGAATGCTTGTCATGATGAACATGTAATGAAGTTGGATCTTTGTAATGATTATCATCAAGGTGTGGGTATCCCCTGCAACTTAGTGTAGTTATTAATAAAGTCAGTTATTTAGTTGGAAAATCCATTTATTTCCACTTTCCTCTTTATCTGAGAAGCTGTCAGTGAAGATGATCATTTATTCAGTGCTGTGAAGATTTCTGTATATCTTTTCTTATGCTGAAAGACTGCAGAGTCAGGTCTGATGTGTTTGTGCTTTCTACAGATGTTTGAGAACAGGCGCAGAGGTGCAAGGCATGCTCAACCAGAACAGCAGGCACCCTAAGAAGATGTAGCCTAGCAGCAGCAGTTGCCACTACCACCCCCGATGATAGTTGAGCAGATGTTCATGATGCAAACTCAGGCAGTCCAAGCAATTGGTCAGACCCTTGTAGCAATGCAGCAGGTGCAACAGCAGTCACCCCCACCTCAGCCTCCAGTGCAAGTCCAGATGCCATAGGTGCCTAGAGACAAGCAGGTAGAATTCATGAAGGCCATCCCCCTGCGTTTGCCCACTCTGCTGATCCCATGGATGTTGAAGATTGGTTGCGTACTGTGGAGCGCAAGTTGCACACTTCCCAGTGCAACGATCGTGAAAAGGTGTTGTATGGTCCCCGATAGCTAAGGGGAGCAGTACAGTCTTGGTGGGAGTCTTACCTCGCCACTTATGCCAACCTTGAAGCCATCACCTGGGAGGAGTTCAGGGACAACTTTCCTCGCTACCATGTGCCCGAGGGACTGATGATAGTGAGGAAGGAGGAGTTTCTCGCCTTGAAGCAAGGTCCCCTGTCTGTCAGTGAGTATAGGGACAAGTTTCTGTAGCTGTCATGTTACGCCCTAGAAGATGTTAACATGGATGCCAAGAGGCAGTACCGCTTCCTGAGAGGATTAGTTGATCCCCTCCACTACCAGCTGAAGAAGCACACTTTCCCCACCTTCCAACACTTGATAGACAAAGCAATCATGACTAAAAGGAAGTGTCGGGAGATGGAGGACAGGAAATGCAAGATTGGTGGATCTCAAGCCGAGAGTAGTAGTCGTCCCCGCTACTCAGGCAACTCACCCCAACAATTCAAGCAAGGTCACCAACACCAGCACCAGTGTCAGCATCAGCACCAGTACCAGAGGTAGTTTCCTCAACAGCAGCAGCAGTACCGTCAAAGCACCCAACCTGGAGGAAATTAGTACCAGCGCCAGAACAATCACGCAGCTCGCCTTCCTATCCCAGTAACCAACCAGAATGGCCAAGCAGCTCCAGCGCAAGTAGAAGGTCGTGCATGCTTCTACTATGGACAACAAAACCACTGGGCAAAGAACTGTCCAAAGAAAGCAGCTCAGCAGTCACTAGCAGTCAATGCCCCAACAAGACAAGGAGCACCACAGCAAGAACCTAGAGGCCGTGGTCAGGCCTACAACCGTGGAAAGGTGAATCACCTAGAGGCCAAAGCAATCTAGGATGCTCAGGACATGACAGTAGGTATGTTTCCAGTCGAATCCTACCCAGCAGAAGTATTATTTGATACTGGTGCCATGCATTCTTTTGTTTCTAAATATTGGGTAGAAGCACATAACATCCCCATAGAACCAATGATCCCACCTTTAAGAGTTAATTAGGTTGGGGAAAAGTTCAGTCCGATAGGATCTGTCCGAATCTAAGGATTGAAATATGGGGGATAGACTTCCCCTCTAGCCTAGTAGTAATGGGAACTCAAGGGTTAGATGTCATCCTAGGGATGAATTGGCTACACAGAAACCAAGCCACTGTCAGTTGTGAAAAGAGATCAGTCAAGTTGGTGTCCCCATTCGGAAAGGAAGTAGTAACTAAGTTGTACTTGCCTGAACTAGAAGAAGGAGCGTGTCACCATTTATCAGTAGATGACAAGGAGTCCAATCCGATTGAGGCAATTAGGATTGTGTTAGAATTCCCCAATGTATTCCCTAAAGAGTTACCAGGCATGCCACCTGAAAGGAAAGTTGAATTTGCCATAGAGCTTATCCCAGGCACTGTCCCTATTTCCAAGAGAGTCTATCGAGTGTCGGGACCAGAGTTGGTGGAACTCAAGAAGCAAATTGATGAGTTGTTGGAGAAAGGTTACATCAGACCAAGTACCTCATCTTGGGTAGCCCTAGTGCTATTTGTGGAGAAGAAGGATGTCACGAAGAGGATGTGCATCGATTACAGAGCTTTGAATGAAGTCACTATCAAGAACAAGTACCCCTGCCTCGAATTGAGGACCTATTTGATCAGTTGAGAGGAGCCAGTGTGTTCTCAAAGATAGATCTGAGGTCAGGTTACCATCAGCTAAGAATCCGACCTTCAAATATACCGAAGACAACATTCATCACTAAGTATGGGCTATATGAGTTCATGGTCATGTCATTTGGTTTGACGAATGCGCCAGCTTAATTCATGTACCTGATGAACAACGTGTTCATGGACTACCTCGACAAGTTTGTAGTAGTGTTTGTTGGAACTTGCTCTCAGTTGCAAGGGGATCCAACAAGGGTGAACAGTGATGACAACAGGGCACTCGCGCTAGATGGTAAAAGCTCTGTTAATCTGCCCTCTCACGGGCACTGTGCAGGGGTATTTATAGGTACCTGAGTGCGCAGCACCCCGAGCTAAGGACGCATGTGCCCTCAGCTACCTAGATTATCCCTAGAATATTCCCATAAAGCGGGGTTACAGATCGTAATTACAGGAATGCTTTTACAAATTAGGCCCATAACGCACGGCAGCCAGGCGGGGCCCGTTACAATGGGCCGGATTGCACGTGGGCCTCCGAGCTGGACGAGGCCGCACCGTGGGATGCCCTTCGTCGCCAGTCTTCGTCTGGTGCGGAAGAAGCGAAGGGTGTCCCTGCCTGTTTTGTTTCTGTTAGTTCAGCTGCTACAGCGAAGGCTTCGAGCGAAGGGTGGCGCCTTTGCCTTCGCCCCAACATTTGCCCTCCGAGGGACCAGTTCGACAAAGTCACCTGATGCCGAAGACGTCGTTAGATGGCGGAGACGCTGCCCTCGCTCGAAGTGGTTCCGCGAGGGTTTTTGACATGACCGTTGATTGACGGCGTACTGTTGGATTGCGGGTTTCCCGAAGCGCCGCGCCCTGTTGGATTGCGGGTTTCCCGAAGAGCCGCGCCCTGGCTATAAAAGGGGGCAGGGGTCGGCGCTTTTTGAACTGCACCTTCCGCGCTCCGCGAAAACCCTAGCCGCCATTTCCGTCGTCTTGCTGCTCGTCTGCCCGCCGTGCGCTTGTTCGCCGGAGATCTGGCTCGAGTGAAGCAGACCGCCCGCCGCCGCCGCCGGTACGTAGCGATGCCGTCCTCGTCTTCTTCCGCTGCCGCTACACCGCCGGCCGTTCCCTCGCCGCCGGCCGCCGCCTCGTCTGAGGAGACGCTGAGTAGTTTAATGGCGGAGGAGTTGCGCGCCAGCGATTCTGTTGATTTTGGCATATCGCGGATGTCGTCGGCCCGCGTGCAAGATATGCAGCGGTTGGGTTACTTCGGCGGCAGAGTTGGTCGAGTCCCGGGGACGGAGGAAGTCCCCGAGCCAGAGGGTGAGTTGGTCGTTTTCGAGGCGTTCTTCGCCGCCGGATTCCGCTTGCCTGCGCACCGATTCGTTGGCGAAGTCCTGCGCAGGTTCAACGTTCAAATACATCAGCTAACGCCGAATGCCATAGTGGCTCTGTCGAAGTATGTCTGGGCGATGACTTCGTACGGCGGACAACCATCGGTGGAAGTTTTTGCGAAGTATTATTGTTTGCATTGGCAGAAGAGGATGATTGGAGGCGAAGTTGCTCAGTTTGGATCCTGCACATTCACGCCGAAGACCGGCAAAACCACGATGCAGGTAGTCGAGTTGGTTCCTTGCGCCCGCAACAAGTGGGGCAACTGGAATGAATTTTGGTTTTACGTCGCTGAGGGTACCGTCGAAGGCCATGAGGGACTCCCCGTGTCCGCGATGTGTTCTCATTTTTACTCAGCGTACCCGCCCTTTGAAATGGCGGAGGGGGATGAGGACGAAGGGGCACTTCGGTGCGCCGCCGGCCTGAGCAGTGGGCGCGACTTGGTTGAAGAATTTGTGGCGTATGGGGTGTGGCCATTGGCGCATGGCTGGGCGTTGGGCGAAGTATGCCCTCACCAGATGCCTTTTCATGGTGGAAGGGTGGTGCGGAGTCCCGCCTTCGCCCTGAATCTGCAAAACCGCGATCCGGCCGCCGTTGTGCGTGAGGCGGAGGACGGGGCGGTGCGGCTTGTTGGACGCTACGTGCCGAGGACAGAGGGCCAGCGCAGCTGGGATATCCGCGGGTCGAATGACCGCTTGAACAGGGTTTTTGAATTAAATCAATTGCCATATGATGGCTACCCTGGTCAAGACGATGTGGACCGCCGTGGGAAGAAACCGGTGGTGGAGACCGAAGACGACCCTGCGCCGGCGGCCGCCCCATCCTCTAAAAAGAGAAAATTAGGTACTGCTAAGGGAGGACTTGGGGTTTCTGATCGTTTTGCTAGAGAGTTGATGAGGACGTGCGCGGCCCCGGGGGAAAGGATGTCTTCGCCCGAGCTCCGGGAGTCTTCGGCTTGGATGCTAAGGGTTACCGGGGGTTGCTGGCCTAGGAATGTTCCTATCCCCCGCGCGGCTGGCGAGGACTTTTTTACATCTCGCATGGTTCGTGAATGGAGGGTATTTCCTTACGGGCAGAATATTGCTGCTGTTGTGTCAGCAGTGATGGACAAGGATCGCCAGGGAGCTGCACAGAAGCGCCAGGCGGCTGTCAGGCTCGTTGAAGCCAGGCCGAAGAGGCAGCGGGGGGCTGCGAAGGCTGCGGCCTCCGGCGGAGGCCGGCCACCGCTGGCGGCGAAGTCGGGCGTCTCTGCATCTAGCAAGGCGCCGGAGGCAACGGCAGGCGCCGGAGGCTCGAAGTCGGCGAAGGCGGTGCCGCCGTCCAGCGGAGTGGCGGAGGTCGCGAGGGCGGCCCGAGCGTTGCCATTGGCGGGCAAACGTGTCGCCGACTTCGTCACCGATATTAGTGTGGACGACTATCTCGGTGGTAAGTCGTTGGCTTTTGGCTTTATTTATTTATTTATTTATTTATTTTTGATCGGTTCGTTGGTACGTTGCAGGGTTGGGCGAAGGCCAACTTGCTATGGTTGTGCCTTGCGCGGCGACCACGACGGCTGCCGCAGTGCCGAAGGCGAAGGGCGGGGCTCTTAGCGTCGGAGGCGAGGCGTCGGCCCTCGCGGTTGTCATGGATGAGGCAGGCGCTGCGTCCCGCCGGCTGACGGAGGTGACGGAGGCGCTGCGTCAGGTCCGCTGAGTTGGACTCCGTCCCCCCCTTTTTTCTTTTTTTTTGGCTCGCTGGGGCCGCGGTCTTACGATTGCTGTGCAGGTGGCTGACTTCGCCAGCCGCACTGCGTCGGGGGCCCTCACGACAGCTGTGGCTGCCGAAGTCGAAAGAATTTGGACACAACATGCTGACGCCGTCTACGAAAAATCGGCCGCCGACAGCAAGTGTCGCAAGCTGGCGGACAAGGTGGCCACACTGGAGGACGAGAAGGCCGCCCTCCGGCGCCAGCTGGCGGGGGAAAGGAGGGAGACCAACGAGGCCCTTGTCAAGGCGCAGGCTGCGCAGGCGGAGGCCAACCTGGCACGGGCGGAGGGCAATCTTGCCAGGGAGCACGCCGAGCAGCTGCAGGAGCGGCTCACCGCCCTGGAGAGCCGCGTGAAGGGGGCCGAGGCCGCGGCACGAGCGGAGGCAGAGCGGACGCGCCAACTGCTTGTAGATACATACCGTGGCCTAGGTGTGGGGACCGGTGAATTCGAAGTGCCGGACCGAGAGCCCGGACTTTGGTGCCTGGAGTGGGTGCAGGAGGAGTTGCAGGCGCTCCCCACTGTCATGGAGGGGTTTATGGCGTATGCCTCCCTAGTCACCTGCGAGGGGGCGATGAACGCGCTCTCCCGCGAAGGGTGCCGGCACTTCGAGGTCCTTGACCAAGTCGAAGAAGATTTTGAGCAAGATATCTTCAAGGTTGAGGACCCCGTAGTGAAGGAATCCGCCGGAGCTATCTTCGACCGGCTGTGGGGTCCACACGGTCGCGAGGTGGTCAGGGAGCGCTCCGAGACGGCGAGGGCTCAGGTAACGTTTTCGCTTGTTTGGTATTTGTAGGACGTGGGCTGTGTGTGTGTTTGATGAATTTTGTGTGTTTTGGCTTAGGCGGCGCGTGGCGAGAGGGTCGACGACTTCGGGGCGCTGAACAGCATGCTGACTGACCCGGAGTCGACCCCGGTGGAGGCCGTGCCTGGGGTCGCCCTGGAGCCGACCCCGGACACGGCGGGGGGCGCGTCTGGTGCCCCCGCATCCGCTGCGGCCGGCGAAGACCTGCCCCCAGAGGTCGCCGAAGGCGCGCCTGATGCTTCTGCAGCTGCCGCGCCGAGTGCTGAGGATCCCGCAGCGGTAGCGGCGGAGATAACAGCGAAAGCAACGGCGGAGCCAACGGCGGAGGCTCCCGCAATGTTAGGGCCGTCGCAGGTGGCGTAGTGGGTGTAGAGGGTTGGGGAAATTTGTACATGTTACTAAATTTTGGTTGCTGCGCAGGTTCAAGATTTTGGGCCTGCGCACACAACCGCTACTACTAAATTTTTGGCGGCTTCGACCGTGGAAGATGGTAATGAATGTGGTGGGTCTGCGTCTGAGTTTTTTGATTGTGCTGACTCTGGGAGCTCGATTGAGTGGACTGAGTCGTCGGAGGACTTGGACTACTTTGCGGCCTTGGATGTGGCTGCGGCGGAGGCTTCGCCGCACGCCGCGGACGCAGGAGATGTGCCAGGTCCTAGCACCGGGCGACGGCGACGAAGGGCAGTTGCGAAACGTAGAGTTAGTGAGGCAGAGGGGGCTCGACTTCGTGTGAGTGGGGCTGGCCGGCAGGAACTGTTGTCTTTGCCGGCCGCCGAGAATACAGGTGAAGGGGAACTGCGAAGTCTTTTTGCGGGTGAGGAGCTTAGGATAATGTTATTTAATTATAGGGAGATGGGAATTATTCCTAAGGTTGAGCCGATGTAGAGTGTGGTGCCCTCGCTTGTATATGTAGAGGCTTGTATGATGAAATTGTGTGCCCTCGCTTGCATATGTGTGCGAAGGCGTTGTGTACTTTGTCTGGTTTGTTTTGTTGTGCTGTGTTGGTGTGATTAAAGTTGGTCTTGGCGTGGACGGTTTGATGTTGTCGTTTCTGCCTTAGTTGTGCTAGTCCGGTTGCACCCTTAGGTGTCTTCTGCACGGACAGTCTTTGCGATAGACTTCGAGTTTTTCACACTTCTTGTGCTAATCCGGCTGCACCCTTGGGCGACTTCTACGCGGATAGTCTTCATGGAAGACTTCGATTTTTCGCACTTGTTGTGCTAGCCCGGCTGCACCCTTAGGCGACTTCTGCACGGATAGTCTTTGCGATAGACTTCGATTTTTTCGCACTTCTTGTGCTAATCCGGCTGCACCCTTGGGCGACTTCTGCGTGGATAGTCTTCGCGATAGACTTTGATTTTTCGCACTTGTTGTGCTAATCCGGCTGCACCCTTGGGCGACTTCTGCGCAGATAGTCTTTGCGATAGACTTCGATTTTTCGCACTTATTGTGCTAATCCGGCTGCACCCTTGGGCGACTTCTGCGCGGATAGTCTTCGCGATAGACTTTGATTTTTCGCACTTGTTGTGTTAATCTGGCTGCACCCTTGGGCGACTTCTGCGCGGATAGTCTTTGCGATAGACTTCGATTTTTCGCACTTGTTGTGCTAATCCGGCTGCACCCTTGGGCGACTTCTGCGCGGATAGTCTTCGCGATAGAATTTGATTTTTCGCACTTGTTGTGCTAATCCGGCTGCACCCTTGGGCGACTTCTGCGTGGATTTGTCGCACGCGAGGGTGGCTAGCGCTTAGCCTCGCGGTGACCTCGTGTTGGTCGAATGTCGAAGACCATCGTCGCGGTCTTTTTCGACGCATGTCTTTGCGGGGGATTTTTCACACATATATTACATGGCTCCGCCTCGTTAAAAACCTCACCCCCAGGAGGAAAAGAGTGTAGGCCGGTACAAGATTGTTTTTGCGAATTACAAGGGCGAAGACGGCCCTGAGGAATCAAACAAAAAATTTGCGGAGGTTGTCGATGTTCCAGGAGTGCTCCAGGTCCTCGCCGTTTGGCGTTGTGAGCCTGTAAGCGTTGGGGGAAGCTTTTGTCTTGACTATGAAGGGGCCCTCCCACCTAGGCTCCAGCTTGCCCTTGGACTCCGTCCGAGCTGTTCGAACGAGTACGAGGTCCCCCTCGCTGAACTCCCTCGGGATGACTGAGTGGTCGCGCCATGCTTTGGTCTGGGCTTGGTATTTGTTCAGGGCATGTAGGGCGAAGACTCGGTCTCCGTCGATGAGATCCTTTGAAGTTGGCTCGTCCACATCGGGGACGGCTGACGGAACTATTCGCGGGGATCCGTGCTTTATTTCTTGCGGGTTCATGGCCTCCGATCCGTATAGAAGGCAGAAGGGAGTAAACCCGGTCGCCCTGCATTCAGTCGTGTTTAGTGCCCAGACTGCCTCAGGTAACAAATCGGTCCATCTGCCCTTTTTTCATCAAGGAGCATTTTCTTGATAGCTGTGAAGATTTTCCCGTTGGCGCGCTCCACGACCCCGTTGGACTGCGGGTGATAGACTGAGGCGAAGGCAAGCTTGGTGCCAATGGAGAAACAAAAATCCTTGAAGTCTTGGTTGTCAAACTGCTTGCCGTTGTCAACTGTTAGTTCGGACGGTACTCCGAAGCGGCAAACGATGTTCTGCCAGAAGAATTTTTGGGCAGTCTTTGATGTTATTGTAGAAACAGCCCGCGCCTCGATCCATTTGGTGAAGTACTCGACCGCGACGAAGGCGAACTTAAGGTTCCCCTGAGCGGTGGGCAGGGGCCCGACAATGTCGAGGCCCCAGCGCTGGAGAGGCCATGTATGGGCGATCAGCTTTGTATATTGCGAGGGGCCGCCTGACCGAGGAGAAAACTTCTGGCAGGCTTCGCAGGACCGTGTGACCCGATTTGCGGCGCAAATCATTGCGGGCCAGTAAAAGCCCTGGCGGATCACCTTAGCAGCAAGGGCCCTCGGCCCTGCGTGTGAGCCGCACGTGCCACTGTGGACTTCACGTAGAATCTGCATGCCTTCGGCTTCGGTGACACACTTAAGCATTGGCTGACTGACCCCTTTTTTGTAGAGTTGGCCTTCAATCAGTGCAAAGTCTCGGCTTCGATGTCTGAGACGCTTGGCCTCACTGATGTCGGCTGGATGATAATACCCCTGCAGGAACAGGGTTATGGGTGCCCGCCAGTCTTCGGTCATGATAAGGTTGACTGTGCGGTGGCCCTCGCTGTCATTGGTTATTTGGAGCCCTTCAGGGCTCCGGACTGCTGGCGTGCCGATGACATGAAAGAACACGTCGGAGGGCAGAGTTTCGCCCCTGGCGGCGGCCTTGGCCAATGCGTCGGCCTCCTCATTCTTGGCCCGATCCACATGTTGCAAGGTGAACCCCTTGAACTGCCTCTCGAGACTTCGGATGGCCGCGAGGTACTGCATGAGCGCGGGGTCCTTGGCTGCATAGTCTTTCTCGACTTGGCCGGCAACTACCTTGGAGTCTGTTTTGATGATGCAGGTGGTGACTCCGAGGGCCCTTAGCTTGCGGAGGCCGAGGATGACTGCTTCGTATTCTGCTATGTTATTTGTGCATCTGTCGGATTCCAGATTGAAGCTGAGTCGTGCTGCATATCTGTGCTTGACCCCAACTGGTGAGGTGATGACTGCAGCGACGCCTGCCCCCGCATGGCACCATGCGCCGTCGCAATGGATCGTCCAAGTCTTCTCTGCGGACGGATCTGGCTGTGTTGTTGGCCCAGTCCAGTCGACGACGAAGTCTGCCAGGACTTGAGACTTGATAGCTATCCTGGGCTCGAAGCAGATGTGGTAGCCGGAGAGTTCGGCCGCCCACTTGGCAATCCTCACAGACGCCTCCGGGTTTCTGAATAATTCGCCGAGTCCTCTGTTTGAGGTGACTCGAACCTTGAATGCTTCGAAGTAATGGCGCAGTTTGCGCGACGACATGACGACTGCGTAGGCAATCTTCTCCAGCTCTGTCATGTTGCACTTGGACGGTGTCAGCACTTTGGAGACATAATACACGGGGCACTGCCGGACCACGCCCTCGACAGTCTGCTCCTGCACTAGTGCCGCGCTGACCGCATGTGGCGAAGCCGCGACGTAGAGCAGCGGGGGGAGCGAGGGGTCGGGGCTGGTAAGGACGGCCAACTCTGTCAGGTACTGTTTTAATGAGGCGAAGGCCGCCGCCTGCTCTGGTCCCCAGGCGAAGTCTTTTGCACCACGGAGTGTCTTGAGGAAGGGGAGACTTCGTTCGGCGGACCTGGAGATGAATCTGTTGAGAGCGGCCAATCTGCCTGTCAGGCGCTGGACGTCCCTGACGGACTGCGGAGGCGTCATGTCCAAGATGGCCTGAATCTTGGTCGGGTTGGCCTCGATGCCGCGGTGTGATACCAGGTAGCCCAATATTTTGCCTTAGCGAACGCCGAAGACGCACTTTTCCGGGTTTAGGCGGAGTTGTGCGTCTCGCATGTTCGTGAATGTTTCGGCGAGGTCGGCGAGGTGGTCCTCCTTGCTTTTGCTGGCGACGACAATGTCGTCTACATATGTGAATATGTTTCTGCCGACCTGCCCTTCGAGCACTGTTTTGGTAAGCTTGGAGAAGGTGGACCCGGCGTTCTTGAGTCCCTCAGGCATTCTGATGAAGCAATATGTGCCGAAGGGTGTTATAAAGCTGGTGCTGGCCTTGTCTTCTTCCTTCATGTATATCTGGTGGTAACTGGAGAAGCAATCGAGGAGGGACATGACCTCGCATCTGGCCGCGCTATCGACTATTTTGTCGATCCGCGGCAACGGGAAATTGTCCTTTGGGCAGGCTTTATTGAGACTGGTGAAGTCGATGCACATTCGCCACTTCCCGCTCTTTTTCTGCACCATCACGACATTGGAGAGCCATGTGGGGTAAGCCACCGGCTCGATGAATTTGGCCTCCAGGAGGCGGTGCACCTCTGCCTTGGCGGCCTCCGTCTTTTTGTCGGACATCTTGCGAAGCCGCTGCTTTTTCGGCCGTACCGAAGGGTCGATTCCCAGACTGTGCTCAATTATTGAACGACTGACCCCGACCAGATCAAGGGCCGACCAGGCGAAGACATCTTTGTTCTTGGACAGGCAGCAGAGGAGCTTTTCTTCTTCATGCGAAGTAAGGTCTTCGCTGATAATGACTGTCTGCCTGGGCGTGGCCTGGTCGAGGGGGACAGTCTTGGTCCCGTCGTTGCACTGCAGCTGCGCCTTGTCGTGTTGCTTATCGGTTGGGCTGGCAGGCGCGGGGACCTCGCGTTGGGCCGTGAGGCAGTGCACGTTTCTTTGACCGGGCACGAAGTCCCGCTCTATGTTACGCGCAGTCTGTTGATTGCCGAAGACTGTGATGACGCCTAACGGACCTGGTATCTTCATACATAGGTACAGTTCGTGAATGGCTGCTTTGAACTTATTGATGGAGCCCCGGCCCATGATGGCATTGTAAGGATATACCATGTCCACTATGTCAAAGGTTATTTGCTCGCTTCGGGCATTGGGTGCTACACCGAAGGAGAGAGGCAGCTCTATTTTGCCGACGGGGAAGGTGCCCTTGCCGCCGAAGCCATACAACGGGTTGTCCGAAGGCTTAAGCAGGCTGTGGCTTATGCCCATGCAATCGAAGGCGTGGAGGAAGATGATGTCCGCCTGACTGCCGTTGTCAACGAGGACCTTGTGCAGGTCCCAGCCTGCCACGCTGCAATTGATAACCATGGCGTTGCAGTGGGGGGCGCTGCGCAAGTCGACGTCCCGTGCGTCGAAGGTTAGCGGTATGTGGGACCACTTTGTCTGCACTACTGGGCCCGTGACGGCGACATGGTTGATGCTGCGGTAGTGGTCCCGCTTCTGCCGCTTGGTGTCGAAGTCAGTGCTGGACCCCCTAGTTATCATGTGGATGACTCCGCGATATGGTTGATCGGCGAAGTCTTCCTGCTTTGGGGCATGGGGATGTTTTTATGTTGCTGGTGTGGTGGTGGGGGTGGAGGAGGTACGATTTGTACTTCCTGATGGTGTTGGTAAGCGTGGTGCGGTGGATGCGGGGCGGGAGCGTGGATATATGGTGGAGGGGGTTGCTGGTAATTGTGCGCGACAATTCTGGGGTTGTCGGCTGGCTGCGCCCGTGCCATTCTGTATCTGGTAGCCTTCGTTTCGGGGCAGTCTTTGGTTTGGTGGGCGCAGTCTTCGCCATGGAAGAGGCAGTAGAATCGGCGCGGCGGCTGCGCACGCCCTCGGCCCCTGCCACGAGTGCCGTTTCCGCGGCCCTGGGGGGGATATTCCTGGCGACGAGGGGGGTCAGCAGCGGGATGCTGGTTGGCGATGTTGTGCACTTGCTGCTGATTGCGGCCGTCTCGACCGGAGTCTGGCTGCGGATTCCTTATCCACGTGCGGCTGGACTGTGGAGCATCTTTTGGCTTCCTTTGGGACTCAATCTTGCGCTGGTGGAGCTCTTCGGATCTGGCGTACTTTTCAAACATCTGATATAACTCTTGGAGGTTCTTCGGTGGATCTCTGATGCAGTGGCTGTAAAGGACGCCGGCGCGAAGGCCACTGATAGCATAGTGGATGGCAATCTGGTCATCGACTGAGGGCAGCTGTGACTTGAGTGTTAAAAATTTGCGATAATACTCCCTCAGAGTCTCCTTTTCTAGCTGCTTGCAGAGCGAAAGTTCGGCCAGGGCGTCGGTGTCTGGGCGGTACCCCTGGAAGTTGAGCAGGAACTTGTCCCGGAGACTTCTCCAGGAATCAATGGACAGCGGAGGCAACCTGGTGAACCAGGTGAGTGCGGGGCCCTCGAGGGCGATGATGAAAGACTTCGCCATTGTGGCGTCGTCCCCTCCGGACGATGCAACGGCGACCTGATAACTCATTATGTATTGAGCCGGGTCGGTGCTGCCGTTGTACTTGGGATAGGTCCCTGCCCGAAAGTTAGCCGGCCACGGCGTCACTTGCAGGTGAGGCGCTAGGGGACTTCGCTCATCGAGATAGTTGAACCCTTGGAATGGCGTGGCGTGCGGGAAGGTGTGGTCGCGTTGAGGGAAACGCGGGTCCTCCGGTTGCGCGCGGTGTTGCAGGGGTGGCCCATGCTGCAGGCCGGGGTGGCCTTCGCGCGTGTCTTCGAGTTGTGCGCGCTGCTGGAGGGGTGACTCGTGCTACAGGCCGAGGTGGCCTTCGCGCTGCATCAGCGCAATCTCCCGCTCGAGTTCCTGGGCCTTGTGCTCTTCGTCGCGTATCATTTGCCGCACTTTGGCTAGTGCGGACACACGTTGGCGCTTGGCCTCCAGTATCTCCTTCTGCCTCTGGAGATTGCGGTTCTTGAGGCGCAGGGCGCGAAGCTGTAGCTGTTCTTCTGCTGAGACGCCGAGGACTTCACCGTCCTCGGCGAGGTCCGCGCCCTCCGGTGGTGCGAAGCCTGAGGGTGGCTGCGGTTGTCCCTCAGGGTCGCAGGTGCGGAGGGTGTCGTCTTCGCATGCGCGAGGGACATCGTCTTTAGTGGCCTCTTGGTGGGTGGATTGGGTGAGGGCGAGGGCCATGCCCTTTCTTGCGGCGAGCAGTGCTGCCTTCGCAGCCTCGTCAGCCTTCGGGTTAGCTCTCTTGGGTGCCATCGCGGGTGGTTTTCTCGTAGCACGAACGGTGGGCGCCAAATGTTGGAACTTGCTCTCAGTTGCAAGGGGATCCAACAAGGGTGAACAGTGATGACAACAGGGCACTCGCGCTAGATGGCAAAAGCTCTGTTAATCTGCCCTCTCACGGGCACTGTGCAGGGGTATTTATAGGTACCTGAGTGCGCAGCACCCCGAGCTAAGGACGCATGTGCCCTCAGCTACCTAGATTATCCCTAGAATATTCCCATAAAGCGGGGTTACAGACCGTAATTACAAGAATGCTTTTACAAATTAGGCCCGTAACGCACGGCAGCCAAGCGGGGCCCGTTACAATGGGCCGGATTGCACGTGGGCCTCCGAGCTGGACGAGGCCGCACCGTGGGATGCCCTTCGCCGCCAGTCTTCGTCTGGTGTGGAAGAAGCGAAGGGTGTCCCTGCCTGTTTTGTTTCTGTTAGTTCAGCTGCTGCAGCGAAGGCTTCGAGCGAAGGGTGGCGCCTTTGCCTTCGCCCCAACAGTGTTCATTGATGATATTCTTGTATATTCACAGAATGAGCAAGAGCATGAGGGACATTTGAGGAAGGTACTTCACATACTACGAGATTGCCAGTTGTATGCCAAACTTAGAAAGTGCGAGTTCTGGATCAGCGAAGTTCTGTTCTTGAGACATATAATAAACCGAGATGGACTAGCTGTGGATCCAAAGAAGGTAGTAGCGATTCTGGATTGGAAAGCACCAAAAGATGTCCGAGGAATCAAGAGTTTCATTGGAATGTGTGACACCCCAGTGTCACCTAGGGTTCTTCTTTAAGCTAACCCAAACCATTATCACATGTGAACCAAATAAGGAGTGAACATGAAAAACAATTATTAATAACAAAGGTTGAAGTGAGTCTTTTATCTTAAGAAATTCTCCTTAATCATGTCATAAATCTCAAGGTAAGAAAAACTCTCAAACCCTAATTAACCCTAAGTGGACCATTTAAACACATAGAGGGAATATGGGAAAAGAATTGGTAAAGAAATACAAATTTTGGTAAAAACCAAACAACAAAGTTTTAGTTCACTAAGTAACCAACAAAATATAGTAAGAAAGTTTTTCCATTTGGATTGTTCAAAATCCTAAAATCATCCCCTGAACTAATGCACTTGGGAAAAATTCTGAAATTCAGAAATCTGAATTTCAGCCCCTTGCCAAAGATCGACTGCGTTCTCTGTTTTTCAAAACTTGAATCAAACAAGTCCAAATAGCAAAGTGGAGCCAAATAACCTTGAACACACCATGACAAAGTTTGGAAACCTATCTCCACCGTTTGACACAATTTTGACATGGTTTTACCTCGGGACTCGATCTTGTGACATTGCCACCTTTGTGACGCGAAAACTCTCTATACACAGCCCCAAACCGCTCTACTTCCACACATAAACGACAAAGCTAAGTCGGGAGACCAAATCTTGTGCAGTGATCATGCCCAAATCTGTGAAGGTTGCCAACCTATGAGCGTTTAAACTCGGGCAAAAGCAAAGAACCACGTGCTCGACGCCGTGTCAGGACGGCCGAGCGCGAACTGGCCGCAGCAGCGCGCGCCCCGCGCGTCTGCACCTCGCCCCCTGCCTATAAGTACCCCAGAAGCCATAGCCATTTGCACTTGCGCACCCAAAGCCCCGCCCGAGCCAGAGATCACCAGAGTTTCCCGTGGACAGCGAGCACCACCGCTCGCCATCTCAGTCCGAGCGCGGCCATGGTGGCCAGTACTTTCTGTTGACCCCCAGTCTCGCCCTAGCCCCTGGACAGCTTCCCTGAGAGGCTGTGAAGCTTCTCCAAGCTTGACCCGAGGCTTTGCCTCACCGGAGAGGCGGATTCACCCTCGCCGGACTTCGGCCACCCGCCACATCGCATGGACCAAGCAATCCGGTGAGCCATTCTCCAATTCCTTGCACCCCTATCCTCCTTAACCTCTAGTGAAGCTCTTTGACCGGTTCACTTGGACTATCGTGCCGTGAGCAGGCCAGATTCCTCGCCGCCGATGAGCATCTCCGCCTGCGCACGTGGACCGGTCGACTCCGACCACTCCCGACGGCAATCCGCACATCGCCGTGACCCTCAGGACCTCCCCTACGCCCTCAACCACCTCACCGGAGCAGTCTTGTCGCCGATAAGCCCCTCCACCCCTTTCTTCCTCCACGACCACTGTTCCATTAGGGAAGGACCGCGAGTTTGATTCCGCGAAACCCTAGGGGGTTTTCCGTAGAGCCTTAGACTCATGTGAATTTATCCATTTCTATTTAATCTTTTTAAATTCAGCAGAAGACTTAGGAAATTCATATCTTGAGCTATATTCCACCAAATTTAGTCAAATCAATTTTGTTGTATTTAAAATATTATGGACTATCGATTAAAAATGCTAAACCCCATGATTTCTGTATTGTTTTTTAGAGTTTAGAATTAAATAAGGAACTGCCCCAAACCTTGTTAAAATAAAGAAAAATAGTTATGCTTCTGTGCCAAACTTAAGAAAATTTGTAGAAGTCCAAAACCCACTAAGACACTGTTTAAAATTAAGGAGCACCCCAGTATGGAAGATTTAAACAAAGTTATCTATTAAAAGCCATTTTTGCCCAAAACTTAAGAAAATAAGAAAGGTACTAGAAATTAATGAACAGCGAATGCAATTATTTTTCCTAGTCTACTTAAGTAATAAAGAACCTAGGAAAAATAAAGGAAACCCTAGTCTAGAACAAATTCAAGATGAAATGTTTTATTAAGCACTAATCAAGCTAGAAAAGCAATTATTAGAATTATGAAAACAATTTCAAAATTGTTAAGAAAAATCCAGTGGACTTATAACCACTAGGACACCACTACAAAAACGATAAACACCCCAGTCCATCATTTTAAGTAGGGTAAACAAATAGTGTGCAACAGTGGGCAAATAAATTAAATCATAAGCAAGCCAAAAAGTGTGCAACAGTGGGCAAATAAATTTTTACCAGATTAATATTGAAGTAAACCACCAAAGAAAAATGCAAAACCCAATTGATAGCTACAAGTAATACCCATTGCCAATACTTCATAAAAAAGACCATTTAGTTCAAGAAATTCCTACCGCCCTCTCCCTTAAGCAAAAAGTTATCAAAATTTATAATGATTGCTCTTGCACAAAGAAGAAGATAGGAAAAATTAGAAATCTGTTGTTTGATATTTTTCAAATATAGTGGTAGTAGAAAGCACCCCTTTGGCTAGAAACTTTGGAAAATCATAATAAAATAACTAATGAGTATTAGTAGCTGAAAATTTGTACAAAGTCATGTCAGAACATCTAAATGCCAGCAAAAATAAGTCTTAGAGAATAACCCTCTGTTAAAAGGTAGTTGTAGTTCAAAACACCCTCCTCTACCCTAATATTTGATAATTTTATACAAAGAGAACCCCTCACTTTTTAAGCCCCCAAACTTTAAGATAGAGACTTATACACTAGTAAGAAGCCACTGGAATTTTTGCAGAATTTTTGGGAATTTATTAAGCTATCTTGTAGTTGAAACCCACCTTAAAAGCATAAAAGAAATAAGAAGGGGAATAATAAATCTCACTCTAATGATTCAGCTAGAAACTCTAATAAACTCTCACTAAGACATTAAAGGGAAATCAGTAGAACACCAAAATAAACTTACCAATTTGCTAACCAAGCTTGTCCCTAATTTGCTAAGTATGCCACAAGAATCTTCAGTAGCAAGATTAAGCTCTACCTTATTAAATTGATCATTCACCATCAAAGTTTAATTGCTAAACTGCATATCATACCATGCATGTATCTTACTCATTGCATTCATTAGATTGCAATCTCGTTGACGGAGAGTACATGCTCATCCTTGAGCAAGGAGTTGTCCAAGAGGAAGATCAGGAGCAAGCTTCCGAGATTGCCATCGAGGATCTCCTTGCAGCCTCAGCAATTGAAGGCAAGCCCCAGTTTTATGCATAACCATATCTATATATGCTACTTTACTACACTTAATGTTTGTAGGATTGTAATGTGCACTGAAGTGTAGGAGTTGCTTGAAACCTCTAGTTGCATGAACTTAGGATTCCTTTTTGAGATGAATACTAGTATGCCAGGTCAAGTAGCTACTTTGCTAATCAGGATCTCGGTAGAAGTCGAGTGATTTTCTAGCACTCGCGCCAGGTCAGGAATTGATTGTATTCATCTTGATAACAGGATCTATGATGGTCCATGGACTTGGATCCAGGGAGGATGCCTTGTCCATGAGACATGAAAAGAAATTAAGGATTAATGTGTGGATACCTGAGTCAAGCGTTTGAACGTACTAAACACATGTCGGGAAATATGGTAACCGGTAAACCTATACCTGAGTGAAGCCGGGCGCGGAATTTACCCCTCACGTGACCTGAGACTGGGTCTCCCATGCTAGCTATGGTGGGTACAAGTGCGGTCACTGCACGGCGGCAGCCGGGGTTAGTGGGGCATTGTATGCCAAGGCGGTGAGGCCTGGCCGCGAATGGGGAATCGATGGGGACGGTTGACGTGTGTGGGGACGGAGAGCCCTGACATGTTGTGTGTTTAGGTTTACCTTGCAAGGATAAAACTCGATTCGAATCGTCTGCTTCTCGCAGCTAATGAGACCGCTTGACCCCTTGTACTACATTAAGTAAGAAGTGAAATGAGGTTGCTGAGATAACTTGTTGATTGTACTAAATGCTTGCTACCATGTATGCTTAGAAGGAGCAACTTAGCTAAATAATGATACTAGAAATTGAAAAGCTAAAACTTGATTTTAGACTCAGCTAGTGCTTTTGGCAAACCAAACCCCTCAGCCAAACAGCTGCATGGTCTAGAGGTAGAGGAGTAGTTTCCTCACACCGGGTAAGTCTAGCTGAGTATTAGTATACTCAGCCTTGCTTCTGGAATAATTTTTGCAGGTACGCTTCAGGATATTATTGATGGTATGACTTGGCCTACCACCCTACCACCGGGTTGGACGGTCGAGTGGGATGCTACTCCGGCAGGAGAGGAGCAGGAGGAGTAGTGGGCTAGGCCTCGCCCATTTCCTCGCTATCGACGATATTGATTATCCGCTGCAATTTATTTTGTGAACTTATTTAAGCTACTTGGAAACTTTGATTTATGTAATAACTCCAGTACTTTAATTTGAGGTTTCCTGTTTTATTGTATTTCTTCTGTGACTCACCTTCGAGTGAGATTGTGGTATTTGATCCTGGTTAAGTGGCTTAATCAGACTAGATCTGAGGGAGTGACGGGTTATTCCGATTTAAGTGTGTTACGGGCCCTGAGGCGTGACTTGGGCACTTAAACTGGAATAATTCGGGTGGTTCCGCCATAGAATGGCCAGTTACTATCGGCGTTTCATTGAAGGTTTCTCCAAGATTGTTAGACCAATGACAGCCTTGCTAGCAAAGAAGGTTGAGTTCAAGTGGACCCTAGCGTGCCAAGAATAATTTGAAATGTTGAAGCAGAAGCTGACAACAGCACTGGTATTGGTTCTACCAGATGTCCACAAGCCATTCTCAGTATATTGTGATGCTTCGTACACCGGACTGGGATGTGTGCTAATGCAGGAAGGGAAAGTAGTGGCATACTTGTCCCGACATTTGAAAGTTCATGAGAAGAATTACCCGACTCATGATCTGGAGTTAGCAGCAGTGGTTCATGCACTGAAGACCCGGAGACATTATCTTTATGGGCAGAAGTGTGATATCTACACGGATGACAAGAGCCTCAAGTACATATTCACTCAGTCAGAGTTAAACATGAGGCAGCGAAGATGGCTAGAATTGATCAAAGACTATGAGCTGGAGATTCATTATCACCTAGGCAAAGCAAATGTGGTTGCAGATGCTCTAAGCAGGAAGAGTCAAGTTAATATGTTGGCCGCTCACCCGATGTCGTTTGAGCTAGTGAAGGAATTCGACAGGCTAAGTCTTAGATTTCTAAACAACACTCAAGGAGTGACAGTCGAGCTGGAACCCACCCTAGAGCAAGATATCAGGAAGGGCCATAAGGATGATGAGAAGATCAATGAGATCCGGCAACTAATCATAGATTGGAAAGGTCTGAATTTTTGTGAAGATGCAGAAGGAGCGATATGGTTCAAGGATAGGCTGTGCATTCCCGACATCAAATCGATCCGAGAACTGATTCTCAAGGAAGCTCATGAGACAACATATTTTATACACCCTAGTAGCGAGAAAATGTACCAAGACCTGAAGAATAGATTTTGGTGGTATGGTATGAAAAGAGAGATAGCGGAGTATGTGGCTAGATGCGACAATTGTCAGAGGATCAAGGCAGAACATCAGAGACCCGCATGTTTGTTGCAATCGTTGCAAATTTCTCAGTGGAAATATGATGAGATTGGGATGGACTTTATAGTCGGTCTGCCCTGCACTCGAGCTGGTTATGACTCCATCTGGGTAGTAGTGGACCGTTTAACAAAGGCGACCCATTTCATACCAGTCAAGACCACCTATAACAGTGCAGTGTTGGTAGAATTATACATGTCTCGAATTGTGTGCTTGCATGGTATTCCAAAGAAGATAGTATCGGACAGAGGCACCCAGTTTACCTCTCATTTTTGGTAGCAGCTACATGAAGCTCTGGGCACACACTTGAAATTTAGTTCAGCTTATCACCCGCAGACAGACGGTCAGACTGAGAGAACCAACCAGATTCTTGAAGACATGTTGAGAGCTTGTACTTTGCAAGACAAGTTAGGTTAGGACAAGAGGCTACCATATGCAAAATTCTCCTACAACAACAACTATCAAGCCAGTCTGAAGATGTCACCATTCGAAGCGCTTTATGGGAGGAATTGCAGAACCCCATTGCATTGGGACCAACCCGGCGAAAGGCAGGTCTTCGGTCTAGATATTTTGCTTGAAGTTGAAGAGAATATTAGAATGGTCCAGGAAAATCTGAAGGCAGCGTAGTCCAGACAGCGAAGCTATGCTGACACCAGAAGAAGGGAACTCGGTTTTGAAGTGGGAGACTATGTCTACTTGAAAGTTTCACCCATCAGAGGAACCAAAAGGTTTGGAGTCAAAGGCATGATAGCACCTCGATATATCGGCCCATATCAGATTCAAGCAAGACATGGAGAAGTGGCTTATCAACTCAGCTTACTAGAGAATCTATCTGCCATGCACGATGTGTTTCACATGTCTCAGTTAAAGAAATGTTTACGAGTACCGGAAGAGCAGTTGCCAACAGAAGACCTTGAAGTTCAAGAAGATCTGACGTACATTGAAAAGCCAACTCAAATTATGGAGACAGCAGATCGGGTCACTCGGAGGAACACCATCAGGATGTGTAAAGTTAAATGGGGCCATCACTCAGAAGAAGAAGCAACCTAGGAAAGAGAAGATGATCTGGGAGCCAAGTACCCTGAACTCTTTGCTAGCCAGCCCTGAATCTCGAGGGCGAGATTATTTTAAGGGGGATAGGTCTGTAACACGCTGAATTTGGGCATATAAAATGTGACAGAACCTCCCAAGTCATTAGGCCCACCTACAGTTGTCCTTGTCCATCGGACCTCAGACAACCCTACAGGTGCACCTGATCACTTGATAAGTTCGGTATCTGTATTCTTTACCTTGCCCAAGAGCATTTTACCCGTCATGCAGATATTACAACACATCGGAGGAACGAGTATGCGGAAGCAGTTACAACAACTTATTTTATAGTAAAGTATGGAAAGAGTAGTATTATTACAGACCAGTAAAATATAAGAGTGCTGGAGTAATATTATTACATATCTTGGGAGGCAAAAACCCCTCCCGATTAACAGTAAAAAGTTTGTAAAGGAGGACACTTCCTCCCGGGGCTTCAGTCTTGGTTTTCTTCCTCAGGCACCACCTTGGAACAAAAGCAACAAAAATTTGCTGGTTCCTCACCTACAACAACATGGGTTCGAAAACCCTGAGTATGGAGTGTACTTTTGCAAGTCTTACCCATCAAAATAAAAGACTCTCAAGGATATGCTGGCTTTTGGGAGTCAAGGTATGGCTTATCAAGAATCAAAGACTCTGTTTGCAGAAATGCTTACTAATAGTGGATCCTTAAAATTTTAGTTTTACTTGTCAGGTTAAGTAAAGTTACCTGCATCTAGAGTTCTTTCTACCCTAGTTCAAGCACTTGACCTATACTAGCCAATTTCTTATCAACCCTTCTTGTTCACTAGAATGCTACGTGTAAGTCAGTGACCAAGTCTTCATGTCCGAGAAGTAACGGCGATCCGAATCGATTAATACCCAGCTGGGGATCTCCAATCACACGACATATGTAGCACTTAACCCTTGCATATGTCAACTCGCCACCGGGGTTCTTAAGACCAGATCAGGTTCACGCCAACCGAGAGCACAGATACACCACCGTCCAGCCTCTTGCCACGGAGGGTACACGCTACTCTCACCATCTCTCCACTCCCATTGCGTGTTATCTTATTCTGGTATTAGTCTGCCCGAGGCAAAGCTTACCCATGATGAGGCATGTGACCAGTTAAAGGGTCCTCGGTCAGCGGGCCTACATCGAGACAGTTCTTAATCGACTCAGACGGAGACACTACACTGAGACTCTCTTCTCGTGCAAGTCACCCGCCCGGTCTCAGCTTTATCATTTCAACCCAAAGTTTGGTACCTGGCAGAGGTACATCTTTTTCGATGTTGAACCCATCACGGCCATGATGGATCCACCATCAAGTTTTATTTTAAAAACATCCCACCCACTTGAAGCATCATCTTTTGTCAAAACAAACATTTTGTTTTTCTAGAGCAAGGCTAAGCATAAGAAAAACCTTTTTGTAAAACATGGGATCAAGGAAAGGTAATCAAATTCTCAAGGAAGGAAATGCAGCAACTTGTTTAGCACACAACTCCTATCACCTAATGCATCAAGCAAGTGAGAAATATTTTAAAAGTAGCAAGGAGGTGGCAAATGCACCGAGGCTTGCCTTGTGTTATAGGTGAGTCGGGCTCTGCTCCACAGATGTAAAAATAAAAGCAGTTCCCAGCCGGAGGTTCTTCAGGTGGTGGTGGTGTAGCTCTTGCTTCTTCAACTTCTACTTCTTCTTCGTTTTCTATACACCACATATATAATCATGAATGCTCATGTAATGCTTATGAAAATGCAAAGATAATACAAGTATATTATCTAAGGTCTTGAATACAATTTTCCTTCATGGGACTCCAGGAATCTAGGGTTTTTGGAGTCAGTAGGGTAGTTCATAGGGCAGGCATCACTAGAAGACTAGGGTTTTAAGGTTTAGGCATCAAACATTGTCCAAAGCATACCAAACTTTACCCAAGGCTTCTAAATAACATTTAAAGCTTATCTAAAAAGTTTAGTGATTTTTGGAGTTATTAAGCAATTTCTAAAATTCCAGGAGTATAAGTTTTGGCTATTATAAATACTCTATAATTCCCTATTTGGACTAAAAATCATGAATCTATTTTTATTAAATACTATAGAAAATTAGGAACCTAGTAAAATTGGTCTTGCATTTTTAGCATTTCTCTACAATTTTCTAGAAATCCTTTAATCTTGGCAGAAAAAGAAAAAAAAGAATCAACAGTTCTAGACCAAAACTGGCCCAAGCCGGCCAAGCCTAGGCAGAACACGCCCGCGCGCGCACGCCCGCGTGCCAACTTTGCAAAGAAGATCCCGACCTTTTAAACAACTCGAAAGAGTCTGCGTCACTATTTGTTTCATTCGCTGACGTTTGCAAATAAACCCTCGCGCTTTTATTTCTTCACAACCTGAGGTCCACGATGTCGTACGGCAAAGAACCGAGCTCCGGCGAACTCGTACCGGTCAAGATAAGCAATGGCCGGTGCCCTAACTTGGCTGAAACCTAATTCAACACAGCGTTTCCCCTCGATCAATTTCATAGTTCGAGCTCTAAATCGCTCTGTCCATGGAGGCAGTGCAAACCACGGGTGAGCACGGGTGTTCTCGATGATCTAGCGTGTTCTAGTTTAATTGGATGGGTCGAGGAGCATTAGTGGTATGTAAGAGTGCTGAAACACGAGAGTAGAGAGCAAGAACGGACCTGAATTGCACTGACCACGGTGAGAGCTTATTCACGGTGGTGGAAAATAGATTTGGGGGGAACTGAGTAATTCGTGGGCTCTGGTGAGTAATTGGAGGCACGAGCAGGTGGATTGGATGCTGGAATACCTAACGGAGCCGAGGGTGTGCTCAATTTATAGGGCTCTTGAGCGGTGGCCGGTGAATTTGAACTCGCACGGTGGCGGTCGAAGAGGAGGAGGTGCACTGGCGCACGCGATTGGTGGCCATTACCGTGGCAACCTCACCGGGATCACTGGATGGGCTAACATGAGTCACAATAGTGTGGTTAAAGTGCCGAGGCACATGGTGCAAGGCTGCGAGGTGTCTAACTCCGGCGAGGGGAGATCCGAAGCGACCGTGAGCTAAGCAAACACGGCGGCCGGAATGAACAGTGGCCGGAGTTCATCCACTGGTGATATTTCTTACTCCCTCTGTGTTATCCGACTGCACCGAGCATGAATCACTGCGGCGGCGTCAATCCACGTGTGGGTGTCGCTGGCGGCGAGTTTACTGAGCTGGCGATCTGATCTGGTTACTGTACCATCGCATAGCTCCTTGAGTCGGTCTGACAGAGCATGTTTGGGGTCGATTTGCTCCATATTTTATGCAGTGACCCTACCAACTCTCTACATCAAAGTTGTAGCCTAACAAACCTGCTTTAACTTTGTTACAATGTTCACCATCAAATAGTCACAGGATCTTACTCAAAATCGAGCTCTAAGTTCACCCAACTTCACTGTTACTGAAAATTCAGACCTAAGGCTGACTGACAGCACAACTTTGAGCTTATTTTTCTCCAAACTTTATATATAATCAAAGCTTAGTTACTTAAGCAAAGTTGTTCTCCTATTAAAGCTATAGACTTTTGATGTGTTGACCCTAGGCAAATTCCTAATATTTTTAGAACTACAAAGCTCCAAAATTAGCCTTGTGCACTGAATTTTAGACTTAGCCATATGAGAGGAATGGAGTGGCTTTTTGCAAATAAGCCCATTTCACATCTTTTGACTTGGAAATCCTCACATGTGTGAACCATATGCTTTAGGGTACCCTAATTCCTAGGTTTTTGCACTTAGGTCCAAAAGTGTGTAACATTTACATATAACCCCCTAGGGTTTCAATCCAGGGGTTTTCAGGGGTTTGTTTAGGGTTTTTGGTACTTCTAGGGTTTGAATGCCACTCAAGTCCATTAATGGGGATATCTTAAGATTATTTCTCATGAGTTTTAAAGTTTTCTCTCACTTGGCTTTGTTAATACTTCTAAGCCCAATTTACGGTTAAGTATCCTACCCTAGGGTTTCACTCATGACTAATCACATCAATAGAACTTTTTTGAAATTTTTGCCTAGTGAATGCATTCTAATTGTAACAATCACATGACATGCTAATGCTCATGATGTTATGCTCAAGTTTTAGTGATAGTAACACCAGGGGTGTTACATAAAATTTCTTTCTTATTATCATCCGAATTCAGGTGTTACTCTTCTCTCTCACTCTAGTTTCTATCTCTCTCTAGTTTCTCTCTCTCTTTCTCTTTTGGTTAGGGTTAACTTAGTTAGTGAGGGATTATTTATTTTATTTTTGACAAAACAGATGAGTCATGAAATGTTGCATCATGTTGAGTTCCAAATATTCTTTGAATTATTGCACATGTTTGATTTGGTTTGAATTTGAAACTTGATTTGAATTTGGATTGAAAACCCTAGAGAAAATAAATAGAAAAGCAATTAGAAATTCCCTAGAAAATAGAAAAGCTAATTCAGCCCAAGTCGGCTCATTAAGTCTAGCCCCGCCTGTGACGGAACCTCCCAAGTCATTAGGCCCACCTATAGTTGTCCTTGTCCAACAGACATCAGACAACCCTGTAGATGTTCCTGAATCACTTGACAAGTTCGGTATCTTCTTTCTTACCTTTCCAGGAACGTTTCACCCATCTTGCAGACATTGCAGAACATCGGAGATATAGAAATGCGGAAGTGATTACATAAACTTACATTTATTTAGAAAGTAAGATCAAGTTGCTTATTACAGACCAGAGTTATAAAACGAGTGCTGAGTAGTATTATTACAATACCAAGGGAGGCAAAAACTCCTCCCTATAAGTTCTTACATAAAAGTTTCTTATGGAGGACCATGTCCTCCCGCAGCTTCACTCTTGTTTTTCTTCGTTCGGAACCACCTTGGTACAAAAGCAACAAAAATTTGCTGCTTCCTCATCTAAAAACAACGAGGGAATAAACCCTGAGTATGGAATTACTCAGCAAGTCTTACCCGACTAAAGAAAAGACTCTCAAGGGTATGCTGGTTATAAGGGAGTCAAGGTAGGGTATCTCAAGATCAAAGACTCTGTTTAGCATAAATGCTTACTAAGAGTGGATCCTTAAAAATCCAGTTTTATCTTCAGGTTAGGTAAACTTACCTACATCTAGAGTTCTTTCTACCCTAGTTCAAACACTTGTCCTGCACTAGCCAGTTTCTCATCAATCCCTTCATCTTTAGTGGAATTCTACGTATAAGTCAGTGACCAAGTCTCCATAACCGTGGAGGTACGGCGATCCGAATCGATTATACTCAGCTGAGGATCTCCAATCACACGACATATGTAGCACTTAATCCTTGCATATGTCAACCCGCCACCAGGGTTTTTAAGACCAGATCAGGTTCAGGCAAACCGAGAGCACAGATACACCACCGTCCAGCCTCTTGCTACGGAGGGTACACGCTACTCTCGCCACCGCTCCACGCCCATTTCGTGTTATCTTATTCTGGCCTTAGTCTGCCCGAGGCAAGGCTTACCCATGATGAGGCATGTGACCAGTTAAAGGGTCCTCGGTCATCAGGCCTACATCAACATGGTCCTTAATCGACTCAGATGGAGACACTACACCGAGACTCTCTTCTCGTGCAAGTCACCCGCCCGGTCTCAGCTTAATCATTTACCCAAAAACTTGGTACCTGGCAGAGGTACATCTTTTCCGATGTTGAACCCATCATGGCCATGATGGATCCACCATCAAGTTTTATTTCCAAAAACATCCCTCCCACTTTGCCAATCATCTTTTGTAAACAAAACCTTTTGTTTTGCTAGAGCAATACTAAGCATAGTAAAAACCTTTTGTAAAACAGGGTATCAAGGAGAGTAATCAAGATCAAGGAAGGTGATGCAGGAATTGTTTAGTAATCAACTCCTATTACTTAATGCAGCAAGTAAGTGAAAAAGATTTAAAAACATCAAGGAAGGTGGCAAATGCACCGGGGCTTGCCTTCGTTAGTAGGTGAGTCAAGCTCAGGCCCGCAGATGTCAAAGTAGAGACAAGTCCCTGCCTGAGATTCCAAAGGTGGTGGTGTCTTCTCTTCGGTCACTTCAATCTCTTCTTCGTTTTCTAAACATAATCATACATATGTATATAAGAATGAATGCCATGTAATGCTCATGCGAGTGCAAAGATAAGAATTTATTATCTAAGGTCTTGAATACAATTTTCCTTCACGGAACTCTGAGAACTTAGGGTTTCCGGAGTCAGTAAAGGAGTTCACAGGGCAGGGGTGGGGGTTTTGGGTTCTAGTTAACAAACAAGGTCCAAATCAAACCAAACTCTACCCAAGGCTTCTAAATAATGTGTAGGACTTATATAAAAAGTTTGATCATTTTTGGAATTACCATATATTTTCTAAAAATCCAGAACTAATGCTTTAAACTACTTTAAATGCCTTAAAATTCCTTATTTAACCTAAAAATCATGAAACTATTTTTATTAACTACTATGGAAAATAAGAAGTCTAACAAAATTATTTTGACAATTTTATGAATTTTCTATAATTTTATACATATTTCTAAAGATGGACAAAAAAAAGAAAAGGAGAAAGTCTGAATAGTGCTGGGCTGAAATCAAACCAGGCGGCCCAGGCCCACGCGGAATCGCGCGCGCACCCGCGCCCGCGCTGGCATCTTTACAGAAAGGGCCTCGACTTACTGATCATTCTGAAGCGGGTTCAATCACTATTGCATGAGTCGCTGACAATTCCCAGAAAGGTCCCTCGGGTTCTACTCTTTTACACCGACCAACCCACGACGAAGAACAGACCTCGCTGCACTCCGGCAAGCTTATTCCGGCCGGACGACGCCACGGCTGGAGCTCTCGTGTGACAGGGGCGCAATTAAACCTTTACCGAACACTTCCTCTCCATCAATTTCACCAAGGGGGCACTGAATTGATTAGTTCACGGTGACCGAGCAGATGGGCAAGGGGATGAACGTGTTCCGATCAAACAGCGACGAGGATGGCCAAATTGAGGCTGGGTAAAGGTTCACGGGTTCTCCAGGGTCCATGGACACACTTTGGTTTGGGCAGAACAAGACCCGAAGAGCGGGTCGACGGTGAGGGGGTTACGGCTGCGTTCTACAGAGCAGGCGCGCGTTCTGGTGAAAGGCTTCGGCCGAATTTCGATTGGTTGGTACTGGGAGCAATAGGGGGCTAACAACAAGCAAGAACATGAAACAATTGGGTAATGTAACGCCCCGAATTTTGCAGTTGAATTTTTTTTCTTTTCTTCACTCGCCAAATTCGGGCGTTACCTTTTCTTTTTTTTCCCCTCTCTAGACCTTGATCTTTTCCAAAGTGCAAGTGCATTCATCTAGGAAGATCGGATTTCGAAAATGAGAGAAACCTTTCCTTTCTTTTTCTTTTTCTTTCTCTCTCTCCTCCCTTTTCTCTCTCCCGCGCCGTGGGCTGCCCCTGGCCGCCCTGGCCGCGCCCCCAGCCGGCCCAGCCGCCCCCGCGCGCCCCCTCTTGGGCCTAGCCGGCCCAACCGCCCCCCACTCCCTTCCCCTTATCCATCTCCGTCTCCCTCTCTTTCTCCCATTCTCTCCCACCCTAGCCGCCGCCCCCCTGCCCTAGCTCGGCCGCCCCCTGCCGCCAGCCCAACCGCCCAGCTCGGCCGCCCCCTAGCCGGTTCGGCCGCCCCCTGCGCGCCCGGCTCGGTCGCCCCGCGCCCGCGCCCAGCCCAGCCGCCCCTGCCCCAGGCCGGTTCAACTGCCCCCCCCTTTTTTATTTATTTTATTTTATTTTATTTTATTTTATTTTCTTTCATTACTGTTATATATTTTATTTTAGGCAGGCTAATCATTGTTCATGTTATTGAAATAGGAAACTTAATTTAGAATTTCGTTACGTTAGTCAATTCATGTAATCAATTGTTTATCTCGTTCAATGTTGATCAACTAAAAATGACTAGGTTTCCATTAGTGCATATAACAGAATTCTTTTGTTAAGAACCGATTGTAACTAATCATTAGTGCATAAGCTTTAACCCCCCCTGCGAGACCCTTTCCCGTTTCTTTCTAATCATAATGAATACGATATCGAATGTCATACTTGATGCATATTTACTTTATTTGTTCCCTTGTATGATGTACTGTTTGTTTCCCAATTTGAATGGATGAATGTATGTATGCTTGCAATCGCATAGAGAACGATCCGGTCGAAGAGCCCGAGGAATTCGCAGGAGAAGCCCCTGAGCAGCAGTCGGTTGGTGGAGGCAAGTGTCCTTTGACCTATTGCTGTCCTATTCATTCTTTAATTCACCTCCCGCATTACACATTTATACCTAAGGATTGACTAGCTTTTGTTGTCCATGTCCTTGTTTACCTATTTGGGTCGGATTATTACTGCTTAGTCTGATGCTATTGCTCAACTCTAATCAATGAACATGATGTGATTATCTATGATACGCTGTTTTCCCTTCTTATTTATGATTATATTTGTGACCTTCAAGGGGACTCGAGCGGTTTCTCGAGTGCCTCTCCGTAAGGACCTGTTCAATGGATGACCGCCCGGGAAAACAGTGCAACCATGAGGGTGGAATGGGACGCCCTTAGCTGAATAATTGGAGGAACCGGGGTGTAGATCGCTTAGCCGTCGTGCCGTCAATGGGGCTCGGTGTATGCGGCTCGCTCTGCCAAGGTTGATTTGTCCCTTGGGGAGGAGTGCGGTACATTTAGGAAACCTAACGGGTGGCTACAGCCCCGGGGAATCTTTGTAAAGGCTTCGTAGTGAATCCCTGGCCATTCACCTCGGGAGTGAATAAGGGTCTTGCAAGCCCGGGCTAGAGAGGGAATCACGGCTTATGGGTAAAGTGCACCACCTCTGCAGAGTGTTATGAAACTGATATATCAGCCGTGCTCGCGGTTATGAGCAGCCAAGGGAGCTCCAGAGATTAGTGATACTTGATCAGAGATATTTTGGTACAGGTGGCAATGAGATTGATGGTTCTGATTATGATTATGGTAATGGTAAGTGGTATTCTTTCCGTTTGGAAAGGATACGTTGGGCTAATAACTTGGGTTAATGTTAAAACCTGGCTCTCTACTAGTAAGTAATAACCTGACCAACTAAAAGCAACTGCTTGACTTATCCCCACATAAAGCTAGTCCACTATAGCCAAACGGGATGCTTGCTGAGTATGTTGATGTGTACTCACCCTTGCTCTACACACCAAACCCCCCCCCAGGTTGTCAGCATTGCAACCACTGCTCAGGAGAAGATGAAGCTGTGGAAGGAGACTTCCAGGAGTTCCAGGACTACGACGAGTTCTAGGTGTGGGTTAGCGGCAACCCCCAGTCTGCTGCCTGTGAAGGCCGTGTTATCTACGTTTCTTTTCCGCACTTTGATTTATTGTAAGGACTATATGGACGTCTCAGACGTATGATGTAATCGACTATTATTTCCCCTTTTAATACTATTTGAGCACTGTGTGATGATGTCCATGTTATGTAACTACTGTGTACGTGAATAACTGATCCTGGCACGTACATGGTTCGCATTCGGTTTACCTTCTAAAAACCGGGTGTGACATAAGTGGTATCAAAGCCGTGCTGACTGTAGGACCGCTAACCTAGAGTAGAATGGTCGTTCTAAGGATTATAGACCTCTGTCACTGCCTTGACTTTGATATCCCTTCAAAAGTTGGTCATACCGACCAAACCTATGTTCTACTATATATTATACCTTGCTGAAAATTATGTTTTATTCTGATCCTTCATTTATTTATGATTCATTACTTGCTGGTCATATTAATTCTGTTCTCACCCTTTTGCTTGCGATGTC
The DNA here is from genome assembly GCA_029449295.1 of Zea luxurians. Lineage (NCBI taxonomy): Eukaryota > Viridiplantae > Streptophyta > Magnoliopsida > Poales > Poaceae > Zea > Zea luxurians. The sequence goes on along the minus strand of JAOPSE010000041.1, from coordinate 9,964,626 downwards.
TTTTGTAGATGGCTCGACTTAGACACACTGCAAGAAAGTCCGTCATCCCCTTCTTACCCTCCCGCCTTGCTGAGCGTCCGCTTCGCCGTCCCGTGGCCGGACAGTCCAGCCACTTGGAGAGACTGCACCACCGCCTGCATGAGGAGCAGGAACGTCGACGACAGGAGCAGCAGGGCTCTTCTTTCTCGCTCCAGCAGGAGATAGAGTCTGTGAGGAGCTGCTCTCCTGTGCTTCCCCTGGAGGCGCCCCCTGCACCACCACTGGGCGCCCCAGCTTCTGGAATAGCTGCTGGAGGAGACCCAGACGACGGAGGTGGCGACGACAGCTTGAGCCACGACATCGACTTCCCTGCTGACCATGAGCCGGAAGGATGGGTAGCTCGACCCATCACTCGCGACGCTGCTCGCGGGTGTCACTTCCACGACGCGCTCGACACCCTGCTACGTCGGGCACTTGACCGGCGTACTTGGTCCATCGAGTATCGCTGTGTGGTCTACCAGCATAGTCGCGGGGTCTACCCGGACCGCTGGGAGGCGACCTGTTTGGTGCGCCATCCGGAGAACAGTCTCCAGGGCGCGGAGGCTTGCTCAGAGCACTATTCTATCTCTGAGCGGGACTCGGCTGAGGCAGCCATGCAGGATGCTGCACGGCGTGCGCTTTCACACTACTGCTCGGTTCTCGGTGGGGTAGCTGACGGTCTCGACCTGAAGTATTACCCTCGCCGTCCATCTGGCAGCACAGGAGGCGTGATTGTTTCACCTGCTGGTGAGGACAATCCTAGGTTGAGCAGCACAATCAACCTAGCCGCCGTGCTAAACACGGAGCTGGACCATGCATTAGACGAGCTGAGTAGGGCTCGTGCTGAGATCGCCCAGCTACGGGCTGAGCGCGCGGAACGTCGTAACTTGGATGATGGTTCCCCCGCTCCCGTTGGGACTCAGCACCCGTACCGCTCACCTCGGCGTGGACACCAGTCTTATGGCAATCCCGACTGCAAGACCAAGATAAATCTAGAACCATAGCTCGTTAGAGTTGGATCTTGTAATTAATACGAAATATATATACATAGAAGCTTCAGTCTTAGCGTTAGTCTCGGTTTTAGTTAGTCTTAGTTAGACAGGGTAGTTTGCTATATCATGTGCATTTATGTTTGTCATGATGAACTATGCTTGGTTTGGATCTTTGTAATGGCTGTCACCAGAGTGTGGGTATCCCCTGCATTATGGTTTACCTGTTATATGTTAATGGAGTTAGTTATATAGTTGGGAAAACCCTTATTCTACTTTCCTCTTTATTTGAGAAGCTGTGTGGTCTGTGTTGGAGATCAGTGAAGATGCTCATCTGTTCAGTGCTGTTGGAGGATTCTATACTCTTTTCTTATGCTGCAAGATTTGCCAGATCAGTTCTGATGTGTGGTTGCGTTCTGCAGATGTCAGAGAACAGGCGCAGAGGAGGAAGGCGTGCTCAGCAGGAGCGAGCCGCTCCGCAGGATGAGGCGCCCCAGCAACAGCAGCTGCCGCCCCCCGCCCCCGATGTCGATCGAGCAGATGTTTCTGATGCAGACTCAGGCAGTTCAGGCCATCGGTCAGACTCTGGCCGCCATTCAGCAGCAGCAGCAACAACAGCAGCAGGCTCCACCCCAACCTCAGATGCCTCAGATGCCCAGGGACAAGCGTGCTGAATTCATGAGAGGTCATCCCCCAACGTTCGCTCACTCTTCTGACCCCATGGATGCTGAAGATTGGCTGCGCACTGTGGAGCGGGAGTTGCATACCGCTCAGTGTGACGACAGGGAGAAAGTCTTGTATGGTCCCCGTCTGTTGAGAGGAGCAGCCCAATCATGGTGGGAGTCTTACCTCGCCACCCATGCCGACCCCGACACCATCACCTGGGAAGAGTTCAGAGGTAGCTTTCGTCAGTACCATGTGCCTGCAGGTCTGATGATAGTGAAGAAGGAGGAGTTCCTGGCCCTCAAGCAAGGGTCATTATCTGTCAGTGAGTATCGAGACAGGTTTCTGCAGTTGTCTCGCTACGCTCCTGAAGATGTCAACACCGACGCCAAGCGACAATACCGTTTTCTGAGAGGCTTGGTCGACCCCCTGCAGTATCAGTTGATGAATCACACCTTCCCGACATTCCAGCACTTGATTGACAGAGCAATCATGACAGAAAGGAAGCGTAAGGAGATGGAGGATCGTAAGCGCAAGATCAGTGGACCCCAGCCTGGAAGCAGCAGCCGCCCTCGTTTTTCAGGCAATCAACCTCAGCAGTTCAGGCAGAACCAGCGTCCACCTCAGTAGCATCAGCAGCGTCAGCAGTATCAGCAGTTCCAAAGGCAGTATCCTCAGCATCAGTACCAGAATCATCAGAGCAATCAGTCAGGAGGAGGTCAGTTTCAGAGGCAGAATCAGCAGGCACCTCGTCTTCCTGCCCCCGCAACTCAGCAGAGCAGTTAGGCAGCACCAGCTCAGGTTGGAAACGGAGCATGTTTCCACTGTGGAGAGCAAGGCCATTGGGTGATGCAATGTCCGAAGAAGGTAGCCCAGCAGCAGTCAGGCCCCAATGCCCCAGCAAAGCAGAATGTGTCTCAGCCTGGAGCAGGCAACCGCTCTCAGCCGCGTTACAATCATGGAAGACTGAACCACTTGGAGGCTGAAGCAGTTCAGGAGACCCCCGGCATGATAGTAGGTATGTTCCTAGTCGACTCCCATATTGCAGAAGTGTTATTTGATACTGGAGCAACGCATTCTTTCATTACTGCATCATGGGTAGAAGCACATAATCTTCCAATTACTACCATGTCAACCCCCATTCAAATTGACTCTGTAACACCCGGATTTTAGGGGTCCAAAACCCGGGGTTAACATAAACACCAGGTATGCTGGGACCAAGTCTCATACATATGATGTATAGTGGCACAGGATCGAATGTCACAACTTTATATATAACAGGAATTCTATACAAAATAAATAATTACATTATAAGGAGACAACGGTCCAGCAACCCAAAGTTGACTGGGAGACGACGACCTAGACCTCTCACGAACACCTCGTAGCATCCTCCATGAGCATCATCCTGCAGTACCTGGTCTTGACCTGTGGTGTATGTGAGACAGCAAGAGTGAGCTCACATACGTTCATCGCTCAACAAGTTGTGGGGAATAATGTGCATGAACTCGCCAAAGGTGGGAGCTCATATGAAGTGTAAGGCTTACCAAAGAAGATGGTTAGAGCTGAGCATTGCTTTTAAAGTTGGTCAAAATTTTATTAGCAGTTACTAAGTATAAATAAATACCAAACCCAATTAAGTAATAGAACAAAAATAACCACTTCACCTGCGATGCAATGCATATGACAAATTGAATTTAGTTCCATAAATTAATCATGTGAGTGTCCGAGCTGCTCATGACCGTGAGCACGGCTAGTATACCAGTTTTACACTCTGCAGAGGTTGCGCATCTTTACCCACAAGTCGTGTATCCCATGTCGCCAGGGTTTGCAAGGCCCTTAGACACTTCCGAGGTGAATGGCTAGGGATCTACTACGAGGCCTTTACAAAGTTCCACTAGCTTCCGAAAACCCGCTACAGTTTATAGGAAGATCCAGTACAGGAATCCCTTGCAGGACCGCCATCGCAGCAAAATCCTCCCGAGGGCCTCCCCGCACTGACCTCTCCCCTACTGCCCTTGCCCCTTTCGGGTAAAGTAGTCTTCCACTAGCTTTCCTAATTAATCAGCCAAGGGCGTCCCATTCCACCCTTGTGGTAGCACTGTTTTCCCGGGTGGTTCTCCATGTTCCAATTAACATAATGATCTCAACATGAACCATAAATAACAACTTGATAACAAAAGTATAATCATGAATAGTAATGTGTATCTCTATACCCAAAGCCACATATAGCACTAGCAAGTACTACCCAAAGATTCAGTGGTGAACAAGGTATAAAGATAGTCAAACTAGGGTAACCTATTGGGTCCCATCAAAATTAACCTATGCAGATCATTATGATTAATTAGAACATGAGTAGGTGAAAAGAAGTGATCAAGGGCACAACTTGCCTGGGCCTTGAGAATCCAGGTACCAGGATGATCTTCAGGTGATACGTATCCTCACTGCTAGTCGTAGCAATTCAAACAAACATGGTATAGGCAAAATTAACATTACACCAAACTTAAGGACAAAATACACATTAATAATATACATATTAAAATAAGATCACAGGAAAAGGAATTATTAATTTTTGAGTTATAGAATTCAAGTTATGAATTTCCTAAGATTTAAGGTGATTATAATAGGGTTAGATGATAAGTTAATTTCCTAACAGAGTTCATGTCAAAACAGTGATTCTAAATGATAGAGCATATTATTACAAAATTTTAGGAATTGGAATGACTCAATTTGGAGCTAAAATGAATTGAATATGAATTATACAAGTTTTAAGATTTATTTTTATAAAAAATCAATTTTTAATATTAATAATCTTATTTCTCTGTTATCTGGACTGCGCGTCAAATAAAAAGAAACTCAGGGGCCACCGCGTAAGTTTCCCCCGACACAGAGCACAGTCATCCAGGACTGCGGGTTTATTTCAAATAAGTGGAGGGGCTCTTTAACAAAAGCGCCAGCGCGAAGGGGTATCGGATGGGCTGAGCCGTCCGATCAGAAACGGAGGGCTCAGATTAGATCGACCCCATCCCCAGTCGGTACGCGATCCAGTCCGTTGGATCGCGATCCGATGGTTCCGGATTCCTTTACCTTGCATTAAATCCAACGCGTTCGCCCCGCATCGGACGGTCCTAACAAACCCAGATCGAACCGTTACCCGGCTTCTAATCCTGGCCATCCGACTTCGCATCAACGGCCCCGGTGTCTCCCCCAATTCCTCGCCGAGCGACGGTGGCGCCGCCCAGGGCACACGGCGGAGCACGCCGGCGAGGTTTGCAATCGGCCGTTTCCGAACGCTAAACACGAATTGAACCGAGCTACACGTAGAGACGGGAAAGACGAACTGAAGGGTAGACTTAATACCTTGGTTTGGAACGGTGGCGGCACTGACCAGACGATCGCGCGGCCCGCGGTGGTTTCCTGGCGACGTCGAGCAATTCCCGCCCCCGAGAAGTCCCTCAGCGTCGGCCAAAGCTTCGTGTGGCTGCCCCACAACGTCGCCGAGCCAACCCGGTCCCAATCGAAGGACCAAATCGCCGGCCAAACCCACGCCGATGCTCACGACACTCACTCCTTCCCTTCCGCCTACGGTTCACTGGATATCCGTCGAGATGGATAAGGAAGCTAGCGCGGCCGGGTTATATAGGGGCGGGGCGAGTCCGAGTCCGCGCAATGTCCGTGGGCGAGGTGGTTGAAGGAGTCCCGAGTTCCCCGGCGAGGTCGACGCGGAGCGCGCGGTGTTCGTTGCGCCGTTGACGAAGGAAGGGGGGGAAAGGAGCTGACCGATGGGGTCCCGTGGTCAGTGAAAGCGCAGCCAACGTGAGCCGGAGTCACTGACACGTGGGCCAGACCTGCCAGCGGAAGGTGTTCCACGCCTGTGATGTGTGTGTGAGGCTGACGGGTGGCCCCGGCCTGTCGGCGCAGAGTGGAGATGGTAATGGGCTGCGCGCGGGTGAGGGAATGCCTAGATGGGCCGAAAGTGAGGTTGTTGGCCCAAGTAAGGTTTTTAATCTTTTTATTTTCTATTTTCTTTTCTCCATTTTCAAATCCAATTTGAATTCAAGTTTAAATTCAAACTTTGTGAATAACTTGTCCTCAGTTTGAAAGGTATAATTTAATAATATAAGTGTGAAGGATGTTTATTCTGATTTTTATTTTATTTTATGTAATATTTTTCTTAGTTCTTCTCTTCTCTTTTCTATTTTCTATTCCAAATTCAAATTTATACTTTTATTTTAGTTTTCAGATTTTTCAAATGTATCAATTGAAACCCAAAGGTGAATATAAACCATACTATTTTAATATTACTAATTTAAGTTTTATTCTCCTTGTTATTTATTTCATGGGATGTCTAAATGGTTTCCTTTTAAAAGAAAAATCCTTTTCTCATCATTTTCTTATTTCCTAGTTTCCAAAGCATTATGATACTTTGTTTTTATTTTTTTTTCCTCTACTAATTTTGGGTCTTACAAATCCTACCCCCCTTAAAAATAATCTCGTCCTCGAGATTTGTAGGAAACGGGATGTATGCTCATATTGTTCTCGGAACATATGCACAAACAAAGAAATCTCAGCATGAGGTATAATTCTTTAACAAAACATAGGGTCAACAGACCTTATTGTTCCTCCTAGAATAATATCATATCATCTACTAACTAAAGTAACATCTAGATCTTACAAATCATCATAATTTATATCTATGCAGCTTGGTGAAGTTGGTGGTGGTGGTGGAGGTTGTTGTTGTTGTCTCTCCAACCGTGCTTGTCTTATTTCTTGGCGGGCCTGACGTATTTCCTCGCGTTGTTGTCTTATCTGATTCTGCATCTCGGTCACCAGGTCTGTTAACTGTTGTATTACCAGTCTTTGGGTAGCAACCACTTGATTGATTTCAACAGGTGGAGGATTTGGAGGATTCATTTTCTGTTTGCTGTTATGTGATAATCTTTCCTTTCCTGGTATTGACCATGAAAGTTAGAGGCACATGGTAATAGTTTTGCAAAGGGAGTTATTCAATAAGTGGAATGAATAAGCTAGTAGCTGGTTACAATCTGAAGATTCTTTAGTAGGGCTTAATCTTTGTTTTATGTTCAGATTGGGGTAACCAATCGTACAAGGTGAATATCTAAGGGTAGGATGGAATCTGTCAAGATGAGAGATATATATGGGTGAGATAGACTACAAGATGTAGATTACAAGTTTGTTTTAGGTGGGGGTTGATAGACTATGCAATCCATCATTACTCTATTGGTTGGGTTGTTAAGTAACTTGTTATATAGGTCAAGTTGTTGTGTATGGCCAAGTTGATATAAGTCTCCAAATTAGGCTTAAGTGAATTTTGGAGTATAGCCTTATCCTTTGTATCAGCATTAAGTAACTCAATCTAGCTTAGATCATACTGGATTAGACAGAATTAGGTTGGTATGACTAGATTAAACTAGTTATGATTAGCTATATCTACCAGGGTAGGATAAATATTATTAGGGTATGTTAGAATCTTTTAAGATAGGATGGATTATATGATATAGGTAGGCCATTGTTCAAGGATGAGTTGGTATAAGACATTTAATTTAGGTTAAGATATATTTGTAGAGACAGTGTCTAACCTATACCACCAACTTAACTAACTTGTTAATAACTCACTTTAGATTGGGTCATATTTAGATTAGATAGAATCTGGATTAGATTGGATATAACTAGATTAGACTAGATAATATCACATTAATTTTAATTAGGTCACGGTTGTTATTCTAGAGTGGGATAAATATTCAATTTAGGGCAAGATGAATCCATAAGATAAGATAGAATCTTTTGAGGTCAGTTAGATCTATTAGGATGAGATAAAATCTTTTCAAGATAAGATGAGTATCTTTTAAGATGAGATGGATCTATTAAGATAAGGGAGAATCTTTTAAGATAAGATGAATTGGTTAGAATGAGAGCTTTTAGGATAAGATAAATCTCTTAAGCTAGATATGTTCCAATGGGGACAATCTAGGTTGTCTAGTTATTTTATAAATATATTTTAATACCTATGTGTATATGCAGATGCAATTGTGGACATTACTCCACAACTCGTCACACTCAAACAAAGATCCAAATCAGACAAGTATCATAAGAACAAACATTCAAGCATATAAATATTTACAAAAATAGTTTTGTTTTTGTTCCTAAGAATAGGTCTCCTATTCCTAAAAGTCACTTTAGGTACAGGATTTCAAAGTGTGAAATCCACATTTGTCTTTAGAACGATAAGGTAAGATTGATCAGAGTAAGCGGAAATAGATGAGAAAAAGATTAAGATAAGTTTAGAAAGAATCAGAGTAGCAGAGGTAAGTAGATATTGGTTATCCAGTTCTATCTAGGTTTCGTCCTACAGTCAACATTCCTCTGATACCACTTCTGTAACACCCGGATTTTAGGGGTCCAAAACCCGGGGTTAACATAAACACCAGGTATGCTGGGACCAAGTCTCATACATATGATGTATAGTGGCACAGGATCGAATGTCACAACTTTATATATAACAGGAATTCTATACAAAATAAATAATTACATTATAAGGAGACAACGGTCCAGCAACCCAAAGTTGACTGGGAGACGACGACCTAGACCTCTCACGAACACCTCGTAGCATCCTCCATGAGCATCATCCTGCAGTACCTGGTCTTGACCTGTGGTGTATGTGAGACAGCAAGAGTGAGCTCACATACGTTCATCGCTCAACAAGTTGTGGGGAATAATGTGCATGAACTCGCCAAAGGTGGGAGCTCATATGAAGTGTAAGGCTTACCAAAGAAGATGGTTAGAGCTGAGCATTGCTTTTAAAGTTGGTCAAAATTTTATTAGCAGTTACTAAGTATAAATAAATACCAAACCCAATTAAGTAATAGAACAAAAATAACCACTTCACCTGCGATGCAATGCATATGACAAATTGAATTTAGTTCCATAAATTAATCATGTGAGTGTCCGAGCTGCTCATGACCGTGAGCACGGCTAGTATACCAGTTTTACACTCTGCAGAGGTTGCGCATCTTTACCCACAAGTCGTGTATCCCATGTCGCCAGGGTTTGCAAGGCCCTTAGACACTTCCGAGGTGAATGGCTAGGGATCTACTACGAGGCCTTTACAAAGTTCCACTAGCTTCCGAAAACCCGCTACAGTTTATAGGAAGATCCAGTACAGGAATCCCTTGCAGGACCGCCATCGCAGCAAAATCCTCCCGAGGGCCTCCCCGCACTGACCTCTCCCCTACTGCCCTTGCCCCTTTCGGGTAAAGTAGTCTTCCACTAGCTTTCCTAATTAATCAGCCAAGGGCGTCCCATTCCACCCTTGTGGTAGCACTGTTTTCCCGGGTGGTTCTCCATGTTCCAATTAACATAATGATCTCAACATGAACCATAAATAACAACTTGATAACAAAAGTATAATCATGAATAGTAATGTGTATCTCTATACCCAAAGCCACATATAGCACTAGCAAGTACTACCCAAAGATTCAGTGGTGAACAAGGTATAAAGATAGTCAAACTAGGGTAACCTATTGGGTCCCATCAAAATTAACCTATGCAGATCATTATGATTAATTAGAACATGAGTAGGTGAAAAGAAGTGATCAAGGGCACAACTTGCCTGGGCCTTGAGAATCCAGGTACCAGGATGATCTTCAGGTGATACGTATCCTCACTGCTAGTCGTAGCAATTCAAACAAACATGGTATAGGCAAAATTAACATTACACCAAACTTAAGGACAAAATACACATTAATAATATACATATTAAAATAAGATCACAGGAAAAGGAATTATTAATTTTTGAGTTATAGAATTCAAGTTATGAATTTCCTAAGATTTAAGGTGATTATAATAGGGTTAGATGATAAGTTAATTTCCTAACAGAGTTCATGTCAAAACAGTGATTCTAAATGATAGAGCATATTATTACAAAATTTTAGGAATTGGAATGACTCAATTTGGAGCTAAAATGAATTGAATATGAATTATACAAGTTTTAAGATTTATTTTTATAAAAAATCAATTTTTAATATTAATAATCTTATTTCTCTGTTATCTGGACTGCGCGTCAAATAAAAAGAAACTCAGGGGCCACCGCGTAAGTTTCCCCCGACACAGAGCACAGTCATCCAGGACTGCGGGTTTATTTCAAATAAGTGGAGGGGCTCTTTAACAAAAGCGCCAGCGCGAAGGGGTATCGGATGGGCTGAGCCGTCCGATCAGAAACGGAGGGCTCAGATTAGATCGACCCCATCCCCAGTCGGTACGCGATCCAGTCCGTTGGATCGCGATCCGATGGTTCCGGATTCCTTTACCTTGCATTAAATCCAACGCGTTCGCCCCGCATCGGACGGTCCTAACAAACCCAGATCGAACCGTTACCCGGCTTCTAATCCTGGCCATCCGACTTCGCATCAACGGCCCCGGTGTCTCCCCCAATTCCTCGCCGAGCGACGGTGGCGCCGCCCAGGGCACACGGCGGAGCACGCCGGCGAGGTTTGCAATCGGCCGTTTCCGAACGCTAAACACGAATTGAACCGAGCTACACGTAGAGACGGGAAAGACGAACTGAAGGGTAGACTTAATACCTTGGTTTGGAACGGTGGCGGCACTGACCAGACGATCGCGCGGCCCGCGGTGGTTTCCTGGCGACGTCGAGCAATTCCCGCCCCCGAGAAGTCCCTCAGCGTCGGCCAAAGCTTCGTGTGGCTGCCCCACAACGTCGCCGAGCCAACCCGGTCCCAATCGAAGGACCAAATCGCCGGCCAAACCCACGCCGATGCTCACGACACTCACTCCTTCCCTTCCGCCTACGGTTCACTGGATATCCGTCGAGATGGATAAGGAAGCTAGCGCGGCCGGGTTATATAGGGGCGGGGCGAGTCCGAGTCCGCGCAATGTCCGTGGGCGAGGTGGTTGAAGGAGTCCCGAGTTCCCCGGCGAGGTCGACGCGGAGCGCGCGGTGTTCGTTGCGCCGTTGACGAAGGAAGGGGGGGAAAGGAGCTGACCGATGGGGTCCCGTGGTCAGTGAAAGCGCAGCCAACGTGAGCCGGAGTCACTGACACGTGGGCCAGACCTGCCAGCGGAAGGTGTTCCACGCCTGTGATGTGTGTGTGAGGCTGACGGGTGGCCCCGGCCTGTCGGCGCAGAGTGGAGATGGTAATGGGCTGCGCGCGGGTGAGGGAATGCCTAGATGGGCCGAAAGTGAGGTTGTTGGCCCAAGTAAGGTTTTTAATCTTTTTATTTTCTATTTTCTTTTCTCCATTTTCAAATCCAATTTGAATTCAAGTTTAAATTCAAACTTTGTGAATAACTTGTCCTCAGTTTGAAAGGTATAATTTAATAATATAAGTGTGAAGGATGTTTATTCTGATTTTTATTTTATTTTATGTAATATTTTTCTTAGTTCTTCTCTTCTCTTTTCTATTTTCTATTCCAAATTCAAATTTATACTTTTATTTTAGTTTTCAGATTTTTCAAATGTATCAATTGAAACCCAAAGGTGAATATAAACCATACTATTTTAATATTACTAATTTAAGTTTTATTCTCCTTGTTATTTATTTCATGGGATGTCTAAATGGTTTCCTTTTAAAAGAAAAATCCTTTTCTCATCATTTTCTTATTTCCTAGTTTCCAAAGCATTATGATACTTTGTTTTTATTTTTTTTTCCTCTACTAATTTTGGGTCTTACAAATCCTACCCCCCTTAAAAATAATCTCGTCCTCGAGATTTGTAGGAAACGGGATGTATGCTCATATTGTTCTCGGAACATATGCACAAACAAAGAAATCTCAGCATGAGGTATAATTCTTTAACAAAACATAGGGTCAACAGACCTTATTGTTCCTCCTAGAATAATATCATATCATCTACTAACTAAAGTAACATCTAGATCTTACAAATCATCATAATTTATATCTATGCAGCTTGGTGAAGTTGGTGGTGGTGGTGGAGGTTGTTGTTGTTGTCTCTCCAACCGTGCTTGTCTTATTTCTTGGCGGGCCTGACGTATTTCCTCGCGTTGTTGTCTTATCTGATTCTGCATCTCGGTCACCAGGTCTGTTAACTGTTGTATTACCAGTCTTTGGGTAGCAACCACTTGATTGATTTCAACAGGTGGAGGATTTGGAGGATTCATTTTCTGTTTGCTGTTATGTGATAATCTTTCCTTTCCTGGTATTGACCATGAAAGTTAGAGGCACATGGTAATAGTTTTGCAAAGGGAGTTATTCAATAAGTGGAATGAATAAGCTAGTAGCTGGTTACAATCTGAAGATTCTTTAGTAGGGCTTAATCTTTGTTTTATGTTCAGATTGGGGTAACCAATCGTACAAGGTGAATATCTAAGGGTAGGATGGAATCTGTCAAGATGAGAGATATATATGGGTGAGATAGACTACAAGATGTAGATTACAAGTTTGTTTTAGGTGGGGGTTGATAGACTATGCAATCCATCATTACTCTATTGGTTGGGTTGTTAAGTAACTTGTTATATAGGTCAAGTTGTTGTGTATGGCCAAGTTGATATAAGTCTCCAAATTAGGCTTAAGTGAATTTTGGAGTATAGCCTTATCCTTTGTATCAGCATTAAGTAACTCAATCTAGCTTAGATCATACTGGATTAGACAGAATTAGGTTGGTATGACTAGATTAAACTAGTTATGATTAGCTATATCTACCAGGGTAGGATAAATATTATTAGGGTATGTTAGAATCTTTTAAGATAGGATGGATTATATGATATAGGTAGGCCATTGTTCAAGGATGAGTTGGTATAAGACATTTAATTTAGGTTAAGATATATTTGTAGAGACAGTGTCTAACCTATACCACCAACTTAACTAACTTGTTAATAACTCACTTTAGATTGGGTCATATTTAGATTAGATAGAATCTGGATTAGATTGGATATAACTAGATTAGACTAGATAATATCACATTAATTTTAATTAGGTCACGGTTGTTATTCTAGAGTGGGATAAATATTCAATTTAGGGCAAGATGAATCCATAAGATAAGATAGAATCTTTTGAGGTCAGTTAGATCTATTAGGATGAGATAAAATCTTTTCAAGATAAGATGAGTATCTTTTAAGATGAGATGGATCTATTAAGATAAGGGAGAATCTTTTAAGATAAGATGAATTGGTTAGAATGAGAGCTTTTAGGATAAGATAAATCTCTTAAGCTAGATATGTTCCAATGGGGACAATCTAGGTTGTCTAGTTATTTTATAAATATATTTTAATACCTATGTGTATATGCAGATGCAATTGTGGACATTACTCCACAACTCGTCACACTCAAACAAAGATCCAAATCAGACAAGTATCATAAGAACAAACATTCAAGCATATAAATATTTACAAAAATAGTTTTGTTTTTGTTCCTAAGAATAGGTCTCCTATTCCTAAAAGTCACTTTAGGTACAGGATTTCAAAGTGTGAAATCCACATTTGTCTTTAGAACGATAAGGTAAGATTGATCAGAGTAAGCGGAAATAGATGAGAAAAAGATTAAGATAAGTTTAGAAAGAATCAGAGTAGCAGAGGTAAGTAGATATTGGTTATCCAGTTCTATCTAGGTTTCGTCCTACAGTCAACATTCCTCTGATACCACTTCTGTAACACCCGGATTTTAGGGGTCCAAAACCCGGGGTTAACATAAACACCAGGTATGCTGGGACCAAGTCTCATACATATGATGTATAGTGGCACAGGATCGAATGTCACAACTTTATATATAACAGGAATTCTATACAAAATAAATAATTACATTATAAGGAGACAACGGTCCAGCAACCCAAAGTTGACTAGGAGACGACGACCTAGACCTCTCACGAACACCTCGTAGCATCCTCCATGAGCATCATCCTGCAGTACCTGGTCTTGACCTGTGGTGTATGTGAGACAGCAAGAGTGAGCTCACATACGTTCATCGCTCAACAAGTTGTGGGGAATAATGTGCATGAACTCGCCAAAGGTGGGAGCTCATATGAAGTGTAAGGCTTACCAAAGAAGATGGTTAGAGCTGAGCATTGCTTTTAAAGTTGGTCAAAATTTTATTAGCAGTTACTAAGTATAAATAAATACCAAACCCAATTAAGTAATAGAACAAAAATAACCACTTCACCTGCGATGCAATGCATATGACAAATTGAATTTAGTTCCATAAATTAATCATGTGAGTGTCCGAGCTGCTCATGACCGTGAGCACGGCTAGTATACCAGTTTTACACTCTGCAGAGGTTGCGCATCTTTACCCACAAGTCGTGTATCCCATGTCGCCAGGGTTTGCAAGGCCCTTAGACACTTCCGAGGTGAATGGCTAGGGATCTACTACGAGGCCTTTACAAAGTTCCACTAGCTTCCGAAAACCCGCTACAGTTTATAGGAAGATCCAGTACAGGAATCCCTTGCAGGACCGCCATCGCAGCAAAATCCTCCCGAGGGCCTCCCCGCACTGACCTCTCCCCTACTGCCCTTGCCCCTTTCGGGTAAAGTAGTCTTCCACTAGCTTTCCTAATTAATCAGCCAAGGGCGTCCCATTCCACCCTTGTGGTAGCACTGTTTTCCCGGGTGGTTCTCCATGTTCCAATTAACATAATGATCTCAACATGAACCATAAATAACAACTTGATAACAAAAGTATAATCATGAATAGTAATGTGTATCTCTATACCCAAAGCCACATATAGCACTAGCAAGTACTACCCAAAGATTCAGTGGTGAACAAGGTATAAAGATAGTCAAACTAGGGTAACCTATTGGGTCCCATCAAAATTAACCTATGCAGATCATTATGATTAATTAGAACATGAGTAGGTGAAAAGAAGTGATCAAGGGCACAACTTGCCTGGGCCTTGAGAATCCAGGTACCAGGATGATCTTCAGGTGATACGTATCCTCACTGCTAGTCGTAGCAATTCAAACAAACATGGTATAGGCAAAATTAACATTACACCAAACTTAAGGACAAAATACACATTAATAATATACATATTAAAATAAGATCACAGGAAAAGGAATTATTAATTTTTGAGTTATAGAATTCAAGTTATGAATTTCCTAAGATTTAAGGTGATTATAATAGGGTTAGATGATAAGTTAATTTCCTAACAGAGTTCATGTCAAAACAGTGATTCTAAATGATAGAGCATATTATTACAAAATTTTAGGAATTGGAATGACTCAATTTGGAGCTAAAATGAATTGAATATGAATTATACAAGTTTTAAGATTTATTTTTATAAAAAATCAATTTTTAATATTAATAATCTTATTTCTCTGTTATCTGGACTGCGCGTCAAATAAAAAGAAACTCAGGGGCCACCGCGTAAGTTTCCCCCGACACAGAGCACAGTCATCCAGGACTGCGGGTTTATTTCAAATAAGTGGAGGGGCTCTTTAACAAAAGCGCCAGCGCGAAGGGGTATCGGATGGGCTGAGCCGTCCGATCAGAAACGGAGGGCTCAGATTAGATCGACCCCATCCCCAGTCGGTACGCGATCCAGTCCGTTGGATCGCGATCCGATGGTTCCGGATTCCTTTACCTTGCATTAAATCCAACGCGTTCGCCCCGCATCGGACGGTCCTAACAAACCCAGATCGAACCGTTACCCGGCTTCTAATCCTGGCCATCCGACTTCGCATCAACGGCCCCGGTGTCTCCCCCAATTCCTCGCCGAGCGACGGTGGCGCCGCCCAGGGCACACGGCGGAGCACGCCGGCGAGGTTTGCAATCGGCCGTTTCCGAACGCTAAACACGAATTGAACCGAGCTACACGTAGAGACGGGAAAGACGAACTGAAGGGTAGACTTAATACCTTGGTTTGGAACGGTGGCGGCACTGACCAGACGATCGCGCGGCCCGCGGTGGTTTCCTGGCGACGTCGAGCAATTCCCGCCCCCGAGAAGTCCCTCAGCGTCGGCCAAAGCTTCGTGTGGCTGCCCCACAACGTCGCCGAGCCAACCCGGTCCCAATCGAAGGACCAAATCGCCGGCCAAACCCACGCCGATGCTCACGACACTCACTCCTTCCCTTCCGCCTACGGTTCACTGGATATCCGTCGAGATGGATAAGGAAGCTAGCGCGGCCGGGTTATATAGGGGCGGGGCGAGTCCGAGTCCGCGCAATGTCCGTGGGCGAGGTGGTTGAAGGAGTCCCGAGTTCCCCGGCGAGGTCGACGCGGAGCGCGCGGTGTTCGTTGCGCCGTTGACGAAGGAAGGGGGGGAAAGGAGCTGACCGATGGGGTCCCGTGGTCAGTGAAAGCGCAGCCAACGTGAGCCGGAGTCACTGACACGCGGGCCAGACCTGCCAGCGGAAGGTGTTCCACGCCTGTGATGTGTGTGTGAGGCTGACGGGTGGCCCCGGCCTGTCGGCGCAGAGTGGAGATGGTAATGGGCTGCGCGCGGGTGAGGGAATGCCTAAATGGGCCGAAAGTGAGGTTGTTGGCCCAAGTAAGGTTTTTAATCTTTTTCTTTTTATTTTCTATTTTCTTTTCTCCATTTTCAAATCCAATTTGAATTCAAGTTTAAATTCAAACTTTGTGAATAACTTGTCCTCAGTTTGAAAGGTATAATTTAATAATATAAGTGTGAAGGATGTTTATTCTGATTTTTATTTTATTTTATGTAATATTTTTCTTAGTTCTTCTCTTCTCTTTTCTATTTTCTATTCCAAATTCAAATTTATACTTTTATTTTAGTTTTCAGATTTTTCAAATGTATCAATTGAAACCCAAAGGTGAATATAAACCATACTATTTTAATATTACTAATTTAAGTTCTATTCTCCTTGTTATTTATTTCATGGGATGTCTAAATGGTTTCCTTTTAAAAGAAAAATCCTTTTCTCATCATTTTCTTATTTCCTAGTTTCCAAAGCATTATGATACTTTGTTTATATTTTTTTTCCTCTACTAATTTTGGGTCTTACAGACTCAGCTGGTGGTAGAATTCGAGCTGATAGCATCTGTTTGAATGTAAGCGTTGAAATAAGGGGGATAGCATTTCCCGCTAACCTTATAGTAATGGGTACTCAGGGAATAGATGTCATCCTAGGGATGAATTGGCTAGATAAGTATCAGGCAGTTATCAGTTGTGATAAAAGGACAATCAAGTTGGTGTCCCCACTAGGAGAGGAAGTGGTGACCGAGTTAGTCCCGCCTGAGCCGAAGAGAGGAAGTTGTTATCAGATGGCTGTCGATAGCAGTGAAGCAGACCCAATTGAGAGTATCAAGGTGGTGTCTGAGTTCCCAGATGTGTTTCCAAAGGACTTACCGGGTATGCCACCAGAGCGGAAAGTTGAATTCGCTATAGAGCTTCTTCCTGGAACCGCCCCTATCTTTAAGAGAGCTTACAGAATATCTGGACCAGAGTTGGTTGAGCTTAAGAAGCAGATTGATGAGCTGTCAGAGAAAGGTTACATCCGGCCAAGCACCTCGCCTTGGGCCGCCCCTGTCCTGTTTGTGGAGAAGAAAGATGGCACCAAGAGGATGTGTATCGATTATCGAGCTTTGAATGAAGTCACGATCAAGAATAAGTACCCTTTGCCCAGAATAGAAGATCTGTTCGACCAGTTGAGAGGAGCCAGTGTGTTCTCCAAGATAGATCTGAGGTCAGGTTATCATCAGCTCAGGATCCAACCTTCGGACATTCCGAAGATGGCATTCATTACCAAGTATGGGTTATATGAGTTCACAGTGATGTCTTTTGGTTTGACCAATGCACCAGCGTTCTTCATGAACTTGATGAACAGTGTATTCATGGATTATCTCGATAAGTTTGTGGTGGTATTCATTGATGACATTCTGATTTATTCTCAAAGTGAAGAAGAGCATGCAGATCATTTGAGGATGGTATTGCAGAGATTGCGAGAGCACCAGTTGTATGCAAAGTTGAACAAGTGTGAGTTCTGGATCAGTGAAGTCCTGTTCTTGGGTCACATAATCAACAAGGAAGGATTGGCTGTGGATCTGAAGAAAGTGGCAGACATTTTGAACTGGAAAGCGCCAACGGATGCTCGAGGAATCAAGAGCTTCATTGGAATGGCCGGATATTATCGGCGATTCATTGAAGGGTTTTCGAAGATTGCGAAACCAATGACAGCGTTGCTAGACAACAAGGTTGAGTTCAAGTAGACCCAGAAATGTCAAGAGGCCTTTGAAGCGCTGAAAGAGAAGTTGACAACAGCGCCCGTCCTAGTGTTGCCTGATGTGCACAAGCCCTTCTCGGTGTATTGTGATGCTTGTTACACAGGTTTGGGATGCGTATTGATGCAAGAGGGAAGAGTTGTGGCTTACTCGTCCCGACAGCTGAAGGTTCATGAGAAGAACTACCCAATCCATGACCTAGAGTTGGCAGCAGTGGTTCACGCACTGAAGACATGGAGGCACTATCTGTATGGACAGAAATGCGAAGTTTACACAGACCACAAGAGTCTTAAGTACATATTCACTCAATCAGAATTGAACATGAGGCAACGAAGATGGTTAGAGTTGATCAAAGACTATGAGTTGGAGATCCATTACCATCCAGGCAAAGCAAACGTAGTGGCAGATGCTTTGAGCAGAAAGAGTCAAGTCAATCTGATGGTCGCTCGTCCGATGCCTTATGAGTTGGCCAAGGAGTTCGACAGGTTGAGTCTCGGATTTCTGAACAATTCGTGAGGAGTCACAGTTGAATTGGAACCTACCTTGGAGCGCGAAATCAAAGAAGCGCAGAAGAATGATGAGAAGATCAGTGAGATTCGGCGACTGATTTCGGAAGGCAAAGGCAAAGATTTTCGAGAAGATGCTGAAGGTGTGGTATGGTTCAAAGACCGCTTGTGTGTTCCCAATGTCCAGTCCATTCGGGAGTTGATTCTCAAGGAAGCTCATGAGACAGCCTATTCGATTCACCCTGGCAGTGAGAAGATGTATCAGGATCTGAAGAAGAAATTCTGGTGGTACGGAATGAAGAGGGAAATCGCAGAGCATGTGGCTATGTGCGATAGTTGCCGAAGAATTAAGGCAAAACACCAGAGACCTGCTGGATTGTTGCAACCGTTGCAGATCCCTCAGTGGAAATGGGATGAAATCGGCATGGATTTCATAGTCGGATTGCCTCGCACTCGAGCCGGCTACGATTCTATTTGGGTAGTAGTGGACCGTTTGACCAAGTCAGCCCACTTCATACCTGTCAAGACCAGCTACAACAGTGCCGTACTGGCAGAGTTGTATATGTCTCGGATCGTTTGTCTTCATGGTGTGCCAAAGAAGATAGTGTCAGACAGAGGAACGCAGTTCACCTCTCATTTCTGGCAGCAGTTGCATGAAGCCTTGGGCACACATCTGAATTTCAGTTCAGCTTATCACCCGCAGACAGATGGCCAGACCGAAAGGACCAATCAAATTCTTGAAGACATGTTGAGAGCCTGTGCGTTGCAAGATCAGTCCGGATGGGACAAGCGATTGCCTTATGCGGAGTTTTCCTATAACAACAGTTACCAGGCCAGTTTGAAAATGTCACCATTTCAAGCGCTCTATGGAAGGAGTTGTAGAACTCCGTTGCAATGGGATCAGCCTGGAGAGAAGCAAGTGTTTGGGCCAGACATTCTGCTTGAAGCCGAAGAGAACATCAAGATGGTCCGGGAGAATCTGAAGATAGCGCAATCGAGGCAGCGAAGCTATGCAGACACAAGAAGAAGAGAGCTGAGTTTTGAAGTCGGAGACTTTGTCTATCTGAAAGTGTCACCGATCAGAGGAGTCAGAAGGTTCGGAGTGAAGGGCAAGCTAGCACCCCGCTACATTGGTCCGTACCAGATCCTCTCAAAGCGTGGGGAAGTGGCTTATCAGCTCAGTCTGCCAGAGAATTTGTCCGCTGTGCATGACGTTTTTCATGTGTCTCAGTTGAAGAAGTGCTTGCGTGTGCCAGAAGAGCAGTTGCCAGTGGAAGGTCTTGAAGTCCAGGAGGACTTGACCTATGTTGAGAAGCCAGCTCAGATCCTTGAGATTGCAGATAGAGTCACCCGAAGGAAGACCACCAGAATGTGCAAAGTCAGATGGAATCATCACTCTGAGGAAGAAGCAACCTGGGAGCGTGAAGATGATCTGATGGCTAGATACCCTGAGCTCTTTGCTAGCCAGCCCTGAATCTTGAGGGCGAGATTCTTTTAAGGGGGATAGGTTTGTAACGCCCCGAATTTTGCAGTTGAATTTTTTTTCTTTTCTTCACTCGCCAAATTCGGGCGTTACCTTTTCTTTTTCTTTTTCCCCTCGCTAGACCTTGATCTTTTCCAAAGTTAGCGGGATTCGGCTTGGAATTCCCGTGTAAAGGAAAACCCTAAAATTGCTTTATGTTGTTTGATGCACCATGCCGAACTATGCATTCTTTGACTGCTTGAAAGTGCAAGTGCATTCATCTAGGAAGATCGGATTTCGAAAATGAGAGAAACCTTTCCTTTCTTTTTCTTTTTCTTTCTCTCTCTCCTCCCTTTCTCTCTCCCGCGCCGTGGGCTGCCCCTGGCCGCCCTGGCCGCGCCCCCAGCCGGCCCAGCCGCCCCCGCGCGCCCCCCTCTTGGGCCTAGCCGGCCCAACCGCCCCCCCACTCCCTTCCCCTTATCCCTCTCCCTCTCCCTCTCTTTCTCCCATTCTCTCCCACCCTAGCCGCCGCCCCCCTGCCCTAGCTCGGCCGCCCCCTGCCGCCAGCCCAACCGCCCAGCTCGGCCGCCCCCTGCGCGCCCGGCTCGGCCGCTCCGCGCCCGCGCCCAGCCCAGCCGCCCCTGCCCCAGGCCGGTTTGTAACACCCGGATTTTAGGGGTCCAAAACCCGGGCGCTAACATAAACACCAGGTATGCTGGGACCAAGTCTCACACATATGATGTATAGTGGCACAGGATCGAATGTCACATCTTTACATATAACAGGAGTTCAATACAAAATAAATAATTACATTATAAGGAGACAACGGTCCAGCAACCCAAAGTTGACTGGGAGACGACGACCTAGACCTCTCACGAACTCATCGCAGCATCCTCCAAGTGCTTCATCCAGTGGTACCTGTTCTTGACCTGTGGGGTGTGTGAGACAGCAAGAGTGAGCTCACATACGTTCATCGCTCAACAAGTTGTGGGGAATAATGTGTATGATCTCGCCAAAGGTGGGAGCTCACGTGAAGTGTAAGGCTTACCAAAGAAGATGGTTAGAGCTGAGCATTGCTTTTAAAGTTGGTCAAAATTTTATTAGCAGTTACTAAGTATAAGTAAATACCAACCCAGTTAAATAGTAGAACAAAAGTAACAACATCACCTGCGATGCAATGCATATGACAAATTGAATTTAGTTCCATAAATTAATCATGTGAGGGTCCGAGCTGCTCATGACCGTGAGCACGGCTAGTATACCAGTTTTACACTCTGCAGAGGTTGCGCATCTTTACCCACAAGTCGTGTATCCCATGTCGCCAGGGTTTGCAAGGCCCTTAGACACTTCCGAGGTGAATGGCTAGGGATCCACTACGAGGCCTTTACAAAGTTCCACTAGCTTCCGAAAACCCGCTACAGTTTATAGGAAGTTCCAATGCAGGAATCCCTTGCAGGACCGCCATCGCAGCAAAATCCTCCCGAGGGCCTCCCTACACTGACCACTCCCCTACTGCCCTTGCCCCTTTCGGGTAAGGTAGTCTTCCACTAGCTTTCCTAATTAATCAGCCAAGGGGTCCCATTCCTCCTTTGTGGTAGCACTGTTTTCCCGGGTGGTCGCTCCATGTTCCAATTAACATAATGATCTTAACATGAACAGTAAATAACAACTGATAATAAAAGTATGATCATGAATATCGTATCTTCATACCCAAAACCACATAAAGCACTAGCAAGTACTACCCAAAAGGTTCAGTGGTAAACAAGGTATAAAGATAGACAAACTAGGGTAACCTATTGGGTCCCATCAAGATTAACCTATGCAGATCATTATGATTAATTAGAACATGAGTAGGTGAAAAGAAAGTGATCAAGGGCACAACTTGCCTGGGACTTGAGATTCCAGGTACCGGGATGATCTTCAGATTCTCGTGACCTCACTGCTAGTCGTAGCAATACAAACAAGCAGTGTATAGGCAAAATTAACATTACACCAAACAAGTAAACAAAATACATAATAATAATCTACACATTAAAATAAGATTCTAGGAACAGGAATCATTAATTTTGGAGTTATAGATTTTAAGTTATGAATTTCTGAAGATTTTATGTGCTTAATACAAGATTAAGTGAAAGAATAATTTTAATGTGTTTGTCATGTCAGAACAGAGGCACTAATGAGTAGACAATATTATTACAAAAATTTAGGAACTGGAATGGATCAATTTGGAGCTAAAATAAATTTTCTATGAATTATCAAAGTTCTAGCAATTATTTTCATATTAAAAATCTATTTTCTATTTCATTTATTCAATTTAAACGATCACTGGACTAGGCGCCAATTTCTGGAAAGCACGGGGGTCTCTGCGCAAGTCTACCGAGACTCAGTCAACAGTGCCCATGGACGGCGGGTTCTATTTCCGTAAAACCCAGGGGTTCATATGAAAAACGACCCAGCCGAAGGGGTATCCAACAACCCTGGTCGTCCGATCACCAGCTGAGGGCTCGGATTAGATCAGACACCCACCGAACCGGTATGGGCTCGGGATCCTTGGATCATGACTGAACGGCCCAGATTTTATGAAGCCCAATCTGTTCCGAGCCGTGCGATCACAAATCAACGATCCCGATTCACACGCCAAAGGGGTATGCGCGATCTAATCATTGCCGTCGACGATCGATCTAACGACGCACAGAGCTTGCCCCAAACCGGTACCCGCCTTCAATCCCAGCCGTTGAAGTTGGGATCAACGGCCAGCGCACCACTTCTACCCTCCCTTCCAAGACCGGCGGCCGTGTACAGGGCCACGAGCGCGGCGGCGCCATGGATGAGACCACACATCCGATGACCCCGAGGCGCAAAACTCCGTTCCGAAGGATGCTAAACATAGCGGCGAACCAGGCGAGCATGATGGAGTGGACTTACCGATGGATTGCGCAGTGCTTTTATCTGTCTTCGTTGCACGGCGGAGATCCGGCTCCGATGAGAAATTCCGGAGCACCGACCGCACCACTAGTCCGGTCGAGTAGCAGCCAACCACCAGAGGTCCCGTGCGCACCCAAGGTCCCCCAAGTGCACTTCAATCGGCCCCGACGACAGAGATCCCAGGTGGCGGCACGAAGCTGTTGTAAACGGCACAACGAGCCCGATCCGATGTTTAGCAGGGAGGGGGGGGGGGGGTTACCCTTTTATGCACCGGTGATGTCAAATCCGCAAGTTTGTTGTGATTAGATTTCGGGGTTTGGTTGGGAATTCCGGTGATCTCGGCCGGATGCGTCGCAACGAACTCGGCGGCGCGCGCGGAGTTCGGGAGGAAGAATCCGATAGCCCGGCCCCACAACCAGAGACGACGCATGAGCTGAGAGGTTGACGTGGGGGCCCCGCGACGTCAGCGAGAGAAGGAATACGCAGGCGCGGGGGAACGACTGACGGAAGTGGCCCACATGTCGGCACCGAAATTCAGCTGGGCCAGCGCGTAAGGTGGATTGTTTAAGTGGGCCGAAATGAGTAGAGGTCGGCCCATGTGGCTTTTATTCTTTTTCTTTTTATTTTCTATTTTCTTTTCTCCATTTTCAAATCCAATTTGAGTTCAAGTTTAAATTCAAACTTTGTGAATAACTTGTCCTCAGTTTGAATGGTATAATTTAATAATATAAGTGTGAAGGATGTTTATTCTGATTTTTATTTTATTTTATGTAGTATTTTTCTTAGTTCTTCCCTTCTCTTTTATTTTCTATTTTCTATTCCAAATTCAAATTTATACTTCTATTTTAGTTTTCAGATTTTTCAAATGTATCAATTGAAACCCAAAGGTGAATATAAACCATATTATTTTAATTTTACTAATTTAAGCTTTATTCTCCTTGTTATTTATTTCATGGGATGTATAAATGGTTTCCTTTAAAAGTAAAATTCTTTTCTCATCACTTTCTTATTTCCCTAATTTTCAAAGCATTATGATACTTTATTTATATATTTTTTTTATCTACTAATTTTGGGTCTTACAAATCCTACCCCCCTTAACAAAAATCTCGTCCTCGAGATTTGTAAGGAAAAAGGGTGCATGTTCATATTGTTTCAACACATATGCATAAACAAAATCTCGGCATGATGCATATTTTATTAGCAAAACACAGGGTCAAATGGACCTTATTATTATTACTAAAATAGTAAAATACTACTACTGGCTAAACTAATTTTTAGGTCTTACAAATAGTAAAATATATATATATATATATATCTATATCTATGTTTATCTCTATTCTTGTTGTTCGTTGACTTCTTCCCCGACTACTTCATCTTCAACTGGCTCTTCTTCTTGAATTTCAAGTTCACCGGGTTCAGCTTCTACTTCTGCATGATGGGCATATCCCCGGTTGATAGATAGGGGCTGACTCTTTCCTGCCGAGGCTTGTCCTTGCTTCATCGGAGCCGGTGTAGTGTAGGCAGCTCGGTTGGGACAGTAGTTGGCGTAGTGTCCCGGTTGTCCACACTTGAAGCATGTCCTGATGGCGGTTGTGTTAGGAGCAACGGTTCCTGCTGGAGTGCTTGCTTTTGGAGGAGTAGTTGGTGTTTGTTGAGTTTGTTGTCCGGAATTGCCACTAGCTGGTGTACTTGGAGTGGTAGTATAGCGAGGACGGGAACTGCTTCCAGCCTGCCCTTGGTCGACAGCCTTTCTTTTCTCTCCAAATATACTCCTCTTGTTTTCTACAGCAATAGCTTTGTCTAGTAGTCTTTGGAAGGATGGGAATGTGTGTGATACCAGCTGATATTGCAGGGGTCCAATCAAACCGTCCAGAAAAAAGCTCCTGCTTTTGCTCATCATCCTCTACATCTCTAGGAGCATATCGAGATAACTGGATGAATTTGTCCCTGTATTCACTCACGGACATACTTCCTTGCTTGAGGGATAGAAACTCCTTCCTCTTAATCTTCATGAGTCCAGCAGGAATATGGTAATTCCTGAATTGTGCGGAGAATTCTGCCCAGGTAATTGTATCGGCAGCAGCATGAGCTGCACAGTACGCATCCCACCAATCTGCAGCGGGACCAGCAAGACGACCTGATGCATAGAGTACTTTCTCTCTATCCGAGCACTGAGCTATGTTGAGCATCTTCTCTATGGACTTTAACCAGTCATCTGCTTGCAGCGGATCTGCGGAGTTGGAGAAGGTTGGTGGTTTGTGGCTCATGAATTCCCGGTGCTTGTCCCGGGGTGGAACTGGTGGTGGAGGTGGAGGCAATGGCACTTGTTGTTGTTGAAGTTGTTGCTGCAGCTGCTGTTGTTGTACTCTTCTCTCCTGGCGTATCTCTTCCCGCTCTTGGCGCATTTCCCGACGTGCATCCTCTCTTTCCTGGTGCATTTCTTGGCGTTCTTGCTGCATTTGGGTGCGCATATCTGCCATAGTGTCCGCCATTTGCTGCATCATTCTCATTTGAGCTGTGACTAGCGGATCAACTCCGCCTGGTGGAGGATTAGGAGGATTCATCTCTGCTGACTGTGGTTGAGGTTGTCGATTAGCAGGTAAATCAATTCCACCACCCCGCCTGGTATTGACCATCTAAGTTAGAAGCATATGGTAAGATAGTTTTGCAAGGGAATCATTTAGTAGACAGAATGAATAAGCTAATAGTTGGTTATGTACTGAAACTTCTTTGGCAGGGCTGGGTCAGATATTCTTTGTCAAGACTAAGGTAATTAGTTGTACGAGGTGAATGTCCAAAGGTAAGATAGAATATGTCAAGATGAGATAGATACGGAATACTATATATACTTTCTAAGGGGATAATCTAGTTTGTCTAGTTATCTTACAAATGCTATCCTTTATGCCTAGATGTATATGCAGATGTAATTGTGGACATTACTCCACAACCCATCGCACTCAATCAAAGATCCAAATCAGACAAATATCATAAGAACAAGCATTCAAGCATATAGATTCTTACAAAAATAGTTTTGTTTTTGTTCCTAAGATTAGGTCTCCTATTCCTAAAGTCACTTTAGGTACAAGATTTCAAAGTGTGAAATCCACATTTGTCTTTAGAAGAAAAAGGTAAGAGTAATCAGAGTAAAGCGGAAATAGATGAGAAAAGATTAAGATAAGTTTAGAAAAGAATCAGAGTAGCAAAGGTAAGTAGTTAATGGTTGTCCAGTTCTATCTAGGTTTCGTCCTACAGTCAACATTCCTCTGATACCACTTCTGTAACACCCGGATTTTAGGGGTCCAAAACCCGGGCGCTAACATAAACACCAGGTATGCTGGGACCAAGTCTCACACATATGATGTATAGTGGCACAGGATCGAATGTCACATCTTTATATATAACAGGAGTTCAATACAAAATAAATAATTACATTATAAGGAGACAACGGTCCAGCAACCCAAAGTTGACTGGGAGACGACGACCTAGACCTCTCACGAACTCATCGCAGCATCCTCCAAGTGCTTCATCCAGTGGTACCTGTTCTTGACCTGTGGGGTGTGTGAGACAGCAAGAGTGAGCTCACATACGTTCATCGCTCAACAAGTTGTGGGGAATAATGTGTATGAACTCGCCAAAGGTGGGAGCTCACGTGAAGTGTAAGGCTTACCAAAGAAGATGGTTAGAGCTGAGCATTGCTTTTAAAGTTGGTCAAAATTTTATTAGCAGTTACTAAGTATAAGTAAATACCAACCCAATTAAATAGTAGAACAAAAGTAACAACATCACCTGCGATGCAATGCATATGACAAATTGAATTTAGTTCCATAAATTAATCATGTGAGGGTCCGAGCTGCTCATGACCGTGAGCACGGCTAGTATACCAGTTTTACACTCTGCAGAGGTTGCGCATCTTTACCCACAAGTCGTGTATCCCATGTCGCCAGGGTTTGCAAGGCCCTTAGACACTTCCGAGGTGAATGGCTAGGGATCCACTACGAGGCCTTTACAAAGTTCCACTAGCTTCCGAAAACCCGCTACAGTTTATAGGAAGTTCCAATGCAGGAATCCCTTGCAGGACCGCCATCGCAGCAAAATCCTCCCGAGGGCCTCCCTACACTGACCACTCCCCTAATGCCCTTGCCCCTTTCGGGTAAGGTAGTCTTCCACTAGCTTTCCTAATTAATCAGCCAAGGGGTCCCATTCCTCCCTTGTGGTAGCACTGTTTTCCCGGGTGGTCGCTCCATGTTCCAATTAACATAATGATCTTAACATGAACAGTAAATAACAACTGATAATAAAAGTATGATCATGAATATCGTATCTTCATACCCAAAACCACATAAAGCACTAGCAAGTACTACCCAAAAGGTTCAGTGGTAAACAAGGTATAAAGATAGACAAACTAGGGTAACCTATTGGGTCCCATCAAGATTAACCTATGCAGATCATTATGATTAATTAGAACATGAGTAGGTGAAAAGAAAGTGATCAAGGGCACAACTTGCCTGGGACTTGAGATTCCAGGTACCGGGATGATCTTCAGATTCTCGTGACCTCACTGCTAGTCGTAGCAATACAAACAAGCAGTGTATAGGCAAAATTAACATTACACCAAACAAGTAAACAAAATACATAATAATAATCTACACATTAAAATAAGATTCTAGGAACAGGAATCATTAATTTTGGAGTTATAGATTTTAAGTTATGAATTTCTGAAGATTTTATGTGCTTAATACAAGATTAAGTGAAAGAATAATTTTAATGTGTTTGTCATGTCAGAACAGAGGCACTAATGAGTAGACAATATTATTACAAAAATTTAGGAACTGGAATGGATCAATTTGGAGCTAAAATAAATTTTCTATGAATTATCAAAGTTCTAGCAATTATTTTCATATTAAAAATCTATTTTCTATTTCATTTATTCAATTTAAACGATCACTGGACTAGGCGCCAATTTCTGGAAAGCACGGGGGTCTCTGCGCAAGTCTACCGAGACTCAGTCAACAGTGCCCATGGACGGCGGGTTCTATTTCCGTAAAACCCAGGGGTTCATATGAAAAACGACCCAGCCGAAGGGGTATCCAACAACCCTGGCCGTCCGATCACTAGCTGAGGGCTCGGATTAGATCAGACACCCACCGAACCGGTATGGGCTCGGGATCCTTGGATCATGACTGAACGGCCCAGATTTTATGAAGCCCAATCTGTTCCGAGCCGTGCGATCACAAATCAACGATCCCGATTCACACGCCAAAGGGGTATGCGCGATCTAATCATTGCCGTCGACGATCGATCTAACGACGCACAGAGCTTGCCCCAAACCGGTACCCGCCTTCAATCCCAGCCGTTGAAGTTGGGATCAACGGCCAGCGCACCACTTCTACCCTCCCTTCCAAGACCGGCGGCCGTGTACAGGGCCACGAGCGCGGCGGCGCCATGGATGAGACCACACATCCGATGACCCCGAGGCGCAAAACTCCGTTCCGAAGGATGCTAAACATAGCGGCGAACCAGGCGAGCATGATGGAGTGGACTTACCGATGGATTGCGCAGTGCTTTTCTCTGTCTTCGTTGCACGGCGGAGATCCGGCTCCGATGAGAAATTCCGGAGCACCGACCGCACCACCAGTCCGGTCGAGTAGCAGCCAACCACCAGAGGTCCCGTGCGCACCCAAGGTCCCCCAAGTGCACTTCAATCGGCCCCGACGACAGAGATCCCAGGTGGCGGCACGAAGCTGTTGTAAACGGCACAACGAGCCCGATCCGATGTTTAGCAGGGAGGGGGGGTTACCCTTTTATGCACCGGTGATGTCAAATCCGCAAGTTTGTTGTGATTAGATTTCGGGGTTTGGTTGGGAATTCCGGTGATCTCGGCCGGACGCGTCGCAACGAACTCGACGGCGCGCGCGGAGTTCGGGAGGAAGAATCCGACAGCCCGGCCCCACAACCAGAGACGACGCATGAGCTGAGAGGTTGACGTGGGGGCCCCGCGACGTCAGCGAGAGAAGGAATACGCAGGCGCGGGGGAACGACTGACGGAAGTGGCCCACATGTCGGCACCGAAATTCAGCTGGGCCAGCGCGTAAGGTGGATTGTTTAAGTGGGCCGAAATGAGTAGAGGTCGGCCCATGTGGCTTTTATTCTTTTTCTTTTTATTTTCTATTTTCTTTTCTCCATTTTCAAATCCAATTTGAGTTCAAGTTTAAATTCAAACTTTGTGAATAACTTGTCCTCAGTTTGAATGGTATAATTTAATAATATAAGTGTGAAGGATGTTTATTCTGATTTTTATTTTATTTTATGTAGTATTTTTCTTAGTTCTTCCCTTCTCTTTTATTTTCTATTTTCTATTCCAAATTCAAATTTATACTTCTATTTTAGTTTTCAGATTTTTCAAATGTATCAATTGAAACCCAAAGGTGAATATAAACCATATTATTTTAATTTTACTAATTTAAGCTTTATTCTCCTTGTTATTTATTTCATGGGATGTATAAATGGTTTCCTTTAAAAGTAAAATTCTTTTCTCATCACTTTCTTATTTCCCTAATTTTCAAAGCATTATGATACTTTATTTATATATTTTTTTTATCTACTAATTTTGGGTCTTACACGGTTCAACCGCCCCCCCCCCTTTTTATTTTTTTATTTTATTTTATTTTATTTTCTTTCATTACTGTTATATATTTTATTTTAGGCAGTCTAATCATTGTTCATGTTATTGAAATAGGAAACTTAATTTAGAATTTCGTTACGTTAGTCAATTCATGTAATCAATTGTTTATCTCGTTCAATGTTGATCAACTAAAAATGACTAGGTTTCCATTAGTGCATATAACAGAATTCTTTTGTTAAGAACCGATTGTAACTAATCATTAGTGCATAAGCTTTAACCCCCCCTGCGAGACCCTTTCCCGTTTCTTTCTAATCATAATGAATGCGATATCGAATGTCATACTTGATGCATATTTACTTTATTTGTTCCCTTGTATGATGTACTGTTTGTTTCCCAATTTGAATGGATGAATGTATGTATGCTTGCAATCGCATAGAGAACGATCCGGTCGAAGAGCCCGAGGAATTCGCAGGAGAAGCCCCTGAGCAGCAGTCGGTTGGTGGAGGCAAGTGTCCTTTGACCTATTGCTGTCCTATTCATTCTTTAATTCACCTCCCGCATTACACATTTATACCTAAGGATTGACTAGCTTTTGTTGTCCATGTCCTTGTTTACCTATTTGGGTCGGATTATTACTGCTTAGTCTGATGCTATTGCTCAACTCTAATCAATGAACATGATGTGATTATCTATGATACGCTGTTTTCCCTTCTTATTTATGATTATATTTGTGACCTTCAAGGGGACTCGAGCGGTTTCTCGAGTGCCTCTCCGTAAGGACCTGTTCAATGGATGACCGCCCGGGAAAACAGTGCAACCATGAGGGTGGAATGGGACGCCCTTAGCTGAATAATTGGAGGAACCGGGGTGTAGATCGCTTAGCCGTCGTGCCGTCAATGGGGCTCGGTGTATGCGGCTCGCTCTGCCAAGGTTGATTTGTCCCTTGGGGAGGAGTGCGGTACATTTAGGAAACCTAACGGGTGGCTACAGCCCCGGGGAATCTTTGTAAAGGCTTCGTAGTGAATCCCTGGCCATTCACCTCGGGAGTGAATAAGGGTCTTGCAAGCCTGGGCTAGAGAGGGAATCACGGCTTATGGGTAAAGTGCACCACCTCTGCAGAGTGTTATGAAACTGATATATCAGCCGTGCTCGCGGTTATGAGCAGCCAAGGGAGCTCCAGAGATTAGTGATACTTGATCAGAGATATTTTGGTACAGGTGGCAATGAGATTGATGGTTCTGATTATGATTATGGTAATGGTAAGTGGTATTCTTTCCGTTTGGAAAGGATACGTTGGGCTAATAACTTGGGTTAATGTTAAAACCTGGCTCTCTACTAGTAAGTAATAACCTGACCAACTAAAAGCAACTGCTTGACTTATCCCCACATAAAGCTAGTCCACTATAGCCAAACGGGATGCTTGCTGAGTATGTTGATGTGTACTCACCCTTGCTCTACACACCAAACCCCCCCCCCCAGGTTGTCAGCATTGCAACCACTGCTCAGGAGAAGATGAAGCTGTGGAAGGAGACTTCCAGGAGTTCCAGGACTACGACGAGTTCTAGGTGTGGGTTAGTGGCAACCCCCAGTCGGCTGCCTGTGAAGGCCGTGTTATCTACGTTTCTTTTCCGCACTTTGATTTATTGTAAGGACTATATGGACGTCTCAGACGTATGATGTAATCGACTATTATTTCCCCTTTTAATACTATTTGAGCACTATGTGATGATGTCCATGTTATGTAACTGCTGTGTACGTGAATAACTGTTCCTGGCACGTACATGGTTCGCATTCGGTTTACCTTCTAAAAACCGGGTGTGACAGGTAAGTACTCACCAGAGGAATGCTGGCCACGGAAGAGTTCCTTACGACGGAGCTAAGAACAGAAGAGAGAGGGAGTTGGGGCTACGTGGGTTTTCCGGTGAGCTCGAGTCAAGTGCTTAGTCGCTGATGTGCGGAATGTGGTGACGAAGCAGCGCCCGCACTCAATTTATAGGCCGCCAGCCGTAGTCGGATGAGGATCGAGGATCTCTGGATCGCGCTGGCGAGCATACCGCGCGGCGGATCCCGGTGACAGCGCGGTGATCACCGTTTAACCGGAGTGTGCCACCTTAGTGACTCACTGACATGTCGCCGGGAAATTTTACCGTGGCCGCCGACGACCTATCCGAGCCACGGCAGCATCCTTATCACCGCGAGACAGATCCTTATCCACGGCGTGATCTTTCTGAAAACCGATGAACATGCGCCTGATTCAGTAAAGAGCTTATCTGACAGACCAAGTTGGAGCTCTATTTTCTCCAATTTTTATGTGGTACCTAAGCCAACTTTCTGCATCAAAGTTATACACCTATAATCCATCTTCAACTTTGCCACAATGCTTACCATCAAATAGTCACTGAATCAAATTCAAAATCGAGCTCAAAGTTCACCTCATCACACTGTTACTGAAAATTCAGTCTAGGGGTTGCCTCACAGCCCGACTTTGAGCTTAATTATCTCTGGATTTTTCTTAACAACTGAGCTCACACTCTTAAGCATAGTTGTTCTCCTATGATTGAGCTACAAACTTGATGTGGTGACTTAGGGCAAAAACTCTATAATTTGAAAGTTACAAGGCTCCAAAGTTGAGCTCAAAGGTCTGAAATTCAGACTTAGGCTATTTAGTGTTTAAGAGGTGCTTTTTGCAAATTAGCCCAAAACTTAGGGTTTAGCTTGCAAATTCACATATTTGTGAACCAAAGGACTTAATATGCCTTAACATTGTAGTTTTTACACTTTGGTCCAAATGTGCACTACTTTTGCACATAGACCCCTAGGGTTTGGACTTAGGGTTTTCTAGGGTTCAAATGGAGTTTTTTGGTATCTTAGGGGTATAAATGTGATTCAAGTTCATTTTTGGGAACATTTTATGACTAATCCCCTAAAACTTTTAGGTTTTCTCAACTTGGGTTAGGTTTTACCCCTTTAATCCCTATTTAGGGTTAAGTTCCCTATTCAGGGTTCTATTTGCAAAATGCTATAACAATACAACTTGTTTGAAATTTTTACCTAATGAATGCATTCTAGGTGTGTCAAACATATGCAATGCCAATGTTTATGATGCCATGCTCAAGTTTTAGTTGCAGTAACACCAGTGGTGTTACATCATTCCCCCCATAAAAGAATCTCGTCCCGAGATTAAAAGTCCTAGGGTGAGTAATGGAAAAGGAAATGTGTCACATTTTTATTTCCTTATTTCTGGTACAGGGCAGGGGTGGTGTGGGGTTCACTCTTTATTACAACAACTAAACACACTTTTCAAATTACATGAGGCTAAAAAGCCCGGGAAATTCTTATCTAACAAGTCTTGAGTTTCCCATGTAGCCTCATCTTCAGAATGTTGGTTCCACTGTATCTTGTAAAACTTTAGAGTTTTTCTCTGGGTAACCCTGTCCTTTTGATCCAATACCCGAATGGGATGTTCGGAATATGTCAAGTCTGGTTCAAGGACAACATCTGTCACCTCAACGGTTCGATCTGGAACCCGAAGACATTTCTTCAATTGTGACACATGGAACACATTATGTATAGAAGACAAGGTTGCGAGGAGCTGAAGTCGATACGCCACTGGTCCACATTGCTCAAGTATAGGGAATGGACCAATGTACCTGGGTGCAAGCTTCCCTTTTATCCAAAAACGCGATACCCCCTTCATTGGTGAAACCTTCAGGTAGACATAATCCCCTTCAATAAAATACAAGGGCATTCGCCGTTTGTCTGCATAACTCTTTTGACGAGCTTGGGCTTTCTTCATATTATGAATTATTTTCTGAACCTTTTCTTCGGTCTCTTTTACCATATTAGGCCTGAAGAAGTACCTTTTACCAGGTTCAGACCAATTTAGCGGAGTACGACATCGTCGTCCATATAAAGCTTCAAAAGGTGCCATCTTGATACTTTCTTGATAGCTATTATTATATAAAAACTCCGCTAAAGGCAAACATTCATCCCATTTTTGTGAGAAGTCCAGAACACATGCCCGCAGTATATTTTCAAGTATTTTATTGACCCTCTCAGTCTGCCCACTTGTTTGAGGATGATAGGCCGAACTGTGGAGCAATTTAGTACCCAGGGATTTATGAAGTTCTTCCCAAAATTTGGATACGAATTGTGATCCACGATCCGACACTATAGTCTTTGGAACCCCGTGCAAACTGAGAATGCGAGCAATGTATAATTCCGCATAGGTAAGAACCGGGTAAGATGTCTTGACTGGCAGAAAGTGAGCAATTTTCGTGAGCCGATCAACAATAACCCAGATAGAATCATACCCTTTTGCGGTCCTGGGCAATCCCACAATAAAGTCCAAACTTATGTCTTCCCATTTCCATGTCGGTATTGGTAGAGACTGTAATGGACCGGCAGCTTTCAAGTGTATGGCCTTGACACGTCTGCAGGTGTCACATCTAGCCACATAGCGTGCAATCTCGATCTTCATTTTCGTCCACCAATAATGTTGCTTGAAGTCTTGGTACATCTTAGTGCTTCCGAGATGAATAGAATAGCGACTAAGATGTGCTTCATCAAGAATTTGTTGGCGGACCTCTTCATTCTTCGGCACCACTATGCGGTTATTAAACCATACAATTCCTTGATCATCTTCTTTGAAACATTTGGCTTTTCCAGCCCTCATCTTCTCACGAATGTGTTTCATACCCTCATTATTCCTTTGAGCATCAATTATCCTTTGCAAGAGGATTGACTCAAGCTTTGACTTAGGGTTCCTTGTTGGACCATTCCCAGGTTTAGCTTCTCCATCTCCTGACATAATGTATTGTCAGAGGTCTTCACCGTAAGACAGTGACAGGAAACCTTACGGCTAAGTGCATTTGCCACCACATTGGCCTTGCCTGGGTGATAATGAATTTCCAGTTCATAACCCTTAATAAGCTCAAGCCATCGCCTTTGTCTCATGTTCAACTCTGACTGGGTGAAGATATACTTCAAGCTTTTATGATCTGTATAAATGTGACAGATATTACCCAGTAGATAATGACGCCAAATCTTCAGGGCATGAACCACAGCAGCTAGCTCCAGATCATGAGTTGGATAATGTTCCTCATGTCAGCGCAACTGCCTTGAAGCATACACAATTACTCGGCCTTCTTGCATTAACACACAGCCGAGACCACTGCCTGATGCATCACAATATACATCAAAGGGCTAAGTGATATCCGGTTGAGCCAATACCGGAGCAGTGGTTAATAATGTCTTCAATTGTTCAAAAGCTTCATTACACTTGGAAGACCAATTGAATTTAATATCATTCTTCAATAAACTTGTGATTGGCTTCACAAGCTTAGAAAAATCTGGTATAAATCGGCGGTAATATCCAGCCAGTCCAAGGAAACTTCGGACTTGATGAACAGTGGTTGGGGGTTTCCACTCCAAAATGTCCTTGACTTTGCTGGGATCCACCGCAATCCCCCTGGCAGATAGAACATGTCCCAGAAACTGAATTTCCTCCAGCCAAAACGCGCATTTGCTGAACTTGGCATACAACTGATGTTCTCTCAGGCGCGTTAACACGATCCGTAAATGTTGAGAATGTTCCTCTTCATTCTTGGAATATATTAGAATATCATCAATGAAGACCACCACAAACTTGTCTAACTCGGGCATGAATACCGAGTTCATCAAATACATGAAGTGGGCAGGAGCATTGGTCAAGCCGAAAGACATTACCAGGTATTCAAATAACCCATACCGCGTAGTGAACACGGTCTTTGGTATATCCTCGGGCCGAATACGGATCTGATGATAGCCCGATCTGAGATCAATCTTGGAGAATACCCTCGCCCTGGTCAGTTGATCAAATAAAATGTCAATCCTCGGAAGAGGGTACTTGTTCTTGATAGTGACCTCATTCAGGGGTCGATAATCCACACACATCCGTAAAGTTTGATCCTTCTTCTTGACAAATATGGCTGGACAACCCCCATGGTGACGAGCTTGGCCGGATGAATCCTTTCTCAAGTAGATCTTGTAATTGAATCTTCAATTCTGCCAACTCATTTGGAGGCATACGGTACGATCTTCGAGAAATGGGAGTCGTACTGGGCTTCAACTCAATTACAAACTCTACATCCCTTTCTGGTGGCAATCTAGGCAAATCCTCTGGAAAGACATCGGGAAACTCGCATACTACCGAAATATCCTTGATTTTTGGTATAGTAGCTTCATAAACTCTGCCAGTAGCTTGGGTTGGAATGGGGATAGGCAATAGAATTTCTTCTTGATTATGACTCACCCTGATGGTTCTCTGATCAGTGTTGAGAGTTGCTTTATGTTTGGCTAACCAATTCATGCCCAAAATGACATCTATGTCTTGGCCTTTCAGAACGATCATATTGGTGGGAAAGTCCCGTCCGGCCAATGTTACGGGCACTTGATAGGCCACTTCTCTAGTAAAGATTTGTCCCCCAGGTGAGTGAATTTTAAACCCTTCTTTTGATTCATGGCATGAAATGCAATGTTGCTCCACAAATTTCTTGCTGATGAATGTATGCGAAGCACCAGAATCAAAGAGAATAACTGCGGTATGATTGGCCACAAGGAACGTACCCATCATTACCGGCTCTCCGTCCGGTGTAGTGGCCACTTGCGTATAATATATGCGTCCCGTCTTCTTGGTATTTTTGCCCATAGTATTTCCCTTGACTTGAGATGAATTCCCAGATCCTTGCTAATTATTTGACTGGTTTTGCTTTGGATAAGGGCAACCCTTGATGAAATGCCCAGATTTGCCACAATTGAAACATCCAGTTGATGAACTGGGCAGAGCAGGGAATCGAGTGCCTGGGGCACCCGGCTAACTTGATGCAGTGGGGGCATTATTGGGACGAATAATTATTGGCTGCTTAAAAGGGAAGGAGGGTGGACGAGAGAAATAGTGATTCTGGTTGGAAGGCCGGAGAACAAACCGTTGCCTTTTCACCGGGCCCTGACTAGGCCTGTCACCTCCAAATCCCTTAGATTTTCCGACACCTGCATACTTCACTTCTACTGCCAATGTTGTACTGACAGCTCTTCCATAAGTAAGATCTATGCAGGTTGCCATCTTTCTTTGCAATCGATCATTTAAACCTCTCATAAAACAATTTTTCTTCTTCAGATCGGTGTTCACTTGATCGATTGCATACTATGATAGATGATTGAACTTATTGAGATACTGATTAAGAGTATCCCCTCCTTGCTTCAGCTTCATAAATTCTTCTTGCTTCATGTGAAGAACACCTTCTGGGATATAGTGTTCACGGAAGGCCACCTTGAATTCTTCCCATGTTATCTGATGATTGGCCGGTTGAACGGCCATGAAATTTCCCCACCAGGTGCTCGCAGGGCCGCACAGTTGCTGGGCTACGAATAAAGGCTTCTGGGTTTCCGAACAGCGCAGATGTTCGAATTTTTGCTCAATAACCCGAATCCATTCGTCGGCTTCTAACGGGTCTTCAGCTTTGACAAACAGCGGTGGACGTGTCTCTGAGAAGTCCAAGTAAGAGGTTTCACGGGGGCCCTATTGATAACCCCGCCCGCCTTTGTTGCTGAAACTGTTGACCCACCATCTCTCTCAGAAAACGGGTATTATCCGCAGTCGCATTCACCAAGGCGGCAATCGCCTCGGCAAGTGTGGGAGGGACAGGAGGTGGATTTGGGGTAGACTCCCTCCCACTGGAGGTTCCAGGTGCATCCTGTGATCGGGTCTTGGACGGCATCTATGGCAACAAACATTTGAAAGCAAATATAATATGCCAAAGACAAAACCATCCAATTTACATTACCAAAAAGAGTAACGTTACAGACTCGATTTTATACAACAGGAGTACAGTACCCATTATACAATAGTACAACCTATTATACAATACGCTACTTCTATTTCTACTACTACACCACTATTCCTGCTTCTGGTTGCTCCTGGCAGCCTCGTCGTCGGGTGTGGGAGACCATTCATCGACCAGCCTCATAGAAGGAGGGGGCTTAAAAAGGTCTAGCTC
Source organism: Zea luxurians (assembly GCA_029449295.1). Taxonomy (NCBI): domain Eukaryota; kingdom Viridiplantae; phylum Streptophyta; class Magnoliopsida; order Poales; family Poaceae; genus Zea; species Zea luxurians. The sequence goes on along the minus strand of JAOPSE010000041.1, from coordinate 9,927,240 downwards.
ACCACCAAGCGCTTCTCCCGCAACGTGCGAGGGTCCGGCTTCCGACCCGACAGGATCTGTAGGTGCACTGGGATGTAGTTGCGAATACAGTACATGGACTTCCTCATGTAGGGTATTGCAATACGCCTGCAAGTTGTCAATGGCAGATCTAAGTTCCTCGACTCGGGCTCGAGCCTTTGCTTCCTTAGCCCAGGCCACTGAACGAGACTGTACTGCCCAGTCGAGCGCTAAATCCCGATCAGCAAGCTGATCCTGCAGACGGCGGATGTAACCTCTCAATTCGTTTATTCTGTCGCCATCCGCGACCCATATGCTGGTCCTGCGTTGCAGTTCCGTTTGAAGCTGATTTACTCGGGCTTCAAGATCCCCAATCGGATCGTTGCTTCCGCTACTACTATCCTCGTGCCGTGGAGCAAGTTGGTGACGAGGTACACCAATTGGGCCAGTTGACTTGCGCGCGGTCTTCCTCGTGCGCGGCGGCATTTTTCTAAGGGGGAAATTTTATTAGTATGGTTCTTAGCATGATGCATGTATAATTACAGAACCAACCTTAGTTGATTCATACCTTCTATACATTGCACTCCTCCTATCTGGTCTTTCATATAGATTCTTCAGATATGAGGGATAAGAATGAAAGAAATCTTTCTAGGTAAGTTTTTAGAAAATCCTTTTGAAGATGCCTCAGAATATCTGCAGAGAAGGGCTTCGCTCCGATACCAGCTGTGACGGAACCTCCCAAGTCATTAGGCCCACCTACAGTTGTCCTTGTTCAACAGACATCAGACAACCCTGTAGATGTTCTTGAATCACTTGACAAGTTCGGTATCTTCTTTCTTACCTTTCCAGGAACGTTTCACCCGTCTTGCAGACACTGCAGAACATTGGAGATATAGAAATGCGGAAGTGATTACATAAACTTACATTTATTTAGAAAGTAAGATCAAGTTGCTTATTACAGACCAGAGTTATAAAACGAGTGCTGAGTAGTATTATTACAATACCAAGGGAGGCAAAAACTCCTCCCGATAAGTTCTTACATAAAAGTTTCTTATGGAGGACCATGTCCTCCCACAGCTTCACTCTTGTTTTTCTTCATTCGGAACCACCTTGGTACAAAAGCAACAAAAATTTGCTTCTTCCTCACCTAAAAACAACGAGGGAATAAACCCTGAGTATGGAATTACTCAGCAAGTCTTACCCGACTAAAGAAAAGACTCTCAAGGGTATGCTGGTTATAAGGGAGTCAAGGTAGGGTATCTCAAGATCAAAGACTCTGTTTAGCATAAATGCTTACTAAGAGTGGATCCTTAAAAATCCAGTTTTATCTTCAGGTTAGGTAAACTTACCTACATCTAGAGTTCTTTCTACCCTAGTTCAAACACTTGTCCTGCACTAGCCAGTTTCTCATAAATCCCTTCATCTTTAGTGGAATTCTACGTATAAGTCAGTGACCAAGTCTCCATAACCGCGGAGGTACGACGATCCGAATCGATTATACTCAGCTGAGGATCTCCAATCACACGACATATGTAGCACTTAACCCTTGCATATGTCAACCCGCCACCGGGGTTCTTAAGACCAGATCAGGTTCACGCAAACCGAGAGCACAGATACACCACCGTCCAGCCTCTTGCTACGGAGGGTACACGCTACTCTCGCCACCGCTCCACGCCCATTTCGTGTTATCTTATTCTGGCCTTAGTCTGCCCGAGGCAAGGCTTACCCATGACGAGGCATGTGACCAGTTAAAGGGTCCTCGGTCATCAGGCCAACATCGACACGGTCCTTAATCGACTCAGATGGAGACACTACATCGAGACTCTCTTCTCGTACAAGTCACCCGCCCGGTCTCAGCTTAATCATTTACCTAAAAACTTGGTACCTGGCAGAGGTACATCTTTTCCGATGTTGAACCCATCATGGCCATGATGGATCCACCATCAAGTTTTATTTCCAAAAACATCCCTCCCACTTTGCCAATCATCTTTTGTAAACAAAACCTTTTGTTTTGCTAGAGCAATACTAAGCATAGTAAAAACCTTTTGTAAAACAGGGTATCAAGGAGAGTAATCAAGATCAAGGAAGGTGATGCCGGAATTGTTTAGCAATCAACTCCTATTACTTAATGCAGCAAGTAAGTGAAAAAGATTTAAAAACATCAAGGAAGGTGGCAAATGCACCGGGGCTTGCCTTCATTAGTAGGTGAGTCAGGCTCAGGCCCGCAGATGTCAAAGTAGAGACAAGTCCCTGCCTGAGATTCCAAAGGTGGTGGTGTCTTCTCTTCGGTCACTTCAATCTCTTCGTTTTCTAAACATAATCATACATATGTATATAAGAATGAATGACATGTAATGCTCATGAGAGTGCAAAGATAAGAATTTATTATCTAAGGTCTTGAATACAATTTTCCTTCACGGAACTCCGAGAACTTAGGGTTTCCGGAGTCAGTAAAGGAGTTCACAGGGCAGGGGTGGGGGTTTTAGGTTCTAGTTAACAAACAAGGTCCAAATCAAACCAAACTCTACCCAAGGCTTCTAAATAATGTGTAGGACTTATATAAAAAGTTTGATCATTTTTGGAATTACCATATATTTTCTAAAAATCCAGAACTAATGCTTTGAACTACTTTAAATGCCTTAAAATTCCTTATTTAACCTAAAAATCATGAAACTATTTTTATTAACTACTATGGAAAATAAGAAGTCTAACAAAATTAGTTTGACAATTTTATGAATTTTCTATAATTTTCTACATATTTCTAAAGCTGGACAGAAAAAGAAAAGGAGAAAGTTTGAACAGTGCTGGGCTGAAATCAAACCAGGCGGCCCAGGCCCACGCGGAATCGCGCGCGCGCCCGCGCCCGCACTGGCATCTTTACAGAAAGGGCCTCGACTTACTGATCATTCCGAAGCGGGTTCAATCACTATTGCATGAGTCGCTGACAATTCCCAGAAAGGTCCCCCGGGTTCTACTCATTTACACCGACCAACCCACGACGAAGAACAGACCTCGCTGCACTCCGGCGAGCTTATTCCGACCGGACGACGCCACGGCTGGAGCTCTCGTGCGACAGGGGCGCAATTAAACCTTTACCGAACACTTCCCCTCCATTAATTTCACCAAGGGGCATTGAATTGATTAGTTCACGGTGACCGAGCGGATGGGCAAGGGGATGAACGTGTTCCGATCAAACAGCGACGAGGATGGCCAAATTGAGGCTGGGTAAAGGTTCACGGGTTCTCCAGGGTCCATGGACACACTTTGGTTTGGGCAGAACAAGACCCGAAGAGCGGGTCGACAGTGAGGGGGTTACGGCGGCATTCTACAGAGCAGGCGCGCGTTCTGGTGAAAGGCTTCGGCCGAATTTCGATTGGTTGGTACTGGGAGCAATTGGGGGCTAACAACAAGCAAGAACATGAAACAATTGGGTAAGTACTCACCCAAGGAATGCTGGCCACGGAAGAGTTCCTTACGGCGGAGCTAAGAACATAAGAGAGAGGGAGTTGGGGCTACGTGGGTTTTCCTGTGAGCTCGAGTCAAGTGCTTAGTCGCTGATGTGCGGAATGTGGTGACGAAGCAGCGCCCGCACTCAATTTATAGGCCGCCAGCCGTAGTCGAATGAGGATCGGGGATCTCTGGATCGCGCTGGCGAGCATACCGCGTGGCGGATCCCGGTGACAGCGCGGTGATCACCGTTTAACCGGAGCCTGCCACCTTAGTGACTCACTGACACGTCGTCGGGAACTTTTACTGTGGCCACCGACAACCTATCCGAGACACGGCGGCATCCTTATCGCCGGCGAGACAGATCCTTATCCACGACGTGATCTTTCCGAAAACCGATGAACAGTGCGCCTGATTCAGTAAAGAGCTTATCTGACAGACCAAGTTGGAGCTCTATTTTCTCCAATTTTTATGTGGTACCTAAGCCAAGTTTCTGCATCAAAGTTATACACCTATAATCCATCTTCAACTTTGCCACAATGCTTACCATCAAATAGTCACTGAATCAAATTCAAATCGAGCTCAAAGTTCACCTCATCACACTGTTACTGAAAATTCAGTCCAGGGGTTGCCTGACAGCCCGACTTTGAGCTTAATTATCTCTGGATTTTTCTTAACAACTGAGCTCACACTCTTAAGCAAAGTTGTTCTCCTATGATTGAGCTACAAACTTGATGTGGTGACTTAGGGCAAAAACTCTATAATTTGAAAGTTACAAGGCTCCAAAGTTGAGCTCAAAGGTCTGAAATTCAGACTTAGGCTTTTTAGTGTTAAGAGGTGCTTTTTGCAAATTAGCCCAAAACTTAGGGTTTAGCTTGCAAATTCACATATTTGTGAACCAAAGGACTTAATATGCCTTAACATTGTAGTTTTTACACTTTGGTCCAAATGTGCACTACTTTTGCACATAGGCCCCTAGGGTTTGGACTTAGGGTTTTCTAGGGTTCAAATGGAGTTTTTTGGTATCTCAGGGGTATAAATGTGATTCAAGTTCATTTTTGGGAACATTTTATGACTAATCCCCTAAAACTTTTAGGTTTTCTCAACTTGGGTTAGGTTTTACCCCTTTAATCCCTATTTAGGGTTAAGTTCCCTATCCAGGGTTCTATTTGCAAAATGCTATAACAATACAACTTGTTTGAAATTTTTACCTAGTGAATGCATTCTAGGTGTGTCAAACATATGCAATGCCAATGTATATGATGCCATGCTCAAGTTTTAGTTGCAGTAACACCAGTGGTGTTACACCGCCCATGCGCCCTTGGTGCCTCACAGGCGGGTCCTGCCTGTCGACACCAACCCGCGCACCGCTCTCTCTCTCTGTCCTGCCGACCCCACCTGTCAGCTCGTCCCCAACCTCTTGCCCACGATCCCCCGCCGGGGAAGCGCCCATGACCGCGCGATTTTTGGTCACCTCTGCACGTCCCCGCCCCTTTTGAGCCCCGCGCCCCGCTTGCCCACCTTCCCCCGCTCACTTGCACCCTCAACCGAACCCTATCACCCTCTCTCTCGCTCTGCGCGCGCGACCAGAGAGCTTCGCCACTCCCCACCGTCGACTGTCGTCCATTCTGCGTTCGTCGTCCAGCCCGCACTCCGTCTGTTGCCTTAGTGAGTTCCACATTGCCGTCAGCTACTCGGGACACCCTCTGGTTTGCCTGGTCCGCGCTCACCGGAGCGTTTCTTACGCATCCGGAGTCCCACCACCGTCGACCCAAGGCTCCATCACACCCCGCCATTCTCCAAGCGTCCCGGAGTTCGCACTCGAGGTGAGCACCCTTCCCATGCCTTTATTTCACCAAGTATCGCCCCAGAGCCCGCGCAATTGCTCACCGGAGTTAGTTGCGCCGCAGCGGAACTTTTCCCACTGCGGTCTACGTTCTCTAGCGCCCCTGTGCCGATTCTGCGCCCACGGTCGTGTTCGCCATGTCGCCCTAAACATGTCTGACACTTTCCCTAAGCCCCTAGAGCCTCGCCGTGGCTGTCCCCCTCGTCTCCGGCGAGCCCTCGTCGCGGGACCAAGTGGCGCCACCACGCTCATGTCCGGCCCCCTACCGTTGGATCCCGGGCATCCGTCCGAGATCTAACGGTTTAGGTTTCATCAGTGCGATTCTAATCTTAGCCCTCCGATCTAGATCCGACCACTCTTCTCTCTCCCCCTCACCCGCGCCCCTGCCGCTGGGCCCGGCTGGTCAGCCCGCCCTAGTTCGCTGACACCCCGTCCCCACCTGTCAGTCGTGTCCGTGCGCTCGCGCCCGCGCGCGCGTCAGTGGGATCTAATCCTGTCCGTTGATCTCTTATCTGATGGTCGAGATCACCCCATACCCCTTTGCGTGTATGTTTTACTTAAGAGACCCTCGGATTTTAGGAAATCGACCCATCGTCATGAGTTTTAGCGCGTAGACCCCTGGTTTCTTTTAAATAGCCCCCTGTGCTTTTATTTAATCACAGAATTAGCCCTAATTTCATATTTTAAACTTCAAAACTTGTTTATTTCATATCTTTTTCATATGAACTCCAAATTTAGTGGTTCAAATTGTAAAATGTTCATGAAATTATTCTCTATCCAAATAAATTATGTTCATCTATAATCTGTACACTTCAATTTTACACCTAGAATTTAAGATTAATGTATGTGTTTATTTACTCATTTAATGAAATAGATAAAAGGAAAGCCCTAGAAGTTGACGTATATTTAATCTTGTGAGATTAATAATATGTATTACATGAATTCATCTCTGGTTTAACTTTTAGGTCTCAATAAAATGAATAGAATTTGGTTATGTAATTATGGACAACACTTAAAGAATAATCAATTCCTAAATGAGATTAGTTCATCTTATAATTTAATCTTTTTCTTTGTTTAATTACTACTTTACCTTTTTGAGGTGTGTTCCAAACACTTAGAGAGTAATCAATTCCTAATTAAGATTAGTTTATTTTATAATTTGATCTCATTCTCCTTTATTTAATACTATACCTTTTGAGATGTGCTCCAATGTTTGTACATGCTTGATGTGCTGTTCATTTGTACTTTCCAAATGTATTGAATGTATGATCGCTTTATTTAGACAACGAGCAGCCCGTGGTTCCTGAGTGTGTTGCCAAAGATCCCTCTGAGCAACAACCTGGTGAAGGCAAGTGTCCTCAGACCTATCATGTCCTACTTTACTTTATAATTCACTGTCCCGCATTACATTATTGAAACTTAAGGATTGACTAGTCTGTATTTACCTTACCCTTGTTTACCTTTTTTTGGGTTAATCATGATTAGGTTATGCTATTTCTTTAACTTAATCAATGAACATGATTTGATTATTTATGATACGATGATGTTATCCCGATGAGGTTTTTGTGATTACTTTAGGGGACTCGGGCCGTTTCCTGAGTGCCTCTCCGTAAGGACCTGTTTGGGGAGTGACAACCTGGGAGAACAGTGCAACCATGAGGGTGGAATGGGATGCCCTTAGCTGATTAATTAGAGGAACCGGAGGAGTAGTTGGCTTCGCTGAAGGGCCGTCAATGGGGTCCGGGCACAGTACTTGCTCTGCCGAGGCTGGTTGCAGAGGTTCTTGATTTGGTTTTGTTAGTCACCCTTCCTTTAGGGAGATGTATTGTGTTTATCAAAATGGAGAAACCTAACGGGTGACTATGACCTCTGGGAAATCTTTGTAATGGTTACGTTGTGAGACCCTGCTAGGTCACCTTGGTAGTGATCAATGGGGGGGCTAGAACCCCGGGCAGAAAGGGAATCACGACTTGTGGGTAAAGTGTGTGACCTCTGCAGAGTGTTAGAAACTGGTATATCAGCCGTGCTCACGGTTAAGAGCAGCCTTGGGATCCTCTTTGATTAGAAGAACTTTGGTTACTTTTATGAAGATGGTTAACAATAATGGTTATAATTTTGATCTCTGGTATTTCCTCTTGGAGGGAGTGCTTCTGGGTAATAACTGGGTTTATTACTAAAATTTGGCTCTACTTATAGTAATAAAACTTGACCAGCTAAAAGCAACAGCTTAACCTTAACTCCACATATAGCTAGTCCACTTTAGCCAAACGGGACATTTGCTGAGTACGTTGTTGTGTACTCACCCTTGCTTTACAAACCACCCCACCCCAGGTTGTCCCCACTGTACTCAGTGCTCAGGAGGTGATGCTGGCAACATGGAGGACTTTGAGGAGTTCCAGGACTACGATGAGTTCTAGTTTATTTTAGTGGCAAACCCCCAGTCAGCTGCTAGTGTAGGCTTATCTTCTATGTTTCATTTCTCCGCACTTTGATATTAATGTTGGACACCATGGATATGTATTAGACTTTATGGATGTCTTGGACATCTTGATGTAATTAAAGTACCTTTCTGCTATTTACTTTGAGCATTGTGTGATGATGTCCAATTATGTAATGAATGTGTACGTGAGTTCTGATCCTGGCACGTACATGGTTCGCATTTGGTTTGCCTTCCAAAATCAGGTGTGACATCGGTTGAGCCGATTTTTAAACTGGCTGAGCTGGTTTTCAAAAACTGGCTGAGCTAGTTTTCAAACTGGTTGAGCTGGTTTTTAGAAAACTAAACAGAACCTTGGGAAGTCTGAGTGGGAAATAAAAGTAGTTTTTCCAAGAGCATTCATGATCCAATAAAATGTTTTCTTAGAGGATTTTGAAGAGGTTTGGACTGAGCTCATCACAATAACTTACACAAATTTTGCGGATCCCTCTTAATTGAATGGTAATTCCTATGACTCAAGAATTGTAAAATTTAAACTATCGTTGTTCACAAGCACTTGAAGCACACCATATGATGTAGATTTTTAATCCGCTATGCTTTCCCGTTTGTGTACATATGGAATCTGTGCCCCTCCGATCTTTAAGTAATTGTATACATACTAGGAGCAAACTTGTTAGAGACTCTGTTTGTTTTGTCATTTAATCACCAAAACCCTCAGCCAGGGTTGATTGCACTTACATTCTCGCCCTTTTTGGTGATTGATGCCGAAACAAACTAGAGTAGATATAAAAAATGACTAGCGAGATTGTGAATACTTGTGTATGTGTGGCTCCCCTAAATATGTGCATATGTTTTGTAATCTTCATATTGACTTGATATGTCAATTATGCAACACATTTAGAGGGAGTGAATGATCAACACATCTCACAATTATTCGAGGGGTGCAACAATGTTATATGAGAGATGATGATGCAAATGACATACTTACACAATTTCATCATGGCATGGCATAACACATATCATAGGAGATCATGATGAATAAAGCTTATGGCATAGAGGATCATAAAAAATACTAGCTATTACAATAAGGATCATCATCACATAACATAGTTTATGGCCCTAGGCCATCATCACAAGCACAACTAAATGTAAAGTTATTACAGGCCATCATTTTTCATTACAAAAATAAAATAGTTCAGCAATTCAGCCCCTTGGGCTACCAACCCAACAACTACCCAACAACCCTTCTCCCCATTTTTGGCAGCGAGCACTAAAAAACAGGAGCAGGCACAACCACAAATCACCAAGATGGAGAAGGATCAAATAACCAAGATGCCAGATTAACAACAAAGTTTTCCTCCCCGGGGTTAGCAGGAGGAGGAGTGCTACCTGATGGATCCTGGGGGAGGATAAGAAGATGAGGGGCCCAGATCACCCTGGTGGGGAGGCGGGACAAACTGATCTCTATCATTAAAGAATTCTTCCTCAACATCTTCATCTTCAGCAGACATGAATGGAACACCATATGCCTGTTGGTGCCATTCATTGATATCAGGAGGGGGTGCATGAAGAGGCACATCAGGCGAGCGGGGAGCAAAAGGAATTCCCATAGAGATGGACTGATGACGGAGATTGTCATCCGTCTCCCGCTGTCGCCTTGCCAGCTCATGCACGTCAGCAGATATGTCCCTGCACATAGAGAAAAAGGCTGCAATCCCATGAGCCAACCTGGCCCCCAGGCCGCGACCTCGACCACGACCACGACCACATGGAGTGGAAGAGCCACGACCAGGGGAAGGATGGGAGGGACCAGCTGAGGTCTGCTCACAAGAGCTAGCAGGAGCCTTCTTCATCCTGCCAGCGGGATTATTGGGATCAATCCAAAAGGGGGTGTAAGAGAGATGTCTGGTGCCCTTTTCATATCTGATTTGGGTGACAACCTCAATCATCTTCATGATGTAGGGGGCATGCAGACAACCTTTGAGTGGAGAGCAAGAGGCATGAATGATTTCTTGCCAGAATGTTCATTTGATTTCCTCTTTTTGGAATGAGAGTCATTCTGAAAAGAGAGTTGAGATATCTATAGTATTTATGCATGTTGGTGGACTTCCAGTACTCATCATTTTCAGAAAAATGAAGATCTTTGGCCTCAGCTCTAGTGGGAGGGCAAAAATCATGAATTTTGACCTTGTCTCTAGCTATGTCATTATCAGAGAATCCCAAGATATGTGCAAATCTTCTATAGCTGACCTTGTACCAACTTCCTTCAATATAAAAATTCATGTAAGGAAAGTTGTAAGGACTTTCCTCATCTGCATTTTTGATCCATAAGGTGGAGTAGAATTGAGCAATGATTTTATCATTCCAATCAAAGTGGAAGGTCATGATATTCTTCATATTCTTCTGTTCACAGGCCCTCAGAGCTAACGACATCTCTCTATCGCCAATGCCTTCACAGCCATCCCTGTTGATATAACGTTGATGCAAAATGGGTTGATGCTTCTTGGGAAGAATAATCATATTAGAGAAATCTACATGCAGTAGAATCCAAAAATGATTACCTCCAATCCGGATGTCTCTCACTCGGAGGGCTGGATTTTGAAAACGTATATCATGAAGAAGGGTTGACCCTCCGCTGGCACTGAAGTCTGTGATTTCTTCATTGGGGGATCTCCTGGATTGAGCCTTATGAAGAACCAACCCACGAACAATGAGAGCATCATCGGAAGAAAGATCTATAACATCATCTTTTCCGCCTTCATCATCACTGGAAGGCTCCCATGCTTGTGGATTAGTCGCGGGACGAGAGCGACTAGAAGGGGTTCTAGCCGTACGCCAGTGACTTCCCTGAGACCTAGAGGCCTCAACTCCCATCATGACATTTCTAGATCCTCTGCCACACTTGGATCAGGACCGTGAGGGCACCTTCTCACGAATCTTAGGGGAACTATCATCCGAGTCGGATTCGATGATAGACGGATTCTGTCGACGAACCATCCTTGAGACCAAACAAGATACACACGGTGAGAGAGGTATTGATGTTCAAGGAATTAAAGAACATATTTGAGGAGAATCAAGTGTAATATTCGGCATGTATTTCAACCGTTCATGTGAACAGTCCAACTACAATGAGCAATACCCACAGATTCATCTTCAAAACTATGTTCACGACAATGAGGACTGATTAAGTATGAATCAAACACCTAAACCTAACTCCTCCTTGAAGATAATCCCAAGAGATTCATGAAATACATAGATCGAGTCAAAATGGGGAAAAGATAAAATTACCTTGATATGAGAAACCTTCCACACAAATCCCGAAAGGATGAGGAGAAGAAGTGGAGGAGCTTGAGGGGAGCAAATCCACAACTTTTATCCCAAGATTTTGGAGCGATTTGAGTGTATTTTGGAGGGATTTGAGATGAGGGGGAGAGAGAGAGAACCCGAGGAGAGGAGGCGTCGGCTGTGAGAAGAACTGAGGAGAGAGAGAAAGAGGAAAGAGGAAAGAGGAAAGGAGAGGAAAAAGGGGGCGGTAGAGCAGGCTGCCCAAAATCGATTCAGCCGGTCTGAAAACCGGCTCAACCGGTTTTGCTGCAGCACGCTCAGAAGGTGTTAGCAGAAATAGGACTAGCGCGCAGACTGCTGACAGACTGACAGCGCAGACTGCAGACACACTGACAGTGCAGTCGCCGAGACCCTAAAAAGCGGTTCAGCCGGTTTTTGAACCGGCTCAACCGGTTTTCACCAGAGTGAAACCAGTTGAGTGGCTGGCTGAGCCGGTTTACTCAACAAGGTTTCAGTAAGAGCCAAATATGGCTAAGAATACAAGCAAAATTTATGTATTGACCATTTTTAACATTTTATACAATAAAAGTAAGATTTTAAATGTAATTTTGTGTCACAAAAATTCATGCAAATCAATAATGATTTAAGTATTATTTATTAAGACACGTTTCGAGAATCCAAGATATTTAGTTCACTCCTTAGAAAGCAAAACCTAGACTCATTGAGAGGTTTAATGAAGATATCGGCTAGTTGATTTTCGGTGCTCACATGGAATAATTCGATATCTCCTTTGGCTTCATGGTCTCTCAAAAAATGATGTCTAATATCAATATGTTTAGTTCTAGAGTGTTGCACAGGATTATTTGCAAGTTTAATGGCACTCTCATTGTCACACATCAGTGGAATTTTGTTAAACTCACAACCAAAATCTCTTAGGATTTGCTTCATCCATAACAATTGTGCACAACATGCACCAACTGCTATGTACTCAACTTCTGCAGTAGAAAGTGAAACACAATTTTGTTTCTTGGAACTCCATGACACTAAGGACCGCCCAAGGAATTGGCAAGTGCCAGTAGTGCTTTTCCGATCTACTTTGCAACCGGCATAATCAGAGTCAGAATAGCCAAGTAAATCGAAAAAGGGGCCTTTAGGATACCACAATCCTAGGTTTTGGGTGTGTACTAAGTATCTCAAGATTCTCTTAACGGCTACAAGATGACATGCTTTTGGATTTGCTTGAAAACAAGCACACATGCACACACTTAACATTATATCGGGCCTAGATGCACACAAATAAAGTAGTGAACCTATCATTGATCTATAGAGCTTTTGATCTACCAGTTTACCTTCTTCATTTAGGTCGAGATGCCCATTTGATGTCATAGGGGTCTTGATGGGCTTTGCCTTTGCCATACCAAACTTTTTCAACATATCTTGAGTGTATTTGGTTTGACACAAGAAAGTTCCTTCCCTTAACTACTTGACTTGAAATCCCAAAAAGAACTTGAGCTCACCCATCATAGACATCTCGAACCTGTTCGTCATTACCTTACTAAATTCTTCATAAAATTTCTCATTAGTACTACCAAATATAATGTCATCGACATATATTTGGCACACAAATAATTCAATATCGACTTTGCGAGTAAATAAAGTAGAGTCAGCTTTTCCTATTTCAAAACCATTTTAAGTAGGAAATCTTTAAGACATTCATACCAAGCTCTAGGGGCTTGTTTAAGCCTGTAAAGCGCTTTGTGAAGGAGAAAAACATGGTTTGGCTTTCTTGGATCTTCAAATCCTGGCGGTTGCTCCACATAGACTAGCTCTTCTAGTGGCCCATTTAGAAATGCTCTCTTGACGTCCATTTGATACAACTTGAAATCATGATTAGTAGCATAGGCAATTAATATTCTTATTGATTCTAACCTTGCTACTAGCGCATAGGTTTCCCCAAAATCAAGTCCCTCCACTTGAGTGAAACCTTGAGCAACCAACCGTGCTTTGTTCCTTGTAACGACACCATGTTCATCTTGCTTATTTCGGAAGACCCACTTGGTTCCAATCACATTTTACTTAGGACTTTCCACTAAGGACCAGACTTCATTCTGAGTAAAGTTATTTAGCTCCTCTTGCATTGCAATATCCAATCCAGATCACCTAGTACTTCTTCAACCTTAAGTGGCTCAAGAGAGGAAACAAACGAGTAAAATTCACAAAAGTTTGCTAAACGAGATCTAGTTGTTACCCCTCTCTTGATGCTGCCAAGGATGTTATCCACTGGATGATCTCTTTGGATGGTATGGTGAACTCGAGGATGGGGCACTAATGGTTGTCTTTGAATTTGCCCATCATCATCCTCTTGATCAAGAGGAACTTCACTAACAACCACTTCAGGTTCATCTTCCACAAATGTTGGCAACTCTTGTGGTTGATGAACTTCCTCAAGGATTGGATGAGTTGAGGTTGATGTGTTTGCTTGGGTGTAGGATTTATCACCCACCACCTTTGTGCCCATATCAATGACCTCATTTGTCATCCAAAAAGTTCCTTCGTCATTGTTCTTCTCTTGTGGCCTCACTTCACCTATTGCAAGCTTCTTTATGGCCTCATAAGGTGATTTTTCATTTCCTACAATATCACTAGAAATATGCCCTTGCGAGCCATTAGATTCATCAAACGTCACATCTATTGCTATTTCAACAAGACCGGTGGTGTTGTTGAAAACATGATATATGTGCACATTTGATGCATAACCAAGCAAGAAACCCATGTCCACTCTAGGAGCAAACTTCGAGCTCTTGACTTTCTTGTTAAGAATGAAACATTTGCAACCAAAGACTCTAAAGTAATCAACTTTAGGTTTGTTACTGGTGAGAAGCTCGTAGGCAGTCTTCTTATAAATCTTATGAAGATAAAGACGGTTGATTGCATGACAGGCGTTGTTGACCGCCTCTGCGCAGAAGTTGTCAGGTGTCTTGTATTCATCCAACATGGTTCTAGCAGCTTCGATTAGTGTTCGATTCTTCCTTTCCACCACACCATTTTGTTGTAGAGTTTAGAGGACCGAGAACTCATGTTTGATCCCTTCTTCGCCTAAGAACTCTTCAACACCTATATTCTTGAACTCCGTCCCATTGTCACTTCTCACTTTTTTTATTTTTAACTCAAACTCATTTTGAGCTCTTCTCATAAACTTCTTCAATGTCTCTTAGGTTTCACCTTTATCACTAATAAAACCTAGGTGAAGCGAGAAAAATCATCAACAATGACTAATCCATACTTACTGCCTCTAATACTTATGTAGGCCACTGGACCGAATAGGTCCATATGAAGAAGCTCCAAAGGCCTCTTAGTTGTGACCACATTCTTTGATTGATGTGGAACGCCATGTTGTTTTCCTGCCTAACATGCGCCACAAATCCTATCTTTCTCAAACACAACATTTGTTAGTCCAATGATGTGATTATCCTTTTGAAGTTTGGCCAAGTTCCTCATGCCAACATGAGCTAGCCGGCGATGCCACAGCCAACCCTTGTTAGATTTTGCCACTAAACAAGTCTCAGGCATCACCTTACTTGTTATGAAATCAACAAGATAAAGTTTGCCCTTCAAGTGACCTGTAAAAGCAACGGAGGCATCCTCCCTTCTAAGGATCTTCACATCCACATTAGTAAATAGACAATCATATCCCATTCCACAGAGCTGTGAAATAGACATCAAGTTATAGCTTAATGAATCAACTAACAAAACATTTCAGAGTGACTGGTGGTCAGAGATGGGGATGTTACCAATACCAATCACTTCACTCTTGCCACTATCTCCAAACACAATTTCTTGTGCTTCTTGAGTTAGTTGCAAGGAGTGAAACATGTCTTTCTCCTCGGTCATGTGATTTGTACATCCACTGTCAAGCACCCAGCTTGACCCACCAGAGGAGTAGACCTGCAAAACAAGTTTAAGCTATGCTTTTAGGTACCCAAATTGAATTGGGTCCTGCAGTGTTAGTTATCGCCTTGGGTACCCACACACTCCTTTTCATAACCTTTCTCTTTGTGTAGGCACCCACATATTTCACAATCAGTTTTCCTGAATCCTAGGTCAACATATAATCACAAAGGTAAGAGTGAGAAATGGGAGCTCTAAACTTTTCTCCATTTGTGGAGACAACATCCTTTATCTTATCCTTTGTGTGACTCAAGTTTACCTTCACTTGAGTTGACTTGTCATTTGAGGAATGAATCCTCCCCAAGGCATCATATAGGGTAGTTCCTTCTATGAACTTGGGAAATCTCCACCCCTTATGCTCTATGCTAGGGTTCACCTTGTATTAGTTATACCCAAGCCCCTTTCTCCCATTGTTGGGCTTCAAGGACTTTTACTTGGGTTCAACTTTCTTTAACCCATCATTGCTAGAGCATTTCTTCAATATTTCCTTGACTTTAACCTGTGAGCTTTCCTTCCTTGCATGGTTAGTCAAGCAACAAGAAGCATGATATTTTGTACAATATTTGCAAATATTACTATTTGAGGAGCTAGCCTTAGACTTTGCCACAAAGATAAAGCGTTGAAGTTCTTGCAACTTTCAAGTTGCATTTGGAGTTCTTGATTTTGAACTGTTAAGCTTAATAAGTTTGATTCAAGTGCATCATTTTCATTTGCAAGACTAACTATAGAGGTTTTTACATTAGCTATTTCTTTCTCTTTATCCTCTATAGTTATTTTGTCTAAAGATATTTCCTTAGTAAAAACTTCGAGCATTTCATCTTTATTGGATAGCAATTCTTGAAGCTCTAGGTTTCTCTCCTTTTCAAGGATGAGCAAGTCTTCTTGAGCATCAAGGGTTGCTTTTCTTTTATCTAGCTTCTCCATTAGTTTAGTGATTACATTGTATCCATTTAAGCCAAATTCTTTAATCATTTTATTTTTCATAGTAAGTTGTTCATCATCATCATTAGTAAAGTCATAATTAGTAAAATCATCATTAAATAAGGTTACCTTATCTTCTTTTGCCATAAGGCAAGTGGGAGTGTAGGAGTCATCGGAGAGGTTGGTGAAGAGTTGCGAGGTCAAGGTGGATTGAATGGCGACATTAGCCACCTCTTCCTTCGAGCTTGAACTCTCTTCGTCGGAGTTCCATTCTTCACCTATGTGAGCTTGTCCATACTTCTTCTTCTTGAAGTATCCCTTGCTCTTGCCTCCCTTCTTCAACTTGTCCCTTTTGTAATCCTTCTTGGCATCTTATTCTTTTTTGTTTGGACAATCCGCTATGAAGTGACCGATCTGGCCACATTCATAGCATGCCCTCTTCTTTCCTTTTCTTTGATACTTGTCATTTTTCCTTACAAACTTCTTGAAGGTTTTGATGAACATAGCAGTGTCCTCATCACTTGAACTCTCTTCATCGCTTGATGTTTCAACCACTTTCTTTGATTTGTGGTCTCTGCTTTTCTTGGAGGAATCTTGCTCATTTGAAAACAAGGCATGTGAGTCTCTTGTTTTGATTGGGGCTTCTTCGGACTCATGTTGTTGAATTTTGGCAAATAGTTGATGAGGAGTCATCTCCTCATAATCATCACGATCTCTTATCATTCTTGCCAGACTCTTTTCCTTTTCTTTATATGCTCTCATAAATAGCCTAGTGACCTTCGAGTCACTCTAATCTTCACTACCTAGCACTCTTATTTTGTTGACCAATACCATTAACTAGTCAAAGAGTGATTGAAGAGATTCACCCTTAGACCAATCATATCTTGCAAGTTCTCTTTCCAAAGCTTCAATTCTATGTCTTTTAGCTTTGGGATCTCCTTCATGTGACATTTTCAAAATATTCCAAATGCCACGTGCATCTTCTCTTCCTTGAACTTTTCAGTACTCTTCCGGACAAAGGCTTCCTTTGATTATGCTCACTGCTTGAGCATTGCGATGCACCTCTTGCTTCATTTCCGATGTCATCCCTTCTCCTTGGGTAGGCTTATGCATACCTATATTAACAATCTCCCAAAGACTAGGATGCACACCGATTAAATGCGACTTCATCTTATCAGCCCACTCGTCATAGTTCAACTCACTAAGAGTTGGTAATTTTCCGAGTGGAGCCGAAGAGAAGTTGGGAATAAAATTTCTAGAATAATCAAATTGAACCTTATTGATTTCGGTACCTTTACTTTTGGTCGATGATCCTTCGGTGTTGAGACTTACCTTGCTCATCACCCTTGACACCAAAAGTTCTACCAAGTCATCATTGTATTCAATTTTTCCTTTTCCTCTGTCTTCTTCGGCCTTTCATCTTATTTCTTCTTCTTCAGCCTTTTTCTTTGCATCTTCCTCTTTCATTTTGAGGAACATTTTCTTTACAATCTTCATGGCGAGGTCGAGGACCTTGGGGTCCATTTCCTCACCAGTGGAGGTGGTACGGATTTCCTCGATTAGAGGATCCACATGGTCCCTTTGCGTAGACATGATCGCAACCTCACGCGGTTAAGCATAAAATGAGACACGAAGCTCTGATACCAATTCAAAGTAGCCTAGAGGGGGGGTGAATAGGCTACACCTAAAATTTCTCACCAAAAACTTTGAGATAATGTCAAATTTCAAGTTGCACTGGTGCAAACTGGTTCAGCTGGTATTGTTCACAACTGAACAAGTTTGAACCTGCTCAACTTAGATTAGATAAATAGTTAAACAAATATCATGAAGTAATGAGAGATTCTTTCTTAAGACTTGCCCTAGAGAAGATCCACTCAAATGGGTGACAAATCGATGTGGACCGGTTCCACAAGATTTGCACACAATATAAACAGATCTAAACTGACCAACAATTTAAAGCACTTTTCAAGAACACACCAAGAACATGTAACACCCCTAGTGTTACTGCCACTAAAACTTGAGCATAACATCATAAGCATGGGCATATCATGTGTTTGTTACACCTAGAATGCATTCACTAGGCAAAAATTTCAAACAAGTTGTGTGGATATGACTGGTTGTGGGTAAAACCCTAGAATAGGGTACTTAACCCTAAACTGGACTCAGAACAGTAAACAAAGCTTAACTAAGAGAAAACTTCAAAACTTAGTTGAAACGATCATAAAATATCATCATGGATGGACTTAAGTAGCATCCAAACCCTAGAAGCACCAAAAACCCTAAATAGACCCCTGGAAAACCCTGGAATGAAACCCTAGGGGGTTATTTGTAAAAGTGTGCACATTTTGGACTTAAGTGCAAAAACCATGAAATTAGGGTACCTTAACTGATATGATTCACATGTATGTGAATTTGCAAATTAAACCTTGAGATTTGGACTTATTTGCAAAAAGCCCCACTTGAACTCTATTAAGTCTGAAATTCAGTGGAATTGGGTCAACTTTGAAGCCCTATATCTTCCAAATTATGAAGATTTTGCCCTAGGTTAACACATCAAATTTGTAGAGCTATAAAAGAAGGACAACTTTGCTATAGGGATTATGCCTTGGTGCCATGAAATATATTGAGATAATTAGGCCCAAAGATGGGCTATCAGACTGCCTTAAAGTCTAAATTCAGACTGATAGTGGGATTGGATGAACTTAGGGCTCAATTCTAAGCTAGATCCTGTGATTTTTTGTGGGTGTACAATGTAGCAAAGTTGGAGCTGGTTTATCAGGCTATAACTTTGCTGCATAGCTTTGATCTAGTCACCATACGAAATTGGGAGGAAATTTGACCCAAACGTGGTCTGTCAGGCTGACTGAAGGAGTTCGCAATGGTACAGTAACAAAAATATCAGCAGATTCAGATCCCCTCGCCGCTGGTGACCGTGCGCCTGGATTCGCACTCGTCGTAGTGATTCGTGCTCACTTAAGCCCGGATAACGCCTCGGGGTAGAAAGATCTTCACTGTTGTTGGGTTATGGGCACTGTTCCGGCTAGCCGTCGTACCCCCCTTTCTGCTTTGCGGCCGGTTCAAATAAGTCATCGGAATTGGCCGCCCGCCGATCGAACGCCACGTGCCTTGGCAATTACCACGTTGCAGTCACTAGTGTTATGCATGTCCGGTGATTGCCAGTGAGGACGCCACGGTGAAGGCCACGAATCACTGCGCTAGTGACCTAGTTCCCCTCTCGACCGCCAGTGCATCTTCATGAAATTGGACGCCACCAATGTGGTAGCCTATAAATTGCTGCCCCCGTCTGCTCCGCTATGTAATTGTGCATCCAGTAAACCAGCCCTCACCTCTGATCGTCTACCAGAGCTCTTCAATATGGGATTTCCCCCAAATCAACCAAGAACACCGCGCCCTGTGACCTCGCCGTGGCCAGCGTGTCTCAGGTCTGTTCATGTCCGTTGTCCCCTTGTTTCAGCACCCTTACTTGCTCTTGATACTCGCTGACCCATCCAATTTAACTAAGAGGCTCTAGATCACCTGGAACGCACTTGGTTGTCCGTTGTGCCCGCGGTCACCGTAGACCGAGAGGGTTAGAACCTCATTAGTGAAATTAAGTGAGGGGAAATAATTAGGAGGGGTCCGATTTGGTGTCTGCCACATGGGAGCACCAGTCGTTGCGGGATTCGGCCGGTGTAGGCTCACCGAAGCTCAGCTCTCCGCCGGGCCGCGTCGTGGACCTAGCGTTGTAGAGAAATAGAAGTCCAAGGGGATTTCTGTAACTATCAGAGAGACAGAGGAATAGCGCTGTGACCCGTTTTCCTATTATTCAAATCATCAGGGACTTATCCACAAAGCCGACAGCGCGGGCGCGCGCGGACGCGCTTCTGCCCATAGATGGGCCGAGTTGGACCAGTTTCGGCCTAGTTCTGTTGATTCTTTCCTTTTTTCTGCCAGGACTAAAGAAATTCTAGAAAATTGCAGAAAAATGCTAAAAATACCAAACCAATTTTGCTAGACTCCTAATTTTCCATAGTATTTAATAAAAATAGTGTCATGATTTTTGGTCCAAATAGGAAATTATAGAGAATTTAAAATAGCCAAAACCTATGCTTCTGGAACTTTAGAGAGTAATTAATAATCCCAAAATTCACCAAACTTTTTAAATAAACTTTAAATATTATTTAGAACCCTTGGGTAAAGTTTGGTATGATTTGGACCATGTTTGATACTTAGAACCCAAAACCCTAACCCCCTGTCTTATGAACTTCACTATAGACTCCAAAAACCCTAGTTTCCGAGAGATCCGTGAAGGAAAGTTATATTCAAGACATTAGATAATAAACATGTAGTATCTTTACATCTTCATGAGCATTACATGAGCATTCATGACTATATATGGCTATATCTAGAGAACGAGGAGGAAATAGAAGTCAAAGAAGCGAGGACTTCACCACCACCACCTGAAGAACCTCAGGTAGGTTACTGCTTTTACCTTGATATCTGTGGAGCAGAGCCTGATTCACCTATCACACAAGGCAAGCCCCAGTGCATTTGCCACCCCCTTGTTATTTTGAAATCTTTCTCACTTACTTGATGCATTAAGTGATAGGAGTTGTGTGCTAAACCAGTTGTTGCATTTCCTTCCTTGGATTTGATTACTTCTCCTTAATCCCCTATTTTATAAAAAGGTTTTTCTTATGCTTAGCATTGCTCTAGAAAAACAAAATGTTTTGTTTTGACAAAAGATGATGCTTCAAAGTGGGTGGGATGTTTTCAAAAACAAAACTTGATGATGGATCCATCATGGCCATGATGGGTTCAACATCAGAAAAGATGTACCTCTGCCAGGTACTAAACTTCGGGTTGAAATGATAAAGCTGAGACCGGGCGGGTGACTTGCACGAGAAGAGGGTCTCGGTGTAGTGTCTCAGTCTGAGTCGATTAAGGACCTTCTCGATGTAGGCTTGATGATCGAGGACCCTTTAACTGGTCACATGCCTCATCATGGGTAAGCTTTGCTTCAGGCAGACTAATACCAGAATAAGATAACACGCAATGGGGGTGGAGAGATGGCGAGAGTAGCGTGTACCCTTCGTGGCAAGAGGCTGGACGGTGTTGTATTTGTGCTCTCGGTTGGCGTGAACCTGATCTAGTCTTAAGAACCCCGGTGGCGAGTTGACATATGCAAGGGTTAAGTGCTACATATGTTGTGTGATTGGAGATCCTCAGCTGAGTATAATCGATTTGGATCGCCGTAACTTTGTGGACATGAAGACTTGGTCACTGACCTACACGTAGCATTCCAGCGAATAAGAAGGGTTGATAAGAAATTGGCTAGTATAGGTCCAGTGATTGAACTAGGGTAGAAAGAACCCTAGATGCAGGTAACTTTACTTAACCTGACAAATAAAACTGGATTTTTTAAGGATCCACTATTAGTAAGCATTTCTGCAAACAGAGTCTTTGATTATTGATAAGCCATACCTTGATCCCCAAAAGGCCAGCATATCCTTGAGAGTCTTTTATTTTGGACGGGTAAGACTTGCGAAAGTACACTTCGTACTCAGGGCTTTGTCCCATGTTGTTTTAGGTGAAGAAGCAGCAAACTTTTGTTGCTTTTGTTCCAAGGTGGCGCCCAAAGAAGAAAATCAAGACTGAAGCTGCGGGAGGAAGGGTCCTCTGTTAAGAAAAACTTTTACTGTTTATCGGGAGGGGTTTTTGCCTCCTAGTGATGTAATAATAATACTTCCGCACTCTTATATTTGTTCTGGTCTGTAATAAAATACTACTCTTTCTTACTTTTAAATAAAGTAAGTTATTGTAACTGCTTCTGCATTTTCGTACCTCTGATGTATTGTAATGTCTGTGTGACGGGTGAAACGCTCTTGGGCAAGGTAAGAAATTCAGATACCGAACTTGTCAAGTGATTAGGTGCACCTGCAGGGTTGTCTGAGGTCCGTTGGCAAGGACAACCGTAGGTGGGCCTAATGACTTGGGAGGTTCTACCATAGAACACATGATTTAACCCGAGGTTCGGCAACCACCACAAAGGTGTCCTCCTCATTGAGGAGCCCACAAAGGGCCGGGTCTTTTCCAATCCTAAACCTCCACAAGCCGACCACCAAGGTCAAGGCAATCTCTTCTTAACTTAGCTCAACGAGCGGGTGATACAAACTTCTTGGGGTCATCCACAAATTTGGAGACTCCCAAGCAACCTCTATCTATCAAGGAACACAAGGTTCCAAGAGTAACAAATCCGCACAAGATTCAAGTTTGTTATGAGCTCAAGAGATGAAGAGAAAGGGAGAATAGAGATGAAATCACCAACGAGTTTGACAAACTTCACCTCACACCAAGGGTTCTTCAATCAATTGAAGGAGATGCAATTTTGGGTGTGAGAGGTGGAGTGAATGCTCTTGTTTGAGAGTAGGTCGGCCAAGAAATCGTGGATGGGACATAAGTGAATGAAGAGAGAGAGTGAAAGGGGTATATAAAGGAGCCCCCAAAAGCTGGTGGCCATTGGGCTTTTCTAACTGAAAACCAGTTGAGCCGGTCCTAAAACCGGTTGAGCCGGTTTCCACCAGAGTGTTTCTCGGTTCAGGGACTAGCTCAACTAGTAGGTGGACCAGTTCCAAAACCGGTTGAACCGGTTTTTCAAAAAAGTTGTGCACTGCTTTGCTGACACAGCAGACTTGTAGACTGGCAGTGCAGGGAAAAAGGTGAAAAGTACAAAAACCGGTTGAGCCGGTTTTCAAACTGGTTGAGCTGGTTTTTAGAAAACTAAACAGAACCTTGGGGAAGTATGAGTGGGAAATAAAAGTAGTTTATCCAAGAGCATTCATGATCCAATAAAATGTTTTCTTAGAGGATTTTGAAGAGATTTGGACTGAGCTCATCATAATAACTTACTCAAATTTTGTGGATCCCTCTTAATTGAATGATGATTCCTATGACTCAAGAATTGTAAAATTTAAACTGTCGTTGTTCACAAGCACTTGAAGCACACCATATGATGTAGATTTTTAATCCACTGTTCTTTCCCGTTTGTGTACATATGGAATCTATGCTCCTCCTGTCTTTAAGATAATTGTATACATACTAGGAGCAAACTTGATAGAGACTCTGTTTGTTTTGTCATTTAATCACCAAAACCCTCAGTCAGGGTTGATTGCACTTACATTATGTTATTATTTTCCTCACATACAAACTTTTGGGCCATACAAATCCTACCCCCTTAAAAATAATCTCGACCTCAAGATTACGATGAACTAGAGAAGAGGTGGGGAAATTCTATCCATAGCTCTTCTTCTCTCTCCCAGGTAGCCTCATCTTCACCATGATGACTCCATTGCACTTTGCACATTTTGATCACTTTGTTCCTTGTAACACGAGTCAAAGTGTTAAGGATATTTATGGGATGCTTAGTGTAAGTTAGATCACCCTGCACACTAAGTTCTTCAATAGGCAACTGTTCCTCTAGGACACGAAGACACTTCTTGAGTTGAGATACGTGGAACACATCATGTACATCAGATAGATGATCTAGTAGCTCAAGCGGGCAGAATTCATGAAGGGCCATCCCCTTTCTTTGCCCATTCTGCTGATCCCATGGACGCTGAAGATTGGCTGCGTACTGTGGAGCGTGAGTTGCACACTGCTTAGTGCAACGACCGCGAGAAGGTTCTGTATGGTCCCCGTCTGCTAAGGGGAGCAACACAGTCCTGGTGGGAGTCTTACCTCGCCACCCATGCCGACCCTGAAGCCATCACCTGGGAGGAGTTCATGGACAACTTCCATCGTTTCCATGTGTCTGAAGGACTAATGATAGTAAGGAAGGAGGAATTCCTAGCATTGAAGCAAAGTCTGTTGTCTATCAGTGAGTACAGGGACAAGTTTCTGCAGCTGTCAGGTTACGCACCAGAAGATGTCAACACAGATGCTAAGAGGCAGTACCATTTTCTGAGAGGTTTGGTTGACCCCCTTTACTACCAACTGATGAACCACACTTTCTCTACCTTCCAGCATTTGATCGACAGAGGCATAATGACTGAAAGGAAGCATCGGGAGATGGAGGACAGGAAACGCAAGATTAGTGGATCTCAGGCCGGGAGTAACAGTCGTCCCCACTACTCAGGCAACCCACCTTAGCAATTTAAGCAAGGTCACCCTCAAGGTCACCAACACCAACACCAGAGTCAGCACCAGCAGCAGTATCAGAGGTAGTTTCCTCAGCAGGAGCAGTAGTACCATCAGAACAACCAGTAGGGAGGAAATCAGTACCAGCGTCGGAACAACCAGGCACCTCGCCTTCCTGCCCCAGCAACCAACCAAAATAACCAAGCAGCTCTAGCACAAGGTGGAGGCCGCACATGTTTCCATTGTGGGGAAGAAGGCCATTGGGTGAATCATTGCCCAAAGAAAGCAGCTCAACAGCTAGCTCCCAATGTCCCTGCCAGGCAGAATGCAGTGCAACAAGGAGGCAACAACCATGGTCAGGCCTACAACCGTGGAAAGGTGAACCACCTAGAGGTCGAAGCAATCCAGGATGCTCGGGACGTGGCAGTAGGTATGTTTCCAGTCGAATCCCATCTAGCAAAAGTTTTATTTGATACTGGTGCCATGCATTCTTTTGTTTCTACATCATGGGTAGAAGCACTTAACATCCCCATAGAATCAATGTTTCCACCTTTAAGAGTTAATTCAGTTGGGGAAAAGTTCAGTCCGATAAGATGTGTCTGAATGTAAGGATTGAAATAAGGGCGATAGACTTCCTCGCTAACCTAGTGGTAATAGGTACTCAAGGGTTAGATGTCATCCTAAGGATGAATTGCCTGTACAGTAACCAAGCCACTGTCAGTTGTGACAAGAGGACAGTCAAGTTAGTGTCCCCATCCGGAAAGGAAGTGAAAGGGAAATGTGCCCTTGGGCAATTTCTATTATGTTTTGGTGATTAAGTGCCCAACACATTTAATTAAGTTCTTATGTGCTAAATAAAGAGAAAAGTGCAAATCAAGACATGAGGTATGTTTCTAGACTGAGTACATTTGTTGTTGAATACTAATGAAGATATCTAAGTGTTAGAAACAGAGAAAAGAAGAAAAGAAAAGGATTGCAAAAGACTGGCTGTGTGCAGTCGAAGATCAGCTCAGTCTGGCACACCGGACAGTCCGGTGGTGCACCGGACAGTGTCCGGTGCGCCAGGCTGGTTTCCGGTGAACTGGACGCTCTCGAGAAAAGTTTGGCGGCGTATGGCTATAATTCACCGGACTGTCTGGTAGTGCACCGGACTTTCTGGTGAGCCAACGGTCACCAGCGCAACGGTCGGCCGTGCAATCCGCGGGCGACGCGTGGCCCACGCCAACGGTCGGCAGGGGCACCGGACTGTCCGGTGTGCACCGGATAGTGTCCGGTGCACCAACCGGCCTAGAGCTGCAATGGTCGTTTGCGCCAGAAAAGGAAGGAGATCGGCACCGGATCGTCTACAGTGACTATCCGGTGGTGCACCGGACTATCCGGTGCGCCACTCGACAGAAGGCAAGGATAACCTTCCTTGTTGATCTTCAACGGCTCCTAGCTGCCTTGGGGCTATAAAAGGGACCCCTAGGCACATGGAGGAGCTACCCAAGCTTACAAGAAACATTCTAAGACTCCAATACTCCAACTTCACGCATTCGATTCTCTGATATAGTGACTTGAGCTCCATTTGAGTTGTGAACTACGTGCATTGTGTTTTGAGCTCGAGTTGTGACTTGTGTGCGTGATTGTGCTGTGGATTTGAGTCTTGTGTGTGTTGCTCTCCCCTCCCTTACTTTTGTGCTTCTTTTGTGATCATCATTGTAAGGGCGAGAGGCTCCAAGCTGTAGAGATTCCTCGCAAACGGGAGAAAGACTAAGAAAGAAAAAAGCTGTGGTATTCAAGTTAATCATCGGATCACTTGAAAGGGGTTGAGTGCAACCCTTGTTCATTGGGACGCCACAACTTGGAAGTAGGAAAGTGTTACTTGGCCGAACCACGGGATAAAATCGCGTGTCTCTTGTGTGCTTTCTCTTCGATTGTCTGTGTTCACAAGAGCTCGTTTCAAGCTACTTAGTCGTTCTAACTTTCATAACTAAGTTTTGTGGCTATTAGTGTTGAATTTTACAGGATCACCTATTCACCCCCCTCTAGGTGCTCTCAATTGGTATCGAAGTCGTTCTCTTCACATAAGGGACTAATCGCTCGAAGAGATGGATCCTAAGGGAAAGGGGATGGTGGTCAACGACAAGGAGAAGGAGTCCATCTTCAACGAGCCAAGAGATGACAAGCCCACTGACTCTGGCTCGAGTCACAAGAAGAAGGACGGGAAGAAGAAGAGGCGCATCAAGAAGATCGTCTACTACGACAGCGATGAATCTTCTTCTTCACCAAGAGACGACGACGAATACACCAAAATCATACACTTCCTACGGTTTTTTAACTTCCTATAGCTTTTATAACAAACCATAGGAAATAAATAACTTCCGAGAGGCAACTGGTACCTCTAGGAAATAAACATAACTTCCTACGGTTTTTTATGAAAGCTGTCGGAAGTTAAAAAACCGTAGGCACTTAACTAACTTCCTACGACTGGCTCTAGGAAGTTAGGTTTCATTCGTTCACAAGTCAATAGAATAGATAACTTCCTACGGCCTCCTCTAGGAAGTTAGGTTTGACCTGTTGACCAGTCAACCGAAAACATAACTTCCTACGGCTGGCTCTAGGAAGTTAGCTGGGCAGCTGTTGGGTTCATGCTTCCTCGCCGAAGGTCCTGTAGGAAGAAAACACCTTCAGCAAATCTGTTTACATGAGATATCGAAGCTACCACTCACAAAGCTTTGACGCTATAGCGTATCCAAAGACGAAGGATCGAACCGACTTAAAGATGGAATTACTTTTTAGTCCATAAGAGTCTAAGTTATGATTGTGATTTTCTGTAAGGGGCATGATTGTAATTTCTTACAGGCTGCGTCCTGTGCCTATAAATAGGTGAACAATACTTCTTTGCTGTTCACGCAATCTTGTAATTGCTGACGTGCTACTCTGGAATTAACGTTCTCTGCCAAGACGAAGGTACAAATGTGCCTAAATATTATATTTTGATATTCAAGTTTGCATGACAAAATAATCAAATAATATTATTTATTCTTCCTATTCTATACTGTTTTATATTTTATTTTGCATTATTTTATCTTTGATCATGAAAGTATCTTCGTGATATTTTATTCAAAACCTTCGTCCGAAGTTCATTAGATCCTTGGGGAAATAATGCTTCAGCGGACGAAGGGCTTTAACATCTGACATTCTATGTTGCCTTGTTCCTAATTCATAGCACTTAAGAACAAGTCCCCAACATTGGCGCCCACCTCCGGTGAACTCACTTCCACTTTTTGAGCTGATGGCTTCGTTCAAGAACCAAGCTGGAACTGCTTCGGCTCCGAAGTTGATTCTCCCGATAACAGGCGGTTCATGCTCAGAGCCGGCTAACAAGAAGCAAAAGAAGGAGGCGCAAAGAAGAGTACAACATGTAGGGGTACAAGGACCCTTCATCAAGTCAAGATGGTCTCACATCCCAATTACCTTCTCTCAAGAGGATCTTCAGCTCAAGGATTACCCACATAATGATGCTATGGTTATCTCTTGTGTGATCAAAGGATTTCTGGTCCACAATGTCTTGGTTGATACAGGCAGTGCAGCGGATATCATATTTGCTAAGGCCTTCAGACAAATGCAAGAGCCCGAAGACAAGATTCATGATGATACGCACCCTCTTTGTGGCTTCGGAGGGCGACAGATTGTAGCGCTTGGTAAGATTACCATGCCAGTGACCTTCGGATTCGTCAACAACACAAGGACTGAGCAAATTGTGTTTGACATTGTTGACATGGAGTATCCTTACAATGCTATCATTGGTCGCGGAACACTCAATGCTTTCGAAGCAATTCTTCATCCAGCATATCTTTGCATGAAGATACCTTCGGATCAGGGACCTATTGCTATTCATGGGAGTCAGGAAGCCGCCAGAAAGGCCGAGGGGAATTGGACTGATTCAAAGGCAATCCACAACATAGATGAAGCCGAAGCTTGTGAGCAGTACAAGCACAGAAGGGAGAAGGCTGCTTCGGCCGATCAGCCGAAACCCATGCTTTTATGCGAAGATATCGCAGAGCAGAAGGTGCTGCTGGGATCTCAATTGTCTGAGGAACAAGAGAAAACCCTGATAAGATTCTTGTTCAACAACAAAGATGTATTTGCATGGTCGGCTAATGATCTTTGTGGCGTCAACAGGGATGTTATTGAACACTCGCTCAATGTTGATCCATCCTTCAGGCCCAGAAAGCAGAGGCTTCGGAAGATGTCTGATGACAAGGCCGAAGGAGCTCGAAATGAAGTAAAAAGACTCCTCAGTGCCGGAGTCATCGGAGAAGTGAAATATCCAGAATGGCTAGCTAACACTGTTATGGTAAAAAAGGCCAACGGCAAATGGAGGATGTGTATTGATTTCACTGATCTCAACAAGGCTTGTCCGAAGGATGAGTTTCCATTGCCAAGGATAGACTCCCTAGTTGATGCAGCAGCTTCATCAGAACTTATGAGTCTCTTGGACTGTTATTCAGGCTATCATCAGATTTGGATGAAGAAGGAGGATGAGCCAAAAACCAGCTTCATAACCCCTAGCGGAACATATTGTTACCTTCGGATGCCTGAAGGGCTTAAAAATGCTGGAGGAAGCTTCAGCAGAATGACAGCAAGGGTTCTTCATTCTCAGATAGGCAGAAATGTGTTAACTTATGTCGATGATATCATTGTAAAAGGCACAAAGCAAGAAAATCACATTACTGATTTGCAGGAGACTTTCGCTAATTTTAGACAGGCCGGTCTAAAACTGAATCTAGAAAAGTGTGTTTTCGGAGTAAAGAAAGGGAAATTCCTTGGTTGCCTAGTTTCGACAAAAGGAATTGAGGCTAATCCAAGTAAAATTGAAGCTATTCTTTGAATGGAACCACCAAGCATAAAGAAAGGGGCTCAACGATTGACAGGAAGATTGGCATCTCTCAACAGATTCATATCTAGATCAGCAGAGAGAAATTTACCATTCTTCGAAGTGCTGAAATCAGCCAAAGTTTTTCAATGGGGACCAGTTCAACAGAGAGCCTTTGACGAGCTGAAGCAATATTTGATAGACTTAACGACGTTAACTCCACCAACGCCAGGGGCTCCTCTGTTGTTATATGTGGCAGCCTCGCACTCGGCGGTAAGTGCGGCACTTGTACAAGAGAAGCTTGAAGGGTAGGTCAAAAAGCAAGCTCCAATATACTTTGTATCTAAAGTTCTTAGTTTATCAAAGAAAAATTATACAGAATTGGAGAAGGTGCTGTATGCTGTTTTGATGGCTTCCAGAAAGCTTCGGCATTATTTTCAAGCATACAATATAATTGTCCCTTCTTCACAACCATTGAAGGACATTATGAGAAATAGAGAAGCTACTGGAAGGATTGGAAAGTGGGCTACGGAACTCAATGAATTCTGCATTGATTATGTGCACTGATCTTCGATTTAGTCCCAGGCGTTAGCTGACTTCATTGCTGACTGGACGCCAGGGGCTCAGGAAGAAGAAGCGCGTAAAGATGCCGAAGCATGGACAGTATTCTGCGATGGTTCTTGGGGAACCTTCGGGGCAGGAGCAGCCGCTGTGTTGGTCGCACCCTCCAAAGTTAAAACTTGCTACGCAGCAAGACTCGATTTTAGTTGCACGAATAACATTGCTGAGTACGAAGCTTTACTTTTGGGTCTTCGGAAGTTAAAGGCAATGGGAATCAGAAGGGCGGTTCTTAAAACTGATTCCCAGGTTATCTCTGGTCATATTGACAAGAGTTGTAAGGCAAGAGATCCGAATCTTGAGAAGTATTTAGATACGGTCCGAAGGATTGAAGCTTCCTTTGAAGGGTTTTCTATAAAAAATATTTCTTGAGGAGAAAATGAACATGCTGATTTGCTAGCCAAGTCAGCAGCACAGGGGCTGCCCTTACCTTCGGAAGTATTTTTGAAACAATAAAAGCACCTTCGGTTGAACTCCTTGAAAGAGCGGTCCTCAATATATCTCCTGTTTATAGTGAAGACTAGAGAACTGAGATCATCTCCTACCTTCAGGGTAACTTCCTTTCAGATGACGAAGCTTATAACAAGAGAATAGAGGCAAGAGCTCATCCATATGTAATAATAGAAGGGGAGTTGTACAAGCATGGGGTCTGCTCTCCGTTACTCAAATGTTTATCCAGAGCCGAAGGTATAGAATTGATGAAGGAAATACATGCAGGCCTGTGTGGATCTCACATTGGATCTAGACCTTTGCTGGGAAAAGTTTTTCGCTAAGGATTTTATTGGCCAAAGGCAGCTTCGGATGCAGTGGAGTTAGTCCAAAAGTGCGAAGGTTGTCAGAAATGTGCAAGAGATCAAAAACAACCTTCGTCTCTAACCCAGTTAATACAACCCACTTGGCCATTTCAAAGGTGGGACCTTGATTTGTTAGGTCCGCTACCACTAGCACAAGGGAACTTAAGATATGTTGTAGTGGCAGTGGAATATTTTTCTAAATGGATTGAAGCAAAGCCTTTAGCCACAATAACTTCGGTTACTGTTCAAAAGTTTTTCTGGCAAAACATTGTCTGTCGCTTCGGAGTACCGAAGGCCATCACTGTGGACAATGGAACACAGTTTGATTCCGAAGCTTTCAAAGAATTTTGTGAACAAATTGGCACAAAGATCCATTTTGCATCAGTTCGACATCCGGAATCAAATGGACTAGTTGAAAGGGCTAATGGCATCATAATGATAGGAATAATGAAGTTAATATTCAATCAGCCAAGGGGAAAGTGGCAAGATGAATTAATCAAAGTGGTGTGGAGCCACAACACAACAATATCAAGGTCAACAGGTTTTACACCATTCAAATTGCTGTTTGGTGATGAAGCAATAACCCCAGAAGAGGCTAAGGCAGGATCAATAAGAACAGTGGCTTCAGCGAAAGACGAAGCTGATTGCTCTATGGACAAAGATGCTATAGAAGGGATCAGGCTTCAGGCTGTGGAAAACATCAATAAATACCAAGCCGAAACAATAAAATGGCGTGATAGAAAGGTTCGGTTGAAGAACATTAAGCCAGGACATTTGGTGCTTCGAAGAGTGGCCAACCCAGACACAGTGGGCAAACTACAGCTAAAGTGGGAAGGCCCCTTTCTGGTAGTATCTTCGTCAAGACCCGGTTCCTACATATTAAAGGATATGGACAGCAACGACATTCCTAGATCGTGGAATGCGGATGAGCTTCGGCGGTATTATGTGTAACCTGATATAATCTTTTTTATTTTTTATTGTTCTAGTTTTTTCTTATGGCACCCTTTTCCTTTCCAAAGGGGGAGAAAGGTTTTTAATGGGGCCATAGCATGTAATTTCTCTTTTTTTTATTTCACCTCTATAAGAGCAATATCCCCCAAAGATGTAAATGTAAAAGCTGAGAATGCACCATCGAGTGCAAACAAAAAAGAAAAAAAAACAGGGAGAAGCTCAAAAGTCGTTCCTAAGGGAATGCAGAGCTTGCAGCGAAAAATAAACGCTGATTCCACTGAAGTAAAAGGAGAAAAAGCTCCTAAGGGAGGCTTGCAGCGAAAAATAAACGCTGATTCCGCTGAAGTAAAAGGCGAAGAAGCTCCTAAGGGAGGCTTACAGCGAAAAGTCAATGCTGATACACCGAAAAATAAACGGTGAAGCCGAAAAATAAGCGGCAAAAAGATTTGAGTCATTCCTAAGGGAATGAAGTAAATGATTATAGCTTCGAATATATATCCGGATATTCATTTGCACGATACATCACATCATGACATTTGCATTCATAAACATTCATTTAGACATACATAGGATTATTATCATCATATCATTCAGAAAAGATAGATGCTTCGGTTATAAGGATAAAGCTTCGGAGAAAAACAGAAAGAAGCAATTTTCATGCTTCGTTGTGTACGAAAAGAAGGGAAGGTGTTTTTCGCCTTTGGCTCAAAAAGAAAATTTCGTCCACACCAAAGCAGATTGTACATGGACAAAGGGGAAAGATATATTACAAGGTACGCACAAATTTACATAAGTTTCTTTATAATTATATTACAAAATTTTCTCTAATATCTTGTGCAGCAGAGTCTTTCGGGATATCTGTTAAAGCTTCAGCTCCTCATTCTTTAGCTTCATCATCCTGTTCATGTTAAAACGGAATGAGAAAACCGCAGAGTTCAAGGAGAAGGTAAAAGTAACAAGTATGAGTTTCTCACTGGCTTGAGGTGGCTCCGAGCTTCGTCACCAGCCATTTTTCGCCCGCCGTTTATCCAAATCTGGGTCATAAACCTGTTTCCTATGCTTCGAGCTAGGCTGGGAATGTCAATTAAATCTACTGGTGACAAGCTAAAGTTTGGCCTATTGACAATTTTCCCGTGCATGCAACCAGCCTTCAAGAAAGCAGCAGCTGTGCCTCGAGAAGCTAGCAGGGCACAGAAATCGGCATGCCCAGCGATAACTTCATCAAGTGCATCAACTTCGCCCTCAATGTATTCGAAGGTGCTTGGCAGGTTTTCAGCTGAAGGTGTAAATTTATCAGAGCTGGCTCCAATTGAGTGAAACACATTCTTCAGCCGCTGCACGCATCGGTTGCCGAAATCTAAGCATTTTTCCTGAAGCTCTTTCAGTAATTTTTGCAAAATTGAATTCTTCTCAATTTCGGCCTTGAGACTTGTTTCAAGATTCTTCTTTTCCTGCTCAGATTTCTCTAATTTTATGAGCAATTCGTTGTTTAATTTGTCAATTTCAGCTTGAGCTTCAGCTAGCGAGCCCTCCATAGAGTGAATTACGAAGTCCTTTTTCTCCAAGGCAGCCTCGTGATCTTTAGCTTTATGTTCAAGTTCTTGAATGTCGAAGTCCTTTTTCTTCATAGAAGCTTCGTAGCTTTCGACTTTATTTTCTAGATCTCTGATAGTAGCTTCGTTTTTCTGGTCTTCGAGATCTTGTTGCATCCTCAGCACTTTACTTAATAATATACTCTGGCAAAACAACCTTCGTCAGAAAACATATTAATTCAAAACACAGTAAAAGTTGAGAGTTTTTACCTTGAAATTAGCATAGAACAAGCTTCCGGCGATATGTTGTCGCTGGTATCTGCACAAGTCCGCTTCAATCTTCGGCAGCCCAACATTCTTTGAGAAAGTTCTAACAACTTTAGCCTCGGTTCGATTCCGAAGGCATCTCAGTTTTCCTTCATTAACTCCGCCAAACAGCAGAGCCCCTGGTTTGTATACACAGGATATAGCATATTTCTTTAGTTCTTCTTTTTCAGCTTCTGATAACTCTTGTCCAAGTATATCTTGAAAATTAAAGTTTTCTTCTTCCAAAGTGTCTTCAATCTGCCCTTTTCCTTTCTCAATCGTCGTGTCCACCGCGACTGCAGCAGCTTCTTCTTCAGCCATTTTCAGAAGTATATTATCAATATCACCAAGTGTTGTTTCTAGATTAGGATCTTCGGTAATCTCAGTTTCGGCTCCAGCAGCTTCAGCTTCGGCGGTTGCTCCGGTGGCTTCGGCTCAGGTAGTTTCGACTCTGGTGGCTGTGGTTTCGGCAGTAATGCGCTTTCAATTATTTTTGCCACCGATGTTGGTGGTGGTGTCTGATGAATAACATCGGCCACTTGCATAATTCTTCTTTTCTTCTTTGGCTTGGCAGGACTTTCTGTTGCCGAAGGTTCTTTTTCCTTTTGAAAAAACTTCGTCAGTTCTGGCGCCAGCGGACTTAGCTTGATAGGCAAAGGTTCAGTCATTACCTTTAGAATCTCCTCCACTTCGGCAGCAGAAGGTGTTGCAGGAGCTTCCTCCTCTTGGGCTGGCGTCTTCGGTTTTGGGGATGCAGCTTTTCTTCTCTACTAGCAGTAGAGCGCAATCTAGCCATTTGATTATGAATTCCTAAAGTTTTTTGAAATTAATGACCTTTTTTCTGAAGCTCTTCTTGTAACGAAGTAGAGTCCGGAGTGGTGCTTCGTTTGAGTGCAAAGGTCAAGCTTCGGCTATGGTGAAATTTTTGGCAGCAAAACAGTGCAATTGCAATGAATGCTATGGTAACTTTACACCTACTTGTCTGTTTATATAGCGCTGCAGGTAAAAAGGTGAATCGTCAGGTCTCCTACACCGGACGAACACTCGCCCGCACCCACTGAACGGTGGGCCACAAAACCCGAGAAGGTAAAAATGCATGATGGGACTACTCCACGCTCGAAAGTTGTATCGTTTCTCCGCAACGAGCTCAGGGAAGGTGTTTTTCGGACCTTCGTCTACCCGAAGCTTAAGAGACTTTTTCACGGGTCAAGCTCGTTACGAAAAACGATCTGGCGCCGCGAAGGGGCTACTGTTGGGTTCATGCTTCGTCGCCGAAGGTCCTGCAGGAAGAAAACACCTTCAGCAAATCTGTTTACATGAGATACCGAAGCTACCACTCACAAAGCTTCGACGCTATAGCGTATCCAAAGACGAAGGATCGAACCGACTTAAAGATGGAATTACTTTTTAGTCCATAAGAGTCTAAGTTATGATTGTGATTTTCTGTAAGGGGCATGATTGTAATTTCTTACAGGCTGCGTCCTGTGCCTATAAATAGGTGAACAGTACTTCTTTGTTGTTCACGCAATCTTGTAATTGCTGACGTGCTACTCTGGAATTAACGTTCTCTGCCAAGGCGAAGGTACAAATGTGCCTAAATATTATATTTTGATATTCAAGTTCGCATGACAAAATAATCAAATAATATTATTTATTCTTCCTATTCTATAACGTTTTATATTTTATTTTGCATTATTTTATCTTTGATCATGAAAGTATCTTCGTGATATTTTATTCAAAATCTTCATCCGAAGTTCATTAGATCCTTGGGGAAATAATGCTTCAGCGGACGAAGGGCTTTAACATCTGACATTCTATGTTGCCTTGTTCCTAATTCATAGCACTTAAGAACAAGTCCCCAACAGCAACTAACTTCCTACGGCCTCCTCTAGGAAGTTAGGATTCATCTGTTGACCGGTCAAACGAAAATCTAACTTCCTACGGTCGGCTGTAGGAAGTTAATTAACTTCCTAGAGGCAAAGCAAAAACTCTAGGAAGTTACCTAACTTCCTACGGCTTTACTCTAGGAAGTTATATTTCTTGATTTTTACCTCCCTCTTCTCTCTCCTTTCACAAAATATCTGGCTGTCTCTTCTCCCACGCGCAAAGCTTCTTTCTCCCACGCGCACGGCCGCGCCGCCCCTGGTCCTGCCGCCCCCGACCGCGCCGCCCCCGGTGGGCCCCGCCCCGGCCGCCGCCCGCCCCAGCTCCCGACCGCCCCGGCCCGCCCCCGAGCCGCCCGCCCCGGCCGCCGCCGACCACAATTCGACCGCACCTCACCCCGCCCCCGAGCCGCCCGCCCCGGCCGCCACCCACCGCGGTCGCCGTCCTGGCCCCCGACCTCCGCGCTTCACCCGACGCTGACAGCGCCCCGCCCCGCCCCCGAGCCACCCGCCGCAGCCGCCGCCCGGCCCCCGACCCCGACCGCGCTTCGCGCCAGATGCTGACAGCGCCCCGCCCCGCCCCCGAGCCGCCCGCCCGGGCCGCCGCCACGGCCGTCTCTCCCACCCCCGGCAGCGCCCTCCCTCGAGGAGCCCACCCCCAACAGCGTCCGGCGTTCGTGCGCAAGGCCGCCCCGCCCCCCGTCGACCCCGCCCGTCGACGCCCGCTGCGCAGCCACCGACCCCGCCGTGGACGTTCCCGACCCAAGTCATCGATCTACACCCGCTGCGACCCTCAGGTACCGTGTTTATACTTTTTTTATTTTTTTATTCAATGTGCTAACTTCCGAGAGTTTACTCAAATAATGTCGTAGGTAGTTAGGTTAATTAACTTGATTGGCTAACCGTTGCATATAGTTTAACTATGCTAAACTCTTGTATGTTATGGCTAAAATTAAGTTTATGTTTGATTAATAATATGGTGGGTGAGGACCTTCGATGAAAATTAATCTTGTATGTTATGGCTAAAATTAATCTTGTATGTTATGGCTAAAATTAATATTGTATGTTATGGCTAAAATTAAGTTTATGTTTGATTAATAATATGGTGGGTGAGGACCTTCGATGAAAATTAATCTTGTATGTTATGGCTAAAATTAATTTTGTATGTTATGGCTAAAATTAATCTTGTATGTTATGGCTAAAATTAAGTTTATGTTTGATTAATAATATGGTGGGTGAGGACCTTCGATAAAAATTAATCTTGTATGTTATGGCTAAAATTAATCTTGTATGTTATGGCTAAAATTAAGTTTATGTTTATTAATAATATGGTGGGTGAGAACCTTCGATGAAAATTAATCTTGTATGTTATGGCTAAAATTAATCTTGTATGTTATGGCTAAAATTAAGTTTATGTTTGATTAATAATATGGTGGCTAACCGCTGCATATAGTTAGGTTAATTAAGCTTATCGTGAAAATTTATAAATCACGTGTTATTTTATTTTAGCATCAAATATGGTGGGTGAGGACCGTCGATGGATGTATGAAGGTTGGCGTATGAATCATCCCTCGACGGAGTGGATAAGAAAGACAGAGAATTTTATTAATCGTGCTTTTGCTTTGTCAAGAGGCACGAATGTGCGATGTCCATGTAGTATGTTGAAAGGGAAATGTGCCCTTGGGCCATTTCTAAGTATTTTGGTGATTTAGTGTCCAACACAGGTGCCTAATTGTAAAATGGTGGACAAAGTACAAATCAAGAGTAAAGGTATGTTTCTAAGCCTTAGTACATTGGTTTTGTGTACTAATATACTTGTCTAAGTGTTAGAAACAGAAAGAAGAAGAAAAGAAAAGAGGGAAAAAGACTTGGCTGTGTGCAGCCAAGACCCAGCTCGGTCTGGAGCACCGGACTGTCCGGTGTGCACCGGACAGTGTCCGGTGCGCCAGGCTGACTCGGCGCGAAGTGGCCGCTCTCGGGAATTCACCGGCGACGTACGGCTAAAATTCACCGGACTGTCCGGTGTGCACCGGACTGTCCGGTGAGCCAACGGTCGGCCGGGCCAACGGTCGGCCGCGCAATCTGCGCGGGACACGTGGCCGAGCCAACGGCTAGAAGACGGCACCGGACTGTCCGGTGTGCACCGGACATGTCCGGTGCGCCAACGGCTCCCAGATCTGCAACGGTCGGCAGCGCTGTTTAAGGAAAGAAATCGGGCACCGGACAGTGTCCGGTGTGCACCGGACTGTCCGGTGCCCCCGACGACAGAAGGCAAGGATAGCCTTCCAGATTTGCTCTCAACGGCTCCTAGCTGCCTTGGGGCTATAAAAGGGGCCCCTAGGCGCATGGAGGAGACACACAAGCAACCTTTGAGCATTCTTGATCATCCACACTCAGTCTTTGCGCATTCGTTTGTGATTCTAAGTGATTCGAGCTCCGTTCTAGTGAGAATTTTGAGATAGTCATTCGAGCTCGATTCTTGGCCGTGTGTGTGCGCGTTTCGCTGTGGATTTGTGTGTGTTGCTTCCCTCCCTTACTCTGTGCTTCTTTGTGATCATATACTTGTAAGGGCAAGAGACTCCAATTTGTGGAGATTCCTTGCAAGCGGGATATTGAAAGGCAAAGCAAAACACCGTGGTATTCAAGTTGGTCTTTGGACCGCTTGAGAGGGGTTGATTGCAACCCTCGTCCGTTGGGACGCCACAACGTGGAGTAGGCAAGCGTTGGTCTTGGCCGAACCACGGGATAAACCACTGTGTCATCTCTGTGTTTGATCTCTTGTGGTATTGTGTTTTGTTGAGACTCCTTTCTAGCCACTTGGTGATTATTGTACTAACCCTTAACAAGTTTTTGTGGCTTAAGTTTTAAAGTTTCACAGGATCACCTATTCACCCCCCCCCTCTAGGTGCTCTCAATTGGTATCGGAGTCGTTCTCTTCACAAAGGGACTAACCGCCCGAAGAGATGGATCCTAAGGGGAAGGGTATCGTGATCAACGACAAAGAGAAGGAATCCTTCGTCAACGAGCCGAAGGACGATAAGCCTACCGACTCCGGCTCAGGCCACAGACGGAAGGAAGGGAAGAAGAAGAAGACAAGGCGCATCAAGGAGATCGTCTACTACGACAGCGATGAGTCTACTTCTTCCCAAAAGGACGACGACCACAACGACTACGAGAGAAGGAAACCGGTTAATTCGAACTTTTCTTTTGACTACTCTCGTATTCCGCAAAGTTCAAATTCACATTTGCTCTCCATTCCACTCGGCAAGCCCCCACACTTTGATGGAGAGGACTACGGATTTTGGAGCCACAAAATGCGTAGTCACCTATTCTCTCTCCATCCTAGTATATGGGAGATTGTAGAGAGTGGAATGCACTTTGATAGTTCGAATAGTCCCATGTTCATTAATGAACAAATTCATAAGAATGCACAAGCTACTACTGTTCTTCTAGCTTCCTTGTGCAGGGATGAATACCATAAAGTAAGCGGCTTGGATAACGCCAAGCAGATCTGGGACACCCTCAAGATTTCTCATGAGGGGAACGACGTCACCTTGCTCACCAAGATGGAGTTGGTGGAGGGAGAGCTTGGACGGTTCGCGATGATAAGGGGCGAGGAGCCGACGCAAACATACAATCGGCTCAAGACCCTTATCAACAAGATAAGGAGCTACGGGAGCACGCGATGGACGGACCACGACGTCGTCCGCCTAATGCTAAGGTCATTTACCGTTCTTGATCCTCATTTGGTGAACAATATACGTGAAAATCCCAGGTACACCAAGATGTCGCCCGAAGAAGTTCTTGGGAAATTCGTTAGCGGGCGAATGATGATCAAGGAGGCGAGGTATGTGGACGACGCCTTGAATGGACCGATCAACGAGCCGCAACCGCTTGCTCTCAAGGCAACGAGGAGCAAGGAGGCACTACCGAGCAAGGTGGCGCAAGTTGAGGCGGCCGGGCTAAATAATGAGGAGATGGCCCTCATCATTAAGCGCTTCAAGACGGCGCTTAAGGGTCGCAAGGGACAGCCAAGCAAGACCAAGACAAAGGAGAAGCGCTCGTGCTTCAAATGTGGTAAGATTGGTCATTTCATTGCTAACTGTCCCGATAATGAAAGTGACCAGGAAAAGGGGAACAAGAGGGAGAAGAAGAAGGCATACAAGAAGGCAAAGGGCGAGGCACATCTAGGAAAGGAGTGGGATTCGGATTGCTCCTCCTCCGACTCCGACAATGAAGGACTCGCTGCCACAGCCTTCAACAAGTCATCCCTCTTCCCCAACGAGCGTCTCACATGCCTTATGGCAAGGGAGAAGAAGGTATGTACTCGAGACCCTACGTATGCTTCTTCAAGTGAGGATGATTCTAGTGATGAGGAAATAGATTACTCTAGCTTGTTCAAGGGATTGGATAGAAATAAAATTGATAAAATCAATGAATTGATTGATGCCTTGAATGAAAAGGATAGGCTTTTAGAAAAGCAAGAGGATTTGTTGTATGATGAACATGATAAATTTGTAGAGGCACAAAAATCATATGCTTTAGAAGTTAAAAGAAATGAAATGCTTTCTTATGAACTATCTACTTGTCATGAAACCATTTCTACTTTACAAGGTGTTAACAATGATTTAAATGCTAAATTAGAAGTAGCAAATAAATCTAATTCTTGTGTAGAACATGTTATGATTTGCACTAGGTGTAAGGATTTCGATATTGATGCCTGTAGTGAACACCTAGTTTTAATTTCCAAATTAAATGAGGAATTGGCTAGTCTTAATGCCCAACTTAAGACTAGCAAGAGTGAAGTTGATAAAATAAAATTTGCAAGGGATGCCTACACGGTTGGTAGACACCCCTCAATTAAGGATGGTCTTGGCTTCAAGAGAGAGACCAAGAACTTAACAAGCCATAAGGCTCCCATCTTCGTCAAGGAGAAAGGGAAGGCCCCTATGGCTAGTAGTGCTAAAAGGAACCATGCTTTCTTGTACCACAATAGGAGACATGCTAGAAATGCTTATAATGATTTTGATTCACATGTTTATGATTCTCATGCCATGTTTGCTTCTAGTTCTTCCTATAAGCATGATAGA
Source organism: Zea luxurians (assembly GCA_029449295.1). Classification (NCBI taxonomy): domain Eukaryota; kingdom Viridiplantae; phylum Streptophyta; class Magnoliopsida; order Poales; family Poaceae; genus Zea; species Zea luxurians. Next base: position 9,887,188 of record JAOPSE010000041.1, on the reverse strand, counting down.
GATATGTGTAGGAGAAATGTTGTGCATATGCCTAGGAGAAATTTTGCTCATGTTCCTAGAAAAGTTGTGAACAAACCATCTACCATTTATTATGCTTGCAATGCTTCCTTTGCTATTTGTAGAAAGGGTAAGAAGGTAATTGCTAGGAAGTTAGGGGCAAGATGCAAGGGAGATAAAACTTGCATTTGGGTCCCTAAGGATATATGTGCTAACCTTGTAGGACCCAACATGAGTTGGGTACCTAAGACCCAAGCCTAAATTTGCCTTGCAGGTTTATGCATCCGGGGGTTCAAGCTGGATTATCGACAGCGGATGCACAAACCATATGACGGGGGAGAAGAAGATGTTCACCTCCTACGTCAAAAATAAGGATTCCCAAGATTCAATTATATTCGGTGATGGGAATCAAGGCAAGGTAAAAGGGTTAGGTAAAATTGCAATTTCTAATGAGCACTCAATTTCCAATGTGTTTTTAGTTGAGTCTCTTGGTTACAATTTGCTATCTGTTAGCCAATTATGCAATATGGGATACAACTGTTTGTTTACAAATATAGATGTGTCTGTCTTTAGAAGATGTGATGGTTCACTAGCTTTTAAGGGTGTACTAGACGGCAAGCTTTACTTAGTTGATTTTGCAAAAGAAGAGGTCGGTCTAGATGCATGCTTAATGGCTAAGACTTGCATGGGCTGGCTGTGGCATCGCCGCTTAGCACATGTGGGGATGAAGAACCTCCACAAGTTTCTAAAGGGAGAACACGTGATAGGTCTAACCAATGTCTATTTCGAAAAAGATAGACCTTGTGCAGCTTGTCAAGCAGGTAAACAAGTGGGAGGAGCGCATCACAGGAAGAATGTGATGACCACATCAAGACCCCTGGAGCTGCTACATATGGACCTCTTCAGACCCGTCGCCTATCTAAGCATAGGAGGAAGTAAGTATGGTTTAGTTATTGTTGATGACTTTTCCCGCTTCACTTGGGTGTTCTTTTTGCAGGATAAGTCTGAAACCCAAGGGACCCTCAAGCGCTTCCTCAGGAGAGCTCAAAATGAGTTTGAGCTCAAGGTGAAGAAGATAAGGAGCGACAACGGGTCCGAGTTCAAGAACCTTCAAGTGGAGGAGTTCCTTGAGGAGGAAGGGATCAAGCACGAGTTCTCCGCTCCCTACACACCACAGCAAAATGGAGTGGTAGAGAGGAAGAACAGGACGCTAATCGATATGGCAAGGACGATGCTTGGAGAGTTCAAGACCCCCGAGTGCTTTTGGTCGGAAGCTGTGAACACGGCTTGCCACGCCATCAACAGGGTCTACCTTCATCGCCTCCTCAAGAAGACTTCGTATGAGCTACTAACCGGTAACAAACCCAATGTATCGTACTTTCGTGTATTTGGGAGCAAATGCTACATTCTAGTGAAGAAGGGTAGAAATTCTAAGTTTGCTCCCAAAGCTGTAGAAGGGTTTTTATTAGGTTATGATTCAAATACAAAGGCGTATAGGGTCTTCAAAAAATCATCGGGTTTGGTTGAAGTCTCTAGCGACGTTGTATTTGATGAGACTAATGGCTCTCCAAGAGAGCAAGTTGTTGATTATGATGATGTAGATGAAGAAGATGTTCCGACGGCCGCCATACGAACCATGGCGATTGGAGAAGTGCGGCCACAGGAACAAGATGAATGAGATCAACCTTCTTCCTCAACCACGGTGCATCCCCCAACTCAAGACGATGAACAGGTTCATCAACAGGAGGCGTGTGATCAAGGGGGAGCACAAGATGATCAAGTGATGGAGGAAGAAGCGCAACCGGCACCTCCAACCCAAGTTCGAGCGGTGATTCAAAGGGATCATCCCGTCGACCAAATTTTGGGTGACATTAGCAAGGGAGTAACTACTCGATCTCGATTAGTTAATTTTTGTGAGCATTACTCCTTTGTCTCCTCTATTGAGCCTTTCAGGGTAGAGGAGGCCTTGCTGGATCCGGATTGGGTATTGGCCATGCAGGAGGAACTCAACAACTTCAAGCGCAATGAAGTTTGGACGCTGGTGCCTCGTCCCAAGCAAAATGTTGTGGGAACCAAGTGGGTGTTCCGCAACAAACAAGACGAGCACGGAGTGGTGACAAGGAACAAGGCTCGACTTGTGGCAAAAGGTTATGCCCAAGTCGCAGGTTTGGACTTTGAGGAGACTTTTGCTCCTGTGGCGAGGCTAGAGTCCATTCGTATCCTGCTAGCATATGCCGCTCACCATTCTTTCAGGTTGTTCCAAATGGATGTGAAGAGCGCTTTCCTCAATGGGCCAATCAAGGAGGAGGTGTACGTGGAGCAACCCCCTGGCTTCGAGGATGAACGGTACCCCGACCATGTGTGTAAGCTCTCTAAGGCGCTCTATGGACTTAAACAAGCCCCAAGAGCATGGTATGAATGCCTTAGAGATTTCTTAATTGCTAATGCTTTCAAGGTTGGGAAAGCCGATCCAACTCTTTTCACTAAGACTTGTGATGGTGATTTGTTTGTGTGCCAAATTTATGTCGATGACATAATATTTGGTTCTACTAACCAAAAGTCTTGTGAAGAGTTTAGCAGGGTAATGACGCAGAAATTCGAGATGTCGATGATGGGCGAGTTGAACTACTTCCTTGGGTTCCAAGTGAAGCAACTCAAGGACGGCACCTTCATCTCCCAAACGAAGTACACGCAAGATCTGCTAAAGCGGTTTGGGATGAAGGACGCCAAGCCCGCAAAGACTCCGATGGGAACCGACGGACACACCGACCTCAACAAAGGAGGTAAGTCCGTTGATCAAAAAGCATACCGGTCAATGATAGGGTCTTTACTTTATTTATGTGCTAGTAGACCGGATATTATGCTTAGCGTATGCATGTGTGCTAGATTTCAATCCGATCCTAAGGAGTGTCACTTTGTGGCGGTGAAGCGAATTCTTAGATATTTAGTCGCTACGCCTTGCTTCGGGATCTGGTATCCAAAGGGGTCTAACTTTGACTTGATTGGATACTCAGATTCCGACTATGCTGGATGTAAGGTCGATAGGAAGAGTACATCGGGGACGTGCCAATTCTTAGGAAGGTCCCTGGTGTCATGGAACTCTAAGAAACAAACCTCCGTTGCCCTATCCACCGCTGAGGCCGAGTACGTCGCCGCAGGACAGTGTTGCGCGCAACTACTTTGGATGAGGCAAACCCTCAGGGACTTTGGCTACAATCTGAGCAAAGTCCCACTCCTATGTGATAATGAGAGTGCTATCCGAATAGCGGAAAATCCTGTTGAGCACAGCCGCACAAAGCACATTGACATCCGGCATCACTTTTTGAGAGACCACCAGCAAAAGGGAGATATCGAAGTGTTTCATGTTAGCTCCGAGAACCAGCTAGCCGATATCTTTACCAAGCCTTTAGATGAGAAGACCTTTTGCAGGCTGCGTAGTGAGCTCAATATCTTAGATTCGCGGAACTTGGATTGAAAAGTAGCATACATGTGTTTATGCCTTTGATCATGTTCGTTCTGCATCTTGTTGCTTATTGTGGTGCTCAAGTTGTACAAACACTCCCTGGACCTCACAAGTCCGTTGCAAAATGATGCACAGTTTTAGGGGGAGATGTGTTACAACTTGACCCTTTGAGACTAACCATATGCTTGAGTTTGCTTGAAGGAGAATTGAAAGGGAAAAGGTGGACTTGGACCATGAAAGACTTCCACTGCACTCCGATGAGAGGGTAACTTATTCCAAGTCCATCTCATGAACTCTTATTGCCATTTGCTCTTAATTGAAGATTTTGGTGAGGCAATGGGGTCATAGGGCCAAGATTGATCCCGTTTTGGTGTTTGATGCCAAAGGGGGAGAAAATAAAGGCCAAAGCGATAAATGGATCAGCTACCACTTGAGAGATTTTGAAAATAGTAGAATAGAGCTTTTGGTTTGTCAAAACTCTTTTGTTGTCTCTATTGTCAAAAGTTGGCTTCTTGTGGGGAGAAGTATTGATTATGGGAAAAAGGGGGAGTTTTTGAAATCTTTGATCAATCTCTTTTGGAATGACTCTCTTTATGCTTCAACATGTGTGTTCGACTTAGAGATAGAGATTTGAGTTTGATTTGCAAAAACAAACCAAGTGGTGGCATAGAGTGATCCATATATGTCAAAATTGAATCAAATAAATTGAATTCTTATTTGAAGTGTTTTTGTACTTGTTCTACTTGCTTTATGTTGTGTTGGCATAAATCACCAAAAAGGGGGAGATTGAAAGGGAAATGTGCCCTTGGGCCATTTCTAAGTATTTTGGTGATTTAGTGTCCAACACAGGTGCCTAATTGTAAAATGGTGGACAAAGTACAAATCAAGAGTAAAGGTATGTTTCTAAGCCTTAGTACATTGGTTTTGTGTACTAATATACTTGTCTAAGTGTTAGAAACAGAAAGAAGAAGAAAAGAAAAGAGGGAAAAAGACTTGGCTGTGTGCAGCCAAGACCCAGCTCGGTCTGGAGCACCGGACTGTCCGGTGCGCACCGGACAGTGTCCGGTGCGCCAGGCTGACTCGGCGCGAAGTGGCCGCTCTCGGGAATTCACCGGCGACGTACGGCTAAAATTCACCGGACTGTCCGGTGTGCACCGGACTGTCCGGTGAGCCAACGGTCGGCCGCGCAATCTGCGTGGGACACGTGGCCGAGCCAACGGCTAGAAGACGGCACCGGACTGTCCGGTGTGCACCGGACATGTCCGGTGCGCTAACGGCTCCCAGATCTGCAACGGTCTGCAACGGTCGGCAGCGCTGTTTAAGGAAAGAAATCGGGCACCGGACAGTGTCCGGTGTGCACCGGACTGTCCGGTGCCCCCGACGACAGAAGGCAAGGATAGCCTTCCAGATTTGCTCTCAACGGCTCCTAGCTGCCTTGGGGCTATAAAAGGGGCCCCTAGGCGCATGGAGGAGACACACAAGCAACCTTTGAGCATTCTTGATCATCCACACTCAGTCTTTGCGCATTCGTTTGTGATTCTAAGTGATTCGAGCTCCGTTCTAGTGAGAATTTTGAGATAGTCATTCGAGCTCGATTCTTGGCCGTGTGTGTGCGCGTTTCGCTGTGGATTTGTGTGTGTTGCTTCCCTCCCTTACTCTGTGCTTCTTTGTGATCATATACTTGTAAGGGCAAGAGACTCCAATTTGTGGAGATTCCTTGCAAGCGGGATATTGAAAGGCAAAGCAAAACACCGTGGTATTCAAGTTGGTCTTTGGACCGCTTGAGAGGGGTTGATTGCAACCCTCGTCCGTTGGGACGCCACAACGTGGAGTAGGCAAGCGTTGGTCTTGGCCGAACCACGGGATAAACCACTGTGTCATCTCTGTGTTTGATCTCTTGTGGTATTGTGTTTTGTTGAGACTCCTTTCTAGCCACTTGGTGATTATTGTACTAACCCTTAACAAGTTTTTGTGGCTTAAGTTTTAAAGTTTCACAGGATCACCTATTCACCCCCCCCCCCCTCAAGGTGCTCTCATATGTGTCGGGTTTGTAGATGCCAAGACAAGAGAACTCTGTCGGGGCACCTTTGCAAATATGGCTACATGCCTAACTATGAAGTCTGGGTGTATCACGGCGAGGAGTTTCCCCGTGAAAATGTGTTTGAAGCCCACAATAATGATGACGTGGAATATGATAGAATGGAAGAGATGCTTCAAGATTTAAGGGAGGATCCTGATTTTGTGTTTCCACCACATAGTAAGGAGCTACCTCCAGATGTTAAAAAGTTCTTTGACCTCCTTAAGGCTGCAGAAGAACCATTGCATGAACGCACAAAAGTTTCCATCCTTGCTTTCATGACTCGACTTATGGCTATTAAGTCTAAGTATGTGTTCTCGAACAATTGTTACAACGAGCTCTTGATCTTAATCAGCGAAGTGTTTCCACCAAATCACAAGATGCCGAAAGACGTGTATCAATGCAGGAAACTGCTCTCTGGTCTAGGTATGGACTATCAGAAAATCGATGTTTGTCCAGATAATTGTATGCTTTTCTGGAAGGATCATTAGAATGATAAGAAGTGTCAGTGTGGCAAGTCGAGATATGTAGAGGTAAAAAACGATGATGGTGAAATGGTCACATCAACGATAGCTCAAAAGCAACTTCATTACATGCCTCTTGCGCCTCATCTTAAGCGTTTGTTTCTTTCGAGAAACACAGCTAGGCACATGAGATGGCACAAAGAACATGAACGAGAGGACACTCATGTGATGACACACCCATCTGACAGTGATGCGTGGAAGGCTCTAGATGACTTTGATCTATAATTTGCTAGTGAAGCGAGAAATATTCGAATTGGGTTGGCAACAGATGGGTTTACACCTTTCAATACAAATGCAGCATCATATTCTTGTTGGCCTGTATTTGTTATTCCATACAACCTTCCACCTCATCTGTGCATGAAATATGATTACATGTTTCTTTCCCTAATTATTCCTAGACCAGACCATCCTGGGAAAGGGCTGAATGTGATGATGCAACCCTTGATCGATGATCTCAAAAAGTTATGGGAAGGTGTTGAAGCATATGATTGCTACAAAAAGGAGAGATTCACACTCCGAGTTGCATATTTGTAGTCCATTCATGATTTCATGGCATACAGTTTATTTGCTGGATGGAGCTGTCATGGAATTCTGACATGTCCAATATGTGGCAAGGATACAGATTGTTTCCGCCTTGAGTTTGGGGGGAAGATCTGTTACTTTGATTGCCACAGATGCTTCTTACCCCAAACTCACCCGTATAGGTTCGAGGTTAACACCTTTAAGAAGGGTACTATCGTGACAAAGGGACCGCCCAGGCGTCTGAGCGGACTTGAGATTGAGGCTATGCTTATTAATTTGAAAGAGAAAGAAAGTGGTGATGGATACATCGGGTTTGGAATTGAGCATAACTGGACCCATAAATGTGGTTTATGGGAACTCCCATATGTTAAGACATTGATTCTGATGCATAACATTGACGTTATGCATCAGGAATGTAATGTTGGTGAAAGCATTCTAAGTACTTGCATGAATCTGGGCGACAAAACTCGACGAAAATGGAAAAAAGCCACATGCTCAATTTTGTCTAAAACCTAAACAAAAGAAAGAAGTAATGGAATGGTTGAAAATTTTGAAATTCCCAGATGGTTATGCGGCAGGGTTTAGGAGAGCTGTGAACTTGAATACAAATAAAATAACTGGATTGAAGCGCCATGATTATCACATAATGATGGAAAGACTCCTCCCTATAATGTTTCATGGGTACTTCAATGTCAGTATTTGGAAGGCGTTAGATGAATTAAGCTACTTTTATAGACAACTTTGTGCCAAAGAAATAAAGAAAGATGTGATGGAGAAGCTAGAGACAGAAATTCCTGTCCTTATATGCAAGTTGGAAAAAATATTCCCCCCAGGATTCTTCAATCCAATGCAATATCTACTTGTCCACCTTCCATATGAAGCTAAGGTTGGAGGTCCTGTGCAATACAGGTGGATGTATCATATTGAAAGGGCATTAAAGAAACTTAGTTCTATGGTTGGTAACAAAGGAAGAGTTGAAGGGTGCATAGCTGAAGAATTCAAATATAAAGAGGTAGCAGCGTTCACGAGTGTATACTTTGCAGACGAGCACAATATCAATGCCCCTACATTGAGGTATCATGATGACAAAGTAGGGACTCACAACAATCTCCAAATTTTTGAGATTGAGGGCAAGACTGTCGGAGCATCCACCGAATATCATCCCGAGCGCGAAGAAAAGTTGGATGCTTTGCTCTATATGTATGAAAATATGGATGAGATGACTCCGTATTTCAAGTAAGATGAAATTTGTCATTTGTGTATCTATGTAGTAATCGTGACTTAATACGCTATTGTTAATTTGTTGTAACAGAGAATTCCAATCGCGACTTAATGAGAAATTGTCCTCGAGGCAGTATGAAAATGCACTTCGAGGAAGACTTGGGAAGCCCAATTTCATTAATTGGTTCCGAGCTCATGTAAATAAATTAACACTATTGTTCTACTTTATATATTATGTTTAGGAAATCTAATTTCACTATCTAATTGACAGTGTGATAAAATTCCAAATTTAGACGAGGACTTGCTTCAGATGTCTTACGCAATCATAAAAGTCAGAAGTTACGGTCGTTACGACATTAAGGGGTTTCGTTTTCGTTCGGCCAAATTTGAGTCTACTCGTCCATTTGCGGCGACAAGAAATACTGGAGTTGTATGTAGGGCAGTCGATGATCGTGGAAGAGAGATGAATTATTATGGAGTTATTAATGCATGTAGCAAATTTGTTCTTGCTCACCAAGTTGACCAGGTGTACTACATACCATATCCATGTACAAACCTAGAAGCCACGTGGGTAGTGTACAAAGTTAATCCTCGTGAACGGTTACACAACAAGGGTGAATGGTTCGAGACAGAAGTTGAAGAAATTTATCAAGAAGATGAACTCCCAACCAATTTTAATATAGATACTGAGGTTTTGCCAGAATCCTTAGTGGGAGATTCGGAAGATGTAGTAAGTCCTAACAAAAGGAAACGAAAGTCAAAGAAGAAAACATCGAATCGAAGGAAACAATTTGATCCTGATTTCGAATACGACTAAAAAGTAATTATGTATTTATTATTGTTTTCAATACATTATGTTCATTTACTTTATGTTCATTTACATTATCCTCATTTACTAATGTGATTTTGTTCTAATAATAGGATGTCTAAAAAGGTGAAGCAGTTCACTAAGGGACTTGCGAAGAGAGTGTCCTATGTTATGAGAAAGGAGGACTTAGTGTTTAAGGGCACTAGTTCCAGCTCGAGTAGGCGTAGAGCTTTGTTGGAGCATGTTCCAGAGTTGCAGGGTCAGACAGTTGGCGTTCAGAGGAATGAGGTAACCAATATTTGTTTTGCAATGTAATATTTGTATGAGTTCTTATAACTAAATTATTAATATAATATTTGTTTTGCAATGCAATGTAATGTTTGTAGGATGAGTCTGAAGATGGGGTAGAGACAGAGGAGGGGAGACAGGTGGGAAATGTTGATGATGAGGTAGAGACAGAGGAGGGGAGACAGGTGGGAGATGATGATGAGGTAGAGACAGAGGAGGGGAGACAGGTGGGAGATGATGATGAGGTAGAGACAGAGGAGGCGAGACAGGGTGGGGATGCCATGATACTGGTGGTTTTGGACATGATAGCCATAGTGGATGGCGTGAATGGCCTGAGGATGCAAGTGGATGGCCAAGAGATGGAGGGTTAGGAGTTGGGGGAGCTAGTGGGTCAAGGGAAGGAGAAGCTTGTGGTTTTGGAAGTGGGGGAGTTGGAGGGTCTTCACGGGTCCGGAAGCCGCGGAGAACTAGTTGGGTCCCCCCTCCTAAAGAACCAGTTGATAGGGTTGAGATAATACCAACTGGAGATGGGTAAGAGTATCCTTGCTTTGTTCTTATGTCTTACACTATTACGCAACTACATTTTGTATTTGACAATTGTTCTTGTGCTGTTAGGGCTTGGGTGGATAGTAGTTTCATTGGCACAGGTCGTCGAAGGCAAGTAAAGAAAGTGTTGGGCAACATATGTCGTATGAAATGGCCTGGATTGGTGATAGAGGATGGTAAGGAGGTCCCTGTCACAAGATGGGATCAATATGCCCTTGCAATAAATGCGCAACATGGGAATGCACAAGCTACAGTTTGGCACGACTTCTGGGTATGTTAAATTTTTTTGTTAAGTTGTAATCTCGATAGGAATGCGGCAAGTTGTAATTTTTTGTTAAGCTATCATATTATTGATTTTGACTATGCTTCTTTTTTTAGAAACATTACAAGTTGCCTGAAGGAGATACTCATACGGAACACACACACTCCGTGTTCCATAGGAATGTGGCAAGTGTTGTTGGGGATATGATGTACTATGCTCGAATCCAGGTGATTAGTCAAGCCATGTTTGGTAGTGAAGGGCGACGTCCAGAGAGTAAGAACGAGGCGACACAGTATGGACTCGATATGACTGAGCAACAATATCTTGAGGTAATGGATGTTTTTGCTTGTGTTGAAAAAATTTCCATTGCTTCTAGATATTACAGTTACTTATAAATGAATTGTGTTCATGCAGCATTCGATTCCATGGATAGCTGGCAATGATGCTGCTTGGCATGCGTTATGTCGTTACTGGGCTTCGGCTGAATTTAAGGCAAAGTCTGTGCGACACAATTCCAATCGTGGAACCGAGTTGTATCACAGGTATGGAGGTGATGATCACTTTCGTTTGGCAAAACGAATGGTAAGTACAGTTTAAGCCATTTTCGTTGATTGTAGTTGACTTGCTGTAATTTCTGGTTATAGTGTTTGTCAAATGTACATACAGGAAGCTAGCACTGGTGCAGTGCCCAGTGATGTTCAAATATACCTTAGGGGGCACATAGGACCAGATCCTGCAAATCCAGATGTGTTGTGCAGCCAAAAGGCAACAGATCGTGTGGTGAGTGTTTGGAAATGTTTGGTAGGTTCTGTTTATATGGATTTTTGTATGTAAGATTGCATTGTTCTTTTGTATGAGGCTGCATATGGCGAGGCGATGACTAGTCAGCATGGACCAGACTATGACTGGAGGACCTCACCTATTGATCCTCAGGCTGTGTATGCAAGTGGTGGAAAAGCTCATGGAAGGTGAAGACTCTACATATCTTATATTGTTTCATTGGTTGAGTGCAATACATGTATTCTTAATCCTGTCGTGATGTTACTTGTTTTGTAGGTACACAATGTTTGCTAACGTCATCGACTCGAGCCAGGTTAGGGTTCAGCGTGGAGGTTCATCGAGGTCTGCTGCTCGTAGCTCCCGTCGCTCCACTCAAGATCCAGCAGAAGTGGAGCAACTGCGAGAAGAACTTAGGCGACATCAGGATTACTTGAAGCAACAAGCTACGCAACATGAATACTATGCTACACAGATTCAGCAACAGCAAACACTCATACAAGTAAGTTCAAAAGATAATAGCTTTCACTTTAAGATATGTATTGATTTAAAACGCTGATGTGAATGAGTTCGACAAATTTGTAGCAACTAGCACAGGCCCAAGGGATACATGTCCCGGTGCCCCCCACCACCACCTCCCGTTCATTATCCTTGGTCTTCACCTCCACCTATACCTACATCTCCATCTACCGAACATCAGGTATGCATATTTATCATCATTTAGTTGTTGTTAGTTATATTTTGATGTAACTGAGCAAATGTCATTTGTACATGTCTATTAGACCCCTCTAGCTACCTTGCCGACGCATGAACAAGAGGACGGGTTAGACTTTGTCGAAACCCTCTTGAATAGTGGAGGTATCGATGGTGATCGGCGACCGTGAGCTTCCATGTTATTGCGTTCTGATACTTGAGACTTTTATTATGACTATGTATGAGATATTGTCTTTTATTAGTACTGGATGATGATATTTGTGAGACTTTTGTGATGATGAGACTATGGATGAGACTTTTGTGATGTAATAATTGATGAGACTATGGATTTAAATATTGTTATGGGATTGTGTGTGAGATGTTTTATGCGATAATCTGTTGTGCTATATAGCTGTTGATATATTTGTTATTTTGTGGAATGTGGTGTAAAATATAAATAGCATTTGTAATGCTGGCCAAATTAACTTCCTAGAGGCTACAGTAAGCCGTAGGAAGTTAGCCAGCTAACTTCCTAGAGGCTACAGTAAGCCGTAGGAAGTTACTCGTAGGAAGTTAGCCAGCTGACGGCGTGAAACTACTAACTTCCGAGAATCTACTAACTTCCGAGAGGCTTAGCAAGCCGTAGGAAGTTAGCTAACTTCCTAGAGCCCTCTAGGAAGTTAAGCTAACTTCCGACAAAAAAAAATTTCGAGAGCCAAACTTCCGACAGGATGGTTTAACTTCCGAGAGTTTCGCTAACTTCCTAGAGTTTAGGCCTAACTTCCTAGGGTTTAGGCTCTAGGAAGTTTACTATTTTGGTGTAGTGGACGATGACTCGTCTAAAAAGAAACCGGTTAATCAAAACTATTCATTTGATTAGTCTCGTATTCCATTCAATTCTAATGCTCATTTGCTATCAATTCCACTTGGTAAACCTCCACACTTTTGTAACACCCCTGGTGTTACTCTAACTAAAACTTGAGCATGGCATCATGAGCATGGTCATTGCATATGTTTGATACACCTAGAGTGCATTCACTAGGCAAAAATTTCAAACAAGTTGTATTGTTTTACTGTTTTGCAAATAGGACCTTGGTTTAAGGACTTAACCCTAAATAGTGGTTAAAGGGGTAAAACTTAACTTAAGTTGAGAAAAACCTTAGGGCTTGTGAGAAAAGTCATAAAACAACCTCAAACACTAAGTGGAATCACAATTATACCCCTGGGATATTAAAAACCTGTTGGGGACTTGTTCTCAAATGCTTCGGATTAAGAACAAGGCAACATAAAAAGTGTTAAACGCTAAGGCCCTTCGTCCTATCGAACATTACTCCCTATCGGGAATAATGAGTTCCGGACGAAGGTCAGAAGAAACATACCTTCGTAGATTCAGCAAGTAGTAATGAAGGACTCATAAAAAGCACGGAATGTAAATCGTGGAATCATTTCTATTTTATTAACACAAAGGAATAGAAATGATTATGAATTACAAATGTACCTTCGGTCCTGAGAGAAGATAAAAAGTACAAGCGTGACGCCAATGCCAAGTCAGCGTGAACAGTACGGGAGTACTGTTCATCTATTTATAGACGCGGGACGCAGCCCACATGAAATTACATCCATGTCCATTACATTTGTTAATAGCCTACGGAAATCAGTCAAGGTCCACGCAGTCTTTTCATCTTTAAGTCGGTTCCCCCCTCAGCAATTGCGCCGAAGCTCTCCTGCGCACAGCTTCGCCTGCGCTCGTCCTTCGTCTGGTTCAAGCTTCGTCCCGATCGTGCTTCATATTCATAGTTCTGAGCCCGAAAACACCTGCTCACATAATCCACTTGGAAAACATTGTCAAATCATGTTTTTGAGGACCTTCGGAGGACGAAGGCCCCCAACAGTAGCCCCTCGCAATATTAATTTGTTTGACAATAAATTCAGATTGCGATATGGACGAAGGCCTTAAGCCGAAGGTCCGAAAAAACACCTTCCCTTTGCTAGAATAGCAATATTCACTGACAAGCGGGGTCATTTAACTTTCAACGCCCTGGGCGTATAAATAAGAGCATACCGCCGACTCATTTGGTACGCATACTTGCCTTTTGCTTCGGCCCACTAAAATTTTTAACGCTTGTTCATTAAGATTTGCTGTTCTTTTTGATTTCGAAGCTTCGGCCTCGGGAACAATTTTTAGCGTTCCCGAAGATGTCTGAAGGCAAGAAGACCCCTGCTGAGATGAAACTGAAGATCCCTGCTGATACGAAGCTGAGTCTCGAGGAGGAGAAGAATCTGGGGTTCTTGATAGCGATGGCAGAGACCAATACAGAGAAAATCACGAAGGAGATTCTCGAAGGTTTGTCCGAGGATACTGATGACAGCGACAGCTATGATGTGGAAAGTGGTGGGGAAGAGGCCGAAGATCGACCGTGGCGACCAAGTCACTCAGTTTTTGGGAAAACGACCATCAAGCAGAGTCACATTGATAATATGAGGGGGCGATATTTCCGAGACACATCTATCGTGAGAGCTGATGCCGGGGAAAAGACTTCTCCCACCCCCGAAGAGAATGAAGTTGTGATTTTCCGAAGCTTCCTCAGGGCTGGGCTTCGATTCCCCCTGAGCAATTTTGTTGTTGAGGTACTGAAAACATTCCAAGTCTACCTTCATCAACTCACTCCTGAAGCTATTATAAGAATGGGGATTTTTGTCTGGGCTGTAAGAAGCCAAGGTTTAGAACCAAACGCTAAAAGCTTCTGCAACATACACGAGTTATTATACGAGACGAAACCCTGGGGAAAGGAGCAATACCACAACAACTTCGGGTGCTACAGCTTCGGCGCTCGCTCCGGGTCAAGCTGCCCTGTGCCGACCTTTCGGAAGAGGTGGCCCGGAGCCTGGATGACTGAATGGTTTTATGTGAAGAATGATCTAACAGCTCAAGAGAATGTGAAGAGTATTATTATGCACCCAATCTGGCAACGCTTCGGCCTTCGAAGGCCGAAGGTCGAAATGGACGAAGCCGCCGAAGAATGCCAAAGAGCCTTCGGGGTAGTCTGCTCGTTTATTGGGACAAGGGACTTGGTCCAAGAACACATTGCCTTCAGGGTATGGCCACTTGCAGAAAAGTGGGAAATGCCGAAGGAAACCATCAAAGAGTCCGACGAAGGCGGACTAGTCAGATTAAAGTATACATTCAAATATGCAGATAAATTTATTGAACCTGATGATGATTGGCTGAAAAGCATTGAAACATTAAGTGATGAATTACTTGGGGCATATTCGAAGGCTGAAAATACTGCACTATCAGCAGCCTTCGGAGGCCGAAAAAAGAAGAGACTGAACCGAGTGTTTGATGCAGTCGGGTTCTTCTACCCTGATTATTGTTATCCCATCCGAAGGCAAAAAAGGAAAAACACAACCTCTGAAAAAGAAGAAGCTGGAACCGCTCCTATCGAGCCAGAATCAAAAGGAAAAAGGTTGAAGGTCCTCACACACCGACCACGCCATATTGAACTAGCTTCGGTGCCTGAGTTTACTGGAGGAACTTCTTCGGCCGCCGAAGCTGAACAGCCAACCTTGCTGCCAAAAATTGCAGAGATGGCCGAAGCACCATCGACAGAAAAAATGGAAGAAGCGAAAAATCTGACTAAGGAAAAAACATCAGAAATTTTGAGCCCTGTAGTAAATGTCGAAGCAGCAAAAATCCAAAAGGGTCCAATGGTGACCCCAAAAAGGAAGAGAATGGTAAATGTACTAGATGTCTTGGAGACAATTAAGTCTTCAAGCACAACTCCAAAAAAGAGTGCTGAAATTGCTGAAGCTTCCTCTGAAGCTCCGACGCAACAAGCTGAAGCTGAAACTGGGCCTTCAGAGCCCTTCAAGGAACAAACTTTGGAAGCCGAAGCAATTAAAATATCAGAACCAATTTTAATTGAAGAGACTGACACTGCCATCCCCGAAGCGCCTGCCAGCATGTGTGATTACATCATACGACATGCTTCGGGAAAAAAACTATCTGAAGAAGAAACTCATGAAGCTAACCATTATGCAAAGGAACTAAAATATCCAAAGGGGGCAGTAATATTCAATGGGACAAATGAAGACGATTTTTTATACTGCCTGCCTGACAACAAAGAGCTCTCTGTCTGCCGAGAAATGGCCAGGAGTATTGGTTTCCCGAAGCTTGAATCTGGATTAAGCGCCATGTCGAAAGAAGATCTCGCAGACAGTCTTGCGTACAACAGCCTGAAGGTACAGGAATTTAACGCTTGAAAAGAGAACCCCCTTATTTTTTACGCAACTCGTTCCTTTTTTCTTATATGAATTCTTCTTCGTATAGGGCCTGATCCTAAGCAACGCGCTAAGAGCGCAAAAGAGCGCCGAAGATGAAAGTTATGAAATTGCATTTAATAATTTACGCTCTGAAGTTATCAAACTGAGAAACGAAGCATTGGAAAAAGATAAAATTCTGCTTACATTGGTAGATAAAGTGAAAAAAGACGAAACTGCTTCAAGGGCCCAGACCGAAGCTCAAAAACGCGAGATTAAAGAACTTCAGAAACAGCTGGCTAGAGCTAAAGAGGAGCGCGCGCTTGAGGAAACGAAACGAGAACTTAGTGATTTTATGGTCAGCAAATTGGAATCAAGAGTTAAGGAGCTTCAGTCATCTCAGGGGAAATGCTATGTTAAATCTATAGAATGTGTGAATAAAATTAAAGCCAGCTTTGCCAGCGTCGGCGCCTTTTCCAGCGAAGAAAATTTTTCTCGAGGCAATCCCGAAGATCCGTTGGAATGGATTAGCCACGAAGCAGAGGCCTTCGAAGAGATTCTGAACAGTCGCGGCGATATCTGCGCTTTTTCGGGCGCCAGAGGAGTTGCTTCTGTCTTAGAGAAGAAAGGCTGCGATCATGTAAAATTTCTAGCTCAGTCCGAAGCTGCCTTATCTTCCGAAGACATTAAGGACCCCTCGGCCGAAGCAAGCGTGGTTGGCGGCAAATTTTTTACAGATATCTGGAACGACGGCGGCCGAGAAATGGCGCAAGAGATCATCCAAAGAAGCGAAAAAGGCATACATGATGCTAGAAAAGTAGCAGAAGCTGCCGAAGGGAGTACGGAGCCTGAAAGACAATTAGGTACCAATTAGTCATTCTTGTTGCGTTGTAATTTTCATTTCAAACTCTGCACATAGTTTGCAATATTGATGAAGAAATGTTCTCTTCCCTCAGAAGCTGCTGGGTCAACTGCCGACCCCCACACAAAAGGAGATGAAGAAATCAAACAAATGGCCGAAGCTATCATGAACAAAGTTGTTGATCAACTTCTAAATGAAGTCGCCGAAGCAGTGTTAAGAGAAGACTAGATGCTATTAGAAGAAACATTTAAATTGTGATCTATGTAATATTTTGTACATTTGGATGTAATATACAAGTTTCTTTCTATTATTGAATTCTTTACGATGCATGAAACTGTACATACATACCATTTTTGAGCCTTCGGCGAAAAAACACCTTCCCTTCTTTTCATGCTTCGTGAAGAAAACACTCTTCGTTAAAATTATCCTGATAAGACACATCCATGCTTCGTAAAAGCATCCTCCGAAGCTATTTTCCGAAGATCATCATCATGTTCCCTCGTGACTTTGCACGATTTGCACTTTCTCAAATCATTCCTTCGAAGGTTAATACTGTGTGCCCTTCTTTTGCCGTATGCAACATGATGTATGATGCTTATGCTATGCGAAATGATGTGATGATGTTATGCTATGCATGTGACATTTGTTCCGAAGATACTCATAAAATATATTCATAAGCTCTGCATTCCCTTAGGAACGTCTTTGGAGCTTCTTCGTCTTTTACTTAGACGACCTCAGCGTTGACTTTTCGCTGTAAGCCTCCCTTAGGAGCTTCTTCGCCCTTTACTTAGGCGGTATCAGCGTTGACTTTTCGCTGTAAGCCTCCCTTAGGAGCTTCTTCGCCCTTTACTTAGGCGGTATCAGCGTTGACTTTTCGCTGTAAGCTCTGCATTCCTTTAGGAACGACTTCTGAGCAGAAAACTTACACTGCGCTCCCTTTGGAACGGCTTTTTGTGACTTCACAAACTTACTCTGCGTTCCTTAGAACGACTTTCTGTTATTCCGAAGGATTTTTAATTCGAAGGTCCTCCTTGGTAACGGAGAAAATTTTAAGCTTCAGCAACTTGGGCTTGTGGAGCAAATAGATTTTCTTCGTGGAAAACAACGAAATTATTACATGGAAACTATCAATGTTTTTTGCTTCACAGAAAATAAAACTGAATAGGAAAGACTGCTATCAAAGGTAGGATATGTGTCAATAAATGTGCTTCGACTCTGGCACAGTGCTGTTGACTGTGCGAGCTTCGGACTGTTCCCTGAAGTCCCTCTGATGTGGAGCGTATTGACTCCCTTCTGGCTGTTGACCTTGCTGCAATGGAGGTGGGGGCGGAAGCTGCTGCCAGGAAGCTTGAGGTTGACTTGCCGAAGCTACAGAAGCTGCAGGATGATTGTCTATGTATTGTGGGACATAAGGCGGATGATACGAAGCAGTATGCATGACCTGCTTCGGCTGAGCTTGTTGAGATGCTGCTTCGGCAATTTCCTTTTGCTTCTGGATTGTAATATGGCACGACCTAGTGGTATGGCCCTTGCCTTCTCCACAGAACAAGCAAAACAGCCTCCTTGGCTGATCTCCGAATCTTCCGCCGAAGCCCCTGGCGCCTCTGCCTCTTGGAGCTGGTGGCCGGAAGGAAGTTTGTTGTTGCCCCGAAGCCTGTGATGAGCATTGTGGTCTATTCTGACTCCCCTTATCGTCATTCTGAGTGTTGTGGATAGAACGGACATGTCTCGGGTAGTATCTTCCTCCGAAGCCCCTGGTCATTTCAGAAAATCTGAAAGCTTCCTCCCTTCTTTGACGAAAGTCATTGTCAGCACGAATGTACTCATCCATCTTTTGAAGCAATTTCTCCAGAGTCTGAGGAGGCTTTCTAGCAAAGTATTGAGCTGCAGGCCCAGGACGAAGCCCCTTGATCATGGCTTCGATAACAATTTCATTAGGCACCGTTGGTGCCTGTGCCCTCAATCGTAAAAACCTTCGGACATACGCCTGAAGGTACTCTTCGTGATCCTGAATACACTGGAATAGGGCTTGAGCTGTGACCGGCTTCGTCTGGAATCCTTGAAAGCTGGTCAGTAACATATCCTTCAGCTTCTGCCATGAAGTTATTGTTCCTGGCCGAAGGGAGGAATACCAGGTCTGAGCAACATTCCTGACAGCCATAACGAAAGACTTCGCCATGACTGCAGCATTGCCCCCGTACGAAGACACCGTTGCTTCATAGCTCATCAAGAATTGCTTCGGGTCGGAGTGACCATCAAACATGGGGAGCTGGGGTGGTTTATAGGATGGAGGCCAAGGTGTAGCCTGCAGCTCAGCAGACAGAGGAGAAGCATCATCAAAAACAAAATTTCCCTGATGGAAATTATCATACCAGTCATCTTCGTTGACGAAGCCCTCCTGATGAAGGTCTTTCTGATGAGGCCTTCTGTTCTGCTCATCGTGAGTAAGATGGCGGACTTCCTCAGAGGCTTCGTCTATCTGCCTTTGCAACTCAGCTAGGCGGGCCATCTTCTCCTTCTTCCTTTGTACTTGTTGGTGTAGCATTTCCATATTCCTGATTTCTTGGTCTAGCTCTTCTTCCTGAAGTGTCGGGCTGACAGCCTTTCTCTTCTGGCTTCGGGCCTCCCGAAGAGAGACGGTCTCCTGGTTATGGTCCAGCGGTTGCAGTGCTGAAGCCCCAGTCGCTGAAGCTTTCTTCGGCGCCATAGCTTCCGAAGGTGTTCAAAAAAGCTCGAAGTGGAAGTGAGTTCACCGGAGGTGGGCGCCAATGTTGGGGACTTGTTCTCAAATGCTTCGGATTAAGAACAAGGCAACATAAAAAGTGTTAAACGCTAAGGCCCTTCGTCCTATCGAACATTACTCCCTATCGGGAATAATGAGTTCCGGACGAAGGTCAGAAGAAACATACCTTCGTAGATTCAGCAAGTAGTAATGAAGGACTCATAAAAAGCACGGAATGTAAATCGTGGAATCATTTCTATTTTATTAACACAAAGGAATAGAAATGATTATGAATTACAAATGTACCTTCGGTCCTGAGAGAAGATAAAAAGTACAAGCGTGACGCCAATGCCAAGTCAGCGTGAACAGTACGGGAGTACTGTTCATCTATTTATAGACGCGGGACGCAGCCCACATGAAATTACATCCATGTCCATTACATTTGTTAATAGCCTACGGAAATCAGTCAAGGTCCACGCAGTCTTTTCATCTTTAAGTCGGTTCCCCCCTCAGCAATTGCGCCGAAGCTCTCCTGCGCACAGCTTCGCCTGCGCTCGTCCTTCGTCTGGTTCAAGCTTCGTCCCGATCGTGCTTCATATTCATAGTTCTGAGCCCGAAAACACCTGCTCACATAATCCACTTGGAAAACATTGTCAAATCATGTTTTTGAGGACCTTCGGAGGACGAAGGCCCCCAACAAAACCCTAGTTGGAACCCTGGAAAACCCAAAGTCCAAACCCTAGGGACCTATGTGCAAAATTGATGCACATTTGGACTAAAGTGTAAAAACTAGTATGTTTTAAACCATAAAGTCATTTGGTCCACATTTGAGGAGATTTACAAGCAAAACCCTTGGTTTTGGACTTATTTGCAAAATGGACCCTATTGAGTTCTAAACTAAGTCTGAAAGTTAGTGCATTGGCTCAACTTTGGGGCCTTGTATCTTTCTGGATATAGGGTTTTTACCCTAGGTCACCACATCAAAGTTGAAGCCTAATCATAGGAGAACAACTTTGCTAAAGGGTGCAAGCATAGTTGTTATGAAGAATTTAGAGAAAAACCCCATCAAAGTTTGGTTGTCAGGCTGTTTGATCTGAAATTCAGTTTAGCAGTGAACTGACACCCACTTCTAGCTCAGATTCAAGCAGGATCCAGTGCTCAAATGTGATCAAGCCCTATAGTGGAGTTGTAGCTGGTATGTAGCACTACAACTTTGGTATAGAGACTGAGACCTGTCATCACATGAAATTTGGAGAGAAATAGCTCTAAACTTGCTCGGTCAGTCGCTCTGAACCAGTGTTCTGATAGTACAGTAACCGTTATAACTGAAGAAGATCAGGTTTCGTCCTCACCGCCGGTTGCTGCCGCCGTCGATCGTCGTTCGCCAAGATTCGCGCTCAACGGTCACCGGATAAGCTTGCCGCGGTAAAGGCCTCGTCACCGGTGAGCTGGCCACCACTCCGACGACTTCACCCCCCTGTTTTCCTTCAACTTTGCGGCTGGCGGATTACCTCGCCGTCGACCGCCGCCTCTCGGCCGGGTGCCGCGTGGCTCTACACTTTCACCGTGTCGCCAGGACCTTCTCTAACCCCTCCGTGGCTCACCGGAGTTACCGCCACGTCGCGGCCACGTACCCGCGAAGCCAGTGCGTCTTCCCCGTCTCCGGCCGCCAGCATTTCGTGATCAAATTAAGCACCACCGCTTCGGGGTTCTACAAATTGCCCCCGCCGTGAGCTTCGCCATATCTTTACGCATCCAGCCACCGCTAATCGGCCCCGATAATCCACCCGAGCGCTCGAATTTCTAATTGCCCCCAAATCGGTTCTCCGCCGTTGTGAATCGAGCTCACCGCGGCCAGCCTTCTCCAGGTCCGCTCATCCTCTTCTCATCCCTGTTCTAGCATCCTTACATGTTGGTGATGCTCCCCGACCAATTTAATTGAACCAAACCGCCTAGGATCGCCGAGAACACGATCCCCAAGCCGTCGTGCTCTCGGTCACCGTGGCCGGAGCTCTCTAGTCCACCATCAGTGCAATTAGGTTAGGGGAAATGCTCCTTAGGGGTTGAATTTCGTGTATGCCGCTCGGAGAGCTTAGCCGCTGCCTCAATCGGTCGGTCTGCTGCTCGCCGGAGCGCGGCCGTGCGTGATCGACGTCGAGGACCTCGTGTTGTGAATTTACAAGAACCCGAGGGTCTTTTTGTGAACCGTCAGCGACTTAGAGAAACAGTAAACAAACCTATCTCCAGTTAAGCAAAACGCCGAGGGTCTCTGCGCAAAACTTCCTTCGCGGGCGCGGGCGCGCGCGCGCGATTTTGCGCAGGCTTGGGCCAACCTGGGCTGGTTTCGGCCCGTTACTGTTTAAGTTTTTCCTTTTTCTTTTTCCACAGAGCTTTAGAAACCTGTTAAAAATTATAAAAAAATGGTAAAATTATGAGACCAATTTTCCTAGGTTTGTTATTTTCCATAGAATTTATTAAAAATAGTTTCATGATTTTTAGATCAAACAGGGAATTTTAGGATATTTAAAACAGCCTAAACCAATGGTTCTGGATTTTTAGAAAATAAATAATAAGTCCAAAATTCCCCAAACTTTTTATGTGAGCTTTTCACCTTATTTAGAAGCCATGGGTAGAGTTTGGTTTGATTTGGGCCTTGTTTGATCACTAAACCCAAAACCACCCCCCCCCCCTGCTCCATGAACTCCTTTACTGACTCCGGAAACCCTAGGTTCTCGGAGTACCGTGAAGGAAAGTTGTACTCAAGACATAAATAACCAGTTTATGCTATCTTTGCATCCTCATGAGCATTCCATGACATCCATCCTTATGTATGTATATGGTTATATTAGAGCAAGAAGAAGAAGAAGAAGTTGTTGAAGAAGGGATACCACCCACCTCCGATCCTCAAGCGGATAACTGTTTTTATTTTGATATCTGCGGATCCGAGCAAGACACCTCTGATAACAAAGGCAAGCCCCGGTGCATGCAACCCTTTCCTTGTGTTTTAAATACTTTTCGCACACTTTAAGTCTAGTGAAATGTGCATTAGGTTCATAGGAGATGATTGGAACCCTTTGATGCATTGCTTTCCTTGATTTCCATACCTTTATAGATACTTCTGTGAAGTATCAAAATATGGTTTACAAAAATGCTTAGCCTTGCTTAGATCTTGTGGATAGAGGTTGTCCTCAATTTAACCATGGAGAGGATGGCTTCTACCCACAAGAATATTTTCATTTGGAGCAATAGTGGGATCTTACTGCAAAGTTCCCTGAGATGCTCTTTCCTCCTAAGGAACAGACACACTCCTAAGGGTGGAAATATGTAAATTGAGACTTGGGGGTAGGAACAGGTGATGTTCTACCCAGGTTGGTTAAGGATTAACGCGTATGTAGGCGTGCTGACCGAGGACCCTTTAACTGGTCACATGCCTCGTCATGGGTAAGCCTTGCCTCGGGCAGACTAAGGCCGGAATAAGATAACACGAAATGGGAGTGGAGCGGTGGCGAGAGTAGCGTGTACCCTCCGTGGCAAGAGGCTGGACGGTGGTGTATCTGTGCTCTCGGTTTGCGTGAACCTGATCCGGTCTTAAGAACCCCGGTGGCGGGTTGACATATGCAAGGGTTAAGTGCTACATATGTCGTGTGATTGGAGATCCTCAGCTGAGTATAATCGATTCGGATCGCCGTACCTTCGCGGTTATGAAGACTTGGTCACTGCCCTGCAACCTAAAGTCAGGATGTGAACACTATGGATAAAAATGATGTTGTATTGATGAGATGTTGAAATTAGACTAGATGCAAATAGAGTCTATTAATACTTAATATGGCGTTAAAAGATTGAAAGTAAGGACTCACTTTAGTAAGCTACTTCTGCAAAAATATAAGTTGATTTTTGCTAAAGCCTCTCCTTGACTCCTATTTATCCAGCATACCCTTGAGAGTCTTTTCCTTAGTCGGGTAAGACTTGCTGAGTAATTCCATACTCAGGGTTTTATTCCCTGTTGTTTTTCAGGTTATAGTTTTGTGCTGCTGACAATGGTGTTAAGTGCCGGTGGGCTCGGCCTTCTTATATAAGTATACCCTGCCTTTATCTTCTTACTGAGGATGGTCACTTGAGCTAGCATATATTTCAAACTCATACTTTTGTAACCACTCCGATAAAATAATATAAAATTTTTGTAACTTGTAAAATTTGGTAATAAGTATTTCCGCTGCAAAAATATTGGTGTGTGTGATTTGTGTTACTTAATCCCGCGGTTCTGGTTGAAAGTGGTTTATCCGATGTCCTTGGGGCAATTGGACAGATCCTATTAAGTTATCTGGTGCACATGCATAGCCGTCTGAGGTCTTTGGGACAAGGACATGTGCATGTGGGCCCAATAACTTGGGAGGTTCTGCCACAGCTGGTATCGGAGCGTAGCCCTTCTTTGCAGATATTATAGGGCATCTTCAAAAGATTTTCAAAAGGCTTATCTAAAGATTCTTTTCTCTTCTTACCTAAGTAGTCTGAAGAGTTTATATTAAAGACCAGTTAGGAAGAGTGCAACGTATAGAAGGTTGAATCAACCAAGGTTGGTTCTGTACTTACTCATGCATCATGCTAAGAATTATACTAATAAATTTCCCCTTTAGAAAATGCCGCCGCGCACAAGAAAGACCGCGCGTAAGTCGACTGGACCACTTGGAGTGCCTCGACATCAGCTTGCTCCACGAGATGTAGATAGTAGTAGCGGGAGCAAGGATCCCATAGGGGATCTGGAAGCAGAAGTAAGCAGGCTCCAATTGGAACTCCGCCGCAGGACAGCTATATGGATTGGAGATGGTGACCGTATAAATGAGTTACGAGCAGACGTTCGCCATCTACAAGACCAGCTGGCCGATCGGGATTTGGCACTCGATTGGGCTGTTCAATCTCGTTCACTGGCATGGGCCAAGGAGGCAAGGGCTCAGGCCCGAGTGAAAGAACTCAGCACAGCTGTCGACGAACTGCAGGTGTACTGCAATACATTACATGAAGAAGTCCATGTGCTCTATTCGCAACTGCACCCCAGTGAGCCTGCTCACCCTACTGAGGCAGAAGCCGGACCTTCTCACGTCGCGGGACGCGCGTTGGGTGGGGAATCAGACCTGTATGAACCCCCTCCTTCTTTAAGGTTGGTGGACGTCTGGACTCCCACTCCTGATGAGGAAGCCGCCAAAAGCAATGGGAAGCAGGACTAGGAGTGTAATAAGAGTAGAGTAGTGTATTGTAGGGAGTAGTGTTACATTAGAGTACTGTATTGTAGGGTGTACGGTTGTATAATAGGTTAAACTTTTGTAAAATGGGTTATGTATCCTGTTGTATAATATCGAGTCTGTACCATTACTCTTTATAGTAATGTAAAACGGAAGGTTTTCTTTGGCACATTGTGTTTATTCAAATGTTTTTGCCTCAGATGCCGACCCGTACTCGAGGACAGGATGCAGCTGGAACATCCGGGGGTGGGGATGCTACCCCGAATCCACCTCCCGTTCCACCCACACTGGCCGAGGCAATCGCTGCCTTGGTAAATGCTACAGCTGACAACACCCGCTTTCTGAGGGAGATGGCGGGTCAGCAACAGCTTCAACAACAAGCAGGACGAGGATTCCAGCAGGGTCCCCGTGAGACTACATATCTGGATTTCTCGGAGACTCGTCCGCCTCTCTTTATTAAAGCAGAAGATCCGCTTGAGGCCGACGAATGGATACGGGTCACAGAACAGAAATTTGGCCTTCTTCGCTGCTCAGAAACCCAGAAGCCACTGTTTGCAGCCCAACAACTCCGAGGCCCCGCCAGTACTTGGTGGGGAAACTTTGTGGCCATCCAGCCGGATAATCATCAAGTTACATGGAACGAGTTCAAAGCAGCATTCCGCGAGCATTATATCCCTGAGGGAGTGTTGCACATGAAGCAAGAAGAGTTCATGAAGTTGAAACAAGGAGGAGATACTGTGAACCAGTATCTCAACAAGTTCAATCACCTGTCCCAATATGCAATTGATCAGGTGAACACAGATTTGAAAAAGAAGAATTGTTTCATGAGGGGTCTGAACGATCAGATGCAGCGGAAAATGGCTGCATGTATTGATCTTACTTATGGAAAGGCTGTCAGCACAGCCTTATCTGTGGAGGCCAAATATGCAAACTCTGGGAAAAGCAAGGGATTTAGTGGTGATCGGCCTACTCAGGGCCCGGTAAAGAGGCAACGGTTTATTCTCCGGCCCTCTAACCAGAATCGTTCAAGTGCACCACCTTTCCCTTTCAAGCAGCCTATAATTATCCGTCCCAACAAAGCCCCTACTGCCTCAAGTCAGCCGGGTGCCCCAGGCACTCGATTCCCTGCTCTGCCAAGTTCCTCAACTGGATGCTTTAACTGTGGCAAATCTGGGCACTTCATTAAAGATTGTCCCTATCCTCGGCAAAATCAGGCTAATAATCAGCAAGGATCGGGAAATTCAGCTCCAGGCAAGGGAAATACTTCGGGCAAGAATACCAAAAAGACGGGGCGAGTATATTATACGCAAGTGGCTACCACACCGGAAGGAGAGCCGGTGATGATGGGTATGTTCCCTGTGGCCAGCCACCCTGCAATAATTCTTTTTGATTCTGGTGCTTCACATACCTTCATTAGCAAGACATTTGTGGAGCAACATCGCATTACATGTCATGAATCTAAAGAGGGTTTTAAAATTCATTCACCTGGGGGATACATTTTTACTAAAGAAGTGGCCTATGGAGTGCCAGTAACTATGGCCGAACGGAACTTTCCTGCCAAC
This sequence comes from Zea luxurians, assembly GCA_029449295.1. Lineage (NCBI taxonomy): Eukaryota > Viridiplantae > Streptophyta > Magnoliopsida > Poales > Poaceae > Zea > Zea luxurians. The sequence continues at coordinate 9,861,367 of JAOPSE010000041.1, read as the reverse complement.
ATGATTGTTCTGAAAGGCCAAGATATAGATGTAATTTTGGGGATGAATTGGTTAACTCAACACAAGGCAGTACTCAACACTGAACTCAGAACCGTCAGGTTGAGTCATAAACAAGAAGAAATTCTCTTGTCTCTCCCCAAAACCAATCCAGCCAAAGCTTCTGGTAGAATCTTTGAAGCCATTGTACCGGAGATCAAAAATATTCCGGTAGTTTGTGAGTTTCCAGATGTGTTTCCGGAAGATTTGCCTGGACTGCCCCCTGAAAGAGATGTGGAATTTGTGATTGAGCTAAAGCCCGGTACGGCTCCCATTTCCCGAAGGTCGTACCGTATGCCCCCTAATGAATTGGCGGAATTGAAGATTCAATTACAAGATTTACTGAATAAGGGATTTATCCGGCCAAGCTCGTCCCCTTGGGGTTGTCCCGCCATCTTTGTGAAGAAGAAGGATCAAACCTTGCGCATGTGCGTGGACTATCGGCCCCTGAATGAGGTCACTATCAAGAATAAATACCCTCTTCCAAGGATCGACATTCTATTTGATCAACTGACTGGGGCGAGGGTATTTTCTAAAATTGATCTCAGGTCGGGCTATCATCAGATCCGTATTCGGCCCGAAGATATACCGAAGACCGCATTTACTATGCGGTATGGGTTGTTTGAATACCTAGTAATGTCTTTCGGGCTTACCAATGCTCCTGCCCACTTCACCTATTTGATGAACTCGGTGTTCATGCCCGAGTTAGACAAGTTCGTGGTGGTCTTCATTGATGATATTTTGATATACTCTAAAAATGAAGAGGAGCATGCTCAGCACCTGCGGATTGTATTGACGCGCCTGAGGGAACATCAACTATATGCCAAGTTCAGCAAGTGCGCGTTCTGGCTGGAAGAAATTCAATTTTTGGGGCACGTATTATCATCCAAGGGAATTGCGGTAGACCCTAGCAAAGTCAAGGATATTCTGGAGTGGCAACCTCCAACGACTGTTCACCAAGTCCGGAGTTTTCTTGGACTAGCAGGATACTATCGCAGATTTATACCTGATTTTTCTAAGCTTGTGAAGCCAATCACAAGTTTATTGAAGAATGATACTAAGTTCAATTGGTCTTCTGAATGTAATAAAGCCTTTGAGCAACTGAAGACGCTATTGACCACTGCTCCGGTATTGGCTCAACCGAACATCACTAAACCTTTTGATGTATATTGTGATGCGTCAGGCAGTGGACTCGGCTGTGTCTTAATGCAAGAAGGCCGAGTAATTGCATATGCTTCAAGGCAGTTACGCCGGCATGAGGAGCACTATCCAACTCATGATCTGGAGTTAGCTGCGGTGGTTCATGCCCTGAAAATATGGCGTCACTATCTGCTGGGGAATACCTGTCACATATATACTGATCATAAGAGTTTGAAGTATATATTTACCCAGTCAGAGTTAAATATGAGGCAGAGGCGCTGGCTTGAGCTTATTAAAGACTATGAGCTGGAGATCCATTATCACCCAGGCAAGGCCAATGTGGTGGCAGATGCATTGAGTCGTAAGACTTCCTGCCACTGTCTTATGGTAAAAACCTCCGAGAACACTTTGTGTCAAGAAATGGAAAGGTTAAACCTGGGAATGATTCAACAAGGGACTCTAAATCAGCTAAAGCTTGAGTCAACCATCTTGCAAAGGATAATTGATGATCAAAAGGATAATCTGGGCATGAAGCACATACGAGAAAAGATCAGGGCTGGAACAGCCCAATGTTTCAAGGAAGATGATCAAGGGGTGTTATGGTTCAATAACCGCATAGTAGTGCCGAAGAACGAGGAACTCCGCCAGCAAATCTTAGATGAAGCGCATCTTAGTCGCTATTCTATTCATCCCGGAAGCACTAAGATGTACCACGATTTAAAGCAACATTACTGGTGGACAAAGATGAAGATTGAAATTGCACGCTATGTGGCTAAGTGTGACACTTGCAGACGTGTCAAAGCCATACACCTGAAAACTGCTGGTCCATTGCAATCCTTGCCAATCCCAACATGGAAATGGGAAGATATAAGTATGGACTTCATTGTGGGATTACCCAGGACGGCCAAAGGGTATGATTCTATTTGGGTTATCGTTGATCGACTCACAAAAATTGCCCACTTCTTACCCGTCAGGGCCAAATATACTATAGCCACTTATGCAGCATTGTATATCAGCCGTATCCTCAGTCTACATGGTATTCCGAAGACTATAGTGTCGGATCGTGGACCTCAATTTGTAGCCAAGTTTTGGGAAGCACTTCACCAATCTTTGGGTACTAAGTTACTCCACAGTTCGGCCTATCATCCTCAAACCAGTGGACAAACTGAGAGGGTGAATCAAATACTTGAGGATATGCTGCGGGCATGTGTCCTGGAATTCTCACAGAAATGGGATGAATGTTTACCTTTGGCGGAGTTTTCATATAATAATAGTTATCAAGAAAGCATCAAGATGGCACCTTTTGAAGCTTTGTATGGGCGACGGTGTCGAACTCCGCTAAATTGGTCTGAACCTGGTGAAAGGTATTTCTTTAGGCCTGATATGGTAAAAGAAACCGAAGAAAAGGTTCAGAAAATAGTTCATAATATGAAGAAAGCACAAGCTCGTCAGAAAAGTTATGCAGACAAGCGGCGAATGCCCTTATGCTTCCTAGAAGGAGAATATGTTTATCTAAAGGTTTCACCAATGAAGGGCGTATCGCGATTTGGGGTTAAAGGAAAACTTGCACCAAGGTACATTGGTCCATTTCCTATTCTTCAAAGATATGGGCCAGTGGCGTATCAACTTCAACTCCCCGAAACATTGTCTGCCGTGCATAATGTGTTCCACGTGTCACAATTGAAAAAGTGTCTTCGGGTTCCCGATCGAACCGTTGAAGTGACTGATGTTGTCCTGGAACCAGATTTGACTACTCGGAACATCCCATTCGAGTTCTGGATCAAAAGGACAGGGTTACCCAGAGAAAAACTCTCAAGTTTTACAAGATACAGTGGAACCAGCATGCGGAAGATGAGGCTACATGGGAAACCCAAGACTTCTTAGAAAAGAATTTCCCAGGCTTTCTAGCCTCTTGTAAATTGTAAAGTTTGTATAGTTGTGTAATAAAGGAATGAACCCCCACATCACCCCTGCCTTGTACCAGAAATAAGGGAATACAAATGTGAAGCATTTCCTTTTCCATTACTCACCCTAGGACTTTAAATCTCGGGATGAGATTCTTTTATGGGGGGAAGGATGTAACACCCCTGGTGTTACTCTAACTAAAACTTGAGCATGGCATCATGAGCATGGTCATTGCATATGTTTGATACACCTAGAGTGCATTCACTAGGCAAAAATTTCAAACAAGTTGTATTGTTTTACTGTTTTGCAAATAGGACCTTGGTTTAAGGACTTAACCCTAAATAGTGGTTAAAGGGGTAAAACTTAACTTAAGTTGAGAAAAACCTTAGGGCTTGTGAGAAAAGTCATAAAACAACCTCAAACACTAAGTGGAATCACAATTATACCCCTGGGATATTAAAAACCCTAGTTGGAACCCTGGAAAACCCAAAGTCCAAACCCTAGGGACCTATGTGCAAAATTGATGCACATTTGGACTAAAGTGTAAAAACTAGTATGTTTTAAACCATAAAGTCATTTGGTCCACATTTGAGGAGATTTACAAGCAAAACCCTTGGTTTTGGACTTATTTGCAAAATGGACCCTATTGAGTTCTAAACTAAGTCTGAAAGTTAGTGCATTGGCTCAACTTTGGGGCCTTGTATCTTTCTGGATATAGGGTTTTTGCCCTAGGTCACCACATCAAAGTTGAAGCCTAATCATAGGAGAACAACTTTGCTAAAGGGTGCAAGCATAGTTGTTATGAAGAATTTAGAGAAAAACCCCATCAAAGTTTGGTTGTCAGGCTGTTTGATCTGAAATTCAGTTTAGCAGTGAACTGACACCCACTTCTAGCTCAGATTCAAGCAGGATCCAGTGCTCAAATGTGATCAAGCCCTATAGTGGAGTTGTAGCTGGTATGTAGCACTACAACTTTGGTATAGAGACTGAGACCTGTCATCACATGAAATTTGGAGAGAAATAGCTCTAAACTTGCTCGGTCAGTCGCTCTGAACCAGTGTTCTGATAGTACAGTAACCGTTATAACTGAAGAAGATCAGGTTTCGTCCTCACCGCCGGTTGCTGCCGCCGTCGATCGTCGTTCGCCAAGATTCGCGCTCAACGGTCACCGGATAAGCTTGCCGCGGTAAAGGCCTCGTCACCGGTGAGCTGGCCACCACTCCGACGACTTCACCCCCCTGTTTTCCTTCAACTTTGCGGCTGGCGGATTACCTCGCCGTCGACCGCCGCCTCTCGGCCGGGTGCCGCGTGGCTCTACACTTTCACCGTGTCGCCAGGACCTTCTCTAACCCCTCCGTGGCTCACCGGAGTTACCGCCACGTCGCGGCCACGTACCCGCGAAGCCAGTGCGTCTTCCCCGTCTCCGGCCGCCAACATTTCGTGATCAAATTAAGCACCACCGCTTCGGGGTTCTATAAATTGCCCCCGCCGTGAGCTTCGCCATATCTTTACGCATCCAGCCACCGCTAATCGGCCCCGATAATCCACCCGAGCGCTCGAATTTCTAATTGCCCCCAAATCGGTTCTCCGCCGTTGTGAATCGAGCTCACCGCGGCCAGCCTTCTCCAGGTCCGCTCATCCTCTTCTCATCCCTGTTCTAGCATCCTTACATGTTGGTGATGCTCCCCGACCAATTTAATTGAACCAAACCGCCTAGGATCGCCGAGAACACGATCCCCAAGCCGCCGTGCTCTCGGTCACCGTGGCCGGAGCTCTCTAGTCCACCATCAGTGCAATTAGGTTAGGGGAAATGCTCCTTAGGGGTTGAATTTCGTGTATGCCGCTCGGAGAGCTTAGCCGCTGCCTCAATCGGCCGGTCTGCTGCTCGCCGGAGCGCGGCCGTGCGTGATCGACGTCGAGGACCTCGTGTTGTGAATTTACAAGAACCCGAGGGTCTTTTTGTGAACCGTCAGCGACTTAGAGAAACAGTAAACAAACCTATCTCCAGTTAAGCAAAACGCCGAGGGTCTCTGCGCAAAACTTCCTTCGCGGGCGCGGGCGCGCGCGCGCGATTTTGCGCAGGCTTGGGCCAACCTGGGCTGGTTTCGGCCCGTTACTGTTTAAGTTTTTCCTTTTTCTTTTTCCACAGAGCTTTAGAAACCTGTTAAAAATTATAAAAAAATGGTAAAATTATGAGACCAATTTTCCTAGGTTTGTTATTTTCCATAGAATTTATTAAAAATAGTTTCATGATTTTTAGATCAAACAGGGAATTTTAGGATATTTAAAACAGCCTAAACCAATGGTTCTGGATTTTTAGAAAATAAATAATAAGTCCAAAATTCCCCAAACTTTTTATGTGAGCTTTTCACCTTATTTAGAAGCCATGGGTAGAGTTTGGTTTGATTTGGGCCTTGTTTGATCACTAAACCCAAAACCACCCCCCCCCCCCCTGCTCCATGAACTCCTTTACTGACTCCGGAAACCCTAGGTTCTCGGAGTACCGTGAAGGAAAGTTGTACTCAAGACATAAATAACCAGTTTATGCTATCTTTGCATCCTCATGAGCATTCCATGACATCCATCCTTATGTATGTATATGGTTATATTAGAGCAAGAAGAAGAAGAAGAAGTTGTTGAAGAAGGGATACCACCCACCTCCGATCCTCAAGCGGATAACTGTTTTTATTTTGATATCTGCGGATCCGAGCAAGACACCTCTGATAACAAAGGCAAGCCCCGGTGCATGCAACCCTTTCCTTGTGTTTTAAATACTTTTCGCACACTTTAAGTCTAGTGAAATGTGCATTAGGTTCATAGGAGATGATTGGAACCCTTTGATGCATTGCTTTCCTTGATTTCCATACCTTTATAGATACTTCTGTGAAGTATCAAAATATGGTTTACAAAAATGCTTAGCCTTGCTTAGATCTTGTGGATAGAGGTTGTCCTCAATTTAACCATGGAGAGGATGGCTTCTACCCACAAGAATATTTTCATTTGGAGCAATAGTGGGATCTTACTGCAAAGTTCCCTGAGATGCTCTTTCCTCCTAAGGAACAGACACACTCCTAAGGGTGGAAATATGTAAATTGAGACTTGGGGGTAGGAACAGGTGATGTTCTACCCAGGTTGGTTAAGGATTAACGCGTATGTAGGCGTGCTGACCGAGGACCCTTTAACTGGTCACATGCCTCGTCATGGGTAAGCCTTGCCTCGGGCAGACTAAGGCCGGAATAAGATAACACGAAATGGGAGTGGAGCGGTGGCGAGAGTAGCGTGTACCCTCCGTGGCAAGAGGCTGGACGGTGGTGTATCTGTGCTCTCGGTTTGCGTGAACCTGATCCGGTCTTAAGAACCCCGGTGGCGGGTTGACATATGCAAGGGTTAAGTGCTACATATGTCGTGTGATTGGAGATCCTCAGCTGAGTATAATCGATTCGGATCGCCGTACCTTCGCGGTTATGAAGACTTGGTCACTGCCCTGCAACCTAAAGTCAGGATGTGAACACTATGGATAAAAATGATGTTGTATTGATGAGATGTTGAAATTAGACTAGATGCAAATAGAGTCTATTAATACTTAATATGGCGTTAAAAGATTGAAAGTAAGGACTCACTTCAGTAAGCTACTTCTGCAAAAATATAAGTTGATTTTTGCTAAAGCCTCTCCTTGACTCCTATTTATCCAGCATACCCTTGAGAGTCTTTTCCTTAGTCGGGTAAGACTTGCTGAGTAATTCCATACTCAGGGTTTTATTCCCTGTTGTTTTTCAGGTTATAGTTTTGTGCTGCTGACAATGGTGTTAAGTGCCGGTGGGCTCGGCCTTCTTATATAAGTATACCCTGCCTTTATCTTCTTACTGAGGATGGTCACTTGAGCTAGCATATATTTCAAACTCATACTTTTGTAACCACTCCGATAAAATAATATAAAATTTTTGTAACTTGTAAAATTTGGTAATAAGTATTTCCGCTGCAAAAATATTGGTGTGTGTGATTTGTGTTACTTAATCCCGCGGTTCTGGTTGAAAGTGGTTTATCCGATGTCCTTGGGGCAATCGGACAGATCCTATTAAGTTATCTGGTGCACATGCATAGCCGTCTGAGGTCTTTGGGACAAGGACATGTGCATGTGGGCCCAATAACTTGGGAGGTTCTGCCACAACTTTGATGGAGAAGACTACTCTTTTTGGAGTCACAAAATGCGTAGTCACTTATTTTCTCTCCATCCTAGTTTTTGGGAGATAGTTGAAAATGGAATGCATTTCGATAGTACGGATAACCCTGTGTTTATTAATGAGCAAATTCACAAGAATGCACAAGCTACCACTATTTTGCTAGCATCTTTGTGCAGGGATGAGTACAACAAGGTGAGCGGCTTGGACAACGCCAAGCAAATCTGGGACACCCTCAAGATATCTCATGAGGGAAACGACACCACCATGATCACCAAAATGGAGTTGGTGGAAGGCGAGCTAGGGAGATTTGCGATGATCAGGGGAGAGGAGCCAACGCAAACCTACAACAGGCTCAAGACCCTGGCCAACAAAATTAGAGCTATGGAAGCACAAGATGGATGGACCACGATGTCATTCGACTTATGCTAAGCTCATTCACGGTAATTGACCCCCATCTTGTAAACCTTATTCATGAAAATCGCAGGTACACCAAAATGACGCCCGAGGAGATACTCAGAAAAAGCGCGATATGTGGATGATGCTCTTAATGGCCCTCTACCCGTCTACGAGCCTCAACCCGTTGCTCTCAAAGCAACAAGCAGCAGGGAGGCGCTACCAAGCAAGGTGGCACAAGTTGAGGCTGCTGGGCTAAACGAAGATGAGATGGCCCTAATCATCAAACACTTCAAGACCGCACTAAAAGGACGCAAGGAGTACCCCAACAAGAACAAAGCAAAGGGGAAGCGCTCCTATTTCAAATGCGGTAAGACTGGTCATTTTATAGCACAATGTCTTGATAATAATAATGACCAGGAACAAGAAAAGCATGGGAAGAGGGAGAAGAAGAAGGTGTACAAGAAGGCGAAGGGCGAGGCGCACCTTGGCAAAGAATGGGATTTGGACTGCTCTTCATCCGACTTCGACGATGAAGGACTGGCAGCCTCGGCCTTCGACAAGTCTTCGCTCTTCCCCAACGAATGCCACACTTGCCTCATGGCCAAGGAGAAGAAGGTAAGTGTTCGAGATACCCCTAAGTACACTACTTCTAGCAATGATGATTCTAGTGATGATGAAGTAGATTATAATGATTTATTTAAGGGTTTAGATAGAGCTAAAGTAGATAAAATCAATGAATTAATTGATGCTTTAAATGAAAAGGATAGATTGTTAGAAAAACAAGAGGATATCTTATATGAGGAGCATGATAAATTTGTTAGTGTGCAAAAATCTCTTGCCTTAGAGATTAAGAGGAATGAAATGCTATCTTCTGAATTAGCTGCTTGCCATGAAACTATATCTAGTTTAAAGAGTTTAAATGATGAATTAACTACTAAACTAGAAGGAATTAATAAATCTAGTTCTTATGAAGAGCATGTTGTAATTTGTGATAGATGTAAGGATTTTGATATTGATGCTTGTGATGAACACCTTATTTCTATCACCAAATTAAATGATGAGGTGGCAAGTCTTAATGCTCAACTTAAGACTTGCAAAATTAATTTTGATCAATTAAAATTTGCCAGGGATGCCTACATCGTTGGTAGACACCCCTCATTTAAGGATGGGCTTGGTTTTCGAAAGGAAGCCAAGAACTTAACAAGCCAAAGGGCTCCCATTCCCAACAAGGAGAAAGGGAAGGCTCCTATGGCTAGTAGTTCTCAAAAGTATCATGCCTACATTTATGATAGAAAAATTTCTAGAAATGCTCATTACAATAGGAGTTATGATCATGATGCCTTTAATTCACATGATATGTTTGCCTCTAGCTCTACTTTTGTGCATGGTAGAAGTAGACCTAGGAGAAGTAATATTGTGCCTCATGTGGCTAGGAGAATGTGTAATAAACCTTCTACCATTTACCATGCTTGCAATACTTCATTTGCGCTTTTATGTAAGAATGAAAAAGTAGTTGCTAGAAAGATGGGATCCAAATGCAAGGGAGACAAAACTTGCATTTGGGTTCCAAAAGTTATTATGACTAACCTTGTAGGACCCAACAAGAGTTGGGTACCTAAAACCCAAGTGTAAATTGTCTTGCAGGTTTATGCATCCGGGGGCTCAAGCTGGATTGTCGACAGTGGATGCACAAACCACATGACGGGGGAGAAGAAGATGTTCACCTCCTACGTCAAGAACAAGGATTCCTAGGTTCCGATCATCTTTGGAGATGGGAACCAAGGCAAGGTTAAAGGATTGGGTAAGATAGCCATTTCATCGGAGCATTCTATATCCAATGTGTTCTTAGTTGAATCGCTCGGGTACAACTTATTGTCTATGAGTCAATTATGTAATATGGGTTATAATTGTCTATTTACAAATGTTGATGTTTCTGTCTTTAGAAGGAGTGATGGTTCATTAGCATTTAAGGGTGTATTAGATGGCAAACTCTACTTAGTTGATTCTTCGAAAGAGGAAGCCGATCTAGATGCATGCTTAATAGCTAAGACTAGCATGGGCTGGCTGTGGCATCGCCGTCTAGCACAAGTTGGGATGAAGAACCTTCATAAACTTTTAAAGGGATAACATGTGTTAGGACTAACCAATGTATGTTTCAAAAAAGATAGACCTTGTGTAGCTTGCCAGGCAGGGAAACAGGTGGGAAGCACTCATCACAACAAGAATGTGATGACAACATCAAGACCACTGGAGCTTCTTCACATGGACCTCTTCGGACCCGTCACCTACCTTAGCATTGGGAGAAGTAAGTATTGTTTAGTAATTGTTGATGATTTTTCCCGCTTCACTTGGGTGTTCTTTTTGCAGGATAAATCAAAAACCCAAGGGACCCTAAAGCGCTTTCTAAGGAGAGCTCAAAACGAATTTGAGCTCAAGGTGAAAAAGATAAGAAGCGACAATGGGTCCAAGTTCAAGAATCTGCAAGTGGAGGAGTATCTTTAGGACGAAGGCGTCAAGCACGAGTTCTCCGCTCCCTACACACCACAGCAAAATAGTGTGGTAGAGAGGAAGAACGGGATGCTTATTGACATGGCGAGGACGATGCTTGGAGAGTTCAAGACACCCGAGCGGTTTTGGTTGGAAGCTATGAACACAGCCTGCCACACCATAAACCGGCTATATCTGCATCGCCTCCTCAAGAAGACCTCCTACGAACTTCTTACCAGTAACAAACCCAATGTCTCTTACTTTCGTGTATTTGGGAGCAAATGCTACATTTTGGTGAAGAAAGGTAGACATTCTAAATTTGCTCCCAAAGCAGTAGAAGGGTTTTTACTAGGGTATGACTCAAATACAAAGGCATATAGAGTCTTCAACAAATCATCGGGTTTGGTTGAAGTCTCTAGCGACGTTGTATTTGATGAGACTAATGGCTCTCCAAGAGAGCAAGTTGATCTTGATGACATAGATGAAGATGATGTTCCAACGGTCGCAATACGCACGATGGCGATTGGAGATGTGCGACCACAGGAACAACAGGAGCAAGATCAGCCTTCTTCCTCAACAATGGTGCATCCCCCAACTCAAGATGATGGTCAGGTTCCTCAAGAAGAAGCGCGTGATCAAGGGGGAGCACAAGAAGAACAAGTTATGGAGGAAGCAGCACCACTGGCCCCTCCAACTCAAGTTCGAGCGACGATCCAAAGAAATCACCCCGTCGATCAGATTCTGGGTGACATAAGCAAGGGAGTAACAACTCGCTCACGTTTAGCTAATTTTTGTGAGCATTACTCGTTTGTTTCTTCTATTGAGCCTTTCAGGGTAGAAGAGGCCTTGCAGGATTCGGACTGGGTGTTGGCTATGCAGGAAGAGCTCAACAACTTCAAGAGGAATGAAGTTTGGAGCCTGGTGCCACGTCCCAAGCAAAATGTTGTGGGAACCAAGTGGGTGTTCCGCAACAAGCAAGACGAGCACGGAGTGGTGACAAGAAACAAGGCTCGACTTATGGCAAAAGGTTATGCCCAAGTCACAGGTTTGAATTTCAAGGAGACTTTTGCTCCTGTGGCTAGGCTAGAGTCTATTCGAATATTATTAGCCTATGCCGCTCACCACTCTTTCAGGTTGTTTCAAATGGATGTGAAGAGCGCTTTCCTCAACGGGCCAATCAAGGAGGAGGTATACGTGGAACAACCCCTTGGCTTTGAGGATGACAGGTATCCCGACCATGTATTTAAGCTCTCTAAGGCGCTCTATGGACTTAAGCAAGCCCCAAGAGCATGGTATGAATGCCTTAGAGATTTCTTAATTGCTAATACTTTCAAGGTTGGGAAAGCCGATCCCACTCTTTTCACTAAGACTTGTGACAGTGATCTCTTTGTGTGCCAAATTTATGTCGATGACATAATATTTGGTTCTACTAACCAAAAGTCTTGTGAAGAGTTTAGCAGGGTGATGACTCAAAAGTTTGAGATGTCGATGATGGGCGAGTTGACCTACTTCCTTGGGTTCCAAGTGAAGCAACTCAAGGATGGCACCTTCCTCTCCCAAACGAAGTACACTCAAGACCTTCTCAAGAGGTTTGGGATGAAGGACGCAAAGCCCGCAAAGACACCAATGGGAACCGATGGGCATGTCGACCTCAACAAAGGAGGTAAGTCCGTTGATCAAAAGGCATACCGATCTATGATAGGTTCCTTGCTTTATTTATGTGCTAGTAGACCAGACATTATGCTTAGTGTATGCATGTGTGCTAGATTTCAATCCGACCCCAAGGAATGTTACCTTGTGGCCGTTAAGCGAATTCTTAGGTATTTAGTCGCTACGCCTTGCTTCGGGATCTGGTATCCAAAGGGGTCTACCTTTGACTTGATTGGATATTCTGACTCTAATTATGCCGGGTGCAAGGTTCACAGGAAGAACACATCGAGGATGTGCCAATTCCTAGGAAGGTCCCTGGTGTCTTGGAGTTCAAAGAAACAAACATCTGTTGCCCTATCCACCGCTGAGGCCGAGTATGTTGCCGCAGGACAATGTTGCATGCAACTACTTTGGATGAGGCAAACCCTCAGGGACTTTGGCTACAATCTGAGCAAAGTCCCACTCCTATGTGACAATGAGAGTGCAATCCGCATGGCGGATAATCCTGTTGAACACAGCCGCACTAAGCACATAGACATCCAGCATCACTTTTTGAGAGACCACCAGCAAAAGGGAGATATCAAGGTGTACCATATTAACACCGAGAACCAGCTAGCCGATATCTTCACCAAGCCTTTAGATGAGAAAAGGTTTTGCAGGTTGCGTAGTGAGCTAAATGTCTTAGATTCGCGTAACTTGGATTGATTTATAGCATACATGTGTTCTATGCCTTTGATTATGCTACTTTATGCATTTCAATCCATTATTGTTTATTTGTGGTGCTCAAGTTGTACACATAATCCCCGGACCTCACAAGTCCAATTGCAAGTGATGCACTTATTTAGGGGGAGATATGCTACAACTTGACCCTTTGAGACTAACCTTTGTGTTTGAGTATTCTTGATGCAGTCTCAAAGGTGCATTGAAAGGGAAAATGGACTTGGACGTTGCAAAGACTTCCACTGCACTCCGATATTCGTGTATTTACTTCCAAGTTCATACTTATGCTCTTATTGCCTTTTTGCTCTTAATTGACAATTTTGGTGAGGCAATGGGGTTAAAGGGCCAAGAATGGTCCCGTTTTGGTGCTTAATGCCAAAGGGGGAGAAATTAAGGCCAAAGCAAATGGATCAGCTACCACTCTGAATTTTGAAAACAATAGAGTTAGAACTTTTGATTTGTCCAAAATACTCTTATCGTAAAATTTGGTCTCTTGTGGGGGAGAATTTATGATTATGGGAAAAAAGGAGGAGTTTTTGGCACTTGATCAACTTCACTCTTGGATTATCTCTCTTTGTGCCCAAACAAGTGAGTTTGACTTAGAGATAGGAAAATGAATTTGATTTACAAAAACAAACCAAGTGGTGGCAAAGAATGATCCAAATATGTCAAAACTTGTGCAAAGACAATTTTGTTCTCAATTGCATTGATGTTGCACTTCTTTTGATTGCTTTTGGATGTGTTGGCATAAATCACCAAAAAGGGGGAGATTGAAAGGGAAATGTGCCCTTGAGCAATTTCTATTATGTTTTGGTGACTAAGTGCCCAACACATTTAATTAAGTTCTTATGTGCTAAATGAAGAGAAAAGTGCAAATCAAGACATAAGGTATGTTTCTAGACTTAGTACATTTGTTGTTGAATACTAATGAAGATATCTAAGTGTTAGAAACAGAGAAAAGAAGAAAAGAAAAGGATTGCAAAAGACTGGCTGTGTGCAGCCGAAGATCAGCTCAGTCTGGCACACCGGACTGTCCGGTGGTGCACCGGACAGTGTCCGGTGCGCCAGGCTAGTTTCCGGTGAACTGGCCGCTCTCGGGAAAAGTTTGGCGGCGTACGGCTATAATTCACCGGACTGTCCGGTGGTGCACCGGACTGTCCAGTGAGCCAAAGGTCGCCAGCGCAGCAGTCGGCCACACAATCCACGGGCGACGTGTGGCCCATGCCAACGGTCGGCAGGGGGCACCAGACTGTCCGGTGTGCACCGGACAGTGTCCGGTGCGCCAACCGGCCCAGAGCTGCAACGGTCGTCTGCGCCAGAAAAGGAAGGAGATCGGCGCCGGACCGTCTACATTGACTGTCTGGTGGCGCACCGAACTATCCGATGCGCCACTCGACAGAAGGCAAGGATAGCCTTCCTTGTTGATCTTCAACGGCTCCTAGCTGCCTTGGGGCTATAAAAGGGACCCCTAGGCGCATGGAGGAGCTACCCAAGCTTACAAGAAACATTCTAAGACTCCAATACTCCAACTTCACACATTCGATTCTCTGAGATAGTGACTTGAGCTCCATTTGAGTTGTGAACTCCGTGCGTTGTGTTTTGAGCTCGAGTTGTGACTTGTGTGCGTGATTGTCCTGCGGATTTGAGTCTTGTGTGTGTTGCTCTCCCCTCCCTTACTTCTGTGCTTCTTTTGTGATCATCATTGTAAGGGCGAGAGGCTCCAAACTGTGGAGATTCCTCAAAAAAGGGAGAGAGACTAAGAAAGAAAAAAACTGTGGTATTCAAGTTGATCATCGGATCACTTGAAAGGGGTTGAGTGCAACCCTCATCCATTGGGACGCCACAACGTGGAAGTAGGCAAGTGTTACTTGGCCGAACCACGGGATAAAATCTCATGTCTCTTGTGTGCTTTCTCTTCGATTGTTTGTGTTCACAAGAGCTCGTTTCAAGCTACTTAGCCGTTCTAACTTTCATAACTAAGTTTTGTGGCTATTAGTGTTGAATTTTACAGGATCACCTATTCACCCCCCCCCCCTCTAGGTGCTCTCAGGAAGTAGTAACTGAGTTGTACATGTTTGAACTAGAAGAATGAGTTTGTCACTATTTGTCAGTAGATGATAAGGAGGCCAACCTGATTGAGGATATCAGAATTGTGTCGGAATTTCCCGACGTGTTCCTTGAGGAGTTATTAGGCATGCCACCCGAGCATAAAGTTGAGTTTGCCATAGAGCTTATCCTAGGCACCACCCCTATTTCCAAGAGAGCCTATCGAGTGTCCAAATCAGAATTGGTGGAACTCAAGAAGCAGATTGATGGATTGTTAGAGAAAGGCTACATCAGGTCAAGTACCTTGCCTTGGGCAGCCCTAGTGTTATTTGTGGAGAAGAAGGATGGTACAAAGAGGATGTGCATTGATTAGAGATCTTTGAATCAAGTCACTATCAACAACAAGTACCCTCTGCCAAGAATTGAAGACCTATTCAATCAGTTGAGAGGAGCCAGTGTGTTCTCGAAGATAGATTTAGGTCAGGTTACCATCAGCTCAGGATCTAACCTTCGGATATACCGAAAACAACATTTATCACCAAGTATGGGTTGTATGAGTTCATGGTCATGTCATTCGGTTTGACAAATGTGCCAGCTTACTTCATGTACTTGATGAACAACATGTTCATGGACTATCTCGACAAGTTTGTAGTGGTGTTCATTGATGATATCCTCATATATTCCCAGAATGAACAAGAGCATGAGGAGAACTTGAGGAAAGTACTATAGAGGCTACGAGATTGTCAGTTGTACGCCAAGCTGAGCAAGTGCAAGTTCTGGATCACTAAAGTCCTATTCTTGGGTCACATCATAAATCGAGATGGACTAGCTGTGGATCCAAAGAAGGTAGCAGCGATTCTGGACTAGAAAGCACCAAAGGATGTCTGAGGAATAAAGAGTTTCATTGGAATGGCTGGTTACTATCGGCGTTTCATTGAGGGTTTCTACAAGATTGCCAGGCCAATGACAGCCTTGCTGGCAAAGAAGGTTGAGTTCAAGTGGACCCCAGTGTGCCAAGAGTCCTTTGAGACATTGAAGAAGAAGTTGACAACAACACCGGTATTGATTCTTCCATATGTCCACAAGTCATTCTCAATATACTGTGACGTTTCATACACCGGACTGGGATGTGTGTTAATGCAAGAAGGGAGAGTGGTGGCCTACTCTTCCCACCAGCTGAAGATTCATGAGAAGAATTACCCCACTCATGATCCAGAGTTAGCAGCAGTGGTTCATGCACTGAAGACTTGGAGATACTATTTGTATGGGCAGAAGTGTGATATCTACACCGATCACAAGAGTCTCAAGTACATATTCACTCAGCCAGAGTTAAACGTGAGGCAGCAAAGATGGCTAGAGTTAATCAAGGACTATGAACTAGAAATGTGTTATAACCTAGGCAAAGCAAATGTGGTTGCAGATGCTTTGAGTAGAAATAGTCAAGTCAATATGTTGGCCGCTTACTCGATGCCGTATGAGCTAGCAAAGGAATTCAACAGGCTGAGTCTCGTATTTCTGAACAACAGTCAGGGAGTGATAGTCGAGCTAGAACCCACTCTAGAGCAAGATATCAGGAAGGGCCAGAAAGATGATGAGAAGATCAACGAGATACGGTAGCTAATCATAGATGGGAAAGGTCTAGATTTCCGTGAAGACGCAGAAGGGGTGCTATGGTTTAAGGATAGGTTGTGCGTTCCCGACATCAAACCGATCCGAGAACTGATTCTCAAGGAAGCTCATGAGACAGCGTATTCTATACACCCTGGTAGCGAGAAGATGTACCAAGACCTAAAGAAAAGATTCTGGTGGTACGGTATGAAAAGGGAGATAGCAGAGATGTTGCCAGATGCGACAGTTGTCAGAGAATCAAGGCAGAACATCAGAGACCTACAGGTTTGTTGCAGCCGTTGCAGATTCCTCAGTGGAAATGGGATGAGATTAGGATGGACTTTATAGTTGGTTTGCCTCGCACTCGAGCTGGTTATGACTCCATCTAGGTAGTGGTGGACCATTTAACAAAGGCAGTCCATTTCATACCAGTCAAGACCACTAATAACATTGCAGTGTTGGCAGAACTATATATGTCTCAGATTGTGTGCTTGCATGGCGTTCCAAAGAAGATAGTACCAGACAAAGGCACCCAGTTCACTTTTCATTTTTGGCAGCAACTACATGAAGCTTTGGGCACACACTTGAAGTTCAGTTCAGCTTATCACCCGCAGACAGATGGTCAAACAGAGAGAACCAACCAGATTCTTGAAGACATGTTGAGAGCTTGTGCATTGCAAGACAAGTTAGGTTGGGACAAAAGGATACTGTATGCAGAATTCTCCTACGACAACAGCTATCAAGTCAGTCTGAAGATGTCACCATTCCAAGCACTCTATGGGAGGAACTGCAGAACTCTGTTGCATTGGGACGAACCCGGCGAAAGGCAGGTGTTCAGTCCAAATATTCTGTTTGAGGCTGAAGAGAACATCAGAATGGTTCGAGAGAATCTGAAGACAACACAGACAAAGCAGCGAAGCTATGCTGACACCCGAAGAAGAGAATTGAGTTTTGAACTGGGAGATTATGTCTACTTGAAAGTGTCACCTATTAGAGGAATCAAAAGGTTCAGAGTCAAAGGCAAGCTAGCACCTCGATACATCAGTCCTTACCAGATTCAAGCAAGACGCGAAGAAGTGGCATATCAACTCAGCTTACCAGAAAGTTTGTCAGCCGTGCATGATGTGTTCCATGTGTTTCAGCTGAAGAAATTCTTGCGCATACCAGAAGAGCAGTTGCCAACAGAGGACCTTGAAGTTCAAGAAGACCTGACATATATTGAGAAGCCAACTCAAATTCTGGAGACAGCAGATTGGGTCACTCAAAGAAGCACCATCAGGATGTGCAAAGTCAAATGGGGCCATCACCCAAAAGAAGAAGCAACCTAGGAAAGAGAAGATGATCTAAAAGCCAAGTACCCTGAACTCTTTGCTAGCCAACCCTGAATCTCGAGGGAGAGATTCTTTTTAAGGGGGATAGGTTTGTAACACCTTGAATTTGGGGGTATAAAATTTCTTTCTAATTATCTACCAAATTCAGGTGTTACTCTTGTCTCTCTCTCTAGTGTCTCTCTCTCTCCCGCTGCCCGATGGGACCGACCTATCGGCATTGATCCCCTCGCACACGTGCCCATTCTCTCTCACTACCCGGTGGACCCCTTCCGTTAGCGTTGATCACCCGTTCGCGAGTCCTTTCTTGTTGGCCCGCGAACCCCACCCGTTAGTCCCCCTTGCTTCCCTAACCTCTCGCCCTCACATCCCACCGTGGACGCGCCCATGTTGCATGTTTCCTGGCCACCTCCACATGCACCCAACCTCCTTTTGAGCCTACACCCCGCTCACCATTGCCCCTGCTCATTTGCACACTCAACCGAACTCCCTCGCTCTCTCTCATTCTACGCGCGCACCCAGGAAGACCGTAGCCGTTCACCGTGTCCGCGTGCCCGTTCTGTCGCCACCGTTGGGCGCTCGCCGTGCCCTTTGTCTCGGTTAGTTCTGCCTTGGTGCCCGCATCATGGGACGCACCTCAATTTACTCTCTCCCTCTTTGGTTCCCTCTGCTCGTGCTCATCAGAGCGTTCCTCGCGCAGCTGGGGAGCCGCCGCCATCGACCCAAGCCTTCGTCGTGCCTCTGCTGCCGTTCAAGGGTCCTAGAGTCTCTTCTCAAGGTAACCAACCTATCCTGCCCCTAATTTACCCTTTTCCTATTCTGGTCTTGGCGCGATTGCTTGCCGGAGAGTAGTTGCGCCGCCGTAGACAGTTGTTCTCCGGTGTCTCCGCGCTGTTGTTGTGCCCATGACCGCATTCGCTATGTTCCCCCAAACCTCCTAGAGCCGTTACCGGCGCCCTGAGGGTCCCAACGCGCCTGCACTTTCATCTCCGGCGAGCCCCCGCCGTAGACGCTAGCGGCGCCATCGCTGGCGATCGAGGGACCTGGCCGGTGGATCTCAGGCATCCGTCTGAGATCAAGCAGCCCAGATTTAATCAAACCTAATCTAATCCTAATTATCTGATTCACATCCGATTGCTCGGATTCGTGCCCTCACCCGCGCCCCTACCGCTGGGCCTGGCCTGTCAGCCCTACCTCAGGTTGCTGACACCCCGAGCCCACCTATCAGCGCTCGCTGCGCGCCCGCGCCCGCTCGCTCATCTTCGGGATCTAATCTGGGCCATTGACCGGAGATCGGACGGTCAATATAGCCATGTACCCCTTCGTATGGTAAAATTGTTAAAGAACCCCTCGATTTTCCGAGAATCAACCCGCCGTCCTTAGGTTTTGCGCGTAGACCCCTGTTTTCCTATAAACAGACCCTCGCTTTTTAAATAATCACAGAATTGGACCTAGTTTTATATTTCAAACTTTCAAATATTTTTCATATGAACTCCAAATTTAGTGGTTCAAATAGCAAAATGTTCATAGGAATATTCTCTGTCCAAATAAATTATGTTCATCCACAGTATGTGCACTTTAATTTTATGCCTAAACTATAGGTTCAGTTTATATGATAATGTATTTGTGTAGTAAAATAAATAAAAAGGAAATTCTAATGGTACTTAGGTGTTTACTTTTGTGAGATTAATATTATGCCATGTGTGAATTGATCTCTAGAATAATTTTGTGTCTCACTAAAATTAGTAGAACTAAGTTATGCAATCCATAATGTCTAGGGAATCACTGATCTCTAAATATGCTAATCCCAAGCATTTAAGTTTATCTTTGGTATTCATAATGTCCTGTCAGACTTGTGTTCACTTGATTGTACATGTTTGGTGTGTTGTTTATTTGTCTTTTCCAAATGTATTGAATGTATGATCGCTTTATTTAGACAACAAGTAGCCCATGGTTCTTGAGTGTGTTGCCGAAGATCTTCCTGAGCAACAACCTGGTAAAGGCAAGTGTCCTTTGACCCATTATGTCCTACGTACTTTATAATTCATTGTCCCGCATTACAATATCGAAACTTAAGGATTGACTAGCTTTGTATTTACCTTACCCTTGTTTACCTTTTGGATTATCATGGTTAGCTTATGCTATTGCTTTAACTTAATCAAGGAACATGATGTGAATATTTATGATACGATGATGTTATCCTGATGATGATCATGTGATACTTTAGGGGACTCGGGCCATTTTCCTTAGTACCTCTCCGTAAGGGCCTGTTTGGGGAGTGACAACCCGGGATAACAGTGCAACCATGAGCGTGGAATGGGACACCCTTAGCTGATTAATTAGAGGAACCTGAGGTGTAGTTGGCTTCGTCGTAGGGCCGTCAATGGGGTTCGGACACAGTACTTGCTCTGCCGAGGCTGGTTGCAGAGGTTCTTGATTTGGTTTTGTTAGTGACCCTTCCTTTGGGGAGAGGTACTGTGTTTATCAAACCGAAGAAACCTAACAGGTGACTATGACCTCTAGGGAATCTTTGTAAAGGCTACATAGTGAGACCCTGCTAGGTCACCTTGGAAGTGATCAATGGAGAGTCATGATCTCCGGGTAGAATGGAAATCACGACTTGTGGGTAAAGTGTGCGACCTCTGCAGAGTGTTAGAAACTGGTGTATCAGTGGTGCTCACGGTTAAGAGCGGCCTTGGGATCCTCTTTGATTAGAAGAACTTTGGATACTTTTATAATGATGTTTAATGATGATGGTTATAATTATGATCTCTAGTATTTCCTCTTGGAGGGAGTACACTTGGGTAATAACTGGGTTTATTACTAAAATTTGGCTCTACTAATAGTAATAAATACTTGACCAACTAAAAGCAACTGCTTAACCTTAACACCACATGCAGCTAGTCCACTTTAGCCAAACGGGACATTTGCTGAGTACGTTGATGTGTACTCACCCTTGCTTTAGAAACCACCCCACCCCAGGTTGTCCCCACTGTACTCAGTGCTCAAGAGGAGATGCTGGCAACATGGAGGACTTTGAGGAGTTTTAGAACTACGATAAGTTCTAGTAATCTTAGTGGCAAACCCCTAGTCAGCTGCTTGTGAAGGCCTTATCTACTACGTTTCGTATTTTCGCACTTTGATGATATTAATGTTAATGACTATGTATTAGACTCTATGGATGTATTGGACATCTTGATGTAATAAAAGTACATTCCTGCTATTTACTTTGAGCAATGTGTGATGATGTCCAATTATGTAATCGCTGTGTACGTGAGTTTCTGATCCTGGCACGTACATGGTTTGCATTCGGTTTGCCTTCCAAAACCGGTTCGCATTCTTTTGATTATTCTCGCATCCCTTATAACTCGAATGCCCATTTACTATATATTCCACTTGGAAAACCCCCACACTTGGAGAGGACTATTCATTCTGGAGTCATAAAATGTGTAATCATTTATTTTCCCTCCATCCTAGTATTTGGGGAATTATTGAAAATGGAATGCCTTTCGACAGCACTGATAATCCTATATTTATAAATGAGCAAATACATAAAAATACCCAAGCCACTACTGTTTTGCTAGCATCTCTGTGCAGGGATGAATATAACAAAGTCAGCGGCTTGGACAATGCCAAGCAAATATGGGATACCCTTAAGATCTCTCATGAGGGTAATGACGCCACAATGATTACCATGATGGAACTGGTGAAAGGCAAGCTAGGGAGATTCGCCATGATAAGGAGAGAGGAGCCAACACAAACGTACAACAGGCTCAAGACCCTTGTCAACAAAATTCGAAGCTATGGAAGTACAAGATGGACGAATCACGATGTCGTCCGACTCATGCTAAGGTCATTCACCGTTATTGATCCTCATCTTGTAAACCTTATTCGTGAGAACCCCAGGTACACCAAGATGACGACCGAGGAAATTCTCGGAAAATTCGTGAGCCGGCACATGATGGTGAAAGAAGCGAGGTATATGGACGATGCCTTAAACGGACCACTTCCTATCTACGAGCCGCAGCCCGTTGCTCTCAAAGCAACCAGCAGTAAGGAAGTACTACCTAGCAAAGTAGCACAAGTGGAGGCTACCGGGCTCAACGAGGATGAAATGGCGCTCATCATCAAGCGTTTCAAGACCGCCTTGAAGGGACACAAGGAGTATCCCAACAAGAACAAATCAAGGGGAAAGCGCTCCTACTTCAAATGCGGTAAGTCTTGTCATTTTATAGCATAATGTCCCGATAATGACAATGACCAGGCACAAGAGAAGAAAGGGAAGAAGGAAAGAAAGAAGAACTACAGGAAGGCGAAGGGCGAGGCGCACATTGGAAAGGAATGGGACTCTGACTGTTCTTCATCCGACTCTGATGATGAAGGACTAGCTACCTCGGCCTTCGACAAGTCCTCCCTCTTCACCAATGAACGACACACATGTCTCATGGCTAGGGAGAAGAAGGTACGTACACGAGATACACCTAAGTACACTTCTTCTGGTAATGAGGAATTTTCTGATGATGATGAAATAGACTATAGTGATCTTTTTAAAGGATTAGATAGATCTAAGGTAGATAAGATAAATGAATTGATTGACGCTCTTAATGAAAAAGACAAGCTACTAGAAAAACAAGAAGATATTCTCTATGAGGAACATGATAAGTTTATTAGTGTTCAAAAATCTCTTGTACTAGAAGTTAAGAAAAATGAACTATTGTCTTCTGAATTGTCTACCTGTCATGATTCTATTTCTAGTCTAAAAAATTTGAATGCTGATTTATGTACTAAGCTAGAAAAAGTTAATGTGGCTAGTTCATGTGTAGAGCATGTTGTATTCTGCAATAGGTGTAAAGATTTTGATATTGATGCTTGTAACGAACATGCCTCTACTATTCTTAAGTTAAACAATGATGTTGCAAGTCTTAATGCTCAACTTAAGACTTGCAAGGTTAACTATGAGAAATTAAAGTTTGCTAGGGATGCCTACACCATTGGTAGACACCCCTCAATTAAGGATGGACTTGGTTTCCAAAAGGGGACCAAGAACTTTACAAGCCATAGGACTTCCAATCTCAACAAGGAGAAAGGGAAGGCTCCTATGGCTAGTAGCTCTCAAAAGAACCATGCCTATCTTTACAAGAAAGTTACTAATATTACTCATCATGATAAGTGTGATAATCATTCTGTTTTTCCTGTGTGTCATGATGATGTATTTAGTTCTCATGCCATGTTTGCAACTAGCTCCTCTTATGCTCATGGTAGAAATAGGCCTAGGCGTAATCATGTAGTTTCTCATGTGCCTTGGAAGGTATCCACTGGTCCAACCGCAATTTATCATACATGTGATGCTTCATTTGTACTGTCATGTAAAAATGCTAAAGTAGTTGTTAGAAAGTTGGGATCTAAATGCAAGAGAGACAAAACTTGCATTTGGGTTCCAAAATCTGTTGTAACTAACCTTGTAGGATCCAACAAGAGTTGGGTACCTAAAACCCAAGCTTAATTACCTTGTAGGTTTATGCATCCGGGGCTCAAGCTGGATTATTGATAGCGGATGCACAAACCACACTATGGGGAAGAAGAAAATGTTCACCTCCTACGTCAAGAACAGGGATTCCCAAGACACTATCATCTTTGGAGATGGGAACCAAGGCAAGGTTAAAGGCTTATGCAAGATAGCCATCACAACCGAGCATTCGATCTCTAATTTTTAGTAGAATCGCTCGGGTATAATTTGTTGTCTGTAAGCCAATTATGTCATATGGGCTATAATTGTTTATTTACAAATATTGATGTATCTGTCTTTAGAAGAAGTGATGGTTCATTAGCTTTTAAGGGTGTATTAGACGACAAGCTCTACTTAGTTGATTTCTCAAAAGAGAATGTCGATCTAGATGCATGCTTAATTGCTAAGACTAACATGGGCTGGCTCTGGCACCGCCGTCTAGCACATGTTGGAATGAAGAACCTTCATAAGCTTCTAAAGGGAGAACATGTGTTAGGACTAACCGATGTCTGTTTTGAGAAAGACAGACCTTGTGCAGCATGCCAAGCAGGAAAGCAGGTGGGAAGCACTCATCAAAGCAAGAATGTGATGACGACATCAAGACCACTGGAACTCCTACACATGGATCTCTTCGGGCCCGTTGCCTATCTCAGCATCGGGGGAAGTAAGTATGGTCTTGTTATAGTTGATTTTTCCCACTTCACTTGGGTGTTCTTTTTACAGGATAAATTGGAAACCCAAGGAACACTAAAGCGCTTCCTAAGGAGGGCTCAAAATGAATTTGATCTAAAAATAAAGAAAATAAGAAGCGACAATGGATCAGAATTCAAGAATCTTCAAGTCGAAGAATATCTTGAGGAGGAAGGCATCAAGCATGAGTTCTCCGCTCCATACACACCATAGCAAAATGGTGTAGTAGAAAGGAAGAGGACGCTAATTGATATGGCAAGGATGATGCTTGGAGAATACAAGACGCCTGAGCGGTGTTGGTCGGAAGCTGTAAACACAGCTTGCCATGCCATAAACCGGCTCTATCTGCATCGCCTCCTTAATAAGACATCTTATGAACTCCTAACTGGTAACAAACCCAATGTTTCATATTTTCGTGTATTCAAGAACAAATGCTACATTTTGGTAAAGAAAGGTAGGCATTCGAAGTTTGCTCCCAAAGTTGTAGAAGGGTTTTTAGTAGGGTATGACTTAAATACAAAAGCGTATAGGGTCTTCAACAAATCATCGGGATTAGTTGAAGTCTCTAGCGATGTTGTATTTGATGAAACTAATGGCTCTCCAAGAGAGCAAGTTGATCTTGATGATGTAGATGAAGATGAGGTTCCGACGGCCACAATGCGAACAATGGCGATAGGTGATGTGCGACCACAGGAACCATAAGAACAAGATCAACCTTCTTCCTCTATGTTGGTGCATCCCCCAACTCAAGACGATGAACAGGTATCTCAAGAAGAAGGGCAGGATCAAGGGGGAGCACATAAAGAACATGATAAGGAGGAAGAAGCATCACGAGTTTCTCCAACTCAAGTCCAGACGACAATTCAAAGGAATCATCCAGTGGATCAAAATCTGGGTGATATCAATAAGGGAGTAACAACTCACTCACGTTTAGCTAATTTTTGTGAGCATTACTTGTTTGTTTCTTCTATTGAGCCTTTCAGGGTAGAAGAAGCCTTGCAGGATCCAGACTAGGTGTTGGCCATGTAGGAAGAGCACAACAACTTCAAAAGAAATGAAGTTTGGAGCCTGGTGCCACGTCCAAATCAAAATGTTGTGGGAACCAAGTGGGTGTTCTGCAACAAGCAAGACGAACATGGTGTGGTGACAAGAAACAAGGCTCAACTTGTTGCAAAAGATTATGCCCAAGTCACAGGTTTGGATTTTGAGGAGACTTTTGCTCCTGTGGCTAGGCTAGAATCAATTCGGATTTTATTAGCCTACGCTGCCCACCACTCTTTTAAGCTTTTTCAAATGGACGTGAAGAGCGCCTTCCTCAATGGACCAATCAAGGAGGAGGATACGTGGAACAACCCCCTAGCTTTGAGGATTACAGGTATCCCGACCACGTCTACAAGCTCTCTAAGGCGCTCTACGGACTTAAGTAAGCCCCAAGAGCATGGTATGAATGCCTTAGAGATTTCCTTATTACTAATGCTTTCAAGGTTGGGAAAGCTAATCCTACTCTATTTATTAAGACTTGCATTGGTGATATTTTTGTATTTCAAATATATGTTGATGACATTATATTTGGTTCCACTAATCAAAAGTCTTGTGAGGAGTTTAGCAGGGTGATGATACAAACGTTCGAGATGTCAATGACGGGCGAGTTGAACTACTTCCTTGGATTTCAAGTGAAGAAACTCAAGGAAGGAACCTTCATATTCCAAACGAAGTACACTCAAGATTTGCTCAAGAGGTTTGGGATGAAGGATGCAAAGCCCGCAAAAGACACCGATGGGAACGGACGGACATCTTGACCTCAATAAAGGAGGTAAGTCTGTTGATCAAAAGGCATACCGGTCTATGATAGGATCTTTGCTTTATCTTTGTGCTAGTAGACCGGATATTATGCTAAGTGTATGCATGTGTGCTAGATTTCAATATGACCCCAAGGAATGTCACCTTATGGCCGTTAAGCGAATTCTTAGATATTTAGTTTCTACGCCTTGCTTCAGGATCTGGTATCCAAAGGGGTCTACCTTTGACTTAATCGGGTACTCAGATTCTGACTATGCCGAGTGCAAGGTTGATAGGAAGAGTACATCAGGGACTTGTTAGTTTCTAGGAAGGTCCTTGGTGTCCTGGAGCTCTAAGAAATAAACTTCTGTTGCCCTATCCACCGCTGAGGCCGAGTACATTGTCGTAGGACAGTGTTGTGCGCAACTACTCTGGATGAGGCAAACCCTCCGGGACTTTGGCTATAATCTGAGCAAAGTCCCACTCCTATGTGACAATGAGAGTGCAATCCGCTTGGCGGACAATCCTGATGAACACAGCCGCACCAAACACATAGACATCCGGCATCACTTCTTGAGATACCACCAACAAAAGGGAGATATTGATATTTATCATATTAGCACCGAGAACCAGCTAGCCGATATCTTCACCAAGCCTTTAGATGAGAAAAGGTTTTGCAGGTTGCATAGTGAGCTAAATGTCTTAGACTCGCGTAACTTGGATTGATCTATAGCATACATATGTTCTATGTCTTTGATCATGTTACTTTAAGCATTCATGTCTTTTATTGCTTATTTTCGGTGCTCAAGTTGTACAAGTCATCCCCGGATCTCATAAGTCCCTATGCAAATGATGCACATGTTTAGGGGGAGGATGTTCTACAACTTGACTCTCTTGAGACTAACTTGTTTGTTGAAGTACTCTTGAAATAGTCTCAAAGATGTATTGAAAGGGAAAAGTGAACTTGGATAAAGAAAGGGCATCCACTGCACTCCGGTATAAGTGTATCTTGCCCCAAGTTCGTACTAATGGTCTCACTGCCTTTTGCTCATATTTGACACTTTGGTAAGGCAATGGGGTTAAAGGGTCAAAAGTTCTCCCGTTTTGGTGCTTAATGCCAAAGGGGGAGAATTAAAGCCAAAGCAAATGGATCAACCAACCACTTGTGAAATTTCAAAATTTCAAAAATCTATAGAGTTAGAAGCTTTGTATTCAAAACCCTCTTATTGCAAAAATTGTTCTCTTATGGGGGGAAAGTTTAATTATGGGAAAAAGGGGGAGTTTTTAGCATTTGATCAAACTTTACTCTGGAAAGATGTCTTGATTTGCCAAAACATGTGTTTTTTGATATAGAGATAGAAAAAAATAAACTGTTTTGTGAAAATAAACCAAGGGGTGGCAAAAGTGATCCAAATATACCAAATCCTATGTAAGTTAAATTAGTCTTCAATTTGCACTCTTTAGCTTCTCCTTGAAAATGTTGTTGCATTTTGAGTTGCTTTTAATGTGTTGGCATAAATCACCAAAAAGGGGGAGATTGAAAGGGAAATGTGCCCTTGGGCCATTTCTATAAATGTTTTGGTGATTAGATGCCCAACACATAATATTTTGGTTCATATGGGCTAAAGAGATGAAAATCAAATAATCAAGGTATGATTTTGGCCTTAGTGAATTGTTTTTGGTACTAACATATTTCTCTAAGTGCTATGAACCTTGACAAATCAAATGAAATTAGATTGGAGAAGTTTGGCTAAGTCCAGCCAAACCTGCACCAGCCTTCAGTGCACCAGACTGTCCGGTGCACAGACTGGTTTAGCAGCGAAGTTGCTGCTCTCGGGAATCGGCAAGGGCGCTTTGGCTAAAATTCACCGGATTGTCCGGTGGTGCACCGGACTGCCCGGTGAGCCAACAACGCCCGCGCCAACGGTCGGCAGCGTGATCAGCGGGCGACGCGTGGCCAGAGCCAACGGTCACTTGGCATCACCAGACTGTCCGGTGTACAGCGGACAGTGTCCGGTGCGCCAAGGGGACCGAAGGCTCAACAGTCGGCTTCGATAGAAAAGGAAAGAGATCATGCACTGTTCATGTCCGGTGGTATACTGGACTGTCCGGTGCGCCAACCAGCAGAAGGCAAGAATTGCCTACCAAATGGAGATCCAACGGCTTGGGGCTATAAAAGGGACCCCTAGGCGCTTGGAGCAACTCACCAAGCCTCCATTGAACATCCTAAGATGCCTAGACTCCGCAAACATGCATTTGGATCATTGTGACTAAGATTTGAGCACTAGTTGTGTTGTGAACTTGCTGCACTATTCTTGCGTGCTCTCTTTTTGACTTGTGTGTGTGTCATTGCTGTGATTCTAGCTCATGCGTGTTTTCTTTTCCTCCCTTACTCTTGTGGTTTTTCTTATGAACAACATTGTAAGGGTGAGAGGCTCCAACTTGTGGAGATTCCTCACAAAAGGGAAACATCTACTAAGGAAGAAAAACGTGGTACTCAAGGTTGATCATTGGATCACTTGAGAGGGATTGAGTGCAATCCTTGACCGAAGGAGGTCACCACAACATGGAGTAGGCATTGGCTGAACCACGGGACAAAATCATCGTGTCTCTTGCGTCATCTTTTATTGTGATTGGTTTCTCTTCTTGAGTTCTCGCTTAATCACTTGTGTTATTGTTCCTAAGTTCAATACTCATTCAAAAGGAATAATCAAGTGAAGATTTCTCGCTATAGCATCTTTTTACAGGATCACCTATTCACCCCCCCCCTCTAGGTGCTCTCAAAGATCTAAATTGTGGGGTTTCACAAATCGATAGACAGTGAAACTGTATAAAACAAAATAATCTAAGCAAAATTTGTCTAATCTAATAAATACCATTGAATATATGTATACATGAAAGGCGGTTAAGGCAACAACCAAGGGGTGGCTAGAGTATCCGGGTCCAAAAATAGGCGTTACTGATTTCTAGCAGATTCTAGATGTTATCTTGTTATGACAATTCCTGTTGTCTTTGAGCGTATTTTGATGTGGAAACGGTTGTGTTGGAAAGCTTATCTACTTAGCTTTCCAAAGATATCTAAAACTCCCATAACAGAGTCCGTATGTAGGTTGGACATCCATTTTCGTGAGGTTCATGTAACACCCCTGGTGTTACTGTCACTAAAACTTGAGCATAACATCATGCGCATGGGCATATCATGTGTTTGTTACACCTAGAGTGCATTCACTAGGAAAGAATTCAAACAAGTTGTACTGATGTGACTGATGTGTGGTTAATTCTGGGGTAGAGTACTTAACCCTAAATTGGGCTTATGAGTGAAAATGAAGTCCCAAACAAGTTAAAACCTCAAAACTCATTAACAGCGCGTTTGGATGTTGGAATTTAGACTCGGAATTCAGAATTGGAATTGACAAACCTGAATTCTGGTGTTTGGATGGTCGCAGTATTTGGAATTGGAAATCCACCAAATTCCAGCCGGTATTCAACTCTACACACGCCTCCACTCTCCAATTCCGACCCTCCACCCTCTGATTTGCTCGGAATTGAACTGGATTTGGTATTGGATCCGATTTCCAAAGCCAGGCTGATTTGGTATTGGATCCAATTCAATTCCACCATCTCCAATTCCAACATCCAAACGGAGCATAAGAATGATCATAAGATATCATCTTGGATAGACTTTAGTGACCCTAAAACCCTAAGGTGCTAAAAACCCTGAAAAGACCCCTGGAAAACACTAAATTAGAACCCTAGGGGGATAAGTGTAAATTTTGTGCACTTTTGGACCCAAGTGCAAAAACCAAAGTATTAAAGCACCACAAATTATATGTTTCACACATTTGAGGATTTGCAAGCCAAATTGTGGGATTTGGACTTATTTGCAAAATGGGCAACCCATAAACCATATGTGACTAAGTCTGAATTCAGTTGAAATGGGTCAACTTTGGAGCTTTATATCTCCCAATCCATAAAGAATTTGCCTAGGGTCAATACATCAAGATTATAGATCTACTATAGGAGCATAACTTTGCTTAAGTGATTAAGCATTGTTGACATACAAAATCTGGAGATAAATAGCCCTAAAGTCTAGTTGTCAGTTAGCCATTAGACTGAATTCTGAGAAACAGTGGAGTTGGATGAACTTGGTGAGTGATTTTGAGTAGGTTCCTATGACTATTTCATTGTGGATACTATAACAAAGTTAGAAGAGGGATTATAGGACAACAATTTCTCTATAGGCACTCTGAATGGGATCCCAATGGTATAGTGCGTGACAAAGATCACGGATACAGCCCCCCTCGCCGCCGGTGACCCGCGCGCTCGGATTCGCGCCGGTCGCCGTGATTCGTGCTTGGCACGCAGTGGATATTTACGGGGAGGTAAAAAAGATCTCGCGGGGGCACGGATTTGATCGCAACAGAAGCTTATCACTGCGCCTGTAGCCGTGCGACGGGGCCGGACCGCCGGTGTCGTCGTGGACACTCCAGTGACCTCGGTTATGCCACGTCGTGGCTCATTACTACGCGGTAGTAACCAGTGGCACACTTAGGATTAAAATCTTTGAGCCATTGCACCGGTGAATGCCACGACTAAGCCACTAGTGTTCTCCCCTCTCTCTGGCCGCCACCGCACCATGCTAAATTCAGGTGCCAACGCCCTCGGGCCCTATAAATTGAGCGTGCCATCGGCTCCGCTAGGTAGTCATGCATCCAATACACTAGCCCGTGCCTCGGATCGTCCACCAGAATGGCCCAATTTGAGATTTCCCCCAAATTGGTCAAGAACACCGCGTGTGTGAGCTCGTCGTGGCCAGCTCCCCACAGGTCCGATCACGCCCTCCTTGCTCTTGTTTTAGCATCCCTATGTGCTTGTGATGCTTCTCGACCCGACCAATTGAGCTAGAACCCATAGTATCACCGGGAACACTTCAAGTTGTCCGTTGATCCCGCTGTCACCGTGGGTAGAGAGATTAGGGGCTAGAACCTTGAAATTGGTTGAGGGGAAATGGTTATTAGGGGTCAAATTAGGTGTCAACCACTCCAAAGCACCGGTCATTGCGTATCTTGGCCGGTACAGGCTCGCCGGAGCTGCTGCTCCGCCGTCCACGGTCGGGGATCGCGGGTTGTGAAGAATTAGAAAGTGAAGGGCCTCGGTGTAAATGTCAGTGACACATTAAAATAGTGCGCGGGACTATTAACGGATTTTTCAAACCGCCAGGGTCCCTAGTGCAAATCCGCCAGCGCGGGCGCGCGCGGGGGCACGTTCTCCCTATGTTGGGCTGACTCGGGCTAAATTGAGCCTAGCACTGTTGATGCTTTTTCTTTTTCTGCCAGACTTAGGAAATCTGTATAAAATTATAGAAAAATGCTACAAATATGAGACCAATTTTGTTGAACTTCTAAATTTCTATAGTATTTAACAAAAATAGTTCCAAGATTTTTAGCCTAAACTAGGAATTATGTAGTATTTAATGAGGCCTACAACTAGTCTTTTTGAATTTTATAAATTACTAGATAGCTCCAAAAATCATAAAACTTTTTGGGTGAACTTATTTTGGTACTTAGAACCCATGGGTAAAGTTTGATATGTTTTAGACATTGTTTGGTTCTCAAACCCAAAACCCTAGTTCCTTAGGGTAAAAATGTCTAATCCCACTAAGGTATTGACTCAGAAAAACCGTGAGCACTGTGAGGAATACAACTTAGTGTAGTTTCACTATTATTGCATTTTCATAAGCATTACATGAGCATTCATGATTATATATGGTTATATATAGAGAACGAGAAAGAAGTGACTGTTGAAGAGGAAGAGACTACTCCATCAGCAGAGAATCCACCTGCCGGGAACTGTTTCTATTTTGATATTTGTGGAACAGAGCTCGACTCTCATACAACACAAGGCAAGCCTCGGTGCATTTGCCACCTCCTTGCTGTTTTAAAATCTTTTGTCACCTTGTTTAGTGCATTAGGTGATAGGAGTTGTGTGCTAAACCGTTGATGCATTTCCTTCCTTGAAAATTGATTACCCTTCCTTGATGCCCTTTTATAAAAATGATTTTTATGATGCTTAGTCCTGCTTTAGAAAAACAAATGTTTTGTTTTTAAACAAAAGATGATGCTTCACAGTGGATGGGATATTTTCAAAGATAAAACTTGATGGTAGATCCATCGTGGCTGTAATGGGTTCAACATCGGAAAAGATGTACCTCTGCCAGGTACCAAACTTTGGGGTTTTAAATGATAAAGCTGAGACCGGACAGTTGACTTTCACGAGAAGGGAGTCTCGGTGTAGTGTCTCCGTCTGAGTCGATTAAGGACCGTCTCGATGTAGGCTTGCTGATTGAGGATCTTTTAACTGGTCACATGCCTCATCATGGGTAAGCTTTGACTTGGGCAGACTAATACCAGAAAGGCCAACACGCAATGGGAGTGGAGAGATGGCGGGAGTAGTATGTACCCTCCGTGGCAAGAGGCTGGACGGTGGTGTATCTGTGCTCTCGGTTGGCATTAACCCGGTCTGGTCTTAAGAAACCCGGGGCGAGTTGACATATGCAAGGGTTAAGTGCTACATATGTCGTGTGATTGGAGATCCCTAGCTAGGTATTAATCGATTCGGATCGCCGTTACTTCTCGGACATGAAGACTTGGTCACTACCCTACACGTAGCATTCCAGTGAACAAAAAGGGATTGATAAAAGGATGGCTAGCATAGGCCAAGTACTTGAACAAGGGTAGAAAGAACTCTAGTGACAGGTAATAACTTAACTTGCTAATAAAACTGATTTTTAAGGATCCACTATTAGTAAGAACTTTTGCAAAACAGAGTTTTGATTCTTGATTAAGCCTTACCTTGACTCCCTTAAACCAGCATATCCTTGAGAATCTTTATTTTGACGGGTAAGACTTGCGAAAGTACACTCCGTACTCAGGGTTTTCGAACCCATGTTGTTGTAGGTGATGAAACAACAGACTTTTGCTGTTTTTGCACTAAGGTGGTGCCCAAGGACGAACCTCAACAGTAACGTGGTCGCGGAAGGACGTGGTCCTTCCTTTTGAAAAACAATATACTTTTTGTGGGATGGGTTTTTGCCTCCCAGGGTTGTAATAATAATACTTATGCACTCCTATATCCTGGTGATGTAATAATAATACTCTTTCTATATTTTAATGTAAACTAAGTTATTGTAATTTGCTTCCGCTTATTCGTTCCTCCGATGTGTTATAATATCTGCGTGACGAGTGAAACGCTCTTGGGAAAGCTAAAGGATACAGATACCGAACTTGTCGAGTGATTATGTGCATCTACAGGGTTGTCCGAGGTCCGTTGGACAAGGACAACTGTAGGTGGGTCTAATGACCTGGGAGGTTCCGTCACAGCTCACTCTTGTAACCCGAACCGGACTCGCGAATAAATTAGACTTCAACTCTACTTTGGATTGGGACTCTATGATTGATTGAGCCTTGATCAATAGTTGGTGTTCATGTCTTCATTAGGAACAACCTATAAATTTGTATTGATACTTCCATAAAGTGTGTTTAAACATATTGTTGGCCATGCCCAGCCTACCAGGTGCTAACTTCTAAAGATCATTTCCTCCAATCCCATTCCATTAGAAAATGGTAGGATATGGTCGTGGCCACCATAAGAGCCTTGACATTGACCTCGCTCTGACGCTACACGTCGTGTCATGAACTACTCCACCGCCACGCCACATGCAGCAGCATGGGGTCCCTCTTCTACCCCACTGACGCCATAGAACTTGCCCCCTCCTTCTCCACCGCTCCCTCTTGCTCGTAGGTGTGTGCGTCAGGTGCGTGTGTCGTCGTCGAGGTTCAAGTACTCCCTCTAGCTTCGTAGTGGCCCGTACCTCGCTGCCTCGACGGTAGAGCATATGCAGCAACTAGCTCTGTGATTGGGCGAGAAATTTATATTTTTACACTCTAAACAGTGACTTTCATAATTGACACTCCAAAGATTGACTTCGTAAATTTAACACCCACAACATTAACCCATTGATTTACTTGACATTTTTGTCTCTTTAATAGCTTTATTTCTCCTTTTTCTACTCTATGGATGTGCGCACAATCTGCAATCAGGTAAACAATCTTCGCTCCATGGTTAGATACACACCCCAGAAATCAAGAGTCTTTCTTTAAGAAGGGTAGATTAGTCATTTGAAAATCCAGAAAATGAAAAAATAAAACTATTAAGAAGCAACATGTAAAAATAAATCGATGTGTCAATGTTGTGTATGTTAAATTTAGGAAGTCAATTTTTAGAGTGCTAATTACACAAATGCACTTATTCAGACTATCAAAAAACATAAATTTATCGTGCTGGGACGTCTTGCGGACCATAGAGCAGACGGCGTAATAGCTCAAAGCCCGCTTTTTGAACAAAAAGGGCCCAAGATCTGTCATTACAACTAGTGGAACCCGACGGTCTCCAGCAAGCTTGGATAGTTGGGCTCGACAACGCCGACGCCTAGGGTTTCTTGCACGAGCAGATGAAGCGGCAGCCACCACACCCTCGCAGCGGCGACGACTCGCCGGCCGGCGAGAGAGGAAGCGACGGAGGGTTGAAGAAGGGGAAGGGGAGAGGGAGGTGGGGCGGCGGGAGTCGGAGGCGGAACGATCAGCGGCTGGGCGGCGGCGGCGGGGGGGGCGCTCTCCCTCGCCGCCTTCGCCAGCGCCAAGTCCCGGACCAGCGGCTACAACCCGGCCCTCATCAGTGAGTACCACTCACCTTGGAGAGTGGATTAGCTAGCTAGCAACCTCTGCTGTGTAAACTTGCTACCATAGATCATTGCATTAGCTTCCGGAGTAGTTCTCGTAGCTGACAGTTAATCAGCTGGTGTCGGTGAGGCATTTGGTTGAATTTACTTGAAATGGTATTATTCACTTCTGAGGTTTACTAGAGAACGATTATATGCACGCAGCTGACAGTTTATCTGCTCTGTTGGGGGAGGCATTCAGCTAAATTTACTTGATAGCGTATCATTAATGCTGATGTTTAGATAAATTTGAGAATGATGGTACATATCGTCTCACATTATTCCTTTGTCAATGTGGATCTTTTGACATAATTTAGACAACTGAATGCAGCACCAGAGATTTCATAGACTAAACAAGTTGTCAAGTTCTCATTGAAATCTCATTATATGGGATATAGTTCCATGTACTCAACGGTTCCTATCGGATCTGAATCCATACCTGGATCTCATTACCTTGTGAAAGAAGAAATTCATTTCTATGTTGCTATGGAGAATTGCAAAACTTATGGCCATTATTACTTGTATCTATACTTCCAAAAATTCAATCCGTGAGCCCAACAATTCATTGGCCCTATTACCCACTCACTCAAACTGCTTACATAGTATTTGACAATCTGCTCGCGGCAACGGTTGCCTCTATAATGTGTATGCCGTGGCAGATTGGCGGTTGCAGACACCAATGGTGTGAAGGATCAGTGGGCAGGTTAAAGTCGTAGGGGTGTGGAATGCACAATCTTCACCAAGAAGTTCCAGGAAGAGGTTCGCCAGGGTCTTAAACCCTTGTAGATGCCTAGAACTACAAGTAGAGTGTCTGTGAAGGGAGATGTGGCTAGAGTTCCTCTGGAGTCCAACACTGGGTGCGGGTATGATGTCAGCTGCATCATCGCAGGGACACAGTCTCTTCTACCATGCACACTGGAACATCTCCGCACTGGAGAGCTGCTGCATGTTGGAGCTCAGGCTGTGTTCTACACTAAAGGTGCATCTGCTATTCCACTGTGGGAGAGAGACTGTCGAACGTGCAGCCAAGTCCACAGAAGAGATAAGGATGGAGAACATCTGAATTTTTTATTCCAAGGAGCAGTGGTAGGACGTGGTGTGGGGTAGCGGGTATTCATAATTGTCTCATATTTTTATGTGCAAAGAAGGATACCCACAATTTGTAGTACTGGCAAAATGTGTCTTTGGATATTCTTGCCTTTTCTCATCATCGAGGGAATCAGTTGGACCAATGCGGAATTTTGTCTTTAAATCTGTTGCGGATCCTACTCATCTCTCTCTTGTTTGTGTGGCTATCTCCGGCAGCTTACTTATCCTCATCTCTCGTTTCAAACTTCATTCTGTAAAAAATGCTGTCTACAGTGCAAAACGATTTGCACGGCCATATGCACGATCTGCTGGCCATAGCCTTATGGTTGGAACTGCCTACAGGCGCTGTTAGAGGGCCCAGACAGGCGTCTAAACATTAACAGCAAGATCAGGGGAGAGTGATTTGAGTGCCTGCTGCTTTTTTTTTCTTGAACGCGCAGGAGACCTGCGCTTCATTATATTAAGAAGAAAAAAGGGTCTAAAATAGACCGATACAAGCCACCGAAGTGGTAAAAGTACGAAAATAAAATAAAAGAGGGTTACAAGACAGCAGAGAGAACCCGACCTACACAACGCACTAAGGCCAAATCTGTTTCAGCCCGGTGCCCTTGCTAAGCACCATAACCTGGCTTCCTCCTTAATATCTTTGACAATCATGGCCATGCTGGGGGAAACTTTATAAAAAAACACATGCATTACGATGTTTTCACAGCCACCAAGCCACAAGAGCAACTACTGAGTTTAAATCTTCCTCTCTTCTGTTTAGAAACCTTCAACACAGCTGCCTGGCAGAGTGATTGAGTACTTGCTACTTTTGGCAGTTGAGAGTTTAGGAAGGAAGACAGCTGATTGCTTGTAATCACTACATATATAATGTATGATCAAGGGAATAAAACAAGCAAATTATAACCAATGTACACTCACCTCCATTCTCCATTACCTTATTCCCTGCTGATTGTTCTTCATAGCAGTCACCACGGAAAGGAAGCGACTGGCCGAATGGCTGGCAACCTTCCACAGCTATCCTATACGATCCCTTACCCAGGGTCGTGACAGTTTGAGAGTTACCTGAGACTTTGATATCAAATATTTGGGAAGGTGCAGATTTGAATATCAGGTGTCCTAAGTCTATAGTGTATTTTACATACAATTTATAAAGCGAGGTTCATTGCGCTAGAGCTGTGCAATTATATTGTTCCAGTTGCATCGCACATGCACATTTGTTTTTGAAGATTAAAGGATAGACAAGAGCAGTCATGGTGTTTAAAGGTTAAGTAGACGAACCTCAATAGCTAATACTTTGGATGTGCTAAATACACACTAATACACGTGTTTCAAAAGTTCTGTGTCAAATTATTGAGTTCCTGCAGGTACTATTTTAATTTTGTTTCAAAATATATATTGCAGAGAAGCAAAAGGAGTTCTACAAGAATGCTAAATTAATTAACAAGTACAAAAAGACAAAGAAGCAACAAAGTCAGTCAAACAACCATCCAGAAATTCCAGTTCATGAGGTAATTCTCCTGTACAGTGATAGGAGTGAAGACCAAAATGTATAACATTTTGGGAGTGGAATTTGTGGTGTATTTCAGCGTTTCAACATTCATTAGCCTTTTGACTACCAAAACAGCACAACTGTTCTATATCTTCAGAGACAAATCTGTAACGACAGTTCAATTTTTATGTGATTCCATGCAGGATGGTGATGACACTGCCCGATATGTGCCAAAACCGCATCACAAAGGGAAGAAGCACACTGTGCATAGTTTGAAGGAAGAGTATGAGAAAAAACGTGCTGAGGAGGAGAAGGCTAAGGAAGAGCGTGATGCAATGGTTCAGGCAAAGAGGGAGCATCGGGAGAAGTCTGAGGCGAAGCGGAAAGAACTGAGGGAGAAGATGTTCAAGAAGACAAGATCTGGCCAACCTGTGATGAGATACCGGATCGAGCATCTCTTGGAGACTGCACTGAGCAAG
This sequence comes from Zea luxurians, assembly GCA_029449295.1. NCBI lineage: Eukaryota > Viridiplantae > Streptophyta > Magnoliopsida > Poales > Poaceae > Zea > Zea luxurians. Next base: position 9,824,056 of record JAOPSE010000041.1, on the reverse strand, counting down.
TAACACGATACCAACCTCGCCTTTTGAGACCAAAGTGTGCTACCAAATTTTGTAGCTCCGTGCAACCATTTGTTTACTGTAACCGTCTTTTGTCGCTTCATCGTTGTGCATATCTTTGGATTTGTTGATCATATCACTCCAGAGTTCTCTGCTGTTGGTGCTGTGCGCTTCCAATCCTGCAAGCGATGTCATGTGATCTGACAACTGACTCCTCGAAAAACAAGCAAGCCTTGATTTCTTTAAAAGCCTACTTATCCATGTTCTGCATAAGGCTCGGGCTCTCTTCTCCACTGTTCTGATTTCTGAAGTTGGACATGGGTCTCGAACCTTGACTGATAGGTGGCTGTTTGGTCAAAGAATTATTGACATCGCTACAAGTTTACTTGACATCATCCCAAAGAGGATTGCAAACAAAAGTACTCTCCAGGAGGTTTTATTAAATAGAAGATGGATCAAAGACATTAAGGTAGCTCTCTCGGTTGGAGTTTTAGTGGATTATATTCAGTTGTGGGATCTACTTTTAGATGTTGAGCTTCAGCCGGATCAAGATGATAAACACATTTTCAGCTTTGCATTAGATGGTTGCTACTTGGCGAAGGCTGCTTATGAGGGCTTCTTTACAGGCTCAACTTTATTTCTCCCTTTACATTAAGGTGTGAAAAACATGGGCTCCTCCAAAATGCAGGTTTTTTATCTGGCTCGCTGCTCATAAGAGATGTTGGACGGCTGGCAGATTTGCTAAAAGAGGTTTAGATCATACAGCGAGCTGCCCTCCTCTATGATCAAGAAGTAGAAACCTTGGATCACCTTCTAGTCTCTTGGTGTTTTGTCAAGGGTGTTTTGGTTCCAGCTTTTGCAACTTTTCGGTCTGCAGAATTTATCACCGCAGCTTAGTACTTCCGACTTTATGAACTGGTGGGAAAGTGCCTCAGTTATTGGTCAAGCCAAGAATGGTTTCAATTCCCTTATTGTTTTGGGAGCTTGGATAATCTAGAATCACCGGAATAAATGTGTCTTCGATGGCTGGTCTCCTAATGTTTCTCTAGCTCTCAAGATGGCGGGTGAAGAGAGATTGATGTGGGAGATGGCTGGGGCTAAGGGTTTTTCATACCTTGCTGCCCTTCCCTCGGCTGCATAGTTGCTGGTGTTTTTTTTCTAGTTTTTTGGATGGATCTCCTGTGTTTTTCTCTGTTTTCGACCTCCGTAAGGAAGTCTCTGTATTCTAGTCTATATTTTGGACCTTTCTTTCTATCTTCTTAATATAAGTGGGTGCAATTCTGAAGAAAAAAATGATTTCTTTAAAAACTGGTGTCAGTATAAGCTTGCTGCGCAAATGGCGTCTGACTCTTGCTGATACCCCTTTTCTTTCTTTGCCAGAACAATTCCAGCTACCATCTTCATAATGTTAGTTGTGATAAGCTTACTTGAACAAAAGTTAGCAGAATTGAGCCATTTGTTCACATAATGAATGTTAGTTGTAGTAAAATTCGGTGTTTGTTTGGGACTACAAATCCAGCTCTGCTCCACCAATTCTATCATGGATCTACTCCAGAGGTTACCAATATTTTGGTGTGTTTATCAATATTTCAATGTGTTCACGAAATTGAGATTTTGTTGAAAAATGTCTCTGTTACCTTACGATGATGTTGCGTTTACTAAATATTTTTCAAGTATACATGGGAAAAATCACATGATGTAACGAGCAGAGCACTGAAAAGTATACAGGAACTAGTTTTATGCTGGTTATGGTGGTGCTCAGTTAATCTTCGGCATGCCACTCGCCAGCAGTGCGTCGCTAGCGGTCCGCCGGTCCCTGGCCGACCTCCGCTCGAGCGCGATGGGCACCCAGCGGCCGTGCTGGCCATTGGCTGCTTGGCCTCGGCCACGCTCGCGCAGTGATAGAGGGTCCGCGGGACCCTGGCCGCGCCTAGCAGCAGGAGCCAGGAGGCTACGAGGCTCCCTGTCCGTGACCCGACGAAGGTTCCAATGGTTGCTGGCCGCGCATCGATGGAGGAGGCACTAGCTCAGATGGCGGCTTCCGACACTACAACTAATAGTTAGTTGACTAAAAATTATTAGTAAAATTAGATAGCTAATAAATAACTACCTAACTATTAACTAATTTACCAAAAATAGCTAATAGCTAAACTATTAGCTAGGATGTTTGGATGTCACAGCTAATTTGAGTCATTAACTATTATCTTTAGTGCATTTAAACACCTTCATAGTTGGAGTGAGAGGATCGATTTATACACTGAATTCGATGGGATTGGACTCCGGAGGTGGTGGCGCTAGCTGTCGAAGAGGAAGATAAAATTTGGCCCGTCATTTCTAGACGATCTTATTTTTCTGCACATAAAGAAATAAGGAGGTTATTGCAATTGCCGGAAATGCTAAGCCTATTAAAGGTACGAAAATAGAGGGTAAGTTAAAATCTGGGTTCAAAAAACTTGCGTAGCCAAAGAAATGAAGCTATATTTCAACGTAATGGCATTGGTGGATAATTAACCTTAAACTTTATGTTTACATCTGAAAACTTGATTTCTAGAGTATCTATTTGACTGCTTCACTAAAATGGTGGAGTTTAACCCAACTCCACATTTTTTTTCGAAGCAAAGTTTTTAGATTTTGGACCATTTGGCAACCCAAATCGTGAATTGGAGTAGTAAAATGTGGAGTGCAGCAATCTCAAACATTCCCTAAAAGCAACTAAAATTCAGAAAAATTCATGTCACCAACCAAAACCAAGCATTCATACGTATTGATAGACCCAAGGAGTCATACATATTAATGACCTAACGTATACAACTTCACAGAACAAAATCTCTCAAAGAACATTCATTTCCATCGATCCAACATTACCCCTATCAATAAACCTTCAATTAGCACAGTGCCCTCTAGGCTACATGTTCAATATGACCCCAACTTTTAATAGCCAATCCAAAAGACAATTTCTCATAAGTTTTGAAGTCGTAGTTATCTTTGGAGGGGGTGATGAAGCCACACATAATGGTAATAAAGGGACCAACCCAACAATGGTATTACTGGCTACGTCCAAGATCAATCTAATCCTAGAAGCAACTCAGACAATTTTCGGATCGACATACCAGGATTCTAGCTATTAGGGCTCATCATTGTTGATCTATTCAATTAAAAAACTGGTTCTAGATGTGTTGACACCTTTTTAGAGGCGCCAATCACTTCAAAAGAACCAGTGGCGGTGCTCTCCGGTCAGGCGCGGACGGTCCGCGACACAGGGCCGGATGGTCCGCGACCTGGCGTGAGGCGGCGGTGCTCTCTGGTCAGGCGCGGACGGTCCGCGGCACAGGGCCGGACGGTCCGCGACCTGGCGCAGAAGCTCAGGTTCCCTGCCTGACGACCGGACGGTCCGCGCCCTAGGGCCGGACGGTCCGCGCGTGCGCAGGGGCGGCGGAAGATCACCGGCGGCGCCTGGATCTCGCTCCCGGGAGGGACCCCGTCGGGGAGGAGAGATCCTAGGAGTTGTCTAGGCTCGGGCAGGCCGACCTAGACTCCTCTAATCGACGTAGAGTCGAGGAGAGGCGAAGAATTTGGGGATCGAGAGGCTAAACTAGAACTAGACTAGAACTACTCCTAATTGTACAGGAAATAAATGCGAAATAGAAGTTGTATTGATTCGATTGATTCCCATAAATCGGCCGTAGACCTCTCTTTTTATAGAGGAGGGGGGCTGGACCCTTTACACGACTGGATTCCGAGCTAATTCCGCAGATCTAGCCAACAAACATAGCACAAAACTCGGAACTCTAAACTGCTCTGCGCATGCACGGACCGTCCGGCCCACAGGCGTGGACTGTCCGGACCGCGGACCGTCCGGCCTCAGGGCCGGACCATCCGCCCGCTCAAAATGGAGCTCAACATATGCCCCCCTGCCTTTTGGTGGAGCTGAGCAAACCAAAAGCAACTAACTCGATGTGATTACATCGGTTCTCTTAGGCATCTTGCCACATACTAGGATGGTACTGTTTGAGGAAACGCCCATTCAAAGCCTTAGGCAAGTCCTTGCCTTGTAATGTTTGTAGCAAATAAGCGTTGCCAGACATCACCTGTTTTACTTTATAAGGACCCTCCCAGCTTGGCGACCATTTCCCAAACTTTCGGTCTTTATTCCTTAGAGGCAGAATGGTCTTCCACACTAGGTCCCCTACTTGGAATGATTTTGCTTTGACCTTCTTGTTGTAGGCCCTGGCTACCATGATCTTGTCCTTTTCTATTGCTCCCAAAGCTATCATCCTCTTGTCGGTCACCTCATCAATATTATCCATCATTGAATTATAATAATCAGTAGCAGTTAGATCATTTTGTCTGGCGAACCTGACAGCATTCAAACTTATTTCCACAGGCAACACTGCTTCCTGCCCAGAGACAAGCTCAAAAGGAGATACTTTAGTAGCCCTATGTTTAGATATTCTATGAGCCCATAAAGCTTCAGACAAAATCTTATGCCAATGTTTAGGATTATCAGATATCTTCTTTCTTATCAAATTAATCAATGTCCTATTACTAGACTCGGCCTGTCCATTGGCCTGAGCATAATATGGGGATGAATTAAGCAGCTTAATTCTGTATAATTCAGCAAATTCACGTACCTCCTTCGACATAAAAGAAGTACCTTGGTCTGTAGTCAAGGTCTGGGGAATGCCGAATCTATGAATAATATGCTCAGTTATGAACTCAATTACCTCCTTGTGCGTCATGTTCTTTAGAGCAACGGCTTCAGTCCATTTGGTGAAATAGTCAGTGGCAACTAACACAAACCGATGCCCCTTTGATGATGAAGGATGAATTTCTCCAATAAAGTCTAATCCTCATCCTCTGAACGGCCAAGGCTTGATGATAGGATGTAATTCGGCTGCAGGGATCAACTGTAGGTCGCCGAATTTTTGACACACTTGGCAACCCTTGTAGTACTTGAAACAATCAGCTATCATACTAGGCCAATAAAAACCAGACCTTCGCAACAACCACTTCATCTTTGGAGCTGATTGATGAGTACCACAAATTCCTTCATGTACTTCGGCCATGGCTAATATAGCATCATCTGGGCCCAAGCACTTAAGCATAGGGATGGCAATTTTACCCGCGGGTTCGGATATCCGCCGGATATCCGACCCGTCGGGTACGGGTTCGGGCACAAAATTTGACCCGTGGGTCTTACCCGTACCCGACCCGATTTTATTACGGGTCGGGTACGGATTTGATTTCTTACCCGCGGGTACCCAACAGATATCCGAAATAGTAATTTTAGATTTTCAACCTACCAGTACGCTAGCTAGCCGTCCACCCTCGACAGCTCATCCTACTGCCATTCCTCCCCGTCTGCTGATGCTTCCGATCTGGTTCTAGTACTAGTGCCAGTACGTAGTACCAGTGCTATCTTGTACAAGTACTTGAGCTAAGAGAGTGTTAATACACCAGACGACTATGCTAGCTACTCTCCGATTTTGACGAGTTGGAAGTTTATTAACAAAAAAACATTAGCAACACATGTCCAGGGCTACATCTACACGACTGCACTGTGCAACAACATTATGTGCCTCCGGTGATCATGGTGATGTGCGACGCTCAGAACTGCACTAGACTTTATTTAGGGAGAATGCACCAAGCTGCTATACCCGACGGATACCCGATATCCGCCCGATACCCGATGGGTACGGGCACGGGTACAAAATTTTACCCGCGGGTAGAGTCATGGGCGAATATGGATAATCCCCGCGGGTATGGTCGCGGGCGGGTATTTACTCTACCCGATCCGAACCCGACCCATTGCCATCCCTACTTAAGCAGGATGTCATTGACTGTTCGGCGGTAAAGTTCATCACTCATCAAAACATACTTGAAAGCTATTCGCCGAATGTTCTTATCTGTCCTGATATTGGGATCTCGTAAATAATTAAGTATAGGTGTCCTCCATTCACTTGCATCGGCCTCATTGTCAGCCGAATCAATTAAGAGAACATTTCTGGTAACCCCGGACGGTCCGGCGTCATCACGCGGACGGTCCGTGACCTGGGAATTTGGCTCTGCACTGGTCATCAGATTTTCAGTTTTGTGAAATTTCCCTCTCTTTATCCGATAACCTGATGCATCTTGTGCCAAATTGTTAGCTCTATGATTCTCAATTCTAGAGATATGCCGAATACTGAATTCGTCAAAAGAATGGATTATGCTCCAACATTTCTCAAGGTAACTATTTAGAGTACCATCAAAACATTGATATTCTTCTAACACTTGTTGGACAACCAGCTGAGAATCACCAAATACCTTCACATTTTTTACTCCCATACCATTTAAAAGTTCTAAGCCGAATAGGAGGGCCTCATATTCAGCTTGATTATTAGTGCAATAAGTTTTCAATCGGCTAGAGAAGTCAAAGGAGACATTACTTGGTGAAACAAGCACAATGCCAATTCCTTGCCCTTCATTGCAAACCGATCCATCAAAATATAAAGTCCAAGGAGTGATAGTGAGGTATGACATGTCTAGTTCATGAATATCATTAACCCGATGTTCTACAATGAAATCCGCTACGACTTGGCCTTTCATAGATTTCAATGGTTCATAGGCCAAATCATATTCTATGAGTGCATAAGCCCACTTACCAATTCTACCACTCATAATTGGGTTATGCAACATGTATTTGATCACATCGGCTTGACCAGAAACAGTGCAATGACTAGACAGTAAATAACATCTACATTTGGTGCATGCATAAAACAAGCATAAGCATAACTTTTCAATAAAAGTGTACCTTGTTTCAGCATCCACCAACCTTCGGCTTAGATATGTCACCACATGCTCCTTCCCCTCAGTTTGTTGTGTCAGAACAGCCCCAATGACCTTATCCTTAGCTGCAATGTATAATCGGAATGGTACTCCTGCTCGTGGTGCTTTTAATACGGGAGCCGAAGATAAGTATTTTTTGATGAGATCAAATGCTCCTTGTTGTTCTGCCCCCCAAGCGAATTCGGCATCATTCTTAAGCCGAAGAATAGGGGTGAGCACATCAATCTTCCCGGCTAGGTTAGAAATAAACCTTCGTAAATAATTCACCTTGCCGAGAAACCTCTGTACCTCGACCTTACAAGTCGGAGGTTCCACATTCCGAATAGACTTGATTCGGTCAGGGTCTATCTCTATACCATGTTCATGTATGACAAATCCTAAAAACTTACCAGCCGACACTCCAAAAGCACATTTACGTGGGTTCATTTTCAAACCATACTGACACATTTTATCAAAGGCTTTGCGCAAATCAGCTATATGAGAACTAAACTCAGCCGATTTGACTACAATATCATCAATGTAAACTTCCACAGTGTTTCCTAACAATTCATGGAAGACCAAATCCATAGCCCTCTGATAAGTAGCACCAGCATTTTTTAGGCCAAATGTCATGACAACTGAAAGGGAAATGTGCCCTTGGGCCATTTCTAAGTATTTTGGTGATTGAGTGCCAACACAAATGCTTTTGTGCTAATCTATGCAAAGGTGTGGACAAAAGTGCAAAACATGTCAAAAGGTATGTTTCTAGACTTAGTACATTATTTTATGGACTAATGTATTGTGTCTAAGTGCTGGAAACAGAAAAAATCGAGTTGGAGAAGAGATGGCTAAGTTCAGCCAAAGTCTGCTCAGTCTGGGTTCATCGGACTGTCCGGTGCGCCAGCCTGGCTCGGGCGAACAGGCTGCTCTCGGGACTTCGACGGCGGTGTACGGCTATAATTCATCGGACTGTCCGGTGGTGCACCGGACTGTCCGGTGAGCCGTTCACAGGCGAACTCGTCGCTCTCGGGAAACCATCAACAGCGTACGGTTAAAATTCACCGGTCTATCCGGTGGTGCACCGGACTGTCCGGTGAGTCAACAGTCAGCCGGGGCAACGGTCGGCCGAGGATTCTGCGCGTGATGCGTGGCCGAGCCAACGGTCACATTGGTGCACCGGACTGTCCGGTGTGCACCGGACAGTGTTCGGTGTGCCAACGGCTCTCAAACTCCAACGGTCGGCTTCGCCAAATAAGGAAAGCAATCTGCACCGGACAGTGAATAGTGGATGTCCGGTGGTGCACCGGACTGTCCGGTGCGCCAGTCGACAGAAGGCAAGATCTGCCTTCCAGGAATGTTTTCAAAGGCTCCTAGCTGCCTTGGGGCTATAAAAGGGACCCCTAGGCGCATGGAGAAGAACACCAAGCATTCTTACAACATTCCTAAGCACCAAGACCTCGATTCCGCGCATTTGTTTCGTTGTGATAGCATATAGAGCTCTAGTGGAGTTGTGAACTCATTGGGTTGTGTTGCGAGCTCTTGTTGTGACTTGTGTGCGTGGTGACACTCTGATTTTTGTGTCTTGTGTGCGTTGCTAATCCCTCCCTTGCTCCGTGCTTCTTTGTGAACTTCAAGTGTAAGGGCGAGAGGCTCCAAGTTGTGGAGATTCCTCGCAAACGGGATTAAGAAAAGCAAGCAAAACACCGTGGTATTCAAGTGGGTCTTTGGACCGCTTGAGAGGGGTTGATTGCAACCCTCGTCCGTTGGAACGCCACAACGTGGAGTAGGCAAGCGTTGGTCTTGGCCGAACCACGGGATAACCACCGTGCCATCTCTGTGATTGATCAGTTGTTGGTTATTGTGTTTTGTTGAAGACTCCTCTCTAGCCACTTGGCGGTTATTGCGCTAACACTTAACCAAGTTTTTGTGGCCTAAGTTTTAATTGTTACAGGATCACCTATTCACCCCCCCTCTAGGTGGTCTCAATTGGTATCAGAGCCGTTCTCTTCACAAAGGGACTAACCGCCCGAAGAGATGGATCCTAAGGGGAAGGGTATCGTGATCAACGATAAAGAGAAGGAATCTTTCGTCAACGAGCCGAAGGATGACAAGCCTACCGACTCGGGCTCGGGCCATAGACGGAAAGATGGGAAGAAGAAGAAGACAAGGCGCAAGGAGATTGTCTACTACGACGACAGCGACGAGTCATCTTCTTCCCAAAAGGACGACGACCACAACGACTACGAGAGAAGGAAACCGGTTAATTCGAACTTTTCTTTTGACTACTCTCGTATTCCGCAAAGTACAAATACTCATTTGCTCTCCATTCCACTTGGCAAACCTCCTCACTTTGATGGAGAGGACTACGGATTTTGGAGCCACAAAATGCGTAGTCACCTGTTCTCTCTCCATCCGAGCATATGGGAGATTGTGGAAAGTGGAATGAAGTTCGATAGCTCGGATAGTCCTATTTTCATTAATGAACAAATTCATAGAAATGCACAAGCCACTACTGTGTTGTTAGCCTCCTTATGCAGGGACGAGTACCATAAAGTGAGCGGCTTGGACAATGCCAAGCAGATCTGGGACACCCTCAAGATTTCTCATGAGGGGAATGACGTCACCTTGCTCACCAAGATGGAGTTGGTGGAGTGCGAGCTTGGACGATTCGCGATGATAAGGGGCGAGGAGCCAACCCAAACATACAACCGGCTCAAGACCCTTATCAACAAAATAAGGAGCTATGGAAGCACGCGATGGACGGACCACGACGTCGTCCGACTAATGCTAAGGTCCTTTACCGTTCTTGATCCTCATTTGGTGAATAATATTCGTGAGAATCCCAGGTACACCAAAATGTCGCCCGAAGAAGTCCTTGGAAAATTCGTAAGCGGGCGAATGATGATCAAGGAGGCGAGGTACGTGGACGACGCGTTGAACGGTCCAATCCATGAGCCTCAACCCATTGCTCTCAAGGCAACAAGGAGCAAGGAGGCATTACCTAGCAAGGTAGCGCAAGTTGAGGCGGCAGGGCTAAATGATGAAGAAATGGCCCTCATCATCAAGCGCTTCAAGACGGCGCTTAAGGGTCGCAAGGGACAGCCAAGCAAGACCAAAGCCAAGGGGAAGCGCTCATGCTTCAAATGCGGTAAGATTGGTCATTTTATTGCTAACTGTCCCGATAATGAAAGTGACCAGGAACACGGGAGCAAGAGGGAAAAGAAGAAAAATTACAAGAAGGCCAAGGGCGAGGCACATCTAGGAAAGGAGTGGGATTCGGATTGCTCCTCCTCCGACTCCGACAATGAAGGACTCGCCGCCACCGCCTTCAACAAGTCATCCCTCTTCCCCAACGAGCGTCACACATGCCTTATGGCAAGGGAAAAGAAGGTATGTACTCGAAACTCTACTTATGCTTCTTCAAGTGAGGATGAATCTAGTGATGAGGATGAAATAGATTATTCATGTTTATTTAAGGGCCTAGATAGAACCAAGGTAGATAAAATTAATGAATTGATTGATGCCTTGAATGATAAGAATAGGCTTTTAGTAAAACAAGAGGATTTGTTGTATGAAGAACATGACAAATTTGTAGAAGCACAAAAATCTCATGCTTTAGAAGTTAAAAGAAATGAAATGCTTTCTTGTGAATTATCTTCTTGCCATGAGACAATTTCTAGCTTAAGGAGCATTAATGATGATTTGAATGCTAAGTTAGAAATAGCTAGTAAATCAACAACTTGTGTAGAAAATGTTGTTATTTGCAATAGATGTAAAGATTTTGATATTGATGCTTGTAGTGAACACATAGCTTCTATTGCAAAGTTAAATGATGAAATGGCTAGTCTTAATGCCCAACTTAAGGCTAGCAAAAGTGATTTTGATTAACTAAAATTTGCTAGGGATGCCTACACGGTTGGTAGACACCCCTCAATTAAGGATGGGCTTGGCTTCAAGAGGGAAGCCAAGAACTTAACAAGCCATAAGGCTCCCATCTCCGCCAAGGAGAAAGGGAAGGCCCCTATGGCAAGTAGTACTAAAAAGAACCATGCTTTTATGTACAATGATAGAAGACAGTCTCATAGGAGTTGTAATGCTTTTGATTCACATGCCTATGATTCTTATTCTATGTTTGCTTCCAGTTCTTCCTATATGCATGGTAGTGATATGCCTAGGAAAAATATTCATCATGTGCCTAGAAAGAATATTGTTCATGTTCCTAGGAAAGTTATGAATGGACCCTCTACAATTTATCATGCTTTAAATGCTTCCTTTGCTATTTGTAGAAAGGATAGGAAGATAGTTGCTAGGAAATTAGGGGCAAAATGCAAGGGTGATAAAACTTGCATTTGGGTCCCTAAGACAATTGTGACTAACCTTGTAGGACCCAACAAGAGTTGGGTACCTAAGACCCAAGCCTAAATTTGCCTTGCAGGTTTATGCATCCGGGGGTTCAAGCTGGATTATCGACAGCGGATGCACAAACCACATGACGGGGGAAAAGATGATGTTCTCTTCCTACGTCAAGAACAAGGATTCCCAAGATTCAATAATATTCAGTGATGGGAACCAAGGCAAGGTAAAAGGGTTAGGTAAAATTGCTATTTCATCTGAGCACTCTATCTCTAATATGTTTTTAGTTGAGTCGCTTGGATATAATTTGTTATATGTTAGTCAATTATGCAAAATGGGATATAATTGTCTATTTACAAATGTAGATGTGTCTGTCTTTAGAAGATGTGATGGTTCACTAGCTTTTAAGGGTGTACTAGACGACAAACTTTATTTGGTTGATTTTGCAAAAGAAGAGGCCAGTCTAGATGCATGCTTAATGGCTAAGACTTGCATGGGCTGGTTGTGGCATCGCCGCTTAGCACATGTGGGGATGAAGAACCTCCACAAGCTTCTAAAGGGAGAACACGTGATAGGTCTAACTAATGTACATTTCGAAAAAGATAGACCTTGAGCAGCTTGTCAAGCAGGGAAACAGGTGGGAGGCTCTCATCACACCAAAAATGTGATGACAACATCAAGACCCTTGGAGATGCTTCATATGGATCTCTTCGAACCCGTCGCCTATCTGAGTATAGGAGGAAGTAAGTATGGTCTTGTTATAGTTGATGATTTTTCCCGCTTCACTTGGGTATTCTTTTTGCAGGATAAAACTGAAACCCAAGGGACCCTCAAGCGCTTCCTCAGGAGAGCTCAAAATGAGTTTGAGCTCAAGGTGAAGAAGATAAGGAGCGACAATGGATCCGAATTCAAGAATCTTCAAGTGGAGGAGTTCCTTGAGGAGGAGGGGATCAAGCACGAGTTCTCCGCTCCCTACACACCTCAGCAAAATGGTGTGGTAGAGAGGAAGAACAGGACGCTCATAGATATGGCGAGGACTATGCTTGGAGAGTTCAAGACCCCCGAGCGCTTTTGGTCGGAAGCCGTGAACACGGCTTGCCACGCCATCAACAGGGTCTACCTTCACCGCCTCCTCAAGAAGACTTCATATGAGCTGCTGACTGGTAACAAACCCAATGTGTCTTATTTTCGTGTATTTGGGAGCAAGTGTTATATTCTTGTGAAGAAAGGTAGAACCTCTAAATTTGCTCCCAAAGCTGTAGAAGAGTTTTTATTAGGTTATGATTCAAATACAAAGGCGTATAGGGTCTTCAACAAATCATCGGGTTTGGTTGAAGTCTCTAGCGACGTTGTATTTGATGAGACTAATGGCTCTCCAAGAGAGCAAGTTGTTGATCTTGATGATGTAGATGAAGAAGACGTTCCAACGGCCGCGATACGCACCATGGCGATTGGAGATGTACTGCCTCAGGAACAATTGGAGCAAGATCAACCGTCTTCCTCAACTATGGTGCATCCCCCAATCCAAGATGACGAACTGGTACCTCAAGTGGAGGCGCATGATCAAGGGGGAGCACAGGATGTTCAAGTTGAAGAGGAAGAAGCACATCAGGCACCTCCAACCGAAGTTCGAGCGACGATTCAAAGGGATCATCCCGTCGACCAAATATTGGGTGATATTAGCAAGGGAGTAACTACTCGTTCAAGATTAGTTAATTTTTGTGAGCATTACTCTTTTGTCTCTTCTATTGAGCCTTTCAGGGTAGAAGAGGCCTTGCTAGATCCGGACTGGGTGTTGGCCATGCAGGAGGAACTCAACAACTTCAAGCGCAATGAAGTTTGGACACTGGTGCCTCGTCCCAAGCAAAATGTTGTGGGAACCAAGTGGGTGTTCCGCAACAAACAGGACGAGCACGGGGTGGTGACAAGGAACAAGGCTCGACTTGTGGCAAAAGGTTATGCCCAAGTCGCAGGTTTGGACTTTGAGGAGACGTTCGCTCCTGTGGCTAGGCTAGAATCAATTCATATTTTGCTAGCATATGCCGCTCACCACTCTTTCAGGTTGTACCAAATGGATGTGAAGAGCGCTTTCCTCAACGGGCCGATCAAAGAGGAGGTGTACGTGGAGCAACCCCCTGGCTTCGAGGATGAACGGTACCCCGACCACGTGTGTAAGCTCTCTAAGGCGCTCTATGGACTTAAGCAAGCCCCAAGAGCATGGTATGAATGCCTTAGAGACTTTTTAATTGCTAATGCTTTCAAGGTCGGGAAAGCCGATCCAACTCTTTTTACTAAGACTTGCGATGGTGATCTTTTTGTGTGCCAAATTTATGTCGATGACATAATATTTGGTTCTACTAATCAAAAGTCTTGTGAAGAGTTTAGCAGGGTGATGACGCTAAAATTCGAGATGTCGATGATGGGCGAGTTGAACTACTTCCTTGGGTTACAAGTGAAGCAACTCAAGGACGGCACTTTCATCTCCCAAACGAAGTACACGCAAGACTTGCTAAAGAGGTTTGGGATGAAGGACGCCAAGCCCGCAAAGACGCCAATGGGAACTGACGGACACACCGACCTCAACAAAGGAGGTAAGTCCATTGATCAAAAAGCATACCGGTCCATGATAGGTTCTTTGCTTTATTTATGTGCTAGCAGACCGAATATTATGCTTAGCGTATGCATGTGTGCTAGCTTTCAATCCGATCCTAAGGAGTGTCACTTAGTGGCTGTGAAGCGAATTCTAAGATATTTAGTCGCTACGCCTTGCTTCGGGATCTGGTATCCAAAGGGGTCTAACTTTGACTTGATTGGATATTCAGATTCCGACTATGCTGGATGTAAGGTCGATAGGAAGAGTACATCGGGGACATGCCAATTCTTAGGAAGGTCCCTGGTGTCGTGGAACTCTAAGAAACAAACCTCCGTTGCCCTATCCACCGCTGAGGCCGAGTACGTTGCCGCAGGACAGTGTTGCGCGCAACTACTTTGGATGAGGCAGACCCTCCGGGACTTTGGCTACAGTCTGAGCAAAGTCCCACTCCTATGTGACAATGAGAGTGCTATCCGAATAGCGGAAAATCCTGTTGAGCACAGCCACACAAAGCACATTGACATCCGGCATCACTTTTTGAGAGACCACCAGCAAAAGGGAGATATCGAAGTGTTTCATGTTAGCACCGAGAACCAGCTAGCCGATATCTTCACTAAGCCTTTAGATGAAAAGACCTTTTGCAGGCTGCGTAGTGAGCTAAATGTCCTAGGTTCGCGGAACTTGGATTGATTTCTAGCATACATGTGTTTATGCCTTTGATCATGTTCCTTATGCATTTTGTTGCTTACTATGGTGCTCAAGTTGTACAATCTCTCCCCGGACCTCACAAGTCCTTGTGCAAGTGATGCACATATTTAGGGGGAGTTGTGCTACAACTTGACCCTTTGAGACTAACCATATGCTTGAGTTTGCTTGTTTTAGTCTCAAAGGAGTTTTGAAAGGGAAAAGGTGGACTTGGACCATGAAAGACTTCCACTGCACTCCGATGAGAGGGTAACTAATTCCAAGTTCATCTCACGTCCTCTTATTGCCTTTGTGTTCTCATTTGACGATTTTGGTGAGGCAATGGGGTTAAGGGGCCAAGATTGATCCCGTTTTGGTGCTTGATGCCAAAGGGGGAGAAAATAAAGGCCAAAGCAATAGATGGATCAGCTACCACTTGAGAAATTTTGAAAATAGTAGATTAGAGCTTTTAGTTTGTCAAAACTCTTTTATTGTCTCTTATGTCAAAAGTTGGCCTCTTGTGGGGAGAAGTGTTGATTATGAGAAAAAGGGGAGTTTTTGAAATCCTTGATCAAATTTCTTTGGAATACCTCTCTTTATGTCTCTACAAGTGGATTTGACTTAGAGATAGGAATTTGAGTTTGATTTGCAAAAACAAACCAAGTGGTGGCATAGAGTGATCCATATATGTCAAATTGGATTCAAAACAACCTTGAGTTTTCATTTGCATTGATATTGCACGTATTCTAGTTGTTTTATGTTGTGTTGGCATAAATCACCAAAAAGGGGGAGACTGAAAGGGAAATGTGCCCTTGGGCCATTTCTAAGTATTTTGGTGATTGAGTGCCAACACAAATGCTTTTGTGCTAATCTATGCAAAGGTGTGGACAAAAGTGCAAAACATGTCAAAAGGTATGTTTCTAGACTTAGTACATTATTTTATGGACTAATGTATTGTGTCTAAGTGCTGGAAACAGAAAAAATCGAGTTGGAGAAGAGATGGCTAAGTTCAGCCAAAGTCTGCTCAGTCTGGGTGCACCGGAC
The DNA here is from genome assembly GCA_029449295.1 of Zea luxurians. Lineage (NCBI taxonomy): Eukaryota > Viridiplantae > Streptophyta > Magnoliopsida > Poales > Poaceae > Zea > Zea luxurians. The sequence continues at coordinate 9,808,578 of JAOPSE010000041.1, read as the reverse complement.
ACTGTCCGGTGGTGCACCGGACAGTGTCCGGTGCGCCAGGCTGGCTCGGGCGAACAGGCTGCTCTCGGGACTTCGACGGCGGTGTACGGCTATAATTCACCGGACTGTTCGGTGGTGCACCGGACTGTCCGGTGAGCCGTTCACAGGCGAACTCGTCGCTCTCAGGAAACCATCAACGGCGTACGGCTAAAATTCACCGGTCTGTCCGGTGGTGCACCGGACTGTCCGGTGAGTCAACAGTCAGCCGGGGCAACGGTCGGCCGAGGATTCTGCGTGTGATGCGTGGCCGAGCCAACGGTCACATTGGTGCACCGGACTGTCCGGTGTGCACCGGACAGTGTTCGGTGTGCCAACGGCTCTCAAACTCCAACGGTCGGCTTCGCCAAATAAGTAAAGCAATCTGCACCGGATAGTGAATAGTGGATGTCCGGTGGTGCACCGGACTGTCCGGTGCGCCAGTCGACAGAAGGCAAGATCTGCCTTCCAGGAATGTTTTCAACGGCTCCTAGCTGCCTTGGGGCTATAAAAGGGACCCCTAGGCGCATGGAGAAGAACACCAAGCATTCTTACAACATTCCTAAGCACCAAGACCTCGATTCCGCGCATTTGTTTCGTTGTGATAGCATATAGAGCTCTAGTGGAGTTGTGAACTCATTGGGTTGTGTTGCGAGCTCTTGTTGCGACTTGTGTGCGTGGTGACACTCTGATTTTTGTGTCTTGTGTGCGTTGCTAATCCCTCCCTTGCTCCGTGCTTCTTTGTGAACTTCAAGTGTAAGGGCGAGAGGCTCCAAGTTGTGGAGATTCCTCGCAAACGGGATTAAGAAAAGCAAGCAAAACACCGTGGTATTCAAGTGGGTCTTTGGACCGCTTGAGAGGGGTTGATTGCAACCCTCATCCGTTGGGACGCCACAACGTGGAGTAGGCAAGCGTTGGTCTTGGCCGAACCACGGGATAACCACCGTGCCATCTCTGTGATTGATCAGTTGTTGGTTATTGTGTTTTGTTGAAGACTCCTCTCTAGCCACTTGGCGGTTATTGCGCTAACACTTAACCAAGTTTTTGTGGCCTAAGTTTTAATTGTTACAGGATCACCTATTCACCCCCCCCCCTCTAGGTGCTCTCAACAACCCACTCAAATAAACCAATGAAGCCTGGACATATAAAGGCCGTTTTAGACGCATCTTCTTCGGCCATGAAAATCTGATTATATCCGGCATTACCATCAAGGATGCTAATAATTCTATTCCCTGATGCATTATTGATTAATGTGTTGGCTATGGGCATGAGATATTCGTCTTTAGGAGTTGCTCTATTTAAATTGCGAAAATCAATGCATACTCTAAGCTTACCTGACTCCTTCTCCACCGGCACAATATTGGAGACCCACTCTGCGTATCTGCATGGTCTGATAAAATCAGCTTCTAGCAGCCGGTGGATTTCGTCCTTGATGTGTGGGAGAAGATCTGGACGAAATGTTCTATCTCTTTGCTTGAAAGGTCTGAAACTAGACTTAATAGGCAGCCGATGCTCTACGATCTCTCGGCTTAATCCAGGCATCTCAGTGTAATTCCAAGCAAAGCAATCTGAATATTCCTTCAATAGACCGATCATCTCATCTCTAGGATCGGTCTCCAGGGTCTTGTTTATAAAAGTCGGCCTTGGAGTTTTACCATCTCCTATGTCAATCTCCTCCAAAGGATCGGCCGATGTAAACCCCTGTCCTAGTTTATCAAGATCCATGAATTCCTCTATCATGTTCCCCACAGAGGAATTAGATGATCTTTGTATGACGGCGGACTTTCCGGTCTCGGGGACCGGATCATCCATAATACTATCCTTTTGATGTGATATATGTTCGGTCTTAAAGTCCGAACCCTTTTGTGAAAGACCAGACCATCCGGCCTTGGAAGCCGAACTGTCCGTGACCAGGGACTCATGAACTTTGTGTGTATTCATCATTTAAACTTTATTTAGGATTTAGCCGATTCTCCATCGGCTCTAGCATTACAGGAATGAAACCTTTCTTATCTATACTTATGAATTGATAATCAGAAAAATCTACTCCTGTGAGACATGTAGCAGTCTCATAAGTCCAGAGTACAGGGGCATCGGCCACAGCGATGCAGGCCGATACATCAGCATGTACTTGTTCTATGTCATCGCCTACCCATTGTATTAGCATTTGATGTAATGTAGAAGGTATACATTGATTGGCGTGAATCCAATCTCTGCCTAGGATTAAACTGTAATTTCCTTCTACATAAGCGACGAAGAATGCAGCGGCAAGGGTCTTAGTCCCGATGGTTAATTCAACGGACGTGACTCCCCTGGCTTTGATCGAACTATCAGTTCCAACACCGCTGAGGGTCATGTTGGTTTTGACAAGTTCGTCATCTTGTTTACCTAATTTTCTGTATAATGAATAAGGCATTAGATTTATAGCCGCCCCTCCATCTACAAACATCTTAGCAATCGGTATCCCATCAATGTGGCCGCGCACGAAGAGCTGCTTTAAATGATTTACCGATTCCTTTGGTTTAGTAAAGGAGGCTTCTTTAGGACCAAAATCAAATTGGGCAACAACAGGTTCATCGTCGCCGATGATAGTACAATCGGCAGAAAATGTAATAATATTTACATCCATACTTGGGCGTTCTAGAGAAGCCTCGTAGTCGACCAGGTCTTCTCCTAGCAGGTCGTCCTCTTCCATTGATGTTGTCGTGTCGTTGGAGGCTTCCTGGTGAACGGCGGACGGTCCGCACGCGGGGGCCGGACGGTCCGCGCCTAGTGCAGGTTGTCCAGAGGCTTCCTGGTGAACGGCAGACGGTCCGTGCGCGGGGGCCGGACGGTCCGCGCCTGGTGCAGGTTGACTTTCTATTTCTGTGGCCGTTTGTTTTTTCTCAATGGCCTTCGGTCTCCATTTCTTTTGCGGTGGCGGGTATAGTAGATGTGCGTCATTAAATGTCTTTTCCGCCTCCTTCTCCTGGCTCTCCTTTGCTCTTAGGCGCTGTAATTTTCTCTTTTGGGATTGTGTCAATCCCACTGGGCACCATCGAGGCATGGAGTATTTTGGATCGGCTGTTTTGATGGTAGCCGTATCCTTTTCGGTTGTGTTGGCCGATTCGCCGAAAATCATCGGCCCTTTATTGTCTCCCTGTATGACAACATCTGCGGTGCCTATTTTGATGATGTCCTTTTTTGTTGTTCTTTGAGTTGCTACAGGCATATGCCCCCCTGCCGGATTGGTCGGCCTAGGAGGCCGAGTAGTCTGGCAATCTTGTTGGGCCTGTGCCTGGTGACCGGATTCAGCAGCGCTCAATCGGTCTTGCACTGGCGGCGCCAACCTATCAAAAACGGATGTTTGGGGTGCCCCCCAGGCGGGGTACTGTGGCATCCCAAATGGATATGGTGGCATGCCCCACATTTGATTTGGGACATATGGTGGAGGTAAGTATGTGTATGGATATGGCATAGATGGATAAGGGGGTGGAGGTGTCCATGTCGGCATGTTAGGTCTCAATTGTACAATAGGACCTTTCATTTCATCCGATTGGTGAGGTGGTCCAATCAGCCTGACCTGACGTTGCTCATGAATGGGTGAGCGGGGTCGCTTTGGTGGCCGGTCACTGGGGCTGGCCTTCTTTTTCACGTATTTAGACAACAATTGATCGAAAGTCGGGCCAGGCTTGATCAGCCGACCAGCTGCTTTAAATGTATTTGTTTTCCACGTACCTATCTCGGGTCGTCGTGGTTTGAAGGTACGTGGTCGCTACGGGTCCTGAGCACGGCCGGACCGTCCGCTAGAGTCCTCTGGACCGTCCGAAGAAGTGTCGGACCGTCCGCGTTTGGACGGCGGACTGTCCGTGATGCGCAGCACAGGTTCCCGCAACTGTCTCCCTGTCTGTGCTTGCCCCCCAGTGCTAGAGGCTGTGATGGTCACCTTCAGGGTCTCCCCCCATCAGGAGTCTTCTCGGCCACCACTTTCCTGCAAGAAACTTTACAATCCCCATCGGCTTTTTTAGCATTGCCGATGATTGTTTCCTTGCCTTTGCCTTTATCGGCTGTATTTGGCCGAACCAGGACTTTCTTGCCCTCGAAGTCAATCATGTTCATCGAAAAGGGCTCTGTATCCACCTGCATTTCCTGAAATTTCAATCGTCCTTCGTTAATGGCCGATTGAATCTGTCGCCGAAATACATTACAATCATTAGTGGCTTGAGAAAATGAGTTATGCCACTTGCAGTATGCATGACGTTTTAGCTCGTCGGCGGATGGAACAGTGTGATTTATTTTAATATTGCCATTTTTGAGTAATTCGTCAAATATTTTATCACACTTACCAACATTAAACGTAAATTTAACCTCCTCTTGCCGTTTCTTTTGAACCGGCTGTAAGGAGGAACAAGCCGAAGATTTGGCCTATTTTGGCCAAATCATTTCAGCAGCATACACTTCTGCTGATTCGTCATCTGAGCTACTTTGGTCGCATTCTACTATATGTACGTTGTGACGCATTGTTTTAGCAGTTTCTTTGCTCCGGCTTTCGCAAGCCAAAGCCCTATGGTGTAACTGTGCTAGTGTAAAAAATTGGATGCCTTCTAATCTTTCTTTTAAATAATATCGTAGACCATTAAAAGCAAATCCTACTAGCTGTTTTTCTGCTAAATGAATTTGAAAGCATCGGTTTCTTGTATCGTGGAATCTCCGGATGTAATCATTAACCGATTCGTCTTTTGTCTGTCGCAATGACACTAAATCTACCAAATCCAATTCATAGTCACCGGAGAAAAAATGATCATGAAATTTTTGTTCTAGATCCCCCCATGATGAAATGGAATTAGTAGGTAAAGTGGCATACCATACAAACGCGGTTCCTGTTAGCGATAATGAAAATAAACGCACGTGAAATGCCTCTGTGTCTGCCAATTCTCCCAATTGTGCTAAGAACTGGCCTATATGTTCGCGCGTGTTTTTCCCTTGATCACCCGAAAATTTTGCGAATTCGGGTATTCTAGTTCCCTGTGGGTACGGGTGGTGATCAAATCGGCTGTCATAAGGTTTCCGATATGATTGCCCCCCAGGGACCATGCTTACTCCGAGCTTATCTCGGAACGCCCCGGCTATTTCTTCCCTCACTATATCAATGGCAGCCGGTGCAAGACCACCGGCTCTCTGGTCAAACATAGGTGGGGTTGGTTGCATATTAGTATGTTGTCGTTCCCCCCATTGGTTTGAGCTACGTGGTGCATTTCCATTTGCCCTATATGGCTCATAGGTTTGATCGTTTCTTTCCGGCCTTTTAGGTGGGGCCGGAAAGCTTTCCTGGGCTCTGGATCCTGAATTAATGGGCTGGTGCATTGCATAATGTGATGGGAAGTGTTGCTGGGACGGGCGAGGATTTAAGTAATAATCCTCCTCAAAAGACTCATGCGCGGACTGTGCGGATACGTACCCGGACCGTCCGTGGTTATATGCAGACCGTCCAGTCGTTGTATGCGGACCGTCCGACTGGGTAGTTTGGGTTCTGTGTCATATGTGGTGGCTCGGGTGCATATCTGGGTATTTCATTAAAAATGGGCCCGGCCGTGACTGGCACGGACGGTCCGCGCTCGCGTGCGGACGGTCCAGACCTGTGCAGATCGGCTGTTTTGCTGCCGATTTGCGGTTGCTCAGGGTACGTGTCCATCGGCATCCCATAAAGGGGTTGTGACTGGTCGTGACAACCTACAGCCGATGTATTACGCGTGTTACCCCCTAATTCTACCTCGTGTGATGGAAAATTTGCAATGCTAGATTTGTCAAATGCACGCGCTAATCTCCTATAGTCGTTTTGCATATCCCCTATGATGTTTTGCATTTGTTCACGCTGTTCATCTACATAATTCTTAAGAGATTGCAGCTCGTTTGTATTACTTACATTTGGGATGTCTGGCGTGGGTCGCAGTGAAACCGGATCTGTCGCCCGATGTCGGACGACTTTGTTGTTCCTGTCCACTTTGAAGTTGGCCAAGAACCTCGCTTTTGCCTCCTGGATCATCTGCTCCTTATGCTCCTCGAACTGGAGCTGTTCGTCAGCCAGCAATGTATCCCAAGTCGGCTCTATGATGTTGCTTGGGGAAATATTAGAGCTATCCCTTGAACCGGCCATTGAGGGCCGATTTGATAGGTCTAAATATGTTGTCCCCAGCGGAGTCGCCAAAAAGTATGTTGACACCTTTTTAGAGGCGCCAATCACTTCAAAAGAACCAGTGGCGGTGCTCTCCGGTCAGGCGCGGACGGTCCGCGGCATAGGGCCGGACGGTCCGCGACCTGGCGTGAGGCGGCGGTGCTCTCTGGTCAGGCGCGGACGGTCCGTGGCACAGGGCCGGACGGTCCGCGACCTGGCGCAGAAGCTCGGGTTCCCTGCCTGACGACCGGACGGTCCGTGCCCTAGGGCCAGACGGTCCGCGCGTGCGCAGGGGCGGCGGAAGATCGCCGGCGGCGCCTGGATCTCGCTCCCGGGAGGGACCCCGTCGGGGAGGAGAGATCCTAGGAGTTGTCTACGCTCGGGCAGGCCGACCTAGACTCCTCTAATCGACGTAGAGTCGAGGAGAGGCGAAGAATTTGGGGATCGAGACCTCTCTTTTTATAGAGGAGGGGGCTGGACCCTTTACACGACTGGATTCTGAGCTAATTCTGCAGATCTAGCCAACAAACATAGCACAAAACTCGGAACCCTAAACTGCTCTGCGCATGCGCGGACCGTCCGGCCCACAGGCGCGGACTGTCCGGACCGCGGACCGTCCGGCCTCAGGGCCGGACCGTCCGCCCGCTCAAAATGGAGCTCAACAAGATGGATCAAATGGATTGATGATATCCTTTCGTCTGGGACTTCAGCGGTTCTTAATGGTGTTCCTAGCAAAACTTTTTCCTACAAAAGAGGGGTCACAAGGTGATCCCTTATCACCACATATTTTTGTCCTCGCTGACCTTCTACAATCAATTGTCAACAAGGTTAATGTAGGAAACGGTGACACCTAAGAGGAGGGGGTGAATTAGTACTTCTAAAAACTCTTTCTAAACTAGGCCACAATTAAATCCCTAGAGCAAAACCTATACAAATGAATAATCTAGAATGTGCAAACTAGGTTTTGTCTAAGTATTGCTATCTGTACCGTAAAGCCTAAGTTTCAACACTAAATAATCTAACTAGAAAGACAACATTGAAACTTAAATACTTAATATAAATGCGGAAGGTAAAAAGCAAGGTAGAGATGCAAACTCTCGTGGATGACGCTGATATTTTTACCGAGGTATCCGTAACCACGCAAGGTTCCGACTAATCCTCGTTGGTGCCCCTACGCAAAGGGTAGCCCACGCGAGGGCCAAGCACCACGGTCGAGTAACTCCATAGAGCAGTGGGCCTTCTCCACGCGCAAGTGGTGCTTCGCTCTCGGCTCCTCTCGGACGCTCCCCACCGTCTCCACTATCGAGCTTCCGGCCGAAACGATGCGGGCCTTGTTCCCTCCGGTACACGGTGGCGGCCGTGACACAAATTCGGTTGTCACGGTCTTACAAAACTCTCGCCCCACTCGGTACAATTACAACGGCTCACGTAAGAGCCGAGGGGTTGTGTGGTTTTTCTAAACTCACTCAACTAACTAGGATTCACCTAGAGCAAGCGCTAATGAGGTCTAACTAACATAAGCACTTCGTAAAGCACCTACGCTAATCACCGAGTGATTCTATTAAGCACTTGGGTGTTTGAGCACTTGGAAATGTCTACAATATGCCTTAGTATGTTGCTTGGGCTCCTACACATTGAAATGACCGGTTGGGGGTATTTACAGCCTTCCCCCACAATTATAGCCATTGGACAGAAGCAGCAGCTTTCTGTCGACGGGCGCACCGGACAAGCACTGTTCACTGTCTGGTGTCCTACCACGTCAGCCGACCGTTGGGGTCTGTAGCAGTCAACCGTTGGATCCGACTATTACCCAGACAGTCCGGTGCACACTGAACAGTCCGGTGCTACAGCCCAATGGCGCCTCGCTGCGGGCCCCTCTACGCAGACTATCCGCTGCACACCGAACATGTTACTGTTCACTGTCCGGTGCACCACCAGTGCGCTGGCTGACTGCCCACTTCATGGATTTCTTTGCTGATTCCTTGGGCTTCTTTTGTTCTTGAGTCTTAGACTTCTATGCTCTTTTTATGTCTTCTTTTGAGGTGTTGCATCCTTAGTGCCTTACTCCAATCCTTTTCGCATCCTGTGAACTATAAATACAATCACTAGCAAACACATTAGTCCACATATTATGTTGATCATCAAACACCAAAACCTTTTGAGCCAAATGGCTTGGGGTCCATTTTCCCTACAATATCCCCCTTTTTGGTGATTGATGACAACACAACCAAAGCAAACAAATATAACAAACATGTGAATGAAAATATGCAATCTACTTGCTAGGATGCATGAGTGTCCCGACAAAGTGATATTATGGACTTGAGCCTCTCCTAACTCCATAATTCACTTACTTCCTATTTTAGATCAAAGAACCAAAACCACTTGCACGATCAAAAATTGAAATTTGAAATTTGGTGGAGTTTGGTGTTCGATATAATTTTCATTGCTTTGGTCCCTAAAACTTCTCCCCCTTTGGCATCAACCACCGAAAAGGAAGATATTAAAAGCATATATGAAGCAAATAGGACTTGTCCTATTAAAAGATTTATCAATTGAAGCACTAAAAATTACTCCCCCCTAAATGAGTATTCTCCTTTTGAAAGAATCTTTTCCCCCTTTAGAGATGAAGAAATACTCCCCCTGACACAGATCCTCTACTTAGGAAAAAGCTTATGAGAAATAGAGGTACAATACATGATTTGATTAGACTGACTTCCCTTATGCATAGGTAACAGATATATTTTGACAACATATACATTTATAGCAACATGGGAAATATGAGATATGAATGTAGTCTAATAAAAAACTGGAGAAGACATGTATACAAAATGTAGTCATGTGAGACATGAAACTACTTGTAGATTTGCAGTGGAAGCTTATTGTCTTTCTCCGGGGACTCCATTTTCCTTCAATGAGACTACTACATATAATAGACTTGAAAACAAGTATTAGTCTCACAGACTTAGATTATAGAGTAACCTCCCCCTGGAAGTGTGCATACAAGTTTTGAATACTTGTAGAAGACATGCACTTTGATTTTGAGATCAAGAGGGGCAAATTATCTATAGTCCGAGCTTTGGCACATATTTGTTAAATGGTACCAATTGAAGTATTATATCACTTGTAGTATATCAATTGTAGTATATGTCATATGAAAATACCAATTGATGTATCATTTTCTTAGGAATGTTGAATAATCTATGTGTCGTGCTTATTTTAAACCATGTAGGTTTGCTCAAGAGTATGAATTGAAAATGAGCAATCCTACCATATGATTGTCCTAGTATGCATGTAGTTAGCATCAAAAGTAAATATCACATGTAAAACTAGGCATGTAAGGTAAAGACTAGATATAAGAAAATAGATACGCATATCTAAAAAGAAAATATAATAAATCTAGTTACCTTAGTCATGGGTGAGGAATTTGTGTCCAAAGTATGCACTAACCCACTTGGAAATAGACATGATCCAATATGATGCATCCCATGATATATACCCCAAATTTGCCAAGTCTCCAAATTCCCACCGTCCTTCGAACTTCTCACTTCCCTTTTGAGATCCAAACCTTCTTGGTGCTCTTCATGGTTGAAATAATTTTATTTGGCACCCAGATACGTTTGGCCCTCTTTCCTTTGTTGACTTGCTTGTTGGACTTGATTGCTATCACCTTTCTATTCTTTTTCTTCTTGATTAAGTATGGAGTAGCAGCCTTTTTATCCCCCTTGTTGATCTAGGTGTTGGAGATTTTTATTGTTAGCTTTTACTTGAGCTTTTGCTTTTGCTTATCCCCGGTCTTTGCCTTGCATTGGTAAGACTTGTGGCCTTCCTTGTGGCATAGCCTACAAATTACAGTTTCTCTCTCTCTATAGGCTTGTTCACTCCCGTAGTGGTGTTATTCTGAGGAGGTTGGATTTGTTTGGCTTTGCCTTTCTTGTCATACAAAGCCTTGCTAAGGCGAGCCACTTCTTGCTTTAATTGCTCATTCTCCATTGTAATCTCATCCGAACATGTTTATATAACAACATTATTAACAAGAACTTGATTGCAGGGGTTAGAATCATCAATTAAATCAAAACAAGAAGTAGAAGAATTTTTAATAATTTCAAATATTTCAACCAAAGATACTCTTGGGGTGCTACCGATGTTTTCTAGCTTAGTAGTTAGCTCATTATTATGTATGCTAAGAATTTCCATTTTCCCTAGCAAATTTTCAATGGCTTCTTGAGAGCTAGCTAACTTATCCTTAAGTTTTTCATTCTTTTTAATAAGGCCATCATCGGTAGCTGAGGATGGAGCACTAAACTCTAATTGCTCAATTTTAGTTGATAGATCACAATTTAAATTTGCAAATGTTTCAAATTTTTCTAGTAAACATTTATAATCACTTTGAGAGCTAATCAACTTATTTTTTGAAGTTTTAAGTTGAGACTTTTGTTTAGTGCATACATCCTGAAAAAATTTACGGCTTCCGCAAGCTCATCTATGGAGGGCTTTCCCTCACCTTCATCATCACTGCTGCTATCATCACTAGAGGATGGAATACTCATTTTACTTCTTGCCATAAGGCACCTGCGTGATGACCGTGATGAGGATCTGTGGTTGTGCATCCTTGGAGGTTTATCTTCGCTTGAAGAGTCATCCCAAGTTTTGACACTTGTAAGAGCCTTGACTTTGCTCATCCTCTTTGTGGGTTCGGCCATATTTGGACAGTTGTCCCTGAAGTGGCCCTTCTCCCCACATGCGAAGCATTCTCTCTTTCTTTGCCTTTTCCTGTAAATGTTAAAGAGAAGATCCTCGACATGTAGATGTACACCCATTAGATTGATCTTATGGATCATCCCCATTACCTTTCTGACACGTCGGATTATTTCTTTGTCCTCGGAGGATGATGTTGATGATTGATTATCTTCATCATTATCACTTTCTTCTTCCTCTTCATCACTTGAGGAACTTAGAGCGGGAGCCTTTTCTTTCCTTTACTCTTTTCATCACATGCAAAAGCATATGGCCTTGAAGAAGTTGGCTTCTCTTGCTGACCCATTTTGCGCGACATTTCAAATGCCGCAATCTTTCCGATCACAATGGTCGGGTCATTTGACTTAAGTCCTCCATGTTATGACGGATGGTGATGATGCTCCCATATTTTTGTTGTGGTAGCAGGGAGATAATCTTCCTCACAATGTCCGCATCACCTAGCTTATTAATGCCAATAGAATTGAGCTCATGGATGATTAGATTCAAATGAGAACACATATCTCTAACAAGCTCATTATCCTTCATAGCAAAAGAATTATACTCATTTAAGACTAGGCAATGTTTTTCTCACGGACATTGGATGTGCCGTTATGGAGTTCATGCAATTTTAGCCAAATCTCATTAGCAGTTTTTAATGTAAAAACTTGATTAAAAATATCCATGCTAAGAGATTCATACAAGCAATTTTTTACTCTAGCATTTAAATGAATTTCTTTTTCCTCACTCATGGTGGGTTTCTCGGGATTTTTGGGTGGTTTCATCTCGTCACGAGTGACTCTCCAAACACCTAGATCAACAGCCTCTATGTAACAAGCCATTCTAACACTATAATATGGGAAGTTAGTGCCGTCGAAGTGTGGTGGCCTATGGGCATCCATCCCCTTTCTCTAAAAAGCGTCGACTCTTTTAGCGGTGAAGCTAAAGCGTTTTAAATGAGCCAAACCAGGCTCTGATACCAATTGTAGGAAACGGTGACGTCTAAGGGGGTGAATTAGGACTTCTAAAAACTCTTTCTAAACTAGGAAACAATTAAATCCTAGAGCAAAACATATGCAAATGAACAATCTAGAATGTGCAAACTAGGTTTTGTCTAAGTGTTGCTATCTCTACTGCAAAGCCTAATTTTAAATCCTAAATAATCTAACTAGAAAGACAACATTGAAACTTAAATGCTTAATATAAATGCGGAAGGTAAAGAGCAAGGTAGAGATGCAAACTCTCGTGGACGACGCCGGTATTTTTACCGAGGTATCCGTAACCACGCAAGGTTCCGACTAATCATTGTTGGTGCCCCTAAGCAAAGGGTAGCCCACGCGAGGGCCAAGCACCACGGTCGAGTAACTCCATAGAGAGCCACGAACCTTCTCCACGCGCAAGTGGTGCTCCACTTCTAGCTCCTCTCGGACGCTCCCCGCCGTCTCCACTATCGAGCTTCCAGTCAAAACACCGCGGGTCTCGTTCCCTTCGGTACATGGTGGCGGTCGTGACACAAATTCGATTATCATGGTCTCACAAGACTCTCGCCCCACTCGGTACAATTACAACGACTCACGCAAGAGCCTATGGGTTGTGTGGTTTTCTAAACTCACTCAACAAACTAGGATTCACCTAGAGCAAGTGCTAATGTGGTCTAACTAACCTAAGCACTTCACAAAGCTCCTACGCCAATCACTGAGTGATTCTATTAAGCACTTGGGTGTTAGAGCACTTGGAAATGTCTACAATATGCATTGGTATGTTGCTTGGGCTCCCACACATTGAAATGACTGGTTTGGGGTATTTATAGGCTTCCCCCACAATTATAGTCAGTGGATAGAAGCAGCAGCTTTTTGTCGATGGGCGCACCGGACAGTCCGGTGCACACCAGACAAGCACTGTTCATGGTCTGGTGCCCTGCAACGTCAGCTAATCGTTGGGGTCTGTAGCAGTCGACTGTTGGATCCGACCGTTACCCAGACTGTCCGGTGCACACCGGACAAGCACTGTTCACTTTCTGGTGCCCTGCCACATCAGCCGATCGTTGAGGTCTGTAGCAGTCGATCGTTGGATCTAACCGTTACCTAGACTGTCCGGTGCACATGGGACAGTCCGGTGCTACAGCCCGAGGGCACCTCGCTGCGGCCCCCTCTGCACAGACTGTCCGGTGTCCCACCAGACAGTCCGGTGCACACCGAACATGTTATTGTTCATTGTCCGGTGCACCACCAGTGTGCTGGCTGACTGCCCATTTCATGGATTTCTTTGCTGATTCCTTGGGCTTATTTTGTTCTTGAGTCTTGGACTTCTATGCTCTTTTTATGTCTTCTTTTGAGGTGTTGCATCCTCAGTGCCTTAGTCCAATCCTCTTCGCATCATGTGAACTATAAATACAAACACTAGCAAACAAATTAGTCCATAGGTTATGTTGATCATCAAACACCAAAACCTTTTGAGCCAAATGTCTCGAGGTCCATTTTCCTTATAGTTAAGAACATTAGATTGATAGTTCCACCAGTTTCTATGAACTCATCAACAGACTTCCCGATTCTCCAATATGTAGATGATATGTTATTAGTCATGGAGGTCAGTCAGAAGCAACTACTCTTTTTAAAGGGCCTACTAAACACTTATGCCATGGAAACATGTTTAAAAGTCAACTACACAAAGTCAAGCATCATTCCTATCAATGTCAACGCTGATAAAATGAGGATCCTGGCTGGTATCTTCATCTGTCAAATTGGTACCCTTCCTTCACATATTTGGGGCTCCCTTTGTGTATCTCGCAGCCAACAATCTAGGACTGTATGCCTCTTATTAGGGCCTGTTTGGCACGGCTCCAGAGCAAAACTCCAAGGAGGAGCTAGCTAGAGCATGCCAAACACACTAACTCCAGAGTTGTAAACTCCATAGAGTTTTTGGAGCTACAATACAATTTTTTGAAGTACCTCTTTTGCTGCTCCGAAAACTCCAAAAAACAACCTAGTCATGGAGTTTAGAGTTATTTACCTGTCACTGCCACCGGTTATGAGAAACAATCTAAACTCTGGAGCAGAGCTACTCCACCCAGAGTTTTGGAGTAGAGCTGCTCTAGGGTGGAGCAGAGCCATGCCAAACACGCCCTTAGTAGAGTGCAATCTAGGATAGCTATCACTTCAAGCTTTCTTAGTCAAGGGGCAAGCTCCAACTGGTTAACTCAGTTATTTTCTCATTGCTAACATATTACATGTGTGCCTTCAAGCTACCATTGGGGTTATTAAGCAGATTGATAAATTTAGACGACATTGTCTTTTGAGAGGATCAGATATCAATGCTAACAAGCCTCCTCTTGCACCGTGGTGTATGGTCCAGAGGCCAAAAATGTTGAGTGGCCTGGGAGTAATTAACGTGTGAGTTCAAAATGATGCTCTTCTTATGAAGCATCTTAATAGCTTCTACAACAAAAATAATTCCCCTATGTTGTCTCGGTTTGGGGAAAATATTACCCGGATAGAATGATTACAATGAAAAAGAGAAACAATTCCTTCTAGTGGAAGAAACTACAAAATCTCAATCTCACATTCAAAGGGATTGCTTAAGTCAGCCCTGGTGATGGTATCACTATCTTCCTATGGAAAGATCTTTGGCACTTAGAGATCATGGGTAATCAATCTTTATAACTGTTCTCCTTTACTAGGAACCAAAATATTTCATTAAAAGAGTTTTTATCTGCTACATCGCCACATGAACACTTCAATCTGCCCTTTCTGATCATGCATTCAAGCAATTAAATTAGCTCCTCATGTTGTGTAAATCTCTGCATACACATAATTTGGTTGGAGATGTATGGTCTTACATATGGGGTTCAACTCAGTTCTCAAGAAAATTTTATCGCTGTCTGACGAGAACCAGCTCACCGCCTCCAGTTATAAAATGCTTATGGACTGCATCATCCTAATTGAAACAGAGAGTATTCTTCTAGCTCTTGATCAATAACAGACTAAACATGAGAAAACTCCTCTGAAAGAATTTCTCTATGGATTCATATGCTTGTGAACTTTGTATCCTGCAAAAGTTGGAATCGATGAAACATCTCTTCTCTCACCATGGATTTGCTAGACGCTGCTGGCTCACAATTGGATCACATTCCCTATAGGTGGCACTCATATCCAGACCATATCTTCCATAAAATCTTCTCTGGGAATGCCATTTGCAATGGATATCATCACTCTGATTACTTAGTCATTCTGAACTTAAAGAAATGCTTGGCTTTTTCAAGGAATAGATCCTTTAGTTCAGAATTGTTACATTAATTTTAAAGAGCTCTTTGTTTTCTTATTACATAGAATGCAGAAGAAAAAAATTCTCTGTGATTAGTTCTTGGAGAAGTCTTAGATTAATTAAGATGTAATTCAAGAAATGTGTAACCCTTTGTACATATTTTATTTATTTGGTTTCTAGTAGGGGCACTCACCCCTCCTGTTTCATAAAAAAGATGGTTATGTGTTGCCTCGTCATAGTTAAAGCATATAATATTCTTTTGGCTCTTGGTTTACAACGGGTTGAACACAAGAAAGCTTCTTCATCGGGAAAAAATTACTCTGGATTCATATGATTGTGAGCTATGCATTCTGCACAAAATTGAATCAGTAGATCATATCTTTTTAGATGTAGCTTTGTAAGGCATTGTTGGGCACAATTCAGTGTCTCATTTTCTAGACATGTCTATTATATTTAAGTCATAACATCAATAACGGCAATTTAGGAGTGCCATTTGCAATGGATATCATTATCCTTATGACATGGTCTATCTGGAGACAAAGAAATGACTAGTTCTCAAGGATCAGATCCATTAGTTCATAACAGTTATACTCATTTCAAAGAGCTCTTCAATTTACTGTTGCATAGAGTGAAGAAAAGAATACTATTATGTCATTAGTAATTAGAGAAATCAGTTAAATTGATGTAATATAGATTGAACTATATTTTCTATACATATTTTAATATCAATATATTCTAGTAGGGGCTTCCACCCCTCTTTTTTCATTAAAAAACCCAAGACAATATTTTTGAATATTCATTCAAATAAAAATACAAGTGCAAAATGTACTAGACGGTGTGGTCATCGTAGCAACAATCAAAGGGCTTCACATGGGACAATGCACATCACACTTCGCTCAAGAGCCACCAAGTACTCACTTTCACATCCACACTTGGTGCAATGGAAATTGATCATAAAGTATTAGAAAGAGGAGACGATCCGTCGTATGGATTTAGAGGCAAAAGAATTCACGCAATGGAAAGAATAGTACTCTTAGTCTCATTTGGTACACTAGACAGTACAAGGACCAAACATATAGCATTCGACGATGTGGAGATGCACTACCCCTATAACTGTATCTTTGGCAGAGAAGCACCAATGCTTGTGAGACCATCATAAGCCACTCATTAAATAATTACAACCTTTCAAGATCAAACAGAAGCAAGAAATATCGAGAAAAACTCTTTGCACGACCAAATAAACACCCATGTATGAACAATCTCATACAAAGACAACAAAGAAACAATGAGAAAGCGAAGCCTTAATCAAAAGCACAACCATGTGAAGAAACTAAAAAAAGTACCACCGAACCCACGATATCAGACAAAATAATAACCATTGATAGTGAAATATGTCAAAAGGAAGAAGAAAACTTATCAAATTCCTTCGCAACAACAAACATATCTTTGTCTAGTCATCTAATGACTTAGGAGGAACTAGTCAAGACATCATTAAGCGCAAGCTAGATATTGATCCATCTTTTAGACTCAAGAAGTTAAAGTTAAAAAATATCCTAAGATAGTATCCAAGTCGCAAAAGCCAAATTGCAAAGATTGTTGGACGCTAAAGTCATCGGAGAAGTACATTTCACAACTTGGTTGGAAAATATAATCATGGTAAAGAAGAAGAGTGGAAAACTATGTATGTCTACAGATTTCACTGATCTAAACAAGGCATTCCCAAACGACAACTTTCCATTACCAAGAATTAACACAATAGTTGACTCAAAAACATGAAGCCAATTGCTAATCTTCTTAGATTGTTTATTAGGGTATCATCAAATTTTTATGAAGAAAGAAGATGATAAAAACACAAGTTTCATAACCCTATATGGGACATGTTATTTTGTAAGAGTGACAAGTGTCATGGTAGGACCCTATTTAGAGAATCCTATCAGGCATTGCAATTGGATTACTAGCACTTTACATTTGTCGGTGTTTCGAAACCCGGGGGGTCCCTGGACCGACGAGTGAATTGTCGCCGCGTGCCCCAGCCCAGATGGGTCGACGCAAGGCAGAACGCGAAGGGGGGAAAGGAGGTAGCCGGAGGGAGGCAGGCGTAAGAGAGTGGATCCCGCGGCCTTCGTGTTAGCCCAGCGCCTGAGTCGGGTGCGTTTGCAGTAGGGGGATACAAGCGTCCACGCGGGAGTGGGAGCGAGAGGCCTTGAGCGAGCGCCGTCCCGTCCTTCCCCGCGCGGGCCAACCCTCCGTAAGAGGGTTTGGTCCTTCCTTTTATAGGCGTAAGGAGAGGATCCAGGTGTACAATGGGGGTGTAGCAGAGTGCTACGTGTCTAGCGAAGGAGAGCTAGTGCCCTAAGTACATGCCATCGTGGCAGCCGGAGGAGTTTTGGCACCCGGTTCGTGTGGTGTCGTGGCCGTCGGAGGAGCGCTGGAGCCTGGCGAGAGGGGCAGCTGTCGGGGCTGTCGAGTCCTTGCTGACGTCCTCTTGCTTCCGTAAGGGGGCTGAGAGCCGCCGCCGTCACGGAGTGTGCGGGGCGCCATCATTGCCTATCTGGCGGAGCGAGCCAGATGGGACGCCGGTCTTGTTCCCCGTAGCCTGAGTCAGCTCGGGGTAGGGTAATGATGGTGCCTCCTATCGACGTGGTCGGTCCGCGCCCTAGGCTGGGCGAGGTGGAGGCTCCTCCGAGGTCGAGGTCGAGTCTGTTTTCCGTGGCCGTGGTCGAGTCCGAGCCCCTGGGTCGGGCGAGGCGGAGACCGTCGGCTGAGGCTAGGGCTGAGTCCGAGCCCTAGGGTCGGGCGAGGCAGAGTTCGTCGTCTTCCGGGGCTGAGCCTGAGTCCGAGCCCTGGGTCGGGCGGAGCGGAGTTCGCCGTCTTTCGGGGCTGAGCCCGAGTCCGAGCCCTGGGTCGGGCGGAGCGGAGTTTGCCGTCTTCCGGGGCTGAGCCCGAGTCCGTGCCCTGGGTCGGGCGGAGCGGAGTTCGCCGTCTTCCGGGGCTGAGCCCGTGTCCGAGCCCTGGGTCGGGCGGAGCGGAGTTCGCCGTCTTCCGTGGCCGAGCCCGAGTCCGAGCCCTAGGGTCGGGCGAGGTGGAGTTTCTTATGATGCCCGAGGCCGGCCTTGGCTGCTGTCAGCCTAACTCTGTCGGGTGGCTTAGCAGTCAAAGCGGCGCAGGCGGCGTTGTTCTCTTGTCAGACCGGTCAGTAGAGCGGCGAAGTGACTGCGGTCACTTCGGCCCTGTCGACTCGAGGGCGTGCGTCAGGATAAAGGTGTCAGGCCACCTTCGCATTAAATGCCCCTGCGATTTGGTCGGTCGGCGTGGCGATGCGGCCAAGGTTGCTTCTCGGTGAAGACTGGGCCTCGGGCGAGCCGATAGTGTGCCCGTTGCTGGAGGGGGGGTCCTCGGGCGAGACGTAGGTCCTCCGGGGTCGGCTTCCCTTGCCTGAGGCTAGGCTCGGGCGAGACGCGATCATGTCCCTTGAATGGACCGATCCTTGGCTTAATCGCACCCATCAGGCCTTTGCAGCTTTGTGCTGATGGGGGTTACCAGCTGAGATTTAGGGGCCTTGAGGGTACCCCTAATTATGGTCCCCGACAGTAGCCCCCGAGCCTCCAAGGGAGTACTAATACTCGCTTGGAGGCTTTTGCCGCACTTTTTTGCAAGGGGACCAGCCTTTTTCGGTTGCATTCTGTTCCGGTGGGTGCGCGCGAGCGCACCCGCCGGGTGTAGCCCCCAAGGCCTCGGAGGAGTAGTTTTACTCCTTTGAGGTCTTAGTGCGCTTCGCAACACTTCAGCTGGTCTAGTTGTTCCCTCATGCGAGCTGGCCATAGCCCGAGTGCACGGTCGGGTCCCAAGTTCTTGGGCTGGTATGTTGATGCTGTCAACGGTTTGGCCAGAGCCGGGTTTGCGAGAGCAGCCCCCGAGCCTCTGCACAGGGAGAGAGGACGGTCAGGGACAGACTCGACTTTTTTACATACGCCCCTGCGTCGCCTTTCCGCAAGGAGGAGGGGGGGAAAGCGCCATGTTGCCCTCAGGTGGCGCCGAACATGGTGTCTCCGGTGAGCTGCTGGTGGGTAATCCGAGCGGACGTCCGTGCCCCATTTGATAGGGGTCGGCTAGAGGCCTAGAGGCGCGCCCAAAAGTACCTGTGGGTGATCTGCCGGACCCGGTCCCCTGTCGACAGGGTCCGAGGGCTCGATGCCTCCCTCTGATGGGATTCCGTTACAAGATCGTTCCCGCTGGTCTCAGAAATGTCCTAGGGTACCTCGGGAGCGCAGCCCGAGCCTTGGTTATCTATCGAACATACCCATGGTCATCCCTCGCTCTATGTCTAAGGCAACTGTGAACCCTTCGAGGGCCAGTCTACGAACCCCTGATCAGTAGTGGGCGCGGAGCCCGAGTGGCCTGAGGCGGCCGTTGAACCCTCCGAAGGGCCGGACATCGAACCTCTGACCAGTAGTGGGTGTGGAGCCCACGTGCTCTGAGGCGGCTGTTGAACCCCTCCGAGGGGCCAGCCTTCGAACCTCTGATCAGTAGGGAGGCTCGGAGCCTGTTTCCTTCACGGAGAAGGGTCCTTTTCGGGGTATCCCCCTTTCCCGGTCCCTGTTGTGAGAGAGAGAAAGAGGAAAAGGGAAAGGACACGAAATCGAATGACGCGGCGTACCTCTTTTGACGCGGTCATTATGGCGAAGGCGAAGCGTCGCTTGCTTCTCCCGCCTGAGACGCCGTCTGTCCTGCCGCAAAGTTAATGCGATGGGGCGAGCGGTTCGTGGGGCGGCCGTTGCGCGTGCGCGAGCCGTTCGAGGAACGGCCGTTTCGCCTTGGGTTTTTGAATCCGCGACGGGTCCGGGCGAAACGTTGAACGGGTCTCGCCTTGGTCTTTATATACTCGGGGGATGGTCTGGCGACGGTCCTTTGCTCTGCTTCTTGCCTCCTTCTTAGGTTTTCGCAACCCGAGAGGTTTAGTCGGAGAAAAGGAAACCGCCCACCCAGTCCTTTCTGCCGCCACCCCTTTTGCTCGGCGATGGCCGACCGGGCGACCATCATCTCACCGCGCGATCCATGGCCCTTCTCTACAGTCACAGCGGAGGACCTGGAAGATCTTGTTGCCGAGGGTTTACTTCGCCCTCTCTCTGATGAGAGGCAGCCGGAGTGGATTCCTCCCGCGAGCAGAACCGCCCCGTCCCCGCCGCCGGGGTACGTCGTGAGCTTCGTCTCCTTCCACGAGCGGGGGTTCGGTGTGCCGGCGAGCCGCTTTATGCGGGCGATCCTGCACAACTATGAGGTGGAGTTGCACAACCTCAGCCCCAACTCCATTTCGCAAGCCGCCATTTTTGTGGCGGTGTGAGAAGGATACTTAGGGATCGATCCCCACTGGGACTTGTGGACCCATCTCTTCTCCGCGGAGCTTTTCGCTTCGCCGACGGGAGAGAGGAGGGTCCGTGCGGCCGTGCGGGCCGGCGGTTGCATTTGTTGGGGCCATGCTTCGTTGCGCCGAAGGTCTTACACGAAGAAGCAGCTTCGGCTGAAGTTGTCCCCAGGAAATGGCCGAAGGTTCCTTTTTATGGAGCTTCGGCGTTACAAACCGACATAGAGATAGAATGACCTCTTTATCCATAGAGGTCTGAGTCAATGTTGTAAACTTTTGTAAGGGGCATAATTGTAATTCGTCACAGGCTGCGTCCTGTGTCTATAAATAGATGAACAGTACCCCTGTACTGTTCACGCGAACCTGTCATTTTGCTTTCGCATCACACTTGTATTTTTGCCTTCTTCAGGACCGAAGGTACATTTATAATTTGAAGTCATTTATATTCGTTCATGATAATAAAAATGGAGATGATTCTATGATAACATTTAAATGTTTATTTTATACCTCATGATTTGTATGAATACTTCGTCCCTCGTTATTATGTTTATAAAGGTACGTCCTTCGTAACCTTCGTCCGAAATTCTTTATATCCTGAAGGGATATAATGTTGTGGAGGACGAAGGACTTTAACACTTAACATTTTCTATGTTGCCTTGTTCTTAACTCTTAGCATTTGAGAACAAGCCCCCAACATTGGCGCCCACCTCCGGTGAACTCACTTCCACTTTTCTGAGTTGATGGCTTCGTTCAACAATCAAGCTGGAGCTGCTTCGGCTTCGAAGCTGGTGCTCCCGATAACAGGCGGTTCTTGCTCAGAGCCGGCTAACAAGAAGCAGAAGAAGGAGGCTCAGAGAAGGGTGCAGCATGTTGGAGTGCAGGGACCCTTCATCAAGTCAAAATGGTCCCACATTCCAATTACTTTCTCTCAGGAAGACCTTCAGCTTAAGGATTATCCTCATAATGATGCCATGGTTATCTCTTGCGTGATCAAAGGATTTCTGGTCCACAATGTCCTAGTTGATACAGGCAGTGCAGCTGACATTATATTTGCTAAAGCCTTCAGACAAATGCAAGAGTCCGAAGACAAGATTCATGATGCTACGCACCCTCTTTGTGGCTTCGGAGGGCGGCAGATTGTAGCACTTGGGAAGATTACCATGCCGGTAACCTTCGGATTTGTTAACAACACAAGGACTGAGCAAATTGTGTTTGATATTGTTGACATGGAGTATCCTTACAATGCTATCATTGGCCGTGGTACTCTTAATGCCTTCGAAGCAATTCTTCACCCAGCTTATCTCTGCATGAAGATACCTTCGGACCAAGGGCCTATTGCTATTCATGGAAGCCAGGAAGCTGCTAGAAGGGCCGAAGGAAGCTGGACTGACTCCAAAGCAATCCATAACATAGATGGAGCTGAAGCTTATGAACAGTACAAATTCAGGAGGGAGAAGGCAGCTTCAGCGGATCAGCCGAAGCCCATGTTATTATGTGAAGACATAGCAGAGCAGAAGGTGCTGTTGGGCTCGCAATTATCTGAAGACCAGGAGAAAACCTTGATAAGGTTTTTATTCAACAACAAAGATGTTTTTGCATGGTCAGCTAATGATCTTTGTGGAGTGAATCGCGATGTTATTGAACATTCGCTCAATGTTGACCCATCCTTCAGACCCCGAAAGCAGAGGCTTCGGAAGATGTCGGATGACAAGGCCAAAGGGGCTCGCAATGAAGTAAAAAGACTCCTTAGTGCAGGAGTTATCAGAGAAGTAAAGTATCCAGAGTGGCTAGCTAACACTGTTATGGTGAAGAAGGCCAATGGCAAGTGGAGAATGTGTATCGATTTCACAGATCTCAACAAGGCTTGTCCGAAGGATGAATTCCCGCTGCCAAGGATAGACTCTTTAGTCGATGCAGCAGCTTCTTCAGAGCTCATGAGTCTCCTGGACTGCTACTCAGGATATCATCAAATTTGGATGAAGAAGGAAGATGAGCCGAAGACTAGCTTCATAACCCCAAGTGGCACATATTGCTATCTTCGGATGCCTGAGGGGCTCAAAAATGCTGGAGGAAGTTTCAGCAGAATGACTGCGAAGGTCCTCCAGTCTCAGATTGGCAGAAATGTGTTGACTTATGTCGATGACATTATTGTAAAAAGCACGAAGCAGGAAAATCATATTGCTGATTTGCAGGAGACCTTCGCCAGTTTCAGGCAAGCTGGTTTGAAGCTGAATCCAGAAAAATGTGTCTTCGGGGTAAAGAAGGGGAAATTTCTTGGATGCTTGGTTTCAACAAAGGGAATCGAAGCTAATCCAAATAAAATCGAAGCTATACTTCGAATGGAGCCACCAACCACAAGAAAGGGGGCCCAAAGATTGACAGGAAGGCTGGCATCTCTCAACAGATTCATATCCAGATCAGCAGAAAGAAATTTACCCTTCTTCGAGGTGCTGAAGTCAGCTGAAGTCTTTCAATGGGGCCCAAGTCAACAAAAAGCCTTCGAAGAGCTGAAGCAATACTTGATAGATCTAACAACATTAACTCCACCAACGCCAAGGGCTCCTTTGTTGTTATATGTGGCAGCTTCGCACTCAGCAGTAAGTGCGGTGCTTGTCCAGGAGAAGTTTGATGGCCAAGTCAAAAAGCAGGTCCCGGTATATTTTGTATCTGAAGTCCTTAGCATATCAAAGAAAAATTATACAGAGCTGGAGAAGGTATTATATGCCGTTTTAATGGCATCCAGGAAGCTTCGGCATTATTTTCAGGCATACAATATTATTGTCCCTTCTTCGCAGCCGTTGAAGGATATAATGAGAAATAGAGAAGCTACTGGACGGATTGGAAAATGGGCTGCAGAGCTCAATGAATTTTACATTGATTATGTGCATAGATCCTCGATCCAGTCTCAAGCATTGGCAGATTTCATTGCCGACTGGACGCCAGGGGCTCAGGATGAAGAAGCAAATAAAGATGCCGAAGTGTGGACAGTGTTTTGTGATGGCTCTTGGGGAACCTTCGGAGCAAGTGCAGCCGTTGTGTTGGTTTCACCATCCAAGGTTAAAACTTGTTATGCAGCAAGACTTGATTTCAGCTGTACAAATAATATTACTGAGTACGAAGCCCTGCTTCTGGGCCTTCGGAAATTAAAGGCAATGGGAATCAGAAGGGCGATTCTTAAAACTGATTCCCAGGTGGTTTTGGGTCATGTTGACAAAAGTTGCAAGGCTAAAGATCCGAAGCTTGAAAAATATTTAGACACGGTCCGAAGGATCGAAGCTTCCTTCGAAGGATTCTCTGTCAAGAATATCCCTCGAGGACAGAATGAGCATGCTGATTTGCTAGCCAAGTCTGCAACACAGGGGCTGCCGTTACCTTTGGATGTATTCTTCGAAACAATAAAGGCACCTTCAGTGGAGCTCCTCGAAAGAGCGGTCCTCAACATATCTCCTGTTTACAGCGAAGATTGGAGAACTGAAATCATCTCTTACCTTCAGGGTAACTTCCTATCAGATGACGAAGCTTATAATAAAAGGATAGAGGCAAGAGCTCGTCCGTATGTCATGATAGAAGGGGAGTTATACAAGCATGGAGTCTGCGCTCCGCTGCTCAAGTGTCTATCTAGAGCCGAAGGTATAGAGTTGATGAAAGAAATACATGCAGGCCTGTGTGGATCCCACATTGGATCTAGGCCGTTACTTGGAAAAGTCTTCCGCCAAGGGTTTTATTGGCCGAAGGCAGCTTCGGATGCAGCGGAGTTAGTTCAAAAGTGCGAAGGTTGTCAGAAATGTGCAAGAGATCAAAAGCAACCTTCGTCTTTGACACAGCTGATACAACCCATCTGGCCATTGCAAAGGTGGGGCCTTGACTTGTTGGGTCCATTACCACCGGCCCAAGGGAATCTAAAATATGTTATAGTAGCTGTAGAGTATTTTTCTAAATGGATTGAGGCGAAGCCATTAGCCACAATAACTTCAGCCACTGTCCAAAAGTTTTTCTGGCAGAATATTGTCTGTCGCTTTGGGGTACCGAAGGCCATCACTGTAGATAATGGAACACAGTTCGACTCCGAAGCTTTCAGAAATTTCTGTGATCAAATTGGAACGAAGATCCATTTTGCATCAGTCAGGCATCCGGAGTCAAATGGGCTCGTTGAAAGGGCCAACGGCATTATAATGACAGGAATAATGAAGTTAATCTTCAATCAACCCAGGGGAAAGTGGCCAGATCAGTTAATCAAAGTGGTGTGGAGCCACAATACAATAACATCAAGGTCTACAGGCTTTACCCCATTCAAATTATTATTCGGTGACGAAGCAATAACTCCGGAAGAAGCTAAAGCTGGATCAATAAGAGTAGTAGCTTCGGCAGAATCAGGTCCCGAAGATGCTTGCCTTGTGGAAAAAGATGCTTTAGAGGGGATCAGGCTTCAGGCCGTGGAGAATATCAATAAATATCAAGCTGAAACAGTTAAGTGGCGAGATAGAAAGGTCCGGTTAAAAAATATTGAGCCGGGTCACTTGGTGCTTTGGAGAGTAGCCAACCCAGACACAGTGGGCAAGCTACAGTTGAAATGGGAAGGACCTTTCTTAGTAGTATCTTCGTCAAGGCCTGGTTCGTACAGATTGAAGGACATGGATGGCAACGAAATTCCAAGATCTTGGAATGCGGATGAGCTTCGGCGATATTATGTATAGCCTGATGCAATTTTTTATGTTTTTTTTTCTTTTCTTTTTTGTGGCACCCTTTTCCTTTCCAAAGGGGGAGAAAGGTTTTTAATGGGGCCATCATATGTAATTTCCTTTTTAGTATTATAAGAGCAAAATCCCCCAAAAATGTAAATGTAAAAACTGAGAACGCACCATCGAGTGCCGAAACTGAAAAGGTGAAGAAGCTCCAAAGACGTCCCTAAGGGGATGCAGAGCTCACAGCGAAAAGTCAACGCTGATTCCGCCAAAAGTAAAAGGCGAAGAAGCTCCAAAGACGTCCCTAAGGGGATGCAGAGCTTACAGCGAAAAGTCAACGCTGATACCGCCTAAGTAAAAGGCGAAGAAGCTCCAAAGTCGTTCCTAAGGGAATGCAGAGCTGATGTGTGGTTGTTTCTAAGGAAATAATGGCTGAGAGTGTGGCTTCGGACATATGTTTTGGACATTCATTCGCACATTGCATTACATCATAGCATTTGCATTCATAAGCATTCATTCATAGCATTTGTGTTCCTAAGTGGTTGCTTCGGCAAAAAGAAGAAGTGGTCTTTTTATGCTTCGTTATGTACAAAAAAGAAAAGCTTTGGCAAAAAGAAGAAGTGGTCTTTTATGCTTCGTTATGTACAAAAAAGAAAAGCTTCGGCAAAAAGAAGAAGTGGTCTTTTATGCTTCGTTGTGTACGAAAAGAAGGGAAGGTGTTTTTTCGCCTTCGGCTCAAAATACTGATTTCGTCCACATCAAAGCGCCTCAATAGAGGGGTAAGAATATATTACAAGGTATGTACAAAGTTCCTTGAGAACAGTTTAGTTGTATTTACAAAAAGTTGTTACAAATTTTCCTGAGTTTTTTCTAGTCTACTCCTACTAATCTTCGTCAGGCTTCCGCTCCGGCGGCATATTCTTTAAGTATCACCTTCAGCTTCATCATCCTACATGAATCAAGGTATCGTGAGTAAAAATCAAGTGTGAAGGAGAAGGTAAGTACAAAGTATGATTTCTTACTGGTTCAAGATGACTTCGAGCTTCGTCCCCAGCCTTCTCTCGCCCGCCTTTTGTCCATATCATTTTTATAAATCTATTTGAGATGCTTCGGGCGAGGTCAGGAATGTCGTCTAGAATTGACGGAGACAGGGCGAAGTTGGGCCTGTTGACGATTTTTCCATGCTCGCAGCCGGCCTTCAAGAACGCTGCAGCGGTACCCCGAGAAGCTACCCAGGCACAGAAGTCACCGTGCCCGGCTATAACTTCGTCAAGCTCATCGATTTCAGCTTCAATATGATCGAAGGCCTTTGGTAAATTTTCAGCCGAAGGGGTAAACTTCCCGCTGCTGGCTCCAACTGAGTAAAAGATCTTTTTTAATTGTTGAATGCAGCTGGTACTAAATTTCAAACATTTATCCTGAAGGCTTGTTAATGATTTCTTCAAATCTGAGTTGACTTGGACTTCGGCTTCAAGTTTTGAATTAAGCTCTAGCTTCTCTTGTTCAAATTGTTTTGATTGGTAGATAAGCTTCGAATTCAATTCTGACACTTTAGCTTCGGTCTCTGCTAGCAAGCCTTCAGTCGATTGGAGTTCAAAGTCTTTCTTTTCAAGAATAGCTGTTTGCTCTTTTATCTTGCTCTCTAGATTTTCGATTATAGCTTCGTGTTTTTTATCCTCTAGATCTTGTTGCATCCTCAAAGCTTTGCTTAGAAGCATGCTCTGCAAATAAACAACCTTCGTTAGGAGTATTTCCATTATTAAAAAACAATAGAAGTCAGAGAAAAGTTGTTTACCTTGAAATTGGAATAAAATAAGCTGCCGACGATATGTTGTCGTCGGTAGCGGCTGATGTCTGTTTCTAGCTTCGGAAAACCGATACTCTTTGATAGAGTACCGATGACCTTAGCCCCAGTTGGATCCCGGATGCAGCCCAGTTTTTCATCATCAATGCCTCCAAATAGAAGAGCTCCTGGCTTGTATCCGCAAGATTTGGCATATTCCTTAAGCTCTTCTATTTCGGCCTTCAACAGTTTTTGCCCAATTAAATTTTGAAATGTGTAGGCTTCGTCATCCGAAGTGTCTTCGGCTATTTATTTCCCTTTCCCAGGCACTGTGGCCATGGTTTCTTCAGCAGCGGTGGCAGCTTCTTCTGCAGCCATGTCTGTCAAAATCTTGTTGATGTCTTCAATGGTAGTTTCTAAGTTCACATCTTCGGCTGTAGCGGCTTCGGTAGCCGCGACCTCCGAAGGTGCAACTTCGACATTTGCTGTGCCCTCAACAGCTGGTGTTTTCTGAATTGACGCCCTCGGTGGCGTCCTGTCAATAACTTCGGTTACTGCAATAATTCTTTGCCTTTTTGCTTTGGTTATCTTCGTTTTTTCCGGCTCCTCCACCTTTCGAAAAAGCTTCGTCAGTCGAGGCCCTAATGGACTTAGCTTCGTGGGCATGGGTTCAGTCATTACCTTTAGAATTTCCTCCACGTCGCTGGTAGAAGGTGGTGTGGGGGTCCCCTCTTCATCGGATAATTTACGCTTTGGAGTTGATATTTTTCTCTTCTTGGGAATTTTCTTCTCTTTTGCTGGTTTTTCTTCATCCTTGTTCAAAGTTTCGGCCACTCTTTTCCTCTTTTGGCCCTCAGCACCCTTGTTCAGCCGTTCATAGTCAGGGTACTCGAAGCCCAGGGCATCAAGCACTCGGTTCAGCCTTCGCTTCGGACGGGTGCCGAAGGCAGCGGTCATCAGTTGATCTTCTTTTTTGGAATAATTCCCAAGAATTTCGTTGCACATCACCTCAACTGTATCCAGCCACTCTTGGCAGGGCTTTTTAAAGTATTTCTTGAATTTGAAGTGATAAGGAAGCCGGACAAGTTCCCCCTCCTTCTTCTCCCCCTCTAGCTTTGGCATTTCCCATTCTTTCAGAGTAGGGAAGACTCTGAACGCCAAGAATTCTTGAACCAGATCCCTGGTACCGATATGCTCTGAAATAATTTCAAACTCACCTAGTGCAGCCCAGGTGGGACCCTCCAATTTCATGTGGCACTGTGGCCTTGTTTCTCCGAAGATCAAATCGAGTGGGCTTTGCACCAATTTCTCTTCATCTTCGTCAACTTTCACATAAAACCACTCAGACTTCCAGCCTGCTGGCCATTTGCTTCGGTAGCTAATAACAGGGCACTTTGTTGTTTTCCGGTAGGCAAAATTGTAGCAACCGAAGTTATCATGTAATCCATCTTTTCTGGCCTTTGTTTGATAATGTAACTCATGAACTCGACAGAAACTGTCGGCAAATGGCTCCACTGCTTGGCTTCGGAGGGCCCAGATATAAACATTAAGCCTAACGATAGCGTTAGGAGTCAATTGATGAAAGTAAATACCAAATTTTTTCAATACATCTCCAATAATTCCATGAAGAGGGAATCTCAGCCCAGCCTTTAAAAAGCTCTTAAAAATGACAATCTCGTCCTTCTCTGGCTTCGGGGTAGTTTCTTCTCCCCCGAAGCGAAGTAGCTTCTTCTGATTTTCACTGAAATAACCTGCTTTCACCATCTTCGAAAGATCAGCCTTTGAAACAGTTGATTTTCCGAAGTCTAGGTGGCTGGGCTTGCTGGGCATGGCAATACGATAGTCATCTTCGGGATCAGTTTCTTCAATGTTCTCTTCTGCCCCTTCGGCAGTTGTCGGGTCTGCTTCAGCAGCGGGCATTTCTTCCGCAGTCACCAGTCCGGAGCGCTGCATTGCTTCGGAGATGGGCACAGTCTCCGAACCTTCGGCTTCGTCTCCTTTACGTTCAACTCTGGCAGTAGATCGCACTCTGGCCATTTGATTCTGAATTTGGGGAAGTTAAACACTTTTTTCTTTTTCCTTTTTTCCCGAAGCTTTTCTTTCTGACGAAGCAGACGTCGAGATGGACCTTCGTTCGATCCTGAGAATCAAGCTTCGGCTATAGTTAAAAATTTTGGCAGCAAAACAGTGCAAATAGCAATGAATGCTGTGGTAACTCCACACCTACTCGTCTGTTTATATAGTGTTGCAGGTAAGAAGGCGAAGCGGCAGGATTTTTACACCAGGCGGGCAGTCACTTGTACTCGCTGCGCAGTGGACCGCAAAGATCAAACAGTAACCCTGCAAGGTGGGTCCGACACGAGCTCGGAAATCGAATCGTTTCTCGGCAACGAGCTTAGGGAAGGTGTTTTTTGGACCTTCGGCTTCCCGAAGCTTAAGAGGCTTTTTTCACGGATCAAGCTCGTTACGAAAAACGATCTAGCGCCGCGAAAGGGGCTACTGTTGGGGCCATGCTTCGTTGCGCCGAAGGTCTTACACGAAGAAGCAGCTTCGGCTGAAGTTGTCCCCAGGAAATGGCCGAAGGTTCCTTTTTATGGAGCTCCGGCGTTACAAACCGACATAGAGATAGAATGACCTCTTTATCCATAGAGGTCTGAGTCAATGTTGTAAACTTTTGTAAGGGGCATAATTGTAATTCGTCACAGGCTGCGTCCTGTGTCTATAAATAGATGAACAGTACCCCTGTACTGTTCACGCGAACCTGTCATTTTGCTTTCGCATCACACTTGTATTTTTGCCTTCTTCAGGACCGAAGGTACATTTATAATTTGAAGTCATTTATATTCGTTCATGATAATAAAAATGGAGATGATTCTATGATAACATTTAAATGTTTATTTTATACCTCATGATTTGTATGAATACTTCGTCCCTCGTTATTATGTTTACGAAGGTACGTCCTTCGTAACCTTCGTCCGAAATTCTTTATATCCTGAAGGGATATAATGTTGTGGAGGACGAAGGACTTTAACACTTAACATTTTCTATGTTGCCTTGTTCTTAACTCTTAGCATTTGAGAACAAGCCCCCAACAGCATTCTCCAGCTGAGGCAGTCGCGGGCGTCGCTGTACATCCCCGCCATCCTCGCGTCCTCGAACAAAGGGTGGCAGCGCCGGTGGTTCTACCTCCGGAATGACGGCGAAATGCTCCCACCGTTTTCTCAACGGGTGGTCACCGCCGCCACCGATACCTGGCGCTACGGGACCCCGCACGACAGGCATAAAAAACCTCGAGCCCCTTCTCAAGGCCCTGGAGGTGTTGCGGAAAGGAGGACTTACTGCTGCGGGAGTGATTGTCGTCATTCACCGCCGTAGGGTGCTTCCCTTGGCGGAGCGGCGGTTGCCGCTTTGGGAGATGACACCGGAGGCTGACTTGGAGGGCTCGCGGATGTCCTCGGATCCTCTTCCCATCGATGTTCTCCACGGACGGGTGGCCATCGCGTTGGGAAAACTGGACGTCAGTGCCTTCTCTCAGCCCTTGATGCGCCCCGACCACGGGTGTGTGACCCTGGTGAGTATCCACTCCTTCCTTCTCCTTGCGTCAGGTTGCCTTTGGTCCTTACGGTCGGAATTTTCGTTCGCCTCCAGGAGGTAGGGTGGCATAAGCCTTCCCGGCCACGGGTCCCGGAGGACGCGGTGGACCGAGCAGCGCGGCGGGTTGCCGCGGAGGAGAAGAAGAAGAAGAAGGACGCGGAGAAAGCCCGGGCCCGCGAGCGGACGCGGGCCCGAGACGCCTTGGAGAAGCTCCGTCGTCGGCAGGAGAGGGAGGGGCTCCCGAGGGAGCCGTCGCCGGAGACGCTTGACGACGACGACGATGAAGATGATGATGAGGATGACGACATGGCTGCCCGCCTCGGCCTCTGCCCGGGTTTCAGGCTAGGCCAGGAGTCGTCAAGCCAGCCCCCGAGTGGGCTGGCGCCGTCAGTTCCCGGAGTCGGGACGCCAAGGTCCCGTCCCGACGAGCGGGGACAGACCGAGGGGGTACTTGACCCCTCGGCCGGGGAAGTCGAGGTGACCCCGGGGAGTCAGGCCGGGGCGCCTATTTGTCGGGAGCCGTCGGCCGCACCGTCAGCGCAGGAGGGTGACCCTCAGGTCGCCGTGGCGACGCCCGGGCAGTCCGTCTCCCGGGCATCCAAGGTGCCCAAGGCGAGGGTGATGCCGAAGCTGGCGGCGAGGCGGACCTTGGCGGTGTCTTCGGGGGTCGAGATCCGAGAGACCTCCCCTCAGGCGCGGTTGGTCATGGCCCAGAGCGGGTAAGTATCTTGGAGCGTCTTCATCCTGGCTTCTCATTTGTATGTCCCGACCGCGACTTTCCCTTCCTTCTCAGCAAGCGAAGCCACAGCCTGACCGATCTGGCTCCCCGGAAGGCCCTTAAGACGGCATTGGCTTCCGCAGCCAGCGTCGCGCCGGGCCTCACTGTTCAGCTGGCCTTCTCGCAAGGCGCTCCACAGCGGGGGGCTATGGCGGCACCAGTCATCGTGGAGCGAGTTCCCGAGGCCGGCTCTTCCGCCGAGGCGGCCATCGTGCTGGAGGAGGCGGCTGGCGCAGACGTAGTCCTGGGCCCACCGAACATGCCGCCGGTGCCGGCGCCTACTGCTGCTGAAGCCGCTGTCGTCCCCGTCGGGGAGCGACCCGTTGCTGCCGACGCTGAGATGGCCGAGGCGTCGGCGCTCGGTGCCTCAGAGGAGGGGGGCGTGGAAGCGCGATCTGCCCCACTGAGCGGCGGCCTTGTCGCTGCGCGGCGGAGCTCTAAGGAGCAGCCCCAGTTGCTCCGGTTTCGGACTTGTGGGGCTTCAGATCCCTTCTTCGTTCTCGACGACGAGCGGGAGGAGCAGTCCTGGGACAAGCTCCGCAAGTGCGCCGAAGCAACGATGGGGTCGCCGAAATCCTCCAGGTAATGGTTTCAGGCGTACCTTTTTGTGACCGAGGCGTCTCTTGTGACGCCCCGCTTCCTTCCCTTAGGATCTGACGGATCTGAGCGCCGCCAAGTCGTCGTTTATCCGCCACGAGGTCGATATCTGGGGCTTGCTGCGATCCCTGAGGACCTCGCTTGCCGGGGCTACCGCGCGCCTCTCCCAGCAGGGCGCCGAAGTGGCGGACCTTCGGTCGCTCTGTGCCGATCTAAGATCAGAGGCGGCTGCGGCCCGCGCAGAGGCGGCAGCGGCACGCGCAGAGATGCAGCGACGGCAGTCGGAGTTCGACCAAGTCGTCGATGAGCGAGACCAATCCCGGGGTCGGGCTGCCGAGGCCGAAAGCCGGGCTGGAGCCCTTGCAGCGGACCTAGCCGTAGCCCAGGCCGCAGCTTCGGAGCAGCGTGCCCGAGTCGGAGGTATGTCCTGGCCATTTCCGGTTTTTGTTTCGGCTTATTTCCTCCGCTTGTGTTTGAAGCCTTGCGTTCTGGCTGTTCGTAGAGCTTGAGTCCGCCCTTGATGAGTCCACCAGGGCGCTTGTCGGGGCGGCCGAGCAGAGGGAGGCCGACCACGTGGCCATGTCCGAGGCCATCTCGGACTTCTGTTGGGTCTTTGGCTTCGGCGACGTCCCCTCAGGAAGCTCCCCTCAAAGTCACCTGCAGGCCTTGGGCGATCATGTGCGTGGCAGACTCCGCGAGGCGCTACGCCATGGCGTCAGGCAGGCCTTCGCCGTGCTCGCTTCCCACTATGTCGTGGACCTGGAGCGGGTCAGCGAGGGGTATTGCCTTCCTGACGAAGATGAAGCCGCCCTGGCAGAAATCCAGAGGCTCGACGCGGCCGCCGCGGGTCCGAGCGCAGTGCTGGCGACCACCTTCGAGGCAGAGATCCTCCCGCCTGCACCATCGTCCGAAGCCGAGGTGGACTTTGCCGAGGGCGGGGACGAAGCCGAAGGCGCGGCTCCTTCCCCGGGCGATGCCTAACTTTGTCGGAGCAGTTTCTGTTGGACGCCCGTGTGTCTTTTTGCGGCCGCTGAGGCCTGAACACTTTGTTACCGTTGCATAAAGTCGTGCCCCTTTTCCTTCCATTTTGCGTGTCCGGCCCCGTCCGTCAGTAGCAGGATGGCTTCCCCAAGGAGTCACTTTTTGTGGTGGGTGACGAGTGAGGTATCCGTAACCCAGAGGCGTAGGAGTCCCTTGGCTCAGTCGGTCTTGCCACTTATATGCACCCGCGTTCGCTCCTTGGGGTCCTGCTTCCGACATAGCCGGGGGAACACAAAAGCCTTTTTGATCGAAAATTTTGACGCAGAGGGGGTTCCCCCCTTTTAGCCCCCGAGGGAGGGTCGGGCTCTGCCGAGGCGAGGCCGACCCTTCCTTGATGACTAAACCCTCGCCTTGATTGTCGGCCAGTCTGTTTGTTCCGGGCTTCAGAACTCTGGCGATGACGAGCGGCCCTTCCCAGGGGTGCGTGTAGCCCCCGGGTGTCTTCTGCGAGGGGTGGGTCTGCCTTGTGTAGAACTGACACCCTTCGCAGGTGCGGACAATTCTAGAAGCGTCGGCCACCGCCGTCGGCCAGTAGAATCCTTGTCGGAAGGCGTTTCCAACGAGGGTTCGAGGTGCTGCATGATGACCGCAAGCCCCCGAGTGTATCTCTTGCAAGAGCTGCTGGCCTTCGGCGATGGAAATACACCGCTGGAGGATGCCTGAGGGGCTGCGGTGGTACAGCTCCTTCCCATCCCCCAGCAAGACGAAAGACTTGGCACGCCGTGCCAACCGCCGAGCTTCGGCTTGGTCGAGGGGCAGCTCCCCTCGGTGGAGATATTGCAGGTACGGGGTCTGCCAGCTTTGATTTGGTGCGACCTCGCTTGGTTCCCCTTCGACGCGCAGTGCCTCACCCTCGGGGGTCGAGGGTACCTCGGGCGGAGCCGAGGGTACCTCAGACCATGCCGAGGGTACCTCGGACTGGGCGGAGGGTACCTCGGACTGAGCCGAGGGTGCCTCGGGCGGAGCCGAAGGTGCCTCGGGCTCGGGCGTGTCCTCGAGCTTGACGGAGGGTTGATGCAGGTCTCGGGAGAACACGTCCGGGGGAACTGTTGTTCATCCCGAGGCTATTTTAGCCAGCTCGTCCGCAGTCTCGTTGTAGCGTCGGGTAATGTGGTTGAGCTCGAGCCCGTAGAACTTGTCTTCCAGGCGCCGAACCTCATCGCAGTAGGCTTCCATCTTCGGGTCGCGGCAGTGGGAGTTCTTCACGACTTGGTCGATGACGAGCTGCGAGTCACCGCGAGCGTCGAGGCGTCGGACCCCTAGCTCGATGGCGATTCGCAACCCGTTTACCAGAGCCTCGTACTCCGCCACATTGTTGGACGCCGGGAAGTGGAGGCGTAGCACGTAGCGTAGGTGCTTCCCGAGGGGCGAGACGAAGAGGAGGCCTGCACCGGCCCCTGTCTTCATCAGCGACCCGTCGAAAAACATGGTCCAAAGCTCTGGTTGGATCGGAGCCGTCGGGAGCTGGGTGTCGGCCCATTCAGCCATGAAGTCCGCCAGGACCTAGGACTTGATGGCCTTCCGGGGGTGAACGAGATCGTCTCGCCCATGATCTCCACCGCCCACTTCGCGATCCTACCCGAAGCCTCTCGGGACTGGATGATCTCTCCCAGGGGGAAGGATGACACCACTGTCACCGGATGAGACTCGAAGTAGTGTCGCAACTTCCGCTGTGTCAGGATCACCGCGTACAGCAGCTTCTGGATTTGTGGGTAGCGGGTCTTGGTCTCGGATAGTACCTCACTGATGAAGTAGACTGGCCTCTGGACGGGCAGTGCATGCCCTTCTTCTCGTCTCTCAACCACGATCGCAGCGCTAACCACCTGGGTGGTCGCGGTGACGTAGATCAAGAGGGCTTCTCCGGCAGCGGGGGGCACCAAGACGGGCACGTTCGTGAGGAGCGCCTTCAGGTTCTCGAGGGCTTCCTCGGCCTCAGGAGTCCAAGTGAAGCACTCAACTTTCCTTAAGAGGCGGTACAGAGGCAGGCCTCTTTCACTGAGGCGGGAGATGAAGCGGCTCAGAGTCGCGAGGCATCCCATAACCCTCTGTACGCCTTTCAAGTCCTTGATTGGCCCCATGCTGGTGATGGCTGCAATCTTCTCCGGGTTGGCTTCGATGCCCTGCTCGGAGACGATGAACCCCAAGAGCATGCCTCGGGGGACCCCGAAGACACACTTTTCGGGATTAAGCTTCACGCCTTTCGCCTTGAGACATCGAAACGTCGCTTCAAGGTCGGAAAGGAGGTCGGAGGCCTTCCTCGTCTTGACTACGATGTCATCGACGTAGGCCTCGACCGTTCGGCCGATGTGTTCGCCAAACACATGGTTCATGCATCGCTGGTACGTCGCCCCCGCATTCCTCAAACCAAATGGCATTGTAACATAGCAGTACATGCCGAAGGGTGTGATGAATGAAGTCGCGAGCTGGTCAGACTCTTTCATCTTGATCTGGTGATACCCTGAGTAGGCATCGAGGAAAGACAGGGTTTCGCACCCAGCAGTGGAATCCACGATCTGATCGATGCGAGGTAGAGGGTAGGGAACCTTCGGACGTGATTTGTTTAGACCAGTGTAGTCTACACACATCCGCCATTTCCCCCCTTTCTTTCTTACTAGCACAGGGTTGGCAAGCCATTCGGGATGGAATACCTCTTTGATGAACCCTGCCGCCAGTAGCTTGTGGATCTCTTCGCCTATGGCTCTGCGCTTTTCTTCGTCGAATCGGCGCAGAGGCTGCTTCACGGGTCGGGCCCCAGCTCGAATATCCAGAGAGTGCTCGGCGACTTCCCTCGGTATGCCGGGCATGTCTGAGGGACTCCACACGAAAACGTCGGCGTTCGCGCGGAGAAAGTCGACGAGCACTGCTTCCTATTTGGGGTCGAGCTCGGAGCCGATCCGGATCTGCTTGGAGGCGTCGTTGCAGGGGTCGAGAGGGACGGACTTGACCGTCTCCGCTGGTTCGAAGTTGCCGGCGTGGCGCTTCACGTCGGGCGCCTCCCTAGAGAGGCTCTCCAGGTCAGCGATGAGGGCCTCGGATTCGGCGAGGGCCTCGGCGTACTCCACGCACTCCACATCGCATTCGTATGCGTGTCGGTACGTGGGCCCGACGGTGATGACCCTGTTGGGGCCTGGCATCTTGAGCTTGAGGTAGGTGTAGTTGGGGACGGCCATGAACTTGGCGTAGCATGGCCTCCCCAGCACTGCGTGGTAGGTTCCTCGAAACCCGACCACTTCGAACGTGAGGGTCTCCTTTCGAAAGTTGGAGGGCGTCCCGAAGCAGACGGGTAGGTCGAGTTGTCCGAGGGGTTGAACGCGCTTCCCGGGGACGATCCCGTGGAAAGGCGCAGCGCCCGTCCGGACCGAGGACAGATCGATCCGCAGGAGCCCGAGGGTCTCGGCGTAGATGATGTTAAGGCTGCTGCCTCCGTCCATGAGGACCTTGGTGAGCCTGACGTTGCCGATGATGGGGTCGACAACGAGTGGGTATCTCCCCGGGCTCGGCATGTAGTCCGGATGGTCGGCCCGGTCGAAGGTGATGGGCTTGTCGGACCAGTCTAGGTAGACTGGCGCCGCCACCTTTACCGAGCAGACCTCCCGGCGCTCTTGCTTGCGGTGCCGAGCCAAGGCATTCGCCACTTGCCCGCCATAGATCATGAAGATGTCACGGATCTCGGGGAACCCTCCTGCCTTGTGATCTTCCTCCTTAGCGTCGTCAAGGGCCTTGCCACCCTCCGCGGGTGGCCCGACCTTGTGGAAGTGTCGTCGAAGCATGGCACACTCCTCGAGGGTGTGCTTGACGGGCCCCTGATGATAAGGGCACGGCTTCTTGAGCATCTTGTCGAAGAGGTTGGCACCTCTGGGAGGTTTCCGAGGGTTCTTGTGCTCGGCGGCGGCGGCGCGTTTCACTTGCGACTTCTTCTTGCCCTTCTTCTTGGCGCCGCGCTGAGTTGACGCCTCGGGAGCATCTTCCGGTGGGCGGCCCTGGGGCTGCTTGTCCTTCCGAAAAATGGCCTCAACCGCCTCCTGGCCAGAGGCAAATTTGGTGGCGATGTCCATCAGCTCGCTCGCCCTGGTGGGGGTCTTGCGACCCAGCTTGCTCACCAGGTCGCGGCAGGTGGTGCCGGCGAGGAACACGCCGATAACATCTGAGTCGGTGACGTTGGGCAGCTCCGTGCGCTGCTTCGAGAATCACCGGATATAGTCCCGGAGAGACTCTCCCAGCTGCTGGCGGCAGCTTCGGAGATCCCAGGAGTTCCCAGGGCGCACGTACGTGCCCTGGAAATTGCCGGCGAAGGCTTGGACCAGGTCGTCCCAGTTGGAGATCTGCCCCGGAGGCAGGTGCTCTAACCAGGCTCGAGCGGTGTCGGAGAGGAACAGGGGGAGGTTGCGGATGATGAGGTTGTCATCGTCCGTTCCACCCAGTTGGTAGGCCAGCCGATAGTCCGCGAGCCACAGTTCCAGTCTCGTCTCCCCCGAGTACTTTGTGATAGTAGTCGGGGTTCAGAACCGGGTCAGGAACGGTGCCCATCGTATGGCACGGCTGAAAGCCTGCGGACCGGGTGGTTCGGGCGAAGGACTCCGATCCTCCCCGCTGTCGTAGCGTCCCCCACGCCTGGGGTGGTAGCCTCGGCGCGCCCTGTCGTCGAGGTGGGCCCGACGGCTATGATGATGACGCTTGTTGCCGAGGGGACCTGGGGCCGCAGGCGCTGTGTTGCGCGTGCGCCCGGAGTGGACCGAGGCTTCCCGCGTAAATCGGGAAGTCGCGGCACGATGTCCCGAGGGGAAACCCTGCCTTCGGGAGGCAGAGCTTTCGGCCCGTCGGACCGCGGCGTCCTCCAAGAGATTCTTGAGCTCTTCCTGGATACGTCGCCCTTCCATAGTCGATGGCTCCGGCATCGCGCGGAGGAGCATTGCTGCTGCAGCCAGGTTTTGGCCGACTCCGCTGGAATCCAGCGGCGGCCTCACCCTGACGTCGTCGGCGATGCGGTCCTGGATGTCGTGGGGGAGATGACGCGCTTCTCCGGCCGGGGGTTGGATCGCCCATTCCTGCCTGACGTCCCTGCGGATCGGCATAAGCGTTCCTGCTCCCCCGTCGAGCCTGGCCTGCCTCTCGCGGGTTTGCTCGAGCTGTGGGTCAGGACCCCCCGCCGGCACGGGGACCACAGCTAGCTCCCGAAGGATGTCAACGCGAGGCGTAGGCCTAGGGGGATCACTGTTTTCCGGCATACCAAGATGGTTGCCTTCGCCGGGACCCCCTAGATCGACGTGGAAACATTCACGACTTGGGCCGCGGTCCTCATTGTCGAGGCCGCGGCTGCCGTTGGAACAGTCGGAAAGGCAGTAGTCGCATGCGGTCATGAAGTCCCGCACGGCACTGGGGTTACCAAGTCCGGAGAAATCCCAACAGATGTCGGGCTCGCCATCTTCCTCGGACCCCGAGGACTCGTAGGTCGAGTCGGCCGTCAGTCGGTCCCAGGGTGACCGCACACGATACCCCAGAGGGTTTGGACTCGCCTCTATGAAAGTGCTCACCGAAGCGGAGTCGCTTGATGGGTCGAGGCCGGATCCAAAAGACACGAGATGGGAATCGGTCGGTACCTTTCGGTCGACGGTCGGTGACGAGGTCGCGTCTGGGACTGACTGCACCGTTGTCTTGGGTACAAGGGTGATGCCTAGCAAGTCCTTCGCGAGCGTGCTGGCGTCGCGCGTTTGCTTGAGATCGGCGTGTTGCGGGGAGGCGGCGCTCGTCTTCGTCTCAGACACGAGATCGATGCCCGACGCGCCCTCCGTTGGGGCGCCGGCGCCGTCGACTCGCTCGACAGCCAACGAGGTGCCGCTTCCTACTTGGCCTTGGTTGCCCCGCCTCCTCCTCCGTCGGCGGGGGAGGGGACGGGACAAGCCCGAATGTCGTCCTTCCACCTCGTGGGGAAGGCGTCGTTGATTTCCCCACCGACGAGCGGGTTGTCGACCGCCATTGTCGCTGTCGCGCGGCGGGGGAAGGAGTATCATGTCGTAGCTGCCGTCGAGGGACATGAACTCGAGATTCCCGAAACGGAAGCACCGTCCCGGGCTGGAAAGGTTGCTGGAGACTGCCCATCTGGAGCTTGACGGGAAGCTGTTCGTCAACACGCAGCAGGCCCCTACCTGGCGCGCCAACTGTCGGTGTTTCGAAACCCGGGGGGTCCCTGGACCGACGAGTGAATTGTCGCCGCGTGCCCCAGCCCAGATGGGTCGACGCAAGGCGGAACACGAAGGGGGGAAAGGAGGTAGCCGGAGGGAGGCAGGCGTAAGAGAGTGTGGATCCCGCGGCCTTCGTGTTAGCCCAGCGCCTGAGTCGGGTGCGCTTGTAGTAGGGGGATACAAGCGTCCACGCGGGAGTGGGAGCGAGAGGCCTTGAGCGAGCGCCGTCCCGTCCTTCCCCGCGCGGGCCAACCCTCCGTAAGAGGGCCCTGGTCCTTCCTTTTATAGGCGTAAGGAGAGGATCCAGGTGTACAATGGGGGGTGTAGCAGAGTGCTACGTGTCTAGCGAAGGAGAGCTAGTGCCCTAAGTACATGCCATCGTGGCAGCCGGATGGGTTTTGGCACCCGGTTCATGTGGTGTCGTGGCCGTCGGAGGAGCGTTGGAGCCTGGCGAGAGGGGCAGCTGTCGGGGCTGTCGAGTCCTTGCTGACGTCCTCTTGCTTCCGTAAGGGGGCTGAGAGCCGCCGTCGTCACGGAGTGTGCGGGGCGCCATCATTGCCTATCTGGCGGAGCGAGCCAGATGGGACGCCGGTCTTGTTCCCCGTAGCCTGAGTCAGCTCGGGGTAGGGTAATGATGGCGCCTCCTATCGACGTGGTCGGTCCGCGCCCTAGGCTGGGCGAGGTGGAGGCTCCTCCGAGGTCGAGGTTGAGTCTATTTTCCGTGGCCGTGGTCGAGTCCGAGCCCCTGGGTCGGGCGAGGCGGAGAACGTCGGCTGAGGCTAGGGCTGAGTCCGAGCCCTGGGGTCGGGCGAGGCGGAGTTCGTCGTCTTTTGGGGCTGAGCCCGAGTCCGAGCCCTAGGTCGGGCGGAGCGGAGTTCGCCGTCTTTCGGGGCTGAGCCCGAGTCTGAGCCCTGGGTCGGGCGGAGCGGAGTTCGCCGTCTTCCGGGGCTGAGCCCGAGACCGAGCCCTGGGTCGGGCGGAGCGGAGTTCGCCGTCTTCCGGGGCTGAGCCCGTGTCCGAGCCCTGGGTCGGGCAGAGCGGAGTTCGCCGTCTTCTGGGGCCGAGCCCGAGTCCGAGCCCTAGGGTCGGGCGAGGCGAAGTTTCTTATGACGCCCGAGGCCGGCCTTGGCTGCTGTCAGCCTAACTCTGTCGGGTGGCTCAGCAGTCGAAGCGGCGCAGGCGGCGCTGTCCTCTTGTCAGACCGGTCAGTAGAGCGGCGAAGTGACTGCGGTCACTTCGGCCCTGTCGACTGGAGGGCGTGCGTCAGGATAAAGGTGTCAGGCCACCTTCGCATTAAATGCCCCTGCGATTTGGTCGGTCGGCGTGGCGATGCGGCCAAGGTTGCTTCTCGGTGAAGACTGGGCCTCGGGCGAGCCGATAGTGTGCCCATTGCTGGAGGGGGGTCCTCAGGCGAGACGTAGGTCCTTCGGGGTCTGCTTCCCTTGCCTGAGGCTAGGCTCGGGCGAGGCGCGATCATGTCCCTTGAATGGACCGATCCTTGGCTTAATCACACCCATCAGGCCTTTGCAGCTTTGTGCTGATGGGGGTTACCAGTTGAGATTTAGGGGCCTTGAGGGTACCCCTAATTATGGACCCCGACAACATTCATTCATTTGCTAGTATATGTGTTGCATGATTTTGCTTGAGCCTTATTTGCCTCAATTGAAAAATGAAAATAGACACTAAAGTTTGAAGAAAAACTAAAAACTAAAGAAACAACATACGAGTAGGCAGCAACAACTCCAACTACACAAAATTTGTCTGATAACATTTTTTTTGAAAAACATGTATCTAGAAGTAGGCAACAACAACTCAAACTGCAAGTCACAATATTGTTTAGATTTTAGTTTTGAAACAAGAGAGAAATGTTTCTAGATTTCAGTTCTAAAACAAGATACAAAACAACTCATATTAAATGATGCATTGATGATCCATTACTATTCTAGAAGTGTCAGAATCTGATAGTGAAATGGAAAATGAAAACAGAGAACAAAAGGTTTAGAAAACAAAATCTAAAAAATAGAAGACTAAAAACTGAGAAATGAAAATAGAAAGTTCATAAAACTAAAAAAAATATATCACTCAGTCTCAGAGTTTATAGAACCTTTAGGAAAATGATAAACAAAATGCAATAATCAAAAAATGAACCCATTAGCTTCAAGTGATAAAGTAGCAGTTTACCAAAACTGGAAAGACTTTTCACCAACAAAACTAAACTAATTGAAACACTGAAACTAGACAATCTGAACTAATTGAATTGCTTTCAAACTGAAACACCGAATCTGTCAAACATTATGTAGTTGGCTCATGATCTTAGCCTGTGAAGACATTGTTTTTCTTTTGTTCTTCTCGCAGTATAGTCAGATCCATGATCATAATCCTCTCCTCAACCCTCTGCTTCTGCAACTAGACTTGTTGCCTCAACTCAAAAAGAAGTTTTTCATTTTGAGCTCGTTCTTGTTCAAGAGTCAATGCTCTGCTAAACCTATCTTCTTTGTTGCCCTCTTTCTCAACATGAGTTTCTTTCTTCTATGCCCACAGATTCTCTAAAGTTGTTGTCCCACCTTTTCTTATCTTGCAATGGTGTAGCTTTTGCCTTCTTACCAATTGGTCTTCTCAATGCATTCTACTCTAGGCCATTAATATCTTCATCTCATGTTTGAACGGGTAAACTAGCAATAATATCTGAAGTTGGGCTTTTCTTCTGCCTCTTGTTACATGTTTTGCACGAGCCATTTCTTCAACTTTAGCTAGCCATTTTGGTTATGTTCTCAACTTATTCTAGCAATGCATAAAGGGGTTGTCGATGTCCACGTGTTCAAAGATGGCTAAGGGGTCATTATTGCAATGGTGCAGCGGCACCAAAATAAGATCTTTGTCTAGGGAACCATTGGAGGATGGTATGAGGTCCTTTATATGCACCTCACCTACAATTTCTTCAACATGATCATGCCTAGGTCCTCACTGTCGTTCCTCTATAACCTTCAGTCACTGTCGGACGGTTGGGGGTTGAACAGGCATATCTCCTCGTTGCCACGATGTACTTGCCCTTGCCGGGCGATGCCACTTCTTCTTGGACCCTGCATCCTTCACTCCATCACCGTTGTTGCAACTGTGCCTCATGTCACCATCGAAGCCTTCCCTCATGTGTAGGGTGGCAATGGATCACGATTCAAATGTTTCCTCATAATTTGTTTGAGTTGTTAGTTATTTTTTGTTCAAAAATGAATATAAATAGAGATCGATCATAATACGATATGATCCTTAAATTTTATAGTGTACATTTTAGAGCCCATTACCACCCCTACTCACATGGCAACACTGCCACTACGCTGCTGCTGCCTACGCCCAAAGTATAACTCTTTGCTTCCTCTAGCCCTCTTTAGACAAAGGTCCTCAAAACATTAACTAACCAGTTATCTTTCAGCCTATTTTAAGTGTAGCAAGACAGATACTAAAAGACACCTTCATCTAGGGACAATATATAACCATCATAGTTGCAGGGACAAAGGTGAGAGCTTCAGATTATTGACGCATGCACATGATGAGGAAGATGGCAAGAGCAAGTTGAGGTCACGACGACTTATTCAACAACGATATAGGAAGAAAATACAACATTACCCTTAGTGCAAATGTATAGGCTCAAGGGCATATTTGTAATTTTACTAAAGTTGTACCTCACGCTTATAAATAAAGGAATAGTGACATGCATTAGAAGGGCTTTTTGGCTAGAGAAAGCTGAATTACTCTGCCTACGACGTTGTATTTCTTTTACCTTCGTCATGTACCAAGGAACCGAAGGTACATATATAATATTTTAAAAAAAAATAAAAATAATGGAAGAAAGTAATATCTCATGAGGTCAAAACATGTGTTTCATCTTCTTTATTTTGCACAGATTTATCCTTAATGTCCTTTACTTTCCTTGTTTATCTCTCACATCTTCATCCTTTGTTTAATTAAAGGATGGAGATGAAGCTCAATTTATTTGTGTTGCCTTATTTTCGATATCTCGAAGGTATCAAAACTGAGTGACCAACATTGGAGCCCACCTCCGGTGAACACATGACTACCATGTTGGGGGCCTTCGTCCTCCAAAGGTCCTCAAAAACGTGATTTAACAAAATCTTTAAGTGTGACATGTGAACAGGTACCTTCGGACTCGGGCTGAAAGCATGTACGTCATAAGAAGCATGATCGTGACGAAGGTTGAAGTTGCTCCGAAGCTATGTGCAGCAGAGCTTCGGCTAAATGGCGGAGAAAGGAACCGACTTAAAGGGGAAAAGGCTATCTAGTCCTCATAGAATTGTCTATAAGCTAATAATAAATGTAAAGGGTATGAATGTAAATTCTCACAGGCTGCGTCCTGTGCCTATAAATAGATGAACAGTACCCTCGTACTATTCACGCTTACTGGTATTTGCTCGTGCATCACGCTTGTGCTTTTACCTTCTGTTAAGCCGAAGGTACATATGTAATCTAGTTTTGTTTCTATTTTTCCATGATAATATAATGAGGACGAATTGATAATGCTATATAATTGTTCATGTTGTTTCTTGCATTTCATATGCTTCTCCTTTTATTAATATATACCGAGATGATGAAGGTATGTCCTTCATGACCTTCATCTGAAGATCATTATATCCTAAGGGAAATAATGCTTCGAAGGACGAAGGGTGTTAACATTTAACATTTTATGTTGCCTTGTTCTTAATTCATAGCACTTGAGAACAAGTCCCCAACATTGGCGCCCACCTCCAGTGAACTCTTTTGATCACCTTTGGCAAGTACTGACCTACATCATGCCACCGAAGAAAGCTTCAGCGCTAGGGGCTGCGGCATTGCAACTGCTGGACCCAAACCAGGAGACTCTCTCTCTTCGAGAGGCCCAAAGCCAGAAGAGGAAAGCCACCAGTCCAACACTCCAGGAGGAGGAGTTGGACCAAGAGATCAGGGATATGGAGATCATCCATCAGCAAGTACAAAGAAAGAAGGAGAAGATGGCGCGGCTCGCTGATCTCCAAAGGCAGATCGACGAAGCTACTGAAGAAGTACGCCATCTTGCTCAAGATGAACAAAACCGAAGGCCCCAGCACGGGGAGCTTCATCAGGAAGGCCCATTCAATGAAGATGGATGATATGATGATTTTAATCATGATACCTTTACTTTTGATAATGCTTCTCCCTTGGCAGCAGAACTGCAGGCTACCCCATGGCCCCCATCATACAAACCACCTCAGCTTCCCATGTATAATGGGCACTCAGATCCAAAGCAGTTTCTCATGAGCTACGAAGCAACTATATCTTCGTATGGAGGCAATACCGCAGTTATGGCGAAGTCCTTCGTCATGGCAGTCCGGAATGTAGCCCAAACATGGTATTCTTCTCTTTGGCCAGGGACTATTACTTCGTGGTAGAAGCTCAAGGATATGCTGGTGACAAGTTTCCAAGGCTTTCAGACGAAGCCAGTCACAGCTTAGGCCCTGTTCCAATGCACACAAGACCATGAGGAATACCTTGTTGGCACTGTCTCTCGACAGCAAGGAGATCCAACACGAGTGAATGGAGATGGCAACAGGGCACTCGCGCGTGATGGCAAAAGCTCTGTTAATCTGGCCTCTC
This sequence comes from Zea luxurians, assembly GCA_029449295.1. Lineage (NCBI taxonomy): Eukaryota > Viridiplantae > Streptophyta > Magnoliopsida > Poales > Poaceae > Zea > Zea luxurians. The sequence goes on along the minus strand of JAOPSE010000041.1, from coordinate 9,763,783 downwards.
ACGGGCACTGTGCGGGGGTATTTATAGGTATCCGAGTGCACGGCGCCTTGCGTTAAGGACGCATGTGCCCTCAGGTACCTAGTTTATCCCCAGAATATTCCCATAAAGCGGGGTTACAAGCTGTAATTACAAGTACGCCTTTACAAATTAGGCCCGTAACACAACCGCGGCCACGCAGGGCCCGTTACAATGGGCCCGACCTCATGTAGGCCTCGGAGCTGACCGAGGCCGCGCCGTAGGGAGGCGTTGCCGCAGGCCTTCGTCTGGTGCCGAATCTAGCGAAGGGTCTCCATGTTGTCCCTGGTGTCGATCAAGCGAAGGGTGTCCCTGCCTGCTTTGCCTGTCAGGGCAGGGGCTAAGCGGTGGAGACTTCGGGCGAAGGGTGGCGTTTCTGCCTTCGCTCCAACATTTGCCCTCCGAGGGACCAGTTCGACAAAGTCACCTGGTGCCGAAGACGTCGCTAGATGGCGGAGACGCTGCCCTCGCTCGAAGTGGTTCCGCGGGGGTTTTTGATGTGACCGTTGATGGACATCGTACTGTTGGACTGCGGGTTTTCCGAAGCGTCGCGCCCTGTGGGATTGCGAGTTTCCCGAGGAGCCGCACCCTGCCTATAAAGGGGGGGGGCGGGGGACGGCGCTGTTTGCACTTTGCCTTCCGCGCTCCGTGAAAACCCTAGCCGCCCGCCGTCTTTCTGCTCCTCTTCTTCTACTGCTCGCCTTGCTTGTCGGAGATCTGGCTCGAGTGAAGCAGACCGCCCGCCGCCACCGACGGTACGTAGCAATGCCATCCTCTTCTTCTTCCGCCGACGCCACGCCGCCGGCCGCCGCCTCGTCTGAGGAGACGTTGAGTAGCGTGATGGTGGAGGAGCTGCGCGCCGGCGACTCTGTTGATTTTGGTGTGTCACGGATGACGTCGGCCCGCGTCGAAGAAATGCAGCGCTTGGGCTACTTTGGCGGCGGAGTCGCTCGTGCTCCGGGGACGGAGGAAGTCCCCGAGCCGGAGGGTGAGTTGGTTGTTTTTGAGGCGTTCTTCGTCGCCGGTCTCCGCTTGCCTACGCACCGGTTTGTTAGCGAAGTCCTGCGTAGATTCAACGTTCAAATTCATCAGCTGACACCGAACGCCGTGGTGGCGCTGGCGAAGTATGTCTGGGTGACGACTTCGTACGGCGGACAGCCGTCGGTTGAAGTTTTTGCGAAGAATTACTGCTTGCATTGGCAGAAGAGGGTGATTGAGGACGGAGTTGCCCAGTTTGGGTCGTGCACATTCACGCCGAAGACCGGCAAGACCACAATGCCAGTAGTGGAGTTGGTTCCGTGCGCCCGCAACAAGTGGGGCAATTGGAATGAATTTTGGTTTTACGTTGCTGAGGCTACTGTCGAAGGCCATGAAGGACTGCCCGTGTCTGAGATGTGCTCTCACTATTACTCTGCGTATCCGCCCTTTGAAGTGGCAGAAGAGGATGCAGACGAAGGGGCCCTTCGATGCGCCGCCGGCCAGAGCAGTGGTCGTGATTTAGTTGAAGAGTTTGTGGCGTACGGGGTCTGGCCCTTGGCGCACGGCTGGGCGTTGGGCGAAGTGTGCCCTCGCCAGATGCCTTTTCACGGAGGAAGGGTGGTGCGAAGTCCTGCCTTTGCACTGAATTTGCGAAACCGTGACCCGGCCGCCTTTGTGCGCGATGCGGAGGACTTGGCGGTGCGGCTCGTGGGGCGGTACGTGGCGAGGACGGAAGGCCAGCGCAGCTTTGATATTCGCGGGTCAAATGAACGTTTGAACAGGGTCTTCGAATTGAATCAATTGCCGTACGACGGCTACCCTGGTCAAGACGAAGCGGACCGCCGTGGGAAGAAGCCGGCGGTGGAGACTGGAGGCGACCCTGCGCTGACGGCCGCCCCCTCCTCAAAAAAGAGAAAATTAGGTACTGCGATGGGAGGAATCGGGGTGTCTGATAGTTTTGCTAGGGAGTTAATGAGGACGTGTGCGGCCCCGGGGGGGAGGATGTCTTTGCCCGAGCTCCGGGAGTCTTCGGCTCGGATGCTGAGGGTTACCGGGGGCTGCTGGCCTAGAAATGTTCCTGTCCCCTGCGCGGCTGAGGAAGACTGTTTTACATCTCGTATGGTTCGTCAGTGGAGGGTTTTTCCTTACGGGCGAAATATCGGTGCTGTTGTGTGGGCAGTGATGGACAAAGATCGCCAAGGGGCGGCGCAAAAACGCCAGGCAACCGTAAGGATTCACGACGCCCGGCCGAAAAGGCAACGGGGAACGGCGAAGGCTGCGGCCTCCAGCGGAGGCAAGCCGCCGCTGGCGGCGAAGGCGGGCGCCTCTGCGCCCAGCAAGGCGCCGGAGACAACGGCGGGCGCCGGAGTCTCCAAGCCGACGAAGGTGGTGCCGCCGGCCAGCGGAGTGGCGGAGGCTTCGAAGGCGGCCCGAGCGTTGCCGCCGCCGGGCAAGCGCGTTGCCGACTTCGGCACCGACATTAGTGTGGACGATTATCTTGGGGGTAAGTCACCCGGCCGCCCTTCTTTTTTTTTTGATCGTTGATGCGCTGCAGGGTCGGACGAGGGCCGGCTTGCAATAGCTGTGCCTGCCGGGGCAATCGCGACGGCTGCGCTGTCGTCGAAGGCGAAGGGCGGGACCCTTGGCGCCGGAGGCGAGGTGCCGGCCCTCGCGTTGGTCAGAGACGAGGCTGGCACGGCGACCCGCCGACTGAAGGGAGTGACGGAGGCGCTGAGTCAGGTCCGCCGAGCTTTTTTTTTTTACGGCCATGGCCTTACGTGTTCTCTGCAGGTGGCGGACTTCACCAGCCGTACTGCGTCAGGGGCACTTACGGCAGCCTTATCTGCCGAAGTCGAGAGACTTCGGACGCAACATGCTGACGCTGTCCGTGAGAAGTCTGCCTCCGACAGCAAGTGTCGTAAACTGGCGGACAAGGTGGCCGCCCTGGAGGAGGAAAAGGCTGACCTCCGGCGCCAGCTGGCGGGGGAGAGGAGGGAGACCAACGAGGCCATCGCCAAGGAGCAGGCCGCGCAGGCGGAGGCTAGGCTGGCACGGGCGGAAGCCAATCTTGCCAAGGATCTCGCCGAAGACCTGCGGGGGCGGCTCACCGCTCTGGAGAGCCGCGCGAAGGGGGCCGAAGCCGCGGTGCGAACGGAGGCCGAACGGACGCGCACACAGCTTATGGCCGCATATCGCGAGCTGGGTGCGCGGACCGGTGACTTCGTGGTGCCGGAGCGAGAGGCCGGGCTTCGCTGTTTGGAATGGGTGCAAGAGGAGCTGCAGGAGCTCCCTACTGTCCTGGGGGGGTTAATGTCGTTCGCCTCCCTGGTCACCTGCGAGGGGGCGATGAACGCACTCTCTCGCGAAGGGTGCCGGCACTATGAGGCCTTCGACCAGGCAGATGAAGATTTTGGGCGAGACATCTATAAGGTCGAAGACCCCGTGGTGAAGGAGTCCGCCGGCGCCCTCTATGACCGGATGTGGGGTCTGTATGGTGGTGAAGTGGTCAGGGAGCGGGCCGAGGCTGCGAGGGCTCAGGTAACGTTGTTGTTTGTTTGGCGTTTGCTGGGTGTGGTCTGTGCGTGTGTTTGCTGACTTTTTGTATGTTTTGTTTTAGGCGGAGCGAGGCGAGCGGGTGGACGATTTCGGAGCACTGAACGACGCCCTGCCTGACCCGGAGCCGGCCCCGGAGACCACGGAAGACGCACCAGGCGCCCCCACATCTGCTGCGACAGTTGAAGACCTGCCCCTGAAGGTGGCCGAAGGCGCTCCCGATGCCCTCGCAGCAGCTGCGCCGACCGTCGAAGATCCGACGGCGGAGGCGGTGGAAACAATGGCGGGAGTGGCGGCGGAGACAACGGCGGAGGCACCCGCCGCGTCAGGGCCCTCGCAGGTGGCGTAGTGGTTGTTTAGGGTTAGGGAATTTTGGATGTTGTACTGAACTTTGGTTGCTGCGCAGGTTCAAGATTTTGGGCCTGCGCACGCAACCACTGCTACTGAGTTTTTGGCGGCCTCGACCGCGGAAGGTGATAATCAATATAGTGGGTCTGAGTTTTTTGACTTTGCTGACTCCGGGAGCTCGGTTGAGTGGACTGAGGAGTCGTCGGAGGAGAATTTGGATTATTTTACGGCCTTGGACGTGGCTGCGGCGGAGGCCTCGCCACACGCCGCGGACGCGTCGGACGTGCCAGGCCCCGGCGCCGGGCGCCGTCGACGAAGGGCGGTTGCAAAACGTAGGGTTAGCGCGGAGGAACTGTTGTCTCTGCCGACCGTCGAGAGTGTAGGTGAAGGGGAACTGCGAAGGCTTTTTGCGGGTGAGGAGCTCAGGATAATGTTATTTAATTATAGGGAGATGGGAATTATTCCTAAGGTTGAGCCGATGTAGAGTGTGGTGCCCTCGCTTGCGTATGTAGAGGCTTGTATGGTGGAATTGTGTGCCCTCGCGTGCATGTGTGTGAAGGCGTTTTGTACTAACTGATTCGTTCGGCTGCGCTGTGCTTGCTTGATTATAATTGGTCTTGGCGTGAAGGGTTCGATGTTGTCGTTTCGGCCGTTGTTGCGCTGCACAGATAGTCTTCGGTTTTTTCGCACTTGTTGTGTTAAACCGGCTGTACCCTTAGGCGACTTCCGCGCGGATAGTCTTCGCGATAGACTTAGATTTTTTCCGGCTGCACCCTTAGGCGACTTCTGCGCGGATAGTCTTCGCGATAGACTTAGATTTTTTTTTTCCGGCTGCACCCTTAGGCGACTTCTGCGCGGATAGTCTTCGCGATAGACTTAGATTTTCTCTGCACTTGTTGTGCTAATCCGGCTGCACCCGTAGGCGACTTCGGCGCGGATAGTCTTCGCGATAGACTTAGATTTTTTCCCGGCTGCACCCTTAGGCGACTTCTGCACGGATAGTCTTCGCGATAGACTTAGATTTTTTTTTTCCCGGCTGCACCCTTAGGCGACTTCTGCGCGGATAGTCTTCGCGATAGACTTAGATTTTCTCTGCACTTGTTGTGCTAATCCGGCTGCACCCGTAGGCGACTTCGGCGCGGATAGTCTTCGCGATAGACTTAGATTTTTTCCCGGCTGCACCCTTAGGCGACTTCTGCACGGATAGTCTTCGCGATAGACTTAGATTTTTTCTGCACTTGTTGTGCTAATCCGGCTGCACCCGTAGGCGACTTCGGCGCGGATAGTCTTCGCGATAGACTTAGATTTTTTCCCGGCTGCACCCTTAGGCGACTTCTGCACGGATAGTCTTTGCGATAGACTTAGATTTTTTCTGCACTTGTTGTGCTAATCCGGCTGCACCCTTAGGCGACTTTTGCGCGGATTTGTCGCACGCGAGGGTAGCTAGCGCTTAGCCTCACGGTGACCTCGTGGTGGTCGAATGTCGAAGACCGTCATCGCGGTCTTTTTCGACGCATGTCTTTTTGCGGGGGATTTTTTACGCATATATTACATGGCTCCGCCTCGTTAAAAACCTCACCCCCCGGGAGGAAAAGAGTGCGGGCCGATGCAAGATTGTTTTTGCGAATTACAAGGGCGAAGACAGCCCTGAGGAATCAAACAAAAAATTTGCGGAGGTTGTCAATGTTCCAGGAATGCTCCAGGTCCTCGCCGGTTGGCGTTGTGAGCCTGTATGCGCTGGGGGAAGCCTTTGTCTTGACGATGAAAGGGCCCTCCCACTTGGGCTCCAGCTTGCCCTTTGACTCCGTCCGAGCTGTCCGAATGAGCACGAGGTCCCCCTCGCTGAACTCCCTCGGGGTGACTGAGTGGTCGCGCCATGCTTTGGTCTGGGCTTGATACTTGTTCAGGGCCTGTAGGGCGAAGACACGGTCTCCGTCGATGAGTTCCTTTGAAGTTGGCTCGTCCACATCTGGGACGGCTGACGGGACTGTTCGCGGGGACTCGTGCTTTATTTCCTGCGGGGTCATGGCCTCCGATCCGTATAACAGACGGAAGGGAGTAAACCCGGTTGCCCTGCACTCAGTCGTGTTTAGTGCCCAGACTGCCTCAGGTAAGAAATCGCTCCATCTGCCCTTTTTTTCATCGAGGAGCATTTTTTTGATAGCTGTGAAGATTTTTCCGTTGGCGCGCTCCACGACCCCGTTGGACTGCGGATGATAGACTGAGGCGAAGGCAAGCTTGGTTCCAATGGAGAAACAAAAATCCTTGAAGTCTTGGTTATCAAACTGTTTGCCGTTGTCGACCGTCAACTCGGACGGTACTCCGAAACGGCAAACGATGTTCTGCCAGAAGAATTTTTGGGCAGTCTTCGATGTTATTGTGGAGACAGCCCGTGCCTCGATCCATTTGGTGAAGTACTCGACCGCGACGAAGGCGAACTTGAGGTTCCCCTGAGCGGTGGGCAGGGGTCCAACAATGTCGAGACCCCAGCGCTGGAGAGGCCATGTGTGGGCGATCAGCTTTGTGTACTGCGAAGGGCCGCCTGACCGAGGAGAGAACTTCTGGCAGGCTTCGCAGGACCGAGTGACCCGATTCGCGGCGCAAATCATTGCTGGCCAGTAAAAACCCTGGCGTATCACCTTAGCAGCTAGGGCCCTTGGCCCCGCGTGCGAGCCGCACGTGCCACTGTGGACTTCACGTAGGACCTGCATGCCTTCGGCCTCGGTGACGCACTTAAGCATTGGTTGGCTGACCCCTTTTTTGTAGAGTTGTCCTTCAATCAGAGCGAAGTCCCGGCTTCGATGTCTGAGGCGCTTGGCCTCACTGATGTCGGCTGGGTGATAAAACCCCTGCAGGAACAGGGTAATGGGTGCTCGCCAGTCTTCGGTCATGATGAGGTTGACTGTACGGTGGCCCTCGCTGTCATTGGTTATTTGGAGCCCTTCGGGGCTCCGGACTGCTGGCGTGCCGATGACGTGGAAGAACACGTCGGAGGGCAGAGTTTCGCCCCTGGCCGCGGCCTTGGCCAATGCATCGGCCTCCTCATTCTTGGCCCGGTCCACATGCTGCACGGTGAACCCCTTGAACTGCCTCTCGAGACTTCGGATGGCCGCGAGGTACTGCATGAGCGCGGGGTCCTTGGCTGCATAGTCTTTGTCGACCTGGCCGGCAACTACCTTGGAGTCTGTTTTGATGATGCAAGTGGTGACTCCGAGGGCCCTCAGCTTGCGGAGGCCGAGGATGACTGCTTCGTATTCTGCTATATTATTTGTGCACCTGTCGGATTCCAGATTGAAGCTGAGTCGTGCTGCATATCTGTGCCTGACCCCGACTGGTGATGTTATGATTGCAGCGACGCCTGCCCCCGCATGGCACCAAGCGCCGTCACAATGGATCGTCCAGACCTTCTCTGTGGTCGGGTCCGGCTGTGTTACTGGCCCGGTCCAGTCGACGACGAAGTCTGCTAGGACTTGCGATTTGATGGCTGTCCTGGGCTCAAAGCTGATGTGGTAGCCGGAGAGTTCGGCTGCCCACTTGGCGATCCTCACCGATGCCTCCGGGTTTCTAAACAGTTCGCCGAGCCCCCTATCTGAGGTGACGCGGACCTTGAATGCTTCAAAATAATGGCGCAGCTTGCGCGAGGACATAACGACTGCGTAGGCGATCTTCTCCAGCTCTGTCATGTTGCATTTGGACGGAGTCAGGACCTCGGAGACGTAATAAACAGGGCACTGTCTGACAGCGCCTTCGACTGTCTGCTCCTGCACTAGTGCCGCGCTGACCGCGTGCGGCAAAGCCGCGACATAGAGCAATAAGGGGAGCGAGGAGTCGGGGCTCGTGAGGGTGGCCAGCTCCGTTAAGTACTGCTTTAATGAGGCGAAGGTCGCTGCTTGCTCCGGCCCCCAGGCAAAGTCTTTTGCGCCGCGGAGAGTTTTGAGGAAAGGAAGGCTTCGCTCGGCCGACTTGGAAATGAATCTGTTGAGAGCGGCCAATCTGCCTGTCAGACGCTGGACATCCCTGGTGGACTGTGGAGGCGACATGTCGATGATGGCCTGGATCTTGGTTGGGTTGGCCTCGATGCCGCGGTGCGACACCAGGTAGCCCAATATCTTGCCTTGGCGAACACCGAAAACACACTTTTCCGGGTTTAAGCGGAGTCGTGCGTCTCGCATGTTTGCGAATGTCTCGGCCAGGTCGGCGAGGTGGTCCTCCTTATTTTTGCTGGCGACGACGATGTCGTCCACATATGTAAATATATTTCTGCCGACCTGCCCCTCGAGTACTGTTTTGGTGAGTCTGGAGAAGGTGGACCCGGCGTTCTTGAGACCCTCCGGCATTCTGATGAAGCAATAAGTGCCGAAGGGTGTTATGAAGCTGGTGCTGGCCTTGTCTTCCTCCTTCATGTATATCTGGTGATAGCCGGAGAAGCAGTCGAGGAGAGACATGACCTCGCATCCGGCCGCGCTATCGACTATTTTGTCGATCCGTGGCAACGGAAAATTGTCTTTTGGGCAGGCCTTATTGAGACTGGTGAAGTCTATGCACATCCGCCATTTCCCGCTTTTTTCTGCACCATTACAACATTGGAGAGCCATGTGGGGTAAGCCACTGGCTCAATGAATTTAGCCTCTAGGAGGCGGTGCACCTCCGCCTTGGCGGCCTCTGTCTTTTCATCGGACATTTTGCGAAGCTTTTGCTTTCTTGGTCGCACCGAGGGGTCGATCCCCAGACTGTGCTCGATTATGGATCGGCTGACTCCGACCAGGTCGAGGGCGGACCAAGCGAAGACATCTTTATTCTTGGCCAGGCAGCAGAGAAGCTTCTCTTCTTCATGCGAAGTAAGGTCTTCGCTGATAGTGACTGTCTGCTTGGGCGTGGCCTGATCGAGGGGGACAGTCTTGGTCCCATCCTGACTCTGCAACTGAGCCTTGTCGTGCTGTTTGTCAGTTGGGCTGGCGGGCGCAGGGACCTCGCACTGTGTCGTGAGACAGTGCACGTTCCTCTGACCAGGCACGAAGTCCCGCTCTATGTTGCGCGCAGCTTGCTGGTTGCCGCGGACTGTAATTACGCCTAGAGGGCCTGGTATCTTCATGCACAAATACAGTCCGTGGATGGCAGCTTCAAACTTATTGATGGAGCCCCGACCCATGATGGCGTTGTATGGATATACCATATCCACAATGTCAAAAGTCACTTGCTCGCTTCGGGCATTGGGTGCTACACCGAAGGAGAGGGGCAACTCTATTTTGCCGACGGGGAAGGTGCCTTTGCCGCCGAAGCCATACAACGGGTTGTCCGAAGGCTTGAGCAGGCTGTGGCTGATGCCCATGCGATCGAAGGCGTGGAGGAAGATGATGTCCGCCTGGCTGCCGTTGTCAACGAGGACCTTGTGTAGGTCCCAGCCTGCCACGCTGCAATTGATGACCATGGCATCGCAGTGGGGGGCGCTGCGCAAGTCGACGTCCCGTGCGTCGAAGGTGAGCGGTATGTGGGACCACTTCGTCTGCACAACTGGGCCCGTGACAGCGACATGGTTTATGCTGCGGTAGTGGTCCCGCTTCTGCCGCTTGGTGTCGAAGTCGGTGCTGGACCCCCCAGTTATCATATGAATGACTCCGCGATAAGGTTGATCGGCGAAGTCTTCCTGTTTTGGGGCGTGGGGGAGGTTTTGTTGTTGCTGGTGTGGTGGTGGAGGCGGAGGATGTACGATTTGTACTTCCTGATGATGTTGGTAAGCGTGGTGCGGTGGATGCGGGGCGGGAGCATGGATATATGGTGGAGGGGGTGGCTGGTAATTATGCGCGACAATTCTGGGGTTGTCGGCTGGCTGCGCCCTCGCCATTCTGTCTCTGGTGGCCTTTACTTCGGGGCAGTCTTTAGTTTGGTGGGCGCAGTCTTCGCCATGGAAAAGGCAGTAAAATCGGCGCGGCGGAGGGGGTGGCTGCGCACGCCCTCGGCCCCTGCCGCGAGTCCCACTTCCGCGGCCCTGGGGGGGATATTCCTGGCGACGAAGGGGGTCAGCGGCCGGCTGCTGGTTGGCGATGTTGTGCACTTGCTGCTGACCGCGGCCATCCCGACCGGAGTCTGGCTGCGGAGTCCTTGTCCACGTGCGGCTGGACTGCGGAGCATCTTTTGGCTTCCGCTGGGACTCAATCTTGCGCTGGTGGAGCTCCTCGGATCTGGCGTACTTTTCAAACAGCTGGTATAACTCTTGGAGGTTCTTGGGCGGGTCCCTGATGCAATGGCTGTAAAGGACGCCAGCGCGAAGACCACTGATAGCATAGTGGATGGCAATCTGGTCATCGACTGAGGGTAGCTGTGACTTGAGTGTCAAGAATTTGCGGTAGTATTCCCTCAGGGTCTCCTTCTCTAGCTGCTTGCAGAGCGAGAGCTCGGCCAGGGCGTCGGTGTCCGGGCGGTACCCCTGGAAGTTGAGGAGGAACTTGTCCCGGAGACTTCTCCAGGAATCGATGGACAGCGGGGGCAACCTGGTGAACCAGGTGAGCGCGGGGCCCTCGAGGGCGATGATGAAGGACTTCGCCATTGTGGCGTCGTCCCCCCCGGACGATGCGACGGCGACCTGGTAACTCATTATGTATTGAGCCGGGTCGGTGCTGCCATTGTACTTGGGGTAGGTACCAGCCCGGAAGTTAGCTGGCCACGGCGTCACTTGCAGGTGAGGCGCCAGGGGGCTTCGCTCATCGAGATAGTTGACCCCTTGGAATGGCGCGGCGTGCTGGAAAGTGAAGTCGCGCTGGGGGAAACGCGGGTCCTCCGGTTGCGCGCGGTGTTGCAGGGGTGGCCCATGCTGCAGGCCGGGGTGGCCTTCGCGCGTGTCTTCGTTTTGTGCGCGCTGCTGGAGGGATGACTCGTGCCGCGGGCTGAGGTGGCCTTCGCGCTGCATCAGCGCGATCTCCCGCTCGAGTTCCTGGGCCTTGTGCTCTTCGTCGCGTATCATCTGCCGCACCTTGGCAAGTGCGGACACACGCTGGCGCTTGGCCTCCAGTATCTCCTTCTGCCTCTGGAGGTTGCGGTTCTTGAGGCGCAGGGCGCGCAGCTGTAGCTGTTCTTCTGCTGAGATGCCGAGGACCTCACCGTCCTCGGCGAGATCCGCGCCCTCCGGTGGAGCGATGTCTGAGGGAGGTGCGAAGCCTGACGGTTGTCCCTCAGGGTCGCAGGTGCGGAGGGTGTCGTCTTCAGTGGCCTCTTGGTGGGTGGATTGGGTGAGGGCGAGGGCCTTGCCCTTTCTTGCGGCGAGCAATGCTGCCTTCGCAGCCTCGTCAGCCTTCGGGTTAGCTCTCTTGGGTGCCATCGCGGGTGGTTGTCTCGTAGCACGAACGGTGGGCGCCAAATGTTGGCACTGTCTCTCGACAGCAAGGAGATCCAACACGAGTGAATGGAGATGGCAACAGGGCACTCGCGCGTGATGGCAAAAGCTCTGTTAATCTGGCCTCTCACGGGCACTGTGCGGGGGTATTTATAGGTATCCGAGTGCACGGCGCCTTGCGTTAAGGACGCATGTGCCCTCAGGTACCTAGTTTATCCCCAGAATATTCCCATAAAGCGGGGTTACAAGCTGTAATTACAAGTACGCCTTTACAAATTAGGCCCGTAACACAACCGCGGCCACGCAGGGCCCGTTACAATGGGCCCGACCTCATGTAGGCCTCGGAGCTGACCGAGGCCGCGCCGTAGGGAGGCGTTGCCGCAGGCCTTCGTCTGGTGCCGAATCTAGCGAAGGGTCTCCATGTTGTCCCTGGTGTCGATCAAGCGAAGGGTGTCCCTGCCTGCTTTGCCTGTCAGGGCAGGGGCTAAGCGGTGGAGACTTCGGGCGAAGGGTGGCGTTTCTGCCTTCGCTCCAACATACCTCCAGGCGTATGTCCGAAGGTTCTTGCGACTGAGGGCACAAGCGCCTATAGTGCCCAATGAAATTGTCATTGAGGCCATGATCAAGGGTCTTTGGCCAGGACCTACTGCCCAATATTTTGCCAGAAAGCCTCCGCAAACTCTGGAGAAGCTGCTCTAGAAGATGGACGAGTACATCCGGGCCGACAACGACTTCCGCCAGAGAAGGGAGGAAGCTTACAGATTCTCGGAAATAACTAGGGGCTTTGGAGGAAGAATCCACCCGAGGCATGTCAGGTCAATCTATAGTTCAACTCAGAATGATGATAAAGGGAGTCAGCCTCAGAGGTCGCAATACACCTCGCAATCTTCGGGGCAACAACAAAGTTCTTTCAGGCCACCAGCTCCAAGGGGCAGAGGCGCCAGGGGCTTCGGGGGAAGATTTGGGGATCAGCCTAGAAAGATCTACTGCTTATTCTGTGGTGAGGACAAGGGCCATACTACAAGAATGTGCCAAATCACCATTTAGACGCAAAAGGAAATAGCAGAAGCCGAAGCGCGGCAGAATCAGCCGAAGCAGGTCTTGCACACTGCTTCGTGCCATTCTCCCTACATACTAGAGTATGTGGGCAATCATCCTGCAGCTTCTGTTGCTTCGGCTAGCCATTCACAGGCTTCTTGGCCACAACTTTCACCCCCACCACCGCTACAACCGACCTATTCCTGAAGCCAGCAGCCAGAAGGGCACCAGCACTCTCAACAGCAACGGGAATTTAGGGAAGAATCCGAAGTTCGCACAGTCTACAGCACTGTGCCGGAATCAAAGCACATTTATTGAGAGATATCCTACCTCTGAAAAATTTCTTACATTTTATGTCTTTTTTGTTTTTCAATAAAGAACAAGTAATGTAAATCTAGTTTTAATTCCTTGTAATAGATTCGTTTCTATTAAAATGAAATATATCTTCCTCACAGATTTACGAAGCTCAAAAATTACCGAAACTCAAAAATTTCCGAAGCTCAAAAGACGTTCCTAAGGGACGGTGTAAGTCTTGACGAAGATACAAAAAAGTCATTCCTAAAGGAGCGCAGTGTAAGTTTTGCCGAAGCTACAACAAGTCGTTCCTAAGGGAGCGCAGTGTAAGTTTTCTGCTCAAAAGTCGTTCCTAAGGGAATGCAGAGCCAAATACCGCCGAAATATAAGGCGAAGCGCGAAAAGTCAACGCGAAAAATACCGCCGAAATATAAGGCGAAGCGCAAAAAGTCTGCGCGAAAAATACCACCGAAATAGAAGGCGAAGAAGTTCAAAAGACGTTTCTAAGGGGATGCAGAACTTACACCGAAAAATAAGCGGTGAAGCCAAAAAATAAACGGCAAAGAGATTTCGATCGTTCCTAAGGGGACGCAGAGATGGTGTGTTCCAGTGTGGGCGTGTGGGTGTGTATCTTCGGCATTAGCATCATTCGCATCATATCGTCACATCATCCCGCATAGCATCACATCATACATCATGTTGCATTGATGACACGAATTGAATACGAGGTCAGCCTTCGGAGACTGCTTTATAAAAAATGGAAAGGTGCTAAGGCACAAAGTTAGCTGAGAAAATATAGCTTTGTCAGTTCTATTGCAAAAGAAGGGATCCTTTGTTTACAAAGCTGGGAGGTTTTTACGAAGCATGGATATTTTCACGAAGCACGGGTTTTCTTCTTTGTGAAGCATGAAAAGAAGGAAAGGTGTTTTTTCGCCGAAGGCTCAAAAACGGTATGTATATAAAGTTTCATGCATCGCAAAGAATTGAATTACAAATAATTCACACATTAGATTCAAAAATATGCACATCGAATATTACAGTCTTGATATAGTGAAGCTACATTGATCGTCTAAAAATGTTTTTACAATATCAGTCCTCTTTCAGGACCTTTTCCGCAATTTCATTCAACAACTTGTTAACAACTTAGTCAACAATAGATTCAGCTATATTGATGATTTCTATTGCTTTCTTCGATTCTGGGTCGGCCAGGGGGTCGAACGGTTCCGGTGGAGGAGACAGTTCAGCTGCAGTAGAAAAATTTAATCAGTTCGAAGTCACGAAAACAAACGACGAAGCTAAAAGTCGTAAAACAATACCTATCCGCCTCTCGCATTCTGCAGCTTCCTCAGCTTTTTTCGCTGCTTCTCGAGCGTCATGAATATCTTTTTCACTTTTCTTCATTATTTCATGAGCCATTTCTCGGCCGCCATTTGCCCAGATGTCTGTATAAAATTTTTCGCCCATTAAGCTTGCTTTGGCTGAGGGATCCTTCGTGACATCCACGGAGAAGGCACCTTCGGCCTGGGCCAGGGTTTTGACATGTTCGCAACCCGCCTTCTCCAAGATGGCTGAAATCCCTCTCGCACCAGAAAACGCACAGACATCCCCACGATCACTTAAAATTTCTTCAAAAGCTTCGGCCTCTTCGCTTATCCATTCTATAACACCTTCGGGGTCGCCTCGAATAAAGTTATCTTCGTTGGAATAGGCACCCACATTAGCGAAGCTAGCCTTTATCTTCTCCACACAGCCCAGGGATTTTTCGAAGCATCTTTCTTTGGATGCGCGGAGTTCTTCGACTGTTTTTTCTAAATAATTTCTCCAATATTCACTAATATCTCGGTTGGCCTCTGCGAGACCACATTTTTCTTTGGCTTTGGCCAGCTGCTTCCGAAGGTCTTCAATCTTATTCTTTTGAATTTCAGCTTGAGCCTTGAAACTAGCTTCATCCCCTTTTACCTTGTCCACCAATGATAGAAGGATTTTGTCTTTTTCCGTGGCTTCGTTCCTCAGCCTGATAACCTCTGTTCGAAGGTTATTGAGAGCTATAGTGCAGCTCTCGTCTTTAGCATTCTTTTATGCCCTTAGGGCGTTGCTAAGTATTAAGCCCTGCAAAGAAGGATAAAAGGATTAATATAAGAATAAAAAGACTCCATCCCATAGTCCATAAGCTTCAAAATTTACAACTTCAGTACCTTCAGACTGTTGTACGCAAGGCTATCTGCTAGATCGTCCTTCGTCATGGCACAGAGGCCAGCTTCAAGCTTCGGAAAACCCATACTTCTGGCCATCTCCCGGTAGACAGATAATTCTTTGTTGTCTGGGAGGCAGTACAGGAAATCATCTTCGTCCGTACCATTAAACACTAAGGCCCCCTTCGGATACTTTAGTTCTCGGGCATAGTGTTTAGCCTCAAAAATTTCTTCTTCAGATAATCTCTTCCCCGAAGCATGTCGAGTGATATAATCAAGATCTTCGGAGAGTGCTTTAGGGGCAAGAGATTCGGCCTCTTTTTTTCTCAAAAGCTATATTATTATCTAGAGTTACTTCTTCAGCCTTCTGCTCGGTGGCGGCAAGCTTCGTCTTAATAGGCACCGTGGGCTCCAACTCGGCTTCAGCCTGGGTTAGTGTAGTCTCGACTTCTATTTGCTCAGTATCAGCCTTGGATTGCATTTTGATAGCCTCGGCAACCTTCCCTGTGGGAGCAGGGCCTATGGAATCGGTTGTTTCCAAAACATCTAATACATTTACCATCCTCCTTCTCCTAGGAGTTATGGCAGAACTCTGTTGTGCCTTCAGTGCTGTGGCTTCTGTCAAAGGACTTAAAATCATTGGCATCTTTTTCACCTCTTCAGTTGTTGACCTGTTAGCCTTATCTTTGTCAACCTTCGTTTCAACCAGCTCAACCGAAGGTGCCTTCAGCATTGTAGCCAGTTCTTCAGCCTTCTGCATTGGAGGAACAGATTCTCTTGATTCAGCAGCCGAAGAGGCCTCCCTACCAAACTCAGGCACCACGGCCGGTTCAATATAACGTGGCCGGTGGGTAAGTACCTTCATCTTTTTGCCCGCAGAGTTCGACACAGGTTCAGCGAGGGTGGTCAGAGAAACTGCTTTCCTCTTCTTCCCTTGCCCCCGCACCGGGTAGTGGTAGTCAGGGTAGACGAAGCCAATGGCATCAAAAACTCTGTTTATTCTCTTTTTTCCCCGACCTCCGAAGGCTGTAGATAGTGCATTATCTTCTGCCTTGGAGTATGATCCAAGTAGTTCATCACTTGTAACTTCGATGCATTTCATCCAGTCATCGTTTGATTCATCGAATTTATCCCCATATCTGAATGTATATTTCAGCCGGACTAGTTCACCTTTGCTAGACTTGGTGATAGTTTTCTTTGGCATTTCCCAGCTCTCTATAAGCGGCCATACTCTGAATACTATATGCTCTTGAATTAAATCTCTGGTACCAATGAAGAAGCAGACAGTACCAAACGCCTTTTGGCATGCTTCGGCGGCTTCATCAATTTCAACCTTCAGCCTTTGGAGGCCAAAGTGAGACCATATGGGGCGCATGATAACCTTTTTGATGTCCTCCCTCGCTGTCAAGTCGTTCTTCACATAAAACCATTCTTCCATCCAATTTCCGGGCTATCTCTTCCGAAATGTTGGCACAAGGTGGCTGACGTTGGGACGGGCGATAAACCCGTAACAACCGAAGTTGTTATGATACTGTTCTTTCCCCATGGCCTTCGTCTCATACAGAAGTTCGTGCATGCTACAGAAGCACTTCACACTTGGTTCTATCCCTTGGCTTCTAGCTGCCCAGATGAAGACTCCCATCCTCAATATGGCTTCGGGGGTCAACTGATGAAGGAAAACTTGGTAGGTTTTCAACACTTCAACTACAAACCTGCTCAGCGGAAACCGAAGCCTAGCTTTGAAGAAGCTTCGGAAAATCACAACCTCGTTCTCCTCAGGGGCCGGGACGTTGTTGTCTCCGCCAGCCCTCATAATAGACATATCACGAAAGTACCTTCCCCTCATGTTTTCGAGGTGACTTTGCTTGATGGTAGATTTTCTGAAAATTGTATGGCTTGGTCTCCAGGGTCGATCCTCAGAATCTTCGCCCCCACTTTCTGCATCATAACTGTCACTGTCACCAGTATCTTCAGACAGGCCCTTCAGTATCTCCTTAGTAATCTTCTCTGTATTTGATTTTGCCATTGACTCGATAAATCCAGCAATGTAAGGATTCACAGTCTTCTTCTCCTCAAAAAGCTTCTCCTCTTCAGCAGGCTTCGTCTCAGTAGCAATCTTCTTGTCTTGAGACATTTTTTCCTTCAGAGATGATGAAAATGTGTCTTTCTAATCGAAGCTCAGAAAGATTTAAAAACTAGCAAGCGTTAGTGAGCAAGAGCTATGAAAATTGACAAAATAAAGCAAGTGGCACAAGCAGCGTACCAAATGAGGTCGGTGCGAGTTCTTATTTATACGCTCGACACGCTCCAAATTGGGGGGCCCCGTCTGTCATTGACTGTTGCTATTCTAGCAAAGGGAAGGTGTTTTTTCGGACCTTCGGCTTAAGGCCTTCGTCCATGTCGCAGTCTGAATTTGTTATCTTAAACAAATTAATACTGCGAGGGGATACTGTTGGGGGCCTTCATCCTCCGAAGGTCCTCAAAAACGTGATTTAACAAAATCTTCAAGTGTGACATGTGAACAGGTACCTTCGGACTCGGGCTAAAAGCATGTACGACGTAAAAAGCATGATCGTGACGAAGGTTGGAGTTGCTCCAAAGCTACGTGCAGGGGTGCTTCGGCTAAATGGCGGAGAAAGAAACCGACTTAAAGGGGAAAAGGCTATCTAGTCCTCATAGAATTGTCTATAAGCTAATAATAAATGTAAAGGGCATGAATGTAAATTCTCACAGGCTACGTCCTGTGCCTATAAATAGATGAACAGTACCCCTATACTGTTCACACTGACTGGTATTTGCTCGTGCGTCACGCTTGTGCTTTTACCTTCTGTTAAGCCGAAGGTACATATGTAATCTAGTTTTGTTTCTATTTTTCCATGATAATATAATGAGGACGAATTGATAATGCTATATAATTGTTCATGTTGTTTCTTGCATTTCATATGCTTCTCCTTTTATTAATATATACCGAGATGATGAAGGTATGTCCTTCATGACCTTTGTCTGAAGATCATTATATCCTAAGGAAAATAATGCTTCGAAGGACGAAGGGTGTTAACATTTAACATTTTATGTTGCCTTGTTCTTAATTCATAGCACTTGAGAACAAGTCCCCAACATACCATAAGGAGCTTCATAATGCCTCCGAAGAAGACCACAATGACCGGTTTTGTTCTCACTCTGGTGGATCCAAATCAATGTGAAAACACACTCCTTCGGGAGGAACAAAACTAGAAGAGGAAGGTCAATGACCCCCACCACAGGATGATGAACTTGATCAGGAGATCTGTAACCTCGAGACCATCCACCAACAAGTTGAGAAACACAAAGAAAAACGCTTCGACTTTCTCAACTCTAGAAGAAAATTAATGAAGCATATGAGCAAATGCGTAAAATTACACAACACATCAATCAATCAGACCACCAATACCATAAAAGGGATCTTCGACATGAAGGCCATAAGCATGAGGATCTTCGGCATCAAGGTCACAACCATGATGATCTTCAGAACGAGGACTACTCATGTGATGATTTTCTGTACAGTGATGCTTCTCCATTAGCTATGGAACTACAGGCCATGCCATGGCCTCCATTGTACAAACCACCCTAGTTACCAATGTACGATGGCCATTCAGAACCGAAGCAATTTCTAACGAGTTATGAAGCCAAAATATCATCAAATGGTGGCGACACAGTACTAATGGCAAAATCATTTGTCATGGCAATCAGAAGCGTCGCTCAAACATAGTATTCTTCCCTTTGGCCAACCACACTGACTTTAGGGCAGAAGCTTAGGGATATGCTCCTAGAAGCTTTTAGGGTTTTAAGACAAAGCCCATTATTGCTTAGGCCCTATTCCAATGCACCCAAGAACATGATGAGTATCTTTAGGCCTTTGTCCGAATATTCATTCGGCTTCGGGCTCAGGTGCCAACAGTTCCAAATGAAATTGTCACTAAGGCGATGACCAAGGGGCTTCGTCCAAGACAAGCTGCTCAATACTTTGCTAGAAAACCCCTTCAATCCTTAGAGAAGTTGCTTCAGAAGATGGATGAATATATCAAGGCGAATAATGATTTTCACTAAAGAAGGGAAGAGACCCAAAGGTACTCGAAGATGACCAGGGGCTTCGGAGTAAGGTTCCATCCAAAACATATCAGAAGCATTCACAATCCAAGCCAGCACGAAGACAAACATGGTCAATCTCAAGGGCAACAAAGTCAGCCCTATGAGTCAGGAACCCAACAACAATCCTCTTAGAGCAACTTCTACCCACCAGCTCCAAGAGGGAGGAAAGGAGGCCAAAGCTTTGGAGGAAGATTCAATACTTAACCAAGAAAGTTGTTTTGCCTTTTCTGTGGGGACAACAAGGGCCATACTACAAAGAATTGGCAAGTGACCATACAAAAGCAGAAGGAACTTGCCAAAGCATGACAAAGCCAGCTGAAGGAGGTCTTTCATACATCTTTGTACTACTCCCCCTATATTCTAGAACATGTTAAACATCAGCAATCGAAGCCACAACCTTCAGGCTCTTTTGCTTTGACAAGTCCATCAACAAGCCATTGGATGGTACCTGTGCCATTCATCCCAGGATCCTCGTACGAGCAGGCACCAGCTACCCAACCTGGGTTCACAGCACAAGAATGCTTCAACATGACAGAAGGGAGCCGTCTGAAGCTCGAACAGTGAACAACATGATTCTAGAGAATAGGCACATCTACTAGGGCTTGAGGGGCTGAGCCAAAGAGACAAAGTCAGGATTGACAATCAAAAATCTATTTGTAATTTTTACTTCCTTTTAGATTACTTTCTTTCAGTCTACCTTTATTACCAAATACAATAATGGATTATGCCCTTAAAAACTTGTACATGTAACTTTGAGGTTACAACATCGAGTGTAACAAAAGTATAAGGTGCCGAAGGCTCAAAAGTCGTTCCTAAGGCAATGCAGAGTCAAAGAAATCACCTAGTAAAGGTGAAAAGGCTCAAAAGTCACCCCTAAGGGAATATAGAGTAAGAGAAATCACATAGTAAAGGTGAAAAAGGCTCAAAAGTCGTTCCTAAGGGAATGAAGAGCAGAGAAAACACCTAGTAAAGGTGAAAAAGGCTCAAAAGTTGTTTCTAAGGGAATGCAGAGTAGAATCCAAAAGACCTTCAGAATGAAGGCATGATCATTCTTTTTATAAATTAATTACGATATGCCTTCGTTACAACAGCATCAACATTATACATCATGCATCATGACATGATACATAACATATTTTATAATCTCATACAAATATACCTTATTTTGAGAACCTATGAACATGATGTTACTTGGCAATTTTGGCAAGAGAGCCGAAGTAGCTTAGACTAGGCATACCTTCAATTACACTCATAATCTCAGCTCTTCATAATGCATGAAAACAAGGGAAGGTGTTTTTGCTTTCGACTCAAAAAAGGAAATATGTATTTATTTCATGCATCACAAAGAGTAGCATGACAAATTTATAAAGTATTAATATTATAATAATAATTACAAAAATGTTCTAATTTTCTCTCAGTACTTTTCAACAATTTTGTTAAAGACATTGCAAACTACATAATCAATATTGCCGAATAGTTTCAAGTAAATGGTTCATTTATTAGTACAACCAATACTCAAACTTATGCATCATTGAGTTGGCTATTATGTGCTTCTCCCATGTGAGTAAATTCTATAGTTTAATGAACATCATTGCCCTTTAGTGGCTGATATGGCCGATGAATCCTTTCTAATCATCGTGATAAGCTTGTGTCCCTATCCAAAAATAGGTCGAACGCTCGGGGGCAAGCACCCGATCATGGTCACCTATCCTGCATACGCCGGACGGTCCCGACACTAAGGCCGGATAGTTCGGGACAGTCACGGACAGTCCGACCATGAAGGCCAGATGGTCCGTGTATAATCAGAAGCAACAACGACCTCAGGCCGTCAAACCACAACGTCCTAAAATAGGTACTAGGGAGCAAAACACTTCCAGGACGTTAGGCCGGCTCAGCAGAGTGGGCCCTACTTTTAATCAGTTGCTTGCTAAATATATGGAGAAGGACATTCCACACAACCGACCACTAAAACAAACAAATTCAAAAGGGCGATCTGTACGAAAGCAAAAGCTGACTAAATCGGCCCAAAAAATGGTACAACCAAGACTGCCTCGTCATCCTCCTCTAGGGATGTCATGGTGCTTTCTAGTCTATTCATCGCTGATGTGTTGTCCTACTCAAGTGTGGGGCGGTACGGTGATGAATCTGTATTACTGGCTCAATCTATTTGTTTATTCGGGTTGGAGGGCACCACAAGTTTTGTCTATCGACATGTTGATCAAGCAGACATGGCCAAAGAAAATACAATCCGAAACGACCTCTGTGCATCAAATATTTATATTATTTGATCACAAAAGCCGATGACTTGCATTGAGCTGAGTTCTTACTTCGGGAACAAAATAACTCATGAGATCTATTGTTTCCGAAGTGCGCTAGTGCTTTTTGTTTGCCAAGCTCCACCAAAAGAAGGGGCATGTGTTGAGCACCAAAAGTGACAGACGGTCTGACCCTTAGGCCCGGACAGTTCGTACGCCCTGCGATCAGATTAACTCAGGCGATTATCTTTATCTCGTGTGTGGTTATTCATCTAATCATGTGGTATCTGTTGGTTATCGCCTAGGAACATGTCCTCCTCTCCTATAAATATAAAGGGATACAACCGATTGAGAACCCCGAATACATTCCAATCGAACTAATCTACGTTATTTACCTTTCCTGCTTTAGGAGTAGATGTAGCATAGTTCTAGTTATAGCTTTCCGCATATCCATTTGCGCCCTATTCGACTCTACGTCGTCTAGATCTATCTTGGTTGGCATGTCGACCCTAAGACGACCCTAGAATCTCACCCTAACGAGGTTCCTACCTTCCTAGTTATCTACTAGGAGGGTGAATCTATTTAGGTCTTCATCGCCGACCCAAATCCTTTATCCCTAGGCGACTCTACATTATCTAGGGGCGCCCCACCGGCCTGGAGCACCCTAAGGTCTCTCTCCCAAGGGCGGGATCTAGGTCCTAGAGGAGAAGACGTCCCTGTGCCATCGTGAACCGTCCGCTCCAAAGCACGGATCGTCCGGACAGTGCGCAGAGAAGACCCGCTCCTGTAGCAGGGTCGCAGACTGTCTGTCCTAGAGCCGTGGACAATTCGCCCCGCCGTAGGAGCACCGCCAGGCGACCCCATCGTAGACCACCGCGCCGTCCACCTCGCAGAGCCGAACTCAAGGTATTGCTCATCACGAGAAGGCACTAGGGTTCGTTGTTGTTTAGCACCAAATAGGTGGTGACCATCATGAAGGTGGTGTCCCACCTTTAGGATAACTATATTAGGTTGGTTAGATGGTTTAAGTAGCACTTCTCAGGTCCTGGGTTCGACTCCCCGTCACCCCGTGGAAGCGAATTTCAGGTTGTGGTTAAAAAAAATCCCCTCGTTTGTCCCACACAAAGCACAGGTCTAAAGCCCGGCTTCGGTCGCGATCGTTTTCACATGGGCTTCGATGTCGCTGTGTATGAGTAACACAAGGGTTCAGGAGTTTTCTTGGTCTATGTGAGAATGTCTTCTTGTTACAATACTCGGGAGCTGTTTTACCCCTCACAGGTTGAGTTTTTTTACATCAAGTAACCATACTCTTGGTTCCAAGGTTTTCTTTCAAGATCACATTCGAGATAGTGTTATTTGTCTTACATATTATTTATTATCTCACTCCTAAGGTCTCGACCATCTGTGGGTGAAACCTAGGGATCATCTTCAAGGTCCGGACTCACTACGAGGGCGACCTAGGGATGGTTAGTGTTTGTCCAAACAGGCGCCAACAAGTTTATTACATAGAAAAGCCTTATGGTCTACATATCACGCAAAAGGTTAGCACTTCAACCAGCATTAATCATTCTTCGCCTTGATAAACTTTTTAATAATGCCCATCATCTCACTTCCAGGGAATCGTCCAAGGCAGCCCCTCGCAGTGTCAATCTCGTTGAACTCACACACAGTGTCACCACTGAAAGCTTTAAGTTGATCAGGCTTGTGATCAAGTGATTCTATATTGTCAAGCGAATCTTCTCCGGATTTTACTGAAGGGAAGGGGAAAGCATCAAGCTGTGTATTTATAATATTATCAACCCCAACGGCTCCTGCATAATCTCTCAGTCTGCATATTGCAAATGGGACGGGTTCGAAGCTATGGTCACCATATTCAACAGGAGTAGAATGGTCTCCAGTGACACACAGAAAGTACTGGTAGTGCCCGGCATTTTCAGCTTCCCAAAGAAGCCTTGCAAGCTGACCAATAGCTCGATCAACAGCTTCTAGACCCCGTACCTTCAACTTGACAGCCTTATCATGACCAGCATCATCAATGGCCTGCAGTGACATTACAAGAGCTATCAGAATCACACTCAGTATTAGTAAAAAGAATCTGAATATGCATTTTACCTTTATGTGCAGGAACCCAAAGTCATATCCATTTTCTTTTCCAGCTTTGTATTCATCCTCTCCAGGCACAAAAACACGAGGTGGTGTACCCATAGGGGCAGATAATGCCTTGGCTATAGCTTTAGCTTTAGAAGTTAAGAGAGTACGGTAATCTCCAGTTGCTCCAGGTGCTTCAAGGATATCAATCCCCAGTGACAACCCCAAGCCAGCTATGATCTTAGTAGGAGCAACCATGCAAGGTGCAAGTCCATGCTTGGTTTCAAAGGCAGGCACCTAACAAAGCCACATGAAATTTCATTAAAAAGGAAGCTTTAGAAGTATCAAATTCAGTAGGGTAAATGCAGGCCATACCTTACGAAGCATGCCAAATCCAGAGAATGCATTTGTGAAAGTTCTTGAAAGACAAAACTAATCTTTCATATTGCTACTGCAGTATCATATAGGTCTACTATCAAAATTTTCACACTAACCTCAATCCGAATACCACAGCCTCGCAACAGCACAACGTTTGCGATGTTCTTCCCCTCAGCTGCACGCTGTGCATTGATGGGGTGAGAAACCAGTATGTGCGTTATCTCTTTAGAAAGCTCATTGATCACAGCTGCACTGTTTTTAGCTTCTTGTGAGTCATCCAAGGGTTCAGCCTTCAGATGCAAGCGGTTGTCCTTCAAGGGATCGGTTCCAGAAATGTTCCCACTCAGCTTTGGTCCTTTGACAACCACACCACATCTGTGCTCAGTAGCATATCTGCAGATAAAATGTGTGAATTACAGCAGCAACTAGACATCATACATGCTTGAAACAATGATGACGTTTAAGTGCTGCACCTTACTCTAATTTCATATTCAGGAAATGACGGAAGCCTCATCCCATCCAACGCCGCACAGAGGATAGGGCCTTCCTCTTCAAAATGCCGATCCGCCCTCCTGCTGATGATAACTCCAGTGCTCTCATCCAGTGTAGCGAAGTTTGACTGCAAGCGAATTGTGCATACAATTTAGTGGTAAAACACATTCATCAGTTGATACACATGCTATCGTAAAACATTAAATTTTGTCGAGGACAAAGAAGGAAAAACATAGGATGAAATACGCTTCTTTCCACACTATTGCCACCCAAATTCAATGGCCCAAGAAATTGATAAGTAGAGCTAGAGCCCAAGATCCAACAGAAAAGGTGGTCAAATTTAGTTACTGCATGCACATTCTTGAATGTTCCGAACTACTGCTCGACTTCTAACGAAACTGAGCTCCAATTTAACACAGCAAAACAAAACAGTCAATGATCTGAACAATTACTGCTGGCTATATCAGTGACAACAGAAGAAATCAGGTTTAGCAACAGAACATGCAGAGCAAGAATACACTATGATCTGAACTACCACTAACTTATAGGATGAATCTGAACAAACCAAAGCTACTCGAGCTGCAATTTTGTCTCCAAGTACGGGGTGCCACCTTGAAGGCGATGTCCCCGGGCGCCATGGCGAGCCCGGCGCCCATGGACTCGAATGCGCCGCGGCCGCGGTAGTACACCCGTGGGTCGTACCCGAGGAGCGATAGGTGCGCCGTATCGCTGCCGCAGGCGAGCCCCGGCTCCACGGGGTCCATGAGCCCGGTCACCCCGACCGCCGCCACCGCGTCCAGCCGCGGCGTGCACGCCGCCTCCAGTGGCGTGCGCCCGCCCAGCGACGGAACGCTCACGTCCCCGATCCCGTCCACCAGCACGAACGCCACGCGGCTCCGCCTCGGACCTCTCCCCTCCGCGCCTGCCATCGCCGTCTCCGCAGCCGCCGCAAAGGCCCCTCGCCTCTCTTAATTTCAGCTCTCTGCTGCTGCTTACGAGATGCCTCTGCCGCGTGCTGGTTCAGCCGCGGGTCGGGCCCGGGCACAGGGTTCACGGGCCGGTTTGGTCACTACAAGAACCGGGCGAGCCCGAGGCCCGGCCCCCAAATCTGCAACGCTTGGCGCTCGCTCGGCTCCGCCCTCTGCCCCCCTGCTCCGTCCGATCGCCGCGCCCCCTCGCCGCCGGTGATCGCTGGGGAGCCGACGAGGCCGGACGCCGGAGGTTCTCGCTCCCTCCTCTGTGTCTCCCTTCCTCCCGCGCGTCCCGCCTGCTCGTCGCGTGGCCTCCTGCTCGGGGGTTCCTCTCGCCGCAGAATTTGGCATGTGACGTGGGGCGAGGCCAACGAGGCGCAAGCGGCGGCGGCGTGGGGTTGATTGGTTAACTGGATTTCGAGATTGTTTTGTCTGGATTTTTTTTTTCCGAGGGAAGCGCGCGCTCCAGGTGAGACACTTGTAAACATAATTTTCGGTGTTTTTCCCGTCGGTGTCTGTCATTATTCGATCTAATTTTTTGGGCCAGTGGGAATCTGCTGTCGAGGTGCTGATTTGTGGAATCTTTGCAATGCCTCTAGACCTTTTTCCCCATTTTTTTTGGTTAGGAATGTGAAGTCTATTCAGAAATGTTTTTTCATGTTATAGTGGACATAGGGTGTGTTTGCCTAATGGTAAATGGTAGCATTTGTTTGTGACGATGGATTACTGGTTAGTAATGTGCACAGCATTGTTTTTTTAAACTCTAAAATATAACTGGTTTTGAATTCGGGGGACGCTCCGTAGTGTATGGGTAATACTAATATCACAACTTGCAGTACCAATGCTATGTCAGATTTGTGCTGTTTGATTTGTGGTAATACAAATGCTGGAGTTTTAGAATGTGGTGGTTGAACAGCCATTGTTTCAGCAGTTGTTTAGGTACTTTACTGGTTTCGCTTTCAAGGCTTGAAGAGATTGAATTGAGGGCCTGATGTGCCATTCAAAATAAACATTTATAATCACTGGGTCACAAGTGGGCCCAGAGCACAGGTCTTTTCTGGGGCAGGTCACATATTTCATTATGATGTTGAGGAACTGTAGTATTCTGTAGTGTCAAGCTGTAACATTTGTGTGCAGCTATGCTTGACTGCTTGTTATTTGAGTTTTGGGGTTAGGTTACATTCAAATTTGCATGGATTATTTTAATTTTGCAATTTGTGTGCACATGATTATCAATTTGTGTTGCAGCTGCATGGAGTTTATGTTGATGGTTGCTCGTTTGTCGTGGCAAATGCTAGAAAGAATATTGCTGCATGGTCTCCTCCAAACCTCACAGTAGGGTATCATTGGGATCAATCATTAAAACCTTAATGGGAAGAGATAGTTATATTCATGCAGGCTGTTATTTGGTGGGTGTTTGGTTTGAAGAGTCAATCTATTCTAGATGATGTAGTGTTGGTGCATCATGAGTTCATTTCACAAATTTAGTCCATTCCACAAATTTGGTGGAATGAACACATTACTCATATTATTATTAATTATTAGTCTATATAGAATGAAATAGTGATGGATCAACTCATTCCATTCCACAAACTAAACAAAAAAGTGAGGAGTGAGAAAATGATAGACTACATCTGGTAGAACTACGGATTCTACCGGGCAGATTGCGTAGATGGTAGGGAGGGGATTTGGTGGGACCAGGGTGGCGGCGCTGGGGCGCCGTCGTGATCCTGGCTGGGTTGCGCGCAGGGAGAAGATCACAGGAGACTCTGGCTCCCTCTGGGAAGCCAGAATAGATTGGAATTCTGCTTGTCTTTATTCCAGAGTTTACAGATCTATATAGAGCTATCTCAAGTCTATCTACTAACTTTGGATAAGTATAACTATCTAGATAGAGCTGATCTTTATCTACTAACTTTGGATAAGTATAACTAACTAGATAGAGCTTATCTATTAGCTATTGGGCCTTGGGCCCCACCTGGGCAGCCTTGGCCCTATTGCGCCTAACATAGGCTTGGCCATACATAACATCTCTCCCCGCCTTCTCAAACAGCTCGTCCTCGAGCTGTAAGTTGGGGTAAGCAGCACGGAACTCTTCAAGCTTTTCCCATGTGGCGTCATCTTCAGCCAGTCCACGCCACTGTACGAGAACCTGCCACACGCCCCGCCTAAGTTGAGCGCGAAGCACCTTGGCCGGCACAGGAAGCAGCCGACCATCCATCACTGGGTCAAGCGTCCCCGGAGTTACAGGAGGATCCCCACGATGCGGCTTCAGCAGGCTGACGTGGAAGACATCATGGATGCGAGCACCATCTGGCAACTGCAGGCGGTAGGCTACCGACCCAATCCTTTCCTGGACACGGAAAGGGCCTGCGTAGCGAGGTCCCAGCTTTCCCTTCGCGCGCGGATGGAGGGACTGAAAGGTGCGGTGTAGCAGGTGTAGCCACACCCAGTCGCCCACCTGGAACTGGACCTCCCGATGCCCGGCATCGTAATACTTCTTGGCGAGCTGTTGGGCCTGCAAAAGGCGCTGGCGCACCTCGGCCAACATCTCATCTCTGGAGCGTAGCATGTCGTCTGCGGCCTCAGTACGTGCCGTCCCTGGCGTGTAAGGTAGCATGGACGGTGGGGATCTGCCATAGACCACCTCGAAGGGAGTGGCACGCAATGCTGTGTGGTAGGAGGTATTATAGCAATACTCCGCCCAGGACAGCCAATCCACCCATGCCCGCGGTCGATCGCCGGTGACACACCGAAGATACATCGCAATAATTTTGTTGACCACCTCCGATTGTCCATCCGTCTGTGGGTGGAAGGCGGTGCTCATCTTTAGTGTCACCCCCGCCATCCTGAAGAGGTCGCGCCACACGTGCCCGGTGAAGACGGGGTCCCGGTCACTGACAATAGACAACGGGAACCCGTGCAGTCGTACGATGCCGTCGAAGAATGCCCGTGCTACGGACGACGCGGTGTAGGGGTGGCCGAGGGCGATGAAGTGGGCGTATTTGGAGAAGCGATCCACCACCGTGAGGATGACAGACTTGCCTGCCACCTTGGGCAGCCCCTCGATGAAGTCCATGGAGATGTCGGCCCACACCTGGGACGACACCTCAAGGGGTTGCAGGAGGCCGCCCGGCTGCTGCGCCAGTGTCTTGTTTTGCTGGCACGTGGTGCAGGTGCGCACCCAGTCCTGGACGAGCGCGCGATCATGTGGCATGTAGAAGTCTGCCCGTAGTCGATGGAGGGTTTTCTGGATGCCCTCATGACCTGCCGAGTGCGCCAGTGTCAGCACCTGGTGGCGCAGGTCGTCGTAGTTCGGCACGAAGATGCGTGTGCCGTGCAGGAGCAGCCCGTCGACGAGGCGCCATGGCGCAGCCAATACGCCGTCCCGCAGCTGCTGGAGGAGGTGCTGCCCGTCAGGTGCAGCTGCCAGCGCCCGCCTGATGTCGTCTAACAGGGAGAATGTCGGGCCCGAAATGGCCAGTGTTGCCATAGCCGTGTCCTCCACGGCAGCCTCCGAGTCGCGGCGGGACAGGGTGTCGGCCACGGTGTTCAGGCGCCCCGGCCTGTATTCCACCGAGAAATCGAAACCGAACAACTTGCTGGTCCACTGATGCTGAGGAACTGTGGACAAGCGCTGATCCAGCAAGAATTTGAGACTGTAGTGGTCAGTCCGAACAGAAAAGTGGCGCCCCCACAAGTATGGGCGCCAGTGACGGACGACCTGCACGAGGCCGATGAGCTCCCTCTCGTAGGCCGCCAACTTAAGGTGGCGGGCTGCAAATGGCTTGCTGAAGTAGGCGAGAGGTCCCGCGCCCTGATGAAGGACAGCACCGAACCCTGCACCTGACGCGTCACAGTCGACGACGAAGAGCTTGGTGAAGTCCGGCATCTGGAGCACTGGACTCGTCGTTAGGGCGTGCTTTAGGGCGTGGAAGGCTGTTGTCGCGTCATCGTCCCAGGCAAATGCGTCTCGTCGCAAGAGACGTGTCAGCGGGGCTGCGATGAGGCCGAAGTCTTTGATGAACTTCCGGTAGTACCCTGCTAGTCCCAAGAAGCCCCGGAGGCCTCGTGCAGACCGCGGGGGCGGCCAGGAGGCCACTGCCGCGACCTTGTCGGCGTCCATGGCGACCCCGCCCTCGGAGATGACATGGCCCAGATAGGCCACTGATGTGGCGTCGAAGGAACACTTGGAGCGCTTCAGGTGGAGGTGGTGTGCCTGCAATGTCTCGAGGACGATGCCCACATGCTGGAGGTGCTCCGCCCATGATGCACTGTAGATCAGGATATCGTCGAAGAAGACAAGCACAAACTTCCGAAGATATGGGCGGAGTACGTCGTTCATCAGGGACTGGAAAGTAGCAGGCGCGTTCGAGAGGCCGAACGGCATGACCAGGAACTCATAGTGGCCATGATGGGTGCGGAACGCCGTCTTGGCGATGTCATCGGTGTGCATCCGCACCTGGTGGTAGCCTGAGCGTAGGTCCAACTTGGAGAAGAAACGGGCTCCATGGAGCTCGTCGAGGAGCTCGTCCACCACCGGGATCGGGAACTTGTCCTTGGACGTCTTGGCGTTGAGGGCGCGGTAGTCGATGCAGAAACGCCACGAGCGGTCCGCCTTGCGAACCAAGAGCACCGGAGCGGAGAACGGCGACGTGCTGGGTCGTATGATGCCTTGTGTGAGCATGGCCTCACACTGTCGCTCCAGCTCGTCCTTCTGCAGCTGTGCGTACCGGTACGGTCGTACGGCCACCGGAGCTGTACCGGGCAGCAGGTGGATGCGATGGTCGTAGGGGCGGGCCGGGGGCAGTCCCGTGGGCTCGTCGAAGATGGCACCATGTTGCTGCAGAAGGACGTCCATGAGGGGCTGTTGGGCAGTGTCGACGACTGCCACAGCCAGCTGCTGCGGGGCAGGATGTTGCGTGGCCCGCACACCCTGCCAGTGGATGTGCCGGCCCTGGCGCTGGAACGACAGGGTCAGTGCTCGGAAGTTCCACTGGATGGTGCCCAGCGTCTCCAGGAAGTCCACGCCGAGGATGAAGTCGAAGCAGCCCAGGCGCATCCCGACGCACGTGATGGAGAAGGACTCATCGTTGATGATGACGGGGACGTCGCGGGCGATGCAGGCGCAGGGTAGGCGGTCACCGTTGGCCACCGTGACCCGAAGGTGCTCGCCACCCGCCATAGCTCATCCGAGGCGGCTCATCGTGTCAGCGTTGAGGAAGTTGTGGGTTGACCCTGTGTCCATGAGCGCGAGTAGTCGCTCGCCGTTGATGGTGACTGGTAGCAACAGCGTCTTGTCCGTCCGGATGCCCGCCAGCGCGTGTAACGAGACCACCATCGCGTTGGCTCCCGTGACGTCTGGGGCGGCCGGCTCCTCAAGGGGGTCGACCCCACCCTCACCGGATGCCTCGTCGAGGAAGTCGTCGACCTCCAAGTAGAACAGCCGCTGGCAGACGTGTCCCCGAACGTAGGGTTCATCGCAGTTGAAGCAAAGCCCCTGCCGGCGCCGCTCCTGCTGCTCGCCCGGGGACAATCGGCGAAACGGGCGTGTCGGAGTCGTACTATCGCCTGGCGTCGTCGTACCGGTCGGTAGAGCCCCGGGCGGTGCTGGTGTCACACGACCCGAGCCCTGCGCCCGTTGCGGTGGTCGCGACCCGCGCTGCTGGAATGGGGGCCAGGCCACCGCGCGCCGTTCGAACGCCCGTGCCAGGTACATGGCAGTTTGTAGATCCTGCGGTTCGCGCAGCTCAACGTCCACCCGCAAGTACTCGGGAAGGCCGCCCACGAATAGCTCCGTCTTCTGCATGGGGGAGACGTCTCGAGCTCGACACAGCAACGCCTGGAAGCGGTCCGAGTACTCCTGGACCGTGGACAGGAAGGGGAGGCGTCCCAGTTCCGCAAGGCGAGAACCGCGCACTGCTGGACCGAAGTGAAGGCGACACAGCTCGGCGAAGCGATCCCAAGACGGCATGCCCTCGTCCTGTTCCAGGGCATAGTACCACGTCTGTGCCGGCCCCTTAAGATGGTACGAGGCCAGCCACGTGCGATCCGAGGCTGGCGTGCGCTGCCCCCGGAAGAACTGCTCACAATGATTTAGCCAGTTCAGCGGATCCTCGGAGCCATCGTATGTGGCGAAATCCAGTTTGTAGTAGCGTGGAGGCGCGCGCGCCTCAGCGCCCCCGTAGGCTGCGGTCTCCACGTCGTCGTCCTGAGGCAGCCCGTGGTACGGTGACCACGCTGCTGTCGCTGCGGGTACGTGGGGGCGCAAGGGCGCCCGACCTAGGAACAGGGGGCCGTCGCCGCCTCCTAACAGCATCCCGGGAGGCCCACCGACGGTGCTGCTGGGTAAGGAAGTCGTGAGCGCCGGTCGCGGGAGTGCCTTAGAGTACACTGGTGGTGAAACCGTAGGCGCGCCCTGTGCCCAAGATGGGATGGGGGATGGGGATGGTGGGAAGCGGATCATATGGATGGGGGCTGTGGTCGGTGATGCGGTGGATGAAGGCCCGGGGTCGATCGGCATGCCGTACTGGTAAGAAATTGGTTGCCGGGCGAGTGGAGGGAGTGGCGCAGGTGGCTACGTGGGTGGGGGCAGTGCGGCCGGCGGTGGCTGCGCTGTCAGGGACGGGTGCGGCGGCTGGGGTGGATGGGCGGCTTGTGGATTGGGGAAGGGGAGGTGGCCTGTCAGCATGGCGTTCATGGTGATCTGCATATCGCGCACGGCGTGGCTAAGATCCGCCAAGGACGCCGCGATCTGGGCCGGTGTGAGCGCGGGGGCGGCCTGCTGGTTGATGGCCGCGCCGGGAGGGCCGAGCGCCATGGCCTCCGACGATGCAGGGACCGCGGCCAGGGAGATGATTGGCGCTGCGGGCGGGCTTGAGGCCGGCGGCGGCTGCTGTCCCGGTGACGGCGACTTGGAGGAACTCATGATCGTCGAGTGCTCTGATACCAGATTGGTAGAACTACGGATTCTACCGGGCAGATTGCGTAGATTGTAGGGAGGGGATTTGGTGGGACCAGGGTGGCGGCGCTGGGGCGCCGTCGTGATCCTGGCTGGGTTGCGCGCAGGGAGAAGATCACAGGAGACTCTGGCTCCCTCTGGGAAGCCAGAATAGATTGGAATTCTGCTTGTCTTTATTCCAGAGTTTACAGATCTATATATAGAGCTATCTCAAGTCTATCTACTAACTTTGGATAAGTATAACTATCTAGATAGAGCTGATCTTTATCTACTAACTTTGGATAAGTATAACTAACTAGATAGAGCTTATCTATTAGCTATTGGGCCTTGGGCCCCACCTGGGCAGCCTTGGCCCTATTGCGCCTAACATAGGCTTGGCCATACATAACAACATCATTCGATCATTCCTCGAACCAAACACGCTATTAGTCTCTCTCCTCCCCTTATATTGTATTATGAGGCCATATGATTTTTTTAATCATAATGTATCTTTCTTTTCACAGAACATAAAGTCCTATTTGGTTTCGTTTTAGATGCATCTGCTTTCAATAGTCAAAATGAGAGACCGCTCTCAAAACAGAAAAAAGAGAGATGCAATTGACATTGGCTGTAATAATAAAGCCATATGGGTAGAGATTTTTGGTTGACATTTTAGCAATTGCATGTTTGCAAAGAATTTTGGTGGCTATGTCATTTCCATTCTGTATTATGTGATAACAATTAGGCCTGACAATAATGTGCTCCGCTATGTCACTTAGATCCTACTACTATAGATGTTTCGATTATATGTCACTTATGCCATGTAACACAGGTGACTGCATTGTAGGTTCATTTCCAAAATGGTTTGCATGGTGGGGAATTTTAAAATGTCTTCTGTGTTGAAGCTTGTAATGATGGAAAATCACGCAACACCAGGTAAAGTATAGTTAAGATTTTAGCCTCTTTTGACTTTCCATTTAGCCTGTGACTTTCATGGATAATACTTTAATAGAGGCTTTGAGACCTGTGTCCAGAGTAAAATAAAGAGAAAATTATATTGCACAGTTAAGATGGAAATTTGATATGCATCAATAAAATTGATAAATTATACTAGAACACAGTGCAACTTCTATATATTATTATTTGTAACTTGGATATGTAGCAAAAATAATCAATATTACTAGATCCTTGCAAATAGAAGGGGGAAATAATAAAATCTAGAAAAGAATAATAAAAGGGAGCTTTGAAATGAAATATTATTTATATACGGACCTTCTATGGATTGAAAAGACCGTTTAATCTGTTACTGGATTTCATTATATTTGATTCAGCTCCTCAGTGCAGGTATGTACTGTTTTCAGTATCATGTTTATTTTATGTTCTGAAGTAGAAATGCCTTTGTAGGGCCATAAATACTTTGTCTTTTACTGCATTCAGGTTTCTGGATTTGTTTTTACCAAGGTTCAAGAAAACCTAGGCGCTAGGCACACGTTATCCTACTGACTAGCGTCTAGGAAGATTAAACGTAGATTAAGCGTGATTAATCGTTTTTGTTTTTTTTTAAGTTTTTGTGCTGCAGAGAGCAAGATCAGCAGTAACTAAGTACTAAGTAATAATAACACAACTACTAAGTAGTGATACTAGTGAACCTACCTTTTACTGTTCCGCACATTTATTTTTGACATAAGTTGCTTTCCTCCTTGGCTTCTTGCAAGTTGCTTCCAACAGCAGCTGATCATCAAAGAGAGACAAGTTAATAATCTGAAAACTATACAATCAGATAATTTGGAAAGAGTAGAAACTCATCTGAGGGGCAGCTCAATATTGTACATGCACAGCCAAGCTTGCAAACAACAGGGCAACATCACAAGTCAAAGGATCACAAGGAATACAGAAAACACTCACAGTTCATCACATGCCTTAATGGTCCACAAATTAAATAGCAGTACAGCACACAATAATTGTTTTATGGTCCACACACATTAGGATAAGTAAATAACTAGATATTAACTACACGGCGCCTAGCGCGTGCACACCGTGTCTAGGCGCGCCCAGCGCCTAATACTGCGCCTAGTCCATAAACGAGACGCTAGACCTTCGTTAGCGTTTAATCGAGATTAATCTCCGTTTAATTGTGTTTTTTCGAACCTTGGTTTTTACGAAATGTTGATAATGTGGCCTGTATAGTGCAATATCAATGTTCTTATTAATCCACTTTAAAAACATATATAATTATTGTGTACATATTATCTTGGTTTACTGGTACTTTGATAACCTTCAGATTCTCATCATATGCATGCAAAGCAAAAAAATGATTGTGATGTCTTTTGGTCACATGTGCATGGATAGCTTATGGTTGATCATTGATCATTTGATCGTTATCCAATATTTTATTCCTTGAGTTTCTTTTTGTCTCTGGAGTGAACAAAATATTGGGACTGGTACTGAGATGATTCTGCTTGTTGGGCGTTTGAGCATGAAAAGAATTTGCTCTGTCACTTTTGGCAGATGACGTGATCCATGAGATGACTGCTGCACAGGTCCTACAGAAGCAACTGTTTGATGCACACGAACCAAATTTACTGGATGAAAATGGTAAGCTCCATTTGCTGAACCATAGATTTCAGTTACTTTCTATAATATCTACTCTGTAGTACTGCCGGTCGAATGTACCTGGTGGAACAGGTAGGCATTTTAGTGCCTCTAGCTTCTGCCTCATATCATACTCCCTCCGTCCCAAAAAGAATGCAATTATGGGATTCACACTAGTCAAACTAATTTAAATTCGACCAGTTTTATAGTGAATAATATTAACATTTATGTCTCTAAGACTCCAACTAAGTTTACTTAAAAATATAGTTCATAACTAATTTAATGATACCTATTTGGGAGAAACTGTCACGCAATTAAGATTTTTTATGCAATCGCCATGCAATCAAACCACCAAAAATCATGAAAATTTCTCAAAAAAAATTGTAGATGTACTTCATTATATACTCTACCAATGTATCAAATTCAAGTCCTAATTCATCCTATGTTACAAGATATAAAAAATGAGAAAATTTTGTCCAATATGAAGAATTAAAAAATGATAGAACTTTCTCTTTTTATATCTTTTAACATAGGATGAATTAGAACTTAAAATTTGATACATTGGTAGAGTATATAATGAAGTACATAGAATTGCTATTTGTCACCCTAGGTGATGATCACCTCACTCTAAAATGACTTAACAAATTTATAAGTTATTCGTGATCTTTGTAAGTCATTTCAAGGTGAGTGATCATCACCCTAGGTAACAAATAGCGCTGCCCATGAAGTATATATATATATATAGTTTATATATTAAGAGCCCTGGGCTTCCAATAATAAAGGAAGCCCAGGCTAGTCAACATGGGCATTTTGGTTGAACCACACTGAGTCAACTGATTATAGTCACGGCGCCGTTACCCCCGTCAACCAGCCACCTCTCCCACGTTTCCTGTTTCTAAAACCGTACTCGCGCATTCAACGGAGATAAACCAGCGTCCATTTGAAGAAAACCCCAGCCGCGCAGATTTTCCTTTCGTGGGAGGCGACTCCCCAGGCGATTTCAGCGCCTCCAAACCAGCGCAGCGCCAATCCACCGCCGCTCCAATCCAGCGCCATTCCATTACTCCTTACATCCTTCAATCTCCCAGCATTGGAGCCGATTCAAGAAGTTCCAGGTAATCCAACATTGAAATACCCCGAGTTTGCCGTCGATTTTTTGAGCCCTATCGGTCGATTTGAAGTGGATTTGATGGTAACCCTTATTATCCAGCTAAATGTGTGATTTGTATCCGCTTATACATCACTATAATCGGGTCATTGCATCGCGCATTGCATCTTTTTTTTGTTTAGGAGCCCCGATATTAGGGTATGTGTATTTATTCTGTATTCCTACTATCGCCCGACATTCTGTATTTAGGCAAAAGGCTGTGGATTAGGTATTTACTGATTAGTTAGCAGATAGTACTTTTATACAACCCAAGTAACATATATATGCTGTTTGTATGTAATATATATGCATATCTTCAGTTCTGTTTATGCACATTCACCTGAGTCATTTGTTTACACATTTGGTTTATTATATATGCATATAGTCAGTACTCTTTATGCACATTTACTTTAATGATTTGTTTTCACATATATTTTATTATCAAATATGCTTATTTGTATTTGATATATATGCATATCCTCAGTACTGTTTATGCACATTCACTTGAGTCATTTGTTTAAACATTTGTTTTATTATACATGCATATAGTCAGTATTCTTTATGCACATTTGCTCTAACGATTTGTTTTCACATCCATTTAATTATCTAATATGCTTATTGTATATCATTTATATGCATATCCTCATTACTTTTTATTCAATTAAATCATTTTGTGTACACATCTGTTTTATTATATATAAAATATACCCATTGGATTTGATATATATGCATATTGGCAGTAATGTGTATGCTCATTCATACACAAGTTTGTGAACATATATTAAGCATATTTGAATTGTTCTATTTACTTGCATAATTAGTTTACACTCCTGTTCATTATATATAAATACATACAGATACTGTTATTTAAGCAAATGTTATTTAAATATTCATGTTATTTGAGCTAAATGTTTTTATTACTATGAACCAGTTATTAAAATATGTTGTATAGTTAGTTGATGCATAAAGGCTCTTATTTTATCCTGATCCATTTACAATTATATGAAATATTAAATCAATCTTTATGCTTGTATATAACAATTGCTCATTAAATGATCTCGCATAAATGTAAAAGGTAGTTTAAGTCATGTAATTCCATTTAGCATTATATAGTATGCATTTCAGATAGTTATAGTAAAAATTAGTTTTTTTCTGGCATATATTCTTGCATAAATCAAAGTATTTAAAAACAACTTCCTTTTTCTACAGATTTATTCAGTATTTAGTCATGAAGTCTGTTGATCGCCCGCCCAGTAATCCAAAAAGATTAACTATTGAATCCAGTCAGGAGGTTTTTTCAATTGACATTTCCAGACGTACAAGATCCAGCAGCTCAGCTCACCAAGATGATATTCCTCAAAATCAGGAACAGAATGAGCCACAGCCAGCCCCAATCCATCGTGTTCGCAGAAAGGCTTTAGCTTGTCGTTTAAAAAGAAAACCTCCTGCTCCAGCTGCTCTCTCTGACGACGACTTCATGGATGCTCCATCGTTAAAGCGTCAATTCA
Organism: Zea luxurians; assembly: GCA_029449295.1. NCBI lineage: Eukaryota > Viridiplantae > Streptophyta > Magnoliopsida > Poales > Poaceae > Zea > Zea luxurians. The sequence continues at coordinate 9,726,539 of JAOPSE010000041.1, read as the reverse complement.
GATCTGCATCACCTTCTCCTCCAGACCAAATCAGCTCAAAGAAGTTAAAAGTACCTTCTCCTCAAGTTCCGACCGTGAAAAGAAGCCCAAAATATAATATCATTGCAAAAAAAAAACTCTCCTAAAAAGAAGTCTCCTGTCAAATCACAGGTAATATTTATATATTTTATGTTTATTCATGTGTTAATCATGGTGCCCAATCAATTTTGAATTTTCCCCCACTTTACATTTATGTATATTATTATCAACAAATATGGTGTTTACTTTTTTTAGTGTTATAGACTAGTTATTTACAAGCATGTAATAAATATAGTATCATTAGTTCTACCTATATATATACTTTCTGTATTAATGCATATTCATTTATGCTTCCAGAAATTGAATATCCGATGCATTCCCTTTGATGTTATTGTATCATCATGGATAATGAGCGATCGGCAGCGTGATGTCGTCGCTAGGTTAGGATTTTCTAGCATATTTGATTTGCGAACTGATGCATTGGAGAGCAGATCACTTATCAGGTGGTTGATGGACAAATTAGATCCAAATGACATGACCATACGCCCAGGGGCTGGCAAAGAACTTAAGATAACAAAAGACACAGTTCATCTATAAAAGACACAGTTCATCTATTTATAGATGAGCTGTGTCTTTTGTTATCTTAAGTTCTTTGCCAGCCCCTGGGCGTATGGTCATGTCATTTGGATCTAATTTGTCCATCAACCACCTGATAAGTGATCTGCTCTCCAATGCATCAGTTCGCAAATCAAATATGCTAGAAAATCCCAACCTAGCGACGGCATCACGCTGCCGATCGCTCATTATCCATGATGATACAATAACATCAAAGGGAATGCATCGAATATTCAATTTCTGGAAGCATAAATGAATATGCATTAATACAGAAAGTATATATATAGGTAGAACTAATGATACTATATTTATTACATGCTTGTAAATAACTAGTCTACAACACTAAAAAAAGTAAACACCATATTTGTTGATAATAATATACATAAATGTAAAGTGGGGGAAAATTCAAAATTGATTGGGCACCATGATTAACACATGAATAAACATAAAATATATAAATATTACCTGTGATTTGACAGGAGACTTCTTTTTAGGAGAGTTTTTTTTTTGCAATGATATTATATTTTGGGCTTCTTTTCACGGTCGGAACTTGAGGAGAAGGTACTTTTAACTTCTTTGAGCTGATTTGGTCTGGAGGAGAAGGTGATGCAGATCTGAATTGACGCTTTAACGATGGAGCATCCATGAAGTCGTCGTCAGAGAGAGCAGCTGGAGCAGGAGGTTTTCTTTTTAAACGACAAGCTAAAGCCTTTCTGCGAACACGATGGATTGGGGCTGGCTGTGGCTCATTCTGTTCCTGATTTTGAGGAATATCATCTTGGTGAGCTGAGCTGCTGGATCTTGTACGTCTGGAAATGTCAATTGAAAAAACCTCCTGACTGGATTCAATAGTTAATCTTTTTGGATTACTGGGCGGGCGATCAACAGACTTCATGACTAAATACTGAATAAATCTGTAGAAAAAGGAAGTTGTTTTTAAATACTTTGATTTATGCAAGAATATATGCCAGAAAAAAACTAATTTTTACTATAACTATCTGAAATGCATACTATATAATGCTAAATGGAATTACATGACTTAAACTACCTTTTACATTTATGCGAGATCATTTAATGAGCAATTGTTATATACAAGCATAAAGATTGATTTAATATTTCATATAATTGTAAATGGATCAGGATAAAATAAGAGCCTTTATGCATCAACTAACTATACAACATATTTTAATAACTGGTTCATAGTAATAAAAACATTTAGCTCAAATAACATGAATATTTAAATAACATTTGCTTAAATAACAGTATCTGTATGTATTTATATATAATGAACAGGAGTGTAAACTAATTATGCAAGTAAATAGAACAATTCAAATATGCTTAATATATGTTCACAAACTTGTGTATGAATGAGCATACACATTACTGCCAATATGCATATATATCAAATCCAATAGGTATATTTTATATATAATAAAACAGATGTGTACACAAAATGATTTAATTGAATAAAAAGTAATGAGGATATGCATATAAATGATATACAATAAGCATATTAGATAATTAAATGGATGTGAAAACAAATCGTTAGAGCAAATGTGCATAAAGAATACTGACTATATGCATGTATAATAAAACAAATGTTTAAACAAATGACTCAAGTGAATGTGCATAAACAGTACTGAGGATATGCATATATATCAAATACAAATAAGCATATTTGATAATAAAATATATGTGAAAACAAATCATTAAAGTAAATGTGCATAAAGAGTACTGACTATATGCATATATAATAAACCAAATGTGTAAACAAATGACTCAGGTGAATGTGCATAAACAGAACTGAAGATATGCATATATATTACATACAAACAGCATATATATGTTACTTGGGTTGTATAAAAGTACTATCTGCTAACTAATCAGTAAATACCTAATCCACAGCCTTTTGCCTAAATACAGAATGTCGGGCGATAGTAGGAATACAGAATAAATACACATACCCTAATATCGGGGCTCCTAAACAAAAAAAAGATGCAATGCGCGATGCAATGACCCGATTATAGTGATGTATAAGCGGATACAAATCACACATTTAGCTGGATAATAAGGGTTACCATCAAATCCACTTCAAATCGACCGATAGGGCTCAAAAAATCGACGGCAAACTCGGGGTATTTCAATGTTGGATTACCTGGAACTTCTTGAATCGGCTCCAATGCTGGGAGATTGAAGGATGTAAGGAGTAATGGAATGGCGCTGGATTGGAGCGGCGGTGGATTGGCGCTGCGCTGGTTTGGAGGCGCTGAAATCGCCTGGGGAGTCGCCTCCCACGAAAGGAAAATCTGCGCGGCTGGGGTTTTCTTCAAATGGACGCTGGTTTATCTCCGTTGAATGCGCGAGTACGGTTTTAGAAACAGGAAACGTGGGAGAGGTGGCTGGTTGACGGGGGTAACGGCGCCGTGACTATAATCAGTTGACTCAGTGTGGTTCAACCAAAATGCCCATGTTGACTAGCCTGGGCTTCCTTTATTATTGGAAGCCCAGGGCTCTTAATATATAAACTATATATATATATATATATATATATATATATATATATATATATATATATATATATATATATATATATATTCGTGACTTTTAGTAGTTTGATTGCAATACGATTGTACGTAAAGCTTGATTGCACAAATGTTTCTCCCTACTTATTTTGTATCATGAACGTTAAACTTTTTTTTGGGTATAACTTCGGTCAAACATTGAACTATTTGACTCCTCAAAACGTGAGAATTGCATTCTTTTCGGGGCTGAGGGAGTATGTGTTTATTTGTTACCTTGAGATTTCACTGCCATGTTTATTTTACCTTCAATGTATACTGTTGTGTTTTACTCTGTCTTTTTCACATATGTTTCTCGTATTTCAAATAGCTGTAATCTGTAGCTTCAACTTACCTGTTGATGTCAACCACAGCTTAGCTTTTTAACTTTTCCAGTAACTTTGTGCAGATATGCATATATTTGGATCAAAACCGATGGCTGACCCATTGGACTTGGTAACTTTGATGAATCTACCTGTATGATTTCCCTTTTCACATATGGCTGATCCACTGGAACAAAATCTTATCTTTTATTGAAGGTCTGCTGTAGTACTTGCAAGAAGCCAGTCAAAGCCAGCCAATATGCAATTCATACAGGTGCTGTTAATTTTTTTTCTATTACATTATTTAGGTGTAAGTACTTCTGTTCAATCTGCTCAGTTTTAGGTGTTAAAACATAGGTTTAATCTTATTATGTTTGTGTAATTCATCACCAATCTTGCTGTGAACTTGTAATCCAAAAATTCGAAGTTATAATATATGTGAACCCATATTTCCAGCACATGAACTAATATTTTACAATTTGTATGTGCGAAAAGCCCCAATCTATTGCTGTTTACATCATTTAGCTTAATCAATGACTACTGTAATTTGCTTACTGTTTGATACACCTGCCTGGAAAAGCTGGTGTCATTACCATTCCAAGCATCTCACTTGCTCAACTGATGAATATCTTAACCGAAATGTGATGAATAGTCAAATACTCAAATCCCTTATTTGATCTTTTTAAGGTACAAATTTTTGTGTTACTTGTTTTATTACTACCACATTGTAAGATTAATGCTGTCCTAGAACATGTGATGCAGACCTTTGGAAAATTTTGCGATGAACATGCTGCATGCACCTTTCGTAAAAAATGGTGTTTAGTCTTTTTTTTGGCTTTTTCATTGAAACTTTGTTTATTGTGCAGGGCAATGTAGTTCAGGGAAGGTAAACACAAATGGTCCAGTGGGTGTGGATCATGCCAATCCTACAAAGCCCCTGAAGAAGGGCAGAAAAATAAAGTTGATAAGTAATGGAAGTATCCTATTGTTTATGAGGCAGCCTTTTTGTTCTCGTTTACTGTTACTTTTACCTGCTGTTATTTGTGTTCATATGTAACACTCCAAATTTTCTTTTGTTAAATGGACTCTAAATGTTTGTGGATCTTCAGACGTTTGCTGCCTTGACATCTTATATAGATCAAAAAGTTCACATAAAAGTGAAAGCAAAATCTCAAACTGAAAGCAAGAACATTGCCAATAGTTTCGAGTTGGACAATGGACATGTCACTAAAGTACAACCTATAGATTCCACAGGTGATCAAAGTGCTGCTTTCTGTCGAATTGTTATCAATATCGTATCATTTAATCCTCCTTTGTTCTCGCTGACTTTCTCTAGGGTCATTTGACCTGTGTATCTAGTGTTTAAATGATGAAGGGCAGGTCTGGTGCAGCGGTGATAGCTGTCTTACAGAGTTACCATGTCGTGGATTCGAAGCAGCCTCTTCGCATTTGCGGAGGCAAGGCTTGCTCATGTGGGAGCCTCTGGCACTGGGTTTGCCCTTTTTTATCTAGTGTTTAAATGATATGGTTAGTATAGCTACTATGGGCATGAAGAAGTTTTGTGTATCCACATTAGGTTGTGCTGTCTAGTTATATAAGTTTGCGGGACCATTTCATTTGCATGTTAAGATAAAACCAGTGTTATATTTCCAGGGATAATACATAGGAAACTAATGCCCTCTTGGATATGTTTTGTCGAAACAATGAAGTGTGTGGGCTTTTCTCGGCCAAAAGATGAATGTTTCAGCTGATAACATGATATCTTACTATTGGGTTTCATTTTTTTATTGTAGTTTTTATTTACATGCATCTTTGGTTTGTAGGGCTGGGCCTGTCTGTTGATAGTTCAGCTACTATCAATGTGCCTAAAAATCATCCCAGAGGTATTGATTGCTTCTCAGGTGTCCTCTGCTCCCTCCTAGAGATTGTCGAGCTGCATGTTATCCCATGCTTGTGTTTTTTCATGGTTGGACAAAGTAGGCATGTTATGGTCTGCTTTCTCCTTTCTTGGATTAAAGCTAAGCTAAGCAATTTTTAGTGGTACTAGATAGACAATGTTCTAATCATTTCAGTGACATGGGCTCCATCCACTCGCTACTTTTTTTCTTTGGCTCAATTGAACTTCAAGTGAAAGGGTATTTTGAATGGTTTCCTTTAACTGGGGATGAAAGGTTCTCTGATATATTGCATCTCAGTAACAAGGAAAAAACAAAATAAATGGTTTCCTTAGAAAATTGTTTGTTTTTGCTTACTGAGTCAAGGTTAATTTTTACACTCAGTTTGTCTGTGAAGGAACCTTGCCTGCATAGTTCTAGTATTCTATCCAGTTGATGGGTGTGAAGTCAGTAACCATAGAATAAGAAGGGAGGAACTCCCAGAAAATTACTTTTGCCTATCCAATTAAGATTTAATGTTTAAAGTTGGTCCATAACGGAACCTTCACGGCATGTCTATGCAGCATTATCAGAAGGCTTACCTTCACTCCTTCAGTGTTCTCCTTTTTCTACCTGAGACTTAATTTGGATGTTCATCCAATTTCCCAAATGTTGCATTCACATGAGGATAATATATCTTGTTCAATTTTCATTGCGCTGTAACCTCTGACCGTACAGTGTTTTGATTTCTATTTAATTTATATCAGATGCGCCAGTTCCTCTTGCAACAAAAATGTATCATTCACAGGGCAACTACCGTCTTCGATTTGAGCTTGGCCAGCTTTATCGCGAATCATGTGTGCAGCATTTGAGTGGCCACACAACTCCAAACGTGTCACATGAGAATGGATTGATGGCATCATCACGGTTTTCTTCTTGTGGCAACTCAGCATTGCCTACTCAGAAGAGCCTTGTTCCTCAAACAAAGGTTTGATGCCGCCCTCAGCTCATTGGCAGGATAGTTTTTCATGTTCTCTTACTGATGATGCATTCTGCTATGGTGCTTCTCATCAGCCTCTCGCAAACCCTCAGCAATTAGCAGCAAGCAGGCCTAACCAGTCACAAGGAACAAAAACTGAGAGAGCAAGTGCAGAAGCATCTGCAATTAAAAATGAAGGTTCACGATCCAGATGCAATAAAGCTACCATTCCCCATTCGAGAAACAAAGGTTGGAAATGATATTTTGCTCTTCCGCTTCATGTAGTATGTGACTTCATTCATTGAAAATTTTTAAGTTGCTATTCAGTTGTGTTAGTTATCTATAACTGGGCCAGGGAACTTATGTAAAGTTAAAGAATATTCCAGTGAAACTATGTTAACTATATATCAACTGGAAGTTCAAAATACAGCTCTATGAGAGAAAATTTACAGCCCATACTTTTGTTCTGTTCTAAGCAAAGTATATTACAGTTTTCAGCTTTGCAAGAGTCCGATTGACCCTGTAGTTACATGGCTTCAGGCATGCAAAAATGTCATCTCATCTTTTTTAGTTTACTGAGGCCCCGTTTGAATGCACTATAACTAATAGTTAGCTAAAAATAGCTGTAGACATCCAAACAGCCTGCGAAAGGGCCTCTAGCCTAGTGGTTAAGGACTTCTGAGTAGCACCTCCAAGTCCTGGGTTCGATTTCCCTCGGGAGCGGATTTTCAGGCTTGGTTAAAAAAATCTCCTCGTCGTGTCCCATCTGTTCTCGGGTTACGATGTCCTATGCGCCACCCTCCGGTTGGGCCGTTGCAGAGTGGATAGTTGACGCCGGCCCGTTAGTGATGGGGCCAGGGTTCAGAGATTTTCTCGGCCGGGACCATTGTTTCGGTCTCTTCTTAATATAATACCGGGAGGACAATCTTTCCCTCCCCGGCCGAGGTTTTTTTTTTGACATCCAAACAGCCCAACTAATAATTCAGCTATTAACTATTTTTAGCAAATCAGCTAATAGTTAACCAACTGCTATTTGTTAGCTAGGTAATTCTACTAGTAACTTTTTAGCAGCTAACTATTACCTCTAGTTCATTTAAATAGGGCTTGGATGGCTCCTGCACCACTCTGATGGCTAGGAACCATCTAACGTAAAAAGGATGTGTTGGAGTATTATCTACTAGTAATTATGTAAAATTTGTTCTCCAGGCAGCAAGAAGACGCAACAGCAACCTAATGGACGTGTTCATGCGATCAAGTTCCCAGTAGAGTAGCCCATTCGTAGGTATGCCCCCTATTGGCTTTACTTTCTTGAACTCAAATCCTGCCGCACATTTCGTGGCTCGACATAATGAACTTACGCTGATTGATTTCACAGGTAATTTATTGGTTAAGTGGAAGTGTCTCTTCTGGTGAACAGTCTCTTCTTTTCTCCTTTCCAAATGAAATTGGTTATTGTCAGGATTGTTCTAATTTGGACTGTCCCGATCCGAGGTTGTTTTGGTAAGTCAGGATATCTAAAATTCATGGCATATGTTTTTTTTGACCGGTAATTCACGGCATATGTTATTGTTATACTGTCGCATAATTAACATGGTTTCGTCTGTTTTCGCCTAGGTTCGCCGGCCATTGGTACTAGAAGCTAACAGCACTAGTTGTAGCACTGACGATGAACTTACCTGTAAATATGGCCACAGAGGCCTTGGCTTCTTCCTGCCGAAGGTCGTGGACCTGATGAACATTTTGAATGTAGCCTTCATCTTTTGGGCATTGAGTTCTAGTTGATTGATGTTTGTGTTTGATTCTTGCCCTAAGTTTAGCTTTCTAGCCGGCGATTGAACCGTTTTACGGGCTACCGCTGCCAGCTGCCGGTGGATGAGCCCTTTTTTGGGTATTCAATACTCCGTATTCACCTTGCTGGTAAGTTGTCGATTGAGGGCAATTGCGCGGCGGAGTGGTTCACTTTCAATTTATAATTTTTAATTTATAATTCGTTTACCTTTTTACATTATGTTTGACTGAGCGGTCTTATTTAAAAATCTTAATTAATATTACTGTGATATTGTTTAGTATATAATATATTTTAAATATGGCTTTGAAGTTTCATTTTTTTTAAAAAAAATGGACAAGTCAAATTTGGCAAAAAAAAAGATAAACGAGTTATAAATTGAGACGGAGTACTAATTTTGTTAGGGAATGTTTTGCTGTGCTTTCACCTTTTGGTGAGCAACTAGCAGCAGCATTGCCCCATCTCATTGTCAGCCAGAGTTAGAGAACGAGTTCTATCAGACGGACCAGTTCTTCTAACGCTGGCGCTAATATGGCTTTGAAGTTTCATTTTTCTAGAAATGGTATTCGTTAGATCAGTCATACTCTAGTCACCATCAAGATAGCTTGTAGCAGACGGACCAGTTCTTCTAACCATGAGATCGGAGTTCAAGATCCTCGCTAATATCAACCTGACACATTGCATTTCGTTAAATGCAAATAAATATGCCAAAAGATACGGAAACAAGAACATCTCTATCGTTGGATAACGCTGGCGCCGCAGATTGAAGCTACAGAATCGGAAATGTCTGCTTTTGCCGGTGTTATTACAGCACTAGCCATTTCACCTATCTAGCTGATTTCGTACTTGTAGTCTTAATACCAAAAAAAAAGTTGGAGGCCATGGCCGTCAGATGAGAGGTAGCAAAAAGGTGCAATCGCCGCGAGCAGCAGAAGCCATTGATTACCCATGGATCAGCAGATGCCGGTGATATCGGCCCTGATCATCTGCAGGACCTCAGGCGGCGCGGCGGCAGCGGTGACCGTGACCACGGCGGCGCCGCCGTGGCCGTGAGGCCCCACCGTGGCCACCAGGACCTCCACCCCGCGGCGGTGGAACGCCTCCAGCACGCGCGTCAGCGCGCCGGGGCTCCGCGCCGGCAGCCGCGCGCAGAAGCACACCGCGCCGACGGCCACGGACACCTCGGGCCGCCGGGCAGCAGCGGCGCCGGCGCCGGCCCCGTGGAGGGGGCTGCGCACCGCGTGGTACGTCTCCAGCACGGCCACCGTGTCCTCCAGGACCTTCACGCGCGCCGCCGCGGCGTCCACGATCTCCTCCTTGCTCGCCGGCTGCGCGCGCCGTCGACGGTTTTGGCAGGAAACGACGTCAAACAAAACACACAAACGGTGAATAGGCAAGAAGCAGGGCCGTCCGGGGCAGGGACTCACCCGGTCGATGGGGAGGTTGGGGAGCATCGCGCCCAGCTCGGCATAGAGCGAGGACACGGTGCGCCGGTTCGGCCGCGCCCTCGGCCGCCGCTCGCCAGCCGACGGCCCCGCGGTGGCCAGGGACAGGTCGAGCGGAAGCCGTCCTCCTCCTCCTCCAGCCATGGCGGAACGACGGGTGGGTTTCTGCTTCTGCACGACACGAGAGGGAAGGGAACGCGTGGGTTCGTTTGATCTTTGTCTTGGCAGGGAAGGGAGAAGAGAAGACAAGACAAGAAGCGGGTCGTGGTGGTGGCGTGACATGGCGGCCATGTTGGTGTCAGGTGTGCAGTGGGCACGTGACCAAAGTGCCGCAGCAGCAGCGGGCAGCTGCTTTTGGGTTGGTGGTGGTTAGCCAGGAATGGAAGCTGCAGCTGGGCTGTTGGGGGGCAGCTGCAGAGGTGGGAGACCGGAGGAGTCGCCTGCTTTGGGAAACTGGTCAAGCTCGCCGCTCCGTTAGGTCCTCACAACGGGACAAAACAAACTATGAGAGGCTGCTTGCCTTGCCGGATTCCTCCCCCGCGGTTGTACTCAAATGAAATGCCTTTTTTTTTTCTTCCGCTTGTCTTATTACTTTTATTATACATATTAGCAGGAGGCCTAATAGCAACTCCGTCAAATCACTGAAAACAACACAAAAGCGTTTTTGGGTGAAAACTCATGTTGGGGTCTCCTTCTATGCCGAAGGTCGTTACAACAAAACACGTCAGCTTCGGTTCAATTTCTGCCATTCTGCCCTCCTCCGTTCCGCACGCAGAAAAAAAATCAAACCATGCTACTCAGGGATCAAACCTTAGATCTATTGAGTAGAATTCCTAGTCTTCCACCCTCTAACCAATGTGACTCATGTTGAATTGTGTACAACTTCAACTAAGACTTTATTTGTGTTTAACCCGTCGTCCACTCTGTATGCTCACTGAGTCTAGAAAAACATTTATAGCTTGGCCCCTGATCTTTCTGGAATTTGGGACGCAGTCCAGGAAATAAAGAAAATAGGGAAAAGGAGTTTAGAAATTGATTTTTAGTTTAAAAATAATTGCAGAAACCCATTTAATTCATGGAAATTTCATATTAAATCCAAATGAGTTCATTCCAATTTCTATAATTCTATTGTCGGGGACCATAATTACGGGTACCCTCAAGACGCCTAATTCTCAGCTGGTAACCCCCATCAGCATAAAGCTGCAGAGGCCTGATGGGTGCGATTAAGTCAGGGATCAGTCCATACGAGCGACTCGATCACGCCTCGCCCGAGCCTAGCCTCGGGCAAGGGCAGCCGACCCCGAGAGGTTTCCGTCTCGCCCGAGGCCCCCTTTTTAACGGCGGACACATCTCCGGCTCGCCCGAGGCCTTGCCTTCGCTAAGAAGCAACCCTGACTAAATCGCCGCGCCGACCGACCGAGTCGCAGGAGCATTTAACGCAAAGGTAGCCTGACACCTTTATCCTGACGCGCGCCCCCCGGCAGAGCCGAAGTGACCGCCGTCACTTCGCCGCTCCACTGACCGGTCTGACAGAAGGACAACGCCGCCTGCGCCATTCCGACTGCAGTGCCACTTGACAGAGTGAGACTGACAGGCAGTCAGGCCTTGCCAAAGGCGCCATAGGAAGCTCCGCCCGACCCAGGGCTCGGACTCGGGCTAAGGCCCCGGAAGACGGCGAACTCCGCTCCGCCCGACCCAGGGCTCGGACTCGGGCTAAGGCCCCGGAAGACGGCGAACTCCGCTCCGCCCGACCCAGGGCTCGGACTCGGGCTAAGGCCCCGGAAGACGGCGAACTCCGCTCCGCCCGACCCAGGGCTCGGACTCGGGCTAAGGCCCCGGAAGACGACGAACTCCGCTTCGCCCGACCCCAGGGGTCGGACTCCGCCCTGGCCTCTGCCGAACGACCTCCGCCTCGCCCGACCCAGGAGCTCGGGCTCGGCCTCGGCCATGAAAGACAGACTCGACCTCGGCTTCGGAGGAGCCTCCACGTCGCCCGACCTAGGGCACAAGCCCGCCACGTCAACAGGAAGCGCCATCATCACCCTACCCCGAGCCGACTCGGGCCGCAGAGAACAAGACCGGTGTCCCATCTGGCTAGCTCCGCCAGATAGGCAATGATGGCGCCCCGCTAGCCCCGTGACGACGGCGGCTCTCAGCTCCCTTACGGAAGCAGGGGGACGTCAGCAAGGACCCAACCGCTCCGACAGCTGTCCCTCCGCCAGGCTCCGTTGCTCCTCCGACAGCCACGACACCACACCAGCTGGGTGCCAAGATCTCTCCGGCTGCCACATTGGCATGTACTTAGGGCGCTGGCTCTCCCCCGCTAGACACGTAGCACTCTGCTACGCCCCCATTGTACACCTGGATCCTCTCCTTGCGCCTATAAAAGGAAGGACCAGGGCCTTCTTAGAGAAGGTTGGCCGCGCGGGGACGAGGACGGGGCAGGCGCTCTCTTGGGGCCGCTCGCTTCCCTCACCCGCGTGGACGCTTGTAACCCCCTACTGCAAGCGCACCCGACCTGGGCGCGGGACGAACACGAAGGCCGCGGGATTTCCACCTCTCTCACGCCCGTCTCCGGCCACCTCGCTTTCCCCCCTTCGCGCTCGCCCACGCGCTCGACCCATCTGGGCTGGGGCACGCGGCACACTCACTCGTCGGCTTAGGGACCCCTCGGTCTCGAAACGCCGACAGTTGGCGCGCCAGGTAGGGGCACGCTGCGTGTTGACGAGCAGTTTCCCGTCAAGCTCTAGATGGGCAGTCTCCAACGACCTCTCCAACCCGGGATGGTGCTCCGTTTCGGGAGTCTCGAGTTCATGTCTCTCGACGGCAGCTACGACATGATAATCCTTCCACCGCCGCGCGACGACGACAATGGCGGCCGACAGCCCGCCCGCCGGCGGCGGAATCGACGACGTCTTCCCCGCGTGGTGGAGGAACAACATTCGAGCTCGCCCCGTCCTCTCCCCCGCCATCAGGGGAGGAGGCGGGGCAACCAAGGCCGAGCGGGAGGCCGCGCTCCGTCGGCTGTCGAGCGAATCGACGTCCCCAGCGCCCCAACGGAGGGCGCATCGGGCGTCGACCTCGCGTTTGAGACGAAGGCGAGCGCCGTCCCCCCGCGACACGCCAATCCCGAGCAAGTGGACGACGCCAGCACGCTCGCGGAGGGCCTGCAAGACGTCGCCCTCGTACCCAAGACGACGGCGCAATCAGTCCCCGACGTGACTATGTCGCTCCTCGTCGACCAAAAGGTACCGACTGATTCCCATCCTACGTCATTTCGACTCGGCCTCAACCCGCCTAGCGACCTCGCTTTGGCGGGCGCTCACGTTGAGGCGAGTGCAACCCCTCTGGGGTTTCGTATGCGGTCGCCTTGGGACCGATTGACGGACGTCTCGACCTACGGGCCCTCTGGGTCCGAGGAAGATGACGATCCCAGCGTATGTTGGGATTTCTCTGGATTTGGCAACCCCAGTGCCATGCGGGACTTTATGACCGCATGTGACTACTGCCTCTCCGACTGTTCCGACGGCAGCCGCAGCCTTGACGACAAGGACTGCGGCCCAAGCCGCGAATGTTTCCACGTCGAGCTAGGGGATCCCTCCGAAGGCAACCATCTCGGCATGCCGGAGGACGGTGATTTCCCTAGGCCGGTGCCTCGCGCCGACATCCCGCGGGAGCTAGCTGTGGTCCCAGTTCCGGCGGGGGGTCACGACCCACAGCTCGAGCAAGTCCGCGGGGCGCAGGCCAGGCTCGACGAGGGAGCAGGAGCGCTCGAGTCGATCCGCCGGGACGTCGGGCAGGTATGGGCGGGCCAACCCCCGGCCGGAGAAATACGTCACCTGCCCCAGGGTTTCCAGCACCGCGTCGCCAACGATGTCAGGGACAGGCCGCCACCCGCATCCAGCGGGGTCGGTCAGAACCTGGCAGCCACGGCGATGCTCCTCCGCGCGATGCCAGAACCATCAACCACCGAGGGTCGGCGAATCCAGGGAGAGCTCAAGAATCTCTTGGAAGGCGCTGCGGCCCGGCGGGCCGAGAGCTCTGCCTCCCGAAGGCAGGGGTACCCCTCGGAACCTCATGCCGTGACTTCCCGATTCATGCGGGAAGCCTCGGTCTACATCGGGCGCACGCGCAACACCGCGCCTGCGGCCCGGGGCCACCTCGGCAACGAGCACCATCGTCGCGACTGTCGGGCCCGCCTCGACGAAAGGGTGCGCCGAGGCTACCACCCCAGGCGTGGGGGACGCTACGACAGCGGGGAGGATCGGAGTCCCTCGCCCGAACCACCCGGTCCGCAGGCCTTCAGCCGGGCCATCCGGCGGGCGCCGTTTCCGGCCCGGTTTCGACCCCCAACTACTATCACAAAGTACTCGGGGGAAACGAGGCCGGAATTGTGGCCCGCAGACTACCGCCTGGCCTGCCAACTGGGTGGAACGGACGACGACAACCTCATCATCCGCAACCTCCCCCTGTTCCTCTCCGACACTGCTCGCGCCTGGTTGGAGCACCTGCCTCCGGGGCAGATCTCAACTGGGATGATTTGGTCCAAGCCTTCGCCGGCAATTTCCAGGGCACGTACGTGCGCCCTGGGAATTCCTGGGACCTCCGGAGCTGCCGGCAACAGCCGGGAGAGTCTCTTCGGGACTACATCCGGCGATTCTCGAAGCAGCGCACCGAGCTGCCCAACATCACCGACTCAGATGTCATCGGCGCGTTCCTTGCCGGCACCACCTGCCGCGACCTGGTGAGCAAGTTGGGTCGCAAGACCCCCACCAGGGCGAGCGAGCTGATGGACATCGCCACCAAGTTCGCCTCTGGCCAGGAGGCGGTCGAGGCCATCTTCCGAAAGGACAAGCAGCCCCAGGGCCGCCCGTCGGAAGAGGCTCCCGAGGCGTCTACTCCGCGCGGCGCCAAGAAGAAAGGCAAGAAGAAGTCGCAAGCGAAACGCGACGCCGCCAACGCGGACCTTGTCGCCGCCGTCGAGTACAAGAACCCTCGGAAGCCCCCCGGAGGTGCTAACCTCTTCGACAAGATGCTCAAGGAGCCGTGCCCCTACCATCAGGGGCCCGTCAAGCACACCCTCGAGGAGTGCGTCATGCTTCGGCGCCACTTCCACAAGGCCGGGCCACCCGCAGAGGGTGGCAGGGCCCGCGACGACGACAAAAGGGAAGATCACCAAGCAGGAGAGTTCCCCGAGGTCCGCGACTGCTTCATGATCTACGGAGGGCATGCGGCGAATGCCTCGGCTCGGCATCGCAAGCGAGAGCGTCGGGAGGTCTGCTCGGTGAAGGTGGCGGCGCCAGTCTACCTAGACTGGTCTGACAAGCCCATCACCTTCGACCAAGCTGACCACCCCAACCATGTGCCGAGCCCGGGGAAATACCCGCTCGTCGTCGACCCCATCATCGGCGACGTCAGGCTCACCAAGGTCCTGATGGATGGGGGCAGCTGCCTCAACATCATCTACGCCGAGACCCTCAGGCTCCAGCGCGTCAATCTGTCTTCCGTCCGAGCAGGCGCTGCGCCCTTCCACGAGATCATTCCTGGGAAGCACGTCCAGCCCCTCGGACGGCTCGACCTTCCTGTCTGCTTCGGAACGCCCTCCAACTTCTGAAGGGAGATTTTGACGTTCGAGGTGGTCGGGTTCCGAGGAACCTACCACGCGGTATTGGGGAGGCCATGCTACGCGAAGTTCATGGCCGTCCCCAACTACACCTACCTGGAGCTCAAGATGCCGGGCCCCAACGGGGTCATCACCGTCGGCCCCACGTACAAACACGCGTTTGAATGCGACGTGGAGTGCGTGGACTACGCCGAGGCCCTCGCCGAGTCCGAGGCCCTCATCGCCGACCTGGAGAACCTATCCAGAGAGGTGCCAGACGTGAAGCGACACGCCGGCAACTTCGAGCCAGCGGAGACGGTTAAGGCCGTCCCTCTCGACCCCAGTGGCGACACCTCCAAGCAGATCCGGATCGGTTCCGGGCTCGACCCCAAATAGGAAGCAGTGCTCGTCGACTTTCTCCGCGCAAACGCCGACGTCTTTGCGTGGAGTCCCTCGGACATGCCCGACATACCGAGGGATGTCGCCGAGCACTCGCTGGATATTCGGGCCGGAGCCCGACCGGTCAGGCAGCCTCTGCGCCGATTCGACGAGGAGAAGCGCAGAGTGATAGGCGAGGAGATCCACAAGCTAATGGCAGCAGGGTTCATCAAAGAGGTATTCCATCCCGAATGGCTTGCCAACCCTGTGCTTGTGAGAAAGAAAGGGGGAAATGGCGGATGTGTGTAGACTACACTGGTCTCAACAAAGCATGTCCGAAGGTTCCCTACCCTCTACCTCGCATCGATCAAATCGTGGATTCCACTGCTGGGTGCGAAACCCTGTCTTTCCTCGATGCCTACTCAGGGTATCATCAAATCAAGATGAAAGAGTCCGACCAGCTCGCGACTTCTTTCATCACGCCCTTCGGCATGTACTGCTATGTCACCATGCCGTTCGGTTTGAGAAACGCGGGTGTGACGTACCAGCGGTGCATGAACCATGTGTTCGGCGAACACATCGGTCGTACGGTCGAGGCCTACGTCGATGACATCGTAGTCAAGACAAGGAAAGCCTCCGACCTCCTCTCCGACCTTGAAGTGACATTCCGGTGTCTCAAGGCAAAGGACGTCAAGCTCAATCCCGAGAAGTGTGTCTTCGGGGTGCCCCGAGGCATGCTCCTGGGGTTCATCGTCTCCGAGCGGGGCATCGAAGCCAACCTGGAGAAGATCGCAGCCATCACCAGCATGGGGCCCATCAAGGACTTAAAAGGTGTACAGAGGGTCATGGGATGTCTCGCGGCCTTGAGCCGTTTCATCTCACGCCTCGGCGAAAGAGGCCTGCCTCTGTACCGCCTCTTAAGGAAGGCCGAGTGCTTCACTTGGACCCCTGAGGCCGAGGAAGCTCTCGGGAACCTGAAGGCGCTCCTCACCAAGGCGCCTATCTTAGTACCGCCAGCTGATGGAGAAGCCCTCTTGGTCTACGTCGCCGCGACCACTCAGGTGGTTAGCGCCGCGATCGTGGTCGAAAGGCAAGAAGAGGGGCATGCATTGCCCGTTCAGAGGCCAGTTTACTTCGTCAGCGAGGTGCTGTCCGAAACCAAGATCCGCTACCCACAAGTTCAGAAGCTACTGTATGCAGTGATCCTGACGAGGCGAAAGTTGCGACATTACTTCGAGTCTCATCCGGTAACTGTGGTGTCATCCTTCCCCCTGGGGGAGATCATCAAGTGCCGAGAGGCCTCGGGCAGGATCGCAAAGTGGGCGGTGGAAATCATGGGCGAGACAATCTCGTTCGCCCCTCGGAAGGCCATCAAGTCCCAGGTTTTGGCGGACTT
Organism: Zea luxurians; assembly: GCA_029449295.1. Taxonomy (NCBI): domain Eukaryota; kingdom Viridiplantae; phylum Streptophyta; class Magnoliopsida; order Poales; family Poaceae; genus Zea; species Zea luxurians. The sequence continues at coordinate 9,709,565 of JAOPSE010000041.1, read as the reverse complement.
CGTAGCCGAATGGGTCGACACCCAGCTGCCGACGGCTCCGATCCAACCGGAGCTCTGGACCATGTTTTTTGACGGGTCACTGATGAAGACGGGAGCCGGCGCGGTCCTGCTCTTCGTCTCGCCCCTCGGGAAACACCTACGCTACGTGCTGCGCCTCCATTTCTCGGCGTCCAACAATGTGGCTGAGTACGAAGCTCTGATCAACGGATTGCGAATCGCCATCGAGCTAGGGGTCCGACGCCTCGACGCTCGCGGCGACTCGCAGCTCGTCATCGACCAAGTCATGAAGAACTCCCACTGCCGCGACCCGAAGATGGAGGCCTACTGCGATGAGGTTCGGCGCCTGGAAGACAAGTTCTACGGGCTCGAGCTTAACCACATCGCCCGGCGCTACAACGAGACTGCGGACGAGCTGGCAAAAATAGCCTCGGGGCGAACGACGGTTCCCCCGGACGTCTTCTCCCAGGATCTGCACCAACCCTCCGTCAAGATCAACGACACGCCCGAGTCCGAGGTACCCTCGGCCCAGCCCGAGGCGTCCTCGGTTCAGCCCGAGGTACCCTCGGCCCCCGAGGGCGAGGCGCTGCGCGTCGAGGAGGAGCGGAGCGGGGTCACGCCTGATCGAGATTGGCAGACCCCGTACCTGCAATATCTCCGCCAAGGAGAGCTACCCCTCGACCAAGCCAAGGCTCAGCGGGTAGCGCGACGCGCCAAGTCGTTCGTCTTGCTGGGCGATGAGAAGGAGCTCTACCACCACAGCCCCTCGGGCATCCTCCAGCAATGCATCTCCATCGCCGAAGGTCAGGAACTCCTGCAAGAGATACACTCGGGGGCTTGCGGCCATCATGCAGCGCCTCGAGCCCTCGTCGGAAACGCTTTCCGGCAAGGCTTCTACTGGCCGACGGCGGTGGCTGACGCCACTAGAATTGTCCGCACCTGCGAAGGGTGTCAATTCTATGCGAAGCAGACCCACCTGCCTGCTCAGGCTCTGCAGACGATACCCATCACCTGGCCCTTCGCTGTGTGGGGTCTGGACCTCGTCGGCCCTCTGCAGAGGGCGCCCGGGGGCTACATGCACCTGCTGGTCGCCGTCGACAAATTCTCCAAGTGGATCGAGGTTCGACCCCTGAACAGCATCAGGTCCGAGCAGGCGGTGGCGTTCTTCACCAACATCATCCATCGCTTCGGGGTCCCAAACTCTATCATCACCGACAACGGCACCCAGTTCACCGGCAGAAAATTCTTGGATTTTTGCGAGGATCACCACATCCGGGTGGACTGGGCTGCCGTAGCTCATCCCATGTCGAATGGGCAAGTAGAGCGTGCCAACGGCATGATTCTACAAGGGCTCAAGCCTCGGATTTACAACGACCTCAACAAGTTCGGCAAGCGATGGATGAAGGAACTCCCCTTGGTGGTCTAGAGCCTGTGGACAACGCCGAGCCGAGCCACGGGTTTCTCGCCGTTCTTCCTGGTCTACGGGGCCGAGGCCGTCTTGCCCACTGACCTGGAATACGGCTCCCCGAGGACGAGGGCCTACGACGATCAAGGCAACCAAGCTAGCCGAGAAGACTCGCTGGACCAGCTGGAAGAGGCTCGGGACAGGGCCTTACTACACTCGGCGCGGTATCAGCAGTCCCTGCGACGCTACCACGCCCGAGGGGTCCGACCCCGAGACCTCCAGGTGGGCAACCTGGTGCTTCGGCTGCGGCAAGACGCCCGAGGGAGGCACAAGCTCACGCCCCCCTGGGAGGGGCCATTCGTCATCGCCAAAGTTCTGAAGCCCGGGACGTACAAGCTGGCCAACAGTCAAGGCGAGGTCTACGGCAACGCTTGGAACATCCAACAGCTACGTCGCTTCTACCCTTAAGGCTCGGGTCTTGACGCTGGAAGGGGGCAGCAACACCCTCGGCATCGACGGCACCTTCGGCGAGGCCCGACCTAGCCTTGGACGGCGACGCGGTCCGAGGGTCTCCGCCCCGAAGGACGACGTCATCATCACGCCCGGGCAATCGCTGCCAGGGACTTCTCCGGGAATCCGGCCCGAGCAGGCGGCTCGACCGGTTACCCCTGGGGCCTCGGCCAACCATCTTCCAAGGGAGCCAGCCCGACCTGAGGCCTCGGCTGATCAACTCCGACGTCGATCCCACCAACGGACAACCCGGCTAGGCTCCGGCCAACCAGGTACGAACAACCCCACTTGATAGGGGTGGGCCTGCGGAGCAACAGAAGACCGACGAACGGCTTGTCATCGCCCGCCCCAGCAGCGGCGACGATGGAGACTTCTGTCCCGGGGGCCGAACAGCAGCAGCGATGACCTCAGGGCGGATGCTGCTGCCAGGAGGCCCCCGCCCATGCCCAAACTCGAGAGGCAAGGACGGGCAGAAGGCCGTAGAGTTGGAGGTCGGTCCGTGGCCAGCTCTGGCTATCACGCCGGCGGAAGAACCTCTTCCAGCTGCTGTGGCAGACGCCGGCGCCGCGAGCGGCTCCGAAGCCACTCGCGTCCGAAAGCCAGGCACGCTGCAGATGCCAGCGCCATGGACGACAACCGCTCCTCCCTCCGATCACTAAGTGAAGGAGCGGGCCGCCGCCCACGCGGGGGCCGACCTCAACTCGGCACACTCCCCTCCCCAGCCCTGGTGATGAAAATCCTTGAGGCTGAGGGAGGGACAGAGGCCGCGGCCCGGCTCGCTTTCCCCCACCATCAAGCCGGAGGTCACCATCTTGGGTGACCGCCGGTGGAGGGGTGCAGCCGGGCTGCATGATTAAAATCCTTGAAGCCGAACGATGGCTGAAAGGTACCAACTCCCACGGAGTTGCGTTCCTCCAACGATGGGGCGAAAAGACGGCGGTTTCCCCCATCCGGGGGCTTGAAAGGTGGAAAGACACGGTGCATAAGGGAGGAAGAAGACATGGTCGCCTTACGAAAGGGGTCGCCCTCCTTTTAAAAGGCGACTCTCCCTGCTTGCACCCCCAACCGTCACAGGCTGAGTCTTCTCCAACACACTCCAAAGCCCCCCCTGCGGCGCGGGGGCTGGGTCCCGCATGTCATGCTGACCGGCTCCGAGCAGAAGAAGCCAAACCGCCGCACGTGGTGCACGCAACCGCCCAGCGGTTACAAGTGACCCTCCACTTTTGCCCAGACCAACGGGCGAAAGGGGCGGGTAGCCATGCAGGCGGCATGCAACCGCGCCAAGTGGACGCGCTTCTCCGACTCCCGACACGCCAGCATGGAGGCCCAGGCCCACGCGTCGCGCGACCGGCGCGCCGGATGCTGCATGCAAGCAACTGTACCACCTGTGCCACCACAGCGCCTCCTCAATAGCGGAACCAATACCGCGACTCGAGGCGACCCAGCGCGCGACCCAGCAGCGCCAGCCTGGCGCGGCGGCCAACGCGGCCAAAGGTGGGCCGGCAGTAATGACGGTGGCAGGCGCACGGGAGCAGCGGACACGTCGTCAGCCAAGCTCACGTCCCATCCGGGGGCAGCAAGAGAACCCCCTCTCACGGCGTGAAGACAACGCGCCCGTGGTCCGTTCCTCGAACGGCTCGCGCACGCGCAACGGCAGCCCCGCCAGCTACTCGCCGTCGCATTAACTCCGCGGCTGGACAGGCGGCGCTTCTGGCAGGCGCAGCGGGCGACGCTTCGCCTTCGCCGAAACAACCGCGCCAAAAAAGGTACGCCGCGTTGTTCGGTTTCGTATCCTTTTTTTCCTTTTTTTCCTCTTTCTCTATCTCTTGCGACAGGTACCGGGAAAGGGGGATACCCCGAAAGGGGTCCTTCCCCGTGAAGGAACCAGGCTCCGAGCCTCCTTACTGATCAGGGGTTCGAAGGCTGGCCCCCCGAAGGGTTCAACAGCCGCCTCAGATCGCGTGGGCCCTACACCCACTACTGGTCAGAGGTTCGAAGGCCGGCCCCCCGAAGGGTTCCACGGCCGCCTCAGGCTACTCGGGCTCCGCGCCCATTACTGATCAGGGGTTCGAAGGCTGGCCCCCGAAAGGTTCACAGTCGCCTCAGACACCGAACGAGGGATGACCAGGGGTACGTTCGATACATAACCAAGGCTCGGGCTGCGCTCCCGAGGTACCCTAGGACATTTCCGAGACCAGCGGGAGCGATTTTGTAACGGAATCCCATCGGAGGGAGGCATCGAGCCCTCGGACCCCGTCGCCAGGGGACCGGGTCCGGCAGATCACCCGCAGGTACTTTTGGGCGTGCCTCTGGGCCCCTAGCCGACCCCCAACGAACGGGGCACGGACGTCCACTCGGATTACCCGCTTGCAGCTCACCGGAGACACCATGTTCGGTGCCCATCGAGGGTAACATGGTGCTCTCCCCCCCTCCTCCTTGCGGAAAGGAGACGTAGGGGCGTATGTAAAAAAGCCAAGTCTGTCCCTGATCGCCCTCTCGCCCTGTGCGGAGGCTCGGGGGCTGCTCTCGCAAACCCGGCTCCGGCCGAACCGTTGACAGCGTCAACATACCAGCCCGAGAACTTGGGCCCCGACCATGCACCCGGGCTACGGCCAGTTCGCATGAGGGAACCACCAGACCAGCCGAAGCATTACGCAAGGCATTAAGACCTCGAAGGAGTGAAACCACTCCTCCGAGGCCTCGGGGGCTACACCCGGCGGGTGCGCTCGCGCGCACCCACCGGAACAAAATGCAACCGAAAAAGGCTGGTCCCCTTGCAAAAAAGTGCGACAAAAGCCTCCAAGCGAGTGCTAACACTCCCTTCGAGGCTCGGGGGCTACTGTCGGGGACCATAATTAGGGGTACCCTCAAGACGCCTAATTCTCAGCTGGTGTAACATCCCAAAATCCTAACTTTGGAATTTCATAAAAGTTTGTCCAAAATATGTAAGTTAAAGTTTGTAACTAGAACTCAACTTGAAACCAGAAAACAAATGAATAAGGATTTTGTTAGATTAGTAAATACTTCTTGGAAATAAGAAAAAAGCCAATATTATATATATATATATATAATATTTTATTTTATCAAAGATAGATTTGAGTCTCAAAACTAAAAGTCAAAGTTGAAAATCTTTTAATAAACGTAAAGAGTTCTATTTTCGGATGAGTGAATTATTCTTTTCTCTCTGTCACGAATTAGGCATCGATATTATTCAAATAATAAAATATCATCACATCATGCTAGTATTATTTTGCTTGTTAAAACTCAGAATTGAATTTACATGAAGTCCAAACTCAAAAGAATAAGGAATAGGAAAACAAATCAGGAATGTTAAAAAAAAGGGGAAACATTAACCTGCGCTTGGGCCGAATCACCAGGCTTTGGCCCATCTGTGCTCCCTCTTTCCAGCCCAGCAGTGGGCTTCACCGGCGCCTATGACTGGCGGGCCCGCTGGCCAGTAGCCCACGCGCGCCGCGCGTATTGAACCCTAGCCGCCAGCCTCTACGCAGCTTCCTCTACCCACCCCCGTATCGTGCGCGCGCTTGGTGCATGCGGCGCTGACCGCTTCGACAGGCAAGTGGCCCGCGCGCGCTAACTACTGTGCTGGTGACTCTGTCAGGTGGGCCCGCTCGGACAGCTCGTTCTCCTACCTCCAACAAACCGCGATTTCTTCTCCGCTTCCACCGCTGACCGGATTTATCTCGCTGGCCGTTCTCTCCACCTCGGACTCTACCGCCGCACTATAAAAATCGTGGGGCCTCTGACTCCCTTGCGGCATTCTCTGCGCTGCTCCTCTCTCCTCTCATCTTCTTGCACCACCGTGGGCGAATCGGACAGCACCAGTGCGGCAATGGAGGGCCACCACCCTCGATCTCGTGGAGGGCCATGGCTGGGTCGTGGCGTGCCTCTACGATGGGCGCCGGGTCAGGTAGAAGCATCTAAGACATCTACAGGTTTGGAAGCCGCCGCAGGGTCGTCCCGATTCCTCGCTGCCCACCTCATCGCCGTGGTCGGGCAGCGCCTCACCGGGGAGAGACTCGGCAATCTCCGGCACCGGGGACCGTTACTCGTCTGCGCCGCATGTGCCCGTCGCCGTTCGGGTGCGGGAGAATGGAGCTGGGTGCTGCTTGGGTTGTTCGTGGCCACGGCGGCGAGTTCGCCTTCGGCTGGCGGGCTCGGTCACCCGCGCGTCACGGTGGGGAAGATGAACTATGGCCGTTGATTTTGTGATAAACAGCCATGATTAGATGAAGGGTTGTGATGGTGGGAGCCGTGGGATTGGAGATAAGCGGTGGAGATTTGATCTTGCGTATCCCTTCGTCAAATGAAATCTGAGCCGTTGGATCGATCGGACGGATGAGGTTCATCTGTGCAGTATAAAATCCTGGCCGTTGGGGATATCATCGGATGGCTGTGGGTGGATACCGGTTCATAAGTATGCGATGTGATCTGGTCCATCCAAGTGTGATCGGACGGTGGAGATTTAAGCATACCCCTTCGGCCCGTACGTTTTACAAAAGAGACCCTGCCTTTTCTTGGAATAAACCCGCCATCCCCGTCAGTGATAGAAGTATTTAAGAAAGGCCCAGAATTTTATATCAGTGCCCCTGTAGTTTCTCATAATTGTGCGCCCAGTCCAGAGATCAATGAAATTAGAAAATTAATTATAGAAAATGATTTTAAATACAAAAATAATTCTAGAAAGTTGTATAATTCATATTTAATTCATTTTAACTCCAAATTGAGTCATTCCAGTTGCAATAATTTTGTTATAATATTGTTTATCACCTAGTGCCTCTATTTAGCCATGAAACTTGAACTAAAAATGTTCATTTGAGATTAATCTATTCTAAGTACCTAATAACTTCAGAAATCCATAACTTAAAATCTATAACTCCAAAATTAATGATTCCTGTTCCTATGATCTTATTTTAATATGTATATTATTAATGTGTATTTTGTTCTTATGTTTGGTGTAATGTTAATTTTGCCTATACAATGTTTGTTTGTATTGCTACGACTAGAGCGAGGTCACGTGTCATCTGAAGAGCAAGTTGGTACCTGGATTCTCAAGTCCCAGGCAAGTTGTGCCCTTGATCACTTCTTTTCACCTACCCATGTTCTAATTAATCATAATGATCTGCATAGGTTAATTTTGATGGGACCCAATAGGTTACCCTAGTTTGTCTATCTTTATACCTTGTTTACCACTGAACTTTCTGGGTAGTACTGGCTAGTGCTATATGTGGTTTTGGGTATGAAGATTACACTATTCATGATTATACTTTTGTTATCAGTTGTTATTTACTGTTCATGTTAAGATCATTATGTTAATTGGAACATGGAGAACCACCCGGGAAAACAGTGCTACCACAAGGGTGGAATGGGACGCCCTTGGCTGATTAATTAGGAAAGCTAGTGGAAGACTACCTTACCCGAAAGGGGCAAGGGCAGTAGGGGAGTGGTCAGTGTAGGGAGGCCCTCGGGAGGATTTTGCTGCGATGGCGGTCCTGCAAGGGATTCCTGCATTGGAACTTCCTATAAACTGTAGCGGGTTTTCTGAAGCTAGTGGAACTTTGTAAAGGCCTCGTAGTGTTACCCTGCCTCGCCTCCTCGGTAGAGGTGTATGGGATTGGCCGTCTCTTGGCAGATGGGTAACATGACTTGTGGGTAAAGATGCGCAACCTCTGCAGAGTGTAAAACTGGTATACTAGCCGTGCTCACGGTCATGAGCAGCTCGGACACTCACATGATTAAATTATGGAACTTAAACTCAATTTGTCATATGCATTGCATCGCAGGTGAAGTTGTTACTTTTGTTCTACTATTTAACTGGGTTGGTATTTACTTATACTTAGTAACTGCTAATAAAATTTTGACCAACTTTAAAAGCAGTACTCAGCTTCAACCATCCTCTTTGGTAAGCCTTACACTTCACGTGAGCTCCCACCTTTGGCGAGTTCATGCACATTATTCCCCACAACTTGTTGAGCGATGAACGTATGTGAGCTCACTCTTGCTGTCTCACACACCACAGGTCAAGAACAGGTACCACAGGATGAGACGCTTGGAGGATGCTGCGATGAGTTCGTGAGAGGTCTAGGTCGTCGTCTCCCAGTCAACTTTGGGTTGCTGGACCGTTGTCTCCTTATAATGTAATTATTTATTTTGTATAGAACTCCTGCTATATATAAAGATGTGACATTCGATCCTGTGCCACTATACATCATATGTGTGAGACTTGGTCCCAGCATACCTGGTGTTTATGTTAGCGCCCGGGTTTTGGACCCCTAAAATCCGGGTGTTACAGAAGTGGTATCAGAGGAATGTTGACTGTAGGACGAAACCTAGATAGAACTGGACAACCATTGTCATACTTACCTCTGCTACTCTGACCTTTCTAAACTTTTCTTAATCTTTTCTCATCTATTTCCGCTTTACTCTGATTATCCTTACCTTTTTCCTTCTAAAGACAAACTTGGATTTCACACTTTGAAATCCTGTGCTTAAAGTGACCTTTAGGGATAGGAGACCTAATCCTAGGAACAAAAACAAAACTATTTCTATAAGTGTTTATGTATTTGATTGTTTGTTCTTATGATATCTGTCTGATTTGGATCTTTGATTGAGTGTGATGGGTTGTGGAGTAATGTCCACAATTACATCTGCATATACGCATAGGCATATAGGCAAAAATAGAATTCACGAGATAACTAAACAACTTAGATTATTCTCCACTAAAAGGTATCTATTTCATAGAAGTCCTTCTTATCTTAAAAGACTCTCTCTTATCTTAACATATTCTCCCTTATCTTAAAAGATTCATTCTTATCTTAACAAGATCCATCTTACCTCGAAAAGATTCTATCTTACCCTAATAGATCTAACTAATCTCAAAAGATTCTATCTTATTCTTATAAATTCATCTTGTCCTAGTATGTATACTTATCCCAACCACTTTGCTTATCTCATTATGGGATAACAACCATGATTTAAACCCAATTAATTGGATCTTATCTAGACTAAACCAGTCATATAACTATATTTTAGATCTTATCTAGATTAATCTGGTCATACCTAGACCCCATTCAACCTAAACTAATCTAAAATTAATTAGGTCTTATTTAGTCAAATCTAGTTATGCTAAACTAATCTAGTTGCCATCTAATCTGAACTAACCCAATGTGACCCACTCAAACAGGATTAGTTAATACTTGTAACATGGATTAGACCCTATCCACCTATTCTAACGTGATTCACTCGGCACTAAATTAGGAATAACCGACCAACTCGGTCTTATGAAACTACCTTAACCATCCGATGGTTGCATAACTCCTCTGTTTCAATTTAAACGGAAAATTCTGATCTACCTCAAGTATTAACTAAACCATATTCCGATAAATGGTTTTTAAACCTGAATTGGTGTCTTAGACCAACTTGTCCGAGAAACCACGACCCAGCCTATATTATAGGTTGCCCAACCCATTTATCTTACAAGCAAAGAAAAACTCTGTTCAATCTACCTACCCCAAGTACCCACACCTATCTCAACTATATCCCTAGTTATGATAACACCAGCTTGACCGATATAACAGGTTGCATAACTTATCCAACCAATCTATAAGCAAAACAATAAGACCGGCTCTGCTTAAGCTTATTTAACTCATAAACCTATTTTGTTTACCTAAGAATCTACCTTAACTGCACGTCCCAAATTCGGATAACAACATCAAGAACGAAGATCGAAGATGATCGACCTCATCAAAATCAAGGGAGGATAAGATTCAAGCCAGATCTTAAAAAGAATCAAGAGCCACAATCTTGGAGGGAGTCTTTCCTTACCGCACTCATTCTTACCCAAACCTATCCATGATTTAAAGGCATACTCTATCCTACATAACCAAGTGCACATACATATATACACCCATTCTTTCCTAACCACCCGCTCCACCAAGCTACAAAAACATATATATATATGTTACTACTATTTGTAAGATCTAAATGTTACTTTAGTTAGTATTTGGTATGATACTATGTTAGGAAGAATAATAAGGTCTATTTGACCCCATGTGTTGCTAATAAATTATCCATCATGCCGAGATTTTGTTTGTGCATATGTTTTGAGAAGACATAGTTATACACCCTTTCCTTACAAATCTCGAGGACGAGATTTCTTTTAAGGGGGGTAGGATTTGTAACATCCCAAAATCCTAACTTTGGAATTTCATAAAAGTTTGTCCAAAATATGTAAGTTAAAGTTTGTAACTAGAACTCAACTTGAAACCAGAAAACAAATGAATAAGGATTTTGTTAGATTAGTAAATACTTCTTGGAAATAAGAAAAAAGTCAATATTATATATATATATATAATATTTTATTTTATCAAAGATAGATTTGAGTCTCAAAACTAAAAGTCAAAGTTGAAAATCTTTTAATAAACGTAAAAAGTTCTATTTTCGGATGAGTGAATTATTCTTTTCTCTCTGTCACGAATTAGGCATCGATATTATTCAAATAATAAAATATCATCACATCATGCTAGTATTATTTTGCTTGTTAAAACTCAGAATTGAATTTACATGAAGTCCAAACTCAAAAGAATAAGGAATAGGAAAACAAATCAGGAATGTTAAAAAAAAAGGGGAAACATTAACCTGCGCTTGGGCCGAATCACCAGGCTTTGGCCCATCTGTGCTCCCTCTTTCCAGCCCAGCAGTGGGCTTCACCGGCGCCTATGACTGGCGGGCCCGCTGGCCAGTAGCCCGCGCGCGCCGCGCGTATTGAACCCTAGCCGCCAGCCTCTACGCAGCTTCCTCTACCCACCCCCGTATCGTGCGCGCGCTTGGTGCATGCGGCGCTGACCGCTTCGACAGGCAAGTGGCCCGCGCGCGCTAACTACTGTGCTGGTGACTCTGTCAGGTGGGCCCGCTCGGTCAGCTCGTTCTCCTACCTCCAACAAACCGCGATTTCTTCTCCGCTTCCACCACTGACCGGATTTATCTCGCTGGCCGTTCTCTCCACCTCGGACTCTACCGCCGCACTATAAAAATCGTGGGGCCTCTGACTCCCTTGCGGCATTCTCTGCGCTGCTCCTCTCTCCTCTCATCTTCTTGCACCACCGTGGGCGAATCGGACAGCACCAGTGCGGCAATGGAGGGCCACCACCCTCGATCTCGTGGAGGGCCATGGCTGGGTCGTGGCGTGCCTCTACGATGGGCGCCGGGTCAGGTAGAAGCATCTAAGACATCTACAGGTTTGGAAGCCGCCGCAGGGTCGTCCCGATTCCTCGCTGCCCACCTCATCGCCGTGGTCGGGCAGCGCCTCACCGGGGAGAGACTCGGCAATCTCCGGCACCGGGGACCGTTACTCGTCTGCGCCGTATGTGCCCGTCGCCGTTCGGGTGCGGGAGAATGGAGCTGGGTGCTGCTTGGGTTGTTCGTGGCCACGGCGGCGAGTTCGCCTTTGGCTGGCGGGCTCGGTCACCCGCGCGTCACGGTGGGGAAGATGAACTATGGCCGTTGATTTTGTGATAAACAGCCATGATTAGATGAAGGGTTGTGATGGTGGGAGCCGTGGGATTGGAGATAAGCGGTGGAGATTTGATCTTGCGTATCCCTTCGTCAAATGAAATCTGAGCCGTTGGATCGATCGGACGGATGAGGTTCATCTGTGCAGTATAAAATCCTGGCCGTTGGGGATATCATCGGATGGCTGTGGGTGGATACCGGTTCATAAGTATGCGATGTGATCTGGTCCATCCAAGTGTGATCGGACGGTGGAGATTGAAGCATACCCCTTCGGCCCGTACGTTTTACAAAAGAGACCCTGCCTTTTCTTGGAATAAACCCGCCATCCCCGTCAGTGATAGAAGTATTTAAGAAAGGCCCAGAATTTTATATCAGTGCCCCTGTAGTTTCTCATAATTGTGCGCCCAGTCCAGAGATCAATGAAATTAGAAAATTAATTATAGAAAATGATTTTAAATACAAAAATAATTCTAGAAAGTTGTATAATTCATATTTAATTCATTTTAACTCCAAATTGAGTCATTCCAGTTGCAATAATTTTGTTATAATATTGTTTATCACCTAGTGCCTCTATTTAGCCATGAAACTTGAACTAAAAATGTTCATTTGAGATTAATCTATTCTAAGTACCTAATAACTTCAGAAATCCATAACTTAAAATCTATAACTCCAAAATTAATGATTCCTGTTCCTAGATCTTATTTTAATATGTATATTATTAATGTGTATTTTGTTCTTATGTTTGGTGTAATGTTAATTTTGCCTATACAATGTTTGTTTGTATTGCTACGACTAGAGCGAGGTCACGTGTCATCTGAAGAGCAAGTTGGTACCTGGATTCTCAAGTCCCAGGCAAGTTGTGCCCTTGATCACTTCTTTTCACCTACCCATGTTCTAATTAATCATAATGATCTGCATAGGTTAATTTTGATGGGACCCAATAGGTTACCCTAGTTTGTCTATCTTTATACCTTGTTTACCACTGAACTTTCTGGGTAGTACTGGCTAGTGCTATATGTGGTTTTGGGTATGAAGATTACACTATTCATGATTATACTTTTGTTATCAGTTGTTATTTACTGTTCATGTTAAGATCATTATGTTAATTGGAACATGGAGAACCACCCGGGAAAACAGTGCTACCACAAGGGTGGAATGGGACGCCCTTGGCTGATTAATTAGGAAAGCTAGTGGAAGACTACCTTACCCGAAAGGGGCAAGGGCAGTAGGGGAGTGGTCAGTGTAGGGAGGCCCTCGGGAGGATTTTGCTGCGATGGCGGTCCTGCAAGGGATTCCTGCATTGGAACTTCCTATAAACTGTAGCGGGTTTTCTGAAGCTAGTGGAACTTTGTAAAGGCCTCGTAGTGTTACCCTGCCTCGCCTCCTCGGTAGAGGTGTATGGGATTGGCCGTCTCTTGGCAGATGGGTAACATGACTTGTGGGTAAAGATGCGCAACCTCTGCAGAGTGTAAAACTGGTATACTAGCCGTGCTCACGGTCATGAGCAGCTCGGACACTCACATGATTAAATTATGGAACTTAAACTCAATTTGTCATATGCATTGCATCGCAGGTGAAGTTGTTACTTTTGTTCTACTATTTAACTGGGTTGGTATTTACTTATACTTAGTAACTGCTAATAAAATTTTGACCAACTTTAAAAGCAATACTCAGCTTCAACCATCCTCTTTGGTAAGCCTTACACTTCACGTGAGCTCCCACCTTTGGCGAGTTCATGCACATTATTCCCCACAACTTGTTGAGCGATGAACGTATGTGAGCTCACTCTTGCTGTCTCACACACCACAGGTCAAGAACAGGTACCACAGGATGAGACGCTTGGAGGATGCTGCGATGAGTTCGTGAGAGGTCTAGGTCGTCGTCTCCCAGTCAACTTTGGGTTGCTGGACCGTTGTCTCCTTATAATGTAATTATTTATTTTGTATAGAACTCCTGTTATATATAAAGATGTGACATTCGATCCTGTGCCACTATACATCATATGTGTGAGACTTGGTCCCAGCATACCTGGTGTTTATGTTAGCGCCCGGGTTTTGGACCCCTAAAATCCGGGTGTTACAGCTGGTAACCCCCATCAGCATAAAGCTGCAGAGGCCTGATGGGTGCGATTAAGTTAGGGATCAGTCCATACGAGCGACTCGATCATGCCTCGCCCGAGCCTAGCCTCGGGCAAGGGCAGCCGACCCCGAGAGGTTTCCATCTCACCCGAGGCCCCCTTTTTAACGGCGGACACATCTCCGGCTCGCCCGAGGCCTTGCCTTCGCTAAGAAGCAACCCTGACTAAATCGCCGCGCCGACCGACCGAGTCGCAGGAGCATTTAACGCAAAGGTAGCCTGACACCTTTATCCTGACGCGCACCCCCCGGCAGAGCCGAAGTGACCGCCGTCACTTCGCCGCTCCACTGACCGGTCTGACAGAAGGACAGCGCCGCCTGCGCCATTCCGACTGCAGTGCCACTTGACAGAGTGAGACTGACAGGCAGTCAGGCCTTGCCAAAGGCGCCATAGGAAGCTCCGCCCGACCCAGGGCTCGGACTCGGGCTAAGGCCCTGGAAGACGGCGAACTCCGCTCCGCCCGACCCAGGGCTCGGACTCGGGCTAAGGCCCCGGAAGACGGCGAACTCCGCTCCGCCCGACCCAGGGATCGGACTCGGGCTAAGGCCCCAGAAGACGGCGAACTCCGCTCCGCCCGACCCAGGGCTCGGACTCGGGCTAAGGCCCCGGAAGACGGCGAACTCCGCTCCGCCCGACCCAGGGCTCGGACTCGGGCTAAGGCCCCGGAAGACGGCGAACTCCGCTCCGCCCGACCCAGGGCTCGGACTCGGGCTAAGGCCCCGGAAGACGGCGAACTCCGCTTCGCCCGACCCCAGGGGTCGGACTCCGCCCTGGCCTCTGCCGAACGACCTCCGCCTCGCCCGACCCAGGAGCTCGGGCTCGGCCTCGGCCATGAAAGACAGACTCGACCTCGGCTTCGGAGGAGCCTCCACGTCGCCCGACCTAGGGCACAAGCCCGCCACGTCAACAGGAAGCGCCATCATCACCCTACCCCGAGCCGACTCGGGCCACAGAGAACAAGACCGGTGTCCCATCTGGCTAGCTCCGCCAGATAGGCAATGATGGCGCCCCGCTAGCCCCGTGACGACGGCGGCTCTCAGCTCCCTTACGGAAGCAGGGGGACGTCAGCAAGGACCCAACCGCTCCGACAGCTGTCCCTCCGCCAGGCTCCGTTGCTCCTCCGACAGCCACGACACCACACCAGCTGGGTGCCAAGATCTCTCCGGCTGCCACATTGGCATGTACTTAGGGCGCTGGCTCTCCCCCGCTAGACACGTAGCACTCTGCTACGCCCCCATTGTACACCTGGATCCTCTCCTTGCGCCTATAAAAGGAAGGACCAGGGCCTTCTTAGAGAAGGTTGGCCGCGCGGGGACGAGGACGGGGCAGGCGCTCTCTTGGGGCCGCTCGCTTCCCTCACCCGCGTGGACGCTTGTAACCCCCTACTGCAAGCGCACCCGACCTGGGCGCGGGACGAACACGAAGGCCGCGGGATTTCCACCTCTCTCACGCCCGTCTCCGGCCACCGCGCTTTCCCCCCTTCGCGCTCGCCCACGCGCTCAACCCATCTGGGCTGGGGCACGCGGCACACTCACTCGTCGGCTTAGGGACCCCCCGGTCTCGAAACGCCGACATCTATGATATTATTTTTTATCACATAATACCTCTGTTTTATCATGAAAACAACAATAAAATTGATTTCCTAATTAATCCTATATCAATACATAGAAACTTTGGAAATTCGTAACTTCCCCATTTTAATTCTTAATTGAACCTTTCCAGTTGTGTTAGTCTCGTATGAATATTTACTACGTAATAACAACATTGATTATACCATGTTTCATACTTTTATAATTAGATATTTATTTATCCTATGTTAATTGGATTAATCTATGTCTATTGGATTAATTTATTTAATATATTAATATAGTATTCTAACTTTATGGTTATACGATGTTTGACCATTAGTCTTGCAAACACACATACTTACCTTTTTGTTTAAGAAAAAGCGTATGGTGGTACGTGTCCGATGACTAACGATGTACGAGGGAATTTCTTCCGGTATGTGTGAAACGTGCTCTCCAATAATAAGACCATGCAAATCGTGACATATATCGAAGTCTGCATGATACTGATGGTTGCAATGTAGTGGTGAAACAGATAGATTATAAATAACAAAATTTATGTATGGCCAGAATCACAAATTGATTATGAAACATTTTCTCATAACAGTATAACACATATTTTGTATATAAGTTATCGTAGTATACTGGTATTATATATTTCCGTTGCAACGCACGGGCATTCAGCTATATATATATATATATTCATTTGATGAATGAATTGTATCTCCATCAACTATATGTTAAGAAAACATCTATTGGAGACATCATATCCACCACACCACATCTTATTTTGATGTTATAGTAGAAGATATGAGAGTTATTAAAAGTAAGGTATGGCTGATGCCACACTAAGCCATAATGGCTCCTCCACCGCTGTTGTCCGGCAAACCATCACATTCTGTGACGCGGGACGTCGAGCAACTCCTGACTTGGGGCACTCCGATCCCATATGACAAAATCCCCCATTCCCATTCAGCCATTTCTATCGTGCAAGCCATCACACACTCTGGACGTTGGGCCCACATTGCAGACTACGGACACCCACGTGACAACCACCATTAGTTTTGCACACACCGGACCCATGTCTGCTCGCGCAAAAAGTTGCCTCAATTTGACACTAGCAGGAGCATTTGACCATGATTGCTTTCTCTAAAGAAGGAAGGCTTATAAGCCGGTAGAAGCTATGTTGGCTGGCCGGTATGGTCATAAAAATGTGCAAGCCGTGATGACGACATAGGTCGCGTGGGCTGTGTTTCTTTGGTGCGGCCCAAGTAGCTGCCAGGAGGCCGCACGCTTCTTACCCTGACCCAGCTTGGCTTTAGGGTCAGTCTCCCTTGCTTTCTCTGCCCAGCGAGCCCTCGCCCTCTAGCTCTTCCTGCTAGCGCCGTCTCCGTCCCGTGCTCTCCTGTTCATCGTCGATCTCAGCCATCTCAGGAGCACCCGCTCACTCTCAGACGCCCGCGCAAAGGAATCCCCCATGATCTCCCTCCAAACTGCCAACTCCCTCCATGATCTCCCCCTCTAGCTCATGATCCCTCCGCCTGCCCCCACCCCCCGCCTGCCACGCCCACGGGCGCAACAAGCCAACAACCCACACTCGGCCCCGCTACCTCGATCCGTCGCCATAAATCCGCTACCTCCTCCTCGAGTCCTGCTTGATCACCCCATGCTCGACCGGTCGACCGGACGGAAGGGCAGCCCCGACCGTGACCACAACGCAATGTGCGACGAGTGAGGGCAGTGGCGGGGGTTGCGACCAACAACAGAGAGCCACACAAAGAAGCCCGTCGGCAATGTTTTCCTCAAGGTTCGTTCGCTCATTCCTTCCTTCCTTGTGCTACTGGTGTGTGATCCTAGCTAGCGCTCTCTTGATTTCATCCTTATCCACATGAATCCTGGACCACACTGCATGCAGATCGGATTACTGGAAGGCCAGACTAGCTGCTCGCATTCACTGGTGCACGGTGTGGGAGCTGAGAGCTCCGTTCCTATGGCCGGGCCCCACCTCTCTTGGGCCCTTGTGCAGATACGCAGAGGTAGTGTCCCCTAATTTATTTGTCATGTCCCCTAATTTGTTTGTCAGAGCTACTTGAGGATGTCAATGAGGTATGGCTCCGCTGGTTCATCAGTATTCAGTAATTACAAGGCATTATGAGTTAGCATGCTCCCTCCTGCTAAGCTAGCTAAATGTGGTTATCAGATCTCAATAAGTATCCATTTTTAAAAGTATAAATTGTTATAGCCATACATGCGAGTCTTTATTTTGGAAATAACCAAAGGTTCTGAACCTGCATTGTGCTAACTCGTCAATCATTCCTGAAATGCGATTCCTTTTTTTCATTCAGAGTTCGGTTGGACAAATTAAGATGGATTGAGATCTTAGTTGTTAAGGTAGAAGGAAAAGCACCACCACTGAATCCTATACTTTAAACGGTGATAGCAGCAGTTGTGGTCTTCGATATCTTAGTGTGTTACTTGGTGATAGCAGCAGCTGCGATCTCCAATATTCTAGGGCATGTTTGCCTCCCTCTTCTAAACTTAGAGATCTAAAAGCTTTAGAATGTTTTAGCTTCCCTTTGATGTCCAAATCTCTAATGTAAGGTGGGCTAAAGGTTAAAGCCAACTTTAGACCACCTGATGCATATAAGGAAGAAGGGTCCACATGCACCATTCTCTGTAGCATAGCAAAATCGAGCTTGATGTCCTTGAAGATTGATCGAGATAATATTAGTCAGTACTGAATTTAATTTTAATGACAAGTTTGTAATGGGTAGGATAATAAGGGATATGTTACAGGTTGTTGGTTTCTTGGATGAATATGTTGCTGCATAGGGTTAGGCCTGAAAGGAGAAACAGAACAGGATTGGTTTTTGTAGCTCTCCTCCCCTCATCTCTCCATGGGATTGGAATATATATAACTTTATGAGTTTATATGGAAAGCAATAGATATTGTTTATTTCCTCTCTTCTCTTCTCTCCTATCCTCTCCTCTCTATGCCATATTACTGCTTTTAAACTAAGGCGACACTGCTAGAGGCACTATTATATGTCAAGTTCATATATTAAGAATTTGAACTCTAGCCTATTGATGATGATAATTGTTCATTGTCTAAAATTCCGATATTTGACCTCTATATATGTCTAAAATTCATAAACAACATTATGTCCATGTTTGTGTGTTAATATTTTTTGGTCATTATGCCATGAGTTTGTGTTAATAATCTGAATACTAAAGCATGTGGTAGGCACCATTATGTCTAAAATTCCTATACACATTGCTTATGATTGTTTGAGGATTACACCTGTCTTGAGTTTTTATATTAATAATCTGAATAGTAAGGTTCGTTGTACCTTGTAACACCTGAGTTTAGTTGTTGGCTCTGAACTCTGAAAAAATATTTTTTTACCAAATACAACATCAGATGTAATTTTACTACTGTGATTAAGTTGTATCACATATTCACAGTAGTATTATTGTGTTCTTCAAGTAAGTCAATTACAGTGAGCTTTTAGTCATGAATTTACAGTAGTCTATGAAAGATCATTCTTGAATTTTTGCCTTTAAATTGTCTTGTTAAATCTTGTATAATACACTACTAGGTGAGTGCTCGTGTGTCACAGGCCCGAGTTTCTCTTCAACGTCATCCCGGACGGCTCGTGGATGTCGTCCTCCATCTCATAACAATATAACACACATTTGTATATATAAGTTATCGAGCTATTATATGATCCCGTTGCAACGCACAGGCACTGAGCTATACTCATATATGTTTTATGAATGCAAATATGAATGAATGAATTAACGAGATACAGTTATTATCTTTGTTCCTTTGTATTCCTCTTTACGCATTAAAATGATGAAGATATGTCCTTCTTAACCTTCGTCTGATGATCATTATATTCATGGGGAAATAATGCTTCGGAAGACGAAGGTCCCTAATAACTAACGATTGTGTTGCATTGCTCTTGATCCACAACATTCAAGAGCAAGTGACCAACATTGGCGCCCGATGAACTCACTTCCACACCTGCGACAATGGCTTTGTAAGGCAACAAAGCTATGGCACCTTTGGCTACGAAACTGGTGCTCCCAATCACAGGCAGCTCAAGTTCTGAACCAGCCAATAAGAAGCAGAAGAAGGAAGCACAGAGAAGGGTACAACATGTTGGAGTGCGAGGACCCTTCATCAAGTCCAAGTGGTCTCATATACCAATCACCTTCTCCCAGGAAGACCTTCAGTTCAAGGATTATCCTCACAATGATGCAATGGTTATATCTTATGTCATCAAGGGGTTTCTGGTTCACAATGTCCTTGTAGACACAGGTAGTGTAGCAGATATCATCTTTGCAAAGGCTTTCAGGCAAATGCAGGAACATGATGACAAGATACATGATGCAACGCACCCCCTCTATGGCTTCGAAGGAAGGCAGATAGTGGCACTAGGCAACATAGCTATGTCGATTACCTTCGGCTATGTTCACAATACAAGAACAGAGCAAGTTGTCTTTGATATTGTTGATATGGAGTATCCTTACAATGCAATCATTGGACGAGGAACATTGAACGCTTTCAAAGCAATACTTCATCCAGCATATCTATGCATGAAGATACCATCAGACCAAGGCCCCATAGCTGTGCATGGGAGTCAAGAGGCTGCTAGAAGGGCCAAATGGAACTGGACAGATTCAAAGGCTATCCATAACATAGATGAAATCGAAGCTCATCAACAGTACAAACACAAGATATAAGGCTGCTTTAGCAGACCAACCAAAGCCCATGCTTCTATGCGAGGACATAGCCGAGCAGAAGGTGTTACTGGGATCACAACTATCTGATGAACAAGAAAACCCCTGTTGAGATTTCTGTTCAACAACAAGAATGTCTTTGCCTGGTCAGTCAATAATCTTTATGGTGTCAACAGAGACGTCATCGAGCATTCACTCAATGTAGATCCGGCTATCAGGCCAAGAAAGCAGAAGCTTCGAAAGATGTTCGATGACAAAGCCGAAGGTGCATGAAATGAAGTCAAAAGGCTTCTAAGGTCGGTGTCATCAGAGAAGTAACATACCCATAATGGCTGGCCAATACCGTGATGGTAAAGAAAGCTAATGGAAAATGGAGAATGTGCATTGATTTCATAGATCTCAATAAGGCATGTCCAAAGGATGAATTCCCATTGCCAAGAATAGATTCTCGTGTGGATGCAGCAGCTACTTCGGAGCTAATGAGCTTATTGGATTGTTATTCAGGCTATCATCAAATCTAGATGAAGAAGGAAGATAAGCCTAAGACAAGCTTCATAACCCATAGTGGGACCTACTACTACCTTTGGATGCCCGAAGGGCTCAAGAATGCTGGAGGAAGCTTCAGCAGGATGACTGCCAAAGTTCTCCACTCTCAAATCGGCAAGAATGTGCTGACATATGTTGATGGTATCATAATCAAAAGCACGAAGCAAGAAGATCACATTGCTGATTTGCAAGAAACATTTGCTAATTTCAGAAGGGCTGGTCTCAAGTTAAATCTAGAAAAATACGTCTTCGAAGTAAGGAAGGGAAAATTTCTTGGTTGTTTGGTATCAACAAAGGGCATCGAAGCCAACCCAAGTAAGATAGAAGCCATACTTCGGATGGAACCACCAAAGTCACGAAAAGGTGCCTAGAGGTTGACAGGAAGGCTAGCATCATTGAATAGATTCATCTCAAGATCAGCAGAGAGGAACTTGCCATTCTTCGAAGTACTAAAGTCAGCCGAAGTCTTCTAATGGGAACCAATTCAGCAAAAAGCCTTCAAAGAACTGAAGCAGTATTTGATAGAATTAACAACCTTAACCCCACCTTCGTAAGGAACTCCATTGTTGTTGTATGTAGCTACTTCCCACGCTGCGGTTAGTGCAGCGCTGGTGCAAGAAAAGCAGGATGGTCAAGCAAAGAAGCAAGTGCCAGTATACTTTGTCTCCGAAGTACTTAGTCCATCAAAGAAAAATTACATAGAGTTGGAGAAGGTACTATATGCTATACTGATGGCTTCCAGAAAGCTTCGGTATTATTTCTAGACGTACCATATCATAGTACCTTCTTCACAATCTCTCAAGGATATAATGAGAAATAGAGAAGCCACAGGAAGAGTTGGAAAGTGGGCTATAGAGCTAAATGAATTCGCTATTGGATATGTTCATAGATCTTCGATCCAATCGTAAGTGTTAGCAGACTTCATTGCTGATTAGATGCCAGGGGCTCAGGACAAAGAAAGAACAAAAGATGACGAAGCTTGGATAGTGTTTTATGATGGGTCATGGGGAACCTTCGGCATAGGACCAGCTATCGTTCTAATTTCACCGTCTAAAATCAAAACCTGCTATGCAGCAAGGCTAGACTTCAACTACACAAATAATATTGCAGAGTACGAAGCCCTTCTCTTGGGGCTTCGCAAACTTGAGGCAATGGGAATAAGAAGGGCAATCCTCAAATCTGACTCACAAGTCATTTTGGGTCACGTTGGCAAAAGCAGTAAAGCAAGAGACCCAAAGCTCGAAAAGTATCAGGACACAGTCCAAAGGATGGAAGTCTCCTTCGAAGGTTTCTCTGTAAAGAATATCCGAAGAGGAGAAATGAACATGTAGACTTATTAGCTACGTCAGCGGCATAGGGACTTCCACTACCTTCGGAAGTATTTTTTGAAACAATAAAAGCACCTTTAGTCAAGCTCATGGAGAGAGCAGTGCTTACAATCTCGCTAGTGCACAGCGAAGATTGAAGGACTGAGATTGTATCATTCTTGCAAGGCAATTGTCTTTCGGATGACGAAGCTTACAACAAAAGAATGGAAGCAAAAACAAGACCCTATATAATCATAGAGGGGGAGTTGTACAAACAAGGAGTTTGCTCTCCATTACTAAAATGTTTATCTAGAACCGAAGGTCAAGAGCTAATGAAGGAGATACATGTAGGACTTTGTGGAGCTCATATTGGGTCTAGGCATTTACTGGGAAAGGTTTTTAGACAAGGATTTTATTGGCCGAAGGCAGCTTCGGATGCAACAGATTTGGTTCAAAAATGTGAAAACTGTCAGAAGTGTGCCAGAGACCAGAAACAACCTTTGTCTCTAACCTAATTAATTCAGCCCATTTGGCCACTACAAAGGTGGGGCCTGGATTTGCTAGGCCCACTTCCACCAGCGCAAGGAAACTTTAAATATGGTGTGGTAGCAGTGGAGTACTTCACGAAATGGATCGAAGCTAAACCCCTAGCTACAATAACTTCAGCCACAGTCTAGAAGTTCTTTTGGTAGAATATTATTTGTCGCTTCGGTGTGCCGAAGCCTATCATGGTTGATAACGGAACTCAATTTGATGTCGAAATGTTCAAAGCTTTTTGTGACCAGATTGGTACAAAAATACACTTTGCATCGGTGAGACATCTGGGATCAAATGGATTGGTAAAACGAGCCAATGGAATCATAATAACAGGGATAATGAAGTCAATCTTCAATCAGCCCAAAGGAAAGTGGCCAGACGAGTTGGTAAAAGTGGTACAGAACCACAATACTGTTGTCTCAAGGTCAACAGGATTTACCCCATTCAAGCTTCGGTTTGGTGATGAAGCAATAACACCAGAAGAGGCAAGAACGGGTTCAATAAGGACTTTAGCTTCGGTAGAAGATAAAGAGGATTGCAAAATAATAAAAGACACCATAGATGGGACCAGACTTCAGGCAATAGAGCACATCAACAAATATCAAGCCGAACCAGCAAATGGCGGGATTGAAAGGTAAGATTAAAGAATGTCAAGCCAGGACACTTGGTGCTTCAAAGAGTGGCCAACCCAGATACAGTGGGGAAGCTTCAGCTTAAGTGGGAAGGTCCTTTCTTGGTGGTATCTTCGTCAAGACCTGGATCATACAGGTTGAAAGACATGGATGGCAATGACATTCCAAGATCTTGGAATGCAGATAAGCTTCGAAGATATTATGTGTAAACTATGTAAATTTTCTTACTTTTTCCTATGGCACCCTTTTCCTTTCAGGAGGGGAGAAAGGTTTTTAATGGGGCCATAGGTTGTAATTTTCAATTTTTTCTTGCGCAGCCCTATGCAATACAAGGGCCAAATTCCCCCACATGTAAAATGTAAAATCTAGGATTACACCATTGAGTGTAAAAATGTATGAAGAAACTCCAAAGTCATCCCTAAGGGGATGCAGAGCTAAGATGCCACCTAAGTAAAAGGTGAAGAAGCTTCAAAGTCGTTCCTAAGGGGATGAAGAGCTTAAATGTCACCTAAGTCAAAGGTGAAGAAGCTCCAAAGTCGTTCCTAAGGGGATGCAGAGCTTAGCTCCAAAGTCGTTCCTAAGGGAATGCAGAGCTGATATACCACCAAAGTAAAAGGTAAAGAGACTCCAAAGTTGTTCCTAAGGGGATATAGAGTCTGGTGTGTATTCGTGTGAGTTTTTTTATCTTCGGCATACATTTGCTCACTTCATCACATCATCTTTTGCATTCATACAAGCATACATTAGGCATTCGTAGGTTCATCATCGTCACATAAAGCATGAAGCATTAATAGGAAAAGCGGGGATTCCTGCCTTCTATGAGAAAACGCTTCGTTATATATGAAGATGCTTCGTCTTAAATGAAACTTTGTTGAATACGAAGATGCTTCGAAACTTTGTTGTATACGAAAGATGCTTCGATGTGAACGAAAAGAAGGGAAGGTGTTTTTCGCCTTCGGCTCAAAACGCTACAAGCGTTCATTTTGTCCACAGCAAAGCAGACGACATACGAATGAAAGGTAAAATAGCATTACAAAGCATTTACAGACATTTACAATAATTTGTTCACTTTTAGCTACAACTCTTTGTCAAATAATACACTCTTTTGTATAAAGAATTTTCAAAAGTGCTTCTACAGATGTTAGCAAAAGGAGCTTCTAAGGTCTTCGGCGCTTCAGAACTAGATTCGACTCATTAGCTTTCGGCACCATCACCCTGAAGAATGACAAAGGCAAGGGTAATGAGGGGCATGGTAAGGAAAAATATAAAATAAAAGCCTAATGGTAAAGAAATTTTCTATATCTTGTTGAGCAGGTTTCGAGCTTCGTCCCTAGCCAGCTCTCAGCCACCCTTCGCCCAGATTTTGGTAATAAATATGTTGCCTATGCTCTGAGATTTGGCCGGAATATCAAGTAGGTCAGATGGCGACAGACGGCGCCATGGGCGCGGGCCCACATGCCAACAAGGGGAGAGGGAAACAACGTCAGGGGGAGAACGGTGGTCTGCCCATGGGGAGGAAGAACCGGTCGCTGGTGCTCCGATGGCGGCTCTCCGCCGGTGATCCGGTTCTAGGTGGTCGGGGTGGTGGCATAGCATGGGCGGGGGTAGGGAGTCACGGTGGTGGGGTCAATTTGGCCGGTGGTGGCGCAGGACGGCCGGTCCACGGTGAGGTGGCGGGCTCCAACGGCGGCGAGGTCGTCGGTGAGGCCTAGGGGGCACGATAGGTGAAGAAGGATGGTGCGCCATGTTCGTGGTGAAGTGGTGAAGCTTGTGAAGCACGTTAATTTGACTCTAGGCCACTGGAGAAAGGAGAGAGAGCTCACCAGAGCGGAGGGAGGCGGCGGCGTCGAGCTTGATTTAGTCTGGGGGAAGGGAGGGGGAGTGGCCGAGGCCAGTGCGAGGAGAGGTGGAGCTTGGGTGGTCCCTTTTATAGGCGCCTGGGGAGGGAAATGACCGAAAACTAGCTGGCGCCGACGAGGTGCACAACAGCGCCGATGATGGCGCACAGCACCAGGGATGAGATGACTTAGGGCGGGCTGCCATGAAGGGATGCGAGCACAATGAACTGGGGGGCGGAACGGTGCCTAACTTCACTGGCGCAGGAGTAATGGCGGTGAGAGAGTGGGAGGGTGGTGGTCGACGGGGATTGCGCCGGTGAGGTCATGGGCGAGGAGAAAGGGCTGACGGGTAGGGCCCATTTGTCAGAGGAAGAGCGGGCACGAGAGAGCGGGGCGGAGCGTAGCTAACGAGTGGGGCCGAGCGGCAGCAAGAGAGGGGGGCATGACGTGAGCGCGGGCGCGCGGGAGAAGGTGGGCCGAGGTGGACCGAGAGCGGAGGGAGGAGAGCACGGGCGCGAGAGAGAGGGGGGAGAAGGTGGGCCAGAATCGGCCCAGCCGAGGAGGGGGAGGATTTTTCCTTTTTCTCTTTATTTTCTATTTTCTTTTTACTTAATTCCTTTTCTCCCTTATACAAATATTCATTTATGTTTCCTAGGTGCCAAAATGAAATATTATAGGTGAAGTGCTACTAGAAATCATGGTGTATGCATATGATGAATGAAATGCTCATGGGATGAGATCTTAAGAGGAATAATGGGGGGTTTGGAGTTTAGGGTTTCTAACCTTGGGATCAAAAACTGGGATGTTACACCATTGCTATTTACTCAAACTCCAAAGCTTATTTCGGAGAATTCGCTCGTTGTGCAACTTTGTTTCCATGTTTCAGGATTTGTCAAATGACTGAACAGGGGAAGAATGACGAGCTTGCTCTTGTTGCGTATTATGATGCTACGAAGAGGGCCAATGTCGAGAAGATTACCGAAGAAATCATGGTCGGTCTATCAAATGACTATAATGGCAACGAGGATTTTGATTTTGAAGAGGATGGCGAGATCGGCCCGCGAAGCCGAGCCACGTTATTTTTGGCAAGTTGACCATGAAAAAGGGGCATATTGAGATGATGAAGGACAATTATTTTCATGATATTTCTATTGTCAGGCTTGGTGGAGAGGATACTATCCCACATCCTAAGAAAGATGAGGTGGTGGTATTCTGAAGCTTTCTGAAGACTGGACTTTAATTCCCACTTCATAAGATGTTAGTGGAGGTTCTGAAGAAATTTGATATTTACCTTCATCAGTTGACTCTGAATGCCTTGGTGGGACTAGGGATTTTTATTTGGGTAGTGAGGAGCCAAGGTGTGGTGCCAAATGCTTTTACAACATTCATGAGCTTTGTTACCAGACAAAGGCGACTAGAAAAGAGTATATTTATAATAACTTCAGCTGCTATAGCTTCGCATATCGGAAATATGCTCGGTATCCTGCCCTTGCATACCGAAGCAAATGGCCAACTCTTGGACGAAGGATGGTTCTACGTAAAGAATGACTTGGAGAAGAGAGAAGACATCAAGGATATTACCCAAAGGCCCGTAAAACCACACTTTAGCATAAAGGGCTAGCTATTGTGACCACTGACAAAGCTCAAGTAGCTCTTGTGGTTTTCAATGTCGTGTGCAGCTATATTGGAACAACGAATTTAGTGCAAGAGAACTTAGCCTTCAGAGTGTGGCCACTCACGAGTCAGTGGGAGATGCTACAAACAAAAGAAGATAGTCCCTCCAAGCAAGATGACACGAAGGGTGGCTTGTCATCTAAAGTATACATACAGATATAGAAAACAATTTGGTGAGCTAGATGACGATTGGCTAGAAGCCATCGAGTCGAAGTGCAAAGAGATTTTATGTAACTATGTGAAAAATGAAGACGAAGCCTTAATGACTGTCTTTGGAGCCTGAGGCAAGAGAAGACTAAACCGGGGTTTTGACGCTATTTGCTTCGTTTACCCAGACTATGCCCACCCAATAAAGGGAAATGTTACCTTGTGTCATTTATAGTTGTTTTGGTGATTAAAATGCCCAACACACCATTTTGAACTAACTATATTGATAAGAGCATGAGTACACGTGTGTTGGGACCATACTTCGTCGCCGAAGGTCCTGCAGGAAGAAACACCTTCGGCAAATCTGTTTATACGCGATACCGAAGCTACCGCTCATGAAGCTTCGATACTATAACGTATCCAAAGACGAAGGATCGAACCGACTTAAATATGGAATGACTTTTTAGTCCATAAGGGTCTGAGTCATAATTGTAATCTTATATGAGGGGCATGATTGTAATTTCTTACAGGCTGCGTCCTGTGCCTATAAATAGATGAACAGTACTCCTTTACTGTTCACGCAATCTTGTAATTGCTAACACATTACTCTGGAATTATTGTTTTCTGCCAAGACGAAGGTATAAATGTACCTAAATATTATGTTTTAATATTTAAGTTCACATTATAAAATAAATGAATAATGTTATTTATTCTTGGTATTCTATAACGTTTTATATTTTATATTTCATTTCGCATTGTTTTATCTTTGATCACGAAGGTGCGACCTTCGTGATATATTATTCATAACCTTCGTCCGAAGCTCATTAAATCCTTGGGGAAATAATGCTTCAGCGGACGAAGGGCTTTAACATCTAACATTCTATGTTGCCTTATTCCTAATTCATAGCATTTGAGAACAAGTCCCCAACATTGGCGCCCACCTCCGGTGAACTCACTTCCACTTTTTAAGCTGATGGCTTCGTTCAAGAACCAAGCTGGAACTGCTTCAGCTCCGAAGCTGATTCTCCCGATAACAGGCGGTTCATGCTCAGAGCCGGCTAACAAGAAACAGAAGGAGGCACAGAGAAGAGTACAACATGTAGGGGTACAAGGACCCTTCATCAAGTCAAGATGGTCTCACATCCCAATTACCTTCTCTCAAGAGGATCTTCAGCTCAAGGATTACCCACACAATGATGCTATGGTTATCTCTTGTGTGATCAAAGGATTTCTGGTCCACAATGTTTTGGTTGATACAGGTAGTGCAGCGAATATTATATTTGCTAAGGCCTTCAGACAAATGCAAGAGCCCGAAGACAAGATTCATGATGCTACGCACCCTCTTTGTGGCTTCGGAGGAAGACAGATTGTAGCGCTTGGTAAGATTACCATGCCAGTGACCTTCGGATTCGTCAACAATACAAGGACTGAGCAAGTTGTGTTTGACATTGTCAACATGGAGTATCCTTACAATGCTATCATTGGTCGCGGAACACTCAATGCTTTCGAAGCAATTCTTCATCCAGCATATCTTTGCATGAAGATACCTTCGGATCAGGGACCTATTGCTATTCATGGGAGTCAGGAAGCTGCCAGAAAGGTCAAGGGGAATTGGACTGATTCAAAGGCAATCCACAATATAGATGAAGCCAAAGCTTGTGAGCAGTACAAGTACAGAAGGGAGAAGGCTGCTTCGGCCGATCAGCCGAAACCCATGCTTTTATGCAAAGATATCGCAGAGCAGAAGGTGCTGCTGGAATCTCAATTGTCTGAGGAACAAGAGAAAACCCTGATAAGGTTTCTGTTCAACAACAAAGATGTCTTTGCATGGTCGGCTAACGATCTCTGTGGTGTCAATAGGGATGTTATTGAACACTCGCTCAATGTTGATCCATCCTTCAGACCCAGAAAGCAGAGGCTTCGGAAGATGTCTGATGACAAGGCCGAAGGTGCTCGAAATGAAGTAAAAAGACTCCTCAGCGCCGGAGTCATCAGAGAAGTGAAGTATCCAGAATGGCTGGCTAACACTGTTATGGTAAAAAAGGCCAATGGCAAATGGAGGATGTGTATTGATTTTACTGATCTCAACAAGGCTTGTCTGAAGGATGAGTTTGCATTGCCAAGGATAGATTCCCTAGTTGATGCAACAGCTTCATCAGAACTTATGAGTCTGTTGGATTGTTATTCAGGCTATCATCAAATTTGGATGAAGAAGGAGGATGAGCCAAAAACCAGCTTCATAACCCCTAGCGGAACGTATTGTTACCTTCGGATGCCTGAGGGGCTCAAGAATGCTGGAGGAAGCTTCAGCAGAATGACAACAAAGGTTCTTCATTCTCAGATAGGCAGAAATGTGTTAACTTATGTCGATGATATCATTGTAAAAAGCACGAAGCAAGAAAATCACATTGCTGATCTACAGGAGACTTTCGCTAATTTTAGACAGGCCGGTCTAAAACTGAATCCAGAAAAGTGTGTTTTCGCAGTAAAGAAGGGGAAATTCCTTGGTTGCCTAGTTTCAACAAAAGGGATTGAGGCTAATCCAAACAAAATCGAAGCTATTCTTCGAATGGAACCACCAAGCACAAAGAAGGGGGCTCAACGATTGACAGGAAGACTGGCATCTCTCAATAGATTCATATCTAGATCAGCAGAGAGAAATTTACCATTCTTCGAAGTGCTGAAGTCAGCCGAAGTTTTTCAATGGGGACCAGTTCAGCAGAGAGCTTTCGAAGAGCTGAAGCAATATTTGATAGACCTAACGACGTTAACTCCACCAACGCCAGGGGCTCCTCTGTTGTTATATGTGGCAGCCTCGCACTCAGCGGTAAGTGCGGCCCTTGTCCAAGAGAAGCTTGAAGGGCAAGTCAAAAAGCAAGCCCCAATATACTTTGTATCCGAAGTTCTTAGTTTATCAAAGAAAAATTATACAGAATTGGAGAAGGTGCTGTATGCTGTTTTGATGGCTTCCAGGAAGCTTCGGCACTATTTTCAAGCATACAATATAATTGTCCCTTCTTCACAACTGTAGCATCCCAAAAATTCAAATCCTAAAATTTTCTCAAACTCACCCTAAATTCAAAATGAATTTCAAGTTTCATTTCAAAATGTTTGTTTGCGAGTTGATATCAACAAATAAAATATAGTGGTCTATATTATCTCCAAAATCCTCCTCAAAATATCCTACAAATGTTTCTCCAGTGATCCCCCTCAAATTCTTTCCAAAAATACTGCCCAGATATTTCCCGAGTAATCCCCTTCAAGTTCTTTCCAGAAATATTGCCCAAATATTCCACCGATATATCTCCAAGTATTTTCCTCTTGAGAAATACCTTCAGAATCATTTTTCAAGTCCCTATAAATATTTTCTTCATAACTTTCCTCATGCCCATACGTATACATATGCCTCCAGTGTCATACGGTGAGCTCTACAAGCTAATTACACTTATACAAGACAAATACATGCTAACCTCCCACTAATCCTCTCATCCTCCCACTAATCCTCTCATCCCTCCCCCTAATCCCCCCACCATGGCTATAAATAGAGGGGCAAGGGCCTCCTCTCATCCCACCCCAAGCCATTTCATGGCAACTCTCTCTCCCCCCCACACACCCACTCCATGTTCCACACAAGCACACACTAGCACAAGGATCGTTCGATCGTTCTTCGATCGTTCGTCCCCTGTTCTTAGTTTGTTCGTTCGTTCGTCCGATCGTTCGATCGTTCGTCCTATCGTTCATGGTTCGTTCGTCCGATCGTTCGATCGTTCGTCCGTTCGTTCGTCCAAATAATCTTTTTCCTACCGTTATGCTGCCGAAATTCCGATCGTTCGTTCGTTCGATCATTCGATCGTTCATCATTCGTTTATAGTTCCTATTCATCGTTCATCGTTCGTTCATAGTCCCTATTCATCGTTCTTCCAGATAATCTTTGTCCTGCCGTTATGCTGCCGAAATTCCGATCGTTCGTTTGTTTGATCATTCGATCGTTCATCGTTCGTTCATAGTCCCTATTCATCGTTCATCGTTCGTTCATAGTCCCTATTCATCGTTCTTCCAGATAATCTTTGTCCTGCCGTTATGCTGCCGAAATTCCGATCGTTCGTTCGTCCGATCATTCGATCGTTCGTCCGTTCGTTCGTCCAAGTAATCTTCTTCCTGCCGTTATGCTGCCGAAATTCCGTTCGTTCGTTCGTCCGATCATTCGATCGTTCGTCCGTCCGTTCATAGTTCCTATTCATCGTTCATCGTTCGTTCATACGACTATTCACTATCACTATTCACCATCACTATTCACCATTACTATTCATCGTTACTATTCACATACACTATTCATCATCGTTACTATTTATCATTACTATTCATCATCGTTACTATTCATCGATGATATCTATAATTACTTTTCCGTCACCACTATTCATCGATCATCCGATCGCCCCAAATTTCAACTACTCATCCATCATGCTGTCCAGTCCACTTAAGACCAGCCAGACCCATATTCCAGTCATACGAACTCCGGTGACTGTGATTTTCCTTCCAGTGGGAACTTCCCATCTGGTCACCCATCTCAGGTTTCTCCAAGTTGAACACGCTTAACTTTGAGATTCCTTCGAACCAGGCTTCCAAACTCCGGTTCCAATAATTCTTGTTTCTAAATTCTTATCGAATTATTCCCTATCCAACCATGTCATCTCTTAAGCATGGTTCATATTCCAGAAGACTCCCAAAATACTCTTGTCCCATATTCTGCCTATAACTCTCTTGTTCATACTAAGTCAGACGATTCATTCGTCACTATTCTCACCAACAGTGAACTTCACTGTGCTACACCACATACACCCAGCTATAAATACCCCCAGCTACCCTCTCCCACTCCACACACTCAACACCCTCAGCCAAGGCTAACACCCCACCCACTCAGTTACTCTGCTCTGCCGGCTACACGCATAGTGTCGCTTCGCCTCCAGTCCACCCTCCTGGTAAGCACCTCCGCTCCACCACTAGTAGTATCTCAACACCACATGACACAGATTCTACTCAAGACTCTACCCATCCATATATCGCTATTCTGACCACTATACTAAATATTTGTTGGTATACTTGCTGGTTTGTATGTTTGCTTGTTCATGTTGCATAGTTATCGGAGCGTTCGTGCCGTCTCGTGGAGGCTAGATCTGCAAGTCTACGCCAGGCAGTGGAGCTAGAAGCCAGTTCCGTGAGCTCCCCTTCCCCCTTCGTCGGATAAGCACGGCAAGCTCACTAGATCCCTTTGATGCATAAATTACCTATGTTTTACAACCACAACCCTCAGCCTGTTATTTTATGCATGATATGATTTTAAGACAAGTTATTATGGCCACCCAGCCGCTTGCCGCAATCAATCCCTGATATATTTGTTACAAATGATTTGAGGAAAGGTGTGAGTTTTCAAAAGAAAATGCTTTTCAAAATGTGTATGATGAAGGGTTTTCACCCTTATCACCTTTGAGTAGGGATGATCAGGGACTCCCTGGTTTAGGGGAGGGCCTAAGGTGATGGCTCAGCTGGTTTAGGCGTGAGCAGAAGGATTGTCCCCTCATATAAGGACCGGTTTGTCACCCTTCATTACCTGTACTCATGATAACTACAACCACTTGAGACTGTGTGGGCAGTCACTCAATCTGAACTCGTACGGTCCAACCCCAGGGTTATGAAGGCTGGGGAGCACCGAGAGGATAAGGAGGGGGAATGTTTTGTCCGGTTTGGGCATGGCGGTGGCCTGACTCCTTCCGGATAACCGTTATGGTTAGGACGTGCGGGGAAAGAAAGAGATTCGGATTCGGATCTCACTGATCATGAGATCGCAGAGCCGAACTAGTGGGTAAAGTGTACACCTCTGCGCAGAGTTTGAAAACCTATTCGAATAGTCTGTGTCCACAGGAATGGACGAGTCTGGTATGGTATGGCAATTAATGTCTTGTTTTCAAAAAAGGGTGCATTTGAGAAAAAATGGTTTTTAAAAGGTCCGGCGGTTGAGCCATGAGCTATGGTGGACGGGAAGTCCAGTGGCTGTTGTTGAAAATGAAAACCAGTGGGAAACTGCTGAGATATCTGGATGGTTTAGTCCAGGGGATTTTGTTCTATACTGAAAAACTTCCTGCTCCTTGGGGAGAGGATGCGCTTTGCAAAAATACAAAATGTTTTTCAAAACAACCCTGCATAAAATATTGCTGTTTCTGCAAAATATCCTGAACTCCACATATTCCATGCATTATATCTGATTTCCCCATTCCGCGGGTGAAGGTGGGCTGCTGAGTACGTTTGTACTCACCCTTGCTTATTTGTTGTTTTTCAGAGAAAGGAGATCGGGTAAGAGTTACGACTGTTCCCAACCTTGCCTGTGGCTGTTGGACCGCTGATTTGCTTCGCTGCGTATATCGGGCTGCTTCAGCCCCACTCTGATGATATGTCCCGAGTTGTGGACCAACTCTTAAATTTGTTCGCCACCTTTGTAGGTTTGTCTCATTTGAGCAGATTTGGTATCATCTGATGTATAAATGTGTTTACTAGCCTCCTGGGACTAGTAATTGTATCACATTTGAGTCCCAGAGGATTGGAGACGCTTCAACAACCATTGAAGGATATTATGAGAAATAGAGAAGCTACTGGAAGGGTTGGAAAATGGGCTGCGGAACTCAATGAGTTTTGCATTGATTATGTGCATAGATCTTCGATTCAGTCTCAAGCGTTAGCAGACTTCATTGCTGACTGGACGCCAGGGGCTCAGGAAGAAGAAGCGAGTAAAGATGCCGAAGCTTGGACAGTATTCTGCGATGGTTCTTGGGGAACCTTCGGGGCAGGAGCAGCCGCTGTGTTGGTCGCACCCTCCAAAGTTAAAACTTGCTACGCAGCAAGACTTGATTTCAGCTGCACAAATAACGTTGCTGAGTACGAAGCTTTACTTTTGGGTCTTCGGAAGTTAAAGGCAATGGGAATTAGAAGGGCAGTTCTTAAAACTGATTCCCAGGTTATTTCTGGTCATATTGACAAGAGTTGTAAGGCAAGAGACCCGAAGCTTGAGAAATATTTAGACACGGTCCAAAGGATTGAAGCTTCCTTTGAAGGGTTTTCTATCAAAAATATTCCTCGGGGAGAAAATGAACATGCTGATTTGCTAGCCAAGTCAGCAGCACAGGGGCTGCCCTTACCTTCGGAAAGTATTTTTCGAAACAATAAAAGCACCTTCGGTTGAACTTCTTGAAAGAGCAGTCCTCAATATATCTCCTGTTTATAGTGAAGACTGGAGAACTAAGATCATCTCTTTCCTTCAGGGTAACTTTCTTTCAGATGACGAAGCTTATAACAAGAGAATAGAGGCAACAGCTCGACCATATGTTATAATAGGAGGGGAGCTGTACAAGCATGGGGGTCTATTCTCCACTACTCAAATGTTTATCCAGAGCCGAAGGTATAGAATTGATGAAGGAAATACACGCAGGCCTGTGTGGATCTCACATTGGATCTAGGTCTTTACTGGGAAAAGTTTTTCGTCAAGGATTTTATTGGCCAAAGGCAGCTTCGGATGCAGCGGAATTAGTCCAAAAGTGCGAAGGCTGTCAGAAATGTGCAACAGATCAAAAACAACCTTCGTCTTTAACCCAGTTAATACAACCCACTTGGCCATTGCAAAGGTGGGGCCTTGATTTGTTAGGTCCGCCACCAGCACAAGGGAACTTAAGATATGTTGCAGTGGCAGTAGAATATTTTTCTAAATAGATTGAGGCAAAGCCTTTAGCCATAATAACTTCGGTTACTATTCAAAAGTTTTTCTGGCAAAATATTGTCTGTCGCTTCGGAGTGCCAAAGGCCATCACTGTGGACAATGGAACGCAGTTTGATTCCGAAGCTTTCAGAGAATTTTGTGAACAAATTGGCACGAAGATCCATTTTGCATCAGTTCGACATCCAGAGTCAAATGGACTTGTTGAAAGGGCTAATGGCATCATAATGACAGGAATAATGAAGTTAATCTTCAATCAGCCCAGGGGAAAGTGGCCAGATGAATTAATCAAAGTGGTGTGGAGCCACAACACAACAATATCAAGATCAACAGGTTTTACACCATTCAAATTGCTGTTTGGTGACGAAGCAATAACTCCGGAAGAAGCAAAAGCAGGATCAATAAGAATAGTAGCTTCGGTAGAAGACGAAGCTGAAGCTGATTACTCTGTGGAAAAAGATGCTATAGAAGGGATCAGGCTTCAAGCTGTGGAAAACATCAATAAATACCAAGCCAAAACAATAAAATGGCGTGATAGAAAGGTTTGGCTAAAGAATATTGAGCCAGGACATTTGGTGCTTCGAAGAGTAGCCAACCCAGAGACAGTAGGCAAGCTACAGTTGAAGTGGGAAGGACCTTTTCTGGTAGTATCTTCGTCAAGACTCGGTTCCTACAGATTGAAGGATATGGACGGCAACGACATTCCTAGATCATGGAATGCGGATGAGCTTCAGCGATATTATGTTTAGCTTGATGTAATTTTTTCTATTCTTTTTTGTGTCACCCTTTTCTTTTCCAAAGGGGGAGAAAGGTTTTTAATGGGGCCACAGCATGTAATTTTTCTTTTTCTTATTTCAACTCTATAAGAGCAATATCCCCCAAAGATGTAAATGTAAAAGCTGAGAACGCACCATCGAGTGCAAAGGAAAAAGAAAAGAAAACAGGGAGAAACTCAAAAGTCGTTCCTAAGGGAATGCAGAGCCTACAGCGAAAAATAAACGCTGATTCCGCCGAAGTAAAAGATGAAGAAGCTCCTAAGGGAGGCTTACAGCGAAAAATAAACGCTGATTCCGCCGAAGTAAAAGGCGAAGAAGCTCCTAAGGGAGGCTTACAGCGAAAAGTCAGCGCTGATACACCGAAAAATAAACAGTGAAGCCGAAAAGTAAGCGGCAAAAAGATTTGAGTCATTCCTAAGGGAATGAAGGCTATGATTATGGCTTCGAATATATATTCGGACATTCATTTGCACGATACATCACATCATGACATTTGCATTCATAAACATTCATTTAGACATACATAGGATCATTATCATCATATCATACAGAAAAGGCAGATGCTTCGGCTATGAGGATAAAGCTTCAGAGAAAAACAGAAAGAAGAAATTTTCATGCTTCGTTGTGTACGAAAAGAAGGGAAGGTGTTTTTCGCCTTCGGCTCAAAAAGAAAATTTCGTCCACAGCAAAGCAGATTGTACACGGACAAAAGGGAAAAGATATATTACAAGGTACGCACAAATTTACATAAGTTTCTTTACAATCATATTACAAAATTTTCTCTAGAATCTTATGCAGCAAAGTCTTTCGGAACATCTGTTAAGGCTTCAGCTCGTCATTCTTTAGCTTCATCATCCTGTATATATTAAAACGGAATGAGAAAAGCGTAGAGTTCAAGGAGAAGGTAAAAGTAACAAGTATAAGTTTCTCACTGGCTTAAGGTGGCTCCGAGCTTCATCACCAACCATTTTTCGCCCGCCGTTTATCCAAATCTGGGTCATAAACCTGTTTCCTATGCTTCGAGCTAGGCTGGGGATGTCAATCAAATCTGCTGGCGACAAACTGAAGTTTGGCCTATTAACAATTTTCCCGTGCGTGCAGCCAGCCTTCAGGAAAGCAGTAGCCGTGCCTCGAGAAGAGCACAGGGCGCAGAAATCGGCATGCCCAGCGATAACTTCGTCAAGTGCATCAACTTCGCCCTCAATGTATTCAAAGGTGCTTGGCAGGTTTTCAGCTGAAGGTGTAAACTTATCAGAGCTGGCTCCAATTGAGTAAAACACATCCTTCAGCCGCTGCACACATCGGTTGCCGAAATCTAAATATTTTTCCTGAAGCTCCTTCAATGATTTCTGCAAATTTGAATTCTTCTCAATTTCGGTCTTGAGACTTGTTTCAAGATTCCTCTTTTCTTGCTCAGATTTTTCTGATTTTATGAGTAATTCGCTGTTTAATTTGTCAATTTCGGCTTGAGCTTCAGCCAGTGAACCTTCCATAGAGTGAATGACGAAGTCCTTCTTCTCCAAGGCAGCTTCGTGATCTTTAACTTTATTTTCAAGTTCTTGAATGTCGAAGTCCTTTTTCTTCAAAGCAGCTTCGTAACTTTCGACTTTATTTTCTAGATCTTTGATGGTAGCTTCGTTTTTTTTCGTCTTCAAGATCTTGTTGCATCCTCAGCACTTTACTCAGTAATATACTCTGGCAAAGCAACCTTCGTCAGAAAACATCTTAATTCAAAAAACAATAAAAGTTGAGAGTTTTTACCTTGAAATTAGCGTAGAACAAGCTACCGGCGATATGCTGTCGCTGGTACCTGCAGAGGTCCGCTTCAATCTTCGGCAGACCAACATTCTTTGAGAAAGTCCTAACAACCTTGGCCTCGGTTCGATTCCGAAGGCATCTTAGTTTCCCTTCATTGACTCCGCCAAACAGTAGAGCCCCTGGTTTGTATCCACAGGATACAGCATATTTCTTTAGTCTTCTTTTTCAGTTTCTGATAACTCTTGTCCCAGTATATCTTGAAAATTGAAATTTTCCTCTTCCAAAGTATCTTCAGTTTGCTCTTTTCCTTTCTCAATTGTCGTGTCCACCACGGCCGCAGCAGCTTCTTCCTCAGCCATTTTTAGAAGTATGTTATCAATATCACCAAATGTGGTTTCTAGATTAGGATCTTCGGCGGTCTCGGTTTCGGCTCCGGTGGCTTCGGCTCCGGTGGTTGCTCCAGTGGCTTCGGCTCCAGTGGCTGCGGTTTCGGCAGTGCCAGCGCTTTCAATAAATGGTATCTTTGACGCCGATGTCGGTGGCGGTGTCTGATGAATGACATCAGCCACTTGGATAATTCTCCTTTTTTCGGCTTAGCGGGACTTTCTGTTGCCGAAGGTTCTTTTTCCTTCTGAAAAAACTTCGTCAGTTCTGGCGCCAGCGGACTTAGCTTGATAGGCAAAGGTTCAGTCTACCTTTAGAATCTCTTCTACTTCGGCAGCAGAAGGTGTCACAGGAGCTTCCTCCTCTTGGCCCGACGTCTTTGGTTTCGGGGATGCAGCTTTTCTTTTCTTTGGAGCAGCTATCTTCGGCTCAGGGCTCAGTTTTCTTTTCTCAGAAATTTCTTTGTCCTTTTTAGCCAATTTGGTACCTTCTTTGTCAAGAGCGCTGGCAACTCTTTTTCTTTTCTCACTACCGGAATTTGGCTCTTTGCCGAGTGCCATATTCTTTGCCGAGTGTTTTATTTCGGGCACTCGGCAAAGAGCTCTTTGCCGAGTGCCACGCAAAAAACCCTCGGTAAAAGAAAACACTCGGCGAAGAAGCTCTTTGCCGAGTGTTTTATTTTTGACACTCGACAAAGAGTTTCTTTGCCGAGTGTATTTTTTTGACACTCGGCAAAGGGCTCTTTGCCGAGTGTCACAAATACAACACTCGGCAAAGAGCTCTTTGCCGAGTGTTTTTTCTCCAACACTAGGCAAAGACAATTTAAAAATCACATTTTAAAGTAGTAAATTAATTCAAATGAAAAAGTTTTCAACTACAAATTTGTATAACTCATCATGATGTACAATTTATATATTGAACATTTCTTCATATGACAAAATAAAAATAAATTTGTTCATAAAACCTATATCTCTCTCGTAGTTTATGAAACTACGAGAGAGACGTATAGAATTTGTGCATATTGTTAGAACCATCATCTGAGATAAACAAATTACCAAACAACCAAAATAAACTTTGTAGATCTTGAGAAGTTATAGAAGTTTATAGTTGACAACTTTTTCATTTGAAGTCATATTGTCAACGAAAACTACGTCTGAATTTAAAAAATTTAAAATTTGAAATTTGAAAACGACTTCGAAAGGAAAAACCACCAACATGAAAGTTGTAGGTATTGAAGAGTTATGAAACTTTGTAGTTGACAATGTTTTAATTTGAAATCATCTTGTTATGCAAAACTATGTTTGAATTTTGAAATTTGAATTTTTCAAACTGTCTCAGATGGAAAAACCACCAAAATAAAAGTTGTAGGTCTTGAAATGTAATGAAACTTTGTAGTTGACAATTTTTTGATTTGAAATCATCTTATCATTGAAAATTTCGTGTGAAGTTTTTAAATTTAAAATTCAAATTTTATAAACGGTCTCGGATGTAGAAACTATTAAAATAAAACTTTTAGATCTCAAAAAGTTATGCAACTTTATAGTTGGTCACATTTTCAAATGAACTTATTTAGTGCCTTAAATAATCAAATTACTCTCGATTTGTTATAGTACATGGGGAATGGAAACGTAATATAAGCATAATTGGTGTAGTAGTGTAGTGGTATAGGAGGGTATGCGCGAGAGAGAGGTTGCGAGTTCGAATCTCACCATTTACAAAACATATAAGTTTGATTCAAAATAATAGTGAAAAATGATAGGGTAACGGGTAAGGAATAGGGGTAGGGTTGGAGAGTTGTTTCTAGAATTTAAAAAATGTTTTGCTGTTTTTTTTTTATTTTTTTGATTCTTAATTTGCCGAGTGTTTTTCTTTGCCGAGTGCTTTTTGACACTCGGCAAAGTCTTTGCCGAGTGTCCGAAAAAAAGCACTCGGCAAAGAACCCTTTGCCGATGAAATCTTTGCCGAGTGTTCTTTGCCGAGTGTTACACTCGGCAAAGCCTTTGCCGAGTGTAAAATAGCCTTTGCCGAGTGTCTTAGACACTCGGCAAAGAACGCGATTCCGGTAGTATCTGCCCTTCAGCAAATTTTCCCAACTGCCCATAGTCAGGATAATCAAAATTCAAAGCATCCATCACCCGATTCATTCTTCGCTTCGGACGAGTGCCGAAAGCCGCAGTCATTAATTGATCTTCTTTTTTAGAATAGTTGCCGAGGATCTCGTTGCACATAACCTCAATTGTATCCAACCACTCTTGGCAAGGTGTTTTAAAATGTTTTTTAAACTTGAAATGATAAGGTAGTCGAACAAGTTCTTTCTTCTTCTTCTCTCCTCTCAGCTTCGGCATGTCCCATTGGAATACTCTGAAGGCTAAGAATTCTTGGACCAGATCCCTGGTGCCAATGTGCTCTGCAACAACCCGAAATTCGCTCAGTGCAATCTAGCATGGGCTATCTGGATCCATGACGCATTGTGGCCTAGTTTCTCCGAAGGTTAACCTTAAAGGGCTCTGAACCAGCTTTTCCTTCTTTTCATCCACTTTGACATAAAACCATTCACTCTTCCAGCCAGCTGGCCATTTCGTACAATAGCTAATAACTGGGTACTTGGCATCTTTCCGATATGCAAAATTGTAGCAGCCAAAATTATCATGCAGCCCATCTTCTCTAGCTTTTGTCTGGTAATGAAGTTCGTGTGCCCGGCAAAAACCTTCGGCAAGTGGTTCTGCCTCCTGGCTTCGGAGTGCCCAGATGAAAACACTAAGCCTAACAATG
Source organism: Zea luxurians (assembly GCA_029449295.1). Taxonomy (NCBI): domain Eukaryota; kingdom Viridiplantae; phylum Streptophyta; class Magnoliopsida; order Poales; family Poaceae; genus Zea; species Zea luxurians. Next base: position 9,669,548 of record JAOPSE010000041.1, on the reverse strand, counting down.
GCGTTAGGGGTTAACTGATGAAGGTGAATTCCAAATCTCTCTAACACATCTGCAATCATCCCATGCAGGGGAAATCTTAGCCCTGCTTTGAAGAAGCTTTTAAAAACCACCACTTCATCTTTTTCGGGCTTCGGGGTAACTTCCTCTCCCCCGAAGCGAATTAGCTCCTTCTTGTCTTCGCTGAAATAGCCTAGCTTCAATAACTTAGCCATATCACCTTTGGTAATAGTAGACTTCCCAAACTCCAAGTGGCTGGGTTTAGATGGCATTGCACCATAATCATCTTCAATCTCATCTTCTTCAACGTCAGCTTGTGTTGCTTCGACAGCAGGTGTGTCCTCTGATGAAACCAGCCCAGAACGCCTCATTGCTTCGGAAATTGGAACAGTTTCAGTGGCTTCGGTCTCATCTCCATCACGCTCAACCCTAGCAGTGGAGCGCACTCTAGCCATTTTATTATGAATTTCTTGAAGTTTTTTGGAAATTAATAACCTTTTTTCCGAAGCCCTTCTTCTGACGAAGCAGAATCCAAAGTGGTGCTTCGTTTGAGTGCAAAAGTCAAGCTTCAGCTATGGTTAAATTTTTGGCAGCAAAACAGTGCAATAGCAATGAATGCTGTGGTAACTTCACACATACCCGTCTGTTTATATAGTGCTGCAGGTAAGAAGGTGAATCGTCAAGTCTTTTACACCGGACAAACAGTCGCTCGCACCCACTGAACGGTGGGCACAAAACCCGAGAAGGTGAATCTGCATGGTGGGACCGCTCCGCGCTCGGAAATTGTATCGTTTCCCGGCAACGAGCTCAGGGAAGGTGTTTTTCGGACCTTCGGCTTCCCGAAGCCTAAGAGACTTTTTCACGGATCAAGCTCGTTACGAAAAACGATCTAGTGCCGTGAAGGGGCTACTGTTGGGACCATGCTTCGTCGCCGAAGGTCCCGCAGGAAGAAACACCTTCGACAAATCTGTTTATACGCGATACCGAAGCTACCGCTCATGAAGCTTCGATACTATAACGTATCCAAAGACGAAGGATCGAACCGACTTAAAGATGGAATGACTTTTTAGTCCATAAGGGTCTGAGTCATAATTGTAATCTTATATGAGGGGCATGATTGTAATTTCTTACAGGCTGCGTCCTGTGCCTATAAATAGATGAACAGTACTCCTTTACTGTTCACGCAATCTTGTAATTGCTAACGCATTACTCTGGAATTATTGTTTTCTGCCAAGACGAAGGTATAAATGTACCTAAATATTATGTTTTAATATTTAAGTTCACATTATAAAATAAATGAATAATGTTATTTATTCTTGGTATTCTATAACGTTTTATATTTTATATTTCATTTCGCATTGTTTTATCTTTGATCACGAAGGTGCGACCTTCGTGATATATTATTCATAACCTTCGTCCGAAGCTCATTAAATCCTTGGGGAAATAATGCTTCAGCGGACGAAGGGCTTTAACATCTAACATTCTATGTTGCCTTGTTCCTAATTCATAGCATTTGAGAACAAGTCCCCAACAACGTGTAAAGAAAGGAAATTGAATATATCAAGTCCAAAAGAGCACAAACATGGACCCAAGTGTGCAACTTGATGTAAAATGGTATAAGTGTGAGGTTTTCACCCCTAAATATGTTGCATAGGTCCATTACGATGTTTCTAGTACATGTGTTTGGGCTCTAACTTATTTTGTAGAGAAAACACTTTCTGGACTTGAGTTTACATATGTTGCAGATCCTATTGAAATAAAGTGAAAAAGGTATGGTTCCTACACTTAGTCATTTGTTTTGTGTACTAACTATGTTTGTTTAAGTGCTAGGGAACCTCTCAAGAAGAGCCAAAAAAGTTGGAGAAGTTTGGCTCAAAAGAGCCAAACTTGGTCCAGTCTGGGACCCACCGGACTGTTCGGTGATGCGTGTCCGGTGATGCGTGTCTGGTGGAGCGTACTACCAAAGATGCCGCTCTCGGGACTTTTATTTATAAAATTCACTAGACAGTGAATAGTGCATTGTCCGATGCACCGGACATCATCTCCAATGGCTCTCTCCACAAACGGGCGCCAGACACCAACGGCTAGCTGACGTGACAGATATCCGGTGGTGCACTGGACTGTCTGATGCCACGCCGAAAAGGAAACCAGCCAATCAGATCGTCGAGCGACCGTTGCTGGCCGGAAATCCAGTGGCGCAATGGACTGTTCGGTGAGCCCATAGACAGGGAAATTTTCCAAATTCCTTGTAGAGAAGGCAACGGCTCCTAGGCCTCTTAGGGCTATAAACGGAGCCCCTTGACGCCCTCTCTTGGTACCCAAGCATCACAAGTGCACAATACAACTCCAAGACAACACGATCACATAGTTCACTGACTTGAGAGAGATTTGAGCGCATTTCTAAGCTGTTACTCTACCGTTTTGTTGTTGCGCTCTTGTATTTGCTTTTGTGCATGTTGTTGTTGCATTGTGTACTTGTGTGTGTGTATGTTCTTACTCCCTCCTTTACTCTAGTTTTGGATTGTGATCATCTTATGTAAGGCGTGAGAGACTCCAACTTATGGAGATTCCTCACAAATGGGCTGATATATAAAGAAGAATATTGTGGCATTCAAGTTTGATATTTGGATCACTTGAGAGGGGTTGAGTGCAATCCTTGGCCGAAGTAGGTCACCACAACGTGGAGTAGGCTTTGGCCGAACTAGGGGGAAATCGACGTGTCTCTTGTTCACTTTACTGTGATTTATGTCTTCCTTAGTGCCTAAACTTCACTTGTGATATTGATCCTAATTTAATAGACATCTCAAGAGAGCAATCAAGTGAAGAGTCTATTTTTCTCTACTCTTCTCATCTGAACTTAGTTTTAGTTTACACTAACACCTTTTATAGACCAAGTTTGAGTAGTTTGAAATCAGTTTTGCAGGATCACATATCCATCCCCCTCTAGGTGCTTTCAATTGGTATCAGAGTCGTTCTCTTCATCAAGGGACTAACCGCCTAAAGAGATGGATTCTAAAGAGAAGGTGAAGGTGACTGGGGAGAAGGAGATCCTCTCCGGCGACACACCCAAGGGAGGAGAGATCGTCAACTCCGGGTCTAGCAAGAAGAAGGAGGACGGGAAGAAGAAGCGCATCAAGAAGATAATCTACTACGACAGCTACGCTTCTTCATCATCACCAAAGGAGGAGGACGAATCATCCTCTTCAAAGAAAAATATGATCAAACAAAACTACTCTAAGACATCTTTTAATTATTCCTGCATACCTTACAATGTCAATGCTAATTTATTATCTATTCCTCTTAGCAAACCTCATCACTTTGATAGGGAGGATTATTCTTGGTGGAGTCATAAGATGTGCAATCATTTATTTTCTCTTCATCCTTGCATTTGGGACATAGTTGAAAATGGAATGCAATGTGTAGATAGCGATGATGAGAATTACAGTGCTATTCATATGCAAGAAATGATTCACAAAAATACCCAAGCCACTACTGTGCTTTTTAGCTTCTTTGTGCAGGGATGAATACAACAAAGTTAGTGGCTTTGACAATGCCAAGGAGATTTGGGACACCCTCCAGATCTCTCATGAGGGGAACGACATCACCATGATCACCAAAATGGAGTTGGTGGAAGGCGAGCAGGGAGGTTTGCCATGAAGAGAGGGGAAGAGCCATCTAAAACATACAATAGGCTCAAGACCCTGGTGAACAAGATCCGAAGCTATGGGAGTACAAGATGGATGGATCATGACGTCGTGCGACTAATTAGTCATTTACCGTCATTGATCCTAATCTTTTAAACTTTATTCGTGAGAACCCCAGGTACACCAAAATGTCACCCGAAGAAATTCTTGAAAAATTTGTGAGTGGGCGCATGATGGCAAAGGAGGCAAGGTACGTCGACGACACTGCCAACAGACCACTTCCTCAACACTACGAGCCGCAACCCATTGCTCTCAAAGCGATGGCCAACAAGGATGCGCTCCCCAACAAGGTGGTAAAAATTGAGGTGACCGGTCTAAATGGGGATGAAATGGCACTTATGATCTAGCGCTTCAAGAACGCTATGAAGGGACGCAAGGACTACCCAAACAAGTGCAAATCAAGGGGAAAGCGTGCATTCTTCAAGTGTGGTAAGTCCAGTCATTTTATTGCACAATGTCTCAATAATAAAAATGGATAGGACCAAGATAAGAAAGGAAGAAGGAGGAGTATAAGTTCTATATAAAGAAGGGTGAGGTGCACATCAGCAAGGAATGGGACTCGGATTGCTCATCCTCCAACTCCAACGACGAAGGACTCGCCGCCTCCGCCTTCGACAAGTCTTCCCTCTTCCCTAACGAGCGATATAAGTGTCTCATGGCTTAGGAGAAGAAGGTACGTACACGAGACACTCCTAAGTACACTTCTTCTAGCGATGAGGATTCTGATGATGATTTAGACTATATCAATCTTTTTAAGGGATTAGATAGATCCAAGGTAGATAAAATTAATGAATTAATTGATGCCTTCAATGAAAAAAGAAAGATTATTAGAAAAGCCAGAGGATTTGCTATATGAGGAACATGATAAGGTTATAGAAGTAGAAAACTCCCTTGCTCTAGAAGTTAAAAAGAATGAAATGCTTGCTTTTGATATATCTTCATGTCATGCTTCTATTTCTAGTCTTAAGATCTTAAATGTTGATTTAAATGCTAGAATAGAAAAGTTGCATGTTTCTAGTTCTTCTTTGGAGCATGTATCAATTTGTACTAGATGTAAACATCATGACATTGATGCTTGTGTTGACTATGTTTCCACTATTGCAAAGTTGAATGATGAAATTGCTCAATTAAATGTTCAACTTAAAAACTTGCAAAAATTAGGTAGAAAAAGTTAAGTTTGCTAGGGATGCCTACACTATTGGTAGACATCCCTCCATTAAGGATGGACTTTGTTTCCTTTGTCTTCTTCCTCAACTTTTCTCCTTTCTTCTTCTTCGGCCTTTTTCTTGGCCTTGACCTCTTTCATCTGGAGGAACATATTTTCAATAAGCTTCATGGCGATGTTGAAGATTTGAGGATCCAACTCCTCACCACTTGTCGTGGTCAACACTTCCTCGAGCAGGGGATCCTCGTTGTTTCTTGGAGCCAATATTATCGTTTCCTCACGTGGTTAAGCGCTGTAAACGAGGTATGAAGCTTTGATACCAATTGAAAGTAGCCTAGAGGGGGAGAATAGGCTACACCTACAATTCTCAACACAAACTTCAAACTTTTGTGAGAAACGACAGTTCAATAGGGGAGGTCGGTTCAACCGGTCTTGGGGCTGGTTCAACCGCAACTTAAATGAAACTACTCAGATCTACCAACAATAAACGTAATGGCAGAGTTGATTTAAACCAACTAGATAGATCAAAGGTGTGAGATGATGAGATACAAAATCACACCCACAAAAACACAAGACACACGATTTTTACTGAGGTTCGGTCACACCAAGGTGCCCTACTCCTCATTGAGGTGCCCACAAAGGGTCGGGTCATTATCAACCCCGTTCCTCGTTGCCTGCCATGATCCCTTCCTCAATTGACCCACAAGAGCCGGTGATACAAAACGTTCTTGGGGTCGTCCACAAATTTGGAGACTCCCAAGGCAAGAACAAAGAGATCGCAAGTAAGAATGGTTTGCAGTGACTAGAGAGTGAGAGATTGAAGAACTTGAGTCAAAACGTGCTTTAGAATTGAGAGAACTTATCTCACATCGAAGAATCTTCCCACCGATCGAAGGGGGAAGGACTTGGGGCGTGAGATCGGAGTTGAAGTGCTTTGAAACGAAGGAGAGCAGCCATTATAGGGTTTAGGTTCGAGATCCTAGGGCTTAGAAGTGGGGGAGGAACGTTTTTTAGCCCCCACAAACCAGATCTGGCTGGTTCTGGGTGACTGCGCAAAACCCGGTTGAACCGGCCCTAATCCCGGTTGAACTGGTATTCAAAAGAGAACTCTTTATAAATTCCCAGTTGAACCTAAATTTAAAATTCCGGTTGAACCTAAAATTTCCAGAGAAGAACCTAATGAATCCCAGTTGAACCATCCCTCATCCTGGTTGAACTGTTATGAATAGGAAAACAAATTTTGAAAGGACAGAGGGAGAAACCAAACGGTGATTTCGCAACTTTTCAAAAATACAATTTTGAAGTGGATAGAACTAGTTGGTGCATACCATCCTTACCTTGTGAAGGAACTAAGTATACGGAGATCCCTATTACTAATCAAAGATAATCAAAATACTTGGGGATCTTCGCTAGAAACCACCTACAGGTCTTTATCTTTCATCACTTGGTTTCTTGTTAGTTCATGTATTTCATTCATGTGCATCCTTTTGATTTAAAACTGACATACACTAGGAGCAAACTCATTAGTACAGTTTATTTGTTTTGTCCATTAATCACCAAAACGCACAAGAGATTGATTGCACTTACAAAGGGGATATATCATAATAGACCATGTGAGCACCCATAACCAATTAGCTGATGTTGGGGACTTTTCCTGCTAAAGTTCCTTAAAGAAAAAAATTGTCAATTGTTTCTAAGTCTGTTTCAGGTGTTCTGAAGCGATAATGAAGCACATCTTTTTTTCGAAAGAACAATGAAGCACACCATCATTCAGGACCTTCTCTTGAACGACGCACACGCATAGCGAAGCTAAATACTTCGACTCTATGATGAAGGTGACCTCAATCAAGCCAACAAGAAAGAAGGAGAAGAAAAATTGAAGGCTTGAGCAGCACATCAATAAAGGAAAAGATGATGATACCGCCGAAAGATTTTGTAGTTTGTATGTACAAGAATTGAGGGTGTACTTGTAAATTCATACAAAGATGTATTATGGGTTGCCACTATAAATAGATATACAGTGTCATGCAGTAGGGGGATCTTTCGTGTCCGTTACCTGATTTGCTCGGTCTACGAGGTTGTACCTTCTTCACATTTCTTCTTCTTCCTTTACCTACAAAGGTATACTTGTAATTGTATATAGTGAAGAAGAAACAATACGTATAACACAACAGTAATTACACTTCTTAAGTGTCTTCGTTTATTTGAAGGTCTTTTTATTCTTAAGGCCGTCTTCCTTTAATCTATCTCCCAAATTTATTAAGGAAATGAAGGTCTCTTATCATTAATTGTGTTGCCATGTTTTGGTCTATTCTAGGAACTAGAGCAGGTGACCAACAGTCGATGTCTTCACCAAGCCATTGGATGAAAACAACTTTTTGAGTTGAGGAGTGAGCTAAACATCCTAGATTTTTGAAACGTGGATTGAAGTCGTGCACACATTGCACATTTTTAATATACCTTTGATCATTGTACTTTAATTCGTATTTTTATTTAATTATTCATATTATGCTTGTGTCAAGGTTGAAGTTGTAGAAAATCATCCCCAAACCTCATAAGTCCAAGTATAGTGATGCACGCATTTAGGCTACAATTTGACCTTTTTGAGACCGTCGGAGAGAAAACTTCTCCGACCGGGTGGCAAAGTGCACCCGCCCTGATCCTAAGATCAGGAGGGAGCTTAGGGATTGCCTAATTAGTCGGAGGAACTCGAGAACCCAAGGGTTAGAGTGGTTCGGGCCACTGGAGCGTAATACCCTACATCCACTTAGAGTTGTATTGCATGTGAGTCTCAGTCCTCAGAGAAGCCTGAGTTGGAACTGTCATCTACGTGTGTGTGTGTCTTCCCTTTTATAACCCAAGGGAGGCACGTACATGGTGACCGAGCCCCGACAAGTGGGCCCAGTAATCTATTGCTAGATATAGAGTAAGTGGAGCGGTGGTTCGTGGAGAAAAGATATCTTCTATTGGTCTTTGTGTTGATCTCCTGGCTCGTCGTGCCCTTGCCCCGTCTAATCGGAGCAGGGCATAGGAGTAGGCTACGGTGTAGGCTGACGCGCTACCGCATGTAGGGGTGCTCAGGCGGCGACGTCCTGTCTTCTTCGCATGTCTCCTTTTGCCTCAGTAACACGCAGGCTACAGTGGGAGTCATGATGGTAGCAGCCCAAGCGACACAGGGAGTCAATGGTCTTGTCTCAATAACGCCCGAGTTACTATACGGCCTGCGTACTGCGTATGCACTGCCTACCACTGGGCAGGTAGGTATATGTCTTGTGAGCAGTTAATGTAGAGGCGTTTTACACTTGGAGGATGACATCAGGCTTTCCCTAATGGCTTACATCACGTGTCATAGAACATGTGGCAGTACCGAGCCTCGCCTTGCGTAGGGAGTAGTGACTAGGACCACCCTTCCTCGTGACAGCTCCAGACCGCCCTTAGCTAGGGGTCCGGATGGTGTTCGGGCGAGGTCCCGCCTCCTTGGGTGTTGGCTAGCACATGTCAGCATTGGACCTGTTGGGGACTTGTTTTCAAATGCTATGAATGAAGAACAAGGCAACACAAAAATGTTAAGTATAAATGTCCTTCGTCCGCTGAAGCATTATCTCCCCAAGGATTTAATGAGCTTCGGACGAAGGTCAGGAGTAGGTCATTACGAAGATGTGACCTTCGTAATTGTACTTGTAAAACAACAAACAATAAGAAATGAGATATAAAGTATAAAATGTATTCGCATAGTTCATCATTTGAATATATAGGTATTAAAACATAATAAAACATAATATTTGCGCATATTTATACCTTCGCCTTGGCGGAATGCAATAATTCAAACGTAATGTGTTAGAGATTATCAGATCGCGTGAACAGTAAAGGAGTACTGTTCATCTATTTATAGTCACAGGGCGCAGCCTGTGAGAAATTACAATCATGCCCCTTACAAAAGATTACAATTATGACTCAGACCCTTATGGACTAAGAAGTCATTTCATCTTTAAGTCGGTTTGAACCTTCGTCTTCAGATACGTTACAGTACCGAAGCTTCATGAGTGGTAGCTTCGATACTACGTTTAAACGGGCTTGCCGAAGGTGTTTCTTCCAGCGGGACCTTCGGCGACGAAGCATGGCCCCAACAGGACCCCCTTAGGCTAGAGGTCTAGGTGGCCCGCCATAAGGGTCAGGCCATTCCCAGGGTTCTGCCCCCAGGCGCAGGTGTCGAGAGCCCTTGTCTTCATGACACATGGCATACCTGGACCCCCTCTGCTAGGGTTCCAAAGCGATGATTATAGGTGCTAGTCTTCACTCGAGGCCAGTGGCCTTACTAGGTAAACCCAGCCACCGGGCTAGGACGAACCACCATTAGCATGGTGACTATGGGTAGTCCTAGAGGGTTCGGCTTGATGTGGGTACCCCAATCTTAAGGTACTGACAGATACTAACTATGCTTTCAAGTTGATTATGACTGTATTCTCCAAGTTTGAAAGGGAAATGGTGAATTTGGGCAAAAGGGGGTGCTTCCACTACACTTCGGTATCAAAGACTCTTTGCCTTAATTAACTTGATGTTCATTGCTCCTATTCCTTTATTCTCTATTTTGGGAGGCACAATGGGAAAGGCCATATGAATTTCTTTGTATTTGTGCTTAATGTCAAAGGGGAGAAATTAGAGGCCAAAGGAAATGGACCAACCCACCACTTGAGTTTTTTTCAAAAATATTTGAGTTTGAACCTGTCTTTTAATACAGAGCCCTCTAGCAACAAAGAGGAGCTCTTATTTGTGAAAACTACTAAAAGATGGAGTTTTATCAAAATAAAGTTGTTTTATGTTAGAACTATTTTGGTTTGCCAAACTCAAAGTTTATTTGACTTAGAAGATAGAAAATGTTGAAAATGTCTTGTATTGCAAAATAAAAAACAAGTGGTGTCTCAATGGTCCAAATATGCCAAAATTCTTAAAAAAACTTCAAATTTTCATTCAACTCAGTTCTAGGATTCAATTTTCATCTTATGAACCATTATTGAATCGCAAACTTGTTAAAGAGTTAGAAGATTTCTATTTGCTTTAGTTGTGTTGGCATCAATCACTAAAAGGGGGAGATTGAAAGGGAAATGTGATGTATGACATTTTAACTTAGTTTTGGTGATTAATGACAACAACCTCAAGAGCCAACTGTTTTCTAAGTGCACACTTGTAGGTTCATTCAAGTCAAATTGAGGTTTGAAATCCAATACTCAACTCAAACAAGGCCCAAAAGGGCAAAACTTAGAAAATGTGAGATATGTCTGGTTTGCATGTTTGAATAAGTTCTAACTACCCTTAGAAACATTTTTGAGCACTTTAGATAGGTAAATAGGTTATAGATGGCATATATTGCAAAAGTACTTTTTGATGCCCGTTTTGAGTTGAAACAGGAAATCTAAGTTGAAGATAAGCAAAAGGTATGAATCTATAAATTAGACAAGTTAAACATCCTCTAAATATGTTTGTCTAAGTGAAAGTTCTCTATGCCCGGGAACAGGATCTAGATGTCGCCTAGAGAGGGGGGAATAGGCAAATAATAATTATAACTTTATAACTAGAAATTCTTACTCTACTCGAAGGCTGGATCGCAGTGGAATGAAAGACCCTTCGAGTAGGTTGCAGCGGAATTGAACTTCCTGTCTTAAAATACCCTACACTTCGAAGACAGCTTGTACCACATATAAGTATTGAAGTGCAAGTATAAACAGCAAATAAGACAGAGAAACAGCACACAGCATAGAGCAGAGCACACAGACACAGGGATTTATCCTGAGGTTCGGCCAAGCCTGAAATGCTTGCCTAGTCCTTGTTGGAGTTAGCCACACCTTGGCATGGAGTCTATTTCAACTCCTTCCTCTGTTTGCTCAGATCTATCAGTGCGACAGATAGAGCCTTTCACTATGTTGATATCAATTACAACGATGTCATGGCTGCTTACAATCTTCTCGACAGCACTCCGGCAGAGTAACAATATGCCCAAGATTTTACTCTAGCTCTCAGCAGCACTTCCCCTCTCTCTAAAGGCTTATAACTTCGCCTCTACACAAACTAGAGAGATACACAAGAGAGGGAGAGAAAGAACTGATCCAAATGACGTATGGACTTGTTGGCTACTCTTATACACTTGTTGGAGGCGCCTGGGATCCCTTTTATAGTCCCAAAGGGCCTAGGAGTCGTTGGAGCTTCATTTGGAAGCTCCCAGCCTTCCCTGGTTGCGGGCGCACCGGACTATCCGGTGCGCCACCGGACATTATACAGTATCGGATCTAATCGATAGTTTCCTTCTCTGGAAGAGCTAGCCATTGGTGCACCGGACAGGTTGCAGGTTACTATTCACTGTCCTGTGCACCGGACAGAGTAACTATTCACTGTTCTGTGCATCGGACAGAGTAACTATTCACTATCCTATGCACCGGACATGTTACTATTCATTGTCCTGTGCACCGGACATGTTACTATTCACTGTCCTGTGCACCGGACAGTTACTATTCACTGTCCTGTGCACCACCAACAGCACACTAAGTGCTTTTTCCTCCATTCTTTCTCCGTTTGACTTCAACTTTTGGGAGGATTTTCCTGAGACTTAAACAAACACATTTAGAGTATAATCCAACTGATTTAGTCCTAGAAACTTACCTCTTTCTTGTTCTTCTCCTAGCTTTTCTGTTTCTCCTCAAGCAGAGCTCAGAATGGCACTTTCTCTATAGAAAGAGATAGAGAGAAAACCAAAGCACCAAAATTGTAGTAAGAGGTGTATGCAACATGGTTGAACACTCAAACCTTACATTCTTAACCTTTTTCATCGTTTTACCCAATTTGGCATGTTTGAGGTCGATGTTGGACTCTAAACCATCAAGTCAACTTGACTTGATCTAGATTGACATATCTGAGCTCCAACTCCCTTGTTCACTTCTCAAGCTTGATCTTGAGCCTTATGACTTACACCATATAACTGTAGATGTTACCTCATTGGTTGTAAGTCATGTCCTTATGTAGTGATACTTGATGCACCATAACTCTTCTTAACTCGATCAACCTTGACTTTGCAAGTCTTCTTCTTCACCCCTGGCTTTGGGTTCCTTGTCTCCTTGACCTTCTCCCGTGCACTTGGTACCTCGAAGCTCTTCTTGCCTCCATCCTTGGCTTGATCGGTTGTCTCTGAGTTACGCACACCGAGTCTCACTTAAGCAATGTCCATCTTACTTGTGATGTCCATTGTCTATAGATAATCCATTCTTTAGACCATCACACTTGTTCACTTGTGTTGAACCCTATTAGCTTTGCATTAATTACCTGTTCAACACTTAGCACACTTGTTAGTCCTATAATTGGGTTGTCATCCAAACAATCAAAACCCACAAGAGAGCTTTCAATCTCCCCCTTTTTGGTGATTGATGGCAACACAATTAAAGCTTACACAAGAATAAGATTTAAAGCATAAATTTTGAATTCTAAGTTTATAGAATGCTCCCCCTAAATATGTGCTTACATTAAAATCTTAACTTTGGCCTTATATGCCAAATTGCACATACTTAGGCTAATTCGAAGCATTGCTACACCTTAGCACCTGTGGGATGCATTGTGTCAAGAATCAAACAGTGATGCGTATAACACACAAATGCACAGGATTAGAGTTAAACACCAATTAAATGGATATACCACATGAATATCAACCTACCACTATTCACCATTAAGATACCGATTTCAAGCGCCAGAACCACATGAATATCTATCATAGGACAAACACAGTAGATACTAATTGATTCATATCAATGGAAGCACTAATTATGCATTATCACCATATAATAGAACAAGAAGCATATGATAAGTATTATCAACAAAACTAACACATTCTTCCTTAAGATCAAAGGAACTCAAGGAAACCCCTTTGAGTCACCCCTTTGAGTCCTTTAGCACACAAAAAAATATTCTTCACCCTTAAGATAAACTTTCCTCTCAGGTCGAGGTAAGCTTTAATGCACAAATTCTCCCCCTTTGACATCAAACACCAAAACCATATTCAAGCAAGAACATAGGATGATGTCAAGGGACAACAGGGTATTAGGCAGGGAAAATGTAACACACTAACATTACTCCCCCTTACACATTAAACATATGCAACACAAGCATTGGAAGAAAATTAAGGTACAAATACGCAAAAAGGTCAATACCTTCTTTTGTACCTTTACCATGTTATGGTGTACTTTCCATCTAAGTAGGCGGAGTTCCTTTTGCTATCAATTTAAAATTTCCATCTTGAAAGTTTTATCTCTAGGGAGCTCCTTTACACTTGTGCCTGATCCTTTATCCTGACCTTTTCTTGTTGCTAAGACACCAAACTTAGAACAAGTTATAGTATTGTGGCACAAGATGAAGCTTCTATTCTAGTGATTACCAAAAGATACCAATTGAAGCACACTACCAAGGCTACCAATTGAAAAATCATCACTATCATAGCTCCATGATATTTAAAGATAAGCATCTAGGATCAACAACTATTATAGAGCACGAGCAACCTTTAAATACGCAATTACTCACAACTTTAGATACCAATTACTCGACTTGTGGAGGTACCGAAGTCTTGACTGTTCCATTTCTTGCTCATCTTCCCTTTTCCACCTTGAGACTATATAGGATCACTCAAAAAATAGTTAGTCTCAAAAGACACAAGTTATGTGTGCTCCCCCTAAAGTTGTGCATCACGTATTTGAATGACTTGCACCTTGCACATTCTAGCATCCTCAGTTCTAGAGGGGATCACAACATACCTTGGTCTAGGCATAATATATCAATTGCATCACAAAAAGATACCAATTGAATAGATGAGATAATACAACTTATGACTAGTGGAAACAATGCATGCCTCAGGATATATAACATTTACAAACAACATAGCCACGCTTCACACATGATGATCATTGCAACACATATACCAATTGAAAAACGACAAGATCATGCATATAAAGCACAATATCTAAGCACACCATGATTAAGAAGTATTTTCTTAGGTACACCTCCAAAGGAAGCAACATTTTAAAGCATAAAGCACCTAAGCCAAGATACTACCAATTGGAAAGCAAGAGCATAGTTATGATCACAATCAACGGAACATCAAGATATTCAAATAAATTGCATAGTTCCATTCTCCATACTTTTGCCTTTTACTTGAATGCCATGAGATCCATTCTTTTAGGTAGTGTGGAGTGAGAGCACCGATTGTCACCAATTGAGGGCTCCTTTTGCTCATGCACCTCATAGCTCGAGAGGGTGCATTAGAGGCACAACATGGATTTCTTGTTTTGGTATATACAGAGTACCAAGACAAAGTAATCATGTGAACATGGACTAAACAAGAATATCATGCTTGCACATAGGTTAATACATAATCATTAAAAACCACACAACATGATTTACAAAAAATCATGGTAGATATATCAAATGAAAAGCTACCCATTAAATGATTCAAGAGATATAACCTATAAAGCACACAGTCGTGATTGAGCAAGCATCATTATGATCTTGGAAACCATGAACCATTAATTGAAAGGTATTCAACACAAGCAATCTCAAAAGCATAACTACTCCAAGGATAGGTATAGCATGACAATCCAACTTAAGAGCAATACTGATTGGAAATAATGCACTTAAGATACACGGGTACCGTCCTTTGGAGAGCAAGTTGGAGATTCTCATCAAAGTCCTTTGCTTGATTCACCAATAATGATTAAGGACCTCTACAACTTATTTAACTCGAGATGAACATGGGATTAATATTGCACAATAATTCAACCTTGGGTCAATAAATAGACAATAAAATTAACAACTTAAGCATAGAGTTTGAATTAACCATCTTAAGCTCTCCCAAGGTCTCCAGTCCATCTCGAGGCACCTGCATGGTCTAGTTGGCACAGTTTGGTACCCATCTCAGGATGGGTCCATAACGTTCATCTAAAATAGCCTTTGGTACCCAAATAGCATTTGTGCTAGTTATAGGTGATCTCATTACTGATCTAGCACAAGTGTATGATTTGGGTCTCCTAAGCGAATAAGATTGAGGTAAATTTACTTGCTTAGGAACCTTACCCTTTGTAAGGAAAATGGACCCCGGGCCATTTGGCTAAATATATTTTGGTGTTTGATGATCAACGCAACCTGTGGACTAATGTGTTTGCTAGTGTTTATGTTTTTAGTTCACAGGATGCTAAAGTACTTGGACCAAGACATTGAGGAAAGCAACACCTCAAAAGAAGACATTATAAAGATCAAGTGAAGTACAAGACAAGAAAGAAGTGTTGCCAGCGGACTGTCTGTGCGAGGGGCACCAGACTATCTGGTGGCACATCGAACTGTCCGGTGCCGCACCGCCGGACTGTCCGGTGCATCAGGAACAGGACCCTAACGGCTAGTTCCAGGTGGCACTTTAGAGAGAAGACCACCGGACTGTCCGTTATGGAGTCCGGACTGTCCGGTGTGAAAAGCCTGCGTGCCAACGGTCGTCTGTGATGTCAAAAGCAACGACTAGGCACACTGGACAGTGAACAGTGCATTGTCTGGTGCACCATCGGACTATCCGGTGTACCGCAGAGAGCAGCAGCTTTTCTCCAATGACTAGATTTGTGTTGGGGGCTATAAATACACCCCCAACCGGCCATTCCAAGGTGTGGGAGCCCAAGCAACATAACAAGGCATATAGTGCACATTTCCAAGAGCTCAAACACCCAAGTGCTTAATAGAATCACTCGGTGATTAGCTTAGGTGCTTTGCGAAGTGCTTAGGTTATTTAGACCGCTCTAGCGCTTGCTCTAGGGGAATCCTAGTTAGTTGAGTGAGTTTTGTAAAACCACACAACCCCTCGGCTCTTGCGCGAGCTGTTGTAATTGTACCGAGTGGGGCAAATGTCTTGCGAGACCGTGACAACCATGTTTGTGTCACGGCCGCCATCGTGTACCGGAGGGAACGAGGCCTGCGGTGTTTTTGGCCGAAAGCTCGATAGTGGAGACAGCGGGGAGAGTCCGAGAGGAGCCGGAAGCGAAGCACCACTTACGCGTGGAGAAGGCCTGCGGCTCTCTACAGAGTTACTCGACCGAGGTGCTTGGCCCTCGTGTGGGCTTCCCTTTGCGTAGGGGCACCAATGAGGATTAGTCGAGACCTTGCGCGGTTTCAGATACCTCGGTAAAAATACCGGCGTCATCCACGAGAGTTTGCATTCTCTACCTTGCTCTTTAAGCTTTCGCATTTATAATAAGCATTTAAGTTTCAATCTTGTATTCATACTTATATAGTGTAGATTGAAACTTAGCCATTGCGGTAGAGATAGCAACACTTAGACAAAACCTAGTTTGCACATTCTAGTTTGATTATTTGCATAGGTTTTGCTCTAGGGATTTATTTGTGGCCTAGTTTAGCAAAAGTTTTAGAAGTCCTAATTCACCCCCCCCCCTCTTAGGCGTCACCCGTTTCCTACACCCTTCTTACATATCTTAGGTAGATGACCATGCTCACCACACATGTAGCAGAAGCGTCGCTCAACCTGACATGACACTTGTTGTTTGTCTTTTTTCTTAGTGAGGGTCATCTTGGAGGGTTCACGTCTTTGATTCTTCATGAGCAGACATGAAGTGATCATATGGTCCTTATCATTGCATCCAAAACATCTCCTCATCCCTTCATCCTTGTCTTTGTATGGACAAGACGCAATGAAGTGGCCTAATTCCTTGCACTTGAAGCACCTCCTTTTTCCTCTTCCCTTTTTGCTCTTGGATGACATAGAGAGATTATCAGTGCAAACAACATGACTAATTGAATCTTTACCTTTTCTTTGTTCATGTTGATTGCTTCACTTATTGCCTTAGGAACTTCTTTCTCGTGGAGTTTGACCCTTGCTGCGGTTTCTCCTTCCTCAAGCTTATTCACCACACGTTCGTAGATATCTTGAGGAAGTCGAGCATGGCGTCTTCTCCTCAATTGTCTGTTTCTTGTTCCCAAGCAATTTTCTTTTTGACCCTACAACTTGTTGCTCAATCAAAGATTGGCCTTTCTTAGGGCAGTAGAGGTCAGCACATGATAATATTTTAACTAATTGATCACTTATGCAAGAATGTAGTTCACATGAGTTTAAACTAGTAATTACTGCCTCATGAGCAATATCAAGCATGATATGGTCATCAACTAATTCATTATGAGAATAAGACAACATATCATACTTTTCACTTAGAGCAAGTTTTTCTAAATTTATCATTTCTACTTGACTCTTAAGCATAGAATTCTCAGTTTTAAGTTGAGCAACATCAGATAATACATCATGATTATTTATTTGCTCAAATAAAACAGATTCATACCGTTGGACCAAATTATCATGAGAGCACTCTAGCTCCTCATGTTCTTTGGTCATCTTCTCTAGGCTGCTGTTGGTTTTAATGAGAGTCTCCTCTAGCTTGAGAAGTGTCTCGCCTTGTTCCTTGTTCCTTCTCAACAACTTAACCAAGAGCACTTTGTTTTCTTTGTTGAGATGGGTGTAGAATCGGTGAATCTCCTCTTCTTCCACATCGTCGGTCTTATTTTTCCTGTCATTATTATCAGTGGAAGCAATATAAGAACATGTACCTTGAAGTGATGAAGACTCATCCTTGCTATCGTCCTCATATTCCTCCTCATCGTCACTTTCGTCTCCACTATCATCGTTAGCAACAAGACATGTATAACTAGTGGGAGATGAACCTGTCGGTGAGGTGGATCCATCACTTGGTGTCCATCGTTCTTGTTCTTCTCCCTTGGGCAAGTTAGTACCACCAGCAATAGAGGGAGCAGAAGCAGTGCATATGGACTTAAAAAATTTCAACTTAATTTTAGTCCATAGATCATGAACATCAACAAATAAATCAGTATCACTACTCATGATGGCAAAATAAGCACCTCTAGAAAGAGAGTCAACTAAGATGTTGCAAGCATGGTGATTGAGAGAAAGACATCTTAGTTCAGCATTAGAAGGTTTTTTACTAATATTAGATGGGAAAATACTTCTACTAAAGATCTGTTTCAAATTAGGATCAATATGCATGAAAGCATTATAAATAGAGACAGACCAAGATTTATAATTAGAACCATCGCCTAGAAGAAGTTCTAGAGTTAACTCTTATGACGACATCGTCATCTCCGGATGGCTAAGCCCACACTGGAGAGGCCTAGCTTCGATATCAATTGAAAGTTCCTTATGCCCGAGAACAGGATCTAGATGTCGCCTAGAGGGGGTGAATAGGCGAATAATAATTATAACTTTATAACTGGAAATTCTTACTCTACTCGAAGGCTGGATCACAGTGGAATGAAAGACCCTTCGAGTAGGTTGCAGCGGAATTGAAGTTCCTATCTTAAAATACCTTGCACTTCGAAGACAGCTTGTACCACATATAAGTATTGAAGTGCAAGTATAAACAACAAATAAGATAGAGAAACAGCACACGGCACAGAGCAGAGCACACAGACACAGGGATTTATCCCGAGGTTCGGCCAAGCCTGAAATGCTAGCCTAGTCCTCGTTGGAGTTGGCCACACCTTGGCTTGGAGTCTATTTCAACTCCTTCCTCCGTTTTCTCAGATCTGTCAGTGCAACAGATAGAGCCTTCCACTATGTTGATATCAGCTACAACGATATCGTGGCTGCTTACAATCTTCTCGACAGCACTCCGGCAAAGTAACAATGCGTCCAAGATTTTGCTCTAGCTCTCAGCAGCACTTCCCCTCTCTCTAAAGGCTTATAACTTCGCCTCTACACAAACTAGTGAGATACACAAGAGAGGGAGAGAAAGAATTGATTCAAATGATGTATGGACTTGTTGGCTGCTCTTGTACACTTGTTGGAGGCGCCTGGGATCCCTTTTATAGTCACAAAGGGCCTAGGAGTCGTTGGAGCTTCATTTGGAAGCTCCCAGCCTTCCCTGGTTGCGGGTGCACCAGACTGTCCGGTGCGCCACCAGATAGTGTACAGTAACGGATTTGATTGACAGTTTCCTTCTCTGGAAGAGCTAGCCATTGGTGCACCGGACAAGTTACTATTCACTGTCCTATGCACCGGACAGGTTACTATTCACTGCCCTGTGCACCGGATATAGTAACTATTCATTGTCCTAAGCACCGGACAGAGTAACTATTCACTGTCCTATGCACCAAACAGAGTAACTATTCTCTGTCCTGTGCACCGGACATGTTACTATTCACTGTCATGTGCACCAGACAGTAACTATTCATTGTCCTGTGCACCAGCCAACAGCACACTAAGTGCTTTTTACTCCATTCTTTCTCCGTTTGACTTCAACTTTTGGGAGGATTTTCCTGAGACTTAAACAAACACATTTAGACTATAATCCAATTGATTTAGTCCTAGAAACTTACCTCTTTCTTGTTCTTCTCCTAGCTTTTCTGTTTCTCCTCAAGTAGAGCTCAGAATGGCACTTCTCTACAGAAAGAGTTAGAGAGCAAACCAAAGCACCAAACTTGTAGTAAGAGGTGTATGCAACATGGTTGAACACTCAAACCTTACATTCTTAACCTTTTTCATCGTTTTACCCAATTTGACATGTTTGAGGTCTATGTTGGACTCTAAACCATCAAGTCAACTTGAATTGATCTAGATTGACATATCTGAGCTCCAACTCCATTGTTCACTTCTCGAGCTTGATCTTGATCCTTATGACTTACACCACATAACTGTAGATGTTACCTCATTGGTTGTAAGTCATGTCCTTATGTAGTGATCCTTGATGCACCATAACTCTTCTTAACTCGATCAACCTTAACTTTGCAAGTCTTCTTCACCCCTGGCTTTGAGTTTCTGGTCTCCTTGACCTTCTCCCATGCACTCGGTACCTCGAAGCTCTTCTTGCCTCCATCATTGGCTTGATCGGTTGTCTCTGAGTTACGCACACCGAGTCTCACTTAAGCAATGTCCATCTTACTTGTGATGTCCATTATCTATAGGTAATCCATTCTTTAGACCATCACACTTGTTCACTTGTGTTGAACCCTGTTAGCTTTGCATTAAGTACCTATTCAACACTTAGCACACTTGTTAGTCCTATAATTGGGTTGTCATCCAAACCACCAAAACCCACAAGAGAGATTTCACTAAGTCATAGAAAATCTCCCAAGAAAAGCAAATTCGAACTGGAGAAGAATTAGAGAAAGTTGCAATTTTGCAACTATGGAGGGGCTCATCGGACCTTCTACAATACCAATCCGGTGGTGCACTAGACCGTCTGTCTAGAGAGTCCCTAGAAGACTTCATCGACCTAGCACATCAGACCTAGGGTCTGATATGCCAGACTTCACCATACAAGAACTGCTCAGCCTTGAGTTTTCGTTAAAAAATATCATCGGACCATGGTCCGGTGATGCCCCGGACCTCACAGGTAACGGCTACTTCAATGGGTGGCTGACACATGGTGATTCGGTGGTGGACCGGACCGATCTTATGCCAGCCCAATATAGATGGCGACAATCAGGATCCCGAAGACCAACTATTGTTCCCGGTACGGTGGTGCACCAGACTTGCCCAGTGCACCCGCGTAAGGCAGTTTGCCAGTAGTGAAAGTCGCCTAGAGGGGGGTGAATAGGGCGAAACTGAAATTTACAAAGTTAATCACAACTACAAGCCGGGTTAGCGTTAGAAATAATAATGAGTCCAAGAGAGAGGGCGCAAAACAAATCACGAGCAAATAAGAAGTGTGACACGCGGATTTGTTTTACCGAGGTTCGGTTCTTGCAAACCTACTCCCCGTTGAGGTGGTCACAAAGACCGGGTCTCTTTCAACCCTTTCCCTCTCTCAAACGGTCCCTCGGACCTGAGTGAGCTTCTTCTTCTCAATCAAACGGGAACAAACTTCCCCGCAAGGACCACCACACAATTGGTGTCTCTTGCCTCGGTTACAATTGAGTTGTTCGCAAGAAAGAATGAAAGAAAGAAGCAATCCAAGCGCAAGAGCTCAAAAGAACACAACAAATCTCTCTCACTAATCACTAAAGCCTTGTGTGGAATTGGGAGAGGATTTGATCACTTGGTGTGTCTTGTATTGAATGCCTAGCTCTTGTAAGTAGTTGGAAGGTGAAAAACTTGGATGACTTGAATGTGGGGTGGTTGGGGGTATTTATAGCCCCAACCACCAAACTAGCCATTTGGTGAAGGCTGCTGTCGACGGGCGCACCGGACAGTCCGGTGCGCCACCGGACAGTGTCCGGTGCGCCAGCCACGTCACCCGGCCGTTAGGGTTCGACCGTTGGAGCTCTGACGTGTGGGCCCGCCTGGCTGTCCGGTGGAGCACCGGACATGCCCTGTAGGCTGTCCGGTGTGCCACCCGCGCGTGCTCTGCTCCTCTGCGCGCGCTGGCGCGCATTTAATGCGTTGCAGACGACCGTTGCGCTTGAAGTAGCCGTTACTCCGCCATTACACCGGACAGTCCGGTGTGCACCGGACATGTCCGGTGAATTATAGCGGAGCGGATTCCCGAAGCTGGCGAGTTCAGAGTCGCTTGATCTTGGTGCACCGGACACTGTCCGGTGGTGCACCGGACAGTCCGGTGAATTATAGCGAAGCGCCTCTGAGTTTTCCCGAAGGTGAAGAGTTCAGCTTGGAGTCCCCTGGTGCACCGGACACTGTCCGATGGTGCACCGGACACTGTCCGGTGGCACACCGGACAGTCCGGTGCGCCAGACCAGGGTGCCTTCGGTTGTCCCTTTGCTCTTTTGTTTGAACCCTTTTTCTTGGTCTTTTATTGGCTTATTGTGAACCTTTGGCACCTGTAGAACTTATAAACTAGAGCAAACTAGTTAGTCCAATTATTTGTGTTGAGCAATTCAACCACCAAAATCAATTAGGAAATAGGTGTAAGCTTAATTCCCTTTCAATCTCCCCCTTTTTGGTGATTGATGCCAACACAAACCAAAGCAAATATACAAGTGCATAATTTGAACTAGTTTGCAAAATGCAAGTGCAGAGGTTACTTAGAATTGAGCCAATAAATATTACTTACTAGATATGCATGGATTGTTTCTTTATTTTTAACATTTTGGACCACGATTGCACCACATGTTTTAATTTTGCAAATTCGTTTTGTAAAACCTTTTTTTTCAAAGTCCTTTTGCAAAATAGTCAAAGGTAAATGAATAAGATTTTGCGAAGCATTTTCAAGTTTTGAAATTTTCTCCCCTTGTTCCAAATGCTTTTCCTTTGACTAAACAAAACTCCCCTTCAATAAAATTCTCCTCTTAGTGTTCAAGAGGGTTTTAAGATACCAATTTTTGAAGTTGCTACTTTCTCCCCCTTTAGAACACAATGAGATACCAATTTGAAAATCATAAGTTTTAAAATTTGGTGGTGGTGCGGTCCTTTTGCTTTGGGCTTAATACTCTCCCCCTTTGGCATGAATCGCCAAAAACGGATGTTTGAGTGAAATGTAAGCCCTTGCATGAACTACTTTCTCTCCCCTTTGGCAAATAATATGAGTGAAGATTATACCAAAGAAGAGGAGATGCTTGGAGCGACGGCGAAGGATAAGTGGTAGAGTGGAGTGGAAGCCTTTGTATTCGCCGAAGACTCCAATTCCCTTTCAATACACCTATGACTTGGTTTGAAATTCACTTGAAAACACATTAGTCATAGCACATGAAAGAGATATGATCAAAGGTATATTTATGAGCTATGTGTGCAAGACATCAAAAGAAATTTCTAGAATCAAGAATATTTAGCTCATGCCTAAGTCGGGTAAAAGTTTGTTCATCCAATGGCTTGGTAAAGATATCGGCTAATTGATCTTAAGTGTTAATATATGCGATCTCGATATCCCCTTTTTGTTGGTGATCCCTAAGAAAATGATACCAAATGGCTATGTGTTTAGTGTGGCTATGCTCAACGGGATTATCCGCCATGCGGATTGCACTCTCATTATCACATAGAAGTGGAACTTTGGTTAATTTGTAACCATAGTCCCTAAGGGTTTGCCTCATCCAAAGTAGTTGCGCGCAACAATGGCCTACGGCAATATACTCGGCTTCGGCGGTAGAAAGAGCTACGGAATTTTGCTTCTTTGAAGCCCAAGACACCAAGGATCTTCCCAAGAACTGGCAAGTCCCCGATGTGCTCTTTCTATTAATCTTACACCCCGCCCAATCGGCATCCGAATAACCAATTAAATCAAATGTGGATCCCCGAGGGTACCAAAGCCCAAACTTAGGAGTATAAGCCAAATATCTCAAGATTCGTTTTACGGCCATAAGGTGAGATTCCTTAGGGTCGGCTTGGAATCTTGCGCACATGCATATGGAAAGCATAATGTCCGGTCGAGATGCACATAAATAGAGTAATGAACCTATCATCGATCGGTATACCTTTTGATCGACGGATTTACCTTCCGTGTCGAGGTCGAGATGCCCATTTGTTCCCATGGGAGTCTTGATGGGCTTGGCATCCTTCATCCCAAACTTGTTTAGAATGTCTTGAGTATACTTTGTTTGGCAAATGAAGGTGCCCTCTTGGAGTTGCTTTACTTGAAATCCTAAGAAATACTTCAACTCCCCCATCATTGACATCTCGAATTTCTGTGTCATGATCCTACTAAATTCCTCACATGTAGATTCATTAGTAGACCTAAATATAATATCATCAACATAAATTTGGCATACAAACAAATCATTTGCAAGAGTTTTAGTAAATAAAGTAGGATCAGCCTTGCCAACTTTGAAGCCATTAGCAATAAGGAAATCTCTTAGGCATTCATACCATGCTCTTGGGGCTTGCTTGAGCCCATAAAGCGCCTTAGAGAGCCTATAGACATGGTTAGGGTACTCACTGTCTTCAAAGCCGAGAGGTTGCTCAACATAGACCTCTTCCTTGATTGGTCCATTGAGGAAGGCACTCTTCACGTCAATTTGATAAAGCTTGAAGCCATGGTAAGTAGCATAGGCTAATAATATACGAATGGACTCAAGCCTAGCTACGGGTGCATAGGTTTCACCGAAATCCAAACCTTCGACTTGGGAGTATCCCTTGGCCACAAGTCGAGCTTTGTTCCTTGTCACCACACCATGCTCATCTTGTTTCTTGCGGAAGACCCACTTGGTTCCTACAACATTTTGGTTAGGATGTGGAACTAAATGCCATACCTCATTCCTAGTGAAATTGTTGAGCTCCTCTTGCATCGCCATCACCCAATCCGAATCTTGGAGTGCTTCCTCTACCCTGTGTGGCTCAATAGAGGAAACAAAAGAGTAATGTTCACAAAAATGTGCAACACGAGATCTAGTGGTTACCCCCTTATGAATGTCGCCGAGGATGGTGTCGACGGGGTGATCTCGTTGGATTGCTTGGTGGACTCTTAGGTGTGGCGGTCTTGGTTCTTCATCCTCCTTGTCTTGATCATTTGCATCTCCCCCTTGATCATTACCGTCATCTTGAGGTGGCTCATCATTTTGATTTTCTCCTTCATCAACTTGAGCCTCGTCCTCATTTTGAGTTGGTGGAGATGCTTGCGTGGAGGAGGATGGTTGATCTTGTGCATGTGGTGGCTCTTCGGATTCCTTAGGACACACATCTCTAATGGACATGTTCCTTAGCGCGATGCACGGAGCCTCTTCATCACCTATCTCATCAAGATCAACTTGCTCTACTTGAGAGCCGTTAGTTTCATCAAACACAATGTCACAAGAAACTTCAACTAGTCCCGAGGACTTGTTAAAGACTCTATATGCCTTTGTGTTTGAATCATATCCTAGTAAAAAGCCTTCTACTGTCTTAGGAGCAAATTTAGATTTTCTACCTCTTTTAATAAGAATAAAGCATTTGCTACCAAAGACTCTAAAATATGAAATGTTGGGCTTTTTACCGGTTAAGAGTTCGTATGATGTCTTCTTGAGGATTCGATGTAGATATAACCGGTTGATGGCGTAGCAAGCGGTGTTAACTGCTTCGGCCCAAAACCGATCCGGCGTCTTGTACTCATCAAGCATGGTTCTTGCCATGTCCAATAGAGTTCTATTCTTTCTCTCCACTACACCATTTTGTTGTGGTGTGTAGGGAGAGGAGAACTCATGCTTGATGCCCTCCTCCTCAAGGAAGCCTTCAATTTGTGAATTCTTGAACTATGTTCCGTTGTCGCTTCTTATTTTCTTGATCCTTAAGCCGAACTCATTTTGAGCTCGTCTCAAGAATCCCTTTAAGGTCTCTTGGGTTTGAGATTTTTCCTGCAAAAAGAATACCCAAGTGAAGCGAGAATAATCATCCACAATAACTAGACAGTACTTACTCCCACCGATGCTTATGTAAGCGATCGGGCCAAATAAATCCATGTGTAGGAGCTCCAGTGGCCTGTCAGTCGTCATGATGTTCTTATGCGGATGATGAAAACCAACTTGCTTCCCAGCTTGGCATGCGCTACAAATCCTGTCTTTCTCAAAATGAACATTTGTTAATCCTAAAATGTGCTATCCCTTTAGAAGTTTATAAAGATTCTTCATCCCAACATGGGCTAGTCGGTGGTGCCAGAGCCAACCCATGTTAGTCTTAGCTATTAAGCAAGTGTCGAGTTTAGCTCTATCAAAATCTACCAAGTATAGCTGACCCTCTAACACTCCCTTAAATGCTATTGAATCATCACTTCTTCTAAAGACAGTGACACCTACATCAGTAAAAAGACAGTTGTAGCCCATTTGACATAATTGAGATACGGAAAGCAAATTGTAATCTAATGAATCAACAAGAAAAACATTGGAAATGGAATGGTCAGGAGATATAGCTATTTTACCCAAACCTTTGACCAAACCTTGGTTTCCATCCCCAAATGTGATAGCTCGTTGGGGATCTTGGTTTTTCTCATAAGAGGAGAACATTTTCTTCTCCCCGGTCATGTGGTTTGTGCACCCGCTATCGATGATCCAACTTGAGCCCCCGGATGCATAAACCTACAAAACAATTTTAGTTCTTGACTTTAGGTACCCAAACGGTCTTGGGTCCTTTAGCATTAGAAACAAGAACTTTGGGTACCCAAACACAAGTCTTGGAGCCCTTGTGTTTACCCCCAACAAACTTGGCAACTACCTTGCCGGATTTGTTAGTCAAAACATAAGATGCATCAAAAGTTTTAAATGAAATGTCATGACCATTTGATGCATTAGGAGTTTTCTTCTTAGGCAACTTAGCACGGGTTGGTTGCCTAGAGCTAGATGTCTCACCCTTATACATAAAAGCATGATTAGGGCCAGAGTGAGACTTCCTAGAATGAATTCTCCTAATTTTGCTCTCAGGATAACCGACAGGGTACAAAATGTAACCCTCGTTATCCTGAGGCATGGGAGCCTTGCCCTTAACAAAGTTAGACAATTTCTTAGGAGGGGCATTAAGTTTGACATTGTCTCCCTTTTGGAAGCCAATGCCATCCTTGATGCCAGGGCGTCTCCCACTATAAAGCATACTACGAGCAAATTTAAATTTTTCATTTTTCAAGTTCATGCTCGGCAATTTTAGCATCTAATTTTGCTATATGATCATTTTGTTGTTTAATTAAAGCTACATGATCATGAATAGCATCAATATTAACATCTCTACATCTAGTGCAAATAGAAACATGCTCAATGGTAGATGTAGAGGGTTTGCAAGATTTTAATTCTACATCCTTAGCATGTAATATATCATTTTCACTTCTAAGGTTAGAAATAGTGACATTGCAAACATTAAAATCTTTAGCCTTAGCGAGCAATTTTTCATTTTCAATCCTAAGGCTAGCAAGAGAGATGTTTAATTCTTCAATCTTAGCAAGCAAATCAACATTATCATTTCTAGGATTGGGAATTGAAACATCACAAACATGTGAATCAACCTTAGCAATTAATCTAGCATTTTCATTTCTAAGGTTGGCAATAGTGTCATGACAAGTGCTTAGCTCACTAGTTAATTTCTCACATTTTTCAACTTCTAGAGCATAAGCATTTTTTACCTTAACATGCTTCTTGTTTTCCTTAATTAGGAAGTCCTCTTGAGAATCCAAGAGGTCATCCTTCTCATGAATAGCACTAATTAATTCATTTAACTTTTCCTTTTGTTGCATGTTAAGGTTGGCAAAAAGAATACGCAAGTTATCCTCCTCATTACTAGCATTATCCTCATCACTAGAGGTTTCATATTTAGTGGAGGATCTTGATTTTACCTTCTTCCTTTTGCCGTCCTTGGCCATGAGGCATTTGTGGCCGACGTTGGGGAAGAGAAGACCCTTGGTGACGGCGATGTTTGCGGCGTCCTTGTCGGAGGAGGAGTCGGTGGAGCTCTCGTCGGAGTCCCACTCCCGGCAAACATGGGCATCACCGCCCTTCTTCTTGTAGTATCTCTTCTTCTCCTTTCTTCTCCCCTTCTTGTCGTCGCCCCTGTCACTGTCACTAGAAATAGGACATTTTGCTATAAAGTGACCGGGCTTACCACACTTGTAGCAAACTTTCTTGGAGTGGGGCTTGTAATCTTTCCCCCTCCTTTGCTTGAGGATTTGGTGGAAGCTCTTGATGATGAGCGCCATCTTCTCGTTGTTGAGCTTGGAGGCGTCGATGGGTGTTCGACTTGGAGTAGATTCCTCCTTCTTTTCTTCCGTCGCCTTGAATGCGACCGGTTGTGCTTCGGACGTGGAGGGGCCGTCAAGCTCGTTGATCTTCTTTGAGCCTTTGATCATCAATTCAAAGCTCACAAAATTCCCGATTACTTCCTCGGGAGTCATTAGTGTATATCTAGGATTGCCACGAATTAATTGAACTTGAGTAGGGTTAAGGAAAACAAGTGATCTAAGAATAACCTTAACCACCTCGTGGTCATCCCATTTTTTGCTCCCGAGGTTGCGCACTTGGTTCACTAAGGTTTTGAGCCGGTTGTACATGTCTTGTGGCTCCTCCCCTTGGCGAAGACGGAAGCGACCGAGCTCCCCCTCGATCGTTTCCCGCTTGGTGATCTTGGTCACCTCATCTCCTTCGTGCGCGGTCTTTAGCACGTCCCAAATTTCCTTAGCACTCTTCAACCCTTGCACCTTATTATACTCCTCTCGACTTAGAGAGGCGAGGAGTATAGTTGTGGCTTGGGAGTTGAAGTGTTGAATTTGGGCCACTTCGTCCTCATCATAATCTTCATCCCCTACGGATGGTACCTGTACACCAAACTCAACAATATCCCATATACTTTTGTGGAGTGAGGTTAGGTGATAACGCATCATATCACTCCACCTAGCATAATCTTCACCATCAAATGTTGGCGGTTTGCCTAATGGGACGGAAAGTAAATGTGTATGTTTAGGATGCGAGGATAGCATAGGGGGATCTTACTAAACTTCTTGCGCTCATGGCGCTTAGAAGTTACGGACGGCGTGTCGGAGCCAGAGGTTGATGGTGATGAAGTGTCGGTCTCGTAGTAGACCACCTTCCTCATCTTCTTGTGCTTGCCACCACTCAGATGCGACTTGTGGGAAGAGGATTTCTTCTCCTTCCCCTTTCCCTTGTTGCGGGACTCTTCCGATGAAGTCTTCCTGTGGCTTGTAGTGGGCTTGTCGCCGGTCTCCATCTCCCTCTTGGCGTGATCTCCCGACATCACTTCGAGCGGTTAGGCTCTAATGAAGCACCGGGCTCTGATACCAATTGAAAGTCGCCTAGAGGAGGGGTGAATAGGGCGAAACTGAAATTTACAAAGTTAATCACAACTACAAGCCGGGTTAGCGTTAGAAATAATAATGAGTCCGAGAGAGAGGGCGCAAAACAAATCACGAGCAAATAAGAAGTGTGACACGCGGATTTGTTTTACCGAGGTTCGGTTCTTGCAAACCTACTCCCCGTTGAGGTGGTCACAAAGACCGGGTCTCTTTCAACCCTTTCCCTCTCTCAAACGGTCCCTCGGACCGAGTGAGCTTCTTCTTCTCAATCAAACGGGAACAAACTTCCCCACAAGGACCACCAAACAATTGGTGTCTCTTGCCTCGGTTACAATTGAGTTGTTCGCAAGAAAGAATGAAAGAAAGAAGCAATCCAAGCGCAAGATCTCAAAAGAACACAACAAATATCTCTCACTAATCACTAAAGCCTTGTGTGGAATTGGGAGAGGATTTGATCACTTGGTGTGTCTTGTATTGAATGCCTAGCTCTTGTAAGTAGTTGGAAGGTGGAAAACTTAGATGACTTGAATGTGGGGTGGTTGGGGGTATTTATAGCCCCAACCACCAAACTAGTCGTTTGGTGAAGGCTGCTGTCGACGGGCGCACCTGGACAGTCCGGTGCGCCACCAGACAGTGTCCGGTGCGCCAGCCACGTCACCCGGTCAGTTAGGGTTCGACCGTTGGAGCTCTGACGTGTGGGCCCGCCTTGGCTGTCCGGTGTGCCACCCGCGCGTGCTCTGCTCCTCTGCGCGCGCTGGCGCGCATTTAATGCGTTGCAGACGACCGTTGCGCTTGAAGTAGCCGTTACTCCGCCGTTAAACCGGACAGTCCTGGTGTGCACCGGACATGTCCGGTGAATTATAGCTGGAGCGGATTCCCGAAGCTGGCGAGTTCAGAGTCGCTTGATCTTGGGGCACCGGACACTGTCCGGTGGTGCACTGGACAGTCCGGTGAATTATAGCGAAGCGCCTCTGAGTTTTCCCGAAGGTGAAGAGTTCAGCTTGGAGTCCCCTGGTGCACCGGACACTGTCCGGTGGTGCACCAGGACAGTCCGGTGCGCCAGACCAGGGTGCCTTCGGTTGTCCCTTTGCTCTTTTGTTTGAACCCTTTTTCTTGGTCTTTTATTGGCTTATTGTGAACCTTTGGCACCTGTAGAACTTATAAACTAGAGCAAACTAGTTAGTCCAATTATTTGTGTTGGGCAATTCAACCACCAAAATCAATTAGGAAATAGGTGTAAGCCTAATTCCCTTTCAAGTAGCTTCCTCAACGGCTCTTTTGGCCATTTGGGCTATAAATAGAGCCCCTAATTCGCCTCTATGAGTACCCAAGAATTCTAAGAGCAAATGATCACTCCCAAACACATTTACAACACGTTGGATTCATTCTAGAGAGATCTGAGCACCATTCTAAGTAGAATTAGACATCCTAGTGAGAGTGTGCTTATGGGATCTGATTTTTGGTGTCGTGTGCTGCATTCTTGCTCTTTGTGTTGCGTTCTACTCCTCCCTCTTGCATTCTTGGAGTTGTTGTTCCCATCGAATTGTGTATGGCTGCAAGAGACTCCAACCTGTGGAGATCTTTACGAGGAGATATTGATAAAGAAGATCTATGGCCTCAAGTTGATTTTTAGATCACTTGAGAAGGGTTGAGTACAACCCTCGTCCTTTGAGATACCACAACATGGATGTAGGTAAGCATTTGAGGCTTGGCCGAACCACGATAGAAATTGCATGTGTCTTGTGTGCTTGATCTTTTGCAATTTGTTCTTTCTTCCCTATTCTAAGTTCTTGATCTTCACTTGTGATATTGCTCTATTTATAATTCTGCAATCTAGAAGAGCAATCAAGTGCAAGAACTCATCTCTTCTCACTCTCTTGGATCTAGTTTTTCAGCTAACTCATAATTTAATATTTATGTTTGTGTTAAGTTGTGATTTTTCAGGTGTCATCTATTCACCCTCCTCTAGGTGACTATCATGCAGCCACATTCTTCCCCTACCGCAACGCTCCCCTCGGTAGATGAATCGACCGGAGCCACGACCTAGGCCCTGCGCTTGCCCCCGTCTTTTTTTTATTTTAGCCCTTTTGGATTTTATTTTCACAAATTACCGCAACGCTCCCCTCGGTAGATGAATCGACCGGAGCCACGACCTAGGCCCTGCGCTTGCCCCCAGTCTTTTTTGTATTTTAGCCCTTTTGGGTTTTATTTTCACAAATACGCCCTTTTCAATTTCATTTCAAAAAATGGGCCCTCACCTCGGCGCCATCACTATTGGCGCCAAGCTACAACGTTTCGGCGCCAATTAGTTTGGCGTGTACATTTAAGAGTTGACGCCTACGTGGATCTGACGTGGCAGCACCTCGGCGCCGACCACAAATTCATAGTACCTACTCGCGAGACCACAAATTCAGCTGGACTAGTCCTACAAGGATGAGTGTAATAACTAAGCTCAAACGTGCAATTCGTTATCCATTGATCCCAAAACATCATTTTATAATATACAAGGGAATCATGCACCAATTAAGTAACGGGCTGCAATAGCCCTGCAACTAAAAGTGAACACAGAAACAGAAATAGTTTAACCAAGCTCATAATTCCTTGCAAACCTTGGCTTGTAGTAGACAGTGAACAT
This sequence comes from Zea luxurians, assembly GCA_029449295.1. Taxonomy (NCBI): domain Eukaryota; kingdom Viridiplantae; phylum Streptophyta; class Magnoliopsida; order Poales; family Poaceae; genus Zea; species Zea luxurians. The sequence continues at coordinate 9,638,378 of JAOPSE010000041.1, read as the reverse complement.
ACACATACTACCAGTGTTCACTGCATGTCCATGCTCTTGCAAGAACACCAAGATGCATATTGTGGCTTGATATGACTGATGATGGGATAGTGGTTTGGTAGCCTCAGTGCACGTCGAACTCCAACACATAGCTCCCCATTTCAATTTCAAGGGGGCAAGCGCCGAGATCCATGGCGCCAAGGTGCTGCCACGTCAGATCCACGTAGCCGTCAACTCTTAAATGTACATGTCCAAACTAATTGGCGCCGACACGTTGTAAGCTCGGCGCCAATAGTGATAGCGCCGAGGTGAGGGTCTATTTTTTAAAATGAAACTGAAAAGGATATATTTGTGAAAATAAAACAAAAAAGGGCTAAAATAAAAAAAAAGACGGGACATGACACTCTGTTCGTCAGCTTCAACAACCGAATAAAGTGACGAAACAGGCAGGCAAAAGATAATGAGATCTCCAACCATAAACCTTAGTACCTTACTAATCTCTTCGACAATTCTGTACTGTCTGATACCAAGTATATTGTGTACATAATCTATTTGCTCATGTTTTACCTCTTTTTCAATGGTCTTTAATTTATTATTAGTTACTATAGTATAAAATTTATATTGGTCAAATATACAGTTATGTGTGCATGGAGTGTGATCTGCTAGTTTGATTTCCATTTCTTAGTTACTTGTAGTAAGTAGTAGGAGCGATCACGCTTATTCACCGGCTGCAGGTGAGTACAGGTCTAGTACCCACTGAATTGATCTCTCCGCTTCATTATCCTGAAAAAGGTACTTATCCGAACGCTACTGCAGTTACATCTGTGATTGATGGACAAATAAACAATAGAGGAAGATGATAGAACATTCACACTCACACATCCAACCATGTAAAACATGAATCCGAAAAATGAAAGCTGCATTTATTTTAATTGAACTAATTATGGAATCCAGTTTTTGCAGCTAACAAGGATACGATGATGATGATGACGATGACACAATCCACAGATATAAACATGATGTCAGTATCATAATCAGTCATACATCAGGTAATATTTATGAAAAGAAATTGTATGCTCCGCATGTTTTATGTTACTTCTAGGAAGATAAGGCAAAATGCAGATGATCTGGACAATTGTCACAGCAATGCAGAGGGGCTGAAGCCAGGCAAGATATTTGAATCCGCTGAGCACCCAGCACAATCACAGATACACTTCAGAGGAGACCCCGTCGCCTTTTGTAATCACTCACACTCAGGGTTAAAGCATGCCTCCTTCCATCGTTGTCAGGCACTTTGTACCCCATTGTAGCTTCTATCTTCTGCCTCCTTGCCATGTAACCATCAAACAGGCCCTTGGCTCCACCAAATTCTTGCAGAGCAGACAATGATATAGGAAGCTCAAATGTATGCAGCATATTTGATTCTGTTCCCAGATCCACTGGTGCATTGGTATCAATGAGCTTCCCGGCATCAGCTGCTGCCACTTGAGCTGCTGTTGTGGCTGCTGTACCAGTTTGAGCCTTGCTCTTTGTATCTTCATTGCTAGGCGCTACATTACTACTGGACCCATTGGCAGTTTCTTCAACATTATTTCCTCCTGGCTTCGATGCATAATAATTTCTTGACCTTGTCCACCTCCTCGAGAAAGGGTCATAACCAGCTTCTCCTGCCTTCAAAGATGTATTTACAGGTTTCAGTTCTGAAGCGTTCTTGAAGTTATCAGCGCGGTTCTTCCGGTTCATAGCCTCCAACTTTGCAGCCTTATTATCTTTTGACACTGGTTGTGCCCTGTTTTGCAGATTTTTCAGCTTCGTACGAATCCTCTCAGCTTCATGTTCGTTCCTACGGCTAAGAGCCATCTCCAATTCACTCCTCAACCGATCCTTCTCAGCAGCAATATTGATAGGTCGTCTCACAGCTGATTTCTCTTGCAGCATCTGTTGTACAGTTGCTGCTGAATACACAAAGTTATAGGCATTCTGAATGGCTTCTTTCTTATCCAGGACTTCCTGCCGAGTCGGTATGCGTGCACCATTCTTCTCTGCCGCTTGCAGCCATTCTTTGAACTCTTCTTCATTGGGTGGGGAGTCCGATACCTGAGTCATCTGCCACCGAGCAGCATTAGCCTCACTATCCCACACAACATTGAGATATTTGCATGTCGAGTAGTTTTCCAGTTTGTAATTCCGATCTGGATCGCTTGCATCCACGTTCCTCACTATGCACAGCCTGTAACTCGGGGTCCCATTCTTTGTCTTACCAATACCTAGCCGCACAAAACAACCAGAAATTAGATCATCAAAGAATGGCTCCATGAACCATTTCACCAGTTTTGACCTCCTGAGGGTAATACTCTTCACATCATCAAACTTGAGTGGATCAAGCCTACTCGGCGATTCATCAAATTCATCATCCCTGCCATCACCAGCAATCCTCCCATGGTCATTCATCCTCCCCCTGTTATTGCCATCGTTGCTCCCATCACTTGGTGGGCTCCCAGCCCTGCGCCTAATGGATGAGCCACTGTGTGGGAGTAGGTCCGTGAACCTGCGTGCCTCCGGAGCTTGTTGCCGCATCCGCTGCTTTGCCCGCAGCTCGTCCAGCGCGCTCTTAGCGGCGGACCCAGACTTGTCAGTTCGGGTAGAAGACCGCATCCGGCTAGGCGGTGGGGGTGGGCTGCTATCCTTCGGCGCACCCACCTTGTCCGTCTTGGAGGAGGACGCACGTGCCCGCTGCTTGAGCTTGTAGTCATCGAGGCGGGTGCCCCGCTCAGCTAGGATCAACTCCCTTTGCAACTCAGACATGTTCTCCAGACGCTCCTTGTCGTCTTCATCCTTGTATAGGTCACTCCCCACTGAAGGGGCGCTGTCCGAGTCCTCCCCGCCACTCCGACGCCCATCCTCGTCCTCATCATCCTCGTCGTTCCACCCACCACCGCCACGCCGGCCGCCCTTCTCCGGCTTGTGCCGCTTCTTGAGCGGTACCTGCGACGAAGGCTTCTTCCTCGAGTAGGTCGGCGCGGCGTCAGAGTCGTCGTCGTCGTCGTCGTCGAAGCCGTCGGAGCCGCTCCCCCCAGAGTTCCACCGCGGATTGCTCGGCCGGGACTGGTTCTTCCCCGTCCGGCCGGCAGCCTGAAGAAGCAGATCATCCAGGTCCGACTTCGACATGACGAAGCCTAACCCCTCCTCAACGGGCAACCCCTACACAACCAAAACAACCCATAAAAACAAGATCTTCCCACACCTCCAAAATCCTAGATTAAAAAGGAATCGCCGGTCCGTCCTGGATCTGGGGGAGGAACACACCTCGGAACAGGTCCAAGAAGGATGAATAGGACACTCACCTGGAGAAGCTGCAGAGGCGTCGGTCGGCGCAGGTAAGGATGACGGCTCTCTCCGGGCTATGCGCCTGGAGAGAAGAGAAGGGTGCGCTGGCCCTAGCCGCCTCGAAGGGGGCAGAAAACAATTATTACGCTGCCTCCAGCAATTTCTTTTAAATTTTATCCCCTAAGACTTAGTTTAGAAGACACAAAACTAACCCTAAAATATTCTCTATCTTCTACAACTACACTCTAAAAAAATTCATTATATATATCTTTAACATCTCCATCAACATCCTTTATATCCATTTTAAGAATTACAAATTATAAAAAGCAACCGAAATATCACTGGCGTTTATGACACAGCGATTGAACGCGTCAGCTAAGTGTACGAGTGTTATTTTTCTATTGGTAAAAAAATGCAATAGTAGTTAGACTGTCTCCAGCAACGTATCCTAAATTTCATCCCCTAAAGGAATATTCTCTGTTCTTTACAACATACTTTAAAAAATTTCGTCCTCTATATTTTCTCAGTCTCCAGCAACGTCCCCTATATCTTATTCTCTATATTTTATCACCTATACTAAGACAAATTATCAACTTTAAATATTATATATTATATTAGCTAAGTGCAACGTTAACTCTAACAAGGCGGTCATCGCATTCCAGTCAAGCAAATAAACCAGGACGAGGGAGGAAATGGAATAAAATCATCCGCCAGCAACAGCCGCTTGGGCACCTCACTACCACCATGGAATTGACTTCATGTTTGTAGCCGCCGGTGTGGAGGAAGGGTGTCGGCGTTTCGAGACCGGGGGTCCCTAAGCCGATAAGTGAAGTGTCGCCGCGTGCCCCAGCCCAGATGGGTCGGCGCGAGGCCGAGCGCGAAGGGGGGAAGTGAGGTGGCCGGAGACGTGCGTGAGAGAGGTGGAAATCCCGTGGCCTTCGTGTTCGTCCCGCGCCCAGGTCGGGTGCGCTTGCAGTAGGGGGTTACAAGCGTCCACACGGGGGAGGGAGCGAGCGGCCTCACGAGAGCGCCTGTCTCGTCCTCGTCCCCGTGCGGCCAACCCTCTCTAAGAGGGCCCTGGTCCTTCCTTTTATAGGCGTAAGGAGAGGATCCAGGTGTACAATGGGGGGTGTAGCAGAGTGCTACGTGTCTAGCGGAGGAGAGCTAGCGCCCTAAGTACACGCCATCGTGGCGGCCGGAGAGATTTTGGCGCCCGGTTTGTGTGATGTCGTGGCCAGTCGGAGGAGCGCTGGAGCCTGGCGGAGGGACAGCTGTCGGGGCTGTCGAGTCCTTGCTGACGTCCTCTTGCTTCCGTAAGGGGGCCGAGAGCCGCCATCGTCAGGGTGCGTGCGGGGCGCCATCATTGCCTATCTGGCGGAGCGAGCCAGATGGGACGCCGGTCTTGTTCCCCGTAGCCTGAGTCAGCTTGGAGTAGGGTAATGATGGCGCCTCCTGTTGACGTGGCCGGCCTGCGCCCTAGGTAGGGGCGATGTGGAGGCTCCTCCGAGGTCGGGGTCGAGTCCGTCTTCCGTGGCCGAGGTCGAGTCCGAGCCCCTAGGTCGGGCGAGGCAGAGTTCGCCGTCTTCCGGGGCTTAGCCCGAGTCCGAGCCCTGGGTCGGGCGGAGCGGAGTTCGCCGTCTTCCGGGGCTTAGCCCGAGTCTGAGCCCTGGGTCGGGCGGAGCGGAGTTCGCCGTCTTCCGGGGCTTAGCCCGAGTCTGAGCCCTGGGTCGGGCGGAGCGGAGTTCGTCGTCTTCCGGGGCTTAGCCCGAGTCCGAGCCCTAGGTCGGGCGGAGCGGAGTTCGCCGTCTTCCGGGGCTTAGCCCGAGTCCGAGCCCTGGGTCGGGCGGAGCGGAGCTTCCTATGGTGCGTGCGGCCGGGCCTGACTGCCTGTCAGCCTCACTCTGTCAAGTGGCACCGCAGTCGGAGCGGCGCAGGCGGCGCTGTCTTTCTGTCAGACCGTTAGTGGAGCGGCGAAGTGACGGCGGTCACTTCGGCTCTGTCAGCTAAGGGGCGTGCGTCAGGATAAAGGTGTCAGGCCATCTTTGCATTAAATGCTCCTGCGATTTGGTCGGTTGGTGCGGCGATTTGGTCAGGGTTGCTTCTTGGCGAAGACAGGGCCTCGGGTGAGCCGGAAATATGTTCGCCGCTGGAGGGGGGCCTCGGGCGAGGCGGAGATCCTCCGGGGTCGGCTGTCCTTGTCCGAGGCTAGGCTGAGGCGTGATCGGGTCCCTCGAATGGACTGATCCCTGACTTAATCGCACCCATCAGGCCTTTGCAGCTTTATGCTGATGGGGGTTACCAGCTGAGAATTAGGAGCATTGAGGGTACCCCTAATTATGGTCCCCGACAGTAGCCCCCGAGCCTCGAAGGGAGTATTAACACTCGCTTGGAGGCTTTCGTCACACTTTTTTGCAAGGGGCACCAGCCTTTCTCGGTTGCGTTTTGTTCCGGTGGGTGCGCGCGAGCGCACCCGCCGGGTGTAGCCCCCGAGGCCTCGGAGGATTGGTTTGACTCCTCTGAGGTCTTAACGCCTCGCGCAATGCTTCGGCTGGTCTGGTCGTTCCCTCATGCGAGCTAGCCGTAGCCCGGGTGTACGGTCGGGTCGCAAGTTCTCGGGCTGGTATGTTGATGCTGTCAACGGTTTGGCCGGAGCCAGGTTTGCGAGAGCAGTCCCCGAGCCTCTGCACAGGGCGAGAGGGCGATCAGGGACAGACTTGACTTTTTTACATACGCCCCTGCGTCGCCTTTCCGCAAGGAGGAGGGGGGAAGAGCGCCATGTTGCCCTCGGTGGGCGCCGAACATGGTGTCTCCGGTGAGCTACAGGCGGGTGATCCGAGCGGACGTCCATGCCCCATTTGTTAGGGGTCGGCTAGAGGCCCAGAGGCGCGCCCAAAAGTACCTGCGGGTGATCTGCCGGACCTGGTCCCCTGGCGACGGGGTTCGAGGGCTCGATGCCTCCCTCTGAATGGGATTCCGTTACAAGATCGTTCCCGCTAGTCTCGGAAATGTCCTAGGGTACCTCGGGAGCGCAGCCCGAGCCTTGGTTATGTATCGAACGTACCCATGGTCATCCCTCGCTCTGTGTCTGAGGTGGCTGTGAACCCTTCGGAGGCCAGCCTTCGAACCCCTGATCAGTAGTGGGCGCGGAGCTCGAGTAGCCTGAGGCGGCCGTTGAACCCTTCCGAGGGGCCGGCCTTCGAACCTCTGACCAGTAGTGGGTGTGGAGCCCACGTGCTCTGAGGCGGCTGTTGAACCCTTCCGAGTGGCCAGCCTTCGAACCTCTGATCAGTAGGGAGGCTCGGAGCCTGGTTCCTTCACGGGGAAGGATCCTTTTCGGGGTGTCCCCCTTTCCCGGTCCCTATTGCAAGAGAGAGAAAGAGGAAAAAAGGAAAAGGATACGAAATCGAACGACGCGGCGTACCTTTTTTGACGTGGTCATTATGGCGAAGGCGAAGCGTCGCTCGCTTCTCCTGCCAGAGGCGCCGCCTGTCCCGCCGCAGAGTTAATGCGACGGGGCGAGTGGTTCGCGGGGCAGCCATTGCGCGTGCGCGAGCCGTTCGAGGAACGGAACACGGGCGCGTTGTCTTCACGCCGTGGGAGAGGGTTCTCTCGCTGCCCCCGGATGGGACGTAAGCTTGGCTGACGACGTGACCACTGCTCCTGCCCGCCTGCCACCACCATTACTATCGGCCCATTTTTGGCCGCATTGACCGTCGCGCCAGGCTGGCGCCGCTGGGTCGTGCGCTGGGTCGCCTCGAGTCGCGGTATTGGTTCTGCAGGCGAGGAGGCGCGGTGGTGGCGCATGTGGCAGTGCAGTTGCATGCACGAAGCATTCGGCGCGCCGGTTGCATGATGCGTGGGCCTAGGCCTCCATGCTGGGCGTGTAGTGCGCCCTACTTGGCGCGGTTGCATGCCGCCTGCATGGCTGCCCGCCCTTTCGCCCGCTGGTCTGGGCAAAAGTGGGGAGCCACTTGTAACCGCTGAGCGGTTGCACGCACCGCGCACGGCGGTTTGGCTTCTTCTGCTCTGGGCCGGCTTGCATGACGTGTGGGACCCAGCCCCCGCGCCGTAGGGGAGGACCTTGGAGCATGTGGGAGAAGACTCAGCCCACGACGGCTAGGGACGCAAGTAGGGAGAGTTGCCTTTAAAAGGAGGGTGACCCTCTTGGAAGGCGACCATGTCTTCGCGCTCCCTTATGCATTCGTGTCTTTCCACCTTCCAAGCCCCCGGATGGGGGATACCCGCCGTCTTTCCGCCTCGTCGTTGGAGGAACGCGACTCCGCGGGAGTTGGTACCTTTCAGCCATCGTTCGGCTTCAGGGATTTTCATCATGCAGCCCGGCTGCACCCCTCCGCCGACGGTCACCCAAGACGGTGACCTCCAGCCCCTGGATGGGGAGAGGTAAGCCGAGCTGCGATCTTGGTCCCGCCCTCAGCCTCAAGGATGTTCATCATCCTTGCTGGGGCGGAGAGCGAGGCGAGCCGGGGCTCTACCTCTCGCGCGGGCCGGCTGGCCACCTCTTCTTCCAGCTTCTGGTGGTGGCAACCATCCTCCAGCTCTGCGGAAGGAGGCGTCCTCCAGCCATGCCGGGGAAGGCGAACTGTTGCTGTCCTAGCTAGGATGCAACATTCCGCCTTCTTCCTCGCTTTCGTGGCGAGGACGGGAACGAGGACCTGCCGGTGCGCTTTGGAGCGGCCCGCTCTTTGGCTTTGATGGCTGGTTTGTGTCCCTTGAGTGGGAACGCGAACGAGAGCCTTCCGGCGACCGCGTCCGTCCTGGGACCATGGCTGCTGCTGCAGAGGTCGCTGGTGGGTCACCCGGAGCTCGTCGCCCCGTAGGCTCCCCGGTGTGGAGGTTGTTCATACCCGTGGGGACGGAACCAGAGTTCCGTTTGTAATGGCACTTCGAATGCCAGTGTTTTTGTTCATTGTGGCTGTCGAGGCCTGAACATGTATGTAATTTCGGCACAGGAGCCGTGTTTTTTCCTCATTTTCGAGCACTAAGACTCGCCTGTTGGTTGTCTGAACCGCTTCACCAAGCGTGAGCTCGCCCCGTGTAAAGGTGACGAGTGAGGTATCCATATCCCAGAGGCGTAGGAGTCCCTCGGCTCGGTCAGCCTTGTTGTCCGAGGCTTCCCTTGCTTGGTTAGAGGAAAACCCTCGGCCGCTCTTCGATGAGCCGAGGCCAGGGGTAGCGGTGTCAGCGCGAACAGAGGCAGAGTTGGCTCAAAAAGAAGACCTGGTCGGCCGGAGCCTGGCCGGGTCGTCCGTTGGCGGGACCGACGCCGGAATTGATCTGCCGAGGCCTCGGGCCGGGCTGATGTCCTTGGGGGACAGCTGGCCGAGGCCCCGGGGTGACCGGCCGAGCCGCCTGCTCGGGCCGGATTCTCGGAGAAGACCCTGGCGGTGATGGCCCGGGCTTCGTGATGACGTTGTCCTTCAGAGCGGAGACCCTTGGACCGCTGTCGCCGTCCGAGGCTAGGTCGGACCTCGCCGAAGGTGTTGTCGACGCCGAGGGCGCTGCTGCTCCCTTTAGCCGTCAAGATCCGAGCCTGCAGGATCGGATTATCTTGTAGCGTGTGTTTTCTGCGGCCGCCGAGGCCAAAACACACCCTTGCCGTGTTGTAAAGCCGCGCCTCCTTTCCTCTTGTTTCGCGTATCTGGACTTTTTTGTCGGTAACAGAATTGTTTGTGCGAGCGAGAGTTGCTTCTCACGGAAGGTGATGAGTGAGGTATCCGTATCCCGGAGGCGTAGGAGTCCCTCGGCTTGGTCAGCCTTGCCACTTACACGCACTCTTACCCGTCCATGGGGTTCCGTCCTCGACGCAGTCGAGAAGGCTCGAAGAATCGCTCCGGCAGAAGAGCTTCCGAACGTGAAGACTTGTTCGGTCCGCGGAATCACTTATCCGAACGTGAGTTACTTATGGCAGAAGGTGATGAGTGAGGTATCCGTATCCTGGAGGCGTAGGAGTCCCTCGGCTCGGTGAGCCTTGACTGCTTTCGTGTACTCCATCGTTTTCAGGATCCACTTTCGAAGTAGTCGAAAAGCACGAAAGACATTCTCGCAGAAAAGATCTTTTTTCGAGGAAAATTTCGACGCAGAGGGGGTTCCCCCCTTTTAGCCCCCGAGGGAGGGTCGGGCTTTGCTGAGGCAAGGCTGACCCTTCCTTGATGACTAAACTTTGCGTGGGAGCGAGGTATATGAACAACTTGAAAACATCTTAAGGGTAGAAGCGACGTAGCTGTTGGATGTTCCAAGCGTTGCTGTAGACCTCGCCTTGACTGTTGGCCAAGCTTGTACGTTCTGGGCTTCAGAACTTTGGCGATGACGAATGGCCCCTCCCAGGGGGGCATGAGCTTGTGTCGACCTCGGGCGTCTTGTCGCAGCCGAAGCACCAGGTCGCCCACCTGGAGGTCTCGGGACCGGACCCCTCGGGCGTGGTAGCGTCGCATGGACTGCTGGTACCGCGCCGAGTGTAGTAAGGCCTTGTCCCGAGCCTCTTCCAGCTGGTCCAGCGAGTCTTCTCGACTAGCTTGGTTGCTTTGGTCGGCATAGGCCCTCGTCCTCGGGGAACCGTATTCCAGGTCTGTGGGCAAGATGGCCTCGGCCCCATAGACTAGAAAGAACGGCGTGAAGCCCGTGGCTCGGCTCGGTGTCGTCCTCAGGCTCCAGACCACCGAGGGGAGTTCCTTCATCCATCGCTTGCCGAACTTGTTGAGGTCGTTGTAAACCCGAGGCTTGAGTCCTTGTAGAATCATGCCGTTGGCACGCTCTACTTGCCCATTCGTCATGGGATGAGCCACGGCGGCCCAGTCCACCCGGATGTGGTGATCCTCGCAGAAGTCCAGGAACTTTCTGCCGGTGAACTGGGTGCCGTTGTCAGCGATGATGGAGTTTGGGACCCCGAAACGATGGATGATGTTGGTGAAGAACGCCACCGCCTGCTCGGACCTGATGCTGTTTAGGGGTCGGACCTCGATCCACTTGGAAAATTTGTCGATGGCGACCAACAGGTGCGTGTAGCCCCCGGGTGCCTTCTGCAAGGGGCCGACGAGGTCTAGACCCCACACAGCAAAAGGCCATGTGATGGGTATCGTCTGCAGAGCCTGAGCGGGCAGGTGGGCCTGCCTTGCGTAGAACTGACACCCTTCGCAGGACGCGGACAATTCTAGTGGCGTCGGCCACCGCCGTTGGCCAGTAGAAACCTTGTCGGAAAGCATTTCCGACAAGGGCTCGAGGTGCTGCGTGGTGGCCGCAAGCCCCCGAGTGTATTTCTCGGAGGAGTTCCTGACCTTCGGTGGTGGATATGCATCGCTGGAGGATGCCTAAAGGGCTGCGGTGGTAGAGCTCCTTCCCTTCTCCCAGCAAGATGAACGACTTGGCGCGCCGCGCCAACCGCCGAGCTTCGGCTCGGTCGAGGGGTAGCTCTCCTCGGTGGAGATATTGCAGGATACGGGGTCTGCCAGTTTTGATCAGGCGTGACCCCGCTTTGCTCCCCCTCGACGTGCAGCGTCTCGCCCTTAGGGGGCCGAGGGTACCTCGGGCCGAGCCGAGGGTGCCTCGGACTGTGCCTGAGGGTACCTCGGGCTGGGCCGAGGGTGCCTCAGGCTCGGGCGTGTCGTCGATCTTGACGGAGGGTTGATGCATATCTCGGGAGAAGACGTCCGGGGGAACCGTTGTTCGCCCCGAGGCTATTTTAGCCAGCTCGTCCGCAGTCTCGTTGTAGCGCCGAGCGATGTGGTTGAGCTCGAGCCCGTAGAACTTGTCTTCCTAGGCGCCGAACCTCATCGCAGTAGGCCTCCATCTTCGGGTCGCGGCAGTGGGAGTTCTTCATGACTTGGTCGATGACGAGATGTGAGTCACCGCGAGCGTCGAGGCGTCGGACCCCTAGCTCGACGGCAATCCGCAACCCGTTGACCAGAGCCTCGTACTCAGCTACATTGTTGGACGCCGGGAAGTGGAGGCGTAGCACGTAGCGTAGGTGCTTCCCGAGGGGCGAGATGAAGAGTAGGCCTGCGCCGGCTCCTGTCTTCATTAGCGACCCATCGAAGAACATGGTCTAGAGCTCCGGTTGGATCGGAGCTGTTGGTAGCTGGGTGTCGACCCATTCAGCCACGAAGTCCGCCAAGACCTAGGGATTTGTTGGCCTTCCGAGGGGCGAACGAGATTGTTTCGCCCATGATTTCCACCGCCCACTTTGCAATCCTACCCGAGGCCTCTCGGTAATGGATGATCTCCCCCAGGGGGAAGGATGACACCACAGTTACCGGATGAGACTCGAAGTAGTGTCGCAACTTCCACCGTGTCAGGATCACCGCGTACAGCAGCTTCTGAACTTGTGGGTAGCGGATCTTGGTTTCGGACAGTACCTCGCTGACGAAGTAGACTGGCCTCTGAACGGGCAATGCATGCCCCTCTTCTTGCCTCTCGACCACAATCGCGGCGCTAACCACCTGAGTGGTCGCGGCGACGTAGACCAAGAGGTCTTCTCCAGCAGCTGGGGGCACCAAGATAGGCACCTTCGTGAGGAGCGCCTTCAGGTTCCCGAGGGCTTCCTCGGCCTCAGGGGTCCAAGTGAAGCACTCGGCCTTCCTTAAGAGGCAGGTACAGGGGTAGACCTCTTTCTCCGAGGCGTGAGATGAAGCGGCTCAGAGCCGCGAGACATCCCATGACCCTCTGTACGCCTTTCAAGTCCTTGATGGGCCCCATGCTGGTGATGGCTGCGATCTTCTCCGGGTTGGCTTCGATGCACCGCTCGGAGACGATGAACCCCAAGAGCATGCCTCAGGGCACCCCGAAGACACACTTTTCGGGATTGAGCTTGACGCCTTTCGCCTTGAGACATCGGAATGTCACTTCAAGGTCGGAAAGGAGGTCGGAGGCTTTCCTCGTCTTGACTACGATGTCATCGACGTAGGCCTCGACCGTGCGGCCAATGTGTTCGCCGAACACATGGTTCATGCACCTGCTGGTACGTCGCGCCCGCATTCCTCAAGCCGAACGGCATGGTGACATAGCAGTACATGCCGAAGGGTGTGATGAAAGAGGTCGCGAGCTGGTCGGACTCTTTCATCCTGATTTGGTGATACCCTGAGTAGGCATCGAGGAAAGACAGGGTTTCGCACCCAGTGGTGGAATCCACGATTTGATCGATGCGAGGCAGAGGGTAGGGAACCTTCGGACATGCTTTGTTCAGACCAGTGTAGTCTACACACATCCGCCATTTCCCCCCCTTTCTTTCTCACAAGCACAGGGTTGGCAAGCCATTCGGGATGGAATACCTCTTTGATGAACCCTGCCGCCATTAGCTTGTGGATTTCCTCGCCTATGGCTCTGCGCTTCTCCTCGTCGAATCAGGCGCAGAGGCTGCTTGACGGGTCGGGCTCCGGCCCGGATGTCCAGCGAGTGCTCAGGCGACATCCCTCGGTATGTCCGGGCATGTCCGAGGGACTCCACGCGAAGACGTCGGCGTTCGCGCGGAGAAAGTCGACGAGCACTGCTTCCTATTTGGGATCGAGCCCGGAGCCGATCCGGACTTGCTTGGAGGCGTCGCTGCTGGGGTCGAGGGGGACGGACTTAACCGTCTCAGCTGGCTCGAAGTTGCCAGCATGACTGCTTCACGTCTGGCATCCTCCTTAGGAGAGGCTCTCTAGGTCGGCGATGAGGGCCTCGGACTCGGCGAGGGCCTCGGCGTACTCCACGCACTCCACGTCGCATTCGAACGCGTGTTTGTACGTGGGGCCGAACGGTGATGACCCCGTTGGGGCCCAGCATCTTGAGCTTGAGGTAGGTGTAGTTGGGGACGGCCATGAACTTCGCGTAGCATGGCCTCCCCAATATCGCGTGGTAGGTTCCTCGGAACCCGACCACCTCGAACGTCAGGGTCTCCCTTCGGAAGTTGGAGGGTGTTCTGAAGCAGACGGGAAGATCGAGTTGTCCGAGGGGCTGGACGCGCTTCCCGAGGATGATCCCGTGGAAAGGCGCAGCGCCCTCCCGGACCGAGGACAGATCGATACGCAGAAGCCCGAGGGTCTCGGCGTAGATGATGTTGAGGCCGCTGCCTCCGTCCATGAGGACCTTAGTGAGCCTGACGTCGCCGATGACGGGGTCGACGACGAGCGGGTATTTCCCCGGGCTCGGCACATGGTCGGGGTGGTCGGCTTGGTCGAAGGTGATGGGCTTGTCGGACCAGTCTAGGTAGACTGGCGCCGCCACCTTCACCGAACAGGACCTCCCGGCGCTCTTGCTTGCGGTGCCGAGCCGAGGCTGTCCGCCGCTTGCCCGCCGTAGATCATGAAGCAGTCGCGGACCTCGGGGAACTCTTCCTGCCTGGTGATCTTCCTTCTTGTCGTCGTCGCGGGCCCTGCCACCCTCCGCGGGTGGCCTGGCCCTGTGGAAGTGGCGCCGAAGCATGACGCACTCCTCAAGGGTGTGCTTGACGGGCCCCTGGTGGTAGGGGCACGGCTCCTTGAGCATCTTGTCGAAGAGGTTGGCACCTCCGGGGGGTTTCCGAGGGTTCTTGTACTCGGCGGCAGGCGACAAGGTCCGCATCCGCGGCGTCGTGTTTCGCTTGCGACTTCTTCTTGCCCTTCTTCCTGGCGCCGCGCTGAGTTGACGCCTCGGGGGCATCTTCCGATGGGCGGCCCTGGGGCTGCTTGTCCTTCTGGAAGATAGCCTCGACCGCCTCCTGGCCAGAGGCGAACTTGGTGGCGATGTCCATCAGCTCGCTCGCCCTGGTGGAGGTCTTGCGACCCAGCTTGCTCACCAGGTTGCGGCAGGTGGTGCCGGCGAGGAACGCGCCGATGACATCCGAGTCGGTGATGTTGGGCAGCTCGGTGCGCTGCTTCGAGAATCGCCGGATGTAGTCCCGGAGAGGCTCTCCCGGCTGCTGTACGGCAGCTTCGGAGGTCCCAGGAATTCCCGGGGCGCACGTACGTGCCCTGGAAATTGTCGGCGAAAGCTTGGACTAGGTCATCCCAGTTGGAGATCTGCCCCGGAGGCAGGTGCTCCAACCAGGCGCGAGCGGTGTCAGGAGAGGAACAGGGGGAGGTTGCGGATGATGAGGTTGTCATCGTCCGTTCCACCCAGTTGGTAGGCCAGACGGTAGTCCGCGAGCCACAGTTCCGGTCTCGTCTCCCCCGAGTACTTCGTGATAGTAGTCGGGGGTCGGAACCGGGTCGGGAACGGCGCCCGTCGTATGGCCTGGCTGAAGGCCTGCGGACCGGGTGGTTCGGGCGAGGGACTCCGATCCTCCCTCGCTGTCGTAGCGTCCCCCACGCCTGGGGTGGTAGCCTCGGCGCACCCTCTCGTCGAGGTGGGCCCGACGGTCGCGGTGATGATGCTCGTTGCCGAGGCAGTCCCGGGGCCGCAGGCGCTGTGTTGCGCGTGCGCCCGGAGTAGACCGAGGCTTCCCGCGTGAATCGGGAAGTCGCGACATGATGTTCCGAGGGGTTCCCCTGCCTTCGGGAGGTGGAGCTCTCGGCCCGTCGGACCGCGGCGCCTTCCAGGAGATTCTTGAGCTCTCCCTGTATTCGCCGCCCCTCGGTGGTTGATGGCTCCGGCATCGCGCAGAGGAGCATTGCTGCTGCAGCCAGGTTCTGGCCGACCCCACTGGATGCGGGTGGCGGCCTGACCCTGACATCGTCGGCGATGCGGTGCTAGAAGCCCCGGGGTAGATGACGCATTTCTCTGGCCGGAGGTTGGCCCGCCCATGCCTGCCCGAGGTCCCGGCGGATTAGGCTCAAGCGCTCCTGCTCCCTCGTCGAGCCTGGCCTGCGCCCCGCGGATTTGCTCGAGCTGTGGGTTGTGACCGCCCGCCGGAACTGAGGACCACAGCTAGCTCCCGTGGGATGTCAACAGCGAGGCACCGGCCTAGGGAGATCACCGTCCTCCGGCATGCCGAGATGGTTGCCTTCGGAGGGACCCCCTAGATCGACGTGGAAACATTCGCGGCTTGGGCCGTAGTCCTCGTCGCCGAGGCTGCGGCTACCGTCGGAACAGTCGGAAAGGCAGTAGTCGCATGCAGTCATGAAGCCCCGCATGGCACTGGGTTGACAAGTCCAGAGAAATCCCAACAGAAGCTGGGCTCATCGTCTTCCTCGGACCTAGAGGGCCCGTAGGTCGAGACGTCCGTCAGCCGGTTCCAGGGTGACCGCACACGATACCCCAGAGGGTTTGGACTCGCCTCTACGAGGGCGTCCGCCTAAAGCGAGGTCGCTTGGCGGTTCGAGGCTGAATCTGAAAGGCGTGAGATGGCAATCGGTCGGTACCTCTTGGTCGACGGGCGGTGATGAAGTCACGTCGGGGACTGACTGCACCGTCGTCTTAGGTACGAGGGTGACACCCAGCAAGCCTTTCGCGAGCGTGCTGGCATCGTCCGTTTGCTCGGGATCGGCGTGTCACGGGGAGACAGCGCTCGTCTTCGTCTCAAGCGCGAGGTCGATGCCCGGCGCGCCCCCCGTTGGAGTGCTGGCAGTTGTCGACTCGCTCGACGGCCTGACGAGGCGACGCCTCCTGCTTGGCCTTGGTTGCTCCGCCTCCTCCTCCGTCGGCGGGGGAGAGGACGGGGTGAGCTCGAATGTTGTTCTTCCACCACGCGGGGAAGATATCGTCGATTCCGCCGCCGGCGGGCAGGCGGGCTGTCGGCCGCCATTGTCGCTGTCGTACGGCGGTGGAAGGAGTATCATGTCGTAGCTGCCGTCGAGGGACATGAACTCATGGCTCCCGAAACGCAGCACTGTCCCGGGCCGGAGAGGTTGCTGGAGACTACCCATCTGGAGCTTGACGGGAAGCTGTTCGTCAACACGCAGCAGGCCCCTACCTGGCGCGCCAACTGTCGGCGTTTCGAGACCGGGGGGTCCCTAAGCCGACGAGTGAAGTGTCGCCGCGTGCCCCAGCCTAGATGGGTCGGCGCGAGGCCGAGCGCGAAGGGGGGAAGTGAGGTGGCCGGAGACGTGTGTGAGAGAGGTGGAAATCCCGCGGCCTTCGTGTTCGTCCAGCGCCCAGGTCGGGTGCGCTTGCAGTAGGGGGTTACAAGCGTCCACACGGGGGAGGGAGCGAGCGGCCTCACGCGAGCGCCTGTCTCGTCCTCGTCCCCGCGCGGCCAACCCTCTCTAAGAGGGCCCTGGTCCTTCCTTTTATAGGCGTAAGGAGAGGATCCAGGTGTACAATGGGGGGTGTAGCAGAGTGCTACGTGTCTAGCGGAGGAGAGCTAGCGCCCTAAGTACACGCCATCGTGGCGGCCAGAGAGATTTTGGCGCCCGGTTTGTGTGATGTCGTGGCCGTCGGAGGAGCGCTGGAGCCTGGCGGAGGGACAGCTGTCGGGGCTGTCGAGTCCTTGCTGACGTCCTCTTGCTTCCGTAAGGGGGCCGAGAGCCGCCATCGTCAGGGTGCGTGCGGGGCGCCATCATTGCCTATCTGGCGGAGCGAGCCAGATGGGACGCCGGTCTTGTTCCCCGTAGCCTGAGTCAGCTTGGAGTAGGGTAATGATGGCGCCTCCTGTTGACGTGGCCGGCCTGCGCCCTAGGTAGGGGCGATGTGGAGGCTCCTCCGAGGTCGGGGTCGAGTCCGTCATTCCGTGGCCGAGGTCGAGTCCGAGCCCCTAGGTCGGGCGAGGTGGAGTTCGTCGTCTTCCGGGGCTTAGCCCGAGTCCGAGCCCTGGGTCGGGCGGAGCGGAGTTCGCCGTCTTCCGGGGCTTAGCCCGAGTCCGAGCCCTAGGTCGGGCGGAGCGGAGTTCGCCGTCTTCCGGGGCTTAGCCCGAGTCCGAGCCCTAGGTCGGGCGGAGCGGAGTTCGTCGTCTTCCGGGGCTTAGCCCGAGTCCGAGCCCTAGGTCGGGCGGAGCGGAATTCGCCATCTTCCGGGGCTTAGCCCTGAGTCCGAGCCTTGGGTCGGGGGGAGCGGAGCTTCCTATGGTGCGTGTGGCCGAGCCTGACTGTCTGTCAGCCTCACTCTGTCAAGTGGCACCGCAGTCGGAGTGGCGCAGGCGGCGCTGTCTTTCTGTCAGACCGGTCAGTGGAGCGGTGAAGTCACGGCGGTCACTTCGGCTCTGTCGGCTAAGGGGCGCGCGTCAGGATAAAGGTGTCAGGCCATCTTTGCATTAAATGCTCCTGCGATTTGGTCGGTTGGTGCGGCGATTTGGTCAGGGTTGCTTCTTGGCGAAGACAGGGCCTCGGGCGAGCCGGAAATATGTTCGCCGCTGGAGGGGGGCCTCGGGCGAGGCGGAGATCCTCCGGGGTCGGCTGCCCTTGTCCGAGGCTAGGCTGATGCGTGATCGGGTCCCTCGAATGGACTGATCCTTGACTTAATCGCACCCATCAGGCCTTTGCAGCTTTATGCTGATGGGGGTTACCAGCTGAGAATTAGGAGCATTGAGGGTACCCCTAATTATGGTCCCCGACAAAGGGGCACCGTAGGAGCTAGGACAGTGGAGCCGGTGGCCTCGCCAACAGCGACAAGAAGCTGCCCGAAAGAGGGGCCAAGGCAGATAGCGGACGCGCGAGAAGTCTTCAAGTTTACCGTGTACGGTCGTGGTCCTCTATTATACCGAATCATTTACCGGACGTTGCTGGACGCCGTAGCGGACGTATAGAGCGCTAAATATAGCAAATAGGTCCATTTAGCGGACCTTGTTGGAGATAGCCTTATACGACGGGAGCGGGAGCAAAAAGAAGTGACTGCCTCCATCGGATCCTCTAAATGATCTTATAATTTAAATTTTAGAGTACGTTGGCATCCTCTACTCTCTCCAACACCGTACTTTAAATGGTTCTTTAAATTTAGAGTACGGTATTAATCCTCTATATATAAAGTTTCTCTATTCTCTCATCTATCTAATTAAATACTTTAAACAACCGATTTAGCAAAACTAAAATATGTATAATACATTTGAGAGTATGACAAATACGTATGTATAAAAATTAAAAATTAAAAAATATCTTTAATATATGTATTTATGTGTAGAGGACGTGATTTAGAAGATGTTGTTGGAGAGGAAGAAAATATAGAGGATAAAATCTTTTAGAGAAGATTGCAAAGGACAGATATAGATGATAGATATAAATGATGTTGCTGAAGATATTGGTAAAAATGCAATGGCATCATACGGCGGGCCTAGGAGCAAAGAGAAGAGAGACGGGCATACGCCTGTATATTAAGTAGAGGACCTGCTAGATTTGGCAGACAGGGGTGTCGTCCGCTTTTACAGAAGCCTATACAGTACGTTGTTGGAGGGAGTAGGAACGAGAGCACATGCTAAATAAATCGGACATGACCATGTAGCATCTCTTGTTGGAGACAGGGTCATGAGGGCATTGGTCTGCTATAGCTAGTGTTGGCTCGTACATGTTGTTTGGTTTGGTTCAGGTAATGTAATGGGTAACGGATAACGTTAAATTATGTTTGTTTAAGTTAACTGTTGTTGAGCACCAAAATGAGATGGTCCGCGCCTGTGGTCCGGACGGTCCGCGCGGACGCAGAACCGATTAGGGTTCCGAGTTTCTTGCTGTGTTTGTTGGGTAGATTCACGGAATTAGCTCGGGAGAGTTTGTTTGTAATGGGTCCAGCCCCCTCCTCTATAAATACAGAAGAATACGACCGATTAAGCATCATCAATCGAATCAATAATCAATTTATCTCGCATTTATTTCTTGTACATTTAGGAGTAGTTCTAGTTTAGCCTTACAATCCCCCAAATTATCCGCTTCTCTTCGACTCTACGTCGATTAGAGGAGTCTAAGTCGGCCTGCCGAGCCTAGACAACACCTAGGATCTCTCCTCCCCGACGGAGTCCCTCCTGGGAGCGAGATCCAGGCGCCGCGGCGACCCTCACCGCCCCTGCGCACGCGTGGACCGTCTGGCCGTCAGGCAAGAAACCCTAAGCCCTGCGCCAGGTCGTTGACCGTCCGCGCCTGTGCAGTGAGCACCACTGCCGGTTCTCACGTATTGATTGGCGCCCAGAAAAGGCACCAACACATTTTTGGCGACTCCACTGGGGAGAACACATATAGACTCATCAAATCAGCCCTCAATGGGCAGTTCAAGGGATAGCTCTGACATCTCCCCCAGCAATATTATAGAGCTGACTTGGGAGACCTTGCCGGCTGATGAACAGCTCCAGTTCGAGGAGCACAAGGAGCAGCTGATCTAAGAGGCGAAAGCGAAATTCCTGGCCAACTTCAAGGTGGACAGGAACAACAAGGTAGTTCGACAACGGGCGACAGATCCGGCTTCGCTCCGACCCACACCAGATATCCCCAATATAAGTAACACCAACGAGCTCCAATCTTTTATAGCTTACATAGATGAACAACGAGAACAAATGCAACATATCATAGGGGGAATACAAAAGGATTGTAAAAGGATAGTACGTGCGTTTGATAAATCCACTATTGCAAATTTTCCTTCGCACGGGGTTGAATTAGGGGAGAATACACGTAATTCATCGGCTACAGGTTGTCACGACCAGTCAAAACCCCTTTATGGGATCCCAATGGACACGTACTGTCACACCCGGTTTTAGAAGGCAAACCGAATGCGAACCATGTACGTGCCAGGATCAGTTATTCACGTACACAGCAGTTACATAACATGGACATCATCACACAGTGCTCAAATAGTATTAAAAGGGAAATAATAGTCGATTTCATCATACGTCTGAGACGTCCATATAGTCCTTACAATAAATCAAAGTGCGAAAACGAAACGTAGATAACCGCGGCCTTCACAGGCAGCCGACTGGGGGTTGCCGCTAACCCACACCTAGAACTCGTCGTAGTCTTGGAACTCCTGGAAGTCTCCTTCCACAGCTTCATCTTCGCCTGAGCCGTGGTTGCAATGCTGACAACCTGGGGGGGTTTGGTGTGTAGAGCAAGAGTGAGTACACATCAACATACTCAGCAAGTATCCTGTTTGGCTGTAGTGGACTAGCTTTATGTGGGGGTAAGTCAAGCAGTTGCTTTTAGTTGGTCAGTTTATTATTTACTAGTAGAAAGCCAGGTTTTAGCATTAACCCAAGTTATTAACCCAAAGTATCCTTTCCAAACGGAAAGAATACCACTTACCATTACCATAAGCATAATCATAACCATCCTCATTGTCATCTGTAAACCAAAATGTCTCTGATCAAGTACCACTAATCATTGGAGCTCCCTTGGCCGCTCATAACCGCGAGCACGGCTGATATATCAGTTTTCAAACACTCTGCAGAGGTTGTGCACTTTACCCACAAGCCGTGATTCCCTCTTGCCTCGGGCCGATCAAACCCTTAAACACTACCAAGGTGAATAGGCAGGGTTTCACTACATAGCCTTTACAAAGATTTCCCCGGGACTGTAGCCGCCCGTTAGGTTTCCTAAATGTACCGCACTCCTCCCCAAGGGACAAATCAACCTTGGCAGAGCGAGCCGCATACACCGAGCCCCATTGACGGCACAACGGCTAAGCGAACTACACCCCGGTTCCTCTAATTATTCAGCTAAGGGCGTCCCACTCCACCCTCATGGTTGCACTGTTTTCCCGGGCGGTCATCCATAGAACAGGTCCTTACGGAGAGGCACTCGAGAAACCGCTCGAGCCCCCTTGAAGACCACAAGTACAACATCATAATAAGAGAAGGGAAAACAGCGTATCATATATAATCTCATCATGTTCATTGATTAGAGTTTGAGCAATAGCATGAAGCTAAACAATAATAATCCGACCCAAATAGGTAAACAAGGACATGGATAACAAAAGCTAGTCAATCCTTAGGTATAAATGTGTAATGCGGGAGGTGAATTAAAGAATGAATAGGACAGAGATAGGTCAAAGGACACTTGCCTCCACCAACCGACTGCTGCTCAGGGGCTTCTCCTGCGAGTTCTTCGGGCTCTTCGACCGGATCGTTCTCTATGCGATTGCAAGCATACATACATACATCCATTCAAATTAGGAAACAAACAGTACACCACACAAGGGGACAAATAAAGTAAATATGCATCAAGTATGACATTCGGTATCGCATTCGTTAAGGTTAGAAAGAAACGGGGAAAGGTCTCGCAGGGGTTAAAGCTTATGCACGAATGATTAGTTACAATTGGTTCTAACAAAAGAATTTAGTTATATGCACTAATGGAAACCTAGTCATTTTTAGTTGACCAACATTGAACTGGATAAACAATTGATTATATGAATTAACTAGCGTAACGGAATTCTAAATTAAGTTTTCTTATTTCATTAACATGAACGATGATTAGCTTGTCCAAAACAAAATAAATAACAATGATGAAAGAAAATAAAATAAAATAAAATAAATAAAAAAAGGGGGGCGGTTGAACCGGCCGGGGGCGGTTGAACCGGCCAGGGGCAGGGGCGGCTGGGCAGGGCGCGGGCGCGGGGCGGCCGAGCTGGGGCGGCTGGGCTGCGGGCAGGGGCGGCCGAGCGACGGTGCGGGCGGCCGAGCCGGGCGGGCACAGGGGCGGCCGAGCCGGGCGGCGGTGCGTGGGCAGGGGCGGTTGGGCCGGGCGGCGGCCTGACCGGGGAGAGGGAGGGGAGGGGAGAGGGAAGGGAGAGGGGAGGGCTCACCGGGGACGGGGACGGGGCGGCCGGGTGGCGGTGCGGCCGAGCTGCAGGGGGCGGCGGCTAGGGCAGGGGGCGGCGGCTAGAGAGAAAATGGGAGAAAGGGAGGGAGAGAGAGGGATTTGGGGGAAAGAGGGAGGGGCGGCTGGGCCAGCTGGGCCCAAAGGGGGCGCGGGGGGGCTGCTGGGCCGGCCAGGGGCGGTTGGGCCGGCCGGGGCGGCCCACGGCGCGGGAGAGAGAAAAAGGGAGGAGAGAGAGAAGGAGGGAAAAAAAGAAAAAGAAAAAAAGGTTTTCTCCTTTTCGAAATCCGTTTTTCCTGGATGAATGCACTTACATTTTTAAGCAATCGAAAGAATGCATGGTTCGGCATGATGCATCAAACAACATAAAGTATTTTAAGGTTTTGCTTTATGCGGGAATTCCAAGCCGAACCCCGCTAAAACTTTGGAAAAGGTCAAGGTTTAGCGAGAGAACGAGAAAAGAAAAGAGTAACGCCTGAATTTGGTGAGAGAAAAGAAGAAAAAATTCTACCCCCAAATTCAGGGCGTTACACGTACCCTGAGCAACCACAAATCGGTAGTAAATTAGTCGATCTACACATGTCCAGACCGTCCGCACGTGAGCGTGGACCGTCCAGGCCAGCAATGGTCGGTCCTATTTTTAATGAGTTACCGAGATATGCATCCGAGCCACAACATGTTACATAAACCCTAAACCACCCAGACAGACCGTCCGCATATGATCACGGATGGTCCACGTATCCGACCGGACGGTCCGACATAGGGATGTTAGAGGAAGATCATTACCTAAATCCTCACCCGTCCCAGCAAAACTTCCCATCACACTATACAATGCACCAGCCCATTAATACAGTCTCAGGCCCATGGGAGCGAGTACTTTCTAGCCCCGCCTAGAAGGCCGGAAAGGAACGGTCAATCCTATGAACCATATAGGGCAAATAGTAATGCACCACATAACTCAAACCAATGGGGGGAAGACAACATGCTAATATCTAGCCAACCCCACCTATGTTTGACCAGAGGGTCGGTGGTCTCACACCGGCTGCCATTGATATAGTGAGGAAAGAAATAGCTGGGGCGTTCTGAGATAAGCTCGGAGTAAGCATGGTCCCTGGAGGGCAGTCATATCGGAGACCTTATGACAGCCGATTTGACCACCACCCATACCCACAGGGAACCAGGATACCCGAATTTGCAAAATTTTCGGGTGACCAAGGGAAAAGCACACGTGAACACATAGGCCAGTTTCTAGCACAATTAGGAGAATTGGCTGACACAGAAGCATTCCGCGTGCGTTTATTTTTGTTATCTTTGACAGGAACAACATTCGCATGGTATGCCACATTGCCTCCTAATTATATTTCGTCATGGGGGGGATTTAGAACAAAAATTCCATGATCACTTTTTCTCCAGTGACTATGAGTTAGATTTGGTAGACCTAGTGGCCCTGCGACAGGGGAAAATGAATCGGTTAATGAATACATCTGGAGGTTTCAAGATACAAGAAACCAATGCTTTCAAATTCATTTAGCAGAAAAACAGTTAGCCGGGTTAGCCTTCAATGGACTATGATATTATTTAAAGGAAAGATTATAAGGTATCCAATTTTTTACGCTAGCACAATTACATCAAAGAGCTTTGGCTTGTGAAAGCCGAAGCAAAGAAACTGTAAAACAATTTGTCACAACATGCATATAATAGAGTGCGACCAAAGCAGCTCGGATGA
This sequence comes from Zea luxurians, assembly GCA_029449295.1. NCBI lineage: Eukaryota > Viridiplantae > Streptophyta > Magnoliopsida > Poales > Poaceae > Zea > Zea luxurians. Next base: position 9,614,774 of record JAOPSE010000041.1, on the reverse strand, counting down.
TGAATCAACGGAAGTATATGCGGCTGAAATGGTTTGGCCAAAGCAGACCAAATCTTCGGCTTGTTCCTCCTTATAGTCGGTTCAAAAGAAACGACAAGAGGAAGTTAAGTTTACATTTAATATTGGCAAATGTGACAAAATATTTGATGAATTACTCAAAAATGGCAACATTAAAATAAATCATACTGTTCCATCCGCCGACGAACTAAAATGCCGTGCATACTGCAAGTGACATAACTCATTTTCTCATACCACCAATGATTATAATGTATTTCGTCGACATATTCAATCGGCCATTAACGAAGAACGATTGAAATTTCAGGAAATGCAGGTAGACACTAAGCCCTTTCCAATGAACATGATCGACTTTGAGGGCAAAAAGGTCCTAATTCGGCCCAGCACAACCGATAAGGAGAAAGGCAAAGAAATCATCATCGGCAACACGCGGGAGGCCGATGAAAATAATAAAATTTCTTGCAGGAAAGTGGTGGCCGAGAAGACTCCTGATGGAGGGGAGACCGTTAAGGTGACCATCACAACCTCCGGCACTAGGGGGCAAGTGCAGACCAAGGGGCGGGTGCAGGAGCCCGTACTACGCATCTCGGACGGTCTCACGCATAGGCGCAGACGGACCGGGACTACGCCGGACGGTCCGGAGAATTCCAGCGGACGGTCCGGCAACACTCAGGACCCGCAACAACCGCGTACCTTCAGACCATGACGACCAGAGATAGGTACGTGGAAAACAAATACATTTAAGACAGCTGGTCGGCTGGTCAAATCTGGCCCGACCTTCAAACAATTATTGTCCAAATATGTAAAAAAGAAGGCCGGCCCAAGTGACCGGCCAGCAAAGCGACCTCGCTCACCCATTCAGGAGCATCAGCAGGTAAGACCGATTGGACCACCTCACCAATCGAAAAGAACGGAAGGTCATAATGTCCAGTTGAGGCCTAACATACCTGCATGGACACCTCCACCCCATATCTACCTATGCCATATCAGTATGCATATGTACCACCGCCATATGCCCCAAATCAAATGTGGGGTATGCCACCATATTCATTTGGGGTGCCACAGTATCCTGCTTGGGGGGCACCCCAAGTATCTGTATTCAATAGGTTGGCACCTCCAGTACAAGACCGATTGAGCACCAGTCAATCCGGTCACCAGGCACAAGCCCAACAAGATTGCCGGACTACTCGGCCGTAAAGGCCGACTAATCTGGTAGGGGGGCATATACATACAACAACTGAGAGAACGACAAAAAAGGACACCATCAGAATAGGTACAACAGATGTTGTCATACAGGAAAATAATGAAGGGTCGATGATTTTTGGTGAATCGGCCAATACAAACAAAAAAGAAGATACGACTGCCATCAAAATAGCCAATTCAAAATACTCCATGCCCCGATGGTACCCATTAGGATTGACACGATCCCAAAAGTGAAAATTACAACGACTAAGAGCAAAAGAGAACCAGGAAAAGGAATCGGAAAAGATATTCAATGACACACATCCACAGTACCCGCCACCGCAAAAGAAATGGAGACCAAAGGCCATTGAGGAAAAGCAAACGGCCACAAAAATGGAAAATAAAACAACAATTGTGCAGCACCCTATAGGTATGGCAGACAGTCCGGCTGCAAAAGCCAGACCCTCTGCACAAGGCGCGGACCATCCGACCCCGCAGTCCAGACCGTCCGCACTACACCAGGACGCCTCCGACGACGTGCCGACACCAATGGAGGAGGACGACCTACTGGGGGAAGACCTGGTCGACTACAAAGTTTCTCTAGAGCACATAGGTATGGATATAAATGTTATTACATTCTCCGCCGACTATAGCATTATCGGCGATGATGAACCCGTTGTTGCTCAGTTTAACTTTGGTCCTAAAGAGACCGCCTTCACTAAACCAAAGGAATCGGTAAATCATTTAAAGCCGCTCTTCGTGCGCGGTCACATCGATGGGATACCGATTGCTAAAATATTGGTAGATGGGGGCGGCTGTAAATCTAATGCCTTATTCATTATACAGAAAATTAGGTAAACAAGATGACGAACTTGTCAAGACCAACATGACCCTCAGCGGCGTTGGGACCGATAGTTCGATCAAAGCCAGGGGTGTCACGTCCGTTGAACTAACCATCGGGACTAAGACCCTTGTTGTTGCATTCTTCATCACTAATGTAGAAGGAAATTATAGTCTAATCTTAGGCAGGGATTGGATTCACGCTAATCAATGTATACCTTCTACGCTACATCAAATGCTACTACAATGGGTAGGCGACGATGTAGAACAAGTGCATGCTGATTCACCGGCCTGTATTGCTGTGGCCGATGCTCCTATACTTTAGACCTATGAGACTGCTACATGTCTCACAGGAGTAGACTTTTTTGATTATCAGTTTATAAGTATAGATAAAAAGGGTTTTATTCCTATGATGTTAGAGCCGATGGAAAATCGGCTAAATCCTAAATAAAGTTTAAATGATGAGTACATACAAAATGAATGAGTTCTTGGTCACGGACAGTGCGGCTTCTAAGGACGGACGGTCCGGTCTTTCACAAAACAGTTCGGTCTTTAAGACCGAACATCTACCACAGCATAAAGTCAGTATCGCGGATGATCCCGCCCTCAAGAACGGAGAGTCCACCATCACATAAAGATCATTTAATTCCTCTGTGGGAGACATGATAGAGGAATTCAGAGATCTCGACAAATTAGGACATGGGTTTACATGAGCCGATCCTTTGGAGGAGATCGACATAGGAGATGGTAAAACTCCAAAGCCGACTTTTGTAAACAAGACCCTAGAGACCGATCCTAGAGATGAAATGATCGATCTATTGAAAGAATATTCGGATTGATTTGCTTGGAATTACACTGAGATGCCGGGATTAAGCCATGAGATCGTAGAGCATCGGCTGCCCATTAAGTCCGGTTTCAGACCTTCCAAGTAGAAAGCTAGAACATTTCGTCTAGACCTTCTTCAACGAATCAAGGACGAAATTCACTGGCTGCTAGAAGCTAATTTTATTAGACCTTGCAGATACGCAGAGGTCTCCAATATTGTGCTGGTGGAGAAGAAGGAATCAGGTAAGCTCAGAGTATGCATTGATTTTCGGAATTTGAATAGAGCAACTCCTAAGGATGAATATTCCATGCCCATAGCCGACACATTGATCAATAATGCGTTAGGAAATAGAATTATTAGCTTTCTTGATGGTAATGCCAAATATAATCAGATTTTCATGGCCGAAGAAGATGCGTCTAAAACGACCTTTATATGTCCAGGCTTCATTGGTTTATTTGAGTGGGTTGTCATGACATTTGGTCTAAAAATGCTGGTGCTACTTATCAGAGGGCTATGAATTTGATCTTTCACGACCTGTTGGGAAACACTGTGGAAGTCTACATTGATGATATTGTAGTCAAATCGGCTAAGTTTAGCTCTCATATAGCTGATTTGCGCAAAGCCTTTGATAAAATGTGTCGATATGGTCTGAAAATGAACCCACGTAAATGTGCTTTTGGAGTGTCGGCTGGTAAGTTCTTAGGATTCATCATTCATGAACATGGTGTAGAGATAGACCCTGACCGAATCAAATCTATTCGGAATGTGGGACCTCCAACTTGTAAGGTCGAAGTGCAGAAGTTTCTCGGCAAGATAAATTATTTGCGGAGGTTTATTTCTAACCTAGCTAGGAAAATTGATGCCTTCACCCCTATCCTTCGGCTTAAGAATGATGCCGAATTCACTTGGGGGCAGAACAATAGGAAGCGTTTGATCTCATCAGAAAGTATTTGTCTTCGGCTCCCGTATTAAAAGCACCACAAGTAGGAGTACCGTTCAGATTGTACATTGCAGCTGAAGATAAGGTTATTGGGGCTGTTCTGACGCAAGTGACCGAAGGAAAGGAGCATGTGGTGACCTACCTAAGTCGGAGGCTGGTGGATGCTGAAACAAGGTACACTTTTATTGAAAAGTTATGCTTATGCCTGTTTTATGCATGCACCAAGTGTAGATGTTATTTACTGTCTAGTCATTGCACCGTTGTCAGTCAAACCGATGTGATTAAATACATGTTGCAAAACCCGATTATGAGTGGTAGGATAGGTAAATTGGCTTATGCACTTATAGAGTATGACTTGGCCTATAAACCATAGAAATCTATGAAAGGCCAGGTCGTAGGAGATTTTATTGTAGAACATCGGATCAATGCTACTCATAAACTAGACATATCATACCTCACTGTATTTTGATGGATCGGTTTGCAATGAAGGGCAAGGAATTGGCATCGTGCTTGTTTCACCAAGTAATGTCTCCTTCAACTTCTCTAGCCGATTGAAAACTTATTGCACTAACAATCAAGCCGAATATGAGGCCCTTTTGTTCGGCTTGGAACTTTTAAATTGTATGGGAGTAAAACATGTGAAGGCATTTGGTGATTCTCAGCTGGTTGTCCAACAGGTATTAGAAGAATATCAATGTTTTGATGGTACTTTAAATAGTTACCTTGAAAAGTGTTGGGGCATAATTCATTCTTTTGACAAATTCAGTATTTGGCATGTGTCTAGAGTTGAGAATCACAGGGCTAACAATTTGGCACATGATGCATCAGGTTATCGGATAAAGCGAGGGAGATTTCACAACACTAAAAATCTGATAACCGGTACAGGGCCAATTCCTTCGGTCGCGGGCCGTCCGAGTGAAGACTCTGGACTGTCCGAGGTTGCCAGGAAAGTTCTCCTAATTGATTCGACTGATAATGAAGCCGATGCAAGTGATTGGAGGACACCCATAATTAATTATTTACGAAATCCCAGTGTTAGGACGGATAAGAACATTCGGCGTACAGCTTTCAAGTATGTTTTAATGAGTGATGAACTCTACCGCCGAACAGTCGATGATGTCTTGCTTAAATGCTTGGGCCCAGGTGATGCTATATTAGCCATGGCCGAAGTACATGAAGGTATTTGTGGTACCCATCAATCGGCTCCAAAGATGAAGTGGTTGTTGCGAAGGTATGGTTTCTATTGGCCTAACATGATAGCCGATTGTTTCAAATACTACAAAGGATGCCATGTATGTCAAAAATTTGGCGACTTACAGTTGGTCCCTACAGCCGAATTACATCCTATCATCAAGTCTTGGCCTTTCAGAGGATGGGGATTGGACTTTATAGGAGAGATTCATCCTTCATCATCAAAAGGGCATCAGTTCGTGTTAGTTGCCACTGACTACTTTACCAAGTGGACTAAAGCCGTTGCTATGAAAAACATGACACATAGGGAGGTAATTGAGTTCATAACTGAACATATTATTCATAGATTCGGCATTCCCCGGACCTTGACTACAGATCAAGGGACTTCTTTTATGTCAAAGGAGGTACGTGAGTTTGCTGAGTTATATAGAATTGAGTTGCTCAATTCATCTCTATATTATGCTCAGGCCAATGGACAGGCCGAGTCTAGTAATAGAACATTGATTAACTTGATAAAAAAGAAGATATATGATAATCCTAATCTTTGGCATAGGATTTTGTCCGAAGCTTTGTGGGCTCACAGAATATCTAAACACAGTGCTACTAAAGTATCTCCTTTTGAGCTTGTCTAGGGCAGGAAGCAGTGTTGCCTGTGGAAATAAGTTTAAATGCTATCAGGTTCGCCAGACAAAATGATCTAACTGTCGATGATTATTATAATTCAATGATGGACAATATTGATGAAGTAGCCGACAAGAGGGTGACAGTCTTAGTAGAAATAGAAAAGGACAAGATCATGGTAGCCGGGGCCTACAACAAGAAGGTCAAAGCTAAGTCATTTCAGGTAGGGGACCTGGTGTGGAAGACCATCCTGCCTCTAAGAAACAAAGACCAAAAGTTTGGGAAATGGTCGCCAAGCTAGGAGGGTCCATACAAAGTAAAACAGGTAATTCTGGTAATGCCTATTTATTGCAAACATTACAAGGCAAAGATTTGCCCAAAGCTTTGAATGGGCATTTCCTAAAATAGTACCATCCTAGTATGTGGCAAGATGCTTAAGAAAACCGATGTAATAGCATCGAGTTAGTTGCTTTTGGTTTACTCAGCTCCACCAAAAGGCAGGGAGGCATATGTTGAGCACCAAAATGAGCTGCCGGATGGTCCGGCCCTTGGGCCGGACAGTCCGCGGTCCGGACGGTCCGCGCCTGTGGTCTGGATGGTCCGTGCGCGCAGAACCGATTAGGGTTCCGAGTTTCTTGTTGTATTTGTTGGCTAGATTCACGGAATTAGCTCAGGGAGTTTATTTGTAATGGGTCCAGCCCCCCTCCTCTATAAATAGAGAGGAATACGGCCGATTAAGCATCATCAATCGAATTAATAATCAATTTATCTCGCATCTATTTCTTATACATTTAGGAGTAGTTCTAGTCTAGTTCTAGTTTAGCCTTCCAATCCCAAATTCTTCGCTTCTCTTCGACTCTACGTCGATTAGAGGAGTCTAGGTTGGCCTGCCAAGCCTAGACAACACCTAGGATCTCTCCTTCCCGACGGGGTCTCTCCTGGGAGCGAGATCCAGGCGCCGCCGGCGACCCTCGCCGCCCCTGCGCACGCGCGGACCGTCCAGCCTGTAGGCGCGGATCGTCCGCCTGTCAGGCAGGAAACCCTAAGCCCTGCGCTAGGTCGCGGACCGTTCGCGCTTGTGCAGTGAGCACCACCACCGGTTCTCACGCAATGATTGGCGCCCAGAAAAGGCACCAACAACTGTGATCGAATACCACACAAAAAATGGATATCGGCCTATTCAAACTTGTTACCACCGATATTGAAGTGTGAATCATTACCATTATCATTTACGTTACATTTCGTAAACCAAACAACACCTAAGAAACTCCTTCATACAACCCAATTAGAGATGGCATGGGACCCGATCCCCGATTCCCATGGATAATTCCTCCATTAGGGGACGGGGATAGGAAAGTTTTTCCCCCACGGGGATATAAACAAGGAAAAATCTCCACCTGACGGGTAAACGGGGATGGGGGCGGGTTCCCATTCCCGCTCCCCGCAGGGACCTGTTAAGTCCGCACGTGACGATGTTTTTGTGTGCTAGTTAATGATAAAAATAAATAATTGCCTTGTCAAGAGATCAATCATTGTATACATGTGTTCTTTTTTATGTACACATAATGATTTTTTCAATCTAATAGTATGTATAAGGGAAAATGTATAATCTAATAGTATGTATAAGGGAAAATGTATGTCCTAATTATAATTTAAACAGAGACGGGGATCCCCGTCTAGGATTTATCCCTGTGGGGAACGGGGATGGAGAAGAAATATCCCCGCAAACGCTCGTGGGGATCCCCGCGAGGAATTTTTTATCATGGGGACGGGTATAGGGAACTATTCCCCAACGTGGAATTCCCCATTGCCATCCCTAAACCCATTGTACCTAAACCTTGTATCTTATTCACTAGAATCCCTCAAGATACAGTTCATTTATTTGGGTTGTATAGGTGGAACCGTATCTAGACTTAGAGAACCGTGTTATAGACGTTCCTTCGTCAAAATACGTCTCTTGTGTTTTTTTACATTTACCCCCTTGATACCGTTTAAGATACATATCATTTATGTGGGTTGTACATGCCCTGAGGTTCCTTCTTTCGTTAAAAAATACAATTTTAGATGCCTTCTTGAACACATTATCTATATTTTAATTAAATATACAGATAACTATATTTATACATAGAAAACTAAAATATATATCTATATATAATGTCAAAGAGTCAACAATTTACTTTATTTTTTCATTTTTAACTAACTTTGTGAATGTAAAAATCGGTCTCTAACTGTCTTTAATCTTTTGAGGCTCCAATCCAAATTCAAATGGATTTATAGATCCTAAAATAATCTGAATAGAAATTCTATTCTAACTCAAAAAGAAAAACATTCAAAATTAATATATTTACTCGAGATACCATCGAAACCATGACTAGACATCGGACCTGATTGGTTCATATATTTACTGGAGATACCATAGAAACCATGACTAGACATCAGACCTAATTGGTTCACTTCTAAAATACGTCAAAGTTAATAATTTGGCAAACATAATTTTGGCTATTGTTTGATTTACTATTGAATTATATCTAACATCTCATATTTGGTTTACCAAGTTTATCATATTTTTTTAACATGGCTTATTAAATCTTTAATATAATAAATTTTAGTCACACAAATGACACATGCCGCAACACAGGCACGGCGTCGTAAACAATGACTAAGTTGAGCACGTCGGGTAGGACTACAGGGATCATGTCAGCGTCACTGTAACACACCTGGTGTTACTGCCACTAAAACTTGAGCATAACATCATAAGCATTGACATATCATGTGTTTGTCACACCTAGAATGCATCCACTAGGCAAAAATTTCAAACAAGTTATATTGATATGACATTTTGTGGATAAAACCCTAGAGTAGGGTACCTAACCCTAGATTGGGCTTAATAGAGCAAACAAGACTTAAATAGGAGAAAACTTCAAAACTCAATTGAAATAACCATATAATGTCACCATGAATAGACATACATTGTATTTAAACCCTAGAATCCCCAAAAACTCTAAAAAGAACCCTAGAAAGCCCTAGACTTAAACCTTAGGGGGCTAAGTGCAAAATTAGTGCACTTTTGGACTAAAGTGCAAAAACCATGAAAGTAAGGCACCTTAAGTCATATGGTTCACAAGTATGTGGATTTGCAAGTTAAACCTTGAGATTTGGACTTATTTGCAAAAAGTCTTATTTGAATTTTTTTGACTAAGTCTGAATTTTAGTGTAATTGGCTCAACTTTGGGGCCTTGTAACTTCCAAACCATAAGGATTTTGTCCTAGGTTACCACATCAAGTTTGTAGAGCTGTCATAGGAGAACAAGTTTGCTTAAGTAACTAACCACTGGTGTTGAATGAAAACTGAAGATAAATGAGTCTGAAGTTGGGCTGTCAGGCTGTTTGGAGTCTGAACTTCAGACTGACAGTGGAACTGCATGAACTTAGGGCTCGAATTCAATCATGATCCAGTGGGAATTTGGCTAGGGATGCTATAGCAAAGGTGAAGATGGTTTGTAGGGCTACAACTTTGCTGCAGAGTATTGGTTATGTTGCCATGGCAAATTTGGAGAAAACATGCCCTAAACATCGACTGTCAGGCTGACTGAATAGGATTCCGATGGTACAGTGAACCAGGTAAGATCAAGTTCAGATTACATCGCCGCCGACGAGCTGTGCGCTCGGATTCGTGCTCACCGCCGTGATTCGCGCTCGGATCGGTTGGATAGCGCCGGGGTTAGTAAATATCATGCTGTGGATATGCTCCGGCCACTAATCTACTCCGATCACCGTACCCGAGCTAGCCACGATTGCTTCGGATGAGTTCACCAAAGATTGCCACCTCACGGTCTTGCGCCACGTGCCTAAGCATCTTACTAAGTCGCGGTTAGTCATGTTTGGTGTATCCGGTGATCTCCGGAGGGATAGCCACGGTGAAAGCCACTAAGCGCTTGCACCAGTGCCACTTTTCTTCTCCGGCCGCCGCGTGTTGTCGTCTAATTCACCGGCCACCACTTGCGGATTCTATAAATTGAGCGCACCGTCGGGTCCGTAGGGTAATCACGCACCAAGCCACCAAGTCTTGCCTCCAATCATTCACTAGAGAGCTCCAATTTCTTACTTCCCCCAAATCACTCAAGAACTCCGCTCGGTTTGACCTCACCGTGGCCAGCCCAATTCAGGTCCGATCTCGCCCTCTGCTTTCTTGTTTCAACACCCTTGCTTGCTCTTGATACTCACCGACCCGTTCAATTGAGCTGAGCTACCATAGATCGCCAAGAACGCGTTCTGTTGGCCGTTGTCCATACGGTCACCGTGGTCAGGGCGTTTTAGTGTGCCATTAGTGAAATTAGTTTAGGGGAAACTTCGGTTAAGGCTTGAATTTGGTGCCAGTCGATGGAGAGCGTCGGTCTTTGCGTGATCCGGCCAGTCTAGACTCGCTGGTGCTTGGATCTCCGCCGCGCGACGTCGTGGACTTGGCGCTGTAAAGAATTAGAAGTTCAGGGGTCTAACCATAAACTGTTAGCGACTCAAAGAATAGTGTTGTGACCCTGCTTCAGATTATTCAAATAGACATGGCCTTTCTGCAAAACCTGCCGCGCGGGCGCGCGCACGGGCGCACTTCTGCCTGTGTTGGGCTGACTTCGGCCGATTTCGGTCCAATACTGTTCATACCTTTTCTTTTCTTTTTCTGCCAGAGCTAAAGAAATTATAGAAAATTGTAGAAAATCCTAAAAATACCAGACCAATTTTGTTAGGTTTCTAATTTCCTATAGTATTTACTAAAAATAGTTTCATGATTTTTAGTCCAAATAGGAAATTATAGAGCACTTAAAATAGTCAAAAACCATGCTTCTGGATTTTTAGGGAATAAATAATAAATCCAAAATTCGCTAAATTTTTAGGATAAACTCTAAATACTATTTAGAAGCCTTGGGTAAAGTTTGGTATGTTTTGGACCATGTTTGATACTTAGAACCCAAAACCCTAGCCCCTGCCCTTTGAACTTCACTATTGACTCCGGAAACCCTAAGTTCTCGGAGATCCATGAAGGAAAGTTGTATTCAAAACCTTAGATAACAAACTTTTATTATCTTTGCATCTTCATAAGCACTACATGAGCATTCATTATTATACTTGACTATATTTAGGACACGAGGAGGAAGTAGAAGTCGAAGAGACAAGGACTTCACCACCACCACCACCTGAGGAACATCAGGCAGACAACTGTTTCTATTTTGATATCTGCAGAACAGAGCCTGATTCACCAGTAACACAAGGCAAGCCCCGGTGCATTTGCCACCTCCTTGTTCTTTTTAAAATCTTTCTCACTTGCTTGATGCACTAGGTGATAGGAGTTGTGTGCTAAACCAATTCTTGCATTTCCTTCCTTGGATTGATTACTTCTCCTTAAATCCCTGTTTTACAAAAGGCTTTTCTTATGCTTAGCTTTGCTTTAGAAAAACAAAATGTTTTGTTTTCTCAAAAAATGATGTTGCAAAGTGGGTGGGATGTTTTCGAAAATAAAACTTGATGGTTGATCCATCATGGCCATGATGGGTTCAACATCGGAAAAGATGTACCTCTGCCAGGTACCAAACTTTGGATTTGAAATGATAAAGCTGAGACCGAATGGGTGACTTGCATGAGAAGAGAGTCTCGGTGTAGTGTCTCTGTCTGAGTCGATTAAGGACCGTCTCGATATAGGCTTGATGATCGAGGACCCTTTAACTGGTCACATGCCTCATCATGGGTAAGCTTTGCCTCGGGCAGACTAATACCAGAATAAGATAACACGCAATGGGAGTGGAGAGATGGCGAGAGTAGCGTGTACCCTCCGTGGCAAGAGGCTGCACGGTGGTGTATCTGTGCTCTCGGTTGGCGTGAACCTGATCTGGTCTTAAGAACCCCGGTGGCGAGTTGATATATGCAAGGGTTAAGTGCTACATATGTCATGTGATCGGAGATCCTCAGCTGAGTATAATCGATTCGGATTGACGTAACTTCGCGGATATGAAGACTTGGTCACTGCCCTACACGTAGCAATCCAGTAAAGAGGAAGGGTTGTTAAGAAATTGGCTAGTATAAGTCAAGTGATTGAACTAGGGTAGAAAGAACTCTAGCTTTAGGTAAACTCACTTAACCTGACAAGTAAAATTTGATTTTTAAGGATCCACTATTAGTAAGCATTTCTGCATACAGAGTCTTTGATTATTGATAAGCCATTCCTTGATCCCCAAAAGGCCAGCATATCCTTGAGAGTCTTTTACTTTGTCGGGTAAGTCTTGCGAAAGTACACTTCGTACTCAGGGCTTTGTCCCATGTGGGTTTAGGTGAAGAAGCGGCAAACTTTTGCTGCTTTTGTTCAAATGTGGTGCCCAAGGAGGAAAACCAGGTGTAAAGCTTCGGGAGGAAAGGATCCTCTGTTAAAAACTTTTTACTGCTTATTTGGGAGGAGTTTTTGGCTCCCTAGTTTTGTAATAATAATAATACTCAACACTCCTATATTTGTTTCTGGTCTGTAATATTATAACTCTTTCTTACTTTTAATATAAGATAAGTTATTGTAATTGCTTCTGCATTTTTGTACCTCCGATGCTTTGTGATGTCTGCGTGACGGGTGAAACGCTCTTGGGAAAGAAAACGAAAGCCGATACCGAACTTGTCAAGTGATTCAGGGGCACCTGCAGGATTGTCTGAGGTCCGTTGGACAAGGACAACTGTAGGTGGGCCTAATGACTTGGAAAGTTCCGTCACAACTGGTATCGGAGCGAAGCCCATCTCTGCAGATATTATGAGACATTTTCAAAAAGATTTTTCAAAGACTTATCTAGAAAATTTCTTTTCTTCTTATCCAATCCCCTTCTGAGATACTTATTTTAAAGACCATATAGTAGAGTGCAATGTATAAAAGGTGTGAATCAACTAAGGTTGATTCTGTAATTACACATGCATCATGCTAAAAACCATGCTAATAAGATTTTCCCCTCCTAGAGATATGCCACCGCGCACAAGAAAGACCGCGCGCAAGTCTACCGGGCCGATTGGCGTACCCCGCCATCAGCTTGCCCCACGGCATGAAGACAGTAGCAGTGGTAGCAACGATCCAATCGGGGATCTGGAAGCCCAAGTTGATCAGCTTCGATTAGAACTCCGTCACAGGAACGATATATGGGTCGCGGATGGTGAAAGAATAAACGAATTAAGAAGTTAAGAACAGACATCCGCCACCTGCAAGACCAGCTTGCGGAACAAGATCTAGCGCTCGACTGGGCGGTTAACTCTCGTTCACTTGCATGGGCCAAGAAAGCTAGAGCTCGAGCCTGCGTGGAGGAGCTTAGCTCAGCCGTGGACAACTTGCAGGTTTATTGTAATACATTACATGAGGAGGTTCATGTATTGTATTCACAACTGTACCCTAACGTACCTGCGGATCCTGTTAGGATGGAAGCCGGACCTTCTGGAGTAGCGGGAGAAGCACTTGGTGGTGAACTGGACCTTTTTAGGCCCCCTCCCTCTATGAAGTTGGTTGATGAATGGTCTCCTACGCCCGACAGTGAAGCTACCAAAAGTGACAGGAAGCTAGAGTAGAGTAGTATAGAAGTAGTAATAATGTGTAATAGGTAATGTAATCTTGTTGTAAATTTGAGTCTGTAACATTACCCTTTTAAGTAATGTAAAATGGATGGTTTGCTTTGGCATATTATATTTTTTCCAAATGTTCTTTGCCTCAGATGCCGTCCAAGACTCGCGCACAGGATGGGGCAGAAACCTCCCGTGGGAGGGAAGCAACCCCGAATCCACCCCCAGTACCTCCAACATTAGCTGATGCCATCGCTGCCTTAGTTAATGCTACGACCGATAACACCCGCTTTCTGCGGGAGATGGCGGGACAACAAATGCAGCAGCAAGGCGGGCGAGCGTATCAGCAAGGACCCCGCGAAACGTCATATCTGGATTTCTCAGAGACACGTCCCCCATTGTTTGTCAAGGTGGAAGATCCTCTGGAAGCGGATGAGTGGATCCACGTTATCGAACAGAAGTTCGGGCTTCTCTGGTGCATGGAGACTCAAAAGCCCTTATTTGCAGCACAACAGTTGTGAGGCCCTGCCAGCACATGGTGGGGAAATTATGTTGCCATTCAGCCGGCTGGTCATCAAATTACATGGGATGAGTTCAAATTGGCTTTTCGGGAGCACTATATACCTGAAGGGGTGCTCCATATGAAGCAGGAAGAGTTTATGAAGCTCAAACAAGGCGGTGATACTGTCACTCAGTATCTCAATAAATTCAACCACTTGTCCCAATATGCTATCGATCAAGTCAACACGGATTTAAAGAAGAGAAATTGCTTCATGAGAGGCCTTAATGATCGAATGCAACAAAAGATGGCCACCTGCATTGATCTTTCTTATGGAAGGGCTGTCAGCACGACGCTGGCAGTTGAGGCTAAATATGCAGGCTCCGGAAAATCCAAGGGTTATGAAGGTGACAGGCCCAATCAGGGGCCTGAGAAAAGACAAATGTTGGTAATCCGACCTTTTAATCAGAATCGTTCTTCGTCGCGCCCACCCTCCTACCCTTTCAAACAACCGGTTTTTATCCATCCTACCACTGCCCCCACCACTACAAATCAGCCAGGTGCCCCTGGCACTCGTTTCCCCGCTCTCCCAAGCTCTTCAACAGGCTGCTTTAATTGTGGAAAGTCCGGACATTTTATCAAGGACTGTCCATACCCGAAGCAGAATCGATCAAGTAATCAGCAGAGTTCTGGGAATTCCGCTCAAGTTAAGGGAAATGCGGCAAACAATATGGCGGGCAAAAATATGAGGAAAACGGGGCGGATTTATTATACTCAAGTGGCCACAACACCGGAAGGCGAACCAGTTATGATGGGTACGTTTCTCGTGGCCAATCACCCCGCAATTATTCTTTTTTATTCTAGCGCTTCACATACATTCATAAGCAAGAAGTTTGTGGAGCAACATTGCATTCCATACCATGAATCAAGGGAAGGGTTTAAAATTCATTCGCCTGGGGAACAAATATTTACTAAAGAAGTGGCTTTCCAAGTGCCCGTAACATTAGCTGAATTGGACTTTCCTACTAACATGATTGTTCTCAAAGGCCAAGATATAGATGTAATTCTGGGCATGAATTGGTTAGTCCAACATAAATCTATCCTCAACACTGATCTGAGAACCATCAGGTTGAGTTATGGCCAAGAAGAGGTTCTTCTGTCCATCCCCATAGCTATTCCAGCTAAACCATTTGGCAGAGTATATGAAGCTATCATACCGGAGATCCAAGATATTCCGGTAATATGTGAGTTTCCAGACGTCTTTCTAGAAGATTTGCCTGGATTGCCTCCAGAAAGAGATGTAGAATTTGTGATTGAGTTGAAGCCCGGTACGACTCCTATTTCTAGAAGGTCATACCGAATGCCTCCAAATGAATTGGCAGAACTCAAGACCCAATTACAAGATCTACTAGAGATTCATCTGGCCAAGCTCATCACCATGGGGATGTCCAGCCATCTTTGTCAAGAAGAAGGATCAAACACTTCGGATGTGCGTGGATTATAGACCCCTCAATGAGGTTACCATCAAAAATAAGTACCCTCTTCCACAGATTGATATTCTATTTAATCAACTAACTAGAGCGAGGGTCTTCTCTAAGATTGACCTCAGATCGGGCTATCATCAGATCCGTATTCGACCCGAAGATATACCAAAGACCGCATTCACTACGCGGTATGGATTATTTGAATACTTGGTTATGTCCTTCGTATTAACAAATGCTCCTGCCCACTTCACATATCTTATGAACTCGGTATTCATGCCCGAGCTGGATAAATTTGTGGTGGTATTCATTGATGATATCTTAATATACTCCAAGAATGAAGAGGAGAATGCTCGGCATTTGCGGATCATATTAACGCGCTTAAGGGAACACCAATTTTATGCTAAGTTCAGTAAGTGCGCATTCTGGCTGGAGGAGATTCAATTTCTAGGACATGTATTATCTGCCAAGGGGATTGCGGTGGATCCCAGCAAAGTCAAGGATATTTTGGAGTGGAAACCCCCAACCACTGTACATCAAGTCCGAAGTTTCGTTGGACTGGCTGGTTACTACCGCCGATTCATTCCAGATTTTCCAAGCTTGTGAAACCAATCACAAGTTTATTGAAGAATGATACCAAATTTAATTGGTCTTCAAAATGTAATGAAGCCTTTGAGCAGCTGAAAGTATTATTAACCACTGCTCCGGTATTGGCTCAACCGGATATTGAAAAGCCCTTTGATGTGTATTGTGACGCATCAGGCAGTGGTCTCGGTTGTGTTCTAATGCAAGAGGGCCAAGTAATAGCTTATGCTTCAAGGCAGTTGTGCCGGCATGAGGAACATTATCCAACTCATGACCTGGAGTTAGCTGCGGTGGTTCATGCTCTAAAAATATGGCGTCATTATCTGCTGGGGGATGTCTGTCACATTTATATAGATCATAAGAGCTTGAAGTACATGTTTACCCAGTCAGAACTTAATATGAGACAGAGGCGATGGCTTGAGCTTATTAAGGACTATGAATTGAAAATTCATTATCACCCAGGCAAGGCCAATGTAGTGGAAGATGCACTCAGTCGCAAGGCTTCCTGCCATTGTTTGACAATGAAGTCTTCTGACATTACCTTATGCCAAGAAATGGAGAAGTTTAACCTGGGAATAATCCAACATGGAGCCTTAAATCAACTAAAGCTTGAGTCAGTCCTTCTACAAAGGATAATTGATGCTCAAAAGAATGATGAGGGTATGAAATACATCCATGAGAAGATAAAGGCCGGAAGAGCCAAATGTTTCAGAAAAGACGATCAAGGTGTTGTATGGTTTAACAACCGCATAGTTGTGCCTAAAAATGATGAGATCCGCCAGCAAATTCTAGATGAAGCACATCTTAGTCGCTATTCTATTCATCCCGGAAGCACTAAGATGTATCATGATCTAAAACAACATTATTGGTGGACAAAGATGAAGATTGAAATCGCACGCAATGTGGCAAGATGTGACACTTGTAGATGTGTCAAAGCCATACATATGAAGACTGCTGGTCCATTACAATCTCTACCTATACCAACATGGAAATGGGAAGATATTAGCATGGACTTTATTGTGGGATTGCCCAGAATAGCAAAAGGCTTTGACTCTATTTGGGTTATCATAGATCGATTTACAAAGATCGCCCACTTCCTTCCAGTCAAAGTAAAATATCCAGTAATCGCATATGCGGAACTGTACATTGCTCGCATCCTCAGTTTGCACGGTATTCCTAAGACAAAAGTGTCGGATCGTGGACCTCAATTCATATCCAAATTCTAGGAAGAACTTCATAAATCCTTGGGTACTAAATTGCTCCATAGTTCGTCCTATCATCCTCAAACCAGTGGGCAAACTGAGAGGGTAAATCAGATACTTGAAGACATGTTGCGAGCATGTGTTTTGGAATTCCCACAGAAATGGGATGATTGTTTACCATTAGTGGAGTTCTCGTACAATAATAGCTATCAAGAAAGTATCAAAATGGCACCCTTTGAAGCTTTATACGGACGACGGTGTCGTACTCCGTTAAACTGGTCTGAACCAGGTGAAAGAAGTTTCTTCAGGCCAGATATGGTAAAGGAGACCAAAGAAAAAGTTCGGCGAATAATTCATAATTTGAAGAAAGCTCAAGCTCATCAGAAGAGTTATGCAGACAAATGAGAACAACCCCTGTATTTTCTAGTTGGAGATTATGTCTATTTGAAAGTTTCACCAATGAAGGGTGTATCACGTTTCGGGGTAAAGGGGAAGCTTGCATCTCAATACATTGGTCCTTTCCCTATCCTTGAAAGATATGGACCAGTGGCGTACCAACTCCAGTTACCCGAAACATTGTCTGCCGTACATAATGTGTTCCACGTGTCCCAATTGAAGAAGTGCCTTCGGGTTCCAGATCGAACTATTGAAGTAACATATGTTGCCTTAGAACCAGACTTGACATATTCAGAGCACCCTATTCGAGTCTTGGATCAAAAGGACAGGATTACCCGAAGGAAAACTCTCAAGTTTTATAAGATACAGTGGAACCAACATTCAGAAGATGAGGCTACATGGGAAACTCAAGACTTTTCAAAAAAGAATTTCCCGGGCTTTTTAGCCTCATGTAATTTATAAAGTGCATACATCTGTTGTAATAAAGGAATGAGTCCCACACCACCCCTGTCTTGTACCAGAAATAAGGAAATAAAACTATGACGTGTTTCCTTTTCCATTACTTGCCCTAGGACTTCTAATCTCAGGACGAGATTCTTTTATGAGGGGAAGGATGTAACACCCCTGGTGTTACTGCCACTAAAACTTGAGCATAACATCATAAGCATTGACATATCATGTGTTTGTCACACCTAGAATGCATTCACTAGGCAAAAATTTCAAACAAGTTGTATTGATATGATATTTTGTGGATAAAACCCTAGAGTAGGGTACCTAACCCTAGATTGGGCTTAATAGAGCAAACAAGGATTAAATAGGAGAAAACTTCAAAACTCAATTGAAATAACCATATAATGTCACCATGAATAGACATACATGGTATTTAAACCCTAGAATCCCCAAAAACTCTAAAAACAACCCTGGAAAGCCCTAGACTTAAACCCTAGGGGGCTAAGTGCAAAATTAGTGCACTTTTGGACTAAAGTGCAAAAACCATGAAAGTAAGGCACCTTAAGTCATATGGTTCACAAGTATGTGGATTTGCAAGTTAAACCTTGAGATTTGGACTTATTTGCAAAAAGTCTTATTTGAATTTTTTTGACTAAGTCTGAATTTCAGTGTAATTGGCTCAACTTTGGGGCCTTGTAACTTCCAAACCATAAGGATTTTGTCCTAGGTCACCACATCAAGTTTGTAGAACTATCATAGGAGAACAAGTTTGCTTAAGTAACTAACCACTGGTGCTGAATGAAAACTGAAGATAAATGAGTCTGAAGTTGGGCTGTCAGGCTGTTTGGAGTCTAAACTTCAGACTGACAGTGGAAATGCATGAACTTAGGGCTCGAATTCAATCATGATCCAGTGGGAATTTGGGTAGGGATGCTATAGCAAAGGTGAATATGGTTTGTAGGGCTACAACTTTGCTGCAGAGTATTGGTTATGTTGCCATGGCAAATTTGGAGAAAACCTGCCCTAAACATCGACTGTCAGGCTAACTAAATAGGATTCCGATGGTACAGTGAACCGGGTAGGATCAAGTTCAGATCACATCGCCGCCGACGAGCTTTGCGCTTGGATCCGTGCTCACCGCGGTGATTTGCGCTCGGATCGGTTGGATAGCGCCGGGGTCACTAAATATCACGTCATGGATATGCTCCGGCCACTAATCTACTCCGACCACCGTACCCGAGCTAGCCACGGTTGTTTCGGATGAGTTCGTCGGAGATTGCCACCTCGCGGTCTTGCGCCACGTGCCCAGGCATCTTACCAAGTCGCGGTTAGTCATGTTTGGCGTATCCGGTGATCGCCGGAGGGACAGCCACGGTGAAAGCCACTAAGCACTTGCACCAGTGCCCCTTTTCTTCTCCGGCCGCCGCGCGTCGTCGTCTAATTCATCGGCCACCGCTCATGGATTCTATAAATTGAGCGCACCGTCGGGTCCGTAGGGTAATCACGCACCAAGCCACCAAGTCTTGCCTCCAATCGTTCACTAGAGAGCTCCAATTTCTTACTTCCCCCAAATCACTCAAGAACTCCGCTCGGTTTGACCTCGCCGTGGCCAGCCCAATTCAGGTCCGATCTCGCCCTCTGTTTTCTTGTTTCAACACCCTTGCTTGCTCTTGATACTCACCGACCCGTTCAATTGAGCTGAGCTACCATAGATCGCCGGGAACACGTTCTGTTGGCCGTTGTCCATATGGTCACCGTGGTCAGGGCGTTTTAGTGTGCCACTAGTGAAATTAGTCTAGGGGAAACTTCGGTTAAGGCTTGAATTTGGTGCCAGTCGATGGAGAGCGCTGGTCTTTGCGTGATCCGTCCAGTCTAGACTCGCTGGTGCTCGGATCTCCGCCACGCGACGTCGTGGACTTGGCGCTGTAAAGAATTAGAAGTTCAGGGGTCTAACCGTAAACTGTCAGCGACTCAAAGAATAGTGTTGTGACCTCGCTTTAGATTATTCAAATATACAGGGCCTTTCTACAAAACTCGCCGCGCGGGCGCACTTCTGCCTGTGTTGGGCTGACTTGGGCCGCTTTTGGTCCAATACTGTTCATACCTTTTCTTTTTCTTTTTCTGCCAGAGCTAGAGAAATTCTAGAAAATTGTAGAAAAATCCTAAAAATACCAGACCAATTTTGTTAGGTTTCTAATTTCCTATAGTATTTACTAAAAATAGTTTCATGATTTTTAGTCCAAATAGGAAATTATAGAGCATTTAAAATAGCCAAAAACCATGCTTCTAGATTTTTAGGGAATAAATAATAAATCCAAAATTCACTAAATTTTTAGGATAAACTCTAAATAATATTTAGAAGCCTTGGGTAAAGTTTGGTATATTTTGGACCATGTTTGATACTTAGAACCCAAAACCCTAGCCCCTGCCCTTTGAACTTCACTATTGACTCTAGAAACCCTAAGTTCTCGGAGATCCGTGAAGGAAAGTTGTATTCAAAACCTTAGATAACAAACTTTTATTATCTTTGCATCTTCATGAGCACTACATGAGCATTCATTATTATACTTGGCTATATTTAGAACACGAGGAGGAAGTAGAAGAAGAAGAGACAAGGACTTCACCACCACCACCACCACCTGAGGAACATCAGACAGGTAATTGTTTCTATTTTGATATCTGCAGAACAGAGCCTGATTCACCAGTAACACAAGGCAAGCCCCAGTGCATTTGCCACCTCCTTGTTCTTTTTAAAATCTTTCTCACTTGCTTGATGCACTAGGTGATAGGAGTTGTATGCTAAACCAATTCCTGCATATCCTTCCTTGGATTGATTACTTCTCCTTAAATCCCTGTTTTACAAAAGGTTTTTCTTATGCTTAGCTTTGCTTTAGAAAAACAAAATGTTTTGTTTTCTCAAAAAATGATGTTGCAAAGTGGGTGGGATGTTTTTGAAAATAAAACTTGATGGTGGATCCATCATGGCCATGATGGGTTCAACATCGGAAAAGATGTACCTCTGCCAGGTACCAAACTTTGGGTTTGAAATGATAAAACTGAGACCGGACGGGTGACTTGCACGAGAAGAGAGTCTCGGTGTAGTGTCTCCGTCTGAGTCGATTAAGGACCGTCTCGATGTAGGCTTGATGATCGAGGACCCTTTAACTGGTCAAATGCCTCATCATGGGTAAGCTTTGCCTTGGGTAGACTAATACCAGAATAAGATAACACGCAATGGGAGTGGAGAGATGGCGAGAGTAGCGTATACCCTCCATGGCAAGAGGCTGGATAGTGGTGTATCTGTGCTCTCGGTTGGCGTGAACCTGATCTGGTATTAAGAACCATGGTGGCGAGTTGACATATGCAAGGGTTAAGTGCTACATATGTCGTGTGATCGGAGATCCTCAGCTGAGTATAATCGATTTGGATCGTCGTAACTTCGTGGATATGAAGACTTGGTCACTGCCCTACACGTAGCAATCTAGTGAAGAGGAAGGGTTGTTAAGAAATTGGCTAGTATAAGTCAAGTGATTGAACTAGGGTAGAAAGAACTCTAGCTTCAGGTAAACTCACTTAACCTGACAAGTAAAATTTGATTTTTAAGGATCCACTATTAGTAAGCATTTCTGCAAACAGAGTCTTTGACTATTGATAAGCCATTCCTTGATCCCAAAAGGCCAACATATCCTTGAGAGTCTTTTACTTTGTCGGGTAAATCTTGCAAAAGTACACTTCGTACTCAGGGCTTTGTCCCATGTGGTTTTAGGTGAAGAAGCGGCAAACTTTTGCTGCTTTTGTTCAAAGGTGGTGCCTAAGGAGGAAAACTAGGAGTAAAGCTTAGGGAGGAAAGGATCCTCCGTTAAAAACTTTTTACTGCTTATTCAGGAGGAGTTTTTGCCTCCCTGGTTTTGTAATAATAATAATACTCAACACTTCTATATTTGTTTCTAGTCTATAATATTATAACTCTTTCTTACTTTTAATATAAGGTAAGTTATTGTAATTTCTTCCGCATTTTCGTATCTCCGATGCTTTGTGATGTCTGTGTGACGGGTGAAACGCTCTTGGGAAAGGAAACGAAAGCCGATACCGAACTTGTCAAGTGATTCAGGGGCACCTACAGGGTTGTCTGAGGTCCGTTGGACAAGGACAACTGTAGGTGGGCCTAATGACTTGGGAAGTTCCGTCACAGCCACTACAGCCACATTGAGGTCGGCATCATTGATTCATTGTTGTCCACATGCTTGGCGAAGTGACCGATATCCAGACGTGACTTAGGGATGTCAAAGGGGAATTCCTCGTCCGAAAATGGCTCTTCATCCCCGTGCTTGTGATTAAAACAGAGTGCATGGGCCTTTTTGCAAAATGGCCTTTCTCTAACGTCGAACCTCGGCATGGCGAGCTCTGATGTGGTTGGAATGGCGTGGCGGCACTAGGAACAGCGTCGGGGAGGTGCAAAATAGTGCGAGAGAACTTTGGGAAGGCTCGACAGTGGGGGAGGCTCCAGGTGGTCCTGGCCAAGGGCAGTGGCGGTGGCAATCGGTCGACGTGCGTGGGCAGGGTGGAGGGAGGCTCGACGAAGGGGTGAGAAGGTGTGGGGTGGAGAGCACGAAGTGCTGGGCTGTTTATAGCACCATGGGGGTGAACATAGTGGGCACCAATGAAGCTTAGCCAGTGATGGTGGTCGGGGAAGGGAAGTGGCGGTGGCTAAGTGGGTGGAATGGACACGATAGAGGGCGACCCACTACAACTTGATTGTGGGTGCCATCGCTGGCAGCAGAGCGGGCACAAGAGGAGAGCAAACTCGCTGGCGCGAGAGAGGCACCACGACACGACAACGCCTCGGCGCGACGCAATGGGGAGGGGGAAGATGGCCCTAACAGGTGGGCGGTAGAGTCGGACGCGCGTGGCATGCGCCGAAACACGAGCGCTTGGACCAACTTCGGCCGAAAAGCATGGATGATAGTTTCTTATTTTTCTTTTCTTTTTTATTTTCTTTTATAAAGCCAAAATAATATAAAATATATATTTAACATAACTAAAAAAAATCATAAATATTATTAACAAAACAAAATACGTGCTTTCAGAAAAGATTATTTTTAGCAACCCATTATACTTTATAAAAAGGGTTCTACTTAAGGAAATAAATCCATAAAATTTGATTTTTTTCAAAACAATTCAAACAAAATATATGCTCCAACATGAATTCATCAAACACTTGACAAAATTTTATCAATTCAAAAAATAGTTAATATGTTCTTATCTCCATTTTCATTATTTGAAAACATAAACATTTTTTCTATTAGAAACTAGTAAACTAAAGTTGGGTTGCTTTTAGGTGGTGGATTTTGGGTGTTACAAGACTTGATAACATTAGCTCTTCACTTTTGTATTATCATATGTTAGTGTTTTTTGCTATTGTAGCTTGTTGTTACTTTGATCATTAGCATGAGTAGGAGCTCTTCTCTATGCTTGTTGTTCTAGTCATTTAGGTTGATTGTCCTTGCAAACTAGACTTGTGTAAGATCTCTTGATAGTCACCCTAGAGGTTGATTACTTATCTTGTGCATAAGGTGCTAAGGTTTTGGGGTGAAGTGATTATCATGCCACTACTTTATTTTTGTTGCATTTATATTAGCTAGGATTTACGATTTATTTTAGAGTTGACTATTTACCCCCCTCTAATCGACATCTAAACCCTTTCACAAATCGATTTCCCAAAATGTCTAGGCTGATTTTTTATTGACTTGATTTTGAATAGTGTTGCGTATTCATACCGGACCATCCAGTATGCAGACTCACAACACAAACAAATTAGCATTTGGGTGGTTCACTCTCACATCTCACACGAGTTTTCTTAAGCACTAGTGCCTTATCAATTCTTATCATGTTGCATCCCTCTTGATAGTATGACAAACCTTTAAAACTCAAGTTTAAATGAAAACATTGAATTTCAAACTACTTGAGTGCTATATCTTTATACATATAATTTCTAATCGTTACATCTTCTTAAAAGTTACGACCAATTTGTTTAGTTCATTTCAAGTAATGCCAACTCCAGCATGTTAATGAAAGATCCATTTGGGTTTTGGTAATTGAATGAAAACAATAGTGAACTAACATGTTTCATGTCAGATGAAAAGTTAAGCTTAGTCCACGAGGTAGTCTTGGCCAATGTTGGTGTTTATGACCCAATTGCGCACCACGGGGTTCCCCATGTGATGCTTTTGGGCAGGACGACATCGTTGATTGCGACTCGATGGTACGTGTGGATGCACGTCGGATCACACAAGGGTTTATACAGGTTTGGGACGCTGGAATGTGTAACACCCTACGTCCTGTCAAGGCTGAGTATTTGAGTATTATTGGTGTACACGTGTTATAAATGAGCTTGTGGGCGGTGATGGATGAATTCTCATGTCGATCTAGTGGTGGCGTGGTTGCTATTAGAAGGCTAATGAGCTATGAGGTGATGATGGGATGTGACAAGATGAGATGAGTTCGTAGGGGTACCCCCTCGACCTTATATAGATGACCAAAGGGTTATCCCTTTACAAGTCATGATGACTATCTAACTCTATCTGAATCTATCTTTTAACTCGACATGCATTCGTGCTTATCCGGATTTCGGTTGCCCTTCATCTGAGTTATCTCCGAGTATCTAGCTCTTCGGGTATGCTCAACCTCCCTGCCCAAGGTATTAGTGCTCCTTTGGCGCATAACTCGATCGTCTGATCTTTGCCTCCCTAGGTCGAGCTCATCCAGCCTGGTTGCGGCCCAAGGACATGCCTTCCTAGGCAAACCATCGGGAGGCCCATCAAGCGGTCCATGGAGCGTTTCTGGAGGACCGTCCGTGACACCAAGGTGTGCCTAGGGATGGCAATGGATATGGGTCTAGGTAAATAACCGTGGATAATTATCCATTGGATATGGGTACAGTGGAATTTGGTATTCGCGGTATAGTTATGAATATAATAAGGTATTTGCGATAATTTTTTCGCGGGTATGGATATCCAGTATTCATACTCGTTACCCAATGGATATCTGACATGTGGGCCATCCGGATTTAATATATTATCCTAAAGTATCATTTTTTAATTTTTATCCATGACATGTTGTTTGGTGTTGAATTATCATTTGATGCTGCTGGAAGGATAATTGATTTTGAAATGTGATAAAATTATTGTTTGATGTTGAATGCTAAAATTGTAGTGGGCGGGCGGGTAATAGGTATCCACCGGATAACGGATACCCGACGGGTACGGGTATGGGTAGAGATCCATACCCACGAACGTTATGGGTACGAGTATTGGTTGAGTTTTGTCTCGCGGGTATGGATTCGCGAACTATATATCCGCATACTACCCACCCGATTGCCATCCCTAGGTGCGCCTCAGACAGAAACTATGCAAAACTCGCATTTACACTACGAACTGTCCGAATGAGAAGAGAGCACCGTCTGGGACCAAGCTTGACCGTCCGGCCTCAGGCGTGGACCATCCGCTCGTTGAAAACTAGAGAAACTCGAAGATGACGGGTTCGGTAAAATGTATTTTTAGCATCCTCACGGACCGTCCGGGGTGCACGACTAGACCGTCCGTGACTGCTTTATCTAACATCTAACGACACATTCCATGCACTTATAGCCATTGATATAGCTGTTACTGCTGACCGTTGCGATTTCAACCGTTGATGTGTGGGAACAGACCGTCTGAATCAGGAGCGCGGACCGTCCGTGGTTAGCAAAAGGGAGGCAACGACTAGGGAGTGGTTGGTGGCTATAAATACAACCCCAACCACCACCATTCATATTATCCAAGCATCTCATTTACTCACATTCAATACAAGAGCAAGTACTTCATCCCAAGACACATTCAAAGCTTCCAAGCCTCTCCAAGTGCCATAATTGTGACTAGTGATCATTAGTGATTAGTACTTTGGAAAGTCTAGAGAGAGTGTGATCTTGTGTTTCACTTGTTGCTCTTGTTGCTTGGTTTTTTTATTCGTGTTTTATTCATCTCTTTCTAAACTCTCAAGTAACTTGTAAAGCTAGCAAGAGACACCTAATTGTGTGGTGATCCTTGTGGGGTCTAAGTGACTCTCAAGATTAAGGAGAAGCACTCAACCGGTCTAAGTAACCATTTGAGAAAGGAAAATGGTTGAAAGAGACCCGACCTACATATCCTCCTCAATGGGGAGTAGGTTCTTTGGAAACGAACCGCGAAAAACAAATCGTTGTGTTCATTTGTGTTGATCATTACCTTACGATTTGATTCTTCCTCTTCCCTCTCTCTAAGTTCTTTTGCTTACAATCTTTTTGAGTTAGCTTCTAAAGTTTTCCGTATTGATCGAGCAACTCATAGTAAGAAGAACTCTCTTCCGCACTGTAACTTCGTTATTACTCATTTCTAATCCTAACCTCGGGTGAAGTTCTTGTTCAAAGTTTATAATTTTCATGTTTCACCTATTCATCCCCTCAAGGTGACTTTCATTTAGGCTATGCTGGCCAGCATAGCTGGCCTTCTGCTTGTTGAGTTTTGTCTACTTATCACCGATATTTGTTGTTTTATTTGGATTAGCAATCGTCATTTTTGCACTTCTGCTAGCCGAGTTTGAACTGCAGCTATTTTTTTTTAAAAATAAACAAGTAGAAATTTGAAAATGGTTTGTATAAACATTTTTCACATAGTACAAAAACAGTCTAGCTTCTTCCAATTGTCCGGTCAATTCAATTGATGGCTATTTGACTTCGACAAATGAGAATGGTATTTCAGCTTTGTTGCTTTGCCGCAACATCTACTTTGCACGTCTCTTTTTCTGCGGTTCTGCTTCCGTGCATAAACCCAAAACTATCGGTTAAGCGAGAGACGACTCTTTTCTCCGGTTATCCGGTCATAAAAATTTATAAGGCCCCCTTTAAAATACGAGAATTTTTACCATTTTCTATGTTTTTCACGTAGAACTGCGTTTCAAAGGGCCTAAATGTCGTGCCTTCAGAAACTGTTGAAGTACATGTCAGCGTGCAAATCCAATCCTCCCCGACCCCAGGCCCCCAGCAATCCAGCCGCGGCCAGGCAGCCACCAGCGACCAAGAAATCGAGAATCCTCGTTTCCCATTTTGTGGCTGGCGCGAGCGTGCAGCGTCAGAGGTTTCCGGACGGACGCTTTCTATCGCAATCCTATCTATATATTTATCCCAAGGCTTCGTGGTTTTTGTTGTTGCTGCTGCTGCTAGGTGCTAGCTCCCGAGTCACGGCCGCCTTCCACTCCCACAAGCTTCAGCTAGACTTCTTACTCCCGCCGTCACCCCCGATCCGAGAGCGAGCATGGCGCACTCTCTCGCCGCTTCCTTCTCGCCGGCCGCCGCCCGGCGCCAGGTCCGCATTTCTTGGACTTATTCTTGCCTTGACCTGGTAGCTAGCTTGGTCTACGACTACGAGGCTTCCACTGTTTCTTGAAACCTGATGCGAGGAGCGTGCCGCCGTCAGTCGCTCTAGATTCGTGGCGTTTGGTTTTGTGATTTGTCGGGTTTTTGGGCTGGCTCGCTTAGATGGGATCATGGATGGATGGACTCATCACTGATGCCGTAGCCGTAGTTTCTGGTGATGCTGGGATGCTTTGTTGGTTTCGATTCAGTTGCTTGATTGTGATTAGATTCGAGCTCACTCGACAGCTTAAGAACTTCTCTGTGAGCATTTCTTCCGTGCTTGATTCAGGGGGATCTTCTTTTGTAAAAGTTCCCTAATCTTTTTTTAACGAACAAAGTTGCCTTGTTCTTTTTGGCAAATTTTGCCTATGATTAGTACTTGTTGAGCATACAAAGCTATGGGTACCATCTATCACGATGAATGATGAACAGATGGGGGCAGTTTCGCATATTTTAGTGCAACCTGCAAAGATTCCAAAACTGTTGTGACTAAAGAAACGGGCGCCGGCCCAGCTCGGTAGTTCATATGGTTTATTTTGAAATGAACCTCTGGTAGAGAAATTTTGCTGGATCCCAAAAGGAGCAGGAGAGGTCCGGCCGTCTAGGGGTCACACTAGCACAGCAAGTGACAGCACATGCCTCAGATCTTGCTCAAGTTAATTAAGGAGCATTTCTTTACCAATGCTTTACTTCTGTACATCGATGTTGATGTGCTAGCCCAATAGAAAATGCCAGCTTTCTTGTTACAAGCGTATGTTGCCATGTGTTTTCTTGCCTGGTCTGAATGTCCTGCATCATGTCATGGGATTTCAAAACGCATAGTTGGGCTCCACACACTTAAATCTGGATTTTAGACCTGGTTTCAAAAGCTATACTACATCTTGATCCTGTATATTACTGAACTGATGTCCTAGTTTAGGCATTTCAAAATCCCTGACCAGATCAGTTCCTCAGAAGTTCTGGTGCTAGTTCCTTGCCAGGAGGCAATCCAGTTAATTTTGTAGAAGTTTTTTCAACTCATGGTTTGTCTATATATATCTATATTTTTCTTAAATATAAAAAACATAATGTCTGAATACCTGAAATAGCGACCAGCTTGCTCTCAGTTTAGGTGAACATACTTCATAGGCATCACAGACTTAGATCATGCTACTGATATAATATGTGCGATGTGTTGGCTTCACTATATATGTTGCCTTAATGTACACATTTTAGTATTTATTTTTAATTTCTGAAGGACTTCCCGTTCCAAATATGTTGTTTGGTTTTGATTTCATTGAACATCCAGCATGAGAGTAGGAGCAGCTTTGAAGTTTTTTTTAGAAAAGGGTATTTGCACTACATGCCCTATGTCAATCTTTTTTCAGTGTCAATTGCCATTCTCTCAATATTGTACTCTATGTTGTTCTGTGCATATGAACAATCCAATTATTTCAGGTCACAAATGTGATTCCAAGCTGGACCTCGGTTTCCTTCCAGAGCCACAGGATGACTTCTGTATCCATCCGCTCAAGACAAAGGTCTCTTGGGTTTAAGATTTGCTGTTCGGTATGCATCATTTTATTCTTTGTTGCTTAGCAACAGTTGTTCTGGGTCTAAAAACTAAAAGTGTTTGGTGGATGAAGCAACAACCTATTTGTAGCAGCTGTTCATATTGATGATTATCTTTATTTACTAACATCATAATGGACTCTATAAGTAAGTTGGATTCTTTGTATAGTTAGCCAAAAAAAGATATTTGTATAGAAAGTACAAACCGCTAGATGGTGTGAAGAGTGTGACCTGGTTCTTGACAGCTATATTACCTGTTTCTGAGATTGTCAGCATGCGCTTACTCCTGATGTGAAGCAGTCACATCTTTTTGAAGACATGAAATATCATCATTCTCATGTTTATTGATTAGGCTAAGAAAGAGACAGTGGACAAGGTTTGCAGTATAGTGAAGGAGCAGTTGGCTCTTCCCGATGGGACCACTATCACTGGCGAATCAAAATTCGCTGAACTTGGTGCTGATTCGCTGGACACGGTAATCCCTCTGCATCGAAATCAACTGTAGCTCAACCAAAAAAAACAGCACTTTAATATCGCCAACTTTCTCCTGCAGGTCGAGATTGTGATGGGCCTCGAGGAGGCGTTCAACATAACTGTGGACGAAACAAGTGCACAGGACATCGCAACAGTGCAGGATGCCGCGGACCTTATCGAGAAGCTCATGCTGGAGGCACCTCCAAAGGTCGTCTAGATCCAGCAACCTTGCGATCGACGACCTTGCGTTTGATCTCTGTTGTGTGTTAATTTGTTCGTGTTGCCCCATTTGTTCTTTCTTGATGATTCAAGATGAGGTTTTGTATTGGTGTTGCTGAGGTGAATTAGATAGCCACAAAGGCCACATGAAGCAGATGAGGACAGTTCATTCCACTTTGAAGTTGTATGTTGTAGTGCTGCTATAGAGAAACCAATGGACTGTTATGAAGAGTCAATGCAACTGTTGCTTTTTTTTAGTTTTGGGAAGTCACACACATGAAAGTCTGAATCAGATGCAGTACTAATTGTTGAGCTTGGGATGCAGATATATGCAAATACCAGGATGTCATGTGCTTCCCCATGGTATTGTTAACCACGAGTCCAGAACCACGAGCGTTGATGAATTTTCAGCTTTGTGGTTGCTCGATCACAACTTGAGTTATAAGCCAGATTAAGGACAGGATTAAGAAGAAAGTTTTTTTAATAAGAGAACCAGTGATAATGGAACACATTAACAATAATTGTGGCAGTTTTTTTACTGTTACGTATAAAATCAACTTTCAGCGATGAGCTGTAGCATCGGTCACAAACTGTCACAAGAGAACATTGCCACTCAAATTCGGCAGGATCCAGCACGCAAGGAAGCTCGGAGGGATGACACTATGGATTTGGGGCAAATGAAGTCCACAAAATTTTTCCGCTGGAGAGCGCAATCCTCTGAAAAGTATAGACAATTTTTTTCCAAAAAAAAAAGATAAGAGGAAAAAATGTTATCTTCTACCTCCTTAGCTGCTCTTCTCCATGGCCGCCCCCATTATCCATTCCCTCCGTCGAAGGCGCATCTTTTCCTAGCTCTCCCCAACAACCCTACCCGTTTCCTGGCCTCCGCCTCCGTCCGGGTCGCCTATCCTCCCCGGTGGCCTCTCCGCGCCGCCGACGGGGAGCGGGACAACCGCGTGCAGGAGCTGAGGGTGCCCGATTCTTGGCTGACGCCTGCAGGAGCAACGCAGGTTCGGTCCCAACTTGGTCTTTTCTCTGAATTTTTTCCACCGATTCTTGTCGCAGCCTCGTCGTGGTTGCTATAGCTGTTCTCCAGTTCTTAGGTACCGGTAAACAATCTAGGGTAGTAGGGTGAACATACTACGCTCATGGGGCAGATTGATGCTTCTCACTTTCAAACGAAATTTGCAGGGGTCATGGTGTAGAATGGTACTACTATACTGTCACTTCAAACGAAATTTGCAGGGGTCATGTTGTAGAATGATAGT
The DNA here is from genome assembly GCA_029449295.1 of Zea luxurians. Classification (NCBI taxonomy): domain Eukaryota; kingdom Viridiplantae; phylum Streptophyta; class Magnoliopsida; order Poales; family Poaceae; genus Zea; species Zea luxurians. The sequence continues at coordinate 9,584,041 of JAOPSE010000041.1, read as the reverse complement.
ATACCGTCACTTCAAACCAAAAATTGCTCCCCGGTTTCCCAATACAGCCTTCAGAATTCATTATTAAAATGCCACTTACATATTTGCCATCGAAGCGTGCATTCTTGTTTGTTTCTTATCAATTTTGCTTAAATGGCAAATCAGAATAGTATGTCAGCTGGCTAAGACACGCGTAAAGGCACAAATACATCTCCCCTTCTCTTTTCTCGAATAGGGAAGCGATATATTGAAACCATTAACAGTACATCAAGATGATAAAAAGCTTTGAGCTTTGGCTAGGAGACTTCCGGCCTATGCTCATAAAGCGCATACCACATAGCCAAAAAAAAAGAAAATAATAATAATAGTAATAGTAATAGTAGTAATACTATTAATAATATTAATAATAGTAATAGTAGTAGTAGTGATAGTAACAATAGCAATGATAATAATAATAGAGCTCAAGCACCATTCTATGGCCTTCAATCCATAGACTAGATCACCACCTATGTGCCCAGAAGAAGAAAAGCTTAGCTATTTGCATCAAAAGTTGCGAGCCCGACACAACTTGCTCCTGCAATTATGACAGTTGGAGAACAGCCCGTTTTAAGAGTCATCACGCTATTGAAAACAAAACCTTATTTTTGTAGAACTGGTGGGGGAGAACATGAACCTCCCCTTAGAATGCTTAACCTTAGGGTAGGGTACTTAACCCTAGAAATAGGGCCTATGGAGTAAACTGAAGCCAAAATGAGTAAGAATCTCATAAGCCATGAGAAATGTTCACAAGGTATCACATTTGATGTGCTCTAGTGGCACAAAAACCCTAAAGTACTCAAAACCCTAAAGGAAACCCTAGAAAAAAACCCTAATTGGAACCCTAGGGGGTAAATGCAAATTCTAGGCACTTTTGGACCAAAGTGCAAATATCAAAGTGATAACACATCACAAACCAAGTAACTTTCACATTGGAGAATTTTCAAGTAGAGTGATGAAATTTGGACTTATTTGCAGAAGGGTCACATGAGCACTAGATGACTAAGTCTGAAAATCAGTGGAATAGGGTCAACTTTGGAGCTCTGTATCCCTCAATTCTTAAGGATTTTGCCCTAGGTCAACACATCAAATTTGTAGAGCTATGTTAGGAGTATAACTTTGCTTAAGTGATTAAGCATTGGTGTTGTATAAAGATTAGAGATAAACTGGCCTAAAGATGGACTGTCAGTCATAAGGAAATTCTGAACCTAGCTTAACAGTGGCGCTGGTCTGACTTTGGAAATAAATTAAGGACGATTCAGTGGGTTTAAGTCCAAGGTCATTGTGAGGAAGTTGGAGGTAGTATATAGAAGCATAACTTTGCTAAAGTAAGGTTGGGTTGTTGCTGTACGAAAACCGAAATAATAATGCCTTGAAGTAGCGCTGTCAGTCGGTCTGATGGGGATAGGAATGTGATCACTGCATCTGATTGAAGCCAGGGTTCAGTGTTATTGAGCCAACTTCGGCATCGTCGCGTGCTTAATCCATGGGGATTTTCGGTATGATCGTTATACCAAAGTGAAAGAACGTTGATTAATGCACAACTTCGATGCGGACCGATTTGCAAGTAACCATATGAAATAGGGCGCAATGTCTATCTGAATTCGGGCTAGCAGGCACGATGTCGACCTAGGTTCAGTGAACCTCGCCGGGGATAAGAACGCCACCGCTGCCGTGTGCACTGCTCGGACTTGCGGCCGCGGTAAAAATCTTCCGGGACGTGGCGCATGTAACCATGAGGTGGCGCCGTTCGACCAAAGCGTTTTACCTGGGTGCTCGTCGTGGCCTTACCCGCGCGCGAGCTCGCCAGCGCACATGGAGATCTTTTGAATCCCGTCCGATTCCAGCCACCCCCCTATAAATTGAGCCCGAGCGCTACTTCTTCATTGCATTACGCACCTGAGTGCTTGCGCGAACCACTCAATTTCGGCGGAGGCTGTTCATCCTAGCCTTGCGTGCGTGTACATCAATGTTTCTAGCAGCCACCCTCTTCATAGCCTTAGTTGTCATGTCCTCATCTGCAGTCAGTTTCAGCACTGGTTGTTCAGATTTATCAACCTGCCTTCCATTTGACATTCCTCTACCTGCAATCAGCAGATTATCATCGACATCCATATTGTTCCATATTTGATCATTGATAGCCTTGATGGAACCGCCAGGCTTAACAGGGACTGTTAGGTCTCGGTTTTCCACCTTAGCCCTTGCATCAGTGAAGGTAAAACCGGTGAGATCCATCAAAACTAAGCTATCCTTCTTCGCCACTGGTGCAATTGCTTGTAATGGCACACTCTCAGTGACAGGTTGCAGCTGTTTACTTGCTGTCTTTGTCTTGTCTTGCCCTAACAGTTTAAGTTTTTGGGTTGAATTGGTTAGTCTGTCGATTCTAACATGGTATCAAGGCCAGATGACTCGAGTTTAAATCCTAGCAGAGGCTTCATTTGTTCCTCTTTAGATGCATGTGAGTGGGGATGTTGAAGTGTATAAGTGGATTACCTACCTTATTCCATCAACTTAATCTTTTGAGTTGATCTGGTTAGTGCATCCTAACACGGTGGATCTTGGCAAGGAAGTGCTTGGCGCCTTGAAAAACTCCTTGGCGAACTTGGAGAGATGCAGCTGGAGCTATAGGTGGCCAGATGGGGCGGGCTATATGGGCCAGCACGAGGCACGACCATTTTGCCACGGCACAGGCACGACACGATAGTAATCGTGCTTAGGCCGGCACGAGGCCCGTCATGGGTCGTGCTTGGGCTTAGGTATAAGCCCATCGGGCGGCACGGGAACGACCCGTTTACTATAGGCTCATTTAGCCCAATGCTAGGCATAGATAGCCTATCAGGCCGAGCACGACACGTTTGTGGTCTGACCTTATTCGTCCCAATCTAGCCCACCATATATACAACTATGACCAACTCGTCCCCCACTTTTAAGCTATTTTCGAGTTCTGTTTCGAAAAATAGAGAAAACGAGCAACAAAAATAGGAAAAAATAAGTTATTTTCAAGCTCTGTTACAAGGCAAGCTCTAGGCCGCCCGACACGTCACGATAGCCCGGCAATGAGACGTTTAAAACTAGTCGGACTGTGCTTGGACTTAGACTTCGGTCTACGGACGGGCACATCATGACTCACCATTTATCTGTGTCGTGCCTCGACTCGATTAAATCAGCTCGACCCCGGCACGGAAAGAGATAGAAAGATGGGAATATTTGCGTCTTTGTGCGTACCATAACCACACTGATATGCTGCTATGGCTTGCCACAGATAAATTTGACAAGAAACGAAGAAGAATACATGGCATTTTAATAGTGGTTTTTGAAGGAGGGGCATTCGCAATGGGGACAAAAGGTTAAATATCGCAATTTGCAGGGGTCATGTTCGTGTGTCCAGACTTCAGATACTGGCTGCTCATATTTGCACCACTTTTGGGGTCATCCCAATGCATTTCTGTGTCACATGGGATGTCTGAATTCACGGTCACATTGCCTGCTACGAATCACAGCGGAACTTACCTCCATTCTTTGCTGACCGCCAGGAATCTGAATGGCTGAGGGAGACACTGCGCAAGTGGCTCGACGACGAGTACTGCCCGGAGCCGGCCAACGTGGACATCAGCAGCACCGCCGCGCGGTCGTATCGCGAATCCCTGATAGCGCGGCAGTCTGATCTGGGAGAGATCTTGCTGAGGATGGTGGGCGACCTGGACAAGCTGTCGTACAGGGAGAGCTTCCACGGCCCCTTCTCGGCCGCCAACGCTGCAGTCCGTTTGATCGCTCAGAGGATGGAGGAGTCACTGCCTGATGAATGACGGTGGTGCGCGACCTGGAGTTTCTATATGGCACGACTTTTGATGAAGTCGTAGGCTATATGTACTTTTGATGAAGAACAATTCGATCACCATTCCTCACCGAGGCTGTCGCTGACAGAAAATGGTGAGAATAGGCTCGAGACTTCATTTTTCTGCTGAAATTCGCCAACGTACTATTCTGTTTATGAGCATGTCTTTGAGACGAGCGGTGAAATGCCAACGCGACTTAAGGGAGTGCGTGACCTTCTTTGAAGTAGTTTTGGGTGTGAATTTGCAGTTGACTAGAAATAAAGGGCGCTCTCCGCGGCGCCCTACCCTACCGTGTCAAAAGAGATACATGCTATCTTTATATGTATACAGGAATGATGCGCACCATATACATCATATATAAACATATTGTAGGAACATAAATTTATTGTATAAACATAAATAAATTGCAGGATACAACAATACATATGGCGCTGGCGCAGATTTCACAATGGTTCTAAAAAACAGCGTACAGGCAGTTACGAAAGGGTGTTCAATACAGCAATACATAACTCTAACAGTTTGTAGCTTCGTAGACTATACATGTATGGTGCAACAATATAATACCCAAATAATTGGATTTATAAAAATGTATAAGTATTGGGAACTATAAAAGGTTTATGTGATTACTTGTTTTGTTTTCTCCTTTTTCCATATTCAAATCATGGCTCACATTGACTACTAACAATTATATTAAATAAAGGAAATAATGCATCATGTTGGAAGTTATTTGTTTGTGCACTTAATAATAATAATAATAATAGTAATAAAAATATATTAATGCTGAAATTAGGGTCTAACCTAATTTGAAATCTAGATTTTGAAAATGAAATGGACAAGAAAAGAATATACACTATAAAGAAAAAATATATGTATAAATATATCTCTTTATGCTGGTACTTTCATTTGTACACTTGATCTTTGTGTGAAGCTGTAGGATCGAGGACACCGGCTAGAGAGGGGTGAATAGATGATTTTGACTAAAATAAAATACATTAGACAAATTTAATCAAAACAATAAGAGATGTAAATATTTCTAGCTTTGATGGAACAAAAAAATACAATGAGCAATTTAATCTAATGCCACAAAGATAAACAATATATAAGTTACCAACTATTTGTAAGTAATGTATAATAGTTGAGAGAGAGACACCGAAATTTATCCCGTGGTATCAGTGATTTGTCGTTCACCCCTAATCTACGTTGAGGTGGAATTCAAGCTCTCACTTGCTATTCTACCAAGACACGGCTTGATCTTTGAGCTAAGTGGACAAGAACTCACTCAATACCTCGATTTCACTAGTGTCGCCTTTGCGGCTCCGGCGAGGTGGGCGTGAACCCCTCACAATCAATCCCGCGGCTTCTCTACAATCTTCACGGAGGGCTCAACGGAGACAACACCTGAGTCGTCTAGGAGGCGGCAACCTCCAAGAGTAACAAGTCGATGACGCTTGCTTAGTGTACCACCTAGTGCCTCAAAAGATCATAACGAATGCAAATGCACTAGAGCGTCCCAATCACTCACTAGAATGCGATCTCAATCAATTAGTGTGAGTGTTTGAGTGGGAGGATCACAAATAAGTTCAATGTGTGCTAGGAATGGCCAAGAGAGCTCCCACACACGAGCTCCACTTCTATTTATAGCCCTCAACACATACATAGCCGTTATGTGCAACTAGCACAGTTTCTGCGCACACGCGGGCGGTCCGCGCCCTATGGGCGGATGGTCCGCCGTACCAGTAACGACTATATCGACCGTTTGAAACCTGTCAGAGCTGTCAGAAAAGTCAAGGTCGGACGGTCTGCCCACCGGGGCCGGATGGTCCGGAACCTGACAAACTTGAATAACAGAGTGTCTGGTCCGTCTCAGTAATTCGAGCGAACGGTTCGCCATTCATGGCCGGACAGTCCGCACATGGACCACTTACCGTCCGGCTAAAAACCCCGGACAGTCCGTAGTACAAAGTCTCAATAACACATTGTCCCTGCCCAAACTCAATTCTTCTTATGCGGACAGTCCGCCTACCGGGGTCGGACGGTTCGCCAGAAGGAGGCAGAGACAGACGACTAGTTGACCTCTCTGGCACAGTCGCGGACGGTCCGGCCATCTGGCCCGGACAGTTCGTCGTCCTCAGAGAAAAAAAGTTTTGCACTTATTCAAAAGAATTTTAATTTTGAAACTCGTAGCACTGTTAGCCCTCATGCACATGTTACCGTTTATGCTCTACGAGGCACTAAGTTATACACCATTCAAGTTCATTGACCCCTCTTAATAGTACGACTATCTATCCTATTAATCTAGTCAGTTTCTTCTCTAAACACCTGCTGACCGGCAAAAGAAAAAACCTATGTTTTACCTTTGCCTTCACTTGATCCACAATCAATGGTTATGAGTCCTCAAGAACTTTGCTGTATCTCGTGGTTCAGTCATGCAATCTTATCACTCAAAGAACTATTAGTCCATAATCAGTTGTCATTAATTACCAAAACACCACTTAGGGGCCTAGATGATTCACAGAAGCCCACAAACAAATTTGACATCAAATATTAGATTTTGAAGACAAGAAAGAAATTCAAATTTGAAATCCAAATAGAAAATAAAAGGAAAAAATTAAAAAGATGAACCAGTGCTCTTGGGTCGGCGTCGGTTTCCCTTGGCCCGACTCACTACCATGGTGGCCCAAAACTCCTGCAGTTTGCGCCGACATGTGGGGCCGTTTGCCAGTCTCAGTGTGTGCGCGTGATACTCCCCTTGCAAACGTCGCTAGGTGGGCCCGCGTGGCAGGATAGCAACCCCCACCGTGACTTCCGCGTCTCCGACCTGTGGACCTAGGGGGCTAGCCTCACCTCCAGCGCCGTCCACTATGGGGCTGTTTGGTTCAGCTTTTTTCTGACCAGCTTTTCTGAAAATCTGGCTATGGGGAGAATCTGACTGTGGGAAGAATCTGAGTATCATTACGATTACATGTGGTGGAAGATAAAGTTGTTCATAGGGCTCAGGATCTAGAAAGTGACGGATTCCTACTATTACAACGACTCAACCGATTATATGTTTATGTTGATTTTAGATGGTTTTTGCCTTAACGAATTTTATAGAAGCTGGCTGAAAAGCTGAGCGTTTGGCAGTCCGCAGCAGCTTTTGGTGGTCAGAAGCTGGCAGAAGCCGAAACAAACAGGCACTATGTCTCTTCTTCCCCTTTCCCTCGCTTTGCTGGGGACCACTCCGTCAGCGTCACCGTAACGACCAACGCGGAAGCCGCGTGACAGAATGACCTTCCCGCATTAGCTGGCCGCCAGTCGACCGAGTCATGCCCAGCCATAAAAATCGGCCTTCCCTGTGGCCTTCCCAACCTAGACCGAGTCTCCATTATCACCTAGTCGCCTGCGACCGTAGAGAGAGGGAATTCAGAGAGGAGAAAGCGTCGCTGCCGTGGTCTGTCCGCTATGTCGTCGTCGCGCTCTCGAAAAGTGGCCCAGGACGTTGCCCCAATCGTGCAGCACGTGTGGGATGTCTTGGTAGGAGCATACTCTTGCTGGGCGGCTCCCAATTGCTCACCGGAATCTAGAATCACCGCGGAGCCAATGTGGACCAACGCCGAACTAGCCATTTGGTAAGATCTCCCCCACATCTTCCCCATAATCTCAGCTTCGCGTAGCATCTTTCGGTGTCGAATTTGGTGCGCTTGTGCGCAATTGTGGGCTCACCGGCGATGTCGCCACCGCGATGCACTGCGGCGCCGCTGTGTCCATGACGGTGTAGAGAAGACGACCACTGATCGTTAGATGTCCACCGAATGGCCGAGATGATAGCACGCATACTGGTTTGGCTCGGGTGAGCGGGACCGTCCGATTCGAGTCGAGCGCATAGGATTTAATATTTTAAACTGGATCCGTTGATCACAGATCTAACGGCCACGGGCGCGTACCGGTTTGATGCGGGGCAGATCTAATCAAATCCGTTGATCGTGATCTGTGCGGCTCATAACGACTGATACCCTTTTGGCCACGTAGTTTTAGTAAAGAGACCTTGGAGATTTTAGGAATTAACCCACTGTCTCGGCCTGTGTAAAGTAATTACGAAAGAGCCCCAGACTTTTATATAGTAGACCCTGTAATATCTGGTAAAATTGCCCGCAGTCCAGAGTCAGTAGGGATATTCAAAAATAAACCAGAAAAGGATTTTTAGTATAGAAATAATTCTAGAACCTTGTTTAAGTCATATTTAATTCATTATAACACCTTTTTGATCCATTTCAGTTGTATTAGTCTCATATTAATATTGTTTAACATTTAGTAACCCTGTATCACTATGAAACATATGGTTAAAATCTTGTACCTCATTTGTTTTATAGTAAACACTTAAACCTTCGGAAAATCGTAACTTTATAACCGTAACTTCGAATTTGGTGGTTCTCAAACCTAGGATCTCGTTACGATGCGTAGATTATTATCATGCATTATGTTCTTCTGTTCGGTGTGATGTTAATTTCTCCTACGCAATGTTTGTTTGTATTATTGCGAGTAGACAAACAAGTAACCGAGGTCCCCGGTACTCAGCAGGTGGAAAATTCTGAGCAGGAGCTCATTAAAGGCAAGTTCTGCCCTTGACCACTTTTATTTACCCAATAATGTTCTCTATAATCACTTTGGCATGTTTAGGCTTAATTTTGATGGGACCCAATAGGCCACCCTAGTTTGGTCATCTTCATACCTTGTTTACCAATGAACTTTTGGGTAGTTTTGCTATTGCTATATGTGGTTTTGGGTGTTAAGTTAAATTTGACACATGATCATTCTTTATTATTACTGTTGATTATTTATTGTTCATGATAATATTACTGTGTTAATTAGAACATGGAGAACCACCCGGGAAAATAGTGATACCACAAGGGTGGAATGAGACATCCATGGCCAAGTAATTAGGAAAGCTAGGGAGATACTACCTTACCTGAAAGGGGCAAGCGAGGAGGCGTCGCTACAGAGTATAGGGAGGTTCTCGGGTCGGACTGTCTGTTTAGCTTTCCGGACGGGGGATTCCTATGCTTCATTCTTCCTGAATCCGTAGCGGGTTTTCTCAAACTAGTGGAACTTTGGAAAGGCCTGGTAGTGCTACCCTGCCTCGTCTCCTCGGTAGAGATGAATGAGACTTCTAGACCCCTTGGCAAATTGGTAGCATGATTTGTGGGTAAAGATGTGCAACCTCTGCAGAGTGTAAAACTGGTATATCAACCGTGCTCACGGTCATGAGCGGCTCGGATACTCACATGATTAACTTATTTAATTAAACTTAATTTGTCATATGCATCGCATTGTGGTTTTATTATTAATTTTGATCTACTATTACTTTGGGTTGGTATATACTTACATTTAGTAACCGCTAATAAAATTTGACCAACTTATTAAAAGCAATGCTCAGCTTTAACCATTATTTGTTAATCAGCCTTACAATTCTCATGAGCTCCCACTTTTGGTGAGTTCATGCACATTATTCCCCACAACTTGTTGAGCTATGATCTTTTGTGAGCCCACCCTTGCTATATATAAACCCCCACATAGGTGAAGAGCAGGTAGCACAGGAGAAGGACTACTATGAAGAGTTTGATGAAGTCTAGGTGGCATCTCCCAGTCAGCTTATTGGCGCTAAGGAATAATATTAGTTTGTTTTATTTGTTATCATTTATTTTTGTAAGACACTTCCGCTATGTAATAACATTTGTGACATTTATCTCTATACACTTGGTCATTATATGTGTTGTTCTTCTTTGGCGCACATATGAAACGCACCTGAGTTTACCCCTTAAATCCGAGTGTGACAAACAAGCAGATGATCGTTGTACACAAAAGCGCGTTGTAGGCGTTGGTTTGTTGTGCTAGTGCTCAAAAAGTATTTGGCACAAGCACAACAAGCTGCTTAGGCTTAAACATGAAGGTAGAGAAGCACATTCACGTCAAGAAGCAACTCTAGCATGGCCTATGCATAGCATCGATGGTGAACCATGATCCAGTAGTAACCTGAAACATAGTTGTGAGAAACATTCACAATAGCCAATTTTTTTGGAGTAAGCCATGAATACAAACAAATTGTAGCAATTGACAAAGCAATGTAGAGTGTGGCGTGGACTTAAAAATATCATGCTGACCTAATGTAATTGACTGATAGATAAAAGCGAAATACAATGGATTTAATTCTATGACACCATAACACAATCGGGTTTCATTCAAATTCCATTCCTAATTGGAAACATGGATTTAATTCTATGACACCATAACACAACCGGGTTTCATTCAAATTTCATTCCTAATTGGAAACATGGATTTAATTCTATGACACCATAACACAACCGAGTTTCATTCAAATTTCATTCCTAATTGGAAACATAGAAGAATGTTTTCTAAATGAAAACAACAAGAGCAAATGATGCTTGTTGTAAAAATTAGAACGTTGTTGGTGACTTGTTCTCAAATGCTTCGAGTTAAGAACAAGGCAACATAAAAGGTGTTAAATGTTAAAACCCTTCGTCCTACCAAACATTATTCCCCTTCGGGAATAATGAGTTCCGGACGAAGGTCACAAGAGACATACCTTCGTAAATATAACAAGTAATAACGAAGGATTTATACAAAACATGAAATATAAGTCATAGAATCATTTCTATTTTATTAACACGGAGAAATAGAAATGATTACAAATTACAAATGTACCTTCGGTCTTGAGAGAAGATAAAAAGTACAAGCGTGATGCAAAAGCAAATGCCAAGTCAGCGTGAACAGTACGGGAGTACTGTTCATCTATTTATAGACGCGGGACGCAGCCCACGTAAAATTACATCCATGTCCATTACATTTGTTAATGACTTATGGAAATCTGTCAAGGCCCACGTAGTCTTTTCATCTTTAAGTCGGTTCCCCTTTCCGCTATCGCGACGAAGCTTCCCTGCGCACAGCTTCGGCTGCGCATCATCCTTCGTAGAGCTTGGTAATCAGCTCGTCCTTCATCTGGTTCAGGCTTCGTCCTGACCGTGCTTTATGTTCATAATTCTGAGTCCGAAGATACCTGTTCACATAATCCACTTGGAAAACATTGTCAAATCATGTTTTTGAGGACCTTCGGAGGACGAAGGCCCCCAACAGTAGCCCCTCGCAATATTAATTTGTTAATAATAAATTCAGATTGCGATATGGACGAAGGCCTTGAGCCGAAGGTCCGAAAAAACACCTTCCCTTTGCTAGAATAGCAACATTCACTGACAAGCGGGGTCCTTCAATTTTCGACGCCCTGGGGGTATAAATAAGATCATACCGCAAACTTATTTGGTACGCACACTTGCCATCTGCTTCGGCCCACTAAATTTTTAGCTCTTGTGCACTAAGATTTGCTGGTCTTTTTGATTTTGAAGCTTCGGCCTCGAAACAGTTTTTTAGTGTTTCCGAAAATGTCTGAAGGTAAAAAGATCCTTGCCGAGACGAAGCTGAGTCTCGACGAAGAGAAGAATTTGGGGTTCCTCATAGCGATGGCGGAGACCAATACGGAGAAAATCACCAAGGAGATTCTTGAAGGTTTGTCCGAAGATACTGGTGACAGCGACAGCTATGATGTAGAAAGTGGTGGGGAAGAGGCCGAAGATCGACCATGGCGGCCAAGTCACACGGTTTTCGGGAAAACTACTATCAAGCAGAGTCATATTGATAATATGAGGGGGAGGTATTTTCGAGATATATCTATTGTGAGGGCTGACGCTGGAGAAAAGACTTCTCCCACCCCAGAAGAAGATGAAGTCGTAATCTTCCGAAGCTTTCTCAAGGCTGGGCTTCGATTCCCCCTGAGCAACTTTGTTGTTGAGGTACTGAAAACATTTCAAGTCTACATTCATCAAATTACTCCCGAAGCTATCATAAGAATGGGGCTGTTTGTCTGGGCTGCGAGAAGCCAAGGTTTAGAACCAAATGCTAAAAGCTTTTGCAATATTCATGAGTTGTTATATGAGACGAAGCCCTGGGGGAAAGAACAATATCACAACAACTTTGGGTGTTACAGCTTCGGTGCCCGCTCCGGGTCAAGCCGCCCTGTGCCAACTTTTCGGAAGAGGTGGCCCGGAGCCTGGATGACTGAATGGTTCTATGTAAAGAATGACTTAACAGTGCAAGAAAATGTCAAGAGTATCATTATGCGCCCCATCTGGCAACGCTTCGGACTTCAAAGGCCGAAGGTTGAACTGGACGAAGCAGCCGAGGAATGCCAAAGAGCATTCGGCGTAGTCTGCTCTTTCATTGGGACAAGGGACTTGGTCCAAGAGCACATTGCCTTCAGGGTATGGCCACTTGCAGAAAAGTGGGAAATGCCGAAGGAGACCATTAAAGAGTCCGACGAAGGCAAACTAGTCAGACTAAAATACACATTCAAATATGCAGATAAATTTATTGAACCTGATGATGACTGGTTGAAAAGCATTGAGACATTAAGTGACGAACTGCTTGGAGCATATTCGAAGGCCGAAAACACTGCGTTATCAGCAGCCTTCGGAGGCCGAAAAAAGAAAAGGCTCAACCGGGTATTCGACGCAGTCGGGTTTGTCTACCCTGACTATCACTATCCGGTACTGGGTCGCAAAAGGAAAAATACTTCTCCTGCGACAGAAGCTACCACGGGTGCCACTAGTGAGCCAGCGCCTCAAAGGAAAAAGATGAAGGTGCTCACCCACCGAGCGCGCTTTATTGAGCCGGCCACAGTGCCAAAATTTATTGGTGAAGTTTCTTTGGCGTCTGAAGCTACAGAACCAGCTCCAGCGCCGAAGATAAAAGAAAAAACTGAAGCGCCTTCAGCAATAGAAAAACCGAAGATTGAAGGGCCAAAAACATCAGAAATCTTAAGTCCTTCAGCAAATGTCGAGTCAACAAAAAATCAAAAGGGCGCATTGGTGACCCCAAAAAGAAAAAGAATGGTGAACGTGCTAGATGTTTTGGAGACAATTAAGTCTTCAAGCACAACTTCAAAAGGGACTATTGAAGTTGCTGAAGTGTCTACCGAGGCTGAAGTTGCTGAAGCCTCGAAGCAACAACCTGAAGCCGAAGCCGGGCCCTCAAAGCCCACCAAGGAACAATCCTTAGGGACCGAGAAAATATCAGAACCAGCTTTGATTAAAGAAATTGACACTGCCACCCCCGAAGCTCCGTCCAGCGCACGCGATTACATCGTGCGACATGCTTCGGGGAAGAAATTATCCGAAGAGGAAACTTACGAAGCTAACTACTATGCCAGGGAGCTAAAATATCCGAAAGGGGCAGTAGTGTTTAACGGGACTAATGAAGATGACTTCCTGTACTGCCTTCCTGATAATAAAGAACTATCTGTCTGCCGAGAGATGGCTAGAAGTATGGGATTCCCGAAGCTCGAAGCTGGGTTATGCGCTATGACGAAGGAAGATCTCGCGGATAGTCTTGCATATAATAGCCTGAAGGTTTGGGGATTAGACTTTTGAAAAAATTTTAGAATATGTAATTTATTCCTTTATTCTTATATGGATTCTCTTTTTTTTATAGGGTCTAATCCTGAGCAACGCATTGAGAGCACAAAAGAGTGCCGAAGATGAGAGTTATGAAATTGCATTCAACAATCTACGATCAGAAGTTATAAAACTGAGAAACGAAGCTCTAGAAAAAGACAAAATTCTGGTTACACTAGTAGACAAGATAAAAAATGACGAAGCTGCTGCAAAGATCCAGGCCGAAGCCCAAAAACGTGAAATTAAAGATCTTCAGAAGCAGCTGGCTAGAGCTAAAGAGGAACGCGTGCTGGAGGAAACAAAACGAGAACTCAGTGATCATATGGTCAATAAGTTGGAGTTAAGTGTTAAAGAGCTTCGTGCATCTCAGAGGAAATGTTATGTTAAATCTGTAGAATGCGTCAAAAAGATAAAATCCAGCTTCGCCAGCGTTGGCGCCTTTTCTAGTGAAGAAGACTTTTCAAGAGGCAATCCCGAAGGTCCACTGGACTGGATTAGTCACGAAGCAGAAGCCTTCGAAGAAATCCTGAGCAGCCGCGGTGACATCTGCGCTTTTTCAGGCGCCAGAGGAGTTGCCGCTGTTTTGGAGAAAAAAGGTTGTGAACATATAAAATCCTTAGCTCAGTCCGAAGCTGCCCTGTCTTCTGAAGACATTAAAGATCCCTCAACCGAAGCAAGCATGGTTGGCGGTAAATTCTTCACTGATATCTGGGATAATGGCGGCCGAGAAATGGCGCAAGAAATAATTCAAAGAAGTGAAAAAGGCATCCATGATGCCAGGAAAGTGGCAGAAGCTGCCGAAAGAAGTTCAGAGCCCGAAAGGCATTTAGGTATTAATTAGTCGTTGTTATTGTGTTGTAATTTTTATTTCAACTTTGCTCGCGATTTGTAATAGTAATAAAGAAATGTCCTCTTCCCTCAGAAGCTGCTGGATCGACTGCCGACCCTCTCACAAAAGGAGATGACGAGATTAAACGAATGGCCGAAGCTATCATGGATAAAGTTGTTGATCAACTTCTAAATGAGGCCGCCGAAGCAGTACTAAAAGAAGACTAAATGTTACTAGAAAAAACATTAGAAGTGTGATCTCTGTAATACTTTGTACATTTGAATGTAATATACAAGTCCCTTTTCATTATTCAATTCTTTACGATGCATGAAATTCTACATACATACCATTTTTGAGCCTTCGGCGAAAAAACACCTTCCCTTCTTTTCATGCTTCGTGAAGAAAACATTCTCCGTTAAAACTGTTCTGATAACTCACATCCGTGCTTCGTGTAAACATTCTCCGAAGCTATACAATTTTGATATTACTGTGATGAAGCTCATCCATGCTTCGTGAAAACATTTTCCGAAGCTACCTTTCGAAGATTATCATTGTATTCCCTTGTGACTTTACACAATTTGCTCTTTCTCAAAACATCCTTTCGAAGGTTGATACTGTGTCCCCTTCTTTTGCCATATGCAACATGATGTATGATGCTTATGCTATGCAAAATGATGTGATGATGTTATGTTATGCAAATAACATTTGTCCCGAAGATACACACAAAATATCTTTATAAGCTCTGCATTCCCTTAGGAACGTCTTTGGAGCTTCTTCGCCTTTCACTTAGACGGTATAAGCTCTGCATTCCCTTAGGAACGTCTTTGGAGCTTCTTCGCCTTTCACTTAGACGGTATAAGCTCTGCATTCCCTTAGGAACGTCTTTGGAGCTTCTTCGCCTTTTACTTAGGCGGTATCAGCGTTGACTTTTCGCTGTATGCTCTGCATTCCCTTAGGAACGTCTTTGGAGCAAAAAACTTACACTGCGCTCCCTTTGGAACGGCTTTTTGTAACTTCGGCAACTTACTCTGCGTTCCTTAGAACGACTTTTTGTTGCTTCGAAGGATTTTTAATAATTCGAAGGTCCTCCTTGTTGCCGCAAATATTTAAGCTTCAGCAACTTAAGCCTGTGGAGAAGATAGATTTTCCTCATAACCAACCACGAAACTATTATATGAAAACTGAAATGTTCTTTATTACACAGAAAATAGAACTTAAACGGAAAAAACTATTATCAAAGTAGGATATCTGTCAATAAATGTGCTTCGACTCTGGCACAGTACTATTGACTGTGCGAGCTTCAGATTGCTCTCTGAGATCCCTTTGGTGCGGAACATATTGGCTCCCTTCTGGCTGTTGGCCTTGTTGCAGCGGAGGTGGGGGCGGGGGCTGTTGCCATGAAGCTTGAGGTTGACTTGCCGAAGCTACGGAAACTGCAGGGTGGTTGCCCACATATTCCGGGATGTAAGGCTGATGGTACGAAGCAGTATGCATGACCTGCTTCGGCTGTCCCTGTTGCGCTGCAGCTTCTGCTAGCTCCTTTTGTTTCTGGATGGTAACATGGCACATCCTGGTGGTATGGCCCTTGTTCTCACCGCAGAATAAGCAAAATGTCCTCCTTGGTTGATCTCCAAATCTCCCGCCGAAGCCCCTGGCGCCTCTGCCTCTTGGAGCTGGTGGCCGAAAGAAAGTTTGCTGTTGTCCCGAAGCCTGTGAAGAGCACTGCGGCCTGTTCTGCTGACTCCCCTTGTCATCATTTTGAGTGGAGTTGTGGATGGACTTGACATGCCTCGGATAGAATCTTCCCCCGAAGCCCCTAGTCATCTCAGAAAATCTGAAGGCCTCCTCCCTTCTTTGGCGAAAGTCATTATCAGCACGAATGTACTCGTCCATCTTTTGGAGCAGCTTCTCCAGGGTCTGAGGAGGCTTCCTGGCAAAGTATTGGGCTACAGGTCCAGGACGAAGCCCCTTGATCATGGCTTCGATGACAATTTCATTGGGCACCGTTGGTGCCTGCGCCCTCAAACGCAAGAACCTTCTGACATACGCCTGAAGGTATTCTTCATGTTCCTGAGTGCACTGGAACAAGGCTTGAGCAGTGACCGGCTTCGTCTGAAACCCTTGAAAGCTAGTTAACAACATATCCTTCAGCTTCTGCCATGAAGTGATCGTTCCTGGTCGGAGGGAGGAATACCAGGTCTGAGCAACACTCCTGACAGCCATAACAAAAGACTTTGCCATGACTGCAGCATTGCCACCATACGAAGACACTGTTGCTTCGTAGCTCATCAAGAACTGCTTCGGGTCTGAGTGGCCGTCGAACATGGGAAGCTAGGGTGGCTTATAGGACGGAGGCCAAGGTGTAGCCTGCAGCTCAGCGGACAGAGGAGAAGCATCATCGAAAACAAAATTTCCATGATGGAAATTGTCATACCAGTCATCTTCGTTGACGAAGCCTTCCTGATGAAGGTCTTTCTGCTGAGGCCTTCTGTTCTGCTCATCATGAGTAAGATGGCGAACTTCCTCAGAGGCTTCGTCTATCTGCCTTTGCAACTCAGCTAGACGGGCCATCTTCTCCCTCTTCCTCTGCACCTGTTGATGAAGCATCTCCATATCCCTGATTTCTTGGTCTAGCTCATCCTCCTGAAGCGTCGGGCTGACGGCCTTCCTCTTCTGGCTTCGGGCCTCTCGAAGAGAGACGGTCTCCTGGTTGTGGTCCAGCGGTTGCAGTGTTGCAGCCCCAGTCGCTGAAGCTTTCTTCGGCGCCATAGCGAAGGTCTACAGCTTCCGAAGGTGTTCAAAAAACTCGAAGTGGAAGTGAGTTCACCGGAGGTGGGCGCCAATGTTGGTGACTTGTTCTCAAATGCTTCGAGTTAAGAACAAGGCAACATAAAAGGTGTTAAATGTTAAAACCCTTCGTCCTACCAAACATTATTCCCCTTCGGGAATAATGAGTTCCGGACGAAGGTCACAAGAGACATACCTTCGTAAATATAACAAGTAATAACGAAGGATTTATACAAAACATGAAATATAAGTCATAGAATCATTTCTATTTTATTAACACGGAGAAATAGAAATGATTACAAATTACAAATGTACCTTCGGTCTTGAGAGAAGATAAAAAGTACAAGCGTGATGCAAAAGCAAATGCCAAGTCAGCGTGAACAGTACGGGAGTACTGTTCATCTATTTATAGACGCGGGACGCAGCCCACGTAAAATTACATCCATGTCCATTACATTTGTTAATGACTTATGGAAATCTGTCAAGGCCCACGTAGTCTTTTCATCTTTAAGTCGGTTCCCCTTTCCGCTATCGCGACGAAGCTTCCCTGCGCACAGCTTCGGCTGCGCATCATCCTTCGTAGAGCTTGGTAATCAGCTCGTCCTTCATCTGGTTCAGGCTTCGTCCTGACCGTGCTTTATGTTCATAATTCTGAGTCCGAAGATACCTGTTCACATAATCCACTTGGAAAACATTGTCAAATCATGTTTTTGAGGACCTTCGGAGGACGAAGGCCCCCAACAAACGTCGACAAAACAAGATGAACTGAGAATAGAAGGGTATGACCGAGACAAGATAGGTGTTCATAGCATAGATCTAAAATGAGTCAATAATGTTTTAGTAGAGCCTTGCACACCAATCCAAGGCGCCTCAGTAGAAATGTCTAACACTTACTACATGTAACAAAGTGTGCAGACACAGTTAATTCATCATGTAAAGTCTAAGGTGTGGAATTGTGATTTGTGGCGCATAAAATGTGCAGATCTAGACGAAGTATGTAGCATAAGGTCAAACCAGTACCTTGTTAAGTCTGTTTTGGGCTAATCTGTATCGAGCGTGTGGACATGAACATGGATCATATATCCTTCCGAAAGCAACTGTACATAGTGTCGGTGTTTTGGGTCCGACCGCACACCCGGGGTTACCCCTCAAGGTGTTTTAGGAGTAGGAAGGTGTCAACAACTGTAGCAGAATGGTTCGTGCCGATCGCACGAGGGACGGTGGACAAGATTTACAGGTTCGGGCCGCTTAGTGATGCGTAACACCCTACGTCCTGATGAGTATGCTTGGTGGATATGGTTACAAGAGAGCTCTCTGGATCGAGAACACAGAGAGTTGATGTGGGTGGCTAAGTAATGGGTCGATCGTTCTGAAGGGGTGCCCCCTAGGCCTTATATACTCGACCGTGGGGCAGTACACATGGATAAGATAACAACAAGTGGCTAAAAGATAGTGAACCTCTTGAGATTATCCTTTACGTAACCCTCGCCGATTTATCCTCACGTGGCTTCGGTGCATGGAGGCTCCAACGCGGGAAAGTCGGATCTCTGTTGCGGTTACTTGCTCGACGCTATGGGCCGTCCGGGTTTGCACCAATCCGGCCTCATGTCGCTCTGCGTTGCTGGTTGTTTCTCCCCAGGCCCACGAAAGAATAACCTTACGATTTATTGGGCCCTTGGGCCTTTCGTGAGGTCCTTTACTCTTTTAGTGGACCCGGGGGATATCTATCCCCCACAAGCCCCCGATCTTTGGGTTAATTTAGAGGTAATCAACCCAAAGATCCCAGGTCCAGCTTGCAGGTGATTTGAAGGAAAACGGCTTCTTGTTGTTCTCTCCTGCTTCGATCACTTGTTGACCAAAACCTAGTTTCGTGCCTGTGCCTTAGAGATCGGCATTCTTATTTGAAGGATTCTGAACTTCATTGGGTGCACCGGAGGTGCACCCAATGGGTGTAGCCCCCGAGCTTCGAGTAGATTTTAGAAAATAATCTACTCGAAGGTCTTCAGTGGAGATTATTTCTATTCGTGTTCCTTCACTTCGGTTGAAGATTGGCTCTTTGATCTTGTCCCATGCTCTTAGAAATCAGCATGATCCCGGCTTAGAATAATAATCCATGGGGTGCACCGAAGGTGCACCCAATGGGTGTAGCCCCCGACCTTCAAGTGAATTTCTTGAGAATAATTCGCTTGAAGGTCTTCTTTTTATGTCTTTTTGCTGAAGATTACTCTTTCTATTTATAAAAGAGTTGGCATGATGTCATCCGTGCTATGTCATCAATATTATGCTTCAGAGGTCAGCATGTATTTTGTCTTTTGCAGCCGAGTTTGCAATCCTTCCATATCTTGCTAGGTAGCGTAGTTTATTTGCTCTGCAACTGATTGGACATTCGATGGACGTTCTCTGTCTAGTCTTCAAGTCATGTCTGTCGACCATATTTTGCACTCTGCTGGCTATACTTGGCTTCCCTCTAACTCTTGTTGATATCTCATTTTTGTCTTGAGGCATTCACTGCATGCTCTGCACAGATGTGACCAATTTGAAAAATATACTGACAATTCCTGGGCGTCCCCCCCCCAATGGGTGTGGGCAAGGGACTGCTTGGTACGCTGAGTGTTTTAACCGGCTGCTTCTGAGTTGTAATGTGATGGGACGGCGAGTGTAATCATATCCTTTGCGCTGTTGACTGGAGTCCCAATGGGTGTAGTGCTGCATGAAACGGCGCCAGCCGCCTGACGTGTCTTCGGACGGGTGGAAGTGCATATTGAATGCTTTACGACTGTTCAGTGACCGCGGTTGGAGGTGAGCGGTTGCCTTTCTCTTCTATAAATAACGCTGTTACCCCTCTAGTTTCTTCACATCTCTTCGCTATTCCTTACTGCTTCCTTCTCTTCTTTCCCGCTTGCTTCCACCATGGGAAAAAACAACAAGCGCAAGCGCGAGCCGACTCCTCCGTCTGAGGACTTCGGCGACTCGGAATACTCGGAAGAGGAGTTCTCCTCCGAGTCCGAGGGGTCTCCGGCTCCCGTCTCTCCCCCGGGGTCGTCCGATGACTCGGACGACTCCCAGGGGATAGCCGCGGAGGTCTGGACGTACATCCGGGCCGTCGAGCGCTCCGGGCTCGAGGGCTCGGATGAGTCTGAGTACTCCTCGGATGAGGAGGACTCGGACGGCGGCGGCGAGGGCGAGGACGACGACGACGACGACGACGACGACGACGACGATGGCGACGGCAGCGGCGGTGGCGGGGGCGGCGCCAGGGGCGGCGGCA
Organism: Zea luxurians; assembly: GCA_029449295.1. Classification (NCBI taxonomy): domain Eukaryota; kingdom Viridiplantae; phylum Streptophyta; class Magnoliopsida; order Poales; family Poaceae; genus Zea; species Zea luxurians. The sequence continues at coordinate 9,563,809 of JAOPSE010000041.1, read as the reverse complement.
GCGGCAGGGGCAGGGCCAGTGGCTAGATGCCACTGGTCTTTTTAGATATTAGTATAGATTAGAAATAGTATAGTTAAATAATGTAGTAGTATTAGTAATGTAGAGTAGTATAGTGTAGCGTAGTAGTAGTAGTAGTAGCAGTAGGGGAGTATCAACTCAAAATGAGTTGATTTGTAAGTATTGCCACTTCCCTTAAATGAAGAATGAATTTGGTTTCCTCTTGATGACTCGTTTTGTTTGACTATAAATCTGATTCTTTTGAGACCATAGACGAACAGCTTGATCATTATACTGACGCTTCCAGAAGTAGCCGCCGAGCAATATTGCAGTCTGTATCAATGTTTTTAGAAGTAATGCTGAGCGATTGAAGGTCAACGTTGGCATTTTAGAAGTAATGCCGAACGATTGAACTCGAGATCGACGTTTTAGAGGCAACGCCGAGTGACTGGGTAGTAACGTCGGCATTTTAGAGGCAATACCAAGTTATTGAACTCGAGATCAGCGTTTTAGAGGCAACGCCGAGTTATTGAACTCAAGATCAGCGTTTTAGAGGCAACGCCGAGTGATTAAGGTTCATTGTCAGCATTTTAGAAGTAATGCCGAGCGATTGAACTCAAGATCAGCGTTTTAGAGGCAACACCGAGTGACTGAGTGGTGACGTCGGCATTTTAGAGGCAACGCCGAGTTATTGAACTCGAGATCAGCGTTTTAGAGGCAACGCCGAGTGATTAAGGGTCGTTGTCAGCATTTTAGAAGTAATGCCGAGCGATTGAACTCAAGATCAGCGTTTTAGAGGCAACGCCGAGTGACTGAGTAGTGACGTCGGCATTTTAGAGGCAACGCCGAGTTATTGAACTCGAGATCAGCGTTTTAGAGGCAACGCCGAGTTATTAAGGGTCGTTGTCGGCATTCTAGAAGTAATGCCGAGCGATTGAGCTCAAGATCAGCGTTTTAGAGGCAACGCCGAGTGATTGAGTAGTGACGTCGGCATTTTAGAGGCAACGCCGAGTTATTTTGAGGATTAACACCCGAGTGAAGAGATGGCCCACCAGTTTTTGGAAATAACTGCCGAATGACCACGTGGCACGCTGGGATTTCGGAAACAACTGCCGGGTGATGACTGGGCACTTTTTGAAACGGTATCTGGTCCGAGAATATCCCATAAGAGCTGCACTTTTAGCCGCCTTTGCTTTCCGCGCCCTAGTTCTTGCATTCCTGCTTCCAAATCCTCTCTGCGCTCGCCTCCAATCTGCTCACTGGTGAAATCGAGATGGCTCCCAAGAGGAAAATCGCGAGCTCTTCCGCTGTGGTGATTCCTCCAATTGATCCCAACAGCCAGTTGCCCTTTGCAGGTAACCACATGTCCATCATCTCTGAAGCCGAACTCCTCCACCTCGTGTCCATCGGGGTTCTTCCTCCACGGGAACTCTGTTCTTGGCGGATTTGCCACGGGACTACGGTCCCGACGGAGGATACCCACGAGTCCGTGGTTTACGCTCCTTTTCTTCTCCGCGGCCTTGGCCTTCCTATTTCTCCCTTTTTCCGTGGTCTTCTTGATTTCTACCACATCAACCTAACCCATCTGAACCCTAACTCAATTATGCAAATTTCTATCTTCGTCCACTTATGTGAGGCCTTTCTTGGCGTGCTGCCGCATTTTGGCTTGTGGAAATATCTGTATCACTGTCGCCCTGGGATGGCCGGTGGACAACATCAATTGGTCGGAGGTGCCAGCTTGGAGATGCGCCGGGGACGGAAGACTGAATATCTTGAGATTCCCCTTAAAGAGAGCATTAAGGGATGGCGCCTAGAGTGGTTTATAGTTGATAACTATGGAAATTCCCTCCCCCCCCCGGTCGGGAAGACAGCCAGATGTTCGCACCCCAAGCTGGACCGAGTCGCCCACAGACGAGGAGGTAGCCGAAGCCAGTGTGCTGCTAGCTGAAGTTGGACTATTGAAAGAGAGAGGTTTAACTGCTGAAGCTGTAGTTGCTGACTTCGTTTTCAAAAACATTCAACCACTGAAAGATAGGGTCCACCCGGCTTATCTGTATCAAGGGTTGGCCGACTCAACTCGAGTTATCAACAAGAGAATCCCTTCTGCAGATTTGGTGAGCCGACTGGAGATGATTCTCAGGGGCAAAGTATCCAATGTTGGTGCTCCGGTGGCGTACTCGGCCTGGAATCTGCCTCCTGCCAAGGCCTTCACTCTTTTCGTGTCAAATCCACCTGCGACTGATGGCAATTTGGGCCTTAGAACGCGGCCCTCTGATGAGGAAGTTAATGCTTTGGTTGCCTCACTTGGGAAAATTCCTGATGATGAACGACAAGTCCACTTCGAGGTGCCTTTGGATCCTAATGACGCAGAAATGAATGCCATGCTTGATATGTTGGCTGAAGATTCTTCTGACGCTACTCCTGCTGAGACATTGGCAGTGGCACCTCTCCCAGAGGTCGGTATAACCTTGGATGTTCAGAGACCTGTCCGTGCTCGCTCGAAGCGTCCCTGCCGAACCAATCAAACTGATCTATCTGTTGACGAGCGGAAAAAGAAAAAGAGACGTATTCGGCGAGTTTCTAGTTTGGATCAGGGTGCTGGTCCCTCGGTTCCTGCCAATGAGGAGGTTCCTGTGCCTGAATTTACTGATGCTGATCCCAATGGGTGTGGTATGTTTGTTGCTGATCCCAATGGGTGTACTCCATCCGTTGTTGATCCCAATGGGGGTGTTGCCAGTGTTGCTGATGAAGACGACGAAGAGGAAGAGAATGAAGTCCCTCTGACTCGGAAGAACAGTCGGCAATTCCTCGCCAGTGGGGAAAGTAGTGGAGTTCCTTCTCCTGCTTTATCTGCCCTTGTTGGTCTGCAAAACATATCCCTGGCCGACTTTGATCAAACTCTCGAGGATATGGTCCCAGAGGACTTGTTATCAGGGCCAGTGGATGATGATGTAGCGGAAGCTTGTGGTGCCGTGCCGGATGCTGGGTTGAGGTCATCCCGTGCCTCGTCAACCTTAGAGCGCGATCTCGAGGGTCGGGATGCTAACTTGGATTGTCCTGATTCCATGGAAGTAGCCGAGGGTCCATCAACCTTAGAGGTGGTTACTGCTGAAAATTTGGACCTCAAGAATGGTGTTGACACATGTCCAGCCCCCGAGGGTGTCGTCGGGGATGACTTAGCTCGGGCGAAGAGTGCGAGCTACTGCCCAGCCCCCGAGGGTGCTGCCGGGAATAATCCGGCTCAAGTGGGCCGTGCCAACTATGGCCCAGTCCCTGAGGGTGCCCAAACAGGGTCTCCTTCCGGCACTTCCATGGACGTTCACGCAGGGTCACCTCCACACTCTGGCTGCATGGTGGTGGCCCAAACTTTGGACCGGGGCGTCGCTTTGGAGGGCAGCGTCCCCGCTGATCGGGTATCCGGCTCTGTTGAAGGCGCTGAACTGATTCCCACTGTTCCGTTGCAAGCTGCTTCGGGTGATGACCTTGCGCCTGGTTATCATCTGATTTCCCCTGATTTGGGGATCCCTTCGTTCTTCTCCAACCTCCAGGTACTGTGCTGTTTCTTAGCTTGATTTTTACGTTGCATGAACTTTTGCCATTATGCTCATTTGTTCTTCTCATCAGGTTTTGGTGGATGGGATGACCAGCCAGCTGAAATTGCATGGTGCTCCTGTCCCAGAAGTGGCTTCGTCTTTTTCGTGTTGGAATCCAGTGTCACTTCATCGTCGTGTATCCGAGTTGGAGACGACTAACGCTGGTTAGTGCCCTTTTTTCTTTTCTTCGCGCTTGTTGTGGACTGTTTTACCTTCTGACCTCGTTTTGTTTGGTTATCCTTTGCTAGGAATGACTCGACAGATCGCGCTTCTTGAGGAAAAACATTCTCAAGATCGGGCTGAACTGTCTCAGCGATGCACTGATCTTGAGGAAAGGTACTCTCAAGGTCAGATTGAGCTGAGTCAGGTCTCTGCCGCCTTGGATGATGCCAATGCGTTAAGTTTTTCCCTGCATGCTCAGCTCGACTGTGAAAAGGTGATATACGAAACTGCGCTTTCGTCTTGCTGTGCTCCTATTATTTGCCTGGTTTTCTGAAGGAACTGATTTGCGCTTGCAGGAAGAAAAACGTATCCTTGCCGCTTCTCGTGACAATCTTGATAGGTTGTATCGAGATTCTAGCAATTCGCTGACTATTCTGGAGAGGAGTCATCGCTTTTCCATGGAGGAGTTAAACAATCTTCGCTATAAGCTGCAGGAGTCCTTGGATGATGTGATTCGCCTTAGGGAGTTGATATCGGCTAAAGACGTTGTCATCAAGAATCTGCGTGCTTCCAAGAAATCCGTTACCCAGGAGCTAGAGGCTGCCCAGTTGGCTGTCAAGGTTGCTGAAGAGACTTCCAGTACTCTGAGAGGCCAGCGCGATAGGGCCATGGATAAGGCCATTCGAGCGGGACGAATCCTGATGAGGAGACCTGGCGTAGTCGTTCCTGAAGATATAAGGGCTGACGTGAACGCTGCCCCTGATTCCTCGAGTCGTCCTTCTTCGTCAATTGCTCCTGGAAAAGACATTGCAAAATAGAGAAAACATTTCGCGTGCTCCAAGCGCGCAGCTTGCATGATTGAATATTTGTTAGAGGACACCGGTTTATTTGAATAACATAGTTGCTCTCTCATTGTATTAGAATTTTTTAGTTAATGAGTTTGGTAGTTATGACGCATGATGACTATGAATTTTGTCTGTGGGATATGGAAATCATCCCCTGAGTTATATAGACGCGAGCATGTTGCATTGGTCTTAAGTAGCCGCCAACTTGAGTTGATTGCTCCGTTAGCAGGGCATAGTGGTCACCCCGAGTTAAGTAAGCGTGAGCATGTCGCACCGCCTTAAGTCGTTGCCAACTTAAGCCGATTGCTCCGTTAGCAGGGCATAGTGGTCACCCCGAGTTAAGTAAGCGTGAGCATGTTGCACCGTCTTAAGTCGTTGCCGACTTAAGTCGATTGCTCCGTTAATAGGGCATAGTGGTCACCCCGAGTTAAGTATGCAAGTCAATCGTAAATAAATTGAGTATCCTTGAAACCTTTTCTTTATTGATGACATATTTCCACTTTACAGAGTACATCATCGTTATCCCAGCAGTTTTGAGGTACGGCTAAGGATAAAACTTTCTCAGGTGTTCTATGTTCCAGGAGTTCCCAACTTCCGTGCCATCCATCTGAGTGAGGCGATATGATCCGGGCCGAGTGACTTCTGCTACTATGAAGGGTCCTTCCCATAAGGGTGATAACTTGTGTCGTCCTTCTCCCGTTAGAATTCGGCGAAGGACGAGCTCCCCTACTGAAAAGAATCGTTGCCGCACAGCCTTGTCGTGATAGCGCCTTAGAGTCTGCTGGTATCTTGCTGATTGGATTACTGCGCTTAACCGTTCTTCCTCGAGTACGTCTATGTCCTCCAGCCTGGTGGTCTCAGCTTCTGCTATACTTTCAAAGATCAGCCTTGGCGCCCCAAACTTGAGATCAGCAGGCAGCACTGCCTCCGACCCATAGACCATGAAGAAAGGAGTGTTTCCATGCAAAGCTCGGCTAGGTTGGGTTCTTAGGCTCCAAACAACATAGGGTAATTCCCTTATCCACTTTCCCGCGAATTTTTCGTTCTTATCGAAAATCTTTTTCCTGAGTGCATCCAATATCATCCCGTTGGCTCGCTCAACTTGCCCGTTGGCTCTTGGATGAGCCACAGATGCATACTTGATCTGAATGCTCTTTTGCTCGCAGAAGTCAAAGAATTCTGAACTCGTGAAGTTGGATCCTAAATCAGTTATGATGCTGCTTGGTATCCCGAATCTGAATATTATGTCTTGTATGAATTCCACGGCCTTAGCAGAAGTTAAGGAGGCAATGGGCTTGAATTCTATCCATTTAGTGAACTTGTCAATCGCTACCAATACATGAGTGTATCCCCCTTGAGCTTTCTTGAAAGGTCCAATCATATCCAGCCCCCAGCATGCAAAAGGCCAAGTTACTGGTATGGTCTGCAGCTGCTGTGCTGGCAGGTGTTGTTGCTTTGACAAGTATTGGCAGGCTTCGCACCTCTGAACTAACTCGGCTGCATCATTCTTTGCTGTTGGCCAATAGAACCCTGACCTGAAGACCTTCCCGACTAGTGTTCTAGAGGCTGCATGTATTCCACACTGCCCAGCATGGACTTCCTCCAGAAGTTGCTTTCCAGTGGATGGGAGAATGCACTTCATGAAGACGCCTGATGCACCCCTTCTGTATAATGTCTCCCCAATAAGTGTATAGTGAGCTGACTGTCTTGCAATGCGCTCTGCCGAGTTCTTATCGTCTGGTTCTTCTTCGTTCCTTATGTACTTAATGATTGGCTTTCTCCAGTCATCGGGATCTGACTCGGGTTGATCTATGATGTTGCACTCTTCCATTTGATCCATTGAAATACTTGGCTGCAGAATTTCTTGCACAAAAACCCCGGGTGGGACCTGAGTTCGACTGGACCCTAGCTTGGACAGTACATCGGCTGCCGTGTTCCGATCTCTTTCCACATGATGAAATTCTAGACCCTCGAATTTATCCTCCAGCTTTCGGACGGCAGTGCAGTATCTTCCCATCGAATCGTTTGAGCAATCCCACTCCTTATTTATCTGGCTGATGACTACCAGAGAATCCCCATATACCATTAATCTTTTGACGCCCAAGGATATGGCGATATTCAATCCATGGATCAAAGCTTCATATTCGGCTGCATTGTTGGAAGCCGGGAATAGCAACTGGAGGGCGTACTTGAGGTGTTCGCCTCCAGGTGCAGTGAAGAGAATCCCTGCTCCTGCTCCCTGCAGCTTTAGTGAGCCATCAAAATACATTCGCCATACTTCTACAGTCTCCGGGTTGTCTGGTACTTGTTGTTCAGTCCACTCCGATACGAAATCAACCAGTGCTTGGGTTTTGATGGCAGTGCGAGGCCGAAACTCGATGTCATGAGATCCCAGCTCACAGGCCCACTTGGCTATTCGACCGATGGCTTCCTTGTTGTGAAGAATATCCCCTATTGGAAAACTTGTGACTACTATGACTTTGTGGTCGTCAAAGTAGTGACGCAACTTGCGGGCAGTTAGAAGTACTGCATATAATAGTTTCTGAACTTGAGGATACTTTTTCTTTGAGGGGCCGAGGACTTCACTAATGAAGTAGACAGGATGCTGTACTGGATGGGCATGCCCTTCTTCTACTCGCTCGACTACCAACGCGGTGCTTACCACGTGAGTCGTGCAAGAGATGTATAATAGCAAATCTTCAGCTGGTTGAGTTGACGTAGCTCGCCGAGGTGGTTTCAGCACTGGTGGTGTTGTCAAGAATTTTTTCAGAGCCTCTAGAGCTTCTTGTGCTTCTGAAGTCCACTGGAATTTATCCACCTTCTTGAGTAACTTGTAAAATGGCAGACCTTTTTCTCCCAGCCGGGATATAAATCTGCTTAAAGCTGCCATGCATCCCGTAAGTCGCTGAACCTTCTTCTGCGATCGAGGTGCTTCCATCTTCATGATAGCTTCAATCTTATCCGGATTAGCCTCAATTCCCCGGTGGTTGACAATAAATCCGAGCAACTTTCCGGCTGGTACCCCAAAAACACATTTTTCGGGATTAAGCTTCCATCTATACCGCCTCAGGCTGTTGAAAACCAGTTGCAAATCTTCGATGAAGTCTTTTGAGTCCTGTGTTTTGATCACCACATCATCCACATAAGTCACGCTTGCCCCAGTGATCGGCTAAGCATGTTTGAATAGCTCTCTGGTAAGTCGCTCCAGCGTTTTTGAGGCCAAACGGCATGGAGGTATAACAGAAAGCGCCAAATGGAGTAATGAATGCCGTTTTTTCTTCATCTTCCTTCGCCAGACTAATCTGATGATATCCAGAATAACAATCCAGGAAAGACAACATAGAACATCCAGCGGTGGAGTCCACCACCTGATCTATCCTCGGGAGCCCGAAAGGATCCTTCGGACAGTGTTTGTTGAGATCAGTATAATCAACACACATGCGCCAGTCCACTTTATTCTTTTTGAGTACAAGAACAGGATTGGCTAACCACTCGGGATGTAATACTTCTCTAATAAATCCAGCCGCGACCAAGCGAGCTAACTCGGCGCGAATGGCTTCCCTCTTATCAGGCGTGAAACGACGTAATTTCTGTCGAATCGGCCTCGCCTGGGGAAAAACCTTCAGTTTGTGCTCGGCCAGTTCTCTCGGGACTCCCGGCATATCCGCAGGTTGCCATGCGAATACATCTCGGTTGTCTTGCAGAAACCGGACGAGCGCGCTTTCCTATTTGTCATCCAAACTGGAGCTGATGATGGCCGTCTTGCGCTCATCAGCGAATCCCAGGTTGATTCTCTTGGTTTCTTCAGTCGGCCGCATAGAGGTCGCGGTCTGAGCTTCATTCGCCGGTATTGCGAGGTCCTCCTCAGGCTTAGAGTTCGCCATTGCGGAGGGAGCTGTCGATGGCTTGGCGGTGAGGGCTGCTTGAATAGCCACTCGGAAACATTCTGCGGCGCCTTGGAAGTCGGCGCGCACAGTTATGATCCCTTGCGGTCCTGGCATCTTCAGTATCATGTAGGTGTAATGTGGAATGGCCATGAACTTGGCCAATCCAGGCCTCCCGATGATGGCGTTGTACCCGCAGTCGAAGTTCGCCACTTCAAACCTTAGGAACTCGGTTCTGTAGTTCTCCGGAGTTCCGAAGGTGACTGGCATGTAGATGTGGCCCAGCGGGTATTCCCCTTCCGTCGGCACGATGCCGAAGAAAGGAGTGTCCGACTCGTGGAGCACTTTGAGATGAACTCCCAAGCCTTGGAGTGTCCGGGGGAAGGTAACGTTGATGCTGCTCCCCCCGTCCACTAACACCTTTTTCACCCGGCTCTCTCGGATCACCGGATCGACGAGAAGCGGGTACTTGCCCGGGTGGTCGAAGTTGAGCCATTGATCCGCCCGAGTGAAGGTGATCGGGTGCTCCGACCACCGGTATGGGGCGGGAGGGCCGATGGTCGCCACCATTATCTGGCGATCATTGAGCTTTTGCTGTCTTCTGCTCTCCTGCGATCCGTGTCCGCCGAAGATGACGTTGACCTCCCTGTCAACGCGCGGAAAAGCTCCTCCTCCTCCTCCCTCCTCCTGCCGATGGGGTTGTCGTGGTTCATCTGGTCCTCCCCTCGGCGGAGGAGGAGGTAGAGGTTGGAAGGGTCGGCCGTGTCCGACGGAGTGCTTGAAGTCCCGGCAGTTACGAAGAGTGTGGCGCATGTCCTTGTGGTACGGGCACTGGGCGTCGAGGATGTCGTCCAGCGTACGTTCGCCTCCACGAGGTCCTCCTCGAGCGCGAGAGGCGGGTGGTCCGGCAGCGTGCACTTCTTCGCGTGGCCTCTTCTCCCACCGCTTGTCAGGTTGCTGGTTCGTGTCGCGTCGTGGTGCTGCCGGTGCGGGCTTTGCCCCTCCGATGAGATCCTGGGCTCGCTCGTCGGCGGTGATGTAGAGGTCGGCTTCCCGGAACAGCTCCTCCGAGGTGGTCGGCGCCTTTTGTAGTATGGCTCGGACGAAAACCGAATCATTAGATCCTCGGTAGAAGTCCTCGATCACGGCCGCCTCCGTGACATCGGGGATACGATTCCTCATGGTTTGAAACCTCTTGAGGTACGACCGGAGAGTTTCGTCCCCCCGGCGCTTGATAGATTTAAGGTCCCACGGCTGCGCCGGCTTGTCGGAGAGGGACTGGAAGTTGGCGGTGAAGCGTCGACTGAAGTCTCCCCAGACGTCGATGCAGTGTCGGGGTAGATGCCGTAGCCATTGCAGCGCGTCTTGCCCAAGGACAATGGGTAAGTATGCGGTCATCACGTCTTCGGACGCTCCGGCAGCTCGAGCAGCGGTGGTGTAGACGGCTAGCCAACCCCATGGATCCTGCTTAGGTTCATATTTGTCAACATTGGATACCTTGAAGTTGGGAGGCCATTGGATGGCCCTAAGGCGCGGAGTAAGGGCGGACACTCCGCACGTGTCCTCCTGTCGTCGGGGTCGATGTCTGTCCCGGGGAGGGGAGTTGTGATTGTGATTCCTCGACCGTCCCCGGGTGGTTCCGCCAGTTGAAGCCGTTGCCGACTCAGTCCTGGTAGCTTGGCTCTGAGTCGGGGCGCCATGATCCCTGTCGTACTCCTCTCGACGACGAATTTCGTTCTCATGCCGCCGTTCCCGCGAAGCATTGATGGAGCTCCGCGCGTCTCGGCGACTGTTGATGGCGTGTCGTAGATCGTTCGGCGGGTGAGCAAGCGGTAGAAGATGGTTGGCCGCCTGGGTGAACAGTCGTCGGTAGCCGTCGGCGTCAGGAGTCCGAGGGAGTCCTTCCGCTATCCGAGCCAGCACCCCTCCGACTTCGCTCGGCGTGTTCATGGCTCGGGCGAAGTCGGGGTTCAGATTGCGCCCGAAGAGTGGATTCTCTCGACGTTGCCTTGCATCCTGCTCAGCCTGTCCCTGAGCTCGTCGGCGATCACGTCGTCGGGAGTTCCTTCGCTCTCTGAAGACACGTTCTTCCGGGGTTTCTCCTACCTCCGAGACCTCGTCTCGCGAGACAGGTTGTTCCGGATTCCGCTCTCCGGCTGCGTGATGTCGTCGGACGTTCCTGTGCCGGTTCCTCCGTCGACGGGACTCTCGCTGAGGCGGTTCCTCCCCGGGTACAGTCGGCTCGTCGTCGGAGATGGCGGGCGATTCCGCCCTTCCGATGAAGAGGACGTCGGGGTAGAACGGTGCTGTCGTCGTAGTGATCTTCTTTCGGAGAGCCAGAGGTTGCACTTCTCCGGTATTTTCGGAGTTTGTTGAGGAAGATTCCTTTTCCGGCGGATCCGCGATACGGTGCAGAATTCCTTCTTCGTCCGCTACGAATGAGATTGTTCCGAAGCAGAATATAGATCCGGGGCGTAGGGCGATCTTGCTGTAGAAGGAGATGGCCATTGAGCTAGCTTGGATTGTCGACACACCCCCTACCTGGCGCGCCAGCTGTCGGTGTTTTGGGTCCGACCGCACACCCGGGGTTGCCCCTCAAGGTGTTTTAGGAGTAGGAAGGTGTCAACAACTGTAGCAGAATGGTTCGTGCCGATCGCACGAGGGACGGTGGACAAGATTTACAGGTTCGGGCCACTTAGTGATGCGTAACACCCTACGTCCTGATGAGTATGCTTGGTGGATATGGTTACAAGAGAGCTCTCTGGATCGAGAACACAGAGAGTTGATGTGGGTGGCTAAGTAATGGGTCGATCGTTCTGAAGGGGTGCCCCCTAGGCCTTATATACTCGACCGTGGGGCAGTACACATGGATAAGATAACAACAAGTGGCTAAAAGATAGTGAACCTCTTGAGATTATCCTTTACGTAACCCTCGCCGATTTATCCTCACGTGGCTTCGGTGCATGGAGGCTCCAACGCGGGAAAGTCGGATCTCTGTTGCGGTTACTTGCTCGACGCTATGGGCCGTCCGGGTTTGCACCAATCCGGCCTCATGTCGCTCTGCGTTGCTGGTTGTTTCTCCCCAGGCCCACGAAAGAATAACCTTACGATTTATTGGGCCCTTGGGCCTTTCGTGAGGTCCTTTACTCTTTTAGTGGACCCGGGGGATATCTATCCCCCACACATAGCAGCTTTGAAAGTCACCTAGAGGGGGTGAATAGGCAAAACCTGAAATTTATAAACTTAAACATATACTAAGGCCGAGGTTAGCGTTTTTATTAAATCCGAGGCGGAAGATTATTTCTCTTACCACGAGTTGCTCAAATGATACGGACAACGTTTGGGAGCAAACTCAAATCAATATTGGCAAGGAAACTTTAGAGAGAGGAAAGAGGGCAAACAAATCAAATGGAAATCAACACAAGTGGACACAGTGATTTGTTTTACCGAGGTTCGGTTCCAAAGAACCTAATCCCTGTTGAGGAGGCCACAAAGGCCGGGTTTATTTCAACCCTTTCCCTCTCTCTCAAACAGTCACTTAGACCGAGTGAGCCTTCTCCTTAATCAAACGGGTCACTAAGACCCCGCAAGGACCACCACACACTTAGGTGTCTCTTGCTAGCTTTACAATCACTTAGAAAAGGAATGAGGAAGAAAAAAAGACAATCCAAGCGACAAGAGCACAAATGAACACAAAAACTCTCTCTCTCAAGTCACTAAGTGGTGGAGTTGATTTTGGGATTTGGAGAGACTTTTGATCTATTGAATGTGTCTTGGAGTGAAGTATTTTGCTCTTGTATTGAATGTTAAATTCAGAACACTTGAATAGCTTTGAATGAGGTGGTTGGGGGTATTTATAGCCCCCAACCACTTCCTAGTCGTTGGTTGTTTCTGCTGGCGATGGGCGCACCGGTCAGTCCGGTGGCGCACCAGACAGCCACTGTTCACTGTCCGGTGCGCGCCACGTCAGTGCGTCCGTTAGGGTTTGGAGCTGTTGACCATTGGAGCCCTTTGTCTTTTTGCTACACCGGACAGTCCGGTGCCACACCGCACAGTCCGGTGACCTCTAACTTCTACGCTCTAACTTCTGCGCGGCACTGTTTGGCACTGTACACTTGTAGTTGACCATTGGCGCGTAGGGAGCCATTGCTCCGCTGGCTCACCGAACAGTCCGGTGAATTATAGCGGAGTGCGCCTGTTGAATTCTCGAGAGTGGCTGGTTTGAGTCTATACGGGCCTGGGGCACCGGACAGTGTCCGATGCGCCATTTTTCAGCACACTCTAAGTCCTTTGCTCCATTTTTTATTGTGTCCCCAACTAAATTTCTTTCTTGGTTTGTGTTGAACCTTATACACCTGAGACAAATGACATATAGACAAACTAGTTAGTCCACATGGTTTGTGTTGGACGTCAACCACCAAAATCGATTATATGAATTGATTAAGTCCATTTCTTTTTCAATCTCCCCCTTTTTGGTGATTGATGCCAACACTAACCAAAGCAAATATGAAGTGTAGAAATGTAACTAGTTTGCAATTGAGATAGATGTGCATAGGTTACTTAGAATTAAACCAATGAAAGGCTTTATACATATGAATGGATTGCTTTTCTCTTATTTAACATTTTGGACCACATTTGCACCACTTGTTCGGTTTTGCAAATCTTTTTGGAAAAAACCTTTCAAAGTCTTTTGCAAATAGTCAAAGGAATATGATTGCAAGAAGCATTTTTTAAGATTTGAAATTCTTCCCCCTATTTCAAATGCTTTTCCTTTGACTAAATGAAAGCTCCCCCTGAGTGAATTCTCCCCTTAGCTTTCAAGAGGGTTTTTGAAATAGATACCAAGTGATATTATATCAATTGAAATTTTTCATACTAACTTGATATTTTGAAACTGAATAAGATACCAATTGAAAATTGACTTAAAATACCAATTGAAAATTCATTTTGAGACTAACTCAAATACCAATTGAAATAAACATTTGTGAAAATTTTTGAAATGGTGGTGCGGTCCTTTTGCTTTGGGCTTAATACTTTCTCCCCCTTTGGCATTAATCGCCAAAAACAGAGAACTTGAGAGCCCTTTTGCATTTTCTCCCCCTTTAGGGCCTAATATTTTCTCCCAAATGGTAAAACAAGTATGAGTGAAGGGTTATACCAAATGGAGAGTTACATGAGTAGCGGCAAAGGGTAAATGATACCGTCAGAGTTGAAGTGGAAACCTTGTCTTTGCTGAAAACTCCATTTCTCTTTCAATCTAAGACTAATCATAGAGATATACTTGACAACACATTAATCATGGCCTTGGCACAAGAAAAATAATAAATATGCATTTGTACCAAATGAAAGAGACATGATCAAAAGTATATACATGGGCTAAGTGTGCAATGTTTCAATCAAAGTTTCGAGAATCAAGTATATTTAGCTCATTCATAAGTTTGCTAAAAGTTTTCTCGTCTAGTGGCTTGGTAAAGATATCGGCTAATTGGTTGTGGGTGCTCACATAAGCAATTTCGATATCCCCCTTTTGTTGGTGATCTCTTAGAAAGTGATACCGGATGTCTATGTGCTTAGTGCGGCTGTGTTCAACGGGATTATCCGTCATACGGATTGCACTCTCATTATCACATAGGAGAGGGACTTTGCTCAATTTGTAGCCATAGTCCCTAAGAGTTTGCCTCATCCAAAGTAATTGCGCACAGCAATGACCTGCGGTAATGTACTCGGCTTCGGTAGTGGAAAGAGCTACTGAGTTTTGTTTCTTTGAAGCCCAAGACACCAAGGATCTCCCCAGAAATTGACAAGTCCCTGATGTGCTCTTTCTATCAATTTTACACCCAGCATAATCGGCATCTGAATACCCAATTAGATCAAAGGTAGATCCCTTGGGGTACCAAAGCCCAAACTTAGGAGTGTAAACTAAATATCTCATGATTCTTTTCACGACCCTAACATGAACTTCCTTAGGATTTGCCTGGAACCTTGCACACATGCATACTGAAAGCATAATATCCAGTCGAGATGCACATAGATAGAGTAAAGATCCTATCATCGACCGGTATACCTTTTGATCTATGGTTTTACCTCCCGTGTCGAGGTTGAGATGCCCATTTGTTCCCATGGATGTCTTGATGGGTTTGCCATTCTTCATTCCAAACTTCTTAAGTATGTCTTGAATGTACTTAGTTTGGCTGATGAATGTTCCCTCTTGGAGTTGCTTGATTTGAAATCCGAGAAAATACTTCAACTCCCCCATCATAGACATCTCGAATTTCTATATCATGATCCTACTAAATTCTTCACAAGTAGACTTGTTAGTAGACCCAAATATAATATCATCAACATAAATTTGACATATGAACAAGTCTTTTGCAATAGTTTTAGTAAAGAGAGTAGGATCGGCCATTCCGACTTTGAAGCCATTAGTGATAAGGAAGTCCATTAGGCATTCATACCATGCTCTCAGGGCCTGCTTGAGCCCATAAAGCGCCTTTGAGAGCTTATAAACATGGTTAGGATACTCACTATCTTCAAAGCCGGGAGGTTGCTCAACATAGACCTCTTCCTTGATGGGGCCATTGAGGAAGGCATTTTTCACGTCCATTTGATATAGCTTGAATCCATGGTAAGTAGCATAGGCAAGTAATATGTGAATTGACTCAAGCCTAGCTACAGGTGCATAGGTTTCATCGAAATCCAAACCTCCGACTTGTGAATATCCCTTTGCCACAAGTCGGGCTTTGTTCCTTGTCACCACACCATGCCCATCTTGCTTGTTGGGAATACCCACATGGTACCTACAACATTTTGATTAGGACGTGGAACAAAATGACATACATCATTCCTCGTGAAGTTGTTGAGCTCCTCTTGCATCGCCACCACCCAATCTGGATCTCTTAGTGCATCCTCTATCCTGTATGGTTCAATAGAAGACACAAAAGAGCAATGTTCACAGAAATGAGCAACTCGAGATCTAGTGGTTACCCCCTTGTGAATGTCACCAAGTATGGAGTTGACGGGGTGATCTCTTTGAATTGCTTGGTGGACTCTTGGGTGTGGCGGTCTTTGATCCCGGATCTCTTGATCATCTTCCTTGTCTTGATCATCATCTTCATCTCCCCCTTGATCAATGTCCTCCTCTTGAGGTGGCTCATCGTCTTGATCTTCATCATCTTCTTCTTGAGCCTTGTCCTCATATTGAGTTGGTGGAGATGCTTGCATGGAAAATGATGGTTGATCTTGTGTTTGTATGGGCTCCTCGGATTCTTTTGGACACACGTCACCAATGGACATGTTCCTTAGCGCGACGCACAGAGCCTCTTCATCATCTAATTCATCAAGATCAACTTGCTTCACTTGGGAGCCATTAGTCTCATCAAACACAATGTCACAAGAAACTTCAATTAATCCAGTGGACTTGTTGAAGACTCTATATGCCCTTGTGTTTGAGTCATAACCTAGTAAAAAGCCTTCTACTGCTTTAGAAGCAAATTTAGAACTTCTACCTCTCTTAATAAGAATAAAGCATTTGCTCCCAAAGACTCTAAAATAAGAAACATTAGGCTTTTTACCAGTAAGGAGTACATACTATGTTTTCTTGATGATTCGGTGAAGATATAACCAGTTGATGGAGTAGCAGGCGGTGTTAATCGCCTTTGCCCAAAACCGGTCTGGTGTCCTGTACTCATCAAGCATGGTTCTTGCCATGTCCAGTAGAGTTCTATTCTTCCTCTCCACTACACCATTTTGTTGAGGTGTGTAGGGAGAAGAGAACTCATGCTTGATGCCCTCCTCCTCAAGAAATCCTTTAATTTGAGAGTTCTTGAACTCTGTTCCATTGTCGTTTCTAATCTTTTTGATTCTCAATTCGAACTCACTTTGAGCCCGTCTTGAGAATCTCTTTAAGGTCTCTTGGGTTTGAGATTTGTCCTGCAAAAAGAATACCCAAGTGAAGAGAAATAGTCATCCACAATTACAAGACAATACTTACTCTCGCTGATGCTTATGTAAGCGATCGGGCCGAATAGGTCCATGTGGAGTAGCTCAAGTGGCTTGTCGGTCATCATGATGTTCTTGTGTGGATGATGGACTCCAACTTGCTTTCCTGCTTGGCACGCGCTACAAATCCTGTCTTTCTCAAAATGAACATTTGTTAGTCCTAAAATGTGTTCTCCCTTTAGAAGCTTGTGAAGATTCTTCATCCCAACATGGGCAAGTCGGCGATGCCAGAGCCAACCTGTCGGTACCCTAGATTAGGGGTACCCCTTACTATAGTATGAAGGCACAATGTCTGTGCGGCTACCCATAGCCACGCGGAGAACAGCCTCAGGGGTATCTTGTGGGCAGTTAAGGTGGCGTTCTCGGAGATAACGCTATCGGGCCTAGAAGACGCCGGACCCCTGTGTGCATGATCTGGACCCCCGAAGTAAAGCAGCCCGAAGCCATTGGATAGGGTTTGGACCCCACCAAGTGAGCTCCGGACCGCCCATAACAAGGTCCCGGGAAAAGGAGTGTCATAACCTAGGCCTGGGTCCGGGACTGACGCGTGTCCTGGCTCTGTCCGTAGCGCCTCCACCCCCCGCTCGGCCAAGGGTCTAATGAAGCAACATGGCTTATTGTCCGTGACGTAGGCCAGCGGGCGGAGCGTGACGTAAGGGCTCTGAGCCGCGTGGCCTCCGCATTTATTACGGAGAGGACATGCCGCCTGTCCACCCTTCTGACAGTTGATGCGCCCCCACGGCATTTATTGTGTCTTGTCCTTTCCACTAGCAGGCGGTGCCAGGGCCACCCTGCAGACGGCGCACTTGTCCAATCCATTATCGAAACAGTGTGCCCGTGCTACGCAGTGCACTGTACTCATCCCTTATACGAGAAGCTTCCCCCTGCACACCGTCAAGGAAGCTGACGAAGGTGGACTAGTTAGACTAAAATACACATTCAAATACGGAGATAAGTTTGTTGAACCAGATGATGACTGGTTAAAAAGTATTGAGGCCATAAGTAACGAATTGCTTGGAGTATACTCGAAAGCCGAAGATACTACATTATCAGCGGCCTTCGGAGGCCAAAAGAAGAAAAGACTTAACCGAGTATTCGATGCAATTGGGTTTGTCTACCCCGACTACCATTACCCAGTGCGAGGCCAAAAAAGAAAAAATACTTCTCCTGCAAAGGAAACTGCTTCAGCTGCTCCTAGCGAGCCATCACCGAAGAGAAAAAAGGTAAAGGTGCTCACACACCGGCCACGTTATATTGAGCCGGCCACAGTGCCTGAGTTTATTGGTGAGGCCTCTTCGGCCACCGAAGCCAGAGAACCAACTCCAGTGCCAAAAATCGAGAAAATGGCCGAAGTACCGACAACAGAGAAAACAGAAGAATCGAGGACTGAAGAAGCAAAAACATTAGAAATTTTAAGTCCTTCAACAAAAATCCAAAAGGGTCCAGCAGCGACCCCAAAAAGAAAAAGGATGGTTAATGTGCTGGATGTTTTGGAAATAATTAAATCTTCAAGTATAACTCCGAAGAAAACTGTTGAAGCTTCTGAAATGTCTACTGAAGCCTTCGTTGCTGAAGCTTTGAAGCAACAATTTGAAACTGAAGTTGGGCCTTCAGAGCCCACCAAGGTAAAACATTTGAAAGCTGAAGAAACAAAATTGACAGAGGCAACTTTGGAAACCGAAAAAAACAAAAATGACAGAGCCAATTTTGATTGAGGAAATTGACACTGCTGTCCCCGAAGCATCTTCCAAAATACGTGATTATATTGTGCGGTATGCTTCGGGAAAGAAATTATCTGAAGAAGAGATTTTTGAAGCTAATCACTATGCCCGAGAACTGAAGTATCCGAAGGGGGCCGTAGTGTTCAATGGGACAGACGAAGATGACTTCCTATACTGTCTCCCAGACAATAAAGAATTATCCGTCTGTCGGGAGATGGCTAGAAGCATGGGATTTCCGAAGCTTGAAGCTGGCCTTTGTGCCATGACGAAGGATGATCTTGCGGATAGCCTTGCATACAATAGTCTAAAGGTAAAAATTGTAAATTTTGAAGTTTATGAATTTTAAATTAGTCTTTTGTTCTTATGTTAATCCGTTCATTCTTTTGAATAGGGCTTAATACTTAGCAATGCCTTAAGGGCACAAAAGAATGCTGAAGATGAGAGCTGCACTATTGCTCTTAACAACCTTCGGACAGAGGTTATCAGGCTAAGAAACGAAGCTTTGGAAAAGGACAAAATCCTGCTTACATTAGTGGATAAGATAAAGGAAAACGAAGCTAATTCTAAAACTCAAGCCAAAGCTCAGAAGCGGGAAATCGAAGATCTTCGGAAACAACTAGCCCGAGCTAAAGAAGAACGCATTCTTGAAGAAACAAAACGAGAACTAAGTGATCAATGGGCAAATCATTTGGAAGTAAATGTTGAAGAGCTTCGTG
This sequence comes from Zea luxurians, assembly GCA_029449295.1. Classification (NCBI taxonomy): domain Eukaryota; kingdom Viridiplantae; phylum Streptophyta; class Magnoliopsida; order Poales; family Poaceae; genus Zea; species Zea luxurians. The sequence continues at coordinate 9,544,893 of JAOPSE010000041.1, read as the reverse complement.
CTTCCAAGAAAAGGTGCTATGATAAATCCATAGAGTGTGTTAAGAAGATAAAATCCAGCATCGCCAGCGTTGGCGCGTTCTCTAGTGAAGAAAATTTCATAAGGGGGAATCCAGAAGGCCCGATTGAATGGATCAGTCACGAAGCTGAGGCCTTCGAGAAAATCTTGAATAGTCGCGGAGACATTTGTGCTTTTTCGGGCGCCAGGGGACTTGTTACTATTTTGGAGAAGAAAGGGTGCGAGCATGTGAAATCTTTAGCACAATCTGAAGCTGTTTTATCCTCTAAAGATATTAAAGACCCTTCAGCTGAAGCAAGCTAGGTCGGTGGAAAATTTTTCACCGACATTTGGGACAATGGCGATCGAGAAATGGCTCAAGAAATCATTCAAAGAAGCGAAAAAGGCATCCATGATGCTAGGAAGGTAGCAGAGGCTGCTGAGAAAAAGCTCAGGGCCTGAAGGGCAAATAGGTATTAACTAGTGGTTTTTATTGTGTTGTAATTTTTTATTTCAAACTTTATTCAGGTTTGTAATAGTAATTGTTGGGACCATGCTTCTTTGCCGAAGGTCCTGTAGAGATGCGGCTGAAGCTGCTCGTGCGTGATGATGAAGGTATCATTCGTGAAGCTTCGGAGTTATAACAATCCGAAGATGAGGGGTCGAACCGACTTAAAGATAGAATGACCTTTTAGCCTGTAGGGGTCTGAGTCATTGTTGTAAGCTTTTATGAAGGGCATGATTGTAATTCCTCACAGGTTGTGTCCTGTGTCTATAAATAGTGAACAGTATTCCTTTACTGTTCACACATTCTTGTAATTGCAAGAGCATCACTCGGGAATTATTGCTTGTCAAGGCAAAGGTATAAACATACCTCGAATGTTGTATCCAAACATTTTAGATTCAGATAATAAATATGTGAATGGTGCCATTTATCTCCAACATATTTATTTTCAATATTCTACATTTCGCATCGTTTCATGTTATTTTTATTACTTTCGTAATGTTATGTTTGTGCCCTTCGTCCGAAGATCATTAAACCCTCAAGGAAATAGTGCTTCAGCGGACGAAGGGTATTTGATATTTAACATCTTTTGTGTTGCCTTGTTCTTGATTCCTAGCATTTGAGAACAAGTACCCAACATTGGCGCCCACCTCCGGTCAACTCACTTCCACCTTTTTTGAGCTAATGGCTTTGTTCAACGATCAAGCTGGAGCTGCTTCGGCTCCGAAGCTGGTACTCCCCATAACAGGCAGATCATGCTCAGAGCCAGCTAACAAGAAGCAGAAGAAGGAGGCACAAAGAAGGGTACAGCATGTCGGGGTGCAAGGACCCTTCATCAAGTTAAGATGGTCTCACATTCCAATTACCTTCTCTCAAGAAGATCTTCAACTCAAGGACTACCCACACAATGATGCTATGGTTATCTCTTGTGTGATCAAAGGATTTCTGGTCCATAATGTTTTGGTTGATATAGGCAGTGCTGCAGATATCATATTTGCTAAAGCTTTTGGACAAATGCAAGAGCCCGAAGACAAGATCCATGATGCTACGCACCCTCTTTGTGGCTTCGGAGGGCGGAAAATTGCAGCACTTGGGAAGATTACCATGCCGGTAACCTTCGGATTTGTTAATAACACAAGGACTGAGCAAATTGTGTTCGACATTGTTGACATGGAGTATCCTTACAATGCTATCATTGGTCGTGGTACTCTCAATGCCTTCGAAGCAGTTCTTCATCCAGCTTACCTTTGCATGAAGATACCTTCGGACCAAGGGCCCATTGTTATTCATGGAAGTCAGGAAGCTGCCAGAAGGGCCGAAGGAAATTGGACAGATTCAAAAGCAATCCATAACATAGATGGAGTTGAAGCTTGTGAGCAGTACAAGTTCAGAAGGGAAAAAGCTGCTTCGGCTGATCAGCCGAAGCCCATGCTCTTATGTGAGGATGTAGCAGAGCAGAAGGTACTACTGGGATCTCAATTGTCTGAAGAACAGGAGAAAACCTTGATAAGGTTTTTGTTCAACAATAAAGATGTCTTTGCTTGGTCAGCTAATGATCTTTGCAGAGTTAACAGGGATGTTATTGAACACTCCCTTAATGTTGATCCATCATTCAGACCCAGGAAGCAAAGGCTTTGGAAGATGTCTGATGATAAGGCTGAAGGTGCTCGGAATGAAGTAAAAAGACTCCTCAGTGCCGGAGTTATCAGAGAGGTAAAGTACCCAGAATGGCTGGCTAACACTGTCATGGTAAAGAAGGCCAATGGTAAATGGAGGATGTGTATCGACTTTACTGATCTTAATAAGGCTTGTCTGAAGGATGAGTTCCCATTGCCAAGGATAGATTCCTTAGTTGATGCAGCAGCTTCATCAGAACTCATGAGTCTGTTGGATTGTTATTCAGGCTATCATCAAATCTGGATGAAGAAGGAGGATGAGCCGAAGACAAGCTTCATAACCCCTAGTGGAACATATTGTTATCTTCGGATGCCTGAAGGGCTTAAAAATGCTGGAGGAAGCTTCAGCAGAATGACAGCAAAGGTTCTCCATTCTCAGATAGGCAGGAATGTGCTAACTTATGTTGATGATATCATTGTGAAAAGCACGAAGCAAGATAATCACATTGCTGATCTGCAAGAGACCTTCGCTAATTTCAGACAGGCTGGTTTAAAGCTGAATCCAGAAAAATGTGTCTTCGGAGTGAAGAAGGGGAAATTTCTTGGTTGTCTAGTTTCAACAAAAGGAATTGAGGCTAATCCAAGCAAAATCGAAGCTATCCTTCGAATGGAACCACCAAGTACAAAGAAGGGGGCTCAAAGATTGACAGGAAGACTGGCATCTCTCAACAGATTCATATCTAGATCAGCAGAGAGAAATTTGTCATTTTTTGAAGTGCTGAAGTCAGCTGAAGTTTTTCAATGGGGACGAGTCCAGCAAAAAGCCTTCGAAGAGCTGAAGCAATATTTAATAGATTTAACAACACTAACTCCACCAACGCCAGGGGCTCCTCTATTATTATATGTGGCAGCTTCGCACTCAGCGGTAAGTGCAGCACTTGTTCAGGAGAAGCTGGAAGGCCAAGTCAAAAAGCAGGCCCCAATATACTTTGTATCCGAAGTTCTTAGTTTATCAAAGAAAAATTACACAGAATTGGAGAAGGTATTGTATGCTGTTCTGATGGCCTCCAGGAAGCTTCGGCATTATTTTCAAGCATATAATATAATTGTTCCTTCTTCACAACCGTTGAAGGATATTATGAGAAACCGAGAAGCTACTGGAAGGATCGGAAAATGGGCTGCAGAGCTCAATGAATTTTGTATTGATTATGTGCACAGATCTTCGATTCAGTCCCAAGCGTTGGCAGACTTCATTGCTGACTGGACGCCAGGGGCTCAGGAGGAAGAAACGAATAAGGATGCCAAAGCATGGACAGTGTTTTGCGATGGGTCTTGGGGAACCTTCGGAGCAGGAGCGGTTGCTGTGTTGGTTTCACCTTCCAAAGTTAAAACTTGTTATGCGGCAAGACTTGATTTCAATTGCACAAACAATATTGCTGAGTACGAAGCTCTTCTCTTAGGTCTTCGAAAGTTAAAGGCAATGGGAATTAGAAGGGCCATTCTTAAAACTGATTCCCAAGTTATTTCTGGTCATATTGACAAAAGCTATAAAGCAAGAGATTTGAAACTTGAAAAATATTTAGATACAGTCCGAAGGATTGAGGCTTCCTTTGAAGGATTCTCTGTTAAAAATATTCCTCGTGGAGAAAATGAACATGCTGATCTATTGGCCAAATCAGCAGCATAGGGGTTGCCTTTACCTTCGGAAGTATTCTTCGAAACAATAAAAGCACCTTCGGTCGAGCTTCTTGAAAGAGCGGTCCTCAATATATCCCCTGTCTATAGTGAAGATTGGAGAACTGAAATCATTTCTTTTCTTCAGGGTAATTTTCTTTCAGATGACGAAGCTTATAACAGGAGGATAGAAGCAAGAGCCCGACCATATGTCATTATAGAAGGGGAATTATACAAGCGTGGGGTCTGTTCCCCGTTGCTCAAGTGTTTATCCAGAGCCGAAGGCATAGAATTGATGAAAGAAATACATGCAGGCTTGTGTGGATCTCATATTGGATCTAGGCCTTTGTTGGGAAAAGTTTTTCGACAAGGATTTTATTGGCCAAAATCAGCTTCGGACGTGGCGGAACTAGTGCAAAAGTGCGAAGGTTGTCAGAAATGTGCAAGAGATCAAAAACAACCTTCGTCTTTAACTCAGTTAATACAACCCACTTGGCCGTTGCAAAGGTGGGGTCTTGATTTGTTAGGACCGCTACCACCAGCATAAGGAAATTTAAGATATGTTGTTGTGGCAGTGGAATATTTTTCTAAGTGGATTGAGGCAAAGCCCTTAGCCACAATAACTTCGGTCACTGTCCAAAAGTTTTTCTGGCAAAATATTGTTTGTCGCTTCGGAGTGCCGAAGGCCATTACTGTGGACAATGGAACGCAGTTTGACTCCGAAGTTTTTAAAGAGTTTTGTGACCAAATTGGCACGAAGATCCATTTCGCATCAGTTCGACATCCAGAGTCAAATGGATTAGTCGAAAGAGCTAATGGGATCATAATGACAGGAATAATGAAGTCAATCTTCAATCGGGGAAAGTGGCCAGAAGAATTAATCAAAGTGGTGTGGAGCCATAACACAACATCGTCAAGATCAACAGGCTTTATGCCATTCAAACTATTGTTTGGTGACGAAGCAATAACCCCGGAAGAAGCCAAAGCAGGGTCAATAAGAACAATAGCTTTGGCAAAAGGCGAAGATGAAGCTGACTGCTCTGTGGAAAAGGATGCTATAGAAGGGATCAGGCTTCAAGCTGTGGAAAACATCAATAAATACCAAGCCGAAACAATAAAATGGCGTGACAGAAAGGTCCGGTTGAAGAACATTAAGCCAGGGCATTTGGTGCTTCGAAGAGTGGCCAACCCAGACACAGTAGGCAAATTACAGCTGAAGTGGGAAGGCCCTTTTTTGGTAGTATCTTCGTCAAGACCCGGTTCCTACAGATTGAAGGATATGGACGGCAACGACATCCCTAGATCGTGGAATGCGGATGAGCTTCGGCGATATTATGTTTAGCCTGATGTAATTTTTTCTATTTTTTTTCGTGGCACCCTTTTCCTTTCCAAAGGGGGAGAAAGGTTTTTAATGGGGCCACATCATGTAATTTCCCTTATTTCAATTCTATAAGAATAATATCCCCCAAAAAATGTAAATGTAAGTGCGAAGGAAAAGGAAAAGAATTCAGAGAGAAGCTCAAAAGTCATTCCTAAGGGAATGCAGAGCTTACAGCAAAAAGTCAACGCTGATTCCGCTGAAAGTAAAAGGCGAAGAAGCTCCTAAGGGAGGCTTAGAGCGAAAAGTCAACGCTGATACACCGAAAAGTAAACGGTGAAGCCGAAAAGTAAACGACAAAAAGATTTGAATCATTCCCAAGGGGATGAAATGCTATAATTATGGTGTTTGAATATATGCTCCATTATTCATTTCCATGATACATTACATCATGTCATTTGCATTCATAAACATTCATTTAGACATATAGAATCATCATCACATCACACATAAAAGACAGATGCTTCGGCAATCAGGAAAAGCTTTTTAGAAAAGAGGAAGTTTTCATGCTTCGTTGTGTACGAAAAGAAGGGAAGGTGTTTTTCGCCTTCGGCTCAAAAGGAGAAGTTTCGTCCACAGCAAAGCAGAATGCACACGGATAAAGGAGACAGAATATATTACAAGGTATGTACAAATTTACATAAGTTTTTTTCATAATGATATTACAAAAGACCCCTACAGAATATATTACAAGGAAAGACAATTCTAGCAACTATCAAGCTTCAGCTTCGTCATACTTCAGCTTCGTCGTCCTGCACATATCAAGGAGCAGAATAAGAAAGGTGCAAATTTCAAGGAGAAGGTAAAAGTAACAAATATAAGTTTTTTACCGGCTTAAGGTGACTTCGAGCTTCGTCACCAGCCATCCTTCGCCCGCCATTTACCCAAATTTGGGTCATAAATCTATTCCCGATGCTTCGGGCTAGGCTTGGGATATCGATCAAGTCTGCTGCTGACAAGCTAAAGTTTGGTCTATTCTCGATTTTTCCATGAGTGCAGTCGGCCTTCAGAAAAGCGGCAGCTGTGCCTCGAGAAGCTACCAGGGCGCAGAAGTCAGCATGTCCCCCAATAACTTCGTCAAGAGCATCAACCTCGCCTTCAATATGTTCCAAGGTGCTGGGCAGGTTTTCGGCTGAAGGTGAAAACTTTTCAGAGCTAGCTCCGATAGAGTGAAATACCTCCTTCAGCCGTTGCACGCATCGGCTGCCGAAATTTAGACATTTCTCTTGGAGATCTTTCAATGATTCTTGCAAAATTGAATTTTTCTCGAGCGCGGTTTTAAGACTTGTTTCAAGCTTCTCTTTTTCTTGCTCATATTTTTCCGACTTTTTGAGCAATTCATTCTTTAAACTGTCATTTTCAGCTTGGATCTCGACCAAGGAGCCTTCCATGGACTGAATAATAAAGTCTTTCTTTTCTAAAGCACCTTCGTGTTCTTTAGCCATAATTTCAAGATCTTGAATGGCGAAGTCTTTCTTCTTCAGAACAGCTTCGTAATTTTCAACTTTTTCTTCAAAATCTTTGATGATAGCCTTGTTCTTCTCCTCTTCAAGATCTTGTTGCATTTTCAACACTTTACTTAATAATATACTCTGCCAAAACAACTTTTGTCAGAGAAAGACATAAAAATAACAATAATAAAATAATAATAATATTTTCTACCTTAAAATTCACGTAAGGCAGGCTGCCAGCGATATGATGTCGCTGGTATCTGCAGAGGTCTGCTTCTATCTTCGGCAAGCCAATGCTTTTTGAGAGGGTCCTAACAATTTTGGCCTGGGTACGGTTTCGAAGGCACCTTAACTTCCCTTATGTTGACCCCACCAAATAGCATAGCTCCTGATTTATATCCGCAAGATATGGCATGTTTTTTCAATTCTTCTTTTTCGGTGTCTGTTAGCTCTTGTCCAAGCAAATCTTGAAAGTTAAAATCTTCTTCCTCCGAAATTTCACCAATTTGCTCTTTCCCCTTTTCAGTTGCCGTGTTCACCGCAGCCATAACAGCTTCTTCTTCAGCCATTTTCAGGAGTATATTGTCAATAACCTCAAGTGTGGTTTCCATGTTCGACTCTTCAGTGGTCCCGGCTGTGGCCCCGGTAGCTTCGGCTTCGGCCTTAGTAGCTTCGGCTTCGCCGGCTTCAGCTTCAGTGGTTTTCACTCCGGTAGCTTCGGCTGTGGTGTCTTCGGCTTCGGCAGTCTCTGCAAGGGCAATTTTTGACATTGTTGCCGGTGGCGGCGTCTGATGAATCACATCTGTCACTTGAATGATTCTCCGTTTTTTCGGCTTCGCAGGACTTTCTGCTGCCGAAGGTTTTTGGTCCTTCTGAAAAAACTTTGTCAGTTCCGGTGCCAGCGGACTTAGCTTGACAGGCAAAGATTCAGTCATTACCTTCAAAATTTCTTCTACTTCGGCAGCAGAAGGTGTCACAGACGTTTCCTCATCTCGGATCAATGTCTCTGGTTCTGGAGACGCAGGCTTCGGAGATGCAGCTTTTCTCCTTCTTGGAACAACTGCTTTCGGTTCAACCTTTTCTCTCTTCTTTTTTGGTTGATCTTCGTCGCCTTTAGTTGAAGTGCTAGTCATTCGTTTTCTTTTCTGCCCTTCAGCACCCTTGTCTAATCGCTCGTAGTCAGGGTATTCAAAGCCTATAGCATCAAGCACTCTGTTCAGCCTTCGCTTTGGCCGGGTGCCGAAGGCTGCTGTCATCAATTGATCTTCTTTTTTGGAATAATTCCCAATAATTTCAGTACTCATTACTTCGATCGTTTCAAGCCACTCTTGGCAGGGTTCCTTAAAATATTTCTTGAACTTGTAGTGGTAGGGCAGGCGGACAAGTTCCCCCTCTTTCTTCTCTTTTTTGAGCTTCGGCATAGCCCATTCTTTCATAGTTGGAAATATTTTAAACGACAGAAACTCCTGCACAAGATCTCTAGTGCCAATGTGCTCAGCAATAGTCCTGAATTCAGCAAGCGCGATTTGAGTTGGACCTTCTGGTGACATATTGCAATGGGGTCTGGTATCTCCGAAGATCAACTCAAGCGGGCTCTGAACTAGCTTCTCTTTGTCATCATCAACTTTGACGTAGAACCATTCTGATTTCCAGCCTGCCGGCCACTTGCTTCGGTAGCTGATCACAGGAAATTTTGTAGTTTTCCGATAGGCAAAATTATAACAACCAAAATTTTCATGTAACCCATCTTTCCTAGCCTTAGTTTGATAATGTAGCTCGTGTACTCGGCAGAAACCTTCGGCAAATGGCTCCACCCCCTGGCTTCGGAGAGCCCAAATATAAACACTAAGTCTCATAATAGCATTAGGGGTTAGTTGATGAAAATAGATACCAAACTTCTTCAGCACATCGGCAATCATCCTATTCAAAGGAAATCTCAAACCAGCTTTGAGGAAACTTTTGAAAATAACTATTTCATCTTTCTGTGGCTTCGGAGTAGTCTCTTCTCCACCGAAGCGAACCACCTTCTTCTCATCTTCGCTAAAGTAGCCCGATTTTACCATCTTCGGGAAATCAGCCTTGGAGATGGTTGACTTTCCGAAGTCTAGGTGGCTAGGCTTGCTTGGTATTGCAATATTGTGATCATCTTCAGAATCAGTCTCTTCAATATCTGCTTGTTCTGCTTCGGCAGCAGGGGTGTTCTCCGATGTCACCAACCCACTTCGCCTCATTGCTTCTGAAATAGGGACAGTCTCCGTAGCTTCAGCTTCGTCTCCTTCGCGCTCAGCCCTAGCAGTAGAGCGCACCCTGGCCATTTGATTTTGAATATCTTGAAAATTGCTTAGAAATTAATAACGTTTTTCCGAAGCTCTTCTTCTGACGAAGCAGATGCTAAACTAGAGCTTTGTTCGAATGTGAAAGTCAAGCTTCGGCTATGGTTAAAAATTTTGGCAGCAAAACAGTGCAGTAGCAATGAATGCTGTGGTAACTTTACACCTACCAGTCTGTTTATATAGTGCTGCAGGAAAGAAGGTGAATCGTCGGGGAATTTTTACACCAAGCAAACGTTTGCTCGCGCCCGCTGAACGGTGGACCGCAAAAACCAAAATAATGAACTCGCATGGTGGAATCGCTACGCGCTCGAAAACTGTATCGTTTCTCGACAACGAGCTTAGGGAAGGTGTTTTTCAGACCTTCGGCTTCCTGAAGCCTGAGAGACTTTTTTCACGGATCAAGCTCGTTACAAAAAACGATCTAGTACCGCGAAGGGGCTACTGTTGGGACCATGCTTCGTCACCGAAGGTCCTGTAGAGATGCGGCTGAAGCTGCTCGTGCGTGATGATGAAGGTATCATTCGTGAAGCTTCGGAGTTATAACAATCCAAAGATGAGGGGTCGAACCGACTTAAAGATAGAATGACCTTTTAGCCTGTAGGGGTCTGAGTCATTGTTGTAAGCTTTTATGAAGGGCATGATTGTAATTCCTCACAGGTTGTGTCCTGTGTCTATAAATAGTGAACAGTATTCCTTTACTGTTCACACATTCTTGTAATTGCAAGAGCATCACTCGGGAATTATTGCTTGTCAAGGCAAAGGTATAAACATACCTCGAATGTTGTATCCAAACATTTTAGATTCAGATAATAAATATGTGAATGGTGCCATTTATCTCCAACATATTTATTTTCAATATTCTACATTTCGCATCGTTTCATGTTATTTTTATTACTTTCGTAATGTTATGTTTGTGCCCTTCGTCCGAAGATCATTAAACCCTCAAGGAAATAGTGCTTCAGCGGACGAAGGGTATTTGATATTTAACATCTTTTGTGTTGCCTTGTTCTTGATTCCTAGCATTTGAGAACAAGTACCCAACAGTAATATAGCCGTATCCTCTCCTCCCTCAGAACCTGCTGAGGCGTCTCCGGGCCCCCACCCAAAGGGAGACGATGAAATTAGAAAAATGGCCGAAGCCATCATGGACAAAGTTGTCGATCAACTACTGAACGAAGCTGCAGAAGTAGTTCTTAGGGAAGATTAAATACTATTGTAAAAATATTTGGAATGTGACATGTGTAAAACTTTGTAACTTTGAATGTAAAATATAATATATTTATGGTTCAATTCTTTACGATGCATGAAATTTTGCATACATACCGTTTTTTGAGCCTTCGGTGAAAAAACACCTCCCCTTCTTTTCATGCTTCGTGAAGAAAATCTTTTATGTATCACAGGAATTTCCATACTTCTTGAAAACATTCTTCGAAGCTATAAAAAAGTTTTATGTTGTCTCTCTAATGAAGCTACACTTTTTCTCAATTTATCTTGTGCCTCAGCACGATTTTCTCTTTTTCAAAACATTCTTCGAAGATCAATACTGTGTCCCCTTCTTGTTCCACATGCGATATGATGTATGATGCTTATGTTATGCAAAATGATGTGATGATGTCAAGCTATGCAGAATGATATTTATGCCGAAGATACGCACATCCCTGCAATAGAGCACACAATCTCTTTATCTCAGCGCTGACTTTTCGCTGTAAGCCTCCCTTAGGAGCTTCTTCGCCTTTTACTTTCAGCGGAATCAGCGTTTATTTTTTGCTGTAAGCCTCCCTTAGGAGCTTCTTCGCCTTTTACTTTCAGCGGAATCAGCGTTTATTTTTCGCTGTAAGCTCTGCATTCCCTTCGGAACGACTTTTGAGCAGAAAACTTACACCGCGCTCCCTTAGGAACGACTTTTTACTACTTCGAAAAGTTACGGTGCGTTCCTTAGAACAAGTTTTTGATAATTCGAAGGTTCTTCGTGCCACCATAAACTCTTGTGCTTCAGCAACTCAAGCCTATGGAGAAGATATATTTTCATTATGATAATGAGCTAAACTGTTATAAGAATTTGAAAACCCGATAAAAGACATTTAAACTCCCCATAATTGTTCTTTACTACCAAGAAAGTAAAACTGAATGCGAAAATGCAAAAAGATGCTGTCGAGGTAGGATATTTTCAGTAAATGTGCTTCGACTCTGGCACAGTGCTATTGACTGTACGAGCTTCAGACTCCTCTCTGAAGTCCCTCTGGGGGTGAGAGTGCTGGCTCCCTTCTGGCTGCGGAGCTCGTTGTATTGGTGGTGGCAGAGGAAGCTGTTGCCAGGAAGCTTGGGGTTGGCTTGCCGAAGCAACAGAGGCTGCAGGGTGATTGCCTACATATTCTGGAATGTAAGGCGAATGGTACGAAGCAGTATGCATAACCTGCTTCGGCTGGCTCTGTTGCGCTGCAACTTCTGCTAGCTCCTTTTGCTTCTAGATGGTAATATGGCACATCCTGGTGGTATGGCCCTTGCCTTCACCACAGAATAGGCAGTAAATTTTTCTTGGTTGATCTCCAAATCTTCCCCCGAAGCCCCTGGCGCCTCTGCCCCTTGGCGCTGGCGGCCGAAAAGAGCTTTGCTGTTGCCCCGAAGCTTGCGAGGAGCACTGTGACCTTTGCTGTTGACTCCCTTTGTCGTCATTTTGAGTAGAATTGTGAATTGACCTGACGTGCCTCGGATAAAATCTTCCTCCGAAGCCCCTGGTCATTTCAGAGAACCTGAAAGCTTCCTCCCTTCTTTGGCGAAAATCATTGTCGGCTCGAATATACTCGTCCATCTTCTGGAGCAGCTTCTCCAAAGTTTGAGGAGGCTTCCTGGCAAAGTACTGAGCTGAAGGTCCTGGTCGAAGCCCCTTGATCATGGCCTCAATGACAATTTCATTAGGCACTGTTGGTGCCTGTGCCCTCAGACGTAGGAACCTTCGGACATATGCCTGAAGGTATTCTTCGTGATCCTGGGTGCACTAGAATAAAGCTTGAGCAGTGATTGGCTTCGTCTGAAACCCTTGGAAGCTAGTTATCAACATATCCTTCAGCTTTTGCCATGAAGTGATTGTCCCTGGCCTAAGAGAGGAGTACCAGGTTTGTGCCACACTCCTGACAGCCATGACGAAAGACTTTGCCATGACCGCTGTGTTGCCACCATACGAAGATATGGTTGCCTCATAGCTCATCAGGAATTGTTTCGGATCTAAATGACCGTCGTACATGGGGAGCTGGGGTGGCTTGTAAGATTGTGGCCAAGGAGTAGCCTGCAGTTCTGTTGACAGGGGAGAAGTATCATCAAAAGAAAAATTTCCGTGATGGAAATCTTCATACCAGTCGCCCTCGTTGTAGAAGCCCTCTTGATGAAGCTCTCTGCGCGGGGGCCTTTGGTTCTGGTCATCTTGAGCAAGATGTCGAAGCTCTTCAGAGGCTTCGTCTATCTGCCTTTGAAGATCAGCTAGGCGAGCCATCTTCTCCTTCTTCCGTTGGACCTATTGATTGATCATCTCCAAATTTTGGATTTCTTGATCCAAGTCGTCCTCCGGAGGCATTGGACTGGTGACCTTCCTATTCTGGCTCCGGGCCTCCTTAAGAGAAACGACATCTTGATTGGGGTCCAGCGACTGCAGAGTGGCAGCCCCTGTCGCTGAAGCTTTTTTAGGCGGCATGACGAAGGTGACGCTTGCAGAAGGTGTTCAAAACTTCAGAAAATGGTCGTGAGTTCACCGGAGGTGGGCGCCAATGTTGGGGACTTGTTCTCAAATGCTAAGAATTAAGAACAAGGCAACATAGAAAGTGTTAAATGTTAAACTCCTTCGTCCTTAAAAACATTATATCCTTTCGGATATAATGAATCTTGGACGAAGGTTATAAAGGAAAAGACCTTTGTAAGGTTGATAGATGGTAAAAAAGAACACACATATATAAAACACGAGTAATGATACAAGTATTATCATCGACTTATTTTTATTATCAAACTCATAAAAACAAATTACAAATGTACCTTCAGATTGATGGAAAGTAAAGGTACAGTCGTGATGCGAAAAAGCGTGTGCCAGGTCAGCGTGAGTACTGTTCATCTATTTATAGGCACGGGACGCAGCCCGTGTAAAATTACATTGATGCCCTTTACATTCGACAATAACTTTATAGCAATCCTTAAGGTTTAATTTGACTTTTCATCCTTAAGTCGGTTCCTCTTTTCTGCCGTCATGCCGAAGCTTTTCTGTACGTAGCTTCGTGATCGTTTTATCCTTCGTCGTGACCGCTTTCCACCCCAGTCAAGCTTCGTTTTAACCATGCTCTTGTACACCCGCAACCTGACTTCGAAGGTACCTGTTCACATGTTTCACTCGGGAAATATTGTCAGATCATGTTTTTGAGGACCTTCGGAAGCCGAAGGCCCCCAACACACAGTCATTGTCAGACACAATACAGTCCTGCCACAGCGGTACATCCACAAACAATAATATAGCGTTTGGTTCGAGAGTATTGTGGGATAGAACTGTTCCGTTCCAGTATATAAGGTGTTTGGTTTGATTCAAGATAGTAACAGGCCATTCTAAAAGCAGAATATTCCTGGAGCATTTTTTCTTTGTCGTGCAAACCATGGAGAGCAACGAAATCGAGGCTATTTTCCTTATTGACCAGACCACTGTTTAGTTCAGCTTTTTTCTGACCAGCTTTTTTGACAATCTGATTAGAGGAGAATCTAGTGGTGGGGAGAATCTAAGTATCGTAAGGATTATGTGCGAAAGAAGATAAATGTGTTCATAGGGCTCAGGGTCTTGAAAGTGCAACGATTCGATCGATTCTCTGTTCATGTCAACTTTGAATGGTTTTTACTAGTCCTAAAAGTCTAGGCCGTGCCAAATGGGCTGGCCCGAGCACGACCCATAAAAAATGGAACAAAGCACGGCCCGACACAGCTAATTTAATCTTGGGCTAGCACGCCACGAATCGCGAGCTGGGCCATGCTATAAATGTCAGCCCGTTGTGCTACAAGGCCCGACACGTCGCTATGGGCCGTGTTCATGCCGGCCCGGCACGGAAACAGCACGGCACAATGGCGCACGGGCGCACGTGATTAGGTTTCATCCATCGGTAGACGCAGACCGGCTCACTCAGTCATCAAACACGTTTCATCCACCGCACGCGATTAAGGTTTTCTCCCACTTCCCTCCGCCGGCCGCCGCCATCCATTCGGATCTCGATCTTGTTCTCGTCCGTCTCGGCCTCTCGGGAGCACGCAACATGGAGGTCGGAGGATTTAGGAGTCGAGGAGAGCACACTGCACGCCTGTAACGCCCTGAATTTGGGGGTAGAATTTTTCTTCTTTTCTCTTACCAAATTCGGGCGTTACTCTCTTCTCTCTTCCTGTTTCGCTCCTTCTTCCTAATTTCAAACCAGTATAGTGACAGGTGTCCGTGTCATGTATAAACCAAAACCTAAGTGTCATGGGTGTTGCATCATGCCGAAGCACATTTCTTTGTCTGATGTTGCGTGTTCGTCTCGTTTCGTTTCGGATTTTGGTTCACGATTTAATTCCGTTTAATGGTCGTGTGTGTCGTGTGTGTCGACCCGCGAAGTGGCTCGGCCCCAACCCAGCCTGGCCCGGTCCGGCCCGGCCTGGTCCGGCCCGGCCCGGCCCTGCGCGCCCCTGGCGCCCACACCCCCCCATGCGCCCCCTCCTCTCCTCTCTCTCTCATTTGGATTTCCTACGCAGCAACCTCCCTCTCCCTCTTCCACCTCTCTCTCCCCGTGGTGCCATAGGGATTGGAGACGGCGATCACCGGAATTTGGACTCCGAGGTGAGCCCCCCTCCCCTTCCCTTCTCCTCTCTCTCCCTCTCCCTCCCCTTCTCTTCCCTGCGCGCGCCCCCCTCTCTCTCCCCTGCGCGCGTGCCCCTGCCCGCGACGGTGCCCGCCCTGCCCCTCCCCCGACGCGGCGGCGCCCGCCCCTGCCCCTCCCCCCCGCGGCGGCGCCCGCCCCCCCCCCCCCCCCCCCCCGCCCCTCCCCCGTGCGCGGCGGCGCCCGCCCCCGCCCCGGCCCCTGTGCACAGCGGCGCCCGCCCCCGTCCCGACCCCCGGCGCGGCCCCTGCCCCCAGCGCGGTCCCGGCCCCCAGCGCGCAGCCCCCTACGCGCGGCGGTTCGGCCCCTGCGCGCGGCATCCTGGCCCCCGGCGTGACTCGCGTAGCCCGTTTACCCCCTAACGCGTTCCCTCGTGCGCAAACCCACGCGCGCGGTGATTATTTTTGGTTGTAGTTAATTTCAAACTCCGTTTGTTAGTGTGCTGCGTCGCGCGCTTCGTCGCGTGATGATTCAATTCAAGTTTGTATTTATCAATGTGTTGCGTCATGCGCTTCGTCGCGCGACGATTCAATTTAAATGTGTTTGTTAATGTGCTGTGTCACGCGCTTCGTCGCGTGACGATTCTTTTAGTTTATATTCATTAAAGTGTCGTGTCGCGCGCTTCGTCGCGCGACGATCTATTTTAATTTCAGGTTGTTTAAGGTGCGATGTTGCGCGTCTAGACGCGCGACGTTCCACTTTAAACTCAGCCCTGTTGACGTATGTCGTCGTGCGCTTCGTCGCGCGATGCCTCACGTCTCTTTATAATTAATGCAAGTGTCTCGTTGTGTGCTCTGTCACGCGGCGAGTCGTTTACTTCTTAATTCAATCTAAATGTCGTGTCATACGTCTCGACGTGCGACCACTCCCTTTCATTCATCTTCAATTGTTTATAATAATTAAATGTGGAACTTGACTTTACTTCATGATAAACGTAGTGTCCGCATTAATGCCCTTCAATCGAACGAGTGGTTTTATTTATAATAATGTAATGTGATCGTTTCTCGACTGTCTTTTCCTCTTTCCTTCTTAACCGTAATTGCGAGCCCGCGTGGAACGTCTGTTTACTTACTGCATTCTATTATATGGTGTACTGTTCTTTTGTATTAAATATGTGGATGTATGTATGTTTGCGCTCGCATAGAGAACGATCCGGTCGGAGAACCCGAAGAACTCGCAGGAGAAGCCCCTGAGCAGCAGTCGGTTGGTGGAGGCAAGTGTCCCTTGACCTATCTCTGTCCTATACATACTTTAATTCACCTCCCACATTACATATTTATACCTAAGGATTGACTAGCTTTTGTTGTCCATGTCCTTGTTTACCTATTTGGGTTGGATTATTATTGTTTAGCTTTATGCTATTGCTCAACTCTAATCAATGAACATGATGAGATTTATCAACGATACGCTGTTTTCCCCTCTTTTATTATGATGTTATACTTGTATCCTTCAAGGGGGCTCGAGCGGTTTCTCGAGTGCCTCTCCGTAAGGACCTGTTCGTTGGATGACCGCCCGGGAAAATAGTGCAACCATGAGGGTGGAGTGGGACGCCCTTAGCTGAATAATTAGAGGAACCGGGGTGTAGTTCGCTTAGCCGTCGTGCCGTCAATGGGGCTCGGTGTATGCGGCTCGCTCTGCCAAGGTTGATTTGTCCCTTGGGGAGGAGTGCGGTACATTTAGGAAACCTAACGGGCGGCTACAGCCCCGGGGAATCTTTGTAAAGGCTACGTAGTGATGCCCTGCTGGACCACCTAGGTAGTGGTCAATGGAGAGTAGCTCTCTCTGGGCAGAAAGGGAATCACGGCTTGTGGGTAAAGTGCACAACCTCTGCTGAGTGTTTGAAAACTGATATATCAGTCGTGCTCGCGGTTATGAGCGGCCAAGGGAGCTTCAGTGATTAGTGGTACTTGATCAGAGATGTTCGGATTTGCAGGTGGCAATGAGATTGATGGTTCTTGGTTTTGACTATGGTAATGGTAAGTGGTATTCTTTCCATTTGGAAAGAGTACATTTGGGTTAATAATGTGGGTTAACTCTAAAACTTGGCTTTCTCTACTAGTAATAACAAATCTGACCAACTAAAAGCAACTGCTTGACTTACCCCCACATAAAGCTAGTCCACTACAGCCAAACAGGACACTTGCTGAGTATGTTGATGTGTACTCACCCTTGCTCTACACACCAAACCCCCCCCAGGTTGTCCGCATTGCAACCACTGCTCAGGAGAAGATGAAGCCATGTAAGGAGACTTCCAGGAGTTCCAAGACTATGATGAGTTCTAGGCGTGGGTTAGCGGCAAACCCCCAGTCGGCTGCCTGTGAAGGCCGTGTTTATCTATGTTTCTTTTCCGCACTTTGATTATTGTAAAGACTATGTGGATGTCCCAGACATATGATGTAATCGACTATTATTTCCCTTTTTAATACTATTTGAGCACTGTGTGATGATGTCCATGTTATGTAACTGCTGTGTACGTGAATTGCTGATCCTGGCACGTACATGGTTCGCATTCGGTTTGCCTTCTAAAACCGGGTGTGACAACGCCTAGGCTTCCTGGCTTCCTGCACTCCGCAGTGTCCTCTGGAGTGTAGCCGAGGAGAGCATGTGGGTCTGCGCGAGCACGACTGCGCCTCTACGAGGAGACAGGAGAGCATGCGGGTCTGCGGGGAGAGCATGCAGCCATGTGGGTTTGTGCCTCTGCTGCGGCTCTACGTAGCATCCTAGCTCCTGCACTCCGCCGCGAGGTATGTGCCAAACTCCGCCGCGAGGTATGTGCCTGATGCGTCGCGTCATCTTGGACTCATGTGCTTTAGCGGTCCGATGCATTGCAGTAAGTGCTTGATCCTCCGAGTCTCATCCAACCTATGTTCCCCACATCGTGCCTCATTGATGATGCGATTAAACTAGGCAACATCACTATTTATCTACCCCCTCTCAGGCTCTCATCAACCTATCTCGGCACTAACCAAGCCACCAGTGAGTAGTGACTAGTGACCACTGACCAGCCACCATGGGGAGGAAGAGGGCAGTTGTTAAGAAGTCTTCTGTTAGTAGGAACGATGGTTGTAGCAATCCTCCCCAACTCTCCCCAATCGTAGGAAATGCTGCTTTGGATAGTACTGGTACCGAATCTACTGATAGGGTTCATGTTGAATCTGAATCCTTTGTGGCTAGTGCCTCCTCCCCAGCAGATGTTGGTGGGGATCCGGATGATGGTGATCATGTTCTAGTACCACTACCTTGAAAATCTAAAGCCTCTGTTTCCAGGGCAGAGTGTTGGAATCATATGGATAAGCGAGAAATTGTTGAGAATGGTATAGAGTTTTATTGCTATATGTCATTATTGTAAAACTGAGTTGAGTGCAGATTCTGCTGGTGGAACTGGACATTTGAATCGTCACTTCAAAGCATGTTTGAAGAAGGTAGGGCAAACTATTGGTGGAGGTGTGCAAACCCAATTGAACTTCGCTGCCGATAGCACTATAAGTGCATGGGTTTACAACCCACAGGTAGCACGTGAAAAAATTATCAATTACATCGTCTCTGAAGACTTACCTATTATGATTAGTGAAAGCCAAAATTTTAAGAATTTGATTCAGCGTGCTTTCTGTCCATAGTACCAATCTGTTAGTAGACTACTACAAAATATGATTTGATGTCGTTGTACCAAAAAAATTTGCTGTACTTAAAGAAAATTTTAAGAATGTTCAATTTTCATTTGCTTTAACTTCTGATATATGGACATCATCACACCAAAAGACTAGTTATATTTCTGTTGTTGCCCACTATTTGGATAATTCATATTGTCTGACCAAGTGTGTTATTAGTTTTAGAGTAATGAATGATTCACATACTGGTACTGCCATTGCTAATCATATTCTAGAGGTGGTAAATGATTTTGAGATAAAGAATAAAATTCTCTCTATTACTCTTGATAATGCTTCCTCAAATACAAATGCAATTGAATTTCTTACCCCTCAACTGCAGTCATACATTGCTGGTTATGTTATTCACCAAAGGTGTGTGTGCCATATCATAAACTTGGTTGTTCAGGATGACATAACAGTTGTAAGTAAATTTTTGGAGAACATTCGTGCTGCTATTCGATTCATAACTAGTACCCCTCAAATGGTTACAAAGTTTGCTAAGTACTGCAAAGCAAATAGTATGAAACCTAGGAAATTTGGCCTTGATATGAAGATTATATGGAATTCAACCTACCTAATGCTTAAGAAACTAGAAGGATATGAAAAAATTATTACTATTTTTGTGAATGCTAATTCTCAGGATCTTGTTTTGGTGCTAACTGAGGCTGATTGGTATATTGTGAGACATTTTAGAGAGTTTCTAATGCCCTTTTATGCAGCAACAAATGTTCTATCGGGTGTTTATTATCCAACTTCTTGTTTAGTGATTGATTACATTTGGTTAATTGCTGAATCATTTTCTAGACATAAATCTGATTCCCTCCTTAGAACTGTTGTTGCCCCAATGGAGGTAAAATTTCTGAAATACTTTGATAGAATATCTCATATATATTGCTTTGCAACTATTTTGGATCCTCATAAGAAACTTGATGGTTTACAGACTGCCTTGGAAGGAATTGGTGACTTGCTAGATATGGATTACTCAGATGCTTTTAATCATGTAAAAGATGAAATATTTCGTGTGTTTGGCTTTTACTATAACAAATATGGTGAAAATGAGGTTTCAGGTACTTTGACTGAGCCTGACACAGAAACTTCATTGACAGCCCACTTATGGAAGAGGTCCAAAGGAAAAGAAACTGCTACGTCATCAGTAAGTCAAAGGTGGAATCCTAATGTTGAATTAAATCATTATCTGTCTACTAACTTTGCAGCCACTGACCGCACCTTAAAGGGTGATAAGGTAAAGTTACTTGAAAGGTGGAGGGAACATAAGTACAGTTTTCTAGTATTGTCTCATTTTGCTAGAGATATTCTTCTTGTTCCTATTTTCATGGTTTCGTCTGAAGCAACATTCAGCATGGTGGGGAGAATAATTGAAGAAAGGAGGTCTTCTCTGGCACCTGAGACAGTGGAGGCAACAACTTGCCTTAAAGATTGGAAGAGAGCAGATGATCGAAAGCAACATCAACTGGAAGATCCTGAGATTGAACAAGCTTTTACTGATTTTAGCAATGATTAGTCATTAGTGTTACCTTTTTTATCTAATTCATGGTTGAATGTTATTGTAATATGGACTGGACATTAAGACTTGTGAACATTAATACTTATGCCGATCTGTACTCTTTTCCTTACAGAGGGAGCCCCTCACTGGGGTGTAAGGTTTTTAATGAGGCAGATCGAGGAATAAAATTTAGTTTCCCTCAAATCTTGTTGTGTTCACGAATTTAGTAAATGATGATGACTTGTAGTGATCTCTAGTGCTCAAATCTTATTGCGTTCACTGATTGCGTGCCATGCCTGGGCCAGCACGGACCGATGGAAGCCCATCGTGCTTTAGGGCCGTGTTGGGCCTTACTTCAACCCAGCTGGCCCGGTAAGGCACGACCCGATCCTATTTCGTGCTATCCTGGCCTGACTAACCTAGGCCCGAAGCATGGTGTGCTCGTGCCGGCACGACACGTCCCAAGTTACCGCACTAGTTTTTACCAAATTAATTCTTATAAAACCATTAAAAACCTGAGCGCTTGACCATCCATAGCAGAATCTAGTGGCCAGGAGAAACTGAAACAAACGGAGCCAGTTGCGTCTTCTCATGGCTCCGTTCTTTTTCGTCCTTTGGTGATTTGCTGACACCAACAGAGCAGACCTCCATATGTATTCCTTCTGCGATTAGCTCATTTAGAATACAAATTTCTTGGTCGAGCAAACCAGCACTCTGCTCAATTCTTGGTCCTTTTCTATGCCCCTTCTACGCTTAACTCTAATGGTTGTATGGTTGTGTCATGTTTATACATCTCATAATCTTTATTTATAATTGACTTTTTGAGATATGATAAATGGTTGTATGAATGTATGATGTTAGAAAATTATCTAGTTGCGCCCATCAACTAAACACACGTGTTGTGGACCGATTTGAGCCGGTGGACGGTCCGGCCCTGAGGTCAGACGGTCCGCGCACGCGTAGAACAGATTAGGGTTCCGAGTTTTTCGTTGTGTTTGTTGATGAAAATCGCGGGATTTGCTCGGAGTTTTGTTGGTAACGGGTCCAGCCCCCCTCCTATATAAAAGCAGAGGATTACGGCCGTTTAGAGACAATCAATCGAACCCACAATCAATACAATTTACATTTATTCTTAGGAGTAGTTCTAGTCTAGTTCTAGTTTAGCCTTCCAATCCCCAAATTCTCCGCCTCTCCTCGACTCTATGTCGATTAGAGGAGTCTAGGTCGGTCTACCCGAGCCTAGACACCACCTAGGATCTCTCCTCCCCGACGGGGTCCCTCCCGGGAGCGAGATCCAGGCGCCGCCGGCGATCCTCCGTAGCCCCTGCGCACGCACGAACCGTCCGGCCCTAGGGCACGGACCATCCGACCGTCAGGCAGGGAACTCTAGCCCCTGCGCCAGGTCGTGGACCGTCCGGCCCTGTGCCGCGGACCGTTCGCGCCTAACCAGAGAGCATCGCCACGGACCCCACAGTTCTTGTTGAGTGTTTGGCGCTCCGAAAAGGCGTCAACATACTTTTTGGCGACTCCGCTGGGGACAACAAGTATAGACTCATCAAATCGGCCCTCAATGGCCGGTTCAAGGGATAGCTCTGATATTTCCCCAAGCAACATCATAGAGCCGACTTGGGAGACCTTGCCGGCTAACGAACAGCTCCAATTCGAGGAGCACAAGGAGCAGATGATCCAAGAGGCGAAAGCAAAGTTCTTGGTCAACTTCAAAGTGGACAGGAACAACAAGGTCGTCCGACATCGGGCGACGGATCCGGCTTCGCTCCGACCCACACCAGATATCCCCAATGTAAGTAATACAAACGAGCTACAATCTCTTAGAAATTATGTAGATGAACAGCGTGAACAAATGCAAAATATCATAGGGGGTATGCAAAACGATTATAGGAGACTAGTACATGCATTTGATAAATCTAATATCGCAAATTTTCCTTCGCACGAGGTTGAATTAGGGGGTAACACACGTAATACATCGGTTATAGGTTGTCGCGTCTAGTCACAACCCCTTTATGGGATGCCGATGGACACATACCCTGAGCAACCGCAAACCAGCAGCAAATCAGCCGATCTGCACATGCCCGGATCGTCCGCACGTGAGCGCGGACCGTCCGGGCCAGCCACAGTCGGGCCCATTTTTAATGAGTTACCAACAAATGTACCCGAGCCACATTGTTTAGCGCAAAATTCAAACTACCCAGTCGAACGGTCCGCATACCACGACGGACGGTCCGCATATAATCACGGACGGTCCGGGCCAATGTCCGGACATTCCGCGTATGACCTTTTTGAGGAGGATTGTTACCCGAATCCTCACCCGTCCCAGCAACACTTCCCATCACACTATGCGATGCATCAGCCTAATAATACAAAATAGCCCAGGAAAGCTTTCCGGCCCCGCCTAGAAGGCCGGAAAGGAATGACCAATCCTATGAGCCATATAGGGCAAACGGCAGTGCACCACATAGCTCAAACCAATAGGGGAAAGACAATATGCCAATATCCAGCCAACCCCACCCATATTTGACCAGAGAGCCAGTGGTCTCGCACCGGCTGCCATTGATATAGTGAGGGAGGAAATAGCTGGGGTGTTCCGAGATAAGCTCGGAGTAAGCATGATCCCTGGGGGCTGTAAGGAAAATGGACCCTAGGCTATTTGGCTAATTGAGTTTTGGTGTTTGATGAACAACACAATTCGTGAACTAATAAGTTTTCTAGTGTTTATGTTTGTAGTTCACAGGATGCAAGACTTACTTGGACTAAGGAATTGAGGAAAGCAACACCTCAAAAGAAGACATTAAGAAGATCCAAGAAGAGTCCAAGTGTGCTGCTGCGGACTGTCTATGCGAAGGCGCACTAGACTGTCCGGTGGCACACCGGACTGTCCGGTGCCCACACGCTGGACTGTCCGGTGCACCAGGGAACTCCAGCCCAACGGCCGAAACGCTGCGGACTGTCAGAGCAGGTGACCGTGTACCGGAGGGAACGAGGCTCGCGGCGTTTCGGCCGGAAGCTCGATAGTGAAGACGACGGGGAGCGTCCGAGAGGAGCCGGAAGCGGAGCACCACTTGCGCATGGAGAAGGCCCGCAGCTCTCTACGGAGTTACTCGACCGTGGTGCTTGGCCCTCGCGTGGGCTTCCCTTTGCGTAGGGGCGCCAACGAGGATTAGTCGGGACCTTGCGTGGTTCCGGATACCTCGGTAAAAATACCGGCGTCATCCATGAGAGTTTGCTTCTCTACTTTGCTCTTTAAGTTTCCGCATTTATATTAAGCATTTAAGTTTCAATCTTGTATTCATACTTATCTAGTGTAGATTGAAACTTAGCCTTTGCGGTAGAGATAGCAACACTTAGACAAAACCTAGTTTGCTCGTTCTAGTTTGATTATTTGCATAGGTTTTGCTCTAGGGATTTATTTGTGGCCTAGTTTAGTGAAATTTTTAGAAGTCCTAATTCCCCCCCCCCTCTTAGGCGTCACTCGTTTCCTACAAGTGGTATCAAAGCCCGGTTTGGCTCATTTGAAACGCTTTAGCTTCACCGCTAAAAGAGCCGACGCTTTTTAGAGGAAGGGATGGATACCCATAGGCCACCACACTTCGACGGCACTAACTTCCCATATTATAGTGCTAGAATGGCTTGTTACCTAGAGGCCGTTGATCTAGGTGTTTGGAGAGTCACTCGTGATGGGATGAAACCCCTCAAGAATCCCAAGAAACCCACCACGAGTGAGGAAAAAGAAATTCATTTAAATGCTAGAGCCAAAAATTGCTTGTATGAATCTCTTAGCATGGATATTTTTAATCAAGTATTTACCTTGAAAACTGCTAATGAGATTTGGCTAAAATTGCATAAGCTCCATGACGGCACATCCAATGTCCGTGAGCAAAAACATTGCCTAGTCTTAAATGAGTATAATTCCTTTGCTATGAAAGATGATGAGCTTGTTAGAGACATGTATTCTCGTTTGAATCTAATTATCAATGAGCTCAATTCTATTGGCATTAATAAGCTAGGTGATGCAGACATTGTGAGGAAGATTATCTCCCTGCTACCACAACAAAGATATGGGAGCATCATCACCATCCTTCACAACATGGAGGACTTGAGCAACATGACCCCGACCATTGTGATTGGGAAAATCGCGACTTTTGATATGTCGCGAAAAATGAGTCGGGGAGAGGAGCCAACTTCCTCAAGGCCATATGCTTTTGCATGTGATGAAAGGAAGGGCAAAAAGAAGGCTCCCACTCCAAGTTCCTCAAGTGAAGAAGAGGAAGAAGAAGAAAGTGATGATGATGAAGATAATCAACCATGCACATCATCCTCCAAGGACGAAGAAACAATCTGACGCGTCGGAAAGGTAATGAGGATGATCCGTAAGATTAATCTAATGGGTGTGCCCCTGCAGGTCAAGGATCTTCTCTTTAACATTGACAGGAAAAAGCAAAGGAAGAGAGGATGCTTCGCATGTGGGGAGAAGGGCCACTTCAGGGACAACTGTCCAAATATGGCCAAACCCAAAAAGGAGAGGAGCAAAGGCAAGGCGCTAACAAGTGTTAGAACTTGGGATGATTCTTCAAGTGAAGATGAACCTCCAAGGACGCGCAGCCACCGGTCCTCATCACGCTCATCACGGTCATCACACAAATGCCTTATGGCAAGAGGTAACAAGAGCATTCCATCCTCTAGTGATGAAAGTAGTAGTGATGATGAAGGTGAGGGAAAGCCCTCTCTAGATGAGCTTGCGGAAGTCGTAGAATTTTTCCAGGATGTCTGCACTAAACAAAAACTCAACTTAAAACCTTGAAAAATAAGTTGGTTAGCTCTCAAAATGATTACAAAGGTTTGCTAGAAAAATTTGAAACTTTTGCAAACTTAAATAGTGAGCTATCAACTAAAATTGAGCTATTAGAATCTAGTGCTCCATCCACTGCTACCGATGATGGTCTCATTAAAAAGAATGAAAAACTTAAGGCTAAGTTAGCTAGCTCCCAAGAAGCTATTGAAAATTTGCTAGAGAAAATGGAAATTCTTAGCATACACAATAATGAGCTAACTACTAAGCTAGAAAACATTGGTAGCACCCCAGCAACATCTTTAGTTGAAACACCTGAAATAATTAAGAAAGATGCTTCTACTTCCTGCTTTGATTTAATTGATGATTCTAACTCCTGCAACCAAGTTGTTGTTGAGAATATTGTTGTAGAAACATGTTTGGATGAGGTTGCAAAGGAAAATAAATAATTAAAGCAAGAAGTGGCTCGCCTTGGAAAGGCTTTATATGACAAGAAAGGCAAAGCCAAACAAATCCGGCCTCCACAGGATAACACCACTGCGGGAGTGAACAAGCCTATGGAGGGAGAAACTGTGATTTGTAGGCTATGCCACATGGAAGGCCACAAGTCTTTCCAATGCAAGGCGATGACCCCGGATAAGCAAAGGCAAAAGCTCAAGCAAAAGCCATCAAGCAAAATCTCCAATACCTACATCAAAAAGGTGAACAAAAAGGATGCTACACCATATTTGATCAAGAAGAAAAAGAATGGAAAGGTGATAGCAATCAAGGCCAACAAGCAAGCCAACAAAGGAAAGGGGGCCAAACGCATCTGGGTGCCAAAGGAAATAATTTCAACCATGAAAAGCACCAAGAAGGTTTGGATCCCGAAAGGGAAGTGAGTGGACCAAAGGTCTTCGGAAAATTTGGAGACTTGGCAAAGTTGGGATGTATATCATGGGATACATCATATTGGATCAAGTTTATTGCCAAGTGGGTTAGTGAAAATTTTGGACCCAAATTTCCCACCCATGACTAAGGTAACTAGTTTTATTGTATCTCCTGTTTTTAGATATGCGTATTTATTTACCTTTTATCTAGTTTACTTTTCTTACCTAGTATTACATTTGTCATTTACTTTTGTTTAAAATCATGCATACTAGGTAAATCACATGGTAGGATTGCTTGCTTTCAATTCATATACTTAAGCAAACCTACATGGTTTAAAATGTTTAGTTAAAAGCACGGCACATAGCTTCTATATCACTCCATAGTAAATGATGCATCAATTGAAAATTTTGATTTCTACAAGTTGTATCATTTAACTTATATGTGCCAAAGTTTGGATTATAGATAATTTGCCCCTCTTGATATCAAATCAAAGTGCATGTCTCCTACAAGTATTCAAAACTTGTATGCACACCTTTAGGGGGAGGTTACTCTATAATCTAACACTTTGAGACTAACACCTTTTCAAGTCTATTTCATGTGATAGTCTCATTGTAAGGAAAATGATGTCCCCGGAGAAAGACAACAATCTTCCACTGCAAAATCTCCAAGAAGTCTCATGTCTCTCAAGCTCGCCATTGACTTTCAATTGGTATCTTTTGAGACTACATCTAGTATCATTTACATGTCTTCTCCAATATTTGATTAGACTATATTTCATATCATATGCTTCCATGTTGCTAAAAATGCATAAGTACTTAACTCATATTCTGTTACCTATGCATAAGGGAAGTTAGTCTTTTCAAATCATGTCTTGCACCTCTAATTTTCACATGCTTTTTCCTAAGTAGAGGATCTCTGTCAGGGGGAGTATTTCTTCATCTCTAAAAAAGGGGAGAAAATTCTTTCTAAAGAGAACACTTGTTTTATGGGGAGTAATCCTTTCAACTGATATCATTCATGTGGTTTAATTTAGTATTCTTCAAGTGGTATCATCTGATAAAATTCTTAATGAGGGCAAGCTTTTATTTACTTCCTACATGCTTTTAATGTCTTCCTTTTCGGTGGTTGATGCCAAAGGGGGAGAAGTTTAGGGACCAAAGCAATGAAAACTATATCAAACACCAAACACCAACAATTTAAAATTTTATATCTACAAATGGTTTTTCAAGTGGTTTTGGTTATTTGGTCCTAAAATAGGAATTAAGTGAATTATGGAGTTACGGGGAGGCTTAAGTCCATAATTTCACATTATGGGGACAAACATGCATCCTAGCAAGTAGATTGCATATTTTCATTCAAATACTTGTATTATTTGCTTGCTTTGGTTGTATTGTCATCAATCACCAAAAAGGGGGAGATTGTAAGGAAAATGGACCCCAGGCCATTTGGCTAATTGAGTTTTGGTGTTTGATGAACAACACAATCCATGAACTAATAAGGTTTCTAGTGTTTATGTTTGTAGTTCACAGGATGCAAGACTTACTTGGACTAAAGAATTGAGGAAAGCAACACCTCAAAAGAAGACATTAAGAAGATGTAAGAAGAGTCCAAGTGTGCTGCTGCGAACTGTCTGTGCGAAGGCGCACCGGACTGTGCGGTGGCACACCGGACTGTCCGGTGCCCACACGCCGGACTGTCCGGTGCACCAGGGAACTCCAGCCCAACAGCTAGTTCCAGGTGGCACTTGGAGAGAAGACCACCGGACTGTCCGGTGTGAGCACCAGACTGTCCGGTGTGAAAAGCCTGCGGCGCCAACGGTCACCTGCTCTGACAGAGCAACGGCTAGGCGCACCGCACAGGCTACAGTGCGCTCTCCGGTACACCACCGGACTGCCGGTGTGCCGCAGAGAACTGCAGCTTTTCTCCAATAGCTAGAATTGTGTTGGGGGCTATAAATACACTCCCAACCGGCCATTTGAAGGTGTGGGAGTCCAAGCAACATACCAAGGCATATAGTGCACATTTCCAAGAGCTCAAACACCCAAGTGCTTAATAGAATCACTCGGTGATTAGCGTAGGTGCTTTGCGAAGTGCTTAGGTTAGTTAGACCGCTTTAGCGCTTGCTCTAGGTGAACCCTAGTTAGTTGAGTGAGTTTTGTAAAACCACACAACCCCTCGGCTCTTGCGTGAGTCGTTGTAATTGTACCGAGTGGGGCGAGAGTCTTGCGAGACCGTGACAACCGCGTTTGTGTCACGGCCACCACCGTGTACCGGAGGGAACGAGGCCCGCGGCGTTTCGGCCGGAAGCTCGATAGTGGAGACGGCGGGGAGCATCCGAGAGGAGCTGGAAGAGGAGCACCACTTGCGCGTGGAGAAGGCCCGCGGCTCTCTACGGAGTTACTCGACCGTGGTGCTTCGCCCTCGCGTGGGCTTCCCTTTGCGTAGGGGCACCAACGAGGATTAGTTGGGACCTTGCGTGGTTCCAAATACCTCAGTAAAAATACCAGCGTCATCCACGAGAGTTTGCATCTCTACTTTGCTCTTTAAGTTTCCGCATTTATATTAAGCATTTAAGTTTCAATCTTGTATTCATACTTATCTAGTGTAGATTGAAACTTAGTCTTTGCGGTAGAGATAGCAACACTTAGACAAAACCTAGTTTGCTCGTTCTAGTTTGATTATTTGCATAGGTTTTGCTCTAGGGATTTATTTGTGGCCTAGTTTAGTGAAAGTTTTAGAAGTCCTAATTCACCCCCACCTCTTAGGCGTCACCCGTTTCCTACAGGGGCAATCATATCGAAAACCTTATGACAGCCGATTTGATCACCACCCATACCCACAGGGAACCAGGATACCTAGGGCTGGGCATTCGGTTTTTTTTGAAATTTCGGTTCGGTTTTTCGGTTTTAAAAAACTTCGGTTTTCTAGACATTAGAAACCAATCGGTTTTCTAGAAAATGAAAACCGAGAACTTTGGTTTCGGTTTTTTACTTTGGTTTTTCGGTAAAAACCGAATACCAAACTTATACTCAAGACAACACATACAACAAGTTTATATGATAGATTACACATAATTTTAAAAAGTAAAAATTATATAGGTACAAATATTTAGAGATACATCATACATCACATATAAATAAGTGAATAACAATTTAATTGCTTCACACATTTAGTTCACATAATCAAAAAGTCAAATTTTAGAATTGATAAAGTTTGGTATTCGGTTTTTTTTGGTATTTCGGTTCGGTATACGGTGAAAACCGATTACGATACCGAAAACCGAACTTCTGAGATACAAAAAACGAAACTGAACCGAACTACCGAAAAAACCGAAATTTCGGTTCGGTTCGGTTTTTGGTTTATGGTAAAAAAGTGCCCACCCCTAAGGATACCCGAATTCTCAAAATTTTCGGGTGACCAGGGAAAGAGCACGCGCGAACACATAGGCCAGTTCCTAGCACAATTAGGAGAATTGGCCGACACAGAAGCATTTTGCGTACGTTTATTTTCATTATCTTTAACAGGAACCGCGTTCGCATGGTATGCCACTTTACCTCCTAATTCTATTTCGTCATGGGGGGATTTAGAACAAAAATTCCATGATCACTTTTTCTCTAGTGACTATGAGTTAGATTTGGTAGACCTAGTGGCCTTGCGATAGGGGAAGGACGAATTGGTTAATGACTATATCCGGAAATTTTGAGATACCAGAAATCGATGCTTCCAAATTCATTTAGCAGAAAAAACAATTAGCAGGATTAGCCTTTAATGGTCTGCGATATTACTTAAAAAGAAAGATTAGAAAGCATCCAATTTTTTACGCTAGCACAGTTACACCAAAGAGCTTTGGCCTGTGAAAGTCGAAGCAAAGAAACTGCTAAAACAATTCGTCACAATGTGCATATAGTAGAGTGCGACCTAAGTAGCTCTGATGACGAATCAACGGAAGTGTATGTTGCTGAAATGGTTTGGCCAAAGTAGGCCAAATCTTTGGCTTGTTCCTCCCTATAGCCGGTTCAAAAGAAACGGCAAGAGGAGGTTAAATTTACATTTAATGTTGGTAAATGTGATAAAATATTTGATGAATTACTCAAAAATGGCAAAATTAAAATAAATCGCACTGTTCCATCCGCTGACGAGCTAAAGCGTCGTGCATACTGCAAGTGGCATAACTCATTTTCTCATGCCACTAATGATTGTAATGTGTTTCGACGACAGATTCAATCGGCCATTAACGAGGGGCGATTGAAATTTCAGGAAATGCAAGTGGATACAGAGCCCTTTCCAATGAACATGATCAACATCGAGGGCAAGAAAGTCCTGGTTCGGCCAGACACAGCCGATAAAGGCAAAGGCAAGGAGATAGTCATCGGCAATGCAAGAGAGGCCGATGAGCATCATAAAATTTCTTGCAGGAAAGTGGTGGCAGAGAAGACTCCTGTTGGAGGGGAAACTCTTAAGGTGACCATCATGACCTCCGGCACTGGGGGGCAAGCACGGACCAAGGAGCAGGAACCCATGCTGCGCACCGTGGACGGTCCGACACACAGGCGTGGACGGTCCGGGACCCCGCCGAACGGTCCGAAGAATTCCAACGAACGGTCCGGCCGTGCTCAAGACTCACAACGGCCACGTACTTTCAAACCACGACGACCAGAGATAGGTACATGGAAAACAAATACATTCAAGGCAGCTGGTCGGTTGGTCAAAACCGGTCCGACTTTCGATCAATTATTGTCTAAATACGTAAAAAAGAAGGCCGGCCCCAGTGACCAGCCAACAAAGCGACCCCGCTCACCCATTCATGAGCAACATCAGGTCATGCCGATTGGACCACCCCACCAATCGGGAGAAATGAAAGGTCATACCATACAATTGAGACCTAACATACCTACATGGACACCTCCACCCCCTTATCCGCCTATGCCATATCCATACACATATTTACCTCCACCATATGTCCCAAATCAAATGTGGAGCATGCCACCATATCCATTTGGGATGCCATAGTACCCCGCTTAGGGGGCACCCCAAACATCTGTATTCAACAGGTTGGCACCTTCAGTACAAGAACGATTGAGCGTCGCTCAATCCGGTCACCAGGCACAGGCCCAACAAGAGTGCCGGAGTACTCGGCCTCAAAGGCCGACCAATTCGGCAGGGGGGCATATGCCTGCAGCGACAAAAAGAACAACAAAAAAGGATATCATTAAAATAGGTACTGCAGAGGTCATCGTACAAGAAGATAATGAAGGGCTGATGATTTTTGGGGAATCAGCCAACACGACCAAAAAAGAAGATACGACTACCATCAAAGCAGCCAATCCAAAATACTTCATGCCTTGATGGTGCCCAGCGGGATTGACACGGTCCCAAAAGCGAAATTACAATGCCTAAGAGCAAAAGAAAACCAGGAAAAGGAGGCGGAAAAGATATTCAATAATACACATCCACAATACCTGCCACCGCAAAAGAAATGGAGACCAAAGGCCATTGAGGAAAAACAAATGGCTATAGAAATAGAAAATAAAACAACACTTGTGCAGCACCCTATAGGTATGGAAGACAGCCTGGCTAACAAGGCTGGACAATCTGCACCAGGCGCGGACCATCCGACCCC
This sequence comes from Zea luxurians, assembly GCA_029449295.1. NCBI lineage: Eukaryota > Viridiplantae > Streptophyta > Magnoliopsida > Poales > Poaceae > Zea > Zea luxurians. The sequence goes on along the minus strand of JAOPSE010000041.1, from coordinate 9,513,628 downwards.
TGAGTCCGGACCGTTAGCGCCACGCCAGGATGACTCCGACAACGCACCAACACCAATGGAGGAGGACAACCTACTGGGCGAAGACCTAGTCGACTACGAGGCTTCTCCAGAGCGCCCAGGTATGGATGTAAATATTATTACATTTTTCGCCGATTGTACTATTGTCGGTGACGATGAACCTGTTGTTGCCCAGTTTGATTTTGGTCCTAAAGAAGCCACCTTTACTAAACCAAAGGAATCGGTAAATCATTTAAAGCCGCTCTTCGTGCGCGGTCACATTGATGGGATACCGATTGCTAAAATGTTGGTAGATGGAGGGGCGGCTATAAATCTAATGCCTTATTCATTATATAGAAAATTAGGTAAACAAGATGACGAACTTGTCAAGACCAACATGACCCTTAGTGGTGTTGGAAATGATAGTTCGATCAAAGCCAGGGGAGTCACGTCCGTTGAATTAACCATCGGGACTAAGACCCTTGCTGCTGCATTCTTCGTCGCTGATGTAGAAGGAAATTACAGTCTAATCTTAGGTAGAGATTGGATTCATGCCAACCAATGTATACCTTCTACATTACATCAAATGTTAATACAATGGGTAGGCGATGACATAGAACAAGTACATGCTGATGTATCGGCCTGTATCGCTGTGGCCGATGCCCCTGTACTCTGGACTTATGAGACTGCTACATGTCTCACAGGAGTAGATTTTTCTGATTATTAGTTCATAAGTGTAGATAAGAAAGGTTTCATTCCTGTAATGCTAGAGCCGATGGAGAATCGACTAAATCCTAAATAAATTTTAAATGATGAATCCACGCAAAATTCATGAGTCCTTGGTCACGGACAGTTAGGCTTCTGAGGCCGAATGGTCTAGTCTTTCACAAAACGGTTCGGTCTTTAAGGTCGAACATCTACCACAGTATAAAAACAGTATCACGGATGATCCGGCCCCCGAGACCGGAGAGTCCGCTATCACACAAAGATCGTCTGATTCCTCTGGGGGAGACATGATAGAGGAATTCAGAGATCTCGATAAACTAGGACAGGGGTTTACATCGGCTGATCCTTTGGAGGAGATCGACATAGGAGATGGTAAAACTCCAAGGCCGACTTTTATAAATAAGACCCTGGAGACCGATTCTAGAAGTGAGATGATCGGTCTATTGAAGGAATATTCAGATTGCTTTACTTGGAATTACACTGAGATGCCGGGACTAAGCCGAGAGATCGTAGAGCATCGACTGCCCATTAAGTCCGGTTTCAGACCTTTTAAGCAGAAAGCTAGAACTTTTCATCCAGATCTTCTCCCACGAATCAAGGATGAAATCCACCGGCTACTAGAAGCTAATTTTATTATGCCTTGCAGATACGCAGAGTGGGTCTCTAATATTGTGCCGATGGAGAAGAAGGACTCAGGTAAGCTTAGAGTATCCATTGATTTTCGCAATTTAAATAGAGCAACCCCTAAAGATGAGTATCCCATGCCCATAGCCGACACATTAATCAATAATGCATCAGTAAATAGAATTATTAGCTTTCTTGATGGTAATGCCAGATATAATCAGATTTTTATGGCCGAAGAAGATGCGTCTAAAACGGCCTTTATATGTCCAGGCTTCATTGGCTTATTTGAGTGGGTTGTCATGATATTTGGTCTAAAAATGCTGGTGCTACTTATCAGAGGGATATGAATTTGATCTTTCACGAGCTGTTAGGAAACACTGTGGAAGTCTACATTGATGATATTATAGTAAAATCGGCTGAGTTTAGTTCTCATTTAGCTGATTTGCGCAAAGCTTTTGATAAGATGCGTCGGTATGGTTTGAAAATGAACCCACATAAGTGTGCTTTTGGAGTGTCGGCTGGTAAGTTTTTAGGATTTGTCATCCATGAACATGGTATAGAGGTAGACCCTGATCGAATCAAGTATGTTCGGAATGTGGGGCCTCCGACTTGTAAGGTCGAAGTGCAGAAGTTTCTCGGCAAGGTGAATTATTTACGAAGGTTTATTTCTGACCTAGCCGGGAAGATTGATGCCTTCACCCCTATCCTTCGGCTTAAGAATGCTGTTGAATTCACTTGGGGGGCAGAGCAGCAAGAAGCATTTGATCTCATTAAAAAATACTTGTCTTTGGCTCCCGTGCTAAAAGCACCACAAGTAGGAGTACCATTCAGATTATACATTGCAGCTGAAGATAAGGTCATTGGGGCTGTTCTGACATAAGAAACTGAAGGAAAGGAGCATGTGGTGACATATCTAAGTCGGAGGTTGGTGGATGCTGAAACAAGGTACACTTTTATTGAAAGGTTATGCTTATGCTTGTTTTATACATGCACCAAGTGTAGATGTTATTTACTGTCTAGTCATTCAACTATTTCTGGTCAAGCCGATGTAATCAAATACATGTTGCATAACCCAATTATGAGTGGTAGAATTGGTAAGTGGGCTTATGCACTTATAGAATATGATTTGGCCTATGAACCATTGAAATCTATGAAAGGCCAGGTCGTAGCGGATTTTATTGTAGAACATCGGATTAATGATACTCATAAACTAGACATGTCATACCTCACTATTTCTTCTTGGACTGTATATTTTGATGGATTGATTTGCAATGAAGGGCAAGGAATTGGCATCGTACTTGTTTCACCAAGTAATGTCTCCTTCGACTTTTCTAGCCGATTGAAAACTTATTACACTAATAATCAAGCCGAATATGAGGCCCTTTTGTTCGGCTTGGAACTTTTAAATTGTATGGGAGTAAAACATGTGAGGGCGTTTGGTGATTCTCAGCTGGTCGTCCAACAGGTGTTAGAAGAATATCAATGTTTTGATGGTACTCTAAATAGTTACCTTGAAAAATGTTGGAGCATAATCCATTCTTTTGCCGAATTCAGTATTCGACATATCTCTAGAGTTGAGAATCATAGAGCTAACAATTTGGCACAAGATGCATCAGGTTATCGGATAAAGCGAGGGAGATTTCACAACACTGAAAATCTGATAACCGGTGCAGGGCCAGTTCCCCAGGTCGCGGACCGTCCGCGTGAAGACGCCGGACCGTCCGGGGTTAGCAGGAAAGTTCTCCTAATCGATTCGGCTGATAATGAAGCCGATGCAAGTGATTGGAGGACACCCATAACTAATTATTTACGAAATCCCAATGTCAGGACAGATAAGAACATTCGGCGTACAGCTTTCAAGTATGTTTTGATGAGTGATGAACTCTACCGCCGAACAGTCAATGACTTCCTGCTTAAGTGCTTGGGCCCAGATGATGCTATATTAGCTATGGCCGAAGTACATGAAGGAATTTGTGGTACCCATCAATCGGCTCCAAAGATGAAGTGGTTGTTGCGAAGGTCTGAGTTTTATTGGCCTAGCATGATAGCTGATTGTTTCAAGTACTACAAGGGTTGTCAAGTGTGTCAAAAATTCGGCGACCTACAGTTGGTCCCTGCAGCCGAATTACATCCTATCATCAAGCCTTGGTGAAAGGGAAATGTGCTCTTGGGCCATTTCTAAGTATTTTGGTGATCAAGTGCCAACACAAATAGTTTAATGTGAAACTATGCCAAATGGTGGAAGGAGTGCAAAGTCAACACAAAGGTATGATTCTAGACTTAGTACATTGGTTTTTGTGTACTAACATATTTGTCTAAGTGCTAGAATCAGAGAAAATTCAATTGGAAAAGACTTGGCTCGAGCAGCCAAGACTCTGCTCAGTCTGGGTGCACCGGACTGTCCGGTGGTGCACCGGACAGTGTCCGGTGCGCCAGGCTGGCGTCTGATCAACTGGCTGCTCTCGGGTCTCGACGGCGGCGTACGACTATAAATCACCGGACTGACCGGTGGTGCACCGGACAGTGTCCGGTGAGTCGGCTGCGGTGAAGTTGCCGCTCTCGGGAACCAAGTCAACAGCGTACGACTATAATTCACCGGACTGTCCGGTGAGCCAACGGTCGGGTGCGCCAATGGTCGGCCACGCAATCCGTGCGTGACGCGTGGCCGAGCCAATGGTCTGATGGGAGCACCGGGCTGTCCGGTGTGCACCGGACAGTGTCCGGTGCGCCAACGGCTCCAAGTCTTCAACGGTCGGCTGCGCCAGAATAGGAAAGAAATCCGCACCGGACAGTGTCCGGTGGTGCACCGGACTGTCCGGTGCGCCAGTCGACAGAAGGCAAGAATTGCCTTCCTGGATTGCTCTCAACGGCTCCTAGCTGCCTTGGGGCTATAAAAGGGACCCCTAGGCGCATGGAGGAGTACACCAAGCATCCCTTGAGCATTCCTAAGCACCAAGACTTCATTTCCGCGCATTCGATTCTTTGTGATAGCAACTAGAGCTCCATTTGAGTAGAGAACTCTTCGAGTTGTGTTGAGAGCTCGTGTTGTGACTTGTGTGCGTATTGTTGCTCTGATTTTGTGTCTTGTGTGTGTTGCTCATCCCATCCTTACTTCCGTGATTCTTTGTGATAATCAAATTGTAAGGGCGAGAGGCTCCAAGTTGTGGAGATTCCTCGCAAGTGGGATATAGTGAAACGAAAGCAAAACACTGTGGTATTCAAGTGGGTCTTTGGACCGCTTGAAAGGGGTTGAGTGCAACCCTCGTCCGTTGGGACGCCACAACGTGGAGTAGGCAAGTGTTGGACTTGGCCGAACCACGGGATAAACCACTGTGCCTCTCTGTGTTGATCTCTTTGTAGTTATTGTGTTTTGCAAGAACTCATCTCTAGCCACTTGGCTTCATTGCGCTAACACTTAATCAAGTTTGTGGCTTTGAGTTTAAGTTTTTACAGGATCACCTATTCACCCCCCCTCTAGGTGCTCTCACTTGGCCTTTCAGAGGATGGAGATTAGACTTTATTGGAGAAATTCATCCTTCATCATCAAAGGGGCATCGGTTCGTGTTAGTTGCCACTGACTACTTTACCAAATGGACTGAAGCCGTTGCTCTAAAGAACATGACACACAAGGAAGTAATTGAGTTTATAACTGAGCATATTATTCATAGATTCGGCATTCCCCAGACCTTGACTACAGATCAAGGATCTTCTTTTATGTTAAAGGAGGTACGTGAATTTGCTGAATTATATAGAATTAAGTTGCTTAATTCATCTCCATATTATGCTCAGGCTAATGGACAGGCCGAGTCTAGTAACAGGACATTGATTAACTTGATAAAAAAGAAGATATCTGATAATCCTAAGCATTGGCACAAAATTTTATCCGAAGCTTTATGGGCTCATAGAATATCTAAACATAGTGCTACTAAAGTATCTCCTTTTGAGCTTGTCTATGGGCAGGAAGCAGTGTTGCCTGTGGAAATAAGTTTGAATGCTGTCAGGTTCGCCAGGCAAAATGATATAACCGTCACTGATTATTATAATTCAATGATGGATAATATTGATGAGGTGACCGACAAGAGAGTGATAGCTTTGGGAGCAATAGAAAAGGACAAGATCATGGTAGCCAGGGCCTACTACAAGAAGGTCAAAGCAAAATCATTTCAAGTAGGGGACCTGGTGTGGAAGACCATCCTGCCTCTAAGGAATAAAGACCAGAAGTTTGGGAAATGGTCGCCAAGCTGGGAGGGTCCTTACAAAGTAAAACAGGTAATGTCTGGTAACGCCTATTTACTACAAACATTACAAGGCAAGGATTTACCCAAGGCTTTGAATGGGCGTTTCCTCAAACAATATCATCCTAGTATGTGGCAAGATGCCTAAGAAAACCGATGTAATCACATCGAGTTAGTTGCTTTTGGTTTGCTCAGCTCCACCAAAAGGCAGGGGGCATATGTTGGGCACTGATTTGAGCCAGCGGACGGTCCGGCCCTGAGGCCGGACGGTCCGCGCCTGTAGGCCGGACGGTCCGCGCACGCGCAGAACAGATTAGGGTTCCGAGTTTTTCGTTGTGTTTGTTGACGAAAATCGCGGGATTTGCTCGGAGTTTTGTTGGTAACGGGTCTAGCCCCCCTCCTCTATAAAAGCAGAGGATTACGGTCGATTAGAGACAATCAATAGAACACACAATCAATACAGTTTACATTTATTCTTAGGAGTAGTTCTAGTCTAGTTCTAGTTTAGCCTTCCAATCCCCAAATTCTCCGCCTCTCCTCGACTATATGTCGATTAGAGGAGTCTAGGTCGGTCTACCCGAGCCTAGACACCACCTAGGATTTCTCCTCCCCGACGGGGTCCCTCCCGGGAGCGAGATCCAGGCGTCGCCGGCGATCCTCCGTCGCCCCTGCGCACGCGCGGACCGTTCGGTCCTAGGGCGCGGACCGTCCGGCCGTCAGGCAGGGAACTCTAGCCCCTGCGCCAGGTCGCGGACCGTCCGGCCCTATGCCGTGGACCGTCCGCGCCTGACCAGAGAGCACCGCCACAGTTCTTGTTGAGTGTTTGGCGCTCCGAAAAGGCGTCAACAACACGATAGAGACGCTCCATTCTATTTCAATCTAGAATCAAACATAGAATTGAACATCTTCGTTCTACTCCACTCTAAAATCAAACAAAAAAAATAGAGTGACACTATTCTAACTGTCGAACACAGAATAGAGTCGTTCAGTTCTTAGAATCTGAATAGAGCCGCTCCATCCAAATAAACTCTGTAACCACGGTACCACACACACTATATAATCGATCGGAGCCAGCCGATATTCAGGCGGGTGTAGAAAGAGTATGCTGCATTTTAGCCATATAAACAAATGTTGTCAAAGATTTTGCAAGTTGCTGCGCTGCTAAAGAACAGACATTTTTTTTTACTTCTGGGTAATTCCTCCGAGAAATTGACGAACCACTTCGGTTTCATCGCAGAATTTAGGATCTTTTTTGACCATTTCATCGCGCATTTCGACGCCGTGCCCATGTGTTCCGTGCACCTACAACCCAAACCAGTCAAGACAGGCCACGTCGTATTCCGCCGCCCAGCAGTGCGAACGATAGTCCACCTCCACCAGTACTACCACCAACCAAAACCTCCACTCTTCCTCCCACCAAGTCACCAACCCGACGCAAAGCCGCCGGCTATCCCCGATGGCGACGGCGATGTCAGTTTCGGCGGTGTCCCCGCCCGCCGCGGCTGTCACGCGGCCGCGGACGATGGTCTGCGTGCCGGCGACGGCGCGGGCGCCGCGGGAGATGGCGGCGGAGCTGGCCGCCGCCGCGGCGCTCGGCGCCGACGTGGCGGAGCTTCGCCTCGACTGCCTCGCCGGGTTCACGCCGCGCAGGGACCTGCCCGTCATCCTCGCCAAGCCCCGCCCGCTCCCCGCCCTCGTCACCTACAGGTGAGTTCGTTTCGTCAGCGCCTGGTTTCCCTGCCACAGGGTTGGTGGGCGTGCGGGGGATTAGGTTCTTCCTTCTCGGAGACACCTTTTTGGCGCATTCCGGTTCCAGATTCGATAGGCAATTCCAGAGGTTTAGTTTAGATGTTTAGCATAATTCAGTGGAGCAAAATGGGGGCTAGTTTTGGTATCAACATTTAAACTCTTAGTGTTACTAAGCTAAGTGATTTTTGCTTGATTTTTGTTGCACAGGCCCAAGTGGGAAGGAGGCGAATACGAAGGCGATGACGAATCGCGGTTTGAGGCTCTGCTATTAGCAATGGAGCTGGGAGCTGAATATGTAGATGTCGAGCTTAAGGTTGGGTCCTTCCCTATTTTTCACTTCATCAAGTCAATAAATTTTTGGGTTTTTTAAGCTGGTGCCCTGAGTTTTGCTGGTGTCCTCATTTTTACCCTTAGTCGTGTTTTTTTCTTAGTTTTACCTCTATATTATTATTGCACTGCTGTTCTTTGTGGCTTATTGTCTAAGGATAAACCCAAGGCTTTAGGCTCCCACTTGAGTTGGGTCGAAGGAAGGGATAAACCGAGACAAGCCCTTCGACAAGCCCTTCTTGGTGGCTCAGTGTCGATGAATATAATCTTGTAATCTGGATGTAGTGCAATACTAGTTCATTAAGTATGTGAGAATTTGATATTCTTGCGACTTTCAACAGTAAGGGCGTCTCCAATGGTCTAGCTCAGGGAATCAATTTTTTAATCACTGAATAGTGCATAGTGCAGAAAAGCAAGAGACTAGCACGGACTCAAGACATAATCTTGCACATTTCACGATGTATCCATTTCTCACAGCGTGATTTTGAAGGTTGCTTGCTGTGGTCTCTTTGCCCTCCATATTTATCAGCTTAGAAATTAGATCTAGTGCTAGCTCATACTGTTGGAGACACCCTAAGTGACACTGCCACTGATTTGGATCCTTGTCAGAGCCGATCAATTGTGAAGCTTGATTAGTTATCATGTATCATTTACAATAATATTCTTCTCATAACCATGATAACTACTTGAAAAAAAGTAATGATATAAAATATGTACTACAATATTAGTAAAAGAAGCTCACTATTCATGTACTGGTAGTGTCAATTAGCCCTGTCCTTTAAATTAGTGAGGGTGAGTCTGGAGTTGATCACTGAATTGTATTGTGCAGGTGGCTGACAAATTTATGAAACTTATTTCTGGGAGGAAACCTGATAACTGTAAACTTATAGTTTCATCCCACAACTATGAGACCACTCCATCGTCCGAGGAACTTGCAAATTTGGTGGCTCAGATTCAAGCAACGGGGGCTGATATCGTGAAAATAGCTACAACCGCTACTGAAATTGTTGATGTGGCAAAAATGTTTCAAATACTTGTTCACTGCCAGGTGATTTAGCACCTGACTATTTTCAATTCTGCATATATGAATATTTGTTTGTGGAATTTCAGTTTGCATACCCTAGGAGTTTAGGCTATCTCACTATTCTTTATCGCTCCATGACATGTGATTTGTTGCCAATTTGGTGTCATATTATATTGTTTGTTGTCGACAAATACATACTATTCAAGTATTCATAACCTCCTAGAATTCTGCTACTTTGAGAAAAAAGCTTGTTAAGTAACATTTTTATCAATTGAGTTGTACTATAAAAAACTCGTCCGAGGAGGGAAAGATCGACTCCCGGTATTATATTAAGAAGAGACCGAAACATGGTCCTGGTTGAGAAAATCCCTGAACCCTGGCCCCTCATCACTAGCGGGCTGTCACCACCCACTCTGCAACGAGGAAATTTGTTTAACCAAGCCAGAAATTTGCCCTCGTTTGGGATCGAATCTAGGACCTGGAAGTGCTACTCAGAAGCCTTAACCATTACGCTAGAGGTCCTTTCGCAAGTAAGTTGTACTATGATAAAGACATTGTTACTGCTGGACATTAAACTTGAATTTTCAATGGGAAAATAGACTGAAATTACACACTTTGTATCTAACTTAGCCAAAATTTCAATTTTTATGCTGTGGTGCAAAGATCTGATTTATCACCTCAAAAAATGAAAGGTCATATGCTTGATGCTTTGTTTCTACAGTAATATCTGTTAAAAGTAATTGCATATTTTGATCACATAATCTTTAGCACAACAGCACAAGACGATTGGTGACCTTCTTAATTAGGAACACACTTATGATGCACAAATATCGGTTTAGAGCTTTCTCTTGAAAAAGTTTTGTGCTGTGTGTTGATTTACACGCTTCATTTCTATGTTGCCTTTACATAACTCATAGCCCATGTTATCTTGTATCTGAATAATGAATTAGGAAAAGCAGGTGCCAATCATTGGGCTGGTGATGAACGACAGAGGTTTTATTTCTCGGGTTCTTTGCCCAAAATATGGTGGATTCCTTACTTTTGGGTCACTCAAGAAAGGAAAAGAGTCTGCACCTGCACAGCCAACTGCTGCAGACTTGATAAATCTGTACAATATTAGGCAGATAGGGCCAGACACTAAGGTCTTTGGTATAATTGGTAAACCAGTTGGCCATAGCAAAAGCCCAATTTTGCATAATGAAGCTTTCAGATCAGTGGGTTTCAACGCTGTGTATGTGCCATTTTTGGTGGATGACTTGGCTAAATTTCTTGATACATACTCTTCACCAGACTTTGCTGGCTTCAGGTAGTTAATTTTTTGGAGAGCCAAATCGTATGTTGGAATGATGTTTGTTTTAGCCAAATCATATGCCTCATATCTGATCAGACCATTTTTTTTTCTTTCCATTCAATAAACTGGCCCACAGTTGCACAATTCCACACAAAGAAGCTGCTGTTAGGTGCTGTGACGAGGTCGATCCCATTGCCAGGGTAATTTTCTTTAGCTTGTCACATATACTTTTGACACACCTAGGGTAACATTCGAAAGCATGATGCTTTATCCAGGACATTGGAGCTGTTAACACAATTGTTAGAAGACCTGATGGAAAGCTTGTCGGCTATAATACTGACTATGTTGGTGCTATATCTGCTATTGAGGATGGAATAAAAGGTTTGTATATGCACTAGTATTGGTAAATTATTGCAGATCGATATTCAGTTCTAATTGGCTCATTTGCAGCATCAGAATCAGAACCAACAGATCCAGACAAATCACCACTGGCTGGAAGGCTTTTTGTTGTTATAGGGGCTGGTGGTGCGGGAAAAGCACTAGCATATGGGGCAAAAGAGAAAGGAGCAAGAGTTGTAATTGCAAACCGTACCTTTGGTATATATGATTCTTCCAGACACTTCTGCTTCATCAGTTTTATGATAATTTTCCACACACACTGATTATTGTGTTGTGAAAATGTGATTGATAAACATGTATATGCTGAGAAATGAATCAACTCTTCCACTTTCCAGCACGAGCACAAGAACTTGCCAACTTAATTGGTGGGCCTGCATTGACTCTTGCGGATTTGGAAAACTACCATCCAGAGGAAGGGATGATTCTTGCAAATACAACAGCCATTGGAATGCATCCAAATGTGAATGAAACTCCTCTATCTAAGGTCTTAATCTCGCTTTCCTGGTTTTCTGCCATTTGTAATCGAGATATTATGTCATTTCTGCTATTTTCTAATGGCTAAATATAATCTTACAGCAAGCGCTCAGATCTTATGCTGTTGTGTTTGATGCGGTCTACACACCAAAAGAGACCAGACTTCTCCGAGAAGCTGCAGAATGTGGAGCCACAGTTGTTAGTGGTCTGGAGATGTTTATACGGCAAGCTATGGGCCAGTTTGAGCATTTCACGGGCATGCCAGGTACTTTGATTGGCCTTTTCATATTTCATTTCATTATTAAGCGATAGTCATTAGTACATCTTACACCATTTCTCACGTGGCTCGCCGTACAGCTCCAGATAGCTTGATGCGTGATATTGTTCTGACAAAGACATAGTGAGGTTTGTCCAAAGAGCAAGCTTCCCTTCCATCGTAATTTCTGCACAGTTGATTCCAGTTGTGTCCCCTCCTCGTCCTTCCCGCATCTTCCTCAACTTGTAGAATCCACATTCTTTTTATCTCAGGTGTGGACATAGGATTCATCTTATGACATTTTTCTTATTACCTACCAAGATAGAGTTTCATTCTCTTTGAAGTATTTGAATGTTGTTTATTCAGCAAACAATACACCATTTCAACAATGTTTAAGAGTTCTTACTCCTCTCATCAAGGCTGCAAGGATTGTTAGATCTTTGATTTGTGCAAGCAGTGTGTGACGCAATCAGTTTTATGTGGCTAAAGTATGCGCATCCACTGACTGATCATAATGAATGGCAGCTACTTCTACTTAATAGTTCTTCCCTTACTTTCAGTGGATGATTACAAATTCCGAGCAATTGCAAGTTCATTGGACAATCCTAACACCATGAAGCCTCGTCTGTGAGAGATTCATCCATGCCCACAAACTTCCTTGTTTTTCCTTTTTAGATTCGGATTCAGTGATCAGTTTGCCTCTCAGCCATTGTAAATTAATTTGATGTTCCGAGCTGAAACATTTTGGTGTGCCTTATTTGTATCAGCATGAACAGCAGTGGGTTTGAATCAGTCTCTTCATATTTGCGTTCCAAGGCTTGTCTCGATTTGCCCCTTTTCTAGGTATCACTAAGGCCTTATTTGGTTGTCTAGATCAAAACGGATTGAATTCTCTTCTATTCAATTTTGACTAGATAGAGATTTAGACCACGTTCGGTAAGCTAAGATTCAAGTCAGATCGGTAACCAAACCAGCCCAGAATTGGATGTCCACTCGTTCCTGGACACCATGATGTTTCTAAACCAAGAATCACCATGATGTTTCTACACCAAGAACACCATGATGTTTCTACACCAAGAACGGATGGTAGGCTATCTGGGCTCATTTAGGGCTTGTTCGTTTGTCCAGAAATAGACTTGGAATTATTCTTCCAGCTAATCAAAACTTATATAATTTAGAGAAGAAATCCAGCTAGGAATCATTCTAGGCCTCCGTTCCGTGAAAACCGAACGGCATCTTAGCCTGTTTGTATCTGGCTCTTGTCAAACGAACAAATCTAACAAGTTGGACCTGATTATAAAATGGACCAATTTATTTCACCCGAAATAAGGCAAACAATAGATCAATTTGGCCAAAACGAACTAGCTCTTAGAGTATGTTTGGTTTGTTGTCTAACTTGCCGTACTATGTCTAATTTTTTCTGTCTAAAGTTAGTTTTTCAATTCAGACGACTGACCTTAAGTAAAGTGTGTCACAGTTAGCCACGAATCAAACATGCTCTGAATTTTTTTAGATCTAGACGCAACTGAATAAGCTGAAGCCTCCGCTCCTAGATCTACTATTTTTTTTTGTTCATATCAGCATAAAATTTGCGTTCCCTTAGGCCTCCGCTCCAAGGAACGGCTCTTCTTAAAGCAACGTATCTTGCCCGCCGTTCGAGACTGAGAAACGTGCTGTTGTTCCGTTGTATGGATGGCTGAGTACGTGTTTAGTTGTCTCTTGAGTAGAAAGCATTAATTAATATAACAGACTTTAGATATACTTCTTTGTATTAATCAGTGTCTTAGATATGTTTTATGTTTAGAGAACTGTGTTATGATATCTATATTGTACATGTTGTTATAATGCACATCAAAGAACAACGAGAAAGCTTTGCATGGGATTTTGTACCAGTAGGAAATATGCAGGTAAGCATAATGTCCCGCATAAGATTCGATTTGCATGTGTCTTGGGCGCTGTGCTTCTCGCATTTATGCTATTATTTATCTCAATATACATTGGTTTAGGGGGATTGAAGTGTAAATTAGTTTAATTCACACCCCAATCTCCATCAACCCATGTGTATTGGAGTGAATACTAGAGCACCTAAACAAGCCCTAGGTGTTGTTTGGTTCATATATTTGCAATGTGATGGGTATCTGATAACGGTAAATTATGTTTGTTTAAGTCCAACGAAATTAGATACCACACTAGAAAGTGATACCAGCTTATTCAAACTTATTACCCCTAGTATTGGTATTCGAGTGTTAATCATAATCATTGTCATTTACATTACATTTTGTGAACCAAACGATATCTTAGAATGTGAGATGTACTCTCATCTATTGGTGCGAATTGCTGATATAGCAGATGCAGAAGCCTTAGCCTCAGGTCCAAGCTTTACAAAACCGGTGGTAAACCGCACCGTTTACCGAAATTGCCGATGAGCGCTACCGGTTTACCACCGGTATGTTTTTGAAATTCACTTGAAATTTAAAAGTTTTGAAAATTTTTTTATAAAAAATAAAAAATATATATGATAAAAAACTACATGTTCTAGTGAGTAATTTGGTATACAAGATATCTAAATTTCATTCAGTTAACACATTAAAAATAGAAGACAGTATGGACCCATTAGTAAACCCGTTAATAAAATATCTAAAATAAACAATACTTCTTCTCCTCCCCTGACTTTCCCCACTCCACATCACCCTCTCTGTTCACCTCACTCCAAAATCGTCATATTGCCTAGGCCCAAACCGTCGTTGTCGTCGCATTTACCAGCTCCTAGGCCCGATTTACGAGCTCGAAGGCGGTGGATCTCGCCCACGCGCTCGGTTTACCAGCCTTGCCTACGCGCGGCTGCCTCTTCCTCACGCCCTTGGTTAACCATGCCAACTGCCGATAAACTGCTTCATTGAGCCAATAAACCAGCTTCTCCAGCTGGTTAACCACTCCAAACCGATGCCCCGTTGGGAGCCAGGCGCTTAATCGCTTTCGATCTAGACGCAACCATCGAACACGGAAGCCTCCGCTCTTAGATCTACTATTTTTTGTTCATATCAGCAAAATTTGTGTTCCCTTAGGCCTCTGCTCCAAGGAACGGCTCTTCTTAAAGCACTGTTCGAGACTGAGAAACATGTTGTTGTTCCGTTGTATGGATGACTAAGTACATGTTTAGTTGTTTAGTTCTCTTCAGTAGAAAGCATTAATTAATATAATAGACTTTAGATACACTCCTTTATATTGATCAATGTCTTAGATGTGTTTTATGTTTAGAGAACTATGTTATGATATCTACATTGTACATGTCCTTATAGTGCACATCAAAGAACGGCGAGAAAGCTTTGCATGGGATTTTGTACCTGAAAGTCGCCTAGAGGGGGTGAATAGGCAGAATCTAAAATTTACAAACTTAAAGCACAACTACAAGCCGGAGTTAGCGTTAGAAATAAACTCGAGTCCGAAAGAGAGGGCAAAAACAAATCAAAAGGCAAATGAAGCGGATGACACGGTGATTTGTTTTACCGAGGTTCGGTTCTTGAAAACTTATTCCCCGTTGAGGTGGTCACAAAGACCGGGTTCTTTCAACCCTTTCCCTCTCTCAAACGGTCACCTAAACCGAGTGAGCTTTCTCCTTAATCAAACGGGTCACTTAGACCCTACAAGGACCACCACACAATTGGTGTCTCTTGTTTTGATTACAAGTCACTTAGAGAACAAGAATGAGGAAGAAGAAAGCAATCTAAGAACAAGAGCTCAAAGAACACGAGCAAAACTCTCTCTCTCTAGTCACTAGTGGTTTGGAGTGAATTTGAGACTTGGAGAGGCTTTGATTCTTTTGAATTGTGTCTTGTATTGATTGCACTAGCTCTTGTATTGAATGGGATGTCTGAAAAACTTGGATGCTTGGAGTGGTGGTGGTTGGGGGGTATTTATAGCCCTCAACCACCACATAGCCGTTGGGGAGGCTGTCTGTCGAAGGGCGCACCAGACACTATCCGGTGCGCCAGCCACGTCACCCAACCGTTAGGGTTCTGGTGGTTTTGACCGTTGGAGCGCTGACTTCATGTCACACCGGACAGTCCGGTGCCGCATCGGACAAGCACTATTCACTGTCCAGTGCGCCTCTGATGCCTGCTCTGACTTCTGCGCGCACTGTTCACGCACTGTTCACGCTTTTGCAAACGACCGTTGCGCTAGTAGCCGTTGCTCCGCTTGGTGCACCGGACAGTCCGGTGGCACACCGAACAGTCCGGTGAATTATAGCGGAGTGCGCCTGGAGAAACCTGAAGGTGAAGAGTTCAGAGTCGATCGACCCTAGTGCACCGGACACTGTCCGGTGGTGCACCGGACAGTCCGGTGCGCCAGACCAGGGTGCTCTTCGGTTTCTTTTGCTCCTATCTTTTGAACCCCAACTTTGATCTTTTATTGGTTTGTATTGAACCTTTATGCACCTGTAGAATATATAATCTAGAGCAAACTAGTTAGTCCAATATTTGTGTTGGGCATTCAACCACTAAAATCATTTAGGAAAAGGTTTGACCCTGTTTCCCTTTCAATCTCCCCCTTTTTGGTGATTGATGCCAACACAAACCAAAGCAAATATATAAGTGCAGAATTGAACTAGTTTGCATAATATAAGTGCATAGGTTACTTTAGAGTTAAACCAATTTATAATTTCACTAGATATGCATGGATGCTTTCTTTTATTTAACATTTTGGACCACGCTTGCACCACATGTTTTGTTTTTGCAATTTCTTTTGGAAATTCTTTTCAAAGTCTTTTTGCAAATGGTCAAAGGCATATGAATAAGATTGAAAGAAGCATTTTTAAGATTTGAAATTTCTCCCCTGTTTCAAATGCTTTTCCTTTGACTAAACAAAACTCCCCCTGAATGAATTTCTCCCCTTAGTGTTCAAGAGGGTTTTACTAATTTTTGAAAATACTAAAAAAACTTTCTCCTCTTTTGAAAACACATTGAGATACCAATTTGAAAACTTCTTTTAAAATTTGGATGGTGGTGCGGTTCTTTTGCTTTGGGCTAATACTTTCTCCCCCTTTGGCATTAATCGCCAAAAACGAAGACATTTGAGAGCCCTTTTACTTTCTCCTCCATTGGTACAAGTAAATATGAGTGAAAAGATTATACCAATGTGAAGAGTGATGTGGAGTAGCGACAAAGGATGATACTGATAGAGTGGAGTGGAAGCCTTCTCTTCGTCGATATACTCCATTTCCCTTTCAATCTATGACTTAGTATTAAATAGACACTTGGAAACACATTAGTCGTAGCAAACGAAAGAGATATGATCAAAGGTATGTAAATGATCAATATGTGCAATGTTTCAATCAAAATTCCAAGAATCAAGTATATTTAGCTCATTTCTAAGTTTGCAAAAGGTTTTCTCATCTAATGGCTTGATAAAGATATCTGCTAATTGATCTTTGGTGTTTATATAAGCAATCTCGATATCCCCTCTTGTTGGTGATCCTCTCAGGAAGTGATGCCGAATGTCTATGTGCTTAGTACGGCTATGGTCAACGGGATTATCCGCTATGCGGATAGCACTCTCATTGTCACATAGGAGAGGGACTTTGCTCAATTTGTAGCCATAGTCCCTGAGGGTTTGCCTCATCCAAAGTAATTGTGCACAACAATGGCCTGCGGCAATATACTCAGCTTCGGCGGTTGATAGGGCTACTAAATTTTGTTTCTTTGAAATTCAAGACACCAGGGATCTTCCCAGAAGCTGACAAGTCCCTGATGTGCTCTTCCTATCAATTTTACACCCTGCCCAATCGGCATCTGAATATCCTATCAAATCAAAGGTTGATCCCCTGGGGTACCAAAGCCCAAACTTAGGAGTGTAAACTAAATATCTCATGATTCTTTTCACGACCCTAAGGTGAACTTCCTTTGGATCGGCTTGGAACCTTGCACACATGCATACTGAAAGCATAATATCCGGTCGAGATGCACATAAATAGAGTAAAGATCCTATCATCGACCGGTATACCTTTTGATCTACAGATTTACCTCCCGTGTCGAGGTCGAGATGCCCATTGGTTCCCATGGGTGTCTTGATGGGCTTGGCATCCTTCATTCCAAACTTCTTAAGAATGTCTTGAATGTACTTGGTTTGGCTAATGAAGGTGCCCTCTTTGAGTTGTTTGACTTGAAATCCTAAAAAATACTTCAACTCCGCCATCATAGACATCTCAAATTTTTTAATCATGATCCTATTAAACTCTTCACAAGTAGATTTGTTAGTAGACCAAATATGATATCATCAACATAAATTTGGCATACAAACAAATCATTTGCAACAGTTTTAGTAAAGAGAGTAGGATCGGCTTTGCCGACTTTGAAGCCATTAGTGATTAGAAAGTCTCGAAGGCATTCATACCATGCTCTTGGGGATTGCTTGAGCCCATAAAGCGCCTTTGAGAGTTTATACACATGGTTAGGATACTCACTATCCTCAAAGCCGGGAGGTTGCTCAACATAGACCTCTTCCTTGATTTGTCAATTGAGGAAGACACTCTTTACGTCCATTTGATAAAGCTTGAAGCCATGGTAAGTAGCATAGGCAAGTAATATGCGAATTGACTCAAGCCTAGCTATGGGTGCATAAGTTTCACCAAAGTCCAAACCTTCGACTTGTGAATAACCTTTAGCGACAAGTCGGGATTTGTTCCTTATCACCACACCATGCTCATCTTGCTTGTTGCGGTTTTGATTAGGACGTGGAACTAAATGCCATACTTCATTCCTCATGAAGTTGTTGAGCTCCTCTTGCATTGCCAGCACCCAATCCAAATCTCTTAGTGCATCCTCTACCCTGTATGGCTCAATAGAGGAGACAAAAGAGTAATGTTCACAAAAATGAGCGACTTGAGATCGAGTGGTTACCCCCTTATGAATATCGCCGAGGATGGTGTTCATGGGGTGATCTCTTTGAATCGCCTGATGGACTCTTAGGTGTGGCGGTCTTTGACCTTGTACTTCTTGCTCATCTTCCTTGTCTTGATCAACTTCATCTCCCCCTTGATCCTTGTCCTCCTCTTGAGGTGGCTCATCTTCTTGATCTTCTTCATCATCATCTTGAGCCTGTTCCTTATCTTGAGTTGGTGGAGATGCTTGATTTGAAGATGATGGTTGATCTTGTGCTTGTGGAGGCTCTTCGGATTCCTTAGGACACACATCCCTAATGGACATGTTCCTTAGCGCGATGCATGGAGCCTCTTCATCATCTAACTCATCAAGATCAACTTGCTCCACTTGGGAGCCGTTAGTCTCATCAAACACAATGTCACAAGAAACCTCAACTAATCCAGTGGATTTGTTGAAGACTCTATATGCCATTGTGTTTGAATCATATCCTAGTAAAAAGCCTTCTACAACCTTGGGAGCAAATTTAGATTTTCTACCTCTTTTAACAAGAATAAAACATTTGCTACCAAAGACTCTAAAATATGAAACATTGGGCTTTTTACCGGTAAGGAGTTCATAGGATGTCTTCTTGAGGATTCGGTGAAGGTAGAGCCGGTTGATGGAGTAGCAGGCGGTGTTAATCGCCTCGACCCAAAACCGGTCCGATGTCTTGTACTCATCAAGTATGGTCCTCGCCATGTCAAGTAGAGTTCTATTCTTCCTCTCCACTACACCATTTTGTTGTGGTGTGTAGGGAGAAGAGAACTCATGCTTGATGCTCTCCTCATCAAGAAAGTCTTCGATTTGTGAGTTCTTGAACTCCGTCCCATTATTGCTTCTTATTTTCTTGATACTCAATCTAAACTCATTTTGAGCCCGTCTCAAGAATCCCTTTAAAGTCTCTTGGGTTTGAGATTTATCCTGTAAAAAGAATACCCAAGTGAAGCGAGAATAATCATCCACAATTACAAGACAGTACTTACTCTCGCCGATGCTTATGTAAGGTATCGGGCCGAATAGGTCCATGTGGAGTAGCTCGAGTGGCCTGTCCGTTGTCATGATGTTTTTGTGTGGATGATGGGCACCAACTTGCTTTCCTGCTTGACATGCGCTACAAATCCTGTCTTTCTCAAAATGAACATGGGCTAGTCGGCGATGCCAGAGCCAACCCATATTAGTCTTAGCAATTAAGCAAGTATCGAGTTCAGCTCTATTGAAATCAACTAAGTATAGCTGACCCTCTAACACACCCTTAAATGCTACTGAATCATCACTTCTTCTAAAGAAAGTAACACCTACATCTGTAAATAGACAGTTGTAGCCCATATTGCATAATTGAGAAACAGAAAACAAATTGTAATCTAATGAATCTATAAGAAAAACATTGGAAATAGAATGGTCAGGAGATATAGCAATTTTACCAAGTCCTTTGACCAAACCTTGATTTCCATCCCCAAATGTGATAGCTCTTTGGGGATCTTGGTTTTTCTCGTAGGAGGAGAACATCCTTTTCTCCTCTGTCATATGGTTTGTGCATCCGCTATCAATTATCTAGCTTGAGCCCTCGGATGCATAAACCTGCAAAACAGTTTTAGGTCTTGTTCTTAGGTACCCAAACAGTCTTGGGTCCTTTCACATTAGAAACAAGCACCTTGGGTACCCAAACACAAGTCTTTGAGCCCTTGTGTTTCGCCCCAACATATTTGGCAACTATTTTGCCTGATTTGTTAGTTAGCACATATGAAGCATCAAAAGTCTTAAATGAAATGTTATGATTATTTGATGCAGTAGGAGTTTTTTTAGGCAATTTAGCATGGGTTGATTGCCTAGAGCTAGAAGTCTCATTTTTATACACAAAGCATGATGAGTAACAGAATGAGACTTTCTAGAATGAATTCTCCTAATTTTATGCTCTGGATAACCAGCAGGATATAAAATATAACCCTCGTTATCCTGAACCATGGGAGCTTTGCCATTAAAAAAGTTAGACAATTTCTTAGGGGCATTAAGCTTGACATTGCCTCTCTATTGGAAGCCAATGCCATCCTTAATGCCAGGGCATCTCCCACTATAGAGCATGCTCCTAGCAAATTTAAATTTTTCATTTTCTATTTCATGCTCATTAATTTTAGCAGTTAATGTAGCTATGTGATCATTTTTTGTTTTATTAAAGCAAGGTGATCATGAATAGCATCAACATTAACATCTCTACATCTAGTGCAAATAGAAACATGATCAACAGTAGATGTAGATGGTTTGCAAACATTTGATTCATCAATCTTAGCATGTAATATGGCATTCTCATTTCTAAGATGAAAATAGAATCATTGCAAACATTTAAATCTTTAGCCTTAGAAATTAATTTATCATTCTCAATTTTAAGGCTGGAAAGTGATGCATTCAATTTATCAATCTTAGCAATCAAACTATCATTTTCATTTCTCAGACTCACAATTGAATCATTACAAGCATTTAATTTTTCAACCTTAGCAATTAAACTAGCATTCTCATTTCTAAGGTTGAAAATAGTGTCATGGCATATGCTAAGCTCACTAGTCAATTTTTCATATTTTTCTATCTCCTGAGCATAAGCATTATTTACCTTAACATGTTTTTTGTTTTCCTTAATAAGAAATTCCTCTTGGCTATCCAAGAGTTCATCCTTCTAATGAATGGCTCCTATCAATTTATTCAACTTTTCTTTTTGTTGCATGTTAAGGTTAGCAAAAAGAGTAAGCAGGTTATCTTCATCATCACTAGAGCTAGCTTCATCACTAGATGTGGTATATTTGGTGGAGGCTCTAGATTTTACCTTCTTCTTTTTGCCGTCCTTTGCCATGAAGCACTTGTGAGCGACGTTGGGGAATAGAAGTCCCTTGTTGACGGCGATGTTTGAGGCATCCTCGTCAGAGGAGGAGTCGGTGGAGCTCATGTCGGAGTCCCATTCCCGATATACGTGGGCATCGCCGCCCTTCTTCTTGTAGTATCTCTTCTTCTCCTTCTTCTTCCCTCTTTTGTCGTTGCCCCTGTCACTATCACTAGATAAAGGACATTTAGCAATAAAATGACCGGGCTTACCACACTTGTAGCACACCCTTTTGGAGCGGGGTTTGTAGTCCTTCCCCCTCCTTTGTTTGAGGATTTGACAGAAGCTCTTGATGATGAGCGTCATCTCCTCATTGTCGAGCTTGGAGGCGTCGATGGGGAGCCTACTTGATGTAGACTCTTCTTTTTTCTCCTCTGTCGCTTTGAATGCGACGGGTTGCACCTCGGGTGTGGAGGTGCCGCCTTGCTCCAAGTTGATGATTTGTTTGGAGCCTTTGATCATCAATTCTATCGGGGACCATAATTAGGGGTACCCTCAAGGCTCCTAAATCTCAGCTGGTAACCCCCATCAGCACAAAGCTGCAAAGGCCTGATGGGTGCGATTAAGTCAAGGATCGGTCCATTCGAGGGACGCGATCACGCCTCGCCTGAGCCCAGCCTCGGGCAAGGGCAGCCGACCCTGGAGGATCTACGTCTCGCCCGAGGACCCCCTCCAGCAACGGACACACCTTCGGCTCGCCCGAGGCTCAGTCTTCACCAAGAAGCAACCTTGGCCAAATCGCCGCGCCAACCGACCGAATCGTAGGGGCATTTAATGCAAAGGTGGCCTGACACCTTTATCCTGACGCATGCCCTCCAGTCGACAGAGCCGAAGTGACCGCAGTCACTTCGCCGCTCCACTGACCGGTCTGACAAGAGGAAAGCGTCGCCTGCGCCGCTCCGACTGCTGAGCCACTCGACAGAGTGAGGCTGACAGCAGCCAAGTCCGGCCCTAGGCGCCATGGGAAACTCCGCTCCGCCCGACCCCAGGGCTCGGACTCGGGCTCAGCCCTGGAAGACGATGAACTCCGCTCCGCCCGACCCCAGGGCTCGGACTCGGGCTTGGCCCCGGAAGACGACGAACTCCGCTCCGCCCGACCCCAGGGCTCGGACTCGGGCTCGGCCCCGGAAGACGACGAACTCCGCTCCGCCCGACCCCAGGGCTCGGACTCAGGCTCGGCCCCGGAAGACGACGAACTCCGTTCCGCCCGACCCCAGGGCTCGGACTCGGGCTCGGCCCCGGAAGACGACGAACTCCGCTCCGCCCGACCCCAGGGCTCGGACTCGGGCTCGGCCCCGGAAGATGACGAACTCCGCTCCGCCCGACCCTAGGGCTCGGACTCGGGCTCAGCCCCGGAAGACGACGAACTCCGCTTCGCCCGACCCCAGAGCTCGGACTCGGGCTCAGCCCCAAAGGACGACGAACTCCACTTCGCCCGACCCCAGGGCTCGGACTCAGCCCTGGCCTCAGCCGACGGTCTTCGCCTTGTCCGACCCGGGGGATCGGACTCGACCTCGACCTTGGAAGACAGACTCGACCTCGACCTCGGAGGAGCCTCCACCTCGCCCAACCTAGGGCACGGACCGACCACGTCAACAGGAGGCGCCATCATTACCCTACCCCGAGCTGACTCAGGCTACGGGGAACAAGACCGGCGTCCCATCTGGCTCGCTCCACTATACGAGTAATGATGGCGCCCCGCACGCTCTATGACGACGGTGGCTCTCAGCCCCCTTACGGAAGCAAGGGGACGTCAGCAAGGACTCGACAGCCCCGTCAGCTGTCCTTCCGCCAGGCTCCAGCGCTCCTCCAACGACCACGACACCACACGAACTGGGTGCCAAAACCTCTCCGGCTACCACGATGGCATGTACTTAGGGCGCTAGCTCTCCTCCGCTAGACACGTTAGCACACTGCTACACCCCCCATTGTACACCTGGATCCTCTCCTTACGCCTATAAAAGGGAGGTCTAGGGCCCTCTTACAGAGGGTTGGCCGCGCGGAGAAGGACAGGACGGCGCTCGCGCAAGGCCGCTCGCTCCCTCCCGCGTGGACGCTTGTAACCCCCTACTGCAAGCGCACCCGACCTGGGCGCGGGGCTAACACGAAGGCCGCGGGTTCCACCTCCCACGCCTGTCTCCCTCCGGCTGCTCTCCCCCCTTCGCGTTCCACCTCGCGCCGACCCATCTGGGCTGGGGCACGCGGCGACAATTTACTCGTCGGTCCAGGGACCCCCCGGGGTCGAAACGCCGACAAATTCAAAGCTCACAAACTTCCCTATTACCTCCTCGGGAGACATTAGCTTGTATCTAGGATCACCATGTATTAATTGAACTTGAGTAGGATTACGAAAAACAAGAGATCTTAGAATAACCTTGACCATTTCATGGTCATCCCATTTTGTGCTCCCGAGGTTGCGCACTTGGTTCACCAAGGTCTTGAGCCGGTTGTACATCGCTTGTGGCTCCTCTCCTTGGTTGAGGACGAATCGACCGAGCTCTCCCTCGATCGTCTCCCTTTTGGTGATTTTGGTCACCTCGTCCCCTTCGTGTGTGGTCTTAAGGACATCCCAAATATCTTTGGCGGTTTCTAACCCGTGCACTTTGTTATACTCCTCTCAACTTAAAGAGGCAAGGAGTATAGTTGTTGCTTGGGAGTTAAAATGCCGTATTTGGTCGGCCTCGTCCGAACCATAGTTCTTATCCCCCACCTGTGGTACTTGCGCTCCATACTCAACAACATCCCATATGCTTTTGTGGAGTGAGGTTAGATGACCTTTCATTTTAACACTCCACATAGAATAATCTTCACCATAAAAAACCGGTGGTTTGCCTAATGGAACAGAAAGTAAAGGAGTGTGGTTTGAAATGCGAGGATAGCGTAGGGGGGTCTTACTAAACTTCTTGCACTCGTGGCGCTTAGAAGTGACGGACGGTGCGTCGGAGCCGGATGTGAAGGGCGACGAAGAATCGGTCTCGTAGTAGACCACTTTCTTCATTTTCTTCTTCTTGTCGCCACTCCGGTGCGACTTGACACGGGGAGGTGTTTCCTCCCTTCCTTTGGCGCCGGACTGAAAGGGAAATGTGCCCTTAGGCCATTTCTAAGTATTTTGGTGATTAAGTGCCCAACACAAATGGCTTAAGTATAAATTGTGCAAAATGGTGGATGAAGTGCAAATCACCAATAAGGTACGATTCTAGACTTAGTACATTGTATTTTGTGTACTAACATATTTGGCTAAGTGCTAGAATCAGGGAAAACAGAAAAAGAAAAAGACTTGGCTGGAGCAGCCAAGACTCAGCACAGTCTGGGTGCACCGGACAGTGTCTGGTGGTGCACCGGACAGTGTCCGGTGCGCCAGGCTGGAGTCTGGTCAACTGGCCGCTCTCGGGAATTCGTCGGCGGCGTACGGCTAAAATTCACCGGACTGTCCGGTGGTGCACCGGACTGTCCGGTGAGCCAACAGTCGGCCGCGCAATCCACGCGTGATGCGTGGTCGAGCCAACGGTCTGATGGGGGCACCGGACTGTCCGGTGCGCCAACGGCTCCAAATCTTCAACGGTCGGCTACGCCAATTTAGGAAAGCAATCTGCACTGGACACTGAACAGTGCCTGTCCGGTGGCACACCAGACTATCCGGTGCGCCACCCGACAGAAGGCAAGAATTGCCTTCCTGGATTGCTCTCAACGGCTCCTAGCTGCCTTGGGGCTATAAAAGGGACCCCTAAGCGCATGGAGGAGCACACCAAGCATACTTTGATCATTCTTAATCATTCACACTCCGTCTCTGCGCACTCGATTGACATTCTTAGTGATTTGAGCTACGTTCTAGTGGTGAACTTTGTGCTATTCATTTGAGCTCAAGTCTTGGCTGTGTGTGTGTGTGCGTATTGCTGTGGATTTGTGTGTGTTGCTTCCCTTCCGTACTCTAGTGCTTTCACTTTGATCCTTATTGTAAGGGCGAAAGACTCTAAGTTATGGAGATTCCTCGCAAACGGAAAAGAGTAAAGAAAGAAGACAACTATGGTATTCAAGTTGATCATTGAATCACTTGAGAGGAGTTGAGTGCAACTCTCGTCCGTTGGGACGCCACAACGTGGAATAGGCAAGTGTTATACTTGGCCGAACCATGGGATAAATCATCGTATCTCTTGTGCTTGTTCTCACTGTGACCATTGTGTTACGCAAGAGCTCGGTCCTTAGCCACTTGATTTCACTGTACTAACACTTAACCAAGTTTTGTGGTTATAAGTTTTAAGTTTTTTACAGGATCACCTATTTACCCCCCCCCCCCTCTAGGTGCTCTCAATTGGTATCAGAACCGTTCTCTTCACGAAAGGGACTAATCGCCCAAAGAGATGGATCCTAAGGGAAAGGGGATGGTGGTCAACGACAATGAGAAGGAGTCCATCTTCAACAAGCCGAGGGACGACAAAGCCAATGACTCCGGCTCGAGTCAAAAGAAGAACGTTGGAAAGAAGAAGAGGCACATCAAGAAGATTGTCTACTACAACAGCGACGAATCTTCCTCTTCTCAAAAGGACGACGAATACGAGGAGAAAAATAAAACGGTTAAAACTCGAACTTTTTTCTTTCGATTATTCTCGTATTTTGCATAATTCCAATGCTCATTTGCTTTCCATTCCACTTGGTAAACCTCTACACTTTGATGGAGAGGACTACGGATTTTGGAGTCACAAAATGCGTAGCCATTTGTTCTCTCTTCATCCAAGTATATGGGAGATAGTAGAAAATGGAATGCAATTTGATAGTTCGGATAATTCTATGTTTATCAATGAACAAATCCATAAAAATGCACAAGCTACTACTGTTCTTTTAGCATCCTTGTGCAGGGAAGAATACAATAAGGTGAGCGGCTTGGATAACGCCAAACAGATCTGGGACACCCTCAAGATCTCGCATGAGGGGAACGACGCCACCATGCTCACCAAGATGGAGTTGGTGGAAGGTGAACTAGGAAGGTTCGCGATGATCAAGGAGAGGAGCCAACTCAAACGTACAATAGGCTCAAGACCCTGGTCAACAAGATAAGGAGCTATGGGAGCACGAGATGGACGGACCACGACGTCGTCCGACTTATGCTAAGGTCCTTCACTGTCCTTGATCCTCATCTTGTAAACTCTATTCGTGAGAATACTAGGTACATCAAGATGACGCCCGAGGAAATACTCAGAAAGTTCGTAAGCGGGCGAATGATGATCAAGGAGGCAATATATGTTGATGAGGCGTTGAATGGCCCAATGTCGATCCACGAGCCTCAAACCATTGCTCTCAAAGCAACAAGTAGCAGGGAGACGCTACCTAGCAAGGTGGCGCAAGTTGAGGCGGCCGGGCTAAATGAGAATGAAATGGCCCTCATCATCAAGCGCTTCAAGATGACGCTCAAAGGTCGCAAGGAGCATCCCAACAAGAGCAAGACGAAGGGAAAGCGCTCCTGCTTCAAGTGTGGTAAGACTGGTCACTTTATTGCTAACTGTCCCGACAATGATAGTGACCAGGAACAAGGAAAGAATGGGAAGAGAGAGAATAAGAAGGTTTACAAGAAGGCTAAGGGTGAGGCACACCTTGGAAAAGAATGGGACTCAAATTGTTCGTCGTCCGACTCCGACGACGAAGGACTCGCCACCACAGCCTTCAACAAATCGTCTCTCTTCCCCAACGAGCATCACACCTGCCTCATGGCAAAGGAGAAGAAGGTAAGTACTCGAAGTACTATTACGTATGCTTCTTCAAGTGATGATGAGTCTAGTGATGATGAAGTAGACTACGCAAGCTTATTCAAAGGTTTAGATAGAACTAAAATTGACAAGGTCAATGAATTAATTGATGCTTTGAATGAGAAGAATAGATTGTTAGAGAAGCAAGAGGATCTTTTATATGAAGAGCATGATAAATTTGTTAGTGCGCAAAATTCTCTTGCTTTAGAAGTTAAAAGAAATGAAATGCTTTCATGTGAATTATCTACATGCCATGAATCTATTTCTAGCTTAAAGAGTATTAATGATGATTTAAATACTAAGTTAGAAATAGCTAATAAATCAAGCTCTTGTGTAGAACATGTTGTGATTTGCAATAGGTGTAAGGATTTTAATGTTGATGCTTGTAGTGAACACTTAATTTTCATTTTCAAATTAAACGATGAAGTGGCTAGTCTTAATGCCCAATTTAAGACTAGCAAGAATGACTTTGACAAACTAAAATTTGCAAGGGATGCCTACACTATTAGTAGACACCCCTCAATTAAGGATGGGCTTGGCTTCAAGAGGGAAGCCAAGAACTTAACAAACCAAAGAGCTCCCATTTTCAACAAGGAAAAGGGGAAGGCTCCTATGGCTAATTGTAGTCAAAAGAATCATGCATTTATTTATGATAGAAAATTTTCTAGAAATGCTTATCATAATAGGAGTTGTAATGATTATGATTCACATGCCATGATTGCTTCAAGTTCTTCCTATGTGCATGGTAGAGATATGCCTAGGACAAATGTTATTCATCATATGCCTAGGAGAAATGTTGTCCATGTGCATAGGAAAATGCATAATGCTACTGTTATTCATGCATGCAACACTGATTTTGTAATTAAATGTAAAAATAAGGAAGTGGTTGCTAGGAAATTAGGGGCAAAATGCAAAGGAGACAAAACTTGCATTTGGGTCCCTAAGGCTATTGTTACTAACCTTGTAGGACCCAACAAGAGTTGGGTACCTAAAAC
Organism: Zea luxurians; assembly: GCA_029449295.1. Taxonomy (NCBI): domain Eukaryota; kingdom Viridiplantae; phylum Streptophyta; class Magnoliopsida; order Poales; family Poaceae; genus Zea; species Zea luxurians. The sequence goes on along the minus strand of JAOPSE010000041.1, from coordinate 9,486,010 downwards.
CCAAGCCTAATTTGCCTTGCAGGTTTATGCATCCGGGGGCTCAAGCTGGATTATCCACCGCGGATGCACAAACCACATGACGGGGGAGAAGAAGATGTTCACCTCCTACGTCAAGAACAAAGATTCCCAAGATTCAATCAAATTCGGTGACGGGAATCAAGGCAAGGTTAAAGGACTAGGAAAAATAGCTATTTCATCCGAGCATTCCATCTCTAATGTGTTTTTAGTTGAATCGCTCGGGTATAACTTGTTGTCCGTTAGTCAACTTTGTAATATGGGTTATAATTGCTTATTTACAAATGTAGATGTGTCTGTCTTTAGAAGAAGTGATGGTTCATTAGCTTTTAAGGGTGTACTAGACGACAAACTCTATTTAGTTGATTTTGCAAAAGAGGAGGCTGGTCTAGATGCATGCTTAATTGCTAAGACTAGCATGGGCTGGCTGTGGCATCGCCGTCTAGCACATGTAGGGATGAAGAACCTTCACAAACTTCTAAAGGGAGAACATGTGTTAGGTCTAACAAATGTAACTTTCGAAAAAGATAGACCTTGTGCAGCTTGTCAAGCAGGTAAACAGGTGGGAAGTACTCATAATAGCAAAAATGTAATGACCACATCAAGACCTTTAGAGCTACTTCATATGGATCTCTTCAGACCCGTCGCCTACCTCAGCATCGGGGGAAGTAAGTATGGTCTTGTTATAGTTGATGATTTTTCCTGCTTCACTTGGGTATTCTTTTTGTAGGATAAAACAGAAACCCAAGGGACCCTTAAGCGCTTCCTAAGGAGAGCTCAAAATGAGTTTGAGCTCAAAGTGAAAAAGATAAGAAGCGATAATGGGTCCGAGTTCAAGAACCTTCAAGTAGAGGAGTACCTTGAGGAGGAAGGAATCAAGCACGAGTTCTCCGCTCCCTACACACCACAGCAAAACGGTGTGGTAGAGAGGAAGAACAGGACGCTCATAGACATGGCGAGGACGATGCTTGGAGAGTTCAAGACGCCCGAGCGGTTTTGGTCGGAAACCGTGAACACGGCTTGCCACGCCATAAACTAGGTCTACCTTCATCGCCTCCTCAAGAAGACGTCGTACGAACTTCTAACCGGTAACAAACCCAACGTATCATATTTTCGTGTATTTGGGAGTAAATGCTACATTCTAGTGAAGAAAGGTAGGAATTCCAAATTTGCTCCCAAAGCTGTAGATGGGTTTTTGTTAGGTTATGACTCAAATGCAAAGGCGTATAGAGTCTTCAATAAATCATCGGGTTTGGTTAAAGTCTCTAGCGATGTTGTATTTGATGAGACTAATGGCTCTCCAAAAGAGCAAGTTGATCTTGATGATATAGATGAAGAAGATGTTCCAACGGCCGCAATACGCACCATGGCGATTGGAGATGTGCGACCACAGGAACAAAAGGAGCAAGATCAACCTTCTTCCTCAATAATGGTGCATTTCCCAACTCAAACTTATGAACAAGTTCATCAAGAAGAGGCGTGTGATCAAGGGGGAGCACAAAATAATCATGCGTTGGAGGAAGAAGCACCACAGGCCCCTCCAACTCAAGTTCGAGCGACGATTCAAAGGAATCATCCCGTCGACCAGATATTGGGTGATATAAGCAAGGGAGTAACTACTCGCTCTAGATTAGCTAATTTTTGTGAGCATTACTCTTTTGTCTCTTCTATTGAGCCTTTCAGGGTAGAAGAGGCCTTGCTAGATCCGGACTAGGTGTTGGCCATGCAGGAAGAGCTTAATAACTTCAAGCGAAATGAAGTTTGGACACTGGTGCCATGTCCCAAGCAAAACGTTGTGGGAACCAAGTGGGTGTTTCACAACAAACAGGACGAGCACGGGGTGGTGACAAGGAACAAGGCTAGACTTGTGGCAAAAGGTTATGCCCAAGTCGCAGGTTTGGACTTTGAGGAGACTTTTGCTCCTGTGGCTAGGCTAGAGTCTATTCGCATATTGTTAGCCTATGCCGCTCACCATTCTTTCATGTTGTTCCAAATGGATGTGAAGAGCGCTTTCCTCAACGGGCCAATCAAGGAGGAGGTGTACGTAGAGCAACCCCCTAGCTTTGAGGATGAACGATACCCCAACCACGTGTGTAAGCTCTCTAAGGCGCTCTATGGACTTAAGCAAGCCCCAAGAGCATGGTATGAATGCCTTAGAGACTTTCTAATTGCTAATGCTTTCAAGGTTGGGAAGGTCAATCCAACTTTATTCACTAAGACTTGTGACGGTGACTTATTTGTGTGCCAAATTTATGTCGATGACATAATATTTGGTTCTACTAACCAAAAGTCTTGTGAAGAGTTTAGCAGGGTGATAACTCAAAAGTTTGAGATGTCGATGATGGGTGAGTTGAACTACTTCCTTGGGTTCCAAGTGAAGCAACTCAAGGACGGCACTTTCATCTCCTAAACGAAGTACACACAAGATTTGATCAAGCGGTTTGGGATGAAGGACACCAAGCCCGCAAAGACTCCAATGGGAACCGACGGACATGTCGACCTCAACAAAGGAGGTAAGTCCATTGATCAAAAGGCATACCGGTCTATGATAGGTTCTTTGCTTTATTTATGTGCTAGTAGACCGGATATTATGCTAAGCGTATGCATGTGTGCTAGATTTCAATCTGATCCAAGGGAATGTCACCTTGTGGCCGTTAAGCGAATACTTAGATATTTAGTTGCTACGCCTTGCTTCGGGATCTGGTATCCAAAGGGGTCAACCTTTGACTTAATTGGATATTCAGACTCCGATTATGCTGGATGCAAGGTTGATAGGAAGAGTACATCAGGGACGTGCCAATTCTTAGGAAGGTCCCTGGTGTCTTGGAGTTCTAAGAAACAAACTTCCGTTGCCCTATCCACCGCTAAGGCTGAGTATGTTGCCATAGGACAGTGTTGCACGCAACTACTTTGGATGAGGCAAACCCTCAGGGACTTTGGCTAAAATCTGAGCAAAGTCCCACTCCTATGTGATAATGAGAGTGCAATCCGCATGGCGGATAATCCTGTTGAACACAGCCGCACTAAGCACATAGACATTCGGCATCACTTTTTGAGAGACCACCAGCAAAAGGGAGATATCGAAGTGTTTTATGTTAGCACCGAGAACCAGCTAGCTGATATCTTTACCAAGCCTCTAGATGAGTCAACCTTTTGCAGGCTGCGTAGTGAGCTAAATGTCTTAGATTCGCGTAACTTGGATTGATCTATAGCATACATGTGTTTATGCCTTTGATCGTGTTCTTTATGCATATTGTTGCTTATTTATGGTGCTCAAGTTGTACACATGATCCTCGGACCTCACAAGTCCATTTGCAAGTGATGCACTTATTTAGGGGGAGGCATGCTACAACTTGACACTTTGAGACTAACCTTGTGTTTGAGTTTACTTGTTTTAGTTTCAAAAGTTGATTGAAAGGGAAAGGTGGACTTGGACCATGAAAGTCTTCCACTGCACTCCTATGAGAGGGTAACTTACTCCAAGTTCATCTCCATGCTCTTATTGCCTTTTGCTCTTAATTTACTATTTTGGTGAGGCAATGAGGTTAAAGGGCCAAAAATTATCCCGTTTTGGTTTTTGATGCCAAAGGGGGAGAAATTAAGGCCAAAGCAAGCAAATGGATCAGCTACCACTAGAGAATTTTGAAAATAGTAGAGTTAGAAGTTTTGATTTGTCAAAATACTCTAAGTGTCTCTTTTTGTCAAAAGTTGGTCTCTTGTGGGAAGAATGTTTGATTATGGGAAAAAGGGGGAGTTTTTGAATCTTTGATCAATTTCTCTTAGGAATACCTCTCTTTATGTCTCAACAAGTGTGTTTGACTTAGAGATAGGAATTTGAGTTTGATTTACAAAAACAAACCAAGTGGTGGCAAAGAATGATCCAAATATGCCAAATTTGAATCAAAAACAAATCTTGATCTCATTTGCATTGATGTTGCACTTCTATGTGTTGCTTTTTGTTGTGTTGGCATAAGTCACCAAAAAGGGGGAGATTGAAAGGGAAATGTGCCCTTGGACCATTTCTAAGTATTTTGGTGATTAAGTGCCCAACACAAATGGCTTAAGTATAAATTGTGCAAAATGGTGGATGAAGTGCAAATCATCAATAAGGTACGATTCTAGACTTAGTACATTGTATTTTGTGTACTAACATATTTGGCTAAGTGCTAGAATCAGAGAAAACAGAAAAAGAAAAAGACTTGGCTGGAGCAGCCAAGACTCAGCACAGTCTCGGTGCACCGGACTGTCCGGTGGTGCACCGGACAGTGTCCGGTGCGCCAGGCTAGAGTCTGGTCAACTGGCCGCTCTCGGGAATTCGTCGGCGGCGTACGACTAAAATTCACCGGACTGTCCGGTGGTGCACCGGACTGTCCGGTGAGCCAACGGTCGACCGAGCCAACGGTCGGCCGCGCAATCCGCGCGTGACGCGTGGCCGAGCCAACGGTCTGATGGGGGCACCGGACTGTCCGATGTGCACCGGACAGTGTCTGGTGCACCAACGGCTCCAAATCTTCAACGGTCGGCTACGCCAATTTAGGAAAGCAATCTGCACTGGACACTGAACAGTGCCTGTCCGGTGGCACACCGGACTGTCCGGTGCGCCACCAGACAGAAGGCAAGAATTGCCTTCCTGGATTGCTCTCAACGGCTCCTAGCTGCCTTGGGGCTATAAAAGGGACCCCTAGGCGCATGGAGGAGCACACCAAGCATACTTTGATCATTCACACTCCGTCTCTGCGCACTCGATTGGCATTCTTAGTGATTTGAGCTCCGTTCTAGTGGTGAACTTTGTGCTATTCATTTGAGCTCAAGTCTTGGCTGTGTATGTGCGTATTGCTGTGGATTTGTGTGTGTTGCTTCCCTCCTGTACTCTAGTGCTTTCACTTTGATCCTTATTGTAAGGGCGAGAGACTCCAAGTTGTGGAGATTCCTCACAAACGGGAAAGAGTAAAGAAAGAAGACAACTGTGGTATTCAAGTTGATCATTATATCACTTGAGAGGAGTTGAGTGCAACTCTCGTCCGTTGGGACGCCACAACGTGGAATAGGCAAGTGTTATACTTGGCCGAACCACGGGATAAATCATCGTGTCTCTTGTGCTTGTTCTCACTGTGACCATTGTGTTTCGCAAGAGCTCGGTCCTTAGCCACTTGATTTCACTGTACTAACACTTAACCAAGTTTTGTGGTTATAAGTTTTAAGTTTTTTACAGGATCACCTATTCACCCCCCCTCTAGGTGCTCTCACGGACTCCCTTGATGGAGCCTTCTCGTGGCTTGTGGGCTTGTCACCGCCGGTCACAATCTCCTTCTTGGCATGATCTCCCGACATCACTTTGAGTGGTTAGACTCTAATGGAGTACCAGGCTTTGATACCAATTGAAAGTTGCCTAGAGGGGGTGAATAGGCGGAATCTGAAATTTACAAACTTAAAGCACAACTACAAGCCGAGGTTAGCGTTAGAAATAAACTCGAGTCCGAAAGAGAGGGCAAAAATAAATCAAAAGGCAAATGAAGCGGATGACACAGTGATTTGTTTTACCGAGGTTCGGTTCTTGAAAACCTACTCCCCGTTGAGGTGGTCACAAAGACCGGATCTCTTTCAACCCTTTCCCTCTCTCAAACAGTCACCTAGACCGAGTGAGCTTTCTCCTTAATCAAACGGGTCACTTAGACCCCACAAGGACCACCACACAATTGGTGTCTCTTGTTTTGATTACAAGTCACTTAGAGAACAAGAATGAGGAAGAAGAAAGCGATCCAAGAACAAGAGCTCAAAGAACATGAGCAAAACTCTCTCTCTAGTCACTAGTGGTTTGGAGTGAATTTGAGACTTGGAGAGGCTTTGATTCTTTTCAATTGTGTCTTGTATTGATTGATTGCACTAGCTCTTGTATTGAATGGGATGTCTGAAAAACTTGGATGCTTGGAGTGGTGGTGTTTGGGGGTATTTATAGCCCTCAACCACCACGAGCCGTTGGGGAGGTTGTCTGTCGAAGGGCGCACCGGATAGTCCGGTGCGCCAGCCACGTCACTCAACCGTTAGGGTTCTGGCGGTTTCAACCGTTGGAGCGCTGACTTCATGTCACACCGGACAGTCCGATGCCACACCGGACAAGCACTGTTCAATGTCCGGTGCGCCTCTAACGCCTGCTCTGACTTCTGTGCGCACTGTTCACACACTGTTCACGCTTTTGCAGACGACCGTTGTGTTGGTAGCCATTGCTCCGCTTGGTGCACCAGACAGTCCGATGGCACACCAGACAGTCCGGTGGCACACTGGACAGTCCGGTGAATTATAGCAGAGTGCGCCTGGAGAAACCTGAAGGTGAAGAGTTTAGAGTCGATCGACCCTGGTGTATCGGACACTGTCCGGTGGCACACCGGACAGTCCGGTGCGCCAGACCAGGGTGCTCTTCGGTTTCTTTTGCTCCTATCTTTTGAACCCCAACTTTGATATTTTATTGGTTTGTGTTGAACCTTTATGCACCTGTAGAATATATAATCTAGAGCAAACTAGTTAGTCCAATATTTGTGTTGGGCATTCAACCACTAAAATCATTTAGGAAAAGGTTTGACCCTATTTCCCTTTCAGTACCAGTAGGAAATATGCAGGTAAGCATAATGTTCCGCATAAGATTCGATTTGCATGTGCCTTGGAGCTGGCTTCTCGCATTTAAGTATTGTTTGGTTCACATATATGTAATGTGATGGGTATCTGATAATGGAAAATCATGTTTATTTAAGTCTAACGTAATTAGATACCACACTAGGAAGTGATACCAGCTTATTCAAACTTATTACCGCTGGTATTGGTATTCGAGTGTGAATCATTACCATTGTCATTTATATTATATTTTGTGAACCAAACAACATCCTAGATTGTGAGATGCACTCTCATTTATTGGACCGAATTGTTGATACGACAGAAATAAATGCAAAAGCCTTAGCCTCATGTCCAAGGTTTACAAAACTGGTGGTAATCGACGATAAACTGCCCTGTTTACCGAAATCGCTGATGAGCGGTACCGGTTTACCAGTTGCAAAGCCACTAGGGGGGCCAGGGTGGGCCTGGCACCCTCCAACGGCCCACCAAGTCAGAACAATAATGTATCCTATAGCCTATTTTCTTGTTGCCAGTTTATTATAATGTCACAATTGATCAACAACTGAATGAGATAGAAGATCGATTTGGTGGCCAAGCGACAGACCTTTTACCACTTTGTGCTTCTTTGAATCCAATACTTGGCTCTTTTGACATAAAAAGGTATGCTCTCTAGTGGAAAAGTATTATCCTGCAGATTTCTCAAATCAAGAAAGAATGCAATTAGAGTGCCAATTGCCACATTTTTATCTTGATGTTTGCAACCATCCAGAACTAAAGGGTTTATCATCTTTGGCTGATTTAACAAGTGGATTAGTTAAACTGGGTAAAGGTTCTTCTTATCCGATGGTAGATAAATTATTGAGATTACTCTTAACTCTCCCTGTGTCAACTGCGACCACAGAGAGAGCCTTTTCAGCTATGAAATTTGTGAAGACACATCTTCGAAGCAAAATGGGAGATGCCTATTTACGGGATTATCTGGTCGTTTATATTGAAAGGGAATTAGCGACAATGATTTGTTCTGATGATATTATCAAGGCCTATGATCTAGCTAATACACGTAGAGATAAATTCAAAATTACTGAGATGTAATTTTATTTTGTTTAACAAAATAGATGTTGTTTTATTATACTGTTTTTGTAATGAAGATTATATATCAATATATATATATTGTGGTTGGTTCCCTTGCTATTTTTATATTGTGTCCTTACTGGTTTGGTCGCTTGGAGGCTAAGCCTGCCCCCTCTGTCTTCGGATCCTGGCTTCGCCCCTGCGGTTTACCATCGATATATTTTTGAAATTCATTTAAAATTTATAAGTTTTGAAGAAAAAAATATAAAAAATTAAAAAAATAAATGATAAAAAATTACATGTTCTAGTGAGTAATTTGGTATACAACATATCTAAATTTAATTCAGTTTAACACATTAAAAATAGAAAACAGTATGGACCCATTAGTAAACCAGTTAACCCTGTTAATAAGATATCTAAAATAAACAATACCTCTTCTCCTCCCCTCACTTTCACCACTCTGCCTCACCCTCTTCGTTCGCCTCTCACTCCAAAACCATCATCGCTGTAGGAAATAGTGACGCCTAAGAGGGGTGAATTCAGACTTCTAAAACTTATTTCTAAACTAGATTACAAATTAATCCCTGGAACAAAACATATGCAAATAAGTTAACTAGAATGTGCAAACTAGGTTTTGTCTATGTGTTGCTATCTCTATCTCAAAACTTAAGTTCCAATCCTAAATATTCTAACTAGAAAGTAGAGATTGAAACTTAAGGACTTAATGCAAATGTAGAAGATAAAGAGCAAGGGTAGAGATGCAAACTCTCGTGGACGACATCTGTATTTTTACTGAGGTATCTGGAACCATGCAAGGTCTCGACTAATCCTCGTTGGTGTCCCTACATAAAGGGTAACCCACGTGAGGGCCAAGCACCACAGTCGAATAACTCCTTAGAGAGTCGCATGTCTTCTCCACGAACAAGTGGTACTCTGCTTTCGGCTCCTCTCGAACGCTTCCCACTGTCCCCACTATCGAGCTTTTGGCCGAAACGCCGCGGGCCTCGTTCTCTCTAGTACACGGTGGCGTCCGTGACACAAACTCGGTTGTCACGGTCTCGCAAAACTCTCGCCCCACTTGGAAAAATTACAACTGCTCACACAAGAGCCGAGGGGTTTTGTGGGTTTTTCTAAACTCACTCAACTAACTAGGAATCACCTAGAGCAAGCGCATAAGCGGTCTAACTAACGTAAGCACTTCGCAAAGCACCTACGCTAATCACCGAGTGATTCTATTAAGCACTTGAGTGTTTGAGCACTTGGAAATGTCTATAACATGTGTTAGTATGTTGCTTGGGCTCCCATACCTTCAAATGGCCGGTTGGAGGGTATAAATAGCCTCCTCCTCAATTATATTCATTGGATATAAAAGCTGATGCTTCTGTCGTCGGGCGCACCGGATAGTCCGGTGCCCTAGACACATCAACCGACCCTTGAGGTCTGTAGCAGTCGACCGTTGTAAAGTTGCAGCCGACCGTTGGCCAAACTGTCCAGTGCACTACATCACCCAAGAGTTCTTGGTTGTGTACTTCTCTGCACAAACAGTCCGGTGCACACCGAACATGTCCGTTGCGCCACCAGAGCGCTGGCTGATTGCCCTCTTCTTGGATTTCTTCACTATTTCCTTGGGCTTATTTTGGTCTTGAGTCTTTGACTTCTACGCATCTTTTAGGTCTTCTTTTGAGGTGTTGCATCCTCAGAGCCTCAGTTCAATCCTCTTTGCATCCTGTGAACTACAAACACTGGCAAACACATTAGTTCACGGGCTATGTTGATCATCAAACACCAAAATCAATTATTCAAATGGTCTGAGGTCCATTTTACTTATAGTCACATTTATCGACTCCCAGGCATGATTTACCAGCCTGGAGGCGGCGGATCTCGCCCCTGCGCTCGGTTTACCAGCCTTGCCCGCGCATGGCTGCCTCTTCCTCGTGCCCCTGGTTAACCGTGCCAACTGTCGGTAAACCGCTTCGTTGAGACAGTAAACCAGCTTCTCCAGTTAGTTAACCGCTCCAAACTGATGCCCTGCTGGGATCCAGACACCAAACTGATGGTAAACCGCCTCGAATCGACGATTAACCGCTACTGGCATAAGGTAAACCGTGTTTTTGACCCGGTAAACCGAATTTAGTACCCGTATTTAGTTCTACACTACATATTTATTGTTCAGATTTAGTCTGTGTTGGAGCGAAGGCAGAAACGCCACCCTTCGCCCGAAGTCTCCACCGCTTAGCCCCTGCCCTGACAGACAAAGCAGGCAAGGACACCCTTCGCTTGATCGACACCAGAGACAACATGGAGACCCTTCGCTCGATTCGGCACCAGACGAAGGCCTGCGGCAACGCCTCCCCACGGCGCGGCCTCGGTCAGCTCCGAGGCCCACATGAGATCGGGCCCATTGTAACGGGCCCTGCGTGGCCGCGGTTGTGTTACGGGCCTAATTTGTAAAGGCGTACTTGTAATTACAGCTTGTAACCCCGCTTTATGGGAATATTCTGGGGATAAACTAGGTACCTGAGGGCACATGCGTCCTTAACGCAAGGCGCCGTGCACTCGGATACCTATAAATACCCCCGCACAGTGCCCGTGAGAGGCCAGATTAACAGAGCTTTTGCCATCACGCGCGAGTGCCCTGTTGCCATCTCCATTTACTCGTGTTGGATCTACTTGCTGTCGAGAGACAGTTCCAACATTTGGCGCCCACCGTTCGTGCTACGAGACAACCACCCGCGATGGCACCCAAGAGAGCTAACCCGAAGGCTGACGAGGCTGCGAAGGCAGCACTGCTCGCCGCAAGAAAGGGCAAGGCCCTCGCCCTCACCCAATCCACCCACCAAGAGGCCACTGAAGACGACACCCTCCGCACCTGCGACCCTGAGGGACAACCCTCAGGCTTCGCACCTCCCTCAGGCTTCGCACCACCGGAGGGCGCGGACCTCGCCGAGGACGGTGAAGTCCTCGGCATCTCAGCAGAAGAACAGCTACAGCTGCGCGCTCTGCGCCTCAAGAACCGCAACCTCCAGAGGCAGAAGGAGATACTGGAGGCCAAGCGCCAGCGTGTGTCCGCACTCGCCAAAGTGCGGCAGATGATACGCGACGAAGAGCACAAGGCCTAGGAACTCGAGCGGGAGATCGCGCTGATACAGCGCGAAGGCCACCTCGGCCCGCAGCACGAGTCATCCCTCCAGCACTGCGCACAAAACGAAGACACGCGCGAAGGCCACCCCGGCCTGCAGCATGAGCCACCCCTGCAACACCGCGCGCAACCGGAGGACCCGCATTTTCCCCAGCGCGACTTCACTTTCCCGCACGCCGCGCCATTCCAAGGGGTCAATTATCTCGATGAGCGAAGTCCCCTGGCGCCTCACCTGCAAGTGACGCCCTGGCCAGCTAACTTCCGGGCTGGGACCTACCCCAAGTACAACGGCAGCACCGACCCGGCTCAATACATAATGAGTTACCAGGTCGCCGTCGCATCGTCCGGGGGGGACGACGCCACAATGGCGAAGTCCTTCATCATCGCCCTCGAGGGCCCCGCACTCACCTAGTTCACCAGGCTGCCTCCGCTGTCCATCGATTCCTGGAGAAGTCTCCGGGACAAGTTCCTCCTCAACTTCCAAGGGTACCGCCCGGACACCGACGCCCTGGCCGAGCTCTCGCTCTGCAAGCAGCTAGAGAAGGAGACCCTGAGGGAATATTACCGCAAATTCCTCACACTCAAGTAATAGCTACCCTCAGTCGATGACCAGATTGCCATCCACTATGCTATCAGTGGTCTTCGCGCTGGCGTCCTTTACAGCCACTGCATCAGAGATCCGCCGAAGAACCTCCAAGAGCTGTACCAGCTGTTTGAAAAGTATGCCAGATCCGAGGAGCTCCACCAGCGCAAGATTGAGTCCCAGCGGAAGCCAAAAGACGCTCCACAGTCCAGCCACACGTGGACAAGAACTCCGCAACCAGACTCCGGTCGAGATGGCCGCGGTCAGCCGCAAGTGCACAACATTGGCAACCAGCAGCCGGCCGCCGATCCCCTTCGGCGCCAGGAATATCCCCCCCAGGGCCGCGAAAGTGAAACTCGCGGCAGGGGCCGAGGGCGTGCGCAGCCACCCCCGCCACCGCGCCGATTTTACTGCCTTTTCCATGGCGAAGACTGCGCCCACCCAACCAAAGACTGCCCCGAGGTGAAGGCCACCAGAGACAGAATGGCGAGGGCGCAGCCAGCCGACAACCCCAGAATTGTCGCGCATAACTACCAGCCACCCCCTCCACCTTATATCCACGCTCCCGCCCCGCATCCACCGCACCACGCTTACCAACATCATCAGGAAGTACAAATCGTACATCCTCCGCCTCCACCACCACACCAGCAACAACAAAACATCCCCAACGCCCCAAAGCAGGAGGACTTCGCCGATCAACCTTATCGTGGAGTCATTCATATGATAACTGGGGGGTCCAGCACCGACTTCGACACCAAGCGGCAGAAGCGGGACCACTACCGCAGCGTAAACCATGTAGCCGTCACGGGCCCAGTTGTACAGACAAAGTGGTCCCACGTACCGCTCACCTTCGACGCACGGGACGTCGATTTGCGCAGCGCCCCCCACTGCGATGCCATGGTCATCAATTGCAGCGTGGCAGGCTGGGACCTACACAAGGTCCTCGTTGACAACGGCAGCCAAGCAGACATCATCTTCCTCCATGCCTTCGATCGCATGGGCATCAGCCACAGCCTGCTTAAGCCTTCGGACAACCCGTTGTATGGCTTCGGCGGCAAAGGCACCTTCCCCGTCGGCAAAATAGAGTTGCCCCTCTCCTTCGGTGTAGCACCCAATGCCCGAAGTGAGCAAGTGACTTTTGACATTGTGGATATGGTATATCCATACAACGCCATCATGGGCCGGGGCTCCATCAATAAGTTTGAAGCTGCCATCCACGGACTGTATTTGTGCATGAAGATACCAGGCCCGCTAGGCGTAATTACGGTCTTCGGTAACCAGCAGACAGCGCGCAACATAGAGCGAGACTTCGTGCCGGGTCAGAGGAACGTGCACTGTCTCACGACACAGTGCGAGGTCCCTGCGCCCGCCAGCCCAACTGACAAGCAGCACAAAAAGGCTCAGTTGCAGAGTCAGGATGGGACCAAGACTGTCCCCCTCGATCAGGCCACGCCCAAGTAGACAGTCACTATCAGCAAAGACCTTACTTCGCATGAAGAAGAGAAGCTCCTCTGCTGCCTGGCCAAGAATAAAGATGTCTTCGCCTGGTCCGCCCTCGACCTGGTCGGAGTCAGCCGATCCATAATGGCGCAAAAGACTTCGCCTGGGGGCCGCGTCTTCACCCTTGTAATTCGCAAAAACAATCTTGCACCGGCCCGCACTCTTTTCCTCCCGGGGGGTGAGGTTTTTAACGAGGCGGAGCCATGTAATATGTGCGTAAGAAATCCCCCGCAAAAAGACATGCGTCGAAAAAGACCGCGATGACGGTCTTCGACATTCGACCACCACGAGGTCACCGCGAGGCTAAGCGTTAGCTACCCTCGCGTGCGACAAATCCGCACAAAAGTCGCCTACGGGTGCAGCCGGATTAGCACAACAAGTGCGAAAAAAATCTAAGTCTATCGCGAAGACTATCCGCGCAAAAGTCGCCTAAGGGTGCAGCCGGATTAGCACAACAAGTGCGAAAAAAATCTAAGTCTATCGCGAAGACTATCCGCGCAAAAGTCGCCTAAGGGTGCAGCCGGATTAGCACAACAAGTGCGAAAAAAATCTAAGTCTACCGCGAAGACTATCCGCGCAAAAGTCGCCTAAGGGTGCAGCCGGATTAGCACAACAAGTGCGAAAAAAATCTAAGTCTATCGCGAAGACTATCCGCGCAAAAGTCGCCTAAGGGTGCAGCCGGATTAGCACAACAAGTGCGGAAAAAAATCTAAGTCTATCGCGAAGACTATCCGTGCAGAAGTCGCCTAAGGGTGCAGCCGGGAAAAAATCTAAGTCTATCGCGAAGACTATCTGTGCAGAAGACACTTAAGGGTACACCTGGACTAGCACAACAACGGCCGAAACGACAACATCGAACCATTCACGCCAAGACCAATTATAATCAAGCAAGCACAGCGCAGCCGAACGAATCAGTTAGTACAAAACGCCTTCACACACATGCACGCGAGGGCACACAATTCCACCACACAAGCCTCCACATACACAAGCGAGGGCACCACACTCTACATTGGCTCAACCTTAGGAATAATTCCCATCTCCCTATAATTAAATAACATTATCCTGAGCTCCTCACCCGCAAAAAGCCTTCGCAGTTCCCCTTCACCCACACTCTCGGCGGTCGGCAGAGACAACAGTTCCTGCCGACCAGCCCCACTCACACGAAGCAGAGCCCGCTCCTCCGCGCTAACCCTACGTTTTGCAACCGCCCTTCGTCGACGGCGCCCGGCGCTAGGGCCTGGCGCGTCCGACGCGTCCGCGGCGTGTGGCGAGGCCTCCACCGCAGCCACGTCCAAGGCCGCAAAATAATCCAAATTCTCCTCCGACGACTCCTCAGTCCACTCAACCGAGCTCCCGGAGTCAGCAAAGTCAAAAAACTCAGATGCAGACCCACTATATTGATTACCACCCTCCGCGGTCGAGGCCGCCAAAAACTCAGTAGCAGCGGTTGCGTGCGCAGGCCCAAAATCTTGAACCTGCGCAGCAACCAAAGTTCAGTACAACATCCAAAATTCCCTAACCCTAAACAACCACTACGCCACCTGCGAGGGCCCTGACGCTGCGGGTGCCTCCGCCGTTGTCTCTGCCGCCACTTCCGCCATTGTTTCCACCGCCTCCGCCGTCGGATCTGCGACGGTCGGCGCAGCTGCTGCGAGGGCATCGGGAGCGCCTTCGGCCGCCGTCAGGGGCAGGTCTTCAGCTGCCGCAGCAGATGTGGGGGCGCCTGGTGCGTTTTCCGCGGTCTCCGGGGCCGCCTCCGGGTCGGGCAGGGCGTCGTTCAGGGCTCCGAAATCGTCCACCCGCTCGCCTCGCTCCGCCTAAAACAAAACATACAAAAAGTCAGCAAACACACGCACAGACCACATCCAGCAAACGCCGAACAAACGACAACGTTACCTGAGCCCTCGCAGCCTCGGCCCGCTCCCTGACCACTTCACCACCATACAGACCCCACATCCGGTCATAGAGCGCGCCGGCGGACTCCTTCACCACGGGGTCTTCGACCTTATAGATGTCTCGCCCAAAATCTTCATCTGCCTGGTCGAAGGCCTCATAGTGCCGGCACCCTTCGCGAGAGAGTGCGTTCATCGCCCCCTCGCAGGTGACCAGGGAGGCGAACGACATTAATCCCCCCAGGACAGTGGGGAGCTCCTGCAGCTCCTCTTGCACCCATTTCAAACAGCGAAGCCCGGCCTCTCGCTCCGGCACCACGAAGTCACCGGTCCGCGCACCCAGCTCACGATATGTGGCCATAAGCTGTGTGCGCGTCCGTTCGGCCTCCGTTCGCACCGCGGCTTCGGCCCCCTTCGCGCGACTCTCCAGAGCGGTGAGCCGCCCCCGCAGGTCTTCGGCGAGATCCTTGGCAAGATTGGCTTCCGCCCGTGCCAGCCTAGCCTCCGCCTGCGCGGCCTGCTCCTTGGCAATGGCCTCGTTAGTCTCCCTCCTCTCCCTCGCCAGCTGGCGCTGGAGGTCAGCCTTTTCCTCCTCCAGGGCGGCCACCCTGTCCGCCAGTTTACGACACTTGCTGTCGGAGGCAGACTTCTCACGGACAGCGTCAGCATGTTGCGTCCGAAGTCTCTCGACTTCGGCAGATAAGGCTGCCGTAAGCGCCCCCGACGCAGTACGGCTGGTGAAGTCAGCCACCTGCAGAGCACACGTAAGGCCATTGCAAAAAAAAAAGAAAAAAGAAAAAAAAAGAGCTCGGCGGACCTGACTCAGCGCCTCCGTTGCCTGACTCAGCGCCTCCGTCACTCCTTTCAGCCGGCGGGTCGCCGCGCCAGCCTCGTCTCTGACCAACGTGAGGGCCGACACCTCGCCTCCCGCGCCAAGGGTCCCGCCCCTCGCCTTCGACGACAGCGCAGCCGTCGCGATTGCCCCGGCAGGCACAGCTATAGCAAGCCGGCCTTCGTCCGACCCTGCAGCGCATCAACGATCAAAAAAAAAAGGCGGCCGGGTGACTTACCCCCAAGATAATCGTCCACACTAATGTCGGTGCCGAAGTCGGCAACGCGTTTGCCCGGTGGCGGCAACGTTCGGGCCGCCTTCGAAGCCTCCGCCACCCCGCTGGCCGGCGGCACCACCTTCGTCAGCTTGGAGACTCCGGCGCCCGCCGTTGTCTCCGGCGCCTTGCTGGGTGCAGAGGCGCCCGCCTTCGCCGCCAGCGGCGGCTTGCCTCCGCTGGAGGCCGCAGCCTTCGCCGTTCCCCGCTGCCTTTTCGGCCGGGGATCGTGAATCCTGACGGTCGCCTGGCGTTTTTTGCGCCGCCCCTTGGCGATCCTTGTCCATCACTGCCCACACAACAGCACCGATATTTCGCCCGTAAGGAAAAACCCTCCACCGACGAACCATACGAGATATAAAACAGTCTTCCTCAGCCGCGCAGGGGACAGGAACATTTCTAGGCCAACAGCCCCCGGTAACCCTCAGCATCCGAGCCGAAGACTCCCGGAGCTCGGGCGAAGACATCCTCTCCCCCGGGGCCGCACACGTCCTCATTAACTCCCTAGCAAAACTATCAGACACCCCGATTCCTCCCATCGCAGTACCTAATTTTCTCCTTTTTGAGGAGGGGGCGGCCGTCAGCGCAGGGTCGCCTCCAGTCTCCACCGCCGGCTTCTTCCCACGGCGGTCCGCTTCGTCTTGACCAGGGTAGCCGTCGTACGGCAATTGATTTAATTCGAAGACCCTGTTCAAACGTTCATTTGACCCGCGAATATCAAAGCTGCGCTGGCCTTCCGTCCTCGCCACGTACCGCCCCACGAGCCGCACCGCCAAGTCCTCCGCATCACGCACAAAGGCGGCCGGGTCACGGTTTCGCAAATTCAGTGCAAAGGCAGGACTTCGCACCACCCTTCCTCCGTGAAAAGGCATCTGGCGAGGGCACACTTCGCCCAGCGCCTAGCCGTGCGCCAAGGGCCAGACCCCGTACGCCACAAACTCTTCAACTAAATCACGACCACTGCTCTGGCCGGCGGCGCATCGAAGGGCCCCTTCGTCTGCATCCTCTTCTGCCACTTCAAAAGGCGGATACGCAGAGTAATAGTGAGAGCACATCTCAGACACGGGCAGTCCTTCATGGCCTTCGACAGTAGCCTCAGCAACGTAAAACCAAAATTCATTCCAATTGCCCCACTTGTTGCGGGCGCACGGAACCAACTCCACTACTGGCATTGTAGTCTTGCCGGTCTTCGGCGTGAATGTGCACGACCCAAACTGGGCAACTCCGTCCTCAATCACCCTCTTCTGCCAATGCAAGCAGTAATTCTTCGCAAAAACTTCAACCGACGGCTGTCCGCCGTACGAAGTCGTCGCCCAGACATACTTCGCCAGCGCCACCACGGCGTTCGGTGTCAGCTGATGAATTTGAACGTTGAATCTACGCAGGACTTCGCCAACAAACCGGTGCGCAGGCAAGCGGAGACCGGCGACGAAGAACGCCTCGAAAACAACCAACTCACCCTCCGGCTCGGGGACTTCCTCCGTCCCCGGAGCACGAGCGACTCCGCCGCCAAAGTAGCCCAAGCGCTGCATTTCTTCGACGCGGGCCGACGTCATCCGTGACACACCAAAATCAACAGAGTCGCCGGCGCGCAGCTCCTCCGCCATCACGCTACTCAACGTCTCCTCAGACGAGGCGGCGGCCGGCGGCGTGGCGTCGGCGGAAGAAGAAGAGGATGGCATTGCTACGTACCGTCGGCGGCGGCGGGCGGTCTGCTTCACTCAAGCTAGATCTCCGACGAGCAAAGCGAGCAGTAGAAGAAGAGGAGCAGGAAGACGGCGGGCGGCTAGGGTTTTCACGGAGCGCGAAAGGCAAAGTGCAAACAGCGCCGTCCCCCGCCCCCCTTTATAGGCAGGGCGCGGCTCCTCGGGAAACTCGCAATCCCACAGGGCGCGACGCTTCGGAAAACCCGCAGTCCAACAGTACGATGTCCATCAACGGTCACATCAAAAACCCCCGCGGAACCACTTCGAGCGAGGGCAGCGTCTCCGCCATCTAGCGACGTCTTCGGCACCAGGTGACTTTGTCGAACTGGTCCCTCGGAGGGCAAATGTTGGAGCGAAGGCAGAAACGCCACCCTTCGCCCGAAGTCTCCACCGCTTAGCCCCTGCCCTGACAGACAAAGCAGGCAAGGACACCCTTCGCTTGATCGACACCAGAGACAACATGGAGACCCTTCGCTCGATTCGGCACCAGACGAAGGCCTGCGGCAACGCCTCCCCACGGCGCGGCCTCGGTCAGCTCCGAGGCCCACATGAGATCGGGCCCATTGTAACGGGCCCTGCGTGGCCGCGGTTGTGTTACGGGCCTAATTTGTAAAGGCGTACTTGTAATTACAGCTTGTAACCCCGCTTTATGGGAATATTCTGGGGATAAACTAGGTACCTGAGGGCACATGCGTCCTTAACGCAAGGCGCCGTGCACTCGGATACCTATAAATACCCCCGCACAGTGCCCGTGAGAGGCCAGATTAACAGAGCTTTTGCCATCACGCGCGAGTGCCCTGTTGCCATCTCCATTTACTCGTGTTGGATCTACTTGCTGTCGAGAGACAGTTCCAACAGTCTGGTTATGTTTAAGGTTTCAAATTTAGTCTCAATAATATGTTTTAGATTTAGCGTTTCAGATTTGTGTATGTTAGATGCTATATGTAAAGATGATTTACTGTTAGATACTAGTTATATATTAGTATTGTTAATGTGTAGTTAGTATTAGTTATATATGTTAGTATTGTTAATGTTGAGTTATATATGTTAGTGAAAGTCACCTTGAGGGGGTGAATAGGCGAAACCTGAAAACTATAACTTTAAACCCGGACTTTATGCCTCGATTAGCGGTTAGAACAAGATGAACAATTATCAGAGTAAAAATTAAGTCCTTTGCTTGCAAAGAGTATTGCTATCAAAGGATGCGGAATTAACAAAAGCAACACAACTAAAATGTTTATGGAGAATAATGCAAGAGGGCTTAGATAAGAAGAGGAATAACACAAGTTCTTTCTTGCAAGGCGTTGCTTCTATATATGAGAAGTTGACTTGAAGCAACATGAAGTAATATCAACAAAGAATAGTGCAAGAGAACTTAGAGAGGGAGAAAGCAAACAAATCACAAGCAATAAACACAAGTGACACGGGTGATTTGTTTTACCGAGGTTTGGTTCACCAAGAACCTAATCCCTGTTGAGGAGTCCACTAAGGACGAGTCTTTTTCAACCCTTTCCCTCTCTCCACCGATCACCAAGACCGGTGAGTGCTTCTTAATTTCAAGGATCACAAAGACCCCGCAAGGACCACCACACACTTAGGTGTCTCTTGCTAGCTTTATAAGTCTCCAGAAAGTTTGGAGGAAGATGAAAGGGAGTCAAAACTCCACGCTCAAATGATCACAAGATGTAGCACACACTTTCTCTCAATGATTCTCACAAGGCATTATTGCTAAACACACACGAGTAGCTTTTCCTTGCTTGATCTCTCTTTTGTGGCACTTGTGAGGCTTTGATGTGACCTAACTCTTGTGTATGAGATAGATCAATGAATGGAGGTGGTTGGGAGGGCTTAGATATGTCTACTATATGCCTTGATATGTTGCTTGGGCTCCCACACCTTGAAATGGCCGGTTGGGGTGGTATTTATAGGCCCGACCCTCCAAATATCTGTTGGACAGAAAGCAGTAGCTTTTTGTCGACGGGCACACCAGACACTGTCCGATGCCAGCCATGTCAGCCAACCATTGGGGTCTGCAGTAGTCGACCGTTGCGTCCGACTGGTACCCAGACTGTCCGGTGCCCTGGCCACGTTAGTCGACCATTGAGGTCTTTGGCAGTCGACTGTTGGATTTGACCGTTGCCAGACAGTCTGGTGCACACCGGATAGTCTGGTGCCACAGCCTGAGAGCGCCAGTTGTGGGCCTCTCTGTGTAGATTGCCTGGTGTCCTACCGAATAGTCCGGTGCACACCAGACATGTGACTATTCACTATCCAATGCACCACCAGTGCGCTGGCTGACAGCCCTTTTTTGGATTTCTTCGCTGATTCTTTTAGGCTTCTTTTGATCTTGAGTCTTGGACTTTTCTGCCTTTTATGTCTTTTTTGAGGTGTTGCATCCTCATTGCCTTAGTCCAATCCTCTTTGCATTTTGATCTTTCACTCATATATCTTCTTTTGCCCAATACTAGCTCCACAATAGTGATATGTTGATTTCGAGCTTTCCAACCTTTTTAGAAGTGTTGAATGGGTTCCTCGGGGTAATTAGAACTTATCCAAAGAGTAGAACTATTGGTAGTTCATTTATTCCATTTTTTATCCCTATTTGGTTGGTACTGAGCTGATTGTGGCTTAGAAACCGAATTGTTGATCTTATGAACCTGTGAATCAGAGACTAGGAAAACTAGTTAGTCTGAATGGTTGTAAAGGTCATCAAGCACCAAAATATAAGAAATGGTTTAAGGTCATTTCCCTTTCAGTTAGTATTTAGTTATATATGTTAGTATTGTTAATATTTAGTTATATATGTAGCTGGTAATATTATTTTCTACTAATGTGTTGCATACTTGCATTATTTTTGCCACATCTGTAGGAGACATGTCAGATGAAGATAGGGATAGAGAAAGAGAAAGAGAAAAGATCGAGTTTGGTTCCACGGAGAGAAGGTTGGCGCAGGTTTTAAGTGCAAGTATTGCAGAGAAACAAAGAGCTGAGGGGGTGGCACCCGATTGAAGGAGCATCTCGTGCATAGAGGGAAACATGAGGCAAGACGAACCCATTTCGGTGAATCAAATGACGATTAGTATGAGGATAAACTTCAAGTGGCTCTGCATCAGTCACGTGTGGAGCACGAATTTAGTCAAAGGGCTGGTGCAAGGTATGACAGGGTTGGTGGATCCTCCAGCTAGAGAGTATCTCGAGGGCCACTTGATAGGATGATGGGAAGGAGTAGGGAACAAGTACCTGAGCGTGTTAGAGACTACAATCTTGCTCAAGCCTCTGTTCAGGCAACAGAGGATAGATACTGGTCCCTGGACAAGTAAGGGAAAGAGCTCAAAAGAGATTATTAGTAGGGCTTTGTAAGAGCACCTAGAGGGGGGTGAATAGGTGATCCTGTAAAATTCAACACTAAATTCCAACAAGCTTGATTAAAGAGATATTAGCGCAAGTTAATCAAGTCACAATCACACAGAGATCAACACAAGACACGCGATTTTTATCCCGTGGTTTGGCCAAGTAACACTTGCCTACTTCCACGTTGTGGCGTCCCAATGGACGAGGGTTGCACTCAACCCCTTTCAAGTGATCCGATGATCAACTTGAATAACACGGTATTTTCCTTAGAGTATTTTTCCGTTTGCGAGGAATCTCCACAACTTGGAGTCTCTCGCCCTTACAACAAAGATCACAATGAAGGCACAGAGTAAGGTTGAGAGAAGCAACACACGCAAGACTCAAATACGCAGCACACCCACACCCACAAGTGAAGACTCGAGCTTAAATGACAACACACGGAGTTCTCGACTCGAATGGAGCTCAAATCTCTAACACAACAAAGCGAATGCGCGGGAGCAGAGTTTAGATGCCTTAGAATACTTAGTGAATGCTTGGATGACTCCTCCATGTGCCTAGGGGTCCCTTTTATAGCCCCAAGGTAGCTAGGAGCCATTGGAGATCAACATGGAAGGCTAAACTTGCCTTCTGTCGGGTGGTGCACCACCGGACAGTTCCTGTAGCTGTCTAGTGCGCGATCGCCTTCCAAATCAGGCGCATCCGACCGTTGCTCCTCTAGGCTGATTGGCGCACCGGACACTGTCTGGTGCCCACCGGATAGTCCGGTGCACCAGCTGACCATTGGAGTAGCCCACGTGTCGCGCGAAGATTGCGCGGCCGACCGTTGGTGCAGGCGACCATTGGCTCACCGGACAGTCCGGTGAATTTTAGCCATAAGCCACTGATCCTTTTCCCGAGAGCGACGAGTTTGCCGCGGATGACTCACTAGACAGTCTGGTGCACCACCGGACGGTCCGGTGATTTTTAGCCGTACGCCACCGTCGAGTTCCGAGAGCGGCGAGTTCACGCGGACCAGCCTGGCGCACCGGACACTCCGGTGTGCCAGGCTGAACTGGAGTTTGGCTGCACACAGCCAAGTCTTTTGCAATTCGATTCTTTTCTTCTTAGCACTGTTTCTAGCACTTAGATAACCATGTTAGTACTCAAAAACAATTCACTAAGGGTGTGTTTGGTTTGGCTTTTGGCTTTGGCTTTTGCCTCCCTAAAAGCCAAAAGCCAACCGAAGGGCTGGATCCAGGAATCAGCTTTTTCTAAAAGCCGACTTTCTCGTAGTGCAAATCTGAAAGCACCCCTGAACCTGCTTTTAGTGACTTTTCGGATGGAACTGTGAAAACATATATCGAATAATTTTTAACGACTTTTAGTGGTTTCCACCAAACGGTTTTTAGCTTTTTAACAGCTTACAACCTACAGCAGCTTTTTCCACAGCTCACAGTCCACAGCAACTTTTTCACAGCCACAGTCCAACCAAATAGACCCTAAGTCTAGAAACATACCTTGTCTTTGATTTGCACCTTTTGCTTGTTTAACACATAAAGAGTTCAAAACATTTGTGTTGGACACTTAATCACCAAAACACTTATAGAAATGGCCTAATGGCACATTTCCCTTTCAACTCCCCCTTTTTGGTGATTTATGCCAACACATCAAAAAGCAGCACAAAGAAGTGCAACATCAATGCAATTGAAGACCAAATTGTTTTGACTATAATTTGGCATATTTGGATCACTCTTTGCCACCACTTGGTTTGTTTTTGCAAATCAAATCCTTTTTTCTTATCTCTAAGTCAAACACACTTGTTTGGGCAAATCAAGAGATATTCCAATGGAAAAATTGATCAAGTACCAAAAACTCCCCCTTTTTCCCATAATCAATAATTCTCCCCCACAAGAGACAAAATTTTGCAATAAGAGTATTTTGGACAAATCAAAAGTTCTAACTCTATTGTTTTCAAAATTCACAAGTGGTAGCTGATCCATTTGCTTTGGCCTTAATTTCTCCCCCTTTGGCATTAAGCACCAAAACGGGACCATTCTTGGCCTTTTAACCCCATTGCCTCACCAGAAATGTCAATTAAGAGCAAAAAGGCTATGAGAGCATAAGTATGAACTTGGAAGTAATTACACTAATACTGGAGTGCAGTGGAAGTCTTTGCATTGTCCAAGTTCACCTTTCCCTTTCAATGCACTTTTGAGACTACATCAAGTATACTCAAATACAAAGGTTAATCTCAAAGGGTCAAGTTGTATCACATCTCCCCCTTAATATGTGCAACACTTACATATGGACTTGTGAGGTCCGGGGATCACATGTACAACTTGAATACCACAAATAAACAATAATGGATTTAAATGCATAAGTGAAAGTCGCCTAGAGGGGGGGTGAATAGGGCGAAACTAAAATTTACAAAATTAATCACAACTACAAGCCGGGTTAGCGTTAGAAATAATAATGAGTCCGAGAGAGAGGGGGCAAAACAAATCACAAGCGAATGAAGAGTGTGACACGCGGATTTGTTTTACCGAGGTTCGGTTCTCGCAAATCTACTCCCCGTTGAGGAGGCCACAAAGGTCGGGTCTCTTTCAACCCTTACCCTCTCTCAAACGGTCCTGCGGACCGAGTGAGCTTCTCTTCTCAAATCAAACCGGGAACAAAGCTTCCCCGCAAGGACCACCACACAATTGGTGTCTCTTGCCTCGATTACAAGTGAGCTTTGATCACAAGAACAAGTGAGAAAGAAAAGAAGCAATCCAAGCGCAAGAGCTCAAAAGAACACGACAAATCTCTCTCGCTAATCACTAAAGCCTTGTGTGGAATTGGAGAGGATTTGATCACTTTGGTGTGTCTAGAATTGAATGCCTAGCTCTTGTAAGTGGTTGAGAAGTGGAAAACTTGGATGACTTGAATGTGGGGTGGTTGGGGGTATTTATAGCCCCAACCACCAAACTAGCCGTTTGGGTGGGGCTGTCTGTCGCATGGTGCACCGGACAGTCCGGTGCACACCGGACATGTCTGGTGCACCAGCCACGTCACCCGAACGTTAGGGTTCCGACCGTTGGAGCTCTGACGCTGGGCCCGCCTGGATGTCTGGTGGCGCACCGGACATGAACTGTAGGGTGTCCGGTGCGCCAGCATGGGCGTGCCTGCCTTCTGCGCGCGCTGGCGCGCATTTAATGCGCTGCAGGTAGCCGTTGGCGCCTGAAGTAGCCGTTGCCCCGCAGTTACACCGGACAGTCCGGTGTACACCGGACATGTCCGATGAATTATAGTGGAGCAGCCGATGCGAATTCCCGAGGCTGGCGAGTTCAGAGTCGCGTCCTCTTGGAGCACCGGACACTGTCCGGTGAACACCGGACAGTCCGGTGAATTATAGCGCGCCGGCTCTGAGAATTCCCGAAGGTGAAGAGTTTGCAGTCGATCTTCCCTGGTGCACCGGACACTGTCCGGTGGTGCACCGGACAGTCCGGTGCGCCCGACCAGGGTGCCTTCGGTTGTCCCTTTGCTCCTTTGTTTGAACCTTTTCTCTTGATCTTTTTATTGGCTTATTGTGTACCTTTGCCACCTGTAGATCTTACAGACTTGGGCAAACTAGTTAGTCCAATTATTTGTGTTGGGCATTTCAACCACCAAAATTAGTTTAGGAAATAGGTGTAAGCCTAATTCCCTTTCAATCTCCCCCTTTTTGGTGATTGATGCCAACACAAACCAAAGCAAATATAGAAGTGCAGAATTGAACTAGTTTGCAAAAAGTAAGTGCAAAGGTTACTTAGAATTGAGCCAATAAATTTTACTTACTTGATATGCATGGATTGTTTCTTTATTTTTAACATTTTGGACCACGCTTGCACCACAAGTTTTGTTTTTGCAAATTCTTTTGTAAATTCTTTTCAAGGACCTTTTGCAAGATAGTCAAAGGTAAATGAATAAGATTTTGAGAAGCATTTTCAAGATTTGAAATTTTCTCCCCTTGATCCAAATGCTTTTCCTTTGACTAAACAAAAAACTCCCCCTCAATAAATTCTCCTCTTAGTGTTCAAGAGGGTTTTAAGATATCAATTTTGAAAATACTACTTTCTTCCCCTTTAGAACACAAAGAGATACCAATTTGAAATTTACCAATTGAAAATCATTAATTTTAAAATTAGGGTGGTGGTGCGGTCCTTTTGCTTTGGGCCAATACTTTCTCCCCCTTTGGCATGAATCGCCAAAAACGGATACTTGAAATGAAATATAGGCCCTTGGCTAACTACTTTCTCCCCTTTGGCAAATAAAACATATGAGTGAAGATTATACCAAAGACGGAGAGTGATGCAGAGCGATGACGAAGGATGAGTAGTAGAGTGGAGTGGAAGCCTTTGTCTTCGCCGAAGACTCCAATTCCCTTTCAATATACCTATGACTTGGTTTGAAATACACTTGAAAACACATTAGTCATAGCATATATAAAAAAGAGACATGATCAAAGGTATACTCATGAGCAATGTGTGCAAATTAGCAAAAGAAATTCCTAGAATCAAGAATATTGAGCTCATGCCTAAGTTTGGTAAAAGTTTGTTCATCTAGTGGCTTGGTAAAGATATCGGCTAATTGATATTTAGTATTAATATATGCAATCTCGATATCCCCCTTTTGTTGGTGATCCCTAAGAAAATGATACCGAATGGCTATGTGTTTAGTGCGGCTATGCTCAACGGGATTATCCGCCATGCGGATTGCACTCTCATTATCACATAGAAGAGGAACTTTGGTTAATTTGTAACCATAGTCCCGTAGGGTTTGCCTCATCCAAAGTAATTGCGCGCAACAATGGCCTGCGGCAATGTACTCGGCTTTGGCGGTAGAAAGAGCGACCGAATTTTGCTTCTTTGAAGCCCAAGACACCAAGGACCTTCCCAAGAACTGGCAAGTCCCCGATGTGGTCTTTCTATTAATCTTACACCCCGCCCAATCGGCATCCGAATAACCAATCAAATCAAATGTGGATCCCCGAGGGTACCAAAGCCCAAACTTAGGAGTATAAGCCAAATATCTCAAGATTCGTTTTACGGCCGTAAGGTGTGATTCCTTAGGGTCGGCTTGGAATCTTGCACACATGCATACGGAAAGCATAATGTCTGGTCGAGATGCACATAAATAGAGTAATGAACCAATCATCGACCGGTATGCCTTTTGATCCACGGACTTACCTCCCGTGTCGAGGTCGAGATGCCCATTGGTTCCCATGGGTGTCTTGATGGGCTTGGCATCCTTCATTCCAAACTTGGTTAAAATGTCTTGAGTATACTTTGTTTGGCTAATAAAGGTGCCCTCTTGGAGTTGCTTGACTTGGAATCCTAGAAAATATTTCAACTCCCCCATCATAGACATCTCGAATTTTTGTGTCATGATCCTACTAAATTCTTCACATGTAGATTCGTTAGTAGACCCAAATATAATATCATCAACATAAATTTGGCATACAAACAAATCATTGTCAAGAGTTTTAGTGAATAAAGTAGGATCGGCCTTGCCGACTTTGAAGCCATTAGCTATAAGGAAATTTCTTAGGCATTCATACCATGCTCTTGGGGCTTGCTTGAGCCCATAAAGCGCCTTAGAGAGCCTATAAACATGGTTAGGGTACTCACTGTCTTCAAAGCCAGGAGGTTGCTCAACATAGACCTCTTCCTTGATTGGTCCATTGAGGAAGGCACTCTTCACGTCCATTTGATAAAGCTTGAAGCCATGGTAAGTAGCATAGGCTAATAATATGCGAATTGACTCAAGCCTAGCTACGGGTGCATAGGTTTCACCGAAATCCAAACCTTCGACTTGGGAGTATCCCTTGGCCTCAAGTCGAGCTTTGTTCCTTGTCACCACACCATGCTCGTCTTGCTTGTTGCGGAAGACCCACTTGGTTCCTACAACATTTTGGTTAGGACGTGGAACTAAGTGCCATACCTCATTCCTAGTGAAGTTGTTGAGCTCCTCTTGCATCGCCATCACCCAATCCGAATCTTGAAGTGCTTCCTCTACCCTGTGTGGCCCAATAGAGGAAACAAAAGAGTAATGCTCACAAAAATGTGCAACACGAGATCGAGTGGTTACCCCCTTATGAATGTCGCCGAGGATGGTGTCGACGGGGTGATCTCGTTGGATTGCTTGGTGGACTCTTGGGTGTGGCGGCCTTGGTTCTTCATCCTCCTTGTCTTGATTGTTTGCATCTCCCCCTTGATCATTGTCGTCATCTTGAGGTGGCTCATCTCTTTGATCTTCTCCTTCATCAACTTGAGCCTCGTCCTCATTTTGGGTTGGTGGAGATGCTTGTGTGGAGGAGGATGGTTGATCTTGTGCAAGTGAAGGCTCTTCGGATTCCTTAGGGCACACATCCCCAATGGACATGTTCCTTAGCGCGATGCACGGAGCCTGTTCTTCACCTATCTCATCAAGATCAACTTGCTCTACTTGAGAGCCGTTAGTTTCATCAAACACAACGTCACAAGAAACTTCAACAAGTCCTGAGGACTTGTTAAAGACTCTATATGCCCTTGTGTTTGAGTCATATCCTAGTAAAAAGCCTTCTACAGTTTTGGGAGCAAATTTAGATTTTCTACCTCTCTTAACAAGAATAAATCATTTGCTACCAAAAACTCTAAAATATGAAATATTGGGCTTTTTACCAGTTAGGAGTTCATAGGATGTCTTCTTGAGGATTCGGTGTATGTATAACCGGTTGATGGCGTACCAGGCGGTGTTGACCGCCTCGGCCCAAAACCGATCCGGTGTCTTGTACTCATCAAGCATGGTTCTTGCCATGTCCAATAGAGTTCGATTCTTCCTCTCCACTACACCATTTTGCTGTGGTGTATAGGGAGAAGAGAACTCATGCTTGATGCCCTCCTCCTCAAGGAAGCCTTCTATTTGTGAGTTCTTGAACTCCGTCCCGTTGTCGCTTCTAATTTTCTTGATCCTTAAGCCGAACTCATTTTGAGCCCGTCTCAAGAATCCCTTTAAGGTCTCTTGGGTATGGGATTTTTCCTGCAAAAATAACACCCAAGTGAAGCGAGAATAATCATCCACAATAACTAGACAGTACTTACTCCCGTCGATGCTTATGTAAGCGATCGGGCCGAATAAATCCATATGTAGGAGCTCCAGTGGCCTGTCACTTGTCATGATGTTCTTGTGTGGATGATGAGTGCCAATTTGCTTCCCAGCTTGACATGCGCTACAAATCCTGTCTTTCTCAAAATGAACATTTGTTAGTCCTAAAATGTGCTCTCCCTTTAGAAGCTTATCAAGATTCTTCATTCCAACATGAGCTAGTCGGCGGTGCCAGAGCCAACCCATGTTAGTCTTAGCAATTAAGCAAGTGTCGAGTTCAGCTCTATCAAAATCTACCAAGTATAGCTAACCCTCTAACACTCCCTTAAATGCTATTGAATCATCACTTCTTCTAAAGACAGTGACACCTACATCAGTAAATAGACAGTTGTAGCCCATTTGACATAATTGAGATACGGAAAGCAAATTGTAATCTAAAGAATCCACAAGAAAAACATTGGAAATGGAATGGTCAGGAGATATAGCAATTTTACCCAAACCTTTGACCAAACCTTGGTTTCCATCCCCGAATGTAATAGCTCGTTGGGGATCTTGGTTTTTCTCATAGGAGGAGAACATCTTCTTCTCCCCCGTCATGTGGTTTGTGCACCCGCTATCGATGATCCAACTTGAGCCCCCGGATGCATAAACCTACAAAACAAGTTTAGTTCTTGACTTTAGGTACCCAAACGGTTTTGGGTCCTTTGGCATTAGAAACAAGAACTTTGGATACCCAAACACAAGTCTTAGAGCCCTTGTGTTTGCACCCAACAAACTTGGCAACTACCTTGCCGGATTTGTTAGTCAAAACATAAGATGCATCAAAAGTCTTAAATGAAATGCCATGATCATTTGATGCACTAGGAGTTTTCTTTCTAGGCAACTTAGCACAGGTTGGTTGCCTAGAGCTAGATGTCTCACCCTTATACATAAAAGCATGGTTAGGGCCAGAGTGAGACTTCCTAGAATGAATTCTCCTAATTTTGCTCTCGGGATAATCGGCAGGGTACAGAATGTAACCCTCGTTATCCTGAGGCATGGGAGCCTTGCCCTTAACAAAGTTAGACAAATTTTTAGGAGGGGCATTAAGTTTGACATTGTCTCCCCTTTGGAAGCCAATGTCATCCTTGATGCCAGGGCGTCTCCCATTATAGAGCATACTTCTAGCAAATTTAAACTTTTCATTTTCCAAGTTATGCTCGGCAATTTTAGCATCTAATTTTGCTATATGATCATTTTGTTGTTTAATTAAGACCATATGATCATGAATAGCATCAATATCAACATCTCTACATCTAGTGCAAATAGAAACATGCTCAACAGTAGATGTAGAGGGTTTGCAAGACTTTAATTCTACAACCTTAGCATGTAATATATCATTTTCACTTCTAAGGTTAGAAATAGTAATATTGCAAACATCAAAATATTTAGCCTTAGCAATTAATTTTTCATTTTCAATCCTAAGACTAGCAAGAGAATCATTCAATTCCTTAATCTTAGCAAGCAAATCATCATTATCATCTCTAAGATTGGGAATTGAAACATCACAAACATGAGAATCAACCTTAGCAATTAATCTAGCATTATCATTTCTAAGGTTGTCAATAGTCTCATGGCAAGTGCTTAGCTCACTAGACAATTTTTCACATTTTTCAACTTGTAGAGCATAAGCATTTTTTACCTTAACATGCTTTTTGTTCTCCTTAATAAGGAAGTCCTCTTGAGAGTCCAAGAGATCATCCTTCTCATGAATAGCACTAATCAATTCATTTAATTTTTTCTTTTGTTGCATGTTTAGGTCGGCAAAAAGGGTACGCAAATTATCTTCCTCATCACTAGCATTATCATCACTAGAGGACTCATATTTAGTGGAGGATTTGGATTTAACCTTCTTCCTTTTGCCGTCCTTAGCCATGAGGCACTTGTGGCCGACGTTGGGGAAGAGAAGTCCCTTGGTGACGGCGATGTTGGCGGCGTCCTCGTCGGAGGAGGAGTCGGTGGAGCTCTCGTCGGAGTCCCACTCGCGGCACACGTGGGCATCGCCGCCCTTCTTCTTGTAATGTCTCTTCTTCTCCTTTCTTCTCCCCTTCTTGTCGTCGCCCCTGTCACTATCACTAGATAATGGACATTTAGCAATAAAATGACCGGGCTTACCACATTTGTAGCACACTTTCTTGGAGCGAGGTTTGTAGTCTTTCCCCCTCCTTTGCTTGAGGATTTGGCGGAAGCTCTTGATGATGAGCGCCATCTCCTCGTTGTCGAGCTTGGAGGCATCGATGGGTGTTCGACTTGGAGTAGCCTCCTCCTTCTTTTCTTCCGTCGCCTTGAAAGCGACCGGTTGTGCCTCGAGTGTGGAGGAGGTGCCTTGCTCGATGATTTTCTTTGAGCCCTTGATCATTAGCTCAAAGCTCACAAATTTTCCTATAACCTCCTCGGGAGACATTAGCTTATATCTAGGATCACCTCGAATCAATTGAACTTGTGTAGGGTTAAGAAATACGAGGGATCTAAGAATACCTTGACCATTTCATGGTCATCCCATTTTTCGCTCCCGAGGTTGCGCATTTGGTTCACCAAGGTCTTTAAGCGGTTGTACATAGCTTGTGGATCCTCCCCTTGGTGAAGCATGAAGCGACCGAGCTCCCCCTCGATTGTTTCCCGCTTGGTGATCTTTGTCACCTCGTCTCCTTCGTGTGCGGTCTTGAGTACGTCCCAAATCTCCTTCGCACTTTTTAACCCTTGCACCTTGTTATACTCCTCTCGACTTAGAGAGGCGAGGAGTATAGTGGTTGCTTGGGAGTTAAAGTGGTGGATTTGGGCCACCTCGTCCAAGTCGTAGTCTTCATCCCCTACGGATGGTACCTGTACACCAAACTCAACAACATTCCATATGCTTGTGTGGAGTGAGGTTAGATGGTGTTTCATTTTGTCACTCCACATATTATAATCTTCACCGTCAAAAACCGGTGGTTTGCCTAATGGAACGGAGAGTAAAGGAGTACGTTTTGAAGTGTGAGGGTAGCGTAGGGGGATCTTACTATACTTCTTGCGCTCTTGGCGCTTAGAAGTAACGGACGGTGCGTCGGAGTCGGAGGTCGACGTTGATGAAGTGTTGGTCTCGTAGTAGACCACTTTCCTCATCCTCTTGTGCTTGTTGCCTCTCCAATGCGACTTGTGGGAAGAGGATTTATTCTCCTTCCCCTTCCCTTTGTTGGAGGAGCTCTTCTTCTTCTCCTTCCTCTTGGTGCGGGACTCTTCCAATGAAGTGCTCCCGTGACTCGTAGTGGGCTTGTCGCCGGTCTCCATCTCCCTCTTGGTGTGATCTCCCGACATCACTTCGAGCGGTTAGGCTCTAATGAAGCACCGGGCTCTGATACCAATTGAAAGTCGCCTAGAGGGGGGTGAATAGGGCGAAACTGAAATTTACAAAATTAATCACAACTACAAGTCGGGTTAGCGTTAGAAATAATAATGAGTCCGAGAGAGAGGGGGCAAAACAAATCGCAAGCGAATGAAGAGTGTGACACGCGGATTTGTTTTACCGAGGTTCGGTTCTCGCAAACCTATTCCCCGTTGAGGAGGCCACAAAGGCCGGGTCTCTTTCAACCCTTACCCTCTCTCAAACGGTCCCGCGGACCGAGTGAGCTTCTCTTCTCAAATCAAACCGGGAACAAAGCTTCCCCGCAAGGACTACCACACAATTGGTGTCTCTTGCCTCGATTACAAGTGAGCTTTGATCACAAGAACAAGTGAGAAAGAAAAGAAGCAATCCAAGCGCAAGAGCTCAAAAGAACACGGCAAATCTCTCTCGCTAATCACTAAAGCCTTGTGTGGAATTGGAGAGGATTTGATCACTTTGGTGTGTCTAGAATTGAATGCCTAGCTCTTGTAAGTGGTTGAGAAGTGGAAAACTTGGATGACTTGAATGTGGGGTGGTTGGGGGTATTTATAGCCCCAACCACCAAACTAGCCGTTTGGGTGGGGCTATCTGTCGCATGGTGCACCGGACAGTCCGGTGCACACCGGACATGTCCGGTGCACCAGCCATGTCACTCGAACGTTAGGGTTCCGACCGTTGGAGCTCTGACGCTGGGCCCGCCTGGATGTCTGGTGGCGCACCGGACATGAACTGTAGGGTGTCCGGTGCGCCAGCATGGGCGTGCCTGCCTTCTGCGCGCGCTGGCGCGCATTTAATGCGCTGCAGGTAGCCGTTGGCGCCTGAAGTAGCCGTTGCCCCGCAGTTACACCGGACAGTCCGGTGTACACCGGACATGTCCGATGAATTATAGCGGAGCAGCCGATGCGAATTCCCGAGGCTGGCGAGTTCAGAGTCGCGTCCTCTTGGAGCACCGGACACTGTCCGGTGAACACCGGACAGTCCGGTGAATTATAGCGCGCCGGCTCTGAGAATTCCCGAAGGTGAAGAGTTTGCAGTCGATCTTCCCTGGTGCACCGGACAGTCCGGTGCGCCCGACCAGGGTGCCTTCGGTTGTCCCTTTGCTCCTTTGTTTGAACCTTTTCTCTTGATCTTTTTATTGGCTTATTGTGTACCTTTGCCACCTGTAGATCTTACAGACTTGGGCAAACTAGTTAGTCCAATTATTTGTGTTGGGCATTTCAACCACCAAAATTAGTTTAGGAAATAGGTGTAAGCCTAATTCCCTTTCAATAAGGTAACATGATCAAAGGCATAGAACACATGTATGCTATAGATCAATCCAAGTTACGCGAATCTAAGACATTTAGCTCACTACGCAACCTGCAAAAAGTTTTCTCATCCAATGGCTTGGTAAAGATATCGGCTAGCTGGTTCTCGGTGCTGATATGGTACACCTCGATATCTCCCTTTTGCTGGTGGTCTCTCAGAAAGTGATGCCGGATGTCTATGTGCTTAGTGCCGCTGTGTTCAACAGGATTATCCGCCATGCGGATAGCACTCTCATTGTCACATTAGAGTGGAACTTTGCTCAGATTGTAGCCAAAGTCCCGGAGGGTTTGCCTCATCCAAAGTAGTTGCGCGCAACACTGTCCTGCGGCAACGTACTCGGCCTCAGCGGTGGATAGGGCAACGGATGTTTGTTTCTTGGAACTCCAAGACACCAGGGACCTTCCTAGGAATTGGCACGTCCCCGATGTGCTCTTCCTATCAACCTTGCACCCGGCATAATCGGAGTCTGAGTATCCAATCAAGTCAAAGGTAGACCCCTTTGGATACCAGATTCCGAAGCAAGGCGTAGAAACTAAATATCTAAGAATTCACTTAACGACCACAAGGTGACATTCCTTGAGGTCGGATTGATATCTAGCACACATGCATACACTTAGCATAATGTCTGGTCTACTAGCACATAAATAAAGCAAGGAACCTATCATAGACCGGTATGCCTTTTGATCAACGGACTTACCTCCTTTGTTGAGGTCGACATGCCCGTCGATTCCCATAGGTGTCTTCGTGGGCTTGGCGTCCTTCATCCCAAACCTCTTAAGAAGATCTTGTGTGTACTTCATTTGGGGGAGGAAGGTGCCGTCCTTGAGTTGCTTCACTTGGAACCCAAGGAAGTAGGTCAACTCGCCCATCATGTACATCTCGAACTTTTGTGTCATTACCCTGCTAAACTACTCACAAGACTTTTGATTAGTAGAACCAAATATTATGTCATCGACATAAATTTAGCACACAAAAAGATCACCATCACAAGTCTTAGTGAAAAGAGTGGGATCGGCTTTCCCAACCTTGAAAGCATTAGTAATTAAGAAATCTCTAAGGCATTCATACCATGCACTTGGGGCTTGCTTAAGTCCATAGAGCGCCTTAGAGAGCTTGTACACATGGTCGTGGTACCTGTCATCCTCAAAGCTAGGGGGTTGTTCCATGTATACCTCCTCCTTGATTGGCCCGTTGAGGAAAGCGCTCTTTACGTCCATTTGAAACAACCTAAAAGACTGGTGAGCGGCATAGGCTAATAAAATTCGAATAGACTCTAGCCTAGCCATAGGAGCAAAAGTCTCCTCGAAATCCAAACCTGCAACTTGGGCATAACCTTTTGCCACAAGTCGAGCCTTGTTTCTTGTCACCACACCGTGCTCGTCTTGCTTGTTGCGGAACACCCACTTGGTTCCTACAACATTTTGCTTTGGACGTGGCACCAGGCTCCAAACTTCATTCCTCTTGAAGTTGTTGAGCTCTTCCTGCATGGCCAACACCCAGTCAGGATCCTGCAAGGCCTCTTCTACCCTAAAAGGCTCAATAGAAGAGACAAACGAGTAATGCTCACAAAAATTAGCTAAACGTGAGCAAGTAGTTACTCCCTTGCTGATATCACCCAGAATCTGGTCAACGGAGTGATTTCTTTGGATCGTTGCTCGGACTTGGGTTGGAGAGACCCGTGGTGCTTCTTCCTCCATCACTTGTTCTTCCTGTGCTCTCCCTTGATCATGTCCCTCTTCTTGAGGTACCTGTTCACCGTCTTGAGTTGGAGGATGCACCATTGTGGAGGAAGATGGCTGATCTTGCTCTTGTTGTTCCTGTGGTCGCACGTCACCTATCGCCATCGTGTGTATTGCGGCCGTCGGAACATCATCTTTATCTATGTCATCAAGATCAACTTGCTCTCTTGGAGAGCCATTAGTCTCATCAAATACAACGTCGCTAGAGACTTCAACCAAACCCGATGATTTGTTGAAGACTCTATACACCTTTGTATTTGGGTCATACCCTAGTAAAAACCCTTCTATTGCCTTGGGAGCAATTTAGAATGTCTACCTTTCTTCACCAAAATGTAACATTTGTTCCCAAATACACGAAAGTAAGAAACGTTGGGTTTGTTACCGGTAAGGAGTTCATATGAGGTCATCTTGATAAGGCGATGTAGGTAGAGCCGGTTTATGGCGTGACAAGCTGTGTTCACAGCTTCCGACCAAAACCGCTCAGGCGTCTTGAATTCTCCAAGCATCGTTCTTGCCATGTCGATAAGCGTCCTGTTCTTCCTCTCTACCACACTGTTTTGCTGTGGTGTGTAGGGAGCGGAGAACTCGTGCTTAATGCCTTCTTCCTCAAGATACTCCTCCACTTGCAGATTCTTGAACTCGGACCCGTTGTCACTTCTTATCTTTTTCACCTTGAGCTCAAATTCGTTTTGAGCCCTCCTTAGAAAGCGCTTTAGGGTCCCTTGGGTTTCTGATTTATCCTGCAAAAAGAACACCCAAGTGAAGCGGGAAAAATCGTCAACAATTACAAGACCATACTTACTTCCCCTGATGCTAAGGTAGGCAACGGGTCCGAAGAGGTCCATGTGAAGAAGCTCTAGTGGTCTTGATGTTGTCATCACATTCTTGCTGTGATGAGTGCTTCCCACCTGTTTCCCTACCTGACATGCAGCACAAGGCCTATCTTTCTCGAAACAAACATTGGTTAGTCCTAACACATGTTCTCCCTTTAGAAGTTTATGAAGGTTCTTCATCCCAACATGTGCTAGAAGGCGATGCCACAACCAGCCCATAGTAGTCTTAGCTATTAAGCATGCATCTAGATCGGCCTCCTCTTTCGAAAAATCAACTAAGTAGAGTTTGCCGTCTAATACACCCTTAAAAGCTAATGAACCATCACTCCTTCTAAAGACAGATACATCTATATTTGTGAATAAACAAATATAGCCCATGTTACATAATTGACTCATAGACAGTAAGTTGTACCCGAGCGATTCAACTAAAAACACATTGGAGATAGAATGCTCGGATGTAATGGCTATCTTCCCCAATCCTTTAACCTTGCCTTGGTTCCCATCTCCAAAAATAATCGTATCCTGGGAATCCTTGTTCTTGACGTAGGAGGTGAACATCTTCTTCTCCCCCGTCATGTGGTTTGTGCATCCGCTGTCGATAATCCAGCTTGAGCCCCCGGATGCATAAACCTGCAAGGAATTTAAGCTTGGGTTTTAGGTACCATCTCTTCTTGGGTCCTACAAGGTTAGTCACAATAGTTTTTGGAACCTATATGCAAGTTTTGTCTCCCTTGCATTTGGATCCCAATTTTCTAGCCACTACTTTTGCATTCTTACATGAAAGAACAAAAGAAGTGTTGCAAGCATGAAAAACGGTAGTAGGTTTATTACATATTTTCCTAGGCACATGATGCACAACATGATTTTTCCTAGGCCTACTTCTATCATGCACAAAAGTAGAGCTAGAGGCAAACATAGCATGTGAATCATTATAAGCAACATGAATATGACTCTTATTATGATAAGGATGACTAGCAATTTTCCTATCATAAATAAAAGCATGATTCCTTTGAGGACTATTAGCCATAGGGGCCTTCCCTTTCTCCTTGTTGAGAATGGGAGCCTTTTGGCTTGTTAAGTTCTTGGTTTCCCTTTGAAAACCAAGTCCATCCTTAATTGAGGGGTGTCTACCAATGGTGTAGGCATCCCTAGCAAATTTTAATTTATCAAAATTAATCTTGCAAGTCTTAAGTTGAGCATTAAGACTTGCCACCTCATCATTTAATTTGGTAATAGAAATAAGGTGTTCATCACAAGCATCAACATCAAAGTCCTTACATCTATTACAAATAATGACATGCTCAACACATGAACTAGTTTTGACTTCCTCTAGCTTAGCATTTAATTCATCATTTGAACTCTTTAAACTAGAGACCGATTCATGGCAAATAGACAATTCAGAGGATAACATTTCATTTCTCTTAATTTCTAAGGCAAGGGATTTTTGCACACTAATAAATTTGTCATGTTCCTCATATAAAATGTCCTCTTGTTTTTCTAACAATCTATCCTTTTCGTTTAGAGCATCAATTAATTCATTAATTTTTTCTACCTTAGCTCTATCTAAACCTTTAAATAAGCTAGAGTAATCTACTTCATCATCAGAAGACTCATCATCGCTAGAAGTAGTGTACTTAGGGGTATCTCGAACATGTACCTTCTTTTCCTTGGCCATAAGACATGTATGGCGTTCGTTGGGGAAGAGAGAAGACTTGTTGAAGGCCGAGGCAGCGAGTCCTTCATCGTCGGAGTCGGAAGAGGAGCAGTCTGAGTCCCATTCCTTTCCAAGGTGCGCCTCGCCCTTTGCCTTCCTGTAGCTCTTCTTTTTTCTCCTTCTTCCCACTCTTTTCTTGTCCCAGGTCACTATCATTATCGGGACAATTTGCAATAAAGTGACCAGTCTTACCACATTTGAAGCAGGAGCGCTTTCCCTTTGTTTTGTTCTTGTTGGGGTACTCCTTGCGTCCTTTAAGTGTGGTCTTGAAGCACTTGATGATAAGCGCCATCTCATCTTTGTTGAGGCCGGCAGCCTCCACTTGAGCTACCTTGCTTGGTAGTGCCTCCTTGCTGCTAGTTGCCTTGAGCGCAATGGGCTGCGGCTCGTAGACGGGCAGAGGGCCATTTAAGGCGTCATCTACATACCTTGCCTCCTTAACCATCATGCGTCCACTTACAAATTTTCCGAGTATCTCCTCGGGCGTCATCTTTGTGTACCTAGGATTTTCACGGATAAGGTTCACAAGATGGGGGTCAATAACTGTAAAGGACCTGAGCATTAGTCGGACGACGTCGTGGTCCATCCATCTTGTGCTTCCATAGCTTCTAATCTTGTTGACCAGGGTCTTGAGCCTATTGTAGGTTTGTGTTGGCTCTTCTCCCCTGATCATGGTGAATCTCCCTAGCTCGCCTTCCACCAACTCCATTTTGGTGATCATGGTAGCGTTGTTTCCCTCATGAGATATCTTGAGGGTGTCCCAGATCTGCTTTGCATTGTCCAAGCCGCTAACCTTGTTGTCTTCATCCCTGCACAGAGATGCTAACAAAATAGTAGTGGTTTGGGCATTTTTATGAATTTGCTCATTAATAAACATGACAGTGTCAGTACTATCAAAGTGCATTCCGTTTTCAATAATCTCCCAGATACTAGGATGGAGAGAAAATAAATGACTACGCATTTTATGACTCCAGAAAGAATAGTCTTCTCCATCAAAGTGGGGAGGTTTTCCAAGAGGAATTGATAGTAAATGAGCATTAGAATTGTACGGAATACGAGAATAATCAAATGAATAGTTTTGATTAACCGGTTTCTTCTTTAACGAGGAATCATCATCGTCGTCGTGTGGTGAAGAAGACGAGGCATCACTATCGTAGTAGATGATCTTCTTGATGCGCCTCTTCTTCTTCCCGTCTCTTTTCTTGTGACTCGAGCCTGAGTCGGTTGGCTTGTCGTCTCTAGGCTCGTTGAGGAAGGACTCATTTTCCTTGTCATTGACCACCATCCCCTTTCTCGTAGGATCCATCTCTTCGGGCGGTTAGTCCCTTAGATGAAGAGTACGACTCTGATACCAATTGAGAGCACCTAAAGGGGGGGTGAATAGGTGATCCTGTAAAATTCAACACTAAATTCCAACAAGCTTGATTAAAGAGATATTAGCGCAAGTTAATCAAGTCACAATCATAGAGATATCAACACAAGACACACGATTTTTATCTCGTGGTTCGGCCAAGTAACACTTGCCTACTTCCACGTTGTGGCATCCCAATGGACGAGGGTTGCACTCAACCCCTTTCAAGTGATCCGATGATCAACTTGAATACCACGATATTTTCCTTAAAGTATTTTCCCGTTTGCGAGGAATCTCCACAACTTGGAGTCTCTCGTCCTTACAACAAAGATCACAATGAAGGCAAAGAGTAAGGTTGAGAGAAGCAACACACGCAAGACTCAAATACGCAGCACACCCACGCACACAAGTGAAGACTCGAGCTCAAATGACAACACGGGGAGTTCGCGACTCGAATGGAGCTCAAATCTCTAAAACAACAACGCGAATGCGTGGGAGCAGAGTCTGGATGCCTTAGAATACTTAGTGAATGCTTAGATGACTCCTCCATGCGCCTAGGGGTCCCTTTTATAGCCCCGATGCAGCTAGGAGTCGTTGGAGATCAACATGGAAGGCTAAACTTGCCTTCTGTCGGGTGGTGCAACCGGACAGTCCCTGTAGCTGTCCGGTACGCGATCGCCTTCCAAATCAGGTGCATCCGACTGTTGCTCCTTTGGGCTGATTGGCACACCGGACACTGTCCTGTGCCCACCGGACAGTCTGGTGCACCAACTGACCGTTGGAGCAGTCCACATGTCACACGAAGATTGCGCGGCCGACCGTTGGCGCAGGCGACCGTTGGCTCACCGGACAGTTCGGTGAATTTTAGCCGTACGCCGCTGATCCTTTTCCCGAGAGCGACGAGTTCGCCACGGATGACTCACCGGACAGTCCGGTGCACCACCGGACGGTCCAGTGATTTTTAGTCGTACGTCGCCGTTGAGTTCCGAGAGTGGCGAGTTCACGCGGACCAGCCTGGCGCACCGGACAGTCCGGTGTGCCAGGCCGAACTGGAGTTTGGCTGCACACAGCCAAGTCTTTTGCAATTCGATTCTTTTCTTCTTAGCACTGTTTCTAGCACTTAGATAACCATGTTAGTACTCAAAAACAATTCACTAAGTCTAGAAACATACCTTGTCTTTGATTTGCACCTTTTGCTTGTTTAACACATAAAGAGTTCAAAACATTTGTGTTGGACACTTAATCACCAAAACACTTATAGAAATGGCCCAAGGGCACATTTCCCTTTCACTTTGGCAAAGGCTTGTCATGCAATTAGCATCCTAGCTATGAATGCAACTGGAGTACTTTATTCATCCACACAAAGCTCTGCAACAAACTGGCTACTTGAAATTGCATGAGCTTATGTTCGTTAACTACAACCTTCGTCTTCGCATCCAACGAGCAACTGGTACACCAGAGCCTAGTGAGTTTAGTCCTGCCTTGGCCTTCATGGATCTATCATTACACAGGCATAATGAAGCCATTAGAGATTAGATGGACAGAGGAAGATCCAATGCACCTCCAACGTTAGATAAAGACTCATCTATCAGTGACACTCCGCTTCCTAGCATGCTGTTTACATCGCTTGTACATGAACAAGGAGGCACATAGGAAGTGCAAGAATGGGCCGATGAAATAGTTGCGTGACACCCACCTTGGCAAGCGGAAGACAAGACTTGGTCCATCAGACAGGAAAGGAAAAAGGGTCAAAATCACCGATCAAATCAAAGAGGATGAAGACAATGATGATAACAAAACTGACCCTAGTTGTCGGGTATGGTAATTAGGGGTACCCAGACTACACCTATAAAACACACTTAACCCCTAAAAACACCATCAAGGTACGTCCCTTGAGGTTAAAGGATCTAGAGCCACGCTTTGCCCAAGGTCCCCCTCAGGGGTCTTCACAAACTCCGCCTCGCCCGAGCCTGCCCTCGGACGGGGTGTGTTCTCGGGAGAATCCTTGTCCCAGCCGAGGACACCTCACCCTAGAACAGCAGCCTTTGCCTCGCCCGAGCCCACCTCAGGTAAGGCAAACAAAACTAAGTCCGTCGGGGGACAACCTCATTCAATGTGAACCTAACCCACGCAGGCCTGCAGGTGTACAGGAACAACAAGACCATAGTCCTGTCATAGATTCACCAACTATGATTACGCAGGCGACCACTGTTCATGTACGCCATCTGCCAACTCCTGATGGGACATACAATACGACAAGGATACAGGTTAGCCCTCGAGCGCAAACTCCATCTCGTCCGAAGCAGAACTCGACCTCAGGACAAACTCTGCCCTGCCTAAACCCGGTCTCGGCTACCCGCTCCTCGCGAATCCCGCAGGAGGCCACTCCTTTAACTTTGGCGCACGTTTTCGAATCTTAGAACGGGTTCAGACTCGACCTCGGGCAGACTTCCGCCTCACCCGAGCCTGGCTCTAACCTCGATATCCACAATAGGAGGACGCCCGATGTCATCAGACACTGCAGAGCTAACACACTACTTAAGAAGTTTTTCCCATACTTAGCACTGTGTCAACCACTACGGTATGGGCAACCCCTCGTCAGAGGGGCTCGGGTACATGACCGAGCCCTCGGCCCCGACCTCGGCTCTCAGCAGAAACCAAGCGGGCACAAGTCAACAACAAGTACAAGACCATACCTTGAGCCATACCATCTACAAGGGTACATTGACACCTCCTCACAGTGCGTGGCCAACTCTCGTCCTCCAGGCAGCTCCCCTTGGAGCTATAAATAGGATAGCACATGACTTTAGGAAGGAAACAAGCAAACACTTCACAATTTTTCTCCTCCACCAGGGTATTGGCACTGGCCTCAATCAACCCCAGAGACTTGAGATCCTTCCCTCTCCCGCTCAGTTTGTATTCCCTACTATAAGCACTTAGGTGCAAGTAATATAAGTCTCAGTCCCCCTCTGTCGAACCAGGATAAAAGACCTGTGTCGACTTGCATCACCATCTGGGCTAGGGGCACACAACATTATTTCACTAGTTGGTTAGGTCTTCGGGTCCAAACACCGACACTAGTGCAGGTGATGACGGTAGCCATGGTGATGCTAGATTATATGGTACAGGAGGGAGTGGTGCAGGAGATTGTAGGTCCACTAGAGGAAGTTGGTTCACCCATGCCACACATGATTCTTATCATGATCACCTCATTCACAGCGGGAGACAATAAGTGGCCGGTGTCGTTCGATTTCATTTCCTGTCCAATATGGAATATGTAGCTCCAGTTCATCTAACTATCCGCCTGGACAAGACCCAGTCTATAACCATTATGCATGGCAATGGCAACCGGGTCAGAGACCACCAGGCGAAGTACCACCATCGATCATGTATGGGTATGGAAACTATGGAACCCCTCCACCACCATATTCAAATTGTCAAAAATGTATCCATCGGGACCACAGTATGGGTATGGACAAGTTCCCGCTGCACCGTATGTTATTTTTGCTTCGTTGATAAGTATTTATTTGTCGTTCTTATTTTCTCGCTAACGTATATCATATCTTTTGTATAGAACTATTACTATCACTATGATAGATTGGAACCATATCACGATCCTTTCAACATGCCTGGGTACTATCACTATGACTCGAGTTGAACATGTGGGTATTGTGAAATAAGTCGACCTATGTGTCGTTGTCTCGTTGGAGAGCTGTAAAAGGACTTGTATTTGAGTATTGTGAAGTTCGTTGGTTGTTTGTTGCATGAGAACTGGAGTTTGTGGTTGCATATGTATGTTGTATGTTATTTTGGTGAACATATACCGCATGGATCGATTAATATTTACTGTGCAATGTGAATTGAGCAAATAACAAATAAATCGTGTCAGAATTTTTCTTTTTACTGTAAAACAGCGAAAACATGTGCATTTTCTTGAAAAAAAAACGGTTTAGGGCGGATTACCGTTGGTTTTCTATCGGTAAACCACCACGAAACTAAGTTCGATTTAGTTTGGGTAAACCGGTCGATTTTATCGATAAACCGTCAGTTTACTAAAACTGGAGGGGGTGGTTTTTTAGCTCCAACGGCTTGGTAAGCCTTGCTTAGGAGATTTGATGAAGCCAATCAGTTTATTCGCCTACAATTTTCTTGAGTAGTGGAACAACTATATTCCTCATTCCTCAAGACTTAGAATTC
Organism: Zea luxurians; assembly: GCA_029449295.1. Taxonomy (NCBI): domain Eukaryota; kingdom Viridiplantae; phylum Streptophyta; class Magnoliopsida; order Poales; family Poaceae; genus Zea; species Zea luxurians. The sequence continues at coordinate 9,443,416 of JAOPSE010000041.1, read as the reverse complement.
GAACCGTTGCATACATGCCATGCTATGTGTTGTACGAAATTGTGATGCAGGCTACCATGTTACGATTTGCAGTAATGGATCAAATTAGATTCCATCTCAAGTTTTTTTCCCTCTTGCCAAATAGAGATGGATCATGGATGGCAATAACGGATACTGACATACTGCTGGGTGCACCGGGGAAAAAATGCAAGAGTATACTGAACTGCTGTAGAGTTTGTTGCCGGCCGCCACCGAAAAAAAATTAAAATTAAAAAGGGGCATTCCGAGAATTGAACTCGGGACCTCTCGCACCCTAAGCGAGAATCATACCACTAGACCAAATGCCCTATGATGTTAGACGATAATATAATACATAAATAGAGTATAAGTCGTTTCGTGACTATGGCATACACGATGCTTTAAGCACGTTGAGATTGCGAATGACGCAATCGGTACCTAGCACGTGAAAATTCCTTCCGCTCCAGTTATTACGGAGGATTAGGTTGGTGAACTGGTGACTGGAGCTGGAATCGCATTTCTTGCTCTTTGGTCTCTCCAGAATCATCCTCCGGCCAGCCGTTCTTGGTCTACTCGTTCGATTGCTTCACCATTCTTTCCTGCTCCTGCTCTTTGGCATTTTTTTCACTCCTCCCATCGAATTGTCAATCCAGGAACCCTCCCGAGATTCGCTTGCCCGCCGTTTTCTTTTCAAGTGGATCTGAACTTGGGAGGGAACCCCGATGCAGCCGCGGTACGGAGAAGCACGACAGCCGCTGCCGGGGCGGTACGCGCTGTACCACTTCGGCACCAGCGGCGCCGCCGTCGCCGCCGCCACCGCCGTGACCCATCCGTTCGGTCAGCTAGCTGTTCTTCCTCTCATCTGTTGCTTGTTATTTGGGTAATTTGCTATTCTTGAACTGCCTCGGGTTTCGGTTGGGGAAGGACATCAAGGAAATACGCATGTATGATTCGGCATTCGGGTGCTAATTCTTGATTTCGTTTTAGTTCCGCCAGTCAGAAATTCTCCCCTCTGAATTCTCTGCTTAGGCACTGTTTGCATCCTTTGAATTGAATTCCATTCTAATAATATTAATTTAGACATAGTTTAATTAAACTAATATAGTTTTATACAGAATATATTTGCATAATATTATTAGTCATATGAGGGAGATGTTTATGTACTACATTTTTCTTGGAGAGGAGCGAGCCGAAGAACGTGTCATAAGTTGCAGCGTAGAAACATGGACTAGCGATATATAAAATCAATTTCCACCACCTCACCCTAAAATTTTGGAATAGTCTTATTTCTAAACTTTAGAAAATAGTGGAATATCAAATTCCAACCCAAATAACTTATTATATTAAGTAAATTCTAATCCTTTAAAACCAAATGGCCCCTAGGGAAATGCTAGTTGAGAATTGATGCTTTTCCCTTCAAGTAGAACATGCTAGGTTTAATACACCACTAATTTCAGCCACTCAAAACATTTAACACAGGCTGATGCCCCCCCCCCCCCCCCAGACAAATAGCTGCTTATCTGGCCTGCATTATGTAACAGTTGTGCGCAAAAAACCAACACCACATATGGATGAGGAGAATGTTATATTGAATTCACAATTTTGAGTAATGATGGTGCATTGGAAATATTCACGGTCTTTATCCTGAAAGAGCAGGTTATTGAATTCGAATTTCCCATTCTATGATTTTACAGGATATTTGGTAACTAGTACCAGTACTAAGAATCAAGTACATAGGATTAGCAATAAGAGGAGCCCAGACACTGGGCGTTTTGGTCTACTAGACTTCACCCTAGGTGCTATGTTGTTATGGTGGTGGCTAGCGTTGAGTGAGTGCGAGTAGGCCGCCCGAGGGCTTTGCCCATGGCCGAACAAGAGGGAAGGGGTTCCTTCTTAAATCTTAATTCTTGGTTGGTTAGATTGATACATCTCCTCTCTTTATATAGAAAGGTTTACTTGAACCCTAAGCAAGCGATCTATATCTCTTACTTGACCCCTAAGTAAGTGATTCTTATCATAATCAAATTAATCTAATTTATCTCTATTCTAACAAACTAAATTAATCTAATATGTCTGGCAATGCACTTGCCATAACACTACTCCACCTTCCACGACTCCTCGTCCTCGAACTGTGCTGGTAGCCAGGGTTGCAGATGTTGATGTTCCCCTACAGATGTAATGCTTAGAAGGGCACCATCTGATCGAGTTGCATGTGTACAACCACCGGGATCCCATGGTGTAGTCTAGTGTGTGACGAGACCTAGGAGTGGTCACAACAACGATAGTGGAGATGCCCTCATAGAGGTCGGTGATGGAATGCGGCGGCGCTATGCAGTGTGCGCCTGCAAAGAACCCCATGCTTTCTCCCCGTCGGATGACTGCCTGTAGTCTATGCATAATTGCCACAAGTTGTCCGGCTTCTTCACGAGCATCGATATCAAGCGATGGCCCTAGGTGGAGACCATGAGCTACATAATGTCCTCGTTTCGTATGCTCGTAATGGCGTGCAACGAGATCACCGTGTCCAGAATGGACGCCACCACGTCCTTGAGCAGAGGGTCATCCCTGTCAAAGGCCAAGACCTTAAGGCAAAAGAGGCAGGTGCAACGGTGGCCGTGCACATATGGCTCATCACAATTGTAGCACGTGCCTTGTTTGTGGTGCTTCGTACTCTCCGCCGGCATCAGACGCTGGAATGGGTGTGGCAGTGTAGGCGAGCCTCCATGCCCGCGGACAGCTGCAGCGTCGGCGTGGTAGCCACCTGACCCTGAGAATGTGGCAAACGAATGGAGTAGATGGGTGCTCGTTGCCAGGGTGATGGAATCTAGCGTCTGGGAACTACGCTGGTAGGCGTGCGCCAAACTGAGTGCCATGTTGATGTCAAGGGGTTCGAGGAGCTCGACGTCGATCCGAATGCGATCAGGTAGTGCCGTCGTGAAGAGCTGCACCTATTGGGTTGGGGCGAGCGGCTCCGTGTGGCATAGAAGGCACTAGAAACGCTCTTGGTAGTCGTTGACCGTGGTGCGGAATTGTAGGCGGGTGAGCTCGCCCAACGGGTTATGGCGCAGGGGCGGGCCGAAGCGTTGCTGACACAACATCTTGAAGCGTTCCCATGACAGGATGTCGTCGTCACACGCCAACAACATTTTCCACTGTTGTGCCAATCTGGTGAGGTGGTAGGAGGTGAGCCACACCTTGTCAGCCTCCAAGGTGCGCTGACCATAGAAGAAGTGCTGACACCATGTGCACCAGACGAGAGGATCACCCTTGCCATTTGGGAACTTAAGCTTGTGGAAGCGGGGCCGGATTGTTATGGTTGTTATGGTGGTGGCTAGTGTTGAGGGAGCGTAAGGAGGTCGGCTGGGTATCTTGCCCATGGCCGAGCAAGAGGAAAGGGTTTTTCTTCTTAATTCTTGCTCAATTGGATTGATAATCTCTTCTCCTTATATAGAGAGGTTTACTTGACCCCTAAACAAGCGACCCTTATCCTAACCAAATCAATCTAATTTATATCTTTTCTAATAAACCAAACTAATCTAATATGTCCGACACTCTACTTGCCATAACCAGGAGCCAACAATGTGGATTTTTCATGTGGTGGCAGCATGTTAGGAGTACTCACAGGTTAGCAATCAGAGGAGCCTAGATGCTAGGTGAGGGTTAATAGTTAATACTCTGGTTGTTTTGGGTGCATGGACACTATGGAAGACAAGAAATGATGTGATATTCAATGGCGTTGCAGCCGGAGTAGATCGGGCCATACTTCTTGCAAAGGAGTAGGCTAACCTATGGATGTTGGCAGGTGCAAAAGGGATTTGTGCCCTGGTACCAGCGAGTCCTACTAGCTGATAGCAGCCTGTCAGGACTCCTGTTGGTCTGTTAGTCATGTCCTAGTTTCATCAGGGTGTGAAATGTGAATGTAACTATTAAAGAGTGTGTGTGTGGCGTGTGTTGTTCCGGCCATTTCGGCCTTTTCTCCTATGCAATGATATGCATCTTTCCTGAGTATTCGAGAAAAAAGTACATAGGTTTAAATTGATTCCTATAACATTAATGCCTAAATTTCTATACTTCAAATTTTATCTCAAAATAAAATATATATTGTTTGTCCAGAAAGTAAGCTACTCTTTATATAGGCCTACCACTATTTTCGTCCTGCAGATGTTATCAAAGTCAGGCTTCAAATGCAGCTTGCTGGGCAAAGAGGAAACTTAGTTGGAATGGTACTTAAAGTCACAGCACCTACAGGTTTCATATTTCGCACTTCTATTGATGTTAAATTCATTTCCTAGTTATATGTGTATTGTGAAATATGTTAGGGAACAATATTTACACAAATGGTTGAAAGGGAAGGGACTCGGTCACTCTACCTGGGACTTGCACCAGCGTTGGCGAGAGCTGTTGTCTATGGTGGCCTTCGGTTTGGACTGTATGAGCCCTGCAAGCATGTCTGCAGTTATGCATTTGGTTCAACAAACTTTGCTTTTAAATTTGCATCTGGAGTCATTGCTGGGGGCCTTGCAACTGCTTTAACAAATCCCATGGAAGTTTTGAAGGTGATCTATCTTGATATGAACTCACTTCAGAAGCGTGACTTGTTTTATGTACTGGATCTGAACTGAACAACATACTGTAGGTGAGGCTGCAGATGAGTAAAAGCAGTACCAGTACAATAAGAGAGATGAGAAAAGTTATAGCGCACGAAGGGTTTAAAGCACTTTGGAAAGGAGTCGGCCCAGCAATGACAAGAGCAGGTTGCCTTACTGCATCACAAATGGCAACTTACGATGAGGCCAAACAGGTCTGTTATTTCTGTTATATATTTGTTATAAAGGAATAAATTTGTCACTTACTTGAATACATCAGTTCTTAGATCTTTCCTCTGTATTCATTATAGGCCTTAATGAAGTGGACACCACTTGAAGAAGGTTTTCAGTTACATCTCATGTACAGTGAATTCTCTATTTCTCTATTATGATGTGTATCCTTTAATGAGATGAATGGATGGCTAATCTTTATCTGCTTGGAAGCTCGAGTTTCATAGCTGGAACAGCTGGTACTCTTGTGACCGCACCTGTAGACATGATCAAAACACGGTTAATGCTGCAACAGGAGTCCAAAGGCGCCAGAGTATACAGGAACGGATTCCATTGTGCTTCCCAGGTGTTGATCTTAATATTTCATTTTTTTATGTTTGTGCTATTAGGAATTATTCCTGGTAAGAACATTGCTAGAATTACTTTCTATAAGTGCCTGAAAGCACTGCGAAATTGTTAAGCTACAACATTAGTAGTGAACTATTGTCACGAGATGAGAACAGGAATGTTACAACCGAGGAGATTGGAAATACAATACCTTGAGCACCAACAACATGAAGGTATTCTTCTGATATTTGTTTCCATTCTCTTGGTTTGCAGGTTGTGGTGACAGAGGGTGTGAAGTCACTTTATAAAGGGTGAGAACTGCATGTACTGCATCTATATGTTTTATATTATAATAACAGTGGTCGTTTACTAATCAGCTTGATTTGTTCAACATGCTGTCTCTATTTTCAGTGGATTTGCCACATTCGCGAGAGTAGGCCCTCAGACAACGATTACCTTTGTCGTGTGCGAGAAACTGCGCGAACTTGCAGGAATGACTGCCATCTAGTGCCACCCCAAATTGCATAATGTGTGGGGTCCAACGGTTGAACAGCATACTCTACCCGAGTTTTCACACCATTCTTTATTCACCATTCATGATGAGAAGGGAGGAGATAAGCACCCACTGGGATGTTTAAGGATTGGGAAGCCCAGAGCTCCTTCAGATTTATCATACCTCATTTGAAATTTCGAAATAGCGTGATTGTTGTTATGTTTGCTCTAAGACTTACTCATCATATCTCCAATCTCATCTTGTATTTCAAACTACACTCTACGAACAATACAGTCTGCAGTGTAAAAACATTATTTTGGGTGACCATATGGGTAACCTGCTGTACACGGTCTAATTACCATTGAATGTGTGTGTGGGTAGCTCTCAAGTTTGGGATCTTGCTCCACCTTGGACCATGATGTATGCATGTCTGGGCCTTCAACGAGCACATGCTGATCTTTCTTCTGCCTTTTGGGTCTGGAATTCCATTGCAGAGCCACCCAATATTGGCAGAACCATTCCAGTGGTTGGCAGGGGGTGTGTCTGTCGCGGTTAGTCTGGTTGGTATTCAGGTAGGTGATATTGATATGTGGCGCTTTTGGGGTTATGTAGGTTAGATTGGCCTCCACATGCTAGTTGCTTGTTTGCGCTAGTTGCGAAGTCTGTTGTTGCTGGGTTACTCTTCAGGCTGGCAGTTGTTGGGAGAGGCAAGTGCTGAGGGGATGTATCATGGCTTGGACATATGGGGCAGTACGTGGTTGATGCTGCCAAGGTACTTGCGCAATAAGATTGATTTTCATCAATGGAAACCCTTAACCCTAACAGGGGGTTGGATGATATATTAATAAACTGAATTAGATGGGCTTGACCTATTACACAGGGTGAGAAGGTAAATACACGAGGTAAACCCTAAACAGATACTCCAACACCATTTGTACACCATTTGTGTTTAGAAATTTTGCGTTTGATCGAGTCATTGGTAAGTTTCCTTTGCGTCTAGGCTGCTGGAGTGCCCTTTCTCTACTTCATGGAAGCAAATATGCAGCAAACTATTGTCTGGTTTAAACATCTGCGCTTTGTATATTTTGTATTTGTATGTGGTAGGACTAGAACACATTTCGTGATCCTATAGCAACACCTCTCTTAGTCTATCTCCAGCAGCTTACCTTTCCTCGTACTTATACCTATATTCAAACTTCACTTTGAAAACAGTACAGTTTATAGTGTAAAACAATATTTTAGGTAAATTGCTGGACACAGTCTTACATGGAACTAGAATGTAATAATCATGTATATTTTTGACATAAAGACTTTATTTCTATTGGTTTCGATGATTCTTGAGATAATATTATGCCCCTATTTGTTTGGACTTTTTCAGCTTTTGACCACTAAAAGCTACTACGGACTGCCAAACGCCTTAGCCTTTGTCCACATGTGATAATACACTTTAGTTTTAGGGCTAGTTTGGAAACCCCGTTTTCTCACGGGATTTTCATTTTACTAAAGTAAATTAGTTCATTTTTCCTTCAAAAAATAGGAATCTTATGGGAAAATGTAGTTCACAAACTAGCTCTTAATAGACCATATTCATAGCGTGATCCGATAACTGCACCCTACCTGAGCCAGGTCCCACGGATGCAGTTAACCCAGTGTTTGGATGGTCAGATGAAGCGTCGAGCTAGTTCTCACTAATGCAAAATTAGCCGCTCAAATAGCTAGGCTGAGGTCCTAAACGGCGAATGAGCTCCATTGCTCGCTAAGAACAATTCCAAGAGGATATGTATCCTTCTCCTTTCCCTATTTTCCCGTTTAGAGAGAAAAAGGAAAAAAATGACCCCAACAAATCACAAAAACTTCCCCAACAAATTGGCAACGTCAAAACCAAGGCCCTCACCACTCAAATCTTAGCGGCTCATCTCCTCCCCCGATTGCTACCTGTGGTTCACTCCTATCTGTGCTTGCTGCTACATGTTATTCGAATTTCAAGTTGTTCGTATAGTTCTCTTTCAGTGATAGTAGAACTGGATTGGCCTATAGCCTGGTAATTAATTATTTCACTTCAGACCTAGTTTGGTTATTCTAGTTATGTATTAAGATGAATTAGGGTGTAACTTAAACTAATTTACCATCAATCTATCTCAACACATGTGGATAGAGATCAATAGTATAGTATCCAAACAAAACCTCAATGAGCTCAATGGTGACAACAACTATGTCAGGACGCAGTAGCGTCAGCGTCGTCACAAACCTCCGGCGGCCGACGCAAGCAGAACAAAAAAAAGTTCATGATGTGTCACAAGTTTGAACTATTATAGAGTTAATTATTAGGGATGTGTTGTGGGGTGATTAGATTTTGGGAAAAGTATTTTTTAGTGGAACCCCGTACATAGTTTTTTAAGTAATTTTTTAGAAACTTTTGGAGTTACTCTAACTTGCTATGTGCCTGTTGTTAGAGTGTTAGGCCTGCTAAGGCTAGGCCCATGTGGCCCATGTAAACACTATATAGCTAACCTGTTGGGTTAACCCTAATCTATGGAATATTCACTCCAATATGGTATCAGCCTGGTTTCCATCCCTACAGCCGCCGCTGCCCTAGCCCTAGGGTTTCTGGCGCCGCCACCCTCCCTACAGCTGCCGCTGCCCTCGCCCTAGGGTTTCTGGCGCCGCCACCCTATCCTAGGGTTTCAGCCACCGCCGCCAGACTCCAGCCCAGGGCTTCCGCCGCCGCCGCCCTCCTCCTGGCGGCCCTGACCGCCTGGCATCGCGCCCCTGCTACGCCGCGCCTGGCCGCGTCCAGCCGCGGCCCCGACGCCGCCGTGCGCGCCCTCTGCCACGCAAGGACCGGCCGCGCCGCCCAGGGCGCCTCCGCCGCCGCCACTCCTTTCCAGGCGCGCCCATGGCTGGTCAGCAGTGCCCCTCTCTCTCCAACTCCTCCTTCCCTCCCCTCTCCTCCTGGGTGCGCGCTGCATCCCTTGGCCGACGCGCCGCCGTGCCCCACCCCCTGCCAGCCGCCGCCGACACTACCTCCCCTGCTGGCGCGCCAACCCTGGTAGCAGGAGCGTGGGGGTCGGTTCCCGTCTCCCCCGCACTTGGGCCCGCGTGGGGGGCTGCGTCTAGCGCCACCGGTGGGGACCCCACTGCTGCCGGCGCCGCCTCGGCTCTTGCGGCCGTGGTGGATGTGGTTCCGGCGAGAACTGCCGATCTGGAGGACTCCAACTCGCCACCGCCAATCCCCCCGTCGATGGTTGTTGATCCGCCGCCTCCTCCACCGATCACCCACCAGGAATACACTGTCGCCGCCCTCACCGCTGCTCGTGCGGAGCACGCTGCTCGACAGGCCCGCTTGCGGGAAGCGGCCCTCGCGTGGGAGCACGAGCGCGAGGCCGCCGATGCTATCGCTGCTCAAATTGCCGCGGCGGAACAGCACCTCGCTTCGCCTGCGGCCCACGACGGCAGGGCCACCTCCGCTAACACCATGGGCGGCGTGTACGGTGTCCCGACCGTACCGACAGTCGGGACTGGGCCCCGGACCATCCCCGCGGTGCTCTGGCATGACCCGGCTGACCCGCTCGTGGCTCAGCTCCACCTACAGGCTGAGAGTGTCCAGAACATCCGCCTGATGGTTTCGGTCGTCCTGGAGTCAGAGTCGCCATCCTACACGCGTTGGCGGGACTTGCTTCTTCTCACCCTTCGCCGCTATGCCCTGGATGACCACGTTCTCTGCGACCCCACCGGTGTGGCGCCGACTGCTGCGTGGGTGCGCCTCGACAGCATCGTGCTCACCTGGATCGTGGGGACGATCTCCGTCGACCTCCACAGCCTCCTCCGGAACCTTCCTCACGCTCGGGCTATTTGGCTTGCCATCGAGGGCCAGTTCATGGGCAACGCTGAGGCCCGGGCTCTCCGCCTCGACGCCGCTTTTCGCACCTTCGTCCAGGGGGACCTCAGTGTCAGTGCGTACTGCCGCCAGATGAAGACCATGGCGGACTCACTTGGCGATCTGGGCTGCCCCGTGGAGGACCGCATCCTAGTCCTCAACGTCCTCCGCGGCCTCGGCGATCGCTACACCCACCTCCGGTCGTTGCTCATGCGCCAGCGCCCCTTTCCTACCTTCCTCCAGGTTCGCGACGACCTCGCCCTGGAGGAGATCACTCTGGGTGCTCAGGCTGCATCGATCTCCGGCCCGGGGTCCTCGTCCTCTTCGACAGCACTGGCGGCTTTCACCCCGACCCGTCCGCCTACTCCGTCACAGTCTGCCCTTGGCCCTCGCCCTCCTGGGCCGAGCATGGGCGGCGGGGGTCGAGGTGGCGGAGGCGGGGGCGGTAGTGGTCGTTGCCGCCGTGGTGGCCGCGGTGGTGGTGGTGGTTCCGGCGATGGTGCCCGTGGCCACACATCGAACCCGGGACCCCAGCAGAGTGCGCCTTGGCCCACTTTCCACCACTCGTGGTCAGGGCGCATCTCCATGTGGGCGTTCTAGGGGCCTGGCTCTGAGGCTCGGCCTCCGGCGGCCATGTTCGCTGGTGCGCAGCCTGGTTTCGCCTTCGCCTCTCCGTCGCCCTGGACCTCGACACCTGCCGCTTCGTCGTGGCCCACGCCTCCGGCTACTCCACCGTCCGGGCTGGTTGGTTGGGACGCGGCCGCCCTGGCTGCCTTCCAGACTCCTACTCTGACTCCGCCGATGGGTCCCGAGTGGATCGCGGACACCGGTGCTACCTACCACACCACCCCCGACCCTGGTATACTCACCTCTGTTCGCCCTCCTTCTTCCTCTCTCCCCTCGTCCATCATGGTGGCGAATGGCTCATGTCTTCCTGTCACATCTGTGGGTGCCGCCGGCCCTCCCGGCTCTTTTCGCGTTCCCGATGTTCTTGTCGCTCCTTCTTTGGTCCACAATCTTCTTTCTATTCGTCGGTTTACTGCTGATAATTCTTGTTCTGTCGAGTTTGACTCTTTTGATCTTACTGTGAAGGACTCGGCAACTCGATGCCCCCTCCTCAGATGTGACAGCACCGGCCCCCTCTACACCCTTCGGCTTCCGTACGCCACATCTTCTTCGTCTTCGTCACCTGACACAGCTGCTGTTTTTGCTGCCGCCACGTCTTCTACCACCTGGCATCGTCGCCTTGGTCACCCCGGACGCGATGCCTTGATGCAGCTTACTCGTAGTGCCACTATCCCATGTACTAGATCCCATGATGAGCATCTTTGTCATGCGTGCCAGTTAGGCCGCCATGTGTGTCTTCCTTTTTCTTCTTCTTCCTCACATGCTACTCATGCATTTGATCTTGTACACTGCGATTTATGGGCTTCACCTATTACCAGTATGTCAGGCTACAAATACTATCTTGTGGTGCTTGATGATTTTTCTCATTATGTGTGGACTTTTTCTTTGCGTGCCAAGTCTGAGACTTTCCCGCCCTCTGCCACTTCTTCGCCTGGGTGTCCACTCATTTCGGCCTCACCATTAAGGCCGTTCAGTGTGACAATGGTCGGGAGTTCGATAACTCCACCTCTCGCGACTTCTTTCTCTCCCACGGGATGCAATTGCGGATGTCTTGCCCGTATACCTCCTCCCAGAACGGCAAGGCTGAGCGCATGATCCGCACGACCAACGACACCATCCGCACTCTTCTTCTCCAGGCGCACCTTCCGGCTCGTTTCTGGGCCGAGGCCCTCCACACCTCTACCTACCTCCTCAACCGTCTCCCTTCCACTGCGTGCCCGGCCCCCACTCCTCACCAGGCACTCTTCGGTACCCCTCCGTGCTATGACCACCTCCGTGTCTTCGGGTGTGCTTGCTACCCGAACACCGCTGCCACTGCTCCTCACAAACTAGCACCCCGTTCCACCCTCTGTGTGTTTCTTGGGTACTCTCCGGACCACAAAGGCTACCGCTGCTTTGACCTCTGCTCTCGCCGGGTCCTCATCTCTCGCCATGTGGTGTTTGATGAGTCCGTATTTCCCTACTCCTCCACCACCACACCACCCTCCTCCGACCCTGACCTTGACCTCTTCACTCTCTTTCAGACTGACGCGGTGGTCGAGCCACCTCTCCTTCCTCTCTCTGCAGGTACTCGCTCACCACCTATCGGTCCTACTCCTGGCCCGGTACCTTGCTCGGGTTCGGTGGTGTCGCCTACGGTGGTGTCGCCTCTCCGCGGAGCCCCATCTCCGATCGCCCCCGGGCCGAGCGAGGGTGGTGGGACTGCACCGCCTACGGGGCCGTCGGTTACGACCCCTCCGACCCGCTTCGCCCAGCCGGTGCGGGTCTACCAGCGCCGGCTGCCGCCGCCGGGGTTCGCACCTCCACCGTCGCCGCCCCTGCTGCTGTCACCGCCGGTGGCCCAGTCCCCGCCAGGGACACCTACACCTCCGCCGCGGCCACCCGCGGCCCGTGTCGAGACGCCGGTGTACCATCCACCGCTCCTTCATCGCGACCCGCGTCATGTCCACTCGATGGTGACGCGGCACACGGCTGGTACCCTGCCGCCCCGTGTCCTAGCGGCCACGACCGCAGACTCGCAGGTTTCTCCGGTACCCTCCTCCGTCCGCACCGCCCTGCTGGACCCCCACTGGCGTCAGGCGATGGAGGAGGAGTACGCGGCGCTTGTCGCCAACCAGACGTGGGATCTGGTGCCCCGTCCGCCCGGCACCAACGTCGTCACCGGCAAGTGGATCTGGACACACAAGCGACGAGCCAATGGTACCCTGGACCGGTACAAGGCTCGTTGGGTTCTTCAGGGCTTCACTCAGCGCCCCGGAGTCGACTACGATGAGACCTTCAGCCCGGTTGTGAAGCCGGCCACCGTCCACACGGTGCTCTCGCTGGCCCTCGCTCGCTCCTGGCCAGTTCACCAGCTCGACGTCAAGAATGCCTTCCTGCACGGCGCCCTCACCGAGACTGTCTACTGCTGTCAGCCTGCGGGGTTCGTGGACTCCTCTCGCCCTGACATGGTCTGCCGGCTCAACAGGTCCCTCTACGGCCTCAAGCAGGCCCCCCGGGCGTGGCACTCCAGACTGGCTACATTCCTGGTGACACTGGGCTTCGTGGAGGCTAAGTCCGACACGTCTTTGTTCGTCCACCATCAAGGCGCAGAGACTGCCTACTTGCTACTCTACGTGGACGACATTGTCCTCACCGCCTCCAGTCCGTCTCTTCTTCGCCGCTTCGTCGACGCGCTTCAGCGGGAGTTTCCGGTCAAAGATCTGGGTGTGCTTCACCATTTCCTGGGGGTCACTGCTGAGCCTCGCCCCTCAGGACTCCTCCTTCACCAGCGACAGTATACTCTTGACATTCTGGAGCGGGCCCAGATGAGTGACTGCAAGCCCTGCTCCACCCCAGTCGACACGTAGGCCAAGCTCTCTGAGGCCACAGGTGACCCAGTCGCGGACCCCACCGACTACAGGAGTCTTGCCGGTGCCCTTCAGTACCTCACCTTCACCAGGCCGGACATCTCCTACGCCATGCAGCAGGTCTGCCTCCATATGCACGACCCTCGGGAGCCCCACCTTGCGGCGCTCAAGCGCCTCCTCCGCTACCTCCGGGGCACCGTCGACTACGGACTGCTTCTTCACCGGTCTACCTCCTCCGAGCTGGTCGTCTACACTGATGCTGACTGGGCCGGGTGCCCAGACACTCGGCGCTCCACCTCCGGCTACGCTGTCTTCTTAGGCGGGAACTGATAGTCGCCTAGAGGGGGGGTGAATAGGGCGAAACTGAAATTTACAAAAATAATCACAACTACAAGCCGGGTTAGCGTTAGCAATAAAGAAACGAGTCCGCGAGAGAGGGCGCAAAACAAATCGCAAGCAAATAAGAGTGTGACACGAGGATTTGTTTTACCGAGGTTCGGTTCTCACAAACCTACTCCCCGTTGAGGAGGCCACAAAGGCCGGGTCTTTTTCAACCCTTCCCTCTCTCAAACGATCCCACGGATCGAGTGAGCTTTCTCTTCTTCTCAATCAACCGGGAACAAAACTTCCCCGCAAGGGCCACCACACAATTGGTGCCTCTTGCCTTGGTTACAATTGAGTGATGATCTCAAGAACAAATGAGAAAGAAAGAAAGCAATCCAAGCGCAAGAGCTCAAAAGAACACGGCAAATCTCTCTCGCTAGTCACTAAGGGTTTGAGTGGAATTGGAGAGGATTTGATCTCTTTGTATGTGTCTAGAATTGAATGCCTAGCTCTTGTAAGTGGTTGAGAGTTGGAAAACTTGGATGGCAATGAATGTGAGGTGGTTGGGGTATTTATAGCCCCAACCACCAAAAGTGACCGTTGCTGGAACTCCTCTGTTCGATGGCGCACCGGACAGTCCGGTGCACACCGGACAGTCCGGTGCCCCTGCCACGTCACCAGTGCCGTTGGATTCTGACCGTTGGAGCTTCTGACTTGTGGGTCCTCCTGGGTGTCCGGTGCACACCGGACAAGTACTGTTTGATGTCCGGTGCACCGGCATGGGCGAGCCTGACGTCTGCGCGCGCTGCGCGCGCATTTAATGCACCGCAGGGAGCCGTTGGCGCCGCAGAGAGCCGTTGCTCCGCTGGTACACCGGACAGTCCGGTGCACACCGGACAGTCCGGTGAATTTTAGCGGAGCGGCTGCCGAGCGAACCCGAGGCTGGCGAGTTTCGGGGACGGCGTTTCCTTGGAGCACCGGACATGTCCGGTGCACACCGGACAGTCCGGTGAATTATAGCGCGCTGTCCACCGAGAAATCCCGAGAGCGAAGAGTTTGAAGTCGGAGTCCTCTGGCCGCACCGGACAGTCCGGTGCACACCGGACAGTCCGGTGCCTCCGGCCAGAGGAGCCCTCGGTTGCCTTGCTGCTCCTTTGTTGAATCCAACACTTGGTCTTTTTATTGGCTGATTGTGAACCTTTTGCACCTGTATAACTTATGCACTAGAGTAAACTAGTTAGTCCAATGTTTGTGTTGGGCAATTCAACCACCAAAATTATTTAGGAACTAGGTCTAAGCCTAATTCCCTTTCAATCTCCCCCTTTTTGGTGATTGATGCCAACACAAACCAAAGCAAATATAGAAGTGCATAATTGAACTAGTTTACATAATGTAAGTGCAAAGGTTGCTTGGAATTGAGCCAATATAAACTTATATGATGCGCATGGATGGTTTCTTTGTTTTTGACATATTGGACCATATTTGCACCACGAGTTTTGTTTTTGCAAATTCTTTTGTAAATTCTTTTCAAAGTACTTTTGCAAGATAGTCAAAGGTAAATGAAAAAGATTTTGCAAAGCATTTTCAAGATATGGAATTTTCTCCCCCTGTTTCAAATGCTTTTCCTTTGACTAAACAAAACTCCCCCTAAAATAAGGTCTCCTCTTAGTGTTCAAGAGGGTTTTCCATCAGTTTTGAAAATACTACTTGCTCCCCCTTTAGAACACAAAGAGATACCAATGTTGAAAGTTACCATTGAAAATCATCAAATTTATAAATTAGGTGGTGATGCGGTCCTTTTGCTTTGGGCTCATATTTTCTCCCCCTTTGGCATAAATCGCCAAAAACGGAATCATTAGAGCCCAATGAAGTACATTCTCCCCCTTTAGTCATGAAATGAATGAGTGAAGATTATACCAAGGTTGGAGAGGTGATGCGGAGCGACGGCGAAGGATGAGTAGTGGAGTGGAGTGGAAGCCTTTGTCTTCGCCGAAGACTCCAATTTCCTTTCAATACACCTATGACTTGGTTGAAATACACTTGAAAACACATTAGTCATAGCATATATAGAAGAGACATGATCAAAGGTATGTTCATGTGCTATGCGTGCAAGACTAGCAAAAGAAATTCCTAGAATCAAGAATATTAAGCTCATGCCTAAGTCGGGTAAAAGATTGTTCATCAAGTGGTTTGGTAAAGATATCGGCTAATTGATCTTTAGTATTAATATAAGAAATCTCGATATCCCCCTTTTGTTGGTGATCCCGAAGAAAATGATACCGAATGGCTATGTGCTTAGTGCGGCTGTGCTCGACGGGATTGTCGGCCATTTTGATTGCACTCTCATTGTCACATAGCAAAGGGACTTTGGTTAATTTGTAACCGTAGTCCCGCAGGGTTTGCCTCATCCAAAGCAATTGCGCGCAACAATGGCCTGCGGCAATATACTCGGCTTCGGCGGTGGAAAGAGCGACCGAATTTTGCTTCTTTGAAGCCCATGACACCAAGGATCTTCCCAAGAACTGGCAAGTCCCCGATGTGCTCTTCCTATTAATCCTACACCCCGCCCAATCGGCATCCGAATAACCAATCAAATCAAATGTGGATCCCCGAGGGTACCAAAGCCCAAACTTAGGAGTAAAAGCCAAATATCTCAAGATTCGTTTCACGGCCGTAAGGTGTGATTCCTTAGGGTCGGCTTGGAATCTTGCACACATGCAAACGGAAAGCATAATGTCCGGTCGAGATGCACATAAGTAAAGCAATGAACCAATCATCGACCGGTATACCTTTTGATCCACGGACTTACCTCCCGTGTCGAGGTCGAGATGCCCATTAGTTCCCATGGGTGTCTTGATGGGCTTGGCATCCTTCATTCCAAACTTGCTTAGGATATCTTGAGTATACTTCGTTTGGCTAATGAAGGTGCCCTCATGGAGTTGCTTCACTTGGAATCCTAGGAAATACTTCAACTCCCCCATCATCGACATCTCGAATTTCTGTGTCATGATCCTACTAAATTCTTCACATGTAGATTTGTTAGTAGACCCAAATATAATATCATCAACATAAATTTGGCATACGAACAAATCATTGTCAAGAGTCTTAGTGAATAAAGTAGGATCGGCCTTGCCGACTTTGAAACCATTTGCAATAAGGAAATCTCTAAGGCATTCATACCATGCTCTTGGGGCTTGCTTGAGCCCATAAAGCACCTTAGAGAGCCTATAGACATGGTTAGGATACTCACTGTCTTCAAAGCCGGGAGGTTGCTCAACATAGACCTCCTCCTTGATTGGTCCATTGAGGAAGGCACTCTTCACGTCCATTTGATAAAGCTTGAAGCCATGGTAAGTAGCATAGGCTAATAATATGCGAATTGACTCAAGCCTAGCTACGGGTGCATAGGTTTCACCAAAATCCAAACCTTCGACTTGTGAATACCCCTTGGCCACGAGTCGAGCTTTGTTCCTTGTCACCACACCATGCTCGTCTTGCTTGTTGCGGAAGACCCACTTGGTTCCTACAACATTTTGGTTAGGACGTGGAACTAAGTGCCATACCTCATTCCTCGTGAAATTGTTGAGCTCCTCTTGCATCGCCATCACCCAATCCGAATCTTGAAGTGCCTCCTCTACCCTGGTTGGCTCAATAGAGGAAACAAACGAGTAATGTTCACAAAAATGAGCAACACGAGATCGAGTAGTTACCCCCTTATGAATGTCGCCGAGGATGGTGTCGACGGGGTGATCTCGTTGTATTGCTTGGTGGACTCTTGGGTGTGGCGGCCTTGGTTGTTCATCCTCCTTGTCTTCATCATTTGAATCTCCCCCTTGATCGTTACCGTCATTTTGAGGTGGCTCATCTTCTTGATTTTCTTGTTCAACATCTTGAGCCTCATCCTCAACTTGAGTTGGTGGAGATGCTTGCATGGAGGAGGATGGTTGATCTTGTGCATTTGGAGGCTCTTCGGATTCCTTAGGACACACATCCCCGATGGACATGTTCCTTAGCGCTATGCATGGAGCCTGTTCTTCACCTACATCATCAAGATCAACTTGCTCTACTTGAGAGCCGTTAGTCTCATCAAACACAACGTCACAAGAAACTTCAACAAGTCCTGAGGACTTGTTAAAGACTCTATATGCCCTTGTGTTTGAGTCATATCCTAGTAAAAAGCCTTCTACAGTTTTAGGAGCAAATTTAGATTTTCTACCTCTTTTAACAAGTATAAAGCATTTGCTACCAAAAACTCTAAAATATGAAATATTGGGCTTTTTACCGGTTAGGAGTTCATAAGATGTCTTCTTGAGGATTCGATGAAGATATAATCGGTTGATGGCGTAGCAGGCGGTGTTGACCGCCTCGGCCCAAAACCGATCCGGTGTCTTGTACTCATCAAGCATGGTTCTTGCCATGTCCAATAGAGTTCGATTCTTCCTCTCCACTACACCATTTTGTTGTGGAGTGTAGGGAGAAGAGAACTCATGCTTGATGCCCTCCTCCTCAAGAAAACCTTCAATTTGAGCGTTCTTGAACTCCGTTCCATTGTCGCTTCTAATTTTCTTGATCCTTAAGCCGAACTCATTTTGAGCCCGTCTCAAGAATCCCTTTAAGGTCTCTTGGGTTTGTGATTTTTCCTGCAAAAAGAATACCCAAGTGAAGCGAGAATAGTCATCCACAATTACAAGACAATACTTACTACCGCCGATGCTTATGTAAGCGATCGGGCCGAATAGATCCATATGTAGGAGCTCCAGTGGCCTGTCGGTAGTCATGATATTTTTGTGTGGATGATGGACACCAACTTGCTTCCCAGCTTGGCATGCGCTACAAATCCTGTCTTTCTCAAAATGAACATCGGTTAGTCCCAAAATGTGTTCTCCCTTTAGAAGCTTGTGAAGATTCTTCATTCCAACATGGGCTAGTCGGCGGTGCCAGAGCCAACCCAAGTTAGTCTTAGCAATCAAGCAAGTGTCGAGTTCAGCTCTATTAAAATCTACTAGGTATAGCTGACCCTCTAACACTCCCTTAAAAGCTATTGAATCATCACTTCTTCTAAAGACAGTAACACCTATATCAGTAAAAAGACAGTTGTAGCCCATTTGACATAATTGGGATACGGAAAGCAAATTGTAATCTAATGAATCTACAAGAAAAACATTGGAAATAGAATGGTCAGGAGATATAGCAATTTTACCCAAACCTTTGACCAAACCTTGATTTCCATCCCCGAATGTGATAGCTCGTTGGGGATCTTGGTTTTTCTCATATGAGGAGAACATCCTTTTCTCCCCGGTCATGTGGTTTGTGCACCCGCTGTCGAGTATCCAACTTGTGCCCCCGGATGCATAAACCTACAAAACAAGTTTAGTTCTTTGTTTTAGGTACCCAAACGGTTTTGGGTCCTTTGGCATTAGATACAAGAACTTTGGGTATCCAAACACAAGTCTTGGAGCCCTTGTGTTTGCCCCCAACAATTTTGGCAACTACCTTGCCGGACTTGCTAGTCAGAACATAAGATGCATCAAAAGTTTTAAATGAAATGGCATGATCATTTGATGCATTAATAGTTTTCTTTCTAGGCAACTTGGCATGGGTTGGTTGCCTAGACCTAGATGTCTCACCCTTATACATAAAAGCATAATTAGGGCCAGAGTGAGACTTCCTAGAATGAACTTTCTTAATTTTACTCTCAGGATACCCGGCAGGGTACAAAATGTAACCCTCGTTATCCTGAGGCATGGGAGCCTTGCCCTTAACAAAGTTAGACAAGTTCTTAGGAGGGGCATTAATTTTGACATTGTCTCCCCTTTGGAAGCCAATGCCATCCTTAATGCCCGGGCGTCTCCCATTATAGAGCATGCTTCTAGCCAATTTAAATTTTTCATTTTCTAAGTCATGCTCTCTAATTTTAGCATTAAGTTGTGCTATGTGATCATTTTGTTTTTTAATTAAGGCAAGGTGATCATGGATAGCATCAACATTAATATCTCTACATCTAGTGCAAATGGACACATGCTCAATAGTAGATGTAGAGGGTTTGCAAGACTTTAATTCAATAACCTTAGCATGCAACAAATCATTCTTAGTTCTAAGGTCAGAAATAGTAGTATTGCAAACATCAAAATCCTTAGCCTTAGCAATTAATTTCTCATTCTCATTTCTAAGGCTAGCGATGGAAGCATTCAATTCATCAATCCTAGCAAGCAAATCAACATCATCATTTCTAGGATCAATGCAAACATGAGAATCAACCCTAGCCAACAAATTAGCATTTTCATTTTTAAGGTTGTCTAAAATCTCATGGCAAGTGCTTAGCTCACTAGATAATTTTTCACATTTTTCTCTTTCTAGAGCATAAGCTTTTTTAACCTTAACATGTTTCTTGTTTTCCTTGATTAGGAAGTCCTCTTGGGAGTCCAAGAGATCATCCTTTTCATGGATGGCACTAATTAGCTCATTTAATTTTTCCTTTTGTTCCATGTTAAGGTTGGCAAAAAGAATACGCAAGTTATCCTCCTCATTTTTATCATCCTCATCACTAGATGTTTCATATTTAGTGGAGGACTTTGATTTTACCTTCTTTTTGCCGTCCTTGGCCATGAGGCACTTGTGGCCGACGTTGGGGAAGAGGAGGCCCTTGGTGACGGCGATGTTGGCGGCGTCTTCGTCGTCGGAGGAGTCGCTTGAGCTTTCGTCGGAGTCCCACTCCCGACAAACATGGGCATCGCCGCCCTTCTTCTTGTAGTACTTCTTCTTTTCCTTCCTCTTGCCCTTCTTGTCGTCACCCCTGTCACTATCACTTGATAATGGACATTTAGCAATAAAGTGACCGGGCTTACCACACTTGTAGCAAACCTTCTTGGAACGGGATTTGTAGTCCTTCCCCTTCCGTTGCTTGAGGATTTGCCGGAAGCTTTTGATGATTAGGGCCATCTCCTCGTTGTCGAGCTTGGAGGCGTCAATTGGTTGTCTACTTGGTGTAGACTCCTCCTTCTTCTCCTCCGTTGCCTTGAAGGCCACGGGTTGCGCCTCGGATGTGGAAGGCTCATCAAGCTCGTTGATCTTCTTGGAGCCCTTAATCATGCATTCAAAACTAACAAAATTCCCGATGACTTCCTCGGGGGTCATTTGTGTATATCTAGGATTGCCACGAATTAATTGTACTTGAGTCGGGTTAAGGAAAATAAGGGCTCTTAGAATAACCTTAACCACTTCGTGGTCATCCCATTTTGTGCTCCCGAGGTTGCGCACTTGGTTCACCAAGGTCTTGAGCCGGTTGTACATGTCTTGTGGCTCCTCCCCTTGGCGAAGACGGAAGCGACCGAGCTCCCCCTCGATCGTTTCCCGCTTGGTGATCTTGGTGAGTTCATCACCCTCATGCGCCGTCTTGAGTAGGTCCCAAATCTCCTTGGCGTTCTTCAACCCTTGTACTTTGTTGTATTCCTCCTTGCTTAAAGAGGCAAGGAGAATGGTTGTGGCTTGAGAGTTGAAGTGCTCGATTTGGGCCACTTCGTCCGTGTCGTAGTCCTCATCCCCTACGGATGGTACCTGTACACCATACTCAACAACATCCCATAATCTTTTGTGGAGAGAGGTTAGATGAAATCGCATCAAATTACTCCACATAGCATAATCTTCACCATTAAAAGTTGGTGGTTTGCCTAATGGGACGGAAAGTAAAGGTGTATGTTTAGGAACGCGAGGGTAGCGTAGGGGGATCTTACTATACTTCTTACGCTCTTGGCGTTTAGAAGTGACGGACGCCGCGTCGGAGCCGGAGGTGGAGGTCGATGAAGTGTCGGTCTCGTAGAAGACCACCTTCCTCATCCTTTTGTGCTTGTCCCCACTCCGATGCGGCTTGTGAGAAGATTTTTCCTTCTTCTCCTTATGGTGAGAAGAGGAAGATCTTTTCTCCTTCCGCTTGGAGGATTTCTTCTTCTTCTCTCTTCTCTTGGTGCGGGACTCTTCCGATGAAGATGAAGTGCTCCCTTGGCTTGTAGTGGGCTTGTCGTCGCCGGTCTCCATCTCCCTCTTGGTGTGATCTCCCGACATCACTTCGAGCGGTTAGGCTCTAATGAAGCACCGGGCTCCGATACCAATTGATAGTCGCCTAGAGGGGGGGTGAATAGGGCGAAACTGAAATTTACAAAAATAATCACAACTACAAGCCGGGTTAGCGTTAGCAATAAAGAAACGAGTCCGCGAGAGAGGGCGCAAAACAAATCGCAAGCAAATAAGAGTGTGACACGAGGATTTGTTTTACCGAGGTTCGGTTCTCACAAACCTACTCCCCGTTGAGGAGGCCACAAAGGCCGGGTCTTTTTCAACCCTTCCCTCTCTCAAACGATCCCACGGATCGAGTGAGCTTTCTCTTCTTCTCAATCAACCGGGAACAAAACTTCCCCGCAAGGGCCACCACACAATTGGTGCCTCTTGCCTTGGTTACAATTGAGTGATGATCTCAAGAACAAATGAGAAAGAAAGAAAGCAATCCAAGCGCAAGAGCTCAAAAGAACACGGCAAATCTCTCTCGCTAGTCACTAAGGGTTTGAGTGGAATTGGAGAGGATTTGATCTCTTTGTATGTGTCTAGAATTGAATGCCTAGCTCTTGTAAGTGGTTGAGAGTTGGAAAACTTGGATGGCAATGAATGTGGGGTGGTTGGGGTATTTATAGCCCCAACCACCAAAAGTGACCGTTGCTGGAACTCCTCTGTTCGATGGCGCACCGGACAGTCCGGTGCACACCGGACAGTCCGGTGCCCCTGCCACGTCACCAGTGCCGTTGGATTCTGACCGTTGGAGCTTCTGACTTGTGGGTCCTCCTGGGTGTCCGGTGCACACCGGACAAGTACTGTTTGATGTCCGGTGCACCGGCATGGGCGAGCCTGACGTCTGCGCGCGCTGCGCGCGCATTTAATGCACCGCAGGGAGCCGTTGGCGCCGCAGAGAGCCGTTGCTCCGCTGGTACACCGGACAGTCCGGTGCACACCGGACAGTCCGGTGAATTTTAGCGGAGCGGCTGCCGAGCGAACCCGAGGCTGGCGAGTTTCGGGGACGGCGTTTCCTTGGAGCACCGGACATGTCCGGTGCACACCGGACAGTCCGGTGAATTATAGCGCGCTGTCCACCGAGAAATCCCGAGAGCGAAGAGTTTGAAGTCGGAGTCCTCTGGCCGCACCGGACAGTCCGGTGCACACCGGACAGTCCGGTGCCTCCGGCCAGAGGAGCCCTCGGTTGCCTTGCTGCTCCTTTGTTGAATCCAACACTTGGTCTTTTTATTGGCTGATTGTGAACCTTTTGCACCTGTATAACTTATGCACTAGAGTAAACTAGTTAGTCCAATGTTTGTGTTGGGCAATTCAACCACCAAAATTATTTAGGAACTAGGTCTAAGCCTAATTCCCTTTCAGGAACCTAGTGTCCTGGTCGTCGAAGCGCCAGCCGGTCATTTCCTGCTCAAGTGCAGAGGCGGAGTACCGTGCCGTGGCCAATGGCGTGGCGGAGGCTGCCTGGCTCCGGTAGCTCCTTACCGAGCTTCACAGTCCCCTCTCCAGGAGCACGGTGGTCTACTGCGACAACGTTAGCGCGGTCTACCTCTCCACCAACCCAGTGCAGCATCAGCGGACCAAGCATGTCGAGATCGATCTACACTTTGTCCGTGATTATGTCGCCGCCGGTACTGTTCGGGTCCTCCACGTCCCGACCACCTCCCAGTTTGCCGACATCTTCACCAAGGGTCTTCCGTCCTCGACCTTCGCCGAGTTTCGCTCCAGCCTCAACATCAGTAGTGGCTAGTTGAGTCTGTGGGGGGATCCTATTGTGTGATGTACTTCTTCTTTTTGAATCCAGTCTGTGTACTCCGCTGCGTCGGACGTCCAGACTGCGGGGGGGGGGGGGGGGGGTGTTAGAGTGTTAGGCCTGCTAAGGCTAGGCCCATGTGGCCCATGTAAACACTATATAGCTAACCTGTTGGGTTAGCCCTAATCTATGGAATATTCACTCCAATACCTGTTTGTTTTGGCTTCTCGCAGCTTCTGGCCATCAAAAGCTGCTGCGAACTGCCAAACACTCAGCTTTTCAGTTAGCTTCTATAAAATTTGTTGGGGCAAAAACCATCCAAAATCAACATAAACACATAATCGGTTGAGTCGTTGTAATAGTAGAAATCCGTCACTTTCTAGATCCTGAGCCATATAAACAACTTTATCTTCCTTCACACGTAATCGTAATGACACTCAAATTCTCCCCACAGCCAGATTCTCCCCACAGCCAGATTTTCAGAAAAGTTGGTCAGAAAAAGCTGAACCAAACAGACCCATGTCCATGCGAGCACGAAAATCGAAAACCCTTTTTGTTTTGTTTTTTATATTCTTAACTAATATATCTAACTAATAAATCTATTTTACTTTTGAATTTACGATATTTCAACTTCTTTGTGACGTAGCCCACCAAACATAAGCATAAAGCAGCTTGGCTCTATAGAGAAACCACGTCTAAACAAATCACGCTCATGCAATTCTGGTGCTGGTCCACCATCCTAGCTATGATGATAACCAATCGCGCGCATTGTATTTTGCTCAAGCAAACAATGTTGCATGATGATAGCATGGCTCGAGAGAATCCACGAAATAGCACTTATTTGAGACGGCGTTCAAGAAACAATATATGTTTTCAAGCAATTCATAGAACATCACTTGTTTCACCAAATTAATTCAGAAAAAAGTACTTTATCATATTTTGCATACAAATGGACCAAATTACCAGTATTATTTCATAGCCCTCTTTTGTATCTCTTCTGTCCATAAATAAATAAATAAATAAAATATACTAGCTCTATTTTATAGTGTACAAATAGGCACACATTTTTTATGGAGGAGGAAGTCTAGATTTAACTATTAAACTTCAAACCTAGTTATCTTTGACATTGAACTATTAAAATTAGACAAAGTTAGTTCACTGAAAGGTCCTCAATTATACTTATTGTGTTCTTTTTTATTTGATGTGGTTGTTTTTTTGAAAAAAAAACTTCAGTCGCTCATATTATTTAAAAATTTATATATTCTTTAAAACTACTCCCTCCATCCCAAAATATAATTTTCAAAATATAGTTTTGAAGTTCGATGGTTAAATCTAAACTTCTTTTTTTATAGAAAATATATGTTTATTTGTATGTTTAACACTATGCTTATAAATATAAAACTATAGCTCATATATTTATATGCATTTATGTTGTTCTTATGGATAAAATGGATAAAAAATAAGGCTACGAAATGACATGGTCAGTTTAGTCCATTTGCTTGTGAGGTGAGAAATAAAACAATAAAAAATATAGATAAAGTGTTGTTTTCTAAATTCATTTAGGTCCCGTTTGTTTCCTTTCATTTTGTGGAATTGAAATCTTACTATTGGAATAGGCTATTTTTTTAGAATGTGACATTCTACCACTTTCTAAAGTTATCATATAAGCCTATCTTAAATTCATGGGTTGAGAGATGGAAATTGATTCTATAGATTTACGTACTATTTTTCCGATGTACAACTTATAGCACACTCTTCTACTTGCTTCGTTATAACATGAATGTAGTATATAACTATCTCTCTCATATTATTTAAGATAATATACAAATATAGTATATAAATAAATATATAAACTTAATTAGTTTTGTCTAAATCATAATTATTAAAATGGAATTCAGTTCCAACGAAACAAACGGGGCCTTAATGAAATTGATACCGTTTTCTAAATTTCTTAAAAATAAGTGTTATTTTCTAAACATTGTTTAGAATTAGTGTTGTTGCGTGGATTCCACAGCGTGGCTCAAGAAGGCAAGTTGCAACCCCTCGGCCTGACTGGACCCCCGAGCCAGGAAAAAAAAAAAACAGGCCTCGTCGATTTCTGTGGGCCGGAGCCATTGGGTTCGAAAAGCCCTGGCTTCCCTTTCACGGCCGCCCTAGCTTCCCCACATTCAGCTCCTTCGCCGCCGCCCTAGCTTTCCCGCGAGCGGGACGGCAGCCGCCGTATCCTCCTTCCTCCAATAACGAGCGGGTCCAGGCAAGTAGCATCCTCGCGCCCTGTCGTGTCGCCTCCGCCTCTGAGTTCAGCTCGCCGGCAGCCGCCGCTCGCAATGGAGGCCCTCCGGAAAGCGGAGGCGGAGCTCACGGTGTACGTGCACCCCTCCAACGCCAAGCGCGTCCGGCACGCCGTCTCCCGCCAGCTCAGCGCGCTTCTCTTCACGTGCGTCCGGTCCCCTTTCCCATCTCCGTGCATCTCCTCCCTATGCGTTTTGCAAAGTTCGTGTTCCTTGACCTACCGATTTCATACGCATCCGGGTTCGAATCGCAGGAAGGCGCGAAATATGGGATGGTTGGGGATGTGGGAGTGGGTAGCGTCGCCTTTTAGCCGCTATAAGGCTTGAGTTCCGAGCAAATCGTTAGGTGTTCAGTCCCCGGAGAGATTATGCATGAGACTATAGGATCCTTGGTTGATTCTTCGTCACATTCTTATGGCCACTTTCGAGCTGTCGCAAGCTTTCTGTAGCAAGTTTGATTATTGTTTGACCAAAATTTCATGCTACTTTCGAGCTGCCATGAAGCTTTCTGTAGCTAGTTTGATTATTGTTTGAGCAAATATGTATGGTGCCAATTCATATCAGGTATGTGGACCGTTTTGATGGCGTGTTGCTGATGCATGAAGTTTCATTCCTTATTGGCAAAGACAAAGAGGGCAAACCCATATATGAAAGGAGTGACCGTAATGATCAAATTGCTGAACCCGTTTCTTATGGCAAAATCATGAATGGATTGGTGCCATATTTCAGCGTCCAAGTGCATGCCACCCTGCTGCTCTTCTCTCCCCAGCCGGACATGATCCTGGGTAAGTTGGTTTGTTTTGTGAATTTGAGCACTATTGGTTGTAGTATTTCTGTAGACAGCAGACCTGATTGACTGCGTTCAGTATTAGCTCATGCCAGCAAATAATCATGTTACTAGTACTTGGGGATACTACATTATTGAAGCTTTCTATACTGCCATTACAAATTCTATCAGTGCTTTTGCTAGTGACTGATCTGCCATCATATCTTGTGGAATGAAGTAATAACCTGGCCTGGTACTGATTTGAAATGCATAGTCTGATGTTTAATTGTTTGCTAACTTCAGAAGGGATGGTTGAAATGCTTGGGAAGGAGTCAATTCATGCTATTGTATTAGGGGTTTTCTCAGTGGCAATTATGTCTGAAGATATTAAGTTCAAATTCAAATGGGTAAGTTATATTGAGAAAAAGAATGATATTTTTGATGTGATGGTTTGGGACTTCACCTTTTTTCTATTTGTTGTAGATGTGATGGTTGAAAAACAAGCATGTACTCTTTAAAAATAATGTTTTAAACTATGATCCCTCAAGTTTGCCTATTTGTTGTAGATGGACAGCCATGACTTGTTTCTTATCTTTTATTACAGTACAGCTTTGAAGGTTTTGACAATATTAGGACCAGTTTCAGGCTTGTTTGGCATGGTTCTAGCTTTCATTGTCTCCCAGTTTATTGTAGCAGGAGTGAAAAACACTTCTCCTGAGAACTGCATTATAGCTAGGAGCCAAAGCTGATAGGAGGCATGCCAAATGGGGCCTTGGTCTCTTCTAAAAAAAGTTGACCATTTGGGGAAACAATTTGGAGCTAACAGATGATTTTTTTACACGCGTCGAAAGCCAGGACAACTTGAAACTCCTGTGAAGCTTGATTTTTTATACAGAACTTTCCTATACTTCTGTTTGCACATCAAATTTTTTGTGATGTTCTTCAGACCATTGTGAATATCAAGTTATACTACTGAAATGAATTCACTCGTGTTCTTCATGGGCTGTTGAATGTTTTTTTGTGACTACAAAACGTTGTAGAAGTCTGCATAACTGTTAATAAGCTAACCGGTCTCTTGAAAGTGTATGCATAGTTTTTTTAATATATTTTGACTTTTGCACAGAAAAGTGATGGAGGGAAATTTGTGAGCCTCACAGATAAAAAACATGTGATTGAGAGAGGAACAATGATAAGGTTTTCTGTCAAAAGGTATGGGCTGATCTTGTTCCATTTTTGTCAGTCTAACATGGTTTTGTTAATCTTTTCTTCTTTTTTGATTTGGAACACTCCATTTTCAGAAGTCAAATGCCTATAATGTTCTACTCCTACATTTAGTTTTTTTTCCTATGTCCATCTATCTATGTTGCCCATGCAGCTATGTCCCTATGTACAGTTTGGCAATGTCCAAAGACCTAAAACAAGTGATTGTGTTACAGCAGCACCTGAAATGAGCTTGAGCTCAGCAATGTGTACATGAGAAGTCAAGTACATTGCAGTTGCTGAAATGTAACGTGAATGGTCCACATTCTGAGATCAAAATAAATTATTTATGTTTCCTCTGATGTTCAATTACAGGGTGGATACAGAAATGAATTGTCATATTACTGGATCTTTAATCCCACCTCACACTGGATGCATGCGTTGGTTGTCAGTACATGATCCTAAATATGCATCAGAACTCAAAAGGTCTGGATATACAAACTCATGTTTTTCATGTTACTATTAAAGTTATATATCTTGCACAGTTTAGCCTCTATTCAAGCTTTTTGCTAATGAGTGTGCTGCTCAAATCCTCAGTGGTGAAAGTAGATCAAGGGATACAAGCATCAAAATTGAGCAGAATGAACAAGAACATAGAATACTCAAGAATGAAGATGGTATGGTGAAATCTGAACGGCCATATAAATCCCGAAAGAGGGGGCGACACATTGAGAAATGACATTTCATTGAGGCCGTGAAGATACAAGAATGTGGAAGTCATGTTCGCTTCAATGGTTCTGCTGCCTGTTTATGTTTCTTATGGGGGGGAGAAGGTGCCTCCAGTTGGAGATCCCGGTAGCTTCATAGAAATGTACGATGATTTTTGTAAAACGAATGGAGGGTTGCATTTGCAAATTATCACCTTTTTTGACAAGATAGTAGTAACTGATCTCACCGAAGGGGTTTAGTGGCAAATGGCAAGTCCCATGTTTCAATTATAAGTTATAACCCGGGCCTCTGTTGTGTCCTATATCCTGTAAAAGGCCTTTCCTTTTGAAGCATAACTGAAAGAGTTGCACACCCATTATAACCATTTTTTATCAAGCAAAATCTGAAAGTTGACACCCAAAGTTTCCCAATACGATGTAAAGGACGCTCTCGAACCTTCTGGTGTATGCACAGCTACAACAATAATATAGCGTTGTCCAGCATTTAGGAGCATTTTATGCACAGCTACAACAATAATATCCTTTTAGTCCTACTCAAGTTGCAACAAGATGTAAAAAAAAAAGAAAGAGAGAGAAATGAGAGGGGAAAAACTTTTTGAGAGCATTAAAAGGAAAAAGGTCTAATCAGGAGTATTTCATACATGCTATAAATAGAGGAGTCCTTGAAACATGAATGTTGAGCGAATGGCTATTCATTAACCCCTGCAGATCCACAAGCTGCATCTTGTTTGCAAGAATGAGTAAAATAATTAAGGCTACAATGCAATTGAACCGCAAATAATAGTTCATTGAATATGTTTGAGCATTGAGAGATAATTCACTGAAGTTCTTCAGAATTCTGATCGAATACAACAATGTTCGAGGAATAGTTTTGAGCAAATTAAGCAAACGACAGCAAATCGAAGGTCGAGGGTTCCATGTGAAAGTCCATATGGTTCTGCTGTTTGTTTGTTGATGTTTACTGGGGAGTGGGGAGAAGATGCACCTCCAGTTGAAGAACCCGAACTTCAGCCTTAGAAACTGCTTCCTCGGTTGCTTTTGGAAAGTGTATGATGTACACCAAGCCAAGGATTGTATGATTGCGTCAGTAGCAGATCACTGTATACCAAACAGTTATCTGAAAGCTCACGCCCAGAGTTTCTCTTCCAAAGAAAAAAGAAAAGAAAAAAAAGTTACCATTACGATGTAAAGGTAATATCACCAACCAAAACCAACATGGGACTGATGCTTTTGGTTTGCTGCTTATCTGTCGTGTCTATGGTTTCAAGGCGAGTAGGGATGAAAATAGTCAAAAACAGATATTTATTTGGTTTGTCTTTTTTTCTTTAATTGCAAATAACATGATATAGAATCTACCATGCAAATACATATTTTTGTTTTTAACATTGTTGGGGCGAAAGCGAAGACGCCACCCTTCGCTCGATGTCTTCGCCGTAATCGTTGGACCAACGGAGACAAGACAACGGGCAGACTCACCCTTCGTCCCATACGTCACCGGACGAAGACCTGTGACGATGTCGTCCCATCTTGCGACCTCGTCCAGCATGCAGGCCCACGACCACACGGCCCATTGTAACAGGCCCTACGTGGCCGCTGCGCATTACGGGCCTAATTTGTAAAGACATCCCTGTAATTACGGTCTGTAACCCCGCTTTATGGGAATATTCCGAGGATAACCTAGGTGTCTGAGGGCACATGCGTCCTTAACACAGGACGCTGGGCACTCAGATACCTATAAATACCCCCGCACAGTGCCCTTGAGAGGCTGGATGAACAGAGCTATTGCCATCACGTGCAGAAACCCTGTTTGCATCATCACATCTCCCCGTTAGATCAACTTGCGCCTGTGAGCAAGTTCCAACATTTGGCGTCCACCGTTCGTGCTACGAAAAAACCACCCGCGATGGCACCCAAGAAAGCTAGCTCGAAGGCTGACGAGGCTGCGAAGGCAGCACTGCTGCCGCAAAAAAGGGCAAGGCCCTCGCACTCACCCACTCCACCCACCAAGAGGCTACTGAAGACGACGCTCTCCGCACCTGCGAAGACGACGCTCTCCGCACCTGCGGCCTTGAAGGACAACCGCAACCTCCCCCAAGCTTCGCCCCACCGGAGGGCGCGGACCTCACTGAGGACGGTGAAGTCCTCGACGTTTCAGCGGAAGAACAGCTACAGCTGCGCGCCCTGCGCCTCAAGAACCGCAATCTCCAGAGGCAAAAAGAGATACTGGAGGCCAAGCGCCAGCGCGTGTCCGCACTAGCCAAGGTGCGGCAAATGATACGCGACGAAGAGCAGAAGGCCCAAGACCTCGAGCGGGAGATCGCGTTGATACAGCGCGAAGGCCACCTCGGCCTGCAGCACGGGCCACGCCTGCAACAGCGCGCGCAAATGGAAGACCCGTACTTCGCCTTCCCACACGCCGCGCCATTTCAAGGGGTCAACTACCTCGACGAGCGAAGTCCCCTGGCGCCACATCTGCAAGTGACACCCTGGCCTGCCAACTTCCGGGCAGGGACCTATCCCAAGTACAACGGCAGCACGGACCCAGCACAGTACATCATGAGTTATCAGGTCGCCGTTGCATCTTCCGGAGGGGACGACGCCACAATGGCCAAGTCTTTCATCATCGCCCTCGAAGGCCTAGCTCTCACCTGGTTCACCAGGTTGCCCCCGCTGTCCATTGACTCCTGGAGAAGCCTCCGGGACAAATTCCTGCTCAACTTCCAAGGGTACCGCCCAGACACCGACGCCTTGGCCGAACTCTCACTCTGCAAGCAGCTGGAAAAAGAGACTCTGCGGGAGTATTACCGCAAGTTTCTAACACTCAAGTCACAGCTGCCCTCAGTTGATGACCAGATCGCCATCCACTACGCCATCAGTGGCCTTCGCGCCGGCGTCCTTTACAGCCACTGCATCAGGGACCCGCCCAAGAACCTCCAGGAATTATATCAGCTATTTGAAAAATACGCCAAATCCGAAGAGCTCCACCAGCGCAAGGTCGAGTCTCAGAGGAAACCCAAAGATGCTCCACAGTCCAGCCACACGTGGACGAGGACTCCGCAGCCAGACTCCGGTCGAGACAGCCGCAATCAGCAGCAAGTGCACAACATCGCCAACCAGCACCCCGCAGCTGACGCCCCTCGCCGCCAGGAGTATCCCCCCAGGGCCGCGGAAACGAAACTTGCGGTAGGGGTCGGGGGCGTGCGCAGCCGCCGCGCCGATTCTACTGTCTTTTTCATGGCGAAGACTGCGCCCACCAAACCAAAGACTGCCCAGAAACGAAGGCCACCAAAGACAGGATGGCACGGGCGCAGCCAGCCGACAACCCCAGAGTTGTCGCGCACACTTATCAGCAACCCCCTCCACCATACATCCACGCCCCCGCCCTGCATCCACCGCACCACGCATACCAACACCACCAGGAAGTACAAATCGTACCTCCCCCACCCCTCCTCCACACCAGCAACATCAGAACATCCCCCACCACCACGCCCCAAAACAAGAAGACTTCGCCGATCAGCCGTATCGCGGAGTCATTCATATGATCACTGGGGGGTCCAGCACCGACTTCGACACAAAGCGGCAGAAGCGAGACCACTACCGCAGCATCAACCACGTCGCCGTCACCGGCCCAGTCGTGCAGACAAAGTGGTCCCACGTACCGCTAACCTTCGACGCACGAGACGTCGACCTGCGCAGCGCCCCCCACATCGACGCTATGGTTATCAACTGCAGCGTGGCAGGCTGGGACCTGCACAAAGTCCTAGTCGACAATGGCAGTCAAGCAGACATCATTTTCCTCCATGCCTTCGACCGCATGGGCATAAGCCACAGCCTGCTCAAGCCTTCGGACAACCCATTATATGGTTTCGGCGGTAAGGGCACTTTTCCTGTCGGCAAAATAGAACTGCCTCTCTCCTTCGGTGTAGCACCCAATGCCCGAAGTGAGCAAATAACCTTTGATATCGTCGATATGGTGTATCCGTACAATGCCATCATGGGCCGGGGCTCTATCAACAAGTTTGAGGCAGCCATTCACGAACTGTACCTGTGCATGAAGATACCAGGTCCGTTAGGCGCCATTGCGGTCTACGGCAATCAACAGACTGCGCACAACATAGAGCGGGACTTCGTCCCCGAACAAAGAAATGTGCACTGCCTCACGGCCCAGCGCAAAGTCCCTGCGTCCGTCAGCCCAACCGACAAAGAGCACAAGGCACAGCTGCAGAGCAATGACGGGACCAAGACTGTTCCCCTCGACCAGGCCACGCCCAAGCAGACAGTCACCATCAGCGAAGACCTCACTTCGCAGGAAGAGGAGAAACTCCTCTGCTGCTTGTCCAAGAACAAAGGCGTCTTCGCTTGGTCAGCCCTCGACCTGGTCGGGGTCAGCCGATCCATAATTGAGCATAGCTTGGGAATCGACCCTTCGGTGAGGCCGAAAAAACAGCGACTTCGCAAAATGTCCGACGAGAAGACAGAGGCCGCCAAGGCAGAGGTACACCGCCTCCTGGAAGCCAAATTTATCGAGCCAGTGGCTTACCCCACGTGGCTCTCCAACGTTGTGATGGTGCAGAAAAAGAGCGGCAAGTGGCGAATGTGCATCGACTTCACCAGTCTCAACAAGGCCTGCCCAAAGGACAACTTCCCTTTGTCGCGGATCGACAAAATAGTCGATAGCGCGGCCAGATGCGAAGTCATGTCACTCCTCGACTGCTTCTCCGGTTACCACCAAATATACATGAAGGAGGAAGACAAGGCTAGCACCAGTTTTATAACACCCTTCGGCACATATTGTTTCATCAGAATGCTGGAGGGACTCAAGAATGCCGGGTCCACCTTCTCCCGGCTTACCAAAACTGTGCTCGAGGGGCAAGTTGGCAGAAATATATTCACATATGTGGACGACATCGTCGTCGCCAGCAGGAGCAAGGAGGACCATCTCGCCGACCTCGCCGAGACATTCGCGAACATGCGAGACGCACGACTTCGCCTGAACCCGGAAAAGTGCGTCTTCGGCATTCGCCAAGGGAAAATATTGGGCTACCTAGTATCACACCGCGGCATCGAGGCCAACCCAACCAAAATTCAGGCCATCATCAACATGACGCCCCCGCAGTCGCCCAGAGAGGTCCAGCGTCTGACGGGCAGATTGGCCGCCCTCAACAGATTCATCTCCAAATCCGCTGAGCGAAGTCTTCCTTTCCTCAAAACACTCCGCGGTGCAAAAGACTTCGCTTGGGGACCAGAGCAGGCGGCGGCCTTCGCCTCACTAAAACAGTACCTGTTGGAGTTGGCGGTTCTTACAAGCCCCGACTCTTCGCTACCCCTGTTGCTTTACGTGGCGGCCTCGCCGCACGCGGTCAGCGCGGCACTAGTTCAGGAGCAGACAGTAGAGGGCGTGATCAGACAGTGCCTAGTTTATTACGTCTCCGAAGTGCTCACACCGTCAAAGTGTAACATGATGGAACTCGAAAAGATTGCATATGCTGTTGTCATGTCTTCGCGCAAACTGCGCCACTACTTTGAAGCATTCAAGGTCCGCGTCACCTCAGATAGGGGACTCGGTGAATTATTCAGAAACCCAGAGGCATCGGTACGGATCGCCAAATGGGCGACCGAAATCTCCAGCTACCACATCACTTTTGAGCCCAGGACGGTGATCAAGTCACAAGTTCTAGCAGACTTCGTCGTCGACTGGACCGGGCCAGTAACACAGCCGGACCCGTCTGTAGAGAAAGTCTGGACAATCCACTGCGACGGCGCTTGGTGCCATGCGGGGGCAGGCGCTGCTGCAGTCATCACCTCACTTGCCGGGATCAAACACAGATACGCGGCACGCTTAAGCTTCGCTCTGGAATCTGACAGATGCACAAACAACATAGCAGAATACGAAGCTGTCATCCTCGGCCTCCGCAAACTAAGAGCCCTCGGTGTCACCACCTGCATAGTCTGAACAGACTCCAAAGTAGTCGTCGCCCAGGTCGAAAAAGATTATGCAGCAAAGGACCCCGCTCTTATGCAATACCTCGCGGCCATCCGAAGTCTCGAGAGACAATTCAAGGGATTCACATTGCAGCATGTGGACCGGGCCAAGAATGAAGAAGCCGACGCATTGGCCAAGGCAGCCGCCAGGGGTGAAGCCCTACCCTCCGACGTGTTCTACCACGTCATCGGCACGCCAGCCGTCCGCAGCCCTGAAGGGCTCCAAATCACCAACGACAGCGAAGGCCACCGCATAATCAACCTCATCATGACCGAAGACTGGCGGGCGCCAATAACCCTATACCTGCAGGGGTACTATCACCCAATCGACAGCAATGAGGCCAAGCGCCTCCACCACCGAAGCCGGGACTTCGCACTGATCGAGGGCCAACTTTACAAGAAGGGGGTCAGTCAACCGATGCTTAAGTGTGTCACCGAGACCGAAGGCGTCCAAATCCTGCGCGAAGTCCACAAGGGGACCTGCGGCTCCCACGCGGGGCCTAGGGCCCTAGCGGCAAAGGTGATTCACCAAGGTTTCTACTGGCCCGCCATTATTTGCGCCGCAAATCGGGTCGTCAGATCCTGTGAAGCCTGTCAGAAATTTTCCCCACGCTCGGGGCGCCCCTCGCAGTTCACGAAGCTGATCGCCCACACGTGGCCCCTTCAGCGCTGGGGCCTAGACATTGTCAGGCCCCTGCCCACGGCTCAGGGGAACCTCAAGTTCACCTTCGTCGCCGTCGAATACTTTACCAAATGGATTGAAGCGAGGGCAGTATCCACCATCACATCGAAGACAGCCCAGAAATTCTTCTGGCAAAATATTGTCTGCCGCTTCGGAGTACCGTCCGAACTCACGATCGACAACGACAAGCAGTTCGACAACCAAGATTTCAAAGACTTCTGCTTCTCCATCGGCACCAAGCTTGCCTTCGCCTCCGTGTACCACCCCCAGTCCAACGGAGTCGTGGAGCGCGCCAACGACAAAATTTTCACAGCTGTCAAGAAAATGCTCCTCGACGACAAAAAGGCAAGTGGCCCGACCTATTACCCGAAGTGGTCTGGGCACTGAATACAACTGAGTGCAGGGCGACCGGGTTCACCCCCTTCCGCCTATTATACGGATCGGAGGCCATGACTCCGCAAGAAATAAAGCATGGGTCACCTCGGACAACCACGTCGGCCGTCCCAGACGTAGACGAGCCAACTTCGAAGGACCTCATCGACGGAGACCGCGTCTTCGCCCTACAAGCCCTGGACAAATACCAAGCCCAGACAAAGGCATGGCGCGATCAGGCAGTCATCCCAAGGGAATTCAGCGAAGGGGACCTCGTACTCGTCCGTACAGCTCGAACAGAGTCCAGGGGCAAGCTGGAGCCCAAGTGGGAGGGCCCTTTCATTGTCAAGACGAAGGCCTCCCCCAGCGCATACAGGCTCGCAATGCCAAACAGCGAAGACCTGGAGCATTCCTGGAACATCGATAATTTCCGCAAATTTTTTGTTTGACTCATCAGGGCCAGCTCGCCCTTGTAATTCGCAAAGACAATTTTTATTCTGGCCCGCACTCTTTTCCTCCCGGGGGGTGAGGTTTTTAACGAGGCGGAGTCATGTAATATACAAGTGCAAAATCCCCTGCAAAATCTACGTCGAAAAAAAGACCGCGCCGACGGTCTTCGACATTCGACCAATACATAGTCACCGCGAGGCCCAGCATCAGCCACCCTCGCGTGCGACAATTTCGCGTAGAAGTCGCCTAAGGGTGCAGCCGGACTAGCACAACAAGTGCGAAAAATCGAAGTCTTCCGCGAAGACTATCAGTGCAGAAGTCGCCTAAGGGTGCAGCCGTACTAGCACAACAAGTGCGAAAAATCGAAGTCTTCCGCGAAGACTATCCATGCAGAAGTCGCCTAAGGGTGCAGCCGGACTAGCACAACAAGTGCGAAAAATCATAGTCTTCCGCGAAGACTATCCGTGCAGAAGTCGCCTAAGGGTGCAGCCGGACTAGCACAACAAGTGCAAAAAATCATAGTCTTCCGCGAAGACTATCCGTGCAGAAGTCGCCTAAGGGTGCAGCCGGGCTAGCACAACAAGTGAGAAAAATCGAAGTCTTCCGCGAAGACTATCCGTGCAACAGTCGCCTAAGGGTGCAGCCGGACGAAGCCTAACAAGTGCGAAAACGACTACACCAAACCGTCCGCACAAAGAACGACTACATGCGCAACATAACAAACACACCAGACCAAGTACGTAACGACTTCGTGAGCATAGCCGAAGGCACATAACTTCATACAAGCTATTACATACGTACAAGCGAGGGCATCATACTTTACATCGGCTCAACCTTCGGAATAATTCCCATCTCCCTATAGTTAAAAAGCATTATCCTCAGCTCCTCACCCGCAAAAAGACTTCGCAGCTTCCCCTCACCTGCACTCACAGCGGCCGGCAAGGATAGCAGTTCCTGCCTGCCAGCCCTACTCACACGAAGCCGACCACCGTCCACCTCACTAACTCTACGCTTCGCGACCGCCCTTCGCCGCCTACGCCCAGCACTCGAACCAGGCACAACTTCAGCATCCGCAGCATGCGGCGAAGCCTCCGCCGCTGCCACATCCAAGGCCGCAAAATAGTCCAAGTTCTCATCCGACGACTCTTCGGTCCACTCAACCGAGCCCCCAGAGTCACCAAAATCAGAAAACTTAGATGCAGACTCATCCGATTTATTCCCATCATCCACGGTCGAAGCCGCCAAAAAATTAGTAGTAGTAGTTGCGTGCGCAGGCCCAAAACCTTGAACCTGCACAGTAACCAAGGTTCAGCAACATATCCAAAATTCCCTAACTACCCACACCCACTAAGCCACCTGCGAAGACCCAGCCGTCGCGGGATCCTCCGCTGCCAGCTCCGCCGCCATCTCCACAGGATCCTCAGCCCTCGGCGCAGCAGTTGGCGACGGGCCTCCGCCGGCCGCAGTGGTTGCGGGAGCATCGGGAACGCCTTCGACGGCTTCCGGGGGCAGCTCCGGGGCGGTCTCAGACGCAGCCACCATCGGGTTCGCCTCCGAGTCAGGCTGCGCGCTGTTCAAAGCCCCGAAGTCATCCACCCTCTCGCCACGCGCCGCCTGAGACACAGCACACAGATCCAGCAAACCCACATTTAACCCACATTCAACAAACACCAAACAAAAGCCAAACATTACCTGACCCCTCGCCGTCTCAGCCCGCTCCCTGACCACCTCTCGACCGTGGGGGCCCCACATCCGGTCGTAGAGGGCTCCCACGGATTCCTTCACCACAGGGTCCTCAACCTTGTAAATATCGCGCTCGAAATCCTCATCAGCTTGGTCGAAGACCTCATAGTGCCGGCACCCTTCGCGAGATAGCGCGTTCATCGCCCCCTCGCAGGTGACCAGGGAGGCATAGGACATAAACCCCTCCACAATGGTGGGGAGCGCCAGCAACTCCTCTTGTATCCACTCGAAGCAGCGAAGTCCGGGCTCTCGGTCCGGCACTTCGAAGTCAGCGGTCCGCGCGCCCAGCTCCTGGTATGAATCCACGAGCTGTTTGCGTGTCTGCTCAGCCTCCGAGCGTGTCGAAGCCTCGGCCCTCTCCACATGGGCCTGCAGAGCGTTGAGCCACCCCTCCAACTCCTCGGCGCGCTGCCTGGCAAGACTGCCCTCCGCCCGTGCCAAATTGGCTTCCGCCTGCGCAGACTGCGCCTTGGCAAGGCCCTCATTAGCCTCCTCCCTTTCCTCTACCAGTTGGCACCGAAGGTCAGCCCTCTCACCCTCCAGCGCGGCCACCTTATCCGCCAGCTTGCGGCATTTGCTGTCGGCGACTGACTTTTCCAGGACGGCGTCAGCATGTTGCGTCCGAAGTCTCTCGACTTCGGTAGACACAACTGCCGTCAGGGCCCCCGACGCCGTGCGGTCAGCGAAGTCAGCCGCCTAAAAGACACACATAAGACCACAACCCCAGCAAAGCCGGTAAAAAACCGAAGTCTAGCTCAACGTATCTGACTTAGTGCCTCCTTCAGCTCCTTCAGCCGGCGGGACACAACACCCGCCTCGTCCCTGACGGCAGCGAGCGCCGGAATCTCACCACCGGCACTAAGAGCACTGCCCTTCGCCCTGGGCACCACGGCAGCCGCCGCGGTCGCCACGGCAGGCGGAACAACAAGTTGGCCTTCGTCCGACCTTGCGACATATCAACATATCAAAAAAAAAAACTCGAGCCAACGACTTACCAACAAGATAATCTTCCACACTAATGTCGGTGGCGAAGTCGGCGACGCGCTTGCCCGGCGGCGGCAACTCTCGGGCCGCCTTCGCAGCCTCCGGCACCCCGCTGGGCACAGGGGCGGCCTTCACAGACTTGGAATCAACGGCGGCGGCCGCCTTCGCAGCCTCCGGCGCCCTGCTGGATGCAGGGACGGCCGACTTCGCCGCCAGCGGCGGCTGGCTTCCGCCGGGGGTAGTAGCTTTCGCAGTCCCCCGCGGCCTCTTCGGCCTGGCCTCATGAAGCCTAACGACCGCCTGACGCTTCTGTGCAGCTCCCTGACGATCCTTGTCCATCACTGCCGACACAACAGCAGGAATATTCCGCCCGTAAGGAAACACTTTCCAGTCACGAACCATGCGAGATGTAAAAAAGTCTTCGCCGGCCGCGCGGGGGACAGGAACATTCTTAGGCCACCAACCCCCGGTAACCCTCAGCATCCGCGCCGAAGACTCCCGGAGCTCGGGCGAAGACATCCTTCCCCCCGGGGCCGCGCATGTCCTCATCAACTCCCTAGCAAAACCATCAGACACACCCAGTCCTCCCACAGCAATACCTAGTTTCCTCTTCTTAGAGGATGGGGCGGCCGCCGGCGCGGGGTCGTCTCCAGTCTCTACCACCGGCTTCTTCCCACGACGATCCACATCGTCTTGGCCGGGATAACTGCCATACGGCAGACGGTTCAACTCGAAAACCCTGTTCAAGCGGTCATTAGACCCGTGAATATCCCAGCTACGCTGGCCCTCTGTCCTCGGCACGTACCGACCGACGATCCGCACCGCCCCATCCTCCGCCTCACGCACAAAGGCGGCTGGATCGCGGCTATGCAGATCCAGCGCGAAGGCGGGACTTCGCACCAGCTTCCCACCATGGGAAGGCATCTGGCGAGGGCATACTTCGCCCAACGCCCAGCCATGCGCCAAAGGCCACACCCCGTACGCCACAAACTCCTCAACCAAATCGCGCCCGCTGCTCAGGCCAGCGGCGCACCGAAGGGCCCCTTCGTCCGCATCCCCCTCCGCCACTTCAAACGGCGGCTATGCTGAGTAATAATGCGAGCACATCTCGGCCACGGGGAGCCCCGGATGGTCTTCGACTGTGCCCTCCGCAACGTAGAACCAAAACTCATGCCAGTTGCCCCACTTGTTGCGGGCACAAGGAACTAACTCAACTACCTCCATCGTGGTCTTGCCGGTCTTCGACGTAAATGTACAGGACCCAAACTGGGCAACCTCATTTCCGATCATCCTTTTCTGCCAATGCAGGCAATAGTACTTCGCGAAGACTTTGATCGATGGCTGTCCACCGTACGAAGTCGTCGCCCAGACATACTTCGACAGAGCCACCACGGCATTCGGAGTCAGCTGATGAATCTGGACGTTAAATTTGCGCAGGACTTCTCCCACAAATCTGTGCGCAGGCAGGCGAAGACCAGCGGTAAAGAACGCCTCGAACACAACCAACTCGCCTTCCGGCTCGGGGACCTCCTCCGTCCCCAGAACACGAGCGACTCCGCCGCCAAAGTAACCAAGCCGCTGCATATCTTGCACGCGGACCGAGGACATCCGCGACACACCGAAATCCACCGTATCGCCAGTGCGCAACTCCTCCGCCGCCATAGTGCTCAACGTCTCCTCAGACGACGCGTCGGCCGGTGGCGTAGCGGTAGCAGAAGAAGAAGAGGTCGGCATCGCTACGTACCGTCGGCGGCGGCGGGCGGTCTGCTTCACTCGGGCCAGATCTCCGGCGAGCAAGAGCAAGGAAGGCAGTCGAGCAGCAAGAAGGTAGAAAAGGCGGCTAGGGTTTTCATGGAGCGTGGAAAGATAAAGTTCAAAACGCGCCGCCCCCGCCCCCTTTTATACACAGGGCGCGGCGCTTCGGGAAACCCGCATCCAACAGTACGGTGTCAATCAACGGTCATGTCAAAAACCCCCGCGGAACCACTTCGAGCGAGGGCAGCGTCTCCGCCATCTAGCGACGTCTTCGGCACCAGATGACTTAATCGAACTGGTCCCTTGGAGGGCAAATGTTGGGGCGAAGGCGAAGACGCCACCCTTCGCTCGATGCCTTCGCCGTAATCGTTGGACCAACGGAGACAAGACAACGGGCAGGCTCACCCTTCGTTCCATACGTCACCGGACGAAGACCTGTGACGAGGTCGTCCCATCTTGCGACCTCGTCCAGCATGCAGGCCCACGACCACACGGCCCATTGTAACAGGCCCTGCGTGGCCGCTGCGAATTACGAGCCTAATTTGTAAAGGCATCCCTGTAATTACGGTCTGTAACCCCGCTTTATGGGAATATTCCGGGGATAACCTAGGTGTCTGAGGGCACATGCGTCCTTAACACAGGACGCTGGGCACTCAGATACCTATAAATACCCCCGCACAGTGCCCTTGAGAGGCTGGATGAACAGAGCTATTGCCATCACGTGCAGAAAACCTGTTTGCATCACCACATCTCCCCGTTGGATCATCTTGCGCCTGTGAGCAAGTTCTAACAAACATTAAGATTATAAAGATTCATTAAAGATAAACCTCAAATTTATCATATACTCCCCTCTCCCAAATTAAAATTCGTTTTATTTTTTTGCTGGATTCATAATCATACAATATTAGTTTTGTACATATCTATTTAAAATATTAGTTTTGTCCTAATAATTCGGTTATCCACCATCCCTGAAGGCGAGGATGATGCCTAGAAACATTATACCCTAGCGTCTGCCACATCAGCTATCAAGCATCATCAGCCCTTATATATCTCAGTGTTTTAGTGTACAGTCTTTATCGTTGACCTAGATCTACCTCGACGTCTTTTCTTTTATGAACTTTTATTTAAATAAAACACGATGTATCATTAAAATAAAATTCACATGATCATATAATTAAGCAAAAAATATAATTCAAACAAAACGAATAAAATATAAATCTCTTAAAAATAATAAAAATACATAGTTTATAAAAAACTTATACACTATTATATCTTGTCGTCTCCTCTTCTAATGTTAATTGTTTGGTCATTTTTTACCCTACTTGTTGAGTATCAACCATAAGTATACTCATCGTTGTCTACATTGTTGGTCAGAAGCATGTGACGAAGATGATTTTGAGGATGAGTTTAAAGAATTCTGAAGCTAGTGATACCCTCGGTCATCTTTCTATGGGAGATCACCCATTTTCCAGTACGATGTGATATGATATACTGTTTTAAGACATTTATGTCCATCTGAGGTGTAATAACATTTCTATAATCTTTATTTATATTTGAGCATTGTCTTTTGATATATTACACTTATAATGTCAATATATGTGTGAAAATAGATTCTAACACACTTATTCTATGCATTCGGTTTTATCCTTAAAATCGGGTATCTCTTTGGTGAGGTGAATCACCTTCGACGGCGATAACAATTTCTTGTTGTTGAGGACGTCCTTAAGGTACTTGGCATATGTTGGTACCTGCATTACATCTAGGAATAGCATGCTGACATATAATCTACGAATTACCTCCACAAACTTACCAAAATTGCTCACCTTTGTAGCCTGCCTCTACCGTTGGGAGAATGGGAGCACCATAGTGTCGTAGAAGTCATGAGACAATGACCTTGGTGTCTCCTCCCTCAGCGGAAGTTGAGTTTCGTCATTTACTAAAAGTCGCTTAGAGGGTTAAATAAATGAAACCCATAATTTATAATTTTAAACACAATCTTCAACTCGGGTTAGGAGTTAAAACGAGAATAACAACAATCAAAGTGTGCGTGAGAGAGAGTTCTTCTTGCACAAGTTGCTCAATTGATTTACAAATACTTTGGGAGTAACTTATGTGATATAAAATCAAGTGCAAACAAGAGAATTGGAGAGAGTGGGGAGAGGAAGAAACAAGTCACAATCAAGGATCAAACACGAAGAACGTGGGTGATTTATTTCTCGAGGTTCGGTTCTGAAGAACATATTCCTAGTTGAGAAGTCCACTAAGGACGGGTCTATTTCAATCATTTTTCTCTTTGAAATGGCCACTTAAATTGATTGAGTGTTCTTCTCAATTTCTAGGATCACTTAAACCCCGCAATGATCACCTTCAGTTAGTTGTCTCTTTGATATGAACACGTTTGTAAATCGGTCCCAATCTTTCACGGCACAACAAGCAGTAGCGAGTATTTAAAGGTTGAATAACTATCTCCCACTACAGTTTCCAGTAGAGAACAAATAAAATGTCGCTGATTTATTATCCAGTAGCAATCACAAGAGTCAAAGCAGCAAACACGGTGGATAATAACCAGTTTACAACTTGATGTAGAAGCAAACCAGCAGTAGCAGAAGTTCCCGTGACTCAGATGAGCATGATCCAGAGAAGGGGAACCAAAATAATTCCAGCATGCACCCAAGAGGAGGATCTCTTGATCATGATCTCAGCGCCTCTTGATCATGATCCCAGCAGCCAGCACCATCCTTGGTGGGCGATCTGTGCAGCAGAGCACCTGGCGGCGCCTCCTTCCCTCACGTGGAAAAATTGTCCATCCAAATGAAAAACCCTAAAAAAACTCCCCTTTACAAGAGACGTGGGTCCCTAATGCGTGCACGCAGGCACCTGACCAATCTTGAGAAAATAGCAGCAGCAAGGACCCACAAGCAAATCTTGCCTTTCTTGTGCAACGTGGAGGATGCACCCTATGGGAAGAAATATAATATTGCAGCACCTTGCTAATACACATGATCAGGACAAAAGGATTAATATATTATTATGTCACCTTCCTAATGCATATGCACTTATAGATGGCCAACAAGCACGGACCCGCAAACCCGGCATGAAGCCCGCTGTTTGAGCCCGATCCAAGCACGGCACGATCCGGTTCTATGCTGGCCCGGGCCGGTCCGGCACGAATAAGCGGGTCGGGCTTGGACAGGAAACTGGACATGGCGGGCTAGCCCGACACGGTCCGTTTACCTCTAAGCCCGTTAAACCCGCTTTTTTGCACTAAACCGTGCTTACCGACCCGCTTTTTTCGTGCTAAACGGGTCGACCCAGCCCGTTTAGGCCCGCTTCGGGCCGGGCTCGGACAGGAAAATGAGCCCGCGGGCTTAGGTGGCCCGACTCGGTTTTCTAACCGTGACTGGCGGGCTGGACCCAAAACGGGTCGGGCTTCACCGGGCCCGAACCGGGCCGGGCCGGGCGGCCCGTTTGGCCATCTCTATATGCACTACATGCACATTTATATCTGAAGCTTCAACCTTATCATATTAGCA
Organism: Zea luxurians; assembly: GCA_029449295.1. NCBI lineage: Eukaryota > Viridiplantae > Streptophyta > Magnoliopsida > Poales > Poaceae > Zea > Zea luxurians. Next base: position 9,399,814 of record JAOPSE010000041.1, on the reverse strand, counting down.
CACGCATGGAACCAACCATAGTATATGTTGTATACTTATATTGTTTTTCTTCTCTTTTAGAATAGCCCAACAAATATTTTTGAGTTATTGCAATTATTTCTTGGTTTAGCACCTGATCTGATTTGATGAACCATGGACTCATCACTCTTGCTAGCTTTACAATTGTGAGAATGGGGTGTGAGAGAAAATGAAAACCTAAAACAAGAGCACAAGAACTTACAACACTCAAGAACACAAGCCATTAAGTTTCTCTAACTCAAATCGATCAGTAGGGAAAATGGACCCCAACCCATTTGTCTAAATGATTTTGGTGTTTGATGATCAACATAACATGTGGCCTAATGTGTGTGTTAGTGTTTGTGTTTGCTGTTCACAGGATGCTAAAATGATTTGGACTAAGCCACTGGCGGACCGTACGACTGAGAGCACTGGACTCTCAGGTGCCACACCGTCGGATTATCCGGTGCACTAGAGAATAGTAGCCCAATGGCTAGTTCCTGGTGACACTGTGGATGAGAGCCACTGGACTGTCCGGTGCAAGGCTGACAGCGTCAACGGTCACCTGCCAACGTCAGATCCAACGGCTAATGGCGCACCGGATAGGACACCAGACTGTCCAGTGTGCCTAGGACTGGGCAAAAAAACCCGAGACCGAAAACCGAACCCGATTAAACCGAAACCAAAACGAATCAGACTAAAATATCGGTTCTTGGTTTTTTATTTGGTTCCTAGTTGCTATAAATCGATATTTAGTCTGGTTCTTAGGTTTCATGACTCGGTTACCCGATCGGACCGAACAACCCAACAATGTACATCTGAATCTGATTTAGGCATTCAGCATTTCGGCCCATATCCGCCCAGGCACCCATAGGGGTGGGCATTTTAAAAACGAAAACCGAACCCGAATAGGCTGAATTGTCGGTCTATTCGGGTTTTCGGGTTCGGTTCCTATATGTGCTATATTTCGGGGTATGGGTTCGGGTTCGGTTCCTAACCTTTAAAACCCGAATAGACCTAATAACCCGAAATATAAAAAAGCTCTTAATATGTGATGGTATTATTATATGATTTATAAACTTATTAACTAGAAATAATGATATCATCTTAACGATAGTATATATATCTTTGTATGCTAATTTTTATAGCCACTTGTTGTAGTAATAGTACTTTCAATTAATTATTCATTGTATATATTTTAACAAAATATACTAGTCTCTCTACAATTCGGGTCTATTCAGTGGATCGAATAGACCGATCCAAAATTGTGAGTCTATTCGGGTTTGGTTCCTAAAATATTTTTGAAATTTTCGGTTTTCATTTTCTCAGAACCCGAAATATCATAAACCCAAATAGACCGAACCGAATTACCTTAATAGACCGAATGCCCAGCCTAGGCACCCACCCTAGACGGCCAGGCCCCATTACCCCGCGTCTCCACCGAACAAACCCTATCTAGTTTCCAGTCACAAGACAAGGAGAGCAGCGCGGCAGGCGGCGGCGCGTCGCACTCGCGCCGGTGAGGCGGTGACGAACTCGATAGATGCTAGAGACTGGAGTCTTCCGCCCCCAAGCGACCAAACCCCCCTGCTCGGCTGCTCGTCAGTCATCGCCTTTGATTGCCGGCGTGTCCCACCTCCTAGTTGCGTGTGTCGCGCTCCCCTCTCCAACGCTCAAAGTCCCCAGCTCGCAACGAAGTCTTTTGAGTCTTGCAATTGCAACATAAGTATGCTATTATCCCTAGATTTTCTTAGTTGTGGAACTAGATGTTTCTTAATTTGTGCTCAACTGTGATTAAACTACCGCAAGTTGCAAGTAGTTAGGTTGTGCTCAAGTGTGATTAAACATTGTAGGTTATATTTCCCAAAATTAGGAGTGGGCAAAAAACACTTACACATGACTACTACTGCTTGCCAGGTTCAATTTATTGTTTCTGCATGTCATGTTTTCTGTGTTAGCTCTCATATAGCAGTAAATTAATCATTGTTACCCCCATGTCGTCATGTTATTCCTTCATCAAATCCATTCTATTTGTTGCCCCCCAATACAGACTATTTTAAGTGATTTTTATTACTATTCAATTTTGTAGATGTCCTCTGAACCTGATGCAGAGATTGGGGCAAGAACTAAAACTAAAAATGCAGAGGTGGATGGTGCAGTGGTAAGGGTTGATGAGAATGCGGTTAACCAAGGTAATGAAAGAGAGCAAAAGGCAACAAAAGGGGATGTGTATGTTGATAAGGTAAAACATGCCAGAAAACCAATGGCGCCACGATCTGAAATGTGGGAACACTTCATCAAGATTAAGGATGACCAAGCTATTGTGAAGAAAGGAAAATGCAAGTACTGCAGTCGTGCGATTAGAGTTGATTCTTATCTCAATGGCACTACTGCAATGCAGAGGCATTTTAATATCTGCAAGTGCAATCCCCATAAGAACAATAAGGATCTGATGCAAACAAATCTTAAAGTGAGCCAAGGAGGTGTTAGCACTTGGAGTATGATCCTAAGCAATAAGGCAAGCTTTTGTTCAAATGGTCATAGAGGATGAGTTCCCTTTTATGTTTGGTGAGAAGTCAGGATTTAGAATTTTTTGAAGGTAGCTGTCCCGCGTTGGACTCCACCATCTCGAAGGACGTGCACAAGGGACATAGTTAAAACTTATTTTGAAGAGAAAGCAAAGTTGAAACTATTCTTTAAGTCAAATTGTGAGAGAGTTTGTCTAACCACAGATTGTTGGACTTCTCAACAACAAGACAACTACATGACAATAACTGCACACTTCATTGACAAGGATTGGCAACTTCATAAGAAGGTCATTAGCTTCTATAAGGTGAAAGGGCATAAAGAAGATGATATTGGGAAGAACCTACATAAATGTTTGGCTAAATGGGGTTTAAAAAAGGTTATGTGTGTCACAGTTGACAATGCTAGTTCTAATGATAGTGGTGTTAGTTACTTGAGGAGGATAATGAATATTGCAAAGACAAGCATAACTGAAGGCAAGTTTCTTGATATGAGATGTGCTGCAAACATTGTCAATCTTATTGTACAAGATGGACTCAAACTAGTAGATATTTCAGTGAAGCGTGTCCGTGCTGCTGTTAGATACATTAAAAATAGCACTTCTCGCTTGGCTAAATTCAAGGAGATCGCTGAGGAAGAGAAGGTTGAAACCAAGGCATTCTTGAACCTAGACATATGCACTAGGTGGAACTCAACATATCTTATGTTGAAAGCAGCTATTTCATATGAGAAGGTGTTTGCAAGGTATTTGGATTAAGATCTAATGTATGATATTGACTTGTCACAAGAGAAAGGAGGCCTAGGGTATCCTGATGAACAAGACTGGGAGAATGCAAAGAACATGGTTGAGTTCCTTGGACATTTTTTTGATCTCACCAAACACATTTCTAGTTCTTTGCATGTCACTTCACACAACTTCTTTTTGAGATTGGTGAAGTCCACTTCTTGATTAACAATTGGATTAATAGTGATGATTTTCTATGACAAGAAATGGGCCAAAAAATGGAAGACAAGTATGATAAGTATTGGGGAAACTGACATGGACCTCTTGGAGAAACTGGTAGAAATGTGAATGAGAGAGGGAAGGGGAAGGAGAAAGAAAAAGAGAATATGAACTTGCTGATTTTTGTTGTTGTAGCTTTGGATCCAAGATACAAACTATCAGAATACACAAAGCTAGCCATTGAAGAGATGTTTAGTGAGGAAAATGGACATAAGGTTTGGGCTGCTGTTAAACCGTGTGTTCAACAATTGTTTGAAGAATATACGAGACTTTATGCTCCACCTGATGCAACAGCACCAGCCAATGATTCTTAAGAAGTAAGACAGTCCAAAGGCGGAAGAATGAAGTCCTTAATTGCACAAAACTAAAACAACACAAATATGGCGGTGGCAACAACAAATCTGAACTTGAAAAATACCTTGCTGAAGATACTAAATTAAAAGATAATAAGTTTGATATTTTAGGATGGTGGAAGGTGAATTCCTCAAGATTCTCGGTATTAGCTGTCACAGAACTTCCCAAGGTATTAGGCCCACCTATAGATGTCCTTGTCCTGAGGACCTCAGATAGTCATGCAGGTGTGCATAATGACTCGACAAGTTCGGTTATCTGTATCTCCATCATATCGCCCAAGAGCGCTTAACCCTTCACGCAGTCATTACACATCATCGGAGTAGGGAGAAAGCGAAAAAGATCACAATAACATAATTTACATTCATAAGAAAATATAGAAAGAGTAGTTGTTACATATCCGAGTACTTGAGTGCGTGAACTTATTATTACATCACAGGAAGGCAAAACACCTTCCCAAATAAGTCTTAGTTTTCATCCTCCTGCTTGGGAACCACCTTGGAATAGAAATAGCTGAACTCAACCATTTCATCACCTACAACAACATGGGTTTGAAAACCCTGAGTACGGAGTGTACTTTCGCAAGTCTTACCTGTCAAAGGAAAAGACTCTCAAGGATATGCTGGCCTTTGGGAATCAAAGTAAAGCTCATCAAGATTCAAAGACTCTTTTTGCAGAAAAGCTTACTATGAGTGGATCCTTAAAAAATTATTATTAATTATCAGGTTAAGTTGTTACCTGCATCTAGCTTTCTTTCTACTCTAGATCAAGAACTTGGCCTATACTAGCCGTCTTTTATCATCCCTTCAGTTCGCTTGATTGCTACGTGTAGGGCAGTGACCATGTCTTTATGTCCGAGAAGTAACAGCGATCCGAATCGATTATTACCTAGCTGGGGATCTCCAACCACACGACACATGTAGCACTTAACCCTTGCATATGTCAACTCACCATCGGGTTTCTCAAGACCAGAATGGGTTCACGCCAACCGAGAGCACAGATACTCCACCATCCAGCCTCTTGCCACGGAGGGTACACACTACTCTCTCCATCTCCCCACTCCCATTGCGTGGTGGCCTTTCTGGTATTGGTCCGACCGAGGCAAAGCTTACCCATGACGAGGCATGTGGCCAGTTAAAAGATCCTCGATCATCAAAGCTACATCGGCTCGGTCCTTAAATGACTCAGATGGAGACCCTACACCGAGACTTCCTTCTCGTGTAAGTCACTCACCCGATCTCGTCTTTATCATTTACAACCCAAAGTTTGGTACCTGGTAGAGGTACCCTCTTCAGATGTTGAACCCATCATGGCCATGATGGATTCACCATCATAATTCTTTTCTTTATAAAAATCCCCATCTAATGTGAAGCATCATCTTTTGTTAAAACCAAAAAAATTATTTTCTAAAGCAAGACTAAGCATCAGAAAATTTGTTTGAATAAATCAGGTAACAAGGAATGGTAACCAAAGTTCCAAGGAAGGGAATGCATCAATTGTTTAGCACACAACTCCTATCACCTAATGCATCATATAAGGTGATAAAGATTTTAAAAACAACAAAGAAAAGGATAATGCACCGGGGCTTGCCTTGTGTTGCAGGAGGTTCCGGTTCCACACCGCAGATGTCGAAGTAAAAGTTGTTCTCCGCTGGAATATTCTCAGTTTGGGAGACAACCTCTTCTTCTACTACAATTTCTTCCTCGTGTTCTATACATGATAATACATGTATATGAATGCTTATGCTATGTCATGAATTTGCAGTTACATAAATAAAAAATATAATAAGTTGCATCTTGAAAACAACTTTCCTTCATGGTACAACTAATCACTTAAGGTTTTCTAATTAGATATTTCTTTAGGATTAGTATTAAATAACTAACCCTTTGAGGCTAGTTATTGGGTTTCTGATCAAACATTGTCCAAATCATTTCAAACTTCAGTCAGAGGCTCTAATCATCATATTAAGCCTACTTAAAAAGTTTTATGATTTTTTGGAATTACTAAACTATTTCTAAAATTCTAAAAGGCTTAATTTAAGAACCTTTAAATGCTACATAATTCTAGGGTTGGGATAAAAATCGGGAAATTATTTTTATTAAATACTATGTGATTTTAGGAATCCAACAAAATTGGTCTCATGATTTTACCATTTTCTACTATTTTGTACAGATTTCCCAAGTTGGCAGTAAAAAGAAAAGAAGAAAACATGAATAGTAACGGGCCTAATTTAGCCCGACCGGCCCACGGATAAGCGGAAACGCGCTCGCATCCGCGTCCGCGCTGGCGAATTTGTGCAAAGGTCCTTGACCATTTGGATAACAAGTAAAGAGCCTGTGGCAGTATTCACATGTCTCGCTGACAGTTGCATAAAGGCCCCTATTCTTTTATTTCTTCACGGCTCTAGGTCCCCGACGGTATCGCGTCGAGCACTTGGCAGAAGTCACGGTTTCCTAGCGACGGCGACCCCTACTTGAGGTAACAAGCACTCGGACATCATGCACAAGTCTACCCGAGCATATGCCCTCACCCAATTGGACTGGTATGATCCTAATTGATGCTTGTTCATGGCCACGGCGGCGCTAGAGCTCTGGTAAGCGTGTTCCGAACAATAAAATGTGGTAGCGTTTAAATTGAAGCTAGGGCGAGTTTCACTAACTCACTAGAGGTCGGGTACACGCGTAAACTTTGGCAGAGCGCGCGTGGGAGAGTGGTTCGACGTGAGTGCGCTCTCGGAAGTGTTCCGCGGCGGCGAGGTGAGGTTCTCGATGCCCTGTCACAGTAGTGTTCAATCGGTTGAGCCGATGAGCTTCGTTAACATTCAAGAATGCTAAAACATGGCATAGAGAGGTATGAACGGACCTGGGAACGACTGATCACGGCAGGGTGTCTCACGGTGGCATGAGTGACCCGATTTGGGGGAAATCCGGTGACTGGGGGCTACGGTGCACGAGAGAGACTAACTGAGGGTGGTATGAGCGTGTAATAGAGAGACAGAGCGAGGGTAGTGCTCAATTTAAAGGACCGACTACGTGCTTCGCCAATTTGAGATGAAGGAGATCGCGGTGGTGGTGAGATATTCCACTAGACGAGTTCGTCGTGGCGCCCGCCGGTACAACGGCCCAAGGGCAGTAACTCCTTGCTTGCCACGGTTATAGTTACATGGTGAACTGGTCACGGCGTGGCGTAACCACGAAGGATGGCAGCCACCACAACGATGGTCGCTCGGCCACGTCGCCATGCAAGTGGGTACGACGAACTGAGCAGTAACAGGACCCGAGCTCATCTCTACGCCAAGATCTTTTACCTCTAGCAGTTATCCACGCGCCACTGAGCACGAATCACAACACCGACGAGGATCGCGACGTGGGTTCACCGGTGGCGGGTGCACTGCACCTAGGATCCTTTCAGATACTGTACCATGGCAATCTTCTTCAGTGCGCCTGACAAAGCAACTCTAGGGCACTTTTTCTTTGATTTTCATTCGGCAAACCACCAAGTCAACTACACCAAAGTTGTTCTCTTATATACCAGCTTAAAATTTGTCACAGAGATCTCGGTCATTCACTCACTGGATCAAGCACATTTTGCCTCCAAAGTTGGATAGAAACCACTGTCAGTCTGTTTTTAGTATAAGACCCGACTGACAGCCCGACTTCTAGGGCATTTTACTCCAATTTCTGTACCATTCTTGGGCTAGATCACTTAATCAAACTTGAACTACTATAATAGCTCTACAATTTTGCTATGGTGACTCATGAAAAAATCCTCATAGATCAAGAGATGTTAAGGCTTGAACTCGGCCAGTTAACACTGTTATTTCAGGGTTAAGTATAGGGGTACTTTTGGGACCTTTTGCAATTTACTCCAATTTGCTCCACAAAACTTGGAAATCTCCAAATGTAAAAGTTTCTTAATTTTTGTTACTCTACCACTTTAATATGCACTTTGGTCCAAAAGTGAATAGAAATTGAACTCACCTTATAAGGCATTAATTAGGGTTTTAGGGCTCTAATTAGGGTTTTGAGTGTTCTAGGGTTTAAGTAGCACTTAAACACTCTAAGTTTAGTCTTTCTTGAACAACTTTACTAACTTTTATGATCATACTCTAATTCTAATCTCACACACCCACATGCTTCTAATCCTTGGGAAGTACCCTATCCTAGGGTCAAAGACCTCTTTAATCAAGTCAAGTCATCACATCACAAGCTTGTTTTGAAATTTTGACCTAGTGGATGCACTCTAGGTGTAACATACATAATGAAATGCTAATGTATATGATGTCATGTCAAAGTTTTAGTTCTTGTAACACCAGGGGTGTTACATTAGCACACTTGGCTCATGATGTGCTAGCAATTTCGGTGTTAATCGTTGCTTCAGAATCAGTTTTTAGCACATCTAGAAGAATCCTTGATGACTTCAGGTCACATCTTACTCCGTTCATGGTGGAAGCACTTGTTTGCACTCAGGATTGGTTGCGAAGGACCACTCCAATTAATATCCAGGAGGACATGGAGCAATTGGCTGAATTAGAAAAGGTAACCATAACTTCATCTTATTTATTATACTTTATAGTTGTATATGTTAATTCCAATCCAAATTAAGATATTATTCACATGTTGTGTAATGGCTCCATCACACTTTTAGAGTTGATTGAAGAACATGGTGAAAAGGGAAAAGGCAAACACAGGGGTAGTGGCAGGAGTAGGATGGCTCTGTTGCATGGTCACAATCAAGTAAAGCTAGCAAGTCGACACACCAAAGCACATCCTAGTTGCTAACCAGTTGCATTGTGAGTTTTCCTTGTTATAAAATTGATAAAATGTGTGAATATTGATTCCTTATAATAACAAGTGTTATATATTAATCAATATATGTTGTTTACATTTGCTAGCTGCAATGGTGTGGATTGTGGAGTCTAGTTTGGAGAGCTTGTTGGCTTGCTGCTATGAGGCTGAGGACCAGAGCTTCTAGTTTTGAACTTATACCTGACTGTGAAGTCTGAAATTATGAGTTATGCCTGAGTAGTGAAGTCTGAACTTGTTGCTTGTGATGTATTAAGTTGATAAGTTCAAGTGTTCAACTATGGTTGTGTCTCAGACTCTTAGTGATGACTATTGTATTCTTATTTTGTCGTTATAATGTATGTCTATTTTGTTGTGTCTCAGACTATGGTTGCTTCTAGTTCTGAACTTATACCTGACTGTGATGTCTCGATTTTGTTCAGTAATGTCAAAAATCGAACCGATATTTCGGGAAACCGAACTCTCGGTTCTTGTACGTTGGCACACTAATTCGGTTTTGAATTTGCAAAAACCGAACTTTTTAAAAACCGAAAAGACCGAATGGAATTCTCGGTTAAAACCGAATGCCCATGCCTAGGTGTGCCGCAGAGAAGCAACATATTTTCTCCAACGACTATAATTGAGGGGGTATTTATACACCTCCAACCGGCCATTTGAAGGTGTGGGAGCCCAAGCAACATAACATCACATGTTATAGACATTTCCAAGTGCTGAAACACCCAAGTGCTTAATAGAATCACTCGATTATTTGCATAGCTGCTTTGCGAAGTGCTTAGGTTAGTTAAACCGCTTATGCGCTTGCTCTAGGTGATTCCTACTTAGTTGAGTGAGTTTAGTAAAACCTAGAAAACCCCTTGACTCTTATGTGAGCCGTTGTAATTGTACCGAGTGGGGCAAGAGTCTTGCGAGATTGTGACAATCGAGTTTGTATCATGGCCACCACCATGTACCGGAGGGAACGAGGCCCACATCGTTTTGGCTGGAAGCTCGATAGTAGAGACGACGACGTGTGTCTGAGAGGATCTAGAAGCGGAGCACCACTTGCTTGTGGATAAGGCCCATGACTCTCTACGGAGTTACTTGACTATGGTGCTTGGTCCTCGCGTGGGCTACCCTTTGCGTAGGGGCACCAACGAGGATTAGTCGGGACCTTGCGTGGTTCTGGATACCTCAGTAAAATATGCCGGCGTCATCCACGAGAGTTTGCTTTCTCTACTAGCTCTTTAATCCGGATTTACATTAAGTACTTAAGTTTCAATCTCTCCTTTTAGTTAGTATATTTAGGATTGGAACTAAGGCTTTGCGGTAGAGATAGCAACACTTAGACAAAACCTAGCTTGCACATTCTAGATTGTTTATGTGCATATGTTTTGTTCTAGGGATTTAATTGTAGCCTAGTTTAGAGATTGGTTTTCAAAGTCCTAATTCACCCCCTCTTAGGTGTCACCATTTCCTACAAGTGGTGTCAGAACCCGGTTTAGCTCATTTGAAACGTTTTAGCTTCACCGCTAATCGAGCCGATGCTTTTTAGAGGAAGGGGATTGATACCCATAGGCCACCACACTTCGATGACACTAACTTCCCATATTGTAGTGCTAGAATGGTTTGTTAGCTAGAAGCGGTTGATCTAGGTGTTTGGAGAGTCACTCGTGATGGGATGAAACCACCTAAGAATCCCGAGAAGCTCACCAAGGGTGACAAAAAAGAAATTCACTTGAATGCTAGAGCCAAAAATTGCTTGTATGAATCTCTTAGCATGAAAATTTTTAATCAAGTATTTACCTTGAAAACTGCTAATGAGATTTGGTTCAAATTGCATGAGCTCCATGACGGCACATCTAATGTCATTGAGCAAAAACATTGCCTAGTTTTAAATGAGTGTAATTCCTTTGCTATGAAAGAAAAAGATCTTGTTAGAGACATGTATTCCCGCTTAACTCTTGTGATTAACAAGCTAGGTGATGCAGACATTGTGAGGAAGATCATTTCCCTTCTACTACAACAAAGATATGGGAGCATCATCACTATCCTTCACAATCTTGAGGACTTGAGCCAAATGACCCCGACTGTTGGGGGCCTTCGGCTTCCGAAGGTCCTCAAAAATGTGATTTGACAATGTTTTTGGAGTGTAATACATGAACAGGTACCTTCGGACATGGAGCCTTCGGACATGTCAAAATCGCTGTATGAAGAAACACAAGGAGAACGAAGGATGGAACAGAGCCGAAGCTGTGCGCAAGGGAGCTTCGGCATGCTGGCAGAAAAAAGGAAACCGACTTAAAGAGGAAAAGGCTATCTAGACCCTAATAAATTACTATAGAGTTATTATCAAATGCAAAGGGCCTGGATATAATTTTACATGGGCTGCGACCCATGCCTATAAATAGGTGAACAGTACTCCCGTACTGTTCACGCTGACTGGGCATTTGCTTTTGCGTCACGGTTGTATTTTGCTTTCAAACCGAAGGTACACTTGTGATTTACTGTCATTTCTATTTTTCCGTGTTAATAAAATAGAAATGAGCTAATAATGATATATAAATGTTCATGCTATCTTTTGTATTTCATGTGTTTCTCATTTTCACTATCATATACTGTAATGATGAAGGTATGTCCTTCATGACCTTCGTCCGAAGATCGTTATATCCCAAGGGAAATAATGCTTCGAAGGACGAAGGGCATTAATCATTTAACCTTCTTTTGTGTTGCCTTGTTCTCAAGCCAAAGCATTTGAGAACAAGTCCCCAACACCGACGATTGTGATCGGAAAGATTGCGGCATTTGAGATGTCGTGCAAAATGGGTCAAGAAGAGGAGCCAACTTTTTTAAATCCATATGCTTTTGCATGTGATGAACATAAAAAGATGAAAGGAAAGAAGAAGGCTCCAATCTCAAGTAAAGAAGAGGGATAAGAAGAAGAAGATGATGAAGAGGATCAACCCTCAACATCATCCTCCGAGGACAAAGAAACAGTCCAACACATCGGTAAGGTAATGTGGATGATTCGCAAGATTAATCTAATGGGTGTGCCTTTGTAGGTCGATGATCTTCTCTTTAACATTGACAAAAAAATCAAAGAAAGAGAGGATGCTTTGCATGCGGGGAGAAGGGCCACTTCAAGGACAACTTTCCAAATATGGCCTAACCCACAAAGAGGAGGAACAAAGGCAAGGTACTCACAAGTGTCAAGACTTGGGATGATTCTTCAAGTGAAGATGATCCTCCAATCACTCACATCCACCGCTCTTCATCACATTCTTCACGGTAATCTCACAAATGCCTTATGGCAAGAGGTAAAACAAGTATCTCATCCTCTAGTGAGGATAGTGATGATGAGCGTGATGAAGAGGGAAAGCCCTCCTTAGATGAACTTGTGCATGTTGTTAAGTTTTTGAGGATTATTGCACTAAACAAAAGGCTCCCCCGTGGCCTAGCCATCCTCGACGCGCGACCTACTAAGAAACCCCTCACGTGCCCCAGCGTCGAGGCCCGCGCGTCCTCGTGCCAGCCCGCTTCCCCTACCGCGGCCCAACATGCTCCTACTCCCTCTGTGCGGCCCACTGCGACGCCCATGGCCTAGCATGCCACAACCTAGCTCCTCCACCTAGCCTACACGCCCGTGCGGCACGCTGCGCTCGCTCGTGGCCCATTGCACGCATGTGGGAGAACCGCCCAGCCACCGCGCCCGCTGCTGACCCACGGGCCCCGGACGCCAACTCACGCGCCCTAGCCCCACCGCAAACCGCACACTCGCACGACACACGTGTAGCGTGGGCGCACGCGCACCCCGCCAGCCCCTGCCCTACCCGTCATGCTACGCCATGGGCCCACCGGCACCCTGTTCATCTTCCCCAAGAGACGGAACCACTCAACACCATGTCCTCCACTTTCTTTATCTAGATAGTTCAGCCCCACCCCCTCTCCTCTTTCTCAACATGCACATCAACCACGCCAAGCTTGACCTGCCGCCCCACCGTGTGCTAGGACCCCGCGCCTCAAGTTCTGCTCGTACCGAGCGCCTCCAGTCCGTGCACTCACCTCATCCTTGCGCTGGGATCCCTACCGAGGCCATGCCTCGCCGGAGCTGCCGAGGCCGCCATGCAGCACCTCACCGTGCCGAGCGACAACGCATACACGCCCCTCACCTCGCCGGAGTTCGCCTTGGCCGTGCCTCGGGCGCCCGGCCGGCCACAAGCCTCGCACCACCGTCATCCACCATTCTCGCGCCTTGCTGCTACCGCATGCAGCCATCTATGTGTCGTGCCCACGACGGAGATGCCGCATCCGCGCCCGCGTCGTCGTCGCATATGGGGCCCTTGCCGCCGAGCACCTAGAGCGTTCGCCCTCATCGTCGCCCTGGGAAGAAGCATCGCACCACGCCGAGTGCTGCTCGCCGTGACACACCTCTCCGTTGTTTGTTGTATGCCAGAGGTCTACGCTACGCTCGTCATCAAGCAGAGCGCACGCCTCACCATGACTGGGAACTCGGGGTCATTGTCGTGCTGAAGACAGAGCTCACCAGTGCCTTCACCTTCTCGCCGTCAAGCAGGGAGCCACGCCGCGTTCGCCTCCTCATTGTTATAGTCGTCTACCCCCATCTACTCCCCTATCTACCCCCATTTACCCTTGCACATAGGCCCCACTGTTGCCTCGTCGCGCGTCGTAGCCTGCATGCCGCTCGCGCGTGTCGCACGCCGTCCACACGCATTATTAAGTTGTTTTGCTTTAATCCCTTATGAACTAGTTAATTCTTGTTTAGTTGTCAACCAATAAAAAATAACAATTCAATCGAGAACGAATTCATAATTTTGGTTATGCGCTTTGAAAATATCCATTAATGTAATTGGGCGAATTCAAAGTGTTTAACTTACGTTTGACGCGAGGTCGATTAGCGTTTATGCATATCGCGTTCGTTCTAAATTAATTATTTAGTCACCGTGACTTCTACGTAACAACTTATAAATGCCGAGTATAAAATGTGTTTTCTATTCAAGTTATGATTAGGGTTAAAGCCGGATGAGGTATTTCTCTAAAAAATCTACCGCAAATGATTTACTATAATTAAAACTAACTTAGAAATATAGTTTTACGTGATCAACCACGTAAATCTCCTGATAGTTATACCTTCTCAACTGTAGTCTCGATTTTGGTGTTTCCTTTTCTCGCACGACCTTAGTTGCGAGCTCTATTTCATATTTTATGTTTTATTATGTTTTTCCTTGTATGGTTTAATGGCGCCAATGTTACACCTTCAAAAAACGCGACTAACCATCATCCTTACATGGATCGTTACAGGGGGGCTTTGGCTTAAGGATGAAGGTTTTCTCTCGTGGTAGGGTGAAGATGTAGCCCGAAGGTAGTAAGAATGGACAACGAAGCTATAGCCGAAGAGCTTCAGCTTGATGTGACGACGAAGATCAAATATGATGATAACCAAAAAGGGACAAAGACTATTCAATCCTTAATGATTCGTGTTATGCCTATAGGTGATTGCCAAGGGCATAAATGTACTTTTACTCGGGCTGTGTATCGTGCCTATAAATAGATGAACAGTAGCACCGTATTATTCATATATGTTTTATGAAATGTAAATATATATATATATGGATTGATGAGGTATAGTCATTATCTTCATTCTTTTGCATTCTAATTCAAATATTTAACGATGAAGGTAAGTCCCTCTCGACCTTCGTCTGACGAGCATTACTCCTATGTGGAGGCAATGCTTCGGAGGACGAAGGTCCATAACAATTAACAATTGTGTTGCCTCGTTCTTGATCTACAACATTCAAGAACAAGTGAACAACATTGGCGCCCACCTCCGGTGAACTCAAACGACCACCTTCGACAAGCATCCACCTTCACCATGCCGCCGAAGAAGACAACAACGCTAGGGGCTGGCCTGCAACCACTGAGACACAAACCAGGAGACACTCTCCATGCGAGAAGCTAGGAGCCAAAAGAGAAAGGCTACTAGCCCAACACCTCAGGAGGAGGAGCTGGACCAGGAGATTAAGGACTTGGAAGCTATTCACCAATAGGTGCAAAGGAAGAGGGAAAATATGCTTCGGCTCGCCGATCTTTAGAAAAAAAATCGATGAAGCTGCCGAAGAAATGTGTTACCTCACTCAGGATGACCAAGAACGAAGGCCACAACACAGGGAGCTTTAATGAATGGTATGATGACTTTCATCACGGTAACTTTGTTTTTGATGATGCTTCTCTTCTAGCAGCAGAGTTGCAGGCTACCCCGTGGCCACCATCTTACAAGCCACCTGAGCTCCCCATGTATGATGGACACTCAGATCCGAAGCAGTTCCTGATGAGCTACAAAGCAACCATATCTTCATATGGGGGCAACACTGCTGTCATGACGAAATCTTTCGTCATGGCAGTCAGAATTGTGGCTCAAACATGGTATTCTTCTCTTCGGCCGGGAACAATTACGTCATGGCAGAAGCTAAAGGATATGCTAGTCACTAGCTTCCAGGGTTTTCAGATGAAGCCAGTCACTGCTCAAGCCCGGTTCCAGTGCACGCAGGACCATGAGGAGTACCTACAGGCGTACGTCCGAAGGTTCTTGCGATTGAGAGCTCAGGCGCCTACAGTGCCCAATGAGGTTATCATTGAGGCCATGATCAAGGGACTCAGACCAGGACCAATGGCGCAATATTTTGTAAGAAAGCTACCGCAAACCTTGGAGAAGCTTCTCCAGAAAATGGATGAGTACATCAGAGCCGACAATGACTTTCGACAAAGAATGGAAGAAGCCTACAAATACTTCAAGATGACCAGGGGCTTCGGAGGAAGACTCCACCCTAGGCATGTCAGGACGATCCATAACCCCAGCTCAAGCGACAATAGGGGAATCATACCCAAGGGTAACATCACAGCTCTCAATCATCAGGGGCACAACAAAGTTCTTTCAGGCCACTAGCTCCGAGAGGCAGAGGGGACAGAAGCTTTGGAGGAAGATATGGTAATCAGCCCAAGAGACTGTTCTGCCCATTTTGTGGCGAAGATAAGGGACACACCACAAGGACGTGCCAAGTCACGATCCAGAAACAGAAGGAAATCGCTGAAGCCTAAGCACAGCAGAACCCGCCGAAGCAGGTCTTACATACTGCTTCGTGCTTCTCTCCGTGTATCCCAGAGTATGTGGGCAGTCAACAGCCTACGACTTCCGTTGCTTTGGTGAGTCACTCCCAAGCTTTATGGGCTCAGTTGACACCACCACCACCGCTGGCGCCTGCCTTGGTTCATAATAAACAGCCAGAAGGGCATCGTCGGGCACAACAACAGCGTGACCTTCAGGAAGAGTCCGAAGCTCGCACAGTCAACAACATTGTGCCCGAGTCGAGACATATCTACTGAAGGTGGCACAACATTTCGGCCAAAGAGTGCCTTGATCCAATGTATTTTTACTCTTTTTTGCCTTTACATTTTCTCTTAAAAAGACAATACAAGAAGGTCTAACCTTCAGTTGATGTAATAAGCCTGTGGTTACACCATCGAGTGTAACAAAAACAGATCAAAAAGCTCCAAAGTCATTCCTAAGGGAATGCAGAGTAAGTTACAAAGCTCCAAAGTCGTTCCTAAGAGAATGCAGAGCTAAGATACCACCTAAATAAAAGGTGAAGAAGCTCCAAAGTTGTTCCTAAGGGAATGTAGAGCTTAAATGCCACCTAAGTCAAAGGTGAAGAAGCTCCAAAGTTGTTCCTAAGGGGATGCAGAGCTTAGCTCCAAAGTCGTTCCTAAGGGAATGCAGAGCTAAAAACCCACCTAAGTAAAAGGTGAAGAGACTCCAAAGTCGTTCCTAAGGGGATGCAGAGTCTGGGTATGTACTCGTGTGGGTTTTTATCTTCGGCATAAAGATCATTTTGCATCATACCATCATATCATCTCGCATAGCATCATATCATACATCATTTTGCATCAGCAAAAAGCCGTGGAGAAGAAGGAAAATTGCCCCTTCGAAAAAACCTTTCGGACCATGAATGTGCTGTAGCACAAAATATGACTTCGGTAGACATATTTATACACAGGACAAGCATCTTCGTCAGCAGTATTACTATGCAGCAATTATGGCAAAATGTGCAATATTGAATCGACAAGAGGGAAATCTTTTTCTTTGTAAAGCATGAAAAGAAGGGAAGGTGTTTTTTCACCGGCGGCTCAAAAATGGTATGTACGGAAGTTCCATGCATCATAAAGAAATATATCACATCAATATACAAAATTTGTTTACAAGTGTTTTCTACAAGACTAAAAATCACGCTCAACAATTTTGAACTAGCAAAAATAAAAGTTCTAGTCTTCCTTCAGGACCTTCTCGGCAGCTTCGTTTAGCAACTTGTTGACAACTTCATCAACAGCTTCATTGGCAATTTTGATGGTCTCGAGTGCCTCTTTTAGGAACGGGTCAACTTCTGGATTGTATGGCTCTGGAGGTGGAGATAGTTCAGCTGCACCGAAGTATATGTTTGTTAGTTCCGAAACTAAAACATATAACAAAGCTAAAATATAACAGATGTACCTATAAGCCTAGCCCGCTCGGCAGCCTCTTCAGCCCTTCTCGCTGCTTCTGAAGCATCATGTGACTCCTTTTCATTCTTTTCAATGGCTTCATCAGCGACTTCTCGACCACCCTTCAGCCATATCTCGGAGTAAAATTTCCCACCGAGGGTAGCAGCTTCGGCTGAAGGATTCTTGATGTCATCAACTGAGAAGGCGAAGTTTGACTGAGCCACAACCTTAATATGTTCGCAACTAGCCTTCTCCAAGATGGACATGGTCCCCCGCGCACCAGCAAAGGCACAAAAATCTCCTCGATCACTTACAATTTCGTCAAAAGCTTTGGCTTCTCCGCTGATCCACTGGACAACTCCATCAGGGTCGCCGCGGATGAATCTCTGCTCAGAGGAATATGCCCCAACCCTAGCAAACTTGTCCTTTAATTTCCTGGCACATTCCAAGGATATTTCATATCTTTCTTTGGAAGCACGAAGCTAATCAGAATTATTTTGTGCTCTTGACCTTTCGATCTCGCATATCTCATGCTTCACCACCTCAACTTCAAATTTTTCGGTTGCTTTAGCAACCTTCCTTTTCAGTTCTTCCACTTCGGCTTTATGAGCTTCGGCTTGTGCAACAAGTTTAGCCTTGTTAGATCTCAGCCTATCCACTAAGAAAAGTAATATCTTATCCTTTTCAAGAGCTTCATTCTTTAGTGTGATGACTTCTTAACGAAGATTCCCAAGAGCTATTCGGTAGCTCTCATCTTCTGCTTCCTTCTGGGCCTTTAGAGCCTTGCTTAGAATTAAGCCCTAGAAAATGAAGAGTGAACACATAACGATAGCAAGAAAAACCATAAAAATAATTTATTTTATGCAAGTCAAAGTATACACACCTTCAAACTATTGTAAGCAAGACTGCCTGCAAGTTGATCTTTCGACATTGCAGATAGGCCAAGTTCAAGCTTTGGATATCCTATATTGTCCATCATTTCCTGGCAGACATGTATTTCTTTGCTGTCTAGTAGACAGTAAAGGAAGTCATCTTTGTCATTGCCACCATATACCAAGGACCCTCGGGGGTACTTCAGATCCTTGGCATAGAGTTGCACTTCAGTAACCTGCTCTTCTGATAATTGCTTTCTCGAAGCATGTCAAACAATGAATTCCAGCTCTTTAACGAGTACTTCAGGAGTAGGAGATTTCTCAGGAACACTCTCTTTCTCCAGAGTTATCGGTGCAGTTTTTGAAGGTCTAGCTTCGATAGGAGCTTCTGAAGGTCCAGCTTCAGCAGGAGTGTGGGCCATGCTGGCATCAACAGTTCTCCTTGAATCTTTAGCCTATGTGCTAAGAGCTTTGGCAGAGGCAGGAGCTGGTGTCTTTACGAACTCCAGAACAGCATCTAGCACGCTAGCCATTATCCTTTTCCTTGGAGTCACTGCAGGAATGTATGATGGCTTTGACAGTCCTATTGCACATGGACTCAACACCTTCAATTGTTCTGTTGTCTTCTTTAATTTTGGCTCTTCAGTCTGATCTGTACTAGCCTCGACTGGCACAACATGACCTAGTTTTGTGGCAGGAGTAACCCCTGCACGTTCGATAAGTTCCGGCACGTCGGCCATCTCAATACGTCGCGGTCTATGGGTCAAGACCTTCACCTTCTCTGCCTTCGGCGCACTAGAAGACGCCGAAGCAGCAGTTTCTCTTTTACCCCTTTGTTTCCGAGCAGGAAAACAATAGTTAGGGTAGATAAACCCGATAACATCAAAAAACCTATTCAGTCTCTTTTTCCCTTGAGCGCCGAAGGCCACTGTCATAGCTTCGTCTTCGGCCCTTGAGTAGGCTCCAAGCAGTTCATCACTTGTTGCCTCTATAGCATCCAACCAATCATCATTTGTTCATCAAACCGATCCCTAAATCGAAATGTGTACTTCAGATAGAGCAGGCCACTTTGGCTAGAGCCAGCGGCAGCTTCCTTCGGCATTTCCCATCCACTCACAAGGGGCTATACTCTGTAAGCAATATGCTCTTGAATCAAATCCCTTGTCCCGATGTAGGTGCATGTAACACCCCAGGTGTTACCATGGTTAGGGCACATCTATGCTCTAATGACTATGATCACATGTGGAAGAAACTTAAGGAGAAGAGTATAAGAACCTTGGAGACTAAGTTTTAACCAAGAAATGTGAATGACCAAAAGCATTAACCAAGCTTGTGTGCACTTATCCCCTTGGACAGGAAGGGAGTAAACCCTAGACCTCTCTTGAACCCCTATCTCCTAAACACCTTGGTTGAAGGGGAGAGATTAAGCAAAGGTGCAAAACATGACCAAACCTTTGGCATGAAGTTAAGTAACTTATTAATATACAAACATAGAGAGGAAACATTGCTAAAAGACCCCTTAAGAAACCCCAAATCCATTCCTTAAGTAGAGAAAGAGCTAGAGCTCTCTAATTCTCTCTAAGTCAAAATCTACACCTAATCTAAAGATCCACCGTGTTCACCTTGAAGATGGCACCAAAACCACCTAAGTTCTATACCAAAAATGTGGCATACCACCTAAGGCACCCCTGGAAAAAGTTGAGACCGAGCCCTTGACATTTGACATGTCTTGACATCACTTTTGTCGCGCAGCGGGCAGGGGGACAAGCCAGATTTGGCGTCCCCATATCTTCTGACCTAGGGCTTATCTCCCCTTGGAACTCACATACAAGAGATAGCCATAGGTGCCAGGAAGAGGTCTGTGCCGGATTTTTGCCAAGACTCGCACGTTTGCGATCTCAGCAAGCTTTTGAACACGGACAGATGAACACCTCCACGTGTTCGACGCGTTCTGCGCGCACCAGAGCACGCCCACGTCCGACCTCGCGTGCCCCGCGTCGCGCCAAAGCCCAGCCGACGCCATGGCCCGCGCCTGCGCCTATAAAGCACCCAGGGAGCTTGACCGTACCCCTCCGCACACGCTCGACCTCACAGGAGCCCAAACTCACCGGTGTTTGCCCGTGCACGGCGTGTCCGCGGCTGCCCAATCTCCCTGCCACCGTAGACCGGCCAGCCAAGCCCTTCCCAACCCCGTCCAGCCCTCGGAGAGGACTGAGCACACCTCGGTGAAGCTCCCCGAGTGAGGAATCAAAGTTTGCTTCGCCGGAGAGGCTAGTCCACGGTCGTCGGACTCCATCCGACCGCCGGCGAGCGTAGACCGGGTAATCCTCTACTCCGTTCTTCGATTCCTTGTGCACGCAGCCTCTACGTCACCCCATGAAGCTCACCGTGCCATTGGATTGGACTAGGTCGCCGTGGTTTGGCCGGCAGAACCGCCGCCGATGAGAACACCCGCCTGCGCACGTGGACCGGGCGATTCCGGCCATCCCCGCCGTCGAGCCGTACACCGTTGTGACCGTCAGAGCCTCCCCGAGCCAACCCCGCCCCTCGCCGGACCTCTCTCGCCGCCGGTAAGCTGCGCCACCCTTTTCTTTCTCGCGGGTACTGTTTAAACCTTGGGAGGGACCGCGGGGGAGAAGAAAAGAAAGCTAGCGGGCTTTGCGCAATGTCAGTGACTCAGATGAATAGTAGCGTGGGGGTATAACTGAGAGAGTTAGTTTAGAAATAACCCAAGGACCTCGGTGCAAAGTGTTTTTCCAGGAAACCATTTATTAAATCTGATTTAAAATTTGAACAGAACTTAAATAATTCATATCTTCTATTTTATTCATCCAAATTTAGTCTAACCAATTTTGTCAGATCTTAAATAATATAAACTACTTATGAAAAATATAAAACCCCTATGTACTGCAGAAAACTTTAGGGTTCTGAATTAAATATTGATTTGGCCAAAAGCTAAATAATAGGAAGAAAAATAGTTGCACTATTTAACTGAGGTTAAGAAAATTTGGAGAAGTACATGACCACCTACTAACCTGTTTAAAAATGATAAACCTCTCTATACACCCCATTAAGGTAGAGTTTTCCATTTATTTCACATTATGTTTAAAGTTAAAGAAAATAAGAAGGGTGATTTAATTAAGGAACCAGGGAGCACCCATACCTTTGTTATTCCCCTCATTCAGTGTAGTTCACTAGAAAAATCTATAATACTCTGGTTTAGTATAAAATAAATAGGATACCTTTTATTTTAAGAAAACAAGGAAAACTTAGAAAAACCCTACAAAAATAACCCCAAGGTGAAAACACCCCAACCCTTGGGATAGTTAATGTTTTGTTATGAAGAACATAGGAAAAATATGAAGTTTGCTGTTTGACATTTTTCAAATGACAAGGTAGTAGAAAGTGCCTTTTTGGCATTAAAACTTTGGAAAATCACAACTAAATAACCATCCCTTAGCTTTCTATGATTTTTGGCACAGAAGCTTATTATTACTGTTAGATGCCAACAAAAATAACCCTTAGGACAGAACCCACCCCCAATTAAGAGTTGTAGTGCAAAGTGGCCCATTTACACAACTTTTGTTATTTTTGTCTAGAGCATAGCCTTTTTAAATTGAACCTCAAAGTCCTAGAACAGGCTATATTGACCAATGGCAAGCCACTGTAATTTTTACAGGATTTTTGGAAAAAGTTAATTCACTGTTGTAGTTCAAACCTACACTAGATTTCATAAATAAAAAAATAAAGAAAGGGAAAAATGAATAATGGAAATTAGTGTCATCCTAAAACCCTTTGTAAATTGTCCACTGAAATATATAAAGGAAACACCAAATCCACTATGCCTATCTCTAACAAAACCTAAACCTAGAGTGATAAGCATAAACCACTAAAAGCCACGTGTGACCAAGAAACCCTAAGTTACTCATTAACTTAGTTTTCCTTTCTTTAGCATAATGTTATTAAATCCTGCATAGTCATGACATACATATTCATTGCATTTCGATAGACTGTAACCTCGCTGACGGAGAGTACGTCCTCGTGCCGGAGCAAGGAGCTGCTCAGGAGGTAGCCCCGGATCCAGCACCAGAGCCTGCACCAGAGGATCTGCCTGCCACTGCTTCGGAAGGCAAGCCACGGTTTATGCATAACCTGTTATTTATGCTATTTTACTATACTTAATGATTGTAGGATTGATTGCGCACTTAGGTGTAGGAGTTGACTGAAACCCTAGTTGCATGATCTCAGGATTCCTGTTGAGATGAATACTAGTATGCTAGGTCGAGGTAGCTGCTTTATTAATTAGGATCTCGGTAGAAGTCGAGTGATTTTTCTAGCACTCGTGCGAGGTCGGGAAATTGGTTGTATCCACCTTCTTATCATAATGATGCTGGGTTGTGGACAACAATCCATGGGGATTGGTTGTCCACAGGGTAAAAGTTGAATAAGGATTACGGTGTGGTACCATGAGTCAAGCGTTTGAACGTACTAAACATATATCGAGAAATATGGTAAATCGGTAAGCCTAGTACTTGATTGAACCTAGCAGCAGATTGCCCTCCTCCCGTGACCTGAGACGAGGTCTCCCATTCCGGTTATGGTGGGTACAAGTGCGGTCACTGCACAATGACAGTCGGGGTCAGTGAGGCATTGTACGCCAAGGCGGTGAGCCCCTCTCTGCTGACGGGGAATCGATGGGGACGGTTGATGTGTGTGGGGACGGAGTGCCCCTGCATGTCATATGTTTAGGTTTACCTTGCAAGGATAAAAACCCGATTCGAATCGTCTGCTTCTCGCAGCTAATGAGACTGCTTGATCCATGCTGCTACATTGAGTAACAAGTGGAAATATGATGAGTTGACACAAGATGTTGATTGCTAAGTATGTTTGATACCATGTATGAGTAGATAGTACACTTTTAGCCTTAAGAGAGTCACACTTAAATTTGACAAAGTTAAAACTTGATTTAGAAACTCAGCTAGTGCTTTTGGCAACCCAACCCCACAGCCAAACAGCTGCATGTCTAGAGGTAGAGGAATAGACTCCTCACACCGGGTAAGTCTAGCTGAGTATTAGTATACTCAGCCTTGCTTGTGGCATAATTTTTCAGGTTCTCTGGAGGACATGGTTGCTGGAGTGACTTGGTCGTCCATCTTGCCACCGGGTTGGACTGTCGAGTGGGACCCTACCTCGGCTGAGGAGGAGCATGAGGAGTGATGGGACAGGCTTCCCCATCTCTCTGTTTATTTACCGTTAGTTTTATTCCGCTGCACTTCGAACAATGATGATTACTTTTGCAAAAACTCCAATGATGATGTAATAACTTAATACTCCTTAATGTATGGTTTTACGTTTTATTGTATTTGCTCTGTGACTCACCATCGAGTGAGATTGTGGTACTTGATCCTGTCAGTGGCCTTGTCGGACTAGATCCGAGGGATTGACGGGTTATTCCCATTTAAGTGTGGTCTAGCCTCTAAGGCGGGACTTAGGCACTTAAGTTGGAATAATTCGGGCAGTTCTGCCACAGCTGGTATCAGAGCTTGTACCACCACAGAGGAATCAATAAAATATAAATACCATCCTTTTCCGAAGTAAAACTTGATAGAAACAAGGTTGGATAGATCATAGGACGATCAGGATAGACCTAGGACGTGAAGCCTTAGGATGATAGAAGGGTAGCTAGGTGGCTAAGTGATGAAGCCCTACAGGCTACTATAAGGGATGGGAGTTCTTCCCTATTCCCTTTATATTGATGTGAGGTCGTTCAGGACGAGCATGCATGCATTCTTAAATTAAACAAATGGATGATTGAGTAAGCACTCTAATACAAAATGATGACCAACTAAGTACCCCAGTACCATTGTTATATTTAGAGAGAGGCTGAGTTGTGTTTCCTTTTTCTTTTTATAATTCTTTTTCTTTTACTTACGCTTAACCGTACACAGATGACTTCCCACGGATCCTCAGACGATGGGAATGCACTGTCCCACACTGACGGGCTTGCACGAGAGGGCTTTCCCTGTATTTTGTGGGAGGTACTTCAGGGGGCCGGATACACGACACCTCCTCAGTACGCGATGCAGCAGTTCGAGAAGCACCGAGTGCCCCGTTGTAGGGTGAGGATGACCTTGGAGCCTCATCCCCTGCAGCTAGGCTGGCGTTCGCTGGACTCTGAGTCATTTGGATACTGGGCTGAGGATACGATCGAGGCGATTGCTCTGCACGGATTGACCACTTTCTGCGGATTCCACCCCTTGGAGCTGTCCACCCACCCCATTGGCTTGTTCCCCGCGGAGAGGGAGGATGACCCAATGTGGAAGGATTGGGTGGAGCATGCCAAGGACATCTGGGCTATCTACCCAGGTCAAACTGCTCACTTGACAGTACGGTGCATGAATGCACTATACCGTCTGCAAGTGATGCGTGGTGAGGCAATGTCCCATCTGATGGCATTGTTGGAGGCAACAAAGATCACCCTGGACAACAGAGAGGAGCTTGTGGTTGATTTGTCCACTGAGATGGTGGAAAAGGACTGTAGGTGGAGCAGCTGTCAAATGAGATCCAAGAGCTGGAGGAATTAGTGGGAACAAGGGAGAACACCATCGAGGTTCTCGAGGATCAGCTTATTAACACCCAGCAGCAGCTTGTCGAGGCTAATGAGCACCTGGATATGCATCACCAGGAGATCCAGGACATGGAGGCCAACGAGGACGTCGACATTGAGGGAGGAGAGGAGCCTGCCTCCAGCTTGGACACTGCTGGCTCAGGGAGACCACCTTCCCCCGAGTCGAGTGTTGCCTCGTTCGCTCACCGAGTATCAGGAATAGAGCTAGAAGTCGGTGATGGTAGGACTCCTCATAGCTAGCTTAGCTTTTGCACCCTTGGGGTACTAGGCTAGATAGAGTTGAGTCTTTTGGGCCATTGATGTAATCATGATAAACTCTTTTGGAAGCATGGTTGATGGATGCTGTTAGCCTTAATTTGGGAAGAAAAATTTATGCCTTGTGAAATCCTTTATGTTTATGCAAGAATCTATCAATTTGCCTTTTGACTCCTTCACCGTGATTAAACCTTAAACTTGAAGATGTGTTATTGAGAATATATGTGATTTTTCAGATGGCCGGGAGAGCGTGTCGCGGTCAGAATGAGCGCGTTCCTCCACCGCCGCCACCGCCTCCCACTCTGCAGGAGCTAATGGCTCAGCAGAATGAGATCTTGAGGCAGCTAGCTCAGCGCCAGCCACCACCTCAGCACTATGGTGGTGGAGATCATCAACGTCACCCCGCGGCAGCCACCTACCAGGAGTTCCTCAGTACCCAGCCTCCATTGTTCACCAGGGCAGAGGACCCACTTGATGCGGATGTGTGGTTGAGAGTAGTGGAATCCAAATTCCCACTACTCCATGGAGTTTGCTCAGAGGTCACTAAGGTCAGGTTCGCCACCCAGCAGCTTCGTAGACCCGCAAGGACTTGGTGGGACCATTTTCTTGCTATGCAGCCAGAGGACCGAGAGGTGGAATGGAGAGAATTCAAGGCAGCTTTCAGGGGGCACCATATACCAGCCGGAATTATGGACCGAAAGCTCAACGAGTTTCTGGCACTCACTCAGGGCAACAGGACAGTGTTACAGTATGCTCAGACTTTTAATGACCTGTGCTAGTATGCCGGGTATCATGCAGACACGGACGAGAAGAAGAGAGACAGGTTCAGGAGGGGGCTCAGCACTAAGCTCCGTGACCGTCTCAACACCGTTAGGGCCAACAGCTATAATGAGTTGGTCAACATGGCCATCTCCTAGGAGGACTGTATCACAGCTCATCAGGCAGAGAAGAAGAGGAAGACCCCTGTGGCAGGACCTTCAGCTCAGCCACAGCGTTTCAGGATTGTGTCTGACACTCAGAACAGGGGGCCTCAGCAGCAGCAAGGGCGATGGGTGATCTGACCACAACAGCAGCAGCAGGCACCCAACCGTACCCAGTTTCCAGCTCAGAGGAACAATCAACAGCAGCAGCAATATCGCCAGGCAAATGACAACAGGTGTTTCACATGTGGCAACACTGGACATTATGCCAAGAATTGTCCCAGGAACCAGCAGAGGCAGGGGCAGAATGTTAATCAGAATCAAGGCAAGAGACAGAAGGTGCAAGTGAGGCAGGGCAGGCTAAACTTCACCACCATGGCTGATATTCCAGAAGGAGCACCCGTCATGACTGGTATTTTTACAGTTTTGAATTATCCTGCTATTATTCTTTTTGATTCTGGTGCATCGCATAGTTTTGTCAGTGCCAAATTTAGTGCCAAGTGCCAGTTACCTTTTCACCACACCAATGGGGGTATCACAATTTCAACACCAGGAGGCAGGGTTGCCACCTACCAAATAAACAGGCAAGTGCCTATAAAATTTGGTAGTCTTGTGATTAGAACCACCCTTCTCATCTTAGGTTTGGATAGCGTGGATATTATATTGGGAACTGACTGGTTGACCAGGCATCAGGCAGTATTGGATATTGCAGCGAGGGCCATTGAAATTCACTCCCCTGCTTATGGCGAGACTGTTTTATATTTGCCTGACCAGGGTTGTACCCGTTCTTGTGCATTCACTATGATAGAGTCACCAGTGGAGGGGATCCCAGTGGTCCGTGACTACCCAGATGTTTTTCCGGATGAATTGCCAGGGATGCCACCTGACCGAGACATTGAGTTCGCCATTGAATTGCAACCCGGAACTGCTCCTATCTCCAAGAGACCCTATAGGATGCCTCCCGCAGAATTAGCAGAACTGAAAAAGCAACTGCAGGAGTTGTTGGACAAGGGGTTCATTCGCCCCAGTACTTCGCCTTGGGGATGTCCTGCTTTATTTGTGAAGAAAAAGGATGAGAGTTTGAGAATGTGTGTCGACTACCGCCCTCTCAATGCGGTGACCATCAAGAACAAATACCCACTGCCCCGCATTGATGTTCTGTTTGATCAGTTGGTAGGAGCCAAGGTATTCTCCAAGATAGATCTTCGCTCAGGTTACCATCAGATCAAGATCCGTGCCAGTGATATTCCCAAGACGACCTTCTCAACCAGATATGGGCTTTATGAGTTTTTGGTGATGTCCTTTGGGCTGACCAATGCCCCGACTTATTTTATGTACCTGATGAACTCAGTATTCATGCCAGAGTTAGACAAGTTCGTGGTCGTCTTCATTGATGATATTCTAGTCTATTCAAAGAATGAAGATGAACATACTGAGCATCTGCACATCGTGCTTCAGCGGCTACGCGATCATCATCTTTATGCTAAGTTGTCTAAATGTGAGTTTTGGCTAAAGGAGATTAAATTCTTGGGTCACACAATTTCTCAGGATGGGATATCTGTTGATCCTGAGAAGGTACAAGAGGTAATGGATTGGAAACCCCCGACTACAGTGAGGCAGATTCAGAGTTTTCTGGGATTGGCAGGGTATTATCGACGATTTATTCCGGATTTCTCCAGAATTGCCAAGCCAATGACTGAACTGTTGAAGAAGGGAGTCAAATTTAATTGGAGCCAAAGGTGCGAAGATGCTTTTCATACGCTAAGGCAACATTTGACAACAGCCCCAGTGCTAGCTCAACCTGATAACACGAAGCCCTTTGAAGTTTATTATGATGCTTCTGGTACTCGATTGGGATGTGTCTTAATGCAAGATAATAGAGTAATTGCTTATGCTTCCCGAGCACTCAGACACCATGAGCAGAACTACCCTACACATGATCTGGAGTTGGCAGCTGTGGTTCATGCTCTTAAGATATGGAGACACTACTTGATGGGAGCTCACTGTAAAATTTACACTCATCACAAGAGCTTCAAATATATCTTCACTCAGACAGATCTGAACATGAGGTAGAGAAGATGGTTAGAATTAATCAAGGACTATGATTTGGAGGTGCATTACCATCCTGGCAAAGCCAATGTTGTGGCAGATGCCTTGAGCAGAAAAGCCCAGTGCAATTGTATGAACATGGATGCCAGAGTGACCACCCTGTGTGATGAATTGTGCAAGCTGAACCTGGAAGTTGTTCCTTCCGGTGAATTAAATTATATCTCGGTGGAGCCCACATTACAAGAGCAAATAGTCAGGGCACAGATTGAAGATAAAGGTGTTCAGGTTATCAAAGACATGATCAAGCAAAAGGCAGAAAAATACAAGTGCTTCCGTCAGGACAGCAAGGGAATTTTACGGTTTGGAGATCGATTGGTTGTTCCCAAGGACCCTGAACTCAGAAAGAGGATATTGGATGAAGCTCACCTTTCCAAATTCTCCATGCACCCTGGTAGCAACAAGATGTATCATGATCTCAGATCCTTATACTGGTGGACCAGGATGAAGAGGGAAATTGCCAAGTATATATCCGAGTGTGACACCTGCCAAAGGATTAAGGCCAGTCATTTGAAGGCAGCAGGCCCTTTGCAACCCCTTCCCATACCATCTTGGAAATGGGAGGACATTTGCATGGACTTTATCGTGGGATTGCCCAATACCTCCAGGCACCATGATTCTATTTGGGTTATTGTGGACAGGTTGACCAAGATCGCTCATTTCTTGCCAGTACACACCACCCATAGGACAGAGAAGTATGCAGAGATCTACATTGACCAGATAGTTCGTTTGCATGGAATACCAAGGACTATAGTCTCAGACAGAGGAGCACCATTTGTGGCATGATTTTGGGAACAATTGCAGGAATCACTTGGGACCCATGTAGTACGAAGCTCGGCATACCATCCTCAAACAGATGGCCAGACGGAAAGGGTAAATCAGATTTTGGAAGACATGTTGCGGGCATGTGCACTACACTACGGAAAGGATTGGGACAAATGTCTTTCCTTGGCAGAGTTTTCTTATAATAACAGCTACCAGTCCAGTTTGAAGATGGCACCTTTTGAAGCCTTATATGGGAGAAGATGTAGAACCCCACTAAATTGGTCTCAAGTAGGAGAGAGAGAGAAATATTTGGGCCAGAATTGGTGCTTGAAGCAGAGGAAAAGGTCAGAGTTATTACAAAGAACTTAGAAGCTGCTCAGGCCAGGCAAAAGAGCTATCATGACAAGAGGCGGAAGCCTCTACAATTTGAAGTGGGAGACCATGTCTATCTTAAGGTGTCACCCACCAAGGGTGTCCAGAGATTCGGGATCAAGGGCAAGTTAGCTCCTCGCTACATTGGACCCTACGAGATCAAGGAGGCTTGTGGACCTGTAGCCTATCAATTGAAGTTGCCACCTAGCATGTCAACTGTTCATGATGTGTTCCATGTATCTCAGCTGCGGAAATGTGTCCGCCTACCCACTGAAGTGCTACCTAAACCAGACATTGAGATAGAACCAGACCTGTCCTATCAAGAGTACCCCATCAAGGTGTTGGATCAGAAAGAAAGGTCAACGCGGGCAAAGTCAATCAGAATGTATAAGGTTCAGTGGAGTCACCATTCAGTAGAAGAAGCTACATGGGAGACTGAGGACTTTCTATGTGTCACACCCGGTTTTTAGAAGGCAAACCGAATGCGAACCATGTACGTGCCAGGATCAGTTATTCACGTACACAGCAGTTACATAACATGGACATCATCACACAGTGCTCAAATAGTATTAAAAGGGAAATAATAGTCGATTACATCATACGTCTGAGACGTCCATATAGTTCTTACAATAAATCAAAGTGCGGAAAAGAAACGTAGATAACGCGGCCTTCACAGGCAGCCGACTGGGGGTTGCCGCTAACCCACGCCTAGAACTCGTCGTAGTCTTGGAACTCCTGGAAGTCTCCTTCCACAGCTTCATCTTCTCCTGAGCAGTGGTTGCAATGCTGACAACCTGGGGGGGGGATTGGTGTGTAGAGCAAGGGTGAGTACACATCAACATACTCAGCAAGCATCCCGTTTGGCTGTAGTGGACTAGCTTTATGTGGGGATAAGTCAAGCAGTTGCTTTTAGTTGGTCAGGTTATTACTTACTAGTAGAGAGCCAGGTTTTAACATTAACCCAAGTTATTAGCCCAATGTATCCTTTCCAAACGGAAAGAATACCACTTACCAATACCATAATCATAGTCAGAACCATCAATCTCATTGCCACCTGTACCAAAATATCTCTGATCAAGTATCACTAATCTCTGGAGCTCCCTTGGCCGCTCATAACCGCGAGCACGGCTGATATATCAGTTTCATAACACTCTGCAGAGGTTGCGCACTTTACCCACAAGCCGTGATTCCCTCTCTAGCCCGGGCTTGCAAGACCCTTATTCACTCCCGAGGTGAATGGCTAGGGATTCACTACGAAGCCTTTACAAAGATTCCCCGAGGCTGTAGCCGCCCGTTAGGTTTCCTAAATGTACCGCACTCCTCCCCAAGGGACAAATCAACCTTGGCAGAGCGAGCCGCATACACCGAGCCCCATTGACGGCACAACGGCTAAGCGGACTACACCCCAGTTCCTCTAATTATTCAGCTAAGGGCGTCCCATTCCACCCTCATGGTTGCACTGTTTTCCCGGGCGGTCATCCATTGAACAGGTCCTTACGGAGAGGCACTCGAGAAACCGCTCGAGTCCCCTTAAATGCCACAAGTATGATCATAAATAAGAAGGGAAAACATCGTATCATAGATAATCACATCATGTTCATTGATTAGAGTTGAGCAATAGCATCAAACTAAGCAGTAATAATCCGACCCAAATAGGTAAACAAGGACATGGATAACAAAAGCTAGTCAATCCTTAGATATAAATGTGTAATGCGGGAGGTGAATTAAAGAATGAATAGGACAAAGATAGGTCAAAGGACACTTGCCTCCACCAACCGACTGCTGCTCAGGGGCTTCTCCTGCGAATTCCTCGGGCTCTTCGACCGGATCGTTCTCTATGCGAGCGCAAACATACACACATCCATCCACATGTTTAATACAAAAGAACAGTACACCATACAAGGGAACAAATAAAGCGAATATGCATCAAGTATGACATTCGACATCGCATTTGTTATGGTTAGAAAGAAATGGGAAAGGGTCTCGCAGGGGGTTAAAGTTTATGCACTAATGATTAGTTACAATTGGTTCTTAACAAAAGAATTCTGTTATACATATACTAATGGAAACCTAATCATTTTTAGTTGATCAACATTGCACGGGTTAAACGATTAACTACGTGAATCAATAGCATAACGGAACTTTAAAGTAAACTTCCTATTTTCCATAGCATGAACAATGATCAGTCTACCTAAAATAAAGTAATTATGATCACAGAAAGTAAATAAAATAAAATAAAAAAAAAATAAAAAAACAGAGGGGGGGGGCGGTTGAACCGGCCCTAGGGGCGGTTGAACCGGCCCTGGGCGGGGCGGCCGAGCTGGGGCGGTCGGGCGGCTGAGCTGGGGCCGGGGCCGGCCGAGCTGGCGGCCGCGGGCGGCCGAGCTGGCGGCCAGGGCCAGCCGAGCTGGCGGCCAGGGGCGGCTGGGCGAGGGGGGCGCGGCCGGGGGGGGGGGGCTGGCCGTGGCCGGCCAGGGGGCGGCCGGGGCAGGCCAGGGGCGGCTGGGGCCGGCTGGGCGCGGCCGAGGGCCGGCCAGCGGCCACGGCGGGGCTGGGGGGGTGGTGGCCGGCGCGGCCAGGCCTTGGCCGGGCAGGGAGGGGGAGAGGGGAGGAGAGGGGAGGGAGGAGGGGGGAGGGGGGGGGGGGCTCACCGGCGGGGGGGGGGGTGGCCGATCCGGCAGGGGGCGGCGGCCGGCGCTAGGGCAGGGGCGGGTAGGGGTAGGGCGGCGGCTTAGGTGGGGAGGGAGAGAAAATGAGAGGGAGAGGGAGAGGATTGGGGGAAAAAGAGGAGGTGGGGGGGGGGCGGCTGGGCCTCTTTGGGCCCAAGAGGGGGGCGCCAGGGGCGGCTGGGCCGGCCGGGATCGGCCCAGGGCGCGGGAGAGAGAAAGAGGAGAGAGAAAGAGAGAGAAAGAAAAAGAAAAGGTCATTTCCCTGTTTTCGAAATCCGATCTTTTAGATGAATGCGTTTGCACTTTCAAACAATCAAAAATGCAACGTTCGGCATGGTGCATCAAACAACACAAAATATCTTTAGAGTTTTCTCTTACACGGGAAATCCAAACCGAATCCCGCTAGCTTTGGAAAAGATCAAGGTTTAGCGAGGGGAAAAAGAAAGGGAAAAGGTAACGCCCGAATTTTGGCGAGAAAAGAAAAGAAAAAATTCAACTGCAAAATTCGGGGCGTTACAAACCTATCCCCCTTAAAAGAATCTCGCCCTCGAGATTCAGGGCTGGCTAGCAAAGAGCTCTGGGTACTTGGCCATTAGATCATCTTCACGCTCCCAGGTTGCTTCTTCCTCAGAGTGGTGACTCCATCTGACTTTGCACATTCTGATGGTCTTCCTTCGGGTGACTCTGTCTGCAACCTCAAGGATCTGAGCTGGCTTCTCAACATAGGTCAAGTCCTCCTGGACTTCCAGACCTTCCACTGGCAACTGCTCTTCTGGCACACGCAAGCACTTCTTCAACTGAGACACATGAAAGACATCATGCACAGCTGACAAATTCTCTGGCAAACTGAGCTGATAGGCCACTTCTCCACGCTTTGAGAGGATCTGGTACGGACCAATGTAGCGGGGTGCTAGCTTGCCTTTGATTCCGAACCTTCTGACTCCTCTGATCGGTGACACTTTCAGATAGACAAAGTCTCCGACTTCGAAACTCAGCTCTCTTCTTCTTGTGTCTGCATAGCTTCGCTGCCTCGATTGCGCTACCTTCAGATTCTCTCGGACCATCTTGATGTTCTCTTCAGCTTCAAGCAAAATGTCTGGCCCAAACACTTGCTTCTCTCCAGGCTGATCCCATTGCAACGGAGTTCTGCAACTCCTTCCATAAAGCGCTTGAAATGGTGACATCTTCAAACTGGCCTGGTAACTGTTGTTATAGGAAAATTCTGCATAAGGCAGTCACTTGTCCCATCCGGACTGATCTTGCAACGCACAGGCTCTCAACATATCTTCAAGAATTTGATTGGTTCTTTCGGTCTGGCCATCTGTCTGCGGATGATAAGCTGAACTGAAATTCAGATGCGTGCCCAAAGCTTCATGCAACTGCTGCCAGAAATGAGAGGTGAACTGCGTTCCTCTGTCTGACACTATCTTCTTTGGCACACCATGAAGACAAACGATCCGAGACATATACAACTCTGCCAATACTGCACTGCTGTAGGTGGTCTTGACAGGTATGAAGTGGGCTGACTTGGTCAAACGGTCCACTACTACCCAAATGGAATCGTAGCCGGCTCGAGTGCGAGGCAATCCGACTATGAAATCCATACCGATTTCATCCCATTTCCACTGAGGGATCTGCAACGGTTGCAACAATCCAGCTGGTCTCTGGTGCTCTGCCTTAATTCTTCGACAACTATCGCACATAGCCACATGCTCTGCGATTTCCCTCTTCATTCCGTACCACCAGAATTTCTTCTTCAGATCCTGATACATCTTCTCACTGCCAGGGTGAATCGAATAGGCTGTCTCATGAGCTTCCTTGAGAATCAACTCCCGAATGGACTGGACATTGGGAACACACAAGCGGTCTTTGAACCATATCACGCCTTCTGCATCTTCTCGAAAATCTTTGCCTCTGCCATCTAGAATTAGTCGCCGAATCTCACTGATCTTCTCATCATTCTTCTGCGCTTCTTTGATTTCGCGCTCCAAGGTAGGTTCCAATTCAACTGTGACTCCTCGCGAATTGTTCAGAAATCCGAGACTCAACCTGTCAAACTCCTTGGCCAACTCATAAGGCATCGGACGAGCGACCATCAGATTGACTTGACTCTTTCTGCTCAAAGCATCTGCCACTACGTTTGCTTTGCCTGGATGGTAATGGATCTCCAACTCATAGTCTTTGATCAACTCTAACCATCTTCGTTGCCTCATGTTCAACTCTGACTGAGTGAATATGTACTTCAGACTCTTGTGGTCTGTGTAAACATCGCATTTCTGTCCATACAGATAGTGCCTCCATGTCTTCAGTGCGTGAACCACTGCTGCCAACTCTAGATCATGGATTGGGTAATTCTTCTCATGAACCTTCAGCTGTCGGGACGAGTAAGCCACAACTCTTCCCTCTTGCATCAACACGCATCCCAAACCTGTGTAACAAGCATCACAGTACACAGAGAAGGGCTTGTGCACATCAGGCAAGACTAGGACAGGCGCTGTTGTCAACTTCTCTTTCAGCGCTTCAAAGGCCTCTTGACATTTCTGGGTCCACTCGAACTCAACCTTGTTGCCTAGCAACGCTGTCATTGGTTTCGCAATCTTCGAAAACCCTTCAATGAATCGCCGATAATATCCGGCCATTCCAATGAAGCTCTTGATTCCTCGAGCATCCGTTGGCGCTTTCCAGTTCAGAATGTCTGCCACTTTCTTCGGATCCACAGCCAATCCTTCCTTGTTGATTATGTGACCCAAGAACAGGACTTCACTGATCCAGAACTCACACTTGCTCAACTTTGCATACAACTGGTGCTCTCGCAATCTCTGCAATACCATCCTCAAATGATCTGCATGCTCTTCTTCACTTTGAGAATAAATCAGAATGTCATCAATGAATACCACCACAAACTTATCGAGATAATCCATGAATACACTGTTCATCAAGTTCATAAAGAACGCTGGTGCATTGGTCAAACCAAAAGACATCACTGTGAACTCATACAAACCATACTTGGTAATAAATGCCGTCTTCGGAATGTCCGAAGGTCGGATCCTGAGCTGATGATAACCTGACCTCAGATCAATCTTGGAGAACACACTGGCTCCTCTCAACTGGTCGAACAGATCTTCTATTCTGGGCAAAGGATACTTGTTCTTGATTGTGACCTCATTTAGAGCTCGATAATCGATACACATCCTTTTGGTGCCATCTTTCTTTTCCACAAATAGGACAGGGGCGGCCCAAGGCGAGGTGCTTGGCCGGATGTAACCTTTCTCTGACAGCTCATCAATCTGCTTCTTAAGCTCAACCAACTCTGGTCCAGATATTCTGTAAGCTCTCTTGAAGATAGGGGCGGTTCCAGGAAGAAGCTCTATGGCAAACTCAACTTTCCGCTCTGGTGGCATACCCGGTAAGTCCTTTGGAAACACATCTGGGAATTCAGACACAACCTTGATATTCTCAATCGGGTCTGCTTCACTGCTATCGACAGCCATCTGATAACAACTTCCTTTATTCGGCTCAGGCGGGACTAACTCGGTCACCACTTCCTCTCCTAGTGGGGACACCAACTTGATTGTCCTTTGATCACAACTGATAACTGCCTGATACTTATCTAGCCAATTCATCCCTAGGATGACATCTATTCCCTGAGTACCCATTACTATAAGGTTAGCGGGAAACGCTATCCCCCTTATTTCCACACTTACATTCAAACAAATGCTATCAGCTCGAATTCTACCACCAGCCGAGTCAATTTGAATGGGGGTTGACATGGCAGTAATTGGAAGATTATGTGCTTCTACCCATGATGCAGTAATGAAAGAATGTGTTGCTCCAGTATCAAATAACACTTCTGCAATATGGGAGTCGACTGGGAACATACCTACTGTCATGCCGGGGGTCTCCTGAACTGCTTCAGCCTCCAAGTGGTTCAATCTTCCATGATTATAGCGCTGCTGAGGGCGGTTGCCTGATCCAGACTGGGACACATTCTGCTTCGCTGGGGCATTGGGGCCTGACTGCTGCTGGGCTGCCTTCTTCGGACATTGCATCACCCAGTGGCCTTGCTCTCCACAGTGGAAACATGCTCTGTTTCCAACCTGAGCGGGTGCTGCCTGATTGTTCTGCTGAGTTGCGGGGGCAGGAAGACGAGGTGTCTGCTGATTCTGCCTCTGAAACTGACCTCCTCCTGACTGATTGCTCTGACGATTCTGATACTGATGCTGAGGATACTGCCTTTGGAACTGCTGATACTGCTGACGCTGCTGATGCTGCTGAGGTGGACGCTGGTTCTGCCTGAACTGCTGAGGTTGATTGCCTGAAAAACGAGGACGGCTGCTGCTTCCAGGCTGGGGTCCACTGATCTTACGCTTACGATCCTCCATCTCCTTACGCTTCCTTTCTGTCATGATTGCTCTGTCAATCAGGTGCTGGAATGTCGGGAAGGTGTGATTCATCAACTGATACTGCAGAGGGTCAACCAAGCCTCTCAAGAAACGGTACTGTCGCTTGGCATCAGTGTTGACATCCTCAGGAGCATAGCGAGACAACTGCAGAAACCTGTCTCGATACTCACTGACAGATGATGACCCTTGCTTAAGGGCCAGGAACTCCTCCTTCTTCACTGTCATCAGACCTGCGGGCACATGGTACTGACGAAAGCTACATCTGAACTCTTCCCAGGTGATGGCATCGGGGTTGGCATGGGTGGCGAGGTAAGACTCCCACCATGATTGGGCTGCTCCTCTCAACAGACGGGGACCATACAAGACTTTCTCCCTGTCATCACACTGAGCGGTATGCAACTCCCGCTCCACAGTGCGCAGCCAATCTTCAGCATCCATGGGGTCAGAAGAGTGAGCGAACGTTGGTGGATGACCTCTCATGAATTCAGCACGCTTGTCTCTAGGCATCTGAGGCATCTGAGGCTGGGGTGGTGCTTGCTGCTGTTGCTGCTGCTGCTGCTGAATGGCGGCCAGAGTCTGGCCGATGGCCTGAACTGCCTGAGTCTGCATCAGAAACATCTGCTCGATCGACATCGGGGGCGGGGGTGGCAGGTGCTGCTGCTGGGGCACCTCATCCTGCGGGGCGGCTTGCTCCTGCTGAGCACGCCTTCCTCCTCTGCGCCTGTTCTCTGACATCTGCAGAACGCAACCACACATCAGAACTGATCTGGCAAATCTTGCAGCATAAGAAAAGAGTATAGAATTCTCCAACAGCACTGAACAGATGAGCATCTTCACTGATCTCCAACACAGACCACACAGCTTCTCAGATAAAGAGGAAAGTAGAATAAAGGGTTTCCCAACTATATAACTAACTCCATTAACATAATATGTAAGCCAAAATGCAGGGGATACCCACACTCTGGTGACAATCATTACAAAGATCCAAACCAAACATAGTTCATCATGACAAACATAAATGCACAGGATATAGCAAACTACCCTGTCTAACTAAGACTAACTAAGACCGAGACTAACGCTAAGACTGCAGCTTCTATGTATATATATTTTGTATTAATTACAAGATCCAACTCCAACGATCTATGGTTCTAGATTTATCTTGGTCTTGCAGTCGGGATTGCCATAAGACTGGTGTCCACGCCGAGGTGAGCGGTACGGGTGCTGAGTCCCAACGGGAGCGGGGGAACCATCATCCAAGTGACGACGCTCCGCGCGCTCAGCCCGCAGCAGGGCGATCTCAGCACGAGCCCTACTCAGCTCGTCTAATGCATGGTCCAGCTCCGTGTTTAGCACGGCGGCTAGGTTGACTGTGCTGCTCAACCTAGGATTGTCCTCACCAGCAGGTGAAACAATCACGCCTCCTGTGCTGCCAGATGGACGGCGGGGGTAATACTTCAGGTCGAGACCGTCAGCTACCCCACCGAGAACCGAGCAGTAGTGCGAAAGCGCACGCCGTGCAGCATCCTGCATGGCTGCCTCAGCTGAGTCCCGCTCAGAGATAGAATAGTGCTCTGAGCAAGCCTCCGCGCCCTGGAGACTGTTCTCCGGACGGCGCACCAAGCAGGTCACCTCCCAGCGGTCCGGGTAGACCCCGCGACTATGCTGGTAGACCACACAGCGATACTCGATGGACCAAGTACGCCGGTCAAGTGCCCGACGTAGCAGGGTGTCGAGCGCGTCGTGGAAGTGACACCCGCGAGCAGCGTCGCGAGTGATGGGTCGAGCAACCCATCCTTCCGGCTCATGGTTAGAGAGGTCGAGGTCGGTGTCGTGGCTCGGGCTGTCGTCGCCACCTCCGTCGTCTGGGTCTCCTCCAACAGCTACTCCAGAAGCTGGGACGCCCAGTGGTGGTGCAGGGGGCGCCTCCAGGGGAAGCACAGGAGAGCAGCTCCTCACAGACTCTATCTCCTGTTGGAGCGAGAAGGAAGAGCCCTGCTGCTCCTGTCGTCGACGTTCCTGCTCCTCATGCAGGCGGTGGTGCAGTCTCTCCAAGTGGCTGGACTGTCCGGCCACGGGACGGCGAAGCGGACGCTCAGCAAGGCGGGAGGGTAAGAAGGGGATGACGGACTTTCGTGCAGTGTGTCTAAGACGAGCCATCTACAAAGACATCGCAAGCAAAAGGGTGAGAACAGAATTAATATGACCAGCAAGTAATGAACCATAAATAAATGAAGGATCAGAATAATAATGAATCATAAATAAATGAAGGATCAGAATAAAACAAAATTTTCAGCAAGGTATAGTATATAGTAGAACATAGGTTTGGTCAGTAGGACCAACTTTTGAAGGGGTACCAAAGTCAAGGCAGGGACAGAGGTCTATAGTCCTTAGAACGACCATTCTACTCTAGGTTAGCGGTCCTACAGTCAGCACGGCTTTGATACCACTTATGTCACACCCGGTTTTTAGAAGGCAAACCGAATGCGAACCATGTACGTGCCAGGATCAGTTATTCACGTACACAGCAGTTACATAACATGGACATCATCACACAGTGCTCAAATAGTATTAAAAGGGAAATAATAGTCGATTACATCATACGTCTGAGACGTCCATATAGTTCTTACAATAAATCAAAGTGCGGAAAAGAAACGTAGATAACGCGGCCTTCACAGGCAGCCGACTGGGGGTTGCCGCTAACCCACGCCTAGAACTCGTCGTAGTCTTGGAACTCCTGGAAGTCTCCTTCCACAGCTTCATCTTCTCCTGAGCAGTGGTTGCAATGCTGACAACCTGGGGGGGGATTGGTGTGTAGAGCAAGGGTGAGTACACATCAACATACTCAGCAAGCATCCCGTTTGGCTGTAGTGGACTAGCTTTATGTGGGGATAAGTCAAGCAGTTGCTTTTAGTTGGTCAGGTTATTACTTACTAGTAGAGAGCCAGGTTTTAACATTAACCCAAGTTATTAGCCCAATGTATCCTTTCCAAACGGAAAGAATACCACTTACCAATACCATAATCATAGTCAGAACCATCAATCTCATTGCCACCTGTACCAAAATATCTCTGATCAAGTATCACTAATCTCTGGAGCTCCCTTGGCCGCTCATAACCGCGAGCACGGCTGATATATCAGTTTCATAACACTCTGCAGAGGTTGCGCACTTTACCCACAAGCCGTGATTCCCTCTCTAGCCCGGGCTTGCAAGACCCTTATTCACTCCCGAGGTGAATGGCTAGGGATTCACTACGAAGCCTTTACAAAGATTCCCCGAGGCTGTAGCCGCCTGTTAGGTTTCCTAAATGTACCGCACTCCTCCCCAAGGGACAAATCAACCTTGGCAGAGCGAGCCGCATACACCGAGCCCCATTGACGGCACAACGGCTAAGCGGACTACACCCCAGTTCCTCTAATTATTCAGCTAAGGGCGTCCCATTCCACCCTCATGGTTGCACTGTTTTCCCGGGCGGTCATCCATTGAACAGGTCCTTACGGAGAGGCACTCGAGAAACCGCTCGAGTCCCCTTAAATGCCACAAGTATGATCATAAATAAGAAGGGAAAACAACGTATCATAGATAATCACATCATGTTCATTGATTAGAGTTGAGCAATAGCATCAAACTAAGCAGTAATAATCCGACCCAAATAGGTAAACAAGGACATGGATAACAAAAGCTAGTCAATCCTTAGATATAAATGTGTAATGCGGGAGGTGAATTAAAGAATGAATAGGACAAAGATAGGTCAAAGGACACTTGCCTCCACCAACCGACTGCTGCTCAGGGGCTTCTCCTGCGAATTCCTCGGGCTCTTCGACCGGATCGTTCTCTATGCGAGCGCAAACATACACACATCCATCCACATGTTTAATACAAAAGAACAGTACACCATACAAGGGAACAAATAAAGCGAATATGCATCAAGTATGACATTCGACATCGCATTTGTTATGGTTAGAAAGAAATGGGAAAGGGTCTCGCAGGGGGTTAAAGTTTATGCACTAATGATTAGTTACAATTGGTTCTTAACAAAAGAATTCTGTTATACATATACTAATGGAAACCTAATCATTTTTAGTTGACCAACATTGCACGGGTTAAACGATTAACTACGTGAATCAATAGCATAATGGAACTTTAAAGTAAACTTCCTATTTTCCATAGCATGAACAATGATCAGTCTACCTAAAATAAAGTAATTATGATCACAGAAAGTAAATAAAATAAAATAAAAAAAATAAAAAAAACAGAGGGGGGGGCGGTTGAACCGGCCCTAGGGGCGGTTGAACCGGCCCTGGGCGGGGCGGCCGAGCTGGGGCGGTCGGGCGGCTGAGCTGGGGCCGGGGCCGGCCGAGCTGGCGGCCGAGGCCGGCCGAGCTGGCGGCCAGGGCCAGCCGAGCTGGCGGCTAGGGGCGGCTGGGCGAGGGGGGCGCGGCCGGGGGGGGCTGGCCGGGGGCTGGCCGTGGCCGGCCAGGGGGCGGCCGGGGCAGGCCAGGGGCGGCTGGGGCCGGCTGGGCGCGGCCGAGGGCCGGCCAGCGGCCACGGCGGGGCTGGGGGGGTGGTGGCCGGCGCGGCCAGGCCTTGGCCGGGCAGGGAGGGGGAGAGGGGAGGAGAGGGGAGGGAGGAGGGGGGAGGGGGGGGGGGGGCTCACCGGCGGGGGGGGGGGGGGGGGGGGGGTGGCCGATCCGGCAGGGGGCGGCGGCCGGCGCTAGGGCAGGGGCGGGTAGGGGTAGGGCGGCGGCTTAGGTGGGGAGGGAGAGAAAATGAGAGGGAGAGGGAGAGGATTGGGGGAAAAAGAGGAGGTGGGGGGGGGGCGGCTGGGCCTCTTTGGGCCCAAGAGGGGGGCGCCAGGGGCGGCTGGGCCGGCCGGGGTCGGCCCAGGGCGCGGGAGAGAGAAAGAGAGAGAAAGAAAAAGAAAAGATCATTTCCCTGTTTTCGAAATCCGATCTTTTAGATGAATGTGTTTGCACTTTCAAACAATCAAAAATGCAAGGTTCGGCATGGTGCATCAAACAACACAAAATATCTTTAGAGTTTTCTCTTACACGGGAAATCCAAACCGAATCCCGCTAGCTTTGGAAAAGATCAAGGTTTAGCGAGGGGAAAAAGAAAGGGAAAAGGTAACGCCCGAATTTTGGCGAGAAAAGAAAAGAAAAAATTCAACTGCAAAATTCGGGGCGTTACACTATGCTCTCGCTTCCCCGACTTTCTGCCCAAAGGAGTCGGTACGTAACCCAAAACCCCACCCCCACCTGCCCTTTGAATACAATTATAAGAAAAACTTAGATAACAAGGGTAGTCTAAGTTGTGGATTTAACTTGAAAAGGACTTCCTTCTGAAGTTGCAAAGAGAATGACATTCGAAGAGCAGTTAACTAGAGAAACTTAAACAAAAGAAGGAGCAACGCACCAACACACCTTCAAGCACCCCTCCAAGGGACTCTACCTGAAATCTCGGGACGAGATTCCTTTAAGGGGGGAGGGTTGTAACACCCCAGGTGTTACCATGGTTAGGGCACATCTATGCTCTAATGACTATGATCACATGTGGAAGAAACTTAAGGAGAAGAGTATAAGAACCTTGGAGACTAAGTTTTAACCAAGAAATGTGAATGACCAAAAGCATTAACCAAGCTTGTGTGCACTTATCCCCTTGGACAGGAAGGGAGTAAACCCTAGACCTCTCTTGAACCCCTATCTCCTAAACACCTTGGTTGAAGGGGAGAGATTAAGCAAAGGTGCAAAAGATGACCAAACCTTTGGCATGAAGTTAAGTAACTTATTAATCTACAAACATAGAGAGGAAACATTGCTAAAAGACCCCTTAAGAAACCCCAAATCCATTCCTTAAGTAGAGAAAGAGCTAGAGCTCTCTAATTCTCTCTAAGTCAAAATCTACACCTAATCTAAAGATCCACCGTGTTCACCTTGAAGATGGCACCAAAACCACCTAAGTTCTATACCAAAAATGTGGCATACCACCTAAGGCACCCCTGGAAAAAGTTGAGACCGAGCCCTTGACATTTGACATGTCTTGACATCACTTTTGTCGCGCAGCGGGCAGGGGGACAAGCCAGATTTGGCGTCCGCATATCTTCTGACCTAGGGCTTATCTCCCCTTGGAACTCACATACAAGAGATAGCCATAGGTGCCAGGAAGAGGTCTGCGCCGGATTTTTGCCAAGATTCGCACGTTTGCGATCTCAGCAAGCTTTTGAACACGGACAGATGAACACCTCCACGTGTTCGACGCATTCTGCGCGCACCAGAGCATGCCCACGCCCGACCTCGCGTGCCCCGCGTCGCGCCAAAGCCCAGCCGACGCCATGGCCCGCGCCCGCGCCTATAAAGCACCCAGGGAGCTTGACCGTACCCCTCCGCACACGCTCGACCTCACAGGAGCCCAAACTCACCGGTGTTTGCCCGTGCACGGCGTGTCCGCGGCTGCCCAATCTCCCTGCCACCGTAGACCGGCCAGCCAAGCCCTTCCCAACCCCGTCCAGCCCTCGGAGAGGACTGAGCACACCTCGGTGAAGCTCCCCGAGTGAGGAATCAAAGTTTGCTTCGCCGGAGAGGCCAGTCCACGGTCGTCGGACTCCATCCGACCGCCGGCGAGCGTAGACCGGGTAATCCTCTACTCCGTTCTTCGATTCCTTGTGCACGCAGCCTCTACGTCACCCCATGAAGCTCACCGTGCCATTGGATTGGACTAGGTCGCCGTGGTTTGGCCGGCAGAACCGCCGCCGATGAGAACACCCACCTGCGCACGTGGACCGGGCGATTCCGGCCATCCCCGCCGTCGAGCCGTACACTGTTGTGACCGTCAGAGCCTCCCCGAGCCAACCCCGCCCCTCGCCGGACCTCTCTCGCCGCCGGTAAGCTGCG
Source organism: Zea luxurians (assembly GCA_029449295.1). Lineage (NCBI taxonomy): Eukaryota > Viridiplantae > Streptophyta > Magnoliopsida > Poales > Poaceae > Zea > Zea luxurians. Next base: position 9,356,728 of record JAOPSE010000041.1, on the reverse strand, counting down.
CCACCCTTTTCTTTCTCGCGGGTACTGTTTAAACCTTGGGAGGGACCGCGGGGGAGAAGAAAAGAAAGCTAGCGGGCTTTGCGCAATGTCAGTGACTCAGATGAATAGTAGCGTGGGGGTATAACTGAGAGAGTTAGTTTAGAAATAACCCAAGGACCTCGGTGCAAAGTGTTTTTCCAGGAAACCATTTATTAAATCTGATTTAAAATTTGAACAGAACTTAAATAATTCATATCTTCTATTTTATTCATCCAAATTTAGTCAAACCAATTTTGTCAGATCTTAAATAATATAAACTACTTATGAAAAATATAAAACCCCTATGTACTGCAGAAAACTTTAGGGTTCTGAATTAAATATTGATTTGGCCAAAAGCTAAATAATAGGAAGAAAAATAGTTGCACTATTTAACTGAGGTTAAGAAAATTTGGAGAAGTACATGACCACCTACTAACCTGTTTAAAAATGATAAACCTCTCTGTACACCCCATTAAGGTAGAGTTTTTCATTTATTTCACATTATGTTTAAAGTTAAAGAAAATAAGAAGGGTGATTTAATTAAGAAACCAGGGAGCACCCATACCTTTGTTATTCCCCTCATTCAGTTTAGTTCACTAGAAAAATCTATAATACTCTGGTTTAGTATAAAATAAATAGGATACCTTTTATTTTAAGAAAACAAGGAAAACTTAGAAAAACCCTACAAAAATAACCCCAAGGTGAAAACACCCCAACCCTTGGGATAGTTAATGTTTTGTTATGAAGAACATAGGAAAAATATGAAGTTTGCTGTTTGACATTTTTCAAATGACAAGGTAGTAGAAAGTGCCTTTTTGGCATTAAAAATTTGGAAAATCACAACTAAATAACCATCCCTTAGCTTTCTGTGATTTTTGGCACAGAAGCTTATTATTACTGTTAGATGCCAACAAAAATAACCCTTAGGACAGAACCCACCCCCAATTAAGAGTTGTAGTGCAAAGTGGCCCATTTACACAACTTTTGTTATTTTTGTCTAGAGCATAGCCTTTTTAAATTGAACCTCAAAGTCCTAGAACAGGCTATATTGACCAATGGCAAGCCACTGTAATTTTTACAGGATTTTTGGAAAAAGTTAATTCACTGTTGTAGTTCAAACCTACACTAGATTTCATAAATAAAAAAATAAAGAAAGGGAAAAATGAATAATGGAAATTAGTGTCATCCTAAAACCCTTTGTAAATTGTCCACTGAAATATATAAAGGAAACACCAAATCCACTATGCCTATCTCTAACAAAACCTAAACCTAGAGTGATAAGCATAAACCACTAAAAGCCACGTGTGACCAAGAAACCCTAAGTTACTCATTAACTTAGTTTTCCTTTCTTTAGCATAATGTTATTAAATCCTGCATAGTCATGACATACATATTCATTGCATTTCGATAGACTGTAACCTCGCTGACGGAGAGTACGTCCTCGTGCCGGAGCAAGGAGCTGCTCAGGAGGTAGCCCCGGATCCAGCACCAGAGCCTGCACCAGAGGATCTGCCTGCCACTGCTTCGGAAGGCAAGCCACGGTTTATGCATAACCTGTTATTTATGCTATTTTACTATACTTAATGATTGTAGGATTGATTGCGCACTTAGGTGTAGGAGTTGACTGAAACCCTAGTTGCATGATCTCAGGATTCCTGTTGAGATGAATACTAGTATGCTAGGTCGAGGTAGCTGCTTTATTAATTAGGATCTCGGTAGAAGTCGAGTGATTTTTCTAGCACTCGCGCGAGGTCAGGAAATTGGTTGTATCCACCTTCTTATCATAATGATGCTGGGTTGTGGACAACAATCCATGGGGATTGGTTGTCCACAGGATAAAAAGTTGAATAAGGATTACGGTGTGGTACCGTGAGTCAAGCGTTTGAACGTACTAAACATATACCGAGAAATATGGTAAATCGGTAAGCCTAGTACCTGATTGAACCTGGCAGCAGATTGCCCTCCTCACACGACCTGAGACGAGGTCTCCCATTCCGGTTATGGTGGGTACAAGTGCGGTCACTGCACGACGGCAGTTGGGGTCAGTGAGGCATTGTACGCCAAGGCGGTGAGCCCCTCTCTGCTGACGGGGAATCGATGGGGACAGTTGATGTGTGTGGGGACGGAGTGCCCCTGCATGTCGTATGTTTAGGTTTACCTTGCAAGGATAAAAACCCGATTCGAATCGTCTGCTTCTCGCAGCTAATGAGACTGCTTGATCCATGCTGCTACATTGAGTAACAAGTGGAAATATGATGAGTTGACACAAGATGTTGATTGCTAAGTATGTTTGATACCATGTATGAGTAGATAGTACACTTTTAGCCTTAAGAGAGTAACACTTAAATTTGACAAAGTTAAAACTTGATTTAGAAACTCAGCTAGTGCTTTTGGCAACCCAACCCCACAGCTAAACAGCTGCATGTCTAGAGGTAGAGGAGTAGACTCCTCACACCGGGTAAGTCTAGCTGAGTATTAGTATAGTCAGCCTTGCTTGTGGCATAATTTTTCAGGTTCTCTGGAGGACATGGTTGCTGGAGTGACTTGGCCGTCCATCTTGCCACCGGGTTGGACTGTCGAGTGGGACCCTACCTCGGCTGAGGAGGAGCATGAGGAGTGATGGGACAGGCTTCCCCATCTCTCTGTTTATTTACCGTTAGTTTTATTCCGCTGCACTTCGAACAATGATGATTACTTTTGCAAAAACTCCGATGATGATGTAATAACTTAATACTCCTTAATGTATGGTTTTACGTTTTATTGTATTTGCTCTGTGACTCACCATCGAGTGAGATTGTGGTACTTGATCCTGTCAGTGGCCTTGTCGGACTAGATCCGAGGGATTGACGGGTTATTCCCATTTAAGTGTGGTCTAGCCTCTAAGGCGGGACTTAGGCACTTAAGTTGGAATAATTCGGGCAGTTCCGCCACAGTGCATATTGTATTGAAAGCCGTTTGGCATGCTTGCACAACATTTCCGAGTGCAACTGAAGGTCTTCTGATGTCGAAGCGAGACCATATAGGACATTGAATGATGACCCTTATATCCTCCCTCTGGTCTATATCATTTTTCACATAAAACCACTCCTCCATCCAACAGCCCGACCACTTCTTCCGAAATGTAGGCACAAGGTAGCTGGTCCTAGAGCAGGGCACGAAGCTGTAGCAGCCGAAGTTATTGTGATATTGTTCTTTCTGAGTTGCTTTCATTTGATATGATAATTCGTGAATATTACAGAAGCACCTGGCATCTGGTTCCAACCCTTGGCTCCTCATGGCCCATATGAAAACCCTTACTTTAATAAGAGCCTCAGGGATAAGCTAATGAAGATATATTTTGAAAGTTTTTAAAACTTCGACCAACATCTTATGCAGTGGGAAACGAAGCTCGGCTTTCATGAAGCTTATGAAAACCACCATCTCATTAGCTTCGGGAAGAGGAACGGTGCTCTCCCCTCTGGCCCTTACAATAGAAATATCACAAAAGTATCTACCTTTCGTTGCTTCGATCTGCCCTTGCTTAACAGATGACTTTCCAAAAAACAACATGGCTTGGCCTCCATGGCCGGTCTTCGACTTCTTCATTTCCACTTTCTATGTCAAAACTTTCACTATCGCTGTAATTTTCAGATAACCCAGGCAACATCTCATTGGTGATTTTCTCCGTATTGGTCTTCTCCATAGCTTCGTAAAACCCGACCAGTGCAGGGTCAGTGATCTTCTCCTCAGCCATTCAGACAATGGTTGCACAAATACTGAAGCTCAAAAGTTAATCGAACTTGACAAAGCAAAGAAGGTTAAAATGGCATGCACATTACAAGCAGCTAGATAGCACGAAAAATACTCACGACACAGGTCTCTATATATACACTCAGAGCCCCGCAGCGTGGTGGGTCCCATGGCTCAGAATGATTCGCTATTCTGGCGAAGGGAAGGTGTTTTTTCGGACCTTCGGCTAAAGGTCTTTGTTCACGTCACAGTCTAAATTTGTTACAAAGAAACAAATCAATACTGCGAGGGCTACTATTGGGGGTCTTCCTCTTCTGAAGGTCCTCCAAACGCGACTAACTATATGTTTTCAGTATGACATGGATCGTTATAGGGGGCTTCGGCTTAAGGATGAAGGTTTTCTCTCGTGGTAGGGTGAAGATGTAGCCCGAAGGTAGTAAGAATGGACGATGAAGCTATAGCCGAAGAGCTTCGGCTTGATGTGATGATGAAGATCAAATATGGTGATAACCGAAAAGGGACAAATACTATTCAATCCTTAATGATTTGTGTTATGCCTATAGGTTATTGTCAAGGGCATACATGTACTTTTACTCGGGCTGTGTCCCGTGCCTATAAATATATGAATAGTAGCACCGTACTGTTCACGCTGAATGATAATCACTCTTTCATGTCTTCACCTTCGAGCAAGCCGAAGGTATTAATGTAATATTAATACTGTCAACATTCATATATGTTTTATGAAATGTAAATATATATATGGATTGATGAGGTACAATCATTATCTTCATTCTTTTGCATTCTAATTCGAATATTTAATGATGAAGGTAAGTCCCTCTCGACCTTCGTCTGACGAGCATTACTCCTATGTGGAGGCAATGCTTCGAAGGATGAAGGTCCATAACAATTAACAATTGTGTTGCCTCGTTCTTGATCTACATCATTCAAGAACAAGTGAACAACAATTCTTATACATATATATGTTTGTTTGCTTGTGCGTGTTTGCCTTCGCTGTGTGTCGCGAATAGATCGTGACCTGTTCTCGAGCATTGAGGAATCGACGGTCAAGCTCCGATGGCCAAGTGATCAAGCTCTTCGAGTTATACGAGATTGAATACCCTGAGCACCCGTTTGGTGAAGGCAAGTGTCCTCTGACCTATTATGTCCTATTCACTTTACAATTCATTCTCCCGCACACCATGATCAACCTAAGGATTGACTACCTTTTCATTTACCTTATCCTTGCTTACCTTTTGGACTATTATGGTTAGCTTTATGCTAGCGCTTTACTTTAATCAACGAACATATTGAGAATTACTTTATGATACGATGTGTTTATTCTGGAAATGATGAACTTGTGGCACTTTAGGGGGTTTGGACTATTTTTTGAGTACCTCTCCGTAAGGACCTGTTCGTTGAGAGACCGCCCAAGAAAACAGTGCAACCATGAGGGTGGTATGGGACGCCCTTATGTGATTAATTTGAGGAATCTGGGGTATAGTTTGTTTTGTCGTTGTGTCGTCAATGGGGGTCGGGGCATAGTGCTTGCTCTGGTAAGGGTGGGGTTCCGGGGTTCATTCGTTTTGGTTTTGTTAGTCACCCCCTTAGGGAGGAGTACTGTGTTTGTACGACTAGTGAAACCTAACGGACAACTACACACTAGGGTAATATTTATAAAGGCTACGTAGTGAAACCTTGCCGACTCACCTTGGTAGTGTTTAAGGGTCTGGACAACCTGAGGCAAAAGGGACCGCGACTCATGGGTAAAGTGTGCGACCTCTGCAGAGGAATGAAACTCTTTGGGATAATAACTTGGAATTGATGGTAAAACTTATCTTATATTAATGAATAAAACTCGACAAAGTAAAAGTAACCTGCTTTGAGCCTAACTCCACATAAAGTTAGTTCACTTTAGCCAAACGAGACATTTGTTGAGTACGTTGATGTGTACCCACCTTTGCTTTCACAAACACCAGGTTGCCTTTGGTGCAACCTATGCTGAGGTAAAGAACAAGAAGAAGGAGTCGAGGTGGATCTCCAGGACTTTGAGGACTTCGATGAGTTCGAGGATTAGGCTAGCGACCTCCCATAGTCAGTTTCTGTGGTGGGTTTATTTACATTGGCTACGTTTCTATTATGTGCACTTTGATTTATATAATGTAAATGACTCTAGTCTGCAATATTATTACTTAATCTTTATTATTATTCAAAGCATTGTGCTATGATGAGTCATTTATGTAACTGCTGTGTACGTGAGTTCTGATCCTGACACATACATGATTCAGATTCGGTTTGTCTTTCAAAACCGGTTGACACCCTTCCCTAGGCTAGCTGAACTAGGACCACTTCAAACAGCCTCTCCTCTTGTCCTACAAGTACTTTTGGCATATTTGGATGAAGACCAAGGTTGCTAGACCAAATATTGGCCTTGCCAAGCCAATTTGGTCTGCGTTGGGTTGGTGGCCGAATTTTGGACCTATAAACAAAATTTTGGCCATGCCAATACAAACCTATGTCCATTCCTGGCCATATCCAAGGCAGGAAAATCGACCACCAAAATTTGGCCTGGCTACAGTGTATTTGGCTACTGTGATATCTTGGCCCCTGGGATGGTGATATCCTGGCTCAAGGCTTAATAGAATTAATAGAGTATCCATACCAACAAGGTGCATCTTCTTTTTCGGAAACCTATCTCGAAAGAACCTCCAAGTTAAGCATGCTTGGCTTGGAGCAATTTGTGATGGGTGACTGACCGGAAAGTTTTTCTCAGGTGCGCATGAGTGAGGACAAAGTGTGCACAAAAGACTCGTGTTGGTCTATGGGGACAATATATGATCCTAGAGAGCTGCCAGGAGTAAGTACCACCGGTCCAGGGATTGGACGGGGTGTTACAAGTGGTATCAGAGCCGACCCTCGCGGTCTCACAGGCGTGTGTGGGTTAGGGGTTCGGGTATATGGCGCATGTGGGCCTGGAGTGGTCACATGGCATGACATATGACGACACTAGACACACAGACATGACTAAGAGGGGAGGTTCCTGGATTGGGGTTGACCGACGAGGACATCGGTCTTCTAAGGGGGGCGGATTGTGATATCCTGGCCCCTGGGATTGTGATATCCTGGCCCAAGAATTAATAGAATTAATAGAGTATCCATACCAACAAGATGGATCTTCTTTTTCGGAAGCCTATCTCGAAAGAACCTCCAAGTTAATTGTGCTTGGCTTGGAGAAATTTGTGATGGGTGACCGACCAGGAAGTTTTTCTCGGGTGCGCATGAGTGAGGACAAAGTGTGCACAAAAGACCCGTGTTGGTCTGCGGGGACAATATATGATCCTAGAGAGCTGCCAGGAGTAAGTACCGCCGGTCCAGGAATTGGACGGGGTGTTACAGCTACAAACCAAACACCCAAACTTTAAGTTCAATTTTGGTTTAGCCCAGTCTTGATCAGCTACCTAATTTTGGTCAAGCTTCTTTGGTCCACAACCAAACATGCTCTATATGCTCTTTGAACCATGCACGAAAAGGTTTTGTTTGATAAAAATTTAATTTTAGTGGAACCATGCGGAAAACATTTTGTTTTTAGCTTAGTTAGATATTTGTATCATGGAGTGTTGTTGTATTATTATTTCTATGAGTGAGTAACAACTTGTGGTCGTTTTGTAGCTGTCGTGAGCAATCTTATACAATGTTTCCTTTGTAAAATTTAAAAATGAATACAAATACAAATCTTAAATCCTTAAAAATAAATAGTTAGATTATTCAAATCCTCTCTAATTTGGATATCATATTGGTCAATCATAATTTTATTTTTTTCATTTCAATAACTAAATAATCATATTTTGTATGCAAATTTTTTTTGGGTCAGCTATTTCTCTAACTCATCAATATCTTCATAAGGTACAAAATAGTGTTTATACCATATGTAATCCATAAATCAATGTAACATTTAAGATAACATATTTTACTATTACATTGGTTTTAAAAACACACATTATATTATTAATCGTTCATGTAAGTGGAATGGATTCTATGGCTCATTAACTTTGAACTTTGGTATTTGATGAATAGCATGAACATTTAGACTTATGTTGTTTGCTAGTATACGAGGTATAGTTCAAATAGATGCAAGACAGACTTAGACTTAGATAAAGTGAGGGTTTAAATAATCAACACTTCAAGTAAGACATTAGAAGCCACGTTGAAGACATACAAGACATGCCAAGTGTCTAATACACCAAGAAATATATATAAGCTGAGAAGCAAAAACACAAACAAATCTGAAGCCACCAAAATTGAGATAAATAGGTGGTTTAATTGGATTTGTCTCATAATTTCGGATCTAGTCAAATTTACATAACTTCAGATCTAAGTTGTAGAGCCTTTCATTACCTTTCCAAAAAGTTCAAGGTCATCAAATTTAAAGTCTAGAGCAAAAAAATATACCCAAATACGAAAAATGTGGCATGTTGAAAATAGGATAGGAAATGGTCTAGCGCTAAAGGTCCAGTGCCCCTATCTTGGTGTGATGCTTACAAAAAATGAACCAAATAGGATCATGATATGGTCCGACACTAAGGGTCTAACGCTACCTTTTTTGTTCCAACGCTCACATAAGTTATAATTGCTTGCAATGACTGCTTTGTGGCTTTGACACTATTTATACCCCTCCAATCGGCTAAGATGTATATGCTACAACTGAAAATGTGTGAGGAGAGTTGAGGCTCATCCATTTATGCTCTAGCTACCAAAAGTGCTTAAGAAAACATTAGATGATAAGTGTAGTTATTTTGTAAAATGTATAGGCTAGTTAGACCATCGCTTATGTGCTTTCTCTTGGTTTAGACCTAGTATTGATGAGATTTACATATTTCTTACCACTTAGTGCTTGCAAGCATCATTGCTGTGCTTGAAAGGGCACTAGTCGTGTCTGTTGTGTCCACCACGATATATCAAAAGAGAACAAGGCTCGCTATGGTTTAACCGAAAGCTCAATAGTAAAAATGATGGAGTATGTAGTCCGAGTGAAGCCATCTTAAGACCTACTTGTACGTGGGAAAGACCCGAGGGCTATCATGAAATTACATGATTGAGATCTTGACCCTTGCAAAGGGCTCGAATAAAAATTAGGGGAGAACATGAGCTTCTCGGTACTTCAATAAAAATGCCAAAATAATTGACAGGAGTTCGTGATCGTATCTCTATGTCATGCTGCGCCTCCATTTCCCGGCGTCCAACAACGTGGCCGAGTACGAGGCTCTGGTTAACGGGTTGCGCATCGCCATCGAGCTAGGGGTCCGGTGCCTCGACGCTCGTGGTGACTCGCAGCTTGTCATCGACCAAGTCATGAAGAACTCGCACTGCCACGACCCGAAGATGGAAGCCTACTGCGATGAGGTTCGGTGCCTGGAGGACAAGTTCTACGGGCTCGAGCTCAACCACATCGCCCGACGATACAACGAGACTGCGGACAAGCTGGCTAAGATAGCCTCGGGACGGACAATGGTTCCTCCGGACGTCTTCTCCCGAGACCTACATCAACCCTCAGTCAAGACCGACAACACGCCCGAGCCCAAGAAGGCCTCGGCTCAGCCCGAGGCACCCTCAGCCCAGCCCGAGGCACCCTCGGCCCCCGAGGGTGAGGCACTGCGCATCGAGGAAGAGCGGAATGGGGTCACGCCTAATCGAAACTGGCAGACCCCGTACCTGCAATATCTCCACCGAGGAGAGCTACCCCACGATAGAGCCGAAGCTCGGAGACTGGCGCGACGCGCCAAGTCGTTCGTCTTGCTGGGTGATGGGAAGGAGCTCTACCACCGCAGCCCCTCAGGCATCCTCCAGCGATGCATATCCATCGCTGAAGGTCAATAGCTATTACAAGAAATACACTCGGGGGCTTGCGGTCATCACGCAGCGCCTCGAGCCCTTGTTGGAAACGCCTTCCGACAGGGTTTCTACTGGCCAACCGCGGTGGCCGACGCCACTAGGATTGTACGCACCTGCCAAGGGTGTCAATTCTACGCAAAGCAGACCCACCTGCCCGCTCAGGCTCTGCAAACAATACCCATCACCTGGCCGTTTGCTGTGTGGGGTCTGGACCTCATCGGTCCCTTGCAGAAGGCACCCGGGGGCTACACGCACCTGCTGGTCGCCATCGACAAATTCTCCAAGTGGATTGAGGTCCGACCCCTAAACAGCATCAGGTCCGAACAGGCGGTGGCATTCTTCACCAACATCATCCATCGCTTTGGGGTCTCGAACTCCATCATCATCGACAACGGCACCCAGTTCACTGGCAGAAAGTTCCTGGACTTCTGTGAGGACCACCACATCCGGGTGGACTGGGCCGTCGTAGCTCACCCCATGACGAATGGGCAGGTAGAGCGTGCCAACGACATGATTCTACAGGGACTCAAGCCGAGGATCTACAACGACCTCAACAAGTTCGGCAGGCGATGGATGAAGGAACTCCCCTCGGTGGTCTGGAGTCTGAGAACGACGCCAAGCCGAGCCACGGGCTTCACGCCGTTCTTTCTAGTCTATGGGGCTGAGGCTATCTTGACCACAGACTTAGAATACGGATCCCCGAGGACGAGGGCGTACGATGACCGAAGCAACCAGACCAACCGAGAAGACTCACTGGACCAGCTGGAAGAGGCTCGGGGCATGGCCTTACTACACTCGGCGCGGTATCAGCAGTCCCTGCGACGCTACCACACCCGAGGGGTTCGGTCCCGAGACCTCCAGGTGGGCGACTTGGTGCTTCGGCTACGAAAAGACGCCCAAGGAAGCCACAAGCTCACGCCTCCCTGGGAAGGGCCATTCATCATCGCCAAGATTTTGAAGCCCGGAACATACAAGCTGGCCAATAGTCAAGGCGAGGTCTACAACAACGCTTGGAACATCCGACAGCTACGTCGCTTCTACCCTTAAGATGTTTTCAAGTCTTCATATACCTCGTTTACATACACAAATAAAGTCTAACCATCAAGGAAGGGTTAGCCTTGCCTCGGCAAAGCCCGACCCTCCCTCGGGGGCTAGAAGGGGGGGAACCCCCTCTGCGTCAAAATTTTCCTCGGAAAAAGTCTTTCTGCCAGAACATCTTTCGTGCTTTTCGACTACTTCGATAGTGGGATCCTGAAAACGACGGAGTACACGTAAGCAGGCAAGGCCGACCGAGCCGAGGGACTCCTACGCCTCCGGGATACGGATACCTCACTCATCACCTTCTGCGATAAGTAACTCACGCTCGGATAAGCGATTCCGCTGGCCGAACAAGTCGTAACGCTCGAAAACTTTTCTGCCGAAACGATTTTTCGTGCCTTCTCGACTATATCGATAACAGAATCCAACGGACGAGTAAGAGTACACGTAAGCGGCAAGGCCGACCGAGCCGAGGGACTCCTACGCCTCCGGGATATGGATACCTCACTCATCACCTTCCGTGAAAAGTAACTCTCGCTCGGATAAACAATTCTGTTACCGACAAATAAGTCCTGATACTCGAAACAAAGGGAAAAGAAGTGCAGCTTTACAACACGACGACAGTATGTTTGGGCCTCGGCGGCCGCAAAAAAACATACGCACACTACAGATAAACTGTTCCTGTAGATTTAGACATCAATAAGGGGAGCAGCAGCACCCTCGGTGTCGACTCCACCTTCGGCGGAATCCGACCCGGCATCGGACGCCAACACGGTCGGAGGATCTCCACCTCGAAGGAAGATGTCAGCACCGCGCCTGGGCCATCATTGCCGGGGTCTCCTCCAGGAACTCGGCCCGAGCAGACGGCTTGACCGGCCGCTCCGTAGCCTCAGCCAGCTGTCCCCCGAGGACATCAGCCCGGCTCATGGCCTCGGCAGCCCAACTCCAGGGTTGGTCCCACCAGTGGACGACCTGGCCAGGTTCTAGCCACCGCTGCTACGCCTCCTCGGCCTGGGGAGTCACCTGCTCCTAGGCCGACGAAGTCTTCTTTTCAAGCCAACTCCGCCTCTGTCCATACTGACACCGCTGCCTCCGGCTCCGGCTCATCGCAGAGCAGCCGAGGGTTCCTTCACTGAGCAAGAGAAGCCTCGGGCGGCAAGGCCGACCGAGCCGAGGGACTCCTACGCCTCCGGGATACGGATACCTCACTCGTCACCTTCCGCACGAGGCAACTCACATTTGGTTAAGCGGTTCAGCTAGCCGATAGGCGAGTCCTAGTGCTCGAAAGGAGGAAGAAACACGGCTTTACGCCCAAATACATAGATGTTCAGGCCCCGACAGCCACAATGAACAGACACCGGCACTCAAGGTGCCATTACAGACGGAACTCCGGTTCCACTCCCGCGGGTATGAACAACCTCCACATCGGAGAGCCTGCGGGACGACAAACTCCGGGTGACTCGCCGGCGACCTCTGTAGCAGCAGCGACAGTCCTAGGAAGGACGCTGCCGCCAGAAGGCTCTCGTTCGCGTCCCCACTCAAGGGACGAGAACCAGATATTAAAGCCAAAGAGCCGAAGGTCGGTCCGCGGGTAGTGCTGACGGTCTCGTCGGCGGAGAAGCTTTCTCCAGCTACCACCACCTCAGCACCGACGACGGCGTCCACCTGTCCACCAACACCGCACCAGCGAGCGCCGGGCCCCAAAGCGCACCGGCAGGTCCTCACTCCCGTCCTCGCCACGAAAACGAGAATGGGACCGTCCCAGAACACGAGTACCGCCCTCGCGGCGTACGACGTGTTGGGAGACCCCCCCGTGCGGCTGGCCACCGTCGCCCGGACAAAGGATGGAATGTTGCACCCTGGATGGGTAGCAACAGTTCGCCTTCCCTGGCATGGCTGGAGGGAGCCTCCTCCGCAGAGCTGGAGGATGGTTTCCACCCCCAGAAGCTGGAGGAAGAAGTGGGACGTCGGCCCACGCAAAGGCAGGCCCCGGCTCAGCCCCGCCTCCGCCCCAACAAGGATGATGAAGATCCTTGAAGCTGAGGGTGGGGCAGAGGCCGCAACCCGGTTTGCTTCTCCCCACCATCAAACTGGTGGTCACCGTCTTTGGGTGACCATCGGCAAGGGGATGCAGCCGGGCTGCCTGATGAAAATCCTTGAAGCCGAGTGATGGCTGAAAGGTACCAACTTCCGTGAAGTTGCGTTCCTCCAACGACATCAAGATGAAAGCAACGCGGGCGCTCCCCATCCGGGGGCTCGGAAGGTGGAAGGGCGCAATGCATTAGGGGAGTGCGAAGGCATGGCTGCCATCCAAGGGGGTCGCCCCCCTTTTTTAAAGGCGACTCTCCCCACTTGCGTCCTCAGCCGTCGCGGATTGAGTCTTCACCAACACGCTCCAAGGTCCTCCCCCTACGACACGGGGGCTGGGTCCCACACGTCATGCAAGCTGGCCAAGGACAGAAGGAGCCAAACCGCCGCGCGCGGAGCGCATAACTGCCCAGCGGTTACAAGCACTCCTCCACTTTTGCCTAGACCAGCGGGTGAAAGGGCGGACCGCCATGCAGGCGGCATGCAACCGCACCAAGGGGGCGCACCCTTTCGACTTCGACGCGTCCAGCATGGAGGCCCAGGCCCACACGTCATGTAACCGGCGCGCCGGTTACTACGTGCGAGAAACTGCACTGCCACTTGCGCCAGTACCGCGCCTTCTCGACTGCGGAACCGGTGCCGTGACTCGAGGCAACCCTGTGCATGGCCCAACAGTGCCAACCGAGCACATCGGTCAGTCAGCCGCGGGAGAAGGCGCGACGGTCGATATGGCCAAAAGTGGACCGACAGTAATGGCGGCGGCAGGCGGGCGGAAGAAGCAGTCAAATCGACTGCAGGCTCACGTCCCCTCCTAGAGCAGCAAGAGAGCCCTCTCCCACGGCGTGAAGACGACGCGCCCGTGTTCCGTTCCTCGAACGGCTCGCGCACGCACAACGGCTGCCCTGCCAACCACTCGTCTCGTCGCGTTAACTCCGCGGCAGGGCAGGCGACACCTTTGGCAGGCGAAGCGGGCGACACTTCACCTCCGCCATAATGACCACATCAAAAAAGGTACGCCACGTTGTTCAATTTCGTATCCTTTTCCTCTTCCCCTTTCTCTCTCTTGCTACAGGGACCGGGAAAGGGGATACTTCGAAAGGGATCCTTCTCCGCGAAGGAAGCGGGCCCCGAGCCCCTCTACTGATCAGAGGTTCGAAGGCTGGCCCCTCGGGAGGGTTCGACAACCGCCTCAGATCACTCGGGCTCCGCGCCCACTACTGGTCAGGGGTTCGAAGGCTGGCCCCTCGGAAGGGTTCGACAGCCGCCTTAGGCCACTCGGGCTCTGTGCCCACTACTAATCAGGGGTTCGTAGGCTGGCCCCTGAAGGGTTCGACAGCCGCCTTAGAGCACGCAGAGCGAGGGATGACTCTGGGTACGTTCGATACATGGCCAAGGCTCGGGCTACGCTCCCAAGGTACCCTAGGACATTTCTGAGACTAGCAGGAGCGATTCTGTAATGGAATCCCATCAGAGGGAGGCATCGAGCCCTCGGACCCTATCAAACGGGACTGGGTCCGGCAAATCACCTGCAGGTACTTTTGGAGCGCGCCTCTGGGCCACTAGCCGACCCTTATCGAACGGGGCACGGGTGTCCACTCGGATCACCCGTTAGCAACTCATTGGAGACACCATGTTCGGCGCCCTCCGAGGGCAACATGGCGCTTTCCCCCCCTCCTCCTTGCGGAAAGGCGACGAAGGGGCGTATGAAAAAAGCCGAGTCTATCCTTGACCGTCCTCTCGCTCTGTGCAGAGGCTCGAGGGCTGCTCTCGCAAACCTGGCTCCGGCCAAACCGTTGACAGCGTCAACATACCAGCCCGAGAACTTGGAACCTGACTATGCACCCGGGCAACGACCAGTTCACATGAGGGAACAACCAGACCGGCCGAGGCATCATGAAAGGCATTAAGACCTCGAAGGAGTCAAACCACTCATCCGAGGCCTCGGGGGCTACACCCGGCGGGTGCGCTCGCGCGCACCCACCAGAACGAAATGCAACTGAGAAAGGCCGGTCCCCTTGCAAAAAAGTGCGACAAAAGCCTCCAAGCGAGTACTAACACTCCCTTCGAGGCTCGAGGGCTACTGTCGGGGACCATAATTAGGGGTACCCCCAAGACTCCTAATCTCAGCTGGTAACCCCCATCAGCACAAAGCTGCAAAGGTCTGATGGGTGCGATTCCGGTCAAGGCTCCGTCCACTCAAGGTACACGATCTCGCCTCGCCCGAGCCCAGCCTCGGGCAGGAACAGTAGATCGAGGCAGATTCACGCCTCGCCCGAGGGTCTCCTCAAGCAATGGGCGTACCTTCGACTCGCCCGAGGCCCAGCTCGGGCAGGCTTCACGGAGAAGCAACCTTGACCAGATCGCCACGCCCACCGAACGTATCGCAGGAGCATTCAATGCAAGGATCGTCTAACACCTTATCCTGACGCGCGCTCCTCAGTCGACAAAGCCAAAGTGACCGCAGTCACTTCGCCACTCCACTGACCGACCTGACAGGAAAATAGCGTCGCCTGCCCTGCTCCGACTGCTGTGCCACTCGCCAGAGTGAGGCCGACAGCAGCTAAGTCCAGCCTCGGGCGCCATAGGAAGCTCCGCCTTGCCCTACCCCATGGTCGGACTCAACCTCGACACTGGAAGACGGTCTCCGCCTCGCCTGACCCCAGGGCTCGGACTCCACCTCGACCTTGGAAGACGGTCTCCGCCTCGCCCAACCCCAGGGCTCGGACTGCACCTCGACCTCGGAAGACGGTCTCCACCTCGCCCGACCCCAGGGCTCAGACTCAACCTCGACTCCGGAAGACGGTCTCCGCCTCGCCCGACCTTAGGGCTCGGACTCAACCTCGACCTCGGACGACGGACTCCGCCTCGCCCGACCCTAGGGTTCAGACTCAACCTTGACCTCGGACAACGGTCTCTGCCTCACCCGACCCTAGGGCTCGAACTCAGCCTCGACCTCGGATGATGGACTCCACCTCGCCCGACCCCAGGGCTCGGACTCAGCCTCGACTTCGGAAGACGGTCTCCGCCTCGCCCGAGCCTAGGGCTCGGACTCAGCCTCGACCTCGGAGGAGTCACCCGCCTCGCCCGACCTCGGGCTTGGACCGACCACGTCGCAGGGGAGGCCATCATTACCCTACCCCTAGCTAGCTCAGGCTATGGGAAACAAGACCGGCATCCCATCTGGCTCGCCCCGGTAAAACAAGTATTGATGGCACCCCGCGTGCTCCATGACGACGGCGATTCTCAGCTCCCTACGGAAGCAAGGAGACGTCAGCAAGGATCCGACAGCCCTGACAGTTGTACTTCCACAGGGCTCAAGCGCTCCTCCGACGGCCACGACATCACATGAACAGGGCAGCAACACCTCTCCGACAACCACGACGGCATGTACATAGGACTCTGGCTCCCCTTTGCTAGACACGTTAGCACATTGCTACACCCCCCATTGTACACCTGGGCCCTCTCCTTACATTTATAAAAGGAAGGTCCAGGGCTCTCGTACGAGAAGGTGGTCACGCGGGAGAACGGGCTGGCGGACAGTCTCACTCTCTCTCTCCCTCGCGAACGCTTGTAACCCCCTACTGCAAGCGCATCCACCCTGGGCGCAGGACAACACGAGGCCGCGGTTTCCCCTTACTGTTTTCCCCCCTTATGTTCCGTCTCGCGCCGACCCATCTGGGCTAGGACACGCAGCGACAATTTACTCGTCGGTCCAGGGACCCCCCGGGGTCGAAACGTCGACAAGCGGCTTCGTAGGTTAGTGATAGGGTTTAAACCTAGTCTGCACAACACTTTGAGTAAAGAGAACAACACATCTAATAAAACTATAAATACACATCTAGATAGATTATCTTGTTACATATATTTTGATTAAGTAGTCTCTACTATACTTAAAGCACCAGTTTCAACGATCGTCCTGCGTCACCTTTTTACAAAAAAGTCTCTGCATTTTTTTTCAAATCAACTTAACGTAAAATATTAAAACCTTTTTTACAAAACGTCTCTGCATTTCTTCCAAATCAACTTAACATAAAATATTAAAAAACAGTGCAGAATGTGGGGTTTGAACCCACACCCTAATAATGGAAGAAGGGTGGAAGACACTGTGCGAAGCTGTTTAACTAGTAGAATATCATGCTCGGATGTATATAATATTGAATATAAATTGTACCTATGTATATATGATTTTTTGTAAAATAAAAAAATAATCGTGCCGGGTCGGGCCAGCACTACGGGCCGAGGCTACGGCCCAAGCACCGCACGACGCTCGTGCTGGGTTGACCCAGACACTATTAAATGGGTCGTGCCTCGGACCGGCTTGCTAGACACGGTTCACTTGGCCATCTATACCTCCGCACGATAACGATGGTCCTCGCCTCCGTTGCCACCACCTCGTTCGTCATTCTACTTCTTTTCTCTCTCCCGTCATGCCTCCACCTCCGCGCCACCCATTCTCAGCAGAGGGCGTAGGAGCAAGCACATCCTCCCAATATTCGTCTGACATCAGCCTCGACATCGACTCGTGGAGTGGCTATTGCACGTCCACAAGGACGTTTCACATCATGCGCGCACCATCATTTTCGCCGTCGTCGGACATCCCGTTCGTCTTCCCGGCCTTTTGCCATGTTCTTCATTGCCAACCTGCTGCCCCCGCCCACGGTTGCAGCCGCGAGCCGATCGACGCTCGTCGACGTTGGTACGGGGCGAGTCGGTCATGCTCCTGGCCTTTCTTCGTGCGTGCCGTCGAGGAGGACATGGTGTGCCTGCCATGCTTAGGTTATCTTAGCGATGGGGAGTCCATGTCTGAGGTATTGGACAACTAAAGCCCGTAGCATGGCAGCAATTGACATATGCTATGGAGTTGGTGGTGGTCTTGTGTCGCTTCGGCGGGTCCAGGCTAGGAAGACACTCGCATTCTCTCGCCCTTCTCGGACTGATGCCTAGTGCGGGTGTCTCTCGGTTTGGAGCTGCTCCGACTGGGCTTCTTTCTCCACTTGCGTGCTCTCTCCATATATATCTAGCGGTATACTACCTATGTCGCCTCCAGATGCCCAGGTCTTCGTCGTGTCCTTCTCTGACAACAAATAGTATGCCTGCCTCTTTCCTTCCCATCTTGCTCTACGAAACCTTAGAAGTGGGGGAGGCGAGGGATGGAGGTCTTTGATTTGCTGCCTAGGGTACCCGTCGGGCTGGAAACGAGCTGAGGTCGGCTCGGCTCGGCTCGGTGCAGCTCGGTGGCTGACCGAGCTCGGCTCGGCTCGGCTCGCGAGCCACACCCTGATATATATAATTGCATTATATAGTGAATTATTAGTATATAAATATAAAATATATAGATATCATTCATCATTATGAGTAATCTAAATTATTAATTGTCATATATCTATCATGAAACGCTAAGGAACAAACTGACTATCTATAAAATTAGCCAATATCCATCATTATTCTACATATTAAGTAATTTGGCAAAGCTCGCGAGCCGGCTCGTGAGCCGGAACGAGCCGACTCGGCTCGGCTCGCAACCACAACGAGCTCAAAAGACTGGCTCGACTCGGCTCGGCTCGAGGCTCGCAAGCCGCTCCGAGCCGAGCCGAGCCGAGCCGCTCTAAGCTCGAGCCGGCTCACGAGCCTCGAGCTTTTCCAGCCCTAGTGTCGGCGTTTCGATCCCAGTGGTCCCTGGACCGACGAGTAAATTGTCGCTGCGTGTCCCAGCCCAGATGGGTCGGCGCGAGACGGAACACAAGGGGGGAAACAGTAAGGGGAAACCGCGGCCTTCGTGTTGTCCTGCGCCCAGGGCGGATGCGCTTGCAGTAGGGGGTTACAAGCGTTCGCGTGGGAGAGAGAGAGAGAGGGCGCGAGCCTTGTGCGTCGGCCCGTTCTCCCGCGCGGCCACCCTCCCGTACGAGAGCCCTGGACCTTCCTTTTATAGATGTAAGGAGAGGGCCTAGGTGTACAATGGGGGGTGTAGCAATGTGCTAACGTGTCTAGCAAAGGGGAGCTAGAGCCCTATGTACATGCCGTCGTGGCTGTCGGAGAGGTTTTGGCGCCCTGTTCATGTGATGTCGTGGCCGTCGGAGGAGCGCTTGAGCCCCGTGGAAGTACAGCTGTCGGGGCTATTGGATCCTTGCTGACGTCTCCTTGCTTCCGTAAGGGGCTGAGAGCCGCCGTCGTCATGGAGCATGTGGGGTGCCATCATTACTTGTTTACCGGGGCGAGCCAGATGGGACGTCGGTCTTGTTCCCCGTAGCCTGAGCTAGCTAGGGGTAGGGTAATGATGGCCCCCCATGTGATGTGGTTGGTCCGAGCTGTGGCGGAACTGTCCGAATTATTCCAACTTAAGTGCCCAAGCCCTGCCTTAGAGGCTAGACCACACTTAAATGGGAATAACCCGTCAACTCCTCGGATCTAGTCCGACACGGCCACTGACAGGATCAAGTACCACAGTCTCACTCGATGGTGAGTCACAGAGCAAATACAATAAAGCATAAAACCATACATGAAAGAGTATTGAATTATTACATCACCATTGTCATCATCGGAGTTTTCGCAAAAGTAACCATCATTGTTTTTGGAGTGCAGCGGAAAATAAACTAACGATAAATAACTGGGAGGATGGGGAAGCCTGTCCCATCACTCCTCATGCTCCTCCTCAGCCGAGGCAGGGTCCCACTCGACAGTCCAACCCGGTGGCAGGGTGGATGGCCAAGTCACTCCAGCAACCATGTCCTCCAGAGAACCTGTAAAAAATTATGCCACAAGCAAGGCTGAGTATACTAATACTCAGCTAGACTTACCCGGTGTGAGGAGTCTATACTCCTCTACCTCTAGACATGCAGCTGTTTGGCTGTGGGGTTTGGTTGCCAAAAGCACTAGCTGAGTTTCTAAATCAAGATTTTAACTTAGTCAAGATTAAGTGTGACTCTCTTAAGGCTAAAAGTGTACTATCTATTCATACATAGTAGCAAGCATTATTAGCAATCAACAGTTTGTATCATCTCAACCAGTTCCACTTGTTACTCAATGTAGCAGCATGGATCAAGCAGTCTCATTGGCTGCGAGAAGCAGACGATTCGAATCGAGTTTTATCCTTGCAAGGTAAACCTAAACACACGACATGTAGGGGCACTCCGTCCCCACACACATCAACCGTCCCCATCGATTCCCCGTCAGCAGATCAGGGCTCACCGCCTTGGCGTACAATGCCTCACTGA
Source organism: Zea luxurians (assembly GCA_029449295.1). Lineage (NCBI taxonomy): Eukaryota > Viridiplantae > Streptophyta > Magnoliopsida > Poales > Poaceae > Zea > Zea luxurians. Next base: position 9,336,758 of record JAOPSE010000041.1, on the reverse strand, counting down.
CCCCGACTGGCCGTCGTGCAGTGACCGCACTTGTACCCACCATAACCGGAATGGGAGACTACGTCTCAGGTCGCGTGAGGAGGTATGTCCACTGCCAGGTTCACTCAGGTACTAGGCTTACCGATTTACCATATTTCTCGGTATGTGTTTAGTACGTTCAAACGCTTGACTCACGGTACCACACCTTAATCCTTAATCAACTTTTTATCCCGTGAACAACCAATCCCCATGGATTGTTGTCCACAACCAACATCAGTATGATAGGAAAGTGGATACAACCAATTCCTGATTTCGCGCGAGTGCTAGAAAAATCACTCGACTTCTACCGAGATCCTACTTAATAAAGCAGCTACTCGACTTAGCATACTAGTATTCATCTCAATAGGATTCCTGAGATCATGCAACTAGGGTTTCGAACAATTCCTACACCTAAGTGCACAATCAATCCTACAATCATTAAGTGAAGTAAAATAGCATAATTAACAGGTTATGCATAAAACCGGGGCTTGCCTTCCAAAGCAGTGGCAGGCAGGTCCTCTGGTGCAGGCTCTGGTGCTGGGTCTGGGGCAACCTCCTGGGCAGCTCCTTGCTCCGGCACGAGGACGTACTCTCCGTCAGCAAGATTACAGTCTATCGAAATGCAATGAACATGTATGTCATGATTATGCAAAATTTAAGAACATTAAGCTACAGAATTCAAGTTAAGAATTTAACTTAGGGCTTCTTGGTTACGAGGGTCTTCTAGTGGTATTCATAGACTTATTACTTGTTAGTTTTAGGTTTTCTCTCTAAAATACATATTGGATTTGTATTGCCTCTATAAATTTCAGTGGTCAATTATAAAGATCTTAAGGGGACATTAAGTTCCATCATCCAATTTCCCTTCTTAATTTCCACCTAGGGTTTCTAGTAGGGGTTTTGAACTATGATAGTAGTTTAAAAATTTCCAAAAATTCTGTAAAAATTACAGTGGGTGGTCACTGGCTATACTAGCTTGTTTTGAGAATTTGAGGCTTAAAGTATAAAAGCTAATCTTTAAACAAAAATAACAATGGTTAGGTAAGTGGGGCCACTTTACATTACAAGTCCTTTATTAAAGTGGTTTCTGACCTAATGGTTATTTTTGCTGGCCTCTAATAGTGATAAAAAGCTCTTGTACCAAAAATGGCAGAGAGCTACAAGGTGGTTAACTAATGGTGAATTTTCTAAACTTTGGTGCACAAGAGTGATTAGAACTAACTTGTCATTTGAAAAATATCAAACAACAGATTTCAGATTTTTCTTAAGTTCTTATTACCAACACATTAGTTATCCTAAGGTTTGGGGAGGTTTCACCTTAGGGATATTTTTGTAGGGTTTTTCTAAGTTATTCCTATTCTCTTCATTAAAAAGGTATCTTGTTTATTTTACACTACAACAGGGTATGACATATTTTTCCAGTGAACTACATTGACTAAGTATCTTAACAAAAATAGGTGTGCCCTCTGGTTCATCATTTATATCACCCTTTCTATTTTTCTTAAACTTAAGCATATTATAGAAGAAGGGGTTAAGATTATCTTAAAGTAATAGACAGAGAGGTTTAACATTTTTAACTGAGTTAGTGAGTGAATATAAACTTCTCCAAATTTTTCTAACCCTGGTTAAATAGTGCAACTATTTTTCTTGCTATTATTAAGCTTTTGGCCAAAACTGAAAATAAAACAGAACCTTGTATTTTTCTCTAGTTCATATGGGGTTTTATATTTTTCTTAGACAGGTTACATTATTTAGAGTCTGGCAAAATTGGTTTGACTAAATTTGGATGATTTAAACAAAAGTTATGCATTTTCAAAGTTGATGTCCCATTTAAAAACAGGTTTACTTAAGGTTTTCTGGAAAAACCAGTTTGCACCGAGACCCCTAAGGTTAATTTGATTCAACTCTCGCAGATCTACCCTCGGGTTACTATTCACCTGAGTCTTTGGCTTTGCACTTAACCCCCTGGGTTTCTCTCCCTCTCACCCGCGGTCCCTCCCCCAATCCAAACAGTGGCCGTAGAAAAAGAAAGGACGGCGCGGCTTACCGGCGACGAGGGAGGTCCGGCGAGGTGGTCAGCGACACTCGGGAGGTTGCGGCGGTCACGTCGATGTGCGGGTCGCCGCTGGAGGTGGTCGGAGCTGCTTGGTCCACGTGCGCAGGCGGGCGAGCTCGTCGGCGGCGTGCGCTCCGGCCTATCCACGGCGGTATGGTTCAATCCAGGGGTACGAAGAGCATCACGGGATGACGTAGAGGCCATACACGCAAGGAATCGAGAAATGGTGGAGGGATTTACCCGGTCCACGCGCGCCGGCGGGTTCTTGAAGTCCGGCGAGCGCGATTCGGCCACTCCGGTGATGCAGGCTCTCGGTTCAAGCTTGAGCAAGGCTCACGGCTTCACCAGGAAGCTAACTGAAGGCTGGGATCGAACGGAGGGAGGCTGGAGAGGGGTTGGCCACGACGGTGGTCTTCGGCCGGCACTGGCGGGCCGCGGGGAGGTCGCCGGAGGCGAGGGCTGGCCTGGGCGAGTCCGGTGAGGTACGTAGGAGGCACTGGGGGAAACAACCGAGCGCTGGGGTGGGTTTTATAGGCGTGGACGCGGCCGAGGCGCCGGCTTGGCCCGGGTGCGGCGCGGGGCGCGCGCGGGCGTGCTCTGGCGCGGCAGAACACGTCGAACACGTGGCGGTTGGTTTCTTCCAGTGTTCAAACGTCGACAGAGGTCGCAAACGTGCGAATCTTTGCAAAGGTTCGGCGCAGACCTCTTCCTGGCACCTAGGGCTATCACTCAACTGTGAGGAGTCGGGGCAGATACGGCCTAGGGAGGGAGATCTTTGAATGCCAAAACAGGTGTGTCACACTGGGCACTTCGCGACAAAAGCCATGCCATGGCATGTCAAACGTCCGAGTCTCGGGCTCAACTTTTTCCAGTGGGTGCCCCAGGTTGTATGCCACGTTTTTGGTATAGATCACAAGTGGATTTGATGCCATCTTCAAGGTGAACACGGCTGATCCTTAAACTAGGGTCAAAAATGGACTTAGAGAGGAATGGGGAGCTCTAGCTCTCTCTCCACTTGGAGATTTGAAATGGGGTTTCTCCAGGGGCCTTTTTGCAATAATTCCTTCCCCTAAATGCTGGTTACAAGTCACTTAAGGTTTGGGTAAAAGTTACACATGTTTTACCCACTTGATCACTCTCTTTCCCCCCTTACTTAGGGTTTAGGAAGGTATGGCTTTGAAGAAATCTAGGGTTCTTCCCCCCCTATTATCCAAGATAGTAAATGTACAAGGACTTAGGGTAAAGTTTCTCATGTCATGTGCAACTTAATCATAACATGAGCCCCAAGGTTCTTATGTGCTGCCCTAAGCCTTTATCTTATGTGATCACAGCTTCTAGTGCCAAAGTGGCTCTAGCCAGGGTAACACCTGGGTGTTACAACCCTCCCCCCTTAAAGGAATCTCGTCCCGAGATTTAGGTAGAGTTCCTTGGAGGGGTGCTTGAGGGGGTGATGGTGGTGTCTCTCCTTTACCCAAGTCTCTCTTGTTAACTGCTCTTCGAATGTCATCCTCTTTGCAACTTCAGAAGGAAGCCCTTCTTAAGTTGTATCCATAACTTAGACTATCCTTGTTATCTAAGTTTTTCTGATAATTGTATTCAAAGGGCAGGTGGGGGGTGGGGTTTTGGGGTTACGTACCGGCTCCTTTGGGTAGAAAGTCGGGGAAGCGAGAGCGTAGAAAATCCTCCGTCTCCCATGTAGCTTCTTCTGTTGAATGATGACTCCACTGAACCTTATACATTCTGATCGACCTTGCCCGAGTTGATCTTTCCTTCTGATCCAATACCTTGACGGGGTACTCCTGGTAGGACAAGTCTGGTTCTATCTCAATATCTGGTTCTGGTAGCACTTCAGTGGGTAGACGAACACATTTTCGCAGCTGAGATACATGGAACACATTATGGACTGCGGACATATGGGAAGGTAATTCCAATTGGTAGGCTACGGGTCCACAACTTTTCTTGATCTTATAAGGTCCAATGTAGCGAGGGGCCAACTTGCCCTTGATCCCGAATCTCTGGATACCCTTGGCTGGTGATACCTTAAGATAGACATGATCTCCCACCTCAAACTGCAGTGGCTTCCGTCTCTGGTCATGATAGCTCTTTTGCCTGGCCTGAGCAGCTTCCAAGTTCTTCCTGATGACCCTAACCTTTTCCTCCGCTTCAATTACCAAATCTGGCCCAAAAATCTCCCTTTCCCCTGCTTGAGACCAATTTAGCGGGGTTCTGCATCTTCTCCCATATAAGGCCTCAAAAGGTGCCATCTTCAGACTGGACTGATAACTGTTATTATAAGAGAATTCTGCCAACGAGAGACACTTATCCCAATCCTTTCCATAATGTAATGCACATGCCCGCAACATGCCTTCCAATATCTGATTCACTCTTTCTGTCTGGCCATCAGTTTGAGGGTGATATGCGGAGCTTCGGATTACGTGGGTCCCAAGTGATTCCTGTAATTGCTCCCAAAATCGTGCTACAAAAGGTGCTCCTCGGTCAGAGACTATGGTCCTTGGTATCCCATGCAGACGAACTATCTGGTCGATGTAAATTTCCGCATACTTCTCCGTCCGGTGGGTAGTGTGCACTGGTAAGAAATGAGCCGTCTTGGTCAATCTGTCCACAATAACCCATATAGAATCATGGTGCCTGGAGGTATTGGGCAATCCCACTATGAAGTCCATACAAACATCCTCCCATTTCCAAGATGGTATGGGAAGGGGTTGCAAAGGGCCTGCTGCTTTCAAATGACTGGCTTTTACCCTCTGGCAAGTATCACACTCTGAGACGTACTTGGCAATTTCCCTCTTCATCCTGGTCCACCAATACAGAGGCCTGAGATCATGGTACATCTTGTTGCTACCAGGGTGCATGGAGAACTTAGAAAGGTGAGCTTCATCTAATATCTTCTTTCTGAGCTCTGGATTCTTGGGAACAACCAATCGATCTTCAAACCATAAAATTCCCTTGCTGTCCTGGCGGAAACACTTGTATTTCTCGGCCTTCAGCTTGATCATTTCTTTAATAACCTGAACTCCCTTATCCCCAAACTGTGCCTGAGCTATTTGTTCTTGCAATGTGGGCTCTACTGCAATATATCTCAATTCACCGGAAGGAACAACTTCCAGATTCAGCTTGCACAACTCATCACACAAGGTGGTGATTCTTGCATCCATGCTCATGCAATTACATTGGGCCTTTCTGCTCAAGGCATCTGCCACAACATTAGCTTTGCCAGGATGGTAATGCACCTCCAAATCATAGTCCTTAATTAATTCCAACCATCTTCTCTGCCTCATGTTCAGATCTGCCTGAGTGAAAATGTACTTGAGGCTCTCGTGATCAGTGTAAATGTTACAGTGAGCTCCCATCAAGTAGTGTCTCCATATCTTGAGGGCATGAACTACTGCTGCCAACTCCAGATCATGTGTCGGGTAGTTCTGCTCATGGGGTCTGAGGGCTCGGGAAGCATAAGCAATTACTCTGTTCTCTTGCATCAAAACACAACCCAATCCGGTACCGGAAGCATCACAATAAACCTCAAATGGCTTGGTGTTGTCGGGTTGAGCTAGCACTGGGGCTGTTGTCAAGTGTTGCCTCAGGGTATGAAAAGCATCTTCACACTTTTGGCTCCACTCAAATTTGGCTCCCTTCTTCAATAGTTCAGTCATTGGCTTGGCAATTCTAGAGAAATCCGGAATGAATCGTCGGTAATATCCTGCCAATCCCAGAAAACTCCTAATCTGCTTTACTGTAGTCGGGGGTTTCCAGTCCATCACTTCTTGCACCTTCTCAGGATCAACTGATATCCCATCCTGAGAAATTGTGTGACCCAAGAATTTTATTTCTTTCAGCCAGAACTCACACTTGGACAACTTAGCATATAACTGATGGTCGCGAAGTCTCTGAAGCACAATATGTAGATGCTCCGTGTGTTCATCTTCATTCTTGGAATAAACCAGAATGTCATCAATGAAGACAACCACAAACTTGTCCAGCTCTGGCATAAATACTGAGTTCATCAAGTACATGAAATGAGCCGAGGCATTGGTTAGCCCAAAAGACATCACCAGAAACTCATAGAGTCCATATCTGGTAGAGAAAGCCGTCTTGGGAATGTCACTGGCGCGGATCTTGATCTGATGGTAGCCCGAGCGAAGGTCTATCTTGGAGAATACCTTGGCTCCCACCAATTGATCAAACAGAACATCAATGCGGGGTAACGGGTACTTGTTCTTGATAGTCACCGCATTGAGAGGGCGGTAATCAACACACATCCTCAAGCTCTCATCCTTCTTCTTCACGAACAAGGCGGGACATCCCCATGGTGAAGTGCTTGGACGAATGAATCCCTTGTCTAGCAACTCTTGCAATTGTTTCTTCAGTTCTGCCAACTCTGCGGGAGGCATCCTATAAGGTCTCTTGGAGATAGGAGCAGTCCCGGGTTGCAATTCAATGGCAAACTCAATGTCTCGGTCAGGTGGCATCCCTGGCAATTCATCCGGGAAAACATCGGGGTAGTCGCAGACCACTGGGATCTGCCTTACTGGAGACTCTGCCATAACAAAGGCACAAGACTGGGCATCACCCTGGTTGGGTAAATACAAAACAGTCTCGCCATAAGCAGGAGAATGAATTTCAACGGCTCTGGCTGCAATATCCAATATTGCCTGATGTTTGGCCAACCAATCAGTTCCCAAGATGATATCCACACTATCCAGTCCCAAAATAAGAAGGTCAGTTTTAACTATCAAACTACCAAACTTTATGGGCACATGCCTGCTAATTTGATTTGTGGCAATCCTGCCTCCTGGGGTTGAAATGGTAATAGCCCCGTGGGTGTGGCAAAAAGGCAACTGGCACTTGACACTAAATTTGGCACTGACAAAACTATGCGATGCACCAGAATCAAAAAGAATAGCAGCAGGAAAATTTAAAACTGTAAAGATACCAGTCATGACGGGTGCTCCCTCTGGTACGTCAGCCATTGTAGTGAAGTTCAGCTTGCCCTGCCTCACTTGCACTTTCTGCCTCTTCCCCTGGTTCTGGTTGATATTTTGCCCCTGCCTCTGCTGATTCTTGGGGCAATTCTTGGCATAGTGCCCAGTACTGCCACAAGTGAAACACCGGTTATCATTAGCCTGGCGGTACTGTTGCTGCTGGTTGTTCCTCTGAACTGGGAATTGGGCACGGTTGGGTGCCTGCTGCTGTTGCTGCTGCTGCTGCTGTGGTGGCCTGATCACCCACCTTCCCTGCTGCTGCTGGGGTCCCCTGCTCTGGGAGTCGGACACAATCCTGAAGCGCTGGGGCTGTGACGAGGGTTCGGCCACAGGGGTCTTCCTCTTCTTCTCCGCCTGCCGAGCCAAGATGCAGTCTTCCTGGGAGATGGCCATGTTGACCAACTCATTGTAACTATGGGCCCGGACGGTGTTGAGACGGTCACGGAGCTTGGTGTTGAGCCCTCTCCTGAACCTGTCTCGCTTCTTCTCATCCGTATCTGCATGGTATCCGGCATACTGACACAGATCGTTGAAGGCCTGGGCATATTGTAACACTGTCCTGCTGCCCTGAGTAAGTGCCAGAAACTCGTTGAGCTTCCGGTCCATGATGCCAGCGGGAATATGATGCCCTCTGAAAGCGGCCTTGAACTCCCTCCACTCCACCTCTCTGCCATCCGGCTGCATAGCCAGAAAATGGTCCCACCAAGTCCTTGCGGGTCCGCGAAGCTGCTGTGTGGCGAACCTGACCTTGGTGACCTCCGAGCAAGCCCCATGGAGCAATGGGAACTTGGATTCTACCACCCTTAACCACACATCTGCATCCAGTGGGTCCTCCGACCTGGTAAACAATGGCGGCTGGGTGCTGAGAAACTCCTGGTAAGTAGCAGCGACGGGGTGACGCTGATGGTCTCCACCATACTGCTGAGGGGGTGGCTGCCGCTGAGCTAGCTGCCTCAGAATCTCATTCTGCTGGGCCATGAGCTCCTGCAGAGTGGGAGGCGGTGGCGGTGGAGGAACGCGCTCATTCTGGCCACGACGCTGCCTCCCAGCCATCTGAAAAAGTCACATGGTTGCTTAATAACACATCTCCAAGCTTAAGGTTCGAACATGGTAGGGGAGTCAAAGTAATTGATAGATTTCAAATAAAACAAATGAAAACGTGATCCTTCCATCCGAATTTAAATTACCATCAGTCATCCCTAAACATCCCAAAGAGTTTTTACTACTGGTTACATCAAGGAATCAAAAGACTCAACTCTACCTAGCCTAGTACCCTAAGGGTGCAAAAGCTAAGCTAGCGGCGAGGAGTCCAACTATCATCAATCTCTAGCATTAGTCTGGCCTCTACTGAGCGAACGAGGCGACGCTAGACTCGGGGGAAGGTGGTCTCCCTGAGCCAGCGGTGTCTACACTGGAGGCAGACTCGTCTCCTCCCTCGATGTCGACGTCCTCGTCAGCCTCCGCATCATGGATCTCTTGGTGATGCATGTCCAGATGCGCATTAGCCTCTGCTAACTGCTGCTGAGTGTTGAGGAGCTGATCCTCGAGGACCTCTATGGTATTCTCCCTGGTACCCACCAGCTCTTCCAACTCATGAGCCTCGTCAGTCAGCTGCTCCACCTGTAAATCCTTCTCCACCAGCTCCTGGGATAAATCCACCACGAGCTCCTCCCGGTTATCCAGGGTGATCTTGGTGTCCTCCAGCAATGCCATCAGGTGGGACATGGCCTCCCCACGCATCACTTGCAGACGATACAGAGCGTTCATGCACCGTACCGACAAGTGTGCCGTGTGGCCTGGGTAGAGAGCCCAGATGTCCTTGGCATGCTCCACCCGGTCCTTCCACATCGGGTCGTCCTCCTTCTCCGCAGGGAACAGCCCAATGGGGTGAGTAGCCAATTCCAAGGGGTGAAATCCACAGAAGGTGGTCAGTCCATGCAGAGCGATAGCCTCAATAGTGTCCTCAGCCCGGTATCCATAGGACTCGGAGTCCAGTGAACGCCAGCCTGGTTGCAAGGGATGAGGCTCCAAGGTCATCCTCACCCTGCAGCGAGGTACCCGGTGCTTTTCAAATAGCTGCACCGCGTACTGAGGGGGTGTCGAATATCCTGCCCCCTGAAGCACCTCCCACAAGATGCGGGGAAAACCCTCTCGTGCAAGTCCGTCAGTGTGGGTCAGTGCATCTCCATCCTCAGAGGATCCGTGGGAAGTCATCTGTGCACGGTTAAGCGTAAGTAAAGAAAAAGAAGTAAAAAGAACAGGGAAAACAAAACTCAACCTGCCTCTGGTTAAAAGAAAAAGATAGTGAGGACCTAGTTGGCTGCTATTTCACTTTTAAGTCTTTTTATTTAGTCAATTATTTACTTAATTAAGAATGCATGCATGCACGTCCTGAACGACCTCACAAGAGAATGAAAGGAATAGGAAAGACTCCCATCCTGTAAAAGTGGCCTGTAGGGCCTAGTCACTTAGCCACCTAACTACCCTTCTATCATCCTAAGGCTTCACGTCCTAGGTCTATCCTGCTTGCCCTACTATCTATCCAACATTGTTTCTATCCAGTTTTACTTTTCGAAAAGGGATGGTATTTAGGATTTATTGATTCCTCTGTGGTGGTACAAGCTCCGATACCAGCTGTGGCGGAACTGTCCGAATTATTCCAACTTAAGTGCCCAAGCCCTGCCTTAGAGGCTAGACCACACTTAAATGGGAATAACCCGTCAACTCCTCGGATCTAGTCCGACACGGCCACTGACAGGATCAAGTACCACAGTCTCACTCGATGGTGAGTCACAGAGCAAATACAATAAAGCATAAAACCATACATGAAAGAGTATTGAATTATTACATCACCATTGTCATCATCGGAGTTTTCGCAAAAGTAACCATCATTGTTTTTGGAGTGCAGCGGAAAATAAACTAACGATAAATAACTGGGAGGATGGGGAAGCCTGTCCCATCACTCCTCATGCTCCTCCTCAGCCGAGGCAGGGTCCCACTCGACAGTCCAACCCGGTGGCAGGGTGGATGGCCAAGTCACTCCAGCAACCATGTCCTCCAGAGAACCTGTAAAAAATTATGCCACAAGCAAGGCTGAGTATACTAATACTCAGCTAGACTTACCCGGTGTGAGGAGTCTATACTCCTCTACCTCTAGACATGCAGCTGTTTGGCTGTGGGGTTTGGTTGCCAAAAGCACTAGCTGAGTTTCTAAATCAAGATTTTAACTTAGTCAAGATTAAGTGTGACTCTCTTAAGGCTAAAAGTGTACTATCTATTCATACATAGTAGCAAGCATTATTAGCAATCAACAGTTTGTATCATCTCAACCAGTTCCACTTGTTACTCAATGTAGCAGCATGGATCAAGCAGTCTCATTGGCTGCGAGAAGCAGACGATTCGAATCGAGTTTTATCCTTGCAAGGTAAACCTAAACACACGACATGTAGGGGCACTCCGTCCCCACACACATCAACCGTCCCCATCGATTCCCCGTCAGCAGATCAGGGCTCACCGCCTTGGCGTACAATGCCTCACTGACCCCGACTGGCCGTCGTGCAGTGACCGCACTTGTACCCACCATAACCGGAATGGGAGACTACGTCTCAGGTCGCGTGAGGAGGTATGTCCACTGCCAGGTTCACTCAGGTACTAGGCTTACCGATTTACCATATTTCTCGGTATGTGTTTAGTACGTTCAAACGCTTGACTCACGGTACCACACCTTAATCCTTAATCAACTTTTTATCCCGTGAACAACCAATCCCCATGGATTGTTGTCCACAACCAACATCAGTATGATAGGAAAGTGGATACAACCAATTCCTGATTTCGCGCGAGTGCTAGAAAAATCACTCGACTTCTACCGAGATCCTACTTAATAAAGCAGCTACTCGACTTAGCATACTAGTATTCATCTCAATAGGATTCCTGAGATCATGCAACTAGGGTTTCGAACAATTCCTACACCTAAGTGCACAATCAATCCTACAATCATTAAGTGAAGTAAAATAGCATAATTAACAGGTTATGCATAAAACCGGGGCTTGCCTTCCAAAGCAGTGGCAGGCAGGTCCTCTGGTGCAGGCTCTGGTGCTGGGTCTGGGGCAACCTCCTGGGCAGCTCCTTGCTCCGGCACGAGGACGTACTCTCCGTCAGCAAGATTACAGTCTATCGAAATGCAATGAACATGTATGTCATGATTATGCAAAATTTAAGAACATTAAGCTACAGAATTCAAGTTAAGAATTTAACTTAGGGCTTCTTGGTTACGAGGGTCTTCTAGTGGTATTCATAGACTTATTACTTGTTAGTTTTAGGTTTTCTCTCTAAAATACATATTGGATTTGTATTGCCTCTATAAATTTCAGTGGTCAATTATAAAGATCTTAAGGGGACATTAAGTTCCATCATCCAATTTCCCTTCTTAATTTCCACCTAGGGTTTCTAGTAGGGGTTTTGAACTATGATAGTAGTTTAAAAATTTCCAAAAATTCTGTAAAAATTACAGTGGGTGGTCACTGGCTATACTAGCTTGTTTTGAGAATTTGAGGCTTAAAGTATAAAAGCTAATCTTTAAACAAAAATAACAATGGTTAGGTAAGTGGGGCCACTTTACATTACAAGTCCTTTATTAAAGTGGTTTCTGACCTAATGGTTATTTTTGCTGGCCTCTAATAGTGATAAAAAGCTCTTGTACCAAAAATGGCAGAGAGCTACAAGGTGGTTAACTAATGGTGAATTTTCTAAACTTTGGTGCACAAGAGTGATTAGAACTAACTTGTCATTTGAAAAATATCAAACAACAGATTTCAGATTTTTCTTAAGTTCTTATTACCAACACATTAGTTATCCTAAGGTTTGGGGAGGTTTCACCTTAGGGATATTTTTGTAGGGTTTTTCTAAGTTATTCCTATTCTCTTCATTAAAAAGGTATCTTGTTTATTTTACACTACAACAGGGTATGACATATTTTTCCAGTGAACTACATTGACTAAGTATCTTAACAAAAATAGGTGTGCCCTCTGGTTCATCATTTATATCACCCTTTCTATTTTTCTTAAACTTAAGCATATTATAGAAGAAGGGGTTAAGATTATCTTAAAGTAATAGACAGAGAGGTTTAACATTTTTAACTGAGTTAGTGAGTGAATATAAACTTCTCCAAATTTTTCTAACCCTGGTTAAATAGTGCAACTATTTTTCTTGCTATTATTAAGCTTTTGGCCAAAACTGAAAATAAAACAGAACCTTGTATTTTTCTCTAGTTCATATGGGGTTTTATATTTTTCTTAGACAGGTTACATTATTTAGAGTCTGGCAAAATTGGTTTGACTAAATTTGGATGATTTAAACAAAAGTTATGCATTTTCAAAGTTGATGTCCCATTTAAAAACAGGTTTACTTAAGGTTTTCTGGAAAAAACCAGTTTGCACCGAGACCCCTAAGGTTAATTTGATTCAACTCTCGCAGATCTACCCTCGGGTTACTATTCACCTGAGTCTTTGGCTTTGCACTTAACCCCCTGGGTTTCTCTCCCTCTCACCCGCGGTCCCTCCCCCAATCCAAACAGTGGCCGTAGAAAAAGAAAGGACGGCGCGGCTTACCGGCGACGAGGGAGGTCCGGCGAGGTGGTCAGCGACACTCGGGAGGTTGCGGCGGTCACGTCGATGTGCGGGTCGCCGCTGGAGGTGGTCGGAGCTGCTTGGTCCACGTGCGCAGGCGGGCGAGCTCGTCGGCGGCGTGCGCTCCGGCCTATCCACGGCGGTATGGTTCAATCCAGGGGTACGAAGAGCATCACGGGATGACGTAGAGGCCATACACGCAAGGAATCGAGAAATGGTGGAGGGATTTACCCGGTCCACGCGCGCCGGCGGGTTCTTGAAGTCCGGCGAGCGCGATTCGGCCACTCCGGTGATGCAGGCTCTCGGTTCAAGCTTGAGCAAGGCTCACGGCTTCACCAGGAAGCTAACTGAAGGCTGGGATCGAACGGAGGGAGGCTGGAGAGGGGTTGGCCACGACGGTGGTCTTCGGCCGGCACTGGCGGGCCGCGGGGAGGTCGCCGGAGGCGAGGGCTGGCCTGGGCGAGTCCGGTGAGGTACGTAGGAGGCACTGGGGGAAACAACCGAGCGCTGGGGTGGGTTTTATAGGCGTGGACGCGGCCGAGGCGCCGGCTTGGCCCGGGTGCGGCGCGGGGCGCGCGCGGGCGTGCTCTGGCGCGGCAGAACACGTCGAACACGTGGCGGTTGGTTTCTTCCAGTGTTCAAACGTCGACAGAGGTCGCAAACGTGCGAATCTTTGCAAAGGTTCGGCGCAGACCTCTTCCTGGCACCTAGGGCTATCACTCAACTGTGAGGAGTCGGGGCAGATACGGCCTAGGGAGGGAGATCTTTGAATGCCAAAACAGGTGTGTCACACTGGGCACTTCGCGACAAAAGCCATGCCATGGCATGTCAAACGTCCGAGTCTCGGGCTCAACTTTTTCCAGTGGGTGCCCCAGGTTGTATGCCACGTTTTTGGTATAGATCACAAGTGGATTTGATGCCATCTTCAAGGTGAACACGGCTGATCCTTAAACTAGGGTCAAAAATGGACTTAGAGAGGAATGGGGAGCTCTAGCTCTCTCTCCACTTGGAGATTTGAAATGGGGTTTCTCCAGGGGCCTTTTTGCAATAATTCCTTCCCCTAAATGCTGGTTACAAGTCACTTAAGGTTTGGGTAAAAGTTACACATGTTTTACCCACTTGATCACTCTCTTTCCCCCCTTACTTAGGGTTTAGGAAGGTATGGCTTTGAAGAAATCTAGGGTTCTTCCCCCCCTATTATCCAAGATAGTAAATGTACAAGGACTTAGGGTAAAGTTTCTCATGTCATGTGCAACTTAATCATAACATGAGCCCCAAGGTTCTTATGTGCTGCCCTAAGCCTTTATCTTATGTGATCACAGCTTCTAGTGCCAAAGTGGCTCTAGCCAGGGTAACACCTGGGTGTTACACGAGCCCGAGGTCGGGCGAGGCGGAGGCTCCTCCGAGGTCGAGGCTGAGTCTGGGCCTGGGGGTCGGGCGAGGCGGAGACCGTCGTCCGAGGTCGAGGTTGAGTCTGAGCCCCGGGGGTCGGGCGAGGCAGAGACCGTCGTCCGAGGTCGAGGTTGAGTCCGAGCCCCGGGGGTCGGGCGAGGCGGAGACCGTCGTCCGAGGTCGAGGTTGAGTCCGAGCCCTAGGGTCGGGCGAGGCGGAGACCGCCTTCCGGAGTCGAGGCTGAGTCCGAGCCCTGGGGTCGGGCGAGGCGGAGTCCGTCTTCCGAGGTCGAGGCTGAGTCTGAGCCCTGGGGTCGGGCGAGGCGGAGACCGCCTTCCGGAGTCGAGGCTGAGTCCGAGCTCTGGGGTCGGGCGAGGCGGAGTCCATCTTCCGAGGTCGAGGCTAAGTCCGAGCCCTGGGGTCGGGCGAGGCGGAGACCGTCTTCCAAGGTCGAGGCTGAGTCCGAGCCCTGGGGTCGGGCGAGGCGGAGCTTCCTATGGTGCCTGAGGCCGGTCTTGGCGGCTGTCAGCCTCACCCTGACGGGTGGCACAACAGTCGGAGCAGCGCAGGCAGCGCTGTTTTCCTGTCAGGTCGGCCAGTGGAGGGGCGAAGTGACTGCGGTCACTTCGGCCTTGTCGACTGAGGAGCGTGCGTTAGGATAAGGTGTCAGGCGATCCTTGCATTGAATGCTCCTGCGATATGGTCGGTTGGCATAGCGATCCGGCCAAGGTTGCTTCTCCATGAAGCCTGCCTGAGCCGGGCCTCGGGCGAGTCGAAGGTGCGTCCGTTGCTTGAGGAGACCCTCGGGCGAGGCATGAATCTGCCTTGGTCTACTGTTCCTGCCCGAGGCTGGGCTCGGGCGAGACGAGATCGTGTCCCTTGAGTGGACGGAGCCTTGACCGGAATCGCGCCCATTAGGCCTTTGCAGCTTTGTGCTGATGGGGGTTACCTGCTGAGATTTAGGAGTCTTGGGGGTACCCCTAATTATGGTCCTCGACAGTAGCCCCTGAGCCTCGAAGGGAGTGTTAGTACTCGCTTGGAGGCTTTTGTCGCACTTTTTTGCAAGGGGACCGGCCTTTCTCGGTTGCATTTCGTTCCGGTGGGTGCGCGCGAGCGCACCCGCCGGGTGTAGCCCTCAAGGCCTCGGAGGAGTGGTTTGACTCCTTCTAGGTCTTAATGCCTTTCATGATTCCTCGGCTAGTCTGGTTGTTCCCTCATGCGAACTGGTCATTGCCCGGGTGCATAGTCAGGTTCCAAGTTCTCGGGCTAGTATGTTGACGCTGTCAACGGTTTGGCTGGAGCCGGGTTTGTGAGAGTAGCCCCCGAGCCTCCGCACAGAGCAGGAGGACGGTCAAGGACTGACTTGGCTTTTTTCATACTCCCCTGTGTCACCTTTCTGCAAGGAGGAGGGGGAAAGCGCCATGTTGCCCTCGGAGGGCGCTGAACATGGTGTCTCCAGTGAGTTGCTAACGGGTGATCCAAGTGGACGCCCGTGCCCCGTTAGATAAGGGTCGGCTAGTGGCCCAGAGGTGTGCTCCAAAAAGTACCTACAAGTGATTTGCCAGACCCGGTCCCGTTTGATAGGGTCCGAGGGCTTGATGCCTCCCTCTGATGGGATTCCGTTACAGAATCGCTCCTGCTGGTCCCGGAAATGTCCTAGGGTACCTCGGGAGCGTAGCCTGAGCCTCGGCCATGTATCGGACGTACCCAGAGTCATCCCTCGCTCTGCGTGCTCTAAGGCAGCTGTCGAACCCTTCGGGGGCCAGCCTACGAACCCCTAATCAGTAGTGGGCGCGGAGCCCGGGTGGCCTGAGGCAGCTGTCGAACCCTTCCGAGGGGCCAGCCTTCGAACCTCTGACCAGTAGTGGGCATGGAGCCCGAGTGCTCTGAGGCGGCTATCGAACCCTTCCGAGGGGCCTGCCTTCGAAACTCTGATCAGTAGGAGGGCTCGGGGCCCGCTTCCTTCGCGGAGAAGGATCCCTTTCGGAGTATCCCCTTTGCCGGTCCCTGTAGCAAGAGAGAGAAAGGGGAAGAGAAAAAGGGATATGAAATCGAATGACGTTGTCACACCCGGTTTCAGAAGGCAAACCGAATGCGAACTATGTACGTGCCAGGATCAGAACTCACATACACAGCGATTACATAAATGAACATCATCGCACAGTGCTCGAATAATAACATAAAAGAGTATTAACTTATTACATCACAGAGTCAGAGACATCCACATAGTCATCAACTTAACTGATAAATCAAAGTGCTAAGCAAAACGCAGTAAAGATAAGGCCTTCACAGGCAGCTGACTGGGGGTTGCCGCCAACCCACACCTAAAACTCGTCGTAGTCTTGGAACTCCTGGAAGTCTCCTTCCACGGCTTCATCTTCTCCTGAGCAGTGGTTACAATGTGGACAACCTGGTGTTTTGTGGTAAAGCAAAGATGAGTACACATCAACGTACTCAGCAAATGCCCCGTTTGGCTGAAGTGGACTAGCTTTTATGTGGGGTTAGGCTCAAGCAGTTGCTTTTAGTTGGTTAGGTATTTATTGTTAGTAGAAGCCAGATTTTATCATCAAACCCAAGTTATAGTCCCAAAAAGTACCTCCTCAGAGAGGAAATACTAGAACACATAATTAAAGTCACCACCATTAATCATCATCATTGAAGTCATCATCTGAGGTGTATCCGGAGTATCTCTAATCAAAGAGGATCCCAAGGCTGCTCTTAACCGTGAGCACGGCTGATATATCAGTTTCACTACCCTCTGCAGAGGTCGCACACTTTACCCATGAGTCATGATTCCCTTTCTACCCGGGGAGAGCTAATCCCCATTGACCACTACCTAGGTGGTCCGGCAGGGTATCACTACGTAGCTTTTACAAAGATTCCCTAGAGGTCATAGCTGCCCGTTAGGTTTCTCCAGTTTGATAAACACAGTACCTCTCCCCGCAGGAGGGTGACTAACAAAAAGCAAAACGAAAGAACCTCGGCACTCAACCTCGGCAGAGCAAGCACTGTGCCTGGACCCCATTGACGGCACGACGGCGAAGCAACTACACCTCTAGTTCCTCTAATTAATTAGCTAAGGGCATCCCATTTCACCCTCATGGTTGCACTATTATCCCGGGTGGTCTCTCAATGAATTGGTCCTTACGGAGAGGTGCTCGGGAAACAGCCCGAGTCCCCTTAAATGCCACAAGTATATCATCATATCCAGAATAAAACCATAGTATCATCATTGTATCTCATCATGTTCATTGATTAAAGTAAAGCGCTAGCATGTAGTTAACCATAGTAATCCGAAAGGTAAACAAGGATAAGGTAAATAGAAAGCTAGTAAATCCTTAGGTTGTTCATAGTATGTGGGACAGTGTATTATAAAGTAAATGGGACGTAATGGGACTGAGGACACTTGCCTTCACCAAACTGCTGCTCAGGGACTTCTTCTGCAACTTCCTCGGGAAACACAGACTGCCCGTTGTCTATGCAAAGTAATCATTCATTCTATGCACTTGGTAAATAACGAACAAAAGCAATAAACCAAACATGTGCAGCAGAGAGATCACAGGTTCACAATAGAAAAGGATTGACAATCTGGTGTTCCCTAGGTCTAGGGTAGATGACTACACAAAGTGATTCATTATCCACTAACCAGGTCTATGTCAGTGGTGGGGTTAAATCATTACATGGTGTTAAGTCCATAAACTTAAATGCCCCAACTTTTATTAAAGTCTACTATCTTTACTTTATTTCAATTAGGGTTCCAATAACATTACTTTTACACTAATGACCAACTATTAATTGGGACATAAAAACAGCAGGGAAACATTGTTTAAACAGGTAGATAAAAATGTTATGAACATTTTGCAATTTGAAGCACCTAATTTGGAGTTCATATGACAAAGTTATGAATTTTACAAGATTAGGGATTAAAAATACTCTTTAAATACTTATTCTGGATTAAATAAAAGGTCCGAGGACTTAACTGCGAACTTCCAGGGACAGCGGGTTAATTTGCAGAAAACCGGGGTTCTCTTTAAGAAGTTGTGCGGGCGAAGGGGTATCGGGCTCCTACGGCCGTTGGATCTCGGATCAACGCTCGGGATTAGATCGGCGGGCAGGCGCGCGAGCGCGCGGAGGCGCGAGCGGCTGACAGGCGGGGCCGGGCGGGCAGAGCGGGTGCGGGCGGCTGACAGGCGGGGCCGGGCGGGCAGAGCGGGCGCGGGCGGCTGACAGGCGGGGCCGGGTCGACAGGAAGGCGGGGTGTGGGGGGGGCTCTGGGTCGTCGGATTCTAGGCGGACGGCCAAGATTAGGCTCGGGCTATTTAAAAAAAGACCGTCCGATTTGAGATGGACGGCGGGGATCAGGCGGCCAGCTTCGGTCCCCTTCTCCAGCTTGCAGAGGCGGCGGCGGCCACACCCGCGGCGGGGGAGCTCGCCGGAGACAAAGGGCGCGGGGGCTCCGTGGGTCTTAGGGCGACCGGGATGGCCTAGGAGGTTGGGGAAGGCGCGGGGAACTTACTGGCGGGGCTAGGTCACGATAGGGGCACCAGAGGGGGGCGGCCCACGGCGGAATGGCTCGGCGGCGGCGCCAATCGACTCCGACGAGGAATTAAGCACAGCAGGGAGCAATAGAGGGGAAGGGAGAGGGCAGGGGAGGTTCCTTACCTCAAGGCGAACCCCAGGGACCTCTCGGTGGCAGCGAAGGCGTGGCGACGGCTCGGGTCGATGGTGGCGGACAACTGTGGCTGCACGGAGGACGGCGGGTGAGCGCGGGCAGAGGAAATCAGGGAGGGAGAGGAGAAATTGGAGCGTGTTCCGTGTTGCGGACGTCGAGGCGAAGCTCACCGTGGTAGAGGGCACGGCGGGGCTCCGACGTCGACGGGGAAACGGGCTCGGGACGGCGCCGGGTAACGGCGGAGGCGCTCTGGCGTGCACGCAGCGTGGGGGAGGTCGAAAAGGGGTTCTGCACGTGCGCAAATGAGGGAAGGCGAGGGTGAGCGAGGCTCTAGGGCTCAAGTGGCCGAGAGCGGGGCGGTTGCGAGCTTTACGCGCGACGTGGGCGCAGAGACCTCGGTGCGCGCAGCTCGGGCGGCGGTTACGCAGGGACGAGGGAGCTGACAGAGGGGGCCCGCGAGCAGAGAGAGCGAGGGAGCGGGCGCACGCGCTGGGAAAGCGGCCGCGCTGACGAGCGGGCCCACCAGGACAGAGAGAGGAAGGGGGGAGGGCGCGCGCACGCGGGATGGGCCGGTTGGGCCGAAAGGTCGAGGGGGGCAGGGGAATGGGCCACTTTTCCTTTTTTTCTTTTATTTTAGCAATTGATTTCCCTTTTCTTTTTATTTACTCCATTTGATTCAATTCCAAACATGTCACAAATTCAAATTAGCACCCTCAAGCATATGCATCAAACAAAAAGTGAAGTTTAGGGTTTAACATAATGCCACATTTCATACTCCCTTGGAGTTTAGCCCACTAGATTATAATTACACATAAAAAATAGCCACTCTTCTTCTATAGAAAAGAGAAAGAGGAGATTGGGAAAGGTGTGAAGAGAGGAGTAACACCTGAATTTGTGAATATGAGCAAAGAAATTTTATACCCCCCAAATTCAGGGTGTTACAGACGTGGCGTACCTTTTTTGACGCGGTCATCATGGAGGAGGTGAAGCGTTGCCTGCTTCGCCTGCCAAAGGTGCCGCCTGTCCTGCCACAGAGTTAATGCGACGGGACGAGTGGTTCGCGGGGCAGCCGTTGTGCGTGCGCGAGCCGTTCGAGGAATGGAACACGGGCGCGTCATCTTCACGTCGTGGGAGCGGGCTCTCCTGCTGCTCCAGGAGGAAACGTGAGCCTGCAGTAGATTTGATCGCTGCTTCCGCTCGCCTGCCGTCGCCATTACTGTCGGCCCACTTCTGGCCGTATCGACCGTCGCGCCTTCTCCCGCGGCTGACTGACCCGTGACCGATGTGCTCGGTTGGCACTGTTGGGCCATGCGCAAGGTCGTCTCGAGTCGCGGCTCCGGTTCCGCAGTCGAGAAGGTGCGGTACTAGCACAAGTGGCGGTGCAGTTTGTCGCACGTAGTAACCGGCGCGCCGGTTACATGACGTGTGGGCCTGGGCCTCCATGCTGGACGCGTCAAAGTCGAAAGGGTGCGCCCCCTTGGTGCGGTTGCATGCCACCTGCATGGTGGCCCACCCTTTCACCCGCTGGTCTGGGCGAAAGTGGAGGAGTGCTTGTAACCGCTGGGCAGTTACGCGCTCTGCGCGCGGCGGTTTGGCTTCTTCTGCCCTGGGCCAGCTTGCATGACGTGCGGGACCCAGCCCCCGTGTCGTAGGGGGAGGACCTTGGAGCGTGTTGGTGAAGACTCAGTCCGCGACGGCTGAGGACGCAAGTGGGGAGAGTCGCCTTTAAAAAGGGGGTGACCCCCTTGGATGGCAGCCATGCCTCTCACTCCCCTCATGCATCGCGTCCTTCCACCTTCCGAGCCCCCGGATGGGGAGCGCCCGCGTTGCTTTCGTCTTGCTGTTGTTGGAGGAACGTAACTTCGTGGAAGTTGGTACATTTCAGCCATCGCTCGGCTTCAAGGATTTTCATCAGGCAGCCCGGCTGCATCCCCTTGCCGGTGGTCACCCAAGATGGTGACCACCAGTTTGATGGTGGGGAGAAGCGAGCCGGGCTGCGGCCTCTGCCCCGCCCTTCGCTTCAAGGATCTTCATCATCCTTGCTGGGGCGGAGGGCGAGCTGAGCCGGAGCTCTACCTCCCGCACGGGTTCGTGGGTCACCCTCTCCTTCAACATTCAGGGGAGAGGGCGCTCACCGGCCTAGCGGAAGGGGCGGACTTTGACAACGCGGGGCTGGTCGGCCGCGAGTGTCGTCAGCTTCAGCGCGTTGGGCTCGCTGGCTAAGCTGGCTCTGGCTCGGCTCCTGGTGCCCCTCCCGCCGTCGGGTGGTGTGCGGCTACCATTCGTCATGAGTCGGACTGAGGTCCTCGGGGGATAGCTGGGCACAGGTGGCTGGAGAAGTCCTCATCGCCGACGGGATCACTGCTGCCATATGCGCTCCGGGCCTCCGGTTCTTTGGCTTTGATAGCTTGTCCTCGCCCCTCGAGTGGGGACGTGGGCGAGGGCCTTATCGCAGCAGCGTCTGCCCTGAGGTCATCGCTGCTGCTGTTTGGCTGCCCGGAGCGGAGGTCGTTGTCACTGCTCCCGGAGTGGGCGGTGGCGAGCCACCTGAGATTTTGTCGTCCCGCAGGCCCTCCAATGTGGGGGGTTGTTCGTACCTGCGGGAGTAGAACCAGAGTCCCGTTTGTAATGGCACCTTGAGTGTCAGTGTCTGTTCATTGTGGCTGTCGAGGCCTGAACATCAATGTATTTTTCCTCATTTCGAGCACTAGGACTCGCCTGTCGGCTAGCTGAACCGCTTAACCAAGTGTGAATTGCCCTGTGCGGAAGGTGACGAGTGAGGTATCCGTATCCCGGAGGCGTAGGAGTCCCTCGGCTCGGTCCGCCTTGCCGCCCGAGGCTTCTCTTGCTCAGTCAAAGGAACCCTTGACCGCTCTTCGATGAGCCAAAGCCGGAGGCAGCGGTATCAGCATGGATAGAGGCAGAGTTGGCTAGAAAAGAGGCTTCGTTGGCCGGAGCCTGGTCAGGCCGTCCACTGGCAGGACCAACGCCGGAGTCGGGTTGCCGAGGCCATGAGCCGGGCTGATGTCCTCGGAGGACAACTGGCTGAGGCTACGGAGCGGCCGGTCGAGCCGTCTGCTCGGGCCAAGTTCCTGGTGGAGACCCCGGCGACGATGGCCCAGGCGCCGTGCTGACATCTTTCTTCGAGGTGGAGATCCTCCGACCGTGTCATCGTCCGAGGCTGGGTCAGACTCCGTCGAAGGTGGAGTTGACGCCGAGGGTGCTGCTCTATCGAAGTAGTCGAAAAGCACGAAAGATGTTCTGACAGAAAGACTTTTTTCGAGGAAAATTTTGACGCAGAGGGGGTTCCCCCCTTCTAGCCCCCGAGGGAGGGTCGGGCTTTGCCAAGGCAAGGCTGACCCTTCCTTGATGGTTAGACTTTATTTGCGTATGTAAACGAGGTGTATGAACGACTTGAAAACATCTTAGGGGTAGAAGCGACGTAGATGTCGGATGTTCCAAGCGTTGCTGTAGACCTCGCCTTGACTGTTGGCCAGCTTGTATGTTCTGGGCTTCAAAATCTTGGCGATGATGAACAGCCCTTCCCAGGGAGGTGTGAGCTTGTGGCGCCCTCGGGTGTCTTGTCGTAGCCGAAGCACCAAGTCCCTCACCTAGAGGTCTCGGGACCGAACCCCTCGGGCGTGGTAGCGTCGCAGGGACTGCTGATACCTTACCGAGTGTAGTAAGGCCATGTCCCGAGCCTCCTCCATCTGGTCCAGTGAGTCTTCTCGGTTGGTCCGATTGCTTCGGTCGTCGTATGCCCTCGTCCTCGGGGATTTGTATTCTAAGTCTATGGGCAAGATAGCCTCGGCCCCATAGACTAGAAAGAACGGCGTGAAGCCCGTGGCTCGGCTTGGCGTCGTTCTCAGACTCCAGACCACCGAGGGGAGTTCCTTCATCCATCGCCTGCCGAATTTGTTGAGGTCGTTGTAGACCCGTAGCTTGAGTCCTTGCAGAATCATGCCATTGGCACGCTCTACCTGTCCATTCATCATGGGGTGAGCTACGGCGGCCCAGTCCACCTGGATGTGGTCGTCCTCGCAGAAGTCCAGGAACTTTCTGCCAGTGAGCTGGGTGCCGTTATCGGTGATGATGGAGTTCAGGAACCCAAAGCGATGGATGATGTTGGTGAAGAATGCCACCGCTAGTTCAGACCTGATGCTGTTTAGGGGTCTGACCTCGATCCACTTGGAGAATTTGTCGATGGCGACCAGCAGGTGCGTGTAGCCCCCGGGTGCCTTCTGCAAGGGGCCGACGAGGTCCAGACCCCACACAGCAAACGGCCAGGTGATGGGTATCGTTTGCAGAGCCTGAGCGGGTAGGTGGGTCTGCTTTGCGTAGAATTGACACCCTTGGCAGGTGCGTACAATTCTAGTGGCGTCGGCCACCGCGGTTGGCCAGTAGAAACCCTGTCGGAAAGCGTTTCCAACAAGGGCTCGAGGCGCTGCGTGATGACCGCAAGCCCCCGAGTGTATTTCTTGCAATAGTTCCTGACCTTCGGCGATGGATATGCATCGCTGGAGGATGCCTGAGGGGCTGCGGTGGTAGAGCTCTTTTCCGTCACCCAGCAAGACGAACGACTTGGCACGCCGCGCCAGTCGCCGAGCTTCGGCTCTGTCAAGGGGTAGCTCCCCTCGGTGGAGATATTGCAGGTACGAGGTCTGCCAGTTTTGATTAGGTGTGACCCCATTCCGCTCTTCCTCGACGCGCAGTGCCTCACCCTCGGGGACTGAGGCTGCCTCGGGCTGAGCCAAGGGTGCCTCGGGCTGAGCCGAGGGCGCCTCGGGCTGAGCCGAGACCTTCTCGGGCTCAGGCGTGTCATCGGTCTTGACTGAGGGTTGATGTAGGTCTCGGGAGAAGATGTCCAGAGGAACCGTTCTCCGCCCCGAGGCTATCTTAGCCAGCTCGTCCGCAGTCTCGTTGTATCGTCGGGCGATGTGGTTAAGCTCGAGCCCGTAGAACTTGTCCTCCAGGCGCCGAACCTCATCGCAGTAGGCTTCCATCTTCGGGTCGCGGCAGTGGGAGTTCCTCATGACTTGGTCGATGACAAGCTGTGAGTCGCCATGAGCGTCGAGGCACCGGACCCCTAGCTCGATGGCGATGCGCAATCCGTTAACCAGAGCCTCGTACTCGGCCACGTTGTTGGACGCCGGGAAATGGAGGCGCAACACGTAGCGGAGGTGCTTCCCGAGGGGTGAGATGAAGAGCAGGCCCACGCCCACTCCTATTTTCATCAACGACCCGTCGAAAAACATGGTCCAGAGTTCCGGTTGGATTGAAGCTGCTGGAAGCTGGGTATCGACCCATTCAGCCACAAAGTCTGCCAGGACTTGGGACTTGATGGCCTTCCGAGGGGCGAACGAGATTGTCTCGCCCATGATCTCCATTGCCCACTTTGCAATCCTACCTGAGGCCTCTCGGCACTGGATGATCTCCCCCAAGGGGAAGGATGACACCACAGTCACCGGATGAGACTCGAAGTAGTGTCGCAACTTTTGCCGCGTCAGAATTACCGCATACAGTAGCTTCTGGATTTGTGGGTAGCGGATTTTGGTCTCGGACAATACTTCACTGATGAAGTAGACTGGCCTTTGGACGGGCAATGCGTGCCCCTCTTCTCGTCTCTCGACCACGATCGCGGCGCTGACCACCTGAGTGGTAGCGGCGACGTAGATCAAGAGGGCTTCTCCGGCAGCGGGGGGCACCAAGATGGGCGCGCTTGTGAGGAGTGCCTTTAGGTTCCCGAGGGCTTCCTCGGCCTCGGGGGTCCAAGTGAAGCGCTCGGTCTTCCTTAAGAGGCGGTACAGAGGTAGGCCTCTTTCGCCGAGGCGCGAGATGAAGCGGCTCAGAGCCGCAAGGCATCCCATGACCCTCTGTACCCCTTTCAAGTCCTTGATGGGGCCCATGTTGGTGATGGACGTGATTTTCTCTGGGTTGGCCTCGATGCCCCGCTCGGAGACGATGAACCCCAGGAGCATGCCTCGGGGGACTCCGAAGACACACTTCTCGGGATTGAGTTTTATGGCTTTCGCCTTGAGACACTTGAATGTTGTTTTGAGGTCAGAGGCTTTCCTCATTTTGACTACGATGTCATCGACGTAAGCCTCGACCGTTCGACCAATGTGCTCTCCGAACACGTGGTTCATGCACCTTTGGTATGTCGCACCCGCATTCCTCAAACCGAATGGCATAGTAACATAGCAGTACATGCCAAAGGGTGTGATCAAAGAAGTCGCGAGCTGGTCGGACTCTTTCATCCTGATTTGGTGATACCCTGAGTAGGCATTGAGGAACGACAGGGTTTCGCACCCAGCAGAGGAATCCACGATTTGATCGATGGGAGGCAGAGGGTAGGGAACTTTCGGACATGCTTTGTTTAGACCAATATAGTCTACACACATCCGTCATTTCCCTCCTTTCTTTCTCACAAGCACAGGGTTGGAAAGCCATTCGGGATGGAATACCTCTTTGATGAACCCTACAGCCATCAGCTTGTGGATCTCCTCGCCTATGGCTTTGCGCTTTTCTTCGTCGAATCGGCGCAGAGGTTGCTTCACGGGTCGGGCTCCAGCTCGGATATCCAGCGAGTGCTCGGCGACATCCCTCGGTATGCCAGGCATGTCTGATGGACTCCACGCAAAAACCTCGGCGTTCGCGTGGAGAAAGTCGACGAGCAATGCTTCCTATTTGGGATCGAGCTCGGAGCCGATCCAAACTTGCTTGGAGGTGTCGTTGCTGGGGTCGAGAGGGACGGACTTAACCGCCTCTGCTGGCTCGAAGTTGTCGGCGTGGCGCTTCGCATCTGGCGCCTCCTTGGAAAGGCTCTCCAGGTCGGCGATGAGGGCCTCGGATTCGGCGAGGGCCTCGGCGTACTCCACGCACTCCACGTCACATTCGTACGCATGTCGGTACGTGGAGCCAACGGTGATGACCCCGTTGGGGCCCGGCATCTTGAGCTTGAGGTAGGTGTAGTTGGGGACGGCCATGAACTTGGCGTAGCATGGTCTCCCCAGCACTGCGTGGTAGGTTCCTTGGAACCCGACCACCTCGAATGTGAGGGTTTCCTTTCGGAAGTTGGAGGGAGTCCCGAAGCAGACGGGAAGATCGAGTTGCCCAAGGGGTTGGACGCGCTTCCCGGGGATGATCCCGTGAAAGGGCACCGCGTCGGCCCGGATCGAGGACAGATCGATCTGCAGGAGCCCGAGGGTCTCGGCGTAGATGATGTTGAGGCTGCTGCCTCCGTCCATGAGGACCTTGGTAAGCCTGACGTTGCCGATGACGGGATCGACAACGAGCGGGTACTTCCCCGGGCTCGGCACGCGGTCGGGGTGGTCGCCCTGGTCAAAGGTGATGGGCTTGTCGGACCAGTCTAGGCAGACTGGCACCGCCACCTTCACCGAGCAGACCTCCCGGCGCTCTTGCTTGCGGTGCCAAACCGAGGTGTTCGCCACTTGCCCACCGTAGATCATGAAGCAATCGTGGACCTCGGGGAACTCCTCTGCCTTGTGGCCCTCCTTCTTGTCGTTGTCGGTGGCTCTGCCTCCTTCCGCCAGTGGCCCGACCTTGTGGAAGTAGCGCCGAAGCATGACGCACTCCTCAAGGGTGTGCTTGACGGGACCCTGAAGATAGGGGCACGACTCCTTGAGCATCTTGTCGAACAGGTTGGCGCCTCCAGGAGGCTTCCGAGGGTTCCTGTGCTCGGCGGCGGCGACAAGGTCTGCGTCGGCGACGACGCGTTTCACTTGCGACTTCTTCTTGCCCTTCTTCTTGGTGCCGCGCTGAGCGGACGCCTCGGGGACCTCTTCCGGCTGGCGCACCTGAGGCTACTTGTCCTTCCGGAAGATGGCCTCGACCGCCTCCTGACCAGAGGCGAACTTGGTGGCAATGTCCATCAGCTCGCTCGCCCTGGTGGGGGTTTTGTGACCCAGCTTGCTCACCAGGTCGCGGCAAGTGGTGCCGGCGAGGAACGCGCCGATGACATCTGAGTCGGTGATGTTGGGCAGCTCGGTGCGCTGCTTCAAAAATCGCCGGATGTAGTCCCGGAGGGATTTTCTCGGCTGCTGGCGGCAGCTTCGGAGATCCCAGGAGCTCCCAGGGCGCACGTATGGGCCCTGGAAGTTGCCGGCGAAAGCTTTGACCAGGTCGTCCCAGTTGGAGATCTGCGCAGGAGGCAAATGCTCTAGCCAGGCTCGGGCGGCGTCGGAGAGGAACAGGGGGAGGTTACAGATGATGAGGTTGTCATCGTCCATTCCACCCAGCTAGTAGGCCAGCCGGTAGTCCGCGAGCCACAGTTCCGGCCTTGTCTCCCCCGAGTACTTGGTGATGGTAGTCGGGGTTCAGAACCGGGTCGGGAACAGCACCCGTCGTATGGCCCGGCTGAAAGCTTGCGGGCCGGGTGGTTCGGGCGAGGGCTCCGATCCTCCCCACTGTCGTAGCATCCCCCACGCCTAGGGTGGTAGCCTCGGCGCACCTTCTCGTCGAGGTGGGCTCGACGGTCGCGGTGGTGGTGCTCGTTGCCGAGGCGACCCGGGGCCGCAGGCGCTGTGTCCCGCGTGCGCCCGGTGTGGACCGAGGCTTCCCGCATGAATCGGGAAGTCGCGACGCGATGCTCCGGGGAGTACCCTTGCCTTCGGGAGGCAGAGCTTTCGGCCCGTCGGACCGCGGCATCCTCCAAGAGATTCTTGAGCTCTCCCTGGATACGCCGCCCCTCGGTGGTGGATGGTTCCGGCATCGCTCGGAGTAGTATTGCTGCTGCAGCCAGGTTCTGGCTGACCCCACTGGAAGCCGGGGGCAGCCTTGCCCTGGCATCATCGGCGATGCAGTGCCTGATGTCCTGGGCCAAATGACGCGCTTCTCCGGCCGGCGCTCGGCCTGCCCACTCCTGCCCGATATTTTGCCGAAGCTGCACAAGTTGTCCTGCTTCCTCGTCGAGCCTGGCCTGTACCTCGTGGATTTGCTCGAGCTGTGCGTCCTGACCCCCCGCAGGGACTGGGACCACAGCTAGCTCCCGAAGGATGTCAACGCGAGGCGCAAGCCTAGGGGGATCACCGTCCTCTGGCATACCAAGATGGTTGCCTTCGTCGAGACCCCCTAGATCGACGTGGAAACATTCGCGACTTGGGCCATAGTCCTCGTCGCCGAGGCTATGGCTACTATCGGAGCAATCGGAGAGGCAGTAGCTGTGGCGGAACCACCCGAATTATTCCAGCTTAAGTGCCTTAGTCACGCCTCAGGGGCCGTAACACACTTAAATCGGAATAACCCGTCAGTCCCTCAGATCTAGTCTGATGAAGCCACTTAACCAGGATCAAATTCCACAATCTCACTCGAAGGTGAGTCACAGGAGAAATACAATAAAACAGGAAACCTCAAATTAAGTACTGAGTTATTACATAAATCGGAGTTTTGAGTAGCAAATAAGAGTTCACAAAATAAAGTGCAGCGGATAATCGATGTCGTCGGTATCGAGGAAATGGGCAAGGCCTAGCCCACTACTCCTCGTGCTCCTCTCCTGCCGGAGCAACATCCCACTCGACCGTCCAACCCGGTGGCAGGGTGGTAGGCCAAGTCACAACATCAACCATTTCCTGAATGGTACCTGCAAAAAAAATTGTGCCACAAGCAAGGCTGAGTATACTAATACTCAGCTAGACTTACCCGGTGTGAGGAATCTACTCCTCTACCTCTAGACTATGCAGCTGTTTGGCTGAGGGGTTTGGTTTGCCAAAAGCACTAGCTGTTTCTAAAAGCAAAGTTTTAGCTTTCCAGGTTCTATCATCGTTAACTTAGCTAGGTTGCTCCTTCTAAGCATACATGGTAACAATCAATTTATTCAATCAACAAATTATCTTATGTAACCACATTTCACTTCTTACTCGATGCAGTACAAGGAATCAAGCAGTCTCATTAGCTGCGAGAAGCAGACGATTCGAATCGAGTTTTTAACCTTGCAAGGTAAACCTAAACACACGGCATGTCAGGGCACTCCGACCCTGCACATGACAACCGTCCCCATCGATTCCCCGTTCGCGGCCAGGCCTCACCGCCTTGGCATACAATGCTCCACTGACCCCGGCTGTCGCCGTGCAGTGACCGCACTTGTACCCACCATAGCTAGCATGGGAGACCCAGTCTTAGGTCGCATGAGGGATAAAGTCCGCGCCCGGCTTCACTCAGGTACTAGGTTTACCGGTTACCATATTTCCCGGCATGTGCTTAGTACGTTCAAAAGCTTGACTCAGGTATCCACACATTAATCCTTAATTCTTTTTCCCGTCTCATGGACAAGACATCCTCCCTGGATCCAAGTCCATAGACCAACATATATCCCATTATCAAGATGAATACAATCAATTCCTGACCTCGCGCGAGTGCTGGAAAAATCACTCGACTTCTACCGAGATCCTGATTAGCAAAGCAGCTACTCGACCTAGCATACTAGTATTCATCTCAAAGAGGAATCCTAAGTTCATGCGACTAGAGGTTTCAAACAACTCCTACACTTAAGTGCACATTTCAACCCTACAAACATTAAGTGTAGTAAAATAGCATATATAAACGGTTATGCATAAAACCGGGGCTTGCCTTCAATTGCTGGGGCTGCGGGGAGATCCTCGACAGCAGCCTCTGAAGCCTGCTCCTGGTCTTCCTCTTGGACAGGTCCTTGCTCAGGGATGAGCACGTACTCTCCGTCGGCAAGATTACAATCTAATGAATGCAATGCGTAAGATATATGTATGATATGATATGTGCTTTTAGAAATTACAACTTTAAGGGTGTATGATCTACTTGAGTAAAACAAGTTAACTTTACTGGAGTAAGACCCTTCGGTGGTATACTTGGTAAATTAAGTTAAACTTAGCTAAGGCAAGTAGTGGATTTAATTTTTTTTTTGGGGTTCCACTGAATTCCTTTTAAGTCTTAGGGAGAATGGATAAGTTCTCAAGTTAGACTTATTGGGGTGAAGTTTATTTCTTCTTCCCTTTTCTTTCATTCTTTTTAATGTTTTGGAGTGGATTTGAACTACAAGTTGCTTTTATAAAATTCTAAAAATTCTGCAAAAATTACAGTGGCTTGGTACTGGTGTATGTTTCTCTGTCTCAAAATTTGGGGATCAGGAAGTGAATATTTTTCTCTGGACAAAGTTATCAAATCCTAGGGCAGAAGGGGTGCTTTGAACTACAGCTGTTATCTAACAGTGGGTAATTCTCTAAAACTTATTTTTGCTGGCTTTTAGGTGTTATATCATGACTTGATACAAATTTCTAGTCATTAATACCTTTTAATTATTTTTCTATGGTTTTCTCAAGATTCTAGCCAAATAGGTGCTTTCTACTACCACTATATTTGAAAAATATCAAACAACAGAGTTCTTATTTTTCTTGTTTATTATTTTGTGCAAGAGCAATCATTCTGAAGTTTGGCATCATTTTGCTTAAGGAAAGGGGTGGTATGCATTATTTGAATTAAGTGGCCTTTCTCATAAATCTTTAGCAATAGGTAGGAATCTGCTTCTTTTTCAGGGGTTTGCATTTTTCTCTGGTAGTTCTTCTCATTATGGACTTAGCTAATTTTTGGTTGCCCATTATTACATCATTAGGGGTTGTTTATGATTTATTTTCAAAATGCCTCATTATCCTTTTGTATTTATTCTCCTTACTTAAAAAGTTGAACTGAGGTGGCCTTTATTTTTGTAGTGGGGCTCTGGGGGTTGTAAGTCCACTGGATTTTTATTAATCATTTTGGTTATAGTTTTGCCATTCTAATAATTGATTTTCAGTCTATATAAGGCTAAATAAATCATTTTAATTTAGAGCTGGTCCAATTTAATGGTTTCTGTATTTTTCCTAGGTTCTTTGTTACATAAGTAAACTAGGAAAAATAATCTTAATCATTGTTCATTAATTTCTAATGCCTTTCTGATTTTCTCTAAGTTTTGGACAAATTAGCTTTAAATGAATAACTACATCATAATTTCTAATGCTGGGGTTCCTACTATTTTTAAACAGTGTCTAAATGAGGTTTAAACATCTACAAATTTTCTTAAGTTCAGCACAGGAGAAAAACTAATTTTTCTTAATTAAACAAGGTTTGGTGGGTTTCTGTTTTAAATTTTAAACTCTAAAATTTAGAACAGAAAGCATAGGGTTTATCATTTTTAAATGACAGTTCATGATATTCAGGAGCTAGTAAAATTGGTTTGACAACTTTTTATGAAAAATTCATCAAGTTATGGATTTTCTAAGTTCTCTGGTCATTTTAAAAAGATTAACAGAAATGATTTAATGGAAATCCACTTTGCATTGGGGTCCCTGGCGGGTTTTTAAGTTTTCCTCGCGAATCAGTCCTTAGGCTACTATTCACATGAGTCGCTGACGTTACAGAAAACCCCTCGGGTTCTAAGGATCCTAACCCGAGGTCCTTCGTCTACCTCAAACAGTAACCGCGGCCGAAGAAAGGGCGGAGGGGCTTACCGGCGGCGAGATTGCTCCGGTGAAGGGGTCGAGGACGTAGGGGAGGTCTCGGGGATCACAACGAGGTGCGGGTCGCCGTCGAGGATGGCCGGAGTCGGTCGATCCACGCGCGCAGGCGGGGATGCTCGTCGGCGGCGAGGAGTCCGGCCTCATCACGGCGAGATAGAGCAATTGGATGGGTTAGAGAGGTTCACGGGATGCCAGAGAAGATATGAGTGCAAGGAATTGGTCGGAGACTCACTGGATAGCTCGGTCCTCGCGCGGCGGCGGAAGACCGAAGTCCGATGAGGTCGATCTCAGGCCTCCGGTGAAGTCCGGCCGGGTCCAAGGGCTTGGCAAGCTTCACGGGCTACTGGCGGAGCTAGCCGAAGCACTGGCTTGCCCAGAGGATGGCTGGGGTGGGCTGGCCACGATGGCCGAAGCTCTGGCGGCAATGGCGGGCGGAATTGAGCTCGCCGGAGCTAAGGGAAAGTGGCTGGCCGGTGAGGGTGAGTGCGGGGCGAAGTGAGGTGTGCCTGGGGAGGCTTTATAGGCACGGCGCGGTGCACGGGCGGTCGTGGACCGGCGAGTGCGCGCGGGCGTGCACTGGGAGGCGCGGTGCGCGAACGGGCGTGAACCGGGGGTGTCAGCCACGGTCGAACACGTGTTCCCGTTGCCTCTGCCCCTGTTCAAGCGCCGATTGGGAGCAAATCTTCGCGAATTTGGGCAAGATCGCTGTGAAGGATTTGTTCACCTGACCAAGCTTTGTCTTTTGTGTATGGACGTCGCGCGGTTTTAGGTTAGGGACAGGGAGTTGTAGCGTCACCAAGGTGCCAGTGTCAGAATGTCTGGTCCCGAGGTCAAACTGCGCCAAAACCGTGTCAAATGAATTTGGTTTGAGTTCAAACTTTTCCAGGATGTGTTCAAGGGAATTTGGCACAACTTTGATATTTGGATCTCCTGGCTTTGAGTTTCGAAAAACAGAGAACGCAGATGATCTTTGAGAAGAGGTCTGAAATTCAGAAATTCAGAAATCTGAATTTCTCTAAGGGTTCATAGTTCAAGGGCTGATTTGGGGATTTATTTGAGTTATTTTGGGTAAGCTTCCTCAACCTTTCTTGTTGCTTATACTTTAATTTCCATAATTGGCTCAAGTCATAATTTTAAATTTTTCATACCCTTTTCCTTATTTTCTTGAATTTTGCTCATGGGGCTTACTTAGGGTTTTTATTAGGGTTACACATTCTTGCCTTCTTAAAGGTCTCAATTGTTTGATCATGACACTTTTAAGCATATGCTTGGTGAATTCCTTCTTACTTTAGTTATTTTGATGCTCATGCTTACTTGGTTCACATAAAATGATGGTTCTTGGGTTGGCACTTTGAGAGAAACCCTAGGTGACACTGGGGTGTCACAGCCTTCCCCCCTTAAAAGAATCTCGTCCCGAGATTCGGGCCAGAGTCCTCCCGGGGTGAAGCGAAGGGTGAGACTTATAGGAAATGGGTGAGTGCTGTTATTATTAGGGTAAAACTGCTCTTCGAATGTCATTCTCTTTGCAACTTCAGAAGGAAGTCCTTTTAAGTTTTAATTCATAGTTACTTCATTCAGAATTAAGATCATATTTTTGAAAATTAGATTCGAAGGGCAGGAGGAGGGGTTGGGGTGATTACGTACCAGCTTCCTTAGGTAGGCAATCGGGAAAGTTGGATCTCAGGAATTCCTCGGTTTCCCAAGTAGCTTCCTCCTCTGAGTGATTACTCCACTGGACCTTGTACATCTTGATCGATTTAGCTCGAGTTGATCTCTCCTTGCAATCCAGAATCTTGGAGGGGTACTCTTGGTATGATAGATCTGACTCTATCTCCAATTCTGGCTCTGCTAAGATTTCAGTCGGCAATCGAACACACTTCTTCAGCTGAGATACATGGAATACATCGTGAATGGCAGACATCTTTGAAGGTAACTTCAGCTTGTATGCCACGGGTCCACATGCCTCTATGATCTCATAAGGTCCAATGTAGCGAGGGGCTAGCTTGCCTTTGATCCCAAACCTCTGCATTCCCTTGGTGGGTGATACCTTGAGGTATACAAAACTTCCCACCTCGAACTGGAGAGGTTTCTTTCTTTTATCATGGTAACTCTTCTGCCTGGCCTGAGCAGCTTCTAGATTCTTCCTGATTAATTTGACCTTCCTTTCGGCTTCAGTCACTAAATCAGGTCCAAAGACTTCTCTTTCACCAGGTTGAGACCAATTGAGTGGTGTCCTGCACCTTCTCCCATAGAGAGCTTCAAAAGGTGCCATCTTTAGGCTGGATTGATAACTATTGTTATAAGCAAACTCTGCCAAGGAGAGGTGCTTATCCCAGTTCTTGCCACTATCGATTGCACAAGCTCTCAGCATATCCTCCAGAATTTGGTTTACCCTTTCTGTCTGACCATCAGTCTGTGGGTGGTAAGCTGAACTTCTGATTAGCTTGGTTCCCAAAGACTCTTGCAATTGTTCCCAAAATCTGGCAACAAATTGGGCTCCTCGGTCAGAAACAATGGTCCGAGGTAATCCGTGCAAACACACGATCCGGTCAATATACAATTCTGTATATTTCTGAGCCTTATCAGTGGTGTGCACAGGAAGAAAATGTGCCACTTTCGTCAATCGATCCACAATAACCCAAATCGAATCATGATGACGAGAGGTGTTGGGCAGACCCACAATGAAGTCCATGCTGATGTCATCCCACTTCCATGAAGGTATGGACAGGGGTTGCAAAGCTCCAGCTGACTTCAAGTGGCTAGCCTTTATCCTCTGACAGGTGTCACATTCTGATACATACTGGGCTATCTCCCTCTTCATTCTGGTCCACCAGTACAAAGGCTTCAGATCATGGTACATCTTGGTGCTTCCCGGATGCATAGAGAATTTGGAGAGATGAGCCTCATCCAAGATTTTCTTCTTGAGATCCTGGTCCTTAAGAATCACCAATCTGCTTTTAAACCATAACACACCCTTCTCATCCTGGCGGAAACAATTATACTTCTTGACCTTCTGATGGAGATTCTTCTTGATGATCTGCACTCCCTTGTCACTGAGCTGGGCCATGATGATCTGGTCTTGCAAAGCTAGCTCAACAGAAATGTGAGACAAGGAACCAGAAGGAATCACTTCAATTTGCATCTTGCTCAACTCATCACACAAGGTGTTAATGCGGGAATCCATCAGAACACAATTGCATTGCAATTTCCGACTCAAGGCGTCTGCTACCACATTAGCTTTTCCGGGGTGGTAATGTACCTCCAGGTCATAATCCTTGATCAGCTCTAGCCATCTTATCTGCCTCATGTTGAGATCAGCCTGAGTAAATATGTACTTAAGGCTCTTATGATCAGTGAAGATGTTGCAGTGGGTCCCCATTAGATAATGCCTCCACATCTTCAATGCATGAACCACTGCTGCTAGCTCAAGGTCATGAGTGGGATAGTTCTGCTCATGAGGCCTGAGTGCTCTTGAGGCATAAGCGATGACTCGATTGTCTTGCATCAAGACACAACCTAGCCCGGTGCCAGAGGCATCACAATATACATCGAAGGGCTTGCTGTTGTCAGGCTGCGCCAATACTAGTGCGGTGGTCAGATGCTGCCTTAATACATGGAAGGCATCTTCGCACTTCTGACTCCAGACAAATTTGACTTCTTTCTTCAGCAACTCAGTAATAGGCTTCGCAATTCGAGAGAAGTCCGGAATAAATCTTCGGTAATAACCAGCTAATCCCAGAAAACTCCGAATCTGACGAATAGTTGTTGGCGGCTTCCAGTTTATCACCTCTTGCATTTTATCAGGATCAACAGCTATTCCAGCTTGAGAGATAGTGTGACCCAAGAATTTGATTTCCTTTAGCCAAAAATCACACTTGGATAACTTGGCATAAAGGTGGTGCTCTCGCAGACGTTGAAGCACTACATGCAAATGCCCGACATGTTCTTCTTCGCTCTTTGAGTACACCAAGATGTCATCGATGAAAACCACCACGAACTTGTCCAATTCCGGCATAAAAACAGAATTCATCAGATACATGAAATATGCTGGTGCATTTGTCAGCCCGAATGACATCACGAAGAATTCATATAGCCCATATCTGGTTGAGAATGTCGTCTTCGGAATATCGCTTGCTCGTATCTTGATTTGATGATAGCCAGAGCGAAGGTCTATCTTGGAGAATACCTTGGCCCCGACCAATTGGTCAAAAAGAACATCAATACGAGGCAAAGGATACTTGTTCTTGATAGTTACCGCATTAAGAGGGCGGTAATCTATACACAGCCTCAAGCTTTCATCCTTCTTCTTCACAAATAGTGCTGGACATCCCCAAGGCGAAGTGCTTGGGCGAATAAATCCTTTATCCAGCAACTCTTGCAATTGCTTCTTCAACTCTGCCAACTCAGCGGGTGGCATCCGGTAGGGCCTTTTGGAAATTGGGGCCGTTCCCGGTTGCAACTCAATGCCGAATTCAATATCCCGGTCCGGTGGCATTCCTGGCAGTTCATCGGGGAAGACATCTGCATACTCACAGACCACTGGGATTTTCTTCAAAGGTAACTCCGTCATAGAGAAAGCACATGACTGAGTAGAACCTTGACTGGGCAGAATTAAAGTGAAGTTCCCACAGAACGGAGAATTAACTTCCACGGTACAGCTGGCTACATCAAGCACAACTCGGTGCAAGGTCATCCAATTTGCTCCTAGAATAATGTCCACATTTTCCAATCCCAACACCAGAAGAGTGGTTTTGACAATGTGGCTTCCCAGTTGAATAGGCACACTTTGGTTTAATTGATTAGTTGCAATTTTACCCCCAGGTGTGACTATCATGAATGACCCTTTTGAGTGAGAGAATGGCAGTTTGCATTTAGCACTGAACTTTTGGCTAATGAAACTATGTGATGCACCAGAATCAAACAGAATTAAAGCAGGTTGATTATAAACTGAAAAGATACCAGTCATGATAGGAGCTCCTTCAGGTATTTCCTCCAGAGTGGTGAAGTTGAGCTTCCCTTGCTTGACTTGCACCTTTTGCTTTCTTCCCTTGTCTTGATTTGGTGCTGGCATCTGCCTCTGCTGGTTCCTGGGACAATTCTTGTCATAGTGGCCCACATTGCCACAAGTGAAACACTTGTTCCCATTGCCCTGGCGGAACTGCTGCTGCTGAGGCTGGTTGTTTCTTGGAGCGGGAGCTGGGTAGCGGTTGGGTGCCGGCTGCTGCTGCTGCTGAGGTGGCCTGATCACCCATCTGCCTGCCTGCTGCTGAAAACCCCTGCTCTGATTGTGAGAAACAATCCAAAACCTCTGAGCTTGAGTGGATGGTGCTGCCATTGGTGCCTTCCTCTTCTTCTCTGCCCGGTGAGCAACAATGCAATCCTCCTGGGAGATGGCCAGGTTGACCAACTCATTAAAGCTATCGGCCCGGACAGTGTTGAGTCGTTACCGCAGCTTGGTATTGAGACCCCTGCGGAAGCGATCCCTCTTCTTCTCATCAGAATCAGCATGGTACCCTGCATACTGGCATAAGTCGTTGAAGGCTTGTGCATACTGCAGTACCGTGCGGGTTCCTTGATTAAGGGCCAGAAATTCATTCAACTTCCGATCAAGAATGCCAGCTGGGATGTGGTGTCCTCTGAAGGCAGTCTTGAATTCCTCCCAAGATACCTCACGATCAGCGGGGAGCATAGCACGGAAGTGATCCCACCACGTCCGAGCAGATCCGCGAAGCTGCTGCACGGCGAAGCGGGTCTTGGTAGCATCAGGGCATTCTCCCGTGAGAAGGGGAAACTTGGACTCGACGACGCGAAGCCATACGTCGGCGTCCAACGGATCCTCTGCCTTGGTGAACAAGGGCGGCTGCGTGCTCAGAAACTCCTGGTAAGTGGCCATAGCCGGAGGTCGCTGAGGCTGGTCTCCACCATGCTGCTGAGGGTGGGGCTGACGCTGCAAGAGCTATCGCAGAATCTCATTCTGCTGGGCCATCAGCTCCTGCACTGTGGGAGCTAGGGGAGGTGGCGGGGGAACCTGCTCGTTATGCCCGCGACGCTGCCTAGCTGCCATCTGAAAACAGAGATTGCCGCCATTGTTATCCCAACTCACAGTTTCGAATGACAAGATATCATCTCATATGGAAGGAAAAATGCCATAATCATAATATTAGGTTCGAAATGGAGATAACATGGTGACAAACATCCCACAGATTTCAAAAGTTCACAAGGTTACATCAATCAGGAGGAAAGTACCCATAAGCCTAGTCCAAAATGTGATATTACTAAGCTCGCATAGGTTTCTATCCGCCTAAAAAAATGCCGAAGCGACTGCTTAACCCTGAGCGGTGGAAGCGACACTGGATGCGGGTGAAGGGGGCATCACGGAGGTAGTCCCATTGGCACCAGGGGCTGGTCCTAGCTCCTCGGGATCCTCTTCTCCCTCGCTTCCTGCTTCATTGGCCTCCATCTCCAAGTGGTGCATGTCCAGGTGGTCATTTGCTTCTTCGAGTTCTCTCTGCACATCGTGAAGCTGGTTCTCCAAGACATCAATAGTGTTGTCTCGGATCTCCACCTGCTGCTCCAAGGTGGCAATGCGCTGGCTCAGCCTCTCTACCTGCAGATCCTTCTCCACCAACTCCGTGGATAGATCAACCACAAAATCTTCTCGATTATCGAGGGTGAGCTTGGTGGTCTGAGCGATGTTGGCAAGGTGTGCCATAGCGTCGCTCTGAAGGGCCTGAAGGCGGTACAGCGCACTCATGCACTGAACAGTGACCCTCCCAACCAAGTCAGGATACATTGCCCACACATCCTTTACATGGCTCACGCGGTTACACCACATGGGATCATCCTTCCTCTCAGCAGGGAAGAGCCCCAAGGGGTGCATCACCATCTCCAGGGGATGGTAGCCACAGAAAGTCGTCAGGGCCTTCATGGCTGCTGCTTCAACGGTGTCGTCCGTCCTGAGTCCAATTGTCTCAGAATCAAGAGAACGCCAACCCGGCTGAAGGGGATGAGCCTCCAAAGTCAGCTAGACCCGACAACAAGGCACCCGATGCTCCTCATACAACTGCACCGTGTACAAAGGGGGCGTAGGGTAACCGGCTGAGCTATGCACTTCCCACAAGATGGAAGGAAAGCCATCGCGAGAAAGGAAGTCAGAACTGAAACGAGAGTCTCCTCCACTGGTGGGGGTGGGTGAATTCATCTGCGGAAGGGAATCAAAGATAAAGATCATGGTGGAAGGAAAAAGGAAAAAGGGAACCCGGATGGTTTTAAAGAAAGGGGGTTAGCTCAAAATTTTAATTCCTTTGATGTTTTATAATGCATGCATGCTAGAAGAAACGTTGCCTCTCAGAAGAAAATAGGGTGCTTTTTAGGGCTTCCCTAAAATATAAGTACTGGCCCACGGGGCCTAAGTAATTAGCCACCCATCTTCCCTCTATGCCTAAGGCCTTTCGTACTAGGTCTAACGGTCTAGTCCTGACGATCCATAACAGTTTCTAGGCAATTTTTAGATTTTGAAAATTGGTATTCATGGTTTATTGTCCTTCTCTGTGGTGGAATTTGCTCCGATACCAGCTGTGGCGGAACCACCCGAATTATTCCAGCTTAAGTGCCTTAGTCACGCCTCAGGGGCCGTAACACACTTAAATCGGAATAACCCGTCAGTCCCTCAGATCTAGTCTGATGAAGCCACTTAACCAGGATCAAATTCCACAATCTCACTCGAAGGTGAGTCACAGGAGAAATACAATAAAACAGGAAACCTCAAATTAAGTACTGAGTTATTACATAAATCGGAGTTTTGAGTAGCAAATAAGAGTTCACAAAATAAAGTGCAGCGGATAATCGATGTCGTCGGTATCGAGGAAATGGGCAAGGCCTAGCCCACTACTCCTCGTGCTCCTCTCCTGCCGGAGCAACATCCCACTCGACCGTCCAACCCGGTGGCAGGGTGGTAGGCCAAGTCACACCATCAACCATTTCCTGAATGGTACCTGCAAAAAAAATTGTGCCACAAGCAAGGCTGAGTATACTAATACTCAGCTAGACTTACCCGGTGTGAGGAATCTACTCCTCTACCTCTAGACTATGCAGCTGTTTGGCTGAGGGGTTTGGTTTGCCAAAAGCACTAGCTGTTTCTAAAAGCAAAGTTTTAGCTTTCCAGGTTCTATCATCGTTAACTTAGCTAGGTTGCTCCTTCTAAGCATACATGGTAACAATCAATTTATTCAATCAACAAATTATCTTATGTAACCACATTTCACTTCTTACTCGATGCAGTACAATGAATCAAGCAGTCTCATTAGCTGCGAGAAGCAGACGATTCGAATCAAGTTTTTAACCTTGCAAGGTAAACCTAAACATACGGCATGTCAGGGCACTCCGACCCTTCACATGACAACCATCCCCATCGATTCCCCGTTCGCGGCCAGGCCTCACCGCCTTGGCATACAATGCTCCACTGACCCCTGCTGCCGCCATGCAGTGACCGCACTTGTACCCACCATAGCTAGCATGGGAGACCTAGTCTCAGGTCGCATGAGGGATAAAGTCCGCGCTCGGCTTCACTCAGGTACTAGGTTTACCGGTTACCATATATCCCGGCATGTGCTTAGTACGTTCAAAAGCTTGACTCAGGTATCCACACATTAATCCTTAATTCTTTTTCCCGTCTCATGGACAAGACATCCTCCCTGGATCCAAGTCCATAGACCAACATATATCCCATTATCAAGATGAATACAATCAATTCCTGACCTCGCGCGAGTGCTGGAAAAATCACTCGACTTCTACCGAGATCCTGATTAGCAAAGCAGCTACTCGACCTAGCATACTAGTATTCATCTCAAAGAGGAATCCTAAGTTCATGCAACTAGAGGTTTCAAACAACTCCTACACTTAAGTGCACATTTCAACCCTACAAACATTAAGTGTAGTAAAATAGCATATATAAACGGTTATGCATAAAACCGGGGCTTGCCTTCAATTGTTGGGGCTGCGGGGAGATCCTCGACAGCAGCCTCTGAAGCCTGCTCCTGGTCTTCCTCTTGGACAGGTCCTTGCTCGGGGATGAGCACGTACTCTCCGTCGGCAAGATTACAATCTAATGAATGCAATGTGTAAGATATATGCATGATATGATATGTGCTTTTAGAAATTACAACTTTAAGGGTGTATGATCTACTTGAGTAAAACAAGTTAACTTTACTGGAGTAAGACCCTTCGGTGGTATACTTGGTAAATTAAGTTAAACTTAGCTAAGGCAAGTAGTGGATTTAATTTTTTTTTTGGGGTTTCCACTGAATTCCTTTTAAGTCTTAGGGAGAATGGATAAGTTCTCAAGTTAGACTTATTGGGGTGAAGTTTATTTCTTCTTCCCTTTTCTTTCATTCTTTTTAATGTTTTGGAGTGGGTTTGAACTACAAGTTGCTTTTATAAAATTCTAAAAATTCTGCAAAAATTACAGTGGCTTGGTACTGGTGTATGTTTCTCTGTCTCAAAATTTGGGGATCAGGAAGTGAAAAGTTTTCTCTGGACAAAATTATCAAATCCTAGGGCAGAAGGGGTGCTTTGAACTACAGCTGTTATCTAACAGTGGGTAATTCTCTAAAACTTATTTTTGCTGGCTTTTAGGTGTTATATCATGACTTGATACAAATGTCCAGTCATTAATACCTTTTAATTATTTTTCTATGGTTTTCTCAAGGTTCTAGCCAAATAGGTGCTTTCTACTACCACTATATTTGAAAAATATCAAACAACAGAGTTCTTATTTTTCTTGGTTATTATTTTGTGCAAGAGCAATCATTCTGAAGTTTGGCATCATTTTGCTTAAGGAAAGGGGTGGTATGCATTATTTGAATTAAGTGGCCTTTCTCATAAATCTTTAGCAATAGGTAGGAATTTGCTTCTTTTTCAAGGGTTTGCATTTTTCTCTGGTAGTTCATCTCATTATGAACTTAGCTAATTTTTGGTTGCCCATTATTACATCATTAGGGGTTGTTTATGATTTATTTTCAAAATGCCTCATTATCCTTTTGTATTTATTCTCCTTACTTAAAAAGTTGAACTGAGGTGGCCTTTATTTTTGTAGTGGGGCTCTGGGGGTTGTAAGTCCACTGGATTTTTATTAATCATTTTGGTTATAGTTTTGCCATTCTAATAATTGATTTTCAGTCTATATAAGGCTAAATAAATCATTGTAATTTAGAGCTGGTCCAATTTAATGGTTTCTGTATTTTTCCTAGGTTCTTTGTTACATAAGTAAACTAGGAAAAATAATCTTAATCATTGTTCATTAATTTCTAATGCCTTTCTGATTTTCTCTAAGTTTTGGACAAATTAGCTTTAAATGAATAACTACATCATAATTTCTAATGCTGGGGTTCCTACTATTTTTAAACAGTGTCTAAATGAGGTTTAAACATCTACAAATTTTCTTAAGTTCAGCACAGGAGAAAAACTAATTTTTCTTAATTAAACAAGGTTTGGTGGGTTTCTGTTTTAAATTTTAAACTCTAAAATTTAGAACAGAAAGCATAGGGTTTATCATTTTTAAATGACAGTTCATGATATTCAGGAGCTAGTAAAATTGGTTTGACAACTTTTTATGAAAAATTCATCAAGTTATGGATTTTCTAAGTTCTCTGGTCATTT
Organism: Zea luxurians; assembly: GCA_029449295.1. NCBI lineage: Eukaryota > Viridiplantae > Streptophyta > Magnoliopsida > Poales > Poaceae > Zea > Zea luxurians. The sequence goes on along the minus strand of JAOPSE010000041.1, from coordinate 9,294,858 downwards.
TAAAAAGATTAACAGAAATGATTTAATGGAAATCCACTTTGCACTGGGGTCCCTGGCGGGTTTTTAAGTTTTCCTCGCGAATCAGTCCTTAGGCTACTATTCACATGAGTCGCTGACGTTACAGAAAACCCCTCGGGTTCTAAGGATCCTAACCCGAGGTCCTTCGTCTACCTCAAACAGTAACCGCGACGGAAGAAAGGGCGGAGGGGCTTACCGGCGGCGAGATTGCTCCGGTGAAGGGGTCGAGGATGTAGGGGAGGTCTTGGGGATCACAACGAGGTGCGGGTCGCCATCGGGGATGGCCGGAGTCGGTCGGTCCACGCGCGCAGGCGGGGATGCTCGTCGGCGGCGAGGAGTCCGGCCCGATCACGGCGAGATAGAGCAATTGGATGGGTCAGAGAGGTTCACGAGATGCCAGAGAAGATATGGGTGCAAGGAATTGGTCGGAGACTCACTGGATAGCTCGGTCCTCGCGCGGCGGCGGAAGACCGAAGTCCGGTGAGGTCGGTCTCGGGCCTCCGATGAAGTCCGGCCGGGTCCGAGGGCTTGGCAAGCTTCACGGGCTACTGGCGGAGCTAGCCGAAGCACTGGCTTGCCCAGACGATGGCTGGGGTGGGCTGGCCATGATGGCCGAAGCTCTGGCGGCAATGGCGGGCGGAATTGAGCTCGTTGGAGCTAAGGGAAAGTGGCTGGCCGGTGAGGGTGAGTGCGGGGCGATGTGAGGTGCGCCTGGGGAGGCTTTATAGGCACGGCGCGGTGCACGGGCGGTCGTGGACCGGCGAGTGCGCGCGGGCGTGCACTGGGAGGCGCGGTGCGCGAACGGGCGTGAACCGGGGGTGTCAGCCACGGTCGAACACGTGTTCCCGTTGCCTCTGCCCCTGTTCAAGCGCCGATTGGGAGCAAATCTTCGCGAATTTGGGCAAGATCGCTGTGAAGGATTTGTTCACCTGACCAAGCTTTGTCTTTTGTGTATGGACGTCGCGCGGTTTTAGGCTAGGGACAGGGAGTTGTAGCGTCACCAAGGTGCCAGTGTCAGAATGTCTGGTCCCGAGGTCAAACTACGTCAAAACCGTGTCAAATGAATTTGGTTTGAGTTCAAACTTTTCCAGGATGTGTTCAAGGGAATTTGGCACAACTTTGATATTTGGATCTTCTGGCTTTGAGTTTCGAAAAACAGAGAACGCAGATAATCTTTGAGAAGAGGTCTGAAATTCAGAAATTCAGAAATCTGAATTTCTCTAAGGGTTCATAGTTCAAGGGCTGATTTGGGGATTTATTTGAGTTATTTTGGGTAAGCTTCCTCAACCTTTCTTGTTGCTTATACTTTAATTTCCATAATTGGCTCAAGTCATAATTTTAAATTTTTCATACCCTTTTCCTTATTTTCTTGAATTTTGCTCATGGGGCTTACTTAGGGTTTTTATTAGGGTTACACATTCTTGCCTTCTTAAAGGTCTCAATTGTTTGATCATGACACTTTTAAGCATATGCTTGGTGAATTCCTTCTTACTTTAGTTATTTTGATGCTCATGCTTACTTGGTTCACATAAAATGATGGTTCTTGGGTTGGCACTTTGAGAGAAACCCTAGGTGACACTGGGGTGTCACAGTAGTCACATGCGGTCATGAAGTCCCGCATGGCATTGGGGTTATCGAGCCCGGAGAAATCCCAACCAGAGTCGGTCTCGTCATCTTCCTCGGAAGCCGGGGGCCCGTAGGTCGAGACGGCCGTCAGTCGGTCCTAGGTTGATCGCATATGATACCCCGGAAGGTTTGGATATGCCTTTATGAAAGCATCCACTGAAGTGGGGTCACTTGGTGGATCGAAGCTGAATCTAAAAGGCATAGGATGGGAAACGGACGGTACCTCTCGATCGATGGATGGTGACGAAGTCGCGTCAGGGACGGACTGCACCGTTATCTCAGGTACGAGGCTAACGCCCAGCAAGTCCTCCGCGAGCGTGCTGGCGTCGTCCGTCTGCTCGGGGTTGGCGTGTCGCGGGGAAACGACGCTCGTCTTCATCTCAGACGCGAGGTCAACGCCCGACGTGTCCCCCGCTGGGGCGCCGGCGCCGTCGACTCGCTCGACAGCCGACGAGGTGTCGCCTCCTGCTTGGCCATGCCTGCCCCGCCTCCTCCTCCGTCGGCGGGGAAGGTGACGGGACAGACCCAGATGTTGCTCTTCCGCCATGTGGGGAAGACGTCATCGATTCCGCCACCGGCGGGCGGGCTGACGGCCACCATTGTCGTTGTCGCACGACGGAGTAAGGAGTATCATGTCGTAGCTGCCGTCGAGGGACATGAACTCAAGACTCCCGAAACGAAGCATCGTCCCGGGTTGGAGAGGTTGCTGGAGACTACCCATCTGGAGCTTGATGGGAAGTTGTTCGTTAACACGCAGCAGGCCCCTACCTGGCGTGCCAACTATCGGCGTTTCGACCCCGGGGGTCCCTGGACCGACGAGTAAATTGTCGCTACGTGTCCTAGCCCAGATGGGTCGGCGCGATACGGAACACAAGGGGGGAAAACAGTAAGGGGAAACCGCGGCCTTCGTGTTGTCCTGCGCCCAGGGCGGATGCGCTTGCAGTAGGGGGTTACTAGCGTTCGCGTGGGAGAGAGAGAGAGAGAGGGCGCGAGCCTTGTGCGTCGGCCCGTTCTCCCGCGCGGCCACCCTCCCGTACGAGAGCCCTGGACCTTCCTTTTATAGATGTAAGGAGAGGGCCTAGGTGTACAATGGGGGGTGTAGCAATGTGCTAACGTGTCTAGCAAAGGGGAGCTAGAGCCCTATGTACATGCCGTCGTGGCTGTCGGAGAGGTTTTGGCGCCCTGTTCATGTGATGTCGTGGCCGTCGGAGGAGCGCTTGAGCCCCGTGGAAGTACAGTTGTCGGGGCTATTGGATCCTTGCAGACGTCTCCTTGCTTCCGTAAGGGGTTGAGAGCCGGCATCGTCATGGAGCATGTGGGGTGCCATCATTACTTGTTTACCGGGGCGAGCCAGATGGGACGTCGGTCTTGTTCCCCGTAGCCTGAGCTAGCTAGGGGTAGGGTAATGATGGCCCGCCTGTGACGTGATCGGTCCGAGCCCGAGGTCGAGCGAGGCGGAGGCTCCTCCGAGGTCGAGGCTGAGTCTGGGCCCGGGGGTCGGGCGAGGCGGAGACCGTCGTCCGAGGTCGAGGTTGAGTCCGAGCCCCGGGGGTCGAGCGAGGCGAAGACCGTCGTCCGAGGTCGAGGTTGAGTCCGAGCCCCGGGGGTCGGGCGAGGCGGAGACCGTCGTCCAAGGTCGAGGTTGAGTCCGAGCCCTAGGGTCGGGCGAGGCGGAGACCGCCTTCCGGAGTCGAGGCTGAGTCCGAGCCCTAGGGTCGGGCGCGGCGGAGTCCGTCTTCCGAGGTCGAGGCTGAGTCCGAGCCCTAGGGTCGGGCGAGGCGGAGACCGCCTTCCAGAGTCGAGGCTGAGTCTGAGCCCTGGGGTCGGGCGAGGCGGAGTCCGTCTTCCGAGGTCGAGGCTGAGTCCGAGCCCTGGGGTCGGGCGAGGCGGAGACCGTCTTCCGAGGTCGAGGCTGAGTCCGAGCCCTGGGGTCAGGTGAGGCGGAGCTTCCTATGGCGCCTGAGGCCAGTCTTGGCGGCTGTCAGCCTCACCCTGACGGGTGGCACAGCAGTCGGAGCAGTGTAGGTGGCGCTGTTTTCCTGTCAGGTCGGCCAGTGGAGGGGCAAAGTGACTGCGGTCACTTCGGCATTGTCAACTGAGGAGCGTGCGTCAGGATAAGGTGTCAGGCGATCCTTGCATTGAATGCTCCTGCTATATGGTCGGTTGGCGTAGCGATCCGGCCAAGGTTGCTTCTCCACGAAGCCTGCCCGAGCCGGGCCTCGGGCGAGTCGAAGGTGCGTCCGTTGCTTGAGGAGACCCTCGGACGAGGCGTGAATCTGCCTTGGTCTACTGTTCCTGCCCGAGGCTGGGCTCGGGCGAGACGAGATCGTGTCCCTTGAGTGGACGGAGCCTTGACCGGAATCGCGTCCATCAGGCCTTTGCAGCTTTGTGCTGATAGGGGTTACCAGCTGAGATTTAGGAGTCTTGGGGGTACCCCTAATTATGTGTAGTACCCAACTTGTAATTGTGGAGGATAACCAAAAAGGGAGAAATGAGTTTCCTTTGTATATATGTGTCTTGTCCATATTTACCATTCCATGAGAACATCACCTGAAAACAAATGAATAAATAACAAAAAGGTGACCATTAAATCATGCAACATGCTGGGGTTTATTGTTTGTGCATTTAATGAAAAGAGTAATACCGCTAATAGAAATAAATTAGTGGCAGAAGCAAGGATTTAATACCTAATTTGAGAGTTTGAAGAAAAGAAGACATATAAAATATAGAGAAAGTTTAAGTGTATTTCCAAAATTAGTACCTTAAGGTCACAATATAACTTGAAGATAAATTTTGGCACAAGATTTGAATGTAAATTTGAATTCTAGAAATTGAACAGGGAGAAAAAGAAAACAGAAAACAAAAAGAAAAAGAGAAAGAAGCTTACCTGGGCCTCTATCACCAATTCGGCCCACCCAGAGAAATCACCTGCGCGGCCCAAAATCTCTCCACCGCGCGGCTCCAGCCTTCCCTCAATGATGGGGCAGCCCCACTTTTCAGCGTACACTATAACCCGTCGCGCTCTCATGTCTCTGCTGATGGGACCCACACGTCACCCCTCTCCCTCGTCGCCGCAACCACCTAGCGCAACCAACTCCGAGATTCTAGCTCCTGTTGGCGACCCCAGTAACGCGACCCGTGCTATATAAAGCTCTACGCCGGTCCTCCCTCCATTCCCATCGAAACCAGATGCCTCGCCCCTTGCAATCCCAACCCGAGTGCCACCGCAGCCGTCGAAGTCGGGAACCCGAAGGTGGGTGCAGCATCGTGACCGTCGATCCGTTCCGCGCCCTGGTGACCGGTTGCCGCAGATTGGGTTCAACCGCCGCCGGGGAAGCCTGCGTTGAGGTGTCACTGTGCGTCGGCCGTTGGGAATTGACCCTGTGGCGCCAGAATTCGTCACCACGTTAGTTTGGTCGCTGAGTCGTGTGGCCATCGGATGCGGGTTGCGGCTGGTGGGCATCTCGGTAAGGAACCATCCCCTGCATACTCGTTCTACCTGTCCTTCGCGGCGTAGCACCTAGATCCAACTAGGGCCGGCGTACTACTTGTGCAGGGGCGCGTGGTAGCGTGCATTTGGGGATGCCTTCGACCATGGGCGGCTGGGTCTACCTGGAGCGCGCGGCGGCATATAACGCCAGGGAAGAAGACAACCTCCTGGCCGTTGGATCGGCCCCCTACCGTGGGGATTAGATCCCAACCTCGATTAGCCCTGGCCGTTGATCTGGGATTCGTTGAATAGGATTCGATCTCTGGTATTTTGAATCCAAGCCGTGGGTTTAGGATCCAACAACTGCTGTCGCGCACCAATTCATAACCCGCGTCAATCTAATCTGGCACGTAGACCTTAGATCGGGCGGCCAGGATTAAAAGATACCCCTTCGGCTTGTAGTTTTGCATAAGAGACCTTATGAAATTAGAGAATGAACCCGCCGTCCAGAGAGGGCTATTCACTGTGTCTTAGAAATTTTACCCCGGGGCCCCTGACCTTTCTGGTAAATGAGGCCTAGTCCAGAACATAATAAAACCAGGGAAAATAATTTATAAATAGATTTTTAATAGGAAAATAATTGCTAGAACTTCAATAATTCCTAGAAAATTCATACTAACTCCAAATTAATCCATTCCAGTTCCTAAAATTTTGTAATTTTATTCTCTAGCACTTAGTGTCTCTGTTTTATCATGAAAACAGTAAGAAATTTATTTATCACTTAATCCTATTTAAAGCACATAAAACCTTTGAAAATGCATAACTTGAAATCTATAACTCAGAAAATTATGATTCCAGTTCCTAGGTTTTTATTTTAATATGTAGAATATCTCTGTGTATTTTTTTACATGCTTGGTGTAATGTTAATTTTCCCTATATCCTGTGCTTGTTTGTATTGTGGCGAGTAGAAGAGCCCGTTGCTGAGGATCCTGGTGAGCAGCAGGTTGAAGTAGCTGAGCAGGAGCTCATTGAAGGCAAGTTGTGCCCTTGACCACTTTTTACCCAATAATGTTCTTTAATATCACTTATTCATGCATAGGTTAATTTTGGTGGGACCCAATAGGTCACCCTAGATTGTTTATCTCATTACCTTGTTTACCCCTGAATCACTTGGGTAGTTTGCTATTGCTTTACATGGTTTTGGGATAATCATTTATTATATCTATGTTCCAATTATTCTTGTTATTCTATTTATGTTCATGTTGAGATCATTAATGTTAATTGGAACATAGAGCTTAACTTGAGAACCACGTGCCACCACAAGGGAGGAATGGGACCTCTTGGCTGACTAATTAGGAAAGCTAGTCGAAGACTACCTTACCCGAAAGGGGCAAGGGCAGTAGGGGAGTGGTCAGTGTAGGGAGGTCCCTGGTTGATTTTGCTGCGATGGCGGTCAGCCAGGAACCCTGCATTGGAACTTCCTATAAACTGTAGCGGGTTTTCGGAAGCTAGTGGAACTTTGTAAAGGCCTCGTAGTGTTGCCCTGCCGCGCTTCCTAGGTAGAGGTGTATGGGATTCGCGACCCCTTGGCAGATGGGTAACATGACTTGTGGGTAAAGGGTACAACCTCTGCAGAGTGTAAAACTGGTATACTAGCCGAGCTCACGGTCATGAGCAGCTCAGGACTCTCTGATGTTTAAATTATGGAACTTAAATTCAATTTTGTCATTTGCATTGCATGGGTTTGTTATTAATTTTGTTCTATTACTTTACTTATGGTTTGGTATTTACTTACACTTAGTAACTGCTAATAAAATTTTGAACAACTACTTAAAAGCAATGCTCAGCTTTAACCCCTGTCATTGATTAGCCTTACACATCACATGAACTCACACCTTTGTGAGTTTGTGTCCACTGGTTCCCCACAACTTGTTGAGCTATGATCATGTGTGAGCTCACCCTTGCTGTCTCACACCCCCCCACAGGAGGAGAGCAGGTGGTCGAAGAGGAGCCGCCTAACACTGAGGAGTTCGATCTGATCTAGGTGGTGTTTCCCAGTCGACATTGGCGCCGACGATCCTTAGTTCGTTTTATCTTTATTACTTTATTTTGTAATAAGTCTTCCGCTATGTAATAAATACTCTGATGTTTTATGACATTTATCTCTATACACTCTGTTATTATATGTGTTGTCTTCTTGGCGCATGTATGAGATGCACCTGGCTTTGTTCCTTAAAGCCGGGTGTTACAGAAGTGGTATCAGAGGAATGTTGACTGTAGGACGAAACCTAGATAGAAATGGACAGACCCTTTCCTACTTACCTTACTCTGACTCATTCTATACTCATCTCATCTTGATCTTGTCTCATCTTTTGCTATTCTACTCTGGTTACTCTTATCTTTTCTACTCTAAGACAATATGGATTTCACACCTTGGAATCCTACCCTATGACATTTTTAAGAGATAGGAGGCCTAAAAAAAACTATTTTCTCTATTAAAAATGTTGGTTGATTGTTCTGATGATCAATGCCTGATTTGCTTCTTTGATTGATTGAATTATTATAGATGGACATCTTAGTATGTACCACCATAAGGTAATGAATTAGCTATGGTAGGTAAAACATTAAACTGCTCAGCTAATAAATCCCCCAAAGTAACATGATTGAAATTACTGCCTTGTCTACTGCTCTTTCTTACCATATGTATCTAACTCAGATGGTCAATACCAGGAGGGGTGGTGGAATTGATTTGCCTCCTAACCGACACACTCGAAGGATATATAGACAACCTCAGCCACAGCCTGCAGAGATGAATCCTCCTAATCCTCCACCAGGCGGAGTTGACCCGCTGGTTGCTGCTCAGATGGCGGTGATGCAGCAAATGGCAGACACTATGGCTGATATGCGTGCTCAGATGCAGCAAGAACGCCAGGAGATGCGTCAAGAAAGAGAAGATATACGCCAGGAGTTACGCCAGGAGCGAGATGAGATACGCCAGGAAAGGAGGGTACAACAACAGCAGCTGCAACAACAAATGCAACAGCAGCAACAAGTGCCACTGCCTCCACCACCACCACCAGTTCCACCCCGAGACAAGCATAGAGAGTTCATGAGTCATAAGCCACCTACATTCGCTAGCTCACCTGATCCACTGGACGCGGATGATTGGCTGAAGTCTGTTGAGAAGATGCTGAATATTGCACAGTGCACGGACCGGGAGAAGGTTTTATATGCTTCTGGACGTCTGACTGGTCCTGCTGCTGACTGGTGGGATTCTTATACTGCTGCCCATGATGCTGCGGATACTATTACTTGGGTAGAATTCAGTACACAGTTCAGGAACTACCATATTCCAGCCGGTATGATAAAGATCAAGAAGAAGGAATTTCTGTCGCTGAAGCAAGGAAGTATGTCAGTCAGCGAGTACAGAGACAAGTTTATTCAGTTATCCAGATATGCCCCTGAAGAAGTTGCTGAAGACGAGAGGAAGCAGGAGCATTTTATTGAAGGACTTAATGGACCCCTGCAGTATGCTCTAGTGGCACACACATTTCCGTCATTTCAGAGGCTGCTTGATAAGGCCCTGGCTATTGAACACAAGTGTGTTCAGCTGGGAGATCTGAAGAGAAAGGCCATATCTCAAGGACAAGGAAGCAGCAGTGTTCGTCCTCGCTACAGTTCACCACAGGGTACACCGACTCGACCAGGAGGACCACGCCCAGTTCAGCAATCACCACTGAGGACTCCACCTCCTCGACAGGCCACCCCTACTGGCACCCCGACAAAGTTTTCAGGACAGAGTCCGTGTCACACCCGGTTTTGGAAGGCAAACCGAATGCGAACTATGTACGTGCCAGGATCAGAACTCACGTACACAGCGATTACATAAATGAACATCAATGCACATTGCTCGAATAGTAACTTAAAAGAGTATTAACTTGTTACATCACAGAGTCTTAGACATCCACATAGTCATCAACTTAACAGTTAATCAAAGTGCTAGCGAAACGCAGTAAAGATAGGGCCTTCACAGGCAGCTGACTGGGGGTTGCCGCCAACCCACACCTAGAATTCGTCGTAGTCTTGGAACTCCTGGAAGTCTCCTGCCACGGCTTCATCTTCTCCGGAACAGTGGTTACAATGCGGACAACCTGGTGTTTTGTGGTAAAGCAAGGATGAGTACACATCAACGTACTCAGCAAATGTCCCGTTTGGCTGAAGTGGACTAGCTTTATGTGGGGTTAGGTTCAAGCAGTTGCTTTTAGTTGGTCAGGTATTTATCATTAGTAGAAGCCAGATTTTAGCATTAACCAACCCATGAACCATTTCCTCATCGAGGAACAACATCATCGTATTCGAACCAAAACCATAACATAATCCTTGCATCTCGAACCATCTGTATCTCTAATCAAAGAGGATCCCAAGGCTGCTCTTAACCGTGAGCACGGCTGATATATCAGTTTCACTACCCTCTGCAGAGGTCGCACACTTTACCCATGAGTCATGATTCCCTTTCTGCCCGGGGAGAGCTAATCCCCATTGACCACTACCTAGGTGGTCCGGCAGGGTATCACTACGTAGCTGTTACAAAGATTCCCTAGAGATCATAGCTGCCCGTTAGGTTTCTCCAGTTTGATAAACACAGTACTCCTCCCCGCAGGAGAGTGACTAACAAAAGCAAAACGAAAGAACCTCGGCACTCAGCCTCGGCAGAGCAAGCACTGTGCCTGGACCCCATTGACGGCAAGACGGCGAAGCAACTACACCTCTAGTTCCTCTAATTAATTAGCTAAGGGCGCCCCATTTCACCCTCATGGTTGCACTGTTATCCCGGGTGGTCTCTCAACGAACAGGTCCTTACGGAGAGGTACTCAGTAAACAGCCTGAGCCCCCTAGAGTATCACAAGATCATCAACATAATCAGGATAACAGTATCATAAATATTCGCATCATGTTCATTGATTAAGTTAAGGCAGTAGCAGAATGCTAACCATAATAACCCATAAGGTCATCAAGGATAAAGTAAAGTGTAAAGCTAGTCAATCCTTAGGTTTCAAGTAAGTAATGCGGGACAGTGTATTATAAAGTAAATGGGACATAATGGGACTGAGGACACTTGCCTTCACCAAACTGTTGCTCAGGGACTTCCTCTGCAACTTCCTCGGGAAACACAGACTGCTCGTTGTCTACGTAAAGTAATCATTCACACTATGCACTTGGGAAAATAACAAACAAAAACAATATACCAAACATATGCAGCAGAGAGTGGTCACAAGTTCATAACAGAAAAGGGATAGGCACTCTGGTGTTCCCTAGGTCTGGGGTAGAGGACTATACAAAATGAGTCATTACCCACTACTCAGGTTTAAGTCAGTGGTGGGATTAAATAATCATCTGGTTTAAGATCCTAAACTTAAGTGTTTGAGTCCATAAACTTAAGTGCTCCAACTTTTATTAAAGTCTACTACCTTTTATTTATCCCAAATAGGGTTCCAATAACCTTAATCCTATCCTAATGATTAACCATTAATTGGAACATGGAAACAGCAGGGAAACAGTGCATAAATAGATAGATAATAATTTTATGAACATTTTGCAATTTGAAGCACCTAATTTGGAGTTCATATGGCAAAGTTATGAATTTTACAAGTTTAGGGGTTAAAAAATATACCCTAAGGACCTATTTTGAATTAAATAAAAGGGCTGAGGACTTAACCGCGAGAAACCAGGGACGGCGGGTGCAAAATCTAGAAAACCGAGGGGTTCTTTAAGAAAAAGCGCGGGCGAAGGGGTATCGGGCGCTTACAGCCGTTAGATCTCAGATCAACGGCCAGGATTAGATCCTGCGGCGGGCGCGCGGGCGCGCGGCGGCTCGGGGTGGCTGACAGGCGGGGCCAGCGGGCAGCGCGAGCGCGGGCGCGGCGACTGACAAGCGGGGCCAGCGGGCAGAGCGAGTGCGCGGGCGCGCCGACAGGCAGGGTCCAGCGGGCAGAGGGACAGGGCGCGGGGAAACGGCTCTGGGCCGTTGGATCTTGGGCGGACGGTTGAGATTGGGTTCGGGTTATTTGAATCCGCGCCGTCCGATCTAAGATAGACGGCGGGGATGGGGGTGGCTGGCTCCCGTCTCCCTCAGCTAGCTGGGGCGGCGGCGCTCGCCCCCGCGGCGAAAGAGCTCGCCGGAGACGAGGGGAGCGGGGGCCCAGCGGGTTCCCGGGGCGACCTGAGTGGCCGGGGAGGTTGGGGAGGGCACGGGAAACCTATTGGCGGGGTCTGGGTCGGAGTAGGGGCGCCGGAGGAGGGCGGTTCACGGCGAAGCGGCTCGGCGGCGGCGCTGAGCGACCCCGGCGAGAAATTAAGCGCGCTAGAGTGCAAGACAAGGGCCAATAGGGGCGGGAGAGGTTCCTTACCTCTCGGCGAACTCCGGGGACTCCTCGGCGACGACGGAGACGCGACGGTGGCCCGGGTCGACGGCGGCGGCTGCACGGCGGACGACGGGTGAGCGCGGGCAGAGAGAAATAGGGAGGGGGAGAGGGAATTGGGGCGCGTCCCGGGTTGTGGACGTCGGGGCGGAGCTCACCGTGGCAAGGGACGCGGCGGAGCTCCAACGGCGACGGAGGAACAAGCTCGGGCGGCGGCGGTTCGCGGCGATGGCGCTTGGGCGTGCGCGCAGCGAGGGAGAGGGCGAGAGAGAGGGCCGGTTGGTGCGCAAGTGAGGGAGGGGGAGAGGGCGAGAGAGATTCGGGGCTCAAGTGGCCGAGGGCGGGGTGGGGCGAGCTCCCCACGCGCGACGTGGGCGCGAGAAAGGCGGGCGCGCGCGGCTCGGCGGCGGTTACGCGAGAACGGCGAAGCTGACAGCCGGGGCCCGCGACACAGAGAGAGAGAAGAAGTCGGGCGCGGGCGCGAGGAAAGCGGGGCTGACCGGGAGGGCCCACGGGCAGGGAGAGAGCGAGAGGGAGGGCGCACGCGCGGTGAAGCGGGAGCGCCGACAGGTGGGACCGGGCAACCAGAGAGAGCGGGGGAGCGAGCGCGGAGACGGCGGCCGCGCCGACAGGCGGGCCCGCTCGCGCAGAGAGAGAAGGGGCGGGAGGGAGAACGCGCGCGCGGGCGCGCGGGTTGGGCCTGGTGGGCCGAAAGGCCGAGCTGGCTGAGGTAACGGGCTACTTTTCCTTTTCTTTTTATTTTGTAATTTCCTTTCTCTTTTCTTTTTATTTTCTCCATTTGATTCAAATTCAAATGTGCCACAAATTCAAATTAGTCCTTTTGAGAATCATGCACCAAACAAAAGTGAAATCTAGGGTTCAACATGATGCAACAATTCATACTCCCTTAGGGTTTAACCTATCACACTACTATTACAAATAAAAATAAGCATTTTCTCCTATAGAAATGAGAAAGAAAAGATTGGGGAAGGATAAGAAAAGAAAAGTAACACCTGAATTTGTGAATATGAGCAAAGAAATTTTATACCCCCAAATTCAGGGTGTTACAAACCTACCCCCCTTAAAAGAATCTCGCCCCTGAGATTCAGGGTTGGTTAGCAAAGAGTTCCGGGTATTTGGCTTTCAGATCATCTTCTCGTTCCCAAGTTGCTTCTTCCTCCGAGTGGTGACCCCATCTGACTTTGCACATTCTGATGGTGTTCCTCCGGGTGACTCTGTCTGCAAACTCCAGAATCTGCGTTGGCTTCTCTATGTATGTCAGATCCTCCTGGACTTCCAAACCCTCCACTGGCAACTGTTCTTCTGGTACTCGCAGACACTTCTTCAATTGCGACACGTGGAACACGTTGTGCACTGCCGACAAACTTTCTGGTAGGTTGAGTTGGTAAGCCACTTCTCCACGCTTTGCTTGGATCTGATATGGTCCAACGTACCGGGGTGCTAACTTGCCCTTAACTCCGAACCTTCTGACTCCCCTGATAGGTGACACCTTCAGGTAGACGAAATCCCCCACTTCAAAACTCAGTTCTCTTCTCCTTCGGTCCGCATAGCTTCGCTGTCTTGACTGGGCTATTTTCAGGTTCTCCCGAACCATTTTGATATTCTCTTCGGCTTCAAGTAGGATGTCGGGGCCAAACACCTGTCTCTCTCCAGGCTGGTCCCAATGCAGCGGAGTCCTACAACTCCGTCCATAGAGTGCCTGAAACGGTGACATCTTCAAGCTAGCCTGATAGCTATTGTTGTAGGAGAATTCTGCATAAGGTAACCTTTTGTCCCATCCTGACTTGTCTTGCAACGCACAGGCTCTCAGCATATCTTCTAGGATCTGATTAGTTCTTTCAGTCTGACCGTCTGTCTGCAGGTGATAAGCCGAGCTGAAGTTCAAATGGGTGCCCAAAGCTTCTTGTAGCTGCTGCCAAAAATGAGAGGTGAACTGCGTTCCTCGATCTGACACTATCTTCTTCGGCACACCATGAAGGCAAACTATCCGTGACATGTATAACTCAGCTAACGTTGCTCCGGTATATGTAGTCTTCACAGGTATGAAATGGGCCACTTTGGTTAATCGGTCCACAACCACCCAGATGGAATCATAACCGGCCCGGGTACGAGGTAGGCCAACTATAAAATCCATCCCGATCTCATCCCACTTCCACTGAGGAATCCGCAATGGCTGCAACAATCCGGCTGGCCTTTGATGCTCTGCTTTGGTCCTTTGACAGCTATCACAGATGGCGACATATTCTGCGATTTCTCTTTTCATGCCATACCACCAAAACCTCCTCTTTAAATCCTGGTACATCTTTTCACTTCCCGGGTGTATGGAGTAGGCTGTCTCATGAGCTTCCTTTAGGATCAGCTCCCGAATAGGTTTGAGGTCGGGGACACACAATCGGTCCTTGAACCATATTACCCCCTCTTCATCCTCTCGAAAGTCTTTGCCTCTTCCTTCTAAGATTAGCTGCCGGATCTTGTTGATGCTTTCATCATCTTTCTGCCCTTCTTTGATCTCCCGCTCTAGGGTGGGCTCTAATTCCACTGTTACTCCTTGCGTACTGTTCAGGAAACCGAGACTCAGTCTGTCGAACTCCTTGGCTAACTCATATGGCATTGGGTACATGGCCAACATATTGACTTGACTCTTCCTGCTCAGAGCATCTGCAACCACATTGGCTTTGCCTGGATGGTAATGTATCTCCAACTCGTAGTCTTTGATCAATTCCAACCATCTTCGCTGTCTCATGTTTAGCTCTGACTGGGTGAATATGTATTTCAGACTTTTATGATCTGTGTAGATGTCGCACTTCTGCCCATACAAGTAATGTCTCCAGGTCTTTAGAGCATGAACTACTGCTGCCAACTCCAGGTCATGTGTGGGATAATTTTTCTCATGGATCTTCAGCTGTCGAGATGAGTATGCTACAACTCTTCCTTCTTGCATTAGCACACATCCCAATCCAGTGTAAGAAGCATCGCAATACACTGAGAATGGCTTGTGAACATCAGGCAGGACTAACACCGGAGCTGTAGTCAATCTATTTTTCAGTTCTTCAAATGCTTCCTGACACTTTTGGGTCCACTTGAACTCAACTTTCTTCGCTAGTAACGCGGTCATTGGTCTAGCGATCTTTGAGAAGCCTTCGATGAAACGCCTGTAATACCCAGCCATTCCAATGAAACTCTTGATCCCACGAACATCCTTTGGTGCTTTCCAGTTCAGGATATCTGCCACTTTCTTTGGATCCACTGCCAACCCATCTTGATTTATGATGTGACCCAGAAACAAGACTTCATGAATCCAGAACTCGCATTTACTCAGCTTGGCATACAACTGATGCTCTCGAAGTCTTTGCAATACCATCTTCAAATGCTCTACATGATCTTCCTCACTTTGAGAGTATATAAGAATATCATCGATAAACACTACCACAAACTTGTCCAGATAATCCATGAACACACTATTCATCAGGTACATAAAGAAAGCTGGCGCATTTGTCAAACCAAAGGACATAACTGTGAATTCATATAACCCGTACTTGGTGATGAATGCTGTCTTCGGTATGTCCGAGGGTCGGATTCTGAGTTGATGGTAACCTGATCTCAGATCTATCTTCGAGAATACGCTGGCACCTCTGAGCTGGTCGAACAAATCTTCTATCCTTGGCAGGGGGTACTTGTTCTTGACAGTGACTTCATTCAAGGCTCTGTAGTCTATGCACATCCTTTTGGTACCATCTTTCTTCTCTACAAACAACACCGGAGCGGCCCAAGGCGAGGTACTTGGTCTGATGTAACCCTTCTCTAACATCTCATCTATCTGCTTCTTGAGTTCCACCAATTCTGGTCCAGACACTCGGTAGGCTCTTTTGGAAATGGGGGCGGTACCAGGGATAAGCTCTATGGCAAACTCAACTTTTCTCTCGGGTGGCATGCCCGTTAGTTCCTCGGGAAATACGTCCGGAAAGTCCGACACAACCTTGATAGCCTCGAGCGGGTTGGGCTCCTTACTATCAACTGAAATCTGGTGACAGACACCCTCCGCTGATTTAGGCATCCTTAGCTCGGCCACTACCTCTTCTCCTGATGGGGACTTCAATGTTACGGTCCTCTTGTCACAACTAATATTCGCTTCATACCTCATTAACCAATTCATCCCTAGAATGACATCTATCCCAGGGGTGTCTATTACTATTAAATCACTGGGGAATCCTATCCCCCTTATTTCCACCCTTATATTTGAGCATATTTTATCTGTTTGCACCTTGCCACCAACTGAATTAATCCTCATGGGCGGCATCATTGCCTCTACTGAGATGTTATGCAATTCTACCCAGGTTGCAGTAACAAATGAATGAGTTGCACCAGTATCAAATAGCACTTTCGTGGGATGAGATTCGACTGAGAACATACCTACTGCCACATCTGGTGCATCCTGGATCGCTTCAGCCTCCAAGTGGTTCACCTTCCCACGGTTGTACGCTTGGTTACGATTGCCTGCTGTCGGCTGCAGTACACCTTGCCTTGTTGGAGCATTGGGGTTGGTCTGCTGCTGCGCCGCCTTCTTCGGGCACTGCATCGCCCAGTGGCCTTGTTCTCCACAGTGGAAGCATCCTCTGCCTCCTCCTTGTGCTGGGGCTGCTTGGTTGCTCTGGTTTGTTGCTGGGGCAGGAAGGCGAGGTGCCTGGTTGTTCTGCTTCTGATACTGATTACCTCCCTGCTGGCTGTTCTGACGATACTGCTGCTGTTGTTGGGGGTACTGCCTCTGAAACTGCTGCTGATGTGGACGCTGGTTCTGATTCTGATATCCTTGTGGGTGACCGGGCCTGCCTTGCTGAGATGAACTGCCTGAGAAACGTGGACGGCTAATGCTTCCGGACTGGGGTCCACTCATCTTACGCTTCCGATCTTCCATATCCTTACGCTTCTTCTCTGTCATGATTGCCCTATCGATCAGGTGCTGGAAGGTGGGGAAGGTGTGATTCATCAGCTGGTATTGCAGGGGATCCACCAAACCCCTCATGAACCTGTACTGCCTTTTAGCATCAGTGTTGACATCCTCAGGTGCATACCGAGATAGCTGCAGAAACTTGTCTCTGTATTCACTAACAGATAGGGGTCCCTGCTTCAGAGCCAGAAACTCCTCCTTCTTCACGATCATCAGTCCCTCTGGCACATGGTACCTGCGGAAACTCTCGCTGAATTCTTCCCAGGTGATGGCTTCGGGGTCAGCATGGGTGGCGAGGTAGGACTCCCACCAGGACTGGGCTGCTCCCCTTAGCTGACGGGGACCATACAGAACCTTCTCTCTGTCGTTACATTGAGCGGTGCGTAGTTCTCTTTCCACTGCGCGCAGCCAGTCTTCTGCATCCATGGGGTCAGCAGAATGGGCGAAGGTAGGAGGGTGCCCTCTCATGAACTCACCACGCTTATCTCGTGGCATCTGGGGCATCTGCACTTGCAATTGGGGTTGGGGTTGCTGTTGAGCCTGCTGCATGGCTGCCAGAGTCTGCCCAATGGCCTGCACTGCCTGAGTCTGCATCAAGAACATCTGCTCCACTGTCATCGGGGGTGGAGGGGGAGGCTGCCTCTGTTGTTCCTCCTGCTGGTCATGCTGCTCTTGCTGAGCACGCCTGTTGCATCGGCGCCTGTTGTCAGACATCTGTGGAAGACATTCATACATCAGCATTGATCTTACAACCCTCCAGCATAAGAAAAGGGAATACAGAATTCTTCATGACACTGAGTGAACAAAGAGCTTCACTGATCCCCATTACGATTCAACACAGCTTCTCAGATAAGAAGGAAAGTAGGAGTAAATGGCTTCCCAACTAAATAACTGACTTTATTAACATTATAGCTAGGCCAAACTGCAGGGGAAACCCACAGGTTGGCAACAGTCATTACAAAGATTCGAATCCAGCACAAGTTCATCATAACAAGCATGCAAGCAACTGATAAGCAAACTAAGCTAATTGGAAGCAACTGATAAGCAAACTGAACTAACTATCCAAGACTGAGACATCTGACTTAAGAATTATTACAAACTTCGACACTAACGATCTAAGGATCCAGATCTATCCTGGTCTTACAGGCAGGGGAACCATAAGTGTGGTGACCACGTGGCGGCGAGCGGTATGGGTGCTGAGTCCCAACAGGAGCGGGAGAACCACCCTCCTGGTGATGGCGCTCTGCCAGCTCAGCACGCAACTCCGCAATCTCCGTTCGAGCCCTGCTCAGCTCGTCCAGAGAGTGATCCAGCTCAGTGTTAAGCACTGCGACTAGGTTGACTGTGCTGCTCAACCTAGGGTTAGCCTCACCAACAGGTGAGACAACCACACTCTCTGTGCTGCCAGTAGGGCGGCGGGGGTAGTACCGAAGGTTAAGACCGTCGGCCACCCCACCGAACAAAGAACAGTACTGGGAGAGTGCACGTCGTGCTGCATCCTGCATAGCCGCCTCTGCAGTGTCCCTCTCGGAGATGGAATAGTGCTCCGAAACGGCCTCCGCACCCCGGAGGTCATCCTCCGGACGGCGAACTAGGCAGGTAGCCTCCCAGCGGTCCGGGTACCTCCCGCGACTGTGCTGGTAGACTACACAACGATACTCGATCGACCAGGTATGCCGGTCAAAAGCCTGGCGCAGCAAGGTGTCGAGTGCGTCGTGGAAGTGACAACCGCGGGCGGCGTCACGGGTGATGGGTCGGGCGACCCATCCTTCCGCCTCCTGCGGCTCAGAAGACTCCGTGCTGTGGTCTGAGTCGTCGTCGTCGGGGTCTCCTCCAGGTCCTCCTCCAGTAGCTCCTCCAGCAGCCGAGGCGTCCCGCGGTGGTGCAGGGGGTGCCTCCAGCTGGGCGACAGAGGAACGGGGCCTCACGGACTCCACCTCATGCTGGGATGAGGAGGAAGAGCCCTGCTGCTCTCTGTGCTGGCGTCGGCGTTCCTGCTCCTCACGCAGGCGGTGGTGCAGTCTCTCCAGGTGACTCGACTGACCGGACACGGTGCGGTGCAGAGGACGCTCCGCAAGTCGAGACGGCAGGAAAGGAATCACCGACTTACGTGCAGTGTGTCTAAGACGAGCCATCTACAAAAGACACTGTAAGCATAAGAGTAAGAGCAGAACTAATATGACAAGTGAATAAACCATAGACAGAATAAGATAAAAGTTTTAACAAGGTATAATATAGTATATGTATATGTAGTGAAACATAGGGTTGGTCGAGGTGACCGACTTTTGAAGTAACATCAGAGGTCAAGGGGAGAGGGAAGGTCAATAGTCCTTAGTACGACCAGTGCTACTCTAGGTCAGCGGTCCTACAGTCAGCACGGCTTTGATACCACTTATGTCACACCCAATTTTGGAAGGCAAACCGAATGCAAACTATGTACGTGCCAGGATCAGAACTCACGTACACAGCGATTACATAAATGAACATCAATGCACATTGCTCGAATAGTAACTTAAAAGAGTATTAACTTGTTACATCACAGAGTCTTAGACATCCACATAGTCATCAACTTAACAGTTAATCAAAGTGCTAGCGAAACGCAGTAAAGATAGGGCCTTCACAGGCAGCTGACTGGGGGTTGCCGCCAACCCACACCTAGAATTCGTCGTAGTCTTGGAACTCCTGGAAGTCTCCTGCCACGGCTTCATCTTCTCCGGAACAGTGGTTACAATGCGGACAACCTGGTGTTTTGTGGTAAAGCAAGGATGAGTACACATCAACGTACTCAGCAAATGTCCCGTTTGGCTGAAGTGGACTAGCTTTATGTGGGGTTAGGTTCAAGCAGTTGCTTTTAGTTGGTCAGGTATTTATCATTAGTAGAAGCCAGATTTTAGCATTAACCAACCCAGGAACCATTTCCTCATCGAGGAACAACATCATCGTATTCGAACCAAAACCATAACATAATCCTTGCATCTCGAACCATCTGTATCTCTAATCAAAGAGGATCCCAAGGCTGCTCTTAACCGTGAGCACGGCTGATATATCAGTTTCACTACCCTCTGCAGAGGTCGCACACTTTACCCATGAGTCATGATTCCCTTTCTGCCCGGGGAGAGCTAATCCCCATTGACCACTACCTAGGTGGTCCGGCAGGGTATCACTACGTAGCTGTTACAAAGATTCCCTAGAGATCATAGCTGCCCGTTAGGTTTCTCCAGTTTGATAAACACAGTACTCCTCCCCGCAGGAGAGTGACTAACAAAAGCAAAACGAAAGAACCTCGGCACTCAGCCTCGGCAGAGCAAGCACTGTGCCTGGACCCCATTGACGGCACGACGGCGAAGCAACTACACCTCTAGTTCCTCTAATTAATTAGCTAAGGGCGCCCCATTTCACCCTCATGGTTGCACTGTTATCCCGGGTGGTCTCTCAACGAACAGGTCCTTACGGAGAGGTACTCAGGAAACAGCCTGAGCCCCCTAGAGTATCACAAGATCATCAACATAATCAGGATAACAGTATCATAAATATTCGCATCATGTTCATTGATTAAGTTAAGGCAGTAGCAGAATGCTAACCATAATAACCCATAAGGTCATCAAGGATAAAGTAAAGTGTAAAGCTAGTCAATCCTTAGGTTTCAAGTAAGTAATGCGGGACAGTGTATTATAAAGTAAATGGGACATAATGGGACTAAGGACACTTGCCTTCACCAAACTGTTGCTCAGGGACTTCCTCTGCAACTTCCTCGGGAAACACAGACTGCTCGTTGTCTACGTAAAGTAATCATTCACACTATGCACTTGGGAAAATAACAAACAAAAACAATATACCAAACATATGCAGCAGAGAGTGGTCACAAGTTCATAACAGAAAAGGGATAGGCACTCTGGTGTTCCCTAGGTCTGGGGTAGAGGACTATACAAAATGAGTCATTACCCACTACTCAGGTTTAAGTCAGTGGTGGGATTAAATAATCATCTGGTTTAAGTTCCTAAACTTAAGTGTTTGAGTCCATAAACTTAAGTGCTCCAACTTTTATTAAAGTCTACTACCTTTTATTTATCCCAAATAGGGTTCCAATAACCTTAATCCTATCCTAATGATTAACCATTAATTGGAACATGGAAACAGCAGGGAAACAGTGCATAAATAGATAGATAATAATTTTATGAACATTTTGCAATTTGAAGCACCTAATTTGGAGTTCATATGGCAAAGTTATGAATTTTACAAGTTTAGGGGTTAAAAAATATACCCTAAGGACCTATTTTGAATTAAATAAAAGGGCTGAGGACTTAACCGCGAGAAACCAGGGACGGCGGGCGCAAAATCCAGAAAACCGAGGGGTTCTTTAAGAAAAAGCGCGGGCGAAGGGGTATCGGGCGCTTACAGCCGTTAGATCTCAGATCAACGGCCAGGATTAGATCCTGCGGCGGGCGCGCGGGCGCGCGGCGGCTCGGGGTGGCTGACAGGCGGGGCCAGCGGGCAGCGCGAGCGCGGGCGCGGCGACTGACAAGCGGGGCCAGCGGGCAGAGCGAGTGCGCGGGCGCGCCGACAGGCGGGGTCCAGCGGGCAGAGGGACAGGGCGCGGGGAAACGGCTCTGGGCCGTTGGATCTTGGGCGGACGGTTGAGATTGGGTTCGGGTTATTTGAATCCGCGCCGTCCGATCTAAGATAGACGGCGGGGATGGGGGTGGCTGGCTCCCGTCTCCCTCAGCTAGCTGGGGCGGCGGCGCTCGCCCCCGCAGCGAAAGAGCTCGCCGGAGACGAGGGGAGCGGGGGCCCAGCGGGTTCCCGGGGCGACCTGAGTGGCCGGGGAGGTTGGGGAGGGCACGGGAAACCTATTGGCGGGGTCTGGGTCGGAGTAGGGGCGCCGGAGGAGGGCGGTTCACGGCGAAGCGGCTTGGCGGCGGCGCTGAGCGACCCCGGCGAGAAATTAAGCGCGCTAGAGTGCAAGACAAGGGCCAATAGGGGCGGGAGAGGTTCCTTACCTCTCGGCGAACTCCGGGGACTCCTCGGCGACGACGGAGACGCGACGGTGGCCCGGGTCGACGGCGGCGGCTGCACGGCGGACGACGGGTGAGCGCGGGCAGAGAGAAATAGGGAGGGGGAGAGGGAATTGGGGCGCGTCCCGGGTTGTGGACGTCGGGGCGGAGCTCACCGTGGCAAGGGACGCGGCGGAGCTCCAACGGCGACGGACGAACAAGCTCGGGCGGCGGCGGTTCGCGGCGATGGCGCTTGGGCGTGCGCGCAGCGAGGGAGAGGGCGAGAGAGAGGGCCGGTTGGTGCGCAAGTGAGGGAGGGGGAGAGGGCGAGAGAGATTCGGGGCTCAAGTGGCCGAGGGCGGGGTGGGGCGAGCTCCCCACGCGCGACGTGGGCGCGAGGAAGGCGGGTGCGCGCGGCTCGACGGCGGTTACGCGAGAACGGCGAAGCTGACAGCCGGGGCCCGCGACGCAGAGAGAGAGAAGAAGTCGGGCGCGGGCGCGAGGAAAGCGGGGCTGACCGGGAGGGCCCACGGGCAGAGAGAGAGCGAGAGGGAGGGCGCACGCGCGGTGAAGCGGGAGCGCCGACAGGTGGGACCGGGCAACCAGAGAGAGCGGGGGAGCGAGCGCGGAGACGGCGGCCGCGCCGACAGGCGGGCCCGCTCGCGCAGAGAGAGAAGGGGCGGGGGGGAGAACGCGCGCGCGGGCGCGCGGGTTGGGCCTGGTGGGCCGAAAGGCCGAGCGGGCTGAGGTAACGGGCTGCTTTTCCTTTTCTTTTTATTTTGTAATTTCCTTTCTCTTTTCTTTTTATTTTCTCCATTTGATTCAAATTCAAATGTGCCACAAATTCAAATTAGTCCTTTTGAGAATCATGCACCAAACAAAAGTGAAATCTAGGGTTCAACATGATGCAACAATTCATACTCCCTTAGGGTTTAACCTATCACACTACTATTACAAATAAAAATAAGCATTTTCTCCTATAGAAATGAGAAAGAAAAGATTGGGGAAGGATAAGAAAAGAAAAGTAACACCTGAATTTGTGAATATGAGCAAAGAAATTTTATACCCCCAAATTCAGGGTGTTACAGTCCGGGCACTCAATGTTTCAAGTGTGGGAAGATTGGTCATTATGCAAATGTCTGCCCACAGAGGATTGCTACTACTCCAGCTCAGAACAGGCAGCAAACACCAAGCTCTGGCAAGGGATATTCTATCGCCAAGGTTAATCAAGTCAGCGTTGATGCTACTCCGGATGGAGGGGACCTCGTAATTGGTATGTTTTATGTTAATGCAATTCCTGCAACCATATTATTTGATTCTGGTGCTACACATTCATTCATGTCTGCTAGATATGCCAACACAAATGAAATACCACTGCTAAATATGAGAAAACCCATGATAGTAATTACACCTAAAGGGCCGGTTGAGGCAAATCAAATGACACGTAGATTGACATTAACCATTATGGGTAGAGAATTCGGAGCTACTGCTATAATATTGGAGTCAAGCAGTATAGATTTGATCCTGGGTATGTCATGGCTAAGAAAGGCAAAGGCCGTTATAGCATGTGGTCGAGGTACCGTAGAACTCACTACCACTAAAGGAGAAAGGTTTCAAGTTAATATTGCAGTAACCTCCTCATCCATGCGTGCAATGTTCTTTATGCCTGAGGAGTTTGTTGGTGACAACATCCGGGTGGTTAGAGATTTTCCGGATGTCTTTCCAGAGGAGTTACCAGGGATGCCACCTGATAGAGAAGTTGAGTTTGTTATTGACCTCTTACCTGGAACTGCCCCTATTTCTAAACGGCCATATAGGATGTCCGTAGAGGAGTTGAAGGAACTTAAGAAGCAGTTAACTGAGTTACAAGATGCTGGGTACATTCGTCCGAGTTCCTCACCTTGGGGAGCACCGGTCTTGTTTGTACAGAAGAAGGATGGATCGCAGCGGATGTGTGTGGATTATAGATCTCTTAATGATGTTACAGTGAAGAACAAGTATCCGTTGCCCCGTATTGAGGATTTATTTGATCAGATGAGAGGTGCAAGAGTATTTTCGAAGATTGATCTCCGATCGGGATACCATCAGATGAGGATTAGACCATCGGATATTCCCAAGACGGCTTTCTCGACTCGATATGGATTATATGAGTTAACTGTTATGTCGTTTGGATTAACCAATGCACCAGCTTATTTTATGAATTTGATGAATAAGGTGTTTATGGAGTACTTGGACAGATTCGTCGTGGTGTTCATCGACGATATTCTTATCTATTCTAAGAGTGATAGTGATCATGAGGAACATCTGAGATTGGTGCTGCAGAAGCTACGAGATAACCAGCTATATGCCAAGTTCAGCAAGTGCGAGTTTTGGATTGGCGAGGTGCCATTTCTTGGTCATATTATTTCTAATGGAGGAATAGCAGTGGATCCTGCTAAAGTTAAGGAGATAATGGAGTGGAGAGTACCCACTACAGTTACTGAGATTCAGAGTTTCTTGGGATTAGCAGGCTACTATCGGAGATTTATTGAAGGATTCTCTAAGATTGCCAAGCCTATGACTTCGCTTTTGGAGAAAGGAAAAGAATTTAAGTGGGATGAGAAGTGCCAAGACAGCTTTGATCTATTGAAGAAGAGGTTGATGTCGCCACCGGTATTGGTTATGCCAGACCTGCAGAAAGGATTTGATATCTATTGTGATGCATGTGGCCAAGGCTTAGGATGTGTGCTCATGCAGGAAGGTCATGTGATTGCATATGCTTCTCGTCAGTTGCGGAGACATGAATTGAACTACCCTACTCATGACTTGGAATTGGCAGCCGTTGTGCATGCACTTAAGATTTGGAGACATTATATCATGGGGACCAAGTGCCAAGTATATACGGATCATAAGAGTTTGAAGTATATATTCACTCAGAAGGATCTCAACCTTAGGCAACGCCGTTGGTTGGAGCTTATTAAGGATTATGATTTGGAGATTCACTATCACCCGGGCAAGGCAAATTTGGTTGCAGATGCCTTGAGTCGCAAGGAGCATGTTCATTCAGCTATTGTTGCCCAGCTACCCGATGAGATTGTAGAGGATTTCAGGAGACTTAACCTGGGGATAGTTGCTCATACTGAAGGAGTTACTATTGATGTGGAACCTACTTTGGAGCAAGAAATTCGTAAAGGTCAAATTGGTGATGCCAAAATAAAAGAGATTAAGGATCTGATTACTGAAGGTCGAGTTCCGGAATTTACGGAAGATGAGCAAGGCACTATATGGTTCAAGGACAGGATGTGTGTTCCTGATATTAAAAGCCTTCGAGAGACTATATTGAAGGAGGCTCATGATTCGGATTATTCTATTCATCCTGGTAGTACTAAGATGTATCAGGATTTGAAACGGAAGTATTGGTGGTATGGATTGAAGAGAGATGTGGCTGCACATGTGGCTATGTGCGATATATGCCAAAGAGTTAAGGCTGAACACCAGAGGCCAGCTGGACTATTGCATCCACTAAAGATACCCGAGTGGAAATGGGAAGAGATTGGTATGGATTTCATTACTGGATTGCCTCGCACCCAGAAAGGATATGATGCTATATGGGTGATTGTGGATAGATTGACTAAAGTGGCTCACTTTATTCCGGTGAAGACTACTTATAAAGGTTCTCAGCTAGCAGAGTTATATATGGCTCGGATTGTGTGTTTACATGGAGTACCAAAGAAGATCGTATCTGATCGAGGTTCGCAGTTTACCTCAAGATTTTGGAGAAGCTTTCATGAGAACATGAGTACAAAGTTGAATTTTAGTACAGCTTATCACCCTCAGACTGATGGACAGACTGAAAGGACTAATCAAGTATTGGAGGATATGTTGAGAGCATGTGCCCTTCAGCATGGAGGAAGTTGGGATAAGAGTCTGCCTTATGCTGAGTTCTCGTATAATAATAGTTACCAGGCCAGTCTGAAGATGTCACCTTTTGAAGCTTTATATGGGAGGAAGTGCAGGACTCCTTTGTATTGGGATCAGACTGGAGAAAGACAGTTCTTTGGGCCTGAACTGATTCAAGAAGCAAAAGAACAAGTCCGTATAATTCGAGAGAATTTGAGAGTGGCTCAAACCAGGCAAAAGAGCTATGCTAATAATAGAAGGAGGCCACTGGAATTCGAAGAAGGAGATTATGTGTATCTCAAGGTGTCACCACTTCGTGGAATGAGGAGATTTAAAGTCAAGGGCAAATTGTCCCCTCGCTATATTGGACCATTCTTGATCTTTAGGAGAGTTGGAGAGATGGCATACCAACTTGAGTTACCTGCTAGTCTATCAGATGTGCATAATGTGTTCCACGTGTCTCAACTTAAGAAGTGTCTCCGTGTCCCTGAGGAACAGTTACCAATGGAAGAGCTTAGTGTTCAGGGTGATCTGACCTATACGGAGTACCCGATCAAGATTTTGGATACTTTGACTCGAGTTACAAGGAATAAGGTGATAAAGATGTGCAAAGTGCAATGGAGTCACCACGGTGAAGATGAAGCAACCTGGGAAAGAGAAGAAGAGCTTCGTATAGATTTTCCCCACCATTTCTCTAATTCTTCTTAAATCTCGAGGACGAGATTATTTTTAAGGGGGGTAGGATTTGTAGTACCCAACTTGTAATTGTGGAGGATAACCAAAAAGGGAGAAATGAGTTTCCTTTGTATATATGTGTCTTGTCCATATTTACCATTCCATGAGAACATCACCTGAAAACAAATGAATAAATAACAAAAAGGTGACCATTAAATCATGCAACATGCTGGGGTTTATTGTTTGTGCATTTAATGAAAAGAGTAATACCGCTAATAGAAATAAATTAGTGGCAGAAGCAAGGATTTAATACCTAATTTGAGAGTTTGAAGAAAAGAAGACATATAAAATATAGAGAAAGTTTATGTGTATTTCCAAAATTAGTACCTTAAGGTCACAATATAACTTGAAGATAAATTTTGGCACAAGATTTGAATGTAAATTTGAATTCTAGAAATTGAACAGGGAGAAAAAGAAAACAGAAAACAAAAAGAAAAAGAGAAAGAAGCTTACCTGGGCCTCTGTCACCAATTCGGCCCACCCAGAGAAATCACCTGCGCGGCCCAAAATCTCTCCACCGCGCGGCTCCAGCCTTCCCTCAATGATGGGGCAGCCCCACTTTTCAGCGTACACTATAACCCGTCGCGCTCTCATGTCTCTGCTGATGGGACCCACACGTCACCCCTCTCCCTCATCGCCGCAACCACCTAGCGCAACCAACTCCGAGATTCTAGCTCCTGTTGGCGACCCCAGTAACGCGACCCGTGCTACATAAAGCTCTACGCCGGTCCTCCCTCCATTCCCATCGAAACCAGATGCCTCGCCCCTTGCAATCCCAACTCGAGTGCCACCGCAGCCGTCGAAGTCGGGAACCCGAAGGTGGGTGCAGCATCGTGACCGTCGATCCGTTCCGCGCCCTGGTGACCGGTTGCCGCAGATTGGGTTCAACCGCCGCCTGGGAAACCTGCGTTGAGGTGTCACTGTGCGTCGGCCGTTGGGAATTGACCCTGTGGCGCCAGAATTCGTCACCGCGTTAGTTTGGTCGCTGAGTCGTGTGGCCATCGGATGCGGGTTGCGGCTGGTGGGCATCTCGGTAAGGAACCATCCCCTGCATACTCGTTCTACCTGTCCTTCGCGGCGTAGCACCTAGATCCAACTAGGGCCGGCGTACTACTTGTGCAGGGGCGCGTGGTAGCGTGCATTTGGGGATGCCTTCGACCATGGGCGGCTGGGTCTACCTGGAGCGCGCGGCGGCATATAACGCCAGGGAAGAAGACAACCTCCTGTCCGTTGGATCGGCCCCCTACCGTGGGGATTAGATCCCAACCTCGATTAGCCCTGGCCGTTGATCTGGGATTCGTTGAATAGGATTCGATCTCTGGTATTTTGAATCCAAGCCGTGGGTTTAGGATCCAACGACTGCTGTCGCGCACCAATTCATAACCCGCGTCAATCTAATCTGGCACGTAGACCTTAGATCGGGCGGCCAGGATTAAAAGATACCCCTTCGGCTTGTAGTTTTGCATAAGAGACCTTATGAAATTAGAGAATGAACCCGCCGTCCAGAGAGGGCTATTCACTGTGTCTTAGAAATTTTACCCCGGGGCCCCTGACCTTTCTGGTAAATGAGGCCTAGTCCAGAACATAATAAAACCAGGGAAAATAATTTATAAATAGATTTTTAATAGGAAAATAATTGCTAGAACTTCAATAATTCCTAGAAAATTCATACTAACTCCAAATTAATCCATTCCAGTTCCTAAAATTTTGTAATTTTATTCTCTAGCACTTAGTGTCTCTGTTTTATCATGAAAACAGTAAGAAATTTATTTATCACTTAATCCTATTTAAAGCACATAAAACCTTTGAAAATGCATAACTTGAAATCTATAACTCAGAAAATTATGATTCCAGTTCCTAGGT
Organism: Zea luxurians; assembly: GCA_029449295.1. Classification (NCBI taxonomy): domain Eukaryota; kingdom Viridiplantae; phylum Streptophyta; class Magnoliopsida; order Poales; family Poaceae; genus Zea; species Zea luxurians. The sequence goes on along the minus strand of JAOPSE010000041.1, from coordinate 9,266,931 downwards.
TTTTATTTTAATATGTAGAATATCTCTGTGTATTTTTTTACATGCTTGGTGTAATGTTAATTTTCCCTATATCCTGTGCTTGTTTGTATTGTGGCGAGTAGAAGAGCCCGTTGCTGAGGATCCTGGTGAGCAGCAGGTTGAAGTAGCTGAGCAGGAGCTCATTGAAGGCAAGTTGTGCCCTTGACCACTTTTTACCCAATAATGTTCTTTAATATCACTTATTCATGCATAGGTTAATTTTGATGGGACCCAATAGGTCACCCTAGATTGTTTATCTCATTACCTTGTTTACCCCTGAATCACTTGGGTAGTTTGCTATTGCTTTACATGGTTTTGGGATAATCATTTATTATATCTATGTTCCAATTATTCTTGTTATTCTGTTTATGTTCATGTTGAGATCATTAATGTTAATTGGAACATAGAGCTTAACTTGAGAACCACGTGCCACCACAAGGGAGGAATGGGACCCCTTGGCTGACTAATTAGGAAAGCTAGTGGAAGACTACCTTACCCGAAAGGGGCAAGGGCAGTAGGGGAGTGGTCAGTGTAGGGAGGTCCCTGGTTGATTTTGCTGCGATGGCGGTCAGCCAGGAACCCTGCATTGGAACTTCCTATAAACTGTAGCGGGTTTTCGGAAGCTAGTGGAACTTTGTAAAGGCCTCGTAGTGTTGCCCTGCCGCGCTTCCTAGGTAGAGGTGTATGGGATTCGCGGCCCCTTGGCAGATGGGTAACATGACTTGTGGGTAAAGGGTACAACCTCTGCAGAGTGTAAAACTGGTATACTAGCCGAGCTCACGGTCATGAGCAGCTCAGGACTCTCTGATGTTTAAATTATGGAACTTAAATTCAATTTTGTCATTTGCATTGCATGGGTTTGTTATTAATTTTGTTCTATTACTTTACTTATGGTTTGGTATTTACTTACACTTAGTAACTGCTAATAAAATTTTGAACAACTACTTAAAAGCAATGCTCAGCTTTAACCCCTGTCATTGATTAGCCTTACACATCACATGAACTCACACCTTTGTGAGTTTGTGTCCACTGGTTCCCCACAACTTGTTGAGCTATGATCATGTGTGAGCTCACCCTTGCTGTCTCACACCCCCCCACAGGAGGAGAGCAGGTGGTCGAAGAGGAGCCGCCTAACACTGAGGAGTTCGATCTGATCTAGGTGGCGTTTCCCAGTCGACATTGGCGCCGACGATCCTTAGTTCGTTTTATCTTTATTACTTTATTTTGTAATAAGTCTTCCGCTATGTAATAAATACTCTGATGTTTTATGACATTTATCTCTATACACTCTGTTATTATATGTGTTGTCTTCTTGGCGCATGTATGAGATGCACCTGGCTTTGTTCCTTAAAGCCGGGTGTTACATTATGGTCCCCGACACCTAGCTACCCGTGTGTTCATAACAAATATTATACGAAGAGCGGAGACAATCAATAAAAAATATTGAGATCTTTTTGGTGGATAATTTACATCGGTATTGTTGTGAGCCGTCGCAATACAAGGTTAACCGACTAGTAAATATTAGACGCTTCAGTTAAGAAGTAGGTTTTTAACTCTCACGGTCTCTGTAGTCTCTATAAATCTTTTAGACCATTCGTCATTTCGTCAATAACATTTTATTTTAATATTTGTTATTCGTAATTACAAGAGGTGCTAAGATAGTGTGGCATTGCATTCGACATAGGATGATGAACAAAACTGAACTAAAAAGAAAATTTTAAGAACGGAAATACATTTTAATACTCCATGGATGAAATAAAGCCTAAAATTTCACGTTTGAAGATTAAAATTGTATTTTGATAATTATATGTTGAAACGGACCCAAAATCTTTATCTCAACTATCTATTAAGTTAACAGTGTAGACCGCACAACCATGCCCCCGCTCCCCTCCGTCGCGCGCGTTCCGAACCCCCGTCCTCTACGCGCCGCCGCCCTCTCCCCGCTCCTCCCCCTCGACAAGAGCCATCGCAGAAACAATGGAGACAGATCGCATAGCTGCAGCCCCCACCCCGTCGCCGCAACCCTCCGCGTGGCGCAATAACCCCCGTCTTTCACGACGTCGGCATCTCAAGAGCATTCCCCTATGGATCCGACCACCACACCTTGCTCCACCCCGCCACCGCAACCCTCCACGCGTCGGAATAACCCCCGCTTCTTGCGACGTCGGCATCTCAAGAGCATCCGACCACCATGCCTTGCTCCACCCCACCCGCTCGTCATCCCTGACATGGGAGATCCGCGGAGCGGGGAGATGCTCTTGAATAGAGGTAGATCAACGAAGCAGAGACATGGGGACCACCACGCCGCGCGCACTCGAATGACCTTGACCCGCACACGCAAGGCCATCGAGAGCCCAAGCCTCCGGCGCAGCGTCGCCCATGGACCGCGTGGATTCTTCTGCGTTCGCCTCGGCGGGGCCTACCGAGGTCTACGACGACAAGAAAGATCCGTGCCGGGGCCGGCCGCTCCGCCTCTGTGCTAGCCATCTCTGCCCCGCCAGCTCGACCTTGACACTGGATCTCTCCGTGCCCGCCTCCGTGTCAGGGCATGTCGCGCGCATCGCCTCTGTGGTCGGCCGCACTGCTCTCTCAACCTCGTCACGGCATCAGCAGAGGACAGTGTCGGTGTTTTGGGTCCGACCGCACACCCGGGGTTGCCCCTCAAGGTGTTTTTAGGAGTAGGACGGTGTCGACGACTGTAGCAAAATGGTTCGTGTCAGCTGCACGAGGGACAGTGGACAATGTTTACAGGTTCAGGCCGCTTAGAGATGCGTAACACCCTACGTCCTGGTGAGTTTGCTTGGTGTTGGGGTCCCAACACTTGGTGAATGAGGTTACAAGAGGGCTCTCTGAATTTAGAATGCAGAGAGTTGAAGTGGATGGCTAAGTAATAGGGTCGATCGATCTGAAGGGGTGCCCCCTAGGCCTTATATACTCGATCGTGGGGCAATACACGTGGATATGATAACAATGCGTAGCCAAAGGATCGGCACTTGTTTGAGTTTATCTCCCTGTAGTTCCGCTGACCTATCCTCGTGTGGTTCCGTTGCATGGGGGCTCCAGCGCGGGAAAGTCGGATCTCTATTGTGGTCGCTCGCTCGACGTCGTGGGTCGTCCAGGTTTGCACCAATCCGGCCTCGTGTCAACCTGCTTTGCTGATTGTTCCTCCCCAGGCCCACGAAAGAATGGCCTTACGATTTATTGGGCCCTTGGGCCTCTTGTGAGGTCTTTTACTCTTTTAGTGGACCCGGGGGATATCTGTCCCCCACAAGCCCCCGATCTTTGGGTTAATTTAGAGGTAATCAGCCCAAAGATCCTAGGTCCAGCTTGCAGGTGTTTTGAAGAGAACGACTTCTTATTGTCTCCTCCTGCTTTGATCTCTCGTAAACCGAAGCTTTGTTTCGGGCTCGTGCCTTAGAAGTCGGCATTTCGTTTTGTAGGACCCTGAACTTCATTGGGTGCACTGGAGGTGCACCCAATGGGTGTAGCCCCCGAGCTTCGAGTAGATTTTAGAAAATAATCTACTCAAAGGTCTTTACCAGAAATTATTTCCACTTTTACTCCTACGTTTTGGTTGAGGGCCAGCCTTGTCTTTAATCTTGTCCCATGCCTTAGAAGTCGGCACTATCTTGGCTTGGAATGATGATCCATGGGGTGCACCGAAGGTGCACCCAATGGGTGTAGCCCCCGACCTTCAAGTGGATTTTTGAGGATAATCCATTCGAAGGTCTTCCTTTTGTGTCTTTTTGCTGAAGATTATCCTTTCTGCTTGTAAAAATCGGCATGATGTCATCCGCATTATGCTTTGGAGGTCAGCATTATGTCATCAATATTATGCTTTAGAGGTCAGCATGTATTTTGTCTTTTGCAGCCGAGTTCGCAATCCATCCATATCTTGCTAGGTAGTGTAATTTATTTGCTCTGCGACTGATTGGACATTTGATGGACGTTCTCTGTCTAGTCTTCACGTCGCTTCTGTCGGCCATATTTTGTACTTCACTGGCTATATTTGGCTTTCCTCTGATCCTCACTGATATCTCATTTTTGTCTTGAGGTATTCACTGCATACCCTGCACAGATGTGACCGTTTTGAAAAATATACTGATAATTCCTGGGCGTCCCCCCCCCCAATGGGTGTGGGCAAGGGACGGCTTGGTACGCTAAGTGTTTTAGTTGGCTGCTTCTGAGTAGTAATGTGATGCGACGGCGGGTGTAATCATATCCTTCGCGCTGTTGACTGGAGTCCCAATGGGTGTTGTGTTGCGTGAAACGGCGTCAGCCGCCTGACGTGTCTTTAGACGGGTTGAAGTGCTTATTGAATGCTTTGCGACTGTTCAGTGACCACGGTTGGAGGTGAGCGCTTGCCTTCTCTTCCTATAAATAGTGCCTTTGCCTGCCTGGTTTTTTCACATCTCTCGCTGTTCTCCACTGCCTGCTTTCTCTCTTCTACCTGCATTTCCACCATGGGCAAGAAACGCAAGCGCGAGCCAACTCCTCCGTCTGAGGATTTTGGTGACTCGGAGTATTCAGAGGAGGAGTTCTCCTCTGAATCCGAGGGGTCTCCGGCTCCCATCCCTCTGCGTGAGTCGTCTGACGACTCAGATGACTCCCAGGGCTCGCGGCGGAGGTCTGGACGTACATCCGGGCCGTCGAGCGCTCCGGGCTCGAGGGCTCGGATGAGTCGGAGTACTCCTCGGATGAGCAGGACTCGGACGGTGGCGGCGAGGACGAGGACGGCGACGACGACGACGACGACGATGAAGGCGGTGGCGGCGGTGACGGTGACGGCAGCGGCAGGGGCGGCAGCAGCGGCAGCAAGGACGGTGACGGCGGCGGCAGCAAGGGCAGCAGCAGGGGCGGCAGCGGCGGCGGCAGCAACAGGGCCAGTGGCTAGATGCCACTGGTCCTTTAAATGTTCGTATAGTATAGTTAGAATAATGTAGTAGTATTTAGTAATGTAGAGTAGTATAGTGTAATGTAGTAGTAGTAGTAGTAGTATAATGTAATGTAGCAGTAGTAGTAGTAGTAGTAGTATAATGTAATGTAGTAGTAGTAGTGGTAGTATAATGTAATGTAGCAGTAGTAGTAGTAGGGAAGTATCAACTCATAATGAGTGATTTGTAAGTATGATATCTTCCCTTTAATGAAGAAATGATGTTGGCTTTTCTGTGATTATTGCTCGTTGATATTCGTAACTCAAAGTTCTTGAATCATTCCTCTTCCCGCCTTTTTCGTGAAGTTGATTCCCTTGGAATAGTAAGTGAATAACTCGGACATCATATCGATGCTTTTAGAAGTAGCTGCCGAGCGACTTGTAGATGATGTCAGAGTTTTAGAGATAACTGCCGAGCGACTGAACGCAATGTCGGAGTTTTAGAGTTAACTGCCGAGCGACTTGAAGACAACGTCGGCGTTTTAGAGGTAACGCCGAGCGACTGAACACGACGTCAGAGTTTTAGAGATAACTGCCGAGCGACTTGAAGACAACGTCGGCGTTTTAGAGGTAACGCCGAGCGACTAAACGCGATGTCGGAGTTTTAGAGTTAACTGCCGAGCAACTTGAAGACAACGTCGGCGTTTTAGAGGTAACGCCGAGCGACTGAACACGATGTCGGAGTTTTAGAGTTAACTGCCGAGCAACTTGAAGACAACGTCGACGTTTTAGAGGTAACGCCGAGTGACTTGAGGGCGACGTCAGCATTTTAGAGGTAATGCCGAGTGACTTGAGGGCGACGTCAGCATTTTAGAGGTAATACCGAGTGACTTGAGGGCGACGTCAGCATTTTAGAGGTAATGCCGAGTGACTTGAGGGCGACGTCAGCATTTTAGAGGTAATGCCGAGCGACTTAATACTATGTCGGAGTTTTAGAGTCAACTGCTGAGCAATAGCGGGCTACGTGGGCCACTTTGAGGTTAATAGCCGAGTGATGATGTGGTGCACCGGTGTTTTGGAAATAACTGCCGGGTGATGATGTGGCACGCTTGTGTTTTGGAAATAACCGTCGGGTGCTGACTGGGCGCTTTTTGAAACGGTATCTGGCTCAGGAATATCCCATAAGTGTTGCACTTTTAGCCGCCTCTGCTTTCCGTGCCCTAGTTCTTGCTTTCTTGCTTCCGAATCCTCTCCGCAATTCGCCTACTACTCTGCTCGCCGGTAGAATCGAGATGGCGCCCAAGAGGAAAGCCTCGAGTTCGTCTGCCGTGGTGATTCCTCCAATCGACCCCAACAGCCAGTTGCCTTTCGCAGGTAACCACATGTCCGTCATCTCTGAACCCGAACTTCTCCACCTCGTGTCCATCGGGGTCCTTCCTCCGAGGGAACTCTGCTCTTGGCGGATTTGCCATGGGGTTACTGTCCCAAATGAGGATACCCATGAGTCCGTGATTTATGCTCCTTTCCTTCTCCGCGGCCTTGGCCTTCCCATTTCTCCCTTTTTCCGCGGCCTCCTTGATTTCTACCGTCTTAACTTGACCCATCTGAATCCCAATTCTATCTTGCAAATCTCCATTTTCGTTCATTTATGCGAAGCCTTTCTTGGCATGCTACCACATTTCGGGTTGTGGAAGTACTTGTATCACTGTCGCCCTGGGATGGCCGGGGGACAACATCAATTGGTTGGGGGTGCTAGCTTGGAGATGCGCCGCGGGAGGAAGACTGAGTATCTCGAAATCCCTCTCAAAGACAGTATCAAGGGGTGGCGCCTGGAGTGGTTCATAGTTGAGAATTATGGAAACTCTCCCCCCCCCCGGTCGGGAAGACAGCCGGATGTTCGCACCCCAAGCTGGACCGAGTCTCCCACAGATCAAGCGGTAGCTGAGGCAGGTGCTTTGCTGGCTGAAGTTGGATTGCTGAAAGAGAGGGGTCTGACTGCTGAAGCTGTGGTTGCTGATTTTGTTTTCAAGAATATTCAGCCGTTGAAAGACAGGGCATACCCGGCTTATCTGTATAGAGGCCTAGCCGACTCAACTCGGGTTACTAACATAAGAATTCCCTCTACGGACTTGGTGAGCCGACTTGAGATGATCCTTAGAGGCAAAGTGTCAAATGTTGGTGCCCCAGTGGCATTCTCAGCCTGGAACCTGCCTCCTCCCAAAGCCTTCACTCTTTTTGTGTCGAATCCTCCTGTCACTGATGACAGTTTGGGCCTTAGAGTGCGGCCCTCTGCTGAAGAAGTTAGTGCCTTGGTTGCCTCGCTCGGGGGGATTCCTGATGATGAACGACAGGTCCATTTTGAGGTGCCCCTGAACCCTAGTGATGCGGAGATAAATGCTATGCTTGATTTGCTGGCTGAGGACTCCTCTGACGCTGCTCCTGCTAGGGCATTGGTAGTGGCGCCCCTCCCAGTGACTGATACAACTTTAGATACTCAGAAGCCTGCTGGTACTCGCCCGAGGCGCCCTTGCCGAGCCAATCAGCCTGATCCTCCCGCTGATGAGCAGAAAAAGAAAAAGAGACGCCTCCGGCAAGCATCCAGTTTGGATCGGGACGTTGGTACCTCGGTTCCTGATGCTGAAGAAGTGCCCGTGACTGAACTTACTGATGCTGACCCCAATGGGTGTACCCAATCTGTTGCTGAACCCAATGGGTGTGCTCCGTGTGTTGCTGACCCCAATGGGGGTGCTGCCTGTGTTGCTAATGTGAACGACGAGGAGGAAGAAAATGAAGTTCCTTTAACTCGGAAAAACAGTCGGCAGTTCATCGCTAGCGGTGAAAGTAGTGGAGTTCCTTCTCCTGCCTTGTCTGCTCTCATGGGTCTGCAAGAACTGTCCTTGGCTAATTTTGATCAGACTCTTGAGGAAATGGTTCCAGAGGATTTGTTATTGGAGCCAGCAGATGATGGTGTGATGGAGGTTTGTGCTGATGTGCTTGATGCTGGGTTGAGGTCATCCCGTGCCTCGTCGACCTTAGAGCGCGATCTCGGGGGTCGGGAGACTGACTTGGATCGTCCTGGTCCCATGGAAGTAACTGAGGGCCCATCAGCCTTAGAGGTGGCTACCGCAGAGAACTTGGACCCCAAGGATGGTGTTGACACGTGCCCAGCCCCCGAGAATGTTGTCGGGGAAGACTTGGTTCGGGTGGGAAGTGCAAGCCACTGCCCAGCCCCTGAGGGTGCTGCCGGGGATGATCCGGCTCAAGTGGGCAATGCAAACTATGACCCAGCCGGGGATGTCCGAGCGGGGTCTCTCTCTTGTACTTCCATGGACGTTCATGCGGGATCGCCTCCACACTCCGGCTGTATGGTGGTAGCCCAAGCCTCGGACCAGGGAGTCGCTTTAGAGGGTAGCGTCCCCGCTGACCGAGTGTGGGGCTCTATTGATGGCACCGAGTTAATTCCTGCTGGTTCGTTGCAAGCTGCTTCGGGTGGTGGCTTTACGCCCGGTTATCAATTGATCTCTCCTTATTTGGGGATCCCTTCGTTCTTTTCCAACCTCCAGGTACTGTGATGTATTTCAGCTTGGCTTTTTACATTGCGCGAACTGCTGTCATTACATTCATCTGCTCTCCTCATCAGGCTTTGGTGGATGGGATGGCTGGCCAACTGAGGTTACAGGGTGCTTCTGTCCCAGAAGTAGCTTCGTCACTTGCATGTTGGAATCCAGCGTCACTTCAACATCGTGTCTCTGAATTGGAGGCAATCAACGCTGGTTAGTGCCTTTTTGCTTCTCTTTGTCTTAACTGTAGACTGCTTTACATTCCGACCCTTTTTTGTTTGATTGTCTCCTGCTAGGTATGACTCGGCAGATTTCCACTCTTGAGGAAAAACATTCTCGAGATCAGGCTGAATTGGTCCAGCGGTGCACTGACTTTGAAGAAAAGTACTCTCAAAGTCAGATTGAACTGGATCAGGTCTCTGCTGCCTTAGATGACGCCAATGCACTGAGTTCTTCTCTTCATGCTCAGCTCAATTCTGAAAAGGTAATTTATGAAACTATGCTTTGCCTTGTTGTGCTCCTATTACTTGCTTGGTGTTTGAGGGAGTTGACTTTTGTTCGCAGGAAGAAAAACTTATCCTCGCTGCTTCTCGCGACAGCCTTGAAAGATTGTATCGTGATTCTAGCAACTCACTGACTATCTTGGAGAGAAGTCATTGCTTCACCATGGAAGAGTTAGACAACCAACGCTGTAAGCTGCAGGAATCCATGGATGAAGTGACCCGGCTCAAGCAGTTGATATCAGCGAAGGACGCTACTATCAAAGAACTCCGAGCTTCCAAGAAATCCATCGCCCAAGAGTTAGAAACTGCTCGGCTGGCTGCCAAGGTTGCCGAAGAAACTTCTGTTACTCTCAGAGCCCAGCGTGATAGAGCCATGGACAAGGCTATTCGGGCAGGGCGAATCTTGATGAGGAGACCCGGCGTGGTTGTTCCCGAAGATATAAGGGCTGATGTGAATGCTGCCCCTGATTCCTCGAGTCGTCCTTCCTCATCGATTGCTCCTGAGAAAAATATCACAAAGTAGAGAAACATTTTGCGTACTTTGAACGCGCGGTTAGCATGGTCAGACATTTGTTAGAGGACGTTATTTCAGTACTTGGACGATATCGTTATTTTCATATTGTTTCAGAATTCATCAATTCATAAATTTGTGGTAGTAAAATGATGTGCGATGGTGTTGAAATTTGTTTGCGGGATATAGAAGCCATCCTTATATGAGTAATTGTAACCACGTCAAATCGCCTTAAGTCGCTGCTGTCTTAAGTCAATTGCTTCTGTTAATAGGGCATAGTGATCACCCTGAATTGCGTAGGCGCGAGCATGTGGCACCGGCTTAAGTCGCTGCCGACTTAAGCCGATTGCTCCTTTAGCAGGGCATAGTGGTCACCCCGAATTAAGTAAGCGTGAGCATGTTGCATCGCCTTAAGCCGTTACCGACTTAAGCCGATTGCTCCGTTAGCAGGGCATAGTGGTCACCCCATGTTAAGTAAGCGTGAGCATGTTGCACCGCCTTAAGTCGTTACCGACTTAAGTCGATTGCTCCGTTAGCAGGGCATAGTGGTCACCCCAAGTTAAGTAAGCGTGAGCATGTTGCACCGCCTTTAAATCGTTACCGACTTAAGTCGATTGCTCCGTTAGCAGGGCATAGTGGTCACCCCGAGTTAAGTAAGCGTGAGCATGTTGCACCGCTTTAAATCGTTACCGACTTAAGCCGATTGCTCCGTTAGCAGGGCATAGTGGTCACCCCAAGTTAAGTAAGCGTGAGCATGTTGCACCGCCTTAAGTCGTTACCGACTTAAGCCGATTGCTCCGTTAGCAGGGCATAGTGGTCACCCCGAGTTAAGTAAGAATGCAAGTCAATCGTGAACAAACTGAGTATCTTTGAAGCCTTTCTTTATTGATGACATATTTCCATTTTACAGAGTACATCATCGTCCCGATAGCTTTTGAAATACAGCTAGGGATAAAACTTCCTAAGGTGTTCTATGTTCCAGGAGTTCCCGACTTCTGTGCCATCCATCTGAGTGAGACGATATGATCCTGGCTGAGTGACTTCTGCTACCACGAAGGGTCCTTCCCATAAGGGCGATAACTTGTGCCGTCCCTCCCCCATTAGAATTCGGCGGAGGACGAGATCTCCTACTGAAAAGGATCGCTGTCGCACGGCCTTGTTGTGATAGCGCCTTAGAGTCTGTTGGTACCGTGCTGATTGGATTACCGCATTCAGCCGTTCTTCCTCGAGTATATCAATGTCTTCTAGCCTAGTGGCTTCGACTTCTGCTATGTTTTCGAAGATCAACCTTGGCGCCCCGAATTTGAGATCGGCGGGTAACACTACCTCCGACCCATAGACCATGAAGAAAGGAGTGTTTCCATGCAGGGCTCGGCTAGGTTGGGTTCTTAGGCTCCAGACGACATAGGGCAATTCCCTTATCCATTTTCCTGCAAACTTTTCATTCTTATCAAAGACCTTTTTCCTGAGTGCCTCCAGTATCATCCCGTTGGCTCGCTCAACTTGCCCGTTGGCTCTCGGGTGTGCTACAGAAGCATACTTGATCTGAATGCTTTTTTGCTCGCAGAAGTCGAAGAACTCTGAACTTGTGAAGTTGGATCCTAGGTCAGTTATGATGCTGTTTGGTATCCCGAATCTGAATATTATGTCTTGTATGAATTCCACGGCCTTAGCTGAGGTCAAAGAGGCAATGGGCTTGAACTCTATCCATTTAGTGAATTTGTCGATTGCTACCAATACATGAGTGTATCCTCCTTGAGCTTTCTTGAAAGGTCCAATCATATCCAGTCCCCAGCATGCGAAAGGCCAAGTTACTGGTATGGTCTGTAGTTGCTATGCTGGTAGATGTTGTTGTTTTGACAAGTATTGGCAAGCTTCGCACCTCTGAACTAACTCAGCCGCATCACTCTTCGCTGTTGGCCAATAGAATCCTGACCTGAAGACCTTCCCAACTAGTGTTCTGGATGCTGCATGTATTCCACATTGCCTAGCATGGACCTCCTCCAGAAGTCGCTTTCCAGTAGATGGGAGAATGCACTTCATGAGGACGCCTGATGCACCCCTTTTGTACAATGTCTCCCCAATGAGTGTGTAGTGAGCCGACTGTCTGGCAATGCGCTCGGCTGAATTCTTGTCATCTGGTTCCTCTTCATTCTTTATATACTTGATGATTGGCCTTCTCCAGTCATCAGAGTCTGACTCGGGTTGATCTATAATATTACACTCTTCTGCTTGATCCATTGAGATGCTCGGCCGTAGTATTTCTTGTACAAAGACTCCAGGTGGGACCTGAGTTCGACTGGATCCTAACTTGGACAATACATCAGCTGCCGTGTTTTGATCTCTCTCCACATGATGAAATTCTAGACCTTCAAACTTATCTTCTAGTTTCCGAACGGCAGTGCAGTATTTTCCCATTGAATCATTCGAACAGTCCCATTCTTTGTTTATTTGACTTATGACCACCAGAGAATCTCGGTATACCATTAATCTCTTGATGCCCAGTGATATGGCGATGTTTAGTCCATGGATCAGGGCTTCATACTCGGCTGCATTGTTAGAGGCTGGAAATAACAGTTGGAGGGCATATTTGAGGTGTTCGCCTCTGGGCGCGATGAAGAGAATTCCTGCACCTGCTCCCTGCAGCTTCAGCGAGCCATCAAAATACATCTTCCATACTTCTGCAGTTTCCGGGTTCTCTGGTATTTGTTGCTCAGTCCATTCTGATACGAAGCCAACCAATGCTTGAGACTAATGGCCGTACGAGGTCGAAACTCGATGTCATGAGATCCCAGCTCACAGGCCCACTTGGCTATTCGGCCAATGGCTTCCTTGTTGTGAAGAATATCCCCTATCGGAAAACCGGTGACTACTATGATTTTGTGGTCATCAAAGTAGTGACGCAGCTTGCTGGCAGTTAGAAGTACTGCGTATAATAGCTTCTGCACTTGAGGATACTTTTTCTTCGAGGGACCCAGAACTTCACTGATGAAATAAACGGGGTGCTGCACAGGGTAGGCATGTCCTTCTTCTGCTCGCTCGACTACCAACGCGGTGCTTACCACGTGAGTCGTGCAAGAGATATATAGCAGCAGATCTTCAGCTGGTTGAGTTGACGTGGCTCGCCGTGGCGGTTTCAGTACTGGTGGGGTTGTCAAGAATTTTTTTCAGTGCGTCCAAGGCTTCCTGCGCTTCTGAAGTCCACTGAAACCTATCCACCTTCTTGAGTAGCTTGTAAAACGGTAAACCTTTTTCTCCCAGTCTGGATATAAATCTGCTCAGAGCTGCCATACATCCGGTAAGTCGTTGAACCTTCTTTTGTGATCGTGGAGCTTCCATTTTCATGATAGCTTCAATCTTTTCCGGATTAGCTTCAATTCCCCGGTGGCTTACAATAAATCCGAGTAGCTTCCCTGCTGGCACCCCGAAATCACATTTTTCGGGATTAAGCTTCCACCGATACCGCCGTAGACTGTTGAAAACCAGCTGCAAGTCTTCGATGAAGTTTTCTGAGTTCTCCGTTTTGATTACCACATCGTCTACGTAGGCTTCTACACGCTTGCCCCAGTGATCGGCTAAGCATGTTTGGATGGCTCTCTGATAAGTTGCTCCAGCGTTCTTGAGGCCGAATGGCATGGAGGTATAACAGAAAGCACCAAACGGAGTGATGAACGCCGTTTTTTCCTCGTCTTCCTTTGCCAAGCTAATCTGATGGTATCCGGAATAGCAATCCAGAAAAGATAGCACAGAACATCCAGCGGTGGAGTCTACCACTTGATCTATCCTTGGGAGCCTGAAGGGATCCTTCGGACAATGTTTGTTGAGATCAGTATAATCGACGCACATACGCCAATCCACTTTATTCTTTTTGAGTACAAGAACAGGGTTGGCTAACCACTCGGGATGTAACACTTCTCTAATGAACCCAGCCGCGACCAAGCGGGCCAGCTCAGCGCGAATGACCTCTCTCTTGTCGGGCGTGAAACGACGTAGTTTTTGCCGGATCGGCCTTGCTTGTGGATAGACCTTCAGTTTGTGCTCGGCCAGCTCTCTCGGGACTCCCGGCATATCCGCAGGTTGCCATGCGAATACGTCTCGGTTGTCTTGCAGAAACTGGACGAGCGCGCTTTCCTATTTATCATCCAGGCTAGAGCTGACGATAGCAGTTTTGCGTTCATTAGAAAACCCCAGATTGATCCTTTTAGTTTCTTCAGTCGGCCGCATAGAGGTCGCGGCTTGAGCTTCCTTCGCCAGTGCTGTGTGGTCTTCTTCAGGCTTAGAGTTTGCCTGGGTCGAAGAAGTCGCCGATGGTTTGGCGGTGAGGGCCGCCTGGATGGCCACTCGGAAACATTCTGCGGCGCCTTGGAGGTCAGCACGCACAGTTATGATTCCTTGCGGTCCCGGCATCTTCAATATCATGTACGTGTAATGCAGAATGGCCATGAATTTTGCCAGTCCCGGCCTCCCGATGATGGCGTTGTACCCGCAGTCGAAGTTCGCCACTTCGAACCTCAGGAACTCGGTTCTGTAGTTTTCCGGAGTCCTGAAGGTGACGGGCATGTAGATGTGGCCTAACGGGTATTCTCCCTCAGTTGGCACGATGCCAAAGAAGGGAGTGTCTGACTCGTGGAGTTCTTTGAGGTGAACTCCCAAGCCTCGGAGTGTCCGGGGGAAGGTGACGTTGATGCTGCTCCCCCCATCCACTAACACCTTCTTCACCCTGCTCTCTCGGATCACCGGATCGACGAGGAGCGGGTATTTGCCCAGATGGTCGAAGTTGAGCCATTGATCCGCCCGAGTGAAGGTGATCGGGTGCTCCGACCACCGGTATGGGGCGGGAGGGCCGGTGGTCGCCACCAATATCTGGCTATCGTTGAGCTTTTGTTGTCTTCTGTTCTCCTGCGATCCGTGTCCGCCGAAGATGACATTGACCTCCCTGTCAACGCGCGGGAAGGCTCCTCCTCCTCCCTCCTTCTGCTGCTGGGGTTGTCGTGGTTCTTCTGGTCCTCCCCGCGGCGGAGGAGGGGGTAGAGGTTGGAAGGGTCGGCCGTGCCCAACGGAATGCTTGAAGTCCCGGTAGTTCAAAAGAGTGTGGCGCATGTCCTTGTGGTACGGGCACTGGGCGTCGAGGATGTCGTCCAACGTGCGCTCGCCTCCGCGAGGTCCTCCCCGGGCGCGAGAGGCAGGTAGTCCGGCGGCGTGCACCTCTTCGCGCGGTCTCTTCTCCCAGCGTTTGTCAGGTTGCTGGTTCGTGTCGCGTCGTAGCGCTGCCGGTGCGGGCTTCGCTCCTCCGATGAAATCCTGGGCTCGCTCGTCGGCGGTGATGTAGAGGTCGGCTTCCCGGAACAGCTCCTCAGAGGTGGCTGGCGCCTTCTATAGTATGGCTCGGACGAAGGCCGAGTCATTGGATCCTCTGTAGAAGTCCTCAATCACGGCCGCCTCTGTGACCTCAGGGATACGGTTTCTCATGGTCTGGAACCGTTTGAGGTACGACCGGAGAGTTTCATCCCCCCGGCGCTTGATGGATTTGAGGTCCCATGGTTGCGCCGGTTTATCGGAGAGGGACTGAAAATTTGCAGTGAAGCGCCGACTGAAGTCGCTCCAGTCATCGATGCAGTGTCGAGGTAGGTGTCGCAGCCATTGCAGTGCGTCTTGCCCGAGGACAATGGGTAAGTATGCAGTCATCACGTCTTCAGATGCTCCGGCGGCTCAAGCGGCGGTAGTGTAGACGGCCAGCCAGCCTCCTGGGTCCTGCTTAGGTTCATATTTATCGACATTGGATACCTTGAAGTTAGGGGGCCATTGAATGGCCCTAAGGCGTGGAGTAAGGGCAGACACTCCACATGTGTCCTCCTGTCGTCGGGGATGATGCCTGTCCCGGGGAGGGGAGTAGTTGTTGTGGTTCCTCGACCGTCCCTGGGTAGTACCGCCAGTTGAGGCCGTCGCCGACTCAGTTCTGGTGGCCTGGCTCCGAGCTGGGATGCCATGATCCCTGTCGTACTCCTCCCGGCGGCGGATCTCGTTCTCATGTCGTCGTTCACGCGAAGCATTGATGGAGCTTCGCGCGTATTGGCGACTGTTGATGGCGTGTCGTAGATCGTTCGGCGGGTGAGCAAGCGGTAGAAGATGGTTGGCTGCCTGGGTAAATAGTCGTCGGTAGCCCTCGGCGTCGGGAGTCTGAGGGAGTCCGTCAGCTATCCGAGCTAGCACTCCTCCGACTTCACTCGGCGTGTTCATGGCTCGGGCGAAGTCGGGGTTCAGGTTACGGCCGAATAGTGGATTTTCTCGGCGCTGCCTCGTGTCTTGCTCAGCTTGTTCCTGAGCTCGTCGACGATCACGTCATCAGGAGTTCCTTCGTTCCCTGAAGACGCATTCTTCCGGAGTTTCTCCCATCTCCGAGACCTCGTCTCGCGAGACAGGCTGCTCCAGATCCTGTTCTCCGGCTTGGTGATGTCTCCGGATGTTTCGGCGCCGATTCCTTCGTCGACGGGATTCCCGCTGAGGCGGTTCCTCCCCTGGCGCGGTCGGCTCGTCGTCAGAGACGGGAGGCGACTCCGCTCTTCCGATGAAGAGAACGTCGGGGTAGAATGGCGTAGCTGTTGTGGTGATCTTCTTTCGGAGAGCCGAGGGTAATGCTTCCCCGGTATTTTCGGAGTTTGTTGGAGGGGGCTTCCTTCCTGGCGGATCTGCAACGCGGTGTAGAATTCCTTTTTCGTCGGCTATGGATGAGATCGTTCCAAAGCAGAACATGGATCCAGGACGGAAGGTGATCCTGCTGTTGATGGTGACGGCCATTGAGCTAGCTTGGATCGTCGACACACCCCCTACCTGGCGCGCCAGCTGTCGGTGTTTTGGGTCCGACCGCACACCCGGGGTTGCCCCTCAAGGTGTTTTTAGGAGTAGGACGGTGTCGACGACTGTAGCAAAATGGTTCGTGCCAGCTGCACGAGGGACAGTGGACAATGTTTACAGGTTCGGGCCGCTTAGAGATGTGTAACACCCTACGTCCTAGTGAGTTTGCTTGGTGAATGAGGTTACAAGAGGGCTCTCTGAATTTAGAATGCAGAGAGTTGAAGTGGATGGCTAAGTAATAGGGTCGATCGATCTGAAGGGGTGCCCCCTAGGCCTTATATACTCGACCATGGGGCAATACACGTGGATATGATAACAATGCGTAGCCAAAGGATCGACACTTGTTTGAGTTTATCTCCCTGTAGTTCCACCGACCTATCCTCGCGTGGTTCCGTTGCATGGGGGCTCCAGCGCGGGAAAGTCGGATCTCTGTTGTGGTCGCTCGCTCGACGTCGTGGGCCGTCCAGGTTTGCACCAATCCGGCCTCGTGTCAACCTGCTTTGCTGATTGTTCCTCCCCAGGGCCACGAAAGAATGGCCTTACGATTTATTGGGCCCTTGGGCCTCTCGTGAGGTCTTTTACTCTTTTAGTGGACCCGGGGGATATTTGTCCCCCACAGGCAGCTACTCTAGCGTGGAGGTGCACATGCACTTGCTCGCCACTACTGCTCGAGCGAGCTCCATCTTCCTCCGTCAACCCCGTTGTCGTTTCGCCCCACCACGCCACGCAAGACGCTGCTGAAGATGAGACCCAGTTGGCCGCGCTGAAGCGGCTGTCGCGGTCCCGTCCCCGTCTTGAACGTGATGATGAATTGGCATTCATAGCGTTTCAGAAACGATTTGACAAATTTGCTGAACCTACAGAAAAAGGAGAGCGCCAAAGGAAAGAAAGATGATCATTACTCGTCTAAGAAAAGCAAGGACAAAAAGGTTTCCAATTATTTTTCTGATGGTACTCCATATAAAAAAATGCTACAATGCATCCTAGAATATCAATTGTTACAGTAATTTCCACACATAAAAGATATCTGGTTGGATAGTGTCACGATTTATGTGTTATTCTATTAAAACAGTCCTTAAATAAGAGATTTGCACTGACAGCTACCCATTGACGTAGGAGAAGGTTTCAAATTCTTCACCGAAACCACCTGTCCATGTGACTGGTAGTGGTAGGCCTAATGCTCCTCCATACCGTCTTCCAGTTCTTCGAATGGACGATGATGAAATCTCATCCAAAGGTAAATCATATTGATATTTACTCCATTATTAGTACAACAGTGTAATGATTGGTGTTTGCATGGTTTAACATTATGTTTTGTTTTGGATATTTCTATTTCTATCACTTTAAAGTGACGTAGTGACTGCTACCTGCCTACTATTATATGTTTGTTTATAGCAATGGCATCAAAACTAGAAACAACTGACATGGTCTTTAAAAATATAGTTGATTTGTCATAGCAATGTTACTGCCACAAAAGGGATAGTGTGTTGGTAGATGCAATCCCCTTTCATGCCTAATTTGTGGTAGAGATTGACAATTCACTGCATGAATCATCATTTGCTATTATGGTCTTGTTCATACAAGTTTCTCTTGCATCAGACAAAAATCAAGGATAATTCTATATCCTTGATAATAGGTGCTAATAAATGCAAGTATCCTTTTATTTTCTAGGTGGACTGTGGGTGTGAATTGCCTGCATTTTCTTGTTGATTTTCTAATCAACAAGCTCTATGTTATGTCGTGTTAGTTTATTTATTCGTGCTCAGGATCTTGAAAGAGTATGTTTTGAATTGATATTGCATTTATTTCAAAGTGTTTTGAAGTGATATATTCATATAAAACATTCAGTCTCATTTGTTATTAGATGCATACATTTTTCATAACATATAAGAGATACTTTTTCTTCGTCGTGGCAAGCATCATATATGCCTGTCGCAATTCAGCAAGATACTCCTTTCGACAGTGTTAAAGATACTGTCAAGCTGACATCACTTTTATGTTTCCATTCTTGCTACCCATAATCTGGTCTATGACTCTTGACAGAAGTAGGATGTTCTATGTAGAATTCAATCTGCTAGCCCTTTTTAGTAGTATTAGTTTTTTCTCCCTTGAATACGTAGGAGAACTACCTATGCAATAGTGATAGCAAAATGACCTCTGTAGTACTGAGAACCTTTTTAGATATAGGTTGAAGAAATGAAAAGGGCCAGCCCTGGTACTTGTTCGCTTGTTTTGTAGCTCCATCCTCTTGTCGCCTCTACTGTATTTGTTTTGTCTGGAACCTTATGTTGCCAACCTTTCCCAAGTCAGGCGGTTGGAATGTGCCAAGGTCTGCTTCCACATCAGAACCAGGTCCTGACTATGTTTTGTAAGCTGCTTAGGTAATGACATGGAATCGAAGTAGCCTTTAGGCAGCGTTCGGTTCCCATGGATCTGTGGCTTGGAACTAGCAAAATTCCTTGTCTAATTTATATAAGCTTTGATGAGCTAGAACGATTCTAGGTGCATTCCAATACTGGCCTTGTTCGTTTGTTCGCTTGTCCAGCATTGCCCCAGGAACCGTTTTAATAGGTTAAAGCTTATATAAATTAGAGAAGAAATCCATCTAAAAATTAATTCAGGCCACCATTCCATGATAACAGAACGACCCTTAACTGGAATTATTCTGTAGATTGCGTCTGGACATAGGACAACAAAAAAGTGCACAACACAACAGCTTGTAACAAGGCCATATGCTCTATACCCCTATTCCTCTTTCGAACAGGTGAACTCTTACTGTCTGGAGCAAGTGAACTTGATAGAGAACCATCGATGATCAAGTAGACATAACTGATATCTGGTTCCATTCTACATGGGATTCCAGGCTCCCAGCTTTCGACCAAACCTTCAGCTCGAATCCAGTCCTGATCAGGTAGATATACCTTTTGTCAGTGTTTCAACCCCGGGGGGGTCCCTGGACCGACGAGTAAATTATCGCTGTGTGTCCTAGCCCAGATGGGTCGGCGCGAGACGGAACACAAGGGGGGAAAACAGTAAGGGGAAACCACAGCCTTCGTGTTGTCCTGCGCCCAGGGCGGATGCGCTTGCAGTAGGGGGTTACAAGCGTTCGCGTGGGAGAGAGAGAGAGAGAGAGGGAGCGAGCCTTGTGCGTCGGCCCATTCTCCCACGTGGCCACCCTCCCGTACGAGAGCCCTGGACCTTCCTTTTATAAATGTAAGGAGAGGGCCTAGGTGTACAATGGGGGGTGTAGCAATGTGCTAACGTGTCTAGCAAAGGGGAGCCAGAGCCCTATGTACATGCCTTCGTGGCTGTCGGAGAGGTTTTGGCGCCCTGTTCATGTGATGTCGTGGCCGTCGGAGGAGCGCTTGAGCCCCGTGGAAGTACAGCTGTCGGGGCTATCGGATCCTTGCTGACGTCTCCTTGCTTCTGTAAGGGGCTGAGAGCCGCCGTCGTCATGGAGCACGCGGGGTGCCATCATTACTTATTTACCGGGGCGAGCCAGATGGGACGCCGGTCTTGTTCCCCGTAGCCTGAGCTAGCTAGGGGTAGGGTAATGATGGCCCCCCTATGACGTGGTCGGTCCGAACCCGAGGTCGGGCGAGGCGGAGGCTCCTCCGAGGTCGAGGCTGAGTCTGGGCCCGGGGGTCGGGCGAGGCGGAGACCGTCGTCCGAGGTCGAGGTTGAGTCCGAGCCCAAGGGGTCGGGTGAGGCGGAGACCGTCTTCCGAGGTCGAGGCTGAGTCCGAGCCTCGGGGGTCGGGCGAGGCGGAGACTATCATCCGAGGTCGAGGTTGAGTCCGAGCCCTGGGGTCGGGCGAGGCGGAGACCGTCTTCCGAGGTCAAGGTTGATTTCGAGCCCTAGGGTCGGGCGAGGCGGAGTCCATCTTCCGGAGTCGAGGCTGAGTCCGAGCCCAGGGGTCGGGCAAGGTAGAGTCCATCGTCCGAGGTCGAGGTTGAGTCCGAGCCCTAGGGTCGAGCGAGGCGGAGTCCGTCTTCCAGAGTCGGGGCTGAGTCCGAGCCTAGGGGTCGGGCGAGGCGGAGCTTCCTATGGCGCCTGAGGCCGGTCTTGGCGGCTGTCAGCCTCACCCTGACGGGTGGCACAGCAGTCGGAGCAGCACAGGCGGCGCTGTTTTCCTGTCAGGTTGGTCAGTGGAGCGGCAAAGTGACTACGGTCACTTCGGCTCTGTCGACTGAAGAGCGCGTGTCAGGATAAGGTGTCAGGCGATCCTTGCATTGAATGCTCCTGCGATATGGTCGGTTGGCGTAGCGATCCGGCCAAGGTTGCTTCTCCGTGAAGCATGCCCGAGTTGGGCCTCGGGCGAGTCGAAGGTGCGTCCGTTGCTTGAGGAGACCCTCGGGCGAGGCGTGAATCTGCCTTGGTCTACTGTTCCTGCCTGAGGCTGGGCTCGAGCAAGACGAGATCGTGTCCCTTGAGTGGACGGAGCCTTGACTGGAATCGCGCCCATCAGGCCTTTGCAGCTTTGTGCTGATGGGGGTTACCAGCTGAGATTTAGGAGTCTTGGGGGTACCCCTAATTATGGTCCCCGACAGTAGCCCTCGAGCCTCAAAGGGAGTGTTAGTACTCGCTTGGAGGCTTTTGTCGCACTTTTTTGCAAGGGGACCGGCCTTTCTCGGTTGCATTTTGTTCCGGTGGGTGCGCGCGAGCGCACCCGCCGGGTGTAGCCCCCGAGGCCTCGGAGGAGTGGTTTGACTTTTTCGAGGTCTTAATGCCTTTCGTAATGCCTCGGCCGGTCTGGTTGTTCCCTCATGCGAACTGGTCGTTGCCCGGGTGCGTAGTCAAGTTCCATGTTCTCGGGCTGGTATGTTGACGTTGTCAACGGTTTGGCCGGAGCCGGGTTTGTGAGAGCAGCCCCTGAGCCTCCGCACAGAGCGAGAGGACGGTCAAGGACTGACTCGGCTTTTTTTCATACGCCCCTGTGTCGCCTTTCCGCAAGGAGGAGGGGGGAAAGCGCCATGTTGCCCTCGGAGGGCGCCGAACATGGTGTCTCCAGTGAGTTGCTAACGGGTGATCCGAGTGGACGCCCGTGCCCCGTTCGATAAGGGTCGACTAGTGGCCCAGAGGCGCGCTCCAAAAGTACCTACTGGTGATTTGCCGGACCCGGTCCCGTTTGATAGGGTCCGAGGGCTCGATGCCTCCCTCTGATGGGATTCAGTTACAGAATTGCTCCTGCTGGTCTCGGAAATGTCCTAGGGTACCTCGGGAGCGTAGCCCGAGCCTCGGCCATGTATCGGACGTACCCAGAGTCATCCCTCGCTCTATGTGCTCTGAGGCGGCTGTTGAACCCTTCGGGGGCCAGCCTACAAACCCCTGATCAGTAGTGGGCGCGGAGCCCGAGTGGCCTGAGGCGGCTGTTGAACCCTTCCGAGGGGCCAGCCTTCAAACCTCTGACCAGTAGTGGGCGCGGAGCCCGAGTGCTCTGAGGCAGCTGTCGAACCCTTCCGAGGGGCCAGCCTTCGAACCTCTAATCAGTAGGAGGGCTCGAGGCCCGCTTCCTTCGCGGAGAAGGATCCCTTTCGGAGTATCCCCTTTCCCGGTCCCTGTAGCAAGAGAGAGAGAGGGGAAGAGGAAAAGAATTTGAAATCAAACGACGTGGCGCTCCTTTTTTGACGCGGTCATCATGGCGGAGGTGAAGTGTCGCCTGCTTCGCCTGCCAAAGGTGCCGCCTGCCCTGCCGCAGAGTTAATGCGACGGGACGAGTGGTTCGCGGGGCAGCCGTTGTGCGTGCGCGAGCTGTTCGAGGAATGGAACACGGGCGCGTCGTCTTCACGCCGTGGGAGAGGGCTCTCCTGCTGCTCCAGGAGGGGACGTGAGCCTGCAGTCGGTTTGATCGCTGCTTCTGCCCGCCTGCTGCCGCCATTACTGTTGGCCCACTTCTGGCCGTATCAGCTGTCATGTCTTCTCCCGCGGCTGACTGACCCGTGACCGATGTGCTCGGTTGGCACTGTTGGGCCATGCGTAGGGTCACCTCGAGGCACGGCTTCGGTTCCGCAGTCGAGAAGGCGCGGCACTGGCGCAAGTGGCGGTGCAGTTTCTCGCACGTAGTAACCGGCGCGCCGGTTACATGACGTGTGGGCCTGGGCCTCCATGCTGGACGCGTCGAAGTCGAAAAGGTGCGCCCCTTGGTGCGGTTGCATGCTGCCTGCATGGCGGTCCGCCCTTTCACCCGCTGGTCTGGGCGAAAGTGGAGGAGTGCTTGTAACCGCTGGGCAGTTACTCGCTCCGCTCGTGGCGGTTTGGCTTCTTCTGCCCTGGGCCAGCTTGCATGACGCGCGGGACCCAGCCCCCGTGTCGCAGGGGGAAGACCTTGGAGCGTGTTGGTGAAGACTCAGTCCGCGATGGCTGAGGACGCGAGAGGGGAGAGTCGCCTTTAAAAAGAGGGCGACCCCCTTGGATGGCAGCCATGCCTTCGCACTCCCCTCATGCGTCGCGTCCTTCCACCTTCCGAGCCCCCGGATAGGGAGCACCCGCGTCGCTTTTGTCTTGTCGTCGTTGGAGGAACGCAACTTCGCGGAAGTTGGTACCTTTCAGCCATCGCTCGGCTTCAAGGATTTTCATCAGGCAGCCCGGCTGCATCCCCTTGTCGATGGTCACCCAAGACGGTGACCACCAGCTTGATGGTGGGGAGGAGCCAGCCGGGCTGCGGCCTCTGCCCCACCCTCAGCTTCAAGGATGTTCATCATCCGTGTTGGGGAGGGGAGTGCGCCGAGTTGGGGCCTGTCTCCGCGCGAGCAGCGGCCCGCTCCTTCCCTTAGTGATCGGGGGGAAGGGCGTTCGCCGTTCGTGGCGCTGGCAGCTGCCGCGTGTCTGGCTCTCCGGCCTAAGCGGCTCCGGCGCTGCTTTCGGTGCCACCTCCCACTGAGGCAGCCGGAGGAGGTTTCTCTACCGACGAGATAGTCGGTGCCACCCGCAGTCTGACCTCCGGCTCTACGGTCTTGGTAGCTTGTCCTCGCCCCTCGAGTGGGATCGTGGGTGAGGGCCTTATCGTAGCAGCGTCTGCCCTGAGGTCATCGCTGCTGTTGTTTGGTCGCCCGGAGCGGAGGTCGTTGTCGCTGCTGCCGGAGTGGGCGGTGGCGAGCCACCTGGGATTTTGTCGCCCCGCAGGCCCTCTAATGTGGGGGGTTGTTCGTACCTGCGGGGGCGGAACTGGAGTTCCGTTTGTAATGGCACCTTGAGTGCCGGTGTCTGTTCATTGTGGCTGTCAGGGCCTGAACATCTATGCATTTTGGCTTAAAGCCATGTTTCTTCCTCATTTCGAGCACTAGGACTCGCCTGTCGGCTAGCCGAACCGTTTAACCAAGTGTCAGTTGCCTCTTGCGGAAGGTGACGAGTGAGGTATCCGTATCCCGGAGGCGTAGGAGTCCCTCGGCTCGGTCCGCCTTGCCGCTCGAGGCTTCTCTTGCTCAGTCAAAGGAACCCTTGACCGCTCTTCGATGAGCCAGAGCTAGAGGCAACAGTATCAGCATGGACAGAGGCGGAGTTGGCTCGAAAAGAGGCTTCGTTGGCCGGAGCCTGGCCAGGCCGTCCACTGGTGGGACCAACGCCGGAGTCGGGTTGCCGAGGCCATGAGCCGGGCTGATGTCCTCGGAGGATAGTTGGCTGAGGCTACAGAGCGGCCGGTCGAGCTGTCTGCTCGGGCCGGGTTCCTGGAGGAGACCCCAGCGACAATGGCCCAGGTGCGGTGCTGACATCTTTCTTCGAGGTGGAGATCCTCCGACCGTGTCGCCGTCCGAGGCTGGGTCGGACTCCGTCGAAGGTGGAGTTGACGCCGAGGGTGCTGCTGCTCCCCCTATTGATGTCTGAACCTACAGAAATAGTTTATCTATAGTGTGTGTATGTTTTTTGCGGCCGTCGAGGCCCAAACATACTGTCGTTGTGTTGTAAAGCTGCGTTTCTTTTCCCTTCGTTTCGAGTATCAGGACTTATTTGTCGGTAACAGAATTGTTTGTCCGAGCAAGAGTTACTTTTCACGGAAGGTGATGAGTGAGGTATCCGTATCCCGGAGGCGTAGGAGTCCCTCGGCTCGGTTGGCCTTGCCGCTTACGTGTACTCTTACTCGTCCGTTGGATTCTGTTATCGATATAGTCGAGAAGGCACGAAAAATCGTTTCGGCAGAAAAGCTTTCGAGCGTTAAGACTTGTTCAGCCAGTGGAATCGCTTATCCGAGCATGAGTTACTTATTGCAGAAGGTGATGAGTGAGGTATCCGTATCCCGGAGGCGTAGGAGTCCCTCGGCTCGGTCGGCCTTGCCGCTTACGTGTACTCCATCGTTTTCAGGATCCCACTATCGAAGTAGTCGAAAAGCACGAAAGATGTTCTGGCAGAAAGACTTTTTCCGAGGAAAATTTTGATGCAGAGGGGGTTCCCCCCTTCTAGCCCCTGAGGGAGGGTCGGGCTTTGCCGAGGCAAGGCTGACCCTTCCTTGATGGTTAGACTTTATTTGCGTATGTAAACGAGGTGTATGAACGACTTGAAAACATTTTAGGGGTAGAAGCTACGTAGCTGTCGGATGTTCCAAGCGTTGTTGTAGACCTCGCCTTGACTGTTGGCCAGCTTGTATGTTCTGGGCTTCAAAATCTTGGCGATGATGAATGGCCCTTCCCAGGGAGGCGTGAGCTTGTGGCGCCCTCGGGTGTCTTGTCGTAGCCAAAGCACCAAGTCCCCCACCTGGAGGTCTCGGGACCGAACCCCTCGGGCGTGGTAGCGTCGCAGGGACTGCTGATACCTTGCCGAGTGAAGTAAGGCCATGTCCCGAGCCTCCTCCAGCTGGTTCAATAAGTCTTCTCGGTTGGTCTGATTGCTTCGGTCGTCGTATGCCCTTGTCCTCGGGGATCCGTATTCTAAGTCTGTGGGCAAGATAGCCTCGGCCCCATAGACTAGAAAGAACGGCGTGAAGCCCGTGGCTCAGCTTGGCGTCGTTCTCAGACTCCAGACCACCGAGGGGAGTTCCTTCATCCATCGCCTACCGAATTTGTTGAGGTCGTTGTAGACCCGTGGCTTGAGTCCTTGCAGAATCATGCCGTTGGCACGCTCTACCTGCCCATTCGTCATGGGGTGAGCTACGGTGGCCCAGTCCACCCGGATGTGGTGGTCCTCGCAGAAGTCCAGGAACTTTCTGCCAGTGAACTGGGTGCCGTTGTTGGTGATGATGGAGTTCGAGACCCCAAAGCGATGGATGATGTTGGTGAAGAATGCCACCGCCTGTTCGGACCTGATGTTGTTTAGGGGTCTGACCTCGATCCACTTGGAGAATTTGTCGATGGCGACCAGCATGTGCGTGTAGCCCCCGGGTGCCTTCTGCAAGGGACCAACGAGGTCCAGACCCCACACAGCAAACGGCCAGGTGATGGGTATTGTTTGCAGAGCCTGAGCGGGCAGGTGGGTCTGCTTTGCGTAGAATTGACACCCTTGGTAGGTGCGTACAATCCTAGTGGCGTCGACCACCGCGGTTGGCCAGTAGAAACCCTGTCGGAAGTCGTTTCCAACGAGGGCTCGAGGCGCTGCGTGATGACCGCAAGCCCTCGAGTGTATTTCTTGCAATAGTTCCTGACCTTCGGTGATGGATATGCATCGTTGGAGGATGCCTGAGGGGCTGCGGTGGTAGAGCTCCTTTCCATCACCCAGCAAGACGAATAACTTGGCACGCCGCGCCAGTCGCCGAGCTTTGGCCCTGTCGAGGGGTAGCTCTCCCCGGTGGAGATATTGCAGGTACGGGGTCTGCCAGTTTCGATTAGGCGTGACCCCATTCCGCTCTTCCTCGACGCGCAGGGCCTCACTCTCGGGGCCGAGGGTGCCTCGGGCTGAGCCGAGGGTGCCTCGGGCTACGCCGAGACCTTCTCGGGCTCGGGCGTGTCGTCGGTCTTGACTGAGGGTTGATGTAGGTCTCGGGAGAAGACGTCCGGAGGAACCGTTGTCCGCCCTGAGGCTATCTTAGCCAGCTCGTCCGCAGTCTCGTTGTATCGTCGGGCGATGTGGTTAAGCTCGAGCCCACAGAACTTGTCCTCCAGGCGCCGAACCTCATCGCAGTAGGCTTCCATCTTTGGGTCGCGGCAGTGGGAGTTCCTCATGACTTGGTTGATGACAAGCTGCGAGTCGCCACGAGCGTCGAGGCGCCAGACCCCTAGCTCGATGGCGATGTGCAACCCGTTAACCAGAGCCTCATACTCGGCCACGTTGTTGGACGCCGGGAAATGGAGGCGCAGCACGTAGCGGAGGTGCTTCCCGAGGGGTGAGATGAAGAGCAGGCCCGCGCCCGCTCCTGTTTTCATCAACGACCCGTCGAAAAACATGGTCCAGAGTTCTGGTTGGATCGGAGCTACTGGAAGCTGGGTATCGACCCATTCAGCCACAAAGTCTGCCAGGACTCGGGACTTGATGGCCTTCCGAGTGGCGAACGAGATTGTCTCGCCCATGATCTCCATTGCCCACTTTGCAGTCCTACCCGAGGCCTCTCGGCACTGGATGATCTCCCCCATGGGGAAGGATGACACCATAGTCACCGGATGAGACTCGAAGTAGCGTCGCAACTTTCGTCGCGTCAGAATTACCGCGTACAGTAGCTTCCGGATTTGCGGGTAGCGGATTTTGGTCTCGGACAGTACTTCACTGATGAAGTAGACCGGCCTCTGGACGGGCAATGCGTGCCCCTCTTCTCGTCTCTCGACCACGATCGCGACGCTGACCACCTGAGTGGTAGCGACGACGTAGATCAAGAGGGCTTCTCCGGAAGTGGGGGGCACCAAGATGGGCGCGCTTGTAAGAAGTGCCTTTAGGTTTCCGAGGGCTTCCTCGGCCTCGGGGGTCCAAGCGAAGTGCTCGATCTTCCTTAAGAGGCGGTACAGAGGTAGGCCTCTTTTGCCGAGGCGCGAGATGAAGCGGCTCAGAGCCGCAAGGCATCCCATGACCCTCTGTACACCTTTCAAGTCCTTGATGGGGCCCATGTTGGTGATGGCCGCGATTTTCTCTAGGTTGGCCTTGATGCCCCGCTCGGAGACGATGAACCCTAAGAGCATGCCTCGGGGGACTCCGAAGACACACTTCTCGGGATTGAGTTTTACGCCTTTCGCCTTGAGACACTTGAATGTCGTTTCGAGGTCGGAGAGGAGGTCGGAGGCTTTCCTCGTTTTGACTATGATGTCATCGACGTAGGCCTCGACCGTTCGACCAATGTGCTCTCCGAACACGTGGTTCATGCACCTTTGGTATGTCGCACCCGCATTCCTCAAACCGAATGGCATAGTAACGTAGTAGTACATGCCAAAGGGTGTGATCAAAGAAGTCGCGAGCTAGTCAGAATCTTTCATCCTGATTTGGTGATACCCTGAGTAGGCATCGAGGAACGACAGGGTTTCGCACCCAGTAGAGGAATCCACGATTTGATCGATGCGAGGCAGAGGGTAGGGAACTTTCGGACATGCTTTGTTTAAACCATTATAGTCTACACACATCCGCCATTTCCCTCCTTTCTTTCTCACAAGCACAGGGTTGGCAAGCCATTCGGGATGGAATACCTCTTTGATGAACCCTGCAGCCATCAGCTTGTGGATCTCCTCGCCTATGGCTTTGCGCTTTTCTTCGTCGAATCGGCGCAGAGGCTGCTTCACGGGTCGGGCTCCAGTTCGGATATCCAGCGAGTGCTCGGCGACATCCCTCGGTATGCCAGGCATGTCCGAGGGACTCCACGCAAAAACCTCGGCGTTCGCGCGGAGAAAGTCGACGAGCACTGCTTCCTATTTGGGGTCGAGCTCGGAGCTGATCCGGACTTGCTTGGAGGTGTCGTTGCTGGGGTCAAGAGGGACGGACTTAACCGCCTCTGCTGTCTCGAAGATGTTGGCGTGGCGCTTCGCATCTGGCGCCTCCTTGGAAAGGCTCTCCAGGTCGGCGATGAGGGCCTCGGATTCGGCGAGGGCCTCGGCGTACTCCACGCACTCCACATCGCATTCGTACGCATGTCGGTACGTGGAGCCGACGGTGATGACCCCGTTGGGGCCCGGCATCTTGAGCTTGAGGTAGGTGTAGTTGGGGACGACCATGAACTTGGCGTAGCACGGTCTCCCCAGCACTGCATGGTAGGTTCCTTGGAACCCGACCACCTCGAATGTGAGGGTTTCCTTTCGGAAGTTGGAGGGAGTCCTGAAGCAGACGGGTAGATTGAGTTGCCCAAGGGGTTGGACGCGTTTCCCGGGGATGATCCCGTGAAAGGGTGCCGCGCCGGCCCGGATCGAGGACAGATCGATCTGCAGGAGCCCGAGGGTCTCGACGTAGATGATGTTGAGGCTGCTGCCTCCGTCCATGAGGACCTTGGTAAGCCTGACGTTGCCGATGACGGGATCAACAACGAGCGGGTACTTCCCCGGGCTCGGCACGCGGTCGGGGTGGTCGCCCTGGTCGAAGGTGATGGGCTTGTCGGACCAGTCTAGGTAGACTGGCGCCGCCACCTTCACCGAGCAGACCTCCCGGTGCTCTTGCTTGCGGTGCCGAGCCGAGGCGTTCGCCACTTGCCCACCGTAGATCATGAAGCAATCGTGGACCTCAGGGAACTCCTCTGCCTTGTGGCCCTCCTTCTTGTCGTTGTCAGGGGCTCTGCCTCCTTCCGCCGGTGGCCCGACCTTGTGGAAGTAGCGCCGAATCATGACGCACTCCTCAAGGGTGTGCTTGATGGGACCCTGATGATAGGGGCACGACTCCTTGAGCATCTTGTCGAACAAGTTGGCGCCTCCAGGAGGCTTCCGAGGGTTCCTGTGCTCGGCGGCGGCGACAAGGTCCGCGTCGGTGGCGTCGCGTTTTGCTTGCGACTTCTTCTTGCCCTTCTTCTTGGTGCCGCGTTGAGCGGACGCCTCGGGGATGTCTTCCGGCTGGCGCCCCTGAGGCTACTTGTCCTTCCGGAAGATGGCCTCGACCGCCTCCTGACCAGAGGCGAACTTGGTGGAGATGTCCATCAGCTCGCTCGCCCTGGTGGGGGTCTTATGACCCAGCTTGCTCACCAGGTCGCGGCAAGTGGTACCGGCGAGGAACGCGCCAATAACATCTGAGTCGGTGACGTTGGGCAGCTCGGTGCGCTGCTTCGAAAATCACCGGATGTTGTCCGGGAAGGATTCTCCCGGCTGCTGGCGGTAGCTTCGGAGATCCCAAGAGTTCCCAGGGCGCATGTATGTGCCCTGGAAGTTGCCGGCGAAAGCTTTGACCAGGTCGTCCCAGTTGGAGATCTGCGCAGGAGGCAGATGCTCCAGCCAGGCTCGGGCGTCGTCGAAGAGGAACAGGGGGAGGTTGCGGATGATGAGGTTGTCATCGTCCATTCCACCCAGCTGGCAGGCTAGCCGGTAGTCCGCGAGCCACAGTTCCGGCCTTGTCTCCCCTGAGTACTTGGTGATGGTAGTCGGGGTTCGGAACCGGGTCGGGAACGGCGCCCGTCGTATGGCCCAGCTGAAAGCTTGCGGACCGGGTGGTTCGGGCGACAGGCTCCGATCCTCCCCACTGTCGTAGCGTCCCCCACGCCTAGGGTGGTAGCCTCGGCGCACCTTCTTGTCGAGGTGGGTTCGACAGTCGCGGCGGTGGTGCTCGTTGCCGAGGCGACCCGGGGCCGCAGGCGCTGTGTCCCACGTGCGCCCGGTGTGGACCGAGGCTTCCCACATGAATCGGGAAGTCGCGGCGCGATGCTCCGGGGGGTACCCTTGCCTTCGGGAGGCAGAGCTTTCGGCCCGTCGGACCACGGCATCCTCTAGGAGATTCTTGAGCTCTCCCTGGATACGCCGCCCCTCGGTGGTGGATGGTTCCGGCATCGCTCGGAGTAGTATTGCTGCTGCAGCCAGGTTCTGGCCGACCCCACTGGAAGCCGGGGGCAGCCTTGCCCTGGCATCGTCGGCGATGCGGTGCCTGACGTCCTGGGCCAGATGACGCTCTTCTTCAGCCGGCGCTAGGCCTGCCCACTCCTGCCCAATATTTTGCCGAAGCTGCACAAGTTGTCTTGCTTCCTCGTCGAGCCTGGCCTATACCTCGTGGATTTGCTCGAGCTGTGCGTCCTGACCCCCCGCAGGGACTGGGACCACAGCTAGCTCCCGAAGGATGTCAACGCGAGGCGCAGGCCTAGGGGGATCAGCGTCCTCTAGCATACCAAGATGGTTACCTTCATCGAGACCCCCTAGATCGACGTGGAAACATTCGTGACTTGGGCCACAGTCCTCGTCGCCGAGGCTGTGGCTACTATCAGAGCAATCGAAGAGGCAGTAGTCACATGCGGTCATGAAGTCCCGCATGGCACTGGGGTTATCGAGCCTGGAGAAATCCCAACCAGAGTCGGGCTCGTCATCTTCTTCGAAACCTGGGGGCCCGTAGGTTGAGACGGTCGTCAGTCGGTCCCAGGTTGACAGCATATGATACCCCGGAAGGTTCGGATATGCCTTTATGAAAGCATCCACCGAAGCGGGGTCGCTTGGTGGATCGAAGCTGAATCTAAAAGGCATAGGATGGGAAACGGACGGTACCTCTCGATCGACGGATGGTGACGAAGTCGCGTTAGGGACGGACTGCACCGTTATCTCAGGTACGAGGCTAACGCCCAGCAAGCCCTTCGCGAGCGTGCTGGCGTCGTCCGTCTGCTCGGGGTTGGCGTGTCGCGGGGAAACGACGCTCGTCTTCGTCTCAGACGCGAGGTCAACGCCCGACGTGTCCCCCGCTGGGGCGCCGGCGCCGTCGACTCGCTCGACAGCCGACGAGGTGCCGCCTCCTGCTTGGCCATGCCTGCCCCGCCTCCTCCTCTGTCGGCGGGGAAGGTGACGGGACAGACCCAGATGTTGCTCTTCCGCCACGTGGGGAAGACGTCGTCGATTCCGCCGCTGGCGGGCGGGCTGACGGCCACCATTGTCGTTGTCGCGCGGCGGAGGAAGGAGTATCATGTCGTAGCCACCATTGAGGGACATGAACTCAATGTGACGGAACCTCCCAAGTCATTAGGCCCACCTACAGTTGTCCTTATCCAACAGACATCAGACAACCCTGTAGATGTTCCTGAATCACTTGACAAGTTCGGTATTTTTATCCTTACCTTTCCAGGAACGTTTCACCCGTCTGACAGACAATATGTTCATCGGAGATGCGGAGATGCGGAAGTGATTACATAAACTTACATTTATTTAAAAGTAAGAGTAAGTCATTTAATACAGACCAGAGTATAAGCGAGTGCAGAAAAGTATTATTACAATACCTGGGAGGTAAAAGCTCCTCCCATTAAGTTCTTTACATAAAAGTTTTTAAGGAGGACCTGGTCCTCCGGCAGCTTCATTCTTGATTATCTTCACTTTTCACCACCTTGGTACAAAAACAACAAAAGTTTGTTGTCTCCTCACCTAAAAACAACGGGGGAATAAACCCTGAGTATGGAAAAGACTCTCAAGGGTATGCTGGTTTAAGGGAGTCAAGGTAAGGCTTCTCAATAATCAAAGACTCTGTTTTGTAGAAATGCTTACTAAAGTGGATCCTTAAAAATCCAGTTTTATTGGTCAAGTTAAGTAAACTTACTTATCTCTAGAGTTCTCTCTAACCTAGTTCAAACACTTATCCTGAACTAGCCGAGTTCTTAATTCATCCTTCATCTTTACTGGATTACTACATGTAGGGCAGTGACCAAGTCTTCATAACCGCGAAGGTACGGCGATCCGAATCGATTATACTCAGCTGAGGATCTCCAATCACACGACATATGTAGCACTTAACCCTTGCATATGTCAACCCGCCACCGAGTTTCTTAAGACCAGATCAGGTTCACGCAAACCGAGAGCACAGATACACCACCGTCCAGCCTCTTGCCACGGAGGGTACACGCTACTCTCGCCACCGCTCCACGCCCATTTCGTGTTATCTTATTCTGGCCTTAGTCTACCCGAGGCAAGGCTTACCCATGACGAGGCATGTGACCAGTTAAAGGGTCCTCGATCATCAAGCCTACATCGACAAGGTCCTTAATCGACTCAGACGGAGACACTACACCGAGACTCTCTTTCTCGTGCAAGTCACTCGCCCGGTCTCAGCTTAATCATTTTACCCCAAAGGTTGGTACCTGGCAGAGGTACATCTTTTCCGATGTTGAATCCATCAAGGCCTTTGACAGATTCACCATCAAGTTTTATTTTTGAAAACAACCCTCCCACTTTGCCAAACATCTTTTGTAAAACAAATCCTTTTGCTTTTTCTAGAGCAATACTAAGCATAGTAAAACCTTTTTTGTAAAAACAGGGTTTCAAGGAAGGTAATCAAATCCAAGGAAAGTAATGCAGGAATTGTTTAAGCAATCAACACCTATCACCTAGTGCATCAAGCAAGTGAGAAAGAATTTAAAACACAAGGGGGTGGCAAATGCACCGGGGCTTGCCTTTGTTTATGGGTGAGTCAGGCTCAGATCCACAAATATCGAAGTAGAAACAGTTCTCAGCCTGTGTTTCCAAAGGTGGTGGTACTTGCTCTTCAGTGGCTTCCACTTCTTCTTCGTGTTCTAATCATAACCATACATAGGTATATAAGAATGAATGCCATGTAATGCTCATGAGGGTGCAAAGATACTATAAACTTGTTATCTAAGTCTTGAATACAATTTTCCTTCATGGAACTCCGAGAACTTAGGGTTTCCGGAGTCAGTAAAGGAGTTCATAGGGTAGGGGGTGTTTTGGGGTTTGGTGATCAAACAAGGTCCAAATCAATCCAAACTCTACCCAAGGCTTCTAAATACTATGAGGAACTCATATAAAAAGTTTGGGCATTTTTGGGGTTACCATTTATCTTTTAAAAATCCAGAACCATTACCTTAAATTACTTTAAATGCTTTAAAATTCCTTATTTCCTCTAAAAATCATAGAACTATTTTTATTAAATTCTAGGGAAAATAAGAAGTCTAGGAAAATTGGTTTCACAATTTTAGGATTTTTCTACAATTTTTAACAAATTTCCAAAGTTATTCTGAAAAAGAAAAGGAGAAAGAGTGAATAGTATTGGGCTGATTTCAGCCCAATCGGCCCAGACCCAGGCAGAAACGTGCCCGCGCGCGCGCCCGCGCTGGCCGTTTTGCATAGAGGACCCCGGGTTTTTGGTTTACTAGAAACAAGTTCTTTTACTATTCCTACGTGTCGCTGACGATTTACAGAAAGCCCCCTTGATTTCTATTTCTTCGCACGGCCACGTCCACGACGGCGCTCCGCACGGGAAGCTTAACTACGGCGAGCTAGACCGGCCGGAGGGGACCAAGACCGGCGCTAGTCTTCGGTTTACCCCAAAATCTACCCCAGAGAGGCATTTCCCCTCATTCAATTTCAGAATTGGAGCTCTACAACCCTCTGCCCACGGTGACAGCGGAAAAACTTAAAGGAATCGCGTGTTCCAAGCGATTCATGGCGGTATAATCCAATTAAAGGGGTCAGGGAGCATCACGGGTACCTGAGGATACTCAATTGAGGGATCAGAGGGCGTGAGTTGGCTTGAATTGCACTGGCCGTGGTAAGGCTGGATTTCGGTGTTCTTGAACCGAATTGGGGAGAATGCGGAATTGGAGCTTGTTGATGATCGGCTGGATGCAATACTAAGTGTGGGGGTGCGCAATGACGTTGTGAAGCTAGTCCCGAGCTCAATTTATAAGGAGAACGGGCGGTGGCCGCGAATTTTGGACGAGACGCGCGGTGGTCGGAAGTGAGGAAGAACGCGGGTGTAGTGAACACGTGTTCACCGTCATGGCAGTAACTCTGGTGGTCGACGGGGAGTTTAGAGGGAGTCACGGCGATGCGGTGGCGCGGTTAGGACACGCGGCGCAGGGCCAAGACACGGCGGTTCACCGGCGAGCTAATCCGCTTCCGCCGTAAAGCAGAAGGGGCAGCCACGGTGAGTCACCGGAGTTATCCCCAAGGGGTGGCTTTTACCTGGCGGCCCTATCGGGTCATCGGCGACGCGAATCCTACAGCGGTGGCGTGAATCACGGCGAGGCTTCATCGGCGGTGAGATGACGGAGCTGGCGTTCTGATCTTCGTACTGTACCATGGCAAAACCGGATTCAGTCGCCTGACAGCCCAACTTGGAGCGAGATTTTCTCTAAATTCCCAGTGACAACACAAGTCCAACTCTGTAGCAAACTTGTAGAGCATTATACCAACTATAACTTTGCTATATGGTTTTGTCACAAAAAGGCAGCAGATCATGCATGAACTTGGTCTTGAAGTTGATGTCAGTCCACTGTCAGTCTGATTTTCAGACTTAATTAGCCTGACAGCCTGATTTTAGGCATGATTATCTTCAAATTTCTCACAAGAACATGGCTTGCACTCTTAAGCAAATTTGTTATCCATTAATAGGTCTACAAGTTTGATGTGGTGACCTAGGGCAAACACCCTTTTGTTTAGAAGTTACAAGGTCACAAAGATGAGCACATTACACTGAAATTCAGACTTAGTCAAAAGAGTTCAAATGTGGCTCTTTTGCAAATAAGTCCAAAACTCAGGGTTTGACTTGCAAATTCACATATTTGTGACCCAAATGTCTTAAGATACTTATTTAACTTGGTTTTTGAACTTTAGTCCAAAAGTGGGCTAATTTTGCACATAGGTCCCTAGGGTTTGGTTTTAGGGTTTTCCAGGGTTCCAATTAGGGTTTCTGGTATCCCAAGGGTATAAATGTGATTTAACTTTGTTTTTGGGGACATTTTATGACCCTTTCCCTAAAGCCTTTAGGTTTTTCTCATCTTGGGTTAAGTTTTGCCCTTTGAGCCTTACTTAGGGTCAGGTTCCCTATCCAGGGTCCTATTTGCAAAACACCAAAAACAATACACTTGATTGAAATTTTTACCTAGTGGATGCACTCTAGGTGTGTCAAACATATGCCAATGCTTATGATGCCATGTTCAAGTTTTAGTTACAGTAACACCAGGGGTGTTACATCCTTCCCCCCATAAAAGAATCTCGTCCCGAGATTTAAAGTCCTAGGGTGAGTAATGGAAAAGGAAATGTGTCACATCTTTATTCCCTTATTTCTGGTATAAGGCAGGGGTGGTGTGGGGGTTCACTCCTTTATTACAGTAACTAAATACACTTTATAAATTACATGAGGCTAGAAAGCCTGGAAATTCTTATCTAAAAAGTCTTGAGTTTCCCATGTAGCCTCTTCTTCAGAATGTTGGTTCCATTGTATCTTATAGAACTTGAGAGTTTTTCTCCGGATAACCCTATCCTTTTGATCCAGAACTCGAATAGGATGTTCCAAGTATGTTAAATCTAGTTCCAGGACAACATTTGTCACTTCAATGGTTCGATCGGGAACCCGAAGACACTTCTTCAATTGCAGCACATGGAACACATTATGGATAGCAGACAGAATTTCGGGGAGCTGCAGTCGATATGCCACTAGTCCACATTGCTCAAGTATCGGAAATGGACCAATGTACCTGGGTGCAAGTTTCCCTTTAACCCCGAAACGCGATACCCCCTTCATGGGTGAAACTTTCAGGTAGACATAGTCCCCTTCATGAAAATATAAGGGCATTCGTCGTTTGTCTGCATAACCCTTCTGACGGGCTTGTGCTTTCTTCATATTATGAATAATTTTTTGAACCTTTTCCTCGGCCTCCTTCACTATATCTGACCTAAAGAAATACCTTTCTCCAGGTTCAGACCAATTTAGCGGAGTTCGACACCGTCGCCCATACAAAGCTTCAAAAGGTGCCATCTTGATACTTTCTTGATAGCTGTTGTTATATGAAAACTCCGCCAAAGGCAAACATTCATCCCATTTTGGGGAAAAGTCCAGAACACATGCTCGCAACATATCTTCGAGTACTTGATTAATCCTCTCAGTCTGCCCACTAGTTTGTGGATGATATGCCGAACTATAGAGCAACTTAGTACCCAAGGATTTGTGAAGTGCTTCCCAAAACTTGGCTACAAATTGAGGTCCACGATCCGACACAATGGTCTTTGGAACACCATGCAAACTAAGAATACGAGCAATGTATAACTCTGCATAGGTAATGACGGGATATTTTACTTTGACCGGGAGGAAGTGGGCGATCTTGGTAAGTCGATCAATGATAACCCAAATAGAGTCATTCCCTTTTGCGGTCCTGGGCAATCCCACGATGAAGTCCATACTTATATCTTCCCATTTCCATGTTGGGATCGGCAAAGATTGTAATGGACCAGCAGTATTCATGTGTATGGCTTTGACACGTCTGCAAGTGTCACACTTAGCCACATAGCGTGCAATTTCAATTTTCATCTTCGTCCACCAGTAGTGCTGCTTTAGGTCATGATACATCTTAGTGCTTCCCGGATGAATAGAATAGCGACTAAGATGCACTTCATCTAAGATTTGCTGGCGGAGTTCTTCATTCTTCGGCACTACTATGCGGTTATTGAACCATATCACACCTTGATCGTCTTCTTTGAAACATTTGGCTGTTCTAGCCCTTATCTTTTCCCGTATGTGCTTCATACCCACATTATCCTTTTGAGCATCAATTATCCTTTGCAAGATGATAGACTCAAGCTTTAGCTGATTCAGGGTTCCTTGTTGGACCATCCCCAGGTTTAGCTTTTCCATTTCTTGACATAAAGTGTCGTCAGAGGTCTTCACCATAAGACAGTGGCAGGAAGCCTTACGGCTCAGTGCATCTGCCACAACATTGGCTTTGCCTGGGTGATAATGAATTTCTAGTTCATAGTCCTTAATAAGCTCAAGCCATCGCCTTTGCCTCATATTTAATTCTAACTGGGTGAAGATATACTTCAAGCTTTTATGATCTGTATATATGTGACAGATATTTCCCAGCAGATAGTGACGCCAAATTTTCAGGGCATGAACCACAGCAGCTAGCTCCAGATCATGAGTTGGGTAATGCTCCTCATGTCGGCGCAACTGCCTTGAAGCATATGCAATTACTCGGCCCTCTTGCATTAATACACAGCCGAGTCCACTGCCTGACGCATCACAATATACATCAAATGGCTTGGTGATGTCCAGTTGAGCCAATACCGGAGCAGTGGTTAATAACGTCTTCAATTGCTTAAAGGCTTCATTACACTTAGAAGACCAATTGAATTTAATGTCATTCTTCAATAAACTTGTGATTGGCTTCACACGCTTAGAAAAATCTGGTATGAATCTGTGATAATATCCAGCTAGTCCAAGAAAACTCCGGACTTGGTGAACAGTGGTTGGGGGTTTCCACTCCAGAATATCCTTGACTTTGCTAGGATCTACCGCAATTCCCTTGGCAGATAACACGTGCCCCAAAAATTGAATTTCCTCCAGCCAGAACGCGCACTTGCTGAACTTGGCATACAACTGATGTTCCCTCAAGCGCGTCAATACAATTCGCAAATGTTGAGCATGCTCCTCTTCATTTTTGGAATATATCAAGATATCGTCGATGAAGACCCCCACGAACTTGTCCAACTCGGGCATGAACACCGAGTTCATCAAATAAGTGAAATGGGCAGGAGCATTCGTTAGCCCAAAGGACATTACCAAATATTCAAATAAACCATACCGCATAGTAAACGCGGTCTTCGGTATATCCTCGGGCCGAATACGGATTTGATGATAGCCCGACCTGAGATCAATTTTGGAGAACACCCTCGCCCCAGTCAGTTGATCAAATAAGATGTCGACCTTGGAAGAGGGTACTTGTTCTTGATGGTGACCTCATTCAGGGGTCGATAATCCACGCACATTCGTAAGGTTTGATCCTTCTTCTTAACAAAAATGGCGGGGCAACCCCATGGAGACGAGCTTGGCCGAATGAATCCCTTATCCAGTAGATCTTGTAATTGAATCTTCAATTCTGCCAACTCATTAGGGGGCATACGGTACGATCTTCGGGAAATGGGAGCCGTACCGGGCTTTAACCCAATTACAAATTCTACATCTCTCTCAGGGGGCAGTCCAGGCAAATCTTCCGGAAATACATCTGGAAACTCACATACTACCGGAATATCCTTGATCTCCGGTACAATGGCTTCATATATTCTACTAGAAGCTTTGGCTGGATTGGTTACGGGGATGGATAAAAGAATCTCTTCTTGATTATAGCTCAACCTGACGGTTCTGAGTTCAGTGTTGAGAATTGCCTTGTGTTGGGTTAACCAATTCATACCCAAAATCACATCTATATCCTGGCCTTTCAGAACAATCATGTTAGCAGGAAAGTTCCGTCCGGCCATTGTTACTGGCACTTGGTAGGCCACTTCTCTAGTAAAAATGTGTCCCCCAGGTGAATGAATTTTAAACCCCTCTTTTGATTCATGGCATGAAATGTGATGTTGCTCCACAAATGTCTTGCTAATAAATGTATGCGAAGCACCAGAATCAAAAAGAATAATTGCAGGGTGACTGGCCACGAGAAACGTACCCATCATCACCGGTTCACCTTCCGGTGTAGTGGCCACTTGAGTATAGTATATCCGCCCCGTCTTCTTTGTATTCTTCCCC
Organism: Zea luxurians; assembly: GCA_029449295.1. Taxonomy (NCBI): domain Eukaryota; kingdom Viridiplantae; phylum Streptophyta; class Magnoliopsida; order Poales; family Poaceae; genus Zea; species Zea luxurians. The sequence continues at coordinate 9,228,144 of JAOPSE010000041.1, read as the reverse complement.
ACATTATTTCCCTTGGGCTGAGTCTATTTCCTAGATCCTTGCTGAGCATTTGATTGATTCTGCTTGGGATATGGGCAGTCTTTGATGAAATGTCCAGACTTGCCACAATTAAAACATCCGGTTGAGGAGCTGGGCAAAGCAGGGAATCGAGTGCCCGGGGCACCCGGCTGATTTGGGGTAGTGGGGGCATTGTTGGGGTGAATAATGATTGGCTACTTGAAAGGAAATGAGGGCGGTCGAGAAAAAGAGCGATTTTGGCTAGAAGGCCGGATCACAAACCGTTGCCTTTTTGCCTGGCCCTGATTAGGCTTCTCACCACCAAATCCCTTGTTCTTCCCGGAACCTGCATATTTTGCTTCAACAGATAGGGCTGTGCTGACAGCCTTTCCATACGTGAGATCTATGCAGGTGGCCATTTTTCTCTGCAATCGATCATTCAGACCCCTCATAAAGCAGTTCTTCTTCTTTAAATCAGTGTTCACCTGATCGATGGCATACTGCGACAGGTGATTAAACTTGTTGAGATATTGATTGACGATATCTCCTCCTTGTTTCAGCTTCATGAACTCTTCTTGCTTCATATGCAGAACACCTTTGGGTATGTAGTGCTCACGGAAGGCCACTTTAAATTCTTCCCATGTGACTTGATGGTTGGCAGGTTGAATAGCCACAAAATTTCCCCACCAGGTGCTGGCAGGGCCGCGCAGTTGTTGCGCTGCGAACAACGGCTTCTGTGTCTCTGAACAGCGAAGAAGACCAAATTTTTGCTCAATAACCCGTATCCACTCATCAGCTTCCAACGGGTCCTCAGCCTTGACAAATAGTGGTGGATGGGTTTTAGAGAAATCCAGATACGTGATTTCACGGGGGCCTTGCTGATAACCCCTTCCACCCTGCTGCTGGAATTGTTGGCCTGCCATTTCTCTCAAAAAGCGGGTATTGTCTGCAGTTGCGTTCACCAAGGCGGCAATCGCCTCGGCCAATGTGGGAGGAACCGGAGGTGGATTTGGGGTAACATCCCTTCCCCCAGAAGTTCCTGTTGCATCCTGTCCTCGAGTCCTGGTAGGCATCTGAGGCAAAGAACATTTGGAATAAATATAATATGCCAGAGAAACCTTCCATTTTACATACTATCAAAAGTAATGATACATACTCGATATTATACAACAGGATACATTACCCATTATCCAAAAGTTCAACCTATTATACAACATACTACTTCTACTTCTACAACTACACTACTCCTGCTTCTGGTTGCTCTTGGCAGCTTCATCGTCAGGTGTGGGAGACCATACGTCGACCAGCCTCATAGAAGGAGGGGGCATAAAAAGGTCTAACTCGCCACCAAGCGCTTCTCCCGCATTATGCGAGGGTCCGGCTTCTGACCTGACGGAATCCGCAGGGACATGTGGGTGTAATTGCGAATACAGTACATGAACTTCCTCATGTAAAGTATTGCAATATACCTGCAAGTTATCAATAGCAGTGCTAAGTTCTTTGACTCGTGCTCGAGCCTTCGCTTCCCTAGCCCAAGCTACTGAACGAGACTGTACTGCCCAATCAAGTGCCAGATCTCGATCAGCAAGTTGATCTTGCAGGGTGCGGATGTAACTTCTTAATTCATTTATTCGGTCACCGTCCGCAACCCATAAATTGGTTCTGCGATGTAACTCTGTTTGAAGTTGATTCACGCGGGCTTCGAGATCTCCAATTAGGTCATTGCTCCCGCTACTGCTATCTTGCTCCCGTGGGGCAAGTTGGTGTCGAGGTACACCGATAGGTCCAGTATGTTTTCGCGCCGACTTCCTTGTACACGGCGGCATTTTCTAAGGGGAAAATTTATTAGTACAATTCTTAGCATGATGCATGAATAATTATAGAATCAACCTTAATTGATTCAACCTTCTATACATCGCACTCTTCCTATCTGGTCTTTGAAATAAACTCTTCAGAAATACTTAGGCAAGAAGAGAAGAAATTTTCTAGATAAGTCTAAGAAAATATATTTGAAGATGCTACATAAGATCTGCCAAGAAGGGCTACGCTCCGATACCAGCTGTGACGGAACCTCCCAAGTCATTAGGCCCACCTACAGTTGTCCTTGTCCAACAGACATCAGACAACCATGTAGATGTTCCTGAATCACTTGACAAGTTTGGTATTTTTATCCTTACCTTTCTAGGAACGTTTCACCCGTCTGACAGACAATATGTTCATCGGAGATGCGGAAATGCGGAAGTGATTACATAAACTTACATTTATTTAAAAGTAAGAGTAAGTCGTTTAATACAGACCAGAGTATAAGCGAGTGCAGAAAAGTATTATTACAATACCTGGGAGGTAAAAGCTCCTCCCATTAAGTTCTTTACATAAAAGTTTTTAAGGAGGACCTGGTCCTCCGGCAGCTTCATTCTTGATTATCTTCACTTTTCACCACCTTGGTACAAAAACAACAAAAGTTTGTTGTCTCCTCACCTAAAAACAACGGGGGAATAAACCCTGAGTATGGAATTACTCAGCAAGTCTTACCCGACTAAAGAAAAGACTCTCAAGGGTATGCTGGTTTAAGGGAGTCAAGGTAAGGCTTCTCAATAATCAAAGACTCTGTTTTGCAGAAATGCTTACTAAAGTGGATCCTTAAAAATCCAGTTTTATTGGTCAAGTTAAGTAAACTTACTTATCTCTAGAGTTCTCTCTAACCTAGTTCAAACACTTATGCTGAACTAGCCGAGTTCTTAATTCATCCTTCATCTTTACTGGATTGCTACGTGTAGGGCAGTGACCAAGTCTTCATAACCGCGAAGGTACGGCGATCCGAATCAATTATACTCAGCTGAGGATCTCCAATCACACGACATATGTAGCACTTAACCCTTGCATATGTCAACCCGCCACCGAGTTTCTTAAGACCAGATCAGGTCCACGCAAACCGAGAGCACAGATACACCACCGTCCAGCCTCTTGCCACAGAGGGTACACGCTACTCTCGCCACCGCTCCACGCCCATTTCGTGTTATCTTATTCTGGCCTTAGTCTACCCGAGGCAAGGCTTACCCATGACGAGGCATGTGACCAGTTAAAGGGTCCTCGATCATCAAGCCTACATCGACAAGGTCCTTAATCGACTCAGACGGAGACACTACACCGAGACTCTCTTTCTCGTGCAAGTCACCCGCCCGGTCTCAGCTTAATCATTTTACCCCAAAGGTTGGTACCTGGCAGAGGTACATCTTTTCCGATGTTGAATCCATCAAGGCCTTTGACAGATTCACCATCAAGTTTTATTTTTGAAAACAACCCTCCCACTTTGCCAAACATCTTTTGTAAAACAAATCCTTTTGCTTTTTCTAGAGCAATACTAAGCATAGTAAAACCTTTTTGTAAAAACAGGGTTTCAAGGAAGGTAATCAAATCCATGGAAAGTAATGCAGGAATTGTTTAAGCAATCAACACCTATCACCTAGTGCATCAAGCAAGTGAGAAAGATTTTAAAACACAAGGGGGTGGCAAATGCACCGGGGCTTGCCTTTGTTTATGGGTGAGTCAGGCTCAGATCCACAAATATCGAAGTAGAAACAGTTCTCAGCCTGTGTTTCCAAAGGTGGTGGTACTTGCTCTTCAGTGGCTTCCACTTCTTCTTCGTGTTCTAATCATAACCATACATAGGTATATAAGAATGAATGCCATGTAATGCTCATGAGGGTGCAAAGATACTATAAACTTGTTATCTAAGTCTTGAATACAATTTTCCTTCACGGAACACCGAGAACTTAGGGTTTCTGGAGTCAGTAAAGGAGTTCACAGGGCAGGGGGTGTTTTGGGGTTTGGTGATCAAACAAGGTCCAAATCAATCCAAACTCTACCCAAGGCTTCTAAATACTATGAGGAACTCATATAAAAAGTTTGGGCATTTTTGGGGTTACCATTTATCTTTTAAAAATCCAGAACCATTACCTTAAATTACTTTAAATGCTTTAAAATTCCTTATTTCCTCTAAAAATCATAGAACTATTTTTATTAAATTCTAGGGAAAATAAGAAGTCTAGGAAAATTGGTTTCACAATTTTAGGATTTTTCTACAATTTTTAACAAATTTCCAAAGTTATTTTGGAAAAGAAAAGGAGAAAGAGTGAATAGTATTGGGCTGATTTCAGCCCAATCGGCCCAGACCCAGGCAGAAACGTGCCCGCGCGCGCGCCCGCGCTGGCCGTTTTGCACAGAGGACCCTGGGTTTTTGGTTTACTGGAAACAAGTTCTTTTACTATTCCTATGTGTCGCTGACGATTTACAGAAAGCCCCCATGATTTCTATTTCTTCGCACGGCCACGTCCACGACGGCGCTTCGCACGGGAAGCTTAACTCCGGCGAGCTAGACCGGCCGGAGGGGACCAAGACCGGCGCTAGTCTTCGGTTTACCCCAAAATCTACCCCAGAGAGGCATTTCCCCTCATTCAATTTCAGAATTGGAGCTCTACAACCCTCTGCCCACGGTGACAGCGGAAAAACTTAAAGGAATCGCGTGTTCCAAGCGATTCATGGCGGTATAATCCAATTAAAGGGGTCGGGGAGCATCACGGGTACCTGAGGATACTCAATTGAGGGATCAGAGGGCGTGAGTTGGCTTGAATTGCACTGGCCGCGGTAAGGCTGGATTTTGGTGTTCTTGAACCGAATTGGGGAGAATGCGGAATTGGAGCTTGTTGATGATCGGCTGGATGCAATACTAAGTGTGGGGGTGCGCAATGACGTTGTGAAGCTAGTCACGAGCTCAATTTATAGGGAGAACGGGCGGTGGCCGCGAATTTTGGACGAGACGCGCGGTGGTCGGAAGTGAGGAAGAACGCGGGTGTAGTGAACACGTGTTCACCGTCGTGGCAGTAACTCTGGTGGTCGACGGGGAGTTTAGAGGGAGTCACGGCGATGCGGTGGCACGGTTAGGACACGCGGCGCAGGGCCGAGACACGGCGGTTCACCGGCGAGCTAATCCGCTTCCGCCGTAAAGCAGAAGGGGCAGCCACGGTGAGTCACCGGAGTTATCCCCAGGGGGTGGCTTTTACCTGGCGGCCCTATCGGGTCATCGGCGATGCGAATCCTACAGCGGTGGCGTGAATCACGGCGAGGCTTCATCGGCGGTGAGATGACAGAGCTGGCATTCTAATCTTCGTACTGTACCATGGCAAAACCGGATTCAGTCGCCTGACAGCCCAACTTGGAGCGAGATTTTCTCTAAATTCCCAGTGACAACACAAGTCCAACTCTGCAGCAAACTTGTAGAGCATTATACCAACTATAACTTTGCTATATGGTGTTGTCACAAAAAGGCAGTAGATCATGCATGAACTTGGTCTTGAAGTTGATGTCAGTCCACTGTCAGTCTGATTTTCAGACTTAATCAGCCTGACAGCCTGATTTTAGGCATGATTATCTTCAAATTTCTCACAAGAACATGGCTTGCACTCTTAAGAAAATTTGTTATCCATTAATAGGTCTACAAGTTTGATGTGGTGACCTAGGGCAAACACCCTTTTGTTTAGAAGTTACAAGGTCACAAAGATGAGCACATTACACTGAAATTCAGACTTAGTCAAAAGAGTTCAAATGTGGCTCTTTTGCAAATAAGTCCAAAACTCAGGATTTGACTTGCAAATTCACATATTTGTGACCCAAATGTCTTAAGATACTTATTTAACTTGGTTTTTGCACTTTAGTCCAAAAGTGGGCTAATTTTGCACATAGGACCCTAGGGTTTGGTTTTAGGGTTTTCCAGGGTTCCAATTAGGGTTTCTGGTATCCCAAGGGTATAAATGTGATTTAACTTTGTTTTTGGGGACATTTTATGACCCTTTCCCTAAAGCCTTTAGGTTTTTCTCATCTTGGGTTAAGTTTTGCCCTTTGAGCCTTACTTAGGGTCAGGTTCCCTATCCAAGGTCCTATTTGCAAAACACCAAAAACAATACACTTGATTGAAATTTTTACCTAGTGGATGCACTCTAGGTGTGTCAAACATATGACAATGCTTATGATGCCATGTTCAAGTTTTAGTTACAGTAACACCAGGGGTGTTACACTCAAGACTCTCGAAACGGAGCATCGTCCCGGGTTGGGGAGGTTGCTGGAGACTACCCATCTGGAGCTTGACGGGAAGCTGTTCGTTAACACGCAGCAGGCCCCTACCTGGCGCGCCAACTATCGGTGTTTCGACCCCGGGGGGTCCCTGGACCGACGAGTAAATTGTCGCTGCGTGTCCCAGCCCAGATGGGTCGGCGCGAGATGGAACACAAGGGGGGAAACAGTAAGGGGAAACCGCGGCCTTCATGTTGTCCTGCGCCCAGGGCGGATGCACTTGCAGTAGGGGGTTACAAGCGTTCGCAAGGGAGAGAGAGAGGGCGCGAGCCTTGTGCGTCGGCCCGTTCTCCCGCGCGGCCACCATCCCGTACGAGAGCCCTAAACCTTCCTTTTATAGATGTAAGGAGAGGGCCCAGGTGTACAATGGGGGGTGTAGCAATGTGCTAACGTGTCTAGCAAAGGGGAGCCAGAGCCCTATGTACATGCCGTCGTGGCTGTCAGAGAGGTTTTGGTGCCCTGTTCATGTGATGTCGTGGCCGTCAGAGGAGCGCTTGAGCCCCGTGGAAGTACAGCTGTCGGGGCTGTCGGATCCTTGCTGACGTCTCCTTGCTTCCGTAAGGGGCTGAGAGCCGCCGCCGTCATGGAGCATGCGGGGTGCCTATAACGCCCCGAATTTCGAGTTGAATTTTTTTCTTTCCTTCACTCGCCAAATTCGAGCGTTACCTCTCTTTCCCCATTTCTTTTCGCTAAAACCCTCCCTATTTCCAAAACTCCAAGTCGTATACTAATAATAAACCCTAGAGATTTTCTCTTTAGTTGTTGCATCATGCTGGATTATGAATCTTTGTTGTTTGAGTGAGAGGGTTTGTGAATTATGCATTTTAAGTGAAGAATTATGGCTCAAATAGGAAAAATAAATAGAAAACCCCTTCCCCTCTCTCTTGGGCCGATCCCCCTGCGCGCGGCCCAGCCTGGCCTTCTTTCCCCCCCCCCTCTCTTCTCCCGTCGTGGGCCGGCTCGGCACCTGCGGCCCAAGCCGCCTCTCTTTCCCCCCTGGCCTTTTTCTTTTTTCCACCGAATTTTTTTTCCGCGTGGCCCATCTGGTTTCCTCCCCGCGCGGCCCACCTGGTTTCCTCCCGCGCCCCCCACGCTCCCTCCCTCTTGGGCCGGTCGCGCGCGGCCCACCCAGGCGCGCCCCTTTTCTTTTTTGGACGCAGCCCAGCGTCTCCTTCCCAGGCGCGGCTGCCAGGTGCGCTGGCTCGCGCAGGCGCCCTGCGCGCCGCGTACAGCCGCCAGGCGCGGCGCGATGGCTCGGCCGCCATGCAATCCGGCGACCGTTTCTCCAACTTCCGCCCGCGTATCTCACGTCCACGACGCCCTAGTCCAAGAAACCGGCCTCCTCTCTCTTCTCTGCTCAACCCAATTTCTCTCTCTCGCTCGACACCGCACAGGAAGAAAAAACCGAATCGCCGATTGGAGCTCCCCGGAGACCTCGCCGGCGACCGTCGAGGTGGATTCCCTTCCCCTTCCCTTCCCCTCCCCTTTTTCCCCAGCTCCTCTGCGTCCCCGATGTGGTTCGACGCGTGGCTCGGCCGTGGCTGCTCGCGGCGCGCGCTATGCACGGTTGCTTGTAGCGGCTGCGCGCGCGTCTCCGGCGCCCGTCGTGGCGCGGTAGCGGCGCGGCCCTGACATCCCTCGCCCCCTTCCTTTTCCCCGTTGCCGCTGCCCGACGCGCAGAACCCGCCTACTCAGCCGGCGCGCGGCCGTGGCCCCGCCGCGGCTTCGGCGCGGTGCGCAGCCTCGCCCGACTCGGCGACCCGCTCGCGCGACTTGCTCGTGGCAGCCTGCGCAGCGCGCGGTAGTCCGTCCACGACGTGCTCGCAGCGACAACTCGCTCACGTGCGCAGCAGCAGTCCGCGGCCTCGTTCGCTCGCTCGCGCAGCCTGTTCGTCCGTGCACGCAGCTCGGCCCCGGCATGGCTGCCCGTAGCGCGCAGCGCGGTTCACGGCCAGAGCCCCCAGCACGGCATAGTGCGTGGCTAGCAACTCGCTCATTCGCTCGCTCGCCCGTGCAACGCTTAAACGGCACGCTTAGTCATTTACATTTTGTGTGCAGATTGTCACGCAACGAATTTGTCTAATTCTAATTTATATTTATAAAAGTGTTGCATTGCACGCTTCGTCGCGCAACGAATTTGTCTAAATTTGGACTCTACTAATGTGCCATGTCGCGCGCTTCGTCGCGCGACGATCTATTTTAATTTCAGGTTGTTTAAGGTGCGATGTCCCGCGTCCAGACGCGCGACGTTCCACTTTAAACTCGACTCTGTTGGCGTATGTCGTCGTGCGCTTCGTCGCGCGATGCTTAACGTCTCTTTATAATTAATGCAAGTGTCTCATTGTGCGCTCTGTCACGCGACGAGTCGTTTACTTCATAATTCAGTCTAAATGTCGTGTCGTACGTCTCGACGTGCGACCACTCCCTTTCATTCATCTTCAATTGTTTATGATTATTAAATGTGGAACTTGATTTTACTTTATGTTAAAACGTAGTATCCAAATTAATTCCCTTCCATTAAGCGAGTAGTTAAATTTATAATCATGTGACGTGATCGTTTCTCGACTGTCTTTTTCTCTTTCTCTCTTAGCCTTAATTGCGAGCCCGCGTGGAACGTCTGTTTATTTACGGCATTCTATTGTATGGTGTACTGTTCTTTTGTATTAAATATGTGGATGTATGTATGTTTGCACTCGCATAGAGAACGATCCGGTCGGAGAGCCCGAAGAACTCGCAGGAGAAGCCCCTGAACAGCAGTCGGTTGGTGGAGGCAAGTGTCCCTTGACCTATCTCTGTCCTATACATTCTTTAATTCACCTCCCGCATTACACATTTATACCTAAGGATTGACTAGCTTTTGTTATCCATGTCCTTGTTTACCTATTTGGGTTGGATTATTATTGCTTAGTCTTATGCTATTGCTCAACTCTAATCAATGAACATGATGAGAATTATCAATGATACACTGTTTTCCCCTCTTTTATTATGATGTTATACTTGTGGTCTTCAAGGGGCTCGAGCGGTTTCTCGAGTGCCTCTCCGTAAGGACCTGTTCGTTGGATGACCGCCTGGGAAAACAGTGCAACCATGAGGGTGGAATGGGGTGCCCTTAGCTGAATAATTAGAGGATCTGGGGTGTAGTTCGCTTCGCCGTCGTGCCGTCAATGGGGCTCGGTGTATGCGGCTCGCTCTGCCAAGGTTGATTTGTCCCTTGGGGAGGAGTGCGGTACATTTAGGAAACCTAACGGGCGGCTACAGCCTCAGGAAATCTTTGTAAAGGCTACATAGTGATGCCCTGCTGGGCCACCTAGGTAGTGGTCAATGGGGAGTAGCTCTTTCCGGGCAGAAAGGGAATCACGGCTTGTGGGTAAAGTGCACAACCTCTGCAGAGTGTTATGAAACTGATATATCAGTCGTGCTCGCGGTTATGAGCGGCCAAGGGAGCTCCAGTGATTAGTGATATTTGATCAGGGATGTTCGGATTGCAGGTGACAATGAGACTGATGGTTCTTGGTTTTGACTCTGGTAATGGTAAGTGGTACTCTTTCCGTTTGGGAAGGAGTACGTTTGGGTTAATAACGTGGGTTAACTCTAAAACTTGGCTTTATCTACTAGTAATAATAATCTGACCAACTAAAAGCAACTGCTTGATTTCCCCCCACATAAAGCTAGTCCACTACAACCAGACAGGACACTTGCTGAGTATGTTGATGTGTACTCACCCTTGCTCTACACACCAAACCCCCCCCCCCCAGGTTGTCCGCATTGCAGCCACTGCTCAGGAGAGGACGAAGCCATGGAAGGAGACTTCCAGGAGTTCTAGGACTACGACGAGTTCTAGGCGTGGGTTAGCGGCAACCCCCAGTCGGCTGCCTGTGAAGGCCGCGTTTATCTACGTTTCGTTTTCGCACTTTGATTATTTGTAAAGACTTTGTGGATGTCTCAGACATATGATGTAATCGACTATTATTTCCCTTTTAATACTATTTGAGCACTGTGTGATGATGTCCATGTTATGTAACTGCTGTGTACGTGAATTGCTGATCCTGGCACATACATGGTTCGCATTCGGTTTGCCTTCTAAAACCGGGTGTGACATAAGTGGTATCAAAGCCGTGCTAATTGTAGGACCGCTAACCTAGAGTAGAATGGTCGTTCTAAGGATTATAGACCTTTGTCCCTGCCTTGACTTTGGCATCCCTTCAAAAGTTGGTCATATTGACCAAAACTATGTTCTACTATATATTATACCTTGCTGAAAATTGTGTTTTATCCTAATCCTTCATTTATTTATGGTTCATTACTTGCTGGTCATACTAGTTCTATTCTCACTCTTTTGCTTGCGGTGTCTTTTGTAGATGGCTCGTCTTAGACACACCGCACGGAAGTCTGTCATCCCCTTCTTACCCTCTCGTCTCGCAGAGCGTCCGCTTCGTCGTCCCGTGGCCGGTCAATCCAGTCACTTGGAGAGGCTGCATCACCGCCTGCATGAGGAGCAGGAGCGTCGACGGCAGGAGCAGCAGGGCTCTTCTTTCTCGCTCCAGCAGGAGATAGAGTCTGTGAGGAGCTGCTCCCCTGTGCTTCCTCTGGAGGCGCCCCCTGCACCACCACTGGGCGCCCCAGCCTCTGGAGTAGCTGCTGGAGGAGACCCAGACGACGGAGGTGGTGACGATAGCTCGAGCCACGACACCGACTTTTCTGCTGACCAGGAGCCAGAAGGATGGGTTGCTCGGCCCATCACTCGCGACGCTGCTCGCGGGTGTCACTTCCACGATGCGCTCGACACCTTGCTACGTCGGGCACTTGACCGACGTACTTGGTCTATCGAGTATCGCTGTGTGGTCTACCAGCATAGTCGTGGGGTCTACCCGGACCGCTGGGAGGCGACCTGCTTGGTGCGCCGTCCGGAGAACAGTCTCCAGGGTGCGGAGGCCTGCTCAGAGCACTATTCTATCTCTGAGCGGGACTCAGCTGAGGCGGCCATGCAAGATGCTGCACGGCGTGCGCTTTCGCACTACTGCTCGGTTCTCGGTGGGGTAGCTGACGGTCTCAACCTGAAGTATTACCCCCGCCGTCCATCTGGCAGCACAGGAGGCGTGATTGTTTCACCTGTTGGTGAGGACAATCCTAGGTTGAGCAGCACAGTCAACCTAGCCGTCGTGCTAAACACGGAGCTAGACCATGCACTAGATGAGCTGAGTAGGGCTCGTGCTGAGATCGCCCAGCTGCGGGCTGAGCACGCGGAGCGTCGTCACCAGGACGATGGTTCCCTCGCTCCCGTCAGGACTCAGCACCCGTACCGCTCACCTCGGCGTGGACACCAGCCTTATGGCAATCCCGACTGCAAGACCAAGATAGATTTATCACCATAGGTCGTCAGCGTTGAGTCTTGTAATAAATGCTTAATATAGAAGTTTTAGTCTTAGTCTTAGTCTCAATCTTAGCATTAGTCTCGCTCTTAGTTAGTCTTAGTTAGACAGGGTAGTTTGCTATATCCTATGCATTTATGCTTGCCATGATGAACTATGTTTGATTTGGATCTTTGTAATGACTGTCACCAGAGTGTGGGTATCCCCTGCATTTTGGTTTACCTGTTATATGTTAAAGGAGTTAGCTATCTAGTTGGGAAGCCTTTCATTCCACTTTCCTCTTTATCTGAGAAGTTGTGTGGTCTGTGTTGGAGATCAGTGAAGATGCTCATCTGTTCAGTGTTATGGAGAATTCTATACTCTTTTCTTATGCTGTAAGATTTGCAAGATCAGTTCTGATGTGTGATTGCATTCTACAGATGTCAGAGAACAGGCGCAGAGGAGGAAGGCGTGCTCAATAGGAGCAAGCCGCTCAGCAGGATGAGGTGCCTCAACAACAGCAACTGCCGCCCCCACCCCCGATGTCCATCGAGCAGATGTTCCTGATGCAGACTCAGGCAGTTCAAGCCATCGGTCAGACTCTGGCTGCCATTCAGCAGCAGCAGCAGGCCCCACCTCAGCCTCAGATGCCTCAGATGCCCAGGGACAAGCGTGCTGAATTCATGAGAGGTCATCCCCCAACGTTTGCTCATTCTTCTGACCCCATGGATGCTGAAGACTGGCTGCGCACTGTGGAGCGGGAGTTGCATACCGCTCAGTGTGATGACAGGGAGAAAGTCCTGTATGGTCCCCGTCTGTTGAGAGGAGCAGCTCAGTCATGGTGGGAGTCTTATCTCGCCACCCATGCCAACCCCGACACCATCACCTAGGAAGAGTTCAGAGGTAGCTTTCGTTAGTACCATGTTCCTGCAGGTCTGATGACAGTGAAGAAGGAGGAGTTCCTGGCTCTCAAGCAAGGGTCATCATCTGTTAGCGAGTACCGGGACAGGTTTCTACAGTTGTCTCGCTATGCTCCTGAAGATGTCAACACCAACGCTAAGAGACAATACCATTTCCTGAGAGGCTTGGTCGACCCTCTTCATTACCAACTGATGAATCATACCTTCCCAACATTCTAGCACCTGATTGACAGAGCAATCATGACAGAGAGGAAGCGTAAGGAGATGGAGGATCGTAAGCGCAAGATCAGTGGACCCCAGCCTGGAAGCAGCAGTCATCCTCGTTTCTCAAGCAATCAACCTCAGCAGTTCAGGCAGAACCAGCATCCACCTCAGCATCAGCAATTCCAAAGGCAGTATCCTCAGCACCAGTATCAGAATCGCCAGAACAACCAGTCAGGAGGAGGCCAGTTTCAGAGGTAGAATCAGCAGGCACCTCGTCTTCCTGCCCCAGCAAACCAGCAGAACAGTCAGGCAGCACCAGCTCAGGTTGGAAACAGAGCATGTTTCCACTGTAGAGAGCAAGGCCATTGGGTGATGCAATGTTCGAAGAAGGCAGCCCAGCAGCAGTCAGGCCCCAATGCCCCAGCAAAGCAGAACGTGTCTCAGCCTGGGGCAGGCAACCGCTCTCAGCCGCGTTATAACCATGGGAGACTGAATCACTTGGAGGCTGAAGCAGTTCAGGAGGCCCCCGGCATGATAGTAGGTATGTTCCCAGTCGACTCTCATATTGCAGAAGTGTTATTTGATACTGGAGCAACGCATTCTTTCATTACTGCATCATGGGTAGAAGCACATAATCTTCCAATAACTACCATGTCAACCCCCATTCAAATTGACTCAGCCGGTGGTAGAATTCGAGCTGATAGCATTTGTTTGAATGTATGTGTGGAAATAAGGGGGATAGCGTTTCCCGCTAACCTCATAGTAATGGGTACCCAGGGAATAGATGTCATCCTAGGGATGAATTGGCTAGATAAGTATCAGGCAGATATCAGTTGTGATAAGAGGACAATCAAGTTGGTGTCCCCACTAGGAGAGGAAGTGGTGACCGAGTTAGTCCCGCCTGAACCGAAGAAAGGAAGTTGTTATCAGATGGCTGTCGATAGCAGTGAAGCAGACCCAATTGAGAGTATCAAGGTTGTGTCTGAGTTTCCAGATGTGTTTCCAAAGGACTTACCAGGTATGCCACCAGAGCGGAAAGTTGAATTTGCCATAGAGCTTCTTCCTAGAACCGCCCCCATCTTTAAGAGAGCTTACAGAGTATCAGGACCAGAGTTGGTTGAACTTAAGAAGCAGATCGATGAGTTGTCAGAGAAAGGTTACATTCGGCCAAGCACCTCACCTTGGGCCGCCCCTGTCCTATTTGTGGAGAAGAAAGATGGCACCAAAAGGATGTGTATCGATTATCGAGCTCTGAATAAGGTCACCATTAAGAACAAGTACCCTTTGCCCAGAATAGAAGATCTGTTTGACCAGTTGAGAGGAGCCAGCGTGTTCTCCAAGATAGATCTGAGGTCAGGTTATCATCAGCTCAGGATCCGACCTTCGGATATTCCGAAGACGGCATTCATTACCAAGTATGGTTTGTATGAGTTCACTGTGATGTCTTTCGGTCTAACCAATGCACCGGCCTTCTTCATGAACTTGATGAACAGTGTATTCATGGATTATCTTGATAAGTTTGTGGTGGTATTTATTGATGACATTCTGATATACTCTCAAAGCGAAGAAGAGCATGCAGATCATTTGAGGATGGTATTGCAGAGATTGCGAGAGCACCAGCTGTATGCAAAGTTGAGCAAGTGCGAGTTCTAGATCAGTGAAGTCCTGTTCTTGGGTCATATAATCAACAAAGAAGGATTGGCTATGGATCCGAAGAAAGTGGCAGACATTCTGAACTGGGAAGCGCCAACAGATGCTCGAGGAATCAAGAGCTTCATTGGAATGGCCGGATATTATCGGCGATTCATTGAAGGGTTTTTGAAGATTGTGAAATCAATGACAACTTTGCTAGGCAACAAGGTTGAGTTCAAGTGGACCCAGAAATGTCAAGAGGCCTTTGAAGCGCTGAAAGAGAAGTTGACTACAGCGCCTGTCTTAGTCTTGCCTGATGTGCACAAGCCCTTCTCGGTGTATTGTGATGCTTGTTACACGGGTTTGGGCTGTGTGTTGATGCAAGAGGAAAGAGTTGTGGCTTACTCGTCCCGACAGCTGAAAGTTCATGAGAAGAATTACCCAATCCATGACCTAGAGTTGGCAGCAGTGATTCACGCACTAAAGACATGGAGGCACTACCTGTATGGACAGAAATGCGATGTTTACACAGACCACAAGAGTCTGAAGTACATATTCACTCAGTCAGAGTTGAATATGAGGCAGCGAAGATGGTTAGAGCTGATCAAAGACTATGAGTTGGAGATCCATTACCATCCAGGCAAAGCGAACGTAGTGGCAGATGCTTTGAGCAGGAAGAGTCAAGTCAATCTGATGGTCGCTCGTCCGATGCCTTATGAGTTGGCCAAGGAGTTTGACAGGTTGAGTCTCGGATTTCTGAACAATTCACGAGGAGTCACAATTGAGTTGGAACCTACCTTGGAGCGGGAAATCAAAGAAGCACAGAAGAATGATGAGAAGATCAGTGAGATCCAGCGACTGATTCTATACGGTAGAGGCAAAGATTTTCGAGAAGATGCAGAAGGTGTGATATGGTTCAAAGACCGCTTGTGTGTTCCCAATGTCCAGTCTATTCGGGAGTTGATCCTCAAGGAAGCTCATGAGACAGCCTATTCGATTCACCCTGGTAGTGAGAAGATGTATCAGGATCTAAAGAAGAAATTCTGGTGGTACGGAATGAAGAGGGAAATCGCAGAGCATGTGGCTACTTGTGATAGTTGTCGGTGGATCAAGGCAGAGCACGAGAGACCAGCTAGATTGTTGCAACCGTTGCAAATTCCTCAGTGGAAATGGGATGAAATCGGCATGGATTTCATAGTCGGATTGCCTCGCACTCGAGCCGGCTACGATTCCATTTGGGTAGTGGAGGACCGCTTAACCAAGTTGGCCCACTTCATACCTGTCAAGACCAACTACAGCAGTGCAGTATTGGCAGAGTTGTACATGTCTTGGATCGTTTGTCTTCATGGTGTGCCAAAGAAGATAGTGTCAGACAGAGGAACGCAGTCCACCTCTCATTTCTGGCAGCAGTTGCATGAAGCCTTGGGCACACATCTGAATTTCAGTTCAGCTTATCATCCGCAGACAGATGGTCAGACAGAAAGGACCAATCAAATTCTTGAAGACATGTTGAGAGCCTGTGCGTTGCAAGATCAGTCTGAATGGGACAAGCGATTGCCTTATGCAGAGTTCTCCTATAACAACAGTTACCAGGCCAGTTTGAAGATGTCACCATTTCAGGCGCTCTATGGAAGGAGTTGTAGAACTCCGTTGCAATGGGATCAGCCTGGAGAGAAGCAGGTATTCGGGCCAGACATTCTGCTTGAAGCCGAAGAGAACATCAAGATGGTTCGAGAGAATCTGAAGATAGCGCAATCAAGGCAGCGAAGCTATGCAGACACAAGAAGAAGAGAGCTGAGTTTTGAGGTTGGAGACTTTGTCTATCTGAAATTTTCACCGATCAGAGGAGTCAGAAGGTTTAGAGTCAAAGGCAAGCTAGCACCCCGCTACATCGGTCCGTATCAAATCCTCGCAAGGCGTGGAGAAGTGGCCTATCAGCTTAGCCTACCAGAAAATTTATCTACTGTGCATGATGTCTTTCATGTGTCTCAGTTGAAGAAGTGTTTGCGTGTGCCAGAGGAGCAATTGCCGGTGGAAGGTCTTGAAGTCCAGGAGGACTTGACCTACATTGAGAAGCCAACGCAAATCCTTGAGACCGCAGACAGAGTCATCCAGAGGAAGACCATCAGAATGTGCAAAGTCAGATGGAATCATCACTCTGAGGAAGAAGCGACCTGGGAGCATGAAGATGATCTGATGGCCAAATACCCTGAGCTCTTTGCTAGCCAACCCTGAATCTCGAGGGCAAGATTCTTTTAAGGGGGATAGGTTTGTAACACCCCAAATTTCGAGTTGAATTTTTTTCTTTCCTTCACTCGCCAAATTCGAGCGTTACCTCTCTTTCCCCATTTCTTTTTGCTAAAACCCTCCCTATTTCCAAAACTCCAAGTCGTATACTAATAATAAACCCTAGAGATTTTCTCTTTAGTTGTTGCATCATGCTGGATTATGAATCTTTGTTGTTTGAGTGAGAGGGTTTGTGAATTATGCATTCTAAGTGAAGAATTATGGCTCAAATAGGAAAAATAAATAGAAAACCCCTTCCCCTCTCTCTTGGGCCGATCCCCCTGCGCGCGGCCCAGCCTGGCCTTCTTCCCCCCCCCCCCCTCTCTTCTCCCGTCGTGGGCCGGCTCGGCACCTGCGGCCCAAGCCGCCTCTCTTTCCCCCCTGGCCTTTTTCTTTTTTCCACCGAATTTCTTTTCCGCGCGGCCCATCTGGTTTCCTCCCCGCGCGGCCCACCTGGTTTCCTCCCGCGCCCCCCACGCTCCCTCCCTCTTGGGCCGGTCGCGTGCGGCCCACCCAGGCGCGCCCCTTTTCTTTTTTTGGATGCAGCCCAGCGTCTCCTTCCCAGGCGCGGCTGCCAGGTGCGCTGGCTCGCGCAGGCGCCCTGCGCGCAGCGTACAGCCGCCAGGCGCGGCGCGATGGCTCGGCCGCCATGCAATCCAGCGACCGTTTCTCCAACTTCCGCCCGCGTATCTCGCGCCCACATCGAGAGAATCGCCCACGACGCCCTAGTCCAAGAAACCGGCCTCCTCTCTCTTCTCTGCTCAACCCAATTTCTCTCTCTCGCTCGACACTGCACAGGAAGAAAAAACCGAATCGCCGATTGGAGCTCCCCGAAGACCTCGCTGGCGACCGTCGAGGTGGATTCCCTTCCCCTCCCCTTTTTCCCCAGCTCCTCTGCGTCCCCGATGTGGTTCGGCGCGTGGCTCGGTCGCGGCTGCTCGTGGCGCGCTCCCTGCTCACGCGCGTCTCTGACGCCCGTCGTGGCATGGTAGCGGCGCGGCCCCGACATCCCTCGCCCCCTTCCTTTTCCCCGTTGCCGCTGCCTGACGCGCAGAACCCGCCCGCTCAGCCGGCGCGCGGCCGTGGCCCCGCCATGGCCCCGCCGCGGCTTCGGCGCGGTGCGCAGCCCCGCCCGGCTCGGCGACCCGCTCGCGCGACTTGCTCGTGGCGGCCTGCGCAGCGCGCGGTAGTCTGTCCGCGACGTGCTCGCAGTGACAACTCGCTCGCGTGCGCAGCAGCAGTCCGCGGCCTCGTTCGCTCGCTCGCGCAGCCTGTTCGTCTGTGCACGCAGCTCGGCCCCGGCATGGCTGCCCGTAGCGCACAGCGCGGTTCACAGCCAGAGCCCCCAGCACGGCGTAGTGCGCGGCTAGCAACTCGCTCATTCGCTCGCTCGCCCGTGCAACGCTTAAGCGACACGCTTAGTCATTTACATTTTGTGTGCAGATTGTCATGCAACGAATTTGTCTAATTCTAATTTATATTTATAAAAGTGTTGCGTTGCACGCTTCGTCGCGCAACGAATTTGTCTAAATTCGGACTCTACTAATGTGCCATGTCGCGCGCTTCGTCGCGCGATGATCTATTTTAATTTCAGGTTGTTTAAGGTGCGATGTCGCGCGTCCAGACGCGCGACGTTCCACTTTAAACTCAACTCTGTTGGCGTATGTCGTTGTGCGCTTCATCGCGAGATGCTTAACGTCTCTTTATAATTAATGCAAGTGTCTCGTTGTGCGCTCTGTCGCGCGGCGAGTCGTTTACTTCATAATTCAGTCTAAATGTCGTGTCGTATGTCTCGACGTGCGACCACTCCCTTTCATTCATCTTCAATTGTTTATGATTATTAAATGTGGAACTTGATTTTACTTTATGTTAAAACATAGTATCCAAATTAATTCCCTTCCATTAAGCGAGTAGTTAAATTTATAATCATGTGACGTGATCGTTTCTCGACTGTCTTTTTCTCTTTCTCTCTTAGCCTTAATTGCGAGCCCACGTGGAACGTCTGTTTATTTACGGCATTCTATTGTATGGTGTACTGTTCTTTTGTATTAAATATGTGGATGTATGTATGTTTGCGCTCGCATAGAGAACGATCCGGTCGGAGAGCCCGAAGAACTCGCAGGAGAAGCCCCTGAGCAGCAGTCGGTTGGTGGAGGCAAGTGTCCCTTGACCTATCTCTGTCCTATACATTCTTTAATTCACCTCCCGCATTACACATTTATACCTAAGGATTGACTAGGTTTTGTTATCCATGTCCTTGTTTACCTATTTGGGTTGGATTATTATTGCTTAGTCTTATGCTATTGCTCAACTCTAATCAATGAACATGATGAGAATTATCAATGATATGCTGTTTTCCCCTCTTTTATTATGATGTTATATTTGTGGTCTTCAAGGGGGCTCGAGCGGTTTCTCGAGTGCCTCTCCGTAAGGACCTGTTCGTTGGATGACCGCCCGGGAAAACAGTGCAACCATGAGGGTGGAGTGGGGTGCCCTTAGCTGAATAATTAGAGGATCTGGGGTGTAGTTCGCTTCGCCGTCGTGCCGTCAATGGGGCTCGGTGTATGCGGCTCGCTCTGCCAAGGTTGATTTATCCCTTGGGGAGGAGTGTGGTACATTTAGGAAACCTAACGGGCGGCTACAGCCTTGGGAAATCTTTGTAAAGGCTACGTAGTGATGCCCTGTTGGGCCACCTATGTAGTGGTCAATGGGGAGTAGCTCTCTCCGGGCAGAAAGGGAATAACGGCTTGTGGGTAAAGTGCACAACCTCTGCAGGGTGTTATGAAACTGATATATCAGACGTGCTCGCGGTTATGAGCGGCCAAGGGAGCTCCAGTGATTAGTGATATTTGATCAGGGATGTTCGGATTGCAGGTGACAATGAGACTGATGGTTCTTGGTTTTGACTCTGGTAATGGTAAGTGGTACTCTTTCCGTTTGGGAAGGAGTACGTTTGGGTTAATAATGTGGGTTAACTCTAAAACTTGGCTTTCTCTACTAGTAATAATAATCTAACCAACTAAAAGCAACTACTTGATTTCCCCCCACATAAAGCTAGTCCACTACAACCAGACAGGACACTTGCTGAGTATGTTGATGTGTACTCACCCTTGCTCTACACACCAACCCCCCCCCCCCCCAGGTTGTCCGCATTGCAGCCACTGCTCAGGAGAGGACGAAGCCGTGGAAGGAGACTTCCAGGAGTTCCAGGACTACGACGAGTTCTAGGCGTGGGTTAGCGGCAACCCCCAGTCGGCTGCCTGTGAAGGCCGCGTTTATCTATGTTTCGTTTTCGCACTTTGATTATTTGTAAAGACTATGTGGATGTCTCAGACATATTATGTAATCGACTATTATTTCCCTTTTAATACTATTTGAGCACTGTGTGATGATGTCCATGTTATGTAACTGATGTGTACATGAATTGCTGATCCTGGCACGTACATGGTTCGCATTCGGTTTGCCTTCTAAAACCAGGTGTGACAGTGCCATCATTACTTGTTTACCGGGGCGAGCTAGATGGGATGCCGGTCTTGTTCCCCATAGCCTGAGCTAGCTAGGGGTAGGGTAATGATGGCCCCCCTTTGATGTGGTCGGTCCGAGCCTGAGGTCGGGCGAGGCGGAGGCTCCTCCGAGGTCGAGGCTGAGTCCAGGCCCGGGGGTCGGGCGAGGCGGAGACCGTCGTCCGAGGTCGAGGATGAGTCCGAGCCCCAGGGGTCAGGCGAGGCGGAGACCGTCTTCCGAGGTCGATGCTGAGTCCGAGCCCCAGGGGTCGGGCGAGGCGGAGACCGTCGTCCGAGGTCGAGGTTGAGTCCGAGCCCTGGGGTCGGGCGAGGCGGAGACCGTCTTCCGAGGTCGAGGTTGAGTCCGAGCCCTGGGGTCGAGCGAGGTGGAGTCCATCTTCCAGAGTCGAGGCTAAGTCCGAGCCCAGGGGTCGGGCGAGGCGGAGTCCATCGTCCGAGATCGAGGTTGAGTCCGAGCCCTGGGATCGGGTGAGGCGGAGTCCGTCTTCCGGAGTCGGGGCTGAGTCCGAGCCTAGGGGTCGGGCGAGGCGGAGCTTCCTATGGCGCCTAAGGCTGGTCTTGGCGGCTGTCAGCCTCACCCTGACGGGTGGCACAGCAGTCGGAGCAGCAAAGGCGGCGCTGTTTTCCTGCCAGGTCGGTCAGTGGAGCGGCAAAGTGACTGCGGTCACTTCGACTCTGTGGACTGAAGAGCACGCGTCAGGATAAGGTGTCAGGCGATCCTTGCATTGAATGCTCCTGCGATATGGTTGGTTGGCGTAGCTATCTGGCCAAGGTTGCTGCTCCGCGAAGCCCGCCCGAGCTGGGCCTCGGGCGAGTCGAAGGTGCGTCCATTGTTTGAGGAGACCCTCGGGCGAGGCATGAATCTGCCTTGGTCTACTGTTCCTGCCCGAGGCTGGGCTCGGGCGAGACGAGATCGTGTCCCTTGAGTGGATGGAGCCTTGACCGGAATCGCGCCCATCAGGCCTTTGCAGCTTTGTGCTGATGGGGGTTACCAGCTGAGATTTAGGAGTCTTGGGGGTACCCCTAATTATGGTCCCCGACACCTTTGAAGTACTAAATGGATGTAAAGTACTTGTATGAACTAAAACTTAATTAAAAATTTTCTTTAGTGCTGCCAGATCTACTGATGCAGAAAATCTCTCCCCTTGCGATAACCGTCCCAATATGTTGCCAACAAAAAACACCAACCGCCCAATAATAAAAATTCATGAAGTTAAAATATAGTCTATTTAATTGGTTAAGCTATCTTTAGCCGTGTTATTCATCTCATCCTCTATCAGTCAGGTACATGAAATTTAATTAATTGTATTGATCCCTACTTATAGCTATTTCTCCACCTTTCTCTAAACAATGATTTGTTGGTCCACCAATACCAAAACTATTCTAATTGTAACACTTTCTCAGATAAGAAAGTTGTCAAAGAAGTAGATTGGAAGCCAGTTTTGACTCATCACTTCATCACATTTTTCTTCTCTATTTAAATTCTGTCGGGGACCATAATTAGGGGTACCCCCAAGACTCCTAATCTCTGCTGGTAACCCCCATCAGCACAAAGCTACAAAGGCCTGATGGGCGCGATTCCGGTCAAGGCTCCGTCCACTCAAGGGACACGATCTCATCTCGCCCGAGCCCAGCCTCGGGCAGGAACAGTAGAGCAAGGCAGATTCACGCCTCGCCCGAGGGTCTCCTCAAGCAACGGACGCACCTTCGACTTGTCCGAGGCCCAGCTTGGGCAGGCTTCACGGAGAAGCAACCTTGGCCAGATCGCCACGCCAACCGACCGTATCGCAGGAGCAATCAATGCAAGGATCGCCTGACACCTTATCCTGACGCACGCTCCTCAGTCGACAAGGCCGCAGTGACCACAGTCACTTCGCCGCTCCACTGACTGACCTGACAGGAAAACAGCGCCGCCTGCCCTGCTCCGACTGCTGTGCCACTCGCCAGAGTAAGGCCGACAGCAGCTAAGTCCAGCCTCCTTGGGCGCCATAGGAAGCTCCGCCTCGCCCGACCCCCGGACTCAACCTCGACCTCGGAAGACGGACTCCACCTCGCCCGACCCCAGGGCTCGGACTCAGCCTCGACCTCGGAAGACGGACTCCGCCTCGCCCGACCCCAGGGCTCGGACTCAGCCTCGACTCCGGAAGACGATCTCCGCCTCGCCCGACCCTAGGGCTCGGACTCAGCCTCGACTCCGGAAGACGGTCTCCGCCTCGCCCGACCCTAGGGCTCGGACTCAGCCTCGACTCTGGAAGACGGTCTCCACCTCGCCCGACCCCAGGGCTCAGACTCAGCCTCGACTCCGGAAGACGGTCTCCGCCTCGCCCGACCCCAGGGCTCGGACTCAGCCTCGACTCCGGAAGACGGTCTCCACCTCGCCCGACCCTAGGGCTCGGACTCAGCCTCGACCTCGGAGGAGTCACCGCCTCGCCCGACCTCGGGCTCGGACCGACCACGTCACAGGGGGGCCATCATTACCCTACCCCTAGCTAGCTCAGACTACGGGGAACAAGACGGACGTCCCATCTGGCTCGCCCCGGTAAAACAAGTAATGATGGCACCCCGCGTGCTCCATGACGACGGCGGTTCTCAGCCCCTTACAGAAGCAAGGAGACGTCAGCAAGGATCCGACAGCCTCGACAGCTGTACTTCCACAGGGCTCAAGCGCTCCTCCGACGGCCACGACATCACATGAACAGGGCAGCAACACCTCTTCGACAGCCACGACGGCATGTACATAGGGCTCTGGCTCCCCTTTGCTAGACACGTTAGCACATTGCTACACCCCCCATTGTACACCTGGGCCCTCTCCTTACATCTATAAAAGGAAGGTCCAGGGCTCTCGTACGAGAAGGTGGCCGCACGGGAGAACGGGCTGGCGGACAGTCTCACTCTCTCTCTCCCTTGCGAACGCTTGTAACCCCCTACTGCAAGCGCATCCGCCCTGGACGCAGGACAACACGAGGCCGCGGTTTCCCCTTACTGTTTTCCCCCTTTGTGTTCCGTCTCGCGCCGACCCATCTGGGCTGCAATACGCAGCGACAATTTACTCGTCGGTTCAGGGACCCCCCGGGGTCGAAACGCCGACAGTTGGCGCGCCAAGTAGGGGCCTGCTGCATGTTGACGAACAACTTCCCGTCAAGCTCCAGATGGGTAGTCTCTAGCAACCTCTCCAACCTGGGACGGTGCTCCGTTTTGGGAGTCTCGAGTTCATGTCCCTCGACGGCAGCTATGACATGATACTCCTTCCTCCGCCGCGCGACAACGACAATGGCGGCCGTCAGCCTGCCCGCCGGCGGCGGAATCGACGACGTCTTCCCCGCGTGACGAAAGAACAACATACGGATCTGTCCCGTCACTTTCCCCGCCAACGGAGGAGGAGGCAGGGCAGGCATGGCCAAGCAGGAGGCGACACCTCGTCGGCTGTCAAGCGAGTCGACGGCGCCGACGCCCCAGCGGGGGACACGTCGGACGTTGACCTCGCGTCTGAGACGAAGACGAGCGTCATTTCCCCGCAACATGCCAACCCCAAGCAGATGGACGACGCCAGCACGCTCGCGAAGGACTTGCTGGGCGTTAGCCTCGTACCTGAGATAACGGTGCAGTCCGTCCCCGACGCGACTTCGTCACCATCCGTCAATCAAGAGGTACCGTCCGTTTCCCATCTTGTGCCTTTTAGATTCAGCTTCGACCCACCAAGCGACCCCGCTTCGGTGGACGCTTTCATAAAGGCACATCCGAACCTTCCGGGGTATCATATGCGGTCAACCTGGGACCGACTGACGGCCGTCTCGACCTATGGGCCCCCGGGTTCTGAGGAAGATGACGAGCCCGACTCTGGTTGGGATTTCTCCAGGCTCGGTAACCCAGTGCAATGCGGGACTTCATGACCGTGTGTGACTACTGCCTCTCCGATTGCTCCGATAGTAGCAATAGCCTCGGCGACGAGGACTGTGGCCCAAGTCGCGAATGTTTCCACGTCGATCTAGGGGGTCTCGACGAAGGCAACCATCTTGGTATGCTGGAGGACGGCGATCCCCTAGGCCTGCGCCTCGCGTTGACATCCTTCGGGAGCTAGCTGTGGTCCCAGTCCCTGCGGGGGGTCAGGACGCACAGCTCGAGCAAATCCGCAAGATGCAGGCCAGGCTCGACGAGGAAGCAGGACAACTTGTGCCGCTCTGGCAGAATATCGGGCAGGAGGGGGCAGGCCGAGCACCAGCCGGAGAAGCGCGTCATCTGGCCCAGGACGTCCAGCATCGCATCGCCAATGATGCCAGGGCGAGGCTGCCCCCGGCTTCCAGTGGGGTCGGCCAGAACCTGGCTGCAGTAGCAATACTACTCCGAGCGATGCCGGAACCATCCACCACCGAGGGGCAGCATATCCAGGGAGAGCTCAAGAATCTCCTAGAGGATGTCGCGGTCCGATGGGCCGAATGCTCTGCCTCCCGAAGGCAGGGGTACCCCCCGGAGCATCGCGCCGCGACTTCTCGATTCATGCGGGAAGCCTCGGTCCACACCGGGCGCACGCGGGACACAGCGCCTGCGGCCCCGGGACGCCTCAGCAACGAGCACCACCACCGCGACCGTCGAGCCCACCTCGATGATAAGGTGCGCCGAGGCTACCACCCTAGGCGTGGGGGACGCTACGACAGCGGGGAAGATCGGAGCCCCTCGCCCGAACCACCGGGTCCGCAGGCTTTCAGCCGGGCCATACGACGAGCGTCGTTCCCGACCCGGTTCCGAACCCCGACTACCATTACCAAGTACTCGGGGGAGACAAGGCCGGAACTATGGCTCGCGGACTACCGGCTGGCCTACCAGCTGGGTGGAACGGACGATGACAACCTCATCATCCGCAACCTCACCCTGTTCCTCTCCGACGCCGCCTGAGCCTGGCTGGAGCACCTGCCCCCTACGCAGATCTCCAACTAGGACAACCTGGTCAAAGCCTTCGCCGGTAACTTCCAGGGCACATACGTGCGCCCTGGGAACTCCTGGGATCTCCAAAGCTGCCGCCAGCAGCCGGGAGAATCCCTGCGGGACTACATCTGGCGATTTTCGAAGCAACGCACCGAGCTGCCCAACATCACCGACTCGGATGTAATCGGCGCATTCCTCGCCGGCACCACTTGCCGCGACCTGGTGAGCAAGCTGGGTCGCAAGACTCCCACCAGGGCGAGCGAGCTGATGGACATCGCCACCAAGTTCGCCTCTGGTCAGGAGGCGGTCGAGGCCATCTTCCAGAAGGATAAGCAACCTCAGGGGCGCCAGCCGGACGACATCCCCGAGGCGTCCGCTCAGCGCGGCACGAAGAAGAAGGGCAAGAAGAAGTCGCAAGCAAAACGCGACGCCGCCGACGCAGACCTTGTCGCTGCCGCCAAGCACAGGAACCCTCGGAAGCCACCCGGAGGCGCCAACCTATTCGACAAGATGCTCAAGGAGTCGTGCCCCTATCATCAGGGTCCCGTCAAGCACACCCTTGAGGAGTGCGTTATGCTTCGGCGCTACTTCCACAAGGCTGGGCCCCCGGTAGAAGGTGGCAGAGCCCGCGACAACGACAATAAGGAGGGCCACAAGGCAGAAGAGTTCCTCGAGGTCCATGACTGCTTCATGATCTACGATGGGAAAGTGGCAAACGCCTCGGCTCGGCACCGCAAGCAAGAGCGCCGGGAGGTCTGCTCGGTGAAGGTGGCGGCGCCAGTCTACCTAGACTGGTCCGACAAGCCCATCACCTTCGACCAAGGCGACCACCCCGACCGCGTGCCGAGCCCGGGGAAGTACCCGCTCGTTGTTGATCCCGTCATCGGCAACGTCAGGCTTACCAAGGTCCTCATGGACGGAGGCAGCAGCCTCAACATCATCTACGCCGAGACCCTCGGGCTCCTGCAGATCGATCTGTCCACGATCCGGGCCGGTGCGGCACCCTTTCACGGGATCATCCCCGGGAAGAGCGTCCAGCCCCTTAGGCAACTCGATCTGCCCGTCTGCTTCGGGACTCCCTACAACTTCCGAAAGGAAACCCTCACGTTCGAGGTGGTCGGGTTCTGAGGAACCTACCACGCAGTGCTGGGGAGACCATGCTACGCCAAGTTCATGGCCATCCCCAACTACACCTACCTCAAGCTCAAGATGTCGGGCCCCAACGGGGTCATCACCGTCGGCTCCACGTACCGACATGCGTATGAATGCGACGTGGAGTGCGTGGAGTACGCCGAGGCCCTCGCCGAATCCGAGGCCCTCATCGCCGACCTGGAGAACCTCTCCAAGGAGGTGCCAGATGCGAAGCGCCACGCTGGCAACTTTGAGCCAGCTGAGACGGTTAAGTCCGTCCCTCTTGACCCCAGCAACGACGCCTCCAAGCAGATCCGGATCGGCTCCGAGCTCGACCCCAAATAGGAAGCAGTGCTCGTCGACTTTCTCCGCGCGAACGCCGAGGTTTTTGCATGGAGTCCCTCGGACATGCCTGGCATACCGAGGGATGTCGCCGAGCACTCGCTGGATATCCGAGCTGGAGCCCGACCCGTGAAGCAGCCTTTGCGCCGATTCAACGAAGTAAAGCGCAGAGCCATAGGCGAGGAGATCCACAAGCTGATGGCCACAGGGTTCATCAAAGAGGTATTCCATCCCGAATGGCTAGCCAACCATGTGCTTGTGAGAAAGAAAGGCGGGAAATGGCGGATGTGTGTAGACTACACTGGTCTAAACAAAGCATGTCCGAAAGTTCCCTACCCTCTGCCTCGCATCGATCAAATCGTGGATTCCACTGCTGGTTGTGAAACCCTATCATTTGTTGATGCCTACTCAGGGTATCACCAAATCAGGATGAAAGAGTCCGACCAGCTCGCGACTTCTTTCATCACACCTTTTGGCATGTACTACTACATTACTATTGTAACACCCCTGGTGTTACTATAACTAAAACTTGAGCATGGCATCATGAGTATGGGCATTGCATATGTTTGACACACCTAGAGTGCATACACTAGGCAAAAATTTCAAACAAGTTGTATTGTTTTACTGTTTTACAAATAGGACCCTGGTTTAAGGACTTAACCCTAAAAAGTGGTTAAAGGGGTAAAACTTAACCTAAGTTGAGAAAAACTTTAGGGCTTGTGAGAAAAGTTATAAAATATCCCCAAACACTAAGTTGAATCACATTTATACCCCTGGGATATCAAAGATCTTAAATAGAACCCTGGAAAACCCATAGTCCAAACCCTAGGGACCTATGTGCAAAATTGATGCACAATTGGACTAAAGTGTAAAAACTAGTATGTTTTAAACCATAAAGTCATTTGGTCCACATTTGAGGAGATTTACAAGCAAAACCCTTGGTTTTGGACTTATTTGCAAAATGGACCCTATTGAGTTTATTTTTAAGTCTGAAAGTTAGTGAATTGGCTCAACTTTGGGGCTTTGTATCTTTCTGGATATAGAGTTTTTGCCCTAGGTCACCACATCAAAGTTGAAGACCAATAATAGGAGAACAACTTTGCTAAAGGGTGCAAGCATAGTTGTTATGAGAAATTTGCAGAAAAACCCAGCCCAAAACTGGCTGTCAGACTGTTTGAAGCTGAAATTCAGAGTTGCAGTGCTATGAGGTGAACTTTGAGCTCGATTTTGATTTGGATCCTGTGCTCAAATGTGTTCAAGTCCTATAGTTGGATTGTAGCTGGTTTGTAGCTCTAGACCTTTACTACAGAGAGTTGGCTTAGCTTTCACACAAAAATTTGAGAAAAATGGACTCTAAGTTGGTCTGTCAGTCGCTCTGATGGGTCTTCACCATGGTACAGTACCCGAACTGATAAGATCGCCAGCGAACCACCGCCGGTGGCTTTCCGCCACGATTCACGTCGCCGGCGTCGCGATTCGCGCTCG
Source organism: Zea luxurians (assembly GCA_029449295.1). Taxonomy (NCBI): domain Eukaryota; kingdom Viridiplantae; phylum Streptophyta; class Magnoliopsida; order Poales; family Poaceae; genus Zea; species Zea luxurians. The sequence goes on along the minus strand of JAOPSE010000041.1, from coordinate 9,200,229 downwards.
GGTGTGTGGATAACTTCGCGGCATCAAAAAATCTTCACCGCCCATGGCCTGGACACTGCTCCGGCTAGCCGTAATCCACCCCCCTGGCTCACCGCCCGCAGTAAAGGGCTCACCGTCGACCGCCGCCTCTCGACCGGGTGCCATGTGTCCAAGCCCTTCCATAGCGTCGCCATGACTCCTCTAAACCATCCCATCATCGACGGAGAACTTGCCACGCCATAGCCACGGTTTCACCGCGGCACCTTCGTTCTTATCTCCGGCCGCCGCGTGCCATAAGCTTAAATTCGCGGCCACTGCTTGAGGGTTCTATAAATTGACCTCGCGCATAGTTCCGCCTGGTAGTTAGGTACCTCTACGTCCAGTATTGCTTCCAGTAGTTCACTGATGAGCTCCAATTCCACGTTTCCCCCAAATCGATCTCCGCCGCCGTGAAAACTAGCCTCCCCGTGGCCAGCTCGTTCTGGTACGTCGCCAATCGATTCAAGTATCGTTTTCGTGCCTATGCATGCTCGTGTTGCTCTCGGTGGCGTCCGTTTGCTCGGTCCGGCCGTGGTTGTACGGGAACGCGAGCTCGACGCCCCAGTTTCCGCCCTGTGCGTGGGCAGAACAATTTCTTGGAGCACCGTTCAAAATTGAGCGCCGTTCTTAGGTCGCCTTAGGTCCGTAGAGACTCCCCGACCGTTAGCTTGAGCATTCCTCGCCGGCCATGTGCAGTACGGGTCACGCCGGGAAGAATCCATGGCGCGGCGTGGTCAGGGGCTATCGCGGGAAAGAAACAGAAGCTTGAGGATCTTTCTGCAAATCGTCAGTGACTCGAAGCAATAGTAATAGGACCGATTTCTGTTTAGCCAGAAACACGAGGCCTTTTCTGCAAAACTGCCTGGGCGCGGACGCGCGCGCGCGGGCGCGGGCGCTGTTCTCCCTGGGCCTGGGCTTGTTGGGCCAGAAACGGCCCAGTACTGTTTAAGAGTTTTTCCTTTTCTTTTTCAGCAGAACTTTGAAAAACTGTAGAAAATAGTAGAAAAATCCTAAAATTATGAGACCAATTTTCATAGGCTTGTTATTTTCCATAGTATTTAATAAAAATAGTTTTATGATTTTTAGCTTGAACAGGGAATTTTAGGATATTTAAAATAGCCTAAGCTACTGATTCTGGATTTTTAGAAAATTAATAATAAGTCCAAAATTTCCCAAACTTTTTATGTGAGCTTTTCACATTATTTAGAAGCCATGGGTAGAGTTTGGTTTGATTTGGGCCTTGTTTGATCACAAAACCCAAAACCACCCCCCCTGCCCTATGAACTCCTTTACCGACTCCGGAAACCCTAAGTTTCCGGAACTCCGTGAAGGAAAATTGTATTCAAGACATAACTAATAAGTTTATGTTAACTTTGCATCCTCATGAGCACTCCATGACATCCATTCTTATGCATGTATATGATTATATTAGAGCAAGAAGAAGAAGAAGAAGTTTCCGAAGAAGGGATACCACCCACCTCTGATCCCCAGGCAGACAACTGCTTCTACTTTGATATCTGTGGATCCGAGCCAGACACATCTGATAACAAAGGCAAGCCCCGGTGCATTTGCCACCTCCCTTGATGTTTTTAAATACTTTTCGCACACTTTAAGTCTAGTGAAATGTGCATTAGGTTTATAGGAGTTACCTGAAACCTTTTGATGCATTACTTTCCTTGATTTCAATACCTGTTTAGATACTTCTGTGAAGTATCAAAAGTATGATTTTCAAAAATGCTTAGACTTGCTTAGATCTTGTGGATAGAGGTTGTCCTCAATTTAACCATGGAGAGGATGGCTTCTACCCACAAGAATATTTTCATTTGGAGCGATAATGGGATCTTACTGCAAAGTTCCCTAAGATGCTCTTTCCTCCTAAGGAACAGACACACTCCTAAGGATGGAAATACTCAAATTGAGACTTGGGGGTAGGAACAGGTGATGTTCTACCCAGGTTGGTTAAGGATTAACGCGTATGTAGGCGTGCTGACCGAGGACCCTTTAACTGGTCACATGCCTCGTCATGGGTAAGCCTTGCCTCGGGCAGACTAAGGCCGGAATAAGATAACACGAAATGGGAGTGGAGCGGTGGCGAGAGTAGCGTGTACCCTCCGTGGCAAGAGGCTGGACGGTGGTGTATCTGTGCTCTCGGTTTGCGTGAACCTGATCCGGTCTTAAGAACCTCGGTGGCGGGTTGACATATGCAAGGGTTAAGTGCTACATATGTCGTGTGATTGGAGATCCTCAGCTGAGTATAATCGATTCGGATCGCCGTACCTTCGCGGTTATGAAGACTTGGTCACTTCCCTGCAACCTAGAGTCAGGATGTGAAAATTATGGACAAAAATAATGTTGTCTTGATGTGATGAGAAATTAGACTAGATGCAAATGGAGTCTATTAATACTTAATATGGCGTTAAAAGATTGAAAGTAAGGACTCACTTTAGTAAGCAACTTCTGCAAAAGTAAAAGTTGATTTTTGCTAAAGCCTCTCCTTGACTCCTACTTATCCAGCATACCCTTGAGAGTCTTTTCCTTAGTCGGGTAAGACTTGCTGAGTAATTCCATACTCAGGGTTTATCCCTTTGTTGTTTTTAGGTGGGGAAGTAGCAGACTTCTGCTGCTTCTGTGCTAAGGTGGTTCCCAACGAAGAGAAACAGGACTGAAGTGCGGGAGGACTCGGTCCTCCATCTTAAGATCTTTTGTTTTTAGTCCTTCGGGAGAAGTTTGTGTCTCCCTGGTTTGTATAATTAATACTTTTATGCACTCGCTTTTAGAACTGGTCTGTAATAACTTAACTTGAGCTTACTTTGGAAATAAATGTAAGATTATGTAATCGCTTCCGCATTTCTTTATCTCCGATAATCTGTAATGTCTGCAAGACGGGTGAAACGTTCCTGGTGAGGTAAGGAAAGATACCGAGCTTGTCAAGTAACTTAGGAACATCTACAGGGTGTCTGATGTCTGTTAGACAAGGACAACTGTAGGTGGGCCTGATTACTTGGGAGGTTCCGTCACAGCTGGTATCGGAGCGTAGCCCTTCTTTGCAGATATTCCGGGGCATCTTCAAAAGATTTTCAAAAGTCTTACCTAAAGATTCTTTTCTCTTCTTACCTAAGTAGTCTGAAGAGTTTATATTAAAGACCAGATAGGAAGAGTGCAATGTATAGAAGGTTGAATCAACCAAGGTTGGTTCTGTACTTACTCATGCATCATGCTAAGAATTATACTAATAAATTTCCCCTTTAGAAAATGCCGCCGCGCACAAGAAAGACCGCGCGTAAGTCGACTGGACCTCTTGGAGTGCCTCGACATCAACTTGCTCCGCGAGATGTAGATAGTAGTAGCGGGAGCAACGATCCTATAGGGGATCTAGAAGCAGAAGTAAGCAGGCTCCAATTGGAACTCCGCCGCAGGACAGCTATATGGATTGGAGATGGTGACCGTATAAATGAGTTACGAGCAGACGTTCGCCATCTACAAGACCAGCTGGCCGATCGGGATTTGGCACTCGATTGGGCTGTTCAATCTCGTTCACTGGCATGGGCCAAGGAGGCAAGGGCTCAGGCCCGAGTGAAAGAACTCAGCACAGCTGTCGATGAACTGCAGGTGTACTGCAATACACTACATGAAGAAGTCCATGTGCTCTACTCGCAACTACACCCTAGTGAGCCTATACCCCCTTCTGAGGCAGAAGCCGGACCTTCTCACGCCGCGGGACGCTCGTTGGGTGGGGAATTAGACCTGTATGAACCCCCTCCTTCTTTGAGGTTGGTGGACGTCTGGACTCCCACACCCGATGATGAAGCCGCCAAAAGCAATGGAAAACAGGACTAGTGGTGTAATATGAGTAGAGTAGTGTATTGTAGAGTGTACTGTTATAGTAGAGTAGTGTATTGTAGGGTGTACGGTTGTATAATAGGTTAAACTTTTGTAAAATGGGTAATGTATCCTGTTGTGTAATGTCGAGTCTGTACCATTACTTTTTACAGTAATGTAAAACGGAAGGTTTTCTTTGGCACATTATGTTTATTCAAATGTTTTTGCCTCAGATGCCGACCCGTACTCGAGGACAGGATGCAGCTGGAACATCCGGGGGTGGGGATGCTACCCCGAATCCACCTCCCGTTCCACCCACGCTTGCCGAGGCAATAGCTGCCTTGGTAAATGCTACAGCCGACAATACCCGCTTCCTGAGGGAGATGGCGGGCCAGCAACAGCTTCAGCAACAAGCAGGAAGAGGATTTCAACAGGGTCCCCGTGAGACCACTTATCTGGATTTCTCTGAGACTCGTCCGCCTCTCTTCGTCAAAGCAGAAGATCCGCTTGAAGCTGACGAATGGATAAGGGTTATTGAACAGAAATTTGGCCTTCTTCGCTGCTCAGAAACCCAGAAGCCGTTGTTTGCGGCACAGCAACTTCGAGGCCCTGCCAGCACTTGGTGGGGGAATTTTGTGGCCATCCAACCGGATAATCATCAAATTACATGGAACGAGTTCAAAGCAGCATTCCGCGAGCATTATATTCCTGAGGGAGTGCTGCACATGAAGCAAGAAGAGTTCATGAAATTGAAACAAGGGGGAGATACTGTGAACCAGTACCTCAACAAGTTCAATCACCTGTCCCAGTACGCAATTGATCAGGTGAACACAGATTTGAAAAAGAAGAATTGTTTTATGAGAGGCCTGAACGACCGGATGCAGCGGAAAATGGCTGCCTGTATTGATCTTACTTATGGAAAGGCTGTCAGCACAGCCTTATCTGTGGAGGCCAAATATGCAAATTCTGGGAAAAGTAAGGGATTTAGTGGTGATCGGCCTAGTCAGGGCCCGGTAAAGAGGCAACGGTTTATTCTCCGGCCCTCTAACCAGAACCGTTCAAGTGCACCATCTTTCCCTTTCAAGCAGCCTATAATTATTCGTCCCAACAAAGCCCCTACTGCCTCAAGTCAACCGGGTGCCCCAGGCACTCGATTCCCTGCACTGCCAAGTTCTTCAACTGGATGTTTTAACTGTGGCAAAGCTGGGCATTTTATTAAAGATTGTCCTTATCCTCGGCAAAATCAGGCCAATAATCAACAAGGATCGGGAAGTTCTGCTCCAGGCAAGGGAAGTACTTCGGGCAAGAATACCAAGAAAACGGGGCGAGTATATTATACGCAAGTGGCTACGACACCGGAAGGAGAGCCGGTGATGATGGGTACGTTCCCTGTGGCCAGCCACCCTGCAGTAATTCTTTTTGATTCTGGTGCTTCGCATACCTTCATTAGTAAGACATTTGTGGAGCAACATCACATTACATGTCATGAATCAAAAGAGGGTTTTAAAATTCATTCACCTAGGGGACATATTTTTACTAAAGAAGTGGCCTATGGAGTGCCAGTAACTATGGCCGGACGGAACTTTCCTGCTAACATGATTGTTCTAAGAGGCTAGGATATAGATGTAATTTTGGGGATGAATTGGTTAACTCAACACAAGGCAGTACTCAACACTGAACTCAGAACCGTCAGGTTGAGTTATAATCAAGAAGAAATTCTCTTATCTCTCCCCAAGACCAATCCAGCCAAAGCTTCTGGTAGAATCTTTGAAGCCATTGTACCGGAGATCAAGAACATTCCGGTAGTATGTGAGTTTCTAGATGTGTTTCCGGAAGATTTGCCTGGACTGCCCCCTGAAAGAGATGTAGAATTTGTAATTGAGCTAAAACCCGGTACGGCTCCCATTTCTCGAAGGTCGTACCGTATGCCCCCTAATGAATTAGCAGAATTGAAGATTCAATTGCAAGATCTGCTGAATAAAGGATTTATCCGGCCAAGCTCGTCTCCGTGGGGTTGTCCCGCCATCTTTGTGAAGAAGAAGGATCAAACCTTGCGCATGTGCGTGGACTATCGGCCCCTAAATGAGGTCACCATTAAGAATAAGTACCCTCTTCCAAGGATCGACATCTTATTTGATCAACTGACTGGGGCGAGGGTGTTTTCCAAAATTGATCTCAGGTCGGGCTATCATCAAATCCGTATTCGGCCCGAGGATATACCGAAGACCGCATTCACTACGCGGTATGGATTGTTTGAGTATCTAGTAATGTCTTTCGGGCTCACCAATGCTCCTGCCCACTTCACCTATTTGATGAACTCGGTGTTTATGCCTGAGTTAGACAAGTTCGTGGTGGTCTTCATCGATGATATTTTGATATATTCTAAAAATGAAGAGGAGCATGCTCAGCACTTACGGATTGTATTGACGCGCCTGAGGGAACATCAGCTGTATGCCAAGTTCAGCAAGTGCGCGTTCTGGCTGGAGGAAATTCAATTTCTGGGGCACGTGTTATCAGCCAAAGGGATTGCGGTAGATCCTAGCAAGGTCAAGGATATTCTGGAATGGAAACCTCCAACAACTGTTCACCAAGTCCGGAGTTTTCTTGGACTCGCAGGATATTATCGCAGATTCATACCTGATTTTTCTAAGCTTGTGAAGCCAATCACAAGTTTATTGAAGAATGATACTAAATTCAATTGGTCTTCTAAGTGTAACGAAGCCTTTGAGCAACTGAAGACACTATTGACCACTGCTCCGGTATTGGCTCAACCGGACATCACTAAACCTTTTGATGTCTATTGTGATGCGTCAGGCAGTGGACTCGGCTGTGTGCTAATGCAAGAAGGCCGAGTAATTGCGTATGCTTCAAGGCAGTTACGCCGACATGAAGAGCATTATCCAACACATGATCTCGAGCTAGCTGCTGTGGTTCATGCCCTGAAAATTTGGCGTCACTATCTGCTGGGAAACGTCTGCCACATATATACAGATCATAAGAGTTTGAAGTATATATTTACCCAGTCAGAGTTGAATATGAGGCAAAGGCGATGGCTTGAGCTTATTAAAGATTATGAACTGGAAATCCATTATCACCCAGGCAAGGCCAATGTGGTGGCAGATGCCTTGAGTCGCAAGACTTCCTGCCACTGTCTTATGGTAAAGACCTCCGAAAGCACTTTGTGTCAAGAAATGGAAAAGTTAAACCTGGGGATAATCCAGCAAGGGACTTTGAATCAACTAAAGCTTGAGTCAACCATTTTGCAAAGGGTAATTGATGCTCAAAAGGATAATCTGGGCATGAAGCACATACGTGAGAAGATCAGGGCTGGAACAGCCCAATGTTTCAAAGAAGATGATCAAGGTGTGTTATGGTTCAACAACCGCATAGTAGTGCCGAAGAATGAAGAACTCCGCCAGCAAATTTTAGATGAAGCTCATCTTAGTCGCTATTCCATTCATCCGGGAAGCACTAAGATGTATCAAGATTTAAAGCAACATTACTGGTGGACGAAGATGAAGATTGAAATTGCATGCTATGTGGCTAAGTGTGACACTTGCAGATGTGTCAAAGCCATACACATGAAAACTGCTGGTCCATTGCAATCTTTGCCAACCCCAACATGGAAATGGGAAGACATCAGCATGGACTTTATTGTGGGATTGCCCAGGACGGCCAAAGGGTATGATTCTATTTGGGTTATCGTTGACCGACTCACGAAGGTTGCCCACTTCTTACCTGTCAAGGTCACATATACAGTAGCCACCTATGCAGCATTATACCTTGCCCGTATTCTCAGTCTACATGGTATTCCGAAGACTATAGTGTCGGACCGTGGACCTCCGTTCGTAGCCAAGTTTTGGGAAGCACTTCACCAATCTTTGGGTACTAAGTTACTCCACAGCTCGGCCTACCATCCCCAAACCAGTGGACAGACTGAGAGAGTGAACCAAATACTTGAAGATATGTTACGGGCATGTGTCCTGGATTTCTCGCAAAAATGGGATGAGTGTTTGCCCTTAGCGGAGTTTTCATACAATAACAGTTATCAGGAGAGTATCAAGATGGCACCTTTTGAAGCTTTATACGGGCGACGGTGTCGAACTCCGTTAAATTGGTCAGAACCTGGAGAAAGGTACTTCTTTAGGCCTGATATGGTGAAAGAGGTCGAAGAAAAGGGTGCAGAAAATTATTCATAATATGAAGGAAGCTCAGACTCGACAAAAGAGTTATGCAGACCGACGACGACAACCCTTATGTTTTCTGGTAGGCGATTATGTCTACTTGAAAGTTTCACCAATGAAGGGTGTATCGCGTTTTGGGGTCAAAGGAAAACTTGCACCCAGGTACATTGGTCCATTCCTGGTACTTGAGCAATGTGGACCAGTGGCATATCGACTTCAGCTCCCTGAAACATTGTCTGCCGTGCATAATGTGTTCCACGTGTCACAATTGAAGAAGTGTCTTCGGGTTCCCGATCGAACCGTTGAAGTGACTGATGTTGTCCTGGAACCAGATTTGACATACTCGGAACATCCCATTCGAGTTCTGGATCAAAAGGACAGGGTTACCCGGAGAAAGACTCTCAAGTTTTATAAGATACAGTGGAACCAGCATTCGGAAGATGAGGCTACATGGGAAACCCAAGATTTCTTAGATAAGAATTTCCCAGGCTTTCTAGCCTCTTGTAAGTTGTAAAATTTGTATAGCTGTGTAATAAAGGAATAAACCCCCACACCACCCCTGCCTTGTACCAGCAGTCAGGAAATAAAAACATGACACATTTCCTTTTCCATTACTTACCCTAGGACTTTAAATCTCGGGACGAGATTCTTTTATGGGGGGAAGGATGTAACACCCCTGGTGTTACTATAACTAAAACTTGAGCATGGCATCATGAGTATGGGCATTGCATATGTTTGACACACCTAGAGTGCATACACTAGGCAAAAATTTCAAACAAGTTGTATTGTTTTACTGTTTTACAAATAGGACCCTGGTTTAAGGACTTAACCCTAAAAAGTGGTTAAAGGGGTAAAACTTAACCTAAGTTGAGAAAAACTTTAGGGCTTGTGAGAAAAGTTATAAAATATCCCCAAACACTAAGTTGAATCACATTTATACCCCTGGGATATCAAAGATCTTAAATAGAACCCTGGAAAACCCATAGTCCAAACCCTAGGGACCTATGTGCAAAATTGATGCACAATTGGACTAAAGTGTAAAAACTAGTATGTTTTAAACCATAAAGTCATTTGGTCCACATTTGAGGAGATTTACAAGCAAAACCCTTGGTTTTGGACTTATTTGCAAAATGGACCCTATTGAGTTTATTTTTAAGTCTGAAAGTTAGTGAATTGGCTCAACTTTGGGGCTTTGTATCTTTCTGGATATAGAGTTTTTGCCCTAGGTCACCACATCAAAGTTGAAGACCAATAATAGGAGAACAACTTTGCTAAAGGGTGCAAGCATAGTTGTTATGAGAAATTTGCAGAAAAACCCAGCCCAAAACTGGCTGTCAGACTGTTTGAAGCTGAAATTCAGAGTTGCAGTGCTATGAGGTGAACTTTGAGCTCGATTTTGATTTGGATCCTGTGCTCAAATGTGTTCAAGTCCTATAGTTGGATTGTAGCTGGTTTGTAGCTCTAGACCTTTACTACAGAGAGTTGGCTTAGCTTTCACACAAAAATTTGAGAAAAATGGACTCTAAGTTGGTCTGTCAGTCGCTCTGATGGGTCTTCACCATGGTACAGTACCCGAACTGATAAGATCGCCAGCGAACCACCGCTGGTGGCTTTCCGCCGCGATTCACATCGCCGGCGTCGCGATTCGCGCTCGGGTGTGTGGATAACTTCGCGGCATCAAAAAATCTTCACCGCCCATGGCCTGGACACTGCTCCGGCTAGCCGTAATCCACCCCCCCTGGCTCACCGCCCGCAGTAAAGGGCTCACCGTCGACCGCCGCCTCTCGACCGGGTGCCATGTGTCCAAGCCCTTCCATAGCGTCGCCATGACTCCTCTAAACCATCCCATCATCGACGGAGAACTTGCCACGCCATAGCCACGGTTTCACCGCGGCACCTTCGTTCTTATCTCCGGCCGCCGCGTGCCATAAGCTTAAATTCGCGGCCACTGCTTGAGGGTTCTATAAATTGACCTCGCGCATAGTTCCGCCTGGTAGTTAGGTACCTCTACGTCCAGTATTGCTTCCAGTAGTTCACCGACGAGCTCCAATTCCACGTTTCCCCCAAATCGATCTCCGCCGCCGTGAAAACTAGCCTCCCCGTGGCCAGCTCGTTCTGGTACGTCGCCAATCGATTCAAGTATCGTTTTCGTGCCTATGCATGCTCGTGTTGCTCTCGGTGGCGTCCGTTTGCTCGGTCCGGCCGTGGTTGTACGGGAACGCGAGCTCGACGCCCCAGTTTCCGCCCTGTGCGTGGGCAGAACAATTTCTTGGAGCACCGTTCAAAATTGAGCGCCGTTCTTAGGTCGCCTTAGGTCCGTAGAGACTCCCCGACCGTTAGCTTGAGCATTCCTCGCCGGCCATGTGCAGTACGGGTCACGCCGGGAAGAATCCATGGCGCGGCGTGGTCAGGGGCTATCGCGGGAAAGAAACAGAAGCTTGAGGATCTTTCTGCAAATCGTCAGTGACTCGAAGCAATAGTAATAGGACCGATTTCTGTTTAGCCAGAAACACGAGGCCTTTTCTGCAAAACTGCCTGGGCGCGGACGCGCGCGCGCGGGCGCGGGCGCTGTTCTCCCTGGGCCTGGGCTTGTTGGGCCAGAAACGGCCCAGTACTGTTTAAGAGTTTTTCCTTTTCTTTTTCAGCAGAACTTTGAAAAACTGTAGAAAATAGTAGAAAAATCCTAAAATTATGAGACCAATTTTCATAGGCTTGTTATTTTCCATAGTATTTAATAAAAATAGTTTTATGATTTTTAGCTTGAACAGGGAATTTTAGGATATTTAAAATAGCCTAAGCTACTGATTCTGGATTTTTAGAAAATTAATAATAAGTCCAAAATTTCCCAAACTTTTTATGTGAGCTTTTCACATTATTTAGAAGCCATGGGTAGAGTTTGGTTTGATTTGGGCCTTGTTTGATCACAAAACCCAAAACCACCCCCCCCCCCTGCCCTATGAACTCCTTTACCGACTCCGGAAACCCTAAGTTTCCGGAACTCCGTGAAGGAAAATTGTATTCAAGACATAACTAATAAGTTTATGTTAACTTTGCATCCTCATGAGCACTCCATGACATCCATTCTTATGCATGTATATGATTATATTAGAGCAAGAAGAAGAAGAAGAAGTTTCCGAAGAAGGGATACCACCCACCTCTGATCCCCAGGCAGACAACTGCTTCTACTTTGATATCTGTGGATCTGAGCCAGACACATCTGATAACAAAGGCAAGCCCCGGTGCATTTGCCACCTCCCTTGATGTTTTTAAATACTTTTCGCACACTTTAAGTCTAGTGAAATGTGCATTAGGTTTATAGGAGTTACCTGAAACCTTTTGATGCATTACTTTCCTTGATTTCCATACCTGTTTAGATACTTCTATGAAGTATCAAAAGTATGATTTTCAAAAATGCTTAGACTTGCTTAGATCTTGTGGATAGAGGTTGTCCTCAATTTAACCATGGAGAGGATGGCTTCTACCCACAAGAATATTTTCATTTGGAGCGATAATGGGATCTTACTGCAAAGTTCCCTAAGATGCTCTTTCCTCCTAAGGAACAGACACACTCCTAAGGATGGAAATACTCAAATTGAGACTTGGGGGTAGGAACAGGTGATGTTCTACCCAGGTTGGTTAAGGATTAACGCGTATGTAGGCGTGCTGACCGAGGACCCTTTAACTGGTCACATGCCTCGTCATGGGTAAGCCTTGCCTCGGGCAGACTAAGGCCGGAATAAGATAACACGAAATGGGAGTGGAGCGGTGGCGAGAGTAGCGTGTACCCTCCGTGGCAAGAGGCTGGACGGTGGTGTATCTGTGCTCTCGGTTTGCGTGAACCTGATCCGGTCTTAAGAACCTCGGTGGCGGGTTGACATATGCAAGGGTTAAGTGCTACATATGTCGTGTGATTGGAGATCCTCAGCTGAGTATAATCGATTCGGATCGCCGTACCTTCGCGGTTATGAAGACTTGGTCACTTCCCTGCAACCTAGAGTCAGGATGTGAAAATTATGGACAAAAATAATGTTGTCTTGATGTGATGAGAAATTAGACTAGATGCAAATGGAGTCTATTAATACTTAATATGGCGTTAAAAGATTGAAAGTAAGGACTCACTTTAGTAAGCAACTTCTGCAAAAGTAAAAGTTGATTTTTGCTAAAGCCTCTCCTTGACTCCTACTTATCCAGCATACCCTTGAGAGTCTTTTCCTTAGTCGGGTAAGACTTGCTGAGTAATTCCATACTCAGGGTTTATCCCTTTGTTGTTTTTAGGTGGGGAAGTAGCAGACTTCTGCTGCTTCTGTGCTAAGGTGGTTCCCAACGAAGAGAAACAGGACTGAAGTGCGGGAGGACTCGGTCCTCCATCTTAAGATCTTTTGTTTTTAGTCCTTCGGGAGAAGTTTGTGTCTCCCTGGTTTGTATAATTAATACTTTTATGCACTCGCTTTTAGAACTGGTCTGTAATAACTTAACTTGAGCTTACTTTGGAAATAAATGTAAGATTATGTAATCGCTTCCGCATTTCTTTATCTCCGATAATCTGTAATGTCTGCAAGACGGGTGAAACGTTCCTGGTGAGGTAAGGAAAGATACCGAGCTTGTCAAGTAACTTAGGAACATCTACAGGGTGTCTGATGTCTGTTAGACAAGGACAACTGTAGGTGGGCCTGATTACTTGGGAGGTTCCGTCACAACTATGCCATTCGGTTTGAGGAATGCGGGTGAGACATACCAAAGGTGCATGAACCACGTGTTTGGAGAGCACATTGGTCGAACGGTCGAGGCTTACGTCGATGACATCGTAGTCAAGACGAGGAAAGCCTCCGACCTCCTCTCAGACCTTGAAACGACATTCGACTGTCTCAAGGCGAAAGGCGTAAAACTCAATCCCAAGAAGTGTGTCTTCGGAGTCCTCCAAGGCATGCTCTTAGGGTTCATCGTCTCCGAGCGGGGCATCGAGGCCAACCCGGAGAAAATCGCGGCCGTCACCAACATGGGGCCTATCAAGGACTTGAAAGGAGTACAGAGGGTCATGGGATGCCTTACGGCTCTGAGCCGTTTCATCTCGTGCCTCGGTGAAAGAGGCCTACCTCTGTACCGCCTCTTAAGGAAAACCGAGCGCTTCACTTGGACCCCGGAGGCCGAGGAAGCCCTCGGGAACCTAAAGGCGCTCCTTACAAGCGCGCCCATCTTGGCGCCCCCCGCTGCCGGAGAAGCCCTCTTGATCTACGTCGCCGCTACCACTCAGGTGGACAGCGCCGCGATCGTGGTCGAGAGACGAGAAGAGGGGCACGCATTGCCCGTCTAGAGGCCGTTCTACTTCATCAGTGAAGTACTGTCCAAAACCAAAATCCGCTACCCACAAATTCAGAAGCTACTGTACGCGGTAATTCTGACGCGGCGAAAGTTGCGACACTACTTCGAGTCTCATCCGGTGACTGTGGTGTCATCCTTCCCCCTGGGGGAGATCATCCAGTGCCGAGAGGCCTCGGGTAGGATTGCAAAGTGGGCGGTGGAGATCATGGGCGAGACAATCTCGTTCGCCCCTCGGAAAGCCATCAAGTCCCAAGTCTTAGCGGACTTTATGGCTGAATGGGTCGACACCCAGCTTCCAGCAGCTCCGATCCAACCGGAACTCTGGACCATGTTTTTCGATGGGTCGCTGATGAAGATAGGAGCGGGCGCGGGCCTGCTCTTCATCTCGCCCCTCGGGAAGCACCTCTGCTACGTGCTGCGCCTCCATTTCCTGGCGTCCAACAACGTGGCCGAGTACGAGGCTCTGGTTAACGGGTTGCGCATCGCCATCGAGCTAGGGGTCCGGCGCCTCGACGCTCAGGGCGACTCGCAGCTTGTCATCGACCAAGTCATGAAGAACTCCCATTGTCGCGACCCAAAGATGGAAGCCTACTGCGATGAGGTTCGGTGCCTGGAGGACAAGTTCTACGGGCTCGAGCTCAACCACATCGCCCGACGATACAACGAGACTGCAGACGAGCTGGCTAAGATAGCCTCGGGGCGGACAACGGTTCCTCCGGACGTCTTCTCCCGAGACCTACATCAACCCTCAGTCAAGACCGACGACACGCCCGAGCCCGAGAAGGCCTCGGTTCAGCCCGAGGCACCCTCGGCCCCCGAGGGTGAGGCACTACGTGTCAAGGAAGAGCGGAATGGGGTCACGCCTAATCAAAACTGGCAGACCCCGTACCTGCAATATCTCCACCGAGGAGAGCTACCCCTCGATAGAGCCGAAGCTAGGCGACTGGCGCGGCGCGCCAAGTCATTCGTCTTGCTGGGTGACGGAAAGGAGCTCTACCACCGCAGCCCCTCAGGCATCCTCCAGCGATGCATATCCATCGCCGAAGGTCAGGAGTTATTACAAGAAATACACTCGGGGCTTGCGGCCATCACGCAGCGCCTCGAGCCCTTGTTGGAAACGCCTTCCGACAGGGTTTCTACTAGCCAACCGCGGTGGCCGACGCCACTAGGATTGTACGCACCTGCCAAGGGTGTCAATTCTACGCAAAGCAGACCCACCTGCCCGCTCAGGCTCTGCAAACAATACCCATCACCTGGTTGTTTGCTGTGTGGGGTCTGGACCTCGTCGGTCCCTTGCAGAAGGCACCCGGGGGCTACACGCACCTGCTGGTCGCCATCGACAAATTCTCCAAGTGGATTGAGGTCCGACCCCTAAACAGCATCAGGTCAGAATAGGCTATGGCGTTCTTCACCAACATCATCCATCGCTTTGGGGTCCCGAACTCCATCATCACCGACAACGGCACCCAGTTCACTGGCAGAAAGTTCCTGGACTTCTGTGAGGACCACCACATCCGGGTGGACTGGGCCGCCGTAGCTCACCCCATGACGAATGGGCAGGTAGAGCGTGCCAACGGCATGATTCTATAGGGACTCAAGCCGAGGATCTACAACAACCTCAACAAGTTCGGCAGGCGATGGATGAAGGAACTCCCCTCGGTGGTCTGGAGTCTAAGAACGACGCCAAGCCGAGCCATGGGATTCATGTCGTTCTTTCTAGTCTATGGGGCCGAGGCTATCTTGCCCACAGACTTAGAATACGGTTCCCCAAGGACGAGGGCGTACGACGACCGAAGCAACCGGACCAACCGAGAAGACTCACTGGACCAGCTGGAAGAGGCTCGGGACATGGCCTTACTACACTCGGCGCGGTATCAGCAGTCCCTGCGACGCTACCATGCCCGAGGGGTTCGGTCCCGAGACCTCCAGGTGGGCGACTTGGTGCTTCGGCTACTGAGAGCACCTAGAGGGGGGTGAATAGGTGATCCTGTAAAACTTGAAACTTAAGCCACAAAAACTTGGTTAAGTGTTAGCACAATAATCGCCAAGTGGCTAGAGAGGAGTCTCAACAAAACACAGTAACCACAAAGATATCAATCACACAGATGGCACGGTGGTTATCCCGTGGTTCGGCCAAGACCAACGCTTGCCTACTCCACGTTGTGGCGTCCCAACGGACGAGGGTTGCAATCAACCCCTCTTAAGCAGTCCAAAGACCCACTTGAATACCACGGTGTTTTGCTTTGCTTTTCTTAATCCCGTTTGCAAGGAATCTCCACAACTTGGAGCCTCTCGCCCTTACACTTGAAGTTCACAAAGAAGCACGGAGCAAGGGAGGGATTAGCAACTCACACAAGACACAAAGATCACAGCAAATATGCACACACAAGACCCAGACTTAAGCTCAAGAGACTAGCAAACTAGAACGGAGCTCAAATCACTAGAATGTCGAACAAGTGTGCAAGAATGGAGTGTGAGTGATCAAGAGTGCTCAAGGAATGCTTGGTATTCTCCTCCATGCGCCTAGGGGTCCCTTTTATAGTCCCAAGGCAGCTAGGAGCCGTTGAGAACAATCCTGGAAGGCAGATCTTGCCTTCTGTCGACTGGCGCACCGGACAGTCCGGTGCACCACCGGACACTGTCCGGTGCAGATATCCTTCCTTGTTTGGCGAAGCCGACCGTTGGAGTTTGAGAGCCGTTGGCGCATCAGACACTGTCTGGTGCACACCGGACAATCCGGTGCACCAATGTGACCGTTGGCTCGGCCACGCGTCACGCGTGGAATCCTCGGCCGACCGTTGCCCCGGCTGACCGTTGACTCACCGGACAGTCCGATGCACCACCGGACAGACCGGTGAATTTTAGCCGTACGCCGTTAATCATTTCCCGAGAGCGACGAGTTCGCCTGTGAACGGCTCACCGGACAGTCCGGTGCACCACCGGACAGTCCGGTGAATTATAGCCGTACACCGCCGTCGAAGTCCCGAGAGCAGCCTGTTCGCCAGAGCCAGCCTGGCGCACCGGACACTGTCCGGTGCACCACCGGACACTATCCGGTGCACCCAGACCGAGCAGACTTTGGCTGAATAAACCCATCTCATTTCCAATTCAATTTTTCCTGTTTCCAGCACTTAGACACAATACATTAGTCCATAAAACAATGTACTAAGTCTAGAAACATACCTTTTGACTTGATTTGCACTTTGTTCACCACATTGCATAGATCAACACAAAAGCACTTGCATTGGCACTCAATCACCAAAATACTTAGAAATGGCCCAAGGGCACATTTCCCTTTCAATCTCCCCCTTTTTGGTGATTTATGCCAACCACAACATAAAGCAACTAGAACAAGTGCAATATCAATGCAAATAAAAACCAAAAGTTGTTTTGAATCAATTTTGGCATATATGGATCACTCTTTGCCACCACTTGTTTTGTTTTTGCAAATCAAACTCAAATTCCTATCTCTAAGTCAAATTCACTTGTAGAGACATAAAGAGAGGTATTCCAAAGGAAATTGATCAAGGATTTCAAAAACTCCCCCTTTTTCCCATAATCAACACTTCTCCCCACAAGAGGCCAACTTTTGACAAAAGAGACAATAAAAGAGTTTTGCCAAACCAAAAGCTCTAATCTACTATTTTCAAAATTTCTCAAGTGGTAGCTGATCCATCTATTGCTTTGGCCTTTATTTTCTCCCCCTTTGGCATCAAGCACCAAAACGGGACCAATCTTGGCCCTTAAACCCCATTGCCTCACCAAAATCTTCAAATAAGAGCACAAAGGCAATAAGAGTACATGAGATGAACTTGGAATAAGTTGCCCTTTCATCGGAGTGCAGTGGAAGTCTTTCATGGTCCAAGTCCACCTTTTCCCTTTCAAACCTCCTTTGAGACTAGATCAAGCAAACTCAAGCAAACGGTTAGTCTCAAAGGGTCAAGTTGTAACACAACTCCCCCTAAATATGTGCATCACTTGCAAAAAGGACTTGTGAGGTCCAGGGAGTGTTTGTACAACTTGAGCACCATACATAAGTGACAAAATGCATAAGGAACATGATCAAAGGCATAAACACATGTATGCTATAAATCGATCCAAGTTCCGCGAATCTAGGACATTTAGCTCACTACGCAGCCTGCAAAAGGTCTTTTCATCTAAAGGCTTAGTGAAGATATTGGCTAGCTGGTTCTCGATGCTAACATGAAACACTTCGATATCTCCCTTTTGCTGGTGGTCTCTCAAAAAGTGATGCCGGATGTCAATGTGCTTTGTGCGGCTGTGCTCAACAGGATTTTCCGCTATTCGGATAGCACTCTCATTGTCACATAGGAGTGGGACTTTGCTCAGATTGTAGCCAAAGTCCCGGAGGGTTTGCCTCATCCAAAGTAGTTGCGCACAACACTGTCCTGCGGCAACGTACTCGGCCTCAGCGGTGGATAGGGCAACGAAAGTTTGTTTCTTAGAATTCCACGACACCAGGGACCTTCCTAAGAATTGGCACGTCCCCGATGTACTCTTCCTATCGACCTTACATCCAGCATAGTCGGAATCTGAATATCCAATCAAGTCAAAGTTAGACCCCTTTGGATACCAGATCCCGAAGCAAGGCGTAGCGACTAAATATCGAAGAATTCGCTTCACAGCCACTAAGTGACACTCCTTAGGATCGGATTGAAATCTAGCACACATGCATACGCTAAGCATAATATCCGGTCTACTAGCACACAAATAAAGTAAAGACCCTATCATAGACCGTTATGCCTTTTGATCAACGGACTTACCTCCTTTGTTGAGGTCGGTGTGTCCGTCGGTTCCCATCGGCGTCTTTGCGGGCTTGGCGTCCTTCATCCCAAACCGCTTTAGCAAGTCTTGCGTGTACTTCGTTTGGGAGATGAAGGTGCCGTCCTTGATTTGCTTCACTTGGAACCCAAGGAAGTAGTTCAACTCGCCCATCATCGACATCTCGAATTTCTGCGTCATCACCCTGCTAAACTCTTCACAAGACTTTTGGTTAGTAGAACCAAATATTATGTCATCGACATAAATTTGGCACACAAAAAGATCACCATCGCAAGTCTTAGTGAAAAGAGTTGGATTGGCTTTCCCAACCTTGAAAGCATTAGCAATTAAAAAGTCTCTAAGGCATTCATACCATGCTCTTGGGGCTTGCTTAAGTCCATAGAGCGCCTTAGAGAGCTTACACACGTGGTCGGGGTACCGTTCATCCTCGAAGCCAGGGGGTTGCTCCACATACACCTCCTCCTTGATCGGCCCGTTGAGGAAAGCGCTCTTTACATCCATTTGGTACAACCTGAAAGAATGGTGAGCGGCATATGCTAGCAAAATACGAATTGATTCTAGCCTAGCCACAGGAGCAAACGTCTCCTCAAAGTCCAAACCTGCGACTTGGGCATAACCTTTTGCCACAAGGCGAGCCTTGTTCCTCGTCACCACCCCGTGCTCGTCCTGTTTGTTGCGGAACACCCACTTGGTTCCCACAACGTTTTGCCTGGGACGAGGCACCAGTGTCCAAACTTCATTGCGCTTGAAGTTGTTGAGTTCCTCCTGCATGGCCAACACCCAGTCCGGATCTAGCAAGGCCTCTTCTACCCTGAAAGGCTCAATAGAAGAGACAAAAGAGTAATGCTCACAAAAATTAACTAATCTTGAACGAGTAGTTACTCTCTTGCTAATATCACCCAATATTTGGTCGACGGGATGATCCCTTTGAATCGTCGCTCGAACTTGGGTTGGAGGTGCCTGAGGTGCTTCTTCCTCTTCAACTTGAACATCCTATGCTCCCCCTTGATCATGCGCCTCCACTTGAGGTACCTGTTCGTCATCTTGGGTTGGGGGATGCACCATAGTTGAGGAAGAAGGTTGATCTTGCTCCTTTTGTTCCAGTGGCCTCACATCTCCAATCGCCATGGTGCGCATTGCGGCCGTTGGAACGTCTTCTTCATCTACATCATCAAGATCAACAACTTGCTCTCTTGGAGAGCCATTAGTCTCATCAAATACAACGTCGCTAGAGACTTCAACCAAACCCGATGATTTGTTGAAGACCCTATACGCCTTTGTATTTGAATCATAACCTAATAAAAACCCTTCTACAACTTTGGGAGCAAATTTAGAGGTTCTACCTTTCTTCACAAGAATATAACACTTACTCCCAAATACACGAAAATAAGACACATTGGGTTTGTTACCAGTTAGCAGCTCATATGAAGTCTTCTTGAGGAGGCGGTGAAGATAGACCCTGTTGATGGCGTGGCAAGCCGTGTTCACGGCTTCCGACCAAAAACGCTCGGGGGTCTTGAACTCTCCAAGCATAGTCCTCGCCATATCGATGAGCGTCCTGTTCTTCCTCTCTACCACACCATTTTGCTGAGGTGTGTAGGGAGCGGAGAACTCGTGTTTGATCCCCTCCTCCTCAAGGAACTCCTCCACTTGAAGATTCTTGAATTTGGACCCGTTGTCGCTCCTTATCTTCTTCACCTTGAGCTCAAACTCATTTTGAGCTCTCCTGAGGAAGCGCTTGAGGGTCACTTGGGTTTCAGATTTATCCTGCAAAAAGAATACCCAAGTGAAGCGGGAAAAATCATCAACTATAACAAGATCATACTTACTTCCTCCTATACTCAGATAGGCGACGGGTCCGAAGAGGTCCATATGAAGCATCTCCAAGGGTCTTGATGTGGTCATCATATTTTTGGTGTGATGAGAGCCTCCCACCTGTTTCCCTGCTTGACAAGCTGCACAAGGTCTATCTTTTTCGAAGTGTACATTAGTTAGACCTATCACGTGTTCTCCCTTTAGAAGCTTGTGGAGGTTCTTCATCCCCACATGTGCTAAGCGGCGATGCCACAGCCAGCCCATGCAAGTCTTAGCAATTAAGCATACATCTAGACCGGCTTCTTCTTTTGCAAAAGCAACCAAATAAAGTTTGCCGTCTAGTACACCCTTAAAAGCTAGTGAACCATCACATCTTCTAAAGACAGACACATCTACATTTGTGAAAAGACAATTATATCCCATTTTGCATAATTGACTAGCAGATAACAAATTATATCCAAGCGACTCAACTAAAAGCACATTAGAAATAGAGTGCTCAGATGAAATAGCAATTTTACCTAACCCTTTTACCTTGCCTTGGTTCCCATCACCGAATATTATTGAATCTTGGGGATCCTTGTTCTTGACGTAGGAAGAGAACATCCTCTTTTCCCCCGTCATGTGGTTTGTGCATCCGCTGTCGATAATCCAGCTTGAACCCCCGGATGCATAAACCTGCAAGGCAAATTTAGGCTTGGGTCTTAGGTACCCAACTCTTGTTGGGTCCTACAAGGTTAGTCACAATTGTCTTAGGGACCCAAATGCAAGTTTTATCTCCCTTGCATCTTACCCCTAACTTCCTAGCAATCACCTTCTTATTCTTTCTATAAATGGCAAAAGAAGCATTGCAAGCATGATATATTGTGGAAGGTTCATTAACTTTCCTAGGAACATTAGCAACATTTCTCCTAGGCATATTATGAACAACATTTCTCTTACCAACATTTCTATCATGCACATAGGAAGAACTAGAAGCAAACATGGCATGAGAATCAAAAGCATCATATGCATTACAACTCCTATAAGTATTTCTAGATTGTCTCCTATCATGGTACATAAAAGCATGGTTCTTTTGCACACTACTAGCCATAGGGGCCTTCCCTTTCTCCTTGGCGGAGATGGGGGCCTTATGGCTTGTCAAGTTCTTGGCTTCCCTCTTGAAGCCAAGACCATCCTTAATTGAGGGGTGTCTACCAATTGTGTAGGCATCCCTTGCAAATTTTAGTTTGTCAAATTCACTCTTGCTAGTCTTAAGTTGAGCATTAAGACTAGCTACTTCATCATTTAGTTTAGAAATGCAATCTAGGTGTTCACTACAAGCATCAACATTAAAATCTTTACACCTAGTGCAAATCACAACATGTTCTACACAAGATGTTAATTTACTAGATTTTTCTAACTTAGCATTTAAATCATCATTTATGCTCTTTAAGCTAGAAATTGTCTCATGGCAAGTAGATATTTCACAAGAAAGCATATCATTTCGTTTAACTTCTAAAGCAAGTGAATTTTGTGCACTGACAATTTTATCATGCTCTTCATACAACAAATCCTCTTGCTTTTCTAGTAACCTATTCTTGTCATTCAAGGCATCAATTAACTCATTAATTTTGCCAATTTTAATTCTATCCAAACCTTTAAATAAACTAGAATAGTCTATCTCATCGTCATCACTAGAATCATCATCACTTGAAGAAGCATAAGTGGTATCCCGAGTACATACCTTCTTCTCCTTCGTCATGAGGCATGTGTGATGCTCGTTGGGGAAGAGGGATGACTTGTTGAAGGCAGTGGCGGCGAGTCCTTCATTGTCGGAGTCGGAGGAGGAGCAATCTGAATCCCACTCCTTTCCGATATGTGCCTCGCCCTTGGCCTTCTTGTAATTCTTCTTCTTCTCCCTCTTGTTTCCTTTTTCCTGGTCACTATCATTATCGGGACAGTTAGCAATAAAATGACCAAGCTTACCACATTTGAAGCATGAGCGCTTCCCCTTTGTCTTGGTCTTGCTTGGCTGTCCCTTGCGACCCTTAAGCGCCGTCTTGAAGCGCTTGATGATGAGAGCCATCTCTTCATCATTGAGCCCTGCCGCCTCAACTTGCGCCACCTTGCTAGGTAACGCCTCCTTGCTTCTCGTTGCCTTGAGAGCAACGAGTTGAGGCTCATTGATTGGACCATTCAGTGCATCATCGACGTATCTCGCCTCCTTGATCATCATTCGCCCGCTTACGAATTTTCCAAGGACTTCTTCGGGCGACATCTTGGTATACCTAGGATTTTCACGAATATTGTTCACCAAGTGTGGATCAAGTACAGTGAAGGACCTTAGCATTAGGCGGACGACGTCGTGGTCCGTCCATCGCGTGCTTCCGTAGCTCCTTATTTTGTTGATAAGGGTCCTGAGCCGGTTGTATGTTTGGGTTGGCTCCTCGCCCCTTATCATCGCGAATAGTCCAAGCTCGCCCTCCACCAACTCCATCTTGGTGAGCAAGGTGACGTCGTTCCCCTCATGAGAGATCTTGAGGGTGTCCCAGATCTGCTTGGCATTGTCCAAGCCGCTCACTTTATGGTACTCATCCCTGCACAAGGAGGCTAACAACACAGTAGTAGCTTATGCATTTCTATGAATCTGTTCATTAATAAAAATAGGACTATCCGAGCCATCAAACTTCATTCCATTCTCAACAATCTCCCATATGCTTGGATGGAGAGAGAACAGGTGACTACGCATTTTGTGGCTCCAAAATCCATAGTCCTCCCCATCAAAGTGTGGAGGCTTGCCGAGAGGAATGGAGAGCAAATGTGAATTTGAACTTTGAGGAATACGCGAATAATCAAAAGAAAAGTTTGAGTTAACCGTCTTTCGTTTGTCATAGTCGTTGTCGTCGTTGTCCTTATGGGAAGAAGTGGACTCATCACTGTCGTCGTAGTAGACGATCTCCTTGATGTGTCTCGTCTTCTTCTTATTTCCATCTTTGCGTCTGTGGCCCGAGCCCGAGTCGGTAGGCTTGTCATCCTTAGGCTCGTTGACGAAGGACTCCTTCTCTTTATCGTTGATCACGATTCCCTTCCCCTTAGGATCCATCTCTTCAGGCGATTAGTCCCTTTGTGAAGAGAACGGCTCTGATACCAATTGAGAGCACCTAGAGGGGGGGTGAATAGGTGATCCTGTAAAACTTGAAACTTAAGCCACAAAAACTTGGTTAAGTGTTAGCACAATAATCGCCAAGTGGCTAGAGAGGAGTCTCAACAAAACACAGTAACCACAAATATATCAATCACAGAGATGGCATGGTGGTTATCCCGTGGTTTGGCCAAGACCACCGCTTGCCTACTCCACGTTGTGGCGTCCCAACGGACGAGGGTTGCAATCAACCCCTCTCAAGCGGTCCAAAGACCAACTTGAATACCACGGTGTTTTGCTTTGCTTTTCTTAATCCCGTTTGCGAGGAATCTCCACAACTTGGAGCCTCTCGCCCTTACACTGGAAGTTCACAAAGAAGCACGGAGCAAGGGAGGGATTAGCAACTCACACAAGACACAAAGATCATAGCAAATACGCACACACAAGACCCAGACTTAAGCTCAAGAGACTAGCACACTAGAACGGAGCTCAAATCACTAGAATGTCGAACAAGTGCGCAAGAATGGAGTGTGAGTGATCAAGAGTGCTCAAGGAATGCTTGGTATTCTCCTCCATGCGCCTAGGGGTCCCTTTTATAGTCCCAAGGCAGCTAGGAGCCGTTGAGAACAATCCTGGAAGGCAGATCTTGTCTTCTGTCGACTGGCACACCGGACAGTCCGGTGCACCACCGGACACTGTCTGGTGCAGATATCCTTCCTTGTTTGGCGAAGCCGACCGTTGGAGTTTGAGAGCCGTTGGCGCACCGGACACTGTCCAGTGCACACCGGACAATCCGGTGCACTAATGTGACCGTTGGCTCGGCCACGCGTCACGCGCGGAATCCTCGGCCGACCGTTGCCCCGGCTGACCGTTGACTCACCGGACAGTCCGGTGCACCACCGGACAGACCGGTGAATTTTAGCCGTACGCCGTTAATCATTTCCCGAGAGCGACGAGTTCGCCTGTGAACGGCTCACCGGACAGTCCGGTGCACCACCGGACAGTCCGGTGAACTATAGTCGTACACCACCGTCGAAGTCCCGAGAGCAGCCTGTTCGCCAGAGCCAGCCTGGCGCACCGGACACTGTCCGGTGTACCACCGGACATTGTCCGGTGCACCCAGACCAAGCAGACTTTGGCTGAATAAACCCATCTCATTTCCAATTCAATTTTTCCTGTTTCCAGCACTTAGACACAATACATTAGTCCATAAAACAATGTACTAAGTCTAGAAACATACCTTTTGACTTGATTTGCACTTTGTTCACCACATTGCATAGATCAACACAAAAGCACTTGCATTGGCACTCAATCACCAAAATACTTAGAAATGGCCCAAGGGCACATTTCCCTTTCAGCTACGACAAGACGCCCGAGGACGCCACAAGCTCACGCCTCCGTGGGAAGGGTCTTTCATCATCGCCAAGATTTTGAAGCCCGGAACATACAAGTTGGCCAACAGTCAAGGCGAGGTCTACAGCAACGCTTGGAACATCCGACAGCTACGTTGCTTCTACCCTTAAGATGTTTTCAAGTCTTCATATACCTCGTTTACATACACAAATAAAGTCTAACCATCAAGGAAGGGTCAGCCTTGCCTCGGTAAAGCCCGACCCTCCCTCGGGGGCTAGAAGGGGGGAACCCCCTCTGCGTCAAAATTTTCCTCGGAAAAAGTCTTTATGCTAGAACATCTTTCGTGCTTTTCGACTACTTCGATAGTGGGATCCTGAAAACAGCGGAGTACACGTAAGCAGGCAAGGCCGACCGAGCCGAGGGACTCCTACGCCTCTGGGATACGGATACCTCACTCATCACCTTCTGCGATAAGTAACTCACGCTCGGATAAGCGATTCCGCTGGCCGAACAAGTCTTAACGCTCGAAAGCTTTTCTGCCGAAACAATTTTTCGTGCCTTCTCGACTATATCGATAACAGAATCCTACGGACGAGTAAGAGTGCACATAAGCGGCAAGGCCGACCGAGCCGAGGAACTCCTACGCCTCCGGGATACGGATACCTCACTCATCACCTTCCGTGAAAAGTAACTCTCGCTCGGATAAACAATTATGTTACCGACAAATAAGTCCTGATACTTGAAACAAAGGGAAAAGAAGCGCAGCTTTACAACACGACGACAGTATGTTTGGGCCTCGGCGGCCGCAAAAAAACATACGCACACTACAGATAAACTGTTCCTACAGGTTCAGACATCAATAAGGGGAGCAGCAGCACCCTCGGCGTCAACTCCACCTTCGGCGGAATTCGACCCGGCCTCGGACACCAACACGGTCAGAGGATCTCCACCTCGAAGGAAGATGTCAGCACCGCGCCTGGGCCATCGTCGCTGGGGTCTCCTCCAGGAACCCGACCCGAGCAGACGGCTCGACCGGCCGCTCCGTAGCCTCAGCCAGCTGTCCCCCGAGGACATCAGCCCGGCTCATGGCCTCGGCAACCCGACTCCGGTGTTGGTCCCGCCAGTGGACGGCCCGACTAGGCTCTGGTCGACGAAGTTTCTTCTCCAGCCAACTCTTCCTCTGTCCGCGCTGACACCGCTGCCTCCGGCTTCGGCTCATCGCAGAGCAGCCGAGGGTTCCTTCACTGAGCAAGAGAAGCCTCGGGCGGCAAGGCCGACCGAGCCGAGGGACTCCTACACCTCCGGGATATGGATACCTCACTCGTCACCTTCCGCACGAGGCAACTCACACTTGGTTAAGCGGTCCAGCTAGCCGACAGGCGAGTCTGGTGCTCGAAAGGAGGAAGAAACACGGCTTTACGCCCAAATACACAGATGTTCAGGCTCCGACAGCTGCAATGAACAGACACCGGCACTCAAGGTGCCATTACAGACGGAACTCCGGTTCCACTCCCGCAGGTACGAACAACCCCCACATTGGAGGGCCTGCGGGACGACAAAATCCTAGGTGGCTCGCCGCCACCCGCTCCAGCAGCAGCGACAACGACTCCCGCTCCGGCGGCCAAACAGCAGCAGCGATGACCTCAGGACAGACGCTGCTGCGACAAGGCCCTCGCCCACGTCCCCACTCGAGGGGCGAGGACAACCTATCAAAGCCAAAGAGCCGGAGGTCGGCCCGCAGCTGGCGCTGACGGTCTCGTCGGCGGAGAAGCTTTCTCCAGCTGCCACCACCTCAGCACCGACGGTGACGTCCACCTGCCCACCAACACCGCACCAGCGGGCGCCGGCCACCCCAAAGCGCACCGGCAGGTCCTCATTCCCGTCCTCGCCACAAAAACGAGAATGGGACCGTCCCAGAACACGAGTACCGCCCTCGCGGCGTACGACGTGTTGGGAGACCCCCCGGTGCGGCTGGCCACCGTCGCCCGGACAAAGGACGGAATGTTGCACCCTGGCTGGGCAGCAACAATTCGCCTTCCCTGGCATGGCTAGAGGGCGCCTCCTCCGCAGAGCTGGAGGATGGTTTCCACCCCCAGAAGCTGGAGGAAGAAGCGGGACGCTGGCCCACGCGAAGGCAGGCCCCGGCTCAGCCCGGCCTCCGCCCCAGCAAGGATGATGAAGATCCTTGAAGCTGAGGGCGGGGCAGAGGCCGCAGCCCGGCTTGCTTCTCCCCACCATCAAACTGGTGGTCACCGTCTCGGGTGACCATTGGCGAGGGGATGCAGCCGGGCTACCTGATGAAAATCCTTGAAGCCGAGCGATGGCTGAAAGGTACCAACTTCCGCGAAGTTGCGTTCCTCCAACAGCAGCAAGACGAAAGCAACACGGGCGCTCCGCATCCGGGGGCTCAGAAGGTGGAAGGACGCGATGCATGAGGGGAGTGCGAAGGCATGACTGCCATCCAAGGGGGTCGCCCCCTTTTTAAAGGCGACTCTCCCCACTTGCGTCCTCAGTCGTCGCGGACTGAGTCTTCACCAACACGCTCCAAGGTCCTCCCCCTACGACACGGGGGCTGGGTCCCACGCGTCATGCAAGCTGGCCCAGGATAGAAGGAGCCAAACCACCGCGCGCGGAGCGCGTAACTGCCCAGCGGTTACAAGCACTCCTCCACTTTCGCCGAGACCAGCGGGTGAAAGGGCGGACCGCCATGCAGGCGGCATGCAACCGCACCAAGGGGGCGCACCCTTTCGACTTCGACGCGTCCAGCATGGAGGCCCAGGCCCACACGTCATGTAACCGGCGCGCCGGTTACTACGTGCGAGAAACTGCACCGCCACTTGCGCCAGTATCGCGCCTTCTCGACTGCGGAACCGATGCCGCGACTCAAGGCAACCCTGCGCATGGCCCAACAGTGCCAACCGAGCACATCGGTCACGGGTTAGTCAGGCGCGGGAGAAGGCGCGACAGTCGATATGGCCAAAAGTGGGCCGGCAGTAATGGCGGCGGTAGGCGGGCAGAAGCAGCAGTCAAATCGACTGCAGGCTCATGTCCCCTCCTGGAGCAGCAGGAGAGCCCTTTCCCACGGCGTGAAGACGACGCGCCCGTGTTCCGTTCCTCGAACGGCTCGCGCACGCACAACGGCTGCCCCGCCAACCACTCGTCCCGTCGCGTTAACTCTACGCCAGGGCAGGCGACACCTTTGGCAGGCGAAGCGGGCGACGCTTCACCTCCGCCATAATGACCACGTCAAAAAAGGTACGCCACGTCGTTCAATTTCGTATCCTTTTCCTCTTCCCATTTCTCTCTCTTGCTATAGGGACCGGGAAAGGGGATACTCCGAAAGGGATCCTTCTCCGCGAAGGAAGCGGGCCCCGAGCCCCCCTATTGATCAGAGGTTCGAAGGCTGGCCCCTCGGAAGGGTTCGACAGTCGCCTCAGAGCACTCGGGCTCCGTGCCCACTACTGGTCAGGGGTTCGAAGGCTGGCCCCTCGGAAGGGTTCGACAGCCGCCTCAGGCCACTCGGGCTCCGCGCCCACTACTGATCAGGGGTTTGTAGGCTGGCCCCCGAAGGGTTCGATAGCTGCCTCAGAGCATGCAGAGCGAGGGATGACTCTGGGTACGTCCGATACATGGCCGAGGCTCGGGCTACGCTCCCGAGGTACCCTAGGACATTTCCGAGACCAGCAGGAGCGATTTTGTAACGGAATCCCATCAGAGGGAGGCATCGAGCCCTCGAACCCTATCAAATAGGACCGGGTCCGGCAAATCACCTGCAGGTACTTTTGGAGCGCACCTCTGGGCCACTAGCCGACCCTTATCGAACGGGGCACGGGCGTCCACTCGGATCACCCGTTAGCAACTCCCTGGAGACACCATGTTCGGCGCCCTCCGAGGGCAACATGGCGCTCTCCCCCCTCCTCCTTGCGAAAAGGCGACGAAGGGGCGTATGATAAAAGCCGAGTCAGTCCTTGACCGTCCTCTCGCTCTGTGCAGAGGCTCGGGGGCTGCTCTCGCAAACCTGGCTCCGACCAAACCGTTGACAGCGTCAACATACCAGCCCGAGAACTTGGAACCTGACTATGCACCCGGGCAACGACCAGTTCGCATGAGGGAACAACCAGATCGGCCGAGGCATCACGAAACACGCTAAGACCTCGGAGGAGTCAAACCACTCCTCCGAGGCCTCGGGGGCTACACCCGGTGGGTGCGCTCGCGCGCACCCACCGGAACGAAATGCAACCAAGAAAGGCCGGTCCCCTTGCAAAAAAGTGCGACAAAAGCCTCCAAGCGAGTACTAACACTCCCTTCGAGGCTCGGGGGCTACTGTCGGGGACCATAATTAGAGGTACCCCAAGACTCCTAATCTCAGCTGTAACCCCCATCAGCACAAAGCTGCAAAGGCCTGATGGGCGCGATTCCGGTCAAGGCTCCGTCCACTCAAGGGACACGATCTCGTCTCGTCCGAGCCCAGCCTCGGGCAGGAATAGTAGACCAAGGCAGATTCACGCCTCACCTGAGGGTCTCCTCAAGCAACGGACGCACCTTCGACTCGCCCGAGGCCCAGCTTGGGCAGGCTTCGCGGAGAAGCAACCTTGGCCAGAACGCCACGCCAACCGACCGTATCGAAGGAGCAATCAATACAAGGATCGCCTGACACCTTATCCTGATGCACGCTCCTCAGTCGACAAGGCCGCAGTGACCGCAGTCACTTTGCCGCTCCACTGACTGACCTGACAGGAAAACAACGCCGCCTGCCCTACTCCGACTGCTGTGCCACTCGCCAGAGTGAGGCCGACAGCAGCTAAGTCCAGCCTCGGGCGCCACAGGAAGCTCCGCCTCGCCCGACCCCCGGACTTAACCTCGACCTCGGAAGACGGACTTCGCCTCGCCCGACCCCAGGGCTCGAACTCAGCCTCGACCTTGGAAGACGGACTCCGCCTCGCTCGACCCCAGGGCTCGGACTCAGCCTCGACCTCGGAAGACGGACTCCGCCTCGCCCGACCCCAGGGCTCGGACTCAGCCTCGACCTCGGAAGACGGACTCCGCCTCGCCCGACCCCAGGGCTCGGACTCAGCCTCGACCTCGGAAGACGGACTCTGCCTCGCCCGACCCTAGGGCTCGGACTCGCCTCGACTCCGGAAGACGGTCTCCACCTCGCCCGACCCTAAGGCTCAGACTCAGCCTCGACTCCGGAAGACGGTCTCCGCCTCGCCCGACCCCAGGGCTCGGACTCAGCCTCGACTCCGGAAGACGGTCTCCGCCTCGCCCGACCCCAGGGCTCAGACTCAGCCTCGACTCCAGAAGACGGTCTCCGCCTCGCCCGACCCCAGGGCTCGGACTCAGCCTCGACTCCGGAAGACGGTCTCCGCCTCGCCCGACCCTAGGGCTCGGACTCAGCCTCGACCTCGGAGGAGTCACCGCCTCGCCCGACCTTGGGCTCGGACCGACCACGTCACAGGGGGGCCATCATTACCCTACCCCTAGCTAGCTCAGGCTACGGGGAACAAGACTGGCGTCCCATCTGGCTCGCCCCGGTAAAACAATAATGATGGCACCCCGCGTGCTCCATGACGACGGCGGTTCTCAGCCCCTTATGGAAGCAAGGAGACGTCAGCAAGGATCCGACCCGACAGCTGTACTTCCACAGGGCTCAAGCGCTCCTCCGATAGCCACGACATCACATGAACAGGGCAGCAACACCTCTCCGACAGCCACGACGGCATGTACATAGGGCTCTGGCTCCCCTTTGCTAGACACGTTAGCACATTGCTACACCCCCATTGTACACCTGGGCCCTCTCCTTACATCTATAAAAGGAAGGTCCAGGGCTCTCGTACGAGAAGGTGACCGCGCGGGAGAACGGGCTGGCGGACAGTCTCACTCTCTCTCTCCCTCGCGAACGCTTGTAACCCCCTACTGCAAGCGCATCCGCCCTGGGCGCAGGACAACACGAGGCCGCAGTTTCCCCTTACTGTTTTCCCCCCTTGTGTTCCGTCTCGCGCCGACCCATCTGGGCTGGGACACGCAGTGACAATTTACTCGTCGGTCCAGGGACCCCCTGGGGTCGAAACGCCGACAAGTTCTTCTAGCAGTTGAACTTTGCTAATTGAAGCTGCAAAGGAACTTCGATAGATCAGCATTACGAGGCACAGCAGTGAAAGCCCCATGTTTACCTTTTCCACGGTGAGTATGTAGTGACTATGTGATCTCTCTTATGCATTTATGCATTTAATTTGACTGAATGCTTCTATGAAAAGAACATTTGGATGGGCTAAAGCATGCTGAAGTAGTTTGCATGGTGTTTACAATTACATACTAGATCATTAGCCATTACCATGTGATGCATGCTAAAACTTTGTTGATAAGTAGATACCCCCACTATGATCTCAAACATGTTCAGTTCAGCACGCCGGAACAGAAAGCACGCCACAGTGGTCCTTGTCAAATTCGACGCCTTCTGCCAACAGAGTCAAACAAGACTACATGTACGTCGTCTTGCAGACTTGCACTGCTTCTCATTACAATCTTCCTACCTATAAATTTGTTGTTATTCCATCTCCGATCAAACAAGCACTTCATCATCACTCTCAAATACAACCAGCTACATACAGTTGACTGAACTTTAATCTTCTTATGGTATCAAATGAATTAGTTTCTTTTTTTTGAATGCTGGATAAGATGCTTGAAGCTTGACAAAGCCTTGGCACCAAATTGAATACCCATTCATAAATTGTATCATAATTCAAATTGTTTAGCCTCATGAAGCATGAAAAAATTATGCCCTCTAGACTGAAACTTTTTATTTGGATCAAATCAAATTATCTTCAATATTCTTTCTTTTACCCTCATTGTGCAATTTGAACTATCAGGATGCATTAGATTTTCTGTAAGAATTTACTTGTAACCCTAGAAATATTCCAATCAGCTCCATGCTTTCATCCATTTTCACAGTTAATTTCACAAACATCTTCCTCCCTTGATTACTGGAAATAATGGAGTGGACATACTGAACTGTTTTATCTCTGAACTGAGTGCCGATCTATCTACACATTACAAGCAAGAATTATGAATGTTGAATTCAGCTGTTTTGCTCCAATGCTACTTAATACTAAGTTATGATGAAAAAAGTTAATCTTGGGCCTGGGCAGAATGTACTACTTAATAATTCTTAGTAGAGCAAACTAGACATCGACCTGGTGACACATTGTGCTGGACTGCTGGTTAAGACTATTATCATTGCTACCTGGTGACACATTGTGCTGGACTGCTGGTTATGACTATTAGCATTGCTAGAAACAGTGTATCCTGTTCGGTCGAGCTGGTTCCAGCTGCAGTAGCCATCCCACCAACACCGTAGCAGCTGCACCAAGTCAGCAGCAGATACAACCAGAGAGAAGAGGCTGCATTAAGCAGGATAGGCTGCAGGCATGCAGCTGACCGGCTGGGCTATTCAATCAGCCGCAGCCCAAAGCCCCAAACACCCGCTTAAATCAGAAGCAAACATGCCCAAATATAAGGCACGGTTTGATTTGGTGTGGTCTTCGAGATTACTCTTTGACTGCTAATTTCTCTTATAATGTCATTCGTGGCAAAAAGGTTGGTCAGTAGAAAGTATTTCTAATGTCTGGGAATTTGAACCATTGTCTGATTTGGATAGTAATTATTAGTGAGATGCCAAGGCACATTGTCGTTTTGTAACTGCATGCTATTAGGGGTCAAGTATAATGCTTTTATATGGTTTGAGTTGCCAAGCTTAATTAATGAACCATGAACAATAATATTCTATTACTTTTTAATTGCAGTTAGCCAGTTACTTATCAAAGTGGGATTCTTATTACAGCTGTGGGATATTCTTGTAGAGAACAATTAGGACATTATGGGTCTGTTTTATGCCTATTTTTTCTGCCATCCTTTTGCTTTTGCATTATGATTGTGTGGTAAAAGAAATATTCAACGACTCCATATTGGAATGTTTCTATGGAATTTCACTGTAGGCAGACATTATGGAGGTCCATTCTCTATTGAACACTCTAGGGTGTCTTGAGGTTGATAGTAAGACTGCATCAATGTTTCAGGAAAACGATCGTCGGCAGATGTATGGGCCCTTGATACTGCGGCCAAGCCATATGAATGGAGAAAACTTGAACCGGAAGGTGAAGGGCCACCACCATGCATGTAAGTGCCCTAGTAATACTGAGGAAACTTTACTCCTTTTAGATTCTACTTAAATCATTGAGCTTAAGAGTAACTCCAAGAGTTTCTATATCCTTATTGATAGAAATAGAGATTTTGGTCCTCCAACAGCTTCTTTAACTAGATGTCCAAATATTGCTATCCTCTATTCTAGATTTCTGGCTAGGCAAAGATGCAGAGCTATATTGACTCTAGAGTGTGCACAAGATATAGAAAAACTGTTGGAAGATGAAAATATATAGAGAGGGATTTTTTTCTCCAAATGATGATTTAGAGAGTGAGTTTAAAGAAGACTCTTGGAGATGCCTTCAGTTTCGTGGCTTGATGATGCTGCATACATTAATGAGCTGCTTTTGATTCACATTAAATTGCTTCATAATTTCTAATAAAGCTCCCAGTGCTTCATAATTTGTAATAAACCTCTGGGGAGATGGAGACGGAGGTGAGTGCGGCGCGGGACGTTATGGCCATGAAGGATCACATAGATCTTGAGGCCTCGCAGTCGCAGCAGCCCAGGAAGCTGCCGCCAAGGACCTCAAGGAGATCACCGGGAGCTTCTGGCTTGCCGCCTCGATGTTTAGCAAGAAGTGGCAGAAGTGGAGGGGCAAGCAGAAGCTCAAGAAGCAGGAGGCCGTCTCAATTTGAAGTCTACTAACATATCCTTGCACATAGAAATTGTATGATACACCTGGAGTCCACCTTCACCATAGGTAGGCAGCAGTTATCCATGCTGATGATCTGCCTTCTCTTGCACCACAAAGTCATTTGAAAGGGCGATGTTTCCCCGTATGTATATTCCATTTTGTTGAACACATGTTCCTTTCTCTAAATTTTTGCACTAATCTTTTTCTTCAGAACATGATGTTATGTTCAGGCTAATGATACATATGTTGAATTGAACAATGCTCTCTTTATAGTGTGTCTGATTGAACAATGCTCTCTTTATAACAAATTAGAACATTATGCCTTCTAACAGATACTAAATTTCAGAACATGTGTCTGACTGAATTCTACACTAGTTCTTGGAAGAGAAAGCCTCACCAACTCATCATCTCCAGGTTTGTTATTGTTTAGATGCAAATCATTGTTAGTTAACTTTTTGTGTTGAAGTAATTGTTTGGTTGAGAAAATTGGTTGCCTATTTTCTATTTTCTCTGTTTTGTTATAACACCAAGCTGATTTGTGTCTAATTTATAGGAAGGATGTTAGTGAAAGTCAATTTAATCTGGTGCTGAACATTGAGTTGCAACAAATTATCGATGGAGACTGAGTCACCGCAACTAGAAACCACTGTCTCAAGGTGATGAACATTGAGTTGCAACAAATCATCAATGGAGACCAAGTCACTACAGTCAGAAACCACTGTCTCAATTTGAGGAGATTTTCCATCTATGTTTGTTAGAAGGTATAATGCCTATTTATCTCTTGTATTCGAACATTTGGCAATTAAGAAATAGAAGATTACTTCCCCAATATCCCTTCTTCCTAATATCACCTTTCACGGCTTCTGGGGAACAATCACTTGCTATTACCGACTGACATGTCCACTCCTCATATGTGAGATATTGGGTTGATATATATGTTGTTCATTTCCATGTAATTGTTGTGCACTAATATTTATCGAATAATTTGTACACCGTCGCAACGCACGGGCACTCACCTAGTGAAACGGTGAAGACTGAAACAAAGTTTATTGATGAGATTAATAATAGTTGTTATTCTGCCATATAGAAAAAAACTCAATACAAGGGTAATCATATAATTCTGCGTAACTAAACTCAATCTTCTTAAAGAAGCATATAGTCCTTGCTAACGTACGTTACGATCCTGCAGAGGGGAAGGGAGGATTGATGACGATGGTGACACTAGTCGAAAGGTTGATGGCGAGCAGGGACACGAGGAGGAGTTTAGGTGCGGCGGGGTCGAGGAGAGGGAAAGAGAGATATGAGTTATGATCTAAATAATATTATTTATTGGAGTGATTTGGTTAGGTGAGTTTTATATAGTTTAACCGGTAGATTATATAATGACTAGCACATAGCCCTGTGCTAACACTACGATACTGGAGAGTGGAGGGATCGACGATGGCGACGATGCGAGTGAGGGAAGGAGAGAGGGCAACAAGGTCACAAGTTAGGGGGAGAGATGATCCAAATAATATTGTCCGTTGAATTTAAGTAAAAGAGAGTGTTATCTAACTATTTGAATCATTAGTTTTGATGATGTGTTAAGCCTGGATGTAATTTGATTGGTGGATTCAGTGAAGGTTACATGTGCGGGAGTGATTTAATTGAGTGAATTTTGTAAAGTTTAAACCGGTGAATTATATAGTATATAATAATATGTATAGAAGTATAAATAGATATAGATATACAGTGGCGGACGCAGGACCAAAATTTATAGGGGCCAAAAAACTACATGACAAAATTAAGTCATACCATAAAAAACTAATTTTGCATTGAATTTAAGTTTTATATCAATACATGATAAAAGTTTAAAAAAGATAACTATATGAACAAAATAATGAAACATATCATTAATTTTTCGCTGATCGAATCGATGTCGTGCGTACCTTATCGAATGCCTATCTCCTCAAAAAATGGGGCACTAGGAAAGGGACAGGGTCACACAACGTCTTCAGTTGAGAGCCAGAGCTCGCTGGTTCATCCAAGCTCGTCGACTATCGGGAACGGGTCGCATCATCGCGACGAGCGAGATCGGGGCTACTCAATGGGCCAGCGTCGTGACGACAACGAGCGAGGGTAGGGGCACCCAGAAGGGGGCATCCGAAAGGACTAGATTGATCATTGTCGAGATGAATAGAGATGGATAGATAGATACGAGAACTAGGTTGAGGAGAAGGACACGTTAGAAGGACTAGACTAATCCAACGAGACCGATCCGACGAGAAGGTCTAGAATATGACTGTTTGAACCCATCAAAACGTAATTTTTTCTATATTTAACCGTAAATGTACATTAGTTATAAGAGGTTATTGAAAATTGAGGGTGTCATTGGCCTACTTTAGGCCCTATGGATCCGCCTCTGTACATATAGAATATGTTGGAATTTTTTAGAAATAGAAAGAAGGAACCATCAAAATCGCCTAACATTTCTCGAGCAAATTCTACCTCTTGCACCACAAATCTCTGTCAGATTACCTCTCGTCCGCGTCAAAAAAAGGGAGGAAAAAGGGCAAAAGAATCTGACCGAAACTAAAGTTGCTAATAACTTGGGACGTCGTTTCCCGGCGTGCACAGCACCGCTCGATCGAGCAAACACAAACCCTTGGTGGAGTCCTCTCCGCCGCCGCGCGCTAACAACCTACGTACGCTATCGCCGCCTGCTCGCCTCGACGGGATTGGTCCGGCCGTCGGCCCGTCCCCCTCACCACGCTCGCTCCATTGGCAGGCGAGACCGTCCATCCTCCGACCCCACCCGTCGGTCGCCGGGATGGCGGCTTCGGGCGGGGATGCGCCGGAACTCGCCGGTAAGCCCCTCACGCCAGGCCCACCACCCGCCCGCCCACCGGGTCGCGGGGTGCCCTGCGCTTTATGCCCTGTGTGCGATCGACCGCAGCCCCGAATTTGTTTGGGGTTGGATTTGTTTGCTTGCCTGCTGCTGCTGGGCATGGTCCTTATGTCATCCATGGCTCAGTTCGCTTAGCTGTCATAGTACGTTGTCGCTTAGCTGTACTGCTACCTTGCCATGCTTGTATGCATTTAGTCACTAGATAATTACTCTGGTACTTGATTTCTTGCTCTTAATTGAATTCACTCGATTTTATCTTGCACGCCCCCTGTAACGCCCCTGCCAGTGAGGTTGGCCAATTTGGTGTCAACTTTTACATGAAGGATCCATAGTGACTAAAAAGCGGCATCTATTCATTTTTTCTATGTTTTTTCACACTATACTAATAATCTGTTCGGGTTCCACCTTTTCCAATCCTATGGTTTATTTGCTGCTGTTACGATGTTACTGCCTCAGTTCGTGCTATCTGCTATTTAACTGTGAAAAGACTAAACTTTCCACCTGAAATGATCAATGCATTGTAGCCTGCCTTTTTTTTGCTTTTAAATGGAATTAGGGCAGTTTCTCAACTTCCAATTGAGACAGATGGGCTTTGAATGTGTACAAGCGAAAGCTTCCATGTCTACATGCTTTATAGGAGTACAACTTTACATGTAGTTCTAGGTAACCAAGAAAAAGAGGATTTTTTACATAAAGGGTTCATATTTAAATGGTTATCTGCGCTAAAGTTTCCTATCGGATGGCTCATGATTTGGCAGAACACTTGCATCAATATCCACGATTCAATGTTTCTAGTTTAGTGTGCGGCAGCAAAAAATCATTTTTTTGGTGAAGTTTTGAGACGTAAGAACTCTCCACTAGATGTTTTATCATTTATGCATTCAAAAATAATAGATATGACAAAATCAAGGTTCTATTTTTTTACTAAATAAGTAAATATTTTTGGAATCTAGGTTTCCCAAATAAATTATCTTGCTTCTTGGGTATCCTGGTATTTGGTTTGGTCTAAACCGTTGGATTTTGGTGTAAACTAAAAATTTATGAAGTCCTAAATTATGGGAGTAAAGTCTAACTTCAATAAATTGGGTTTACAAAATCTGTACAGCCCAATTGATTGTGTACGCTGGCTGTAACAACAAATCATAGAGCCAAAGCAAATTGTCTTGCCGGAGTTGTCAAATCATGGTATTGGAAAGTTAGGTGTCATCAGATCAAAACAAGACCTTGTGATAGGTCTTGGCACAAATGAGTAGGCACCAGCTTATTAAACGACGGAGATTTGCTTGACTCTCCTTATTTTCTCAACCAAAGGGGGAAAACAACTTTTCGGTGGCCGGCGACACCCCCTTCCACTGGACAACACAGTCATAGCCTCCTCCCTGCCGGCATCCATCCCCCCTCTCACCCCTCTTACCCCTCTCACTCACTCACTTGGCAGGTGTTCCTCCTTGCCCCATTTCTTCTGCCAGGATGGCGCTGAGTGGGGATCTGTTCGGATCTGCCGGTAAGCCCTAACTCGTTTAGATTGTTCGATTTTTCCGTATGGTCTCTTATTTGCCGTGAGCAGTCAAACCTGAATCTTTCCTTCTGTTTGATCCATCCGGTCGGCTATGGGGATGGGTTTGCCTACTGCTTCTGTGGAGCACTAACCTAGTCTATGCATCGTCCATATATAGTTTGATTTTATTCTTGTTCTGTTTCAGCGGGATCTGTGGGTCCTGTACTCCTATGTTGTAAAAAACTCGGCCGGGGAGGGAAAGGCTGCCCTCCGGCCCCTCCCGGTATTATATTAAGAAGAGACCAAAACATGGTCCATTGGTCCCGGCCAAGAAAATCCCCGAACCATGGCCCCCATCACTAGCGGGCTGTCACCGCCCACTTTGCAACGGCCCAGCCGGAGGGTGACGCGCAGGATGTAACCCGGGAGTGGGTAGGGCATAACGAGGTTTTTTTTAACCAAGCCCGAAATTCGCCTCCGAGGGAGATCGAACCTGGGACTTGGAGGTGCTACTCGGAAGCCTTAACCATTACGCTAAAGGCTCTTTTGCGTACTCCTGTGTTGTAACACCATGGTGCTGTGCCTCTAACTATCGGTAGTAGTACTGATAGCCTCATATTTATATGATCCTTTCTTCTTAAGAATACTCTCCTAGGTTTGTATTTGCGCAGTTTGATTCTGTACATGTTCTAGATCCACTGCCAGTAAGCAATTAATAGTCACCTTTGTTGACAATGTTTCCAGAGAAATTCAGATGTCATCTTCTTTAACCAAAAGGAACCCTGCTCAAACAATGTATGTTTAAATCTATGTTGGACTCGAAGGAATGTATTGTTGAATGTAGGATGGTTCAGTCAATGTACTTTAAACCATCTTTTGTTGGTATGTGAATAGTTCAGTGAGTGTTGTTTATTCTCAAAAATCAACTATGCGTTGATTAATGCTTTGTTGAGATCAAATTAGTATCCTTGACTCCAAATAGCTTGGTCTTCTGTGAAGTTGACCTATGGCCTTCAATTTGTGCTTAAGGCAGGGAAACATGTAGAAAGCTTTATTGTTTTTCTTAGGGTTAGATCCTAGAACATTGATGAATGATGGTGTGAGTTCATGGTTTTGATAAATGCCATCAGATGTCTCACATGTGGTGTGGAATCATGACCCATGTCAGGATCGTGGCCCTCTGCAGTTTTTAGAACTGAAGATTCTGTGGAAATATTTTTAAATATACATTTTCAAATGGATTCATTTACTCATTTTTTTCATTTACTAAATGCTATTCAATTTTCCATTTAATGCTGGAATGAGTCACTGCTCAAATGTTGTTCTGGCTTGTGTAGTGGATGGAGGCACAGAGAGAGTACACATGTCTATATGAATACAATGTGCCATTAGCATCAGGCTTTTGGGATTAATCTGATATCATGCAACGTTCAGCTGCACACCAGCAACCCAGTAGTATTTTGTCTAATGCCTGTCAGTTCCTTGAAATGCCATTAAGCTTTGGTTTCTTTTTTTTAGTGAGGTCATCTTAACAGTCCCTTCATGTGACCTGGATTATGCCTAATTAATGTGTCTGTCAACACTTGGTTTTTTTCAGCACCTGATTATCTTTCGACTTTGGTCAGCATCCTTTCACTGTGTTGTACACATTTCCTTGGATGACTAATACCTGAATGTGGTCTTTTTTTTCTGCAGTGATAACAAATGCTTGTAATGCTGCAAGCGCACCTGAAGAAAATAGGCTTGCTGACGACAGCAACACCATTTCAGAAAATGCCCAGGAATCATTGAGCTCTTTGCCAGAACAAGAGTCAAATGATGCTAGTGTTAACACAGAAAAGAAAGAACCTGGCATTTCAAAATGCAAATCAGTGGACGAAATACCAAAAACAGTGGCCGTAAAGAGGTGCAAGAACATTGATTCAAAGAAAGTCTCCTCAAATAACAATAATAATCCAAGCTTTACTGGCAGTCTGGTTCTGAAAAAACAGCCAGCGAAGGGAGGCCATCTTTTTCAATTATGTGAAAATGGAATGTCTCAAGACACAAAGACTCCTAGCACAAGGATATGCATAAATTCAGCATGCAAAGCTGTCTTCAATTCAGACAATGCATTTTGTAAGAGGTGTTCATGTTGTATTTGCCATGGTTTTGATGATAACAAAGATCCTAGCCTTTGGTTGGTATGCTCATCAGAGATTGGTGATCAGGATTGTTGTGGATCATCCTGCCACATTGAGTGCGCACTCAAGCACCGAAAGACTGGATGCATAGAACTTGGACAATCTATACAGCTTGATGGTAACTACTGCTGTGCTGCATGTGGCAAGGTTATTGGAATACTTGGGTGAGTGATTTTGCATCTACCTAGGGACTTATCTTAATTCAGATGGCAAAATTTTATATATGGTTTGTTACTTTGTTTGTATTAGACTATGTTGTGTCTATGGGCCTTGAGCCCAGCCCATGTGTAGCCTATTTATTGTAACATTTTCTACAATCCACTATACTCCTTCAGCATGGTATTAGGCTAACCCTAACCCATTCCCTGGCTGCTGAGGCGTGGATGCTAGCCCTCCATCTCTCCATCCCCTAGCCGTTGGCCCCTCCCTCCGGTGCTAGCTGTGGCGGAACCGCCCGAATTATTCCAACTTAAATGCCTAAGTTCTGTCTTAGAGGCTAGACCACACTTAAATAGGAATAAAACGTCAGTCCCTTAGATCTAGTCCGACAAAGCCACTAACAGGATCAAGTACCACGTACTCACTCGAAGGTGAGGCACAGAGCAAATACAATAAAGCATAAAACCATACATTAAGGAGTACTTAATTTATTACATCATCATCGGAGTTTATCAAAAGTAGTGATCTTGTTCGGAAAGCAGCGGGAAATAACTAACGGTAAATATACGGAGGGATGGGGAAGCCTGACCCATCACTCCTCATGCTCCTCCCCTGCTGAGGTAGGGTCCCACTCGACTGTCCAACCCGGTGGTAAGATGGACGGCCAAGTCACTCCAACAACTATAGGTGTACATTTGGGCCGGGCCTGATGGGCCGGCCCGAAGCACGGGAAAAAAAGCACGGCCCAGGCACGACACGACCCGAAATAATTTAGTGTCGGGCCGGCACGACCCGTTATATCGGGCCGGGTTTGGGCCGCGGTCACGGCCCATGGGCGGGCACGAGCACGGCCCGTTTAAGGCAGGCACGAAATGGCCCATATAGAGGCACGAAAAGGCCCATATATTTATTAAAACCACACTTCATTCCACACTTTCATATACTTGATAAAGAACACAAAGCTAGAGATAATGTTAGTTAGATGTTTTTTGTAGCTTTGAATTAGAGTGTGTGATGTAATTTTACTTTTGTTATGAACATTAGACAATAAACTGAACTTACGAACTTTGTATAGAGCTGATTATACTCTTTTTTCCTTCTAACAAAATGATTTATAAACGAGGTAGTCATTGCATAGCTGTGGTAACTTTAATACAAATATTAAGTTTGATTTTGTTCAAATTTATTTGTCTTATCTTTTATTTGTTTTATTATTTTTTGAATTTAGGGCTCTAATGTGAATTTTGGGCCAAAAACTGAATTTCGGGCCAAAAATTGAATTTCGGGCCCTAATGTGAATTTCGGGCCAAAAATTGAATTTCGGGCTTTTATAATTTCGGGCCGCCCGAAATGAGCTCGGCACGTTTAAGCAATTACGGGCTGGGCCGTGGGCCGAGGGCTAGGCCCATGGGCCGGCCTGGCATGGCCCGAAATTCAAACGGGCCGGGCCGACCCGAAATTCAAACAATATGGGCCTTTTCGGGCTTGGGCCGGGCCGGGCCGGGCAGCCCGAATGTAAACCTATACCAGCAACCATATCCTCCAGAGAACCTGTAAAAAATTATGCCACAAGCAAGGCTGAGTATACTAATACTCAGCTAGACTTACCCGGTGTGAGGAGTCTACTCCTCTACCTCTAGACATGCAGCTGTTTGGCTGAGGGGTTTGGTTTGCCAAAAGCACTAGCTGAGTCTAAAATCAAGTTTTAACTTTTCAAGTTCTAGTGTGATTCTCTTTAAGACTAAATGTGTACCTAGCTAATCATACATGGTATCAAGCATTTAGCAATCAACAACTTTTGCAAATCAACACATTTCCACTTATTACTCAATGCAGTACAATGGATCAAACAGTCTCATTAGCTGCGAGAAGCAGACGATTCGAATCGAGTTTTTATCCTTGCAAGGTAAACCTAAACACACAACGTGGCGAGGCACTCCGTCCCCACACACATCAACCGTCCCCATCGATTCCCCGTCAACAGATCAGGGCTCACCGCCTTGGCGTACAATGCCTCACTGACCCTGACTGCCGTCGTGTAGTGACCGCACTTTTACCCACCATAACCGGAATGGGAGACCACGTCTCAGGTCGCGTGAGGGGTAAAGTTTGCGGGCAGGTTCAATCAGGTACTAGGCTTACCAATTTACCATATTTCTCGGTATGTGCTTAGTACGTTCAAACGCTTGACACAGGTATCCGCACGTTAATCCTTATTCCAATTTCCGTCTCGTAAACAACACATCCCCATGGATCCGTGTCCACAGACCATCATCATTCTGTTATCAAAGTGGATACAACCAATTTCCTGACCTTGCGCGAGTGCTAGAAAAATCACTCGACTTCTACCGAGATCCCTAATTAGCAAAGCAGCTACTCGATCTAGCATACTAGTATCCATCACAAAGGAAATCCTGAGTTCATGCAACTAAGGTTTCAGTCAACTCCTACACTTAAGTGCACAGTACAAGCCTACAAACATTAAGTGCAGTAAAATAGCATATAGAATTGGTTATGCATAAAACCGGGGCTTGTCTTCCAAAGCTGGGGCAGGCAGATCCTCGATGGCAGGCTCTGGTGCTGGCTCTGGGACTACCTCCTAAGCAACTCCTTGCTCTGGAACGAGGATGTACTCTCCGTCAGTGAGATTACAGTCTATCGAATGCAATGAATAAGATATATGCGTATTAATAATATGGCATTTTGTAAACACTAAGCATAGGGAAATAGTACTAAAATAGTGGTACACTAGGGTTTCCTTTGTTGGCCTTAAGGGTTTCATACATTCATTTTTGGGTCTTGAATGCACTTAACATTTCAGTTATCCCTTGGATGTTTGTTTTGGCTCTTGGAGGATTTAAATTTTGCACACCACTAATTTCTCCCAAAAATTCTCATTCTACTTTCTATTTTGCCTATTATTAAGTGCTTTTGAACTATCATGGCAATTTGGATTTTTCTAAAAATGTTACAAAAATTACAGTGGGTAAACATTGACCTCTGGGGTTTATCCTAAAAATTTGAGGTTGAAAATAATTCAGATACTCCTTGTGCAAAAATGACAAAAGTAAGGGTAAAAGGGCACTTTATACTATAGCTCTAATTTAGGTGAGGTTTCTGGACTAAACTTTATTTTTGCTAAGATCCATAGGTGATAATAGGCCTCTGTGCTAAAAATCACAGAAAAAGATCCACTGGGTATTTAGTTGTGATTTTCTAAAGTTTAATGCCAAAAAGGTACTTATAACTAACTTGTTATTTGAAAAATGTCAAACAACAGAACTTATATTTTCTAATGAACTATGTTAATAAAGTAAGCTAGCAAAAATGTGGTTGCCCCCTGGTTCTTATTTTAAACTCCCTTTTCCATTTTCTTTAATTTTGAATCAAAGTAAGTTTAAATGGTAAACCCTTCCCTAATCTGGTGTACTGAGGGGTTTATTATTTTTAAACAGGGTATTTAGTGGTTAAGTACCTCTCTAATTTTTCTTAACCCTAGTCTAAAAGTGTAGCTATTCTTCCCTCTTTATTTATCTTTTGGTCAGTTTACTATTTAAATCAAAACTTTAAAATCTCCTGTAATACTTAGGGTGTTTGGTATTTTTCCTAAGTAGTTCATATTATTTAGAACCTAGCAAAATTAGTTTGACTAAATTTGGTTGGATAAAACTGAAGTTATGAATTTTACAAGCTCTGTCTACATTTAAATGAATAATGTTTAAAAGGTTTAAGGAAAAACCAGTTTACACCGAGACCCCTGGGCTTTCCCTTAACTAAGTCTTTAAACCATACCCCTGCGGGACTATTCACCTGAGTCACTGCCTATTCAAACCCCCCCGGCTTCTTCTTTTCTCTCGAGCTCCCTCCCCCTTTGAAACAGTAACTGCGGGGAATAAACAGGGTAGCGCGGCTTACCGGCGGCGAGGAAGGTCCGGCGAAGGGCGGGGTTAGATTCGGGAGGTCCTGGCGGTCACGTC
The DNA here is from genome assembly GCA_029449295.1 of Zea luxurians. NCBI lineage: Eukaryota > Viridiplantae > Streptophyta > Magnoliopsida > Poales > Poaceae > Zea > Zea luxurians. Next base: position 9,156,256 of record JAOPSE010000041.1, on the reverse strand, counting down.
GAGGTGCGACTCGTCGATGGTGATGGCCGGAATCGGTCGGGCCACGTGCGCAGGCGGTCGGGCTCGTCGGCGGCGTACGCTCCGGCCTGCTCACGGCGGTATTGCTCAATCCAATGGCACAGGAAGCTTCACGGGGTGCTAAGGATGTTACTAGTGCAAGGAATCGAAGAAAGGCTCACCGTGGAGCTCGGTCTACGTGCGCCGGCGGTCGGGTGAAGTCCGGCGATGTCGATTCGGTGTCTCCGGTGAGGTAGAGTTCAATCCCCGGCTCTGGAAGCTTCACCGAGGTCTGTAGAGGCTATCCCGAGGGTCGGACGGGGCGGGGAATGGCTAGGTTGGCCGGTCTACGGTGGCCATGGCTTGCGCGGCCGCTGGCACCTCGCTCACGGGGCGAACTCCGGCGAACTCGAGCTCGGGTTGGGTCAGTGACGCGCGGGGGTGTACGGTCGAGGCCGGGATGGCTTTTATAGGTGTGGGCGCGGGCGTGGACGCGAGGTTGGCACGGCGCGGGGCTGTGTGTGTGGGCGGAGCGCCGAGGGCGTTCTCTGGCGCGCCAGAACGCGTCGAACACGTTGGCGTTTGTTTCTGCCTTTGTTCAAGTGCCTGCAGGGATCACAAACGTGCGAATCTCGCCAATGGTCTTGTGCAAATCTCTTCCTGGCACCTAGGGCTAGCTATAGCTAGTTTGTGTAAGTTCCAATGGGAGATATGCCCTAGCCTGTGAGATATGCGGGTGCCAAGTCAAGTCTGTCGGCACTGTTCACCAGTGACAAAACCGGTGTCAAACCATGTCAAACGACCTCGGTTTGAATTCAAACTTTTCAGAGAGGTGTCTGAGATGATTTGGGTACTTTTTGCTATTTGGTCCAAGTGGTTTTGGCGCCAGCACAAAGGTGAACACCTTTGATCTTTGGTCTAGGTTGGTTTTTGGGACTTAGAGAAATTTTAAAGGCTCTAGTGTGCTTTCCACTTGGTGAACTATTTTGAGGTTTTTGTTGGGCCTTTTTGCAATATTTCTCTTACTAAATTTTGTAACTTTACTTATACTCTTCATCTTTAGTAAAGGTTTCTTTTTATGTTTTGATCATTTGCCCACTCTTTCCCCTTTAATCCCATGGTTAGGGTTTAAGGGCTTAAGAAGGAATTAGGGTTTTAGAATCTTGTTTGTGGGTGAACATTGTATGAAGGATAGAATTTCTTTCTTGTTATGGTTAATGCTTATCTTAACCATGCCTCTAAACTTTGAGCCCCATCACTTTCCATTTTAGCATAAAGTTTGAGTAGGACCCAATGTGCTTCTTTGCCCAGGGCTTTGGGTAACACCAGGGGTGTTACACTAGCCCTCTCCCCATTGCTGCCACCGTCGCCATCACACCCTTCCCTAGCCATCGTCGCCACCTGCCTTCCCTCCGTCCTTCCCCTTGCCGCCGCTGCCTGCCCTCCCATGTACGACACGTTTGTCTCCTCCCCTAGGGAGATCTCCCCCCTCTCCTCTCTCCCTGATTGTTCCCTGGCCTTCATTGCCTCCTACCACACCACTCTGGATGCTGGTATACTCCTCCCATTCTCCCATCTCATCCTTCCTTTATCATTATTGGCAATGGGAACTTTCTCCCGGTCATCTCTATAGGTGATTCGGTCCTTCCTGGTTCTTCTGCCTTCAGAACATTCTTGTAGTCCCCAACATTATTCAAAATCTTTTATTTATTCGTCAGTTTACTACTGACAATTCTTGTTCTATGGAGTTTGAACCTTTTGGCTTGTCCATGAATGATCTTGCCACTTGGAACCTCCTCGCTCACTATGATAGTCTAGCCCTTGTGCACTTTGTGGCGTTCGACTTCCAACTCCCATTGCTTCCGCTACTTCATCATCTTCATCCCAACCACATGCACTGACTACTACCACCTATTGTCCAAGTTCTCTAGTAGTTCAGTCATTTCTTGTACTAGGAGCACTCATGAGCATCTATGCCACGCTTGTTAGCTAGGTCATCTAGCACCTCCTCTTAGGTTGTGCATGTTTTTTTATCTCATTCACTATGATTTGTGGACCTCCCCTATTATTAGTGTTTCAGGTTATAAGTATTACTTGGTGGTTTTTGATGATTGCTCACATTGCTTGTGGACTTTTCTCTTGCGCTTGAAGTTTGGTGCGTTTCCTACTCTCTCAATTCTTCGCTTGGGTTTCTACTCAGTTTGGTCGCACCATTAATGTTGTCTAGTGTGACAATGGGCGGGAGTTCGATAACTCTCCCTCTCGTGCCTTCTTCCTTTCCCACGGTGTTCAATTGCGATTGTCTTGCCCGTATATCTCCCCTAGAAAGGCAAGGTTGAGTGCATGATTCACACTAACATTATGCACTCCTTGTTGTTTTAGGTATCAGTCCTTGCTTGTTACTAGTCTAAGAGTCTTCACACCACCACCTACTTGCTTAATCGCCTCCCCACCAAGGCGATTCGAGCTCTCACATCCCACTTTGCCTTTTTCAGCATCACTCCATCTTATGATCACCTTCGCATCTTCGGATGTGCTTGTTACCCCAACCTTTCCACCATTGCCCCCCATAAGCTTGCGCCTTGCTCTTCCTGTTATCTTCCTTGGGTACTCCCCTAATCACATGGGATATCCGTGTCTTGGTCTTACCATTCACTGCCTCTTGATCTCACGAGATGTCGTCTTCAACGAGTTAGACTTCCCCTTTTCGACCTCTTCCCCTAGCTCTATCACAGAGTTGGATTCCTTGCTTGAGACTGACCTGTGACGCCCATTGGACAACCACCTTTTTTTTTTCCTCCGGCAGTTCCACCCTTGTTGCTACTACGGGCATGTTTGGTGTGGCGCCTAAGCCGCCACACCGCGCCACACTTTTCAGCCACAGGTGTGGCGGCGCCACACCAAACACGCCCTACATGCGGCCCTATCACCACCAATCGCGCCACACGCAACCCCCGCGTCACCTGTCGTGTCACTTGTGGTCCTAGCTTCCCTTGCCACAGCCTGGACCGGGCCACACGTATGCCAGCTGGCCTCGATTACACCATGTGTGCCCTCTCCTACCTCTACTTGCTCCGCCGACCCTGTACATGTCTATCGACGTCGTGCACGGGAGGGTGCCCTACCTCCCTCTTCGTCAAGAATGCGTTTCTCCATGGCACCCTGACTGAGACATTCTATTGCAGCCAGTCTGTTGATTTTGTGGACCCTACTCATCCTGACCTAGTCTACAAACTCAACAATCCACTGTATGGTCTGAAGCAGGTACCTTGTGCTTTGTACAACCAAATTGCTTCTTACTTGCTCTCATTGTGTTTCTATGAGGCCAAGTCTAATACCTCGCTGTTCATTTACCAACGTGACAGTGACATGATGTACCTCCTCCTGTATGTTAATGACATCGTCCTCACCATCTCTCGTCCAGCTCTCTTGCATCACATTATCTTTGCTATGAAGAATTTTGGTCAATTTCATCACTTCCTCGGGCATCGCTGTCGAGGTCCGTCCAGATGGCCTGTTCCTTAAGTAATGCTAGTACACTTTGGACATCCTAGAGTGTGCTGGCACGGTGGACTGTAAGTCGTGTGCTACTTCGGTGGACACACATGCGAATGTTTCCTCATGTAATGGTGCACCGGTCAATGACTCCACTGCCTACCGGAGTCTTGCAGGTGTGCTCCAGTACCTCACCTTGACCAGGTCAGACATCTCCTATATTGTTCATCAGGTGTGTCTCCATATGCATGAACATGATCCATGGGATCCAGACCTGATCACTGTGAAGTGGCTCCGTTGATGCCTTCATGGTACTCTCTACTATGACATTCTACTCTGACGTTCTTCTCCGAGCGAGCTTGTCGTCTCACCGACCAGGCGGGGTGTCTGGACACGTGCCAATCCACCTCTGACTATACCGTGTTACTTGGGGACAACTTCATCTCCTGATTGTTGAAGCAACAACCCGTGGTCTCCCGCTCTAGTGTCGAGGCCGAGTACCGTGTCGTGGCCAATGGAGTGGTCAAGGCATGTTGGCTCTGGCAACTCTAGGAGCTCCACAGGTCACTCACCATGAGTAACCTTGTATACCGCGATACTGTCAGCGCCGTCTACCTCTCTATCAACCCTGTCTAGCACCAGCTTTCGAAGCATGTCGAGATTGTTCTCCACATCCTGACGACTCCACAATTCGTCGACAATCGACATCTTCACCAAGGGCCTTCCCTTAGGGTGCATTTGGTTGGAGAGTTAACTAGAATAGAGCGGTTCCATTCCAGTTTTTGAGAATGGAGCCGTTATATTCTACGTTTGGCAAATAGAACAAAATGGCTCCATTTTTTGTTTGGTTGAAGAGTAAAATAGAGTAGAGCCGCTTCGTTCTTTGTTTGGTTGGAGAGCCATATGAGTATAGAGAGGAGAGGGAAGAGAGCGCTCGCGTCCGGGAGAGCGCTCACATCTTGTCGATTTTGTGGAGCGGGAGCATTCTAACTATTTATGATAAATTTTCATATGGAGAACTACAGGAGCCGCTTCGCTCCTCTTTTGTTGAAAACCAAACATTCAAAAAATAGGAATGGAGCCACTCCATTCTTCTTCACTCCTCAACCAAACACACCCTTAGTGTTTTTGGAATTTCAATCTAGTCTCAACATCTGTCGTAGCTAGAGTTTTGACTGGTCAGGGGTATTAGACTGTTGTGTCTATGGGCCTTGAGCCCAACCCATGCCTATATATTATACTCTTTTCTATAATCCACTATTCTCTAGCAGTTTGTATGTAGTCATGCTACATGAAGCATTGCTGGACACTGTAACTTCCATATGTTTTTTACCTATCTTATCTTGACCCCTCATTGACTTGGTGGGTTTTAAACTATATATTATATGTTTTTTTACCTATCTTATCTTGACCCCTCATTGACTTGGTGGGTTTTAAACTATATATTATGGATGCCCTTTGTGGAAATGCGTATGTTGTGTTGGATTTGTGACCATACAAGGGAGAGTCCAGGACGATGATATACGTGATAGGCTAAAGATAGCACCAATTGAAGAAAGCATATCCAACAACGATTGAGATGGTTTGGATATATACAACACAGACCTCTAGATGCATCAGTACATAATGGGACCTTAATGGAGAAAATAAAAGGAAACTTGAAAAGAAAGAATATACTTATGCTCCATTTGGATCTCGATATTGGAAGATATGGAATTGAATTGGGTTCAATATAAATCAGCCATGGTATTGAAATAAGATGTAATTCCAATTCTATTGTTTGGATGTCATTAAATTGGAGTTTGGAATTGTGTGGTCCAATTCCACACAATACAGAGGGGTGATGCTCTGTATTGAGAGAGGGAGTTTTTAGTTATAGTCCAATTCTAGGGAATTGGGTCTCTGATTCCAAATCTCGATTCCATGTGCAACCAAACAATAGAATTCTAGAAAGCTGATTCCAATTCCTAATTCCGTGCTCCAATATCTACATCCAAACGGGATATTAAAGGTTTATCCTTGAATAGAAGCGAATGAAAAACAGCTATCCACGTGACTGAACCTTGATTTGTGGCTTCTGTTGGGTTTCAACTCTAGCCTACCTTAACTTGCCTGGGACTAGAAAACTTTATTGTTGTTGTCGTCGTATTATGGATGTCCCTCATATTAGTGAGCCTTGTTGCAATCAAAGTATTGGTTGAACCATGCATCAGAATGATATTTCATATCTGTAGTTATTTGCGTATGATATCTGCTATGTTTAACTCTTATTCCCGTCTCCTTTTTCTTTTCTTGTTTTGGCATACACTCTTTGCTATTTTTGGATCTAACTGCGTCTTTGAATGTTTTGAGCAGGTTCTGGAAGAGACAGCTGGTAGTTGCTAAAGATGCTCGTAGAGTTGATAATCTCTGTTCCCGCATATATCTGAGTCATAGACTTTTGGATGGCACAACTCGTTTTAAAGAGTTGCATCGGATCGTAGAGGATGCAAAAGCAAAGTTGGAAAGTGAAGTTGGCCCCCTTGATGGTACATCATCCAAGATGGCTCGTGGTATTGTCGGCCGGCTGCATGTTGCTGCTGATGTGCAGAAACTTTGCACTTTAGCAATTGAAAAGGCTAATGAGTGGCTTAGCTCAAACATTCAATCTGAAACAAAACAAAATGGTAAATTATTTCGTTATTGTAAAGTTTACATCTCAGTTCCACTCTGCAATTGGCAAATTTGACAAACCTAGTGTAATTCTTTTCATCCTGCAGATACACTTCCTTCTGCCTGCAGGTTTAAATTTGAAGATATTACAGCTTCATCTTTGGTGTTGGTTCTCAAGGAAGCTGTTTCCTCACAGTATCATGCTATCAAAGGCTATAAACTCTGGTACTGGAATAGCAGAGAAGCACCTTTCACAGGAGAGCCTGCTGTTTTCCCCAAAGACCAAAGAAGGATTCTTATATCCAATCTGCAGCCCTGCACAGAATATTCGTTCCGTATTATTTCATTTACTGAGGATGGTGAACTGGGCCATTCTGAATCAAAAGTATTTACCAAGAGTGTGGAAATTATTCGTAAGAACACAGAGCTCGGAGCAGAAGGTTGCTCATCTTCTGCCAAGGGTGCTGGTAAGAGACAAAATGTTAGGTCATTAGGCTTCCAAGTGCGCCAGCTGGGTAATGTCTTCCGAAAAGCACAGACTGAGGAGAATGGTTACCCCAGCGCACTGTGTAAAGATGAGATTGAAGATTCATGCGATCAGAGTGATTCTGTGATTCCAGTCAAGGACCATATTCCACGTGGTGCCTCCCGTAAGCTCGATCTCAATGAGACCTCAGTCCCAGACCTAAATGCAGAAGTAGTCATGCCAACAGAGTGCTGCCAGAATGACAACGGCTGTAGTTCTGGAAAGAATGCATTCACAAAGTCGAATGGTTGTGGTGACTCCGAAACTTGTGCGGAGGGGCATGTAGGGGATGCACCGGCCATGGAATCCCTGTCTCAAAGTCGCAAGCAGGCATCAGATTTGGAGCAGGAGACTTGTGTTGATGACAGCAATTTGGTGGCCCGTGCAGCTAGGCTCTTTGCCCCGAAGTTAGGCCAGTTAGATGACAACTATGAGTACTGTGTGAAGATTATACGTTGGCTGGAATGTTCTGGCCTCATTGAGAAGGATTTCAGGATGAAATTTCTAACCTGGTTCAGTTTGAGATCGACAGAACAGGAACGGAGAGTTGTTATCACCTTCATCCGCACCCTAATCGATGAACCCAGTAGTTTGGCTGCGCAGCTTTTGGATTCCTTTGAAGAAATTGTTACCAGTAAGAGGCTAAGAACTGGTTTCTGTACTAAGTTGTGGCACTAACCAGATAGAGCATGAAACTGCTATCTAATAATACTCTAGTATTCTTACATTGGCAAGATTAACTGGGATGACGGTGTAGTAAGTACTTCTATATGTTTTCTGATAAATGTAGTTAAACAGATGTTGCTGAGCTTGGGTATTTGCCAAAAAATTAACTGGGCTGTAGTGTAATGGTGCTTTTTATTTGTTTTCTGATAATGTAGTTGTCTGATATTGTTGTGGCTTGGATATTTGCCATGATGATGTATTCTTATATGTGGAAAACTAACTGGGATGACAGTGTAATGCTACTTCCATTTGTTTTTATGATAAACGGTTTTGATCTGATGTTGCTTGGATATTAGTGGCATTCTTATCGAGTTTACAACGGGTGTGATTGGTTGCTGCTCCCGTAAGCGCCGGCCTGGCCGACCAGAGAAGGCGTCTCCACGCGTGCAGGCCGCGGGAGGGGTAAAAATTGTCTGGGCTGCATGCGCTGGTTTCATCTAGACAACCAAACACATGCACATCTATGGTCAATGCATATGGTAAGCGTCAATCATGCAACCAATCACGCCCATTGTGTCACCTCTTTGTTCGAAGGGGCACCATGCATCCAAAAGGATAAGCCAAGTTCACATCATATACTGGAGCTATACATTCAACCAGGTGTTGCATGAAGTCCATTGGTTAGTGTTCAGAAGTTACAATAACAAGATTTACTGTGTGAATACACGTAACTTCTTTATATTATTAGAGTGGATACACTAATCAGTTTAACCAAAAAGCTTAATCTGTTAAACGAAGTAACAAATAAAGTCTCTGTCAAGATTCAAAGTCGAGATCTCTAACTTCAATATCATGTTAGACGGGACGTTTAACCCAAAAGTTTAAATTGTTTGGAAGAAGGTAAACAATCTATTTATACACTTCAACACCATCGTCCAACATTATAGCTGTTGTGCGACCTCTTCGTTCTGTACGCCCTTCTCCGCAGCTTCGGTTTTTCAGGTTTCAGCTCAGCATCCTCCACGGCCATGACCTCCGAGATTATTTCGCAGTGGTCTCTTGCTTTCGACTGGTCTGTCTGCTTAAAGACCACGCTTCAACTGACGCAAGAAACCTTCTTCGATTTCACTCAGATGGTCGTCGACTTCTTCACTGTCAAAACAGGCGTTGTAGAGTACGAGATAGTCTGCATGTCGCACAGACTTGCTGATCTGGCTGTGCATGTCACTCAACTCACACGCTCGCTGGCAAAGCAGCATTCGTCGTCATTCGCTCTCTGTTTAAATAAATAATGTTCATTCACAGTCTGCAGTGCACACTCTAATTTTTATGTCTAACTATAAATTAGTATATGTATTGATTTATTTACTTAATAAAATGAAAAGGAAACCCTGGTGGTAAATAAATGTTTAATATTGGGAAGATAATGTATGAATTTATCTCTGGTTTAACTTTTATGTCTCATTAAAATGAATAGAAATCAGATTATGTAATCATAGACAACATTTAAAGAATAATCAACTATTAAATGAGATTAGTTCACCCTATAATTTAAACTCTCTTTTGGGTTTATACTGTTCTTTTTGAGATGTGTTTCCATGTTTGTACATGATTGATGTGCTGTTTATTTGTCCTTTACCAAATGTATTGAATGCATGATCGCTTTATTTAGACAACAAACAGTCTGTGGTTCATGAGTGTGTTGCTGAAGACCTTCCTGAGCAACAACCTGGTGAAGGCAAGTGTCATCTGACCTATTATGTCCTACATACTTTATAATTCACTGTCCCGCATTATTTTATGAAACCTAAGAATTGACTAGTCTGTATTTACTTATCCTTGTTTACCTTTTTGGGTTAATCATGGTTAGCTTATGCTATTGCTTCAACTTAATCAATGGACATAATGTGAACATTTATGATACGATGTTGTTATCTCGATGATGATATTGTGATACTTTAGGGGACTCAGACCATTTTCCTGAGTACCTCTCCGTAAGGACCTGTTCGTGGAGTGACCACCCGGGATAACAGTGCAGCCATGAGGGTGGAATGGGACGCCCTTAGCTGAATAATTAGATGAACCTAGGGGTGTAGTTGGCTTTGCCTGAGGGTCGTCAATGGGGGCCGGGGCGTAGTGCTCGCTCTACCAAGGGGGTGTAGAGGTTCATTCGATTTGGTTTTGTTAGTCACCCACCTTGGGGAGGTGTACTGTGTTTGTACGACTTGCAAAACCTAACGAGTAGCTATGCACCAGGGGAGTCTTTGTAAAGGCTACATAGTGTATCCCTGGCCATTCACCTCGGTAGTGAAGATCGGGTCTGTACAACCCAGGCTGGAAAGGGATCACGACTCGTAGGTAAAGTGTGCAACCTCTGCAGAGTGTTAGAAACTGGTATATCAGCCGAGCTCACGGTTGAGAGCAGCCTTGGGATCCTCTTTGATTAGAAGAACTTTGGTTACTTTTATGATGATGGTTAATAATGATGGTTATAATTTTGATCTATGGTATTTCCTCTTGGAGGAGGTACTTTTGGGTAATAACTGGGTTATTACTAAAACTTGGATCTATTAATAGTAATAAATACTTGATCAACTAAAAGCAATTGCTTAACCTTAACTCCAAATACAGCCAGTCCACTTTAACCAAACGGGACATTTGCTGAGTACGTTGATGTGTACTCACCCTTGATTTACAAACCACCCCACCCCAGGTTGTCCCCACTGTACTCGGTGCTCAGGAGGAGATGCTGGCAACATGGAGGACTTTGAGAAGTTTTAGGACTACGACGAGTTCCAGTTTATTTTAGTGGCAAACCCCCGGTCAGCTGCTTGTGTAGGCCCTATCTACTGCGTTTCGTATTTCCACACTTTGATATTAATGTTAATGACTATGGCTATGTATTAGACTATGTGGATGTCTTGGATATCTTATTGTAATACATTACATTTCCGCTATTTACTTTGAGCATTGTGCGATGATGTCCAATTATGTAATCGATGTGTACGTGAGTTTCTGATCCTGTCACGTACATGGTTCGCATTCGGTTTGCCTTCTAAAACCGGGTGTGACATGCACCCTCAGATGCCGGGATGGTTCAGGAAAGAGTCAACGAGTTTTTCTGAAGATTGGTTAAGTCAGTTCGCTATTAGTTAGGAGATATACCGGAAGAACGTCATCACCATGTACGTAGGGGAACGGTCGTGTATATAAGGCCCAGGGGGAACCCCATAATTTTCATCTCATTAACCCTTCTTCATTCAGGAGACGCCACTTGTAACACACCATACATACAGACCCACCCTAGGAAGTAGGGTATTACGCCTCTCAAAGCGGCCCGAACCTGCGGAAAATCGTCTCTCTCTCTCTCTCTCTCTCTCTCTCGTGCTCTAAGCACGAACCATTGAGCTACAATCAACAACACCGTCCTACCCAAAAGCACCACAATGGTATCCCTGGGTGTGCGAATGGACACTAAACACCAACAACGCTCGTTCATCGTCGACAAGCGTGTTGTCTCTGTCGGCGAGGAAGCCTATTGAATCACCAGCACGTTCGCATTCATGTGTAGGCAATGTGTACTGGTTTTGTGTGGCAGGTGCTTGATCGATATGCAACAGCTCTTAACGAGGGAGTCACACCCACGTACACATGCTGTGGTGGATTCTTGGTGGATTCTCTCACCGAAGAACAAGGACGTTATCAATTCTCTTGTTTCCAAGCACCTTAGCATTAGTGCATCACAAGTTCTCAAGTAACTGTGTACACGTGAATTAAGCCATTATTATCAATTAGTTTGGTTTTTTTGCTAGGTGCACCAAGGAGACAAGATATCTAGCTAACTCATCAGATTGATCACGGTTTTTGTTCTTCGATTTTGTTGACTTCAGAATTTTTTACCTCGCATTATGTTGACTAAATTTGATATTCCGAAGTTTGATAGCAAAATTAGTTTTGCTATTTGGCAGATTTAGATGAAGGTTGTTCTTACCCAGTTGGTTGTCCAAAAGTCGTTGCTGACGCGACCTGCTGACATGACTGATGATAAGTGGCAAGATATTGATGAGAGAGCTTTGTCTGCCATACAACTCAGTTTATCTTTTGATATTTTGCGTGAAGTAATGCATGAAAAATCCGCAGCAGCGTTGTGAAAGAAATTAGAGAAGTTGTATATGACTAAGAATCTTGCAAACAAGCTACGTCTTAAGAAGCGTCTTTACACTATTCACATGTCAGAAGGTACAACTATGTAGTCACATCTTAATGAATTTAATTCAATTATTATGGACCTTGAGAGTCTTGATGTAAAGATAGATGATGAAGATAAGACAATTTTGTTGTTAGTCTCATTGCCCCCTTCTTTTAAGCATTTTAAGGAAATTATGCTTTATGGTAATCATACTTCACTGCCTTTGAAAATGTTAAGTCAAATTTGTTGTGCAAGGAAAAATTTAATGTTGATTCTCGTTCTGAATCTAAAGGTGAAAGTTTAATTGTTTGAGGATCTGGAGATCATAATTCCAATCTTTATTGTCGTTATCGCAAAAAAAATACTCATTATATTTCTTAGTGCCCCAAAGTGAGAAATAAAGAGAAGAGAAAGAAAAAAGAATTGGATAAATCTTCTCCTGAAACCAATTTTATTGAAACTTTGGATAATCGAGAACCCATCTTCTGCTAAATCCAGTTTTGTTGAACCTATTAGTTAATGTTTAAACTAAAACACAACAATTTATTTAATACTCGGTGCTGTACCCGACAAGTGTCAAGCTGAAGATGAAGCTGAATTAGCTGACCAGTGATCCGTGGCAATGCTCACCCGGACACGTAGGCACAGCACTGTGGCACGCAGGTAGGCAGCCCGCCATCGTACTTTGTCAGTGCGCTGTCGCGTGGATGCACGTGGCGGTAGCCTCCAGATCTGTGTTGCCAGCTTGCCGCGTGGATGTACACGTGGCGTGGCGGAGGATACAAAATGAACAGCACAGGCCAGGGCACAGACGCACGCGTCAGGTGCACCGTGCACCCGCTGAATTGAACACCTCACCACCATGGACATGGAGGCGCAGGCGGCAAAGGCGAGAACCGAGGACCCGCGACGTCCTCCCAGCGACGGCGGGCCCGCAGGAGCGAAGTGCGTGGAGGGTGGAGGCGACGGTGCCAGCCGGAGCACGGCGAAGCGGGAGGCCGAGAAGGCGGCTGCGGTGGAGGCGGAGGGCGCCAAACCGCTGCCGCTGCCGCACGAACGGGTGCCGCAGCCGCGCGACGTGTACAACGAGCAGCTGGAGCGGATGTGAATGCATGCTTTCTGCTCGGCAGTCTCGATCAACCCCAATCGACCCAATGATCGATCGAGCGATCCTGCTACCGGTCCTCTTTAATTCCTAGAGCTCTCACCTCAGCAGTGGAGGAAAAAAAAACTGGATGCACTGGCTATAATTGTGTGTATGTTGTGAGAGTAGTGGAGAGGTTTCCCTAAACATTTTTATGAGGTGAACGTTAGCGGTGTCAGAAAAGCTGGAGTCGGTGGAGCTCAAACAGTATATAGTACGTAGGAGATGGACCTACCTAATAGTACGTAGGTGGAGTCAGAGGAGTGTATATATTTAACAGTATGTAATATGTTGTAATATCTAGGTGGAGAAGAGAGTTATATAAATAGTATATAGGAGGAGTATTTATTATAAGATCAAACAAAATATAATATAGATAGCTAATAAACATGAGATACGGTGCTAAGCTACCAGCACGTAGTCCGCTATTTAGGCTAATCCGAGCCTGGTCCGGGCCGACTGGACTTGGGTCTAGCCTAGTATTAATGGCGTGTTTTTAAACGGACTAAGACTCGACCTGTTTAATAACATAAACATGACAAAAAATAGCTCTATCTTTTATTTAAAGTCTATCATAAGAGCATTTTTCAACTTGTGCTTTCCAACAGGACGGTGTGCTACGCTTTACTATAGTTGCCTCCTTCAAAGTTTAAATGCCTAAAATCACCACATTTTACTACATTTGTCTCCTTCAAAGTCTACTAGGTATGTGTCCGTGCGTTGCCACGAGAGTGAAAAATTACTATAAAACGTAAGATATGGAACGACAAACATCATTATAATATATAAAACTTTGGCCATTGCGTTTTGTTTTCCAGATGGCATAACAACATCAGGGCAAAATAAGTTTTCGATCAATCCTCCAAAATAAAATAAAGTCATATTCCAAAAAGACATAGCAATGGCTAGTCGGATCTAATCATCTTTCTCTTAGGCATCCTTAAGTCTTCTCACCATATATTTTCATCTGGAGATACATCAACCTGGATTCCAGTATTTCATTAACATTCAGAAACTGATGATGAAAACAAAGTAGCTCACTTCATGTGCACTAACCAACTCAGGCTTCTTTGCATAGACCCTCACAATTCTATCCTCATATGCAGGTACCGAGTGGCTAACCCTATCAGCTATGATGGGGAACTTCTTGTCGCATCCAAAATCCTATTGAAACAAAATTTATGTTTAGACCAAAACCTAGATATATATGTTCACAAACAGTAACTACACGACACATAAGGGGTATTAATAATGTACAAATAAATTAGTAATCATATTACTCAAAAATATGACAGAAAGTAGAACAAAGATAGCCCTCGAGGTTCAATTTCAGTATTGAAAGGTATGGTTAAACATTTTTTCAGAAAAGTGGTGCTATCTTCCTAATAAAAAAACTTCAAAATAATGATGTATGCAAATTATGGCTAAATCACTTACTACATTATGTGAAGAACTACAAAAATAGCAGTAAAATGGGTGAGAAAAAATGGCAAAACTACCATGGAAACAATAACAAAGGTTAGCTTGTATTTGAGATTTAAAATTCACCAATGAAATATTATGGATAGAAGGTGGACATATATTCATAGTTTTTCCAAGAAAATGGTATCATAGTTCCTGAAATAGCTATCAATCAAGATACATATAAGTTTACCAGAAGCAAATGATTACCTTAAAGAACTTGATGCTGATGGTTAGTTGTTACATACTTAAAAAATGCAATCAATTAGTGTTTCGATGTTTTAGACAAATCAATAAGAGAACTAAGTAGCATTCAAATATCAAAAACCTTTCAAGAGGCATATCAAGTGAAACAATACCTACCAGTTTTCCTATAAAAGGGGGCAAAAAATCAAAGAGTGCAGATTCCCAGGGTGAAAGCTGAGAAGAAATATTCTCAACAAAACACCTTTGCCATGGAGTAGAGCATAACTCGTGAAGTGATTTTATGATTTTACTCACCAATCTCACACAATAGACAGCATCACCAAGTCATTAAGTAGTTCAAGCAAGCAAAGTAGCACACTCATTAGCAGAACATGGACTATTATTAGAACACATAATTATGTAACATAGCTAAAAGTGAAATAGGTGTAGTTACAAATATGATCATTGTTTGCTTTATTGAATTTATGTCTATACGTCAATGTATATCTGTTATATTTTTCCTTTAAGGAGGTTATGTGCAATTATATAGCATAGTTAAGAGTTAAATATGTGTAGTTAGCAAGGATAAAAAATCGGTATGTACATAATTCAACAAGCAAACATAAAAATGCAATATGAAGACAGTCAAATCAAATAAACATAACACTGTAGGACAAACCTTGACTGGAAGATAAACATAGGAACACTGGCAGCAGCAAGAGATGCAAATCCTAGCTTTCTTCCTTTAGTTATCTCATCAATATCTGATTAAAAGAAAATGCACAAAGTAGCACAAAAGAATAAATGGACAAGAGCACACGAGTACGGAACATAATAAAAGCCTTAGCCAATTCAAACAGCAGATTAGATGTATCATTACCTGTAACAACAATAAAACCAACCTCTAAAAACCAGCATGGGAATTGGGTGGAAGGGGGCAGGACTATTCAGACAATGATACTAAGAGAAAAAGATCATTTGAGTGGCTCATATTTAACCATTCTCAGGATAGCAAGTGCACCTTATATTGGAAGCACAATGAAATCTCTCTTGCTCTCTTTCTGTCTCTCTCATAGTGACGTAACTGGTTACTTGTAGCTACTACTGTTCCAAAAGGAATGCTTGTCGAGGTGCATAGACAAAACCGCATTCTTTTCGGGATGGAGGTAGTAAGGTACAAGCCATCCTAGTTACACCTCTGCTACATCACCTAGTATGGCGCACAAAAACAAATTTGTTCATGGTCCCAAAGGATCTACTTTCACAGGTGTTGGTCACTTGTTCTCAAATGCTATGAATCAAGAACAAGGCAACACAATTATTAAGGATTAAGGATCTTCATCCTCCAGAGCATTATCCCCACACGCGGATAACACTTCGTTAGACGAAAATCATGAAAGACAAACATTCATTATTTAATATATGAATGGTAATGCAAAAGGATAAAGACGAAGACTGTATCTTCATTAATTCATTTGTATTCATGTTCCATAAAATATAAATGAATACTCCACAGTATTGATATTACATTGGTACCTTCGGCTTGCTCGAAGGCGAGGATGCGAGAGAGTGATTACAATCAGCATGAACAGTACGGGGTTACTGTTCATCTGTTTATAGGCACGGGACACAGCCTGAGCAAAAGTACATTATGCCCTCAACATTTACGCATGATCGTAATACAAGCTATTAAGGACTAAGTAGTCTTGTCATCTTTCGGTCATCATCATTATTCATCATCTTCATTGCGAGCCGAAGCTATCCATCTGGTGATAGCTTCGGCGTTTACTCACCCTCTTTGGGTCTGTCTTCATTTTGTGTACCTTTGTCATAAGGGAGAAGCTTGTATCTCGGAGATGAAGTTTACTATAATAACTTATGCTGAAAACAAATGGTTAAATATGTTTTTGAGGACCTTCGGAAGGAGAAGTCCCCCAACAGTAGCCCCTCGCAGTATTGTTTTGTTTCTTTGTAACAAATTTAGACTGCGACGTGAACGAAGGCCTTTAGCCGAAGGCCCGAAAAAACACCTTCCCTTCACTAGAATAGCAAATTACACTGACCTACGGAACCCACCAAACCGTGGGGCTCTGAACATATAAATAGGAGCCTGCATTGTGAGTATTTTTCATGCTATTTCAGTTGCTTACATTGCACCTGTCATCTTAACCTTCCTTGGCTCGTTGAGTTCAATTAGATTTTAATCTTCGGCATTCTAGCAACCATCGACCAAATGGATGATGAAAAGAAGGTTGTTGATTTGGTGCTGGCCAGATTTTATGAAGCTATGGAGAAATCCAATGCGGAGAAGATTGCAAATGAGATGTTGGCTGGAATATCTGAAAACTCCAGCGACAATGAAAGTTTCGATATAGAAAGTGTAAATGAGGATGCCAAAGATCGACCTTAGAGACCAAGTCATGTTGTCTTCGAAAAATCAACTATTAAATAAGGGCAGATCAATGCAATGAGAGGGAGGTATTTTCGTGACATCTCAATCGTGAGGGCCGGAGGGGAGAATATGTTCCTCTTCCCGAAGCTGACGAAGTGGTGGTTTATAAAAGCTTCATGAAAGTCGGGCTTTGGTTTCCCCTAGACAAATTGTTGGTCGAGCTTCTAAAGACCTTTGAAATTTACCTTCATCAACTTACTCCTGAAGCCATTATTAAAGTGGGAATTTTTATATGGGCTATGAGGAGCCAAGGACTAGAACCAGATGCAAAATGCTTTTGCAACATCCATGAGTTGTCTTATGAGACGAAGGCTACTGGAAAAGAGCAGTATCACAACAACTTTGGTTGTTACAGCTTCGTGCCTCGATCTGGGAAGAGCTACCCAATTCCCACATTTCAGAAAAGATGGCCTGGCTCTTGGATGCAAGAATGGTTCTATGTGAAAAACGATTTAAGTCAAAGAGAGTATGTAAAAGGGGTCATTCAACGTCCTATATGGTCTCGCTTTGGCATTAGGAGGCCAGCCACTGCCCTTGGGGATGATATAGAGACATGCCAGGCGGCTTTCAATATGGTATGTACTTACATAGTCACAAGGGACTTGGTGCAGGAGCACATTGCTTATAGAGTGTGGCCACTTGTAGATGGGTGGGAAATGCAGAAAGAGACTGCTGCTGGCTCTAGCCAAGGTGGTTTAGTCTACCTGAAGTATACCTTCAGGTATAGGAGCTAATTTGATGAACCGAATGACGACTGGCTAGATGACATAGACATCGACTAGTGATGAATTGCTCAAAGCATATTTGAAGGCTGAAGATGACGCCATGACAACTTCCTTTGGAGCTCGAGGCAAAAAGAGGCTGAACGGGGTATTCGATGTTATTGGATTTGTATATCCAGACTATTGTTATCCTTCGCAGAAGCAAGGGAGGAAGAGAAGAACTGCTACTTCGGTGACTTCTAGCGCGTCGAGGTCAAAAAAGGTTAAAGTTTTGACATGCCGACCCAAGCGCATTGAGACGGCCGAGGTGCCGAAGCTAATTGAGAGGGTCGCTCCTATTGCAGAACCAAGCCGCTCTGTGCTAGTCAAAGCTGGTTCAGAACCGGCTGAAGAGCCAAAACTGGAGAAGGCAGCAGAGCAGCTGAAGGCCCTGAGTCCACCATGTATAAAGAAACTACCGAAGGCATCAAGGATCCCTGCAACAACTCCAAGGAAAAGGACAATGGCCAGCGTGCTAGACGCTGTTATGAAATCTGTGAAGACATCAACTCCTGCTTCTACTGAAGTGCTTAGCACAGAAGGTGAAATTTCGAAGAAATCTGACGAAGCTGACATAGCGCCAACTGTTTTTGAGGCTGGACCCTCAATGTCTGCCGAAGCAAGACCTTCAGAAATTGCACCATTGATCCTGGAAAAAGAGGGTGCCACTGAAAAATCCAAGTCTCCTGCCCCTAGAACACCGGCTGAAAAGCTGGAGTTCGTTGTGTGACATGCTTCGAGGAAGCTATTGCCGGAGGAGCAGATTGCCGAAGCAAAACAATATGCCAAGGATCTGAATTACCCCCGAGGGTCCTTGGTGTATAATGGCAATGTCGAGGATGATTTCCTTTATTGTCTACCAGACAATAAAGAGATCTCTGTCTATCGAGAAATGATGAAAAATATGGGGTACCCGAAGCTTGAACTCG
Organism: Zea luxurians; assembly: GCA_029449295.1. Lineage (NCBI taxonomy): Eukaryota > Viridiplantae > Streptophyta > Magnoliopsida > Poales > Poaceae > Zea > Zea luxurians. The sequence goes on along the minus strand of JAOPSE010000041.1, from coordinate 9,137,798 downwards.
ACCTGTCTGCAATGTCGAAGGATGATCTTACAGACAACCTTGCTTATAATAGCCTAAAGGTACATATACTTTTTCCTTGTAAAATAAACTATATTCACAGCTTTACTTGCTATCGTTATGTTCTGATATATTTTTTATTATTAGGGCTTGATTCTAAGGCTTTAAAAGCCCAAAAGGAAGCAGAAGACGAGAGCTGTCAAATAGCTCTTGGGAATCTTCGGTCAGAAGTGATTACACTAAGGAACAAAGCTATCAAGAAAGATAAGATATTGTTTTCCTTATTAGACAGGCTGAAAATTGGAGAAGCCAAACTTAGTGCACAAGCCGAAGCTCACAAGGCCAAAGTTTAAGATTTAAAGAAGAAACTTGCATAAACGAGCGAAAAATTTGAAGTTGCAATGAGGAAGCACGAGATAAGAGAAACTAAAAGATTAAGGGAACAAAAGAATGTCGAAGATCTCCACGACTCCAAAGAGAGATGCTACGAAATATCCTTCGAATGCGCCAAAACTCTAAAGAACAGTTTTGCAAAGGTGGGGGCATATTCCTCCAAGCAGAAATTCATCTGTGGTGACCTCGATGGTGTCGTCTAGTGGATCAGCGGAGAAGTCAAAGCCTTTGACAAAATATTAAGTGATCAGGGAGACTTTTGCGCGTTCGCTAGTGCTCAAGGGGTCGCGACGACCTTAGAGAAAGCCGGTTGTGAACGTGTTAAGGCTGCAGCTCAGCCGAGATTTGTTTTCTCGGCGGATGACACCAAAAATCCTTTGGCTAAAGCTTCTATGCTGGGCGGGAGATTTTACTTCGATGTGTGGATGAAGAGCGGTCATGAGATGGCTGATGAAGTGATTAGAAAAAATGAGAAAGAATCTCACGACGCTCAAGAAGAAGCTAAGCGAGTTGAAGCTGATGAGCGCGCAAGGCTTATAGGTACTTTTACTGAAGTTTAGCTTCGGGGTTCGTTTTCAGCTTCGGAATTAACCAACACATTTTTTGTTGTAGCTAAACTTTCGCCTCCACCGGAGCCATATAACCCCGAAGCTGACCCGGTCATGAAGGAAATGTTAGACATAATAAGAATCGCTAATGAAGCTGTTGATGAAGCTGTCGACAGACTGCTGAATGAAGCTGCTGAAAAAGTGCTGAAGGAAGACTAAATTTTTGTGTACTTGAAAGTGTAATGCTTGTGTGTGGCTTTCGTCTTTTGTACGAAACAAACATCAAGTTTCTGTATGTATATTAATGTAATATATTTATTTGTGATGCATGAAATCTTTGTACGTACCATTTTTGAGCTGTTGACGAAAAAACACCTTCCCTTCTTTTCATGCTTCGCGAAGAAAAAGATTCTCCTTATGTCACTGCTGATGAAGATTAACTTCGTATAGAAAGATATATTTGTCGAAAGCATGTCTTGTGCTATAGTATTCCCTTTCATAATCCGGTCAATTCTTTCGAAAGAGCAACTTTCCTTTGTTTCTCCGCATCTTTTTAGTGGTGCAAAATGATGTATGATGCAATGCTATGCAATATGATATGATGATATGATGCGGAATGTTATTTGTGCCGGAAGTAGGAAACCACATGGATACACACCCAGACTCTGCATCCCCTTGGGAACGACTTTAGAGTCTCTTCACCTTTTACTTAGGTGGTATTTTAGCTCTGCATCCCCTTAGAAACGACTTAGGAGCTAAGCTCTGCATCCCCTTAGGAACGACTTTGGAGCTTCTTCACCTTTTATTTAGGTGGTATTTAAGCTCTGCATCCCCTTAGGGATGACTTTGGAGCTTCTTCACCTTTTATTTAGGTGGTATTTTAGCTCTGCATTCCCTTAGGAACAACTTTTGAGCTTCGGAACTTACTATGCGCTCCCTTAGGAACGACTTTGAAGCTTTGGAGCTTACTCTGGTCGCTTAGGAACGACTTTGAAGCTTTGGAACTTACTCTGCGCTCGCTTAGGAACGACTTTGGAGCTTCAGAACTTACTCTTGTCACACTGGATGGTGTAACCACAGGTTTATTACATCAAGCTAAAGGTTAAACCTTCATGTATTGTCTTTTTAGAAAGAGATATAAAAACAAAAAGAGTAAAAATATAACAAATCAGAGCTCTATTTTGGCCAGAACATTGTGCCATCTTCAGTAGATATGCCTTGACTCAGGCACAGTACTGTTAATTGTGTGAGCTTCAGACTGCTACCGAAGGTCACATTGTTGTTGAGGCCGAAGATGCCCTTCTGACTGCTGATCATGACTTGGGGGAGGCGCCAGTGGTGGGGGTGGTGGTAACTATGCCCAGGAAGATTGAGAGTGACTTGCTGAAGCAGCAGAAGTCGTAGGCTGTTGATTGCCTACGTATTCCAGGATATATGGAGAGTAGCATGAAGTAGTATGTAGGACCTGCTTCGGCTGATTCTACCCTGCCTCGGCTTCAGTGATTTCCTTTTGCTTTTGGATCGTGATTTGGCATGTCCTCGTTGTATGTCCCTTGTCCTTGCCACAGAAAAGACAGAACAATGTTCTGGGCTGATTATCGTACCTTCCTCCACCAAAGCTTCTCCCTCCTCTGCCTCTTGGGGCTGGTGGTCTGTAAAAAGTCTGCTGCATGCCCGAAGACTATGAACTATGCTGACTGCTCTAAGCATTATTGGCCCTATCATCGCTGGCATTGGGATTGTGGATTGTCCTAACATGCCTGGGATGGAGTCTTCCTCTGAAGCCCCTAGTCATGTTAGAATACATATATGCTTCCTCCCTTCTTTGGCGAAAATCATTATTAGCTCGGATGTATTCATCCATCTTCTGAAGAAGCTTCTCCAAGGTCTGTGGTGGCTTCCTTGCAAAATATTGAGTTATGGGTCCTGGTCAAAGCCCCTTGATCATGGCCTCAATGACAATTTCATTGGGCACTATAGGCGCTTGAGCTCTCAAGTGCAAGAACCTTTGGACGTACGCCTGCAGGTACTCCTTATGGTACCGTGTGCATTGGAACAGGGCCTGAGCAGTGACTGGCTTTGTCTGAAAGCCCTTGAAGCTGGTGACTAGCATGTCCTTCAGCTTCTGCCACGATGTAATTGTCCCTGGCCGAAGAGAGGAATATAATGTCTGAGCCACACTTCTAACTGCCATGACGAAGGACTTCGCCATGACAGCAGTGTTGCCACCATACGAGGATATTGTCGCCTCGTAGCTCATCAAGAACTGCTTTGGATCCGAATGCCCATCATACATGGGTAACTGAGGTGGCTTGTAGGATGGTGGCCATGGGGTAGCCCGCAATTCTGCTGCCAGAGGAGAAGCATCATCGAAAGAAAAGTTACCATCGTGAAAATCGTTGTACCATTCATCTTCGTTGATTGGGCTTTCTTATCGAAGCTCCCTGTGTTGGGGCCTTCAGTCTTGGTTGTCTTGAGTGAGGTGATGCATCTCCTCACCTGCTTCGTCAATCTTCTTCTGAAGATCGGCCAGCTGAAGCATTTTTTCCTTCTTCCTCTGTAATTGATGGTGAATTGCTTCTAAGTCCCTGATCTCCTGGTCATGCTCCTCCGCATGAAGTGTAGGTCTAGTAGCCTTTCTCTTCTGGCTCCCGGCTTCTCTCAAGGAGAGCGTGTCCTGATTTGTGTCCAGTGGCTGCAAAGCAGCCCCTGGTGCTGTTGTCTTCTTCGGTGGCATGACGAAGGTGGATGCTTGCCGAAGGTGGTCGTTCGAGTTCACCGAAGGTGGGCGCCAATGTTGGTTACTTGTTCTCAAATGCTATGAATCAAGAACAAGGCAACATAATTGTTAAGGATTAAGGATCTTCGTCCTCAGAAGTTCATTATCCCCACACGGGGATAACACTTCGTTAGACGAAGATCATGAAAGACAAACATTCATTATTTAATATATGAATGGTAATACGAAAGGATAAAGATGAAGATTGGATCTTCATTAATTCATTTGTATTCATGTTCCATAAAATATAAATGAATACTCCACAGTATTGATATTACATTGGTACCTTCGGCTTGCTCGAAGGCGAGGATGCGAGAGAGTGATTACAATCAGCATGAACAGTATGGGGTTACTGTTCATCTATTTATAGGAACGGGACGAAGCCCGAGCAAAAGTACATTTATGCCCTCAACATTTACGCATGATCGTAATACAAGCTATTAAGGATTAAGTAATCTTTTCCTCTTTCCGTCATCATCATTATTCATCATCTTTATTGCGAGCCGAAACTGTCCATCTGGTGATAGCTTCGACGTTTTCTCATCCTCTTTGGGTCTGTCTTCATTTTGTGTACCTTCGTCATAAGGGAGAAGCTTGTATCTCGGAGACGAACTTTCCTATAATAACTTATGCTAAAAACAAATGGTTAATTATATTTTTGAGGACCTTCGGAAGGAGAAGGCCCCCAACAACAAGCTCCACGGCATCATTTTCTATGTTTCATAGGGCAAGACAAACATGGCTCAAGCTTAAATACTGTCATTGTGTGAATTCTACATATTATCATTTTCTATGTTTAGTAGCCCAAAACATAAACAACTCGAGCTTGATTGTAATTGTTTCTCCAATGCCAGTTAAGGGTTCCCATCTTGATAGTTACAAATTTCTAGCAGTGACTGTATCCACAACCCAATCACTAATTAGTAATACACTCTATTGGCTTGCAAACTAATTACACTATATGAGCTTGCAACCCAATCCCATTCTAATTTTTTGAACATTTTATAAAATCTGTAATTTCTTACAATACAACTCTATATCTTCATTGTTTGTTATTTGTTAGTCAATACAACACTGGCACAATATATTGTAAAATACATAGTACTGCTACTGACTCACCACTCGCGAAGGAAGTGGTCGTCCTGCCGCCATGGGCATGACATCCCCATCGAGGTTTGGTGGCACGGGAGAGTCCCGGCTCGAAGGAGAACTCCACGGCACACAACGCCATTGCACGGAGGCGATGCTTGGGATCGAAGGCTGGCTCCTCAGTTTTGCCACCTGTTTGCTCCAAGGTGGCCACAATTTCACCACCTATTTGCTCCAAGGTGGTCTCAGTTTCACCACCTGTTTGCTCCAAGGTGGCGACAGAATCAACAAGAGTGGTATAGTCTGCATTCATCCAAATTGTAGTCCATGGCTGCAGAAATACCACAGAGATTAGGAGTACAAGAGAAATAGCATAAGAGTTGGTAAACATGCCGGATCTTTTTTGCTAGGAAAATATGCTTCTACAAAATGGAAGAGAACTAAGCAATTTGAATGAAAGCTACGGAGTTCATTAAAGCCCGTTTTCATGACAAATACACCTTTTTGTTTTTATTATAGGTGAATGACACTGGCACCTAAAAAGACTGATAAAATTCAAAGCATGAATTACATGAGATCTAACATTTAGCTTAGCTTCAAACTCATATAATCAATGTTAGCTTCACAAAGCACCTAGGTTGAACCCAAAAGATCAAATATTTAAAGCCCTTAATTTGGCTAAAGCAGTGTTTTGCAAAGAGAGTATTTGGTGGAAGCAGCATCCAATACCATGATCAAACAACATATTTGCAATATCTGTTTATAGCAAAAGCACAGAAGCTTGGATAGGTATTAAGGCACTCATGTCAACAATAGTTGAAAATCTCAGTCTAAAAAACCACCAAATCATCATAGCTATTCTTTTAGGCTTTGAGATCTAGTTGCATAATATTATATATTTAGATATAACACAGACAAATAGAGCAAACCAATGACACATGACAGTTCTGAATACTCCAACTGCAGCACAGATAAAAAACACAGATCACACTTGTCCAACAGCACCTCCTAAAGATCTTCCCAAGATAACTATCCTTGTTGTGTCAATGTCCTTCTTCTAAGCTAGGTAATCAAGTGCAGCCTATTAAACAGGATATCTTTAAGAATTTGAAACAGGAGAAATCCGTGAAGTAAAACATGAAGGAACTAACAGACCTATGCATCATATGTGATTCCTTTCTGAGAAGGATAACCATCACTCTCACCATACCTACAAAGAAAATCAGCATGTTTAAGAAATATTCTGTATGTCTTTGGGAACATTGTCTTTAGCTTCATTCCCATTGGACTTCAATAAGTCCATAAAAAACGAGTCCTTTGTTTATCCACATTCTGATACATGTAGTTATTGGGCTGAATTTTGCCGATTTCATAGCACATAACAGAATTGTGTCAATTTAATAATAGATTTAGTGTGACAACAGAGATTACTTAACACCCCTTGGTTCATGAAAAAATGGTTATACTTTTAGAATGTGATGACTAATAACAGATTACCGAACATACTTTATCAATAAAGAAACAAGAGCAAATGACGTAACTATTTGAAAACATGATCCTTGCGAAACTTACCTAGAAAAGAAAATGCAGGAAGTGATCATTAGATAGTGGTTTAGATGACTTAATTATTTGATGCAGATAAGTGTCCATGAGCTCATAAACCAAGTAAACGTCCTTGAAGCTCCTTCTATGCGCATCATGCTGAGTCGAGTACAACGGCGGATCGGTCTGGCTGAGAACCAAACACACGCAAAGCAGAGGAGGCAGGAAGGGGAACCCCAACACAGCTGGTAGTGGTAGGTACCTCGGGAGCAAGAGCAGAGGGCGCGGCCGTCTGCTGCCTGCTTATGTTGTCAGTCTCATCGGGCTGGGAGGGGGAGGGGCATGAGCTGCGGCTAGGATTTAAACCGTGGGAGCGTGGAGTGGAGCGGCACCCACGGTCACGCGCGGCGTGACATCCACCGGTCACCGCCGCCACAGATCTGACGCCATGTGTCGAGCGGAGCGGGCACATCGGAGGGGTGGGCAGGCTCCTTCCCTACCACGGGAATGGCGGATCGGAGTCCGCAAGAGCTTCACCCATAGTCACTCGTGGCGTGGCATCCACTGCCTGCTGCCACCATTGCAGATCTACGTCGTGCGTCGAGCGACGCGGGGGGGGCAAGGATTGTGGGGAGGGTCTTGTGGTGCCACCGCTCGGCGGATGCGTGGGCGGGTAGATGGCATTGAGGGAGGGATGCACTGGGGTGGATGGCGGGGAGGGCATCTGCCACAATCTACCAATGCTGGGATACACGAGGGCTTCCATCTATGCCTAGGCCGAGCGATTTGGGGTGAGGATGGCGTGGAGGCGGAGCGTGGGGTTTGTGGCAGAGGGACGACGATGGAAGACGGGGGCATGGTGAAGGCTGTGGACGCCCACAGTACAGACATATAGATTAGTAGAGATATGCCTTGAATCACCTCTAAATAGGACGATGTTTTCTTCATTCCAATTATCTTTGTCAAAACGAGGCTTTTGTACATAACAACCATAAATAATTTTTACACAAGTTAGAAAAAATTACAACACATTTTACATAAGACATGTTTAACAGAAAACAAATATAGTTAAGCATTATAACAATCATAACATGCCATATAATTTATCAATCATATTATATAGCTAACAGAGAATGGGCAATACATAATAAAATAATTAGCCTTTTGAATCATAACTAGTTTACCATTAGGTAGCAAATGATTTATCAATCATAACATATAGCTAATAGAGAATGGTTAACACACAATAAAAAATTTGCCTTTCAATCATAAATACTTTACCATTAACAGAACAAAACAAATAGCATTAACAGAAAACACACAAGAATTCATAAAAACCAGAGAATGAATAACAATACAAAAAAATATGTAGCTAACAATTCATGCATACAATATAATAGTTCATACAAAATTTAGGTCACGTAAAATTTTATTACCACAAGAGATCGACAACATGGTCAATGGTTGGATTAACACAAGATTGATTACCACGTGTACCTCTGGTCTTCCCCCGACCTCCATGACATCCTCTAGATCCAACTCTACCACAAACAACTTGAGAGGCTAGGCACCTTTGGATCTCATGGTTGCATCATTGGCTCGGGGAGATTGAAATGGTGTTCGCACCATTCTAATTCCATGACCTAGGGGAGGCAACCCTGGGTCGGTTGCAACACCACCTGCATGGAGAACTTCTTGGTACAAGGAAAAATGGTGGAAATCATTACCCTAGGAGTTGAGATGCAGATCATCTATGTGAATTTGGGGGTCTGTGACATTGATGGACGACGACCGAGACAATAGCGACTGGGAGAAGACGATAAACCTTGGGAGCTTCATGGCCAAAGAGGTTCTTGGCCACGAAGGAAGAACTGACTTGGGAAAATAAGTCGTGGAAGTTGTGGTGGTTGTCCATCTTGCGGTGGCACACGATAGAGAAGAGGGGGTGGCACAACGTGGATCTGGACACGGGGAAGAAGGGGCAACATGATAGGAAAAGAACATGTGGTGTGGGGATGAAGAATTGAGGGTGGCAGAGGAATTGTGAAAAAACTAAGATGGGGAGAGCGAGGAAGGAGAGGAACACCATCACAGGGAGTATGTGATGCGGTTGGTGAAGAAACGGCGGCGAATGAAAGATGGTGAGTGCGGGGAGTACGGGGAACGTCGGCATGACATGGATTGGCTATGCAGGCTGAAGGACCAACCGAGAAGATGAAGAACGTGGGGAAGAAGGGGAACACGAGGAAGAAGGTCACCACGCGTGGGGAAGATGGCCGGTGTGAGGCGAAAGAACACCACGGGGCTGAGGTGAGGGCGTGAGGGATGAGGAACTAGGAAGTCGCCAAGGTAGGAGGCGCAACGTGGCGTGGATCTAGAGGCGACTGGAAGTTTCGAGATGGAGAGCGAACGCGATGTGAGGGAAAGGAGATGAAAAAATCTCCTTTAGTCCCTTTTAGTCAACGTATTTAATAATTTAGGGACTAAAATAGACTAAAAATTAGTCGTTGGAACCAAATAGACCCCTAGTCACCAAAAGTTCTCTCTACAAAATGAACGGAAAAGATTGAAAAGCATGTATGGTATGTTACAACAAACAAACACAAATTCATAATGGTTGTCAGCTAATAACGTAGCTGGCGGTGTGCAGTACCCAAAAACGTGTTTTCCTAGTGCCCAGGACAAAATTTGACTTGCAATTACTTAGTTGAAAATGCCATGAGTTTGGAGTTAGAATTAGAAATCCAATATCTCTTTTGCGGTGGTGGGAACTTTGGTGTGGAGGAGAATGATAGTTTGTAACATCTTTAGGACTCTTTCTAAAGGTCATTCTCTAAATCATCATTCAGAGCGTGATCTATATAAATTATTTTTATATCTTTTCACTCTCTATCGATTTTTCTTGCGTCTTGTATACATCCTAGAGAGTCATTTAGTTTTCTATCAAAAAACTAAATTCGAAGATGGTTATATTTGGATAGCCTAATAAAAAGTATTGAAGCCTATTTGTTGGTGTTTCGTACCTTGCTCCGACAAGTAAATTTATTGCACACGTTCCAGGCTCCATAGGGTGCGCGGGGGGTGCAAGGTTTATACCGGTTCAAGCTTGCGCTACCGGCTGCATTGATGATCAAACTCGAAGTAGGGGTTACAAATGGTCCAGAGAGGGAGGAGAGGCTCCCAAGTCTCTATATTGGAGTGGAAGTGGAGATGTAACACCCCTGGTGTTACTGCTACTAAAATTTGAGCATAACATCATAATCATTGGCATTGCATATGTTTGACACACCTAGATTGCATTCACTAGGTAAAAATTTCAAACAAATTGTATTGTTTTGGTGTTTTGCAAATAGAACCCTGGAATAGGGGACTTAACCCTAAATAGGGACCATGAGGGTAAAACATGACCCAAATTGAGAAAATCCTAAGGATTAGGTAAAACAATCATAAAATGTTATCAAAGATGGGTTTACATTACATTCATATCCCTGAGATACCAGAAACCCTAATTGGAACTCTGGAAAACCCTAAATCCAAACCCTAGGGGCCTATGTGCAAAAACATTGCACATTTGGACTAAAGTGTGAAAACTACTATGTTAAAGCATATTAAGTCACATGGTTCACATTTATGAAGATTTACAAGCTAAACCCTAGGTTTTGGACTAATTTGCAAAAAGACCCCAAATTGTGATTTCACTCTAAGTCTGAAAATCAGTGTTATAAGCTCAACCTTGGAGCTTATTAACTCTCAAATTAGTAAGAATTTGCCCTAGGTCACCACATCAAACTTGTAGACCAAACAAAGGAGAACAACTTTGCTTAAGGGTGTAAGCATAGTTGTTGAGAAGATATTGGAGATAATCATGTCTAAAGTCTGGCTGTCAGATTGATAAAGTCTGAATTTCAGACTGACAGAGCAATCGCAGAGACTTTGGGCATGAATATTGGCATGATCAAGCCAGAGTTTGCTTAGGATTGCTATGACAATATTGTAGCTGATATGTAGCTCCACAACTTTGCTGCAGAGATTTGGACATGTTGCTATGAAAATTTGAGAGAAAATTTAGCCCAAACATTGGCTGTCAGGTTCATCTGACTGAAAATCGCCATGGTACAGTGCTTTGTGAGGATCAGGACGCCAGGGCAGGGAGCCCTCACCGCCGACGACCGATCCTTCACCGCGATCCGCGTCACCGGCGACTGGATTCGTGCACAGGGCTAGTAGATAACGCTTTTGGTAGAAAGATCATCACCCTGTGCGCTGGACGCCACTCCGGTGACTCACCGTCGTACCCCCTTTGCTTTGCGGCTTTGGCAGATAGGTTCACCGGCGATGGCCGACTGCTGGTCTTGTGCCACGTCGCGTCGCTGTGACTCTCTATAGCCGTCAAATCGTCGCCGGTGAAGTCGCCACGACGGTAGACACGAATCCACTGAGCCAAGGTTCTTCTCTATCTTCGGCCGCCCGCACTGCCCGACCAAATTGCGCGCCACCGCCTAAGACTCCTATAAATTGATGGCCGGGGCTGTTGCGCCATATAATCCCGAAGCCATAGCACCCGCTCCCACCCTTAATCATTCACCTGAGCTCTTGAATTTCAAACTTCCCCCAAACTGGTCTCCGCCACCGCAAAGAGCACCTCGCCGCGGCCAGCGCGATCCAGGTCAGTCCATGTCTTCTGCTTCCCCGTTTAAGTATTCTCATGTGTCTACGATGCTCGCCGACCCACAAAATTGAGCTAGACCGCCGCCAATCACCGAGAACGCATGATTCTTTGGTTCATCCGCGCGGTTACCGTGGCCAGAGCGAATCAGGTCACCATTTCTGAAAATAAGTTAGGGGAAACACTCGGGGAAGGTTCAATTCGGTGATAGCCACTCGGGAGCACCGGCCATTGCATAAATCCACCGGCACAACCTCACCGGAGTTCATCCTCCGCGCTGTCGTAGTCGTGGACCTCGTGCGGTGAAGGATTAGAACGTGGGGGTCTTTTCTGTAAACCGTCAGTGACTCAAGACAATAGTAACCGAACCCAACTCCAGTTAGCCAAAACCCTGAGGGCCTTTCTGTGAAGTCTCCACCGCGGGCATGGGCGCACCCCGGTTTCATGTGCTGTTGGGCCGCCTAATTTGAATTCGGCCCAGAACTGTTGCAAGTTTTTCTTTTTCTTCCAGAGCCAAATAAATTCTAGAAAATTGTAGAAAAATCCTAAAAATGTCAAACCAATTTTCCTAGATTCCTTATTTTTCATAGTATTTAATAAAAATAGTTCCATGATTTTTAGATCAAATAGGAAATTTTGGAGTATTTAAAATAGATTAAAATATTGATTCTGGATTTTTTAGAAAATAGTTAATAATTCCAAAAATACCCAAACTTTTTATATGAACTTTAAACATTATTTAGAAGCCTCGGGTAGAGTTTGGTTTGATTTGGACCTTGTTTGAGAATTAAAACCCAAAACCCCCACCCCTGCTCTTTGAACTTAACTGTTGACTCCGGAAACCCTAGTTCTCCGGGGAACCGTGAAGGAAAATTGTATTCAAGAACTTGAGATTATAAATTCTTATTATCCTTGCACTTTCATGAGCATTTCATGACATACATTCTTATATACATATATATGGTTATCCCTAGAAAACGAAGAAGAAGTCGAAGTAACAAGAAGAGAAGACACCACCACCTTCGGAACCTCAGGCAGGAAGTTGTTTCTACTTTGATATCTGCGGGTCCGAGCCTAACTCACCTATCAACGAAGGCAAGCCCCGGTGCATTTGTCACCTTCCTTGATGTTTTTAAAATCTTTCTCACTTGATTAATGCATTAGGTGATAGGAGTTGAATGCTTAAACAATTCCTGCATTACCTTCCTTGAACTTGATTATCTTCCTTGAAACCCTGTTTTCACAAAAGGTTTTTACTATGCTTAGTATTGCTCTAGCAAAACAAAAGGTTTTGTTTTACAAAAGATGATTGGCAAAGTAGGAGGGATGTTTTTGAAAATAAAACTTGATGGTGGATCCATCATGGCCGTGATGGGTTCAACATCCGGAAAAGATGTACCTCTGCCAGGTACCAAACTTTGGGTTGAAATGATTAAACTGAGACCGGGCAGGTGACTTGCACGAGAAAGAGAGTCTCGGTGTAGTGTCTCCGTCTGAGTCGATTAAGGACCGTCTCGATGTAGGCTTGCTGACCGAGGACCCTTTAACTAGTCACATGCCTCGTCATGGGTAAGCCTTGCCTCAGGCAGACTAAGGCCAGAATAAGATAACACGGAATGGGCGTGGAGCGGTGGCGAGAGTAGCATGTACCCTCCATGGCAAGAGGCTGGACGGTGGTGTATCTGTGCTCTCGGTTCGCGTGAACCTGATCTGGTCTTAAGAACCCCGGTGGCGGGTTGACATATGCAAGGGTTAAGTGCTACATATGTCGTGTGATCGGAGATCCTCAGCTGAGTATAATCGATTCGGATCGTCGTACCTTCGCAGTTATGAAGACTTGGTCACTGCCCTATACGTAGAACTCCAGTAAAGATGAAGGAAAGGTTTGTTAAGAAATTGGCTAGTGCAGGTTAAGTGATTGAACTAGGTTAGAAAGAACTCCAGATGCAGGTAATTTTACCTAACTTGACAATAAAATTGGATTTTTAAGGATCCACTTTTAGTAAGCATTTATGCAAAACAGAGTCTTTGATCATTGAGAAACCTTACCTTGACTCCCTTATAACTAGCATACCCTTGAGAGTGTTTTCTTTAGTCGGGTAAGACTTGCTGAGTAATTCCATACTCAAGATTTTATTCCCTATTATTTTTAGGTGAGGAAGCAACAAACTTTTGTTGTTTTTGTACCAAGGTGGTGTCAAGTGAAGAAAAGCAAGAATGAAGCTGCGGGAGGACCTAGTCCTCCATAAAAACTTTTATGTAAGAACTTATCGGGAGGAGTTTTTACCTCCCTTGGTACTGTAATAATAAGTACTCTGCACTCATGTTTATATGCTGGTCTGTAATAACCAACTTTATCTTACTTTCAAATAAATGTAAGTTTATGTAATCGCTTCCGCATTTCTATATCTCCGATGTTCTGTAATGTCTGCGTGACGGGTGAAACGCTCTTGGGAAAGGTAAGAAAAGCAGATACCGAACTTGTCAAGTGATTCAGGGGCACCTACAGGGTTGTCTGAGGTCCGTTGGACAAGGACAACTGTAGGTGGGCCTAATGACTTGGGAGGTTCCGTCACAGCTGGTATCGAAGCGAAGCCCTTCTCTGCAGATATTATGAGGTATCTTCAAAAGGATTTTCTAAAGACTTATCTAGAAAAATTTCTTCCATTCTTACCCACTGTATCTGAAGAATCTATATGAAAGACCAGATAGGAAGAGTGCAATGTATAGAAGGTGTGAATCAACTAAGGTTGGTTCTGTAATTATACATGCATCATGCTAAGAACTATGTTGATAAATTTTTTTCCCTTAGAAAAATGCCGCCGCGCACAAGGAAAACTGCGTGCAAGTCAACTGGCCCAATTGGTGTGCCACATCATCAACTTGCTCCCAGACACGAGGATAGTAGTAGTGGGAGTAATGATCTGATCAGGGATCTTGAAGCGCAAGTGAATCAGCTTCAAACGGAACTTCAACGCAGGACTAACATATGGGTCGCGGATGGCGACAGAATAAATGAATTGAGAAGCCACATCCGCCGCCTGCAAGATCAGCTCGCTGATCAAGATTTAGCGCTCGACTGGGCGGTTCAGTCTCGTTCGCTTGCCTGGGCTAAGGAGGCAAAAGCTCGAGCCCGAGTCGAAGAACTTAGCTCAGCTATTGATAACCTGCAGGCTTACTGTAATACTCTACATGAAGAAGTTCATGTACTGTATTCACAACTACACCCCCAAGTACCTGCGAATCCTGTCAGGACAGAAGCCGGACCTTCTCATGAAGCGGGAGAAGCTTTTGGTGGCGAATTGGACCTTTTCAGGCCCCCTCCCTCCATGAAGTTGGTCGACGAATGGTCTCCTACGCACGACAGTGAAGCTACCAAGAGTGATAGGAAGTAGGAATAGTATAGTTGTAGAAATGGTAGTGTATTGTATAATGGGTACTGTACTCCTGTTGTAAAAATTCGAGTCTGTAACAATACTCTTTTTAGTAATGTAAAATGGATGGTTTTTCTTTGGCATATTATATTGGTTTCCAAATGTTTGTTGCCACAGATGCCTTTCCGGACTCGTGCTCAGGATGGTGCCAGTACCTCCCGTGGGAGGGAGGCAACACCGAACCCACCTCCAGTCCCTCCCACACTTGCCGAGGCTGTCACCGCCTTGGTAAATGCGACAGTGGAGAATACCTGTTTCATACGGGAGATGGCGGGTCAACAATTCCAACAACAAAGCGGGCGGGACTATCCGCAATGGCCCCGTGAGACATCTTACTTGGACTTCTCCAAAACGCGTCCACCATTGTTCGTCAAGGCAGAAGACCCTTTAGAGGCGGACGAATGGATCCGCGTCATCGAGCAGAAGTTTGGACTTCTTCGGTGTTCTGAAACCCAAAAGCCCCTATTTGCAGCCCAGCAATTGCGTGGCCCTGCCAGCACTTGGTGGGGGAACTTTGTGGCCGTTCAACCGGCCAATCATCAGATAACGTGGGAAGAATTCAAGCTAGCCTTTCGTGAACATTACATACCGGAAGGTGTACTTTGCATGAAACAAGAAGAATTCATGAAGCTGAAGCAAGGAGGGGATACTGTTAATCAGTATCTCAATAAATTTAATCATTTGTCTCAGTATGCAATCGACCAAGTTAACACCGATCAGAAGAAGAAGAATTGTTTCATGCGAGGACTAAATGATAGGATGCAAAGGAAAATGGCTACTTGCATCGACCTCACCTACGGAAGGGCTGTCAGCACAGCGCTGGCAGTTGAATCTAAATATGCAAGTTCTGGCAAGTCCAAGGGGAATGGAGGTAACAGGCCTACACAGGGCCCCGAGAAAAGGCAACGGTTTGTTATCCGGCCTTTTAATCAGGGTCGTTCTTCATCACGTCCACCCTCCTTCCCATTCAAACAGCCAGTATTCATTCATCCCAATGCTGCCCCCACTGCAACAAGTCAGCCGGGTGCCCCTGGCACTTGATTCCCTGCCCTTCCCCAGTTCATCAACAGGATGTTTCAATTGCGGAAAATCTGGGCACTTTATCAAGGATTGCCCTTATCCGAAGCAGAACAAGTCAAACAATCCACAAGGATCTGGGAATTCATCTCAAGCCAAGGGAAATACTATGGGCAAAAATACAAAGAAGACGGGACACATATATTATATGCAAGTGGCCACCACACCGGACGGTGAACCGGTAATGATGGGTATGTTTCTTGTGGCCAATCATCCCACAATTATTCTCTTTGATTCTGGTGCTTCGTATACATTCATCAGCAAGAAATTTGGGGAACAACATTGCATTTCATACCATGAATCAAAAGAGAGGTTTAAAATTCAGTCACCTGGGGGACAAATTTTTACTAGGGAAGTGGCTTTCCAAGTGCCCGTAACTTTGGTCGGACGGGACTTTCCTACTAATATGATTGTTCTAAAAGGTCAAGACATAGATGTGATTTTGGGCTAGAATTGGTTGGCCCGACATAAAGCAACCCTCAACACTGAGCAAAGAACCATCAGGTTGAGTCATAATCAAGAGGAAATTCTTTTGTCTATCCCCATTCCGACCAAAACTACTGGTAGAGTTTATGAAGCAATTATACCGGAGATTAAGGATATTCCGATAGTATGCGAGTTCCCAGATGTCTTTCCAGAAGATTTGCCTGGATTGCCACCCGAGAGAGATGTAGAGTTTGTAATTGAATTGAAGCCCGGTACAGCTCCCATTTCTAGAAGATCGCACCGAATGCCTCCAAATGAGCTGGCAGAACTGAAGATTCAGTTACAAGATCTACTAACGAAAGGATTCAACCGGCCAAGCTCGTCACCCTGGGGTTGTTCGGCCATATTCGTCAAAAAGAAGGATCAAACTTTACGGATGTGCGTGGATTATCGACCCCTGAATGAGGTCACTATCAAGAACAAGTACCCTCTTCCACGGATTGACATTCTATTTGATCAACTGACTGGAGCGAGGGTATTCTCCAAGATTGATCTCAGATCGGGCTATCATCAGATCTGTATTCGGCCCGAGGATATACCAAAGACCGTATTCACTACGCGGTACAGATTATTTGAATATCTGGTAATGTCTTTCAGACTGACGAATGCTCCTGCCCACTTCACTTATCTGATGAACTCGGTATTCATGCCCGAGTTGGACAAATTTGTGGTGGTCTTCATAGATGATATTTTGATATATTCAAAGAATGAAGAGGAGCATGCTCAACATTTACGAGTCGTATTAACGTGCTTAAGGGAACATCAATTATATGCCAAGTTCAGTAAATGTGCATTTTGGCTGGAGGAAATTCAATTTCTGGGACATGTTCTATCTGCCAGGGGGATTGCGGTAGATCCCAGCAAAGTCAAGGACATTTTGGAGTGGAAACCTCCCACCACTGTTCATTAAGTCCGAAGTTTCCTTGGACTGGCTGGTTATTACCGCCGATTTATACCAGATTTCTCCAAGCTTGTGAAACCAATCACAAGTCTATTGAAGAATGAGACTAAATTCAATTGGTCTTCAAAGTGTAATGAAGCTTTCGAGAAATTGAAGACATTATTAACCACTGCTCCGGTATTGGCTCAACCGGATATCAATAAGCCCTTTGATGTGTATTGTGACGCATCAGGCAGTGGTCTCGGCTGCGTATTAATGCAAGAAGGCCGAGTAATTGTGTATGCTTCAAGGCAGTTGCACCGGCATGAGGAGCATTATCCCACTCATGATCTGGAGCTAGCTGCAGTGGTTCATGCTCTGGAGATATGGCGTCATTATCTACTGGGAAATGTCTGTCATATTTATACAGACCACAAAAGTTTGAAATATATCTTTACCCAGTCTGAACTCAACATGAGACAAAGGAGATGGCTTGAGCTTATTAAAGATTATGAACTGGAGATCCATTATCACCCAGGCAAGGCTAATGTAGTGGCAGATGCACTCAGCCGCAAGGCCTCCTGCCATTGTCTAACTATGGGGACTTCTGACAATACGTGGTGCCAGGAGATGGAGAATCTAAACCTAGGTATGATTCAACATGGGACTTCAAATCACATGAAGCTTGAATCAGTCATCTTGCAAAGGATAATTGACACACAGAAAAATGATGAGGGTATGAAACATATACGCGAAAAGATAAGGGCTGGAAAAGCCAATTGCTTCAAAGAAGACGATCAAGGCATTGTATGGTTCAATAACCGCATAGTTGTTCCAAAGAATGAAGAGCTCCGCCAGCAAATTCTGGATGAAGCACATCTTAGTCGCTATTTTATTCATCCTGGAAGCACTAAGATGTATCAAGATCTGAAACAACATTATTGGTGGACGAAGATGAAAATTGAAATTGCACGCTATGTGGCTAGATGTGACACTTGTAAACGTGTCAAGGCCATACACTTGAAAGCTGCCGGTCCATTATAGTCGCTACCAATACCCACATGGAAATGGGAAGACATAAGTATGGACTTTATTGTGGGATTGCCCATGACTGCAAAAGGGTATGATTCTATCTGGGTTATCGTTGATTGACTCACAAAGATCGCCCACTTCCTACCCGTCAGGGCAAAATACACAGTGGCCACTTATGCAGCATTATACATTGCCCGTATTCTCAGCTTGCATGGTATTTGAAAGGGAAATGTGCCCTTGGGCCATTTCTAAGTATTTTGGTGATTTAGTGTCCAACACAAGTGCCTAATTGTAAAAAGGTAGACAAAGTACAAATCAAGGATAAAGGTATGTTTCTCAGACTTAGTACATTGTTTTATGGACTAATGTATTGTGTCTAAGTGCTGGAAATAGAAAAAATCGAGTTGGAGAAGAGATGGCTCGAGCAGCCAAAGTCTGCTCAGTCTGGGTGCACCGGACTGTCCGGTGGTGCACCGGAAAGTGTTCGGTGCGCCAGGCTGGCTCGAGGGAAAAGGCTGCTCTCGGGACTTCGACGGCGGTGTACGGCTATAATTCACCGGACTGTCCGGTGGTGCACCGGACTGTCCGGTGGGCCATTCACAGGCGAACTCGTCGCTCTCGGGAATTCATCGTCGACGTACAGCTATAATTCACCGGACTGTCCGGTGTGCACCGGACTGTTCGGTGAGCCAACGGTCGGCAGGGCCAACGGTCGGCCGCGCGATCTGCGCGGGACACGTGGCCGAGCCAACGGCTAGAAGGGGGCACCGGTCTGTCCGGTGTGCACCGGACATGTCCGGTGCGCCAACGGCTCTCTGGCTGCCAATGGTCGACTGTGCTATTTATGGAAGGAAATCGGACACCGGACAGTGTCCGGTGTGCACCGGACTGTCCGGTGCGCCAGTCGACAGAAGGCAAGATCAACCTTCCTAGATTGCTCTCAACGGCTCCTAGCTGCCTTGGGGCTATAAAAGGGACCCCTAGGCGCATGGAGGAGTACACCAAGCATCTCCTAAGCATTCCTAAGCACCAAGACATCGATTCCGCGCCTTTGATTCTTTGCGATAGCGATTAGAGCTCTAGTTGAGTGGTGAACTCATTGAGTTGTGCTGTGAGCTCTCATTGCGACTTGTGTGCGTGGTGTTGCTGTGATTTCTTGTCTTGAGTGCGTTGCTAATCCCTCCTTTGCTCCGTGTTCTTTGTGAATTTCAAGTGTAAGGGCGAGAGGCTCCAAGTTGTGGAGATTCCTTGCTAACGGGATTGAGAAAAAGTAAGCAAAACACCGTGGTATTCAAGTGGGTCTTTGGACCGCTTGAGAGGGGTTGATTGCAACTCTCGTCCGTTGGGACGCCACAACGTGGAGTAGGCAAGCGTTGGTCTTGGCCGAACCACGGGATAACCACCGTGCCATCTCTGTGATTGATTTCTTATGGTTATTGTGTTTTGTTGAGATTCCTCTCTAGCCACTTGGCAATTATTGTGCTAACGATTAACCAAGTTTTGTGGCTTAAGTTTTAAGTTTCACAGGATCACCTATTCACCCCCCCTCTAGGTGCTCTCAATTGGTATCAGAGCCGTTCTCTTCACAAAGGGACTAACCGCCCGAAGAGATGGATCCTAAGGGGAAGGGAATCGTGATCAACGACAAAGAGAAGGAATCCTTCGTCAACGAGCCGAAGGATGTCAAGCCTACCGACTCCGGCTCGGGCCATAGACGGAAGGATGGGAAGAAGAAGAAGACAAGGCGCATCAAGGAAATTGTCTACTACGACGACAGCGATGAGTCTACTTCTTCCCAAAAGGACGACGACCACAACGACTACGAGAGAAGGAAACCGGTTAATTCGAACTTTTCTTTTGACTACTCTCGTATTCCGCAAAGTTCAAATTCACATTTGCTCTCCATTCCTCTCGGCAAGCCTCCACACTTTGATGGGGAGGACTACGGATTTTGGAGCCACAAAATGTGTAGTCACCTATTCTCTCTCCATCCTAGTATATGGGAGATTGTAGAGAGTGGTATGCACTTTGATAGTTCAGATAGTCCCATGTTCATTAATGAACAAATTCATAAGAATGCACAAGCTACTACTGTTCTTCTAGCTTCATTGTGCAGGGATGAATACCACAAAGTGAGCGGCTTGGATAACGCCAAGCAGATCTGGGACACCCTCAAGATTTCTCATGAGGGGAATGACGTCACCTTGCTCACCAAGATGGAGTTGGTGGAGGGCAAGCTTGGACGGTTCGCGATGATAAGGGGCGAGGAGCCGACACGAACATACAACCGGCTCAAGACCCTTATCAACAAAATAAGGAGCTACGGAAGCACGCGATGGACGGACCACGACGTCGTCCGACTAATGCTAAGGTCCTTTACCGTTCTTGATCCTCATTTGGTGAATAATATTCGTGAGAATCCCAGGTACACCAAAATGTCGCCCGAAGAAGTCCTTGGAAAATTCGTAAGCGGGCGAATGATGATCAAGGAGGCAAGGTACGTGGACGACGCTCTAAACGGTCCAATCAATGAGCCTCAACCCGTTGCTCTCAAGGCAACAAGGAGCAAGGAGGCGTTACCCAGCAAGGTAGCACAAATTGAGGTGGCTGGACTTAATGATGAAGAGATGGCCCTCATCATCAAGAGATTCAAGACGGCGCTAAAGGGTCGCAAGGGACAGCCAAGCAAGACCAAAGCCAAGGGGAAGCGCTCATGCTTCAAATGCGGTAAGCTTGGTCATTTTATTGCTAACTGTCCTGACAATGATAATGATCAGGATCAAGGGAACAAGAGGGGGAAGAAGAAAAACTATAAGAAGGCAAAGGGCGAGGCACATCTTGGCAAGGAGTGGGATTCGGATTGCTCCTCGTCCGACTCTGACAATGAAGGACTCGCCGCCACTGCCTTCAACAAGTCATCCCTCTTCCCCAACGAGCGTCACACATGCCTTATGGCAAGGGAGAAGAAGGTAAGTACTCGAAACTCTACTTATGCTTCTTCAAGTGAGGATGAATCTAGTGATGAGGATGAAATAGATTATTCATGTCTATTTAAGGGCCTAGATAGAACCAAGGTAGATAAAATTAATGAGTTGATTGATGCCTTGAATGATAAGAATAGGCTTTTAGAAAAACAAGAGGACTTGTTGTATGAAGAACATGACAAATTTTTAGAAGCACAAAAATCTCATGCCTTAGAAGTTAAGAGAAACGAAATGCTTTCTTGTGAATTATCTTCTTGCCAAGAAACAATTTCTAGCTTAAGGAGCATTAATGATGATTTGAATGCTAAGTTAGAAATAGCTAGTAAATCAACAACTTGTGTAGAAAATGTTGTTATTTGCAATAGATGTAAAGATTTTGATATTGATGCTTGTAGTGAACACATAGCTTCTATTGCAAAATTAAATGATGAAATGGCTAGTCTTAATGCCCAACTTAAGGCTAGCAAAAGTGATTTTGATAAACTAAAATTTGCTAGGGATGCCTACACGATTGGTAGACACCCCTCCATTAAGGATGGGCTTGGCTTCAAGAGGGAAGCCAAGAACTTAACAAGCCATAAGGCTCCCATCTCTGCCAAGGAGAAAGGGAAGGCCCCTATGGCAAGTAGTACTAAAAAGAACCATGCTTTTATGTACAATGATAGAAGACAGTCTCACAGGAGTTGTAATGCTTTTGATTCACATGCCTATGATTCTTATGCTATGTATGCTTCCAGTTCTTCCTATATGCATTGTAGAGATATGCCTAGGAAAAATATTCATCATGTGCCTAGAAAGAATTTTGTTCAGACTCCTAGGAAAGTTATGAATGGTCCCTCTACAATTTATCATGCTTTGAATGCTTCCTTTGCTATTTGTAGAAAGGATAGGAAGATAGTTGCTAGGAAATTAGGGGCAAAATGCAAGGGTGATAAAACTTGCATTTGGGTCCCTAAGGAAATTGTGACTAACCTTGTAGGACCCAACAAGAGTTGGGTACCTAAGACCCAAGCCTAAATTTGCCTTGCAGGTTTATGCATCCGGAGGTTCAAGCTGGATTATCGACAACGGATGCACAAACCATATAACGGGGGAGAAGAAGATGTTCACCTCCTACGTCAAGAATAAGGATTCCCAAGATTCAATCATATTCGGTGATGGGAACCAAGGCAAGGTGAAAGGTTTAGGCAAGATTGCAATATCAAATGAGCATTCTATCTCTAATGTGTTTTTAGTTGAGAGTCTTGGATATAATTTACTATCTGTTAGTCAATTATGTAATATGGGATATAATTGTTTATTTACAAATGTAGATGTGTCTATCTTTAGAAGATGTGATGGTTCACTAGCTTTTAAGGGTGTACTAGACAGCAAACTTTACTTAGTTGATTTTGCAAAAGAAGAGGCCGGTCTAGATGCATGCTTAATGGCTAAGACTTGCATGGGCTGGTTGTGGCATCGCCGCTTAGCACATGTGGGGATGAAGAACCTCCACAAGCTTCTAAAGGGAGAACACGTGATAGGTCTAACCAATGTTCATTTCGAAAAAGATAGACCTTGTGCAGCTTGTCAAGCAGGTAAACAAGTGGGAGGAGCACATCACAGCAAGAATGTGATGACCACGTCAAGACCTCTGGAGCTGCTGCATATGGACCTCTTCGGACCCGTCGCCTATCTGAGCATAGGAGGAAGTAAGTATGGTCTAGTTATTGTTGATGACTTTTCCCGCTTCACTTGGGTGTTCTTTTTGTAGGATAAGTCTGAAGCCCAAGGGACCCTCAAGCGCTTCCTAAGGAGAGCTCAAAATGAGTTTGAGCTCAAGGTGAAGAAGATAAGGAGCAACAACGGGTCCGAATTCAAGAATCTTCAAGTGGAGGAGTTCCTTGAGGAGGAGGGGATCAAGCACGAGTTCTCCGCTCCCTACACACCTCAGCAAAATGGTGTGGTAGAGAGGAAGAACAGGACGCTCATCGATATGGCAAGGACTATGCTTGGAGAGTTCAAGACCCCCGAGCGCTTTTGGTCGGAAGCCGTGAACACGGCTTGCCACGCCATCAACCGGGTCTACCTTCACCGCCTCCTCAAGAAGACTTCATATGAGCTGCTAACTGGTAACAAACCCAATGTATCGTACTTTCGTGTATTTGGGAGTAAATGCTACATTCTAGTGAAGAAGGGTAGGAATTCCAAATTTGCTCCCAAGGCTGTAGAAGGGTTTTTATTAGGTTATGATTCAAATACAAAGGCGTATAGGGTCTTCAACAAATCATTGGGTTTGGTTGAAGTCTCTAGCGACGTTGTATTTGATGAGACTAATGGCTCTCCAAGGGAGCAAGTTGTTGATCTTGATGATGTAGATGAAGAAGACGTTCCAACGGCCGCGATACGCACCATGGTGATTGGAGATGTACGGCCTCAGGAACATTTGGAGCAAGATCAACCGTCTTCCTCAACTATGGTGCATCCCCCAACCCAAGATGACGAACAGGTACCTCAAGTGGAGGCACATGATCAAGGGGGAGCACAGGATGTTCAAATTGAAGAGGAAGAAGCACCTCAGGCACCTCCAACCCAAGTTCGAGCGACGATTCAAAGGGATCATCCCGTCGACCAGATATTGGGTGATATTAGCAAGGGAGTAACTACTCGTTCAAGATTAGTTAATTTTTGTGAGCATTACTCTTTTGTCTCTTCTATTGAGCCTTTCAGGGTAGAAGAGGCCTTGCTAGATCCAGACTGGGTGTTGGCCATGCAGGAGGAACTCAACAACTTCAAGCGCAATGAAGTCTGGACACTAGTGCCTCGTCCCAAGCAAAATGTTGTGGGAACCAAGTGGGTGTTCCGCAACAAACAGGACGAGCACGGGGTGGTGACAAGGAACAAGGCTTGGCTTGTGGCAAAAGGTTATGCCCAAGTCGCAGGTTTGGACTTTGAGGAGACTTTTGCTCCTGTGGCTAGGCTAGAATCAATTCGTATCTTGCTAGCATATGCCGCTCACCATTCTTTCAGGTTGTACCAAATGGATGTGAAGAGCGCTTTCCTCAACGGGCCGATCAAGGAGGAGGTGTACGTGGAGCAACCCCCTAGCTTCGAGGATGAACGGTACCCCGACCACGTGTGTAAGCTCTCTAAGGCGCTCTATGGACTTAAGCAAGCCCCAAGAGCATGGTATGAATGCCTTAGAGACTTTTTAATTGCTAATGCTTTCAAGGTTGGGAAAGCCGATCCAACTCTTTTTACTAAGACTTGCGATGGTGACCTTTTTGTGTGCCAAATTTATGTCGATGACATAATATTTGGTTCTACTAACCAAAAGTCTTGTGAAGAGTTTAGCAGGGTGATGACGCAGAAATTCGAGATGTCGATGATGGGCGAGTTGAACTACTTCCTTGGGTTCCAAGTGAAGCAACTCAAGGACGGCACCTTCATCTCCCAAACGAAGTATATGCAAGATTTGCTAAAGAGGTTTGGGATGAAGGACGCCAAGCCCGCAAAGACACCGATGGGAACTGACGGACACACCGACCTCAACAAAGGAGGTAAGTCCGTTGATCTAAAAGCATACCGGTCCATGATAGGTTCTTTGCTTTATTTATGTGCTAGTAGACCGGATATTATGCTTAGCGTATGCATGTGTGCTAGATTTCAATCCGATCCTAAGGAGTGTCACTTAGTGGCTGTGAAGCGAATTCTTAGATATTTAGTCGCTACGCCTTGCTTCGGGATCTGGTATCCAAAGGGGTCTAACTTTGACTTGATTGGGTACTCAGATTCCGACTATGCTGGATGTAAGGTCGATAGGAAGAGTACATCAGGGACGTGCCAATTCTTAGGAAGGTCCCTGGTGTCATGGAACTCTAAGAAACAAACCTCCGTTGCCCTATCCACCGCTGAGGCCGAGTACGTTGCCGCAGGACAGTGTTGCGCGCAACTACTTTGGATGAGGCAAACTCTCCGGGACTTTGGCTACAATCTGAGCAAAGTCCCACTCCTATGTGACAATGAGAGTGCTATCCGAATAGCGAAAAATCCTGTTGAGCACAGCCGCACAAAGCACATTGACATCCGACATCACTTTTTGAGAGACCACCAGCAAAAGGGGATATCGAAGTGTTTCATGTTAGCACCGAGAACCAGCTAGCCGATATCTTTACCAAGCCTCTAGATGAGAAGACCTTTTGCAGGCTACGTAGTGAGCTCAATATCTTAGATTCGCGGAACTTGGATTGAATTATAGCATACATGTGTTTATGCCTTTGATCATGTTCATTCTGCATTTTGTTGCTTATTGTGGTGCTCAAGTTGTACAAACACTCCCTGGACCTCACAAGTCCTTTTTGCAAGTGATGCACATATTTAGGTGGAGCTGTGCTACGACTTGACCCTTTGAGACTAACCATGTACTTGAGTTTGGTTGTTTTAGTCTCAAAGGAGGATTGAAAGGGAAAAGGTGGACTTGGACCATGCAAGACTTCCACTGCACTCCGATGAAAAGAGTAACTTTTCCAAGTTCATCTTTATACTCTTATTGCCCATTTGCTCTTATTTGAAGATTTTGGTGAGGCAATGGGGTTTAAGGGCCAAGATGGATCCCGTTTTGGTGCTTGATGCCAAAGGGGGAGAAAATAAAGGCCAAAGCGATAAATGGATCAGCTACCACTTGAGAGATTTTGAAGATAGTAGAATAGAGCTTTTGGTTTGTCAAAACTCTTTTATTGTCTCTCTTGTCAAAAGTTGGCTTCTTGTGGGGAGATGTATTGATTATGGGAAAAAGGGGAGTTTTTGAAATCTTGAATCCATTTCTCCTGGAATGACTCTCTTTATGTCTTAACATGTGTGTTTGACTTAGAGATAGAAATTTGAGTTTGATTTGCAAAAACAAACCAAGTGGTGGCAAAGAGTGATCCATATATGTCAAATTTGAATCAAAACAATTTGAGTTCTTATTTGAAGTGATTTTGTACTTGTTCTACTTGCTTTATGTTGTGTTGGCATAAATCACCAAAAAGGGGGAGATTGAAAGGGAAATGTGCCCTTGGGCCATTTCTAAGTATTTTGGTGATTTAGTGTCCAACACAAGTGCCTAATTGTAAAAAGGTAGACAAAGTACAAATCAAGGATAAAGGTATGTTTCTCAGACTTAGTACATTGTTTTATGGACTAATGTATTGTGTCTAAGTGCTGGAAACAGAAAAAATCGAGTTGGAGAAGAGATGGCTCGAGCAGCCAAAGTCTTCTCAGTCTGGGTGCACCGGACTGTCCGGTGGTGCACCGAACAGTGTCCGGTGCGCCAGGCTGGCTCGAGGGAAAAGGCTGCTCTCGGGACTTCGACGGCGGTGTACGGCTATAATTCACCGGACTGTCCGGTGGTGCACCGGACTGTCCGGTGGGCCGTTCACAGGCGAACTCGTCGCTCTCAGGAATTCATCGTCGACGTACAGCTATAATTCACCGGACTGTCCGGTGTGCACCGGACTGTCCGATGAGCCAACGGTCGGCCGCGCGATCTGCGGGACACGTGGCCGAGCCAACGGCTAGAAGGGGGCACCGGTCTGTCCGGTGTGCACCGGACATGTCCGGTGCGCCAACGGCTCTCTGGCTGCCAACGGTCGACTGTGCTATTTATGGAAGGAAATCGGGCACCGGACAGTGTCCGGTGTGCACCGGACTGTCCGGTGCGCCAGTCGACAGAAGGCAAGATCAGCCTTCCTAGATTGCTCTCAACGGCTCCTAGCTGCCTTGGGGCTATAAAAGGGACCCCTAGGCGCATGGAGGAGTACACCAAGCATCTCCTAAGCATTCCTAAGCACCAAGACATCGATTCCGCGCCTTTGATTCTTTGCGATAGCGATTAGAGCTCTAGTTGAGTGGTGAACTCATTGAGTTGTGTTGTGAGCTCTCATTGCGACTTGTGTGCGTGGTGTTGCTGTGATTTCTTGTCTTGAGTGCGTTGCTAATCCCTCCTTTGCTCCGTGTTCTTTGTGAATTTCAAGTGTAAGGGCGAGAGGCTCCAAGTTGTGGAGATTCCTCGCAAACGGGATTGAGAAAAAGTAAGCAAAACACCGTGGTATTCAAGTGGGTCTTTGGACCGCTTGAGAGGGGTTGATTGCAACCCTCGTCCGTTGGGACGCCACAACGTGGAGTAGGCAAGCGTTGGTCTTGGCCGAACCATGGGATAACCACCGTGCCATCTCTGTGATTGATTTCTTGTGGTTATTATGTTTTGTTGAGATTCCTCTCTAGCCACTTGGCAATTATTGTGCTAACGATTAACCAAGTTTTGTGGCTTAAGTTTTAAGTTTCACAGGATCACCTATTCACCCCCCCCCCCTCTAGGTGATCTCAGTATTCCAAAAACGATAGTGTCAGATCTTGGATCACAATTCGTGTCCAAGTTTTGGGAAGAACTTCATAAATCCCTGGGTACTAAATTGCTCCACAGCTCAGCCTATCACCCTCAAACCAGTGGGCAAACTGAGAGGGTCAAATCAAATACTTGAAGATATGCTACGGGCATGTGTTCTGGAATTCCCACAGAAATGGGATGAATGTTTGTCGTTAGCGGAATTCTCATATAATAATAGCTACCAAGAAAGCATCAAGATGGCACCCTTTGAAGCTTTATATGGACGACGATGTCGTACTCCGCTAAGTTGGTCTGAACCAGGTGAAAGGTACTTCTTCAGGCCTGACCTGGTAAAAGAAACTGAAGAGAAAGTTTAGAGAATAATACATAATTTGAAGAAAGCTCAAACCCGTCAAAAGAGTTATGCAGACCGGCGATGACAACCCTAATACTTTCTTGTAGGAGATCATGTCTACTTGAAAGTTTCACCAATAAAGGGGATATCGCGTTTCGGGGTTAAAGGAAAACTTGCACCACGATATATTGGTCCTTTTCTCATTCTTGAAAGATATGGGCCAATGGCGTATCGAATTCAACTACCCGAAACTTTGTCTGCTGTACATAATGTGTTCCATGTGTCCCAATTAAAGAAGTGTCTTCGGGTTCCAGATCGAACCATCAAGGTGACAGATGTTGTCCTTGAACCAGACTTAACATATTTAGAGCACCCTATTCGAGTCTTGGATCAAAAGGACAGGATTACCCAGAGAAAAACTCTCAAGTTTTACAAGATACAGTGGAACCAACATTTCGAAGATGAGGCTACATGGGAAACTCAAGACTTTTTAGATAAGAATTCCCAGGCTTTTTAGCCTCTTGTAACTTGTAAAGTGTACAACATTGTTGTAATAAAGGAGTGAGTCCCAAACCAACCCTGCCTTGTATCAAAAATAAGGAAATAAAAATGTGAAGCATTTCCTTTTCCATTACTTATCCTAGGACTTTTAATCTCGGGACGAGATTCTTTTATGGGGGGAAGGATGTAACACCCCTGGTGTTACTACTACTAAAATTTGAGCATAACATCATAATCATTGGCATTGCATATGTTTGACACACCTAGATTGCATTCACTAGGTAAAAATTTCAAATAAATTTATTGTTTTGGTGTTTTGCAAATAGAACCCTGGAATAGGGGACTTAACCCTAAATAGGAACCGGGAGGGTAAAACATGACCCAAATTGAGAAAATCCTAAGGATTAGGTAAAACAATCATAAAATGTTATCAAAGATGGGTTTACATTACATTCATATCCCTGAGATACCAGAAACCCTAATTGGAACCCTGAAAAACCCTAAATCCAAACCCTAGGGGCCTATGTGCAAAAACATTGCACATTTGGACTAAAGTGTGAAAACTACTATGTTAAAGCATATTAAGTCACATGGTTCACATTTATGAAGATTTAATTGCTAAACCCTAGGTTTTGGACTAATTTGCAAAAAGACCCCAAATTGTGATTTCACCTCAAGTCTGAAAATCAGTGTTATAAGCTCAACCTTGGAGCTTATTAACTCTCAAATCACTAAGAATTTTCCCTAGGTCACCACATCAAACTTGTAGACCAAACAAAGGAGAACAACTTTGCTTAAGGGTGTAAGCATAGTTGTTGAGAAGATATTGGAGATAATCATGTCTAAAGTCTGGCTGTCAGATTGATAAAGTCTGAATTTCAGACTAACAGAGCAATCGCAGAGACTTTGGGCATGAATATTGGCATGACCAAGCTAGAGTTTGCTTAGGATTGCTATGACAATATTGTAGCTGATATGTAGCTCCACAACTTTGATGCAGAGATTTGGACATGTTTCTATGAAAATTTGAGAGAAAATTTAGCCCAAACATTGGCTGTCAGGTTCATCTGACTGAAAATCGCCATGGTACAGTGCTTTGTGAGGATCAGGACGCCAGCACAGGGAGCCCTCACCACCGACGACCGATCCTTCACCGCGATTCGCGTCACCGGCTACTGGATTCGTGCACAGGGCTAGTAGATAACGCTTTGGGTAGAAAGATCATCACCCTGTGCGCTGGACGCCACTCCGGTGACTCACTGTCGTACCCCCTTTGCTTTGCGGCTTTGGCAGATAGGTTCACCGGCGATGGCCGACTGCTGGTCTTGTGCCATGTGCTCAGGTACCCCCGTCGCGTCACCGTGACTCTCTATAGCCATCAAATCGTCGCCGGTGAAGTCGCCACGACGGTAGACACGAATCCACTGAGCGAAGGTTCTTCTCTATCTCCGGCCGCCCGCACTGCCCGACCAAATTGCGTGCCACCGCCTAAGCCTCCTATAAATTGATGGCCGGGGCTGTTGCGCCATATAATCCCGAAGCCATAGCACCCACTCCCACCCTTAATCATTCACCTGAGCTCTTGAATTTCAAACTTCCCCCAAACTGGTCTCCGCCACCGCAAAGAGCACCTCGCCGCGGCCAGCGCGATCCAGGTCAGTCCATGTCTTCTGCTTCCCTGTTTAAGTATTCTCATGTGTCTACGATGCTCGCCGACCCACATAATTGAGCTAGACCGCCGCCAATCGCCGGGAACGCATGATTCTTTGGTTCATCCGCGCGCTTACCGTGGCCAGAGCGAATCATGTCACCATTTCTGAAATTAAGTTAGGGGAAACACTCGGGGAAGGTTTAATTCGGTGATAGCCGCTCGGGAGCACCGGCCATTGCGTAAATCCACCGGCACAACCTCACCAGAGTTCATCCTCCGCGCTGCCGTCGTCGTGGACCTCGTGCGGTGAAGGATTAGAACGTGGGGGTCTTTTCTGTAAACTGTCAGTGACTCAAGAAAATAGTAACTGAACCCATCTCCAGTTAGCCAAAACCCTGAGAGCCTTTCTGCGAAGTCTCCACCATGGGCGTGGGCGCGCCCCGGTTTCATGTGCTGTTGGGCCGCCTAATTTGAATTCGGCCCAGAACTGTTGCAAGTTTTTCTTTTTCTTTTTCTTCCAGAGCCAAATAAATTCTAGAAAATTGTAGAAAAATCCTAAAAATGTCAAACCAATTTTCCTAGATTCCGTATTTTTTATAGTATTTAATAAAAATAGTTCCATGATTTTTTAGATCAAATAGTAAGTTTTGGAGTATTTAAAATAGATTAAAATATTGATTTTGGATTTTTTAGAAAATAGTTAATAATTCCAAAAATACCCAAACTTTTTATATGAACTTTAAACATTATTTAGAAGCCTTGGGTAGAGTTTGGTTTGATTTGGTCCTTGTTTGAGAATTAAAACCCAAAACCCCCACCCCTGCTCTTTGAACTTCACTGTTGACTCCGGAAACCCTAGTTCTCCGGGGAACCGTGAAGGAAAATTGTATTCAAGAACTTGAGATTATAAATTCTTATTATCCTTGCACTTTCATGAGCATTTCATGACATACATTCTTATATACATATATATGGTTATCCCTAGAAAACGAAGAAGAAGTCAAAGTAACAGAAGAGAAGACACCACCACCTTCGGAACCTCAGGCAGGAAGTTGTTTCTACTTTGATATCTGCGAGTCCGAGCCTAACTCACCTATCAACGAAGGCAAGCCCCGGTGCATTTGCCACCTTCCTTGATGTTTTTAAAATCTTTCTCACTTGATTAATGCATTAGGTGATAGGAGTTGAATGCTTAAACAATTCCTGCATTACCTTCCTTGAACTTGATTATCTTCCTTGAAACCCTGTTTTCACAAAAGGTTTTTACTATGCTTAGTATTGCTCTAGCAAAACAAAAGGTTTTGTTTTATAAAAGATGATTGGCAAAGTAGGAGGGATGTTTTTGAAAATAAAACTTGATGGTGGATCCATCATGGCCGTGATGGGTTCAACATCCGGAAAAGATGTACCTCTGCCAGGTACCAAACTTTGGGTTGAAATGATTAAACTGAGACTGGGCGGGTGACTTGCACGAGAAAGAGAGTCTCGGTGTAGTGTCTCCGTTTGAGTCGATTAAGGACCGTCTCGATGTAGGCTTGCTGATCGAGAACCCTTTAACTAGTCACATGCCTCGTCATGGGTAAGCCTTGCCTCGGGCAGACTAAGGCCAGAATAAGATAACATGGAATGGGCATGGAGCGGTGGCGAGAGTAGCGTGTACCCTCCGTGGCAAGAGGCTGGACGGTGGTGTATCTGTGCTCTCGGTTCGCGTGAACCTGATCTGGTCTTAAGAACCCCGGTGGCGGGTTGACATATGCAAGGGTTAAGTGCTACATATGTCGTGTGATCGGAGATTGTAACACCCAAATTCTGAATTTGGAATTGGTAGAAGAAATCTGAACAAAGTATCATAATGTTTTGGAAATTGGGAAATAAGAAAATGAGGAGAAAAAGGATTTTTCTTTTAAAGGAAACCATTTATACATCCCATGAGATAAATAACAAGGAGAATAAAACTTAAATTAGTAATATTAAAAATAATATGGTTTACAATCACCTTTGGATTTCAATTGATACACTTGAAAAATCTGAAAACTAAAATAGAAGTATAAATTTGAATTTGGAATAGAAAATAGAAAATAAAAAGAGAAGGGAAGAACTAAGAAAAATATTACATAAAATAAAATAAAAATCAGAATAAACATCCTTCACACTTATATTATTAAATTATACCATTCAAACTGAGGACAAGTAATTTCACAAAGTTTGAATTTAAACTTGAACTCAAATTGGATTTGAAAATGAAGAAAAGAAATAGAAAATAAAATGGAAAAAGAGAAAAACCTTAACTGGGCCTCTACTCCACATTTCGGCCCACCTAAGGATCCTTCACCGCACAGCCCGAATCCCTCCCTGCGGCGCCGACATGTGGGCCCCACGGGGCAGCCTCTCCTCCTCTCGCGCTCGCGCCATCCTTTACTCTGTCGCTGACCGGGTGGGCCCGTTCGTCAGGCAAACTCACCCCACGCGCGTGACTGCGGCTGGTCGGTGGGCCCCACTGGACAGCGCCCTTCTTTCCCCAGCTGTTGAGCTCGGCTCACTGGAAACCCGGGCCCGCGCGTCAGCATGTTCGTTCTCACCGCCAACTGAAAATCCCGAGCGTGGCGGTGAATCGCCGGTGCGCGCGGAATCCGTTGTTGACCGACTTCGGCACATAAATAGAATAGCGGCGTGCGCTTCCTAATCCTCTGTCCAGCTCGCGTCCACCTGGAGGGGTTAAGAGAGAGAGAACCAAGGCCGTAGTAACCGGGCGGGCGGAAGGTCGTCCTCCCCGTCGTCGGTCGTGCTCGGCGCCAAATTGGGGCCTCGGGTGCGGACAGAGGGCTTCGCCCGTGCCCCTGGGTCGTTCCAGTGGAGATTGCGGGGCAGGTGGGTGACCTGAGTGCGTCCAATTCGTCTCCGCCGTCGCACATCCGCGGGTCGCCGTGGGCCGACCAAATCGACGCCGGACCTTGGGTAAGAAACCGCCCTCCTAATTCGCCTTCGCCTACTCGTTGCGTCGCGCCCTTCAATTTTGGACTAGGAGCACTTAGACGTCGAATTGCGGGCTCGCCGGCGTGGCGCCACCGCGGGAGGGGGGAAAGTCAGCCCGCTGCCTGAGGTTGAAGACGACACGCGGTAACCGTCGATCTATTCGCGGACGGCTGGATCTGGGCGTCGGGCTCCGCTTCGGGGGGATGGAATCCGTGCCGTGGATTGGGATCCAACGGTCACTGGTTAATCCCGACCACATAAAATCCTGGCCGTAGATTAGGGATCCGATGGATCCGGTTGGGTACCGCTTCGGTTGGGGTAACGATCTAATCCGTGCCCTCCGCTGCGGATCCAACGGCCCTGAGTGCACCATACCCCTTCGGCCGCCAGTTTTGTAAAAGAAACCCCGAGAAACCGAGGAATCAACCCGCCGTCCTATTTTCACTGTGCGCTGTGTCTCGGGTAATTTGCCCCGAGCCCCCTGGGTTTCTCTGGATTTGAGGCCCAGTCCAGAACTCGTTTAAATTGAATAAATAAAATAGAAAATAGATTTTTAATATGAAAATAATTGCTAGAACTTAGATAATTCATAGAAAATTCATACTTGCTCCAAATTAGTCCATTCCACTTTCTAAATTTTTATAGTTTAATTCTCTATCACTTAGAGCCTCTGTTTTGTCATGAAAACAATTAGAAAATTAATCTCTCACTTAATCCATTTTAAACACATAAAACCTTTGAAAATTCATAACTTAAAATCTACAACTCCAAAATTAATAATTCTTTTTCCTGTGGTCTTATTTTAATATGTAGATTATTAATATGTATTTTGCATATATGTTTGGTGTAATGTTAATTCTGTCTATACACTATTTGTTTGTAATGCTACGACTAGCAGTGAGGACACGTGTCATCTGAAGATCATCCTGGTACCTGGATTCTCAAGGCCCAGGCAAGTTGTGCCCTTGATCACTTCTTTTACCCACTCATGTTCTAATTAATCATAATGATCTGCATAGGTTAATTTTGATGGGACCCAATAGGTTACCTTAGTTTGTCTATCTTTATACCTTGTTTACCACTGAACTTTCTGGGTAGTACTTGCTAGTGCTATATGTGGTTTGGGTATGAAGATACAATATTCATGATCATACTTTTATTATCAGTTGTTATTTACTGTTCATGTTAAGATCATTATGTTAATTGGAACATGGAGCGACCACCCGGGAAAACAGTGCTACCACAAGGGTTTAATGGGACACCCTTGGCTGATTAATTAGGAAAGCTAGTGGAAGACTACCTTACCCGAAAGGGGCAAGAGCAGTAGGGGAGTGGTCAGTGTAGGGAGGCCCTCGGGAGGATTTTGCTGCGATGGCGGTCCTGCAAGGGATTCCTGCATTGGAACTTCCTATAAACTGTAGCGGGTTTTCGGAAGCTAGTGGAACTTTGTAAAGGCCTCGTAGTGGATCCCTAGCCATTCACCTCGGAAGTGTCTAAGGGCCTTGCAAACCCTGGCGACATGGGATACACGACTTGTGGGTAAAGATGCGCAACCTCTGCAGAGTATAAAACTGGTATACTAGCCGTGCTCACGGTCATGAGCGGCTCGGACCCTCACATGATTAAATTATGGAACTTAAATTCAATTTGTCATATGCATTGCATCGCAGGTGATGTGGTTACTTTTGTTCTATTACTTAATTGGGTTTGGTACTTACTTATACTTAGTAATTGCTAATAAAATTTTGACCAACTTTAAAAGCAATGCTCAGCTTCAACCATCCTCTTTGGTAAGCCTTACACTTCACATGAGCTCCCACCTTTGGTGAGTTCATGCACATTATTCCCCACAACTTGTTGAGCGATGAACGTATGTGAGCTCACTCTTGCTGTCTCACATACACCACAGGTCAAGACCAGGTACTGCAGGATGATGCTCATGGAGGATGCTGTGATGAGTTCGTGAGTGGTCTAGGCCGTCGTCTCCCAGTCAACTTTGGGTTGCTGGACCGTTGTCTCCTTATAATGTAATTATTTATTTTGTATAGAACTCCTGTTATATATAAAGTTGTGACATTCGATCCTGTGCCACTATACATCATATGTGTGAGACTTGGTCCCAGCATACCTGGTGTTTATGTTAGCGCCCGGGTTTTGGACCCCTAAAATCCGGGTGTTACAGAAGTGGTATCAGAGGAATGTTGACTGTAGGACGAAACCTAGATAGAACTAGAACAACCATTATCTACTTACCTTTGCTACTCTGATCATTTCTAAACTTATCTTAATCTTTTCTCATCTATTTCCGCTTCACTCTGATTATTCTTACCTATTTATTCTAAAGACAAATGTGGATTTCACACTTTGAAATCCTGTACCTAAAGTGACTTTTAGGAATAGGAGACCTATTCTTAGGAACAAAAACAAAACTATTTTTATAGATATCTATGAACTTGAATGTTTGTTCTTATGATACTTGTTTGATTTGGATCTTTGATTGAGTGTGATGGGTTGTGGAGTAATGTCCACAATTACATCTGCATATACATCTAGGTATAAAGGATAGCATTTGTAAGATAACTAGACAACCTAGATTATCCCCATTGGAACATATCTAGCATAAGAGATTTATCTTATCCTAAAAGATCTCATTCTAACCAATTCATCTTATCTTAAAAGATTCTCCCTTATCTTGATAGATTCATCTCATCTCAAGAGATTCTATCCTACACTCATAGATCTATCTTATCTCAAAAGGTCTTAACTTATCCTAATGTATATAATCCATCTTATCCTAAAAAGATACTCATCTTATCTTGAAGAGATTTTATGTCATCCTAATAGATCTAACTGGCCTTAAAGGATTCTATCTTATCATTATGGATTGATGTTATCCTAATAAGCATACTTAACCACCCCAGATTAACAACCATAATCTAATGCAAATTAATTAGATCATATCTAGTTAAACTAGTCATACCAATCTAATCTAGATCCCATCTAACCTATTATGATCTAATCTAATGTGGTCTACTAAATCAGATTAGTGATAGAAGAGATTAGACCCTACTAGCCATGTATTAACTTAACTTAGCACATTGGATCAACTCAACTATGAGCTAACCCAACCCATGATGAATGATATAACCTTTCTGTTCCCACCTAATAACAAACAAACTTTTTCTTGTAGTCTATCTCACCCATATATACCTCTCATCTTGACAGATTCTATCTTACCCTTGGATATTCACCTTATATGATTAGGTTACCCCAATCTGGACATAAAACAAAGATTAAGCCCTACTAAAGAATCTTCAGATTATAACCAGCTACTAGCTTATTCCGCTTATTAAATAATTTCCCTTGCAAAACTATTGCCACATGCTTCTAACTTTCATGGTCAATACCAGGAAAGGAAAGATTATCACGCAACAACAAACAGAAAATGAATCCTCCAAACCCTCCACCTGTTGAAATCGATCAAGTGGTTGCTACCCAAAGACTGGTAATACAACAGTTAACAGACCTGGTGACCGAGATGCAGAATCAGATAAGACAACAACGCGAGGAAATACGTCAGGCCCGCCAAGAAATAAGGCAAGCACGGTTGGAGAGACAACAACAACAACAACCTCCACCACCACCAGCAGCTTCACCAAGCTACATAGATATAAATTATGATGATTTGTAAGATCTAGATGTTATTTTAGTTAGTAGATGATATGATATTATTTTAGAAGGAACAATAAGGTCTATTGACCCTATGTTTTGTTAAAGAATTATACCTCATACTGAGATTTCTTTGTTTGTGCATATGTTCCGAGAACAATATGAGCATACATCCCTTTTATTACTAATCTCGAGGACGAGATTATTTTTAAGGGGGGTAGGATTTGTAACACCCAAATTCTGAATTTGGAATTGGTAGAAGAAATTTGAACAAAGTATCATAATGTTTTGGAAATTGGGAAATAAGAAAATGAGGAGAAAAAGGATTTTTCTTTTAAAGGAAACCATTTATACATCCCATGAGATAAATAACAAGGAGAATAAAACTTAAATTAGTAATATTAAAAATAATATGGTTTACAATCACCTTTGGATTTCAATTGATACACTTGAAAAATCTGAAAACTAAAATAGAAGTATAAATTTGAATTTGGAATAGAAAATAGAAAATAAAAAGAGAAGGGAAGAACTAAGAAAAATATTACATAAAATAAAATAAAAATCAGAATAAACATCCTTCACACTTATATTATTAAATTATACCATTCAAACTGAGGACAAGTAATTTCACAAAGTTTGAATTTAAACTTGAACTCAAATTGGATTTGAAAATGAAGAAAAGAAATAGAAAATAAAATGGAAAAAGAGAAAAACCTTAACTGGGCCTCTACTCCACATTTCGGCCCACCTAAGGATCCTTCACCGCACAGCCCGAATCCCTCCCTGCGGCGCCGACATGTGGGCCCCACGGGGCAGCCTCTCCTCCTCTCGCGCTCGCGCCATCCTTTACTCTGTCGCTGACCGGGTGGGCCCGTTCGTCAGACAAACTCACCCCACGCGCGTGACTGCGGCTGGTCGGTGGGCCCCACTGGACAGCGCCCTTCTTTCCTCAGCTGTTGAGCTCAGCTCACTGGAAACCCGGGCCCGCGCGTCAGCATGTTCGTTCTCACCGCCAACTGAAAATCCCGAGCGTGGCGGTGAATCGCCGGTGCGCGCGGAATCCGTTGTTGACCGACTTCGGCACATAAATAGAATAGCGGCGTGCGCTTCCTAATCCTCTGTCCAGCTCGCGTCCACCTGGAGGGGTTAAGAGAGAGAGAACCAAGGCCGTAGTAACCGGGCGGGCGGAAGGTCGTCCTCCCCGTCGTCGGTCGTGCTCGGCGCCAAATTGGGGCCTCGGGTGCGGACAGAGGGCTTCGCCCGTGCCCCTGGGTCGTTCCGGTGGAGATTGCGGGGCAGGTGGGTGACCTGAGTGCGTCCAATTCGTCTCCGCCGTCGCACATCCGCGGGTCGCCGTGGGCCGACCAAATCGACGCCGGACCTTGGGTAAGAAACCGCCCTCCTAATTCGCCTTCGCCTACTCGTTGCGTCGCGCCCTTCAATTTTGGACTAGGAGCACTTAGACGTCGAATTGCGGGCTCGCCGGCGTGGCGCCACCGCGGGAGGGGGGAAAGTCAGCCCGCTGCCTGAGGTTGAAGACGACACGCGGTAACCGTCGATCTATTCGCGGACGGCTGGATCTGGGCGTCGGGCTCCGCTTCGGGGGGATGGAATCCGTGCCGTGGATTGGGATCCAACGGTCACTGGTTAATCCCGACCACATAAAATCCTGGCCGTAGATTAGGGATCCGATGGATCCGGTTGGGTACCGCTTCGGTTGGGGTAACGATCTAATCCGTGCCCTCCGCTGCGGATCCAACGGCCCTGAGTGCACCATACCCCTTCGGCCGCCAGTTTTGTAAAAGAAACCCCGAGAAACCGAGGAATCAACCCGCCGTCCTATTTTCACTGTGCGCTGTGTCTCGGGTAATTTGCCCCGAGCCCCCTGGGTTTCTCTGGATTTGAGGCCCAGTCCAGAACTCGTTTAAATTGAATAAATAAAATAGAAAATAGATTTTTAATATGAAAATAATTGCTAGAACTTAGATAATTCATAGAAAATTCATACTTGCTCCAAATTAGTCCATTCCACTTTCTAAATTTTTATAGTTTAATTCTCTATCACTTAGAGCCTCTGTTTTGTCATGAAAACAATTAGAAAATTAATCTCTCACTTAATCCATTTTAAACACATAAAACCTTTGAAAATTCATAACTTAAAATCTACAACTCCAAAATTAATAATTCTTTTTCCTGTGGTCTTATTTTAATATGTAGATTATTAATATGTATTTTGCATATATGTTTGGTGTAATGTTAATTCTGTCTATACACTATTTGTTTGTAATGCTACGACTAGCAGTGAGGACACGTGTCATCTGAAGATCATCCTGGTACCTGGATTCTCAAGGCCCAGGCAAGTTGTGCCCTTGATCACTTCTTTTACCCACTCATGTTCTAATTAATCATAATGATCTGCATAGGTTAATTTTGATGGGACCCAATAGGTTACCTTAGTTTGTCTATCTTTATACCTTGTTTACCACTGAACTTTCTGGGTAGTACTTGCTAGTGCTATATGTGGTTTGGGTATGAAGATACAATATTCATGATCATACTTTTATTATCAGTTGTTATTTACTGTTCATGTTAAGATCATTATGTTAATTGGAACATGGAGCGACCACCCGGGAAAACAGTGCTACCACAAGGGTTTAATGGGACGCCCTTGGCTGATTAATTAGGAAAGCTAGTGGAAGACTACCTTACCCGAAAGGGGCAAGAGCAGTAGGGGAGTGGTCAGTGTAGGGAGGCCCTCGGGAGGATTTTGCTGCGATGGCGGTCCTGCAAGGGATTCCTGCATTGGAACTTCCTATAAACTGTAGCGGGTTTTCGGAAGCTAGTGGAACTTTGTAAAGGCCTCGTAGTGGATCCCTAGCCATTCACCTCGGAAGTGTCTAAGGGCCTTGCAAACCCTGGCGACATGGGATACACGACTTGTGGGTAAAGATGCGCAACCTCTGCAGAGTATAAAACTGGTATACTAGCCGTGCTCACGGTCATGAGCGGCTCGGACCCTCACATGATTAAATTATGGAACTTAAATTCAATTTGTCATATGCATTGCATCGCAGGTGATGTGGTTACTTTTGTTCTATTACTTAATTGGGTTTGGTACTTACTTATACTTAGTAATTGCTAATAAAATTTTGACCAACTTTAAAAGCAATGCTCAGCTTCAACCATCCTCTTTGGTAAGCCTTACACTTCACATGAGCTCCCACCTTTGGTGAGTTCATGCACATTATTCCCCACAACTTGTTGAGCGATGAACGTATGTGAGCTCACTCTTGCTATCTCACATACACCACAGGTCAAGACCAGGTACTGCAGGATGATGCTCATGGAGGATGCTGTGATGAGTTCGTGAGTGGTCTAGGCCGTCGTCTCCCAGTCAACTTTGGGTTGCTGGACCGTTGTCTCCTTATAATGTAATTATTTATTTTGTATAGAACTCCTGTTATATATAAAGTTGTGACATTCGATCCTGTGCCACTATACATCATATGTGTGAGACTTGGTCCCAGCATACCTGGTGTTTATGTTAGCGCCCGGGTTTTGGACCCCTAAAATCCGGGTGTTACAGAGATCCTCAGTTGAGTATAATCGATTCGGATCGCCGTACCTTCGCAGTTATGAAGACTTGGTCACTGCCCTATACGTAGAACTCCAGTAAAGATGAAGGAAAGGTTTGTTAAGAAATTGGCTAGTGCAGGTTAAGTGATTGAACTAGGTTAGAAAGAACTCCAGATGCAGGTAATTTTACCTAACTTGACAATAAAATTAGATTTTTAAGGGTCCACTTTTAGTAAGCATTTATGCAAAACAGAGTCTTTGATCATTGAGAAACCTTACCTTGACTCCCTTATAACCAGCATACCCTTGAGAGTCTTTTCTTTAGTCAGGTAAGACTTGCTGAGTAATTCCATACTCAGGGTTTTATTCCCTATTGTTTTTAGGTGAGGAAGCAACAAACTTTTGTTGTTTTTGTACCAAGGTGGTGTCAAGTGAAGAAAAGCAAGAATGAAGCTGCGGGAGGACCTAGTCCTCCATAAAAGCTTTTATGTAAGAACTTATCGGGAGGAGTTTTTACCTCCCTTGGTACTGTAATAATAAGTACTCTGCACTCGTGTTTATATGCTGGTCTGTAATAACCAACTTTATCTTACTTTCAAATAAATGTAAGTTTATGTAATCGCTTCTACATTTCTATATCTCCGATGTTCTGTAATGTCTGCGTGACGGGTGAAACGCTCTTGGGAAAGGTAAGAAAAGCAGATATCGAACTTGTCAAGTGATTCAGGGGCACCTACAGGGTTGTCTGAGGTCCGTTGGACAAGGACAACTGTAGGTGGGCCTAATGACTTTGGAGGTTCCGTCATAGCTTAGAAGCTACAAGGTGGAGTCCTAGCTAAGTCTTGGCTTGGTGGGACTCTGGCCTCCTGGTCCTCGTCGGTGCTCCTCCTCCTCCTGTTCGTCCTTGTGGGCTTGTATCCGTCTGAAGGTGTCTGGTTGCCCAAAGAGTTCTCTCCTCTAGACTAATTGTTCCCCTTGTCTCGAGGTTAGCCTCTCCCTTTTATAGGCTGGGATAGGGGTCAACCATCAGTGGCTTCCCTGTGAAGGAACCGTAAGGCAAGGGTAAAACCAGCGTTTTACCCCGGGTGGAGCCATGCGTACTCGTGGGACCCGGGGCTCCTTACTGTCTCGCCACACTTTTAGTAGTTCATAATGCTACTGTCGGAGAGGAAATTCTCTGGCCGGTTGGTGAAATGCACCTGCCCTAAATCCTAAGATGAGGAGGGGGCCTAAGCGTTTTGCATGTCTGCTAGATGGTCGAAGAACACGAGTGAACACGAGGATTTAGAGTGGTTCAGGCCGCAGGAGCGTAAACCCTACTCCACTGTGTGTAGTATTGCTGATGCTCGAGAGCTTGGAAAACTTCCCGAGGGTCTAAGTTGGCTTGAGAAAACTTGCCTTGTAACGTCGTGTGCCTTCCCTTTTATAGCTCAAGGGAGGCACATACAAGGATGCTGAGCCCCGACATGTGGGCCCAGGAACATAATGGATGGAATACCTAGAGCAACTAATGCACTCGACGTCTGTGCGATCTCCAGGCCCATGTTGTCTGCAGCACGCGCAGCGTTGACATGCGGCGGCAGCTTCCTTGGTAACGTACGAGTAATGATGGGCGTAGTGCACGCGACAGTATGGGCGTGCAGTCTGCCAGTGGAATGGACAGGCATGCCGCCTGTGGGATGGATAGGTCGCTGCCTGTCAGCGAAATGGACAGGTCTCATTTAATGCGGAGGCGACACATCACCTGCCAGTGGAATGGGCAGGCACGCCACCTGCGAAATAGACAGGTCTCATTAAATGCTAAGGCGGCACATCACCTGTCATCGGGATGGACAGGCAGCATGCCTTATCCGCAATAAATGCAGGGGTCGCGTAACCCGGAGGCCTTACGTCAGGCTCCGCCCGTTGGCATACATCACGCGCGGTAGGCCACGTGGTAGCATCGGGTCTCCGCCTAGGCGGGGAGCAGTAGCGCATGCGGACAGGTCTGCATCAGACTTGGTCTGGACACGTGTCCACACTGGACCCCCGCCTGGGTCCTGTTCAGGGCCCGGGTATGTTCTGTCCTGAGACCCTGGGACCCCCTTGTGGGCGGCCCAAACCCCATACGAGGGGTCCGGATCCCATCCTAGGGGTCCGGCTTGCACAAGTGGAGGTTCGGGACCAACCTTGGAGGTCCTGATTGTATATCCGGGGGTCCGGGACCAACCTTGGGGGTTCGGACTATATATCCACGGGGTCCGGTGCACTCCCGTGGGGGTTTGGACTCACTGTTGATGCTTTGGAGCACGCCTCCTTTTCTAGACACGTGGCAGCTTCGGACCCGCCCATCTGGCGGAGTCGGGCGCTGCTGTGGACCCAGAGTAGCCGCTCGCAACTGAGGCGAGGTGCAGCCTGGTCCCACACAGCACTTCTGCCACGCGACTAAGGGATAGCCGCGTGGGTTCTGCGTCTTTGTATAGTATCAGGGGGTACCCTAGTTTCAGGGTACCGACAGTGGCCCCCGGGCCCACCTCAGGGGAGGATGTGAGCCTGCAGGTGGGGCCAAAACTTGTTCTTCTCATCCACGTGGCATGACCGGTGACTGGGGCGCCACCTCAGCGCGTGCCGCTTTAACTCAGCGCACCTTGTGACGCACGTGCTGTCAGTCCGCCCTCGGTCATGTCAACTGCCACATTTGTCCCTACGGCTGACTGACCCATGGCCCCACGTCTGGCGGTTCCATCGGGCCACGCGCGGGGCGCCTCGCTGCCACCGCCTTGGTTAATAAATATGTCTCCGCAGCGGCCCCGAGGCGGTGCGGGGTCGTGCGCAGCGGTTCGCTCCTTGCGCGGTGGTTCGCTTCTTCCGCACTTGGAGACCGGCATGCCAGCTGCATGACTTGTGGGCCCGGGCCCCCATGTCAGAGACTGGGTCGCTTGGGCGCTAGGTGCGCGTCGGTCGGGATTTCTCGGGGCATGAGCGGGAGAGTCTTCCTTGAAAAGGGATTCACCCCGCGTGCAGCAGTTACGCATTCGCATTTTCTCCAACTACTGCGCCCTTTTGCCTCCGAGCCCTCTGCACCCCTTTGCATTCGCGCTCTTCTGCTTTCTCCCGCCGTAGTTGCCATGGCCTCGCTGGTTCATCCCGAGCATTTCTAGAACGAGAGGGCACTCAACCTGGTGCGCAACCTGCTCAGATGGAGCGCGCCGGCATTCGCCGGAAGGATCCGCGCCGGTGCCACTCCCCTCGGCGATCTCGCCGCCGGGGAGTTCGTGCTCTTCTTCTCCTACCTCTCATGTGGGTTGGCGTTTCTGATCTTGCATTTCTTCCTGCTGCTGCTGGAGGAGCTCGGCCTTCAGCTTCAGCATCTCATGTCCCACTCCATCCTCCAGGCGGCCATCTTCGCCCACCTGTGCAAGATGTTCGTGGGGGTGGCGCCTTGTACTTCCCTCTTCCGCCATTTCTTCGTGCTGGTGAAGTCCGGGGAGGCCAAGGACCATCTTGGCGCCTACTACTTCTAGACGAGGTCGGATTCAGCCGACGCCTACACCTCCTCCCTTAGTGGCGCGAGGTGGGAAAACTGGTGCGCCGACTAGGTGATCGTCAGCACTGAGGCCAACGACCGCCTCGCGCTACCGAGCGACGGGCCAAGGCTTGACCGGAAGCAATGGAGGGCCAAGCCGTCGCTGGCGCCAGAGTTCGAGCCCGTACTGGACAGGATCAAGACCCTGGCAACCGGTGGCCTGACGTCGATACACGTGGTCGGCGACTTCCTGAAGCGCCGGATCGCGCCGCTGCAGAGGAGGGCACGTCTGTGCTGCTAGTTCACCGGCTCGAACGACATCGGTTGGATCCAGCGCGGGCTAGGCACCAACCTGTCCTGGGAGGAACTGGAACTCCTGGTGAAGGGGATCACTGGTGAGTCCTTCGTCCTTGAGTCCCTAATCCCTCCCTAGGGCATCCCTCCGCTTTGCGATGACCTAGGGTTGAGGGCGGTGATCTTGGACTGGCTGCCGACCCTCGACGAGAGCGGCATGGCAGTTCGCTAGACCAGCGGCCGGAACCCCCACTGTGGGATCCAGATCCTCGGTGTACCGGCCGGAGGTTCCCAGCCCGCTGGTACGGGTTCCAGAGCTCCCCCCACGGCCCCCAGCCCCTTGGACAAGGACAAAGGGGCTGCAAGTAGCTCCTCCGCCCCGGGTGGCACCGAGGGGTTGGAGGAAGAGAGGCGACGCCGGCTGCGTCGCACCGATGGGTCGTGTGTTACGGATCCGCCCCTTGATTCAG
Source organism: Zea luxurians (assembly GCA_029449295.1). Taxonomy (NCBI): domain Eukaryota; kingdom Viridiplantae; phylum Streptophyta; class Magnoliopsida; order Poales; family Poaceae; genus Zea; species Zea luxurians. Next base: position 9,093,551 of record JAOPSE010000041.1, on the reverse strand, counting down.
ACCCCCCAAAAGCGTCAGAGGACCACTGGTGGGGTCGAGGGGACCGGCTCCCAGGCCCAGGGTGCGCAAAGGCGCGCCAGTCCTCCGCCACCACCACCATTAGATCCGCCGCCACCGCCGCCACCACCACCATCGGTCCCGCCGCCGCCACCACCACCTGGGGGTGATCTCCCCCAAGGGCACCAGCGGCAGCAACAACAACAGCAACAACAACAACAGCGGACGTACCGCTTCCAGGGTCGCTAGAAGGTCTAGGGCCCCAAGTAAGTGTAGTCACATCCTTGTTTTTGCGAGTGTAGTTATCATGTCGATGGGTCTTAACCCATCCTTGTTTGCCAGGGCTTCCTCCCCCTCTGCTTCCAAGGGCGCGCCTCCCCCGCCGGATACCATGCCCGCCGGCAGGTCTGGCTCTCAACAGCAGGCGTCTGCTGGGAGTGGTACCGGCGATCCGCCCCCAGCCGCTGCAACTGAACCGAAAGCTACCACAGCCTCAACGACGGTGACGCCGTTGAGTACACCGTCGACAGCGGCCGAGGAGGTCCCCGCTGCGCCCGCCCCCACCATGGGGGTGACGCGAGGGCACGTCCAGCTCTGTCCTGCCGCCCACTCTGGAGGAGCCGGAGGTGGTTCATGGGAGGCGGCTCCGATCAGGCGCCGAGCTAGAAGCAGCGCCGGTTCCCCTCCCCCGGGTGCTGTCTCATACGTATCAGGCTCTCCAGGAGATCGAGGCAGTGATCCGGTGGGAATGGGAGGCGCTGGAATCCAAGCACCAGCACCTCAGCGACTGGCGTACCCAGCTGGAGGAGCACACCAAGGCGGCATCCCAGCAGTTCGCCTTTGAGCGGTTCGAACTGGCGTGGGACCGCAAAGACTACAAGAAGGACCTCCAAAAGGTGTACACCAGGGAGCTGGAGGCGAGCCAGAAGGAGAAGAGGCTGGCTAAGAAGGAGGAGCACTTGAACCAGAGGGAGGAGGTTGTCACAAAGCTGAGTGCCAAGCTAAGTGCCATGAACAAGATCTTGGACGAGCAGCAGGCCCAGCAGTCCGCGGCTGTGGAGAGCCTACAAAAGTTGCAGCAGGAGCTTGATGGCAAGGCTCGCGACGCCGCCCTCGCTGAGGAGAAGCTTAAAGCGAAAGGAGAGTCCTTGGACAGGCAGGAGGCAGACCTCGGCAGGCGGGAGGCGGACCTCGCCAGGCGGGGGAAGGATCTCGCCTTCAAAGAGGAAATGCTTGAGAGGCGGGAGAAGTCGCTGTCCGAGCATGAGCTCGAGGCGAAGGAGAAGGAGCGAATGTTGGAGGAGCGGGTCCGCTGGTTCCAGGCGGCGCAAGGAGCACCGGGCCCCCAGGCGGTGGAGGCGATGAAGAAAACACTTGAAGACCTCCGGGTGGAGCAGCGCGCTGGGGTCCAGCGCATCACCGCCTGGGCCAGTGAGGCGAGCACGGCATTGGTGCCGCTAGGGGTGAGCCCCATCCCGGTGTCGGAGCCATCGATGTCCATCTCCGACGTGCTCCCGGTGCTGGATTCCGCCGCCAACCGCCTCCGACGCCTAGACCAGATACTTGGCGCCCGCCTAGAGGCCGAAGGCGGTAGGCACTACCGGGCGATGATAGAGTACATCCTAACGTGCTTCTGGAGCCACGACCCAGCCATCTCCTTGGAGCCGGTGATCGCTGGTCCTGTGGCTGACACTGAAGACGCCGCCCGGGAGAGCGTACAAGACACCGTGGAGGTGGTAGCCGAGCGCTTCCAGCGGGATCCTGCCGATGATTAGTAGCTAGATCTGCAGAAACAGGGCAAGGGTTCCGCTGTGGTGCGGCTTGTAATATTTTCTGGTTTTGTAAGATACTTTTAGGAAGTATTGATCTAACAATGGCAGAACTTATTTGTATGCTATTTGTCTTTGTTGTGTGCGTCGTTACCAACTTCTCCCTAGTACTTGCCCCCTGGGATGCAGGCTCGACGTGTCGAGGCTGGATGCCAGTATACTTAAGAAAGAATTGGTGACCTGGCCCCCAGAAGGTAGTCTCGACTGAGACATGGACCTGCACACAGCCTTGGCTAGGAAGCTTTAGTAGAGCACCCATAGGACCCACTAACTGGTATCTTTTATCCTTTGGTTCATGCCACAGGACCTGCAGGACTTAGACTGGGAAGCCAATCCGTGTGTCCAGACCCCTTGGACCACAACTCCAAATACTAGGGCACCCGTCGCAGAGTGGTGGAGTGTGTAGGCTTAGGGTGCAGGACCAGGCTAAGCGGCTACACAGCTCCGGACCACCCCAGGAGACGTGCGTCCATTCTCTAGAACTGGACCCCAGGTTGCTGGACCCACAGGACTATAGTTCCAAATACTAGGGTACCCATCACAGAGTGGTGGAGCATGCAGGCTTAGGGTACAGAACCAAGCTAAGTGGCTACACGGCTCTGGACCACCCCAGGAGACAAGTACCCATTCTCCAGAACTAGCCCCCAGGCTGCCGGACCCCCCCCCTGCCGAGGGGTCCCAACTGCAAGCCTGGCTACTCAATTCGGATGTCATTATACCAGCAAGGGTGGGAACTGCATGGGTGGGTTAGATAAAAAATGATGCTCGTAAGTTGAAGCAAAGTAAGACCATCACAAAAACAAATCTGGGGGTGAATCTTTTCTTTATAACTTGATATTCATGATTGTAGGCCAACAGACCGGGTTTATGAGGGCGGACCTCACCGGGCTGGTGTACATATATGCGCTACCTAGTTACAAAGGAAGAAAAATCGAGTCCCCGGGTCTGTTTTTATGGGAAAAACTTACGGAGATGCTCTATGTTCCAAGGATTGGGAAGAGGCTCTCCTTCAGTTGTAGCAAGGCGGACACACTTGGGACGGCATATTTCCGTCACCTTGAAGAGTCCCTCCTAGCTGGGGGAGAGCTTGTGGAGCCCTTCTCGGTTCAGTACTCGCCTTAGGACCAGGTCCCCGACCCGGAGCTCCCTACTATGCACAAACTGTTGGTGATAGCGCCTGAGCGCCTGGTTGTACCGTGCATTTCGGATCACCGCTTGCCATCTGTGCTCGTCGATGAAGTCCACGTCCTCATGCTGTAGCTGTTCCTGCACAGACTCATCGAAAGCCTGGACCCGTGGGGAGCCCATAATGATTTCTAGGGGAAGGCAGGCTTCGGCCCCGTAGACTAGGAAGAACAAGGTCTCCCCGGTAGCTCGGCTGGGTGTGGTCCGGTTCCCCCAAAGCACGGATGGAAGCTCACTGACCCAATTTGCACCGTGCTTTTTCAAGCAGTCGTAGGTGCGTGTCTTGAGTCCCCTGAGGATCTCTGCATTTGCCCTCTCCACCTGGCCGTTGCTCCTAGGATGAGCCACGTACGCAAAGCAGAGATGGGTGTCGATGCCCTCGCAATACTCCTGGAAAAGCTGACTTGTAAACTGGGTCCCGTTGTCCGTAATGATACGGCTTGGGACCCCAAATCTACAGACAATTGACTTGAGGAAAGCAACAGTAGCACCCTGGGTGATGTTGACCATAGGGGTGGCCTCTGGCCACTTGGTGAACTTGTCGATGGCGACGAAGAGGTACCGATACCCGCCGACGGCCCTGGGAAATGGTCCTAGGATATCCACCCCCCATACGACGAATGTCCAGGAGGGCAGAATCATTTGTAGAGCCTGAGTTGGTGTGTGTATCTGCTTTGCGTGGAATTGACACGCCTTGAAGGACTTTACCATCTCAGCTGCATCCTGGAGGGCGGTTGGCTAGTAAAAGCCATGTCAGAAGGCCTTACCGACCAGCGTGCAGGATGATGAATGACTTCCGCACTCTCCTCCATGGATCCTCGTGAGTAACTCATGGCCCTCTTCCTGGGTGATGCACCGCATGAGAATGTCGTTGGCGCCACGGCGGTGGAGATCCCCTTCCACCACCGTGTGTTGTTTAGCCAACCGCACTATGCGCTCCGTGGACACATGATCTTCAGGAAGGATGTTTTCCTTCAGGTAGTCCCGAATCTCGGATATCCATGCATCGGGACCACTCTGAGAAACTGGCTATGGCACTAAGGGATAGGCAGGGCCCCCTATAGCACACACAGTCTTCAGTGGGTTCTATAGATGGTACGCCACCAGGATCGCTAGCTTCGAGGTGCTAGACTCGCCCCCTTCGCCCAGCTCGGCAGGCTGGGTGGTGGGTCTCAGCAGCCATCTTTGGAAGACGCCCTTGGGTACGAGTGCCCGAGTTGATGCCCTCTGGGAGAGTTCATTTGCCGCTGAGTTGTCAGCCCAAGGAACATGTTGCAGTTCCAGGGCCGTGAAGTCCTTCTCCAGCTTCCTTACGTGGAGGAGGTAAGCCACGAGCCTGGGCTCATTGCAGCTACATTCCCCGCGGACTTTCTTGATAATCAGCTGGGAGTCCCCCTTCACGAGGAGCTGGCGGATCCCCAGGGATAGGGCCGCCGACAAGCCAAAGATCAGTGCTTCGTACTCCGCCATATTGTTGGTGGCCTTGAACTCAAGGTGCACCATGTACTTCACTTGATCTCTGCTTGCGTCGATGAGGACCACTCCGGCACCGCCTCCTTGCTGACGAGCGGATCCGTCGAAGAAGAGCGTCCAGTGGGGCTCGGTGAAGACTGGACCCCTGGGCTCCGCAGGTGTGGCATCCGAATCGGGATCCGGACCCCCAGGGGCGCTCGGGGGAGGCATCCACTCCACGATTAAGTCAGCCAGGACCTGGCTCTTGATGGCGTGGCGAGGTTGGAAATCCAGCTGGAACTCAGCGAGCTCTGCGGCCCACTTGGCAATGTTGCCTGTGGCATTAGAGTTGTGGAGGATGGCCCTTAATGGAAAGGAGGTCACCACCACAACCCTGTGTGCCTGGAAATAGTGGCGCACTTCCTGGACACAACAAGTACAGCATAGAGGAGCTTGTGCGTCTCAAGGTACCTGGTCTTTGCCTCATGGAGGACCTTGCTGACGAAGTAGACCGGCCTATGAACGGTCTGGACCCCTGTAGCTAGTCCTGAGTTCTCAGGCTCCGTGGTGGTCGGAACACCACCTTCTCCTGGGGGAACCTCCTGACTTCCCTGGGAATGCTGCTCCGTCCTTTCGACGACCAGCACCATGCTCATCGCCTCCGCAGCCACTGCGATGTACAAGTACAGCGGCTCCCTGGCTCCAGAGCTACCAGTATCGGCAGGGACACAAGGTGCTGCTTCAATTCTTGGAAGGCATGTTCTGCCTCTTTGGTCCAAGAGAATGGACTGGATTTTCGCAGGAGCTTGAAGAAGGGCAGCGCCCTCTCAGCCAGCCTCGAAATGAAGCGGCTAAGGGCAGCTAATGACCCCGTAAGCTTCTGGACATCCTTGATTCGGGCCAGGGGCCTCATCGCCTCGATTGCTCTGATCTTCTCTGGGTTTGCTTCAATGCCTCGGTGTGAAACCTAGAATCCCAGCAACTTCCCAGCGGAGATGCTAAAGACGCACTTGTCCGGGTTCAGCTTCGTGCGCGTCGCCCGTAGCTTGTCAAAGACCAGGGTCAGGTCTTCCACCAGAGTCGACCCCCTCCTAGTCTTGACCATGATGTCATCGACATATATCTCAACCTTGTCCCTAATCAGGTCCCCGAAGGTCTTACTCATCGCCCGTACAAATGTTGGCAAGGCGTTCTTCAGACTGTAGGGCATTATAACATAGTAGTAGAGCCCATCACTGTTACAAAAGCGGTATGCTTCCTATCCTCCCTAGCCATCCGGATCTGATGGAAACCAGAGTAGGCATCTAAGAAGGACAAGAGGTCGCACCCGATGGTAGAGTCCATGATTTGGTCTATGCGTGGAAGTGGATACGGGTCCTTGGGACAAGCCTTATTCAGGCTGGTGTAGTCGACGCACATCCGAAGCTTCCCGTTTGCCTTTGGAACGATGACTGGGTTGGCCAGCCACACGGAGTGGTGGACCTCTTCGATGAAGCCGGCATCAAGCAGCTTCTGGACCTCCTAATGGATGAAGTCATGCCACTCAACAGACTGTCTTCGAGGCTTCTGGCTCACCGGTCTGGCGTCGGGGTGGATCTTTAGATGATGCTCAATCACCTCCCTAGGGATCCTAGGCATCTGTGACGGTTCCCATATGAAAACGTCGACATTTGCTCGGAGGAAGGCGACGAGCGTGAGTTCCTATTTCTCTCCTAGATTGCCCGCGATGCGGGTGGTCTGGGAGGAGTCCGTGCCGACCTGGATGGTCTTCACGGGTCCGTCGTTTGCTCCAGACGGCTGCACCTTTGGCACCTTGGCGGGCGCCTTGGTACCGGAGGTCGAGGGGTCCTTCCCTCCGTCGTCCGGGCGAGCAGCTTCTGCCGCCAGGGCATGCAGCTTCTCGACCGCCGACACCGTAGCGGTGCGGTCGCCCCGCACGGTGAGGACCCCAGCCGGGGACGGCATCTTGAGGACCAAATACCCATAATGGGCAATGGCCATGAACCGGTATAGGGCCGGCCTGCCAATGATGGCGTTGAAGGGGAGGTTAACCTCTGCGACGTCGAACTGGACGTTCTCCATGCGGAAGTTTTCCTCGGTCCTGAATGTTACCGGGAGGGCGATGCTCCCAAGGGGATACACTGGCTGTGGGCCCACTCAGGAGAATGGGCGTGAGGGTCCCAGATGGGACCCCGGGATCTGCAGCTGCTTGAATGCAGCATGGCTGATGACGTTGAGGCCTGCCCCGCTGTCAATCAGCACATGGTGCAGCCGCATGTTGGCGATGATAGGGGCGGTGATGAGCGGTAGTATATCGGCCCCTGCCATGTTGTCGGGGTAGTTGGATGCCCCGAAGGAGATGGTGGTGCTCCTCCACCGCTGATGTGGAGCAGCCTTCAGGACCCCTGGGGTCGCCGACAGGACCTCTCGGCGTAGGGACTTGACGTTCCTGCGGGAGGTGAGCTCCCAACTCCTGTCGTACATGACATAGGGCCTGTTTGGTTTAGCTTTTTTCTGACCAGCTTTTCTGAGAATCTAGCTGTGGAGAGAATCTAGCTATGTAGAGAATCTAAGTATCATTAGGATTACGTGCGAAGGAAGATAAAGTTGTCTATGGGACTCAGGATCTATAAAGTGATAGATTACTACTATTGCGATGACTCAATCGATTATATGTTTATGTTGATTTTGAATGGTTTTTACCCAAACAAATTCTATAGAAGCTGACTGAAAAGCTGAGTGTTTGGCAGTCCGCAGCAGCTTTTGGTGGCCAGAAGCTACGTAAAGCCAAAACAAACAGGGGCATACAGCTTTTTGCGGTGGTCGCTCTCGCCACCAGAGTCGGAGTCCCCGGTGAAGACGTCCTTCAGGACCCCCTCGGGTGACTGATACTCGAGGTCCCGTTCTCCGGCGGCCACGTCGCCGTCGTCGGCCCTCTCCTTGCCAGGCCGGCGACGGGGTGGGGAGCCATCCTTGGAGCTCTATTCGCGCCGTTCGCTGATGCACTTCATGAGCTTGATAATCTCGCGGCACTCCGCGGCGCTGTGACGGCTGTTGGGGTGCACAGGGCATGAGCCGCTGTTGCCCCCCTGTGGCCATGGGCACTTGTTGCGCTCGCTCCGGCCCCTAGTCGCTGCTGCAACGACCGGAGCAGCAGCCTGCGGCCTCTCGTGGCCGCGGTTCTTCTTCTTCTTCTTGCCGTCCTGGGCGATGGTACCGGAGCCACCCGTCTGGGCAACCCCGGTCTGTGGTGCCGAGTGCCATGTGTGGCCCTCGGTGGCTCTGGCACACTTGTCGGCCAGAGCGAAGAGCGTGGTGACAGTCTCCATGTCATGCGTGGCCAACTTCTCTAGCATCTTTTCATCACGCACCCCCTAGCGAAAAGCGGTGATGATGGAAGCATCAGAGATACGAGGTATGGTGCCCCGTACCTTGGTGAAGCGGGAGATGAAAGCCCGGAGCGTTTCCCCGGGTTCCTGCCTCACTGCATGGAGGTGAGCCTCCACGCCATGCTGTTGGTAAGCACTGGCGAAGTTCGCTGTGAACCGCGCACAGAGCTCTTCCTAGGAGTAGATCGATCCCGAGGAGAGGTTCATGAGTCAGGTCCGAGCCGGCCCAGACAAGGCTACATGGAAGTATGTTGCCATCACAGCGGTGTCTCCACCTGCTGCCGTAATGGCGGTGACGTATACCTGCGAAAATTCCGACGAGTTTGACGTACCATCGTACTTATCTGGCATGTGTGGTCGGAACTTGGATGACCATGTCGCCGCGCGGAGATGATCCACTAGAGCGGCGCAGCCGACGCCGGCCAATGGGACACCCGCCTGAATCCGGGCACCCCTTGGAGTCTGCGGTGCGACCGCAACAAAGTCTTGGTCGAGGTTGCGACCCTCGATGTTCTGTCGGCGCTCACGTGCCCTCTCTAGAGAGACACGGGCATCCTCGCCCGCACGCCTGCGGTTGAGTTATGCCCGTAGATCATCAGGCCTCTCCAGTGAGACCGGAGCGTCCTCTACCGCACGCCTGCAGTTGAGCTCCGCCCGCAGGTCCTCGATCAGTGCAGCCCTCACTGAAGGCGAGCGCATCGATGCCGACGCCTCATGTTGACGCCGAGATGATCGAGGCCTGGGCCTGGCTGAGCCAGAGTGCACCATGCCGAGCAGACGATCGACGTCGTCACGCCACTGCTTCATAGCCCCCGACGAGGCCGTGGAGCTAGGAGGGTGGCGCAGCAACTCCCTGGCTGCTGACAGGGCCCCAGGCACAGCCCTCGACGCCCTAGATGTCTGTGTAGGAGTGTGCTGCCGTGCAGAGCGCACAGCAGCAGCACCAGGCGCAGGGCGGCTGGAGGCCCGTGGCGTGGAGGAGACAGCTTCTTCCTCCATTGGGAAGTCCTCGAGAACGAAGTCATGGTGCTCGATGATATGGACCATGGTGTCGAGCAGGAAAACAAGCAAAAACCTAATGCAAAGAGCCCCCTGCCTGGCGAGCCAAATGTCAGAGAGGAAATTCTCCGGCCGGGTGGCAGAATGCACCCGCCCTAAATCCTAAGATGAGGAGGGGGCCTAAGCGTTTTGCCTGTCTACTAGATGGTCGAAGAACATGAGTGAACATGAGGATTTAGAGTGGTTCAGGCCGCTGGAGCGTAAAACCCTACTCCACCGTGTGTACTATTGCTGATGCTCGAGAGGTTGGAAAACTTCCCGAGGGTCTAAGTTGGCTTGAGAGAACTTGCCTTGTAAAGTCGTGTGCCTTCCCTTTTATAGCTCAAGGGAGGCACATACAAGGATGCTGAGCCCCGACATGTGGGCCCAGTAACAAAATGGATGGAATACCTAGAGCAACTAATGCAGTCGATGTCTGTGCGATCTCCAGGCCCATGTTGTCCGCAGCACGCGCAGCGTTGATATGCGGCGGCAGCTTCCTTGGTAATGTACGAGTAATGATGGGCGTAGTGCACGTGGCAGTATGGGCATGCAGTCTGCTAGTGGAATGGACAGGCATGCCGCCTGTGGGATGGACAGGTTACTGCCTGTCAGCGGAATGGACAGGTCTCGTTTAATGCGGAGGCGGCACATCACCTGCCAGTGGAATGGGCAGGCACGCCGCCTGCAGAATGGACAGGTCTCATTAAATGCTAAGGCGGCACATCGTCTGTCAGCGGGATGGACAGGCGGCGCGCCTTATCCGCAATAAATGCAGGGGCCGCGTAACCCGGAGGCCTTACGTCAGGCTCCGCCCGTTGGCTTACGTCACGCGCGGTAGGCCACGTGGCTGCATTGGGTCTCCGCCTGGGCGGGGAGCAGTAGCGCATGCGGACAGGTCCGCACCAGACTGGGTCTGGACACGTGTCGACACCGGACCCCCGCCTAGGTCCTGTTTAGGGCCCGGGTATGTTCTGTCCTGAGACCCTGGGACCCCCTGTGGGCGGCCTGGACCCCATATAGAGGGGTCCAGATCCCATCCTAGTGGTCCGGCTTGCACAAGTGGAGGTTCCGGACCAACCTTGGAGGTCCGGACTGTATATCCGAGGGTCCGGGACCAACCTTGGGGGTCCGGACTGTATATCCAGGGGGTCCGGCGCTCTCCCGTGGGGGTCCGGACTCACTGTTGATGCTTTGGAGCATGCCGCATTTTCTGGACACATGGCGGCTTCGGACCCGCCCATCTGGCGGAGTCGGGCGCTGTTGTGGACCCAGAGTAGCCGCTCGTGACTGGGGCGAGGTGCAGCCTGGTCCCACACAGCACTTCTGCCACGCGACTAAGGGATAGCCGCGTGGGTTCTGCGTCTTTGTACAGTAGCAGGGGGTACCCTAGTTTCAGAGTACCGATAGCTACATTATTATTAAATACCATATAGTATCATATTGAAACCGTGAATAAACCTCATTACCGAACAAGCCCTATATGACTTCTCCACCCACTAGGGAGGCACAGGAGTTCTAATATCCATCCCTCGTCTACGAAACACTACCGAAATCCGGCTCTTTGCCGAGTGCTCAGAGCTTTGTTGAATGCCTTTTATCGAGCACTCGGCAAGGCTCTTTTCCGATTGCTCAGAGCTTTGCCGAATGCCTTTTGTCGGACACTCGGCAAAGACTGCTTTGCCGAGTGCCACCCTCGGCAAAGGAAGACTCTCAGTAACGACAACCTTTACCAAGGGTAGCACACTCGGCAAGGACTTCTTTGCCGAGTGTCAAACACTCGACGAAGGGTGACGCTCGGCAAAGGACCGTCAGCAGCCGTCTATAGCTGACGGCCGTTACCTTTGCCGAGTGACAGGCATTGACACTCGACAAAGATGGTATGTTGTCGATTGTCGGGCCGGTCGACTGAAGCGTCCCCAATCCTCTAGGACTCAAATGTGATACAATTACTAGTCCCAGGAGGCTAGCAAACACATTTATACATCAGATGATACCAAATCTGCTTAAACGAGACAAACCTATAAAGGTGGCGGTCAACTTTAAGAGTTGGTCCACAACTCGAGACATATCATCAGAGTGGGGCTGAAGCAGCCCGATATACGCAGCGAAGCAAGTCAGTGGTCCAACAGCCACAGGCAAGGTTGGGAACAGTCGTAACTCTTACCCGATCTCCTTTTTCTGAAAAACAACAAATAAGCAAGGGTGAGTACAAACGTACTCAGCAGCCCACCTTCACCCGCGGAATGGGGAAATCAGATATAATGCATGGAATATGTTGAGCTCGGGATATTTTGCAGAAACAGCAATATTTAATGCAGAGTTGTTTTGAAAAACATTTTGTATTTTTGCAAAGCGCATCCTCTCCAAAAGGAGCAGGAAGTTTTTCAGTATTATAACAAAATCCCCTGGACTAAACCATCCAGGCATCTCAGCAGTTTCCCACTGGTTTTCCTTTTCAAAAACCGCTACTGGACTTCCCGTCCACCATAGCTCACGGCTCAACCGCCGAACCTTTTTAAAAACCACTTTTCTCAAAACCATCTCTTTTTTTTTGAAAAACAAAACATTAATTGCCATACCATACCAGACTCGTCCATTCCTGTGGACACAGACTATTCGAATAGGTTTTCAAACTCTGCGCAGAGGTGTACACTTTACCCACTAGTCCGGCTCTGCGATCTCATGATCAATGAGATCCGAATCCGAATCTCTTTCTTTCCCCGCACGTCCTAACCTTAACAGTTATCCGGAAGGAGTCAGGCCACCACCATGTCCAAACCGGACAAAACTTTCCCCCTCCTTATCCTCCCGGTGCTCCCTAGCCTTCATAACCCTGGGGTTGGACCGTACGAGTTCAGATTGAGTGACTGCCCACACAGTCTCGAGTGGTTGTACTATTAAAGAGTACGGGTAGTGAAGATGACAAACCGGTCCTTATATGAGGGGACAATCCTTCTGCTCACGCCTAAACCAGCTGAGCCAACACCTTAGGCCCTCCCCTAAACCAGGGAGTCCCTGATTATCCCGCTCACAAGGTGATAAGGGTGAAAACCCTTCATCACACACATTTTGAAAAGCATTTTCTTTTGAAAACTCACACCTGTTCTCAAATCATTTAGAACATATATATCAGGGATTGATTGCGGCAAGCGGCTGGGTGGCCATAATAACTTATCTCAAAATCATATCATGCATAAAATAACAGGCTAAGGGTTGTGGTTGAAAAATCATAGGTAATTTATGCATCAAAGGGATCCAGTGAGCTTGCCGTGCTTATTCGGCGAAGGGGGAAGGAGAGCTCGCGGAACTGGCTTCTGGCTCCACCGCCTGGCGTAGACTTGCAGATCTGGCCTCCACGAGATGGCACGAACGCTCCGATAACTATGCAACATGAACAAGCAAACATACAAACCAGCAAGTATACCAACAAATATTTAGTATAGTGGTCAGAAAAGCGATATATGGATGGGTAGAGTCTTGAGTAGAATCTATGTCATGTGGTGTTGTGATATTACTGGTGGTGGAGCGGAGGTGCTTACCAGGAGGGTGGACTGGAGGCAAAGCGACACTATGCGTGTAGCCGGCAGAGTGGAGTAACTGAGTGGGTGGGGTGTTTGCCTTGGCTGAGGGTGTTGAGTGTGTGTGGAGAGGGAGAGGGTAGCTGGGTGTATTTATAGCTGAGTGTAGGTGGTGTAGCACAGTGAAGTTCACTGTTGGTGAGAATAGTGACGAATGAATCGTCTGACTTGGTATGAACATGAGAGTTATAGGCAGAATATGGGACAAGAGTATTTTGGGAGTTTTCTGGAACATGAACCATGCTTAAGGGGTGACATGGCTGGATAGGGAATAGTTTGATAAAAATTTAGAAACGAGAATTATTGGAATCTGAGTTTGGGAGCCTGGTTCGAAGGAATCTCAAAGTTAAGCGTGCTCAACTCGGAGAAACCTGGGATGGGTGACCAGATGGGAAGTTCCCTACTGGAAGGAAAATCACAGTCACCGGAGTTCGTATGACTGGAATATGGGTCTGGCTGGTCTTAGGTGGACTGGACAGCATGATGTATGAGTAGTTGAAATTTGGGGTGATCGGCTAATCGATGAATAGTAACGATGAATAGTGGCGATGGAAAAGTAATTATAGATATCATCTATGAATAGTAACGATGATGAATAGTAATGATAAATAGTAACGATGATGAATAGTGTATGTGAATAGTAATGGTGAATAGTGATAGTGAATAGTTCGTATGAACGAACGATGAACGATGAATAGGAACTATGAACGAACGGACGAACGATCGAATGATCGGACGAACGAACGATTGGAATTTCGGCAGCATAACGGCAGGAAAAGATTATTTGGACGAACGAACGGACGAACGATCGAATGATCGGACGAACGAACGATCAGAATTTCGGCAGCATAACGGCAGGATAAAGATTATCTGGAAGAACGATGAATAGGGACTATGAACGAACGATGAACGATGAATAGGGAACTATGAACGAACGATGAACGATCGAATGATCGAAAGAACGAACGATCGGAATTTCGGCAGCATAACGGTAGGAAAAAGATTATTTGGACGAACGAACGGATGAACGATCGAACGATCGGACGAACGGACGAACGAACCATGAACGATCGGACGAACGATCGAACGATCGGACGAACGAACGAACAAACTAAGAACAGGGGACGAACGATCGAAGAACGATCGAACGATCCTTGTGCTAGTGTGTGCTTGTGTGGAACATGGAGTGGGTGTGTGTGTGGGGGGGGAGAGAGTTGCCATGAAATGGCTTGGGGTGGGATGGGAGGAGGCCCTTGCCCCTCTATTTATAGCCATGGTGGGGGGATTAGGGGGAGGGATGAGAGGATTAGTGGGAGCGATGAGAGGATTAGTGGGAGGATGAGATGATTAGTGGGAGGTTAGCATGTATTTGTCTTGTATAAGTGAGATTTGCTTGTAGAGCTCATCGTATGACACTGGAGGCATACGTATACGTATGAGCATGAGGAAAGTTATGAAGAAAATATTTGTAGGGACTTGAAAAATGATTCTGAAGGTATTTCTCAAGAGTAAAATACCTGGAGATATATCGGTGGAATATTTGGGCAGTATTTCTGGAAAGAACTTGAAGGGGATTACTCGGGAAATATCTGGGCGGTATTTCTGGAAACAAATTGAGGGTGATCACTGGGAAATATTTGTAGGATATTTTGAGGAGGATTTTAGAGATAATATAGACCACTATATTTTATTTGCTGATATCAACTCGCAAACAAACATTTTGAAATGAAATTTGAAATTCATTTTGAATTTAGAGGGAGTTTGAGAAAATTTCAGGATTTGAATTTTTGGGATGCTACAAATCTACCCCACTTAAAAGGAATCTCGTCCTCGAGATTTGGCTTAGAAGGGTTATGGGTATAGCTTTACTTCAGCTACATATCTTCACTTTGCAACTCTTCGAGGAGATGGAACTTCAACAAACTCCGGCCTTTGAGGAGCATCCGGTTGCTGATTGCAAATGCTGATTCTGGCTACTCAAAGATCATCTTCAGGCTTCAGCTTTCGCTTGGCAGCTAGCTTATTGAGGAAGCATCGATGCCAACACGCAAACCTTTCTCTTGCGAACTCCCACATGGATTCCTTCCTTGATTGGTCTTCTGGTGCTTCATCAACAAAACTTGGGTAACCACTTCTCATCCAGAAACTTATAAGCTTCGATGATCTGGTCCTCCACAAGCTTACTAAGGCCTTCTTCTTTTTCTCCATAGCAGGAACCTTACTGGAATACTACCCCACTTAAAAAGAATGAGGGTAGATCTCTTGAATCTTGGGGATTTGAACTCCTTGAAGTACCTCATAACAAGGGTGTTACGGGGCCTTCTTCTGTTGTTGCTGCTTGAGCAGGCTGCGGAGAGATGACTGACACAGGGTTCATTTTGGGAGAACCTTCTTCTTATCTTCTCTTCGCTATCTTTTTTTCTCTTTTCACTGCTCCTTTCTTTCTCTTTGCTCTTCCCACTGGAGGATTCTATCAAAGAGTATTACCATCATACAGAGGAGGAAACCAAAGATGTTGAACCATATACAACAGTCTTCAACCCAAGAATTACCAAGCATTGTGATCTTAGGGGCAAGGGAGTGGAAAATGGAGTTGCTTGCGATTTGGCAGAGGGTATTTTATCTGGTGTGTGTGCTTTGCTTGGGATGGGAGTTGAGGGAGCTGGGGGGATTTATAGGCGAGCGGGGGTGTCCGGTTGCAGAGTGGTGGTGATGGAGTAGGTGCTACACGGCAGCGGGTGCGACAAGGGGAGGGGGGTCTGGTGTTGCCGGCGATGATGGTGGCGGTGGGTGCGCTGCAAAGGTGGCGTGGGCGGCGGTAGTGTGCTGCAAAAGGGGGGGCGTGGGGCGGTGGTAGTGCGCATGGAGGCGGGCACGCGTGCGAGGGGCACGGGTGAGTGGTGGGATCAGTGACCCTAATGTTTGTGGTCTCTGGTTCCAAGAATCTTTGCCTCTCTATATGGTAATAACTCCTTCTGTCCTCTTTTCCTGTTTACTTTGACTCAGGGGCAGTGCTTTGATTCTCACGGTCGGTCCTTTTGACTGAGCGGCTGGACTGGTTTCTTCTGTAGCTTGTTACAGGCTTCAAGGGTGAGCTTCCCGGTGTCTTCTTGGGTAAGGCACTTTTTTCTTCAGATGGGTTAGGATGAGAATGGAAGCATAAGGTAAGGATTAGCTCTAATTTGTGATCTATGTTTTTAGAGAAAACCTTTTTAAGAAAAACGAAAAGAAAACACACTAGCTCAGCAATGATAAGCACAAACAAATCAAATGTTTTGAATAAGGGAAGAATAGAGTTTTTCCAAAGCACGGGCTACTCAGATTCGGGGGCTAAGCATAACTACTATTGCTTGGCTCCTGAATTGAGAACTATGCTAAATGCAACTTATGAGCACTAACGTTAAAGCATCACATATGCACTCAAAAGGGGAGAAAACATCAAGCGAAATTCATTTTGAAATGCCCTAGGGGGCCACACAAATAGAGTTTTTCAAGGCACGGGACTACACGATTACCTCTCATACATGCAGGGCTCTAGCCAAAGTGAAGAAAAACTTCACTACCTAATGCACGCAGAGGACTGGGTATAACTAACTCAGATCTGGCAGCTTCTCTTCTGGCAAGGCTGACGCACAACTTCAATCTGAGATATCTCCTGGATGGGTCAACAGGGAGCTGATGTTGATAACTTCTTCTGGCGGCGACTGAGATGGCAAGACGTGGTCAAACTCTTCTTCAAGCTGGACTGGCTCTTGTAGCTCCTCTGAGGGCGGCGGTGCTGGCGGGGTGCTTGCAGCTTCTTCCTTGACCTCAAGGGACGGTGCTGGAATCTTCTTCATGGTGAGGGGCTCAAACAACTCTGGTGGGGGATCTTGGGAGGATTCAGGGTGCTCTTGTTTATCCATAGCCTTAGGGGAGACTGGAATTCCTTCCAAGACTATGGTTCCTTCCGGGAGTTCCCAAGCCTTCTTCTCTCCTCTGATAGAGACCGGGTGACCTTGAAGAATCTAGGGATCTTCAGCTCTCCTGGGTTGAACTGGGTTGGATGGAGCGGGCTCTTGGATCCGCAGGGCTCTACGTTGGTTATGGGTTACCAAGTAGGCCTCCATCAGCTTCTGGACATGCTCATCCTTGGCTTGCTTCAAGGCTTCAACAGCAATGACTTCACAACTTTCTAAGGCAGCTACACGGGCTTGAGTTGTGGTTAGATCCACATGGAGCTTACGGTTGAGCTTCTCTGCATCTTCTGCTCGGGCAATCATCTGACGGTGGTGCGGGCCAAGAAATCATACTGGGCATCCAGGGTGAGCAGGTATGCAGTGAGGTACACGACTGTGGGGTCGTCCTCAAGCAGCTGCTGCTCTTCCAATGCACGCATCCTGGCCGTCCAAACTGGACGGTCTCTCTAAAAGGGCGGAAAGATCTGAGCGGGGTGTCGGCCACTTCTTCTTCATAGATCTGACACAGAGCCCTCAATGCCTTGCGAGCGACGACTTGGCAGGTGTCTTTGAATCTGTGCCCAGCAGTAGTGACACTCCATTCCACATGGTGCGGACTGGATCCAATGTATACAGTCACGACACACTTCTCTGTGCCATGCTCGATGAATTCACGACCATCATACTCTGGCTAGCTCCTGATTCCGAGGCGGACTGTGCATGCTCTCAGCAACTTGGGGAAACCATCTTCATTCTGGCAGAAGCTGGTTTGGCACTGAACCTCCATCTGACTTCTGAAAGAAGGAAAGGGGGAAAACATTTTTGAAATGAAGGGATGAGAGCAAGAATTTTTTTAAGAAAATAGTTTTGACTCAAAAACTTTTGATCAGGCTAAGGGTTACGTCCTGCGGCCAACCTAACAGCTCTGATACCACCTGAAGCGTCCCCAATCCTCTAGGACTCAAATGTGATACAATTACTAGTCCCAGGAGGCTAGCAAACACATTTATACATCAGATGATACCAAATCTGCTTAAACGAGACAAACCTATAAAGGTGGCGGTCAACTTTAAGAGTTGGTCCACAACTCGAGACATATCATCAGAGTGGGGCTGAAGCAGCCCGATATACGCAGCGAAGCAAGTCAGTGGTCCAACAGCCACAGGCAAGGTTGGGAACAGTCGTAACTCTTACCCGATCTCCTTTTTCTGAAAAACAACAAATAAGCAAGGGTGAGTACAAACGTACTCAGCAGCCCACCTTCACCCGCGGAATGGGGAAATCAGATATAATGCATGGAATATGTGGAGCTCGGGATATTTTGCAGAAACAACAATATTTAATGCAGAGTTGTTTTGAAAAACATTTTGTATTTTTGCAAAGCGCATCCTCTCCAAAAGGAGCAGGAAGTTTTTCAGTATTATAACAAAATCCCCTGGACTAAACCATCCAGGCATCTCAGCAGTTTCCCACTGGTTTTCCTTTTCAAAAACCGCTACTGGACTTCCCGTCCACCATAGCTCACGGCTCAACCGCCGAACCTTTTTAAAAACCACTTTTCTCAAAACCATCTCTTTTTTTTGGAAAACAAAACATTAATTGCCATACCATACCAGACTCGTCCATTCCTGTGGACACAGACTATTCGAATAGGTTTTCAAACTCTGCGCAGAGGTGTACACTTTACCCACTAGTCCGGCTCTGCGATCTCATGATCAATGAGATCCGAATCCGAATCTCTTTCTTTCCCCGCACGTCCTAACCTTAACAGTTATCCGGAAGGAGTCAGGCCACCACCATGTCCAAACCGGACAAAACTTTCCCCCTCCTTATCCTCCCGGTGCTCCCCAGCCTTCATAACCCTGGGGTTGGACCGTACGAGTTCAGATTGAGTGACTGCCCACACAGTCTCGAGTGGTTGTACTATTAAAGAGTACGGGTAGTGAAGATGACAAACCGGTCCTTATATGAGGGGACAATCCTTCTGCTCACGCCTAAACCAGCTGAGCCAACACCTTAGGCCCTCCCCTAAACCAGGGAGTCCCTGATTATCCCGCTCACAAGGTGATAAGGGTGAAAACCCTTCATCACACACATTTTGAAAAGCATTTTCTTTTGAAAACTCACACCTGTTCTCAAATCATTTGGAACATATATATCAGGGATTGATTGCGGCAAGCGGCTGGGTGGCCATAATAACTTATCTCAAAATCATATCATGCATAAAATAACAGGCTAAGGGTTGTGGTTGAAAAATCATAGGTAATTTATGCATCAAAGGGATCCAGTGAGCTTGCCGTGCTTATTCGGCGAAGGGGGAAGGAGAGCTCGCGGAACTGGCTTCTGGCTCCACCGCCTGGCGTAGACTTGCAGATCTGGCCTCCACGAGATGGCACGAACGCTCCGATAACTATGCAACATGAACAAGCAAACATACAAACCAGCAAGTATACCAACAAATATTTAGTATAGTGGTCAGAAAAGCGATATATGGATGGGTAGAGTCTTGAGTAGAATCTATGTCATGTGGTGTTGTGATATTACTGGTGGTGGAGCGGAGGTGCTTACCAGGAGGGTGGACTGGAGGCAAAGCGACACTATGCGTGTAGCCGGCAGAGTGGAGTAACTGAGTGGGTGGGGTGTTTGCCTTGGCTGAGGGTGTTGAGTGTGTGTGGAGAGGGAGAGGGTAGCTGGGTGTATTTATAGCTGAGTGTAGATGGTGTAGCACAGTGAAGTTCACTGTTGGTGAGAATAGTGACGAATGAATCGTCTGACTTGGTATGAACATGAGAGTTATAGGCAGAATATGGGACAAGAGTATTTTGGGAGTTTTCTGGAACATGAACCATGCTTAAGGGGTGACATGGCTGGATAGGGAATAGTTTGATAAAAATTTAGAAACGAGAATTATTGGAATCTGAGTTTGGGAGCCTGGTTCGAAGGAATCTCAAAGTTAAGCGTGCTCAACTCGGAGAAACCTGGGATGGGTGACCAGATGGGAAGTTCCCTACTGGAAGGAAAATCACAGTCACCGGAGTTCGTATGACTGGAATATGGGTCTGGCTGGTCTTAGGTGGACTGGACAGCATGATGTATGAGTAGTTGAAATTTGGGGTGATCGGCTAATCGATGAATAGTAACGATGAATAGTGGCGATGGAAAAGTAATTGTAGATATCATCTATGAATAGTAACGATGATGAATAGTAATGATAAATAGTAACGATGATGAATAGTGTATGTGAATAGTAATGGTGAATAGTGATAGTGAATAGTTCGTATGAACGAACGATGAACGATGAATAGGAACTATGAACGAACGGACGAACGATCGAATGATCGGACGAACGAACGATTGGAATTTCGGCAGCATAACGGCAGGAAAAGATTATTTGGACGAACGAACGGACGAACGATCGAATGATCGGACGAACGAACGATCAGAATTTCGGCAGCATAACGGCAGGATAAAGATTATCTGGAAGAACGATGAATAGGGACTATGAACGAACGATGAACGATCGAATGATCGAAAGAACGAACGATCGGAATTTCGGCAGCATAACGGTAGGAAAAAGATTATTTGGACGAACGAACGGATGAACGATCGAACGATCGGACGAACGGACGAACGAACCATGAACGATCGGACGAACGATCGAACGATCGGACGAACGAACGAACAAACTAAGAACAGGGGACGAACGATCGAAGAACGATCGAACGATCCTTGTGCTAGTGTGTGCTTGTGTGGAACATAGAGTGGGTGTGTGTGGGGGGGGGAGAGAGAGTTGCCATGAAATGGCTTGGGGTGGGATGGGAGGAGGCCCTTGCCCCTCTATTTATAGCCATGGTGGGGGGGATTAGGGGGAGGGATGAGAGGATTAGTGGGAGGGATGAGAGGATTAGTGGGAGGATGAGATGATTAGTGGGAGGTTAGCATGTATTTGTCTTGTATAAGTGAGATTTGCTTGTAGAGCTCACCGTATGACACTGGAGGCATACGTATACGTATGAGCATGAGGAAAGTTATGAAGAAAATATTTGTAGGGACTTGAAAAATGATTCTGAAGGTATTTCTCAAGAGGAAAATACCTGGAGATATATCGGTGGAATATTTGGGCAGTATTTCTGGAAAGAACTTGAAGGGGATTACTCGGAAAATATCTGGGCGGTATTTCTGAAAACAAATTGAGGGTGATCACTGGGAAATATTTGTAGGATATTTTGAGGAGGATTTTAGAGATAATATAGACCACTATATTTTATTTGCTGATATCAACTCGCAAACAAACATTTTGAAATGAAATTTGAAATTCATTTTGAATTTAGAGGGAGTTTGAGAAAATTTCAGGATTTGAATTTTTGGGATGCTACATCGACACTCGGCAAAGCATACTTTGCCGAGTGCCTTGCTTGGACTCTCGGCAAAGTTTGTTTTCATTTTTTTTCTTTTTTCAACCAAATTTTTTGTGGTTTGTTCTTACACTATGTAGACCTACATGTTCTACTTTTGGAACAATTATAAAAGGGTTTGCTATAAATATTAGATTTTGTTCGTTTAATTGTATTTCCTCGGATAATTTATATTTGAACTGCAAGTCACTCGAAAAATGAAAAATCGTGAATGCAAAAATGATATTCATGTTATTTAGCACAAGTTACGACCAATTTCAGGAGCAGACCGGAGACCGGAATGTTCGAGCACCGTGCTCACGAAACATGACCGTGAACTTGCCATTCAATTGTTTCAAAATTGTATAAAACACAAACAAAGTCAGAAATTCATGAAACTTGTCCACATGTCATGATATCATATGTAGAGCCTATATATGATAAAAATTGGAGAATGTTTCGACAAAGTTGTCACGCACTATGTGTAAAACCTAGCAGGTGACCAGGTGTACACATGAAAACTTAGAACTTCAGTGTAGACCTGCTAGGTTTCTACACATAGTGCGTGACAATTTTCTTTAAACATTCTCAAATTTTTATCATAGGCACACTTGGGCACCGATAAAGCCTCTTTGCCGATTACTATGGACTTGGCGCTCGGCAAAGAAGCAACCTTCCGACTGCCGCCTATTGCACTCGGCAAAGGAACTGACAAAGTGCCCGCTGACGATCTCTTTGCCGAGTGCTAGTCCGGCGGGCACTCGGCAAAAAGATAATCTTTGTCGAGTGTTACCTAGTACACTCGTTAAAGAGATATTCTTTGCTGAGTATCACCTAATACACTCGGCAAAGGCTTCATCGCCGTTACCAACCGCCGTGATGGTGACTTTTCTTTGCCGAGTGACACTCGGCAAACGTATTTGTCGAGTGCCCGATAAAAAGTACTCGGCAAAGAAGCCATTGCCGATGTACAGTTCGCCGAGCTTTATTTGTGCAATACTCGGTAAAGCCTTCGCCGAGTGTTTTTCAGGCTTTGCCGAGTGCTTCTGATTCCGGTAGTGAAACCACTAAGACATTTAGTTATCAACCATCAGCTAATTAAAACCGTTTGCTATTCAGATTAACCCTTGGCTTTATTCTGTTCTGTGGCACTAGCTGATGCTAATATTTAGGCCAAAATTAAAAAGGGGAGAATTAAGAGGAAAAGAAATGCTGAAAAGAACTCGTGCACGTAGCCTGTACTAACCTCGCTCTCATTAATTTGGGCCTCACTTTGGCTGACTGATTTGGTGCTAACGAAACAAGAAAACAACCCTCTCCCTCCCCGCATTTATATAGCCTAGGCTTTCCATTCAATCACTCGACACATCCACCGCCCCCGATCGCTATCTGGGTCACTCTCACGTCACGAGGTCGCCCAATGGCTCGGAGCTGCATCATGACGGCGACGGCGCCGCCACCACTGGTCGGCGCCGGCGTCCGCCTCCTGGCAGTTGTCGTGGCGATGCTGGTGGTCGCGGGCGGCGGCGGCCGCGGCTGCCACGGCGCGCTGCTGAAGGCGCACTTCTACCGGCACAGCTGCCCCGCGGCGGAGGCGGTGGTGCGCGACATCGTGCTGGCGCGCGTCGCCGCCGACCCCGCCAAGCTCCCCGCCAAGCTGCTCCGCCTCTTCTTCCACGACTGCTTCGTCAGGGTACGTACGGTACATGCATATGCGTAAACACCATCGTGAGTTGAGTTGTTTGCTGCGCGCGGATGCATGCGTGCGTGCGTGTACGACGGTGGTATAATAACTGATGTGCCATGGTATGGTACACGTACGTACGTAGGGGTGCGACGCGTCGGTGCTGATCGACTCGACGCCGGGCAACACGGCGGAGAAGGACGCTGCGCCGAACGGGTCGCTGGGCGGCTTCGACGTGATCGACACCGTGAAGGCCGTGCTGGAGGCCGTGTGCCCCGGCACCGTCTCCTGCGCCGACATCGTGGCGCTCGCCGCCAGGGACGCCGTCTCGTTCCAGGTACGTGCGTGGAGCAGAAAGAGAGCTAAAAGCTAGCTAGAGCTGGCTGGCTGCTGGTGGCTAGAGCTAGTGCGCGTCTCGTCATATAACGCAAGTGCACGTACGTCCGTGTGGTTGCATGCAGTTCGGGCGGGACCTGTGGGACGTGCAGCTGGGGCGGCGCGACGGCGTGGTGTCGCGGGCGTCGGAGGCGCTGGCCAACCTCCCCTCGCCGTCGAACAACTTCAGCACCCTCGAGGCCATCTTCTCCAGCAAGGGCCTCGACGTCAAGGACCTCGTCATCCTCTCAGGTATATAGTACTAGCTAGTACGTGTGCGTGCGTGAGTCGTGACGCTGACGCGCGCGCGTTGATCAGTTTTCCGTTATTATTCCTTCGTTTTTCACCTGTGCAAGACGTGAGGTGAGGGGGGTCAGGGGGTGGGGTGAGAGTTGCGTGCATACCAATGCACGCACCACAGGCGGCCCAGAAATCCACGCAGAAACGTCAACCTCTGTAGTTTGCCTAGCTCACTTCACTCTCTAGACTGGACCGTACTCCTACGTACGTGTCGACGATGGCATATATAATATAGATTGACAGATCGGATCGAATTATTAAGATGTTGATACTACATCAGATAAAAAACACACATACACACGATGAGTACAGTACATACGGTGGTCACTGACTCACTGCGGCTAGTGTATGCACTGTAGTACGTAGAGCTACCAGCACGTTGGCCGCAACAGTGCCGAGTGCGTGACCGGTCGCGCACTGCATCTGCATGCATGCGTGGAGCAGCAGCAGCAGGCAGGCAGGCACATGCGCCCGCGACGGCGCCGACGGCGGGCGACGCGACACGGCTCTCCGGGCTCCGGCTCCGGCTCCCCCCGGGCCCCTGCCGCGCGCGCCGGTGCGTGGAGACCAGGCACACACACGTACCCAAGTGTAGCTATCTAGCGGCGAAAACGACGGGGCAACCGCCAGGGCGTAGCTCGTGATGCGTGTCGGTGCACCGGCCGCGCGCGGCCGGGACTAGCTGCTCATCACGCACGCACTGGTGCGCCGATCGTGCGTGGCCGTCCGTTCCCGATAAGCTAGCTAGCTAGCTAGTCTCCATATATATACGACGACGACTCCATCGCTCGCTACACATGGCACCACCATGCATGCATGCATGAAGGTTTGCTGCATGCTTTTCCCTTAATTTTGCAGGACTGGTGACAGGCATCGAAAAGAAGTTGCAGTAGTGCTACTGCTCCTTGATTTTTAACGTACGAAAAAAAAAGGAGATGCCGAACCACTTATTGGCACATTGTACTAGCTAACCACACGCACGTACTGGGTAACTGCCAACCCAGGCTATGCTAGTGGCCGCCACTACTAACTAACGCCCTTTAATTTGCCCAAGCATATCCATATATCCTACCCTAGCTAGCAGCAAAAGCTGTACTGCAACAGCAATGCGAGGGCTTGATAATTGGGCTCATGACCATTAAGCGTTCCAGGGCCTGCATACCATCATACAGTAGTAGCCGTCTTTCCACACACACCTAAAAGAAGCTACCACAACTTGAGCTGTTGGACCGCATTCGCCGATAACGAGAGACTTTGGACTGGTTTGCGCGGCCACTAGTAGTGTGTACTGTCGCGCACGAAATAGTGGCTCAACCACCGAATCCAGGCCGCGGTCCCCACGCAGCAGCAACATGCTCCGCTCCGCTCCGAGCCCCGTCCATCAATCATCATCATACTTCGTTGGACTCACTCACCAACTGGTACTGTCATCAGTATAGTACAGTTCAGAATACGTTTTGATTAAAGTCGATTGTTTGGACTATTAAAGCTGTAATCTAAAAATATTGTACAAGCAGCAGAAACCGATACGGATTAAAGTCAAGCGAGCGAACAGTTAATCAATCCTAGGGCACGAAATATTTACCATCTGTTTTTTTTTGACTGACACGGCGAACGTTGCAGGCGCGCACACGATCGGCGTGGCCCACTGCAACGCCTTCGCGGCGCGCCTGTCCGGCTCCACCAGCTCCGGCTCCATCTCCGGCGCGGACCCGGCGCTGAACGCGGCCTACGCGGCGCAGCTGCGCGCGCGGTGCGGGCCGGCGTTAACCGCGTCGTCCAACAACGTCACCGCGGTGCCCATGGACCCCGGCAGCCCCGCGCGGTTCGACGCGCACTACTACGTCAACCTCAAACTGGGCCGCGGCCTGTTCGCCTCCGACGCCGCGCTGCTCGCCGACCGCCGCGCCGCCGGCATGATCCACCGCCTCACCAGGCAGGGCTACTTCCTCCAGGAGTTCAAGAACGCCGTGCGCAAGATGGGCCGCGTCGGCGTGCGAACGGGCGCCGCCCGCGGGGAGATCCGCCGGAACTGCAGGGCCGTCAACTAGTAGAATGCGCCGGTCCGTCACGTCAACGTTGCGACCTCTTTTTTTTTTTGCTTATTTGTTTGTTTCCATCGATCATCTTGTTTAGTGTTTACATTGTATTTAGGGAAGTGCTAATTAGTATAGTATATATACATGTATACCTGGAACTGTACGTCCTCGTCATGCATACTCTCTCGTGTTCATATGTAATGTATAGATGTGCAGCTGTCAAAAGTCAGATCAATGCATTGACCGGGAATTGCTGCTTGTGTTAATACGGTCATATCTGCATCCCTTAGTCATACTTTGCTAATCTTTGAGTAATCACTAACAATATTCCTCTTGCTAATAGATTCATAGGTAAACTAGGTATGTGTCCGTGCGTTGCCACGAGACGGAGGGCATGGAGAGGGGCGCCTAGACTACAAATATAATTATTGTTTACTTCTAAACACTAAAGTACATGTGGTCTGTTGGTTAGCCTTAGCCTTAAATTTTTGAAGTAGATGGGTATGGGTTCGAGTTCTTACTTTGCACTATTTTTTGCGGGTGTTTGGCGTGGGGAGGTGGAGCCGTGGTAGCACAGTGCTTGTCTGTTCCTCGTCGTGGGGGCAGCCGCTGCAGCCTGCGACTGCAAAGCCATGAACTGGCTCAAGCACCCAGCCTCGCCCGTGTGTGCATGCGAGCGTACGACGAAAAGGCGCCCATCATGTCAGTGAGAGATGGGCGGGGGCATGGCCGCGCCAAGACGCCCACAGTCCACTCTTAATTAGTAGTAGGACTAGACATTGGCACTGCCACTGCATGTGCTTGATATCTTATTATTGGTAATTTTAGCATACTACCCCCTCCATCCTAAATTATTGCTAAATTTTTAGCATACTCACCCATGCATATCCTTCACTTCCCCCAAAGTCGTTGGCTCCTCCTTCCTCACATCGACACTTTAAATCTAGATTGGGCCCTCTACCTCCCCTAATGCCAATGCCTCTCTTCCTCTTTCTCTCAGTGCTACAAATTTGTGCCAAATTTTGGCTGATCCTTCATCCTCCATGGCTTGGGTGAGGCAGATATGGATAGGTTCGACATATCCTAGGACGAGGCATGACGATGTGGGCGTGACTGGATCTACGCAGCGGCTCGATGGTTATGATGACGTGGGCTGGCGCAACTATGAGTTATGGCGAGCAATGACATAGGTGGGAACATGTTATTTGGCTTGTTCTAGCTCTACCAATTTCTACTGCTACAACTGCAAATTCTCGGTAATGAAGCTTGTTTAAGATAAGGTTGTGGAATAAAATAGGTGATGATTATCTAAGAAATTGCTTGGTGCTTTACATTGAGAGGAGTTTTCCATTAAATTTACTAATGATGAATCAATAGATGAACTTTATGATATGAAGACACGGGGAGTACGACTAAACTAAAAAAAGGTTAGTTTGTTATAAATTTTAAAATTACAATTCTATCAATATTTGATGTGCATATATCAATTATGACTAGAAAATATTACATGTTATATATTATATAAATATATAATGATGTGCCAAACTCGCCCCCTTAAACAAAATTCCTGGCTTCGTCGCTTAATGGGTGAGAGCATGAGCTCAATAGGCAACAACGCAGATAGGCAGCCAAGCTATGAGTATGACCATGGTTTTTTTCATTTCCAAACAATGATTAATGCCTTGTCTGGCCATAGTTTGAATTACTCTAACAATAACTGCTCGTACTACTTTTGGACAATAGAATGGCTACACTATAGGAGCAAGAATCATTGGCAAACTGCACCAAGCAAGCCTTAAGAGGGCTTCACAAGTCTATAGAAATATAACCTTTCACATTCACATGCATGTACCATCTACAGCTTGAAAAAATTTTGTTCTACAACTTCTTAAACTATCGGTGTGTCTGATTTTTCTCCTCTACCTCTAAACTAGACATCTTTTCATGAACTCTAAAAACCATTCAATTTTACCTCCTTACTCTATACCAAAGTGATTCCGAAGGTAGTTTTTTTATCCTTTTAGCTAATAAAATTTAATATATGATAAGATTTTTAAACATGAAAAATGCCTCTAATATTTTGGAAAATTCAAGAAAGATCCTAGAGACCCCAACAAATATCAAAGCTCATCGAAGTAACTCTAGAAGCTTTAAAGCATTACATTTGCCACTAGGGAAATAGAAAATATCAAAAAAGTGAGTGCCGAAACTCCCAAAACATTCTAATCTAAGCACATTTTTATAAACTTTCAACATTAGTGGTGCTAGTTGCATCTGATATATTTGTTATGAGTCTCTTTTGAAAACATTTTTGGACATAAATTATAGTGGTTTATGAACTTTGTAGATTATTTCTATATATTTTCAATTTTCAAGTTCTAAATCTAATTATTCAAAGTTTTTATAGAGATTTTACTAGGATTTATTGTGCAATTATCTTTAGGATTTATGTTAGATGTTGGATAGAAAGTCTTTGGTAGAAGGTCCACACCTGATGATAATTGCCTAATTGCTATCATAGTCCATTTTTAGGAAGGCTCTTTAGATAGATCGTGTGAATTGATAGCTACCTTCGACTCCACATTGGTGAACGAACAAACCAAAGAAGGGGGAGCAATAAAGCATGAACGAGACTAGACCTCTTTTGGACGCAACAACAAGGAAGCTACAAATGAGGTGGAGAACACACACACAACAATCCAACCCTACAAAAAATACACAATTGCATGTCCTCAAATTGTACTAAGTCTTTGTAATGAGGGATGTCCATTTTTGTAATTTTGAGCTACAATGGTGTAACCTAGACCCCAAAAATAGGTGTACAATGCCACTGCTATAGGGGCCAGTCACTCATGCACCCTATGTCAGTAGAATCTTTGTACGGAAGAACATCCAAAGCTTTGTCGTCATCGTGCCCTTGAATTAGCTTTAGAGACGTTTGAAGGTATCACACTCTAAAGGTCTCTTATGACACTATGTTCATGTTTTTCTTCGTGTGTAATAAAAGAAAGATAACGATGCATGACCCTATGCAAACTAGGAACTTGACTTCACCTGTAAACTTTCATTTAGTGTTTAGTAACCCCAACAATAGTTTTCTTGTTTATTTCTCCCTCCCCAACACCTTTGATCTCTTCAAAGGTGGAAGGAGGGAGAGGATTACTTTAATTATGTTGTCCTATTATGATCTCCTGTAGGAGCTTCGATAGGTTTGTAACATTTGGTACCCACCTCCGGTGAACTCACTGACCACAACCACCATGCCTCCATGAAGGAGTAGAGACAAGGCTGGTGCAACCAGTTCTACTGTCAATCCCGGAGCCTAAGAACATGTCAAAGATTTTCGTCAGACCGAAGGCAAGACAAGAGAAAATCTCTAGAGCACCGAGTTGAGCCAGATGATGTTGATGATGAGATAGTGGGTGTTGAAACCATCCAAAGCATATTGAGATTTAAAATCAAAAGATGCCTCGAGTCACTTGGCTTTGGTGGTAGATAGATGAGGCATCTAAAGAGTTTTGTTGCATAAGAAGGGAATAAAATCAATAGATGCGGGACTAAGGATTCCAGAACATAAGGACTCTCTACAAGAGGAAACTTATGCTAGCTTCATCTATGATAGCACATCCCCCTCTCAAGTGATATGCAAGTAGCCCCATGGCTGGCTTTGTCCAAGCCTCCCTAGCTTCACACATATGATGGTCAATCTAATCCCAAACAATTCCTAATGAGCTATGAGGCAACCATTGCCTCCTTCGATGGAAATGCAACAGTACTAGCCAAGTCATTCATCATGGTCATATGGGGCATAACACAGACCTAGTATTCCTCTCTTCATTCAAGATCAATCATAACATGGCAAAAACTCAAAGATCAGTTGCTCACAAGCTTTCATGGTTTTCAAACCAAACTAGTCATAACTTAGGCTCTATTTCAATGTCTCCAAGAACTCGAAGAATATCTACAAGGCTATGTCCAAATATTCTTTTGAATCATAGCTCAAGTGCCAAGTGTACCAGATGATATTGTCATTGAGGCCATAATCAAAGGACTTTGGCTAGAACCATGCTCTCAGTACTTTGCCAAAAAGCCACCCCACACCCATAGAGAAGCTAGTCTATAAAATGGATGAATATATTAGAGCAGGCAACGACTTCAGTGGCGTTAAAGAGATTATGAAGTATGTTGAAGTATCAAGGAGCTTTATCAGAGATGCGAGGCATGTAAGGAGTATTCAGAATCTATAGCAAGCCAAGCAAAGGCACAACCAGCCTCAAGGACTGGTCCAATCATCGAATAATCCCATGCCAACTCTGCAATGCAACTTTTGGCATGCACCATCACCAAGAGGGGGAGATGAGGACGTAGCTTCGGAGGAAGACATCCCTAGACTGCACAACCATCTACCAGTCCATAGCGAAGTTAGCTCTAAAATAGTTGCATATCTATCAGATGACGAGGTCTAGAGAAATAGGATGGAGTATTGGACAAGACCATATAAACTCATAGAAGGGGACTTGTCCAAAGAAGGAGTGTGTGCAACATTGTTGAAATGCTTGTCCCACTCCAAATACTAAGAGCCCATGAAGCAGATCTTATATAGGCTTAAGAGAGTTATTAGGCAAAATTTTATTAACAAGGCTTCTATTGATCGAAAGAAGCGACAGAGGCCAAAGATTTGGTATAAAGATGTGAGAATTGATAGATATGTGCTAAAAATAAAAAACAACCTTCATATTTCACCCACTAATCCAACTATCCTAACCATTACAGAGATGGGGAATGGATAGCATTGGTCCAATGCCACCCGCTCAGGGAAATCTAAAGTATACAATGGTCATGATTGGGTATTTCTCCAAATGGATTGAGGCAAAAGCACTAGCAATACTAACTACTACCATGCTTCAAAAGTTCTACTGGAAAAATATCATTTGTCAGTATGGAGTGCCTAAGGCTCTAACTATCGACAACGACACTCGGTTTGACTCCAAAACCTTTAGAATGTTCTGTAACCCAGTCGGCATAATTGTGCACTTTGCATCTATCAGACATCTAGAATCAAAAGGTCTCGTGGAAAGAGCAAACAAAATCATCCTGCTAGGGGTATCTAGATCTCTAATCAGTTTGCTAAAGGAAAATATGTTGACAAGCTAACAAAGGTTGTTTGGAATCACAATACGCCAGTCTCAAGATCCACTAGTTTTATACATTCAAGTTACTTTTGGAGATGAAGCACTGGCCCTTGAAAGTTCCCTTTGCCTAGAAACAAGATCTATATGTCACCTAAAGGGGGTGAATAAGCGAATAAAAATTTAACCCGAAAACTTAGAAATCTTACTCTACTCGAAGACTGGATCCCAGCGGAATGAAAATCGCTTCAAGTAGGTTGCAACGGAATCAGAGTTCCTATCTTAAGATAACCTGCACTTCAGAAATAACTTATACCAAAGATAAATATAAAGGTGCAAAGGGTAAAGCAAACAAAGAGAGAGACAGAGAACAGCACAACACAAAGCACGCAGGACACAGGGATTTTATCTCGTGGTTCGGTCAAGCCTTAAATGCTTTCCTAGTCCATGTTGGAGTTATCCAACATGGCTTGGAGTCTATTTCAACTACTTCCTCTGTTTGCTTGGATCTATCACTAGGTAGTAGATCAAGGCTTCCACTAAGTCGATGTCGAGTTACATAAAGCCGAGGTTGTCACAGACGTCGTCATCTCTCTGATAGAGTAACGTTATGCTAAAGACCTTGCTCTAACTTACAACATCGCTCCTCTACTCTATCTTGGCTTATAACTGCGCCAGCACACCAACTAGAGATAAATACACAAGAGAGGGAGGCAGAATGCAATGAGTACAAAATATTGCTACACTTGGGTGCCTTGGACCTATGAATATAGGTGCCTAGGGGATCCTTTTATAGCCTCAAAAGAGCCACTAGCTGTTGCCACTTCCTTGTAGAAAAGGGTTAGAAATATGCTCTCTACGGACAGACCGGACCAAGTTCATACGCCCCGAGTCCGAGATCCTGATTGGCTGCTTTCCATAGCTGACTAGGCGCGCGGACCGATCCAGTGCACACCAAACCACACACCACGTCAGCTAGTCATTGCTAGTGCCCATGCCCGTTAGAGAGAGTCATTGGAGACTGGCCGGGTGCATACCAGACCATGAACAATGATGGTTCGGTGGTTTTTATAAATAAAAACTCGAGACCTCATTGTTCATCGTATGGGCAGTCCGGTGCACACGAACCCGGTCTGGTGCACCAGACTGCCTAAGCCTTCAGCGCGCCTCCACTGCTCAGCCGGTTCGGTGCACACTGGACCACTACTGTTGGGGTCTGGTGCACCAAGATAGGCTACACTAAGTCCTCTTTTCTCCAATTCTTCTCCAATTAACTTCAACTCTTGGGAGGACTTTCCTATGACTTATACAAACACATTTAGATTATAATCTAATTGACTAAGTCCAAGAAAGTAACCTCTTTCCCAATCTTCTCCCAACTTTTTTTGTTTCTCCTCAAATAGAGCCTGGAATGGCACTTTCTCTACAAACTAAGTTAGAGAACAAACCAAAGTACCAAACTTGTAGTAAAAGGTGTATGCAGCATAGTTGATCACTCAAACCCTACATAATTAATCTTTTCATCGTTTTACCCATTTTGGCCAGTTTGAGGTTGATATTGGACTCCAAACCATCAATTGACTTGACTTGATCTAGATTGTCATCTATGAGCTCTAACACCATGCAATGGTCACATACAACATATCCAAACATAGGAACAACCCAAACTAAAGGTCAAGGTGAACTTAGCTATTTTGGGTTGCTTCCAGGTTCTAACTTTAACACTACTCCTTCTAGTGATCTTGTTCACTTCTTGAGCTTGATCTTGAGCCTCATGACTTACACCACATAACTATAGGTGTTGCCTCATGGTTGTAACTCATGTCCTTAAGTCATGATCCTCGATGCACCATAGCTCTTCTCAACTCGATCAACCTTGACTTTGTAAGCCTTCTTCTTCACCCCTAACTTTGGGTACCTTGGCCTCCTTGACCTTCATGCACCTGGTACCTTGAAGCTCATGGAGCGGGCCATGTTGCTGGCAGGGTCGAGGACTGGCGAAACACGTGTCCAAGATGGGGGCGGCGCACGCGGTGCGATACTTACGGCGGTTTGGTGGTTGAGCCTCAAAACCACCTAGCACTACAATGGGTTCTGTTGAGTTTGGGCCTCAAAACTTAGCGACAGCAGTTCTAGAGGGAATTGGTGGCGGAACGTGGCATCTCAGCAAAGGGTGTGTCAACGCGAAGCAACTCCGCGTGGAGCGCGTGGCCGTCGGATGGAAAACCTAGGAGTTGGTCTATTTTGCCTTGGCAGAGTGGATAGACTCTATAAATAGGGGTAATTTAGTAATGGAAATAACCCTCTATAAATAGAGGCATAGGGATGGTTAGTTTATTATCTCTTGGTTGTCATTTGTTTAGAGCACTTGTTTAGAACTCCTAGTTTTCCTCTCTAGGTAGTCACCAGTCTAGCAGGGAGATCCGCAACGGTTTTGTCACCTTTGGGATGTTTGCCCTTGGAGCGTTTGGGCGTCGACAACTTCTCCTTTGCCACCACCTCACTTCGCTTATATTTTTTATTTGACTTCAAGGACTTCATTGGCATGGGGGGCTTCTTGCCTCTTCTTCTTCGCTTGGCTTCCCTCTCTATAATGCGCATTTCACGCTTCCACTTTAGTCTAGCTTCATCTTCAGTTCCAAGATTGGAATATGGGTGTGCAAAGTCATATGCTTCAAAAACTTGACTCGACCTTCATTTTCGTCGTTGGTGAATGCTATGTTGAGTAACTAGTTCTCGTTCATGATGTAGTTTCTCAATATTTCATTGATAACTGACTCCACAACAGTGAGCCACTCTTTGCTCGGCTTCATGAATCATGAAGATGCATAAGTGCTTAAATTTATAGGGCAACTGGATAAGCTCCCATGCTTCAATTCGTTGTGTCCTCATCTTTTAGCTTTGGCATTTCCCAGCTAGCCTTCACATGGAATACTCAATATGCAATGTGCTCTTGAACCAAGTCTTGAGTGTGCATGTAGTTAGTGACTGTGTTGGATGTTATTGTTGCCACCTAGGCAGTATTGCTCATGTTGCACAAAGGTTTCTTTATGTTGAAGCAAGGCTTTTGTGGACTCATGATTACATCCTTCATATCCATCACCTTCTTTAATCAACCTTAAAGTAGAACCACTCTTTGGCCCAGTTGTGAAGCAACTTGCTTTGTTAAGCTAGAACTAGGGTACATGTGTTCTTTTGATGCTGAAAATTATAGCAACCATAGTTGTTGTCCTCTTCCCCTCACATGATCAGTGTTTGATAGTGAAGCTCATGGATGTGACAAAAACATTCAGCATTGATATCAAGCATCTGACTTTGGATAGATTAGATGAATACACCATGTCTCATGATGGCGCTTGATGTTAATTGATGAAAGTAGACTTTGTACTTCATAACTTCAGTCACCATTTGCTGTACCGAAAGCGAATTCCAGCGTGAAAAAAGCTCTTGAACATGACAACTTTGTCTTCACAAGGTTGGGGAGTCGAGTCTTGCCCACCCAACCTGACAAGCTTTGGGTTTTCAAAATAACCCATCCACTAACCTTCAAGTGACTGTTGTTGATAGTTGGCATCCCAATCTCCACATAACCGGGGTTTCTCGGTCAAAACTCGCCTTCATCCTCGTCTGTCTCTTCCTCAAATCTAGAGACACCCCTAATGACCTATCCCTCATTTAGGCTAACGACTTTGGCTTGTTTTCTCATCAAGAACATCTATAGCTTTGATTACGCTATCATCGAATTATTTTTCAGTGTTGGTCATGTCATTGCTTTGAAGCACTTCGAACAATGGTGTGGCAATCCGTGCAATGGACTTAATGTGAGCCATATCAAGAGATCAAATCTGACTATATGTCTCAAGCAACAAAGTGCAGGCTTAGGAAAAAAGTTTCAAAGGCAAAGAGTGAAGAAGCAAGATGTGGGCTAAGAAACAATAAATGTCGTGTTTCTACCAGTGGGCATCACACACTTATATATCAGAAGTGACACGGTAACCAAGGGGCCCCACACGACCTACTCACTGTTTGATGGGCGCGGTTCCATTATTTGTGCTTCACTCAATGCATGGTGTATTTAGTAAGTAACTGTTTTCAATAACGGCCTCAAAGAAAGGTGTTTTTCGAACCATCGGCCCAATGCCCTCAATCGAGCTTCGTGGTTTGAGCTCGTTATATAAAACAAACTAATTGTGTAGGGGGCTACTATTGGAAGGTATTTGACTGAAGGTCCATATTTAATGATAATTGCTATCTTAGTCCATTTTCAGGAAGGCCCATTTAGATAGATCACATGAATCGACAACTCCCTTTGGTTCCACATCGGTAAATGACAGACTGAAGAAGAGAGGAAGCGGTGGAGCATGAACACAACTGTACCTCCTTTGGATGCAATGACAAGGGGGATACGAAGGAGGAGAAGAAGACACACACGACACTCGATCCCTTCAAAAAACACACTATTGTCTATCCCTAGTTGTAGTGGGTCTTTGTAATGAAATGGCCATTTTTGTAACTCCGAGCTATGATGTATGTATCCTTGACCCTATAAATAGTTGTATAGTGGAACTGCTACAGGGGCCGACCACTCATGCATCTTGTGTCTGTATCATCTTCATATGGAAGAACATTTGATGCTTTGTCGTCATCAAGCCCATGAATCGGCTTTAGAGACCTTTGAAGGTATCACTCTTTGAAGGTCTGTCATCATCGAGCCCATGAATCCGCTTTAGAGACTTTTGAAGGTATCACTCTTTGAAGGTCTCTTATGTCACTACATTCTTGTTTTTCTTCATGCATAATAAAAGAAAGATGATGATGCAATGACCCTCTGCAAACTGGGAACTTGACTTCACATGTATATTGTTGCTCCATGTTTAGTAACCCCAACATTAGTTTTCTAGTTTATTTCTCTATCCCCTAACACCTTCGATCTCTTCCAAGGTGAAAGAAGGGGAGTATTATTTTAATTGTGTTGCCCTATTGTGGTTCCTTGTAGGAGTTTTATGAATGGTGAGTGTAACACCCTAAATTTGGGGAATTGAGGGTATAAAATTTCTTTCTTATGATCATCCAAATTTAGGTGTTATTCTTCTCCATCTCACTCTAGCTTCACTCTCTCTCTAGTTTTCTCCCTCTCCTTTTCTTTTAATTAGAGTTAGTGGTATTAGTGAAGGGTTATTTATTTTATTTTTTCCAAAACCTATGAGTCATGGAATGCTGCACCATATTGAGCCTAAACATTCTTTGAGTTGTTGCATATATTTGATTTAGTTTGAATTTGAAACTTGGTTTGAATTTGAATTGAAAACCCTAGAGAAAATAAATAGAAAAGGCAATAGAAATTTCAGGAAAAAGGAAAAACCAATTTCAGCCCAAGTCGGCCCAGTTAGCCCAGCCCCCGCGCGCGCCCGCGCGCCCCCTATGCCTGACAGGCGGGCCCCGCCTGTCGGCGCCAACCAGCGCGCTCTCTCCCCTCTCTCTCTCTCTCTCTCTCTCTCTCTCGCTGTCCCGTGGGCCAGGCTTGTCGGCGCCGTCCTCTCGCACGCGCGCCCGCTTCTCTCTCTGCCCCACCGCCCCCACCTGTCAGCCTGTCTCTAACCTCTCGCCCACGATCTCCCTGTCGTGGACGCGCCCATGACCGCGCGTTCTCCGGCCACGTCCGCGCCCCTTTTGAGCCCCGCGCCCTGCTCGCCCACCTCCCCTCTCTCATTTGCGCCCTCTGCCCAGCTCCCTCACCCTCTCGCTCGCTCTGCCCGCGCGAACCAAGAGCTCCACCACCGCCCGCCGACACCCACCGCCTGTTCCATGACCACTGTTGCGCCCGTGCCCCGTCCAGTGCCACGGTGAGCTTCGCCTTGACTCAGCTACTCGTGACACCCTTCGGTGTGCCCTCTCCCTCTCTGCCTCGTCCGGTCTGCGCTCACTAGAGCATTTTCTTGCGTACCTAGAGTCTGCCACCGTCGCCCCATCGAACCCCTGCGCCTCCGCCGTTGCTTCACGATGCCAGCGCTTCTGCTCGAGGTGAGCAAACTGCCTGTGCCCTTAATTTGGTCTTCCTCGCTCTATAGCTCGCGCGATTGCTCGCCGGAGCAATCTAGCGTCGCCGTTAGCCTGCCCCGCCGTGGTCTGCGCTCGCTGGTGTCCCCATGCCGGTGTGAAGGCCATGGCCGAGTTCGCCAGACAGCCCTGATTGCGCCCAGGTTAGTCCCCAAGCCTCTAGTGCCCCACCATGGTCGGCCTGCTTGTCTCCGGCGAACTCTCACCGCGGGACCGAGCGACACCACCGCGCCGAAGCCAGCCTTGGCCGTTAGATCTCGGTCGTCCATCCGAGATCGGATGGTTTGGACTTAACCCGAGTAGATCTAATCCTAGCCCTCCGATCGGGATCTGACCACCCCTCCCTTTTCCCCCTCACCCGCGTCTCTACCTCTAGGCCCCGCTGGTCTGCCCGCTGAAAGTTGCCTAGAGGGGGGGGTGAATAGGGCGAAACTGAAAACTCAAAAATAATCACAACTACAAGCCGGGTTAGCGTTAGAAATATAATAGAGTCCGCGAGAGAGGGCACAAAACAAATCGCAAGCGAATAATGAAGTGAGACACGCGGATTTGTTTTACCGAGGTTCGGTTCTCTCAAACCTACTCCCCGTTGAGGAGGCCACAAAGGCCGGGTCTCTTTCAACCCTTCCCTCTCTCAAACGGTCCCTCAGACCGAGTGAGCTTCTCTTTCTCAAATCACTTGGGAATCAAACTTCCCGCAAGGACCACCACACAATTGGTGTCTCTTGCCTCAATTACAAGTGAGTATTTGATCAACAAGAAAGAATGCCAAAGAAAAAGAAGCGATCCAAGCGCAAGAGCTCAAATGAACACTACGAATCACTCTCTCTCTAGTCACTAGGGCTTTGTGTGGAGTTGGGAGAGGATTTGATCTCTTTTGGTGTGCTTTGCAATGAATGCTAGCTCTTGTATAGTGGTTGGAAGCTGGAAAACTTGGATGCAATGAATGGTGGGGTGGTTGGGGTATTTATAGCCCCAACCACCAAACTAGCCGTTTGGTGAGGCTGTCTGTTCGATGGCGCACCGGACAGTCCGGTGCACACCGGACATGTCCGGTGCGACAGCCACGTCACCAAATAGCCGTTGGGTCAACCGTTGGAGCTCTGTCTCTGGGCCCGCCTTGATGTCCGGTGGCGCACCGGACATGCACTGTAGAGTGTCCGGTGCGCCTGCTCCCGCGTGCCTGACGACTGCGCGCTTCTGGCGCGCATTAAATGCGCCTGCAGGTGACTGTTGGCGCGAAGTAGCCGTTGCCCCGAGGTTGCACCGGACAGTCCGGTGTACACCGGACATGTCCGGTGAATTATAGCGGAGCAGCCTTTGCGAATTCCCGAGACTGGCGAGTTCCTGAGCCGCGTTTCAAATGAGCACCGGACATTGTCCGGTGTACACCGGACAGTCCGGTGAATTTTAGTGCGCTGGCCCTGGAAATTTCCCGAGGGCGACGAGTTTGAGCTGAAGTCCTCTGGTGCACCGGACACTGTTCGGTGGCACACCGGACAGTCCGGTGCCCCAGACCAGAGGAGCCTTTGGTTGCTCCTTTGTCCTTTTGATGAACCCAACACATGGTCATTTTATTGGCTAAGTGTGAACCTTTTGCACCTGTATAACTTATACACTAGAGCAAACTAGTTAGTCCAATATTTGTGTTGGGCAATTCAACCACCAAAATTATTTAGGGACTAGGTGTAAGCCTAATTCCCTTTCAATCTCCCCCTTTTTGGTGATTGATGCCAACACAAACCAAAGCAAATATAGAAGTGCATAATTGAACTAGTTTGCATAATGTAAGTGCAAAGGTTGCTTGGAATTGAGCCAATTATAAATACTTACATGATGCGCATGGATTGTTTTCTTTGTTTTTGACATATTGGACCATATTTGCACCACAAGTTTTGTTTTTGCAAACTCTTTTGTGAATTCTTTTCAAAGTCCTTTTGCAAGATAGTCAAAGTTAAATGAATAAGATTTTGAAAAGCATTTTCAAGTTTTGAAATTTTCTTCCTTTGTTCCAAATGCTTTTCCTTTGACTAAACAAAACTCCCCCTCAAAAAGGTCTCCTCTTAGTGTTCAAGAGGGTTTTAAGATATCAATTTTGAAAATACTACTTGCTCCCCCTTTAGAGCACAAAGAGATACCAATTTTGAAATTTTTCATCCGATTGACAAACATTAGTTTTAAAATTAGGGTGGTGGTGCGGTCCTTTTGCTTTGGACTCATATTTTCTCCCCCTTTGGCATGAATCGCCAAAAACGGAATTATTAGAGCCCTTAGAAGTACTTTCTCCTCCTTTGATCATAAAATAAATGAGTGAAGATTATACCAACGTTGGAGAGTGACGCGGAGCGACGGCGAAGGATGAGTAGTAGAGCAGAGTGGAAGCCCTTGTCTTCGCCGAAGACTCCAATTCCCTTTCAATATACCTATGACTTGGTTTGGAATACACTTGAAAACACATTAGTCATAGCATATAAAAGAGACATGATCAAAGGTATTCTTATGAGCTATGTGTGCAAGTTTAGCAAAAGAAATTCCTAGAATCAAGAATATTAAGCTCATGCCTAAGTCTGGTAAAAGATTGTTCATCAAGTGGCTTGGTAAAGATATCGACTAATTGATCTTTAGTGTTAATGTATGAAATCTCGATATCCCCCTTTTGTTGGTGATCCCGAAGAAAATGATACCGAATGGCTATGTGTTTAGTACGGCTATGCTCAACGGGATTATCCGCCATGCGGATTGCACTCTCATTATCACATAGAAGAGGAACTTTGGTTAATTTGTAATCGTAGTCCCGCAGGGTTTGCCTCATCCAAAGCAATTGCGCGCAACAGTGGCCTGCGGTAATATACTCGGCTTCGGCGGTAGAAAGAGCGACCGAATTTTGCTTCTTTGAAGCCCAAGACACCAAGGATCTTCCCAAGAACTGGCAAGTCCCCGATGTGCTCTTTCTATTAATCTTACACCCCGCCCAATCGGCATCCGAATAACCAATCAAATCAAAAGTGGATCCCCGAGGGTACCAAAGCCCAAACTTAGGAGTATAAGCCAAATATCTCAAGATTCGTTTTACGGCCGTAAGGTGTGATTCCTTAGGGTCGGCTTGGAATCTTGCACACATGCAAACGGAAAGCATAATGTCCGGTCGAGATGCACATAAATAAAGCAATGAACCAATCATCGACCGGTATACCTTTTGATCCACGGACTTACCTCCCGTGTCGAGGTCGAGATGCCCATTTGTTCCCATGGGAGTCTTGATGGGCTTGGCATCCTTCATTCCAAACTTGCTTAGAATGTCTTGAGTATACTTTGTTTGGCAAATGAATGTGCCCTCTTGGAGTTGTTTGACTTGAAATCCTAGAAAATACTTCAACTCCCCCATCATAGACATCTCGAATTTCTGTGTCATGATCCTACTAAATTCTTCACATGTAGATTTGTTAGTAGACCCAAATATAATATCATCAACATAAATTTGGCATACCAACAAATCATTATCAAGTGTTTTGGTGAATAAAGTAGGATCGGCTTTTTCGACTTTGAAGCCATTTGCAATAAGGAAATCTCTAAGGCATTCATACCATGCTCTTGGGGCTTGCTTGAGCCCATAAAGCGCCTTAGAGAGCCTATAAACATGGTTAGGGTACTCACTGTCTTCAAAGCCGGGAGGTTGCTCAACATAGACCTCCTCCTTGATTGGTCCATTGAGGAAGGCACTCTTCACGTCCATTTGATAAAGCTTGAAGCCATGGTAAGTAGCATAGGCCAATAATATGTGAATTGACTCAAGCCTAGCTACGGGTGCATAGGTTTCACCAAAATCCAAACCTTCGACTTGTGAATACCCCTTGGCCACGAGTCGAGCTTTGTTCCTTGTCACCACACCATGCTCGTCTTGCTTGTTGCGGAAGACCCACTTGGTTCCTACAACATTTTGATTAGGACGTGGAACTAAATGCCATACCTCATTCCTTGTGAAATTGTTGAGCTCCTCTTGCATCGCCATCACCCAATCCGAATCTTGAAGTGCTTCCTCTGCCCTGTGTGGCTCAATAGAGGAAACAAAAGAGTAATGTTCACAAAAATGTGCAACACGAGATCGAGTAGTTACCCCCTTATGAATGTCGCCGAGGATGGTCTCGACGGGGTGATCTCGTTGTATTGCTTGGTGGACTCTTGGGTGTGGCGGCCTTGGTTGTTCATCCTCCTTGTCTTCATCATTTGCATCTCCCCCTTGATCGTTGCCGTCATTTTGAGGTGGCTCATCTTCTTGATCTTCTTGTTCAACATCTTGAGCCTCATCCTCAATTTGAGTTGGTGGAGATGCTTGCATGGAGGAGGATGGTTGATCTTGTGCATGTGGAGGCTCTTCGGATTCCTTAGGACACACATCCCCGATGGACATGTTCCTTAGCGCTATGCATGGAGCCTGTTCTTCACCTATCTCATCAAGATCAACATGCTCTACTTGAGAGCCGTTAGTCTCATCAAACACAACGTCACAAGAAACTTCAACAAGTCCTGAGGACTTGTTAAAGACTCTATATGCCCTTGTGTTTGAGTCATATCCTAGTAAAAAGCCTTCTACAGTTTTAGGAGCAAATTTAGATTTTCTACCTCTTTTAACAAGTATAAAACATTTGCTACCAAAAACTCTAAAGTATGAAATATTTGGCTTTTTACCGGTTAGGAGTTCATAGGATGTCTTCTTGAGGATTCGGTGAAGATATAACCGGTTGATGGCGTAGCAAGCGGTGTTGACCGCTTCGGCCCAAAACCGATCCGGTGTCTTGTACTCATCAAGCATGGTTCTTGCCATGTCCAATAGAGTTCGATTCTTCCTCTCCACTACACCATTTTGTTGTGGAGTGTAGGGAGAAGAGAATTCATGCTTGATGCCCTCCTCCTCAAGGAAGCCTTCAATTTGAGAGTTCTTGAACTCCGTCCCATTATCGCTTCTAATTTTCTTGATCCTTAAGCCAAACTCATTTTGAGCCCGTCTCAAGAATCCCTTTAAGGTCTCTTGGGTATGAGATTTGTCCTGCAAAAAGAACACCCAAGTGAAGCGAGAATAATCATCCACAATAACTAGACAGTACTTACTCCCGCCGATGCTTATGTAAGCGATCGGGCCGAATAGGTCCATGTGTAGGAGCTCCAGTGGCCTGTCACTAGTCATGATGTTCTTGTGTGGATGATGAGTGCCAACTTGCTTCCCGGCTTGGCATGCGCTACAAATCCTGTCTTTCTCAAAATGAACATTGGTTAGTCCTAAAATGTGTTCTCCCTTTAGAAGCTTGTGAAGATTCTTCATTCCAACATGGGCTAGTCGGCGGTGCCAGAGCCAACCCAAGTTAGTCTTAGCAACCAAGCAAGTGTCGAGTTCAGCTCTATCAAAATCTACCAAGTATAGCTGACCCTCTAACACTCCCTTAAATGCTATTGAATCATCACCTCTTCTAAAGACAGTAACACCTATATCAGTAAATAGACAGTTGTAGCCCATTTGACATAATTGGGATACGGAAAGCAAATTGTAATCTAAAGAATCTACAAGAAAAACATTGGAAATAGTATGGTCAGGTGATATAGCAATTTTACCCAATCCTTTGACCAAACCTTGATTTCCATCCCCGAATGTGATAGCTCGTTGGGGATCTTGGTTTTTCTCATATGAGGAGAACATCTTTTTCTCCCCTGTCATGTGGTTTGTGCACCCGCTGTCGAGTATCCAACTTGAATCCCCGGATGCATAAACCTACAAAACAATTTTAGTTCTTGACTTTAGGTACCCAAACGGTTTTGGGTCCTTTAGCATTAGAAACAAGAACTTTGGGTACCAAACACAAGTCTTTGATCCCTTGTGTTTGCCCCCAACAATCTTGGCAACTACCTTGCCGGATTTGTTAGTCAAAACATATGATGCATCAAAAGTTTTGAATGAAATAGCATGATCATTTGATGCATTAGGAATTTTCTTTCTAGGCAACTTAGCACGGGTTGGTTGCCTAGAACTAGATGTCTCACCCTTATACATAAAAGCATGGTTAGGGCCAGAGTGAGACTTCCTAGAATGAATTTTCTTGATTTTGCTCTCGGGATAACCGGCAGGGTACAAAATGTAACCCTCGTTATCATGAGGCATGGGAGCCTTGCCCTTAACAAAGTTAGACAAGTTCTTAGGAGGGGCATTAAGTTTGACATTGTCTCCCCTTTGGAAGCCAATGCCATCCTTGATGCCAGGGCATCTCCCATTATAGAGCATACTTCTAGCAAATTTAAACTTTTCATTTTCCAAGTTATGCTCGGCAATTTTAGCATTTAGTTTTGCTATATGATCATTTTGTTGTTTAATTAAAGACATGTGATCATGAATAGCATTAACATCAATATCTCTACATCTAGTGCAAATAGAAGTGTGCTCAACGGTAGATGTAGATGGTTTGCAAGATTTTAATTCAACAACCTTAGCATGCAACATATCATTCTTAGTTCTAAGGTCGGAAATTGTAACATTGCAAACATCTAATTCTTTAGCCTTAGCAATTAATTTCTCATTCTCATTTCTAAGGCTAGCAATAGAAACATTCAACTCATCAATCCTAGCAAGCAAATCAACATTATCATTTCTAGGATAGGAAGTTGAATCAATACGAACATGAGAATCAACCTTAGCAATTAAATTAGCATTTTCATTTCTAAGGTTGGCAATAGTGTCATGGCAAGTGCTTAGCTCACTAGATAATTTGTTACATTTTTCTACCTCTAGAGCATAAGCATTTTTAACCTTAACATGTTTCTTATTTTCCTTGATTAGGAAGTCCTCTTGGGAGTCCAAGAGATCGTCCTTTTCATGGATGGCACTAATTAGCTCATTTAATTTTTATTTTTGTTCCATGTTAAGGTTGGCAAAAAGGATACGCAAATTATCTTCCTCACCACTAGCATTATCATCACTAGAAG
Organism: Zea luxurians; assembly: GCA_029449295.1. Lineage (NCBI taxonomy): Eukaryota > Viridiplantae > Streptophyta > Magnoliopsida > Poales > Poaceae > Zea > Zea luxurians. The sequence goes on along the minus strand of JAOPSE010000041.1, from coordinate 9,050,198 downwards.
ATTCATATTTAGTGGAGGAGTTAGATTTAACCTTCTTCCTTTTGTCGTCCTTTGCCATGAGGCACTTGTGGCCGACGTTGGGGAAGAGGAGTCCCTTGGTGACGGCGATGTTGGCGGCGTCCTCGTCGTCGGAGGAGGAGTCGGTGGAGCTTTCGTCGGAGTTCCACTCGCGGCACACATGGGCATCGCCGCCCTTCTTCTTGTGATACCTCTTCTTTTCTCTTCTCTTGCCCTTCTTGTCGTTGTCCCTGTCACTGTCACTTGATAATGGACATTTAGCAATAAAGTGACCGGGCTTACCACACTTGTAGCAAACCTTCTTGGAACGGGATTTGTAATCCTTCCCCTTCCGTTGCTTGAGGATTTGCCGAAAGCTTTTGATGATTAAGGCCATCTCCTCATTGTCGAGCTTAGAGGCGTCAATTGGTTGTCTACTTGGTGTAGACTCCTCCTTCTTCTCCTCCGTTGCCTTGAAGGCCACCGGTTGCGCCTCGGATGTGGAAGGTTCGTCAAGCTCGTTGATTTTCTTTGAGCCCTTAATCATGCATTCAAAGCTCACAAAATTCCCGATAACTTCCTCGGGGGTCATTAGTGGATATCTAGGATTACCACGAATTAATTGAACTTGAGTGGGGTTAAGGAAAATAAGAGCTCTTAAAATAACCTTAACCACCTCGTGGTCATCCCACTTTTTGCTCCCGAGGTTGCGCACTTGGTTCACCAAGGTCTTGAGCCGATTGTACATATCTTGTGGCTCCTCCCCTTGGCGAAGACGGAAGCGACCGAGCTCCCCCTCGATCGTTTCCTGCTTGGTGATCTTGGTGAGTTCATCACCCTCGTGCGCGGTCTTGAGTAGGTCCCAAATCTCCTTTGCATTCTTCAACCCTTGCACTTTGTTGTATTCCTCCTTGCTTAAAGAGGCGAGGAGTATGGTTGTGGCTTGGGAGTTGAAGTGCTCGATTTGGGCCACTTCGTCCGTATCATAATCCTCATCCCCTACAGAAGGTACCTGTGCTCCAAACTCAACAACATTCCATATACTTTTGTGGAGTGAGGTTAGATGAAATTTCATTAAATCACTCCACCTAGCATAATCTTCGCCATCAAAAGTTGGCGGTTTGCCTAATGGAACGGAAAGTAATGGAGTATGTCTAGATGTACAGGGATAGTGTAAGGGGATCTTACTAAACTTCTTGCGCTCTTGGCGCTTAGAAGTTACGGACGGTGCATCGGAGTCGGAGGTGGATGTTGATGAAGTGTCGGTCTCGTAGTAGACCACCTTCCTCATCCTCTTGTGCTTGTCGCCTTTCCGATGCGACTTGTGAGAAGAAGATTTTTCCTTCTTCTCTTTGTGGTGAGAAGAGGAAGATCTTTTCTCCTTCCGTTTGGAGGAGTCCTTCTTCTTCTCCCTCCTCTTGGTGCGGGACTCTTCTGATGAAGTGCTCCCTTGGCTTGTAGTGGGCTTGTCGCCGGTCTCCATCTCCCTCTTGGTGTGATCTCCCGACATCACTTCGAGCGGTTAGGCTCTAATGAAGCACCGGGCTCTGATACCAATTGAAAGTCGCCTAGAGGGGGGGTGAATAGGGCGAAACTAAAAACTCAAAAATAATCACAACTATAAGCCGGGTTAGCGTTAGAAATATAATAGAGTCCGCGAGAGAGGGCACAAAACAAATCGCAAGCGAATAATGAAGTGAGACACGCGGATTTGTTTTACCGAGGTTCGGTTCTCTCAAACCTACTCCCCGTTGAGGAGGCCACAAAGGCCGGGTCTCTTTCAACCCTTCCCTCTCTCAAACGGTCCCTCGGACCGAGTGAGCTTCTCTTTCTCAAATCACTTGGGAATCAAACTTCCCGCAAGGACCACCACACAATTGGTGTCTCTTGCCTCAATTACAAGTGAGTATTTGATCAACAAGAAAGAATGCCAAAGAAAAAGAAGCGATCCAAGCGCAAGAGCTCAAATGAACACTACAAATCACTCTCTCTCTAGTCACTAGGGCTTTGTGTGGAGTTGGGAGAGGATTTGATCTCTTTTGGTGTGCTTTGCAATGAATGCTAGCTCTTGTATAGTGGTTGGAAGCTGGAAAACTTGGATGCAATGAATGGTGGGGTGGTTGGGGTATTTATAGCCCCAACCACCAAACTAGCCGTTTGGTGAGGCTGTCTGTTCGATGGCGCACTGGACAGTCCGGTGCACACCGGACATGTCCGGTGCGACAGCCACGTCACCAAATAGCCGTTGGGTCAACCGTTGGAGCTCTGTCTCTGGGCCCGCCTTGATGTCCGGTGGCGCACCGGACATGCACTGTAGAGTGTCCGGTGCGCCTGCTCCCGCGTGCCTGACGACTGCGCGCTTCTGGCGCGCATTAAATGCGCCTGCAGGTGACCGTTGGCGCGAAGTAGCCGTTGCCCCGAGGTTGCACCGGACAGTCTGGTGTACACCAGACATGTCCGGTGAATTATAGCGGAGCAGCCTTTGCGAATTCCCGAGACTGGCGAGTTCCTGAGCCGCGTTTCAAATGAGCACCGGACATTGTCCGGTGTACACCGGACAGTCCGGTGAATTTTAGTGCGCTGGCCCTGGAAATTTCCCGAGGGCGACGAGTTTGAGCTGAAGTCCTCTGGTGCACCGGACACTGTCCGGTGGCACACCGGACAGTCCGGTGCCCCAGACCAGAGGAGCCTTTGGTTGCTCCTTTGTCCTTTTGATGAACCCAACACATGGTCATTTTATTGGCTAAGTGTGAACCTTTTGCACCTGTATAACTTATACACTAGAGCAAACTAGTTAGTCCAATATTTGTGTTGGGCAATTCAACCACCAAAATTATTTAGGGACTAGGTGTAAGCCTAATTCCCTTTCACCCGCCCTGACCCGCTGACGCCCTGGCCCCGCTTGTCAGCTGCGCCCGCACGCGCGCCCGCGCGATCTAATCTCAGTCATCGGTTTTTTATCCAACGATTGAGGGAGGCCGATACCCCTTCGCGTGGTTGTTTTGCTTCAGAACCCCCTAGTTTTAGGAAAATCAACCCGCTGTCCTCTGTATTGGCGCATAGTGTGGGGGACGGATATCCCCCGGGTCCACTAGCAGGCTAAAAGACCTCACGAAAGGCCTGCGAGCCCAATGATTCGCAAGATCACCCCTTCGTGGGCCTGGAGAGGCATGTCCAGAAAAGGGAATTGACACAAGACTAGATCGACGCAGGCCCAGACGGCCCGATGAGTTTGAACGACAACCGCAACAGAGACCTGACCTTCCCGAGCAGGGGCCTCATACATCGGAACAGAGCGGGGATAGGTCGGCAGAATTATAGGATGATAGGCTCAGTCGGTTCACTATTACTTAGGAGCACGTGGTTATCATATCCGCTTGTAACGTCCCACGGTCGAATATATAAGGCCTAGGGGGCACCCCTTCAAGAATATCTCACTACTTAGCCACCCACCCAGTTCTCTAGCATCCTCGATACTAAACAACCTCCTTGTAATCAACCACTCAAAGTATTCACGCCAGGACGTAGGGTATTACGCATCTCAAAGCGGCTCGAACCTGTACAAAATTGTCCAATGTCTCTCGTGTATCTAGCACGAACCATCGAGCTACAGTCGGTAACACCGTCCTACTCCAAAAAGCACCTCGAGGGGCAACCCTGGGTGCGCGGTCGGACCCAAACACCGACAGCTGGCGCGCCAGGTAGGGGGTGTGTCACTTTCCAGCACAAGATCGTCCTCCGCCCCGGGTTCGCATTTTGCTTTGGAACCATCTCATCCGTGGTAGATGAAGAAGGAACTCTACATCGCATCGCGGATCCACCGGAAAGAAAGCCTTCCTCAACAAACTCCGGAAGAGACGGAGTGAAGCAGGAAAAAGCGCAACCTCTGGAGCCCCAAACAAAGGCTCCCACCTGCAAACCAAGAACAGAGGGTCCATTTACCTGAAGAACTCCGCTGTCCACCTCTTCCACAGAGACATGGACATAGATCACAAGGAGAAAGGAAGCGAACAAGGTAAAAGGTTGTCAAACTGCTCTTTTGGAACCTCCACCCTCAAAGGAGAACAGAAAGAAGCTCGTCGCAACGACGGCTCCATTCTACCCTAACGTCCTCTTCATCGGGAGAGTAGAGTCATCCCCCGTCTTCGACGATGAACCAACTGCGCCCGAGGAAGAACCTCCTCAACGAGAAGCCCGCCGACGTAGGAATCGGCGCCGAAATATCCGATGACATCATGCAGCCAGAGAGCGCAATCCAGCACATCCCGTATCGCGAGATGAAATCTCGGAGGTAGGAGAAACTCTGGACGAATGGGTCTTCAGGGAGAGGAGGAATTCCCGACGACGCGACCGCCGACAAGCTCTGAAAGGGAATTAGGCTTACACCTATTTCCTAATTGATTTTGGTGGTTGAATTGCCCAACACAAATAATTGGACTAACTAGTTTGCTCTAGTCTATAAGTTCTACAGGTGCCAAAGGTTCACAAAAAGTCAATAAAAAGACCAAGAAAAGGGTTCAAACAAGAGAGCAAGGGACAACCGAAGGCTGCCCTGGTCTGGCGCACCGGACTGTCCGGTGCGCCACCGGACAGTGTCCGGTGCACCAGGGGACTCCAAGCTGAACTCTTCACCTTCGGGAAATCTCAGAGGCGCTTCGCTATAATTCACCGGACTGTCCGGTGCACCACCGGACAGTGTCCGGTGCCCCAGGGGAGAGCGACTCTGAACTCGCCAGCTTCGGGAATCCGCTCCGCTAAAACTCACCGGACTGTCTGGTGAGTCACCGGACAGTGTCCGGTGCACACCAGACTGTCTGGTGTGACGGCAGAGCAATGGCTACTTCGCGCACAATGGTCGACTGCAACGCATTAAATGCGCGCCTGCGCGCGCAGAGGAGCAGTGCACGTGCGGGTGGCACACCGGACAGCCTACAGGGCTTGTCCGGTGCACCATCGGACAGCCAGGCGGGCCCACAAGACAGAGCTCCAATGGTCGGAACCCAACGGCCGGCTGACGTGGCTGGCGCACCGGACAGTGTCCGGTGGCGCACCGGACTGTCCGGTGCGCCATGCGACAGACAGCCTTCCAACGACCACTTTTGGTGGTTGGGGTTATAAATACCCCCAACCATCCCACATTCAAGTGATCCAAGTTTTCCACCTTCCAACTACTTACAAGAGCTCTAGCATTCAATTCTAGACACACCAAAGAGATCAAATCCTCTCCCAATTCCACTCAAAGCTTTAGTGATTAGAGAGAGTGATTGTTGTGTTCATTTGAGCTCTTGCGCTTGGATTGCTTCTTTTTCTCATTCTTTCTTGCGATCATCTCAATTGTAATCAAGGCAAGAGACACCAATTGTCTGGTGGTCCTTGCGGGGAAGTTTGTTTCCCGTTTGATTGAGAAGAGAAGCTCACTCGGTCGGAGGGACCGTTTGAGAGAGGGAAAGGGTTGAAAGAGACCCGGTCTTTGTGACCACCTCAACGGGGAGTAGGTTTGAGAGAACCGAACCTCGATAAAACAAATCCTTGTGTCTCACTTCTTTATTCGCTTGCGATTTGTTTTTACGCCCTTTCTCGGACTCGCATTATATTTCTAACGCTAACCCGGCTTGTAGTTGTGATTAACTTTGTAAATTTCAGTTTCGCCCTATTCACCCCCCCCCCCTCTAGGCGACTTTCAATTGGTATCAAAGCCCGGTACTTCATTAGAGCCTAACCGCTCGAAGTGATGTCGGGAGATCACGCTAAGAGGGAGATGGAGACTGGCGACAAGCCCACTACAAGCCACGGGAAGGCTTCATCGAAAGAGTCCCACAACAAAGGGAAGGGGAAGGAGAGGAAATCCTCTTCCCACAAGTCGCATCGGAGAGGCGACAAGCACAAGAAGATGAGGAAAGTGGTCTACTACGAGACCGACTCTTCATCACCATCGACCTCCGGCTCCGATGCGCCGTCCGTAACTTCTAAGCACCATGAGCGCAAGAAGTATAGTAAGATTCCCCTGCGCTATCCTCGTATTTCAAAACGTACTCCTTTACTCTCTGTTCCATTAGGCAAACCACTGGTTTTTGACGGTGAAGATTATAATATGTGGAGTGACAAAATGAGGCATCATCTAACCTCACTCCACACAAGCATTTGGAATGTTGTCGAGTTTGGTGTACAGGTGCCATCCGTAGGGGACGAAGACTACGACTCGGATGAAGTGGCCCAAATCCACCACTTTAACTCCCAAGCAACCACTATACTCCTCGCCTCTCTAAGTCGGGAGGAGTATAATAAGGTGCAAGGGTTAAAAAGTGCAAAGGAAACTTGGGACGTACTCAAGACCGCGCACGAAGGAGATGAGGTGACCAAAATCACCAAGCGGGAGACGATCGAGGGGGAGCTCGGTCGGTTCCGACTCAACCAAGGCGAGGACCCTCAAGCTATGTACAACCGCTTGAAGACCTTGGTGAATCAAGTGCGCAACCTCGGGAGCACCAAATGGGATGACCATGAGATGGTCAAGGTTATTCTAAGATCCCTCGTTTTTCTTAACCCTACGCAAGTTCAATTAATTCGAGGAAATCCTAGATATACACAAATGACTCCTGAGGAAGTAATAGGTAATTTTGTGAGCTTTGAGTTGATGATCAAAGGCTCAAAGAAGATCATCGAGCTAGATGGCCCCTCCACGCCTGAAGCACAACCAGTTGCATTCAAAGCGACGGAGGAAAAGAAGGAAGAGTCTACATCAAGTAGACAACCAATCGACGCCTCTAAGCTCGATAATGAGGAAATGGCATTCATCATCAAGAGTTTCCGCCAAATCCTCAAGCAAAGGAGGGGGAAGGATTACAAGCCCCGCTCCAAAAAAGTTTGCTACAAGTGGGGTAAGCCCGGTCACTTTATTGCCAAATGTCCTATTTCTAGTGACAGTGACAGGGGCGACGACAAGAAGGGGAGAAGAAAGGAGAAGAAGAGGTACTACAAGAAGAAGGGCGGCGATGCCCATGTTTGCCGGGAGTGGGACTCCGACGAGAGTTCCACCGACTCCTCCTCCGACGAGGACGCCGCCAACATCGCCGTCACCAAGGGACTCCTCTTCCCCAACGTCAGCCACAAGTGCCTCATGGTAAAGGACGGCAAAAAGAAGAACGTTAAATCCAAATCCTCCACTAAATATGAGTCCTCTAGTGATGATAATGCTAGTGATGAGGAGGATAATTTGCGTACTCTTTTTGCTAACCTCAACATGCAACAAAAAGAAAAACTAAATGAACTGATTAGTGCCATCCATGAGAAGGATGAACTCTTAGACTCCCAAGAGGACTTCCTAACCAAGGAAAACAAAAAGCATGTTAAGGTTAAAAATGCTTATGCTCTGGAAGTTGAAAAATGTGAAAAATTAACTAGTGAGCTAAGCACATGCCATGATTTGATTGCCAACCTTAGAAATAAAAATGCTAGATTAATTGCTAAGGTTGATTCTAATGTTTGTGATGATTCAATTTCCAATCTTAGAGATGATAATGCTAATTTGCTTGCTAAGATTGAAAAATTGAATGATTCTCTTGCTAGCCTTAGAAATGAAAATGAAAAATTAATTGCTAAGGCTAAAGATTTTGATGTTTGCAATGTTACTATTTCTAACCTTAAAAGTGAAAATGATATATTACATTCTAAGGTTGTAGAATTAAAATCTTGCAAACCCTCTACATCTAACGTTGAGCATGTTTCTATTTGCACTAGATGTAGAGATGTTGATATTGATGCTATTCATGATCATATGACTTTAATTAAACAACAAAATGATCATATAGCAAAATTGGATGCTAAAATTGCCGAGCATGACTTAGAAAATGAAAAATTTAAATTTGCTAGAAGCATGCTCTATAGTGGGAGACGCCCAGGCATCAAGGATGACATTGGCTTCCAAAAGGGAGACAATGTCAAACTTAATGCCCCTCCTAAAAGATTGTCAAATTTTGTTAAGGGCAAGGCTCCCATGCCTTAGGATAACGAGGGTTACATTTTGTACCCTGCCGGTTATCCCGAGAGCAAAATTAGGAGAATTCATTTTAGGAAGTCTCACTCTGGCCCTAATCATGCTTTTATGTATAAGGGTGAGACATCTAGCTCTAGGCAATCAACCCATGCAAAATTGCCTAAGAGGAAAGCTCCTATTGCATCAAATGATCACAATGTTTCATTTAAAACTTTTGATGCATCTTATGTTTTGACTAACAAATCTGGCAAAGTAGTTGCCAAGTATGTTGGGGGCAAATACAAGGGAGCAAAGACTTGTGTTTGGGTACCCAAAGTTCTTGTATCTAATGTCAAAGGACCCAAAACTGTTTGGGTACCTAAAATCAAGAACTAAAATTGTTTTGTAGGTTTATGCATCCGGGGGCTCAAGTTGGATTATCGATAGCGGGTGCACAAACCACATGATAGGGGAGAAGAAAATGTTCTCCTCCTATGAGAAAAACCAAGATCCCCAATGAGCTATCACATTCGGGGATGGAAACCAAGGTTTGGTCAAAGGTTTGGGTAAAATAGCTATATCTCCTGACCATTCCATTTCCAATGTTTTTCTTGTTGATTCATTAGATTACAATTTGCTTTCCGTATCTCAATTATCTCAAATGGGCTACAACTGTCTATTTACTGATGTAGGTGTCACTGTCTTTAGAAGGAGTGATGATTCAATAGCATTTAAGGGAGTGTTAGAGGGTCAGCTATACTTGGTAGATTTTGATAGAGCTGAACTCGACACTTGCTTAATTGCTAAGACTAACATGGGTTGGCTCTGGCACCGCCGACTAGCCCATGTTGGAATGAAGAATCTTCATAAGCTTCTAAAGGGAGAGCACATTTTAGGAATAACAAATGTTCATTTTGAGAAAGACAGGATTTGTAGCGCATGCCAAGCAGGGAAGCAAGTTGGTGTTCATCATCTGCATAAGAACATCATGACGACTGACAGGCCACTGGAGCTCCTACACATGGATCTATTCGGCCTGATTGCTTACATAAGCATCGGCGGGAGTAAGTACTGTCTAGTTATTGTGGATGATTATTCTCGCTTCACTTGGGTATTCTTTTTGCAGGAAAAATCTCAACCCAAGAGACCTTAAAGGGATTCTTGAGACGGGCTCAAAATGAGTTCGGCTTAAGGATCAAGAAAATAAGAAGCGACAACGGAACGGAGTTCAAGAATTCACAAATTGAAGGCTTCCTTGAGGAGGAGGGCATCAAGCATGAGTTCTCTTCTCCCTACACGCCACAACAAAATGGTGTAGTGGAGAGGAAGAATAGAACTCTACTGGACATGGCAAGAACCATGCTTGATGAGTACAAGACTTTGGATCGGTTTTGGGCTGAGGCGGTCAACACCGCCTGCTACGCCATCAACCGGTTGTATCTACACCAAATCCTCAAGAAGACATCATATGAACTCCTAACTGGTAAAAAGCCCAATATCTCATATTTTAGAGTCTTTGGTAGCAAATGCTTTATTCTTGTTAAAAGAGGTAGAAAATCTAAATTTGCTCCTAAGACTGTAGAAGGCTTTTTACTAGGATATGATTCAAACACAAGGGCATATAGAGTCTTTAACAATTCCTCAGGACTAGTTGAAGTTTCTTGTGACGTTGTGTTTGATGAAACTAACGGCTCTCAAGTAGAGCAAGTTGATCTTGATGAGATAGGTGATGAAGAGGCTCCGTGCGTCGCACTAAGGAACATGTCCATTGTGGATGTGTGTCCTAAGGAATCCGAAGGGCCTCCAAATGCACAAGATCAACCATCCTCCTCCACGCAAGCATCTCCAACAACTCAAAATGAGGATGAGGTTCAAGTTGATGAAGGAGAAGATCAAATAGATGAGCCACCTCAAGATGACGACAATGATCAAGGGGGAGATGAAAATGATCAAGACAAGGAGGATGAAGAACCAAGACCGCCACACCCAAGAGTCCACCAAGCAATCCAACGAGATCACCCCATCGACACCGTCCTCGGCGACATTCATAAGGGGGTAACCACTAGATCTCGTGTTGCACATTTTTGTGAGCATTACTCTTTTGTTTCCTCTATTGAGCCATACAGGGTAGAGGAAGCACTCCAAGATTCGGATTGGGTGATGGCGATGCAAGAGGAGCTCAACAATTTCACTAGGAACGGGGTATGGCATTTAGTTCCACGTCCTAATCAAAATGTTGTAGGAACCAAATGGGTCTTCCGCAACAAGCAAGATGAGCATGGTGTGGTGACAAGGAACAAAGCCCGACTTGTGGCCAAGGGGTATTCACAAGTCGAAGGTTTGGATTTCAGTGAAACCTATGCACCCGTAGCTAGGATTGAGTAATTCGTATATTATTAGCCTATGCTACTTACCATGGCTTCAAGCTTTATCAAATGGACGTGAAGAGTGCCTTCCTCAATGGACCAATCAAGGAAGAGGTCTATGTTGAGCAACCTCCCGACTTTGAAGACAGTGAGTACCCTAACCATGTCTATAGACTCTCTAAGGCACTTTTTGGGCTCAAGCAAGCCCCAAGAGCATGGTATGAATGCCTAAGAGATTTCCTTATTGCTAATGGCTTCAAAGTCGGAAAGGCCGATCCTACTCTATTCACCAAAACTCTTGACAATGATTTGTTTGTATGCCAAATTTATGTTGATGATATTATATTTGGGTCTACTAACGAATCTACATGTGAAGAATTTAGTAGGATCATGACACAGAAATTCGAGGTGTCAATGATGGGGGAGTTGAAGCATTTCTTAGGATTTCAAGTGAAGCAACTCCAAGAGGGCACCTTCATTAGCCAAACGAAGTATACTCAAGACATTCTAAACAAGTATGGGATGAAGGATGCCAAGCCCATCAAGACACCCATGGGAACCAATGGGCATCTCGACCTCGACACGGAAGGAAAATTCGTCGATCAAAAGGTATACCGGTCGATTATAGGTTCATTACTCTATTTATGTAACACTCAAAAGTGTATACAAGGAATAAATAATGAATTCCCTATTGTATGTGCCATATTTGCATCATAAAAAGAACATACATATAATTAAGAGTGATTAATTAGAACAAATGATACTAAATAAAACAAAGTGCATCTCGTTGGAGTTTTATATGTTTGTGCATAAATAAAATAACAAAGATAATAATTACTAGAAGCTTGAATCCTAAATTGAGAATTAGGGTTTTGAAAATAAGAAGAAGAGAAAAGATATAAAAATATAAATAATATATTTAAATAAATATTCTCAAACTTATTACTTTTAATTGCACAAATATACTGTAATACTCAAAGTTGTTTACGAAGAGTAATAGAGAGAGCTCCTCATTTTGTGTGCCTCATTTGCATCATGAAAAGAGCATACACAGAATTTAGAGATGAATTAAGACAAATGATAAAAAAATAATAATAAATGAATATAATAATATGCATCATATTGGAGTTTATATGTTTGTGCATTAAATAAAATAATAGGGATAATAATAATAAGTTAATAATTTTTAGAAGTTGAATTAAACCCTAACTTAAAATTTGGGCTTTTGAAAATAATAAGAAGAAAAATGATATGAAAAATATAAATAATATATATAAATAAATATATCCAGAAATAATACCCCTAATTCCACAAACATAAATTATAGTGATGAGCTCAAGTTTGAATTCAAATTTGGGTTTGAAAATAGAGAGAAAGGAAAAGGAATAGAAAATAAAAAGAATAAAAACAAACTCAGCTAAATGGGCCTCTCACCAGCTATTCACCCACCTAACCTAACCCACTCACGCGCGGCCCACACCCACGTAGACGCTTCCGCGCGCACGCCACTGACCGGCCGGACCCACTTGGCGATCTCTGTCCCTCGCGCCCGCGTCTCTCGTCTCCGCTGACGTGCGGGGCCGTGATGACAGATGCTCCTCCCTCCGCGCGCTCACAAGCCTTCTTTCCGCTGCCCTGTGGGCCTAGTCTGTCAGAAGTACCGTCTCCACCGAATCCCTCGCGTAACAAATCCCACCGTCGCCGTATCCGCCGGGATCGGGTTGACCGCGAGGCCATGAACGGATGCCGACCCCAGGATATAAGGTGGGTTACCGCGTCTGTTTTTTTTCTCCCCCCCCCCCCCCCCCGCGTCATCAACCTGATGCTGGTTTTCCTTGCCACCGCCGTTTGCCGTCGTGAGCGAGAAATCTCCACTGGACAAGCCGCTTTCGTAATTCCGCCGCTACTGCCAGTAAAACTCCTCCCAATCTAGTCATCGTGGCTCGTGGAGGGTGTCCCTGGCCTCGCCGCGTGGGATTGCCGACTGGTGGACCCGCGATTTCTCACCGGCCCTCTTTCTTCGCCTCGGATCCGCGGGTCATCGTGAACCGCACCAACTACGTCTCAATCACGGGTGAGTTCTTGTCCATCATGCTCGCCCCGCTTCCCGTGACGTGTAGAGCCATTCGTTGATGGGATTAGGCCGCTGCAGCGTCATGTGCGTCGCTCGTCGGCGAGGCTCCGCCGTGCCTATCGCATGCGACTCTGCCTAGGCTGCGGAAGGTAGAAGATGGCCTCCTGACCGTCGATCTCGCGATATGTGGCGGCGATTAGATCTATCATAACGATTCGGCCAAAGTCGATAGTTACCGTTGATCCTTGATCGGATGGCTGGGAGATCGCATAGTCCAGGATCTTTTATGGGCCGTTGGATTTGGATCCGAGGCCTTACGTCGCGTACCGCTTCAATCCATTAGGGATCTAATCCGGGCCGTTAGACCAGATCGTGCGGCTGTGGTGTTCGCATACCCCTTTGGCCCGTGTGTTTTACAAAGGAGCCCCTCCACTTTCCAGGAACTAACCCGCGGTCCTCGGGCCTGTTTCCCTGAGTCTCAGGAATAATTGTATACTAACCCCCGCACTTTCTGATAATTGACGCCCAGTCCAGAGATGTTTAAAAACAGAGAAGTAATTATAGAAATTCATTTTTAATACAAAAACAAATCTAGAAACTTGTAAAATGCATAGAAAATTCATTTTAACTCCAAATTGAACCATTCCAATTTCTAAAATTTTGTAATAATCTTCTCTATCATTTAGTATCTCTGTTTTGGCATAAAAACAGTAAGAACATTAATTTAACATTTAATCCTATTTTAATCACATTAAACCTTAGGAAATTCATAACTTGAATTCTATAACTCCAAATTTAGTGATTCCAGTTCCTATGATTCCATTTTAATGTGTAGATTTTTACTGTATATTTCATTTACATGTTTGATGTGATGTTAATTTATTCTATACTATGTATGTATTGTGTTGATGCGAGTAGACGAGCAAGCCACTGTGGATCCTGAGGTTCAACAAGTAGAAGTAGCTGAGCAGGAGCTCATTGAAGGCAAGTTGTGCCCTTGATCACTTACTTTTCCCAGCCATGTTCTTATTAATTTTAATGATCTGCATAGGTTAATTTTGATGGGAGCCTTTATGTTACCCCAGTTTTGATTACCTCTATACCTTGTTCACCCCTGAAATATTTTGGGTAGTACTTGCTATTGCTTTATGTGGATTGGGTATGGAGATACACTATTCATGATTATTCTGTTATTATCTTGTTATTATTACTGTTCATGTTAAGATCATTAAATTAATGGGAACATGGAGCGACCACCCGGGAAAACGGTGCTACCACAAGAGTTTAATGGGACGCCCTTGGCTGATTAACTAGGAAAGCTAGTGGAGGTCTTCCTTACCCGAAAGGGGCAAGGGCAGTAGGGGAGTGGTCAGTGTAGGGAGGTCCTTGGTTGATTTTGCTGCGATGGCGGTCAGGCAAGAACCCTGCACTGGAGCTTCCTATAAACTGTAGCGGGATTTCTGAAGCTAGTGGAACTTTGTAAAGGCCTCGTAGTGTTACCCTGCCTCGCCTCCTCGGTAGAGGTGTATGGGATTGGCCGTCTCTTGGCAGATGGGTAACATGACTTGTGGGTAAAGATGCGCAACCTCTGCAGAGTGTAAAACTAGTATACTAGTCGTGCTCACGGTCAAGAGCGGCTCGGACCCTCACATGATTAATTTATGGAACTTAAATTTAATTTGACATTTGCATCGCATTGGGATTATTTTATTATTACTTTTCTTTATTATTATTAAGGTTTGGTATTTACTTACACTTAGTAATTGCTAATAAAATTTTGACCAACTTATAAAAGAAATGCTCAGCCTCAGCCTTTATTTCATTGATCAGCCGTACACTTCATGAACTCCCACCTTTGGTGAGTTCATGCCACATTATTCCCCACGACTTGTTGAGCTATGAACGTATGTGAGCTCACTCTTGCTGTCTCACACCCCCCCACAGGAGAAGAACAGGTGATCAAAGAGGAGCCGCCTAACACTGAGGCATTCGACTTTATCTAGGTGGCGTTTCTCAGTTGACATTGGCGCCGACGATCCTTAGTTCGTTTTATAATTATTCTTTTACTTTGTAATAAGTCTTCCGCTATGTAATAAGTACTCTGATGTTTTATGACATTTATCTCTATACACTCTGTTATTATATATGTTGTCTTCTTGGCGCATGTATGAGATGCACCCGGCTTTGCTCCTTAAATCCGGGTGTTACAGAAGTGGTATCAGAGGGAAATGTTGACTGTAGGACGAAACCTAGATAGAAATGGACAAAACCCTTACCTACTTATCTTATTCTGATTCATTCCACACTTACCTTACTCTGATTCTTTCTACACTTATCTTGATCCTGTCTCACCTTCTACTGTTCTACTCTGATCATTCTTACCTTTTCTACTCTTAGACAAGATGGATTTCACACCTTGGAATCCCTACCCCTATAACATTTTTAAGAGATAGGAGACCTAAGACAAAAAAAATATAAATATTTTCTCTATTAAAAATGTTGTTTGATTGTTCTGATGAAAAATGTCTGATTTGCTTCTTTGATTGATTGAAATATTATATATGGACATCTTAGCATGTGCCAGCATAAGGTAATAAATTAGCTATGGTGGGTAAAATATTAATCTGCTTAGCTAATAAATCCCCCAAAGTAACATGAGTCGTAATTACTGCCTTGTCTACTGCTCTCTCTTACCATATGTATCTAACTCAGATGGTCAATACCAGGAAAGGAAAGATTATCACGCAACAGCAAACAGAAATGAATCCTCCAAATCCTCCACCTGTTGAAATCGATCAAGTGATTGCAACCCAAAGGCTGGTAATACAACAATTGACAGACATGGTGACCGAAATGCAAAACCAGATAAGACAAGAACGCGAGGAAATACGTCAGGCCCGTCTGGAGATACATCAAGAAATAAGGCAATCACGGTTGGAGAGACAACGACAACGACCACCATCTCCACCACCACCAGCTCCACCAAGCTACATAAACATATATATAAATTACTACTATTTGTAAGATCTACATGTTCCTTTAGTTAGTATTCGGTATGATACTATTTTAGGAGGAATAAAAAGGTCTATTTGACCCCATGTGTTGCTAATAAAATTATGCGTCATGCTGAGATTTTGGTTTGGGCATATGTGTTGGACAATATGAGAAAACCCATGATAGTAATTACACCTAAAGGGCCTGTTGAGGCGAATCAAATGACACGTAGATTGACATTGACCATTATGGGTAGAGAATTTGGAGCTACTGCTGTAATATTAGAGTCAAGCACTATAGACGTGATACTTGGTATGTCATGGTTAAGAAAGGTAAAGGCGGTATATACACCGTGCTATGGGAACCGTAGAACTCACCAGTTCCAAAGGACAAAGATTTGAAGTTGAAGTTGCAGTAACTACCACCTTCAGACTAGCAACATTCTTAGTAGATGGGAAGTTTGTTGGTGACAACATCCGGGTGGTTAGAGATTTTCCGGATGACTTTCCAGAGGAGTTACCAGGGATGCCACCTGATAGAGAAGTTGAGTTTGTGATTGATCTCTTACCTGGAACCGCCCCTATTTCTAAGCGACCATACCGAATGGCCGTAGAGGAGTTGAAGGAACTTAAGAAGCAGTTAACGGAGTTACAAGAAGCGGGGTATATTCGTCCGAGTTCCTCACCTTGGGGAGCACCGGTGTTATTCGTACAGAAGAAGGATGGATCGCAACGAATGTGCGTGGACTATAGATCACTTAATGATGTCACGGTGAAGAACAAGTATCCATTACCCCGTATTGAGGATTTGTTTGATCAGATGAGAGGAGCCAGGGTATTCTCGAGGATTGATCTCCGATCGGGTTACCATCAGATGAGGATTAGACCATCGGATATTCCTAAGACGGCTTTCTCAACCCGATATGGATTATATGAGTTTACTGTTATGTCATTTGGATTAACCAATGCACCGGCTTATTTCATGAATTTGATGAACAAAGTGTTTATGGAGTATTTGGACAGATTCGTCGTGGTGTTTATCGACGATATTCTGATCTATTCTAGGAATGAAAGTGATCATGAACAACATCTAAGGTTGGTGCTACAAAAGCTGCGAGATAATCAACTCTATGCTAAGTTCAGCAAGTGCAAGTTTTGGATTGACAAGGTGTCATTCCTTGGACATATTATTTCTAATGGAGGAATAGCAGTGGATCCTGCTAAGGTTAAGGAGATAATGGAGTGGAGAGTACCCACTACAGTTACTGAGATTCGGAGTTTCTTGGGATTAGCAGGCTATTATCGGAGATTTATTGAAGGATTCTCTAAGATTGCCAAGCCTATGACCTCGCTTTTGGAGAAAGGGAAAGAATTCAAGTGGGATGAGAAATGCCAAGAGAGCTTTGATCAATTGAAGGAGAGATTAATGTCACCACCAGTATTGATTATGCCAGATCTACAGAAGGGATTTGGCATTTATTGTGATGCATGTGGCCAAGGACTTGGATGTGTGCTTATGCAAGAAGGTCATGTGATTGCCTATGCATCTCGTCAGTTGAGGAAGCATGAATTGAACTACCCCACTCATGACTTAGAGCTGGCTGCAGTTGTGCATGCACTTAAGATTTGGAGACACTACATCATGGGAACTAAGTGCCAAGTATACACGGATCATAAGAGTTTGAAGTACATATTCACTCAGAAGGATCTCAACCTTAGGCAACGCCGTTGGTTGGAGCTCATTAAGGATTATGATTTGGAGATTCACTATCATCCAGGCAAGGCAAATTTGGTTGTAGATGCCTTGAGTCGGAAGGAGCATGTTCACTCCGCTTTCGTTGTCCAGCTACCTGATGAATTAGCAAAAGATTTTGAGAGGCTCAACCTGGGAATTGTTACACATGCGGAAGGAGTGACTATTGAATTGGAACCTACCTTGGAGCAAGAAATCCGCAAAGGACAGATTGGTGATGCCAAAATCCAGGAGATCAAGGATCTGATAACAGAGGGTAGAGGCCCGGAATTCACAGAGGATGAGCAAGGCACTATATGGTTCAAGAATCGGATCTGTGTTCCCGATATTGATAGCCTTCGGGAAACTATATTGAAGGAAGCACATGACTCAATTTATTCTATCCAACCTGGAAGTACTAAGATGTATCAAGATTTGAAGCAAAAGTATTGGTGGTATGGACTAAAGAGAGATGTGGCTGCACATGTGGCTATGTGCGATGTATGCCAAAGAGTTAAGGCTGAACACCAGAGGCCAGCCGGACTACTGCACCCACTGAAGATACCTGAGTGGAAATGGGAAGAGATTGGCATGGACTTCATTGTTGGATTACCCCGCACGTCTGCTGGATATGATTCTATATGGGTGATTGTGGATAGGCTAACTAAAGTAGCCCACTTTATTCCAGTGAAGACCACGTATTCAGGAGCCAAGTTGGCAGAGTTGTACATGGCACGGATTGTTTGCCTACATGGTGTGCCAAAGAAGATCGTGTCTGATCGAGGGTCACAGTTTACCTCTTGGTATTGGAAGAAGTTGCACGAGTCCTTAGATACAAGACTAAATTTTAGTTCGGCTTACCATCCCCAGACTGATGGGCAGATTGAGAGGACTAACCAAGTGCTGGAAGATATGTTAAGAGCTTGTGCTCTTAAACATGGTGGAAGTTGGGATAAGAGTTTGTCGTATGCAGAGTTCTCCTATAATAATAGCTATCAGGCCAATTTGAAGATGTCACCGTTTGAGGCTTTATATGGCAGAAAGTGCAGGACTCCATTGTATTGGGATCAAACTGGTGAAAGGCAGTTGTTTGGGCCTGAAATTATACAAGAAGCAGAGGAACAAGTTCAGCAAATAAGGGAGAATTTGAGAACTGCACAGTCCAGGCAGAAAAGCTATGCTGATACCCGGAGAAGACTGCTTGAGTTTAAGGAGGGAGATTATGTCTATTTGAAGGTGTCACCACTCAGGGGTATGAGAAGATTCAAAGTCAAAGGAAAGTTGTCCCCTCGCTTTATTGGACCCTTCTTAATCTTAAAGCGAGTGGGAGAGGTTGCGTACCAATTGGAGTTACCGGATCATCTTGCAGATGTTCATGATGTATTTCATGTATCTCAGCTAAAGAAATGTCTCAGGGTGCCTGAGGAGCAGTTACCAATGGAGGACCTTAGTGTTCAAGATGATCTGACTTATGCTGAGTACCCCATCAAGATTCTAGATACACTGACGCGTGTCACGAGGAATATGATTATAAAGATGTGCAAGGTCCAATGGAGTCACCACGGTGAAGATGAAGCAACTTGGGAAAGAGAAGAAGAGCTTTGTATAGATTTTCCCCACCTTTTCCCTAGATCTTCCTAAATCTCGAGGACGAGATTATTTTTAAGGGGGGTAGGATTTGTAACACTCAAAAGTGTATACAAGGAATAAATAATGAATTCCCTATTGTATGTGTCATATTTGCATCATAAAAAGAACATACATATAATTAAGAGTGATTAATTAGAACAAATGATACTAAATAAAACAAAGTGCATCTCGTTGGAGTTTTATATGTTTGTGCATTAAATAAAATAACAAAGATAATAATTACTAGAAGCTTGAATCCTAAATTGAGAATTAGGGTTTTGAAAATAAGAAGAAGAGAAAAGATATAAAAATATAAATAATATATTTAAATAAATATTCTCAAACTTATTACTTTTAATTGCACAAATATACTATGTAAATGGTGATCCACAAAGTTGGAATTTAGACGTGAATTCAAATTTGGATTAGAAAATAGAGAAAAAAAGAATGGATAATAAAAGAATAAAACAAAACCCAGCTAAATGGGCCTCGTACCTGAATTCGGCCCACCAGAGGAAATACCCCGCGCGGCCCAGAATAGCTCTACCGCGCGCGCCACCCTGACAGGTTGGACCCGCGGTCAGCCGCTTCCCCTCGCTCGCGCCACTGACAAGAGTGCCCGCCTTGACAGTCGCGGTGTCTCACGTTTTCCTCGCGTGCGTTTCACTGAGGGTGGGCCCGGGGCGACAGACCGTGCTCACCGGCTCCACGAAAATGGCGCCGAGCTCGCCGCCGCCGCGGAATCCTCACGCGCACGACCTGTTCAACCGCGCCGGGGTATAAATAGAAGCTCCCGAGAACCGTCCTTCCCCTGCTAACCACTCGCCCTCCCTCGCGCTCGCAGTCCGTTGAGAAAAACCACCGCTTCCTCCGCCACCACAGGCCCGGGTTGGCCGCCATCGTCGTCCGACTCGTGTGCGGGTGCACGCGCCTCGGAGTTAGGGTCAGCGTGCTTGCGACGTGGTCCCGGAGGTGTTCGCAGACTCCCCTGCCCCATAACTTAGGCTACCTCGCCGTAATTCCTCGTCGTCGCTACGCGCTTCGCCTGAATCCGCTCTGCGCCGTCGTCAGGAGGGTTCTTCGCCGCGATTAGAGGTAATTGGTGTGCCATTCCCTTCGCGCTTCACTGGTAGGCACGTTGGGTGGTTCAATTTTGGTTTTGGGCGTCGGGGGGGGCCGGGAATCGGATGCCACCGGTGGAGTCCGTCGCGTTGAGAGGCGGCGCCGCCGTGTCCAGTAAGGTTTGGGGAAGAAGTTGCTCGGCCGTTGGATGGACAGCGGACGACCGAGATTAGGCCAAAGGATACCCCTTCGCGCTTTAGATCTAGACCGTAGGATGGAGATCGTAAAGCCCAGATTAGATCGTATCTATTTAAATCTGTGCCATTGATTCCTAATCCAGCGCTCGGTATCGCGTACCGATTCGTAAACCTCAGCGATCTAATCGGCGCCGTTTGTTTCTAATCGGACGGCCGTAATCGGCCGATACCTCTTCGCCATACCACTTTGCAGAAAGACCCTTATAGAATTTAGAAAATAACCCGTCGTCCAATGCTGCAACCCTCTGAGTCTCGGTAATCTTGCGCCAGAGCCCCTGAGTTTTTCAGATATTGACGCCCAGTCCAGAGCCCGTTTAAAATGTACAAATGAATTAGTAAATGTATTTTTACAAAAATAATTCCTAGAACTTAGTTAATTCCTAGAAAACTCATATGAACTCCAAATTACTCCATTCCAGTTCCTAAAATTTTGTAATTTTATTCTCCATCATCTACAGTATCTGTTTTGACATGAAAACAGTAAGAAATTTAATTTATCATTTGAGCCTATTTCAGGCACATTAAATCTTAGGAAATTCATAACTTGAAATCTATAACTTCAAAATTAATGATTCCAGTTCCTATGATCTTATTTTAATGTCTAGATTTTTACTGTATATTTTATTTGTATGTTTGATGTGATGTTAATTTATGCTATACTATGTATGTATTGTGTTGATGCGAGTAGACGGGCAAGCCACTGTGGATTCTGAGGTTTAGCAAGTAGAAGTAGATGAGCAGGAGCTCATTGAAGGCAAGTTGTGTCCTTGATCACTTACTTTTCCCAGCCATGTTCTTATTAATTATAATGATCTGCATAGGTTAATTTTGATGGGATCCTTTAGGTTACCCCAGTTTTGGTTATCTTTATACCTTGTTCACCACTGAAATATTTTTGGGTAGTACTTGCTATTGCTTTATGTGGATTGGGTATGGAGATACACTACTCATGATTATTCTGTTATTATCTTGTTATTATTACTGTTCATGTTAAGATCATTAAATTAATGGGAACATGGAGCGACCACCCGGGAAAACAGTGCTACCACAAGGGTTTAATGGGACGCCCCTGGCTGATTAACTAGGAAAGCTAGTGGAGGTCTTCCTTACCCGAAAGGGGCAAGGGCAATAGGGGAGTGGTCAGTGTAGGGAGGTCCTTGGGTTGATTTTGCTGCGATGGCAGTCAGGCGAGGGATTCGTGCACTGGAGCTTCCTATAAACTGTAGCGGGATTTCTGAAACTAGTGGAACTTTGTAAAGGCCTCATAGTGTTACCCTGCCTCGCCTCCTCAGTAGAGGTGTATGGGATTGGCCGTCTCTTACAGATGGGTAACATGACTTGTGGGTAAAGATGCGCAACCTCTGCAGAGTGTAAAACTAGTATACTAGCCGTGCTCACGGTCATGAGCGGCTCGGACCCTCACATGATTAATTTATGGAACTTAAATTTAATTTGACATTTGCATCGCATTTGGGATTATTTTACTATCACTTTTCTTTATTATTATTAAGGTTTGGTATTTACTTACACTTAGTAATTGCTAATAAATTTTTGACCAACTTATAAAAGCAATGCTCAGCCTCAGCCTTTATTTCGTTGATCAGCCTTACACTTAATGAACTCCCACCTTTGGTGAGTTCATGCCACATTATTCCCCACGACTTGTTGAGCTATGAACGTATGTGAGCTCACTCTTGCTGTCTCACACCCCCCGACAGGAGAAGAACAGGTGGTCGAAGAGGAGCCGCCTAACACTGAGGCATTCGACTTGATCTAGGTGGCGTTTCTCAGTTGACATTGGCGCCGACGATCCTTAGTTCGTTTTATATTTATTCTTTTATTTTGTAATAAGTCTTCCGC
The DNA here is from genome assembly GCA_029449295.1 of Zea luxurians. Lineage (NCBI taxonomy): Eukaryota > Viridiplantae > Streptophyta > Magnoliopsida > Poales > Poaceae > Zea > Zea luxurians. Next base: position 9,028,256 of record JAOPSE010000041.1, on the reverse strand, counting down.
TATGTAATAAATACTCTTATGTTTTATGACATTTATCTCTATACACTCTGTTATTATATATGTTGTCTTCTTGGCGCATGTATGAGATGCACCCGGCTTTGTTCCTTAAAACCGGGTGTTACAATTTATGTGCATCTCGACCGGATATTATGCTTTCCGTATGCAGATGTGCAAGATTCCAAGCCGACCCTAAGGAAGCTCACCTTACGGCCGTAAAACGAATCTTGAGATATTTGGCTTATACTCCTAAGTTTGGGCTTTGGTATCCTAGGGGATCCACATTTGATTTGATTGGATATTCGGATGTCGATTGGGCATGGTGTAAAATTAATAGAAAGAGCACATTGGGGACTTGCCAGTTCTTGGGAAGATCCTTGGTGTCTTGGGCTTCAAAGAAGCAAAATTCCGTAGCTCTTTCTACCGTCGAAGCCGAGTACATTGCCGCAGGCCATTGTTGCGCACAACTACTTTGTATGAGGCAAACCCTTAGGGACTATGGTTACAAATTAACCAAAGTTCCTCTTCTATGTGATAATGAGAGTGCAATCCGCATGGCGGATAATCCCGTTGAGCATAGCCGCACTAAACACATAGCCATTTGGTATCATTTTCTAAGGGATCACCAACAAAAGGGGGACATCGAGATTGCATATGTTAGCACCAAAGAACAATTAGCCGATATCTTTACCAAGCCATTAGATGAACAAACTTTTACCAAACTTAGGCATGAGCTAAATATTCTTGATTCTAAAAATTTTTATTGATGTCTTGCATACATAGCTCATATTATACCTTTGATCATATCTCTTTCATATGCCATGACTAATGTGTTTTCAAGTATACTTCAAACCAAGTCAAAGGGAATTGGAGTCTTCGGCGAAAACAAAAGCTTCCACTCCACTCCATAACTCATCCTTCACTGTCGCTCCGAGCAACTCTCCGTCTTTTGGTATAATCTTCACACATATTATTTGCAAAGGGGGGAGAAAGTAGTTCAAAAGGGCCTATATTTCACTCTAAGTATCCGTTTTTGGCGATTCATGCCAAAGGGGGAGAAAGTATTGGCCCAAAGCAAAAGGACCGCACCACCACCAAATTTTAAAAACTTATGATTTTCAAATTGGTATCTCATTGTGTTCAAAAGGGGGAGAAAGTAGCTTTTTCAAAATAGATGTCTTAAAACCCTCTTGAACACTAAGAGGAAGTTTTTATTGAGGGGGAGTTTTGTTTAGTCAAAGGAAAAGCATTTGAAACAGGGGAGAAATTTTCAAATCTTATAAATGCTTCTCAAAAATCTTATTCATTTACCTTTGACTAGTTGCAAAATGTCTTTGAAAAAATTTTACAAAAGAATTTGCAAAAACAAAACATGTGGTGCAAGCGTGGTCCAAAATGTTAAAATTATAAAGAAACAATCCATGCATATCTTATGAATTTCTATTGGCTCAATTCTAAGTAACCTTTGCACTTACAAATATGCAAACTAGTTCAATTATGAACTTCTATACTTGCTTTGGTTTGTGTTGGCATCAATCACCAAAAAGGGGGAGATTGAAAGGGAATTAGGCTTACACCTATTTCCTATTTGATTTTGGTGGTTGAATTGCCCAACACAAATAATTGGACTAACTAGTTTGCTCTAGTCTATAAGTTCTACAGGTGCCAAAGGTTCACAAAAAGTCAATAAAAAGACCAAGAAAAGGGTTCAAACAAGAGAGCAAGGGACAACCGAAGGCTGCCCTGGTCTGGCGCACCGGACAGTGTCCGGTGCACCAGGGGACTCCAAGCTGAACTCTTCACCTTCGGGAAATCCCAGAGGCGCTTCGCTATAATTCACCGAACTGTCCGGTGCACCACCGGACAGTGTCCGGTGCCCCAGGGGAGAGCGACTCTGAACTCGCCAGCTTCGGGAATCCGCTCCGCTAAAACTCACCGGACTGTCCGGTGCACACCGGACTGTCCGGTGTGACGGCGGAGCAACGGCTACTTCGCGCACAACGGTCGACTGCAACGCATTAAATGCGCGCCTGCGCGCAGAGGAGCAGTGCACGCGCGGGTGGCCCACCGGACAGCCTACAGGGCTTGTCCGGTGCACCACCGGACAGCCAGGCGGGCCCACAAGATAGAGCTCCAACGGTCGAAACCCAACGGCCGGCTGACATGGCTGGCGCACCGGACAGTGTCCGGTGGCGCACCGGACTGTCCGGTGGCGCACCGGACTGTCCGGTGCGCCATGCGACAGACAGCCTTCCAACGCCCACTTTTGGTGGTTGGGGTTATAAATTCCCCCAACCACCCCACATTCAAGTGATCCAAGTTTTCCACCTTCTAACTACTTACAAGAGCTCTAGCATTCAATTCTAGACACACCAAAGAGATCAAATCCTCTCCCAATTCCACTCAAAGCTTTAGTGATTAGAGAGAGTGATTGTTGTGTTCATTTGAGCTCTTGCGCTTGGATTGCTTCTTTTTCTCATTCTTTCTTGCGATCATCTCAATTGTAATCAAGGCAAGAGACACCAATTGTGTGGTGGTCCTTGCGGGGAAGTTTGTTTCCCGTTTGATTGAGAAGAGAAGCTCACTCGGTTGGAGGGACCATTTGAGAGAGGGAAAGGGTTGAAAGAGACCCGGTCTTTGTGACCACCTCAACGGGGAGTAGGTTTGAGAGAACCGAACCTCGGTAAAACAAATCCTTGTGTCTCACTTCTTTATTCGCTTGCGATTTGTTATTACGCCCTTTCTCGGACTTGCATTATATTTCTAACGCTAACCCAGCTTGTAGTTGTGATTAACTTTATAAATTTCAGTTTTGCCCTATTCACCCCCCCTCTAGGTGACTTTCAAGCTCAAGAACAAGCTGAGAAGGAAGCAAGACAACGCCGGGAGAACCCTCTTCTTGGACGGAACCTGAACCCCGATTTCACCCGAGCCATGAACATGCCGAGTGAAGTCGGCGGAGTGTTGGCCCGAATAACCGACGGTCTCCCCCGATCGGCGGCTGCTCACTCGGGCGGCTAATCATCTTCTACCTCTCGCTCATCCACCGAGTGACCTACGGCACGCCATCAACAGTCGGCGAGACGCAAGGAGCTCCATCAACGCTTCGTGCAAACGACGGCACGAGAACGAGATCCGGCGCCGAGAAGAATATGATCGGGACCATGGTGTCCCTACGCGGAGTCAGGCCACCAGAGTTGAGTCAGCAACAGCTTCAACCGGCGGCACAACCCGAGGATGGTCGAGGCACCACGACAGCGACTCCCCTCCCCAGGGCCAGCATCATCATCATTGGCAGGAAGACACGTGTGGGGTATCGGTGCTCACTCCACGTCTCAGGGCCATTCAATGGCCCCCTAACTTCAAGGTCTCCAACGTCAACAAGTACGAGCCTAAGCAGGATCCGGGAGGCTGGTTGGCCGTCTACACCACTGCCGCCCGAGCTGCTGGGGCGACTAAAGATGTGATGACCGCATACTTGCCTATCGTCCTCGGGCAGGATGCGCTGCAGTGGCTACGATACCTACCCCGACACTGCATCGACGACTGGGGCGACTTCAGTCGCTGTTTCATCGCCAACTTCCAATCCCTCTTCGACAAGCCGGCACAGCCATGGGACCTCAAGACCATCAAGCGCCGAGGGGACGAGACTCTTCGATCGTACCTCAAAAGATTTCAGACCATGAGGAACCGAATCCCCGAGGTTGTGGAAGCAGTAGTGATCGAGGACTTCTACCAGGGTCTAATGACTCGGCCTTCGTCCGAGCCATACTGCAGAGGGTGTCGACTTCCTCTGAGCAACTGTTCCGGGAAGCCGACCTCTACATCACCACCGACGAACGAGCTCAGGACCTCATCGGAGGAGCAAAGCCTGCACCGGCGGCACCACGACGCGACACGAACTAACAACCCGACAAACGTTGGGAGAAGAGGCCTCGTGAAGAAGTCCACGCCGCCAGACCGCCCGCCTCTCGTGCCCGAGGAGGACCTCATGGAGGCGAACGTACATTGGATGACATCCTCGACACCCAGTGCCTGTACCACAAGGACATGCGCCACACCCTCCGGAACTGCAGAGACTTCAAGCACTCCGTGGGGAACGGCCGACCCTTCCAACCTCTGCCACCTCCCCCACCACGAGAAGGACCTGGAGAACCTCAACAACCCCAACAGCAAGAGGGGGGAGGAGGCAGATCATTCCCGCGCGTCGACGGAGAGGTCAACGTCATCTTCAGCAGACATGGGTAGCAAGAAAGCAAGAGGCAACAAAAGCTCAACGACCGTCAGATACTGGTGGCGACCACTGGTCCTCCCGCCCCGTATCGATGGTCCGAACACCCGATCACCTTCACTCGGGCGGATCAGTGGCTCAACTTCGACCACCCGGGCAAATACCTGCTCCTCGTCGATCCGGTGATCCGAGAAAGCAGGGTAAAGAAGGTGTTAGTGGACGGGGGAAGCAGCATCAACGTCACTTTCCCATGAACACTTCAAGGCTTAGGAGTTCCCCTCAAAGAGCTCCACGAGTCGGACACTCCTTTCTTCGGCATTGTGCCGATCGAAGGAGAATATCCACTAGGACACATCTACATGCTAGTCACCTTCGGAACTCCGGAAAACTACAGAACCGAGTTCCTGAGGTTTGAGGTGGCGAACTTCGACTGTGGATACAATGCCATCATCGGCAGGCCTGGATTAGCGAAGTTCATGGCCATTCCACACTACACATACATGATATTGAAGATGCCAGGACCACAAGGAATCATAACTATGCACGCTGACCTCTAAGGTGCCGCAGAGTGTTTCCGAGTGGCCATTCAGGCGACCCTCACCTCCAAACCATCGGCGATTTCTTCTATGCAGGCGAACTCAAAGCCTGAGGAAGACCTCGCGGTACCCGTGAATGAAGCTGAAGCCGTGACCTCTATGCGGCCGACTGAAGAAACTAAAAGAATCAACCTCAGGTTCGCCGATGAACGCAAAACTGCATCATCAGTTCTAGCTTGGATGACAAATAGGAAGGCGCGCTCATCCAGTTTGTGCAAGATAACCGAGACGTATTCGCATGGTGACCTGCGGATATGCCGGGAGTCCTGAGAGAACTGACCGAGCACAAACTGAAGGTCTACCCTCAGGCGAGGCCGATCCGACAGAAATTATGTCGTTTCACACCCGACAAGAGAGAAGCCATCCGTGCAGAGATAGCTCGCTTGGTCGCGGCCAGATTCATTAGAGAAGTGTTACATCCCGAGTGGTTGGCAAATCCTGTTCTTGTACTCAAAAAGAATAAAGTGGATTGGCGCATGTGCGTCGACTATACAGATCTCAACAAGCACTGCCCGAAGGATCCCTTTGGACTTCCTAGGATAGACCAGGTGGTGGATTCAACCGCTGGGTGCTCTATGTTGTCTTTCTTGGATTGCTACTCTGGGTATCATCAGATCAGTTTGGCAAAAGAAGATGAAGAAAAAACTGCATTCATCACCCCGTTTGGAGCTTTCTGCTATACCTCCATGTCGTTTGGCCTCAAAAATGCTGAAGCAACTTACCAGAGGGCTATTCAGACATGCTTAGCCGACCACTGGGGCAAGCGTGTGGAAGCTTATGTGGATGACGTGGTGATCAAGACAGACAACTCAGAAAATTTCATTGAAGATTTACAGCTGGTCTTCAACAGTCTGCGGCGATATCAATGGAAGCTTAATCCTGAAAAGTGTGTCTTTGGTGTACTAGCAAGGAAATTACTCGGGTTTATCGTCAGCCACCGGGGAATTGAGGCTAATCCGGAAAAGATCGAGGCTATCATGAGAATGGAGGCACCACGATCACAGAAGAAAGTACAAAGACTTACTGGATGCATGGCAGCCCTGAGCAGATTCATATCAAGGCTGGGAGAAAAGGGCCTACCGTTCTACAAGTTGCTCAAGAAGGTAGACAAGTTCCAGTGGACTTCAGAAGCTCAAGAAGCTCTAGATGCACTGAAGAAATTCCTGACAACGCCACCAGTGCTAAAACCGTCGCGCCGAGCCATGTCGAGTCAACCGGCTGAAGATCTGTTGTTGTACATCTCTTGCACGACTCACGTGGTGAGCACCGCATTAGTAGTCGAGCGAGCAGAAGAAGGACACACGTACCCAGTGCAACATCACATCTATTTCATCAGTGAAGTCCTGGGTCCCTCGAAGAAGAAATATCCTCAAGTTCAGAAACTATTGTATGCAGTACTTCTAACTGCACGCAAGCTCCATCATACTTTGACGATCACAAAGTCATAGTAGTCATCGGATTTCCAATAGGGGATATTCTCCACAACAAAGAAGCCGTCGGAAGAATAGCCAAGTGGGCCTACGAGTTGGGGGCTCACGACATTGAGTTTCGACCTTGTACTGCAATCAAGACCCAAGCACTAGTTGACTTCGTATTAGAATGGACCGAGCAACAAGTGCCAGATAACCCGGAGACTGCAGAAGTATGGAAGATGTATTTCGATGGCTCGTTGAAACTACAGGGGGCAGGCGCAGGAATCGTTTTTATTGCACTTGGAGGTGAACAGCTCAAATATGCTCTTCAGTTACTGTTCTCAGTATCCAATAACGCGGCAGAATATGAAGCTTTGATTCATGGACTGAACATTGCCATATCACTGGGCGTCAAGAGGCTAATGGCATATGGGGATCCACTGGTGGTCATAAGTCAGATAAACAAAGAGTGGGATTGCTCGAATGACTCCATGGGGAAATACTGCACCGTCGTCCGAAAGCTAGAAGACAAGTTTGAAGGGCTAGAATTTCATCATGTGGAGAGGGATCGCAACGCAGCAGCTGATGCATTATCAAAGCTAGGATCCAGTTGGGCTCAGATCCCACCTGGAGTTTTCGTCCAAGAAGTGTTGCGCCCAAGCATCTCATCAGATCGGGTAGAAGAGTGCAATATTCTGAGCCAACTAGAGTCAGATTCTGATGACTGGAGGGAGCCAATCATTAGATACATAAAGAACAAGGAGAAATCGGATGACAAAAATACAGTAGAGCGCATTGCAAGGCAGTTAGCTCACTACACCCTCATTGGGGAAACACTATACAGAAGGGGCGCGACAGGAATCCTCATGAAATGCATTCTTTCGGCCACTGGGAAGCAACTGCTAGAAGAAGTCCACGCTGGACAATGCGGGATACACGTAGCATCCAGGACTCTGGTTGGGAAAGTCTTCAGGTCTGGTTATACTGGCCAATGGCGAAGAATGATGCAGCCGAGTTAGTCCAGAGGTGTGAAGCTTGTCAATACTTATCAAAACAACAACATCTACCAGCACAGCAACTACAAACCATACCTATAACATGGCCGTTCGCGCGCTGGGGACTGGATATGATTGGACCCTTCAAGAAAGCTCAAGGAGGATACCCTCATGTACTGGTTGCTATCGACAAATTCACTAAGTGGATAGAGTTCAAGCCCATTGCTTCTTTAACTTCAGCTAAGGCAGTGGAATTCATACAGGACATAATATTCAGGTTCGGAATACCGAACAACATCATAACCGACCTGGTATCCAATTTCACCAGTTCAGAATTTTTTGATTTCTGTGAACAAAAGAGCATCCAGATCAAATATGCGTCAGTAGCACACCCAAGAGCCAACGGGCAAGTAGAAAGAGCCAACGGAATGATATTAGAAGCACTCAGAAAGAAAGTCTTCGACAAAAATGAAAAGTTCGCAAAAAAATGGATCAGAGAATTGCCGTATGTGGTCTGGAGCTTAAGAACTCAACCCAGCTGAGCCTTGCATGGAAACACTCCCTTCTTCATGGTTTATGGTTCGGAGGCAGTGGTACCTACTGATCTCAAGTTTGGGGCACCAAGATTGATCTTCGGAAACATAGCTGAAGCTAAAGCTACCAGACTGGAGGATGTTGATATACTAGAAAAAGAACGATTGAATACAGTAATTCAGTCAGCCAGGTACCAACAGGCTCTGAGGCGCTATCATGATAAGGCCATACGGCATCGATCCTTCGCAGTGGGAGATCTTGTCCTCCACCAAATTCTAACGGGGGAGGAACGACACAAATTGTCACCACTATGGGAAGGACCATTCGTAGTAACTGAAGTCACCCGGCCCGGATCATATCGCCTTACTCAGATGGATGGAACGGGATTAGGGAACTCATGGAATATAGAGCATCTCAGGAAGTTTTACCCCTAGCTAGATTTCAAAAGCTATTGGGACGATATTGTATTCTGTAATTGGGAGATACACCACCAATAAAATGACTTCATTCTCAAAGGCACTCGAACTGTTTTCTGCACGTCTACTTAACACAGGGTGGCCACTATACCCTACTAACGGAGCAATCGGCTTAAGTCGGCGATGACTTAAGGCAGTGTGACATGCTCACGCTTACTTAACACAGGGTGACCACTATACCCTATTAACGGAGCAATCGGCTTAAGTCGGCAATGACTTAAGGCGGTGTGACATGCTCACGCTTACTTAACACAGGGTGACCACTATACCCTAGTAACGGAGCAATCGGCTTAAGTCGGCAATGACTTAAGGCGGTGTGACATGCTCATGCTTACTTAACACAGGGTGACCACTATACCCTATTAATGGAGCAATTGGCTTAAGTCGGCAATGACTTAAGGAGGTGCAACATGCTCATGTTTACTTGACTCAGGGTGACCACTAGACCCTACCAACAGAGCGGTCGGTTTAAGTCAGTAGTAACTTAAATCGGCACGGCATGCCTGCGGCTACTCGATTCAGCATAAGCATGTTCTCGATTGCTCGTCTAAGGGTGATCTCTAAGCCCCACGAAATAGGAAGAAATTTCGAAACCATCACACTGCACTCACTTCTGCAATCATAACGACTGTTGAATTCAAACAACAGAGAAATAATAGTAGCGTTCAGTACCAAGAACATTTTCTAACAGAACATTCGAGCACATTGACCACTTACACAATGCATCCAATGTTTCTACTTAGTAATGTTTTTCTCAGGAGCAACTGATGAAGAAGGACGACTCGAAGAATTAGGAGCAGTGTTGACAGCAGCAATTATGTCGTCAGGAACAATCACACCCGGCCTTCTCATCAAGATCCGCCCCGCGCGAATGGCTTTGTCCATAGCCTTGTCGCGTTGAGCCTTCAAGGGACTCTTGCAGCTTGTAACGATGATTATCCAAGTCTGCCATGGTAAAGCGATGGCTCCTCTCCAAGATGGTCAAAGGATTGTTGGCATCACGATACAGCCTATCAAGGTTATCGCGAGAAGCTGCAAGGGCACATTTTTCTTCCTACATACAAGAATTAGCCCTCAAATACCCAGCAGGCAGTAAGAACACATCAGAGAAAGTCAAAGCAAACTTACCTCGTTAGCCACCCTTTCAGAGTCAAGCTGAGTACTGAGAGAGGAATTCAATAAGTTGGCGTCGTCTAAAGAAGCAGAAACTCGAGCCAGGTCCACTTGACCTTGAGAATACTTCTCCTCGAGCTCAGAGTACTGTCGGACCATATCTAGCAAGAAATAGTTGAAGAAGAGCACTCAGTAAAAAGCAGACTAATCAAGTGGCCAAAGAGGAAATAGAGGCACTAACCAGCATTTGTTATCTCCAACTTAGATACTCGTCGCTGAAGTAACACTGGATTCCAATGCATCAGAGACGGAGCTCTTTCTGGGACAGAAGCACCCTGTGATCTTAGCTGATCAGTCATCTCGTCAACCAAAGCCTGGTATTAAAAACAAGTGAGTGCAGAGACAATAATTCACCCGAAGTTTAACTATATCAGGAAAAACTGAGTTACCTAAAGATTGGAGAAGAATGAAGGAAGCCCCAAATCATGAGAAACCGGTTGGTGACTCGATGAGGGAATATCAGCTGAGGCAACCTGAAGAGCATCATTAGGGATTAACTCAACATCACCGGCAGAAGTCAAAACTTTAGCGTTGGGTGTGCCGGCCTCTAAGGCAACTTCCCGATTTGAAGCACGTGCTGCTGCCATGCAATCAGAATGTGGAGGAGAAGACCCAACGTGGACATCCATGGAGGTACGAGAAGGGGAGCCCTCTCGGACACCCTCGGGGGCTGGGTTGCAGCCTGCATTGCCCATCGGAGCCAGATCACCACCGACAGCACCCTTAGGGGCTGGGTTGTAGCTCGCACTACCCACCCGAGCCAGCTTGTTGTCGGCAACACCCTTGGGGCTGGGTAATCGCTAGCGCTATCCTCGGGGATCGGGTTCTCTGCAACAGCCACCTCTAAGGCTGAAGGATTCTCAGTTAACTCCATGGGAATAAGGCAACCTAGACCAGCTTCTTGACTCCGAAGACCGCACTCCAAGGTCGATGAGGCTCGAGATGCTACTTGGGATAACTCTAACCCTGCGTCCGGAATGTCAGTGCAAACATCCATCATACCACCATCTGTCGGCTCGGACAGCAGATCTTCAGGAACCATATCCTCGAGAGCCTGATCAAAATTGGCTATGGACAACTCTTGCAGACCAACTAGTGCAGACAAGGCTGGAGAAGGAATATCGCTACTCCCCCACTGACCAGGTAGCACCGACTGCTTTTCTGAATTAGAGGGATTTCTTTTTCTTCTTCCTCATCCTCATCAGCATCATCAAGGTCACACCCATTGGGATCAGCATTGGCCGGATTGCACCCATTGGGGTCAGAGTTAGCAGGGTCACACCCATTGGGATCAGCATTGGCCGGATTACACCCATTGGGATCAGTTCCAGTAAAAAGTTCCACTGGCACCTCCTCAGCAGCAGGAGCAGAAGGGCCGGCATCCTGATTCAAACATGACACTCGCCGAAGCCTCCTCTTTTTCTCCTTCTTTCCCTCGGCAGGAGCAGTCAGATGACTGACCGGGCGAAGGCGCTTTGGGCGAGCACCATCAGATTTCTGAGTAGTCAAGGTCTTCTCAGGCTCGGGGACAGTTGCAATAGTTATGGTTTTAGCAGGGATGGAGTCAGAGGAATCTTCAGCCAACATGTCCAGCATAGCACTTATCTCTGCACCACTCGGGTTTATAGGCATCTCAAAGTGAACTTGCCTTTCATCATTGGGGAGATCACCAAGTGAAGCAACCAGAGCCTCAACTTCTTCAGGAGAGGGTCACACTCTAAGACCCAGGCCACTGTCGCTAGTAGGAGGATTGGACACAAAACTAAAAAAAGTCTTGGAAGGCGGCAGATTCTAGGCAGAATATGCAACAGGAGCACCAATATTAAACACTTTGCCTCTAAGGATCATCTCCATCTGGCTTACCACATCCACAACGGGAATCGTCTTGTTGGTAACCCGAGTTGAGTCAGTGACACCACTATACAAATAAGCTGGGTACGCCCTATCCTTCAGTGGCTGGATATTCTTGAAAACAAAGTCTGCAACTACCGTTTCAGCAGTCAGACCTCTCTCCTTCAACAAGCCAATTTCAGCAAGCAGAACCCTAGCTTCAGTTATCTCCAAGTCTGTGGGGGATTCAGTCCAACTTGGAGCACGAACATCTGGCTGTCTCCCCGACCGAGGGGGGAGGGAATGACCATGATTCTCTACAATAAACCACTCCAAGCGCCATCCTTTGATGCTGTCCTTGAGTGGGATGTCGAGGTACTCTGACTTCCTCTCACGGCACATCTCCAAACTCGCACCACCCACGAGCTGGTGCTGCCCCCCGGCCATTCCAGGCCAACAATGATATAAGTGCTTCCACAAGCCAAAATGAGGTAGAATTCCGAGATAGGCTCCACACAAATGAACGAAGACAGAAACTTGCAGAATGGAGTTGGGATTCAGATGAGTCAGATTCAGATGGTAGAAATCAAGGAGACCGCGAAAGAAAGGAGAAATAGGAAGAGCAAGGCCGCGGATGAGAAAAGGAATGTAAATAACAGACTCGTGGGTGTCCTCCGTCGGGACAGTAACCCCACGACAGATCCGCCAAGAGCAAAGCTCCTTCGGAGGAAGAACTCTGACAGAAACAAGATGGAGAAGGTCCGATTCAGAAACAACAGACATGTGATTACCTGCGAAAGGCAATTGACTGTTGGGATCGATGGGAGGAATAGTCGCAGTGGCAGAATTCTGACTCTTTCGCTTGGGCGCCATCTCAATCTCGCCGGCGAACTGAGTGGAAGCAAGATCAAAGGGAAATGGAGGAGGTCTGGAAGAGGAAAGCGAGGCTAGGGCTCGGAAAGTAGAGGCATGCGACGGCGTGGCACGAATGGGGTTTTCTCGGGCCTAGCACCGATTCTAAATGTGCCCAGTCAGCACCCGACAGTTACTTCTAAAAAACACCGACGTGGCTCGATATAACTCAGCTGTTATTTCTAAAACACTGACGTCACCGGTCTTCACTCGGCTGTTACTTCTAAAACGCCGACGTGGCTCGATATAACTCAGTCGTTATTTCTAAAACGCTGATGTCACTGGTCTTCACTCGGCTGTTACTTCTAAGACGCCGACGTGGCTCGATATAACTCAGCAGTTATTTCTAAAACGCTAACGTCACTAGTCTTCACTCGGCGTTATTCCTAAAAGTGCTGACATGGCTCAGTATGGCTCGACCGTTATTTCTAAAACGCCAACATCACCCGTAATCACTCGGCTGTTATATCTAAAGCGCCGAGGCAACTCAAAAAGACTCGATTGCTCTAAGCACAAATACAGTCGATCAGCTAATTGCAAAGGAAACGGAGGAAAAGCAAGAAACACACACAAAACAAGGAGAAATCTTCTGCATTATATAAGGAGGGGAAGTATTTCCACAAACTTAAAACCAACTCATTATGAGTTGATTTTTCTTCCCATTGTTCAGTTCACTACACTAATACATTACATTTCACTACACTATACTACTAACTACTACTACATTATTCTACTAATACTACTTCTACTACTATACTAATATCTAAGCCAGTGGTGCCTAGCCACTAGCCCTGCCGCTGCCGCTGCCGCCCCTGCCGTTGTCGCTGCCACCCTTGTCGCTGCCGTCGTCGCCCTTGTCGTCGCCCCTGTTGCCGTTGCCATCGCCGTTGCCGCCGTTGCCCTTGCCGTCGCCCCTGCTGCCGTCGCCATCGTCGTTGTCGCCATCGCCCTCGCCGCCGTCATCGCCGTCGCTCCCCTCCTCAGATGAGTCAGAGGAGTCCTCCTCGTCCGAGGAGACCTCCGACTCATCCGAGCCCTCGAGCCCAGCGCGCTCGACGGCCCGGATGTAGGTCCACACTTCTGCAGCAATCCCCTGGGAATCGTCTGAATCATCAGACGATGTCGGGGGAGAGGCAGGGACCGGCGATCCCTCGGACTCGGAGGAGAGCTCCTCCTCCGAGTACTCGGAATCGCCGAAGTCCTCCGAGGGAGGAGTCGGCTCGCGCTTCCGTTTGTCGCCGGAATGGTGCGAGGAGCTTCTGCCTTTCTTGCTCTTGCCCATGGTGGAGCGGAAGAAAAGAGAAGAGAGTAAGCAGCAAGCGGCAGAGAGATGTGTGAAGACGACAGTGAAGCAAGCACTCTATTTATAGAAGAAGGCAACCACTCATCTCCTACCATGGCCACTGAACAGTCGCAAATAATCAATAAGCAATTCAAATCGTCTGCAAACAAGTCAGGCGACTGGCGTCGTTTCACGTAACACGACACCCATTGGGACTCAAGACAACTGCTTGGACGATATGATTACACCCACGGTCATGTCAAATTACTACTCAGAGGCAGTTTGCTAAACGCTCAGCGCACCAAGCCGTCCCTTGCCCACACCCATTGGGGGGGACGTCCAAGAATTTTCAATAGATTTTCCTAAGAAGTCACATCCATTCAGTATACGCAATGAATACCTCAAGACAGATGGAAGATATCGACAGAGATCAGAGGAAAGCCAAATATAGCCGATGAGGTACAAGTCTAATCAACAGAAGCATTGAAGCACGAAGTGATATAAAGACTAGCCAAAGGCCATCTACCGAACGTCCAATCTGCTGCAGATCAAATAAATTTCAAGACCTAACAAGATATGGGCAGATCGTATGCTCGATCTCAAAAGGCAAAACTATATGCTGACCTCTAAGGCATAAAGTTGGTGATATAATGCTGATCTCTAAGGCATTCGACGAAAAGGAAAGGATGATTTCTAAAAAACAGTGTGAGATGCAGACCTTTGAGTGGATTATTTTCAGTAATCCACTCAAAGCTCGGGGGCTGCACCCAATGAATTTTGAATACCAAAGAGCAGAATGCTGATCTCTAAAGCATAAACCTAAGACAGAGCACCGATTTTTGAGGAACAAAGCAAAGGCTGATGAATGGTGGCAGAAGAAAGCAACAGAAGATCGTTTTTTCTGAGTCATTCGGAGTTCAGAAGCAATGGCTCGACAGACTTGTTTTCAAGGCATTCCTTATCAAAATCAAGAACTGCAAGCTGGACCTAGAATCTCTGGGCCATTTATTTCAAAATCAACCCAAAGATTGGGGCCTTGTGGGGGACGGATATCCCCCGAGTCCACTAGTAGGCTAAAAGACCTCACGAAAGGCCTGCGGGCCCAATGATTCGCAAGATCACCCCTTCGTGGGCCTGGAGAGGCACGTCCAGAAAAGGGAATTGACACAAGACTAGATCGGCGCAGGCCCAGACGACCCGATGAGTTTGAACGGCAACCACAACATAGACCCGACCTTCCCGCGCAGGGGCCTCATACATCGAAACAGAGCGGGGATAGGTCGGCAGAATTATAGGAAGATAGGCTCAGTCGGTTCACTGTTACTTAGGAGCACGTGGTTATCATATCCGCATGTAACGTCCCACGGTCGAATATATAAGGCCTAGGGGCACCCCTTCAAGAATATCTCACTACTTAGCCACCCACCCAGTTCTCTAGCATCCTCGATACTAAAGAACCTCCTTGTAATCCACCACTCAAAGTATTCACGCCAGGACGTAGGGTATTACGCATCTCAAAGCGGCCCGAACCTGTACAAAATTATCCACTGTCTCTCGTGTATCTAGCACGAACCATCGAGCTACAGTCGGCAACACCGTCCTACTCCAAAAAGCACCTCGAGGGGCAACCCTGGGTGCGCGGTCGGACCCAAAACACCGACACATAGGTCCCTGGTTTCTTTAGAATAGCCCTCTGGACTTTTATTTAATTACAAATTTAGCCCTAATTTCATATTTCAAACTTTAAAACTTGTTTATTTCATATCTTTTTCATATGAACTCCAAATTTAGTGGTTCAAATTGCAAAATGTTCACAAGATTATTCTCTGTTCAAATAAAATATGAACAAATGTAATCTGTATACTTTAATTTTTACACTTAGAATGTAGAATTAAAGTATATGTTGATTTATTTATTTAATGAAATAAATAAAAGGAAAATCCTAGGAATAAAGTATATTTAATCTTGTGAGGTTAGTGTTATGCATTTCATGGATTCATTTTTTGTTTAACCTTTAGGCCTTAATGGGATAAATAGAATTAGGTAGGTAATTATGGATAATATTTAAAGGATAATCAAATTCCTAAATGAGAATAGTTTATCTTATAATTTAAGCTTTTCTTTGTTTATTTATTACTTTACATTTTTAAGTTATGTTTCAAACATTTAGAAAGTAATCAATTCCCCCACTTAGGATTAGTCCATTTTATAACTTGATATCATTCCCCTGTACTTAATATTATACCTTTTTGAGTTGTGTGCCAATATTTGTATATGTTTGATGTGCTGTTCATTTGTACTTTTCCAAATGTATTGAATGTATGCTCGCTTTACTTAGACAACGAGCAGTCCGAGGTTCCTGAGTGTGTTGTTGGAGACCTCCCTGAGCAACAACATGGTGAAGGCAAGTGTCCTTAGACCTATCATGTCCTACTTTACTTAAAAATTCACTGTCCCGCATTACATTATTAGAACTTAAGGATTGATTAGTCTGTATTTACCTTACCCTTGTTTACCTTTTTGGGTTAATCATAGTTAGCTTATGCTATTGCTTTAACTTAATCAATGAACATGATGTGACCTTCTATGATACTATGATGTTATCCCGATGGGGTCCTTGTGATTACTTTAGGGGGCTCAGGTTGTTTCCTGAGTACCTCTTCGTAAGGACCTGTTTGGGGAGTGACAACCTGGGATAACAGTGCAACCATGAGGGTAGAATGGGAGGCCCTTAGCTGATTAATTAGAGGAACCAGAGGGGTAGTTGGCTTCGTCGTATGACCGTCAATGGGGTCCGGGCACAGTACTTGCTCTGCCGAGGTTGGTTGCAGAGGTTCTTTGATTTGGTTTTGTTAGTCACCCTTCCTTTAGGGAGATGTACTGTGTTTATCAAATTGGAGAAACCTAACGGACGACTATGACCTCTGGGAAATCTTTGTAAAGGCTATGTAGTGAGACCCTGCTAGGTCACCTTGGTAGTGATCAATGGGGAGGCTAGAACCCCAGGCAGAATGGGAATCACGACTTGTGGGTAAAGTGTGCAACCTCTGCAGAGTGTTAGAAACTGGTATATCAGCTATGCTCATGGTTACGAGCAGCCTTGGGATCCTCTTCGATTAGAAGAACGTTGGTTACTTTTATGATGATGAATAGCAATGATGGTTATAAATCTGATCTCTGGTATTTCCTCTTAGAGGGAGTACCTCCAGGTAATAACTAGGTTTATTACTAAAACATGGCTCTACTTATATTAATAAACCTGACTAACTAAAAGCAACTGCTTAACCTTAACTCCACATACAGCTAGTCCACTTTAGCCAAACGGGACATTTACTGAGTACGTTGAAGTGTACTCACCCTTGCTTTACAAACCACCCCACCCCAGGTTGTTCCCATTGTTCTCAGTGCTCAGGAGGTGAAGCTGGTAACATGGAGGATTTTGAGGAGTTCCAGGACTACAACGAGTTCTAGCTTACTTTAGTGGCAAACCACCAGTCAGCTGCGTGTGTAGGCTTACATTCTTTGTTTCGTTACTCCGCACTTTGATGTTAATGTTAAACTCTATGGTTATGTAATAGACTCTATGGATGTCTCTGACATCTTGATGTAACTACGTACCTTTCCGCTATTTAATTCAAGCATTGTGTGATGATGTTCAATTATGTAATCACTGTGTATGTGAGTTCTGATCCTGGCACGTACATGTTTCGCATTCGGTTTACCTTCCAAAAACCGGGTGTGACAGTTAGAAATCCTAGGAGCGATAGGAATCGAACCCTGGACCGACCATCTCGTACCACAATTTTTTGCGTGGTTTTAAAGCTTTTCAAATATCTAAACATTTTTACTTAAAAATGGAGAAAAACAGGTTAAAGATAATTTAAACGGTTTTGTGTGGTCATAGGCTAAGACTAAAACTCGATTTTGATGTTGGAAAAAATCAAAGTACCATGATACTGATACTACTTCATTAACTAGCGAAAGGGGCCTTGCGTTACTCTGCAATCAACCACCAAACCGTCGATCCACTCAAATTCAGGTCGAGCCCAAGCATCCACATGCGTGCGTGCATGGTGCGCCCAACGCATGGTCAAACCGCTATTTTAATGATAACTAGTCGGTTGTTCGTGCGTTGCAACGACTCACAACAATACCCACATAAACTATCCACCAAAAAGATCTCAAGATTTTTTATTGATTGTCTCCGCTCTCCGTATAAAATTTTTTTATTTGACTAACTGATGTTGTTGTTTACTCCATCTAAAATGTCTTGGTACAACACGACCAATGAAGGGAGCGATTAAAAGAGAAGAGATTTCACAACGACTAACTGAACGAACAGAGATTATAAAATGACATAATTCCACCATACATAGACCAAATAATAGGAAGTTTGTGAGCTCAAGTTTCTAAAATAAGTCACATGAACTCAAACTTATAAAAAAGATATATCAAAATATGGAGTGGTTGCTAAAGTCAGGCATCTATAAAAACTGGATGTGCTCCATACAAATTATGGTACTTCTTGGCAATTACTAACGTTTAAAACCAACAAATAACCTTTCATTTTAATGTTAGTGTGACAAATCATTGCTACTCCATCCAATTCAGCAACCTCAAACACCATGGAGTCCATTGCGCCAATGTGGTCTTGGAAACGACCTAATGCATGCAAGAGCCAAGAACACAAGGGACGAGCACCCTATGGTAGTGCCTGCATGAATCTCCAAATCCCAACACATATTTTATGGGATCCATGAGCCATCATCAGTATAACACAAACCATGTCCAGACAATAAATAAAGTGTTAACACACCCAAATTTTGTTCAGTCCATAGCGCAACAAAAAACTAACACCCAATACAACAGAGGAACAACACAATATCTTTTGCAATGATAGAAGAATGGGTGACAGGTACATAGAAGTGGTAGACAGGTGATGCCGAGCCATCGAACGAGTACCATAGACAGCAAATCAGGGACCCCATCCCTCGCCTCCCCCACTTCCAAGGTTTCATAGAGCAGGAAGGGAAGGGAAGAGGTGGGCATACTTGTTCGTTGCCGAAGAAAGACACGATGAAGACCTGGGCATCTGGAGGCAACATAGGTAGTATACCGCTAGATACATATAGGGAGAAAGCAAGCAAGTGGAGAAAGAAGCCCAGCCGGAGTAGCTCCAAACCAAGAGGCACCTCGCACCAGGCGGCAGTCCGAGAGGGGCAAGAGAATGCGAGTGCCTTCCCAGCCCTGGACCCGCCGAGGCGACACAACACCACCACCAACTCCGTAGCATACGCCGACTGCTGTCGCGCTACGGGCCTTGGTTGTACAATATCTCAGACCTGGACTCCTCATCGCCAAGATAACCTAAGCGTGACAGGCGCCACCGTGTCCTCCTCGGCAGCACGCACGGAGAAAGGCCAGGAGCAAGACCGTCTCGGTCGTACCCGCGTCGACGAGCGTCGGTTGGCTCACGGCTGCGACCGTGGGTGGGGGCATGTGACACCTGGATTTAAATCTTTAAATTCCATTTTTTGAGGTGTTACAGGGTAGCAGGATGGGGAGGAAGAACAAGGTGAAGGCCGGGAAGACTAACGGGACGTCCGACGACGGTGAAACGATGGTGTGCGCATGCTGCGTCCTCGTGGACATGCAATAGCCATTGCGCGGTCGGTGTCGGGGCTAGTGTAAGACGAATACGGGGAGGAGGAGGCGTCTGCTCCCACGCCCTTTGTCGAGAATGGGGTGGCGCGGAGGTGGAGGCATGAGGGGAGAGAGAAAAGAAGCAAGATGGCGAACGAGCTGGCGGCAACTGAGGCGAGGACCATCCTATCGTGTGGAGGTATAGATGGTCAAATGGTCCGTGTCTGGCGGGGCGGCCTAGGGCACGACCCATTTAATAGTGTCTGGGCCAGCCCGACACGAACGTCGTGTCGTGCTTGGCCGTAGCCTTGGCCAGTGCTGGACCGGCTCGGCACGATTATATTTTTTTATTTGACAAAAATTGTATATACATATGTGTAATTTATATTCAATATTGAAAATACATGAGCATGATGTTATACTGGTTAGACAGTTTCACCTAGTGCTCTCGTCCTTCTTCCATAAGTGTTTGGGTTTGAAGCCCACCTCCTGCATTGCTTTTTAACATTTTACGCTGATCTAAACAAATGACTCAACGGGCTAACATGCCAGCCTGGTCAGTAGGCATGCAGGCCTGGGCCGGAGCTACGGTCCACGGGCGTCGGGCCCGTGCCAGGTCGCCCGTTTGGCCATCTATATGCGGAGGTGTGGTTTGGGACGTGGATGTTGGTTGCTCGGAGGGGACGACGCAACAGATTAATTTGAAATAAAGGTGAGGGGTTATTTGTAAAAACATATCGCGGAACGACCGTTGAAATTGGTGCTTTAATATAGTAGAGATAGAGATTTAAAATGCTATTTTGATGTTTATAATAAATTCACCAATATTATTTAAAATTAAAATATTAATTATTTATTTTTAGATCGAAGTTCGTTATATAATTTAATTGGATTTCGAAATAAAATAATACTACACATAAATTTCTCAACACCTTTAGCAAACAAAGACTCATGCTCCAAAATGAATGCATAATCACTTGATAGACATTTAACCATTGACAAAATTTGTTAACACAATTATATCATTACTTTAATTATTCAAAAATATTTTCCTTCCTATGAATTAAATTATATTGTTTTTGTTTGATGGATTTGATGTGTTACATGTTCTAACCTTTCGGCAAAAGTGGCTCAGCTCCTGGATGAAGCAATAATTTTATGTGAAGAATGACTTGGACAAAAAGGAGGATATTAAGGGTATTATTTAGAGACCTATCATATCCCGCTTTGGCATAAATAGGCCAACTGTTGTAGAATATGATGAATCTCAATCTTGTTTGGTAGCGTCTAATGTTGTCTGCAGCTATATTTATACCAGAGACTTGGTTCAAGAGCATATAACTTTTAATGTATGGCCTATTGTGAATGAGAGGAAAATGATGAAGATGGAAGACAGTGACGCATCTGGGTGCGAGAAAAGGAGGCTTGGTCCATTTAAAATATACTTATTGATATAGAAGCCAGTTCAGAGAGCCAGTTGATGATTGGTTGGATGTTATCGAAGCTACAAGCAATGAAATGCTAGAAAATTTCACGAGGAAGGAGGATGAAGGTCTTACCACCGCCTTCGATACCCGTGTAAAGAGGAGACTGAATCGGGTTTTTGATGCTATTGGTTTTGTTTACTCGGACTATAGCTTTCCTGTCCTAGGCAAAAGGTCCTAAAAAGTGCTTTAAAATCTCCTTCGGCTGCGCTGAAACATAAAAAGGTAAAGATTTTAGTAAGTTGGTCAAAATCTTAATAAAGCAGTGGTGCTGCCTATATCTGAAGTTTCCGTTGAGGAGGCTAATGTTGAGGCTGTGCAAACTGACAAGCCGAAGGTCGAAAGGCCGAAGGTTCCGTTGCGGCGTTGCCTGCACCTACGGAGCTATATTGACTCATATTTATTTTTATTTTTATTTATTGTGTTGCACCATTCTGATAGGTCTTAATTTTCGTGTAGGGTGTAAAGGTGCCAATCCAAGTTGAAGCTTGGGTCTCGCCCAAGATTTAGACAACGCCTAGACGGATACCTCGAAAAGGAAAAAGGATAGCTAACGTTCTGATTTCTGAAGGCTATCTTGAAGCCTGCAACGATGACTTCGCCCGCAGCGTTGAAGGCTATTCTCAAGACTCTGCAATCGACCACCAAACCGTCGGTCCACTCAGATTCAGGCCCAGCCCAAGCAGCCACGTGCGTGCGTGCGTGCGCTATAGGTGTACATTTGGGCCGGGCCTGATGGGCCGGCCCGAAGCACGGAAAAAAAAGCACGGCCCAGGCACGGCACGGCCCGAAATAATTTAGTGCCGGGCCGGCACGGCCCGTTATATCGGACCGGGTTTGGGCCGAGGTCACGGCCCATGGGCGGGCACGAGCACGACCCGTTTAAGGCAGGCACGAAAAGACCCATATAGAGGCACGAAAAGGCCCATATATTTATTAAAACCACACTTCATTTCGCACTTTCATATACTTGATAAAGAACACAAAGCTAGAGATAATGCTAGTTAGATGTTTTTTTGTATCTTTGAATTAGATTGTGTGATGTAATTTTACTTTTGTTATGAACATTAGACAATAAACTGAACTTACGAACTTTGTATACAACTGATTATACTCTTTTTCCTTCTAACAAAATGCAAGGTAGTCATTGCATAGCTGTGGTAACTTTAATACAAATATTAAGTTTGATTTTGTACAAATTTATTTGTCTTATCTTTTATTTGTTTTATTATTTTTTTGAATTTAGGGCTCTAATATGAATTTTGGGCCAAAAACTGAATTTCGGGCCAAAAATTGAATTTTGGGCCCTAATGTGAATTTCGGGCTTTTATAATTTTGGGCCGCCCGAAATAAGCCCGGCACGTTTAAGCAATTACGGGCCGGGCCATGGGCCGAGGGCTAGACCCATGGGCCGACCCGGCACGGCCCGAAATTCAAACAATACGGGCCTTTTTGGGCTTGGGCCGGGCCGGGCCGGGCGGCCCGAATGTACACCTATACGTGCGCGGTGCGCCGGACTCTCGTCAAACTGCTATTTGGGGGAACCGGAATCGCAAGGCGCCTTTCCAAATTCTGCGTCTGCCGCGCGGAAATCCAACCGCCAAAGCGAAAACGGGTTTAATTTCCCTCCCCCCGCCCAAACGCGAGATCCCGCGCTTGCACGCGGGCGCGCCCGCTCTCCGATCCGACGGCCCTCGCCTCTTCCACGTCAGCGATCCGCGCCCCGCCCGCTCCGCCAGTCTTCCCCGCGGCCTCTACATATAACCCCGCCTCGCCGCCTCTCCTCATCCCACTTCCACCCAAATCCACCACCGTCATACCAGCGCGACAGCGATTCCGTCGAGTTAGACCAGGCGAGAGAGTAGTCTCGGACGAGAAGAGGCGAATATGAGTTCCGGCGGCGGCAGGGGCAAGCCTAAGGGGTCCAAGGCTGTGTCGCGGTCGACCAAGGCCGGGCTGCAGTTCCCCGTCGGCCGCATTGCGCGCTACCTCAAGGCGGGCAAGTACGCCGAGCGCGTCGGCGGTGGTGCGCCCGTCTACCTCTCCGCCGTCCTCGAGTATCTCGCGGCAGAGGTAACTGCCTCGTCTTCTTTTCCCTGCCCTCCATTTCTCTCTCCCCCTCCTCCCTTTAGCGAATCCGTTTGGATGTTTGTTGAATCTTTGCGGTACGCTCATAATCGTTTGCCTGCAGGTGTTGGAACTGGCGGGCAACGCGGCTCGCGACAACAAGAAGAACCGCATCGTGCCGCGCCACATCCAGCTCGCCGTGCGCAACGACGAGGAACTCAGCAAGCTGCTCGGAGCTGTCACCATCGCCGCCGGCGGGGTGTTGCCCAACATTCATCAGACGCTGCTGCCCAAGAAGGCCGGTGGGAAGGGCAAGGCCGACATCGGTTCCGCATCCCAGGAGTTCTAAGCGGCCGCGGCGGCGGTTGCAGGCTTCTGCTTCTCTGACTTGTTCGAACTGGAGCTCCAACATGCATGAAGTCCCCCCGCCGCTCAAGTTTCGTCGATTAGTAGTGTTAGGGGCGTTTTCTATCTTTGGTTAGGTTTAGGTTGTCTGATGGATGGTTTATCAGACGAAAGTTTGGTGATCGAGGGCTTCCTGTATGTATCAATCAATCTTGCTGGAGTGGAAGAAATCGTTGGTTGCAGTTAGTTTCTCTGTCTCTGTCTCTTATTTTTGTTCTTGATTTTGTTTTTATTCAGTTGAAGTTGCTACTGATTGTGATCTGTGGATGCTTGGTTCATAGTTGTGGTTACTGCTGCCAGATTGCTTTGTTTGATTCAATACCTGCCATCCCTAGTTCCATGAGCTCATCAATTCTTGATTTCATTATGGAATACCCAGGATGGTTCCTCGACAGTCGACAAAAAAAAATCCTTGCATCCATGAACGAAAATACTGACTGCGCATGTAATGCCTAGCTACACAGGGATGCCAAGGAGAGAACTGTAGCAGACAAGCAAGTCTGCAGGGGCAGGAATACAACAACTGTAAGCACACAGGCCCAAGTTCAGTTCATTGTCTAGTTCAGCTAACCATTTAAACAGCAAAGTGATTTTACTCCCTTTGTTTCAAATTGTAATATGTTTTGACTTTCTACATTTATGACTTTTGCTATGCATAAAGTTATAAGTTATGTATTATGTCTAGGTAGTACACCGTAAAAATTATTTATTAAAATGTTTTATAATTTGAAACCGATGGAGAGTAGCTGGTATTGCTCATGCACCACCATGAAATTTTGTGTCGTTTTTTTTTTCAGTTCAATTCTAACATCAGGCAAACTCGCTTCTTAATTCAATTAGAATATGGGAATTCTTGCGGACAGAAGTAACTAGATAATCTCAACTCAACTCATAAACCAATATGTTATTCAGCTTGCTCTATGCCCTGTCACCCTGCCTTGCCTGTATTAGGTCTGTTTGGTTCAGCTTTTTTCTGACCAGCTTTTCTGAGAATCTGGCTGTGGGAAGAATCTGGCTGTATAGAGAATCTGAGTATTATTAGGATTACGTGCGGAGGAAAATAAAGGTGTCCATAGGATCTAGGATCTAGAAAGTGACGGATTCCTACTATTGCAACGACTCAACCGATTATGTGTTTATGTTGATTTTGAATGGTTTTTACCCAAACGAATTTTATAGAAGCTGACTGAAAAGCTGAGCATTTGGCAGTCCGTAGCAGCTTTTGGTGGCTAGAAGCTCCAAAAAGCTAAAACAAACAGGGGCATTGCCTTTTAGTTAACCACTGAAGTCAAGTCCAGAAAGGACAAAACTCCATCTTAGCAGCATGGACAGTCTGAAATTTGCATTTGATGGAATCTTGTCATCTTGCCTACCTTATACTGCTGTTTCATCTCATTAGACCGTGTCCACCAGTTTACCCATTGTTTAATTAAAACATTGTTTTTTTACTAAAACACTGTTTGCAAGTAGAGTTTGAATATGAATACGAGGATGAGTAAGCTGGTGGAGATAGTCTTAGGGAGTTATACCCAAGATTAAGACGAGACATGACGACCGACCCCCTTCCAAACGCCTAGGCGAGTTAGGCATGCGGCGAGACGACGCCATATGAGCATCGCCTAGGCGAGGATATGCAAAAAATCCTAACAATCTAACACTTGCAAATTGCAATAGCAAAATTGGTAAGGTTAGAGAATACAATACAAGCCTTTTTGTTGTTCATGCTTTGGTATGTACTCTGCACTTCTTTTTGTTGTTTTTGATTCTTGTAGCATCCATGATCCATCTCTCTTATCGAAGATCTAACCCTTCTTTTCTTTCAAGCTGCAAGCTACATTAACCTATGAATATCTCTACTACTTATTAAGACTGCAATAGTAGTCGGCCATTCCGCGTTCTGCCCATTCCGTGTCTGCCTTTCCGATTCCCTCCTCCCCGCGCACAGTCCATTCCTATGTTGTGTGCCTTTCCGATTCCCTCCTCCCCGCGCACAGTCCATTCCTATGTTGTGCATTCTCATTCCCCTCCCTGTAAAGCCCATTCCCATCCCCCCGTACAGCCGACGCCTAGCTAAAATTAAAAAAATACACATGGCCCCAAGGGGATTCAAACCCACGACCTCTCAAACAAATAATAGCAGTAGCTACCACTACACCACATATGTGTTTATGTGTACATCTATAACAGAAAATACATCTACTATATCTCTCCCAAGTCCACCTGCTACCCTTGCACAATGCGTGTAGTAGATAAGTATCACCAAGATTCTTCAATTATATTTTTGGATGGAGGGAATAGTATTTAAAGAAGAGCCTTGCATGCAATTTCTTTTGTTTGAATAATGTTTTCAACTTAAATTTCTTTTTTGCATGCGTGATATTTATTCTTCGTAATATTTTTTTTCGTAGATCTGACTTGTGAGTCATTTTTATAAACCAACGCCAAACATGAATCCATGTTTCTTACTTGAAAACCCCGAACAAACACCATTAGCAGGAGGCACTCGTGTTGGGGTTGCTCATCGACGACAAGAAAAACTTGGTGACTGTCAGTTCGACCTCTAGAAACAGTCCTACGTGGCCGCATGTGCCGCTATGTACAACAAGCTCCGGCGCAGCCGCCGCTTGGACGCGGTGCAGAGCGGCTGCTCCGCGCTGTCCATCGTCAAGCAGGGGGACCTCATGGTCGTCGCCAACGTCGGCGACTCTCAGGTTGTTCTGGTCACCGCATTCGACGACGACGCCATCACGTCGTCCAGCTCATCGTCCACCTGAAGCCCAACCTGTCACGTAAGTCGCTACTGACTGGACATGAATTCTTGTGCGCTGAGATGATAGCCGTTGCTTACGTTGTATGAGTGTCCTCGAACACGATGTATGTAGAGGAGTAGCGCATCCGGTGGTGCAACGGCCAGGGGTACTACCTTGCTGATGAGCCCAGGGAGCACTCGTTTTACAGCCCAGCCAAGAGTCATCAGTACTCGGTATGTCGCGCGCGTTCGACGACTACTATATCGAGGACTGTGGCGTCATCTTGGCGCTAGAGGTGACGCAGAGGAGGACCGACAACAATGACCAGTTCGTCATCCTCGCCACTGTTGGGGTAGCTTTTGTGATGGCTTGCCTTTAATTCTCTTCGCAAACACACACTTGCCTTTTTGTTTAAGAAAAAGTGTACGGTGGTACGTGTCTGATGACTAACGATGTACAAGGGAATTTCTTCCGGTATGTGTGAAACGTGCTCTCCAATGATGAGACCATGCAAATCATGACATATATCGAAGTCTGCATGATACTGATGGTTGCAATGTAGTGGTGAAACAGATAGATTATAAATAACAAAATTTATGTATGGCCAGAATCACAAATTGATTATGAAACATTTTCTTATAACGGTATAACACACATTTTGTATATAAGTTATCGTAGTACACTGCTATTATATATTCCCGTTGCAACGCACGGGCATTCAGCTAGTTTACATATTAAATCAGTAAGACATAAAATAGCAGCATCAGACAGGTATATCAAATTAAACCCACAATCCATTGGTGGGAATAAAATAGCAGCAGCAACATATGCTAGTCTTAGTGGCATAATTAGTACCAGTCCAGCCCCATAATGACTTAGCGACATAGATCAATCAAAAGCTTAAAAGACTAGTGGATTAAGTGCATAAACAGTAAAGCACTGAAGCACGACACAAAAATAGGTAAGTTGCAAATTTGAAATCAACCAACTCTTAGTGAGTCCGGTCAATATCCATCTTCGAACTCATCTGGAGCAGCCTCAGTGTTTTCTCCACCAACATCATCATGTGCATCTTCGGAATCAGTCACATCAACATCATCATGTGGATCTTGGCCCTCCTCTTCTTCATTGGGTGAACCAAAATCTTCTTCAAAGTCAAACCTTGAGTGTGAAACTCTTGCACGCTTGTTGGCATTCCTTGAAAGATTTCGGCCTCACAGCGAGCTTGATGCACCCACAGCTTGATCAACAAGTTCCCATGTAAGGCCATTCTCATCCTCACCACAATCACACCCACGAGCACCTTGAGGCTGCACATAGGAGGAATCAGCCAACTCATTATCCCAATCGAACTCTTCAATGACCAAAGGGTCAAAACCTTTCCCTTTCTTCTCACGCCTTATTTGAAACCTAGTCTTCATCCTTTGGTTGTAGGAAATATAGACAATATCATTCAATCTCTTATGCAATAACCTATTACGTTTCTTTGTATGGATCTACAAAAGAATAATTTGTTGGCTTAAATTCTAGACACAAGCTAAGGATTAAACAATTACACAAAGACAACAATACTCACAAACTCAAATATACTCCAGTTTCTCTCACAACCCGATGATGAAGCGCAAAGACCAACAATACGCCTAGCAAACCTTTGAATCTCAATAGCACGCCCACCATATGAACGCCACCAATCAACTTGATTGCCAAATGCAAAATACAACATAAATTAGTTGTTAATTTAGATGTTAATGTATAAAACCTGCTGCAATTACAAGACAAGCATCACTTATGTGGGTTCATTGTCTCAAGGTTGTTCTTGGCCATTTTGTTTGAGAAGGCCTCTCCTCTAAGAGCTTCATAGTCTAAGGATTGAACATCAATCTTGTCTCTTGTTTCTTCATCATCAACCATTCTTGCAAGCACATCAAGGAAACAACCTCTGAGCTGGCCAACAGTTGCATCATCATCATCTCGAATGAGAGGATGCAATTTTCCTGGATTCAAATAAAGAGCAACCCCATACAAAAGGATGGTCCATTTGTTTCATCCACCGTTTCTCAATGATGTCTATGATTCTCTTAAGTAAGCTTTTCTTGCTATCAATAGCAAAGATTAGCTTGATCTTCTCTTTTGCATGTTTCATTAGTGCTGCGACCTCTGGCATTGTAGGTTTCTCATCACCATCAACCACTCTAAGTACAATCTTCAACTTTATTCCAAAACTCCATAGAGAGCACAATACCACAAGCCTCCTTATGTGCAACAGTTTTTGCCAACTAGTTTCCATTCTATTCTTCACTAAGAAATAGGGCCTTCAAAGGATCCTTGTGCTTGTACAAACTTTTCAAAGTAAGGAAAGCAGTGGCAAATCTAGTGGCTGTAGCGCTCACAAGATCTGCCCCACCTGTCTTCTATCTCATTAAACTAAGAATTCTACCATGCCTATAGATGAAAGTTGTCACACGTCTTGCACGTACAATGGGCTTCTTAAATTCCTTCAAGTTCCCTATGTCTTCTAGCATAAGATCTAAGCAATGTGCAGCGCATGGGCTCCAAAAAAGTGAAGGAAACCTCTCCATAAGTATCCTACCTGCTGCCTTGTAGTTAGCCCCATTATCAGTGATAACCTGAACCACTTTTTCTTTCCCAATCTCTTCAATATTATTCCCTAATATATCAGCTAGCATAAATGCATCATGAACTTCAATTGATGCATCCATAGACTCTAAGAAGTATGTCCCCTCTGGATTATTCACAAGGAAGTTGATCAAATGCCTGCCCCTCCTATCTGACCATCCATCCGACATAAGCGTGCAACCATAATGCTTCCATGCCATCTCATGTTCCTCCCTCATAGTACTTGTCAATTTCACAACATCCATAAGCAATGGCTGCCCAAGTTGATATGGAGATGGAGGCTTATAGCCTGAACCAAACTGGGCAGTTGCCTCAACTACAACCTAAAATTGTCTTGCTGTTGCTGCATTAAATGGCACACCACATTCATAAAACCACAAAGCCCATTGCATATCCACATAATCCTTCTCCTCTTTGGACTTCATCTTGGATAGAATTGTGGGTTGAGAACACCCTTTATGCCTTTCATCAACTACATCTTCAGGTGATTTTCGAAGCATCTCTACAATTGACTTTTGCTTGCTTACTTGATTTGCCTTGGTCTTCATTGATGTTGTATCCTTGTACAGATAGGTTGCACGCCTGTGTTTGGCTGTAGTCCCTGAACTTGGTTGTACCTTAGAGTCTTGGGATTCTATAGGTGCATCTTGTTGAACTTGAACAGATTCAACTGCTGCATCCACCACCATTACATCCTCTTCCTCCTCTTACTGCTCATGATCATCTAGGAAAATAGCTCTTTTCCTTCTTTTCGATTCCAAGTAATCCCTCATCTCCTTTCTAATTGCAGTAGTGGTCTTTGAACATATCTTTGTATCTCCATAGCCACCTGCTAGATGCTGCTTTAGCCTTTTTATCCCTCTAGAAACTATGGTGTCACAAAGGGTGCATGTCACTTGATCTCTAATTGCCAAATTTGCCCAATAACCATACTTCCAACCTGGATCATTTGAGCTAGCCTTCCTTGCTTTGTCTATCTTTGGATCATAGTTGACAGAAGATGGGCTAGCCATTGATTGATGAGGGTGTTGCTGTAGTGTTGCTGCATAAAAAATATGAGATGAGGGAGAGCAGCAGTAGAGCAGAGGAACTAAGGAAGAGGAAGAGCAGAGGAAAGCACCGGATGGAGTAGGCGGATGGAGGAGGCGCTTGGCTGGAGGAGGCGGTGCTGCGACGCACCAGATGGAGGAGGCGGCGGCGCGGCGCACTGGCTGGAGGAGAGGCCGCGCGCCAAGTGGAGAGGTGGCGCGACACTGCAGGAAAGGCCGCACGACTATATTCGCGCGCTGCAAAGTACAAACCCTAAAACCCTCTACGCGCGCAAAGCCACAAAGGCGCCAACCCTAAAACATTTCTGTGGCATCTATGGCGGAAACTGGATGCCATGGCGACGCCTAGGCGCGTTTGGCAACGCCATATTCATCTCAGGCGTGGCGAGAGCGACGCCCTAAACCCAGCCTCGCCTGGACACCTAGGCGACGCCTAGGCGACGCCATAATAACCTTGGTTACACATATGATGTTTGGCTGGGGCTCGAGAGGATTCTCATCTTCTTACGCATGAACCAAGTGACTAATTTGTTGGTCGACATAATTTTTTAGTGATGGTTTTAGTGGCCAACATGTATAAACATTATATGGTGTGACTGTACTCTTGTATGGGTTCTAAAACTTCATTTTTTCTCGTGGGCGCGGTTCTGTTCATGGAGGCGGAGGGTGGTGGTGGTGGTGGCCGAGGCGTATGCATATGGTGATGTTGCGGCGGTTGTTGTGAGGCAGCTGCGTTATGTAAGTGTTTCTCTCTCCCTCACTTTTTTTGACGAAGTATGTTTGTGGCAGGTTGCAGCTTTTGCTGACCAGGTGGCATCTAGGGCGCTTGTGGACCTCGCGGCCTCATAGCTGTGTTCTGAGAAGAAATAGCTAGAGGATAAGGTTGAGCGTCTTCAGATCAAGAATACCAAAACTATCCAGGACAAGTCTGCCACTGAGAATAAAAGTAGTAATCTTTTGGACAAGGTTGGCACCCTTGAAAAGGAGAATGAGGGCCTCAGCCATCAGCTGTGTGACCTGAAGGACGCTATGGTCAAGTCACAGTTGGAGGCCCAAACCGCCTGGGAGCCTCGTCGCCGCATTGGAGTTGAAAGCAAAAAACATGATGGCATATCACGAGAAGGTGGAGGCTGCCACATGGGCTGGTGTGGACCGAGCTCATTCGCTCTTTGTTGATGCCTATCATGACCTGGGTGTTGAGACAACCCCCTTCGATAGGTCTAGGCGAGAGTTGGGAACTCACTTCCTTGGTTGGCTGTAGGAGGAGCTGGAGACTCTCCCATTGATCATGACGATCTTAATGTCTTACGCCTCCCTCGTCACCTGTGAGGGTGCTGCCAATGCCCTATCTCAAGAAGGCTGCTATCACTTTGAGGTTTTCGAATAGGGCAACAATGATTTCGACTGGGAGGTTTTTCAAGTCGAAGACGAATTATTGAAACAGTCTGCTGGTGCGTTGTACAATCAGATGTGGGGGCCGCATGGTCGCTCTGGGGCCGGCCGAGCGTTGGAGCAGGTGAAGGCCTTTTTCTGGTGGGGGGTGGAAATTTGTGTTTTATGTTTGTGATCTCTGATGCTTTGTTTCTTTCTTTCCGCATGCATTGAGGGATGAAGAGGTTGAAAACCTTGCTAGCTTGGAGGACTCGCAGGCCACTCTAGACGGTGGCGTTGCTTAGACTAGTGTGGAGGAGCAGTCTTCGCATGTGGAGGCCAGCGCCACGGGGGCTTCACGCCGTTCTGCTGATGAGCAGGTGTAATAGGGGTGAACACTTTCTCTATAGGGGGACTCATGTCATGGTGTGCATTGGCACTGACTTTGGTCCCTACGTAGGTTCCGATGACTAAGCTTGTGCAGGTGGATTTTGGCTTCGTGGTCAAGGGGAAGGAAATCATTGAGGTCACCGAATGCGTCACACTATTGTCTTGCTAGAGTCCGTCTGTTGGTAGCGACGAGGGCTTCGAGTTTAGTTCGTGGTCGTCGGATAGCGAAGGGTGTTTGAACTTCTTCGCGAAGATGGACAAGGAGTCCTCCGAGGAGGACTTAGATTTTTTCGTTGCATTAGACATTGCGTCCGATGCGAAAGTTGGAGCAAATGAGGGGCCTTCGAATAGGGCCCCATTACTCGTGATAAAGGGCAAGAGGAGCCATGTTGGTGTTTCAAAATGAAGTTGGGTAGTGCTGATGTGTCTGTATGAGGTCATGAAGGCGATCATAAACGACTGCACATGGGTCTAGGCGGGCTCGGTTCTCGGGTTTCACTTCATAGGGTGTTGGGTATGGCACCCTTGCTCCTTTGTGAAGGGGAGGGGATGAATTTTGAAGATAAATCTCATCGAATTATGCCGACGAAGATGCCTAGTGAGGTCCTCAGTCCTTGTCGTACTGGGGAACATGAGCTTAGGGCGCTCTTCGAGGGCGAAGAGCTTGAGCTCATATTGTATAACTATCGAGAAGCTGGTCTTATTCCGAAAGAGGAGCCTTTGTAACCCCCGATAATGTGCTTGTAAATCGAAGGCGAGGACTTTGGGGCTTACTTTGACTGACCTATATATTGTCATCGCTTGGCAACTTATATGCAGAACGCTACCCTTGCCCCCCTTTGTCGAGCGACGACTATATTGCTTGGTGATTTCGGTGCCTCGTACATCGTCGTGCCTTGTTTGCAGTCATGTCTTCATGCATTTTTATGCTAATTCGGATGCACCCTTAGGCAACTTTTGCTCAGAGTCATTGCATCTACTAAGGTGACTTCTACCCTTAGGTGTCTTCGCGCACTTTTTATACTAATTCGGTTGCACCCTTAGGCGACTTTTGCTCGGAGTCATTGTGTATGCTAGGACGACTTCACACCCGTAGGTGCCTTCACGCATTTTTTGTGCTAATCCGGTTGCACCCTTTGGCGACTTTTGCTTGGAGTCATTGTTGTTTGCTAGGACGACTTTGCACCCTTAGGTGTCTTCGCACACTTTTTCTGCTAATCTGGCTGCAACCTTAGGCGACTTTTGCTCAGAGTCTTAGTTGTCGCACACGATGGCTATCTTCGATTTTGCCATCGTGGTGACAGTCTTTTTGTCGAATATCGAAGGCCTTCGTCGTGGCCTTTTTTGACATTTATGTGTGGTACTTTCTTGTGGGGGATTTCCTATTTTTATTTTTACATAGCACTACCTCATTAAAAACCTTGCCTCCCTACATGGAAAAGAGTGCGTTCCTAATGGAAAAGTGTATCAATTATTTTTACAAGGGCACAAAGGCCCTGGTAGCGTGCTGCCCTACAAGTAGTATTTTCTCAAATTGTCTACATTCCAAGAATGTTCGAGGTCTATGCCTGTTTGGCTTGCGAGCCTATATGAGTTTGGAGAGGTCTTCTTTTTGACGATGAAGGGTCCTTCCTACTATGGTTCGAGTTTGCCTTTGGATTCTGTTCTTGCTGCCCTAATGAGGACGAGGTCTCCTTCAAACTCTTTGGGAATGATGGCTTTGTCCCTCCAGCTCTTTGTTGCTACTTGATATTTGTTTAGTGCGTCGAGGGCCTCAACCTAGTCTCCGTCGAGGAGGTCTTTTGTTGTTAGTTCGTCGATATCTAGGGTTGGACCGGGGTGGTGAAAGCTCTCTTGTGAGTTTTGGTGTTTGGATGACAACTCAATTAAAGGACTAACAAGTGTACTAAGTGTTGAACAGGTGCTTAAGGTAAAGCCTACAGGGTTCAACACAAATGAACAAATGTGATGGTCCAAGAACTGGATTATGGATACATAATGGACATCTCAAGTAAGATGGACATTGCATAAAGTGAGACTCGGGTGCGTAGCTCGGAGACAACTGATCAAGCCAAGGACGGAGGCAAGAAGAGCTTCGAGGTACCAAGTGCACGGGAGAAGGTCAAGGAGGCTGAGGATCCCAAAGCCAAGGGTGAAGAAGGAGGCTTGCAAAGTCAAGGGTGATCGAGTTGAGAACAGCTATGGCACATCAAGGATCACTACATAAGGACGTGACTTACAACCAATGAGGTAACAACTACAGTTATGTGGTGTAAGTCATAAGGCTCAAGACCAAGCTCTAAGAAGGAGATCAAGGTCACTAGAAGGAGAACAAGTGTCAAAACCAGAACTGGAAGCAGCCTAAAAGAGCTAAGTTCATCTTGATCTTTAGTTTGGATTGTTCCTAGGTTTGGAGATGTTCTATGTGATCTTTACAGGATGTTTGAGCTAAGTAATGACAATCTAGATCAAGACAAGCCGACTTGATGATTTATGAGTCCAACATCAAAACTCAAGCATGTGGAATGCTATAGATTTAATGATTAAGAGAAGGTATGTTTCTATACTTAGTACATTGGTTTTGTGGACTAATATACTTGTCTAAGTGTTAGAAACAGAAAGAAGAAGAAAAGAAGAGAGGTGCAAAGGTTTTGGCTATGTACAGCCAAGTCTCAGCTCAGTCTGGCACACCGGACTGTCCGGTGGTGCACCGGACAGTGTCCGGTGCGCCAGGCTGAACTCGAGCAAACTGGCCGCTCTCGGGAATTCACCGGCGACGTACGGCTATAATTCACCGGACTGTCCGGTGTGCACCGGACTGTCCGGTGAGCCAACGGTCGGCCGGGCCAACGGTCGGCCGCGCAATCTGCGCGGGACACGTGGCCGAGCCAACGGCTAGATGGAGGCACCGGACTGTCCGGTGTGCACCGGACATGTCCGGTGCGCCAATGGCTCCAAGACTGCCAACGGTCGGCTTCGCCATAAAAGGAAAGAAATCGGGCACCGGACAGTGTCCGGTGTGCACCGGACTGTTCGGTGCACCACCCGACAGAAAGAAAGTATTGCCTTCCAAATGGGATTCCAACGGCTCCTAGGCCCCTTGTGCCTATAAAAGGGACCCCTAGGCGCCTCCAGCAATACACAAGTGTAGCCAACAAGTATAGACTTTACTGGAATTAGTTTCTCGCTCTCCCTCTTGTGTGTAACTCTATAGTTTGTGTAGAAGGCACAGCTATAAGCCTTTAGAGAGAGGAGAAGTGCTGCTAAGAGCTAGAGCAAGGTCTTGAGCGTATCGTTACTCTGCCGGGGTGCTGCCAAGAAGTTTGTAAGCAGCCGCGGTTCTGTTGTAACCCCTCTCAATAGTGAAAGGCTCTATCTGTCATACTGACAGATCTGAGCAAACGAAGGAAGGAGTTGAAATAGACTCCAAGCCTAGGTGTGGCTAACTCCAACGAGGACTAGGCAAGCATTTCAGGCTTGGCCGAACCTCGGGATAAATCCTTGCGTCTGTGTGCTCTATTCTGTATTGTATCCTGACTCTCTGTCTTACTCGTCTTTATATTTGCACTTCAATACTTATCTGTGGTATAAGCTTGATTTGAAGTGCAGGACATTTTGAGACAGGATCTTCCATTCCGCTGCAACCTACTCGAAGAGTCTTCTCACTCCACTGCGTACTAAGTCTTCGAGTAGAGTAAGAATTTAAGTTTTAAAGTAATAAGTTTTATTCGCCTATTCACCCCCCCTCTAGGCGACATCCAGATCCTGTTCCCGGGTCAAAGGGAACTTTCAATTGGTATCAGAGCTAGGCCTCTCCAGTGTGGGCTTAGCCGTCCGGAGATAACAATGTCGTCACAAGAGGTAACTGTAGAAATTCTTTTAGGCGATGGCTCTAATTACAAATCTTGGTCTGTCTCTATTTATAATGCTTTCATGAGTGTTGATTCTGATTTGAGACAGATCTTTAGTAGAAGTATTTTTCCATCTGCTAGGAGCAAAAATCCCTCTAATGATGAACTAAGATGCTTATCTCTTAATCACCGTGCTTGTAACATCTTAGTTGAGTCTCTTTCTAGAAGTGCCTATTTTGCCATCATGAGTAGTGATAGTAATATATTTGTTGATGCTCATGATTTATGGAATAGGATCAAAGAAAAATATTTTGTGGCAAACTGTGATGCTCCTACTCTCTATATTACTTGTGATACTAACCATTCAAAGGGAGAAGAACAAGAACGATGGCACCCAAACGATGAATCCACCTCCCCGACAGGTTTGTCTTCCACTAGTTATAAATGTCTTATTGCTAACAATGATAGTGGAGACGAAAGTGATGATGAGGAGGAATATGAGGATGATAGCAAGGATGAGTCTTCATCACCACTAGGTACATTTTCCTGTATTGCTTCCACTAAAAATAATGACAGGGAAAATGAGACTGGTGATGTGGAAGAAGAGGAGATTCGCCGGTTCTACACCCATCTCAACAAAGAAGACAAAGTGCTCTTGGTTAAGTTGTTGAGGAGGAACAAGGAACAAGGCGAGACGCTTCTCAGGCTAGAGGAGACTCTCATCAAAACAAACAACAGCCTGGAGAAAATGACCAAAGAACATGAGGAGCTAAGGTGCTCTCATGATGTCTTGGTCCAACGGTATGATTCAATGTTAATTGAGCAAAGTAATAATTATGACGCTCTATCTAATGTTGCTCAACTTAAAACTGAAAATTCTATGCTTAGAAGTCAAGTAGAAACAATGAATTTAGAAAAGCTTGCTCTTAGTGAAAAGTATGATATGTTGTCATACTCTCATAGTAAACTAGTTGATGATCATATCATGCTCGATATTGCTCATGAGGTAGTAATTACTAGTTTAAACTCATATGAACCTCATTCTTGCACTAGTAATCAATTGGTCAAAATATTATCATGTGCTGACCTCCACCGCCCCAAGAAAGGCCAATCTTTGTTTGAGAAACAAGTTGCAGGATCAAAAAGAAAATTGCGTGGGAACAAGAAGCAAAGACAGCTAAGGAGAAGACACATTGCTCAACTCTCTCAAGATATCCACGGGCGCGTGGTGAAGAAGCTTGAGAAAGGAAAAACTGCAGCAAGTGTTAAGCTCAACAAGAAGAATGTTCCCAAAGCTATAAATGAAGAAATCAACATGAAAAAGGAAAAAGGTAAAGATTCAATTAATCATGTTGTTTGCACTGATCTTCTCTCCATGTCAATCAAGTACAAAAAGGGAAAAGGAAAAAGGAGGTGTTTCAAGTGCAAGAAGTTAGGCCACCTCATCGCATCTTGTCCGTACAAAGACAAGAATGAAGGGACAAGGAGTTGTTTTGGATGCAACAAAAAGGACCACACGATCACTTCATGTCCGGTCATGAAGGATCAAGGATGTGCATCCTCCAAGGTGACCCTCACCAAGGAAAATGACACACAGCAAGCGTCATGTCAAGTTGAGCGACGCTTCTGCTACAAGTGTGGTGAGCAGGGTCATCTATCCAAGGTATGTTACAAAGGTAAGATTCTTAAACAAGTGAATTTGTGTCAATCTTATTCGCGTAGGAGACCCAAATCATACACTTGTGCTAGATCTATAACGAGATCACCTAGAACTAGCACAAAGGCAATTTGGGTACCAAAGGCACATTTACATGATCATTATGTACCCATCCCGAGATGGGTACCAAACTGTGCTAACTAGACCATGCAGGTGCCTTGAGATGGACTGGAGACCATGGGAGAGTTTAAGACAGTTATCTAAAACTCTAGGCTTAAGCTGTTGATTGTTTTGGTGTTTATTGTCCCAAGGTTGAATTATTGTGAGATACTAATCCCATGTTCATCTCAAGTAAAATAAGGTGTATAGGTCCTTAATCATTATTGGTGAATCAAGTAAAAGGACTTTGATGAGAATCTACAACTAGCTCTCCAAAGGACGGTACCCCGTGTATTTTAAGTACATAATTACAATTTAGTATTGCTCTTAAGTTGGTTTGTTGTGCTACCTATCTTTGGAGTAGTTATGCTTTATGATTGTCTGTGTTAAATGAATCATAATGATGTTTGCTTAACCATGACTGGTGCTATATAGGATATATCTTTTGAATCATTCATGAGTAGCTATTTCATTTGTTATATCCACAACGATTAACTCTCTTGGTGTATATGGATAAACCTGTAACTTTTTGTAAGTCATGCTATGTGCAAATATGACATATTGTTTAGTGCATGTTCACATGATTACCCTAGTTTAGTATTGTGTGAATTTCAAATCCATGTCGTGCCCTTTTGAGCTATGAGGTGTGTGAGCAAAAGGAGTCCTGAATTGGTGATAACAAGTGCTCTCATAACGGCAAAGGTATGGAAAATGGAGCTATGCAATTTCATTAAATATTCTTGAAATTCCATTCATTGTGATCATAGCTACGTTCTTGTCTTTCAATTGGTAATATCTTGGCTTAGGTAATTTATGCCTTTAAAATGTTGTTTCTTTTGTGCACCTAAGAAACCTTCTTAATTATGACATGCTTAGATATTTCGCTTTATATACATGATTGTGTTGATCTTCAATTGGTATATGCAATGATAGTTAAATATGAAGCATGTACAAGTTGCGTAAATATTGGACTTCCTGTGAGTATTCAATTGGCTCAGGTGCCACTGAGGCGTGCATTGTTGTATTTAGTCAACCTTTCATTTAGCCTTCAATTGGTGTTAAGTGGTGTTTCATTTGATATTCAAATTGGCATCTTTGGGTGATGAAAGTGGTAGAGTATGCCTTGACCAAGGTATGTTGTGATCCCCTCTAGTTCTAAGGAAGCTAGAATGTGCAAAGTGCAAGTCATTCAAATACTTGATGCACAACTTGAGGGGGAGCACACATAACTTGTGTCTTTTGAGACTAACTGTTTCTTGAGCAATCTTGTATAGTCTCTAGGTGGAAAAGAGAAGATAAGCAAGAAATGGAGCAATCAGGACTTGGGTACCTCTTTTGGTGTCTTAGCAACAAGAAAAAGTTAGGAGAAAGAATCAGGCACAAGTGTGGAGAAGCTCTTGAGAGATTAGATACTTTCAAGATGGGAAGTACACTACAACATGGTA
Organism: Zea luxurians; assembly: GCA_029449295.1. Classification (NCBI taxonomy): domain Eukaryota; kingdom Viridiplantae; phylum Streptophyta; class Magnoliopsida; order Poales; family Poaceae; genus Zea; species Zea luxurians. The sequence continues at coordinate 8,989,910 of JAOPSE010000041.1, read as the reverse complement.
AAGGTACAAAGGGAGTATTAATCTTTTTGCATATATGTATCTTACCTAAATGCTGACAGTGCATATGTTCAATAAGTAAGGGGGAGTTTTTGACAGTCGTTTTCCTCCTTAACACCCTGCTGTCCCTTGACATCATCCTATGTTCTTACTTGAGTATGGTTTTTGGTGTTTGATGTCAAAGGGGGAGAATTTGTGTATTAAAACTTATCTCAACCTGAGAGGAAAGCTTATCCTAATGGGTGATGTGTTAGCTTAAGCTTTACTAGTGTGTTATTCATATGCTTCCTGCAGTATTATATGTGTTGCATCATATGGACTAGTGTTTCTGCTACGATGAATTAACTGGCTTCTAGAGTGTAATAGATAGTCATGTGGTTAGTGGTGCTTTAAGACTAAAGATGCTTTAAGATTGCTTTAAATTGGTATCTTAGTTTAAATTGGTATCTTAATGGTGAATAGTGGTAGGTTGATATTCCTGTGATATATCCACTAATTTGAATGGTGCTTAACTCTGATTATGTGCATTTGTGTGTTATAGCATCATGGTTTGATTCTTGACACAATGCATCCTAAAAAGTGCTAAGGTGTAGAAATGCTTCGAATTGCCTAAGTATGTGCAAATTGGCGTCTGAGGCCAAAATTGTGTTTTTGAAGTAAGCACATATTTAGGGGGAGCATTCTATAAACTTAGAATTCAAAATTTGTGCTTCAAATCTTATTCTCATGTAAGCTTTAATTGTGTTGCCATCAATCACCAAAAAGGGGGAGATTGAAAGCTCTCTTGTGAGTTTTGGTGTTTGGATGACAACTCAATTAAAGGACTAACAAGTGTACTAAGTGTTGAACAGGTGCTTAAGGTAAAGCCTACAGGGTTCAACACAAATGAACAAATGTGATGGTCCAAGAACTAGATTATGGATACATAATGGACATCTCAAGTAAGATGGACATTGCATAAAGTGAGACTCGGGTGCGTAGCTCGGAGACAACTGATCAAGCCAAGGACGGAGGCAAGAAGAGCTTCGAGGTACCAAGTGCACGGGAGAAGGTCATGGAGGCTGAGGAACCCAAAGCCAAGGGTGAAGAAGGAGGCTTGCAAAGTCAAGGGTGATCGAGTTGAGAACAGCTATGGCACATCAAGGATCACTACATAACGACGTGACTTACAACCAATGAGGTAACAGCTACAGTTATGTGGTGTAAGTCATAAGGCTCAAGACCAAGCTCTAAGAAGGAGATCAAGGTCACTAGAAGGAGAACAAGTGTCAAAACCAGAACTGGAAGCAGCCTAAAAGAGCTAAGTTCATCTTGATCTTTAGTTTGGATTGTTCCTAGGTTTGGAGATGTTCTATGTGATCTTTACAGGATGTTGGAGCCAAGTAATGACAATCTAGATCAAGACAAGCCGACTTGATGATTTATGAGTCCAACATCAAAACTCAAGCATGTGGAATGCTATAGATTTAATGATTAAGAGAAGGTATGTTTCTATACTTAGTACATTGGTTTTGTGGACTAATATACTTGTCTAAGTGTTAGAAACAGAAAGAAGAAGAAAAGAAGAGAGGTGCAAAGGTTTTGGCTATGTACAGCCAAGTCTCAGCTCAGTCTGGCACACCGGACTGTCCGGTGGTGCACCGGACAGTGTCCGGTGCGCCAGGCTGAACTCGAGCAAACTGGCCGCTCTCGGGAATTCACCGACGACGTACGGCTATAATTCACCGGACTGTCCGGTGTGCACCGGACTGTCCGGTGAGCCAACGGTCGGCCGGGCCAACGGTCGACCGCGCAATCTGCGCGGGACACGTGGCCGAGCCAACGGCTAGATGGAGGCACCGGACTGTCCGGTGTGCACCGGACATGTCCGGTGCGCCAACGGCTCCAAGACTGCCAACGGTCGGCTTCGCCATAAAAGGAAAGAAATCGGGCACCGGACAGTGTCCGGTGTGCACCGGACTGTCCGGTGCACCACTCGACAGAAAGAAAGTATTGCCTTCCAAATGGGATTCCAACGGCTCCTAGGCCCCTTGTGCCTATAAAAGGGACCCCTAGGCGCCTCCAGCAATACACAAGTGTAGCCAACAAGTATAGACTTTACTGGAATTAGTTCTCGCTCTCCCTCTTGTGTGTAACTCTATAGTTTGTGTAGAAGGCACAGCTATAAGCCTTTAGAGAGAGGAGAAGTGCTGCTAAGAGCTAGAGCAAGGTCTTGAGCGTATCGTTACTCTGCCGGGGTGCTGCCAAGAAGTTTGTAAGCAGCCGCGGTTCTGTTGTAACCCCTCTCAATAGTGAAAGGCTCTATCTGTCATACTGACAGATCTGAGCAAACGAAGGAAGGAGTTGAAATAGACTCCAAGCCCAGGTGTGGCTAACTCCAACGAGGACTAGGCAAGCATTTCAGGCTTGGCCGAACCTCGGGATAAATCCTTGCGTCTGTGTGCTCTATTCTGTATTGTATCCTGACTCTCTGTCTTACTCGTCTTTATATTTGCACTTCAATACTTATCTGTGGTATAAGCTTGATTTGAAGTGCAGGACATTTTGAGACAGGATCTTCCATTCCGCTGCAACCTACTCGAAGAGTCTTCTCACTCCACTGCGTACTAAGTCTTCGAGTAGAGTAAGAATTTAAGTTTTAAAGTAATAAGTTTTATTCGCCTATTCACCCCCCCTCTTGGCGACATCCAGATCCTGTTCCCGGGTCAAAGGGAACTTTCAGGTGGGGCATGTTTGAGTTCCCGTGGAGTCATTGCTTTGGTTCCATGCATCAACCTAAATGACGCGAACGATGTGGCGTGGGACTCCGTTGTGTTTAGCGCCCATACTGCTTCGGGTAACTGCTCTGCCCACTTGCCTTTATAGCAGTATCTTTTTGATTATAGTGAAGATCTTTCCATATACACGTTCCACGACTCCGTTGGAATGTGGATGGTAGACTGATGCGATGACTGCGTGTGTACCAATAGAAGCACAAAATCCTCGAAAGTCTTGGTTGTCAAATTGCTTTCCGGTGTCTATCATCAACTCAGAGGGGACTCCGAAGCGATAGACAATATTCTGCTAGAAGAACTTTTGTACCATCTTTGCCATGATCGTGGATACGACCCTCGCTTAAATCCACTTGGTGAAGTATTCCACTGCGACAAAGGAGAATTTGAGGTTGCCTTGCGTAGTGGGTAGTGGTGTGACTATGTCAAGGCACCACCGTTATAGAGGCCAGGTGTGGGTGATCAACTATGTGAACTGCGAAGGTGCCCCCGCTCGAGGTGAGAATTTCTGGCATGCTTCGCATGTGCGGACTACGAGGTTTGCTGTGCACACGATGGCTGGCCAATAGAACCCTTTGTGCATGATCTTGGCGGCGAGGGCGCTAGGTCTCGAGTGAGAACCACATGTACCTTTGTGGACTTCTCGGAGGAGCTCGATGCCTTTGACCGCTGTGATACATTTGAGCAATGGTTGACTCAGTCCCTTTTTATATAGCCGCCCTTTTATTATTGCAAAATCATGGATTCAGTGCTTCAACCTTTTGGCCTCGGCTTGATTGGTGGGGTGATAGTGGCCCTGAAGGTACATGGTTATGGGTGCTCTACATTCCTCAGTCATTATTAGGTTTATGATTCTTTGGCCTTCAAGATCATCTGTGATTTTGAGGCCTTCGGGGTTTCTCACTATTGGTGTGCCTATCGTATGGAAGAATACATTCGAGGGTATGGGGTCACTCCTTGCTGCTACCTTTGCTAACATGTCTACCTCTTCATTCTTGCTCCTTTCTATATGTTGGAATGTGAATCCCTTAAACTATTTCTCTAGACTCCACACGACTAATAAATATTGCATAAGGACGGGCTTCCTGGCTGTGCAATCTTTCTCAATTTGTCTAGCAACAATCTTGGAATCAATTTTGACTATGCATGTTGTTACCCCGAGGGCTCTGAATTTGTGGAATCCTAGGATGATAACTTCATACTCTAGTATATTGTTTGTGCATTTATCCGACTCGAGTGCAAAGCTTAGGCATGCGACGTATCTATACTTGGCCCATGATGGTGCCATGATGACTGCTGCGGTGCCTGCCCCCACATGGCACCATGCACCATCACAGTGGATAGTCCAGACTGCCTCTGTATTGTGGTGGTTTGAGGTTGAAGACCCTATGTAGTCGACTATGAAGTCGGCGAGGACTTGTGATTTGATTGCGGTTCTTGGTTCGAAGGTGATACTGTAGCCGAAGAGTTCGGCTGCCCACTTGGCTATTCTGACGGATGCCTTGAGATTCCTGAATAGATCATTGAGGCCTCGATCTGTGGGGACTCTTATCTTATACGCCTCGAAGTAGTGTCTCAGTTTGCATGAAGCAATAAGGACTACATATGCTATATTTTCTAGCTCTGTCTTGTTGCACTTTGAATTGGTGAGGACCTCGGAGACAAAATAGACTAGGTACTATTGTGATTTTCCATCTTTGTGTTTCTCCTGAACCAGAGCTATGCTGACTGCGCCGTGCGAGGATGCAATGTATAGTAGGAGGGGTGAAGCGGGGTCTGGGCTGGTCAATGTTGTTAGCTTAGATAAATACTGCTTTAATGATTTGAAGGCTGCAACCTGCTCTGGGCCCCAAGCGAAGTCTTTTGCTCCACGTAGCATTTTAAGAAAGGGAGACTCCGCTTTGCTAATCATGAGATGAATCTATTCAATGCGGCAAGTCTTCTTGTTAGCCTTTGGACATCTCGGGTTGATTGTGGTGGTGTCATGTCTAGTATAGCCTGTATTTTGGCTGGGTTCGCTTCTATGCCTCTGTGAGATACTAGATAACCTAGTATTTTGCCTCACCGGACGCCGGATATGCATTTTTAGGGTTTAGGCAAAGTCTAGCGTAACACATGTTGGCGAACGTTTCCGCGAGGTCTGATAGATGATCTTCTTTGTTTCTGCTTGCGACAACTATGTCGTAGACGCATGTGAAAATATTGCGGTCCATTTGTTTCTCTAGGATGATCTTGGTTAGTCTTGAAAACGTGGAGCTGTCATTTTTTAGGCCTTCGGGCATACGCATGAAGCAGTATGTGCTCAAGGGTGTGATAAAGCTTGTTTTTGCCTTGTCTTCTTCCTTCATGTAAATTTGGTGGTAGTCTGAGAAGCAGTCAAGCAGATACATCAATTTGCATCCTGCCACTGAGTCAATAATCTTGTCTATTCTTGGTAGGGGGAAGTTGTCTTTTGGGTAGGCTTTGTTAAGACTGGTGAAGGCTATGCACATTCTCCATTTTCCAATTTTCTTCTGGACCATTACAACATTGGCGAGCCAAGTGGGGTAATCAATTGGCTCGATGAACTTTGCCTCCAGCAGGTGGTGGACTGTTGCCTTCGTTGCTTCTGTCTTCTCATCAAACATTTTGTGCAATTTCTATTTCTTGGGGCGTATTGCAGAGTCAGTGTTTAGGTTGTGCTCGATAATGGTGCGACTGATGCCGATGAGGTCTAGGACAGACCATACGAATACATATTTGTTGCGGTTCAAGCAGGACAAGAGCCTTTCTTCTTCTACTTCGATGAGGTCTTTGCTGATCCAGTTCGTTTGATTGGGGGTTGTTGCGTCTAGAGGGACTTTTTAACCCCTTTGTTACTCTATAACGGGCGATGACTCTTTTTCTTTCACCGATCGAGGGCTACTGGGGTCTTTGTTCTCGGTTGTGAGGTAGTGTACATTGCGCTAGCTAGGGACGAAGTCTCTCTCTCTCTCTATGTTTCTAGCAATCTGTTGGTCTCCATATATGGTGATTATGCCCTAGGAACCTGAGATCTTCATGCATAGGTATAGTCCATGTATAAATGCTTCAAGTTTGTTGATGGATCCTCGTCCCATGATGACATTGTATGGGTAAACCATATCAACTATGTCGAAGGTGATATGCTGGCTTCTTACATTTAGCGTTGTGTCGAGCGATAACGGTAGTTCTATTTTACCGAGTGGAAAGGTCCCTTTTCCTCTAAAGCCATAGAGGGGGTTGTCTGCTGGCTTGAGCAGGCTGTGGTTTATGCCCATACGGTCAAAGGTATGTACAAAAATGATATCGAACTGACTACCGTTATCGACAAGTACTTTGTGTAGGCCCCACCCTACGACTGCAATTTATCAGCAGTGCGTCTGCATGGGGCACACCGCGGAGGTCAACGTCTCTTAAATCAAAGGTAAGTGGTCCGTGTGACCACTTCGTTTGGCCCACGGGTTCGGTGAGGGCTACATGGTTTACCCTTCGATAGTGGTCTTTTTTTTTCTGTCGCTTGGTTTCAATCTCGGGGCTAGATCCTTCGATGATCATTTGAATTACTCCTCTAAAGGGTGGATCATCGAACTCTTCTTGCTTAGGTAGTGGGGAGAGTGGTTGGTGGTGTTGGTTCGCATGCTACGGTGGAGAGGGTGGCAGGGCTAATCTCTCCTAGTGTTGAAGGCGTCGTTGCTATAGGAAAGCTAGATCGTGGTTTTGTTGGTGCTGGGGGTAATTTGGGTGTTCGTTTTAGCAGTGGTGGTGGTGGTATGGATGCGGTTGGTATGTATGAGCGATGTCTCATTGGTTGTCTGCTGGAGTGGCTCTGGCCATTCGGTCCTTGGTTGCTTTGGTCTTCGAGCAATATCTAGTTGGGTGCTCTAAGTCTTCGCCATTAAAGACATAGCAAAATCTTCTTGGTGTGGCGGAACCGCCCGAATTATTCCAACTTAAGTGCCTAAGTCCCACCTCAGAGGCTAGACCACACTTAAATAGGAATAAAACGTCAATCCCTCGGATCTAGTCTGACAAGGCCACTAACAGGATCAAGTACCACGTACTCACTCGAAGGTGAGGCATAAAGCAAATACAATAAAGCATAAAACCATACATTAAAGGAGTGCTTAAAGTTATTACAACATCATCAGAGTTTTTCAAAAGTAGTGATCATTGTTCGGAATGCAGCGGAATATAGCTAACGGTAAATAAACAGAGGGATGGGGAAGCCTGGCCCATCACTCCTCATGCTCCTCCCCTGCAGAAGTAGGGTCCCACTCGACTGTCCAACCCGGTGGCAAGATGGACGGCCAAGTCACTCCAGCAACCATATCCTCCAGAGAACCTGTAAAAATTATGCTACAAGTAAGGCTGAGTATACTAATACTCAGCTAGACTTACCCGGTGTGAGGAGTCTACTCCTCTACCTCTAGACATACAGCTGTTTGGCTGAGGGGTTTGGTTTGCCAAAAGCACTAGCTGAGTCCAAAATCAAGTTTTAGCTTTTCAAATTTTAGTGTGATTCTCTTAATACTAAATGTGTACCTAGCTAATCATACATGGTATCAAGCATTTTAGCAATCAACATCTTTTGCCAGTCAACTCATTTCCACTTATTACTCAATGCAGCAGCATGGATCAAGCAGTCTCATTAGCTGCGAGAAGCAGACGATTCGAATCGAGTTTTTTAAACCTTGCAAGGTAAACCTAAACACACGATGTGGCGAGGCACTCCGTCCCCACACACATCAACCGTCCCCATCGATTCCCCGTCAACAGAGAGAGGCTCACCGCCTTGGCATACAATGCCTCACTGACCCCGACTGCCGTCGTGCAGTGACCGCACTTGTACCCACCATAACTAGAATGGGAGACCATGTCTCAGGTCGCGTGAGGAGGGCAATCTGCTGCCAAGTTCACTCAGGTACTAGGCTTACCGATTTACAATATTTCTCGGCATATGTTTAGTACGTTCAAACGCTTGACACACGGTACCACACTTTAATCCTTATTCCCATTTTCATCTTGTAGACCACACATCCCCATGGATCGTTGTCCACAGACTATCATCATTCCAATATCAAAATGGATAGAACCAATTCCTGACCTCGCGCGAGTGCTAGAAAAATCACTCGACTTCTACCGAGATCCCTAATTAGTAAAGCAGCTACTCGACCTAGCATACTAGTATCCATCTCAAAAGGAATCCTGAGTTCATGCAACTAGGGTTTCAGTCAACTCCTACACTTAAGTGCACAGTACAAGCCTACAAACATTAAGTGTAGTAAAATAGCATATATAAACGGTTATGCATAAAACCGGGGCTTGCCTTCCAATGCTGGGGCAGGCAGATCCTCGACGGCAGGCTCTGGTGCTGGCTCCTGGACTACCTCCTGAGCAACTTCTTGCTCCAGAATGAGGATGTGCTCTCCGTCAGCGAGATTACAATCTATCGAATACAATGAATAAGATATATGCATAATAATGATATGACAATTTGTAAATGCTACGTAAGGTGAACAATAGTAAAATGGTGAGTAAACTAGTGTTTTCTTCGCCGGAGGGTGTGCTAAGGGTTTGAGACACTGATCCCAGGTTCTTGAGTGAACTTAAGATTTCTAGTCATCTCTTATATGTTTGTTCGGGCTCTAGGAGAATTTTAAATGCACATCACTAATTTCTCCCATAATTTCCTTTTTACCTTCTATTATGCTTCTTATTGAGTGCTTTTTGAACTACCATGACAATTTAGAATTTTCCAAAAATATTACAAAAATTACAGTGGGTAGACATAGACCTTCGTGGTTTATTCTAAAATTTTGAGGTTGGAATTAATTCAGATAATCCTTGTGCAAAAATAACAAAAGTAAGGGTAATAGGGCACTTTACACCATAGCTCTGATTTAGGTGAGGTTTCTGGATTAAAATTTATTTTTGCTAAGATTCATGGGTGATAATAGGTCTCTGTGCCAAAAATTACAGAAAAAGACCCACAAGGTATTTAGTTGTGATTTTCTGAAGTTTTAATGTCAAAAGGTACTTATAACTAACTTGTTATTTGAAAAATATCAGACAATAGAACCTATATTTTCCTAGATTCATATTAGCATATTATTAGTTATCCCAAGGATTGGGGTGGGTTCTCCTTAGGGTTATTTTCTAGGATTTTTCTAAGTTCTCATTGTTTTCATGAAATAAAATGTGGTGCATTTCTTTTGCACTAACAGAGGTTTCAACAAAATTTTCTTGTGATCCAGGTTACTTAAGTAAGCTAGAAAAAATGTGGTTGCCCTCTGGTTCATACTTTTAATCCCCTTTTTTATTTTTTAATGTTTGGGCCAAAACAAGTTTTTGTGGTTAATTTCTCCCTAATTAAGTATACTGGTGAGTTCAACATTTTTAAACAGGGTAGTGAGTAGTTAATTATATCCCTAATTTTTCTTAACCTCAGTCTAGAAGTGTAGCTATTTTCCCTTCTTTATTTAGCTTTTGGTCAGTTTACTATTTAAATCAAAACTTTAAAAAGTCTTGCAGTACCCTGGGTGTTTGGTATTTTTCCTAAGTAGCTCATATTATTTAGAACCTAGCACAATTAGTTTGACCAAATTTGGCTGGATAAAATTTGAGTTATGAATTTTGCAAGTTCTGTCTGCATTTTAAAAGAATAATGTTTAAAAGGTTTAATGAAAACCAGTTTACACCGAGGCCCCTGGGGTTTCCCTTAACTAATCCTTTAAACCATACCCCCGCGGAACTATTCCTCTGAGTCACTGACTACGCAAAACCCCCGGCTTCTTCTTCTTTTCAACTGAGCTCCCTCCCCCCTTTGAAATAGTAACCACGGAGAGAAAAAGGGCGGCGTGGCTTACCGGCGGCGAGGGAGGTCTGGTGAAGGGCAGGGTTAGATCCAGGAGGTCCTGGCGGTAATGTCGAGGTGCGACTCGTCGACGGTGATGGCCGGAATCGGTCTGATCACGTGCGCAGGTGGTCGGGCTCGTCGGTGGCGTGCGCTCTGGCCTGCTCACGACGGTATTGCTCAATCAAGTGGCATAGGAAGCTTCATGGGGTGCTAAGGACGCTACTGGTGCAAGGAATCGGCAAACGGCTTACCGTGGAGCTCGGTCCACGTGCGTCGGTGGTCGGTTGAAGTCCAGCGGCGTCGATCCAGCGTCTCCGGTGAGGTAAAGTCCAATCTCTGGCTCTGGGAGCTTTACTGAGGTCCGTAAAGGCTATCCCAAGGGTCGGATGGGACGATGAGTGGCTGGTTTGGCCGGTCTACGGCGGCTGTGGCTTGCGCAGCCGCTGGCACCTCGCTCACGGGGCAAACTCCGGCGAACTTGAGCTCGAGTTGGTTCAGTGGAGCGCGGGGGCGTACGGTCAAGGCTGGGATGGCTTTTATAGCCGCGGGTTAGTAGGACACAAGTGTGCTTCTTTGGCTAGGGCTTTGGGTAACACCTGGGGTGTTACAGCCCTCCCCCCTTAAAGGAATCTCGTCCCGAGATTGGGTAGGGATCCTCTAGTGGGGTACCAAGAAGGTGTGTGATAGTGTGTTGTGGTTTCCTTTAATCAAGATTCTCTAGTTAACTACTCTTCGAATGTCATCCTCTTTGCAACTTCAGAAGGAAGTCCTTCTAGATTTGTTTTCATATCTTACTCTACTCTTATTAACTATGTTTCTCTTATATTGAGATTCAAAGGGCAGGTGGGGGTGGTTGTTTTGGTTTACGTACCGATTCCTTTAGGCAGAAAATCGGGGAAGCGAGAACGTAGAAAATCCTCAGTTTCCCACATAGCCTCTTCTTCTGAATGGTTGCTCCACTGAATCTTATACATTCAGATTGACCTTGCTCGGGTTGACCTTTCTTTTTGGTCCAAAACCCTGTTGGGGTGCTCTTATAAGACAAGTCTGGTTCTATTTCCAATTCCGGTTCAGGTAGCACTTCTGTGGGTAAGCGGACACACTTCCGTAACTGAGATACGTGGAACACATCATGAATTGCTGACATATGAGGTGGCAACTTCAACTGGTATGCTACAGGTCCACAAGCCTCTTTGATCTCATAGGGCCCAATATAGCGAGGAGCTAACTTGCCCTTGATCCCAAATCTCTGAACACCTTTGTTGGGTGACACCTTGAGATATACATGATCCCCCACCTGAACTGTAGAGGTTTTCTCCTTTTATCGTGATAGCTCTTCTGTCTAGCCTGAGCAGCTTCCAAGTTCTTCTTAATGACTCTGACTTTCTCCTTGGCTTCAAGTACTAAATCAGGTCCAAATACTTCCCTTTCTCCCGCTTGTGACCAATTTAGCGGTGTCCTACACCTTCTCCCATACAAGGCCTCGAACGGTGCCATCTTTAGGCTGGATTGGTAGCTATTATTGTAAGAGAATTCCGCCAAGGAAAGGCACTTATCCCAATCCTTACCATAGTGTAACACACATGCCCTCAACATGTCCTCCAGCATCTGATTTACTCTTTCTGTCTGACCATCTATTTGAGGATGGTATGCTGAGCTTTTGATCCCATGGGTTCCAAGTGACTCTTGCAGCTGCTCCCAGAAACGTGCTACGAATGGTGCTCCTCTGTCTGACACGATAGTCCTTGGTATTCCATGCAGACGCACTATTTGGTCAATATTGATTTCTGCATACTTTTCTGCACTGTGGGTGGTATGTACTGGCAAGAAATGAGCTATCTTGGTTAGCCTGTCCACAATGACCCAAATAGAATCGTGATGCCGGGATGTGTTGGGTAAACACACAATAAAATCCATGCTGAGGTCCTCCCATTTCCAAGATGGTATGGGAAGAGGTTGTAAGGTACCTGCTACCTTCAAATGACTAGCCTTGACTCTTTGACAAGTGTCGCATTCAGATACATACTTAGCAATTTCTCTTTTCATCCTGGTCCACCAATATAAGGACCTGAGGTCATGATACATCTTGTTACTGCCGGGGTGTATGGAAAACTTGGATAGATGAGCTTCGTCCAATATTTTCTTCCTGAGTTCTGGGTTTTTAGGAACAACCAATCGGTCTTCAAACCATAGAACTCCCTTGCTGTCCTGACGAAAGCATTTGTACTTATCCACCTTTTGTTCGAGCATCTCCTTAATGACTTGAACACCCTTGTCACCAATTTGCGCCATGATTATCTGCTCCTGTAATGTTGGCTCCACCGAGATATAATCCAAGGTACCTGGGGAAACAACTTCCATGTTTAGCTTGCACAACTCATCACATAGAGTGGCGATCTTAGAGTCCATAGCTACACAGTTGCACAGGGCCTTTCGACTTAAGGCATCTGCCACAACATTGGCCTTACTAGGATGGTAATGCACCTCCAAATCGTAGTCCTTGATCAATTCCAACCACCTCCTCTGCCTCATATTAAGATTAGCTTGAGTGAAAGTATACTTGAGACTCTTGTGATCAGTATAGATGTTACAATGAGCTCCCATTAGATAATGTCTCCATATCTTCAGAGCATGAACTATGGCTGCTAACTCTAGATCATGTGTGGGGTAGTTCTGCTCATGAGGCCTAAGTGCTCTGGATGCATAGGCAATAACTCTGTTGTCTTGCATCAAAACACAACCCAATCCAGTGCTCAAAGCATCGCAATACACATCAAAAGATTTGGTGTTGTCAGGCTGTGCTAGCACGGGCGCTGTCGTCAGATGCTGCCTTAGTGCATGAAAGGCGTCCTCACATTTCTGACTCCATTCAGATTTTACCCCTTTCTTCAATAACTCAGTCATTGGTTTAGCAATCCTAGAGAAATCCGGAATGAATCGCTGATAATATCCTGCCAAACCCAGAAAACTCCAAATCTGTCGCACGGTGGTCGGAGGCTTCCAATCCATCACTTCCTGCACCTTCTCAGGATCAACTGATATCCCATCCTAAGAAATGGTGTGACCCAAGAATTTAATCTCCCTTAGCCAGAATTTACATTTGGAAAATTTAGCATATAAGTGATGATCCCACAGTCACTGAAGTAGGATGTGCAAATGCTCAGTATGCTCGTCTTCATTCTTTGAATAGACCAAGATATCGTCAATGAAGACCACCACAAACTTGTCCAGCTCTGGCATAAACACCGAGTTCATCAAATACAAGAAATATGCTGGGGCATTGGTTAGGCCAAATGACATCACCAAGTACTCATAAAGTCCGTATCTGGTAGAGAAAGCTGTCTTCGGGATATCACTAGCCCTGATCTTGATTTGATGATAGCCGGAGCGAAGGTCTATCTTGGAAAACACCTTAGCTCCCACCAACTGATCGAACAACACATCAATGCGGGGTAAAGGATACTTATTTTTAATAGTCACCGCATTGAGAGGGCGGTAATCAACACACAATCTCAGACTCTCATCCTTCTTCTTCACGAACAATGCCGGACATCCCCATGGCGATGTACTTGGGCGAATGAATCCCTTGTCTAACAATTCTTGTAACTGCTTCTTGAGTTCTACTAACTCTGCTAGAGGCATCCTATAGGGTCTCTTGGATATAGGTGCAGTTCTGGGCTGCAGCTCTATTGCAAACTCTATCTCTGTCGGGTGGCATCCCTGGCAATTCATCTGGGAAAACATCAAGGTACTCACAGACCACTGGAATTTTCTCTAGGGGTGACTCTACCTCAGTAAGGGCACAAGAAAGGGTACAACCTTGGTTAGGTAGGTATAAGGTGATTTCTCCACAAACCGTGAGTGGATTTCAATGGCTCTTGTTGCGACATCAATCAAAACATGATGTCAGGATAACCAGTCTGTTCCCAAAATAATGTCTACACTCTCCAGTCCCATAATCAGGAGGGTGGTTCCAACTACGATGTTACCAAATTTTATGGGTACTTGTCAGTTGAGTTGATAGGTGGCAACCGTGCCCCCTGGTGTTGCAATCATAATAGCCCCCTTTGTGTGGTGAAAAGGTAACTGATACTTGGCACTAAATTTTGCACTGATGAAGCTGTGTGATGCACCAGAATAAAAAAAATGACTGTAGGAAAATTCAAAACAGAAAAGATACCAGTCATGACAGGCGCTCCCTCTGGAATGTCAGCCAACGTGGTGAAGTTCAGCCTGCCTTGCCTCACTTGCACCCTCTGCCTCTTGCCTTGGTTCTGTTTTGAATTCCGCTCCTGCCTGTGCTGGTTCTTGGGACAATTCTTGGCATAATATCTAGTGCTGCCACAAGTGAAACATCTATTGTCATTGGCCTGATGGTACTGCTACTGTGGCTAGTTGTTGTTCCTCTGACTGGGGATTGAGAGCGGTTGGGTGCCTGTTGCTGCTGCTGTGGTCGGATCACCCATCGTCCTTGATGCTGCTGAGGTCCCCTATTCTGAGTATCGAACACAATCCGGAAGCGCTGAGGCTAAGCTAAAGGTCCTGCCATAGGGGTCTTCCTCTTCTTTTCTACCTGGCGGGCTGTGATGCAGTCTTCCTGAGAAATGGCCATGTTAACTAACTCATTGTAGCTGTTGGCCCTGACTGTGTTGAGATGGTCACGAAGCTTAGTACTGAGGCCCCTCCTGAATCTGTCCCTCTTCTTCTCATCCATGTCAGCATGATAGCCTGCGTACTGACACAGGTCATTGAAAGCTTGGGCGTACTGCAACACTGTACGACTCCCCTGATTGAGTGCCAGAAACTCATTGAGCTTGCGGTCCATGATGCCTGCTAGTATGTGATGTCCTCTGAATGCTACCTTGAACTCTCCCCACTCAACCACGTGGTCAACCGGGTGCATAGCGAGGAAGTGATCCCACCACGTCCACGCGGGTCCGCGAAGCTACTGGGTGGCAAAATGGACCTTGGCCACATCAGAACAACCTCCATTAAGCAGTGGGAATTTGGATTCCACCACCCTGAGCCACACATCAGCATCAAGTGGGTCCTCTGCCCAAGTGAACAACGACGGCTGAGTGCTGAGGAACTCCTGATAGGTGGCCACTGCTAGGGGACGCTGATTGTGATCACCACCATCGTAGTGCTGAGGTGGTGGCTGACGCTGAGCTAGCTGTCGCAGAATCTCATTCTGCTGAGCCATCAGCTCTTGCATGGTAGGAGGTGGTGGCGGTGGTGGAGGAATGCGCTCATTATGTCCGCGGCACGCTCTTCCTGCCATCTAAAATTTAGGACGCTCTTAGTATCATACTTCAAAATCCAGGATTGCACATGGTAAAAGATTTTCCAATGACAAGGTTTGTAAAATTTCCACATTTCCTTGCATTTTCACAAGTGGTACCACATGATATAATTTCCTTCATAGCTTAAAATATAAATCATTCATCATTCATCAAGCCAAAAGAGTTTTTCTAACAGTTACATCAGTGCTCAAAATACTCGACTCTCCCTAGCCTAGTACCACAAGGGTGCAAAAGCTAAGCTAGTTTCGAGGAGTTGTACTACCGCACACTTCTACCATAACTCTGAAACCTAGTGGGCAAACGAGGCAACGCTAGACTCGGGGGAAGGTGGTCTCCCTGAGCCTGCAGTGTCCAAGCTGGATGCAGGCTCTAGCTCCTCTCCTCCCTCGATGTCGACGTCCTCATCGGCCCCTTCTGCCTCCATGTTTTGAATTTCATGATGGTGCATGTCCAAATGCTGGTTGGCTTCCTCAAGCTGTTGCTGCGTGGTTAGGAGCTGATCTTCTAGAACCTCGATGGTGTTCTCCCTGGCCCCTATCTGATCCTCAAGCTCTTGGATTTGAGTGGCCATCTGCTCCACCTGGAGGTCCTTTTCCACCAGCTCAGTGGACAGGTCTACCATAAGGTCCTCCCTGTTATCCAGGGTGATCTTGGTAGACTCCACTATTCCCATCAGTTGGGACAAAGCCTCACCTCGCACTGCTTGCAGACGATATAGGGCATTCATGCACCGCACCGTCAGGTTAGCAGTCTATCCTAGGTAAAGAGCCCACACATCCTTGGCATGCTCCACTCGATCCTTCCACATTGGGTCGTCCTCGTTCTTAGCAAGGAATAAGCCAATGGGATGAGTCGATAGCTCTAAGGGGTGAAAGCCACAAAAGGTCGTCAGCACGTGGAGAGCGGTGGACTCGATAGTATCTTCCACCCTGAAACTGAAGGACTCGGAGTCCAACGAACGCCAGCCCAGCTGCAAGGGATGAGGCTCCAAGGTCATCCTCACTCTACAGCGAGGTACCCGATGCTCCTCGAACAACTGCACCGCGTACTGGGGAGGCATGGCATAACTGGCTCCCTACAGTACCTCCCAAAGAATACGGGGAAAACCCTCTCGTGCAAGCCCGTCTGTGTGGGAATGTGCATTCCCTCCTTTCGAGGATTTGTGAGAAGTCATCTGTGTAGGGGTAAGCGTAAGCGAAAATGAAAAAGAATTACCAAAATAAAAGGAAACTAGTGCTTGGCTTTCCCATGGTTAAGTTGAGACCTTTGACGTGGACTAAACTCTTATTACGGTGCCTCTTGGATTACGTAGCTTTTTAAAATTCTTGACCTTTTACTAAGTAGCTAGAAAAATGATGCATGCATGCTCGTCCTAATCGACCTCACATCAAGTATATAGGGATAGAGAAATCCTCCATCCATCATCATCGTAGCCTGTAGGGCACATTCAATTAGCCACCTAGCTACCCATCTAGTATCCTAAGGCTTCACGTTCTATGCCCATCCTTATCGTCTTACCGATCTATCCAACATTGGTTTCTAACAAGTTTTACTATTGAAAAGGTTGGTAATTACGATTTATTGATTCCTCTATGGTGGTACAAGCTCCGATACCAGCTGTGGCAGAACCGCCCGAATTATTCCAACTCAAGTGCCTAAGTCCCACCTCAGAGGCTAGACCACACTTAAATAGGAATAAAACGTCAATCCCTCGGATCTAGTCTGACAAGGCCACTAACAGGATCAAGTACCACGTACTCACTCGAAGGTGAGGCACAGAGCAAATACAATAAAGCATAAAACCATACATTAAAGGAGTGCTTAAAGTTATTACAACATCATCGAAGTTTTTCAAAAGTAGTGATCATTGTTCTGAATGCAGCGGAATATAGCTAACGATAAATAAACAGAGGGATGGGGAAGCCTGGCCCATCACACCTCATGCTCCTCCCCTGCAGAAGTAGGGTCCCACTTGACTGTCCAACCCGGTGGCAAGATGGAC
The DNA here is from genome assembly GCA_029449295.1 of Zea luxurians. Taxonomy (NCBI): domain Eukaryota; kingdom Viridiplantae; phylum Streptophyta; class Magnoliopsida; order Poales; family Poaceae; genus Zea; species Zea luxurians. The sequence continues at coordinate 8,972,981 of JAOPSE010000041.1, read as the reverse complement.
GGCCAAGTCACTCCAGCAACCATATCCTCCAGAGAACCTATAAAAATTATGCCACAAGCAAGGCTAAGTATTCTAATACTCAGCTAGACTTACCCGGTGTGAGGAGTCTACTCCTCTACCTCTAGACATGCAACTGTTTGGCTGAGGGGTTTGGTTTGCTAAAAGCACTAGCTGAGTCTAAAATCAAGTTTTAGCTTTTCAAATTTTAGTGTGGTTCTCTTAAGACTAAATGTGTACCTAGCTAATCATACATGGTATCAAGCATTTTAGCAATCAACATCTTTTGCCAGTCAACTCATTTCCACTTATTACTCAATACAGCAGCATGGATCAAGCAGTCTCATTAGCTGCGAGAAGCAGACGATTCGAATGGAGTTTTTTAAACCTTGCAAGGTAAACCTAAACACATGACGTGTCGAGGCACTCCATCCCCACACACATCAACCATCCCCATCGATTCCCCATCAACAGAGAGAGGCTCACCGCCTTGGCGTACAATGCCTCACTGACCCCGACTGTCGTCGTGCAGTGACCGCACTTGTACCCACCATAACCGGAATGGGAGACCATGTCTGAGGTCGCGTGAGAGGGCAATCTGCGGCCAGGTTCACTCAGGTACTAGGCTTACCGATTTACAATATTTCTCAGCATATGTTTAGTACGTTCAAACGCTTGACACACGGTACCACACTTTAATCCTTATTCCCATTTTCATCTTGTAGACCACGCATCCCCGTGAATCGTTGTCCACAAACTATCATCATTCCAATATCAAAATGGATACAACCAATTTCTGACCTCGCGCGAGTGCTAGAAAAATCACTCGACTTCTATCGAGATCCCTAATTAATAAAGCAGCTACTCGACCTAGCATACTAGAATCCATCTCAAAACGAATCCTGAGTTCATGCAACTAGGGTTTCAGTCAACTCCTACACTTAAGTGCACAGTACAAGCCTACAAACATTAAGTGTAGTACAATAGCATATATAAACGGTTATGCATAAAACCGAGCTTGCCTTCCAAAGCTGGGGCAGGTAGATCCTCGATGACAGGCTCTGGTGCTGGCTCCTAGACTACCTCCTGAGCAACTTCTTGCTCCGGAACGAGGATGTCCTCTCCGTCAACGAGATTATAATCTATCAAATGCAATGAATAAGATATATGCATAATAATGATATGGTAATTTGTAAATGCTACGTAAGGTGAACAATAGTAAAATGGTGAGTAAACTAGTGTTTTCTTCGCCGGAGGGTGTGCTAAGGGTTTGAGACACTGATCCCAGGTTCTTGAGTGAACTTAAGATTTCTAGTCATCTCTTATATGTTTGTTCGAGCTCTAGGAGAATTTTAAATGCACACCACTAATTTCTCCCATAATTTCCTTTTTACCTTCTATTATGCTTCTTATTGAGTGCTTTTTGAACTACCATGGCAATTTAGAATTTTCCAAAAATATTACAAAAATTATAGTGGGTAGACATTGATCTCTGTGGTTTATTCTAAAATTTTGAGGTTGGAATTAATTCAGATAATCCTTGTCCAAAAATAACAAAAGTAAGGGTAATAGGGCACTTTACACCATAGCTCTGATTTAGGTGAGGTTTCTGGATTAAAATTTATTTTTGCTAAGATTCATGGGTGATATTAGGCCTCTGTGCCAAAAATTACAGAAAAAGACCCATTGGGTATTTAGTTGTGATTTTCTAAAGTTTTAATGTCAAAAAGGTACTTATAACTAACTTGTTATTTGAAAAATATCAAACAACAGAACCTATATTTTTCCTAGATTCATATTAGCATATTATTAGTTATCCCAAGGATTGGGGTGGGTTCTCAGGGTTATTTTTCTAGGATTTTTCTAAGTTCTCATTGTTTTCATGAAATAAAATGTGGTGCATTTCTTTTGTACTAATAGAGGTTTCAACAAAATTTTCTTGTGATCCAGGTTACTTAAGTAAGCTAGAAAAAATGTGGTTGCCCTCTGGTTCATACTTTTAATCCCCTTTTTTATTTTTTAATGTTTGGACCAAAACAAGTTTTTGTGGTTAATTTCTCCCTAATCTAGTATACTGGTGAGTTCAACATTTTTAAATAGGGTAGTGAGTAGTTAAGTATATCCCTAATTTTTCTTAACCTCAGTCCAGAAGTGTATCTATTTTTCCCTTCTTTATTTAACTTTTGGTCAGTTTACTATTTAAATCAAAACTTCAAAAAGTCTTGTAGTACCCTGGGTGTTTGATATTTTTCCTAAGTAGTTCATATTATTTTGAACCTAGCAAAATTAGTTTCACCAAATTTGGCTGGATAAAATTTGAGTTATGAATTTTGCAAGTTATGTCTGCATTTTAAAAGAATAATGTTTAAAAGGTTTAATGAAAACCAGTTTACACCGAGGCCCCTGGGGTTTCCCTTAACTAATCCTTTAAACTATACCCCTACGGAACTATTCCTGTGAGTCACTAACTACGCAAAACCCCGCCAGCTTCTTCTTCTTTTCAACTGAGCTCCCTCCCCCCTTTGAAATAGTAACCACAGAGAGAAAAAGGGCGGCGTGGCTTACCGGCGGCGAGGGAGGTCTGGTGAAGGGCAGGGTTAGATCCAGGAGGTCCTGGCGGTAATGTCGAGGTGCGACTCGTCGACGGTGATGGCCGGAATCGGTCTGATCACGTGCGCAGGTGGTCGGGCTCGTCGGTGGCGTGCGCTCTGGCCTGCTCACGACGGTATTGCTCAATCAAGTGGCACAGGAAGCTTCACGAGGTGCTAAGGACGCTACTGGTGCAAGGAATCGGCAAACGGCTTACCGTGGAGCTTGGTCCACGTGCGCCGGCGGTCGGTTGAAGTCCGACGGCATCGATCCGGCATCTCCGGTGAGGTAAATTCCAATCCCTGGCTCTGGGAGCTTTACTGAGGTTCATAGAGGCTATCCCGAGGGTCGGAAGGGACAGGGAGTGGCTGGTTTGGCCTGTCTACAACGGCTGTGGCTTGCGCGGCCGCTGGCATCTCGCTCACGGGGCAAACTTCGGCGAACTTGAGCTCAGGTTGGGTCAGTGGCGCGCGGGGGCGTACTGTCACACCCGGATTTCGGGGCACCAAGACCCGGGCGCGAATATAATCACCAGGTGTGCTGGGACCAAGTCTCACACATATGATGAATCATGGCACAGGATCGAATGTCACATCTTTACTACATAACAAGAGTTCTATACAAAATAAATAAATGTTTACATTATAAGGAGACAATGATCCAGCAACCCAAAGTTGACTGGGAGACGACGGCCTAGACCTCTCACGAACTCGTCACAGCATCCTCCAAGCGCCTCATCCTGCGGTACCTGTTCTTGACCTGTGTGGGGGGGTGTGAGACAGCAAGAGTGAGCTCACATACGTTCATAGCTCAACAAGTTGTGGGGAATAATGTGCATGAACTCGCCAAAGTGGGAGCTCACATGAAGTGTAAGGCTTACCAAAGAGGATGGTTGAAGCTGAGCATTGCTTTTAAAGTTGGTCAAAATTTTATTAGCAATTACTAAGTATAAGTAAATACTCAGACCCAATTAAGTAGTAGAACAAAAGTAACAACATCACCTGCGATGCAATGCATATGACAAATTGAATTTAGTTCCATAATTTAATCATGTGAGTGTCCGAGCTGCTCATGACCGTGAGCACGGCTAGTATACCAGTTTTACACTCTGCAGAGGTTGCACATCTTTACCCACAAGTCATGTTACCCATCTGCCAAGAGACGACCAATCCCATACACCTCTACCGAGGAGGCGAGGCAGGGTAACACTACGAGGCCTTTACAAAGTTCCACTAGCTTCAGAAAACCCGTTACAGTTTATAGGAAGCTCCAATGCAGGGACCCCTCGCATGACCGCCATCGCAGCAAAATCATCCTAAGGGCCTCCCTACACTGACCACTCCCCTACTGCCCTTGCCCCTTTCGGGTAAGGTAGTCTTCCACTAGCTTTCCAAATTAATCAGCCAAGGGCGTCCCATTAAACCCTTGTGGTAGCACTGTTTTCTCGGGTGGTTCTCCATGTTCCAATTAACATAATGATCTTATCATGAACAATAAATAACAACTGATAATAAAGGTATAACCATGAATAAAATGCATCTCCATACCCATAACCACATAAAGCAATAGCAGGTACTACCCAAAAATTCAGTGGTGAACAAGGTATAAAGATAGTCAAACTAGGGTAACCTATTGGGTCCCATCAAAATTAACCTATGCAGATCATTATGATTAATCAGAACATGACTGGGTAAAAAGAAGTGATCAAGGGCACAACTTGCCTAGGACTTGAGATTCCAGGTACCAGGATGATCTTCAGATGACTCGGGACCTCACGCTAGTCGTAACAATACAAACAAGCAGTGTATAGGCAAAATTAACATCACACCAAACATGTAAACAAAATACATAATAATAATCTACACATTAAAATAAGATTCTAGGAACAGGAATCATTAATTTTGGAGTTACGGATTTTAAGTTATGAATTTCTGAAGTTAATAAGCATCTAGAATAGATTAATTCAAATGAACAATTTTAATTCAAGTTTCATGGTTAAACAGTGTTACTAGTTGATAGACAATGTTGAGACAAAATTAATGCCACTGGAATGAACTAAAAATGATTTAATATGACTATTCTATGAATTTATTGAGTTTATGTATTAATAAGTATTTTCCAAATTATTTTTATTATTTTCTTGGTTCACTGGACCGAGCGTCAAATTCCAGAAAGCATGGGGGCTAACATAGAAATATTCTTTAGACTCATATTAACCCACTGATGGACGGCGGGTTTATTTCGAAGTTAGCGAGGGGCTCTTTTGCAATTGATCGGTCGCGAAGGGGTATCGTATATTTTGAGCCGTTGGATCACCAATCTGCGGATAGGATTAGACCAGACTCCCCACGAAGAGGTATGGAGTGGCAACCGTCCGATCGACGATCGGTGGCCCGGATTTAAAATCGCTTGATCGCCCCAGAACCGTTCATCCACGGATCAATGCACAAGATCTGCCTGCCCGACCTGGATGCCAAGAGCGATCCTGGCCGTCTGATACTGATCCAGTGGCCACGACATCATCTTCATCTCAGCCCCAGATAACCCGATTGACGGCCACCGCACAATCATCCCCGCTGAAGCCAAAGCGCGGTGGCGCCGCCCTATTCACTCGGCGGTGCACACCGGTGAGGCGCCCAATTGACCTCACCCGAGTGCCAAACCCCACATTGGACCGAGCAACACGATGCTACGCACACGGCGAACCAGTGGAGGTAGTCCATACCAAGAAGGATGGCTAGGAGGAATCGGTCCACGGTGAGGCGCGGAATCACAGCTCCGATGAGCAATTCGCTGTGCACCGCGACATCCTTTTGCCCATGAAGACCCCGAGCACAAGCCAGGCGGCGTGATGAAGCTCCCAGACCCGCCAGTGCGCCCTCGACGATGGCGTGGATGAAGTCTTACATCGGCGGTACTCCCCTCCATGCGCCTCTTCCCGGTGGTGCACCAGCTTGCGGTATCGACGGGGGATGAGCTGTTCGAGAGAAGGGGAGACACGACGAGTATTTATAGGCGCATGGTTTTATAGCCCAGCTGGGCAGATTCGCCCGGCAGTTGTATGCATGCGTCCGCGGCACGCCCAGATATCTGCAATAGCTTGCTCTGTCTGTTCTGCGGATGGCTGGGAGCACGACTTTTATGGCCCTAGAGCCCGCGTGGTTGCGTAGCAGGCAGATGAGGCAGTTGCAACAGCCACCAAGATCACCGGAGGGGGGGGGTTGTTAATCTTCGTGCAGATCCAGCAAAGAAGATGAAGTCCGTTCGGGTGTGCCCACCGTCATCTGTTTGAGTCCGCCCCAAGGAGAACGATGACCGCCAGGTCGGGTCCACCGAGCAGTGGCGCAATCCCCCAATGCGCGTAGGTGGCCGACCAGTGTAGGTGAGGGCCCATTTTGGTGGTTTGGATTCGGCCCAGGTAAGCAAGTAGGCTTTTTTTTCTTTTCTTTTCTTTTGTATTTTCCTTTCTTTTACTCATTTTCTGTTATATTTTCTAAGTTATAATTTGAATTCAAATCTAAGTCATGGTCCCTTTATTCAAATCAAATACATCACATAAAAAAATATCCGCTTAGATGCAAAGTTTCTTTTACTTCTTTGGTAAATGTCTCTAAATAAGATATTGATGAAGGGGTATTTTCTCAACTAAATAGGAAATCCACCACTTTAATTTATTTTTCTGAGTTAAAAATAAATTTTAAAAGTCCCATCTAGATTTGAGTCATCTAAATTTAATATTATCTTTATATATCAATAGTCATTTAAATAAGTGTTTATAGCGTATCATTTAATGAAATAATCATTTAAATAAAAAAACTTCTATTACTTCTTTTCTAAAATAATTCTTGGTTTAAAAATTCAGTCCTCAATTTTTAAAACTTAAGTATACTATTTTATTTATTTATTTATTTTATTATTTTACCCTTATATGAATTTTGGGCTTTACACGTATGGTCGAGGCTGGGTTGGCTCTTATAGCCGCGGGCGCGGGGTTGGCGTGGCGCGGGGCTGCGCGTGGGCGGAGCGGCGAGGGCATGCTCTAGCGCGCCAGAACGCGTCGAACACGTGTGCATTTGCTTTTGCCCTTGTTCAAATGCCTGCTGGGATCACAAACGTGCGAATCTCACCAAGGGTCTTGTGTAAGATCTCTTCCTGGCACCTAGGGCTAGCTAGTTCATGTAAGTTCTAAGGGAAGATTTGCCCTAGATCACAAGATATGTGGGCGCCAAGTCAGGTCTGTCGGCACTGTTTATCTTGAGACAAAACTGATGCCAAACCTTGTCAAATTATCTTGGCTTGGGTTCAAATTTTTCCAGGGCGTGCCTTAGGTAATTTGGCCACTTTTTGCTATTTGGTCCAAGTGGTTTTGGCGCCAGCACAAAGGTGAACACCTTTGATCTTTGGGCTAGGGTGGTTTTGGGGACTTAGAGAAATTTGAATGGCCCTAGAGTGCTCCCCCACTTGGTGATTTATTTTGAGGTTTTTGTTGGGCCTGTTTGTAATACTTCTCTTAATAAATTTTGTAACTTTACTAATATACTTCATCTTTGGTAAAGGTTCCTTTTTATGTTTGGTCATTTGTCCACTCTTTCACCTTTAATCCCTTGGTTAGGGTTTAAGAGCTTAAGAAGGAATTAGGGTTTCAGAATCTTGTTTAAGGGTGAACATTGTATGAAGGCTAGGGTTCCTTTCTTGTTATGATTAATGCTTGGATTAACCATGCTTCTAGGCTTTTAGTGCCTTTACTTTCCAATCTAGCAAAAAGGGTTAGTAGGACACTAGTGTGCTTCTTTGGCCAGGGCTTTGGGTAACACCTGGGGTGTTACACTTGGCTGCTGAGGGCCTCGACCTCTGGTCTCGTTTCCATTGCGGCCTTGTTGCGGAGGGTAGTTTTGACATCGGGGGTGGACCTCTCCTGGTTACCGCTGGTTTGCAATGTTTGGGACTTGTAGTTGACCACGCTCTTGATGGGCTGGGTCTTGCTATGGAGACTGGTCCATGTCCTACTGGTCTGCAGAGTCTCTTTTGGCTTCCGCTGTGACTCAACTTTTCTGTGGTGTTCTTCTGACTGGGCATATTTTTCAAAAAGCTGATACAACTCTTAGAGGTTGGTCGGAGGGTCCCTTATGCAGTGATTGTATAGGACACCTACCCAGAGGTCACTAATTGCATAGTGGATGGCTATCTGGTCATCGACCGAAGGCAGTTGTGATTTCAATAGGAGGAACTTTTTGTAATAGTCATGAGGACTTTTCTTTTCTTGCTGTCTGCAAAGTGAGAGTTCTGCCTGTGCGTCTGTTTTGGGTCTATAGCCTTGAAAATTTAGTAGGAATTTGTCGTGGAATGTCTTCCAAGAATCAATTGATAATGGTGGTAATCTTGAATACCATGTGAGAGCTGGGCCCTCGAGGGCTATGATTAATGACTTGGCCATGGTGGCATCGTCTCCCCTTGATGATGCAACTGCGACCTCGTAGCTCATGATGTACTGGGTTGGATCTGTGTTGCTGTTGTACTTTGGGTAAGTGTCTGCTCTGTAATTTTGTGGCCAAGGGGAGGCCTGGAGCTGCAGTGCAAGAGGGCTTCGCTTGTCAAGGTAGTTCAGCCCCTGGAAGGTAGCTGGTGCAAAGGATGGCATTTGGAAATGGTGAATGTTTTGGTTAGCCGCGTTGGTCGGCTGGTGGTGGTGGGGGTCTTCACACTGCATTTCAGCAATTTGTTGCTCCAGCTCTTTGTCTTTTTGCTACTCATCTAAGATCATTTGTCTTACTTTGGCCTGCATGTTGTTTCGTTGCCTCTTGGCTGCGAGTATCTTCCTTTGTTTTGTAGGTGATTGTTTTTATGCGAAGTGCTTGTAATTTGAGTTAGTCTTCGGCTGAGATGCCTAGGACTTTGCCTTCTTCCATGATGTCTTCATCCTCTAGGGGTAAAACCCGATGGGACGTCTCGAGGGAGGTCTTCAGAACTGCACGTGCGAATGGTGCCTACGGGAGTGGGTGGGTCTTCGGTTCGGGGATGCTTGTTGTTTGTGCTCCGTCATTGTTCTTGGGTGTAGCATTAGGGGCGTCATCAGCGAGGGTAGCCTTGACTTTTTTTTGGTGAGGGCCGCCTTCGCAGCGTCTTACAATGATGTGCTGACCCTTGTTGTCGCTTTCTTGGGGGCCATCGCAGGTTTTTTTGTAGCACAAACTGTAGGCGCCAAATGTTGAGACCAACTGACACGTAGGCAAGTGGGCTCGAACACTTAGGAAATGGTAGAGCTCATGTGCACAATGATACGGTAGGTACGAAACTGTTGCGTCTTGATATGTGTGTCCCATCCGTGTATAATGCGTGGGTTTTTATAGGTAACAGGGCGAGTAGTTGAGTCTATAAGTATCGTTATGCCCCCGGTTACCTGCTACATTCCCGGAATATTCCTCTCAATGGTCTCTATAGGAAACAGTGACGCCTACGAGGGGGGGGGGGGGTGAATTAGGACTTCTAAAAACTATCTCTAAACTAGGCTACAATTAAATCCCTAGAGCAAAACCTATCCAAATAAATAATCTAGAATGTGCAAACTAGGTTTTGTCTAAGTGTTGCTATCTCTACCGTAAAGCCTAAGTTTCAATCCTAAATAACCTGATTAGAAAGGAAAGATTGAAACTTAAATACTTAATATAAATGCGGAAGGTAAAGAGCAAGGTAGAGATGCAAACTCTCGTGGATGACGCCGGTATTTTTACCGAGGTATACGGAACCACGCAAGGCTCCGAATAATCCTCATTGGTGCCCCTATGCAAAGGGTATCCCACGTGAGGGACAAGCACCTCAGTCAAGTAACTCCATAGAGAGCCACAGGCCTTCTCCACGCGCAAGTGGTGCTCCGCTTCTAGCTCCTCTCGGACGCTCCCTGCCGTCTCCACTATCGAGCTTCTGATCGAAACGCTGCGGGCCTGGTTCCCTTCGGTACACGGTGGCAGCCATGACACAAACCATTGGAGAAAAGGTTTCTGCTCTGTACGGCACACCACACAGTCCAGTGATAGGCACCGGACAGTCTGGTGCCTGAACGGTGCGCAACAAGCCATTGGATGTAGCAGGTGACCGTTTGTGCTGTCAGCCTTACACTGGATAGTCCGTTGTCACACCAGACAGTCCGGGCTCTCCTCCATAGTGCCACTAGGAACTAGCTGTTGGGCTACTATACCCTGGTGCACTGAACAGTCCGACAGTGTGCCACCGGACAATCCGGTGTGTCACCGGACAGTCCAGCGCTCTTAGTCGGACGGTCCGCTAGTGGCAACACTTTTCTTCATGTCTTGGACTTTGCTTGATACTTGTTGATCTTCACTTATGGTCTTCATAATGTCTTCTTCTGAGGTGTTCCTTCCTCAATGCCTTAGTCCAAGTCACTTTAGCATACTGTGAACTACACACATTAATCCTAGGAAACACATTAGTACACAGGTTATGTTGATCATGTCAAACACCAAAATCATTTAGACAAGTGGACCAGGGTCCATTTTCCTTACAATCTCCCCCTTTTTAGTGATTGATGACAACACAACCAAAGCAAGCAAATATAACAAACATTTTGATGAAAACATGCAATCTACTTGCTAGGATGCATGAATGTCCCCATAATGTGAGATTATGGACTTAAGCCTCCCCATAATTCCATAATCCACATACTTCCTATTTTAGACCAAACATACTTGAAGAAGCAAAACCACTTGTAAGATCAAGATTTTAAATTTTGAAATTGGGTGGTGTTTGGTGTTTGATATATTTTGAGTTGCTTTGGCCTCGAAAACTTCTCCCCCTTTGGAATCAAACAACGAAAAGGAAGACATTAAAAGCATATAGGAAGCAAAAAGACTTGACCTCTAAAGGATTAGTAACTTCTAGATCTAAAAGATCACTCCCCCTAAAAGAGTATTCTCCCCTTTTGAAAGAATATTCTCCCCCTTTGTCATAGATGAAGATATATTCCCCCTGATGGAGATCCTCTACTTAGGAAAAACACATGAGAAAGAGAGGTACAAGATATAGTTTGATTATACTAACTCCCCTTATGCATAGGTAAAAGATATATTTTGACAACATATGCATTTATAGCAACATGGGAAGTATAAGATATGAAATATAGTCTAATCAAAGTCTGGAGAAGACATGCAAATGATACCAATTGTTGAATGGAGCCACTTGTGGAACCAAATGATGATTTTGTAGTTTTGCAGTGGAAGTTTATTGTCTTCTCCGGGGACTCCATTTTCTTTCAATGAGACTACTGCATATAATAGACTTGAAAATAGGCATTAGTCTCAAAAACTTAGATTATAGAGTAACCTCCCCCTGAAAGTGTGCATACAAGTTTTGAATACTTGCACGAGACATGCACTTTGATTTTGATATCAAGTGAGACAAATTATCTATAATCCGAGCATTGGCACATATAAGTCAAAATGACACTATTTGGAGAATACCAGTAGTAGGATATAAACTTTAAAGCATTGGTGTCATTTACTTAGGAATGTTAAATAAGCTATGTGCCTTGCTTAACTAAACATTTTAAACCATGTAGGTTTGCTCATGAATATGAACTGAAAACGAGCATTCCTACCATATGATTGACCTAGTGTGCATGCAATTATAATCAAAAGTAAATACCACATGTAATACTAGGCATGTAAGGTAAAAAAGAGAATAGATACTCATATCTAAAAACAAAGAAATACAATAAATCTAGTTACCTTTGTCATGGGTGGGGACTTGATCCAATATGATGCATCCCATGATATACATCCCAATTTTTCCATGTCTCCAAATTTCCCAAAGTCCTTCAGACTTCTCACTTCCCTCTTGGGATCCAAACCTTCTTGGTGCTTTTCATGGTTGAGATAATCTCCTTTGGCACCTGGATGTGTTTGGCCCCTTTTCCTTTGTTGTCTTGCTTGTTGGCCTTGATTGCTATCACCTTTCCATTCTTTTTCTTCTTGATCAAATATGGTGTAGCGGCCTTTTGTCCACCTTGTTGATGTAGATGTTGGAGATTTTGCATGTTGGCTTTTGCTTTTACTTATCCCTGGTCTCTGCCTTGCATTGGTAAGACTTGTGGCCTTCCTTGTGGCATAACCTACAAATCGGAGTTTTTCCCTCCACAGGCTTGTTCACTCCCGTAGTGGTGTTATCCCGAGGAGGTTGGATTTGTTTGGCTTTGCCTTTCTTGTCATACAAGACCTTGCCAAGGCGAGCCACCTCTTGCTTTAATTGCTCATTCTCCATTGTAATCTCATCCAAACATGTTTCTATAAAAAAATTCTTAACAAGAACTTGATCGCATGGATTAGAATCATCAATTAAATCAAAGCAAGAAGTAGAAGCATCTTTCTTAATGATTTTAGGAATTTCAATTAAAGATGCTCCTGGGGTGCTACCGATGCTCTCTAGCTTGCTAGTTAGCTCATTATTATGTATGCTAAGAATTTCCATTTTCTCTAGCAAGTTTTCAATGGCTTCTTGAGAGCTAGCTAACTTAGCCTTAAGTTTTTCATTCTTTTTTATAAGGCTATCATCAATAGTTGAGGATGGAGCATTAGACTCTAATTGCACAATTTTAGTTGATAGCTACAATTCAAATTTGCAAATGTTTCAAATTTTTTGAGCAAACATTTATAATCATTTTGAGAGCTAATCAACTTATTTTTCAAAGTTTTAAGTTGAGCCTTTTGTTTAGTGTAAACATCCTCAAAAAACTTAACGGCATGCGCAAGTTCATCTACGGAGGGCTTTCCCTCATCATCACATTCATCATCACTATCATCATTAGAGGATGGGATACTTGTTTTACCTCTTGCCATAAGACATTTGTGTGATGACCGTGAAGAGCATGATGAAGAGCAGTGGCTACGAGTCCTTGGAGGATCATATTCACTTGAAGAGTCATCCCAAGTGTTGACACTTATGAGTGCCTTGCCTTTTCTCCTCCACTTTGTGGGTTCGACCATATTTGGACAGTTGTCCCTGAAGTGACCCTTCTTCCTGCATGCGAAGCATCATCTCTTTCTTTGCTTTTTCCTATCAATGCTAAAGAGAAGATCCTTGACCTGTAGAGGCACACCCATTAGATTAATCTTGCTAATCATCCCCATTACCTTTCTGACGCGTCAAACTGTTTCTTCGTCCTCAAAGGATGATGTTGATGGTTGATCATCTTCATCATCATCATCATCATCTTATTCTTCTTACTCCTCATCTTCACTTGAGCTTGGAGCCTTCTTCTTGCCTTTCATCTTTTTGTGTCCATCACATGCAAAAGCATATGGCTTTGAAGAAGTTGGCTCCTCTTGTTGACTCATTTTCCGCTACATCTCAAATGCTGCAATTTTTCCAATCACAATCGTCGGGGTCATTTGGCTCAAGTCCTCGAGGTTGTGGAGGATGGTGATGATGCTCCCATGTCTTTGTTGTGATAGTAGGAAGATGATCTTCCTCACAATGTCCGCATCACCTAGCTTATTAATTCCAATAGAGTTGAGCTCATTAATCACAAGATTTAAGCGGGAATACATGTCTCTAACAAGCTCATTTTCTTTCATAGCAAAAGAAGTATACTCATTTAAAACTAGGCAATGTTTTTGCTCACGGACATTGGATGTGCCGTCATGGAGCTCATGCAATTTCAGCCAAATCTCATTAGTAGTTTTCAAGGTAAATACTTGATTGAAAATTTCCATGCTAAGAGATTTATACAAGCAATTTTTGGCTCTAGCATTCAAATGATTTTCTTTTTTGTCACTTGCAGTGAGCTTTTCAGGATTCTTGGCTGGTTTCATCCCGTCACGAGTGACTCTCTAAACACCTAGATCAACAGCTTCTAGGTAACAAGTCATTCTAGCACGATAATATGGAAAGTTAGTGCTGTCGAAGTGTGGTGGCCTATGGGTGTCCATACCCTTCCTCTAAAAATCATCGGCTCGATTAGCGGTGAAGCTAAAACGTTTCAAATGAGCCAAACCGGGCTTTGATACCACTTGTAGGAAACAATGCCGCCTAAGAGGGGGGGGGGGTGAATTAGAACTTCTAAAAACTATCTCTAAACTTGGCCAGAATTAAATCCCTAGAGCAAAACCTATCCAAATAAACAAACTAGAATGTGCAAACTAGGTTTTGTCTAAGTGTTGCTATCTCTACCGCAAAGCCTAAGTTTCAATCCTAAATAATCTAACTAGAAAGGCGAGACTGAAACTTAAATACTTAATATAAATGCGGAAGGTATAGAGCAAGGTAGAGATGCAAACTCTCGTGGATGACGCCGGTATTTTTACCAAGGTATCCAGAACCACACAAGGTTTCGAATAATCCTCGTTGGTGCCCCTATGCAAAGGGTAGCCCACGCGAGGGCCAAGCACCTCGGTCAAGTAACTTCGTAGAGAGCCGCATGCCTTCTCCACGCGCAAGTGGTGCTCCGCTTCTGGCTCCTCTCGGACGCTCACCGTCGTCTCCACTATCGAGCTTCCGACCAAAATGCCACGGGCCTCGTTCCCTTCAGTACACGATGGCGGCCGTGACACGAACTCGGTTGTCACAGTCTCGCAAGACTCTCGCCCCACTTGATACAATTACAATGACTCGCGCAAGAGCTGAGGGGTTGTGTTTTTTCTAAGCACACTCAACTAACTAGGATTCACCTAGAGCAAGCGCATAAGCGGTCTAACTAACCTAAGCACTTCGCAAATCACCTACGCTAATCACCGAGTGATTCTATTAAGCACTTGGGTGTATGAGCACTTGGAAATGTCTACAATATGTCTTGGTATGTTGCTTGAGCTCCCACATATTAAAATGGCCGGTTGGGTGAAGTATATATAGGCCCAACTTAAATATAGTCGTTGGAGAAAAGGCTTCTGCTCTCTGCGGCACACCGGACAGTCCGGTGATAGGCACCAGACAGTCCGGTGCGCCACAAGCTGTTGGATCTAGCAAGTGACCATTGGCGCTGTCAGCCTTGCACTAGACAGTCTGGTGTCATACCGAACAGTCCGGGCTCTCCTCCACAGCGCCACTAGGAACTAGCCGTTGGGCTACTGTACCCTGGTGCAACGGAGAGTTCAGTGCTCTCAGCCGGACGGTCCGTGTAATACCCAGTTTGGAAATAATAAGAGAAATGGATGATCTCAATAGTTGTTTCGTTTCCTACTTATCATCACTTGGGAATGACCATACTTAAAGAGAATAAGTAGTTAAAGACACCAAAGATAATTTGTGCATCATGCCGGATTTTAAGTGTTTGTGCATTTAATAATGATAAAATTAATAGGGATACATTAATAATGAGAATTTAGGATTTAGCCTAAATTTAAATTCTAGAATTGGAAAATAAGAGAAGGAAAGAAATGAGAAAATACTACATAAAATAAAATAAAAATAAGAATAAATATCTTTCAAACTGATATTTTCAAACAGTACATTTAAAACTGAGGACAAATTCATCACAAAGTTGAATTCAAAATTTAGGATCTAAAACAAAAAGAACAGAATAAAAAAGATAAAGAGAAAAAGAAAGAACTCGTGTGGGCCCAAACTATTACACCCGCACGACCCATTTACCCCTTTATACTCGCGCGGCCCAAGTTCTCACCGTGCGCGCACTCACCGCTGACAACCGGGCCCCACTGCCCAGCCTCCCTCCGCGCGCGCCAGACCGGGAGCAACTACACCGACTTGTGGGCCATTTCTGTCATCCGCTCATGCGCGAGCTTGACTCGGTGTCACCGCTGGGTGGGACCCATCCGTCAGCTCTATCCTTTCCCTCTCAATCACTTCTACAGTGTGCTTAGCTAGAAATTCGCCGGTGGCTTCGGCATGGCGACCGTGCACGTCCCAATGTGACCGCACCTACCCAACCGTATAAACCTCCCTCACAGCTATTACGCCCCACTTCTTCTTCCTTGCACTCGCGTCTTCCTCCCCGTGCTCTCATCCTCTCTCCTGTCGCATCACGCCATCGGTGTTGTCCTCATCCATAACTGGCGACTGGAGGTCTGCGTCGAGCTTAGGTGCCTTGTGTGGTTGCCGGTGTGACGCCCATAGCCAAATCGGGGGGGGGGGGATCGGCCCTGTGGCGGCCGGAATTTGTCGCCGCATACCTTGACCCGCCACATCCTGTGGGTGGATCGGGGCACTCCTAGACTCCCGGTGAGCAACCTCTCCCCCATATCATACATATACCCTCTACGTGTTGCCACAATCGAATTGGAGTTTGAGCACGTGGGCCGGATTTTGGGCAACGCCGGCCATGGCGCCACCGCGGGTGAGGTGCGCCGCCGTTGCCGTGCCTTGGTTTGGGTGGCGCTCGGTGACCGTCGATCCATGGACGGACGCGTAGGATTAGATCGCGAGTGTAGTGGCACCAGATCATTGGATCTGGCATGTGCGGATTGGATTAAATCTGGGTACCGATTCAACTGTGACCAACTGTGGCCGCAGATCGGGGATCCGAGGGTGGCGCAATGATCTACTTAGATTGAATGGGGACCGTAGATCGCTGATCCAAGGATCAAGATGACATACCGAATCGGGTAAACCTAAATCTAATGTGGGCCGTCGGTTTAGATCTGAGGGCCTCTGTGCAACGATACCCCTTCGCGAATACATTTTCATAAGAGCCCCCAGGTGATTAGAGATTTAACCCGCGGTCCGCACTAGAGGTAGCTCTGAGTCTTGGGAATTCTTTCGCGTTAGACCCTGCCTTTTCTGGTAACTGAGGCACATTGCAGGGAATTTGCAAATCAGGGAAATTGAATTGGAAATCTATTTTTAATATAAAAATAATGACTAGAATTTGTTTAATCCATAGAAAATTCATACTAAGTCCAAATTAATCCATTTCAGTTCCTATAATTTTGTAATATTATTGTTTACCAAATAGTGCCACTGTTTTGATATAAAAGCCACATTAAAATTTATCTTTTAATTAATCTTGTATCAAACACATGAAACCTTTGGAAATTCATAACTTAAAATCCAAAATTCCAAAATTAATGATTCCTGTTCCTAGGATCTTATTTTAATGTGTAGATTATTATTATGTATTTTGTTTACATGTTTGGTGTGATGTTAATTTTCTCTATATACTATGCTTGTTTGTATTGTGGCGAGTAGAAGAGCCAGTGGCTGAGGATCCCGGTGTTCAGCAGGTAGAAGTTGCTGAGCAGGAGCTCATTGAAGGCAAGTTGTGCCCTTGACCACTTTTTACCCAATAATGTTCTTTATTATCACTTATTCATGCATAGGTTTAATTTTGATGGGACCCAATAGGCCACCCTAGTCTGATTATCTTTTACCTTGTTTACCCCTGAATCATTTGGGTAGTTTTGTTATTGCTTTACATGGTTTAGTTTTAATATTTTATTATATCCATGTTCCAATTATTCTGTTATTTAATTTATGTTCATGTCAAGATCATTATCTTTAATTGGAACATGGAGCTTAACTTGAGAAACACGTGCCACCACAAGGGTGGAATGGGACGCCCTTGGCTGACTAATTAGGAAAGCTAGTGGAAGACTACCTTACCCGAAAGGGGCAAGGGCAGTAGGGGAGTAGGCATGTAGGGAGGTTCTCGGGTTGATTTTGCTGCGATTGCGATCAGACGGCGGATTCCTACAATTGATCTTCCCATAAACTGTAGCTGATTTTCGGAAGCTAGTGGAACTTTGTAAAGGCCTCGTAGTGTTGCCCTGCCTCGCTTCCTTGGTAGAGGTGTATGGGAGTCGCAATCCCTTGGCAGATGGGTAATATGACTTGTGGGTACAGGGTACAACCTCTGCAAAGTGTAAAACTAGTATACTAGCCGAGCTCATGGTCAAGAGCAGCTCAGGACTCTCGCATGATTAAACTATGGAACTAAATTCAATTTGTCATATGCATTGCACGGGATTATTTATTAATTTTGTTCTATTCTTATTATGGTTTGGTATTTACTTACATTTAGTAACTTCTAATAAAATTTGACCAACTTATTAAAACAAATGCTCAGCTTTAACCCCTATTATTGATCAGCCTTACACATCACATGAACTCCCACCTGGTGAGTCATGCACATTATTCCCCATAACTTGTTGAGCGATGAACATGTGTGAGCTCACCCTTGCTATTCCACACCCCCCATAGGAGAAGACCATGTGGTTCAAGAGGAGCCACACAACGAGGAGTTTGATCTGATCTAGGTGGTGTCTCCCAGTCGACTTTATGGCGCCATGGATGGACCTTAGTTCGGTTTATATTTATCTTTTATTTTGTAAGACTTCTGCTATGTAATAAGTACTCTGATGTTATTGTGACATTTATCTCTATACAATCTGTTATTATATGTGTTATCTTCTTTAGCGCATATATGAGATGCACCCGGCTTTGTCCCTTAAATCCGGGTGTGATAGAAGTGGTATGAGAGGAAATGTTGGCTGTAGGACGAAACCTAGATAGAAATGGACAAAACCCTTACCTACTTACCTTACTCTGATTCTTTCTACACTTATCTTGATCCCGTCTCACCTTTTGCTGTACTACTCTGATTATTCTTATCTTTTCTATTCTAAGACAAGATGGATTTCACACCTTGGAATCCTACATTTATGATTTTTTAATAGATAGGAAACCTAAGACAAAGTTTAAACTATTTTTCTCTATTTAAAAAATGTTGGTTGATTGTTCTGATGATAAATGTCTGATTTGCTTCTTTGATTGATTGAAACATTATAGTTGGGCATCTTAGCATGTACCACCATAAGGTAATGTATTAGCTTTAGTAGGTAACACATTAATCTACTTAGCTAATAAATCCCCCAAAGTAACATGATTCACAATTACTTGCCTTGTCTACAATTCTTTCTTACCATATGTTTCTAACTCAGATGGTCAATACCAGGAAGGGTGGTGGAATTGATCTACCCCCCAATCGACACAGTCGGAGGATATTTAGACAACCACCACAACAACAAGCAGAGATGGACCCTCCAAATCCTCCACTAGCCGGAGCTGATCCCGCAGTTGCAACCCAGATGCGGATAATGCAATAGATGGCTGAAACTATGGCGGATATGCACACGCAGATGCGGCAGAAACGCCAAGAGATGCGCCAAGAGAGAGAGGATATGCGCCAAGAGAGAGGGGAGATGCGCCAGGAGCGAAGGGTGCAACAGCAGCAAGCACCACTACCACCACCACCTCCACCACCAGTTCCACCCCAGGACAAGCACCGGGAGTTCATGAGCCACAAGCCACCGATGTTCGCCAGCTCTCCAGATCCTCTGCACGCTGATGATTGGCTGAAGTCTATGGAGAAGATGTTGAATATTGCATAGTGCTCTGACCGGGAGAAGGTTCTCTATGCTTCTGGTCGTCTGACTAGTCCTGCTATTGATTGGTGGGATTCTTATGTTGCTGCCCATGATGCTGCTGATACTATCACATGGGTGGAGTTTGCTACTCAGTTCAGGAACTACCACATAACTGCTGGACTTATGAAGATTAAGAAGAAAGAGTTTCTGTCGCTGAAGCAGGGAAGCATGTCAGTCAGCGAGTACCGCGATAAGTTCATCCAGCTCTCCAAATATGCACCGGATGAAGTTGCTGAAGATGAGAGGAAGCAAGAGCACTTTATTGAAGGACTTAATGGACCTCTGCAGTATGCTCTAGTGGCTCACACCTTTCCGTCATACCAGAGGCTGCTCAACAAGGCCCTAGCTATTAAACACAAGCGTGTTCAGCTATGAGATTTAAAGAGGAAGACGATATCCCAGGGTTAGGGAAGCAGCAGCGTTCGTCCTCGCTACGTTCCACCCTAGGGTAAACCAGTTCGAACTAGAGGAGGCCAGTGCCCAGCTCAGTACACATCACAGGGGACTCCACCTACTCATCAGATTGCCCCCACTAGCACCCCAGCGAAATTCTCAGGACAGAGTGCTGGTACCACATGCTATAAGTGTGGTAAGAATGGTCATTATGCTAATGTTTGTCCACAAAGGAGTGCTACTACACCTATGCAGAACAAGCAACAGACTACAAGATGTGACAAGGGATTCTCTATTGCCAGGGTTAATCAGATCAGCGCTGATGCTACTGCTGAAGGAGCTGACATCGCACTTGGTATGTTTTATATTAATGCAATTCCTGCAACAATATTATTTGATTCTGGTGCTACACATTCATTTATGTCTGCTCCACTACGAAATATGAAAACACCAATGATAGTAATTACACCTAAAGGGCATGTTGAGGCAAACTATATGACACATAGATTGCATTGACAATTATGGGAAGAGAATTCTAGGCTACCCCTATAATATTAGAGGAAAGCAGTATAGATCTAATCCTTGGTATGTCATGGTTAAGAAAGGCGAAGGCCGTTATACAATGTGGTAGGGGTACTATAGAACTCACCAGCCCTAAAGGAGAAAGATTTGAAGTTGAAATTGCAGTAACTACCACTACCAGACTTGCGGCATTCTCAGTAGATGGGAAGTTTGTTGGTGACAACATCCGTGTGGTTAGGGATTTTCTGGATGTTTTTCTAGAGGAGTTACCAGGGATGCCACCAGATAGGGAAGTTGAGTTTCTCATTGGTCTCTTACCTGGGACTGCTCCTATTTCTAAACGGCCATATAGGATGTCCATAGAAGAACTAAAAGAACTTAAGAAGCAGTTAATGGAATTACAAGAGGCTGGGTACATTCGTCTGAGTTTCTCACCTTGGGGAGCGCCGGTTCTATTTGTATAGAAGAAAGATGGATCACAAAGGGTGTGTGTGGATTATAGATCCCTTAATGATGTTACTGTGAAGAACAAGTATCCGTTACCCCGCATTGATGATTTATTTGAGAGGTGCAAGGGTATTCTCGAAGATTGATCTCCGATCGGGTTACCATCAAATGAAGATTAGGCCATCTGATATTCCCAAGACGGCTTTCTCAACCCAATATGGTTTATATGAGTTCATAGTTATGTCATTTGGACTAACTAATGCACTAGCCTATTTTATGAATCTGATGAGTAAGGTGTTTATGGAGTACCTTGATAGATTCGTCGTGGTATTCATCGATGATATTCTTATTTATTCCAAGAGTGATAGTGATCATGAGGAACATCTGAGATTGGTGCTACAAAAGCTACGTGATATACTCTACGCCAAGTATAGCAAATGCGAGTTCTGGATTGACGAAGTGCCATTCCTTGGACATATCATTTCTAATGGTGGGATATCAGTGGATCCTGCTAAAGTCAAGGAGATAATGGCGTGGAGCATACCCACTACAATTATGGAGATTCGGAGTTTCTTAGGACTTGCAGGCTATTATAGGCGATTTATTGAAGGGTTTTCTAAGATAGCTAAACCTATGACCTCACTTCTAGAGAATGGAAGAGAGTTTAAGTGGGACGAAAAGTTCCAAGATAGCTTTGATCAACTGAAGTTGAGATTGATGTCACCCTAGTGTTGGTTATGCTAGATCTACAGAAGGGATTTGACATTTATTGTGATGCATGCGGCCAAGGCTTGGGATGTGTGCTTATGCAAGGACACGTGATTGCCTACGTGTCTTGTCAATTGCGAAAACATGAGTTGAACTATCCCACTCATGACTTAGAACTGGCAGCCATAGTGCATGCGCTTAAGATATGGAGACATTATATCATGGGAACCAAGTGCCAAGTGTACACCGATCACAAGAGATTGAAGTACATATTCACTCAGAAGGATCTCAACCTTAGGCAACACCGATGGTTGGAACTCATTAAGGATTATGATTTGGAGATTCATTATCACCCAAGCAACACGAATCTGGTTGCGGATGCCTTTAGTCAAAAGGAACATATCCATTCAGCTATTGTTGCCCAGCTACCCGATGAGATTGTTGAGGATTTCAGGAGACTAAACCTGGGAATTGTGGCACACACTGAAGGAGTCACGATTGATGTGGAACCTACCTTGGAGCAGGAAATCCATAAGGGTCAGATTGGTGATGCTAAAATACAAGAGATCAAGGATCTGATTACTGAAGGTAAAGGTCAAGAATTCACGGAGGATGAACAAGGCACAGTATGGTTCAAGGACCGAATATGTGTTCTTGAGATTGATAGCCTTCGTGAGACTATATTGAAGGAAGCCCATGATTCTAATTACTCTATTCATCCTGGTAGCACTAAGATGTATCAGGGCTTGAAGCAAAAGTACTGGTGGTATGGGCTAAAGAGAGATGTGGCTGCACATGTGGCTATGTGTGATGTATGCCAAAGAGTCAAGGCCGAACACCAAAGGCCAGCTGGACTATTGCATCCGTTGAAGATACCCAAATGGAAGTGGGAAGAGATTGGTATAGATTTCATTACTGGATTGCCTCACACCTCGAAAGGATATGATTTTATATGGGTGATTGTGGATAGACTGACCAAAGTGGCTCACTTCATTCCGGTCAAGACTACTTATAAAGGTTCTTAGCTGGCAGAGTTATATGTGGCTCAGATTGTGTGTTTACACGGAGTACCAAAGAAGATCGTATTTGATAGAGGATCACAGTTTACCCCAGATTTTGGAAAAGCTTTCATGATAATATGGATACGAAGTTGAACTTCAGTTCGGCCTATCACCCTCAGACTGATGGCCAGACTGAAAGGACTAATCAAGTATTGGAAGATAAATTGAGAGCTTGTGCCCTTCAGCATGGAGGAAGTTGGGACAAGAGTTTACCATATGCTAAATTCTCCTATAATAATAGTTATGAGGCCAGTCTGAAGATGTCACCGTTCGAGGCTTTATATGGGAGGAAGTGCATGACTCCTCTATATTGGGATCAGACTGGAGAAAGAAAGTTCTTTGTGCCTGAACTTATTCAAGAGGCAGAATAACAAGTCCGTATAATCCGGGAGAACTTGAGGGTACCTCGGACCAGGCAAAAGAGCTACGCTGATAATAGAAGAAGACCACTGGAGTTTGAGGAAGGTGATCATGTGTACCTCAAGGTGTCACCACTTCGTGGAATGAGGAGATTCAAAGTCAAAGGCAAATTATCCCCTCGCTTTATTAGACCATTCAGAATCTATAGACGAGTTGGGGAGATGGCATACCAACTTGAGCTACCTGATAATTTATCTGACGTGCACAATGTGTTCCACGTATCTCAACTTAAGAAGTGTCTTCGTGTCCCTAAGGAACAGCTACCAATGGAAGAGCTCAATGTTCAGTGTGATTTGACTTATATAGAATATCCTATCAGAATTCTTGATACTTTGACTTGAGTTACAAGAAATAAGGAGATAAAGATGTGCAAAGTACAATGGAGTCACAATGGAGAAGATGAAGCTACTTGGGAGAGAGAAGAAGAGCATTGAATAGAATTTCACCATCTTTTCCCTAGTCCTTCCTAAATCTCGAGGACGAGATTCCTTGTAAGGGTGGTAGGATTTGTAATACCCAGTTTAGAAATAATAAGAGAAAGGGATGATCTCAATAGTTGTTTCATTTTCTACTTATCATCAGTTGGGAATGACCATACTTAGAGAGAATAAGTAGTTAAAGACACCAAAGATAATTTGTGCATCATGCCGAATTTTAAGTGTTTGTGCATTTAATAATGATAAAATTAATAGGGATACATTAATAATGAGAATTTGGGATTTAGCCTAAATTTAAATTCTAGAATTGGAAAATAAGAGAAGGAAAGAAATGAGAAAATACTACATTAAATAAAATAAAAATAAGAATAAATATCTTTCACACTGATATTTTCAAACTGTACATTTAAAACTGAGGACAAATTCATCACAAAGTTGAATTCAAAATTTAGGATCTAAAATAAAAAGAAAAAGATTAGAATAAAAAAGGTAAAGAGAAAAAGAAAGAGCTCGTGTGGGCCCAAACTGTTACACCCGTGCGGCCCATTTACTCCTTTACACTCGCGCGACCCAAGTTCTCAAAGCGCACGCTCACCGCTAACAACCAGGCCCCACTGCCCAGCCTCCCTTCACGCGCGCAAGACCGGGAGCAACTGAGCCGACTTATGGGCCATTTCTGCCATCCGCTCATGCGCGAGCTTAACTCGATGTCACCGTTGGGTGGGACCCATCCATCAGCTCCATCCTTTCCCTCTCAACCACTTCTACGGTGCGCTCGGCTAGAAATTCTTCGGTGGCTTCGGCATGGGGACCACACACGTCCCACCGTGACCACACCTACCCAGCCGTATAAACCTCCCTAAGCTATTATGCCCCCACTTCTTCCCGGTGCTTGCGTCTTCCTCCCCATGCTGGCATCCTCTCTCTTGTCGCATCACGCCGTCGGTGTTGTCCTCATCCACAACTGGCGACCGGAGGTCTGCGTCGAGCTTAGGTGCCTTGTGTGGTTGCCGGTGTGACGCCCGTTGCCAAATCGTGGGGGAAATCGGCCCTAGGGCGGCCAGAACTTTATAAAGGCCTTGTATTGTTACCCTGCCTCGACTCCTTGGTAGAGGTGTATGGGATTCATGACCCCTTGACAGATGGGTAACATGACTTGTGGGTAAAGATGCACAACCTCTGCAGAGTGTAAAACTGGTATATCAGCCGTGCTCACGGTCATGAGCGGCTCGGACACTCACATGATTAATTTATGGAACTAAAATTTATTTGTCATATGCATTGCATCACAGGTGTTGTTATCAATTTTGATCTATTACTTAATTGGGTTGGTATCTACTTACACTTAGTAACTGCTAATAAAATTTTGACCAACTTTAAAAGCAAGGCTTAGCTTTAGCCATCCTCTTTGGTAAGCCTGACATTGCATGTGAGCTCTCACCTTTGGCGAGTTCATGCACATTATCCCCCACAACTTGTTGAGCGATGAACGTATGTGAGCTCACCCTTGCTATCTCACACCCCCACAGGTCATGAACAGGTACTGCAGGATGAGGCGCATGGAGGATGCTGTGATGAGTTCATGAGAGGTCTAGGTCGTCGTCTCCCAGTCAACTTTGGGTTGCTAGATTGTTGTCTTTGTATGATGTAATTATTTATGAAAGGGAAATGGAATTAATCATTTCCCATAATCAATTTTGGTGGTTGACGTCCATCACAAACCACGTGGACTAACTAGTTTGCCTAGATGTTATTTATCTCAGGTGCATAAGGTTCAACACAAATCAAGAAAGAAATTAAGTTGGAGACTCAACAATATTTGGAGCAAGACTTGAGAGTGTGCTGCCAAGTGGCGCACCGGACAGTGTCTGGTGCACCAGGCCGAGCACCAAGCAAACAGGCCACTCTCGGGTTTTGATAGAGCGCGCTCCGCTATAATTCACCGAACTGTCCGGTGTGCACCGGACATGTCTGGTGAGCCAACAGAGCAACGGTAACCTGACACCAACGGTCGACTACCAAAGTGAACAGTGCGCGACAGAAGTCAGAGCAGAGAAGTCAGAGCACACCGAACATGTCCGGTGTGGCACTGGACTGTCCGGTGCAACTATAGGACAAGCAACTTCAACGGTCGACCGCTCTAAACCCCAACGAGCGTGCTGATGTGGCATGCACCAGACAGTGAATATTACCTGTCCGGTGTGCCCATCGACAGCAAACTCAGCCAACGGCTAGGAAGTGGTTGGAGGCTATAAATACCCCCAACCACATCCTTCAATGGCATCCAAGTATTCTAAACTCCACATTCATTGCAAGAGCAAAAGACTTCACTCCAAGACACATTCCAAAGATCAAATCCTCTCCAAGTCTCAAATTCAACTCAATCTCTTAGTGACTTGAGAGAGAGTGTTTTGTGTTCTTTTGTTGCTCTTGTTGCTTGGATTGCTTTCTCCTTCTCTATTCTTACTCTCATAAGTGCTTTGTAAAGCTAGCAAGAGACACCTTAGTGTGTGGTGATCCTTTTGGGGTCTTAGTGACCCAAGTGATTAAGGAGAAGCCTCGACCGGTCTGTGTGACCGATTGAGGGAGTGAAAGGGTTGAAATAGACCTGGCCTTTGTGGCCTCCTCAACGGGGACTAGGTTCTTTGGAACCGAACCTCGGTAAAACAAATCACTGTGTTCACCTGCGTTGATTCTCACTTGATTTGTTTCCCCACTTTCCTCTCTCTAAAGTTCCCTTGCTCATATTGATTTGAGTTTGCTCCCAAACATTATCCGCATTGATTGAGCAACTCTAAACAAGGAGAACAATGTTTTTAACTCCGATTTAACTCTAACGCTAACCCCAACCTTAGTGCGTGTTTAAAGTTTATAAATTTTAGGTTTTGCCTATTCACCCCCTCTAGGCAATTATCAATTGGTATCAGAGCCAGTGCTTCATTAAGAGTCTAACAAACTCGAAGTGATGTATGGAGATCACACCAAGAGGGAGATCGTCATCGGCGACAAGGCCATGGGCTCAGGAAGGACTGTATCAAGGGAGTCAAGCAACAAATACAAGGAGGAATCCTCGTCCTCCACCAAGTCACATAGGAAGGGTGACAAGAAGAAAAAAAATGAAAAGGTGGTCTACTACGAGACTGACTCTTCATCACCTTCCACATCCAGCGCCGAGTCTACAACTTCGAAGCGCCACGAGCATAAGAAGTATAGTAAGATGCCTCTTCTCTATCCTCGCATTCCAAAGCGCGCTCCTCTACTTTCTGTACCCCTAGGCAAACAACCATATTTGGATGGTGAAGATTATTGTATGTGGAGTGATAAAATGAGGCATCATCTAACCTCACTCCATGAAAGCATATGAGATATTGTTGAGTTTGGAGCGCAGGCACCATAGGTGGACGACGAGGTCTACGACTCGGACGAGGCCGCCCAAATTAGGCATTTTAATTCCCAAGCAACTTCCATACACCTCACCTCCTTGTGTCGAGAGGAGTATAATAAGGTGCAAGGGTTGAAAAATGCAAAAGAAATTTGGGACGTCCTCAAAACGGCGCACGAAGAGGATGAGGTGACCAAGATCACCAAGCATGAGACAATCGAGGGAGAGCTCGGTCGATTCGTCCTCAACAAAGGAGAAGAGCCGCAAGCAATGTACAACCGGCTCAAGGCAATGGTCAATCAAGTGCGCAACCTCGGGAGCACCAAATGGAATGACCATGAAATGGTCAAGGTTATTCTTAGATCTCTTGTCTTTCGTAATCCCACTCAAGTGCAACTAATCCATGGAGATCCAAGATATAAACAAATGTCTCCCGAGGAGGTGATTGGCAAGTTTGTGAGCTTTGAACTTTTGATCAAAGACTCCAAACATATTGTCAACTTGGAGCAAGGCGCCACCTCTACACCCGAGGTGCAACCCGTTGCATTCAAAGCAACTGAAGAAAAGAAGGATGAGTCTACACCAAGTAGACTAGCAATTGATGCCTCCAAGCTCGACAACGAGGAGATGACTCTTATTATTAATAGCTTTCGTCAAATCCTCAAACAAAGGAAGGGGAAGGACTACAAACCCTGTTCTAAAAGGGTGTGCTACAGGTGTGGTAAGTCCGGTCACTTTATAGCTAAATGTCCATATTCAAGTGACAGTGACAGGGATGACGACAAGAAGATGGGTGGCGAGGCGCACATGGGGCGGGAATGGAACTTCGATGAGAGCTCCACCGACTCCTCTTCCGACGAGGATGCTGCCAACATCGCCATCAACAAAGGCCTCCTCTTCCCCAACGTCGGCCACAAGTGCCTCATGGCTATGGACGGTAAGAAGAAGAAGGTACATTCTAGAGATACCCCCAAATATACTACATCCGATGATGAGGGTAGCTCTAGTGATAATGAAGATGATATAACTTCTCTTTTTGCCAACCTTACTAAAGATCAAAAGAAGAAAATAAATGAATTAATAGAATCCATTAACGAGAAGGATGATCTCTTGGAATGCCAAGAGGACTTGCTCGTTAAGGAAAATAAAAAAATTGTTAAATTGAAGAATGCTTATGCTCTAGAGATAGAAAAATGTGAAAATTTATCTAAAGAGTTTAATATATGCAATGATTCAATTTCTTGTCTTAGAATTGATAATGATAATTTGATTGCTAAGATTGAAGAATTGAATGTTTGTAAAGCATCTACATCTACTGTTGAAAATGTCACTATTTGCACTAGATGTAGAGACTTTAATATTGATGCTATTGATGATCACCTTGCAATGATTAAAGAAAAAAATGATCACATAGCAAAATTAAATGCTAAAATTGCCGAGCTTGAGTTAGAAAATGGAAAATTCAAATTTGCTCGTAGTATGCTTTATAATGGGAGAAGCCCTGGCATTAAGGATGGTATCAGTTTCCAACAAGGGAGCCAAAGCAACACTAAACTTAATACCCCCAAGAACAAATTGTGTAATTTTGTTAAGGGTAAGGCTCCCATGGTTCAGGATAGAGAGGGTTACATTTTATATCCTGCAAACTATCCTGAACATAAGATTAGGAAGATTCATGCTAGAAAACCTTACAATGTTTCTCATCATGCTTTTATATATAGAAATGAGGCTTGTAGCTCTAGGAATTTAACTCGTATCAAAATGCCTAAAAAGGAAATTGCAAGCGCATCAAATGAACATAACATTTCATTTAAAACTTTTGATGCATCATATATGTGCTTACTAACAAATCAGGCAAAGTAGTTGCCAAATATGTTGGGGGCAAACACAAGAGTCCCAAGACTTATGTTTGGGTACCCAAGGTGCTTGTTTCTAATGTGAAAGGACCCAAGACAGTTTGGGTACCTAAGAACATGGCCTAAATTTGTTTTGTAGGTTTATTCATCCGGTGGATCAAGTTAGATAATCGATAGCGGGTGCACAAACCACATGATAGGGGAGAAAAGGATGTTCTCATAGGAGAAAAATGATGATCCCCAAAGAGCTATCACATTCGGGGATGGAAATCAAGGATTGGTCAAAGGTTTGGGTAAAATTGCTATATCCCCTGACCATTCCATTTCTAATGTTTTTCTTGTAGATTCTTTAGACTACAATTTGCTTTTAGTTTCTCAATTATGTAAAATGGGCTACAACTGTCTTTTTACTGATATTGGTGTTACTGTCTTTAGAAGAAGTGATGATTCAGTAGCATTTAAGGGAGTGTTAGATGGTCAACTATACTTAGTTGATTTTAATGATAACAAAGCTGAACTAGACACTTGCTTAATTGCTAAGACTAATATGGGCTGGCTCTGGCATCGCCGACTTGCCCATGTTGGGATGAAGAATCTTCACAAACTTTTAAAGGGAGAGCACATTTTAGGACTAACAAATGTTCATTTTGAGAAAGACAGGATTTGTAGCACATGTCAAGCAGGAAAGTGTTGGGGGTCTGCTTCGTTGCCGAAGGTCCTATCAGATGAAGCACCTTCGGAAGGTTAGAACAAGAACAATGTCGAAGCTACCAGTTACGAAGCTTCGTAGTATATTTCAAAATGCACCGACTTAAAGAGGAGATGACCAATCGACCCATGATAAACTGTGTAATAATTGTAATCATTTGTAGAGGACATGAATGTAAATTCACACAGGCTGCGCCCTGTGCCTATAAATAGGTGAACAGTACCCCCGTACTGTTCACGCTTTGGCATCGCATCTGTATATTCGTATTCAATCGAGCTCAAGGTACAAATGTAATTTAATTCAACTTTTATGTATTCATGATTAATTGGATAACAAATATTTATATTTTGGTACTATGTAATTATTTATATTGTCTTATGTTTCATAACCTTCATCTTCTGATTACATATGTCATATTTATGAAGGTATGTCCTTCATAACCTTCGTCCGATCATTATATCCTAAGGGAAATAATGCTTCGAAGGACGAAGGACATTAACATTTAACATTTTTCTTGTGTGTTGCCTTGTTCTTAATTCATAGCATTTGAGAACAAGTCCCCAACATTGGCGCCCACCTCCGGTGAACTCACTTCCACTGTTGAGCTGATGGCTTCGTTCAACAACCAAGCTGAAGCACCTTCGGCTACGAAGCTGGTGCTCCCGATAACAGGCGGCTCAAGTTCAGAGCCAACTAACAAAAAGCAGAAGAAGGAAGCACAAAGAAGGGTGCAACATGTTGGGGTGCAGGGACCCTTTATCAAGTCAAAGTGGTCTCACATCCTAATCACCTTCCCCAGGAGGACCTTCAGCTCAAGGATTATCCTCACAGTGATGCTATGGTCATATCTTGCGTCATTAAGGGTTTTCTGGTCCACAATGTTCTGGTTGATACAGGCAGTGCTGCAGATATCATATTTGCTAAGGCCTTCAGACAAATGCAAGAGCCAGAAGATAAGATTCACGATGCTACACATCCCCTATGTGGCTTCGGAGGAAGGCAGATCGTGGCACTTGGTAAAATCACAATGCTAGTTACCTTCGGCTTTGTTCACAATACAAGGACTGAACAGGTTGTTTTTGACATTGTTGACATAGAATACCCCTACAATGCAATCATTGGTCGTGGGACACTCAATGCTTTCGAAGCAATACTTCACCCAGCATATCTATGCATGAAGATACCTTCGGAACAAGGGCCTATTGCTATTCATGGAAGTCAAGAGGCTGCCAGAAAAGCCAAAGGAAATTGGATAGATTCAAAAGCAATCTACAATATAGATGAAGTCGAAGCTTGTGAACAATACAAGTATAGAAGAGAGAAGGCTGCTTCGGCTGATCAGCCGAAACCCATGCTTCTATGTGAAGACATAGCAGAGCAGAAGGTACTGCTAGGGTCTCAACTATCTGAAGAGCAGGAGAAAAGTTTGATAAGGTTTTTATTCAACAACAAAGATGTCTTTGCTTGGTCAGCCAATGACCTTTGCGGTGTCAACAGAGACGTCATTGAACATTCACTCAATGTCGATCCATCCTTCAGGCCAAGAAAGCAAAGACTTCGGAAAATGTCTGATGATAAAGCCGAAGGTGCTCGAAATGAAGTAAAAAGACTCCTCAGTGCTGGGGTCATCAGAGAAGTAAAATATCTAGAGTGGCTAGCCAATACTGTCATGGTGAAGAAGTCCAACGACAAATGGAGAATGTGTATTGACTTCACAGATCTTAACAAAGCCTGTCCAAAGGACGAGTTTCCATTACCAAGAATAAACTCTCTTGTAGATGCAGCAGCTTCTTCAGAGCTTATGAGTCTGTTGGACTGTTACTCAGGATATCATCAAATATGGATGAAAAAGAAGGATGAGCCAAAGACTAGCTTCATAACTCCCAGTGGCACCTATTGCTATCTTCGGATGCCTGAGGGGCTCAAGAATGCTGGAGGAAGCTTCAGCAGAATGACAGCCAAGGTCCTTCATTCCCAGATAGGGAGAAATGTGCTAACATACGTTGATGACATCATAGTAAAAAGTACGAAGCAAGAAAATCACATTACTGATCTGCAAGAAACATTTGCTAATTTCAGGCAAGCTGGCCTGAAATTAAATCCAGAAAAATGTGTCTTTGGAGTGAAGAAGGGTAAGTTCCTTGGCTGTCTAGTATCAACGAAGGGGATTGAAGCTAACCGAAGCAAGATCGAAGCTATCCTTCGGATGGAACCACCAAGCACAAAGAAGGGGGCCCAATGGCTGACAGGAAGACTGGCATCATTAAATAGATTCATATCTAGATCAGCAGAAAGAAATTTGCCATTCTTTGAAATACTAAAGTCAGCCGAAGTCTTTCAATGGGGCCCAGCTCAACAGAAGGCCTTCGAAGAGCTGAAGCAATACTTGATTGATCTAACAACATTAACTCCACCTACGCCAGGGGCTCCATTACTAATGTATGTGGCAGCTTCACACTCTGCAGTGAGTGTGGCGCTTGTACAGGAGAAGCTTGAAGGACACATTAAAAAGCAAGCCCCAGTATACTTTGTCTCCGAAGTTCTAAGTTTATTAAAGAAAAACTATACAGAGTTGGAGAAGGTGTTGTATGCTGTGTTAATGGCCTCCAGGAAACTTCAGCACTATTTTCAAGCATACCACATAATTGTTCCTTCATCACAACCTCTGAAGGATATTATGAGGAACAGAGAAGCTACTGGAAGGATTGGAAAGTGGGCCACTGAGCTTAACGAATTCACTATTGACTATGTCCACAGATCCTCAATTCAGTCCCAAGCGTTAGCAGACTTCATTGCTGATTGGACGCCAGGGGCTCAGGAAGAAGAAGCAAATAAAGATGCCGAAGCCGAGACAATGTTCTGCGACGGTTCCTGGGGAACCTTCGGTGCAGGTGCGGCTGCTATCTTAGTTGCACCTTCCAAAGTCAGAACGTGCTATGCGGCAAGGCTTGATTTCAGCTGTACAAATAATGTTGCTGAATATGAAGCATTACTTTTGGGACTAGGCAATGGGAATAAGAAGGGCAGTCCTCAAAACCGACTCTCAAGTTATTTTTGGACATGTTGACAAGAGTTGCAAGGCAAGAGATCTGAAGCTTGAGAGATACCTGGACACAGTTCGAAGGCTTGAAGCTTCTTTCGAAGGATTTTCTGTTAAGAATATTCCAAGAGGGGAAATGAGCATGCTGATCTGCTAGCCAAGTCAGCAGCACAGGGGCTCCCTCTACCTTCAGAAGTGTTTTTCGAGACAATAAGAGCACCTTCGGTAGAACTCCTCGAAAGAGCAGTGCTCACAATATCTCCTATCCATAGTGAAGATTGGAGGACTGAGATTATGTCTTTCCTCCAAGGTAATCATCTCTCGGATGATGAGGTTTATAACAAAAGAATGGAAGCAAGAACAAGACCATATGTCATAATAGAAGGGGAATTATATAAACATGGAGTTTGTTCCCTACTTCTCAAGTGCTTATCTAGAACTGAAGGTATATAACTGATGAAGGAGATACATGCAGGATTGTGTGGATCTCATATTGGGTCCAGACCTCTTCTGGGAAAGGTTTTTCGACAAGGATTCTATTGGCCAAAGACAACTTCGGACGCAGCAGATTTGGTTCAAAAGTGTGAAAATTGCCAAAAATGTGCAAGAAATCAGAAACAACCTTCGTCTTTGACTCAGCTAATACAACCAACCTAGCCATTGCAAAGATGGGGCCTGGATTTGTTAGGTTCGCTTCTACCAGCACAAGGCAATTTAAGATATGTTGTGGTGGCTGTAGAATATTTTTCCAAGTGGATCGAGGTGAAGCCTTTGGCCACGATAACTTCGATCACAGTCCAGAAATTTTTCTGGCAAAACATTGTTTGTCACTTCGGTGTGCCGAAGGCTATAACTATGGATAACGGAACATAGTTTGATGCCGAAGCTTTCAAGGAATTCTGTGATCAAATTGGCACGAAGATTCATTTTGCGTCAGTCAGACATCCAGAGTCAAATGGACTTGTCGAAAGAGCAAATGGTATTATAATGACAGGAATAATGAAGCTAATCTTTAATCAACCCAAAGGAAAGTGGCCAGATGAATTGATTAAAGTGGTGTGGAGGCACAATATGACCGTATCAAGATCAACAGGTTTCACACCATTTAAGTTATTGTTCGGTGACGAAGCCATAACCCCCGAAGAGGCTAAAGCGGGGTCAATAAGAACAGTAGCTTCGGCCGAAGACGAAGCTAATTATTCTGTGACAAAAGATACTATAGAAGGGACTAGACTTTAGGCTGTGGAAAATATCAACAAATATCAAGCCAAAACAATAAAATGACGTGATAGAAAAGTTCGATTGAAAGACATTAAGCCAGGACACTTGGTGCTTCGGAGAGTAGCCAACCCTGACACAGTAGGCAAGCTTCAGCTGAAGTGGGAAGGACCCTTTCTGGTAGTATCTTCGTCAAGACCCGGTTCTTACAGGTTAAAGGACATGGACGACAACGACATTCCTAGATCCTGGAATGCAGATGAGCTTCGACGATATTATGTATAAATTGATGTAATCTTTTTCATTTTTTCTATGGTACTCTTTTCCTTTCCAAAGGGGGAGAAAGGTTTTTAATGGGGCCATAGTCTGTAATTTCTCCTTTTTAATTCAGCCCTACGAGGGCAAAATCCCCCCAAGATATGTAAATGTAAAATCTGAGCATGCACCATCGAGTGCAGAGAGAAAAAAGGGAGAAGCTCGAAAGTCGTCCCTAAGGGGATGCAGAGCACGACGAAGCTACGAAAAGTCGTTCCTAAGGGAGCGCAGCGTAAGTTTTTCTGCTCAAAAGTCGTTCCTAAGAGACTACAAAGCCAAATACTACCGAAATATAAGGCGAAGCGCGAAAAATCAACGCGAATACCGCCGAAATAGAAGGCGAAGAGCGAAAAGTCAATGCGAATACCACCGAAATAGAAGGCGAAGAAGTTCAAAAGAAGTTCCTAAGGGGATGCAGAACTTACACCGAAAAATAAGCGGTGCAGCCGAAAAATAAACGGCAAAGAGATTTCAGACATTCCTAAGGGAATGAAGGTTACGGATGAAGCTTCGTATGTGTGTGTCCGGGCATTCACTTGCACGATACATTACATCATACATTGCATTCATAGACATTCATCTAGGCATACATAGGATCATCATCATCATATCATACAGATAAACAGTTGCTTCGTCTCTAAGAATGCGGCTTCGGAAGCAGATCAATGTTTGTTGCATACGAAAAGAAGGGAAGGTGTTTTTCGCCTTTGGCTCAAAGGATACAAGTTTTGTCCACATCAAAGCAGTTCACACATTGATGGAAAGGTAAAAATATATTACAAGGTATGGACAAATTTACAGAGTAGAATCTAATTTTCAAATTATAACCTTTACAAAGGATAATACAAGAGTTTTTCTAGAGTTTTTTCACAGCTTGGTTTTCAACTTCATCATCATTTGCTAAGCTTCGGATTGTCTGCTAGGCTTCGGCTTAATGCTCCTCGGCTTCGTCATCCTGTACGTATCAAAGCATTATTAGGTAAATTCAAGTTTCAAGGAAAAAGGTAACCACAAGGTATGAGTTTATTACCAGTTTAAGGTGACTTCGAGCTTCGTCACCAGCCAAGTCTCGCCCGCCCTTTGCCCAGATTTGAGTAACAAATCTGTTTCCGATGCTTCGAGCCAGGTCGGGGATGTCGTTTAAGTTTGTCGGTGACAGGTTGAAGTTTGGTCTGTTTACAATATTTGCATGTGTACAGCTAGCCTTCATGAAAGCGACAGCTGTGCCTCGAGAAGCCAGCAGGGCACACAAGTCACCATGTCCAGCTATAATTTCGTCGAGAGCATCAACTTCACCTTCAATATAATCAAATGTGCCCGGCAAGTCTTCAACCGAAGGTTTAAACTTTTTGGAGCTAGCCCCAACTGAGTTAAAGACCTTTTTCAGCCGTTGAATGCACCGGGTGCCGAAGCCTAAGCAATTTTCTTGAAGATCCTTGAGTGATTTCTACAGATTTGAACTTTTTTCAGCCTCGGCTTCAAGTTTTGTTTGAAATCTTTTTTTCCTTGCTCAAAGCTTTTTGACTATAGGGAATGTTCACTGTTTAATCTAGCGTTCTCGGCTTGAGCTTCTGCCAGTGAACCTTCCATTGTTTGAAGCACGAAGTCTTTCTTTTCTAGGGCAGCTTCATGATCTTTAATCTTCTTCTCTAAACCCTCAATTATAACTTCTTTTTTCTTGTCCTCGAGGTCTTGTTGCATCCTCAAGGCTTTGCATAGCAGTAGGCTCTGGCAAAATAACCTTCATCAAAAAACATCTTCATATCAAAACAATAAAAAGTAAAGGGAAAAATTTTACCTTAAAGTTAGAATAAAACAGGCTACCGACGATATGCTGTCGCCGGTATCTGCTGAGATCAGCTTCGAGCTTCGGGAAACCAACACTTTTTGACAAAGTGCTGACAACCTTCGCTCCAACTCAGTCCCGAAGGCATCCTAAACTCTTTTCAGAAACGCCACCGAAGAGCAGTGCCCCTGGCTGATACCCACACGATATGGCATAGTCCTTCAGCTCTTCTTTTTCAGCTTTTGACAATTCTTGCCCAATTATGTTTCGAAAGTTGAAATTTTCTTTTTCTAAAGTATCTTCGGCGGGCTCCTTCTCTTTTCCAGGCATCTTTCCCCTTTTTCAGGCACTATGGCCGAGGTTTCCTCAACAGCTGTAGCAGTCTCTTCCTCAGCCATATTCAAAATCATTTCATCAATATCATTGAGTGTGTTTTCCAAATCTGTGGCTTCGGCTGCTGTAGCTTCGAAAGCAGAAGCTTTGGCAGGAGCAGCTTCGGCTGCTACTATTTTCGGCGCTGAGGCCGGAGGCAGTGTTTCTTCAATAGCCTCAATAACAGTAATAATTCTTTGCTTTTTTGGCTCAACAGACTTCTCGGCAACCAAAGGCTCCTTCTTCTTCTGTAAAAGCTTCATCAGTTCCGGTCCCAGCGCACTTAGCTTATTAGGTAGAGTTCCAGTCATTACCTTTAAAATTTCTTCTGCGTCAGGGGCAGAAGGTGTTGAGGGAACTTCTTCTTCTTCTAAATCAGCTTTCGGCTTCGAAGCTGGAGCTTTTCTTTTCCTCGGCACAGCCATCTTCGGCTTAGGACTAGAATTTTTCTTTTTTGCCAAGTTTTCATCCTCTTTTACCATCCTGGCAGCTTGTCTTTGTATAATACTGACAGTCCTTTTTTGTTTTGGCCCTTCGGCACCTTTGCTTAACCTTTCGTAGTCTGGGTATTCAAATTTCAAAGCGTCCATTACTCGGTTTAACCTTCATTTCGGCCGAGTGCTGAAGGCTGCTGTCATCAGTTGATCTTCATTCTTCGTATAATTGCCCAAGATTTCATTGCACATAACTTCAATTGTATCCAACCATTCCTGACAGGGTTCTTTGAAGTGTTTCTTGAACTTAAAATGATAGGGCAACCAGACAAGTTCATTCTTTTTCTTCTCTCCTTTAAGCTTCGGCATACCCCATTCCTTTAATGTTGGGAATACCCTATTGGCTAAGTATTCCTGAACTAAATCCCTAGTGCTAATATGTTCGGACACAACCCTAAATTTACCCACAGCATCTGGGCATGCTGTTCCTGGCGTCATGTTGCACTGAGGCCTAGTCAACCCGAAGGTTAGCTCCAACTGGCTCTGAACTAGCTTCTCCTTTTTCTCATCAATCTTAACTTAAAACCATTCAGTTTTCCAACTGGTCGGCCATTTGGTGCGGTAGCTAACCACTTGTGTCTTCATGTCTTTGCGATAAGCAAAATTATAGCAGCCGAAGTTCTCGTGCAGTCCGTCTTCTCTAGCCTTCGTCTGATAGTGAAGTTCGTGTACCCGGCAAAAGGCTTCGGCAATCGGCTCCGCTCCTTGGCTTCGGAGAGCCCAGATAAAGACACTGAGCCCAACAATAGCGTTAGGAGTCAGCTGATGAAGATAAACTTCGAAATTTTCCAAAACATCTGCAATCATCCCATGCAGAGGAAATCTTAATCCTGCTTTAAAGAAGCTTCTGAAGACTACCACTTCATCGCTTTCTGGCTTCAGAGTGGTCTCTTCCCTGCAAAAGCGAATTAGCTTTTTCTCAGCTTCCCCGAAGTAGCCTAGTTTTGTCATTATCGGCATATTAGCTTCGGAGACAGTCGACTTCCCAAAATCCAAGTGGCTGGGCTTAGATGGCGCGGCGCAA
This sequence comes from Zea luxurians, assembly GCA_029449295.1. Taxonomy (NCBI): domain Eukaryota; kingdom Viridiplantae; phylum Streptophyta; class Magnoliopsida; order Poales; family Poaceae; genus Zea; species Zea luxurians. The sequence continues at coordinate 8,935,826 of JAOPSE010000041.1, read as the reverse complement.
TAATCTATATCTTCCTTGTCAGCCTCACCTTCTTCAATATTTGCCTGCTCAGCTTCAGCAGCAGGTGCACTTTCATCAGTAGTACCCTCTGGCACAACTAGTCCCGACTGCCTCATTACTTCAGAGATCGGGGCAGTTTCAGCAGCTTCGGCCTCCTGTTCGTCGCGTGTAACCCTAGCTGTCGAATGGACCCTAGCCATTTGATGCTGAATTTCTTGTGTCTTGACGAAGTTGAAAACTTTTTATTTTTCCCGAAGCTCCCTCTTGTGATGAAGCTTTGACTTAGAGTACGGTGAATAAGCTTCGGTTGTGGTCAAATTTTTCGGCAGCACAACAGTGCAATAGTAGTAAATGATGTGGTAACTTCACACCTACTCGTCTATATATATAGTGCTGTAGGTGGGAAGGTAAATCGACAAGACGATCACACCCGCTGAACAGCCGCCCACACCCACTGAACGGTGGACCATACTACGCGAGGAGACGAATCACCAGATTGAGTGTACCCGTCTTATGGTGGGATCGCCTTACACTCGAAATATTTAAATCGTTTCACAGCAACGAGCTCAAGGAAGGTGTTTTTTTCGGACCTTCGACATTCCAAAGCATAAAAGTTTTTTCACGGGTCGAGCTCGTTATGAAAAACGATCTGGCACCATGAAGGGGCTACTATTGGGGGTTCGCTTCGTCGCCGAAGGTCCTGTCAGATGAAGCACCTTCGAAAGGTCAGAACAAGAACAATGCCGAAGCTACCAGTTACGAAGCTTCGTAGTATATTTCAAAATGCACCGACTTAAAGAGGAGATGACCAATCGGCCCATGATAAACTGTGTAATAATTGTAATCATTTGTAGAGGACATGAATGTAAATTCACACAGGCTGCGCTCTGTGCCTATAAATAGGTGAACAGTACCCCCATACTGTTCACGCTTTGGCATCACATCTGTATCTTCGTATTCAATCGAGCTCAAGGTACAAATGTAATTTAATTCAACTTTTATGTATTCATGATTAATTGGATAACAAATATTTATATTTTGGTACTATATAATTATTTATGTTGTATTATGTTTCATAACCTTCATCTTCTGATTACATATGTCATATTTATGAAGGTATGTCCTTCATAACCTTCGTCCGATCATTATATCCTAAGGGAAATAATGCTTCGAAGGACGAAGGATAATAACATTTAACATTTTTCTTGTGTGTTGCCTTATTCTTAATTCATAGCATTTGAGAACAAGTCCCCAACAGAAAGCAAGTTGGAGTTCATCATCCACACAAGAACATCATGACGACCGATAGGCCGCTTGAGCTGCTCCACATGGATCTATTCGGCCCGATCGCTTACATAAGCATCGACAGGAGTAAGTATTGTCTTGTAATTGTGGATGATTATTCTCGCTTCACTTGGGTATTCTTTTTGCAGGAAAAATCTCAAACCCAAGAGACCCTAAAGAAATTCTTGAGACGGGCTCAAAATGAGTTCAGATTAAGGATAAAAAAGATTAGAAGCGACAATGGAATGGAGTTTAAGAACTCACAAATTGAAGGATTTCTTGAGGAGGAGGGCATCAAACATGAGTTCTCTTCTCCCTACACACCTCAACAAAATGGTGCAGTGGAGAGGAAGAATAGAACTCTCCTAGATATGGCAAGGACCATGCTTGATGAATACAAGACTCCAGATTGGTTTTGGGCAGAGGCGATTAACACCGCCTGCTACTCCATCAACCGACTCTACCTACACCGAATCCTCAAGAAAACATCGTATGAACTCCTTACTGGTAAAAAGCCCAATGTTTCTTATTTTAGAGTTTTTGGGAGCAAATGCTTAATTCTTATTAAAATAAGTAGAAATTCTAAATTTGCTCCTAAAGCAGTAGAAGGCTTTTTACTTGGTTATGACTCAAACACAAGGGCATATAGAATCTTCAACAAGTCCACTGGATTAGTTGAAGTTTCTTGTGACATTGTGTTTGATGAAACTAATGGCTCTCAAGTAGAGCAAGTTGATCTTGATGAATTAGATGATGAAGAGGCTCCGTGCGTCGCACTAAGGAACATGTTGTCACACTGGGTTTTAGAAGGTAAACCGAATACGAACCATGTACGTGCCAGGATCAGAAATTCACATACACAGCGATTACATAAATGACTCATCATAGCACAATGCTTCGAGTAACAATAAAGAGTAAGTAATAATATTACAGACTAGAGTCATTTACATAATATAAATCAAAGTACACAGAATCGAAACATAGCCAACGTAAATTAACCCACCACAGGCAGCTGACTGGGGGAGGTCGCTAGACTAATCCTCGAACTCATCGACGTCCTGGAACTCCTGGAGGTCCGCCTCGATGCCTTCTTTACCTGAGCATAGATTGCACCAAAGGCAACTTGGTGTTTTGTGAAAGCAAGGGTGAGTACACATCAACGTACTTAGCAAATGTCCCATTTGGCTGTAGTGGACTAGCTTTATGTGGGGTTAAGGTCATGCAGTTGCTTTTAGTTGGTCAGGTTATTATTACTAGTAGAGAGCCAGGTTTTAGCATTAACCCAAGTTGTTAACCTAAAAGCACTCTTCCCAAACGGAAAGAATACCACAAACCATAATCATAATCATATTCATAATCAAAACCATCATTATCCTCATCATCACCTGTAAAGAAAGTATCTTTGATCAATGTGTCTCTAATCAATGGAGCTCCCTTGGCCGCTCATAACCGCGAGCACGGCTGATATATTAGTTTCATAACACTCTGCAGAGGTTGCACACTTTACCCACAAGCCGTGATTCCCTCTCTAGCCCGGGCTTGCAAGACCCTTATTCACTCCCGAGGTGAATGGCCAAGGATTCACTACGAAGCCTTTACAAAGATTCCCTGAGGCTGTAGCCACCCATTAGGTTTCCTAAATGTACCACACTCCTCCCCAAGGGGCAATCCACCCTCGGTAGAGTGAGCCGCATACACCGAGCCCCATTGACGGCACGACAGCGAAGTGAACTACACCTCAATTCCTCTAATTAATTAGCTAAGGGCGTCCCATACCACCCTCATGGTTGCAATATTTTCCCAGGTGGTCATCCAACGAACAGGTCCTTACGGAGAGGCACTCGAGAAACCACTCGAGTCCCCTAAAGTGCCACAAGTGTATCATCATATCTAGAATAAAATCATAGTATCATCATTGTATCTCATCATGTTCATTAATTAAAGTAAAACACTAGCATAAAACTAATCATAATAATCAATTCCCAAAGGGTAAACAGGGACATGAAAACAGAATACTAGTCAATCCTTAGGTTGATCATGGTATGAGGGTTGATGAATTATAAAGTAAATGGGACATAATAGGTCAGAGGACACTTGCCTTCACCAAACAGATGCTCAGGGTCTTCAATCTCGTAGAACTCGAAGAACTGGATCATTTGGTCGCCGAAGCTTGATCGTCGATTCCTCAAAGCCCGAGAACAGATCACGTTCTATTTGCGACACGCGACAAATACGAACAGACACAAGCAAACATATAATTGCATAAGAACATTACACCATAAAAGATAAAATATTATAAAAACAAGCAATATAAAATAGAGAACGCTTCTACGGTTACGTGAGGAAAAGAACCGCGATAGTCGAAGCTACGGTCGAGGGGTTAACGTGTTTACACTAAGCAAGTATTAATTAGAATATTTAATTCGACGTAACTATATTAAATCGCTATTTATGAAATATAAATTAAAACTACTTAGTTTTGATTAATCTTCTATTCTAATAGTTGTCGCATTAAAAAAGTAATTAATTAATTAACACAAGTGATGATATGCACACAGTTTAATTACGCCCACGGACAACGCGCGACGTGCGTGAGCGACGCGTGACACGCGAAACAACACGAGCGACATGTGAAATAGCACGAAATACACACGAAACAGCACTGAACGACACGCGAACAACGCGGCGACGATGAGCGCCACACGTGTGAACAGCGCGCGCAAACAACGCGTGAGTCAACGTGACTACGCATGACAACACACGACATTGTGCGAAATAGCGCGCAGACAACATGCGAAACAACGCGCATGGCAGCGCGCGACACGTGGGAGTCAACGCGACTACGCATGTGAACAGCACGATGACGCGCAAACGATGCTACGCGCGACAACAACAAATAAATAATGAATTAATAAATTAATTAGAAAGTTTGAAATGATAGAACAATATTTTTAACGGGTAGACCACATTAATACAAATCAAACACAACTTGCGCGGAGTAAAACAAATTTATAACACAAAAGATATGGCGCATTTAGTAACCCATGGACCTATTCCTAATTAACCATAAACTTCAGCGGCTAGCAAATAACTTTCTAAAGACTAAAACAATAGCACACCAAATTCAGAAAAAGACAGGGACCTTTTCGCGAAATAGGCTTCCTTCCTCCTTGGGTCGTCACCATGGGACAGGGGACGAGCTCGCGTGGGTCGGGGGGGGGGGGTTCGGCCAACCGGCCAGCGGCCACGCCACCGCATCTAGTAGCGCCCCCAGGGGACGCGCCGGGGAGGGGCGACCGAGCGTCGTGCTAGGGCCATGCCGCTGGGGCTGGACCGGCTGCCGGGCGACTGGGCGCCATGGCCGGCCTCGGCCATCACGGGAGGCGGCTGGTGCGCAGGTCCGACGAAAGGGGAGGACAGGGGCCGGCCTGGGTGGCCAGCTGCCGCACCAGGCTGCCGCGGGCTACACTGCCATGGAAGGGGCACCGGCTTGCCGTATGTCCTGCGCCTAGGGAGAAAGAGGGAGGGAGCGCTGGTTGGGGGAGGGGAAGGAGTAGAGGCGCTGGGTGGGGTGGCTGGCATCGTGGGCGAGATGAGTGGGGAGAGGCGTTTTGGAGAAGATGATCAGGAGATGGGGCGGCCTGGTGGGTAGGGCCCACTCATGGGCAGTGGCGGTGCTCCTGCGCGCGCTAGGGCACGGGCCAATGCCGAGTGGGCAGGGTAGGCTGGCTGGGCGAAGTGGGCCGCGACGTGGGGGCATGATGGCCTAAGCCAGATGGGTCAGGGGGGACGTGGGTGGTTGTGCGTTGTGGGGTGGGCCGAGGAAGCGGGACTGGGCCGCATGCGCCCGGTGGGCCGGCCAGGGCAGGCCACGCGGAAGCAAGCCGAGAGCCCGAGCTAGGTTGAGGGGATGAGGGGCTGGGCCTCCTTTTTATTATTCTCCTTTCCTTTAATCTACTTCTATTCGAATTTAGATATAGCTTTTGAATCCAAAATTCAAATATACTTCATGAGTTTGAATGGATGCACCACAACAATAATTCAACATACAATAAAATGTCTCGACATGCTATGCAATAATCAAGGACTCTTTTAGGGTTCTATTTTTACTAGGCTTACACATATATAAAACAAAATAACTCTCCACTATTTAGAAAAAAGAGTAGAAAAGGACATAAAGAGGGTAACACCTGAATTTGGTGGATATCAGAAAAGAAATTTTATATCCCCAAATTCAGGGTGTTACACATGTTCATTAGGGATGTGTGTCCAAAGGAAACCAAAGAGCCTCCACAAACACAAGATCAACCATCATCTTCCATTCAAGCATCTCCACCAGCTCAAGAAGAAGAGGATGAAGATCAAGACGATGAGCCACCTCAAAAGGAGGACAATGATCAAGGGGGAGATGAAGATAATGAAGACAAGGAAGATGATCAAGAAATTTAGGATCAAAGACCGCCACACCCAAGAGTTCACAAAGCAATTCAAAGAGATCACCCCGTCAACTCCATTCTTGGTGCCATTCACAAGGGGGTAACCACTAGATCTCGAGTTGCTCATTTTTGTGAATATTACTCTTTCGTGTCCTCTATTAAGCCATACAGTGTAGATGATGCACTAAGAGATCCAAATGCAAGAGGATCTCAACAACTTCACAAGGAATGAGGTATGGCATTTAGTTCCACATCCTAACCAAAATGTTGTAGGTACCAAGTGGGTATTCCGCAACAAATAAGATGAGTATGGTGTGGTGATAAGGAATAAAGCCGACTTGTTGCAAAAGGATATTCACAAGTCGAAGGTTTGGATTTCGATGAAACCTATGCACCCGTAGCTAGGCTTGAATCAATTCGTATATTACTTGCCTATGATACTTACCATGGATTCAAGCTATATTGAATGGACCTAAAAAGTGCCATCCTCAATGTCCCTATCAAGGGAGAGGTATATGTTGAGCAACCACCCGACTTTGAAGATAGTGAGTACCCTAACCATGTTTATAAGCTCTCAAAGGCGCTTTATGGGCTCAAACAAGCCCCAAGAGCATGGTATGAATGCCTGCGAGACTTTCTTATCACTATTGGTTTCAAAGTCGGTAAAGCTGATCCTACTCTCTTCACTAAAACTATTGCTAAAGACATATTTATATGCCAAATTTATGTTGATGATATCATATTTGGGTATATTAACAAGTCATCTTGTGAAGAGTTTAATAGGATTATGATACAGAAATTTGAGATGTCTATTATGGGGGAGTTGAAGTATTTCCTTGGATTTCAAATCAAGCAACTCCAAGAGGGCACCTTCATCAGCCAAACTAAGTACATTCAAGACGTACTTAAGAAGTTTGTAATGAAGAATGCCAAACCCATCAAGACACCCATGGGAACAAATGAGCATCTCGACCTCGATACGGGAGGTAAATTCGTAGATCAAAAGGTATACTAGTTGATGATAGGATCTTTACTCTATTTATGTTCTTCACGACCGGATATAATGCTTTTAGTATGCATGTGTGCAAGGTTCCAGGCAAATCCTAAGGAAGTTCACCTTAGGGTCATGAAAAGAATCATGAGGTATTTAGTTTACACTCCTAAGTTTGGGCTATGGTACCCCAAGGGATCAACCTTTGATTTAATTGGGTATTTCGATGCTGATTATGCCAGATGTAAAATTGATAGAAAGAGCACATCAGGGACTTGTCAGTTTCTAGAGAGATCCCTAGTGTCTTGGGCTTCAAAGAAACAAAATTCAGTAGCTCTTTCCACCACCGAAGCTGAGTATATTGCCGCAGGTCATTGTTGTGCGCAATTACTTTGGATGAGGCAAACCCTCAGGGACTATGGCTACAAGTTGAGCAAAGTCCCTCTCCTAGTGATAATGAGAGTGCAATCCGCATGGCGGACAATCCCATTGAACACAGCCGCACTAAGCACATAGACATCCGATATCATTTTTTGAGAGATAACCATCAAAAAAGGGATATCAAAATTGCTTGATTCTCGGAACTTTGATTGAAACATTGCACACATTGCTCATTTATATTTATTATTCTTCTTATGCCAAGGCTAATACTAATATGTTTTCAAGTATATTTTCTATGATTAGTCTTAGATTGAAAGGGAAATGGAGTATTCGGCAAAGGCAAGGCTTCCACTCTACTCTATCGGTATCATTTATACTTTGCCCTTACTCATCAACCTCCAATTGGTATGATCTTTCACTCATATTCCTTATTCCAAAGGGGGAGAAAGTATAAGGGCTCTCAAGTTCTCCATTTTTGGCGATTAATGCCAAAGGGGAAGAAAGTATTAAGCCCAAAGCAAAAGGACTGCACCACCATTTTTAAATTTTTCAAAAACCAAAGGAAGAAATTATTTCAATCGGTATTTGAGTTAATCTCAAAATTTTCAATTGGTATCTTATTTGGTTTCAAAATTTCAAGTTAGTATAAAAATTTTGATTAGTATAATTTCTTTTGATATCTGTTTTGAAAAGGGTAAATTGTTTCAAAAACCCTCTTGAAAGCTAAGAGGAGAATTTCTTCAGGGGGAGCTTTCATTTAGTCAAAGGAAAAGCATTTGAAACAAGGGGGAGGAATTTCAAATCTTGAGAATGCTTCTTGAAATCATATTCTTATACCTTTGGCTATTTGCAAAATAACTTTAAAAGGTTTTTTCGAAAAATATTTGCAAAAACAAGCAAGTGGTGCAAATGTGGTCCAAAATGTTAAATAGAAGAAAACAATCACGTTTATTCTTAGACATATGTACAAAGTCTTTCAATTGGTTTAATTCTAAGTAACCTATGCACATCAATCATAATTGCAAACTAGTTAGAGTTTTACATTTTATATTTGCTTTGGTTTGTGTTGGCATCAATCACAAAAAGGGGGAGATTGAAAGGGAAATGGGCTTAATCATTTCCCATAATCAATTTTGGTGGTTGATGTCCATCACAAACCACGTGGACTAACTAGTTTGCCTAGATGTTATTTATCTCAGGTGCATAAGGTCCAACACAAATCAAGAAAGAAATTAAGTTGGGGACTCAACAATATTTGGTGCAAGAATTTAGAGTGTGCTACCAAGTGGCGCATCGGACAGTGTCCGGTGCTCCAGGCCGAGCACCAAGCAAACATGCCACTCTCAAGTTTTGACAGGGCGCGCTCCGCTATAATTCACCGGACTATCCGGTGTGCACCGGACATGTCCGGTGAGCCAACGGAGCAACGGTAACCTAGCGCCAACGGTCGACTGCCAAAGTGAACAGTGCACGACAGAAGTTAGAGCAAAGAAGTCAGAGCACACCGGACATTGTGTGGCACTAGACTGTCCGATGAAACTACAGGACAAACAACTTCAACGGTCGACCTCTCCAAACCCCAATGTCCGTGCTGACGTGGCACGCACCGGACAGTGAACAGTACCTGTCCAGTGCTCCACCGGACTGTCCGGTGTGCCCATCGATAACAGACTCAACTAACGACTAGGAAGTGGTTGGAGGCTATAAATACCCCAAACCACCTCCTTCAATGGCGTCCAAGTATTCTAAACTCCACATTCATTGCAAGAGCAAAAGACTTCACTCCAAGACACATTCCAAAGATCAAATCCTCTCCAAGTCTCAAATTCAACTCAATCGCTTAGTGACTTGAGAGAGTGTTTTGTGTTATTTTGTTGCTCTTGTTTCTTGGATTGCTTTCTCCTTCTCTATTCTTACTCTCATAAGTGCTTTATAAAGCTAGCAAGAGACACCTAAGTGTGTGGTAATCCTTGCAGGGTCTTAGTGACCCAAGTGATTAAGGAGAAGCCTCGACCGGTCTGTGTGACCGATTAAGAGAGGGAAAGAGTTGAAATAGACCTGACCTTTGTGGCCTCCTCAACGGGAACTAGGTTCTTTGAACCGAACATCGGTAAAATAAATCACCGTGTTCACTTGCGTTGATTCTCACTTGATTTGTTTCCCCACTTTCCTCTATCTAAAGTTCCCTTGCTCATATTGATTTGAGCTTGCTCCCAAACGTTATCCGCATTGATTGAGCAACTCTAAGCAAGGAGAACAATCTTTTTTTACTCCAATTTAATTCTAACGCTAACCCTGACCTTAGTGCTTGTTTAAAGTTTATAAATTTCAGGTTTCGCCTATTCATCCCCCTCTAGGTGACTATCAATTTAACTATTTTGTACAGAACTCCGTTATTTATAAATGTTGTGACATTCGTTTCTATACCATGAGTTATCATATGTGTAAGACTGTGGCGGAACCGCTTGAATTATTCCAGCTTAAGTGCCCAAGTCGCACCCTTAAGGGCAGCAACACACTTAAACAGGAATAACTCGTCAGTCCCTCGGATCTAGTCCGATAAAGCCACTATTCAGGATCGAATACCACTAGCTCACATGAAGGTGAGGCACAGAGAAATACAATAAAACATAATACCACAAATTTAATAAGTATCATTAGTGATTACATTATCGGAGTTTCAGAAATGATAACCATAAATTTTAGTGCAGCGGAAATAACTAACGGAGAAAACCGAGTAACATGGCGAAGCCTGGCCACGCTACTCCTCCTGGTCCTCTCCTACGGAAGCAGTAACCCACTCGACCGTCTATCCCGGTGGCAGGGATGGAGGCCAAGTCACACCAGCAACCAATCATCCTAGGGAGTACCTGCAAAAATTGTGCCACAAGCAAGGCTGAGTATACTAATACTCAGCTAGACTTACCCGGTGTGAGGAGTCTACTCCTCTACCTCTAGACATGCAGCTGTTTGGCTGTGGGGTTTGGTTGCCAAAAGCACTAGCTGAGTTTATAAATCAAGTTTTAGCTTTGTCCAGTTTTAGTGTGACTCTCTTAAGACTAGATGTGTACTATCTACTCATTCATGGTAGCAAGCAAATTTAGCAATCAACATCTTTTGTCACATCATCACATTTCCACTTGTTACTCAATGTAGCAGCATGGATCAAGCAGTCTCATTAGCTGCGAGAAGCAGACGATTCGAATCGAGTTTTTATCCTTGCAAGGTAAACCTAAACACACGACGTGGCGAGGTACTCCGTCCCCATCGATTCCCCGTCAGCAGATCAGGGCTCACCGCCTTGGCGTACAATGCCTCACTGACCCCGACTGGCCGTCGTGCAGTAACCGGAATGGGAGACCTCGTCTCAGGTCGCGTGAGGGGTAAAGTCCACTGCCAGGTTCAATCAGGTACTAGGCTTACCGATTTACCATATTTCTCGGCATGTGCTTAGTACGTTCAAACGCTTGACTCACGGTACCACACCTTAATCCTTATTCAAAATTTTTATCTCGTAGACAACCAATCCCCATGGATTGTTGCCCACAAACCAACATCAATATGATAAGAAAGTGGATACAGCCAATTCCTGACCTCGCGCGAGTGCTAGAAAAATCACTCGACTTCTACCGAGATCCTAATTAAATAAGCAGCTACTCGACCTAGCATACTAGTATCCATCTCAAAAAGGAATCCTGAGTTCATGCAACTAGGGTTTCATTCAACTCCTACACTTAAGTGCACAGTACAAGCCTACAAACATTAAGTGTAGTAAAATAGCATATATAAACGGTTATGCATAAAACCGGGGCTTGCCTTTAATTTAACACTTAGATAGTGTTTGCTGGGGTGGCACTCGCTTGGCGAGCATCCACTGGTCATGTCCATCATTCTTCAGATCGTCCACCAACTACATCTTGTGGTCGGCACCACATCAATGGCTCGATCATCATCTCTCGGTCCTAAATGAGGTGCAAGATGCATATGTATGAATATAATGAAAGTAGCACAAAAATAGCACAAGATATACAAAGACACAGTGGCGAACTAAACATTAAAGTGGAAGACACCGCAGACAACCACATGTTAGCTTTACTTATCTACACGTCCTCGGGCATACGTAGCTACTACCACTGGAAAGATGACGACGCTTACTTTACTTAACCAATTCAAACATGACCACACAAGCATGAGCACAAGTGTTTACAACGTTGACGTTAATCATCCATTAGTCACCTAACATTAAATTAGTTAAGTACACAAGTTCGCTACGACTTATATATAGATAGACATAGTTGAAAAGGAACTAGATACTTAATTGGACTTCAAAATTATTCACTAGGCAAACACTTATTAGACCCGCACTAATTAGGTTCACTAACTTAGCGAGATGTATACTTGTTAATTATATAATTAGGCCCAATTGTATTAGTTATATTATTAGTACTGCAGGTTCGACCAATCATCAAACGAGGAAAACAGTCGACTCGAGTCAAACACAACAGAGTAGAGCATCCACCAAACATAACAAATTCAGGACAGCAGAACAGCAGGTGTTTGTTTCAGTCATAACTCTTCAAATATCAATCCAAACATAGCAAACTAGGACTTTCTAGAAAGCTTAAAAAGTGAACTACAACCTTGGTATTTTCACCTCAACCTGATTCATCACTTAGCAAAGTCAAAAAGTGCAATCACAGAAGCTCTGTCCAAATTTGGACAGATTCAGGCTTGCAACTTCACAAATTCACAACTAAAGATTAAGACATCCAAACAAAGTGATTTTAGACTTTCTAGAAAGATAATTAAATGTTCTACAATTTATGTATAAACATCACTGACTAGTTTAACATGTATTAAGGGTAAAATACACTATGAAGACTGTGCTGTCCAAAACTGGACAGATTCAGTCTTCACACTTTAAACATCCATAACTTAATCTTCAGACCACTAAAAATAGTGATCCAAGACTTTTTGAAAATCTTGGCAAAAGCACTACATAACTTTTATAACCACCAAGAATTGATTCTATGTTGAACTGAATCAAACAATTCAGTTTTCGAAATTTGTTCTGTCAGTGGACAGAACACAGCAACCATGTTGTAAAATTCATAACTCTTAAACCATCAGGCCTTTAGTTATGAAATTTTAACACAAGCAAGATAAGAAAAGCATCTACAACTTTCTTATAATCTACAAGGACTGAATCAAACATTAACTTAAGCAAACAGTACAGTCTCTGAAATCTGTACAGAAATTGGACAGATTCAGCTACTGAATTTGTAAAAAGCATAACTCCTAAACTGTCAGAGTTATGGCTGTCAAATTTTAACACAAGTAAGATAATAGAGTTATCTACAACTTTCTTGTGACCACCAATAACTTATTTCAAAATTAACTCAAGCAACCATTGCAATTTCTGAAATCTGTTCAGAAATTCGACAGATTCAGGTGCTGGGCTTGTGAAATGCAAAACTCTTAAACGATCAAGTTTATGGCTGTCAAATTTTAGTACAAGCAAGATAATCATGTTATCTACAACTCTTCTATATGACCTTTCTACAGAAAACATGATTTGGTTTATCAAACAAACAGCACAACGAAAACAATGCGTGCAGTCCAAAACAGCAATCAATAAATTTTCAGCTCCTATATAATTCAAGAATTGTCGCGTTCTAGATACTTGAATTACTCTAACACTTTGACAATTGTTAGAATTAAAATAACCAAGTGGGAACTAACAAGTAGACTTACTAATTTTTATCCGTGCCATTTAGTGCACTAAAATTACCACATAAATTCAACAAACACATTCACCACATAAATAGCATGATCACACATGACCTCGACTTAACCGCAAAGGAAGCGATGACTACTTCGGCATGTCACCACCTCTCTACAGTTCAATCAATATTAACTACATCGATCGAACCTCATATTGCGCAACTTTTATAATTTACTATCTCAAATATAACCATACCAAGGCATGAACTTGAGACTCTTTGTTCAAGTTAACGCCATCACTACTACAACGCACTTCGGCAGACATGTTTGATAACACATCTTTCTAAATTAATCTATCTCATCTTCCAAACACTAAATATATGTCAAGTAATTTATGTTTTTCACCTAATTTAACCTACACCAACGATGAATACGTAAATATAATTATCCTAGACTGACTCACTAGCCGAGTGCAGAAGACACCAAGCATGCTTTAGGATTTACCAAATTTTTGCCGCACTAACACATTAATCTACGATGAAGCATGTTAGCAATTCATTAACACATTCGCGACCAATCCCTACGACACACCAAGGAACTATCGCAGCCACATATCTATCCAATCCAACAACAAAATAACCTCGGCTCACCCACGCACCTACAGGTCCCCAAAATACGCACAAGGCATCAACCGCGCAAGTGCCTCCAACCGGATTGCTCATACTCCTCATTCGCATCGACTATCACAATCACCGATCCCATGCATAAAACCAATACCCTCTTCACATAAACATCTACCGATGCATTCCCTAAAACATGATCCGCATTTATTTATTTAAACTTAGTCTTCACATCAGACAAGACATCATATATTTTCCTATCAAAATATAAAAACACCGGAGTTCTTTTCTACTTCATTTTCCTCTCTACACGCTTCCATTCATACCAATGTATTTTCGCACACATAATCACACATGCACATCATCGACCAAAACCTAATTAGACTAACTACAAATCGCACACATCAAATATCCTCTTGTTCTCTAATCGCAAACACGATCCTACCAATGCGCATAATCGAATGCTTTACACACATCCACACATATACATGCACTGCCTGACATCAACCAAATCATACATAATGTAAACTATAAATCAATCAACCTGAACGGGATCGGATTTGAGTTGTGCAAGCACGTGGTGCACCCGACCGGTCTTGTATCGAACACGCGTGCGCGACGAATGGCATTGACGGCTAGCTGCGATTAGACACACAAACAACCGTTCAACAGTTTTACCGAGCACAAAAAAATATAATAGCAGCAATGACAGCGAGGGTTTTCTCACCACGGGTTTCGACGACGGCGCGCAAGCGCTGCGCAAATCGGGTCAATGCAAGCGATACGGACGGGATCTCATGGCTGCTGCTCGCTGCGCCATTTCGTCGAGCACGACAAGGGCGCGACGCGGAGGGAACCCATGTGGCTGCGTGAACTGGCGTCGCGGCTGCTGCGCGAGGTCGACGGCGTGCTGTTCACTGCGCTTATAAAACAGCGAGCCCGCAGAGCGCGGAGACGCCGGGGCTGCTGCAGGAAATCGACAACGCGTGGCTTGCTGCGCATTTCGTCGAGCACATAGCAAGCACCAATGGGGCACTGCGCAGCAGCACGCAAGCAGGGAGGAAGCCGAGTCGCGAGCCATGGCGGGGATGCTCCAGGGCGTCTGCTGCAGCGCGCCATGGGAGAGGTTTGCGCCAGCGAGGAGAGGAGGGTCGAGCTGCTGCTGCTGTGGAGGAGAGGGAGTCCTTGCTGCTGGAATTTCTGGGCACCATGGGAGGAAGAGGTGGACGAGCTGCTGCTCGCTGTGGAGCAGGGGAGGGGCGCTGCTGCTGGGCGGCCATGGAGGGATGCCAGCCATGGCTGCACGCTAAGGAGAGAAGGTGCTGGCGACCCTTGACGCGAGCAGGAGGGGCGCGTCCATGGAGAAGCCCCTGCTGCCGAACGCCGCGGAGAAGGGGGAACGCCATGAGCGACTGCGAGCCTAGACCAGAGAAAACCCACGCCATGGCTGGAGCAGAGGGCAAGGGGCGTTGGCCTTGGTGCTCCTTGCACGCAGAGGAACAGCGGGGGAAAATGAATCTCGGCCATGGCTGCTGGAGGTGCTCGGCTAGGGAGGGAGCATGGAGAGGGAGCCGGCTTCCATGGGGAAGAAGGGGAGGACGCCATGGCTGGCCTTGCTCCCTGCGCTCTGCCTGCTGCGCGTGGGGGAAGAAGCCAGGGAGAGAAGAAATGACGACTAGGGAAAAATAGAGGGGTGGGAATGGAAAATTTCCAAGTGAACACCCCTATTTATAGAAGCAGCCCTAGAGTTAGGGTTTCCTTAGCGGGCTGGGCTGGGCTGGGCTGGAATGGGCTTGGCCCCAAATACTCAAACGGGCTGCGCTAATTTATTTTCTGGAATAAAAATGCTTCCGCAGAAATTTGTTTTTACGGAGAACCGAGCGAAAATAGATTTCGGAAGATCGGGCGAATAACTCGACCGAGAGTTTGATTTGATTTCGCTCGAAAATAATTCCCCGCGCATGATTCGAAAATAATCGTCTTAAGATTTGATCGGCTTTCAGATTTATGATTGAAAGAGACAAATCGCGACATTTAAAATCATCGCCGATGCTGATTTTTAAATCAGGATCGAACATAGAGGTATGAGTCGAGTCGGATAAGAATTAATTAGATGGCAACGTACTGAGTATCCCGTTGGAGAAAATAGACCCGGATAAAATAGTCGAACATAGATCGAAGTTCAGGAATTAGATTCGGGCTCAGATCAGATAACAGTCATCGAGAGTTTGATTTAAAGAGCTTCATACGAGATTTATAATTCGAGAATGATCTTCGAGTCTGCATGAGTTCCGAGAATTAAAAGTTTTAACACGCTCCAAAATTGGCCTTCTGTGAGATTGAATAATTCCAAATTCGACGAAATGTGAATGAATAATCTGGATAATCAGAGACATACGCGAGCAAGAAAGAGAAATTTTTACTGAGCATCCGAGATTAGGATTAATCTCCCGTCATAACACGAAACTGACACCTGGGGTGTCACAGCCTTCCCCCCTTAAAAGAATCTCGTCCCGAGATTCAGATGAGGATCTTTAAGGGTGGAGAAGCATGTAACTCCCAAGCTGGAGATAGATGCAAATTCATGAGAGGGCACCTGACAATGTTGGGGACTTGTTCTCAACTGCTATGAATTAAGAACAAGGCAACACAGAAAGAAGTTAATGGTAAATATTCTTCGTCCTTCGAAGCGTTATTTCCCTTAGGATATAACGATCTTCAGACGAAGGTCATGAAGGACATACCTTCATCATTATAGTTTATACTGATAAAAGGAGAAGCATATGAAACATGAGATAATAACGTGAATAATCATATAACATTATTACATGTTCTTATCATATAATCATGAAAGAATAAGAACAATATTGAATTACATTTGTACCTTCGGCTTGGTAGAAGGCAAAAATACAAGCGTGACGCACGAGCGTGTACAAGTCAGCGTGAACAGTACGAGGGTACTGTTCATCTATTTATGGACACAGGACACAGCCTGTGAAGAATTACAATTATGCCCCTCATAAAAGTTCACAACATTGACTCAGACCTTTATGGACTAAAAGGTCATTCTATCTTTAAGTCGGTTTGTAATTCCGAAGCTTCATGAAAAGGAACCTTCGGTCATCTCCTGCGTACAGCTTCAGCCGAAGCTGCTTCTTCCTACAGGACCTTCGGTGCGACGAAGCATGGCCCCAACAGTAGCCCCTTTCGCGGCGCTAGATCGTTTTTCGTAACGAGCTTGATCCGTGAAAAAAGTCTCTTAAGCTTCGGGAAGCCGAAGGTCCAAAAAACACCTTCCCTGAGCTCGTTGTCGAGAAACGATTCAGTTTCCGAGTGCGTGGCAATCCCACCTTGCAAAGTTACTGTTTGGTCTCTGCGGTCCACCGCGCAGCGAGTGCAAGCGACTGTCCGCCTGGTGTAAAAGTCCTGGCGTTTCGCCTTCTTACCTGCAGCACTATATAAACAGACGAGTAGGTGTGGAGTTACCACAACATTCATTGCTATTTGCACTGTTTTGCTACCAAAATTTTTAACCATAGCCGAAGCTTGACTCTCTGAATCAAACGAAGCTCCAGCTTGAAGCCTACTTCGTAAGAAGAAAAAACTTCGGAAGAAAAGGTTTTTAATTCCCGCAAATTCAGAATTAAATGGCCAGAGTGCGCTCTATCGCTAGGGTTGAGCGTGAAGGAGGCGAAGCTGAAGGCTCGGAGACTATTCCCATCTCCGAAGCAATGCAACGATCCGGACTAGTAACTTCGGAAGGAATCCCTACTGTTGAAGCAGAACAAGCAACTGCCGAAGCAGAAGAAGAGAATGTTGAAGGAACTGATCCCGAAGATGATTATCGTATTGCCATGCCAAGTAAGCCCAGCCACTTGGACTTCGGAAAGTCTACTGTTTCGAAGGCTGATCTCTCCAAAATGGTAAAGTCGGGCTTTTTTAATGAGAATCAGAAGAAACTATTATGCTTCGGGGGAGAAGAGACTACCCCAAAACCGGAGAAGGATGAAATTGTCATTTTCAAGAGCTTTCTAAAGGCTGGATTAAGATTCCCCCTACATGAGATTATTGCAGAGGTACTGAAGAGGTTTGGTATCTACTTTCATCAGTTAACTCCTAACGCTATCGTTAGGCTTAGCGTTTATATTTGGGCCCTCCGAAGCCAAGCGGTGGAGCCGTTTGCAGACAGTTTTTGTCGAGTTCACGAACTGCATTATCAGACGAAGGCTAGAAAAGATGGATTGCATGACAATTTTGGTTGCTATAATTTTGCTTATCGGAAAACCACAAAGTTTCCTGTAATCAGCTACCGAAGCAAATGGCCGGCAGGCTGGAAATCAGAATGGTTCTATGTCAAGGTTGATGACGACAAGGAGAAGCTTGTGCAAAGTCCACTCGAACTGATCTTCGGAGAAACCCGACCTCGCTGCAACATGACACCAGAAGGTCCAACACAATAGGCAATGGATGAATTCAGAATTATTGCAGAGCATATCAGTACAAGAGACCTGGTTCAGGAGTTCTTGGCCTTCAGGGTTTTTCCTACTTTAAAAGAATGGGAAATGCCGAAGCTAGAGGGGGAGAAGAAAGAAGGTGAACTTGTGCGTTTACCTTACTATTTCAAGTTTAAGAAATACTTTAAAACACCTTGTCAAGAGTGGCTGGATACAATTGAAGTAATGTGCAATGAAATACTTGGCAATTACTCCAAAAAAGAAGATCAATTGATGACTGCGGCCTTCGGCACCCGTCCGAAGCGAAGACTGAATCGAGTGCTGGACACCCTGGGTTTTGAATACCCTGACTATGAAAATCTGAACAAAGGTGCCGGGGGCCAGAAAAGGAAAAGGACAACTGAAGCCTTAAATGAAGATGAGAAAGAACCATCAAGGAAGAAAATTCCGAAGAAGAGGAAAGCGTCTTCTCCGAAGCAAAAAATATCTGACGAAGAAGAAACCCCCGCATCACCCTCCGCCACTGACGTGGAGGAAATTTTGAAGGTAATGACTGAATCCCTGCCTACGAAGCTAAGTCCATTGGGGCCTCAACTGACAAAGTTTTTTCAGAAGGAAAAGGAGCCCGAAAAAACGAAGAAGACGACTAAAGCAAAGAGACAAAGAATTATCACTGTGACAGAGGTTATTGACAAGACACCACCAAGAGCTTCGGCTCAGAAGACACCAGCGGCTGAGGAAAGAACAGATATTGAAATCACACCTTCGGAGGTCGCAGCTGCCGAAGCTGCCTCAACTGAAGATGTGAACCTGGAAAGCACAATCGAACACATCAACAAAATACTGCTAGACATGGCCACAGAAGAAGCTACCGCTGCCGCCGAAGAGGCCGCGGCCGCAGCGTCGGGGAAAGGAAAGGAAATTGCTGACGAAGCTTCAGAGAACGAAGCCTTCATGTTTCAAAATTTAGTTGGAGAAAAATTGTCAAAACCCGAAATAGAAGAGCTTAAAGAGTATGCCAAATCTTGCGGGTACAAACCAGGAGCACTCCTCTTCGGAGGTATTGATGATGAAAAATTAGATTGTATCCGAAACCAAACTGGAGCCAAAGTTATCAGTACTCTGTCAAAGAGTATCGGTTTCCGAAGCTGGAAATGGACATTAGCCGCTACCGACGACAACATATCGTTGGTAGTTTATTTTATTCCAATTTCAAGGTGAACTACTATTCCCTTGACTTTTATTGTTTTTAATAATGAAAACATGTCTAACGAAGGTTGTTTTCATGCAGAGTATGCTGTTGAGCAAGGCCTTGAGAATGCAGCAAGATTTTGAAGACAAGAAACACGAAGTTATAATTGAAAATTTAGAAAACAAAATAAAGGAGCAATCAGCTGATATTGAGAAGAAAAACTTTGAGCTCCAGGCGACTGAAGGTTTATTGGCGGAAGCCGAAGCAAAAATAACAGAACTGAACACGAAGCTTCTCTGCCAATCTAAGCAGTTTGAACAAGAAAAGCAAGAACTTAAGGCAAAACTTGAAGCCGAAGCTCAACAAAATTCAGATTTGAAAAAACTATTGGCGGACCTTCAAGAAAAATGTTTGGAATTTAGCAGCAAATGCATTCAACGACTAAGAAAAATTTTTCACTCAGTTGGAGCCAGCAGTGATAAATTCACCCCCTCAGCTGAAGATTTACCGAAGACCTTCGAACATATTGAGGGTGAAATTGACGAGCTCGACGAAGTTATAGCTGGGCACGGTGACTTCTGTGCCTGGGTAGCTTCTCGGGGCACTGCTGCAGCTTTCCTAAAAGCTGGCTGCGACCATGGAAAGATTGTCAATAGGCCTAATTTCACTTTATCACCATCAATCCTAGATGACATCCCTGATCTCGCCCGAAGTATTTCCAATAGATTTATAAAAATGATATGGACAAAAGGCGGGCGAGAAAAGGCTGGAGATGAAGCTCGGAGTCATCTTGAACCAGTAAGAAATCATACCTTGTGCTTACCTCTTCCTTCAAGCTCGATTTTGACTTACAACAACTTAATTCATGTAGGATGACGAAGCCGAAGTCGATGATTAAAAGAGTGACGCCGAAGCTAAAATCCCTCGAAGATTAAGTAGGAGTAGACTGTAGACAGACTCAGGAAACTTTTGAGATAACTTGCGTAAATGTAACTAAACTTGTCTTTAATGAGTTCTGTTCATACCTTGTATTATGCTCTTACCCTTCTATTAATGTATGTGAAGTGCTTTGGTGCGGACGAAATTATCTTTTTTGAGCCGAAGGCGAAAAAAACACCTTCCCTTCTTTTCGTACACAGCAAAGCATAGAAAACAACATTTCCCTTTCTGCCGAAGCTCTCCTTTTTGTACGCGAAGAAGCTCTTCTCTTATGCCGAAGCAACCACTTATGCCATGATGATGATTATCCTATATATGCCTGAATGAATGTTTATGAATGCAAATGCTATGATGTAATGTGATGTGCGAATGAATGTCCAAACACATATCCGAAGCCATACCCTTAGCCATTATTTCCTTAGAAACAATCACACATCAGCTCTGCATTCCCTTAGGAACGACTTTGGAGCTTCTTCGCCTTTTACTTTCGGCGGAATCAGCGTTGACTTTTCGCTGTAAGCTCTGCATTCCCTTAGGAACGACTTTCGAGCTTCTTCGCCTTTTACTTTCGGCGGAATCAGCGTTGACTTTTCACTGTAAGCTCTGCATTCCCTTAGGAACGACTTTGGAGCTTCTTCGCCTTTTACTTTCCGGCACTCAATGGTGCGTTCTCAGCTTTTACATTTACATTCCTTGGGGGATTTTGCTCTTATAGAACTAAAAAAAAAGGAAATTACATATAATGGCCCCATTAAAAACCTTTCTCCCCCTTTAGAAAGGAAAAGGGTACCATGAAAAAAGAAAGGACATAAAAAGTTACATCAAGTTACACATAATATCGCCGAAGCTCATCCGCATTCCAAGATCTAGGAATGTCGTTGCCGTCCATATCCTTCAATCTGTATGAACCGGGTCTTGACGAAGATGCTACTAAGAAAGGTCCCTCCCATTTCAACTGCAACTTGCCCACTGTATCTGGGTTAGCGACTCTCCGAAGCACCAAATGTCTTGGCTCAATATTCTTCAGCCGAACCTTTCTATCACGCCACTTGATTGTTTCGGCTTGATATTTATTGATATTGTCCACAGCTTGAAGCCTGATCCCTTCTAAAGCATCTTTTTCCACAGAACAAGCATCTTCAGAACCTGATTCTGCCGAAGCTACTACTCTTATTGATCCAGTTTTAGCTTCTTCCGGAGTTATTGCTTCGTCACCGAATAATAACTTGAATGGAGTAAAGCCTGTGGACCTTGATGTTGTTGTATTGTGGCTCCACACCACTTTGGTTAACTGATCTGGCCACTTTCCCTTGGGTTGATTGAAGATTAACTTCATTATTCCTGTCATTATAATGCCATTGGCTCTTTCAACGAGCCCATTTGACTCCGGATGCCTGATTGATGCAAAATGGATCTTCGTACCAATTTGATCACAGAAATCTCTGAAAGCTTCGGAATTGAATTGTGTTCCATTATCTACAGTGATGGCCTTTGGTACCCCGAAACGACAAACAATATTCTGCCAGAAAAACTTTTGGACAGTGGCCGAAGTTATTGTGGCTAAAGGCTTTGCCTCAATCCATTTAGAAAAATATTCCACAGCCACTACAACATATCTTAAGTTCCCTTGGGCCGGTGGTAATGGACCTAACAAGTCAAGGCCCCACCTTTGCAATGGCCAGATGGGTTGTATGAGCTGTGTTAAGGACGAAGGTTGTTTTTGATCTCCTGCACATTTCTGACAGCCTTCGCACTTTTGAACTAATTCCGCTGCATCCGAGGCTGCCTTCGGCCAATAAAACCCTTGGTGGAAAACTTTTCCAAGTAACGGCCTAGATCCAATGTGAGATCCACACAGGCCTGCATGTATTTCTTTCATCAACTCTATACCTTCGGTTCTAGATAAACACTTGAGTAGCGGAGCGCAAACTCCATGCTTGTACAACTCCCCTTCTATCATGACATATGGACGAGCTCTTGCCTCTATCCTCCTGTTATAAGCTTCGTCATCTGAAAGGAATTTACCCTGAAGGTAAGAGATGATCTCAGTTCTCCAATCTTCGCTATAAACAGGAGATATATTGAGGACTGCTCTTTCAAGGAGTTCCACTGAAGGTGCCTTTATTGTTTCGAAGAACACATCCGAAGGTAAAGGCAGCCCCTGTGCTGCTGACTTAGCTAGCAAATCAGCATGCTCATTTTGTCCTCGAGGGATATTTTTGACAGAAAATCCTTCGAAGGAAGCTTCGATTCTTCGGACCGTGTCTAGATATTTTTCAAGCTTCGGATCTTTAGCCTTGCAACTCTTGTCGATATGACCGGAAACAACCTGGGAATCAGTTTTAAGGATGGCCCTTCTGATTCCCATTGCTTTTAATTTCCGAAGGCCCAAAAGCAGGGCTTCGTACTCAGTAATATTGTTTGTACAGCTAAAATCGAGTCTTGCCGCATAACAAGTTTTAACTTTGGATGGTGAGACCAACACAGCGGCTGCTCCTGCTCCGAAGGTTCCCCAAGACCCATCGCAAAACACTGTCCACACTTCGGCATCTTTATTTGTTTCTTCATCCTGAGCCCCTGGCGTCCAATCAGCAATGAAATCTGCCAACGCTTGAGACTGGATCGAGGATCTATGCACATAATCAATGCAAAATTCATTGAGCTCTGCAGCCCATTTTCCAATCCGTCCAGTAGCTTCTCTATTTCTCATAATATCCTTCAACGGTTGCGAAGAAGGAACAATAATATTGTATGCTTGAAAATAATGCCGAAGCTTCCTGGATGCCATCAAAACAGCATATAATACCTTCTCCAATTCTGTATAGTTTTTCTTTGATACACTAAGTACTTCAGATACAAAATACACTGGAACCTGCTTCTTGACTTGGCCATCAAGCTTCTCCTGGACAAGTGCTGCACTTACCGCTGAGTGCGAAGCTGCCACGTATAACAACAAAGGAGCCCCTGGCGCTGGTGGAGTTAATGTTGTTAAATCTATCAAATATTGCTTCAGCTCTTCAAAGGCTTTTTGTTGGCTTGGTCCCCATTGAAAGACTTCGGCCGATTTCAGCACTTCGAAGAATGGTAAATTTCTTTCTGCTGATCTGGATATGAATCTATTGAGAGATGCCAGCCTCCCTGTCAATCTTTGGGCCCCCTTTCTTGTAGTTGGTGGCTCCATTCGAAGTATAGCTTCAATTTTACTTGGATTAGCTTCAATTCCCTTTGTTGAAACCAAGCATCCAAGAAATTTCCCCTTCTTTACTCCGAAGACACATTTTTCTGGATTCAACTTTAAGCCAGCTTGTCTGAAACTAGCGAAGGTCTCCTGCAAATCAGCAATATGATCTTCCTGTTTCGTGCTTTTTACAATGATGTCATCAACATAAGTTAGCACATTTCTACCTATCTGAGACTGGAGGACCTTCACAGTCATTCTGCTGAAACTTCCTCCAGCGTTTTTGAGCCCCTCAGGCATCCGAAGATAGCAATATGTGCCACTTGGGGTTATGAAGCTAGTCTTCGGCTCATCTTCCTTCTTCATCCAGATTTGGTGATAGCCTGAGTAACAGTCTAGCAGACTCATGAGCTCTGAAGAAGCTGCTGCATCAACTAAAGAGTCTATCCTTGGCAATGGGAACTCATCCTTCGGACAAGCCTTGTTGATATCTGTAAAATCGATACACATTCGCCACTTGCCATTGGCCTTTTTTACCATAACAGTGTTAGCTAACCATTCTGGGTACTTTACTTCTCTGATGACTCCTGCACTGAGAAGTCTTTTGACTTCATTACGAGCACCTTCGGCCTTATCATCAGACATTTTCCGAAGCCTCTGCTTTCTGGGTCTGAAGGATGGGTCAACATTGAGCGAGTGTTCAATAACATCCCTATTTACTCCGCAGAGGTCATTGGCTGACCATGCGAAAACATATTTGTTGTTGAACAAAAACCTTATCAAGGTTTTCTCCTGTTCTTCGGATAACTGAGAGCCCAACAGCACCTTCTGCTCTGCTATGTCCTCACATAAGAGCATGGGCTTCGGCTGATCTGCTGAAGCTGCTTTCTCCCTTCTGAATTTGTACTGTTCACAAGCTTCAGCTCCATCTATGTTATGGATTGCTTTTGAGTTAGTCCAGTTTCCTTCGGCCCTTCTGGCAGCTTCCTGACTTCCATGAATAGCGATGGGTCCTTGATCCGAAGGTATCTTCATGCAAAGATAGGCAGGATGAAGAATTGCTTCGAAAGCATTGAGGGTACCACGACCAATAATTGCATTGTAAGGGTATTCCATGTCAACAATGTCAAACACAACTTGCTCAGTTCTAGTGTTGTTGATGAACCCGAAGGTCACTGACATGGTGATCTTGCCCAGTGCTACAATCTGTCTTCCTCCGAAGCCACAGAGAGGGTGCGTAGCATCATGAATCTTATCTTCTAGCTCTTGCATTTGCCTGAAGGCCTTAGCAAATATGATATCAGCTGCACTGCCTGTATCAACCAAGACATTGTGGACCAGAAATCCTTTGATAACACAAGAGATAACCATGGCATCGTTGTGTGGGTAATCCTTGAGTTGAAGGTCCTCTTGGGAGAAGGTAATAGGAATGTGAGACCATCTCGACTTGATGAAGGGTCCTTGCACCCCAACATGTTGTACCCTTCTCTGTGCTTCCTTCTTCTGCTTCTTGTTGGCTGGCTCTGAACATGAACCGTCTGTTATCGGGAGTAGCAGCTTCAGAGCCGAAGCAGCTCCAGCTTGATCGTTGAACGATGCCATTAGCTCAAAAAAGTGGAAGTGAGTTCACCGGAGGTGGGCGCCAATGTTGGGGACTTGTTCTCAACTGCTATGAATTAAGAACAAGGCAACACAGAAAGAAGTTAATGGTAAATATTCTTCGTCCTTCGAAGTGTTATTTCCCTTAGGATATAACGATCTTCAGACGAAGGTCATGAAGGACATACCTTCATCATTATAGTTTATACTAATAAAAGGAGAAGCATATGAAACATGAGATAATAACGTGAATAATCATATAACATTATTACATGTTCTTATCATATAATCATGAAAGAATAAGAATAATATTGAATTACATTTGTACCTTCGGCTTGGTAGAAGGCAAAAATACAAGCGTGACGCACGAGCGTGTACAAGTCAGCGTGAACAGTACGGGGGTACTGTTCATCTATTTATGGACACAGGACACAGCCTGTGAAGAATTACAATTATGCCCCTCATAAAAGTTCACAACATTGACTCAGACCTTTATGGACTAAAAGGTCATTCTATCTTTAAGTCGGTTTGTAATTCCGAAGCTTCATGAAAAGGAACCTTCGGTCATCTCCTGCGTACAGCTTCAGCCGAAGCTGCTTCTTCCTACAGGACCTTCGGTGCGACGAAGCATGGCCCCAACAGACAAGATACTGAAGACAGATTTGGTTAGAATATCGCGACATATCGAGACAAAATGCAGCGATCATTCTGAGAGAGTGTCCACAAAAGATAGCACATCGGTATTGTCTCGTAATGAATCACGACTATTAACCACGATACCAGCGCGTGCCGAGTAGCTCAACCATGTGTGCACCATAGTAGGCTCTCGGTCTCGTCACCGCACCATCAGTCGTTAGTCATGACGTCATTACCAAACACAACCAATAAGAAATTCACATAGCACAGATAGATGGAGCCCATGAGAGTATGGCTCAGAAACAAGAATGTGACCAGAGTTGAAGCAAAGATTATTGGCAAAAGAGCATCACATGAGAATTTTCTTCAACTCAGAGAACCATTTTATGATCATCACGGGGATTATCAGCCAAAGATTGATACGATTTTTAATATGAGGAGGAACCAACCATGAGATCGAGATCGATAAGCTTTTAGAGACATGATAGATCCAAACATAACAGCAACATCCATTAATCCACATGGATATGCCGTTTAGAGATAAGTTGATAAAACAAGCGTCATGATCCTCGGAGAAGGGGTTATGAGAATGACCAGAATTAAGAGATTTAGGCAAGATCAACATCCGATACTTGAGAACGGGTTATAGCAGATAACCAGATAATAGGGCAGAATCATTAAAGGATTCGAAGATTGGGATGATAAAGCCAACATGATTCAAAAGGAAAAGGATTACCGAATCCAGGTGAAAGGAGAGGTAGTCACCTGAGATCGGTTAGGATGAGCACCAGAAAGGCTATGAGATTCGGGACAGGATCTATGGAAAGAAACATGGCCTTGATAGGGTATGGGCAACTAGACACCAACAACAATTTTTTTGACACAACAAGTGCCCAAGGAGACTTGGGTTGGTCTAGCGGTCAAGCTATGGGGTTCTATAAGCTGTGCAGGTGTAAAATTCAAGGGTGAAACACACAAGGGCTAGAAAACGCCAACACAAGCATAATTTTTTTTAAAAGGGTTCACTTGCTATCTCAAGGTCATTTGGATGGGGGTCTTTTTATGAACAGAACAAGCAACAATTTTTTTGCAAAAAGGGTTGAACAACTACAATACCACCTAGCTAGCAAGACAAGACAAACACATAGCACGAACTAACAAGACTTACCAATCTGACACGAGGTAAGGCATTTCTAACATAGCAGTATATCACATTATTCACAAGTTTTTATTATTGGAATAAAGGTGAGAGAAGCAGGTTGGTGCACAAGAGACAATTATAATGCGACAATCATGATGCATGCTCATTCTAGTCGTCTTCTCAGACCTAACTACTTTTTCGGGTGCTTCTACAGCATCCTTATTAATAGTAGTAGTAGCCTTTATAGCCTAAATAACTAACCACCTAGCTACCCATCTATTCCTTAAGGCTTCACGTCCTAAGTCTATCCTTATCGTCCTGATGATCTATCCAACATTGGTTTCTAGCAAGTTTTACTTTAGAAAAGGTTGGTAATCATGACTTATGGACTTCTCTGTACGGGTATTCGCTCCTGATACCAGCTGTGGCGGAACCGCCCGAATTATTCCAGCTTAAGTGCCCAAGTCGCACCCTTAAGGGCAGCAACACACTTAAACAGGAATAACTCGTCAGTCCCTCGGATCTAGTCCGATAAAGCCACTATTCAGGATCGAATACCACTAGCTCACACAAAGGTGAGGCACAGAGAAATACAATAAAACATAATACCACAAATTTAATAAGTATCATTAATGATTACATTATCGGAGTTTCAGAACTGATAACCATAAATTTTAGTGCAGCGGAAATAACTAACGGAGAAAACCGAGTAACATGGCGAAGCCTGGCCACGCTACTCCTCCTGGTCCTCTCCTACGGAAGCAGTAACCCACTCGACCGTCTATCCCGGTGGCAGGGATGGAGGCCAAGTCACACCAGCAACCAATCATCCTAAGGAGTACCTGCAAAAATTGTGCCACAAGCAAGGCTGAGTATACTAATACTCAGCTAGACTTACCCGGTGTGAGGAGTCTACTCCTCTACCTCTAGACATGCAGCTGTTTAGCTGTGGGGTTTGGTTGCCAAAAGCACTAGCTGAGTTTATAAATCAAGTTTTAGCTTTGTCCAGTTTTAGTGTGACTCTCTTAAGACTAGATGTGTACTATCTACTCATTCATGGTAGCAAGCAAATTTAGCAATCAACATCTTTTGTCACATCATCACATTTCCACTTGTTACTCAATGTAGCAGCATGGATCAAGCAGTCTCATTAGCTGCGAGAAGCAGACGATTCGAATCGAGTTTTTATCCTTGCAAGGTAAACCTAAACACACGACGTGGCGAGGTACTCCGTCCCCATCGATTCCCCGTCAGCAGATCAGGGCTCACCGCCTTGGCGTACAATGCCTCACTGACCCCGACTGGCCGTCGTGCAGTGACCGCACTTGTACCCACCATAACCGGAATGGGAGACCTCGTCTCAGGTCGCGTGAGGGGTAAAGTCCACTGCCAGGTTCAATCAGGTACTAGGCTTACTGATTTACCATATTTCTCGGCATGTGCTTAGTACGTTCAAACGCTTGACTCACGGTACCACACCTTAATCCTTATTCAAAATTTTTATCCCGTAGACAACCAATCCCCATGGATTGTTGCCCACAAACCAACATCAATATGATAAGAAAGTGGATACAGCCAATTCCTGACCTCGCGCGAGTGCTAGAAAAATCACTCGACTTCTACCGAGATCCTAATTAAATAAGCAGCTACTCGACCTAGCATACTAGTATCCATCTCAAAAAGGAATCCTGAGTTCATGCAACTAGGGTTTCATTCAACTCCTACACTTAAGTGCACAGTACAAGCCTACAAACATTAAGTGTAGTAAAATAGCATATATAAACGGTTATGCATAAAACCAGGGCTTGCCTTTAATTTAACACTTAGATAGTGTTTGCTGGGGTGGCACTCACTTGGCGAGCATCCACTGGTCATGTCCATCATTCTTCAGATCGTCCACCAACTACATCTTGTGGTCGGCACCACATCAATGGCTCGATCATCATCTCTCGGTCATAAATGAGGTGCAAGATGCATATGTATGAATATAATGAAAGTAGCACAAAAATAGCACAAGATATACAAAGACACAGTGGCGAACTAAACATTAAAGTGAAGACACCGCAGACAACCACATGTTAGCTTTACTTATCTACACGTCCTCGGGCATACGTAGCTACTACCACTGGAAAGATGACGACAGCTTACTTTACTTAACCAATACAAACATGACCACACAAGCATGAGCACAAGTGTTTACAACGTTGACGTTAATCATCCATTAGTCACCTAACATTAAATTAGTTAAGTACACAAGTTCGCTACGACTTATATATAGATAGACTTAGTTGAAAAGGAACTAGATACTTAATTGGGCTTTAAAATTATTCACTAGGCAAACACTTATTAGACCCGCACTAATTAGGTTCACTAACTTAGCGAGATGTATACTTGTTAATTATATAATTAGGCCCAATTGTATTAGTTATATTATTAGTACTGCAGGTTCAACCAATCATCAAACGAGGAAAACAGTCGACTCGAGTCAAACACAACAGAGTAGAGCATCCTACCAAACATAACAAATTCAGGACAGCAGAACAGCAGGTGTTTGTTTCAGTCATAACTCTTCAAATATTAATCCAAACATAGCAAACTAGGACTTTCTAGAAAGCTTAAAAAGTGAACTACAACCTTGGTATTTTCACCTCAACCTGATTCATCACTTAGCAAAGTCAAAAAGTGCAATCACAGAAGCTCTGTCCAAATTTGGACAGATTCAGGCTTGCAACTTCAAAAATTCACAACTAAAGATTAAGACATCCAAACAAAGTGATTTTAGACTTTCTGGAAAGATAATTAAATGTTCTACAATTTATGTATAAACATCACTGACTAGTTTAACATGTATTAAGGGTAAAATACACTATGAAGACTGTGCTGTCCAAAACTGGACAGATTCAGTCTTCACACTTTAAACATCCATAACTTAATCTTCAGACCACTAAAAATAGTGATCCAAGACTTTTTGGAAAGCTTGGCAAAAGCACTACATAACTTTTATAACCACCAAGAATTGATTCTATGTTGAACTGAATCAAACAATTCAGTTTTCGAAATTTGTTCTGTCAGTGGACAGAACACAGCAACCATGTTGTAAAATTCATAACTCTTAAACCATCAGGTCTTTAGTTATGAAATTTTAACACAAGCAAGATAAGAAAAGCATCTACAACTTTCTTATAATCGACAAGTACTGAATCAAATATTAACTTAAGCAAACAGTACAGTCTCTGAAATCTGTACAGAAATTGGACAGATTCAGCTACTGAATTTGTAAAAAGCATAACTCCTAAACTGTCAGAGTTATGGCTGTCAAATTTTAACACAAGTAAGATAATAGAGTTATCTACAACTTTCTTGTGACCACCAATAACTTATTTCAAAATTAACTCAAGCAACCATTGCAATTTCTGAAATCTGTTCAGAAATTCGACAGATTCAGGTGCTGGGCTTGTGAAATGCAAAACTCTTAAACGATCAAGTTTATGGCTGTCAAATTTTAGTACAAGCAAGATAATCATGTTATCTACAACTCTTCTATATGACCTTTCTACAGAAAACATGATTTGGTTTATCAAACAAACAGCACAACAAAAACAATGCGTGCAGTCCAAAACAGCAATCAATAAATTTTCAGCTCCTATATAATTCAAGAATTGTCGCGTTCTAGATACTTGAATTATTCTAACACTTTGACAATTGTTAGAATTAAAATAACCAAGTGGGAACTAACAAGTAGACTTACTAATTTTTATCCGTGCCATTTAGTGCACTAAAATTACCACATAAATTCAACAAACACATTCACCACATAAATAGCATGATCACACATGACCTCGACTTAACCGCAAAGGAAGCGATGACTACTTCGGCATGTCACCACCTCTCTACAGTTCAATCAATATTAACTACATCGATCGAACCTCATATTGCGCAACTTTTATAATTTACTATCTCAAATATAACCATACCAAGGCATGCACTTGAGACTCTTTGTTCAAGTTAACGCCATCACTACTACAACGCACTTCGGCAGACATGTTTGATAACACATCTTTCTAAATTAATCTATCTCATCTTCCAAACACTAAATATATGTCACGTAATTTACGTTTTTCACCTAATTTAACCTACACCAACGATGAATACGTAAATATAATTATCCTAGACTGACTCACTAGCCGAGTGCAGAAGACACCAAGCATGCTTTAGGATTTACCAAATTTTTGCCGCACTAACACATTAATCTACGATGAAGCATGTTAGCAATTCATTAACGCATTCGTGACCAATCCCTACGACACACCAAGGAACTATCGCAGCCACATATCTATCCAATCCAACAACAAAATAACCTCGGCTCACCCACGCACCTACAGGTCCCCAAAATACGCACAAGGCATCAACCGCGCAAGTGACTCCAACCGGATTGCTCATACTCCTCATTCGCATCGACTATCACAATCACCGATCCCATGCATAAAACCAATACCCTCTTCACATAAACATCTACCGATGCATTCCCTAAAACATGATCCGCATTTATTTATTTAAACTTAGTCTTCACATCAGACAAGACATCATATATTTTCCTATCAAAATATAAAAACACCGGAGTTCTTTTCTACTTCATTTTCCTCTCTACACGCTTCCATTCATACCAATGTATTTTCGCACACATAATCACACATGCACATCATCGACCAAAACCTAATTAGACTAACTACAAATCGCACACATCAAATATCCTCTTGTTCTCTAATCGCAAACGCGATCCTACCAATGCGCATAATCGAATGCTTTACACACATCCACACATATACATGCACTGCCTGACATCAACCAAATCATACATAATGTAAACTATAAATCAATCAACCTGAACGGGATCGGATTTGAGTTGTGCAAGCACGTAGTGCACCCGACCGGTCTTGTATCGAAAACGCGTGCGCGACGAATGGCATTGACGGCTAGCTGCGATTAGAGACACACACAACCGTTCAACAGTTTTACCGAAGCACAAAAAAAATATAATAGCAGCAATGGCAGCGAGGGTTTTCTCACCACGGGTTTCGACGACGGCGCGCAAGCGCTGCGCAAATCGGGTCAATGCAAGCGATACGGACGGGATCTCATGGCTGCTGCTCGCTGCGCCATTTCGTCGAGCACGACAAGGGCGCGACGCGGAGGGAACCCATGTGGCTGCATGAACTGGCGTCGCGGCTGCTGCGCGAGGTCGACGGCGTGCTGTTCACTGCGCTTATAAAACAGCGAGCCCGCAGAGCGCGGAGACGCCGGGGCTGCTGCAGGAAATCGACGACGCGTGGCTTGCTACGCATTTCGTCAAGCACATAGCAAGCACCAATGGGGCACTGCGCAGCAGCACGCAAGCAGGGAGGAAGCCGGGTCGCGAGCCATGGCGGGGATGCTCCAGGGCGTCTGCTGCAGCGCGCCATGGGAGAGGTTTGCGCCAGCGAGGAGAGGAGGGTCGAGCTGCTGCTGCTGTGGAGGAGAGGGAGTCCTTGCTAGCTGGAATTTCTGGGCACCATGGGAGGAAGAGGTGGACGAGCTGTTGCTCGCCGTGGAGCAGGGGAGGGGCGCTGCTTGCTGGGCGGCCATGGAGGGATGCCAGCCATGGCTGCGCGCTAAGGAGAGAAGGTGCTGGCGACCCTTGACGCGAGCAGGAGGGGCGCGTCCATGGAGAAGCCCCTGCTGCCGAACGCCGCGGAGAAGGGGGAACGCCATGAGCGACTGCGAGCCTAGACCAGAGAAAACCCACGCCATGGCTGGAGCAGAGGGCAAGGGCGTTGGCCTTGGTGCTCCTTGCACGCAGAGGAACAGCGGGGGAAAATGAATCTCGGCCATGGCTGCTGGAGGTGCTCGGCTAGGGAGGGAGCATGGAGAGGGAGCCGGCTTCCATGGGGAAGAAGGGGAGGACGCCATGGCTGGCCTTGCTCCCTGCTCTCTGCCTGCTGCGCGTGGGGGAAGAAGCCAGGGAGAGAAGAAATGACGGCTAGGGAAAAATAGAGGGGTGGGAATGGAAAATTTCCAAGTGAACACCCCTATTTATAGAAGCAGCCCTAGAGTTAGGGTTTCCTTAGCGGGCTGGGCTGGGCTGGGCTGGAATGGGCTTGGCCCAAAATACTCAAACGGGCTGTGCTAATTTATTTTCTGGAATAAAAATGCTTCCGTAGAAATTTGTTTTTACGGAGAACCGAGCGAAAATAGATTTCGGAAGATCGGGCGAATAACTCGACCGAGAGTTTGATTTGATTTCACTCGAAAATAATTCCTCGCGCATGATTCGAAAATAATCGTCTTAAGATTTGATCGGCTTTCGGATTTATGATTGAAAGAGACAAATCACGACATTTAAAATCATCGCCGATGCTGATTTTTAAATCAGGATCGAACATAGAGGTATGAGTCGAGTCGGATAAGAATTAATTAGAGGGCAACGTACTGAGTATCCCGTTGGAGAAAATAGACCCGGATAAAATAGTCGAACATAGATCGAAGTTCAGGAATTAGATTCGGGCCTCAGATCAGATAACAGTCGTCGAGAGTTTGATTTAAAGAGCTTCAGACGAGATTTATAATTCGAGAATGATCTTCGAGTCTGCATGAGTTCCGAGAATTAAAAGTTTTAACACGCTCCAAAATTGCCCTTCTGTGAGATTGAATAATTCCAAATTCGGCGAAATGTGAATGAATAATCTGGATAATCAGAGACATACGCGAGCAAGAAAGAGAAATTTTTACTGAGCATCCGAGATTAGGATTAATCTCCTGTCATAACACGAAACTGACACCTAGGGTGTCACAAAGACTTGGTCCCAGCACAGTTGGTGATTATCTCACGCCCGGGTCCTGGTGCCCCCAAAACCCGGATGTGACAGAAGTGGTATCAGAGCGATGTTGACTATAAGACGAAACCTAGATAGAACTGGACAACCCTTATCTACTTATTTTTGCTACTCTGATTCTTTCTAAACTTTCCTTACTCTTTTCTCATCCACTGCTGCTTGACTCTGATTACTCTTACCTTTTTGCTTCTAAAGACAAAAGTGGGGTTCACACTTTGAAATCCTGTACCTAAAGTGACTTTTAGGACTAAGAGACCTAATCTTAGGAACAAAAACAAAACTATTTTTATATATATCTATGTGTTTGAATATTTATTCTTATGATATTTGTCTGATTTGGATCTTTGACTCAGTGTGATGGGTTGTGGAGTAATGTCCACAATTGCATCTGCATATACATCTAGGCATAAAGGAGAATATTTATAAAATAACTAGATGTAACACCCACTTTGTAAGAAAGGTCTAGAAAGAGAAATTATACTACTCAATAGATATGTGTGTTATCTCTATTCATTATTTCATGTGGACATCTCACTTACACAAAAAAATAATAAATAACAAAGGACACCAAAAATAATACATGCATCATGCTGGGATTTTATTTTTGTGTGCATTTTTGTGACAATATTATAGTAATGTAAAAAGAAATATGTTAAATATTCAAATGGGAAATTAAATCCTAAAAGAAATTATAGAGTTTGGAAAAGAAGAAAGAAAATACTATGTGACTAAAAATGGTATAAAAATATATAATATAATATATTATTCCTACATTAAGATTTGAATTTGTATAATTGATTCAAAGTTGAACCTCATAACAAGAAACAAATTCAAATTTGAGATTCAAAAGAAAACAGAAAATAAAAACAAAAAGAAGAAAAAAGGGAAAACTGCACCTGGGCTGTATCTTACCGCTCGGCCCAGTGCGCCTCTCCCCTCGTCCGCTGACAGCGGGCCCGCGCCCCAGCTCCATACGCGTCTGTGCTCTACTGGAGATGGGAGACCGAATGGTGGGCCCCGTTCCACAGACACACGCGGGCAGCGTGCTCGTGACCCAGAACCGTTGTTCCTCTTCCCCCTTCTCAATCGGAGCTAGCTCAACGGAACTCCTGGGCGAGCGCAACGACCTCCCTACCAGACTGGCGCTAATGGTGGGCTGCAGGGCACTCGGACCATGGGTATAAAACCTCCTGCTGCGACCCTCTCGCCTTTCATTGAGACGACCTAGGGAGCCACGGATTTGCCAGCGAAGGAAGTTTGAGCCGCCACCGTCGACCGGCGAGGAGACTTCGATTCGGGCCACGGAACTCTCGGTCACGGTTCAATTTGCGTGGGTGGAGGTTTTGCGTGGTGCAGGAGCGTTTGTTGCAGTGAGGACTAGGCGAAATTCCGCGTGGATCTCATCCGCCGCCGTGTGATTCCGCCACTGCCTGGACATCGCCTCCGTCAGATTGATTCTAGGTATGGTTGGGGCCCTCACTAATTCGCCCAATTACCCTGTATGTGAAGAGCCTTCTCGTGTTAAACTCCCTCCATGGGGGAGCCAATAATCGCCGCTGGATTTGGGAACTCCCCACCGGGCCACCCTCTGCTGCGGTCGGGGATTACGGGGAATAGTGGTCGGTGAATGCACCTTCTGGTCGATCGCTCTGTCCTACGCATCGGGTAGCATTGGTCAACCGTGCGAATCGGGAACCATGGGCTGGTGCGTGCCTTCCGGCCATGGCGCCGCCGTGCCGTGTGCGCCGTCACCGTGGCTTTGGCTGGAGGTAAGAGAGAAAACCGTGGCCGTCGATCATAGCGCGGGCGGACGAGATCAGTGCCCATGTAGTGTTTCAGGCTGATGTGTCGTGTGTCGTTCAATTTTGATCGAACGGTCGAAGATTATTTAGATCCGGTGCGTCGATCTGAAACGGACGGCTCCGGTCGCGTATGGGTTCATAAAGATGGAGATCTAATCCTGGCGGTCTGATCATGATCGGATGGCCCGTAGTGCAGCGTACCCCTTCGTGGGTGCATTTTGTTAAAGAGTCCTCGGGAAATAAGAGAATCAACCCGCCGTCCATACAGATGTAGTTCTCGGTCTTAGGAATATTTACCCTCGAGCCCCCTGACTTTTCTGGAAAATGAGGCCCAGTCCAGAGATCATTTAAATTGAATAAATGAAATAGAAAATAGATTTTTAATAAGAAAATAATTGCTAGAACTTTATAAATTCATAGAAAATTCATACTAACTCCAAATTCATCCATTCCAGTTCCTAAAATTTTGTAATTTTATTCTCTAGCACTTAGTGTCTCTGTTTTATCATGACAACAGTAAGAAATTTATTTATCACTTAATCCTATTTAAAACACATGAAACCTTTGAAAATGCATAACTTGAAATCTATAACTCAGAAAATTATGATTCCAGTTCCTAGGTTTTTATTTTAATATGTAGAATATCTCTGTGTATTTTATTTATATGTTTGGTGTAATGTTAATTTCTCTATATACACTATGCTTGTTTGTATTGTGGCGAGTAGAAGAGCCCGTTGCTGTGGATCCTGGTGAGCAGCAGGTTGAAGTAGCTGAGCAGGAGCTCATTGAAGGCAAGTTGTGCCCTTGACCACTTTTGACCCAATAATGTTCTTTAATATCACATACCCATGCATAGGTTAATTCTGATGGGACCCAATAGGTCACCCTAGATTGTTTATCTCATTACCTTGTTTACCCCTGAATCACTTGGGTAGTTTGCTATTGCTTTACATGGTTTTGGGATAATCATTTATTATATCTATGTTCCAATTATTCTTGTTATTCTGTTTATGTTCATGTTGAGATCATTAATGTTAATTGGAACATAGAGCTTAACTTGAGAACCACGTGCCACCACAAGGGAGGAATGGGACCCCTTGGCTGACTAATTAGGAAAGCTAGTGGAAGACTACCTTACCCGAAAGGGGCAAGGGCAGTAGGGGAGTGGTCAGTGTAGGGAGGTCCCTGGTTGATTTTGCTGCGATGGCGGTCAGCCAGGAACCCTGCATTGGAACTTCCTATAAACTGTAGCGGGTTTTCGGAAGCTAGTGGAACTTTGTAAAGGCCTCGTAGTGTTGCCCTGCCGCGCTTCCTAGGTAGAGGTGTATGGGATTCGCGACCCCTTGGCAGATGGGTAACATGACTTGTGGGTAAAGGGTACAACCTCTGCAGAGTGTAAAACTGGTATACTAGCCGAGCTCGCGGTCATGAGCAGCTCAGGACTCTCTGATGTTTAAATTATGGAACTTAAATTCAATTTTGTCATTCGCACTGCATGGGTTTATTATTAATTTTGTTCTATTACTTTATTTATAGTTCGGTATTTACTTACACTTAGTAATTGCTAATAAAATTTTGACCAACTACTTAAAAGCAATGCTCAGCTTTAACCCCTATCATTGATTAGCCTTACACATCACATGAACTCACACCTTTGTGAGTTTAGGTCCACTGGTTCCCCACAACTTGTTGAGCTGTGATCATGTGTGAGCTCACCCTTGCTGTCTCACACCCCCCCCCACAGGAGATGATCTGGTGGTTCAGGAGGAGCCGCCTAACACTGAGGAGTTCGATCTGATCTAGGTGGCGTTTCCCAGTCGACATTGGCGCCGACGATCCTTAGTTCGTTTTATCTTTATTACTTTATTTTGTAATAAGTCTTCCGCTATGTAATAAGTACTCTGATGTTTATGACATTTATCTCTATACACTCTGTTATTATATATGTTGTCTTCTTGGCGCATGTATGAGATGCACCCGGCTTTGTTCCTTTAAAACCGGGTGTTACAGAAGTGGTATGAGAGGAATGTTGACTGTAGGACGAAACCTAGATAGAAATGGACAACCCTTACCTACTTATCTCATTCTGATTCATTCTATACTTACCTTACTCTGATTCTTTCTATACTTATCTTGATCCTGTCTCACCTTCTACTGTTCCACTCTGATCATTCTTATCTTTTCTACTCTAAGACAAGATGGATTTCACACCTTGGAATCCATACCCCTATGACATTTTTAAGAGATAGGAAACCTAAGACAAAATTAAAACTATTTTCTCTATTAAAAATGTTGTTTGATTGTTCTGATGATAAATGCTTGATTTGCTTCTTTGATTGATTGAAACATTATAGTTGGGCATCTTTGCATGTACCACTATAAGGTAATGTATTAGCTTTAGTGGCTAACACACTAATCTACTTAGCTAATAAGTCCCCCAAAGTAACATGATTGTAATTACTGCCTTGTCTACTGCTCTTTATTACCTTATGTATCTAACTCAGATGGTCAATACCAGGAAAGGAAAGATTATCACGCAACAGCAAACAGAAATGAATCCTCCAAATCCCCCACCTGTTGAAACCGAGCAAGTGATCGCAACCCAAAGGCTGGTAATACAGCAATTGACAGACATGATGACCGAAATGCAAAGCCAGATAAGACAAGAACGCGAGGAAATACGTCAGGCCCGTCTGGAGATACAGCAAGAAATAAGGCAATCACGGATGGAGAGACAACGACAAGAGCAACCACCATCTCCACCACCACCAGCTCCACCAAGCTACATAAACATATATATAAATTACTACTATTTGTAAGATCCACATGTTCCTTTAGTTAGTATTCAGTATGATACCATTTTAGGAGGAATAAAAAGGTCTATTTGACCCCATGAGTTGCTAATAAAATTATGCGTCATGCTGAGATTTTGGTTTGGGCATATGTGTTGGACAATATGAGAAAACCCATGAGAGTAATTACACCTAAAGGGACTGAAGAATCAGTGAACGGAATTACAAGAGGCTAGTTACTTACGTCCGAGTTCCTCACCTTGGAGAGTACCAGTTTTGTTCGTAAAGAAGAAAGATGGATTGCAAGGGATGTGCGTGGATTAAAGGTTCCTTAATGATGTCACTGTGAAGAACAAGTTTCTGTTACCCCGCATTAAGGATTTATTTAATCGGATGAGAGGAGCCAGGGTATTCTCGAAGATTGACCTCCGATCGGGGTACCATCAGATGAAGATTGGACCATCAGATATTCCTAAGACGACTTTCTCGACTCGATATGGATTATATGAGTTCATTGTTATGTTGTTTGGATTAACTAATGCACCGGCTTATTTTATGGATTTGATGAATAAGATGTTTTTGGAGTATTTGGACAGATTCGTCGTGGTGTTCATCGACGATATTCTTATCTATTCTAAGAATGAGAGTGATCATGAGGAACGTCTGAGATTGGTGCTACAGAAGCTACGAGATAATCAACTCTATGCTAAGTTCAGCAAGTGCGAGTTTTGGATTGGCGAAGTGCCATTTCTTGGTCATATCATTTCTAATGGAGGGATATCAGTGGATCCTGCTAAAGTCAAGGAGATAGTGGTGTGGAGCATACCCACTACGGTTACGGAGGACCGAAGTTTCTTGGGACTTGCAGGATATTATCGGAGATTTATTGAAGGATTTTCTAAGATTGCTAAGTCTATCACCTCACTTCTGGAGAAGGAAAGAGAGTTTAAGTGGGACGAGAAGTGCCAAGTGTACACAGATCATAAGAGTTTGAAGTATATATTCGCTCAGAAGGATCCCAACCTTAGGCAACGCCGTTGGATGGAGCTTATTAAGGATTATGAATTGGAGATTTACTATCACCCGGGCAAGGCGAATTTGGTTATAGATGCCTTGAGTCGAAAGGAGCATGTTCCTTCAGCTGTTGTTGCCCAGCTACCTCATGAGATTATTGAGGATTTCAGGAGACTTAACCTGGGGATAGTTACTCACACTAAAGGAGTTACTATTAATGCAGAACCTATTTTGGAGCAAGAGATCCGCAAAGGACAATTTGGTGATGCTAAGATACAAGAGATTAAGGATCTGATTACTGAAGATCGAGTTCTGGAATTTACGGAAGATGAGCAAGGCACTATATGGTTCAAGGACAGGATGTGTGTTCCTGATATTAAAAGCCTTCGAGAGACTATTTTAAAAGAGGCCCATGATTCGGATTATTCTATTCATCCTGGTAGTACTAAGATGTATCAGGATTTGAAGCGGAAGTATTGGTGGTATGGATTTCATTACTGGATTGCCTCGCACCTCGAAAGGATACGATTCTATATGGGTTATTATGGATAGACTGACCAAAGTGGCTCATTTCATTCCGGTCAAGACTACTTATAAGGGATCTCAATTGGTAGAGTTATATATGACTCAGATTGTGTATTTACATGGAGCACCAAAGAAGATCGTTTTGGATAAGAGGATCACAGTTTACCTCCAGATTTTGGAAAAGTTTTCATGAGAATATGGTTACAAAGTTGAATTTTAGTTTGGCCTACCATCCTCAAACTGATGGACAGACTGAAAGGACTAATCAAGTAATATAAGACATGTTGGGAGCTTGTACCCTTCAGCATGGTAGTAGTTGGGACAAGAGTCTACCTTATGCTGAGTTTTCATATAATAATAGTTACCAGGCCAGTCTGAAGATGTCACCGTTCGAGACTCTGTATGGCAGGAAATGCAGGACTCCTCTATTTTGGACCAGACTAGAGGAAAACATATCTTTAGGCCTGAGATTATACAGGAAGTAGAAGAACAAGTCCAGCAAATAAGGGAGAATTTGAGAACTGCACAGTCCAGGCAGAAGAGCATGCTGATACCCGGAGAAGACTACTGGAGTTTAAGAAGGTGATCATATGTACCTCAAGGTGTCACCACTTCGTGGCATGAGGAGATTTAAAGTCAAAGGGCAAATTGTCCCCTCGCTTTATTGGACCATTCAGAGTTTTTGGGCAAGTTGGAGAGATGGCATACCAACTCGAGTTACCTGCTACTCTATCAGATGTGCATAATGTGTTCCATGTATCTCAACTGAAGAAATGTCTCCGTGTCCCTGAGGAACAGTTACCGATGGAAGAGCTCAGTGTTCAAGGTGATTTGACTTACACGGAGTACCCGATCAAGATTTTGGATACTTTGACTCGAGTTACGAGAAATAAGGTGATAAAGATGTGCAAAGTGCAATGGAGTCACCATGAAGAAGATGAAGCAACATGGGAAAGAGAAGAAGAGCTTCGCATAGATTTTCCTCACCTTTTCCCTCGTTCCTCCTAAATCTCGAGGACGAGATTATTTTAAGGGGGGTAGGATTTGTAACACCCACTTTGTAAGAAAGGTCTAGAAAGAGAAATTATACTACTCAATAGATATGTGTGTTATCTCTATTCATTATTTCATGTGGACATCTCACTTACACAAAAAAATAATAAATAACAAAGGACACCAAAAATAATACATGCATCATGCTGGGATTTTATTTTTGTGTGCATTTTTGTGACAATATTATAGTAATGTAAAAAGAAATATGTTAAATATTCAAATGGGAAATTAAATCCTAAAAGAAATTATAGAGTTTGGAAAAGAAGAAAGAAAATACTATGTGACTAAAAATGGTATAAAAATATATAATATAATATATTATTCCTACATTAAGATTTGAATTTGTATAATTGATTCAAAGTTGAACCTCATAACAAGAAACAAATTCAAATTTGAGATTCAAAAGAAAACAGAAAATAAAAACAAAAAGAAGAAAAAAGGGAAAACTGCACCTGGGCTGTATCTTACCGCTCGGCCCAGTGCGCCTCTCCCCTCGTCCGCTGACAGCGGGCCCGCGCCCCAGCTCCATACGCGTCTGTGCTCTACTGGAGATGGGAGACCGAATGGTGGGCCCCGTTCCACAGACACACGCGGGCAGCGTGCTCGTGACCCAGAACCGTTGTTCCTCTTCCCCCTTCTCAATCGGAGCTAGCTCAACGGAACTCCTGGGCGAGCGCAACGACCTCCCTACCAGACTGGCGCTAATGGTGGGCTGCAGGGCACTCGGACCATGGGTATAAAACCTCCTGCTGCGACCCTCTCGCCTTTCATTGAGACGACCTAGGGAGCCACGGATTTGCCAGCGAAGGAAGTTTGAGCCGCCACCGTCGACCGGCGAGGAG
Source organism: Zea luxurians (assembly GCA_029449295.1). NCBI lineage: Eukaryota > Viridiplantae > Streptophyta > Magnoliopsida > Poales > Poaceae > Zea > Zea luxurians. Next base: position 8,894,354 of record JAOPSE010000041.1, on the reverse strand, counting down.
ACTTCGATTCGGGCCACGGAACTCTCGGTCACGGTTCAATTTGCGTGGGTGGAGGTTTTGCGTGGTGCAGGAGCGTTTGTTGCAGTGAGGACTAGGCTGAAATTCCGCGTGGATCTCATCCGCCGCCGTGTGATTCCGCCACTGCCTGGACATCGCCTCCGTCAGATTGATTCTAGGTATGGTTGGGGCCCTCACTAATTCAGCCCAATTACCCTGTATGTGAAGAGCCTTCTCATGTTAAACTCCCTCCATGGGGGAGCCAATAATCGCCGCTGGATTTGGGAACTCCCCACCGGGCCACCCTCTGCTGCGGTCGGGGATTACGGGGAATAGTGGTCGGTGAATGCACCTTCTGGTCGATCGCTCTGTCCTACGCATCGGGTAGCATTGGTCAACCGTGCGAATCGGGAACCATGGGCTGGTGCGTGCCTTCCGGCCATGGCGCCGCCGTGCCGTGTGCGCCGTCACCGTGGCTTTGGCTGGAGGTAAGAGAGAAAACCGTGGCCGTCGATCATCGCGCGGGCGGACGAGAGTGCCCATGTAGTGTTTCAGGCTGATGTGTCGTGTGTCGTTCAATTTTGATCGAACGGTCGAAGATTATTTAGATCCGGTGCGTCGATCTGAAACGGACGGCTCCGGTCGCGTATGGGTTCATAAAGATGGAGATCTAATCCTGGCGGTCTGATCATGATCGGATGGCCCGTAGTGCAGCGTACCCCTTCGTGGGTGCATTTTGTTAAAGAGTCCTCGGGAAATAAGAGAATCAACCCGCCGTCCATACAGATGTAGTTCTCGGTCTTAGGAATATTTACCCCGAGCCCCCTGACTTTTCTGGAAAATGAGGCCCAGTCCAGAGATCATTTAAATTGAATAAATGAAATAGAAAATAGATTTTTAATAAGAAAATAATTGCTAGAACTTTATAAATTCATAGAAAATTCATACTAACTCCAAATTCATCCATTCCAGTTCCTAAAATTTTGTAATTTTATTCTCTAGCACTTAGTGTCTCTGTTTTATCATGACAACAGTAAGAAATTTATTTATCACTTAATCCTATTTAAAACACATGAAACCTTTGAAAATGCATAACTTGAAATCTATAACTCAGAAAATTATGATTCCAGTTCCTAGGTTTTTATTTTAATATGTAGAATATCTCTGTGTATTTTATTTATATGTTTGGTGTAATGTTAATTTCTCTATATACACTGTGCTTGTTTGTATTGTGGCGAGTAGAAGAGCCCGTTGCTGTGGATCCTGGTGAGCAGCAGGTTGAAGTAGCTGAGCAGGAGCTCATTGAAGGCAAGTTGTGCCCTTGACCACTTTTGACCCAATAATGTTCTTTAATATCACATACTCATGCATAGGTTAATTCTGATGGGACCCAATAGGTCACCCTAGATTGTTTATCTCATTACCTTGTTTACCCCTGAATCACTTGGGTAGTTTGCTATTGCTTTACATGGTTTTGGGATAATCATTTATTATATCTATGTTCCAATTATTCTTGTTATTCTGTTTATGTTCATGTTGAGATCATTAATGTTAATTGGAACATAGAGCTTAACTTGAGAACCACGTGCCACCACAAGGGAGGAATGGGACCCCTTGGCTGACTAATTAGGAAAGCTAGTGGAAGACTACCTTACCCGAAAGGGGCAAGGGCAGTAGGGGAGTGGTCAGTGTAGGGAGGTCCCTGGTTGATTTTGCTGCGATGGCGGTCAGCCAGGAACCCTGCATTGGAACTTCCTATAAACTGTAGCGGGTTTTCGGAAGCTAGTGGAACTTTGTAAAGGCCTCGTAGTGTTGCCCTGCCGCGCTTCCTAGGTAGAGGTGTATGGGATTCGCGACCCCTTGGCAGATGGGTAACATGACTTGTGGGTAAAGGGTACAACCTCTGCAGAGTGTAAAACTGGTATACTAGCCGAGCTCGCGGTCATGAGCAGCTCAGGACTCTCTGATGTTTAAATTATGGAACTTAAATTCAATTTTGTCATTCGCACTGCATGGGTTTATTATTAATTTTGTTCTATTACTTTATTTATGGTTCGGTATTTACTTACACTTAGTAATTGCTAATAAAATTTTGACCAACTACTTAAAAGCAATGCTCAGCTTTAACCCCTATCATTGATTAGCCTTACACATCACATGAACTCACACCTTTGTGAGTTTAGGTCCACTGGTTCCCCACAACTTGTTGAGCTGTGATCATGTGTGAGCTCACCCTTGCTGTCTCACACCCCCCCTCCACAGGAGATGATCTGGTGGTTCAGGAGGAGCCGCCTAACACTGAGGAGTTCGATCTGATCTAGGTGGCGTTTCCCAGTCGACATTGGCGCCGACGATCCTTAGTTCGTTTTATCTTTATTACTTTATTTTGTAATAAGTCTTCCGCTATGTAATAAGTACTCTGATGTTTATGACATTTATCTCTATACACTCTGTTATTATATATGTTGTCTTCTTGGCGCATGTATGAGATGCACCTGGCTTTGTTCCTTTAAAACCGGGTGTTACACTAGACAACCTAGATTATTCCCATTAAAATACATCTAGTATCACATGTCTATCTCATCTTGATAGATTCTATCTTACCTTTGGACATTCACCTTATATGACTAGTTATCCCAATATTGACATAAAACAACAGATCAAAGTCCTACCCAAGAATCTTCAGTTTCTGACCAACTACTAGCCTATCTGTTTGCCTACTAAATAATTCCCTTGAAAAACTGTCTTACCATATGTCTCTAACCCAGATGGTTAATACCAGGAGGGGAGGCAGAATAGATCTACCTGCCAACCACCATAGCAACATGATTATTAGACAACCACAACCAGAAATGAATCCTCCGAATCCTCCACCAGCAGGGACAGATCCAGTGGTTGCCGCACAAATGCATAAACTACAGAAAATGGCAAACACGATGAACGAAATGCAAAATCAGATGAGGCAAGAACGCTAGGAGATGCGTCAGGAATGGCTGGAGATGTGTCAAGAGATGAGGCAATAACGGTTGGAACGATAACAACAACAACCACCACCACTAGCTCCACCCAGGGATAAGCACCAGGAGTTTATGAGTCACAAACCACCAACATTCTCTAACTCCACGGACCCACCAACATTCTATCTTACAAGCTGAAGTCTGTGGGCAAAATGCTCAACATAGCTCAGTGCTCCAACAAGGAGAAAGTACTCTATGCATCAGGCTGTCTTACTAGCCCCGCTATGGATTGGTGGGATGCATATTGCGCTGCTCATGCTGCTATCAACACAATTACCTGGGCAGAATTCTCCACGCATGTCACACCCGAGTTTTAAGGGACAAAGTCGGGTGCATCTCATACATGCGCCAAAGAAGATGACATATATAATAACAGAGTGTATAGAGATAAATGTCACAATACAATCAGAGTACTTATTACATAGTGGAAGTCTTACAAAAATAAAAGATAAATATAACAGGATCTAAAATCCATCCTTGTCGCCAGAAAGTCAACTGGGAGACACCACCTAAATTGAATCGAACTCCTCGTTGTGTGGCTCTTGTTGAACCACCTGTTCTTCTCCTGTGGGGGGGGGGTGTGAGACAACAAGGGTGAGCTCACACATGTTCATCGCTCAACAAGTTGTGGGGAATAATGTGGCATGAACTCACCAACAGTGGGAGTTCAAGTGATGTGTAAGGCTGATCAATAATAGGGTTAAAGCTGAGCATTGCTTTTAATAAGTTGATCAAATTTTATTAGCAATTACTAAATGTAAGTGAATACCAAACCATAATAAATAATAGAACAAAATTAATAACAAATCCCATGCAATGCATATGACGAATTGAGTGTAAGTTCCATAAATTAATCATGCGAGAGTCCTGAGCTGCTCTTGACCATGAGCTCGGCTAGTATACCAGTTTTACACTCTGCAGAGGTTGTACCCTTTACCCACAAGTCGTGTTTCCCATGTCGCTAGGGTTAGCTAGACCCTTAGACACTACCGAGGTGAATGGCTAGGGATCCACTACGAGGCCTTTACAAAGTTCCACTAGCTTCCGAAAACCCACTACAGTTTATGGGAAGAGCACTTGCAAGAATCCCTCGTCTGATCACCATCGCAGCAAAATCAACCCGAGAACCTCCTTACATGTAACTCCCCTACTGCCCTTGCCCCTTTCGGGTAAGGTAGTCTTCCACTATCTTTCCTAATTAGTTAGCCAAGGGGTCCCATTCCTCCCTTGTGGTGGCATGGGTTTCTCAAGTTAAGCTCCATGTTCCAATTAAAGATAATAATGATCTTGACATGAACATAAATAGAATAACAACATAATTGGAACATGGATATAATGAAATATTAACCCAAAACCAAATAAAGCAATAGCAAAACTACCCAAGTGATTCAGGGGTAAACAAAGTAAACAGGATAAACAGACTAGGGTGACCTATTGGGTCCCATCAAAATTAAACCTATGCATTGAATAGTGATAATAAAGAACATTATTGGGTAATAAAAGTGGTCAAGGGCACAACTTGCCTGGCACTTGAGATTCCAGTTACTAGGGTGATTCTTCGGATCCTCATGACCGCACTGCTAGTCGTAGCAATACAAACAAACATGGTATAGACAAAATTAACATCACACCAAACATAAGAACATACTGCATAATAATGATCTACACGTTACTACGAGTTCGTGGGTTTGAGAACCACTAAGATCATTGTCAGGGTTGCGAAGTTAAGGAGTTATGATCTATAAAAGCTCTACGTGATTTAAATATTAAACTTATAATATAAATTGGTTAGTATAGGTCATATGAGAAATTATTCTATAAATAATTATCTCAATTTTAATCTAAGTCTTCATTTGACTAAAAATTATCTAGTTAAATTATAACCATAAAATTAGAATACTATATTAATATTAAATAAGTTAATCCCATAGACATAGATTAACCCAATTATAAAAGTATGAAATATCATATAATAAATGTTGCTATTGTGTAGTTGATATTTATACGAAGCTAACGCAACTCGAACGAGTCAAAACAGAATTCAAACGAAGAAGTTATAAATTTCTAATGATTTTATGTGTTTTGTACAAGATTAAATAGCATATAAATTTTAATGTGCCATTCATGTCAAAACAGTGGCACTAATTGATAAACAATAGTTTTATAAAATTATAGAAATTGGAATGAATAAATTTGGACTCCATATGAAGTTTCTAGGAATTTTGCAAGTTCTAGCAAATATCTTCATATTAAAAATCCATTTCCTATGTATTTTTCTGAATTTTCTAATCTTTTGGACTGGGCGCACAATTACCAAAATCAGCAGGGGTCTCAGCGCAAGTTTTCTAAGACTCAGGCTTTGGATGGCGGGTTTATATGTTAAAAGTTCAGGGTTTATTTTGTAACATGCACGGCGAAGGGGTATAGTTCGATAGGGACCATAGGATCACCAGCCAGTGGCATGGATTAGATCGCACGCTTTCAAAGAAAATGAAAGGGTACACGGATTTATAATCAGGACCACCCATTACCCGATCAATGGCACGGATTGGATTCGGCCGAGCTCCTGTGACGAACCAATCACAACCGTTCATCACGATCGAACGACGAACAACCCTTCTTCACCCTGCCGCCCCGCACAGCAGTCGCACAAACTACCCCACATGGCGGAGGCTCTCCGGAGCGGCGGCCACACTCTGCCACAGCGCTGAACTCCAAAATTAACAACTCCTACTTGCACCGCGTGAGGTATCGACCGGATTTAGGTTGCTCCGAAGCCAAATCACCGCAGTAAGGACCCTACCCACGGTATCCGGTGACCCACGGTGGAACTGCGAAGTCCAACGTGGCATTCCGCCTAAACTACGGCGACACGACTCCAATTCGAAGGCAATCTACCTTCCTGACAACGCGATGGACTAAAAGAAACTATCACATACCGGTGCTCACACTGTGGGAGGTCTGGACACGGCGCGGATTGAGTTGGCGGCGAGGGCGTGACTTCGACGAGTAGTTAGAGCGGCGTCGGTGGCGAATTCCAGGCGGCACGGCCACCACCTCCCTTCTTCGGCCTTGCAGAGGACGTTGGACGCAATACGAAGGCCTGGGTGCCATCGACTTTGGAGTTCCCCTCGCGGGGGCTCTCACTTTCTTCCCCGAGCTCGGCACTAATGGCTGCTTATGCTCTCTGCGAAACAGGTGCCAGGTCCCGGTTTTGAAGAGGACGGCGCGGTACAGGGCGCTAAGCTACGCGTGACCCGGGCGTTCGGCGCGCGCGAATCGGGCGATCGGTTGCCCACCTGCGGCCGTTGCAATGGCCCAACGGTCATGGCGATTCATTGAGATTGAGCTGAGCCCAGCGAACGGGGAAAGGGGAAAGCACCTGACGAAATGGTCCCACCAATAAGTGGCACAGGCATGCGGGGATACGACGGGGAACGCTGGGGTGTGAGCCCCGGTTGGTGGCGAGCGTAAACCAAGGCACATGGTAGGCCAAGGAAGACTGGGCCGACTGGCCGTGCGGTGTTGATGGGCCAGATGCGAGGGATCGAGCTTGATGACGCGTGGGCCCAGATCATCGGTGAGAATGAGGAAACAAACATGGTAGTTGCGCCTGCGGCTGACATGCGGGTCCCGCATGTCGGCGCCCATCACCAGCTAGGCCGCACGGGTGGTACAAGGCCTGCTTGTTGGGCCGGTGCGACAGATTAGGCCCAGTGAGGCTTCCTAACTTCTTTTCTTTTTCTTTTATAATTTCTGTTTTACTTACTTCCAAGTATTCAAACTAGATTCAAATCCTATTTTGAATTTTAGATTCCAAATGTCAAAAATTAATACTGCTAGGAATATAAACCTTACTGTTTAATATAATATATATTTTTTAATTCTTTTCCTTATTATTTATTTATGGGAGGAATGAATAGTTCCATTAAATCCCCTTTCTTATTTTCTACTTGATTTTTCATATATACTTTGAGGTCCCAAGTTTAAATTGTGACTCTTTATTAAAATGTTTCACCACATTTTCATAAGGATAAAATACCTATAGTGCATCATTTAATGAAATGAATAGTCATTTATTTGATTGGAAAACCTTTTCTATTACTTATTTTTCCAAAGTAGTTCATGGTTTTTTTTTCAAAATTCAGTTCTCAGTTTTTAATCCTTAAATATAATTTGAGATATCTGAATTTACTATTTTATCTCTTCATATATTTATTTTATCAGTAATATTTTTTTCTTATACAGATTTTGGGACTTACAAATCCTACCCCCCTTAACAGAAATCTCGTCCTCGAGATTTGCAAGAAAGAGGGTATACTCATATTGTCTCAACACATATGCACAAACAAAATCTCAGCATGATGCATACTTTATTAGCAACACATGGGGTCAATTAGACCTTATTATTCATCCTGAAATAATATCATACCAAATACTAACTAAAGTAACACTTAGATCTTATAAATAGTATTATATATATGTTTATGTAGCTTGGTGGAACAGGTGGTGGTGGTGGAGGTTATTGTTGTCGTTGTCTTTCCAACCGTGCTTGCCTTATTTCTTAACGTATCTCCAGATGGACCTGACGTATTTCCTCGTGTTCTTGTCTTATCTGATTTTGCATTTCGGTCACCATGTCTGTCAGTTGTTGTGTTACCAGCCTTTGTGCGGCAACCACTTGATTGATTCCAACCGGTGGAGGATTTGGAGGATTCATTTCTGTTTGCTGTTATCTGATAATCTTCCCTTCCTGGTATTGACCATGAGAGTTAGAAGCATATGGGAATATAGTTTTGCAAGAAAAAGTATTTGGTAAGCAGAATGAATAGGCCAATAGTTGGTTATGATCTGAAGATTCTTTAGCAGGACTTAATCTTTGTTTTATGTCCAGATTGGTGTAACTAGTTGTATAAGGTGAACATCCAAAGGTAGGATAGAATCTATCATGATGAGATAGATTACATTATGTAGGTCAAAAGTTTGTTTGATGTTAGGTGAGGATAGACAGATTATACAATCCATTATGACTCTTATGGTTGGGTTAGCTCTTATGCTCATGGTTGAGTTGGTCTAATGTGCTAAGTTAAGTTAACACTTGGCTAGTAAGGTCTAGATTAGATTGGATTTAACTAGATTAGACTAGTTTAAGTTAGATAAATCTACTAGGGTAGAATATGTATTATTAATATGTGTTAGAATCCTTTGAGATAGGATGAATTATATAGTGTAGGTAGGTTAGAATCTCTGTCGGTTAAACAGAGGGGTTATGAAACTATCGAGTGGTTAAGGTAGTTTCATATGGCCAGGTTGTTGTATGTGGTCTAGTCTAAATTGGAATCTCAGTCCAACTTGGATTAAAACATATTTATAAGAGTTGGATCCAATCATATTTTACCAGTATTATCTAACATGTTTGTCCATTGGTTAGATCTGATCAAATTAGATGGGATCATAATTAAATTGGTGTAATCAGATTAGATTGGATAAAATCCAATAGATCGTGTTTGTTACACCATCATGAAATAAGCAAGGTGGTTGGGATAAGTATGCTCATTAGGACAAGATGAGTCTCTAAGAATAAGATAGAATCTTTTGAGATTATTTAGATCTATTAGGATAAGATAAAATCTTTTCGAGGTAAGATGGGTCTATTAAGGTAAGAAAGAATCTTTTAAGATAAGATGGATCTATTAAGATAAGAGAGAACCTTCCAAGATAAGATGGATTCTGTTAAGATAAAATGGATCTATTAAGATAGGAGAGTATCTTTTAAGGTCAGATGGATCTGTTTGGCATATTCTAGTTGTTCTTGTTTATCTTATAAACAATTTAAGAGGATATGAAGTTTTTTTATCAAGAGATGAACCTATTAGGATAAGATAGATTCCTTTAAGTTAATAGGGATCCATTAAGATGAGAGAGAATCTTTTAAGGTAAGAAGGATCCATTTAAAATAGATACGCTTTAATGGAGGATAATCTAAGTTGTTTAGTTATCTCATGAATTTTATTTATTTATATCTATACGTATATGTAGAAGTAGTTGTGGACATTACTCCACGACTCATCACACTCAATCAAAGATCCAAATCAGACAAATATCATAAGAACAAACACTCAAGCGTATAGATACCTATAAAAATTAGTTTTGTTTTTGTTCCTAAGAGTAGGTCTGCTATTCCTAAAGGTCACTTTAGGCACAGGATTTCAAAGTGTGAAATCCGCATTTGTCTTTAGAGAGAAAAGGTAAAAGTAATCAGAGTAAAGCAGAAATAGATGAGACTAGATCAAGAAAAGTATAGAAAGAATCAGGGTAAGGTAAGTAGATAAGGGTTTTGTCCATTTCTATCTAGGTTTTGTCCTACAGTCAATATTCCTCTGATACCACTTCTGTCGCACCCGGGTTTTAAGGGACAAAGTCGGGTGTATCTCATACATGCACTGTTGGGGACTTGTTCTCAAATGCTATGAATTAAGAACAAGGCAACACAAAAAGGTTAATGGTTAATGCCCTTCGTCCTTCGAAGCATTATCTCCCTTAGGATATAATGATCTTCAGAAGAAGGTCATGAAGGACGTACCTTCATCATCACAGTATGTATTAATAAAAGGAGAAGTATATGAGACATGAGGGATAAAATAAATAATCATATGGCATCATTAATATCTTTTAATTATATCATCGTAAATGAACATGAACAATATTGAATTACATTTATACCTTCGGCTTGACAGAAGGCAAAAGTCCAAGCGTGACGCACGAGTGAACACAAGTTAGCGTGAACAGTACAGGGGTACTGTTCATCTATTTATAGGCACAGGGCACAACCTGCGAGAAATTACATTCATACCCTTTACACTTGGTTACAATCATAACATAGGTTGTCATGGCTAATTGGTCATTCCATCTTTTAAGTCGGTGCATCTGGAGATACGTTATGAAGCTCCTTGACTGATAGCTTCGGCATTGTGTTCTGACCCTTCGAAGGTGTTTCTTCTCACAAGACCTTCGGCGACGAAGCTGCCCCCCAACAGTAGCCCCTTCATGGTACCGGGTCATTTTTCGTAACGAGCTCGACCCGTGAAAAATTCTTTTAGGCTTCGAAATGCCGAAGGTCCAAAAAACACCTTCCCTGAGCTTGTTGTCGAGAAACGATTTAAATATTCCCGACGCAAGGTGGTCGCACCACAGAGCGGGCACGATCTGGTGTTTCCCCTTCTCACGCCCTGCGGTCCACCATCCAGCGAACGCGAGCGGCTGTTTGGCGGGTGTAGGTAGCTTGACGATTCGCCTTCCGTCCTGCGACACTATATAAATAGACGGGTAGGTGTGAAGTTACCACAGCATTCATTACTATCATGTCATTGTGCTGCTGAAAAATTTGACCATAGCCGAAGCTTATGCTTCGTATTCTCAGTTAAAGCGTCGCCTTATTTTTAGCTTCGTCAAAAGAGAGAGCTTCGGCAAAATCGAAAAGTAGCCAATTTCATCAAAACCGGAAGAATTTCAGCATCAGATGGTGAGGGTGCGCTCGACTGCAAGGGTGACTCGTGAGGAAGAAGAGACCGAGGTCACCGAGACGGCACCAATTTCTGAAGTCATGAAACGATCGGGTCTAGTTGTGACAGAGGGAACCACTGACGAAGGTGCACCTGCTACTGAAACCGAGCAGGCAGATGCTGAAGAGAGCGATACTGTTGAAGAGGAGATTGATTATAACACCATTATGCCATCCAAGCCCAGCCATTTGGATTTTGGGAAATCGACCGTCTCCGAAGCTGATATGCCTATGATGACGAAGCTAGGCTACTTCGGGAAAGCCGAAGAGAGATTGATTCGTTTCGGTGGGGAAGAGACCACCCTGAAACCAGAAAATGATGAAGTGGTAGTTTTCAAGAGCTTCTTCAAAGCAGGGTTGAGATTTCCCATGCACAAAATGATTGCAGATGTGTTAGAAAATTTTGAGATTTATCTTCTTCAGCTGACTCCTAACGCTATTGTTAGGCTGAGCGTTTTCATCTGGGCTCTCCGAAGCCAAGGAGTGGAACCGCTTGTCGAAGCCTTCTGCCGGGTGCATGAACTTCACTATCAGACGAAGGCTAGGGAAGATGGATTACACGAGAACTTTGGATGTTATAATTTTGCATACCGCAAAGACATGAAGACACCGGTGGTCAGCTATCGCACCAAGTGGCCGACCGGTTGGAAGACTGAATGGTTCTATGTTAAGATAGATGAGCAGAAGGAGAAGCTAGTTCAGAGCCCGCTGAAGCTAACCTTCGGGCTAACTAGGCCTCAGTGCAACATGACGCGGGGGGAACCATGCTCGGATGCTGTGGCCGAATTTAGAGTTGTATCTGAACATATTGGTACTAGGGATTTAGTTCAGGAATACCTAGCCAACAGAGTATTCCCAACGCTAAGGGAATGGGGTATGCCGAAGCTCAAAGGTGAGAAGAAGAAGAATGAACTTGTTCGGCTACCTTATCATTTTAAGTTCAAGAAACACTTCAAAGTACCCTGCCAAGAATGGTTGGACATAATTGAAGTTATGTGCAACAAAATCCTGGGCTATTATACGAAGAAAGAAGATCAATTAGTGACTGCAGCCTTCGGCACCCGGCCGAAGCGAAGGTTAAATCGGGTGATGGATGCCCTGAATTTTAAATATCCTGACTATGAGCAATTGAACAAGGGTGCTGAAGGGCAGAAAAGAAAAATAATTGTTAGCGTTCTGGGTAGAGAAGCTGCTAGAATGGTGAAAGAGGACGAAGAAGTTCTGAAGAAAAGAAAACTTAGCCCTGAGCCGAAGGTAGCTACTCCGAAGAAGAGGAAAGCTGCAGATCCGAAGCAAAAAGCGACTGATATAGAAGAAGAAACTCCTTCAACACCTTCTGCTACTGAAGTAGAAGAAATTCTAAAGGTAATGACTGAATCCTTTCCCATCAAGCTAAGTCCACTGGGGCCACATCTGATGAAGCTTTTTCAGAAGGAAAAGGAGCCCTCGGGAGCGAAGAAGCCTGCTGGGCCGAAAAAACGGAGAATTATTCATGTGATTGAAGCCATTGAAGAAACGCCACGCGTGCCTTGGCGTCAAAAACACCAGCTGTTGAGAGTGCTACTGCTGCCGAAGGTGCACCCACCGAAGCTGAAACTGTCGAAGCTACGAATCTGGAGACCACAGTTTCTGATATTGATAAAATGCTCCTGAATATGGCCACGAAAGAAGCTACTGCGGCCGCTGAAGAGACCCTAGCCACAGTGCCTGGAAAAGAAAATGAGAAAGCCGAAGAAACTTCGAAGGAAAAGGTCTTCAATTTCCAAAACATAATTGGTCAGGAGTTAACTGAAGCTGAGAAAGAAGAGTTAAAAGATTATGCTATATCCTGTGGTTACAAGCCAAGAGCACTGCTCTTTGGAGGCATTGACGATGAAAGCTTAGGTTGCCTCCGAGACCGAACTGGAGTGAAGGTTATCAGTACTCTGTCGAAGAGTATTGGTTTCCCGAAGCTTGAGGCCGATATTAGTCGCTACCGACGACATCATATCGTCGGTAGTTTATTCTATTCCAATTTCAAGGTAAACATTTTCTTCGGCTTTTTATTGTTCTAACGACGAAGGAGTTTTCTGACGAAGGTTGTTTTTGCACAGAGTATGCTATTAAGTAAGGATCTGAAGATGCAACAAGACCTTGAAGACAAAAAAACATGAGGTTATAATTGAAGGATTAGAGAGCAAAATAAAAGATCAAGCAGCTGCTCTTGAAAAAGAAAGATTTCAAACTTCAAACAGTGGAGGGTTTACTGGCAGAAGCCAAAACCAAAATTGCAAAATTGAGCAGTGAACTTCTCTCAAAGTCAGGAAAGTTTCGAACAAGAAAAGCAGAAATTGAATGCGAAGCTTGAGACTGAAGCCGAAAAGAGTTCAAATTTATAGAAATCGCTGAAAGAACTTCAAAATAAATGCCTAGACTTCGGCACCCGATGGGTGCAACGGCTAAAGCAGGTTTTCAACTCGATTGGAGCTAGCTCTGAGAAATTCAATCCTTCGGTTGAAGACTTGCCAGGGATCTTCGAACACATTGAGGGAAAAGTTGATGCTCTCGATGAAGTTATAGCTGGACACGGTGATTTCTGTGCCCTGCTAGCTTCTTGGGGCATAGCTGTTGCCTTCATGAAATCTGGCTACACGCATGGGAAAATTGTTAATAGACCAAACTTCAGCTTATCACCGTCAGATTTAACTGATATCCCCAGTCTGGCTCAAAGCATAGGAAATAGATTCATAACGCAGATTTGGACGAAAGGCGGTCGAGACATGGCTTGCGACGAAGCTCAAAGCCACCTTAAGCCGGTAAGAAATTTGTGCCTGCTGCTTTACCTTATCCTTGAAATTTGCACTTTTCTCATACCGCTTTGATATGTACAGGATGACGAAGTTGACGAACAGTGAGCCGAAACTTGACATGTGATCCGAAGCTTAATGATGATGAAGCTGAAGACCTTGCTGCAAAAATTCTAGAAAAATTTTGTATTACCCTTGTAAAAAATATTGTAATCGAAGAATTAGATACTTATTATGTAAACTTGTCCATACCATAACACATTTCTACCTTTTTCGTTCATATATGAACTGCTTTGATGTGGACGAAACTCGTATTCTTTTTGAGCCGAAGGCGAAAAACACCTTCCCTTCTTTTCGTACACAACGAAGCATGAAACTGCTTCTTTTCTTTTTGCTGAAGCATTATCCTCATAATCGAAGCATCTGCCTGTGTCTGTATGATATGATGATGATGATCCTATGTATGTCTAAATGAATGTTTATGAATGCAATGTATGATGTAATGTGACATGCAAATGAATGTCCAAACACACACATACGAAGCCACAACCACAACCTTCATTCCCTTAGGAATGACTGAAGTCTCTTTGACGCTTATTTTTCGGCTTCACCGCTTATTTTTCGGTGTAAGTTCTGTATCCCCTTAGGAACGTCTTTTGAACTTCTTCGCCTTCTATTTCGGCGGTATTCGCGTTGACTTTTCACGCTTCGCCTTATATTTTTGCGGTATTTGGCTCTGCATTCCCTTAGGAACGACTTTTGAGCAGAAAACTTACGCTGCGCTCCCTTAGGAACGGCTTTTTTGTAGCTTCATCGTGCTTTGCATCCCTTTAGGGACGACTTTCGAGCTTCTCCCTGTTTTTTCCCTTTTTTCTCTCTGCACTCGATGGTGCATGCTCAGATTTTACATTTACATATTTTGGGGGATTTTGCTCTCGTGGAGCTGAATAAGAAAAGTAAGATTACAAATTATGGCCCCATTAAAAACCTTTCTCCCCCTTTGGAAAGAAAAAGGGTACCATAGGAAAAATGGAAAAGACTACATCAAGAAACATTACACATAATATCGCTGAAGCTCGTCCGCATTCCAAGATCTAGGAATGTCGTTGCCGTCCATATCCTTTAATCTGTAAGAACTGGGTCTTGACGAAGATACCACAAGAAAGGGTCCTTCCCACTTCAGCTGCAACTTGCCTACTGTGTGTGGATTGGCCATTCTCCGAAGTACAAGATGCCCTGGCTTAATGTTTTTTAGGCGAACTTTTCTGTCACGCCATTTTATTGTTTCAGCTTGGTATTTATTGACATTCTCCACAGCCTGAAGTCTGGTCCCTTCTATAGCATCTTTTGCCACAGAATAATCAGCTTCGCCCTCTGCCGAAGCTACTGTTCTAATTGACCCTGCCTTAGCTTCTTCTGGAGTTATTGCTTCGTCACCAAACAATAACTTGAATGGTGTAAAACCTGTTGACCTTGATATTGTTGTGTTGTGGCTCCACACCACTTTAATCAACTCGTCTGGCCATTTTCCTCTGGGCTGATTGAAGATTAACTTCATTATTCCCGTCATTATGATGCCATTTGCTCTTTCGATAAGTCCATTTGACTCTAGATGTCTGACTGATGCAAAATGGATCTTAGTGCCAATCTGATCACAGAATTCTTTGAAAGCTTTGGCATCAAACTGTGTACCATTGTCTACAGTGATATCCTTCGGCATACCGAAGCGACAAACAATGTTTTGCTAGAAAAACTTCTGGACTGTGACCAAAGTTATTGTGGCCAAAGGCTTCGCCTCAATCCACTTGGAAAATATTCTACCACCACCACAACATATTTTAATTGCCTTGTGCTGGTGGAAGTGGGCCTAGCAAATCAAGGCCCCATCTTTGCAACGGCCAAGTGGGCTGTATTAATTGAGTGAGAGATGAAGGTTGTTTCTGGTTTCTTGCACATTTTTGACAGCCTTCACATTTTTGGACTAGCTCTGCTGCGTCCGAAGCTGCCTTCGGCCAGTAAAATCCTTATTGAAAAACTTTTCCTAGCAAAGGCCTAGACCCAATGTGAGATCCACACAAACCTGCATGTATCTCCTTCATCAGCTCTATACCTTTGGCTCTGGATAGACACTTAAGAAGTGGAGAGCAGACTCCATGCTTGTATAACTCCCCTTCTATTATTACATATGGTCTTGTTATTGCCTCCATTCTCTTATTATAAGCTTCGTCATCTGAAAGGCAGTTACCTTGGAGAAAAGATATAATCTCAGTCCTCCAATCTTCACTATGAACAGGAGATATAGTGAGCACTGCTCTCTCGAGGAGTTCCACCGAAGGTGCTCTTATTGTCTCAAAAAATACTTCCGAAGGTAGAGGCAGCCCCTGTGCCGCTGACTTGGCTAGCAGATCAGCGTGCTCATTTTCTCCTCGTGGAATATTCTTAACAGAAAACCCTTCGAATGAAGCTTCAAGCCTTCGAACTGTGTCCAGGTATTTCTCAAGCTTCGGATCTCTTGCCTTACAACTCTTGTCAACATGTCCAGAAATAACTTGGGAGTCGGTTTTAAGGACCGCCCTTCTTATCCCCATAGCCTTTAACTTCCGAAGTCCCAAAAGTAAAGCTTCATATTCAGCAATATTGTTTGTACAGCTGGAATCAAGCCTTATTGCATAGCATGTTCTGACTTTGGAAGGTGCAACTAAGACAGTAGCCACACCTACCCCAAAGGTTCCCCAGGAACCGTCGCAGAACACTGTCCAAGCTTCAGCATCTTTATTTGCTTCTTCTTCCCGAGCCCCTAGCGTCGAGTCAGCGATGAAGTTTGCTAATGCCTGGAACTGAATTGAGGATCTATGCACATAATCAATGCTGAATTCATTGAGTTCCGCAGCCCACTTTCTAATCCTTCCAGTAGCTTCTCTGTTCCTCATGATATCCTTCAGAGGTTGTGAAGAAGGAACAATTATATGGAATGCTTGAAAATAATGTCGAAGCTTCCTGGAGGCCATTAAGACAGCAAACAACACCTTCTCCAATTTTGTATAGTTTTTCTTTGATAAGCTTAGAACTTCAGAGACAAAGTATATCGAGGCTTGCTTTTTAATTTGTCCTTCCAGTTTCTCCTGCACAAGTGCCGCACTTACTGCAGAGTGCGAAGCTGCCACATACAATAGTAACAGAGCCCCTGGCGCTGGTGGAGTTAATGTTGTTAGATCAATTAAATATTGCTTCAGCTCTTCAAAGGCTTTCTGTTGAGCTGGGCCCCATTGAAAGACTTCGACTGACTTTAGTATTTCAAAAAATGGCAAGTTTCTTTCTGCTGATCTAGATATAAATCTATTCAATGAAGCCAATCTTCCTGTCAACCATTGGGCCCCCTTTTTTGTGCTTGGCAGTTCCATTCGAAGGATGGCTTCGATCTTTCTTGGGTTAGCTCCGATCCCCTTCGTTGAAACCAGACAGCCAAGGAACTTACCCTTCTTCACTCCAAAGACACATTTTTCAGGATTTAATTTCAGGCAAGCTTGCCTGAAATTAGCAAATGTTTCTTGCAGATCAGTGATATGATTTTCTTGCTTCGTGCTTTTTACTATAATATCATCAATGTATGTTAGCACACTTCTGCCTATCTGGGAATGAAGGACCTTGGCTGTCATCCTGCTGAAACTGCCTCCAGCATTCTTGAGCCCCTCAGGCATTCGAAGATAACAATAGGTGCCGCTGGGAGTTATGAAGCTAGTCTTCGGTTCATCCTCCTTTTTCATCCATATTTGATGATATCCTGAGTACCAATCCAGCAGACTCATAAGTTCTAAAGAAGATGCCGCATCCACAAGAGAGTCTATCCTTGGTAATGGAAATTCATCCTTTGGACAAGCCTTGTTGAGATCCGTGAAATCAATACACATTCTCCACTTGCATTGGCCTTCTTCACCATAACAGTGTTGGCTAGCCACTCTGGATATTTTACCTCTCTAATAACACCAGCACTGAGAAGTCTTTTTACTTCATTCCGAGCACCTTCGGCTTTATCATCAAACATTTTGCGAAGCCTTTGCTTTCTGGGCCTGAAAGATGGATCGACATTGAGTGAATGTTCGATGACGTCTCTGTTGACACCACAGAGATCATTGGCCGACCAAGCAAAAACATCTTTGTTGTTGAATAAAAACCTTATCAAAGTTTTCTCCTGCTCTTCAGATAATTGAGACCCCAGCAATACCTTCTGCTCTGCTATGTCTTCACATAGAAGCATGGGTTTCGGCTGATCAGCCGAAGCAGTCTTCTCTCTTCTGTACTTGTACTGCTCACAAGCTTCAGCTTCATCTATATTGTGGATGGCTTTTGAGTCTTTCTAATTTCCCTCAGCCTTTCTGGCAGCTTCCTGACTTCCATGAATAGCAATAGGCCCTTGCTCCGAAGGTATCTTCATGCATAGATATGCTGGATGAAGAATTGCTTCGAAGGCATTAAGTGTCCCGCGACCAATGATTGCATTGTAGGGGTATTTCATGTCAACAATATCAAATACAATCTGTTCAGTCCTTGTATTGTGGACAAATCCGAAAGGTCACTGGCATTGTGATCTTATCAAGTGCTACAATCTGCCTTCCTCCGAAGCCACAAAGAGGGTGTGTAGCATCATGAATCTTGTCCTCTGGCTCTTGCATTTGTCTGAAGGCCTTAGCAAATATGATATTCGCTGCACTGCCTGTATCAACTAGAACATTGTGGACCAGAAATCCCTTGATGACACAAGATATGACCATAGCATCATTATGGGGGTAATCCTTGAGCTGAAGGTCCTCCTGGGAGAAGGTGATTGGAATGTGGGACCATTTCAACTTGATGAAGGGTCCTTGCACCCCAACATGCTGCACCCTTCTCTGAGCTGTCTTCTTCTGTCTCTTGTTGGCCGGCTCTGAGCATGAACCGCCTATTATCGAGAGCACTAGCTTCGTAGTCGAAGCAGCTTCAGCTTGATTGTTGAACGAAGCCATCAGCTCAATCAGTGGAAGTGAGTTCACCGGAGGTGGGCGCAAATATTGGGGACTTGTTCTCAAATGCTATGAATTAAGAACAAGGCAACACAAAAAGGTTAATGGTTAATGCCCTTCGTCCTTCGAAGCATTATCTCCCTTAGGATATAATGATCTTCAGACGAAGGTCATGAAGGACATACCTTCATCATCACAGTATGTATTAATAAAAGGAGAAGTATATGAGACATGAGGGATAACATAAATAATCATATGGCATCATTAATATCTTTTAATTATATCATCGTAAATGAACATGAACAATATTGAATTACATTTATACCTTCGGCTTGACAGAAGGCAAAAGTCCAAGCGTGACGCACGAGTGAACACAAGTCAGCGTGAATTGTACAGGGGTACTGTTCATCTATTTATAGGCACGGGGCACAGCCTACGAGAAATTACATTCATACACTTTACACTTGGTTACAATCATAACATAGGTTGTCATGGGCTAATTGGTCATTCCATCTTTTAAGTCGGTGCATCTGAAGATACGTTACGAAGCTCCTTGACTGATAGCTTCGGCATTGTGTTCTGACCCTTCGAAGGTGTTTCTTCTCACCAAAGAAGATGACATATATAATAACAGAGTGTATAGAGATAAATATCACAATACAATCAGAGTACTTATTACATAGCGGAAGTCTTACAAAAATAAAAGATAAATATAACAGGATCTAAAATCCATCCTTGGTGCCTAGAAAGTCAACTGGGAGACACCACCTAGATTGAATCGAACCCCTCGTTGTGTGGCTCCTCTTGAACCACCTGTTCTTCTCCTGTGGGGGGGTGTGAGACAGCAAGGGTGAGCTCACACATGTTCATCGCTCAACAAGTTGAGGGGAATAATGTGGCATAAACTCACCAACGGTGGGAGTTCAAGTGATGTGTAAGGCTGAATCAAAAATAGGGTTAAAGCTGAGCATTGCTTTTAATAAGATGATCAAATTTTATTAGCAATTACTAAATGTAAATGAATACCAAACCATAATAAATAATAGAACAAAATTAATAAAAATCCCATGCAATGCATATGACGAATTGAGTTTAAGTTCCATAAATTAATCATGCGAGAGTCCTGAGCTGCTCTTGACCGTGAGCTCGGCTAGTATACCAGTTTTACACTCTACAGAGATTGTACCCTTTACCCACAAGTCGTGTTTCCCATGTCGCCTGGGTTAGCTAGACCCTTAGACACTACCGAGGTGAATGGCTAGGGATCCACTAAGAGGACTTTACAAAGTTCCACTAGCTTCCGAAAACCCGCTACAGTTTATGGGAAGAGCACTTGCAAGAATCCCTCGTCTGACTGCCATCGCAGCAAAATCAACCTAAGAACCTCCTTACATGCAACTCCCCTACTGCCCTTGCCCCTTTCGGGTAAGATAGTCTTCCACTAGCTTTCCTAATTAGTTAGCCAAGGGGTCCCATTCCTCCCTTGTGGTGGGTGTTTCTCAAGTTAAGCTCCATGTTCCAATTAAAGATAATAATGGTTTTGACAAGAACATAAATAGAATAACAACATAATTGGAACATGGATATAATGAAATATTAACCCAAAACCAAATAAAGCAATAGAAAAACTACCCAAGTGATTCAGGGGTAAACAAGGTAAACAGGATAAACAGACTAGGGTGACCTATTGGGTCCCATCAAAATTAAACCTATGCATTGAATAGTGATAAAAAAGAACATTATTGGGTAATAAAAGTGGTCAAGGGCACAACTTGCTTGGCACTTGAGATTCCAGTTACTAGGGTGATTCTTCGGATCCTCGTGACCGCACTGCTAGTCGTAGCAATACATACATACAGTGGTATAGACAAAATTAACATCACACCAAACATAAGAACATACTGCACTAATTGATAAACAATAGTTTTATAAAATTATAGAAATTGGAATGAATAAATTTGGACTTCATATGAATTTTCTAGGAATTTTGCAAGTTCTAGCAAATATCTTCATATTAAAAATCCATTTCCTATGTATTTTCTGAATTTTCTAATCTTTTGGACTGGGCGCACAATTACCAAAATCAGTAGGGGTCTCAGCGCAAGTTTTCTAAGGCTCAGGCTTTGGATGGTGGGTTTATATGTTAAAAGTTTAGGGTTTCTTTTGTAACATGCACGGCAAAGGGGTATGGTTCGATAGGGACCGTAGGATCACCAGCCAGTGGCGTGGATTAGATCATGCGCTTTCAAAGAAAACGAAAGGGTATGCGGGTTTATAATCAGGACCACCCATTACCCGATCAATGGTACGGATTGGATTCGGCCGAGCTCCTGTGACGAACCAATCACAACCGTTCATCACGATCGAATGGCGAACAACCCTTCTTCACCCTGCCGCCTCGCATAGCAGTCGCACAAACTAACCCACACAGCGGAGGCTCGCTGGAGCGGCGGTCACACTCCGCCACGGCGCCCGAAGTCCAAAATTAACAACTCCTACTCGCACCGTGTGAGGTATCGACCGGATTTAGCTTCGCTCCGATGCCAAATCGCCGCGGTAAGGACCCTACCCACGGTATCCGGTGACCCACAGCGGAACTGCGAAGTCCAACGAGGCATTCCGCCTAAACTACAGCGACACAACTCCAATTCGAAGGCAATCTACCTTCGTGACAACGCGATGGACTAAAAGAAACTATCACATACCGGTGCTCACGCTGTGGGAGGTCTGGACACGGTGCGGATTGAGTTGGCGGCGAGGGCGTGACTCCGACGAGTAGTTAGAGCGGCGTCGGTGGCGAATTTCCAGGCGGCACGGCCACCACCTCCCTTCTTCGGCCTTGCAGAGGATGTTGGGCGCAATACAAAGGCCTGGGTGCCGTCGACTTCGGAGTTCCCCTCGCGTCGGCTCTCACTTTCCTCCCTGAGCTCAGCACTAATGGCTACTTATGCTCTCTGCGAAACAGGCGCTAGCTCCTAGTTTTGAAGAGGACGGCGCGGTACAGGGCGCTAAGCTACGCGTGACCCGGGCGTTTGGCGCGCGCAAATCGAGCAATCGGTTGCCCAGCTGCGGCCGTTGCAACGGCCCGACAGTCATGGCGATTCGTTGAGATTGAGCTGAGCCCAACGAACGGGGAAAGGGGAAAGCACCTGACGAAATGGTCCCACCAGTAAGTGGCACAGGCGCGTGGGGATACGACGGGGAACGCTGGGGTGTGGGCCCCGGTTGGCGGTGAGCATAAACCAAGGCACGCGGCAGGCCAAGGGAGACTAGGCCGACTGGCCGTGCGGTGTTGATGGGCCAGATGCAAGGGATCGAGGCTGATGAAGCGTGGGCCCATATCGTCGGCGAGAATGAGGAAACAGACGTGGTAGTTGCGCCTGCGGCTGACATGCAGGTCCCGCATGTCGGCGCACATCACCAGCTGGGCGCACGGGTGGTACAAGGCCTGCTTGTTGGGCCGACGCGACATATTAGGCCTAATGTGGCTTCCTAACTTCTTTTCTTTTTCTTTTATAATTTATGTTTTACTTCTAAGTATTCAAACGAGATTCAAATCCCTATTTTGAATTTCAGATTCCAAATGTCAAAAATTAATACTGCTAGGAATATAAACCTTATTGTTTAATATAATATATTTTTTATTCTTTTCCTTATTATTTATTTATGGGCGGAATGAATAGTTCCATTAAATCCCCTTTCTTATTTTCTACTTGATTTTTCATATATACTTTGAGGTCCCAAGTTTAAATTGTGACTCTTTATTAAAATGTTTCACCACATTTTCATAAGGATAAAATACCTATAGTGCATCATTTAATGAAATGAATACTCATTTATTTGATTGGAAAATTTTTCTATTACTTATTTTTCCAAAATAGTTCATGGTTTTTTTTTTCAAAATTCAGTCCTCAGTTTTCAATCCTTAAATATAATTTGAGATATCTAAATTTACTATTTTATCTTTTCATATATTTATTTTATCAGTAATATTTTTTTCTTATACAGATTTTGGGACTTACAACGCAATTCAGGAATTACCATATTCATGCTGGACTCATGAAGATCAAAAGGAAGGAGTTTCTATCCCTCAAACAGGGAGGTATGTCCGTGAGTGAATATAGGGACAAATTCATTCAGCTATCCCGATATGCTCCTTGGGATGTTGAGGATGATGAGAAGAAGCAGGAGCTCTTTCTGCAAGGTTTGATCGGACCACTACAATACCAATTGGTATCGCACATGTTCCCGTCCTTCCAGAGACTACTAGACAAAGCTATTGTTGTGAAAAACAAGAGGTTTGAGTTTGGAGAAAAGAGAAGGGTTGCTAACCAAGGATAGGCTGGAAGTAGTTCCCGTCCTCGATATAATACTACTCAAAGTACACCTGCTCGTGGCAGTTTCAGGCAGCAAACTCAACAGATACAAACTGCTCCTCCTCAAGCAAGCACCCCAGCAGGGCCTGTTGCTCCTAATACATCCACCAACAGATCATGCTTCAAGTGTGGACAGTTGGGGCACTATGCCAACTACTGTCCCAATATGGCTACTTATACTACTCTGGCTCCGATGAAGCAGGGTCAAGCCTCGGTAGGCAAGAGTCATCCCTTATCGGTCAACCGGGGGCAGGTCAACCATGCAGAAGTGGAAACTGAACATGGTGAACCTGAAATCCAAGAAGAAGTGCTAGTTGATGATGAAGAAGTTGGTGAAGAAGTAAACAAGCAGCAAGATTAGAGTATATAAATATATAAACATAAATATAGATATATATATATATATATATTTAAGTAGTATTGGTAAAGACCTAAATATTACTTTAGTTAGTAGCTAGTATTTTACTATTTTAGGAATAATAATAAGGTCTAATTGACCCTATGTTTTGCTAATGAGATATGCATCATGCCGAGACTTTTTTTGTGCATATGTTTTGAGACAAAAATAGATACATCTTTTTTCTTACTAATCTCGAGGACAAGATTTATGTTAAGGGGGTAGGACTTGTAAGGCCCAAAATTGGTAGAAAAAAATAACAATAATAAAATAAATAAACAAATATAGTTATTATAGTGCTTTAGGAATCAGGGAATGAGGAAAAGAAATTTGTAATAAAGTCAATTATTGCTAGAGTCAAATATGAGAAGGAGAATAATATTTTGAGTTTCATATTAAAAAACATGCAATTACTAGATAAAAAAAGAGATAATAAATAAAACCAGTAAAATTAAATATTGTGTTTCATGTTGGGCCTTATATGGTTGTGTATTTTGAGTTTAAGCTTTGAAGCAAAAGGTGGAATTTAAATATGAATTATAAAATAAAATAGAAAATAAAACAAAGAAAAAAAGAAGAAAACCTACCTGTGCAAATTAGGCCATAACCCCCCCCCCCCAACCAGCCCATGTCACCCACACATGTCATTTTTCCTTTTTTCCCACCGAATCTTGTGTGCTCGGCCTCTGATGTGTGGGCCCTAAGCGCCAGGCCCCACTACTCTAATCGCGCGCGTAGGTGAAACACTGGCGGGTGGGCCCTATCCTGTCAGATTTACCCCTAATGAATTTGTTGAGACAGAGCGCAAAACCCGAGCAGATCAGTCCTCGCCGTCGGTACGATTTTGGCGTGGACTTCGGTCGCGGGCTACAAATAGAAGCCGCATTGGCCTCCACTTGAGCCGCACCTAGGATTAGCTCCAGTTCACGGATTCATCTACGCCCGTGATTTCTGCGGTGGTGAAAAAAGGGCAACAACAGTCGCCAATGTGATTCTCTGCCCTTGGCATGGTTCGGTGCACAAAACCGTGCCCAGGTGTTCTCAAGGTCACGCTGGGCTATGCGCAAAAGAAACCCGGTGTCCTGGGGAAGGCGGCAACCGGAATTCGTTATCGGAGTTAGCTCTCCGCCGCACGTCGAGGCCAGGGCATTGACCGCGCAATCCACGGTATGTCTCCCTCCCCCTGTGATCGCTTTTGTTAGCGCATCGTAGTGCACCAGAGGGGCTCTTGTGTTGGAGGGTTGGCACCCTGGGCATGCTGCCCACCGGAGTGCGCCACCATCGGGCCTGGGCGCCGTTTGATCTCGGCGGGTGGTGGGAAAAAGGCACCATGGCCGTAGATCTAGGAATAGACGAACACGATTAGAGTAGAGGATAACCATTCGCCACATTGAATCATGACCGCAAATCTTCGATCTGATCAACACGAGGAGATCACAGTTAATTGATTTCGGACCGTGGATCCCAAATCCAAAGGCCGATAACATATACCGGTTCGGTTGAGGATCAGATGTAATCCAGATCGTAGGTTGGCGATCTAACGGTCAAGGCACGAGAATACCTCTTCGGCCGACTCTTTTGCATATAAGCCCCTGCACTTCTTACTAATAAACCTGCCATCCTCGCACAGTTTGAAACAGTTACAGATAGCCCCCTAGAAATTGCAATAATACCCCTGGAGTCTTATTAAAGTGCAAAATAAATATTAAAAATAACCTAAAACTTGTTTAACCCATAACTTTTACGTCTTAATTCCAATTTGATCCATTCAAGTTGCATTAGCTTCATAATAATTTTGCCTACGCTTTCATAACATTATCTTCGCAAATAGCATGTTTCCAAAAATAAATATTCATTTAACCTATGCTTAGTAGATTGTTCCTACTAATCAAAGTTAGTTTGTCTATAATTGTAATATAACTAAAATATTATGTCCACTCTAGTATAATATAGATCAAAGTTATTCCTTAAATATCTTTATCACATGACTTATAAAATCAACATAAAGATCTAGATCTAATTGGTTAATCACATAGATCTTTCGAAAACCACCTCTCTTCAACCCTAACTCCGATGCTAATGATTCTTGAACCCACGATCTCATAACAACATGTAGATCATTATTATCCAGTTTGTCCATATGTTTGGTTTGATGTTAATATTGCCTATACACTATTTGTTTGTATTGCTATGACTAGAGCGAGGTTACGAGTCATCTGAAGAGCAAGTTGGTACCTAGAATCTCAAGTCCCAAGCAAGTTGTGCCCTTGATCACTCCTCTTTACCTAATAATGTTCATATTTAATCACTGTGACATGCTCAGGTTAATTTGATGGGACCTAATAGGTTTCGCTAGCATTGTTTATTCCTTACCTTGCAGACAGATGAATTATTGGGTAGCTTTGCTATTGCTCTACTTGGTTTTGGGAAACTAATGTTTCATTATGATCATGTTCCAATTATGTTGTTATTTAATTATTGTTCATGAGTATGGAGAACCACCCGAGAAAACAGTGCTACCACAAGGGTGGTATGGGACGCCCTTGGCTGACAAATTAGGAAAGCTAGTGGAGGACTAACTTACGTGAAAGGGGCAAGGGCAGTAGGGGAGTGGTCAGTATAGGGAGGTCCTTAGGTTGATTTTGTTGCGATGGCGGTAACGCGAGGGATCCCTGCATTGGAGCTTCCTAGAAACTGTAGTGGGTTTTTTGAAGCTAGTGGAACTTTGTAAAGGCCTCATAGTGTTACCCTGCCTCGCCTCCTTGGTAGAGGTGTATGGGATTCATGACCCCTTGGCAGATGGTAACATGACTTGTGGGTAAAGATGTGTAACCTCTGCAGAGTATAAAACTAGTATATTAGCCATGCTCACGGTTATGAGCGGCTCGGACACTACTTGGTTAATTTATGGAACTAAAATTTATTTGTCATATGCATTGCATCGCAGGTGTTGTTATCAATTTTGATCTATTACTTAATTGGGTTGGTATTTACTTACACTTAGTAACTGCTAATAAAATTTTGACCAACTTTAAAAGCAAGGCTTAGCTTTAGCCATCCTCTTTGGTAAGCCTTACACTTCACGTGAGCTCCCACCTTTGGCGAGTTCATGCACATTAATTGTAACACCCCTGGTGTTACTGTTACTAAAACTAAAGCATAACATCATCAGCATTAGCATTTCATATGTTTGATACACCTAGAATGCATTCACTAGGCAAAAATTTCAAACAAGTTATATTGATATGGCATTTTGTAAATAAAACCCTAGAGTAGGGTACTTAACCCTAAATGGGGTTCAGAAGGGTAAAACAAAATCCAAATAGAGAAAGCCCTAAAGCTTAAGTGAAATAGTCATAAAATGTTACTAAGAATGGACCTAAATTACATTCACACCCCTGAAATACCAAAAACCCTAAAAAGGACCCTGGGAAACCCTAAACCTAAACCCTAGGGGGCTAAGTGCAAAATCAGTGCACTTTTGGACTAAAGTGTAAAAACTATGATGTTAAAGCATATAAAGTCATATGATTCACAATCATGAAGATTTGCAATCCAAAACTTGAGATTTGGACTTATTTGCAAAAGAGCCACACTTGACCCTTTTGATTAAGTCTGAATTTCAGTATAATTGACTCAACTTTGAGCCCTTGTAACTTCCAAATAAAAAGGATTTTGCCCTAGGTCACCACATCAATATTATAGACCTATCAAAGGAGAATAACTTTGCTTAAGAGAGTAAGCATGGTTGTTATGAAGAAATCGAAGAAAAATACACCCAAAGATGGACTGTCACGCTATTTGAAGTCTGAATTTCAGACTAACAGCGCAACTGCAAGAACTTTGGGCACGAATTCAAGCATGATCGAGCAAGAATTTGCCTAGGGTTGCTATACCAAGATTATAGCTGGATCCTAGAGCTATAACTTTGCTAAAGAGTGACGATCATGTTACTACATAAAATTGAGAGAAAATTCGCCCTAAACATAGACTGACAGACTGAATGAATGGGCTTCGCCATGGTACAGTGATCTGAAATAGATCAGGCCACCAGCTCAGTTTTTCGCCGCAGACGATCTCCGCCGTGATTCACGCTGTCGCTGCGATTCGTGTTCGTGGGTAAGATCACGATGGATTGAAATCTCGGCATTGGATTAGCTCAGGCGCAGGCGTAGATAAGGTTCACCGTACCCCCTTGCTCATCGATCACTCGGGATGGATCTCGCCGTCGTTGATCCATCACTGTCGTCCGCCGTGTGTCCAGACACATTTACCACGTCGCGGCTAACCGTGCTACGCATATCCAGTGATCGCCGGAGGAGCCGCCACGGTAAAGGCCACGTTGTGCGGCCACCAGTGACTCACCCAGTTCTTACCGATCACGATCCGCCGCTCGAATTCGCTGTGCTCGCGATCGATCTCTATAAATTGAGGCCACCATGAGCTCCGTAGGATAGTCAAGCACCCAGCCACCAAGAATCATCCTCAATCGTTCACCAGGGAGCTTGAATTTCGAATTTCCCCCAAATCTGCTCAAACACACCGCAAGAACGCACCTCGCTGTGGCCAGCCACTTCCAGGTTTGTTCATGCTCTCTGCGGCCTTGTTTCAGCATTAGTGTGCTTCCTAGATACTCCCCGACTAGTTCGATTAAGCCAAGCTATCGTAGATCACTGGGAACGCGAGTGAATGTCCACGCTGCCCGCTGTCATCGTGGACAGAGCAAGGTAGATCGCCAATCGTGAAATTGGGTGAGGGGAAACCCTCGTTAGGTCTCGGATTTGATCTCTACCAAAGTAGGGCGTCGGTCCTGAAGCGAGTCGGCCGGTATGCGAGCTCGCTGGAGCTCTGCAACGCCGCTCCCCAGTCGGGGACCTCGACTTGTAAAGGAATAGAATACGGGGGGTCTTCTTGGAAACTATCAGTGACTCAAAGCAAAAGTGAAAGAACCCACTTCAAGTTAACCAGAACGCCAGAGGTTTTCTTACAAAGTCTGCAGCGCGGGCACGGGCGCGCGCGTTTTCCTCCGGGATTGGGCCGCCTGGGCTGGATTCGGCCCGGGACTGTTCACTGTTTTTCTTTTTCTTTTTCTACCAGAGCAAAAACAATTCTAGAAAACTGTAGAAAATCCCAAAAATGTCAAACCAATTTTGCTAGATTCCTAATTTTCCATAGAATATAATAAAAATAGTTTCATGATTTTTAGATCAAATAGGGAATTTTGGAGCATTTAAAATAGCCTAAAACCTTGTTTCTGGATTTTTAGAAAATAGATAATAATTCCAAAAATCCCCAAACTTTTTATATGAACTCTAAACATTATTTAGAAGCCTTGAGTAAAGTTTGGTATGACTTGGACCTTGTTTGATACTTAGAACCCAAAACCCTACCCCTCCTGCTCTTTGAACTTCACTGTTGACTCCGGAAACCCTAAGTTCTCAGAGTTCCGTGAAGAAAAATTGTATTCAAGACTTCATATAATAAACCTTTATTATCTTTGCACTCTCATGAGCATTACATGGGCATTCATTATTATGTATGGTTATATTTAGAAAACGAGGAAGAAGTTGAAGTAGAAGAAGAGAAGACTTCACCACCACCACCTGAAGGACATCAGGCAGGCAACTGTTTCTATTTTGACATCTGCAGGGACCGAGCCTGATTCACCTATAAACCAAGGCAAGCCCCGGTGCATTTGCCGCCTCCTTGATTCTTTTAAAATCTTTCTCACTTGCTTGATGCATTAAGTGATAGGAGTTGAATGTTAAAACAATTCCTGCATTACCTCCCTTGAATTTGATTACCTTCCTTTGAATCCCTGTTTTACAAAGGTTTTTCCTATGCTTAGTCTTGCTTTAGCAAAACAAAAATGTTTTGTTTTTACAAAAGGTGATGTTGCAAAGTGGGAGGGCTGTTTTTGAAAATAAAACTTGATGGTGGATCCATCATGGCCATGATGGGTTCAACATCGGAAAAGATGTACCTCTGCCAGGTACCAAACTTTGGGAATTGAAATAATTAAGCTGAGACCGGGCGAGTGACTTGCACGAGAAGAGAGTCTCGATGTAGTATCTCCGTCTGAGTCGATTAAGGACCGTGTCGATGTAGGCCTACTGACCGAGGACCCTTTAACTGGTCACATGCCTCATCATGGGTAAGCTTTGCCTCAGGCAGACTAAGGCCAGAATAAGATACCACGCAATGGGAGTGGAGAGATGGTGAGAGTAGTGTGTACCCTCCGTGGCAAGAGGCTAGACGGTGGTGTATCTGTGCTCTCGGTTGGCGTGAACCTGATCTGGTATTAAGAACCCCGGTGGTGGGTTGACATATGCAAGAGTTAAGTGCTACATATGTCGTATGATCGAAGATCCTCAGCTGAGTATAATCGATTCGGATCGCCGTACCTTCGCGGTTATGAAGATTTGGTCACTGACTTATACATAGAACTCTAGTAAAGATGAAGGGTTGTTAAGAAATTGGCTAGTGCAGGTCAAGTGATTGAACTAGGGTAGAAAGAACTCTAGTTGTAGATAATCTTACTTAACTTGACAAATAAAACTGGATTTTTTTAAGGATCCACTTTTAGTAAGCATTTCTGCAAACAGAGTCATTGATCATTGATAAGCCTTACCTTGACACCTTTAAAGCCAGCATCCCCTTGAGAGTCTTTTCTTTAGTCGGGTAAGACTTGCTGAGTAATTCCATACTCAGGGTTTTATTCCTTATTGTTTTTAGGTGAAGAAGCGACAAACTTTTGTTGCTTCTGTTCTAAGGTGGTACCAAAGGAAGAGCACCAGGAGTGAAGTTGCGGGAGGAAATGATCCTCCATAAAAACTTTTTGTTTGATACTTATCGGGAGGGGTTTTTGCCTCCCATGGTTTGTAATAATAATACTCTGCACTTGTATGTTATATTCTGGTCTGTAAATATTTAACCTTGTCTTACTTTTAAATAAAGATAAGTTTATGTAACCGCTTACGCATTTCCGTATCTCCGATGATTTGTAATGTCTGCGTGACGGGTGAAACGCTCTTAGGAAAGGTAAGAAAAGCAGATACCGAACTTGTCAAGTGATTCAGGGGCACCTGCAGGGTTGTCTGAGGTCCGTTGGACAAGGACAACTGTAGGTGGGCCTAATGACTTGAGAGGTTCCGTCACATTAATCCCTATAACTTGTTGAGCAATGAACGTATGTGAGCTCACCCTTGCTGTCTCACACTCCCCATAGGTCAAGAACAGGTACCGCGGGATGAGGCGCATGGAGGATGCTGTTATGAGTTCGTCAGAGGTCTAGGCCATCGTCTTTTAGTCAACTTTGGGTTGCTGGATCGTTGTCTTCATATGATGTAATTATTTAACTATTTTGTACAGAACTCCGTTATTTATAAATGTTGTGACATTCGTTTCTGTACCATGAGCCATCATATGTATAAGACTTGGTCCCAGCACACTTTGTGATTATCTCACGCCTGGGTCCTGGTGCCCCCGAAACGCGGGTGTGACAGTTACACTCCATAACCTACCGCACAAGGAGGCTTACAAATGGACCCGAGCGATGTGCATGACGGTGTCTGGGTCCCATCGTAATCGGTGTGGCTTTAGTCATCAGTTGCGTCCTTGGCTTTGTGAGGTCGCGCCCTTGATTTTACTGTCTAAGCCTCTGGGACGTGTGTGTGGGGTTGCTAACGAGCTCCCCTCCTTGTCTGGCATGGGCCTTCGCCTGGCGCCCTCCGAATGGAGAGGGTGAAGACTTCGATACATGCCCGAGCCGAAGTACCTTTCGCCTGATGCACATGTGCCAAAAACACGTTTGATTATAGCCGGGTTCGACAAATCGAGGTTGTGCTTGGACTTCGCTCTAACATACACCAAATCACTATCTCTACGAGATTACGACAATAAGGACATGTACAAGGCTGTTTAGGGCTCCTTTGGAACACAGGATTTCAGAAACACGGGAATAGGAAAAACTCAGGAAATAGAATGGATGTATTTTCTAATCCTATAGGATTCAAAACCAGAGGAAGATGATAGAAGGCTTGTTTGGCTACAGCGTAGGAAAAAGTAAAGGAAGTAAGAAGTTTGAAATATCATTTTTTTAAGTTTGAAACTAGCCGTTGTTGCTGCGTGCTCACGAGGCTCCCTAGCCATTGCGTTACTGCATACAGGTGTATATATATATGCGCTCATCAGCTTGCTGCCTCTCACTCTCTCATGCCAACAACTTCATTTCCACAACAGCAAGCAAATCCTTCTACAGGCTACTTGATTGTCTATATATCTTGCATTCGGTTGCACAAAGGTTGGTTCGTTACTGTCTTATGTGACTACGCTAATGTATTTCTAATCAAAATTTTATATTTCCACCTTTGTATTAATTATCCATTTTGGGATTTCCTTTATCTTCAGTACCCATGAATCCAACGAACTATCGTAGATCACAAAGTGAGGATGAGTTTGTCTTTTTTGTTCTTCCTACCTTACAAGTAGAATCATCACACTCATCTGAGAAGAGGCCTATGCATACATCAGAAATGACAGGGGCTCGACGAGTTACAGAGATATTAACAGGACATGAGAGTTTATGCAAAAGACATTTCCGAATGGAGGTTGGAATTTTTCAAGCCTTGGTCAATAAATTGCGTGAAAAAATCTCCTTGCTGATACAAGAGCAATTGCAGTGGAAGAGCAAGTTGCTATTTTCTTATATGCAATGGCAAAAAATGCAAGTAATGAAACCTTACAAGAATTTTTTCAACATAGTGGAGAAACAATTAGTCGACACTTTGCAGCGGTTCTTGATGCAATCACACAGCTCACATGTGTCTACATATGTCCACCTTCCTTGCAACCCCATCCAATCTTAAGCAGACCCCAATTTTACCCCTTTTTCCAGGTATGAGTACAAAATACATAACATATTATTGATAATTTATTCTATGATAATTAAATATATTTTTCGTTTTTGTAGGACTGTATTGGTGCTATAGATGGTACACATGTTCCAATGACCATTCCATTACAACAACAAGAGCCATACAGGAATAGGAAGCAGACCATCTCACAAAATGTTATGGTCGCTTGTGACTTTGATCTGAAATTTGTACATGTGCATGCTGGCTGGGAGGGATCAGCATCAGATGCAAGGGTTCTACAAGATGCACTTACCCATGGATTTCATATACCTCATGGTAAATTTTATCTCGTAGATGTTGGTTATGCAAATACACCACAATTTCTTGCACCATATCGTGGCACTAGGTACCATATACAAGAACAGGGGAGAGCTCGTCAAAGGCCACGAGATTACAAGGAACTATTCAACCTTCGCCATGCACAACTACGCAATCATATTGAGAGAACTATTGGTATTCTGAAAATGAGATTTCCTATTTTAAGAACTGCGTCTCGCTACCCAGTTCAAAAGCAAATTGACATATCTGTTGCCTGTTGTGTTCTACATAATTTCATACGTCTACATAATGGTGACATGTCATGGCCAAACAATGATATCATGGAGATTGATCCACGCCAAATCGTTGATGTGCCAAGTGGAGATAACAATTATCATAGTGACATACAAGCATTTAATTACTCTAGAGATGCTGGAAATCAAATGCGAGATCATATAGCAGAACAGATGTGGGCACAATATTCAGCGCGAAGAGCTTAACATAATGTAAACTACGCAATCTTTATATGATAATATATTTCCATATCGATTTATCTTCTTAGACATGATTGGAGTCCAGAACTTGAGATAAGGTTACCTCCTTACCAAAATACATAACAAACACAGACTACCCAGGTCAGCTTAGTAAAAAGCATGTTCTACTTACCAAAAGATTAGAACCTCTGCTTGCCAAAAGATTAGAGGCTCTAAATTATACCAAAAGATTAGATGCCTTACTTGCTTTCTATTTCTAATTCTGGTGATCTGCTATCTTACCAATCTCCCTTGTAATCCAAGCTAATCTTAATGCGTAATTTTTAAATGATAAGAATACTTCCCTGTTATCCTTAATCTTGAATATATCAGATGCCATCAATAGATCTCCCACTTGCAGACCATCCAAATCTTCAAGCACAGTAATACGCTTGTTGATGCTGTAAGGATCTTCCAATTTCTTCTCTTCAATGGCAGCAAATCGATCTATTTCTTCTTTCTTTAGTTTTAGGTATCTTTCATGAAATCCATCAGGAGGGCTAGCAGATTTGTTTTTTTTCTTCTTTCCACGTCGAGAATCAGGAAGCTCTGAAGTTATTTGTGTGGAACTAGGTGGGACTTCCTTTTCATGAACCTGAGCAGATGGGTATTGTGATAAGCCCAAATTTCCCTCAATTTCTTCATCAAAAGAAAATTGCAATCCCAATTCATCTACACCATTTAAAGTAGGAGATGGTGACTGATATGTTTCTGCTACAGTTGTTGCTTGTCCTCCAGGAGCCGATGCTTTCTTTGTCTTGTTTGCATAATGATCCATACCTTGACAAGTTCTTCCTTCAGCATAACGACCTGCAGAATCATATTTAGGAAAACACATATGACTCGGATGTATTTGCAAGTAATTAGAAACAACTCATAAAAGCACATAAAATTCTCACCATCATACAGCTTTGATAAATCATCATAGTATGAGAATGACTTGTCTCTCCAATGGAGGGCTGACTCGTTATTCTTGCGAGCAGCAAAAGATGCCCAAACACTATCTGGTGCTTCCACCATCATTCTCTCACCATTCCATCCAAAACCACTTTGCTCCACCAATTCTTTAACACTGCGATAATCTTTCTTCAAATCTTGCTCCTTCTGTTTGACTTGGCCAATAGTATACGATGTACCAAATTTTTCATTCAAGCGACGAACAATGTTGTTCCATGCCTCCTTACTCCAAGCATTTTGTGTTCTAAAACCTGGCACATCGTGATCCTTTAGTAGCTGAATAAGGAACAACTTCCTCTCATGGATCCACTTGGCTCTCTTTGGGGCACCTAAAGTCACAACATATATTTAAACATATATTCAGTTTTAGTTACTGCTGCACTGTGCAACTAATATTCAAATTGTGACAGGAATTGGAGCACTACCTATTTCTTGAGTAGCTGTTGCAGACCCATGGTCCCCGTCAACATCAACAAGCGACTGAGGGTTACGGCCTCCTCCATTAGATAAGACACGTTCCCTAATACAATGATATATACAACATCAAATAGGAACTAGAAATATCTAATCTATTTTACTATAAGATCAAGTGAATATTAAGTGACAAATATGTGACCACCGATCATGAAGGTAGCTCCATACTGAAAAGTGGGGATTTTTCTTCTCTGGAAGTTGTAGAATTAAACGTCTTAAAATTGTTTTGGCCAAACACAAATGGGCAGTTCTACATCTCACACATATGTTTGGTGTGTGCAATCCTCCTGGCGGTAGAAGAGTGCTGCTGGAGCCGGACAGGTGACTGGACTAGTAGCAGGTGCTGCAGATCCGCTACCTGTACCTGCAGGCCGTCCGTGTGTGCGTTCAGGTGACGAGTGCGGCTCCTTCCCAAATCTCCCAATCTGTAGCGGATGGACGAGAGTCCCCCGTACAAGTTATTCCCAAATATCCCGATCTACTTCAAGAAAAACGAAAATAGATTGCTCCCAAATCTCTAGATCCATTCAAACTCCAGTACCAGTACAAAGAAAACTTCCAAAATCCAAATAAAATGTGATTTATAGGGTTTGGTAAATGAAGAAAAAGGAAACTTACCTTGCTATTGGGGAAGAACACCACAAACGAGCTTGTATATCTCTGGGCGCGTGTGTACTCATTGAGGAGGTCCTCGCTGCTGGGACCAACGATGGGGACGAAGTGCGGCGACAGGGACGAGAGACGGAGAGAGTCGGTCCAGTCTTTTTTTTCTCTGATGATCGGTCCGTGTTTTTTTATGTTACGTGGTGGAGGAAGCAGACAAGTCGCGGGAGAGCCAAGGAAGCGCGGGAGCGTTCGCTTTTGGCGCCAGGAAATTTTCCATGAGGTTGAAGCTCTTTTTATTTTTCCTATGGAATCCTTGTGATGGGATTAAATCCTAGCTAGGGGAATTTTCCTCTCTTTTTGTATCAGCCAAAGGAGTCTTCTAGGATTTTTTCCTTAGGAACTAAATCCTCTGAAATTCCTATAAAGTTTCTATGATCCAAAGAAGGCCTTAATGTCCCCTGTCTTCCACCGTGTCTAAGGGGTTAAAAGTAAAATTTCCCAAGAGTCGATTCTTCAGCGAGCCACGTTCCTAGCGTGCGGTTCAAAACCAAGACACGGAGACGGAGCTATGTCTCCGTTGTACCACAACCAACGACTTCCTCAGATTCGTTGCTCCCCTTCCACAATTCTTCACATCCTCGTCCTCCCACCGGTGTCGCCTTCCTCTCCTCTCTCATGCGCCACCCAGATTCCTCCTCATTCTGGCAAAGTAGCGCAACAGTGAGGTGGCCGGGCGCGGCCGACAGACAGGCGCACGCCGCAGCACAGCCATGGCCCATGGTGCACGGCTCGCCGCCGTCGCGACCGACAGACAGGCGCACGGCGCCGCGCGGCCATCGTGCACTGAGTGGCGTGGTCGTGGTGGCCGGTGAGCAGGCGCACGGCGTGTCGCGGCCATGGTGCACGACGTGTCGCGGTCGGTCCTTGTTGCCCACGCCGACCGCATGTTCGACAAAACGCCTCACATGGACCTCGTTCCTTGAGCACTCATGCTCAGGCTGGGTCTCCTAGTGAACATAGTGTTCACTGCTCAAGCTGGGATCCCTGGCGCTGGGTGTTTGACTAGAGCGGAGAGAGGACGTAGTGCTCGTGTTTAGTCCATGAATGAATGGTGTTAACTATTGTTAGCAATTAGATGAATGATTGGTGTATGGTGTTATTAGAATCTGATTACTAGAATTTTAGCAATTAGTTTATGAACCACAGTCTGCATGCATCTAGTGTATTTGTAGGAATTGAGTCTGCATACACGGTTCTCTAACCATATATGTATGCTTTATATTGCAAACTTTGTCAAGTATGCAACATATATATGTATGCATAGTACATATGCACAGTAAATCAATCATCCTTTAATTGAAGAGTATGAAGCATTAATTAAGATATAAGGCCTTAGATACACTCCTTTATGAACTATGTCTTAGGTGTGATTTATACATGGAGAACCGAGTGGTGGTATCCCCTAAATCAACGGTCGAAGCTTAATTCAATGCGAGGAAACCTTTGTGCTCATTGGGCAACTTGCCTTCGATTCCGCAAACAACTCACCCCATCGGTGCTTGATTTCACGTGCTCCAGATGGTCCTCGAAGCCAGAGATAGAGATCGTAGCCTCTTGGGTGAATCATCCGCGACCCTAAGTCCGAGACCGCCGTCCTTGCCGCTAAAATCTCGCCACCCTTTCGCACCTCGCCACCGATGGTGGTTTTTGCGCGCGACTAAAACACTGGATGCTAAAATGGCTGCCTCTGTTGGATGCCTCTCGTTTTTCCATGCTCACGCAACACTACTCAAACATGCAAACGTGTTGTTTATCTCGCGGTTTTGCACACCACGTTGAGGTCAGTCTTATTTGAAGTTTTTGGCTACACCACATGTTGTGGAGTAGATATGGCAATAGGGTAGATATGGCAATAGGGACTCGATCCTTGATTCCCGCGAAGAATTCCTCTATTATAGGGCGGGTATGAGATCAATTTAGTCTTCACGGGGATCGAAATAGAAAAAATTAGTCCCTATCAGGTTCACGGGGACAGGGATGGGCAACAATGCCCATCCCCATTCTCCGCATACCCATCCCGTGAACTTGTGTTGATCTCAATTAGTTTGTCGACTTGTTAAAATCACATTAAAAATTTCAATATATATAGCTTATTATAAAATAACAAATTAAACTCTAATGTAGATTTTTCGATAAAGGAAGCTTTATTGAATTTTCAAGTCCATATATCGAGGTGATACAAAGTCTTGAAAAAAATACATTTTCGACCTCTGCATAACATGATGCACACAACCTAAAAAAAGAAAAAGATCACATGGTAGAAATCAAGCACTAATGACAATCGATCCTAAGGCTAGACTGCCACCCATGCGTCTGGGTAAAAAGACACTTGGCCACTAGCATCAAGTGTTGAGATGCCGCAACAACCATGTCCTATAAAGTTGGTCGCTGCAAAATAACCCATGAATGGAGCCAATGAACAATTTTGAAGACAACCTGCAAAGGAGATAAGTTATGTTTTTTACCAAATACCAAACTATTTCTGCAAAGCTATAACGACCAGCAAGTAGAAGTCGCCCTTAACAGAACTAGTTGCTTTTTTTCCTTTTCTAATGCCCCACAACCAAGATCCAAACATGTGAGAAACAATATGAGGCATGGAAAACCCAAAAGTAGCATGAATGATGAACCACACAGCTCGAGCAAAACGACGTTCATAAAATAAATGATTAATCATTTCATCTTTGTGACAAAAACAACAAAATTTACTGCCCTGCCAATTTCTCTTGGCCAAGTTATCCTTTGTCAAGACTATTCCTCGGCGTAAATACCACAAAAAGATTTTAATTTTTAGTGGAGTTTTAAGCTTCCACAATCTTTTGTTTAAGTTTGGGACATCGTTTTTAATCAAGGCCAGATAATGAGATTTCACAGAAAACTGCCCATTTGGGTGGAGATTCCATTTAACTCATCCCGATCATGGCTCCTTGCAATGCTAGCAATACGTGGTAATAACCGGTTCCACGCTGTTAGATTGTTTCCAATAAGACCCCTTCGCCATGATAAATTGATTGGTGAGGAGCTAAAAACTTTTGCCACTCTTATTTGCTTATGACGAGCAATATTGAATAGACTAGGGTACTGTCTTCTTAAAGACATACCGCCAAGCCAAATGTCCTCCCAAAATCGAATTTGTTCCCCATTTTTAAATGTGAAAGTGTCAAATTGAAGGAAATTGTTTTTAACCTTCATTAAGCTTGCCCAAAAATGTGAATCTCCATTTTCCAAAGGATTTGAGAAAGGGGTTTGGAGTTCATATACTTGTTTCATAAAATTTGTTGCCAGGTACCATCTGTTGTAAGGAGCTTGAAGAGCCATTTGCTTAGCAGAGCTATGTTTTTAATGTTTAGGTCTTAGATCCCTAAACCCCCTTGATCCCTAGGCTGGCACAAAATGTTTCATTTGGCTAGACGATACTTCTGTTTTGACCGTCACTTTGCCAAAAGAACCTAGAGCGAAAGTAGTCAAGTCTCTTGAGTACTCCTATAGGAATTGCAAAGAAAGACATCATGTACATAGGTAGACTACTCAAGACTGAGTTAATCAAAGTAAGACGCCCACCGACAGAAAGGTGCTTACCTTTCCAACTATTGAGTCTTTTTTCAAAGATATCTCTTATAAATTTAGTTTTTGCTTGTTCAATTTAATATTGATTTGATATAATTAATTTAAATTTGTCTTTAAATAATGCACTTATGTAACACCCCGGGCTTTAAGGGACAAAGCCGGGTGCATCTCATACATGCGCCAAAGAAGACAACATATATAATAATAGAGTGTATAGAGATAAATGTCACAATAACATCAGAGTACGTATTACATAGCGGAAGTCTTACAAAATAAAAGATAAATATAACAGGACCTAAAATCCATCCTTAGCGCCAGAAAAGTCAACAGGGAGACGTCACCTAGATCGAATCGAACTCCTCGACATGGCTCCTCTTGAACCACCTGTTCTTCTCTTGTGGGGGGTGTGAGACAGCAAGGGTGAGCTCATACATGTTCATTGCTCAACAAGTTGTGGGGAATAATGTGACATAAACTCACAAAAGGTGGGAGTTCATGTGAAGTGTAAGGCTGATCAACAAATAAAGGTGGAAGCTGAGCATTGCTTTTATAAGTTGGTCAAAATTTTATTAGCAGTTACTAAGTGTAAGTAAATACCAAATCATAATAAATAATAAGTAAAAGTAATAACAAAATAATCCCAATGCAATGAAATGACAAATTGAGTTTAGGTTCCATAAATTAATCATGAGAGTGTCCAAGCCGCTCATGACCGTGAGCATGGCTAGTATACTAGTTTTACACTCTACAGAGGTTGCGCATCTTTACCCACAAGTCGTGTTACCCATATGCCAAGGGGTCATGAATCTCATACACCTCTACCAAGGAAGCGAGGCAGGGTAACACTACGAGCCCTTTACAAAGTTCCACTAGCTTCAGGAAAACCCGCTACAATTTATAGGAAGCTCCAGTGCAGGAATCCCTCGCCTGACCGCCATCACAGCAAAATCAACCCAAGGACCTCCCTACACTGACCACTCCCCTACTGCCCTTGCCCCTTTCGGGTAAGGTAGTCATCCACTAGCTTTCCTAATTAATCAGCCAAGGGCGTCCCATTAAACCCTTGTGGTAGCACTGTTTTTCCGGGTGGTTCTCCATGTTCCCATTAACATAATGATCTTATCATGAATAGTAAATAATAAACAGATAATAAAAAGTATAACAATGAGTGATGAATATCTCTATACCCAAAGCCACATAAAGCAATAGCATGTACTACCCAAAAATTTAGTAGTAAAATCAGTGGTGAAATAAGGTATAAAGATAGTCAAAATCTAGGGTAACCTATTGGGTCCCATCAAAATTAACCTATGCAGATCATTATGATTAATGATAACATGACTGGGTAAAAGAAGTGATCAAGGGCACAACTTGCTTGGCACTTGAGATTCCAGTTACCAGGGTAATTCTTCGGATCCTCATGACCTCACCGCTAGTCGTAGCAATACAAACAAACAATGTATAGACAAAATTAACATCACACCAAACATAAGAACAAATTGAATAATAATGATCTACGCGAAGCTACGAGATTGTGGGAACGAGAACCACTAAAGTTGGAGTTACAGTTAAGAGTTATGATTTTATAAAAGATCTGTGTGATTAAAATATTAAATTATATTATAAATTGGTTAATATAATTCATAAGAGTGGTTATTCTCTAAATAACTATCTCCTCTTTAATCTAAATTATAAATTGACCTTAGACCATATTCTAGTAGATTATAATAATAAGTAGATTAACAAGACTAACTCACATAAATTAAATAAAAACCTAATTAGAAAAGAATGAGACATAGTATAATAAATGTTGCTACTGCGTAGCAAATACTTGTACCAGACTAACGCAACTTGAATGGATCAAATCGGAGTTAAAACGGAGGAGTTATGGATTTACTAAGGTTTTATGTATTTGATA
This sequence comes from Zea luxurians, assembly GCA_029449295.1. Lineage (NCBI taxonomy): Eukaryota > Viridiplantae > Streptophyta > Magnoliopsida > Poales > Poaceae > Zea > Zea luxurians. Next base: position 8,853,935 of record JAOPSE010000041.1, on the reverse strand, counting down.
TAAGATTAATTAGGAAATAAATTTTAAAGTGGATTTAATGTCAAATCAGTAGCACTATTTAATAAACAATAATATTATAGAATTATAGAAATTGGAATAGGACTCATTTGGACTTAATATGAATTTTCTAAGGATTAAATAAGATTCTAGAATTGTTTTTATATAAGAAATTCATTTTATAAATCATTTTCTCCGATTTTCCATTCCCCCGGACTGCGCCTAAATTATTAGAGAAGACAGGGGCCTCGGCTCAAAAATTACTAAGACACAGGCTATCCCGAGATGTACTGCGGGTTGATTTGGTGAATTCGCGAGGGTTCTTTCATAAAATGAGCGTGGTCGAGGGAAACTCCTGATCCGAGCCATCAGATCAAAACAGACGGTCCAGATTAGATTTACCCCTCCACAAACCGGTACACAGCGCGGTCCCTCGGATCCAAATCCTACATCCCTTCTTTAATGAAGCCCAGAGCGAGTGATTCACATCCGATCCCGATCGGACGGTTCCTATTACCCCTATCCGAAACGCTACACAGGATCACATCCGGGCCATCAAAAGGAGATCTAACGGCACTAGATTGTTGTCTTACTCCCTGCGAACAGCGGCAGCGCCGCTAGAAATACGGTGGGGCATCGCTGGAGTACAGCCAACTTGGCCAGCTAACAGACCAATTCCCACCCGAGACTTCCTACGCAACAAATGCTTAACAGCGAATGCCATGGAGGGACTTACAGCGCGCACGAACGGCGATAGAAGCAGGCTACTGGCGAAGTGCGGTTTCGCGGCGGCAGGGGTAACGACAGACGAGGAATCCTCCCGGTCCCGAGGACCCACGCACCCGGATCCTTCCCCGAGAAAAATCCATGCCCACACCCGAACGCCACGGATCGGGTCACAGACGCGGAGCAGGTGATGGAGATGAGAGTCAACGACGGCAATGGCAGCGCTCGCTCTTTCTCTCCCCTACTCTCTGGTTGTGTAAAGCCGACGGATGGAAGGAAGAACGTGGGGACAAGGTGCTCCCCCCCCAACGACGTGCAGGTGGGTGAGTCCCGCGGAACTCGCGGTCAACCGGCCCGCGCGAGGATTTCGGCGGAGCAGGTATGCCGTCCTGCGCCCCGCGCGAGGGGAGAAGATCAACAGTGTGTAGGGACCCCACGCTTCAGTGAAACAAGTACGGTCGCGCTGTCCCAGAGACCGAGCAGTGGCCTCGCAAATCAGAGCAACAACGCACGCGCGGGGTGATTAGCCAGCGGGCCCGCCTTGTCAGCCATAGAGCCCACGACGCAGATGAAGCCACACGGAGCGTCTGCGATGCCGGGCCCGCACGTCAGTCCCCAACCACGGAGCAGGCTAGCGCAGGCGGATTGATGGGCTGAGAAAAGGGAGAATGGGCTGAAGACGGAGGAAAATCGACCCGGTAGGCATAGGGAGCCCTTTTTCTTTTCTTTTATAAATTTTTCTGCTTTGTTGTCAAATTCCCAATTTCAAATATTCAAACCAAAGTCAATTTCTATTTTTTTGGATTTAAGATTTCAAAAAATCAAACATATCCCTAATAGGAATTTAAACTCTACTGTTTACCATATTATTATTTATTTTCCTTGTCATTTATTCATGGAAGGAATGAATAGTCCCATTAAGTCCCCTTTCTTATGTTCTATTTGATTTTCATATATACTTTGAGGTCCCAAGTTTAAATTGTGACTCTTTATTAAAATGTTTCACCACATTTTCATAAGAATAAAATGCCTATAGTGCATCATTTAATGAAACGAAAAGTCATTTATTTGATTGGATTACTTATTTTTTTCTAAGATAATTCTTGGTTTTCAAAATTTAGTCCTCGATTCTCAGTACTCAAGTATAATTCAAGATTTCTAAATTTACTATTTTATTTATTTATTTTTTTCTTATACAAAATTTTGGGCCTTACAAATCCTACCCCCCTTAACAGAAATCTCGTCCTCGAGATTTGTAAGGAACGGTGCATGTTCATATCGTCTCAACACATATGCAAAAACAAAAATCCCAACATGATGCACAATTTATCAGCAGCACATGGGGTCGAATAGACCTTATTATTACTCCTAAAATAGTATTATACCAACCACTAAATAAAGTAACATTTAGACCTTACAAATAATAGTGACGTATATATATATGTTTATGTAGCTTGGTGGAGCTGGTGGTAGAGGTAGTGAAAGATTGGGAGAGCATAGGTATCCAGCTACTATTTTTGTGGGATATAAACTGAATAGGTTGAGGTAAGAAAGATTATGGCAAGGAAAAGACTTTATCCAAAATGTTTAAGTCATGATTCATCTCGAGATTCGCTTTGACTGTTATACCCTTCCTTGTCGATGTTGATCTTTTCTCCTCCGGTCTTGGTCGCATTGATTCGAGGTCAGTGTATATTATCGAGGTTGCGAAATATGGTTAAGATAGATATGGATTAGATAAACCACATGATGTAGATCAAAAGTTTGTTTGATGTTAGGTGAGGATAGATTGTTTATACCATTCATCATGACTCTATGGGTTCGGTTAGCTCATGGTTGAGTTGATCAAATGTGCTAAGTTAAGTTAACACCTAGCTAGTAGGGTCTAAGTACCACTAATCTGTTTAAGTAGACCACATTAGATTTGATCACATTAGATTCTATGATTCCATTCAAGAATATCATTTAGTTAAGCATAACACGCTGACTTTACCTTTATGAAATGCTAGTATATTTTTCCGAAGTGGAACTTCCAATTAGTATGAATTTTTTTATACACCTAAAATTCTTTTTTTATGTCATTAGCAGATGTGGTATAGAAAACAAGGGTACATCATGTTTTAGCTATTTTGTGAGTATAGACGAGATTTGGGGGTAAAAGAAAGTTAAGAAAGTGAGACCCCCTTTTTTATTCCGGATGGTGGATCTTGATTCATTCAGAGATCTATTTCTACTTGTATCTTTCATTGTCGAGGTTAACCTTCTTCTTGGATCTGATTTTAAGAACCATCGGTTGTGGTGTTGGATGTCTTTATCTGAGTTGGAATAACCATTGCGGTTACATGGGGTAGGTAGGTTAAATAGAATTTTACTTTGCTTTTGGGATAAATGGGTTGGGCAACCTTTAACATAGGCTAGGTCGTGGTTTCACGGATGAGTTGGTTTAAGACACCAATTTAGGTTTTAAAACATAGTTTTAAGAGTAGGATCCAATCTTATTTTACTAGTATTAGATTAGACTAGATAAGATCTACTTAATTTATTTTGGAATAGATCATGTTTGTTACACTAATATGAGATAAGCAAAGTGGTTGGGGATAAGTATGCTCATTAGGACAAGTTGAGTCTCTAAGAATAAGATAGAATCTTTTGAGATGAGATGGATCTATTAAGATAAGAGAGAACCTTGTAAGATAAGATAGATCCATTAAGATAAGAGAGATCCATTAGGCTTGATTTATGCTAATGGGGTATTTTTAGTTGGTATAGTTTATCTTATAAACAATTTAAGAGGATAAGAGATTTTTTAACACAATATGAACCTATGACAATAAAATAGATTCATTTAAGTTAAGAGGGATCCATTAAAGTAGATACACTTTAATGGAGGGTAATCTAAGTTGTTTGGTTATCTCATGAATTTTATTTAATCATATTTATGCCTATGCAGATGTAATTGTGGACATTACTCCACAACCCATCACACTCAATCAAAGATCCAAATCAGACAAGTATCATAAGAACAAACACTCAAGCGTATAGATACCTATAAAAATAGTTTTGTTTTTGTTCCTAAGAGTTGGTCTCCTATTCCTAAAGTCACTTTAGGCATAGGATTTTAAAGTGTGAAATCCACATTTGTCTTTAGAAGGAAGAGGTAAGAATAATTAGAGTAAAGCGAAAATAGATTAAGATAAGTTTAGAAAAAGATTCAGAGTAGCAAAGGTGAGGTTAATCAGAGTAGAACAGTAAAAGTTGAGAAGGATCAAGAAAAGTATAGAAAGAATCAGAGTAAGGTAAGTAGGTAATGGTTATGTCCATTTCTATCTAGGTTTCGTCCTACAGTCAACATTTCCTCTGATACCACTTCTGTAACACCCTGAGCTTTAAGGGACAAAGCCGGGTGCATCTCATACATGCGCCAAAGAAGACAACATATATAATAACATAGTGTATAGAGATAAATGTCACAATAACATCAGAGTACGTATTACATAGCGAAAGTCTTACAAAATAAAAGATAAATATAACAGGATATAAAATCCATCCTTGGCGCCAGAAAAGTCAACTAGGAGACGCCACCTAGATCGAATCGAACTCCTCGACGTGGCTCCTCTTGAACCACCTGTTCTTCTCCTATGGGGGGTGTGAGACAGCAAGGGTGAGCTCACACATGTTCATCGCTCAACAAGTTGTGGGGAATAATGTGATATGAACTCACAAAAGGTGGGAGTTCATGTGAAGTGTAAGGCTGATCAACAAATAAAGGTGGAAGCTAAGCATTGCTTTTATAAGTTGGTCAAAATTTTATTAGCAGTTACTAAGTGTAAGTAAATACCAAACCATAATAAATAATAAGTAAAAGTAATAACAAAATAAACCCAATGCAATAAAATGACAAATTGAGTTTAGGTTCCATAAATTAATCATGTGAGTGTCCGAGACGCTCATGACCGTGAGCACGGCTAGTATACTAGTTTTACACTCTGCAGAGGTTGCGCATCTTTACCCACAAGCCGTGTTACTCATCTGCCAAGGGGTCATGAATCCCATACACCTCTACCAAGGAAGCGAGGCAGGGTAACACTACGAGGCCTTTATAAAGTTCCACTAGCTTCAGAAAAACCTGCTATAGTTTATAGGAAGCTCCAGTGCAGGAATCTCTCGCCTGACCGCCATCGCAGCAAAATCAACCCAAGGACCTCCCTACACTGACCACTCCCCTACTGCTCTTGCCCCTTTCGGGAAAGGTAGTCATCCACTAGCTTTCCTAATTAATCAGCCAAGGGTGTCCCATTAAACCCTTGTGGTAGCACTGTTTTCCCAGGTGGTTCTCCATGTTCCCATTAACATAATGCTCTTATCATGAACAGTAAATAATAAATATATAATAAAAAGTATAACAATGAGTGATGAATATCTCTATACCCAAAGCCACATAAAGCAATAGCATGTACTACCCAAAAATTTAGTAGTAAAACCAGTGGTGAAACAAGGTATAAAGATAGTCAAAATCTAGGGTAACCTATTGTGTCCCATCAAAATTAACCTATGTAGATCATTATGATTAATAAGAACATGACTGAGTAAAAGAAGTAATCAAGGGCACAACTTGCCTGGCACTTGAGATTCCAGTTACCAGGGTAATTCTTCGGATCCTCGTGACCTCACCGCTAGTCGTAGCAATACAAACAAATAGTGTATAGACAAAATTAACATCACACCAAACATAAGAACAAATTGAATAATAATGATCTACGCAAAGCTACGAGATCGTGGGAACGAGAACCACTAAAATCGGAGTTACAGTTAAGGAGTTATGATTTTATAAAAGATATGTGTGATTAAAATATTAAATTATATTATAAATTGGTTAATATAATTCATAAAAGTGGTTATTCTCTAAATAACTATCTCCTCTTTAATCTAAATTATAAATTGACCTTAGACCATATTCTAGTAGATTATAATAATAAGTAGATTAACAAGACTAACTCACATAAATTAAATAAAGACCTAATTAGAAAAGAATGAGACATAGTATAATAAATGTTGTTACTGCGTAGTAAATACTTGTACCAGACTAACGCAACTTGAATGGATCAAATCGGAGTTAAAACGGAGGAGTTATGGATTTACTAAGGTTTTATGTATTTGATATAAGATTAATTAGAAAATAAATTTTAAAGTGGCTTTAATGTCAAATCAGTGGCACTATTTAATAAACAATAATATTATAGAATTATAGAAATTGAAATGGACTCATTTGGACTTAATATGAATTTTCTAAGAATTAAATAAGATTCTAGAATTATTTTTATATAAGAAATTCATTTTATAAATCATTTTCTCCGATTTTCCATTCCCCCGGACTGCGCCTCAATTATTAGAGAAGACAGGGGCCTCGGCACAAAAATAACTAAGACACAGGCTAACCCGAGATGTACTGCGGGTTGATTTGGTGAATTCGCGAGGGTTCTTTTATAAAATGAGCGCGATCGAGGGAAACTCCTGATCCGAGCCGTCAGATCAAAACAGACGGTCCAGATTAGATTTACCCCTCCGCGAACCGGTACGCAGCGCGGTCCCTCGGATCCCAATCCTACGTCCCTGGTTTAATGTAGCCCAGAGGGAGTGATTCACATCCGATCCCGATCGGACGGTTCCTGTTACCCTTATCCGAAACGCTACACAGTATCACATCCGGGCCATCAAAAGGAGATCTAACGGCACCAGATCGTCATCTTACTCCCTGCGAACAGCGGCAGCGCCGCTGGAAATACGGTGGGGCGTCACCGGAGTACAGCCAACTTGGCCAGCTAACGGACCAATTCCCACCCGAGACTTCCTACGCAACAAATGCTTAACAGCGAATGCCATGGAGGGACTTACAGCGCGCACGAACGACGGCGGAAGTAGGCTTCGGCAAAGGCGGACCTCCGCGGCGGCAGGGTAACGACGGCGAGGAATCCTCCCGGTCCCGAGGACCCACGCACCCAGATCCTTCCCCGAGAACAATCCACACCCACACCCGAAAGCCAGGGATCGGGTCACAGACGCGGAGCGGTGATGGAGATGAGAGTCAACGACGGCAATGGCAACACCCGCTCTTTCTCTCCCCTACTCTTTGGTTGCGTAAAGCCGACGGATGGAAGGAAGAACGTGGGGACGAGGCGCAGGTGGATGAGTCCCGCGGAACTCGCGGTCAACTGGCCCACGCGAGGATTTCGGCGGAGCAGGTATGTCATCCGCGCCCCGTGCGAGGGGAGAAGATCAACAGTGTGTAGGGACCCCACGCTTCAGTGAAACAAGTACGGTCGCGCGTCCCAGAGACCGAGCAGTGGCCCCGCAAATCAGAGCAACGGCGCGCGCGGGGGCGACTGGCTAGTGGGCCTGCCTTGTCAGTCGTAGAGCCCATGGCGCAGATGAAGCCACACGGAGCGTCTGCGGTGCCGGGCCCGCATGTCAGTCCCCAACCACGGAGCAGGCTAGCATAGGCGGATTGATGGGCTGAGAAAAGGGAGAATGGGCAAGGACAGAGGAAAATCGGCCCAGGTAGGCATAGGGAGCCCTTTTTCTTTTCTTTTATAAATTTTTCTGCTTTGTTTTCAAATTCCCAATTTCAAATATTCAAACCAAAGTCAATTTCTATTTTTTTTGGATTTAAGATTTCCAAAAATCAAACATATCCCTAATGGGAATTTAAACTCTACTGTTTATCATATTATTATTATTTATTTTTCTTATCATTTATTCATGGGAGGAATGAATAGTCCCATTAAATCCCCTTTCTTATTTTCTATTTGATTTTCATATATACTTTGAGGTCCCAAGTATAAATTGTGACTCTTTATTAAAATGTTTCACCACATTTTAATAAGAATAAAATACCTATAGTGCATCATTTAATGAAATGAAAAGTCATTTATTTGATTGGATTACTTATTTTTTTCTAAAATAATTCTTAGTTTTTAAAATTCAGTACTCAATTCTCAGTACTCAAGTATAATTTGAGATTTCTGATTTACTACTTTATTTATTTATTTATTATTTTTTTATACAAATTTTTGGGCCTTGCAACTTACTAGCGGATACAGATTTCTCTTGGGGATAAATTAATCAGCAGAGACAGATATGTGAGAAAAGGCTCCCTATGAGTGTTTGTGGAAACAGGGGTGATGAATTTTTGTTTCCGCGGGGATAAGGTTGGGGAGTCATTCCCCGATAAAAAATTATCAGTTGCCATTCCTATTGTGGACAGATTCCCTACGTCCATGTCCACCCCGACTTTCATTAAAGCGCAAAAAAAAAAGTGAGGCGCCACGAACTACATCCCAATGAATGTAACAAGAAGACATCACATGTCACAGAGCAAACTGAAATTTTTATTTCATTGCATGGTATCTTCATCGTCGCATTAGTGATGCAACACATTACAGCCGAGTTACTTGGAGCCGCACGGTGACAAGAACGATAAAATGCTACCTTTATTCTTCTCTTGCGCCTCGAGAATTGTGCGATGTAGCATCGCGTTGTCTTTGCTGAGAGCATTGATCTCACTCTTCTTTTCCTCCAACGCCGCCTTCAGTTTCCCATTCTCACCGTCCTTGCCAGCAATGTGATTCTCGAGTTCCTCGATTTTTAACTTGAGCTTGTTACCTTCAACCTTCTCGGACACTAGTGCTTTCTGGACAGAGTTCTTCTCGTCGTTCAGGCGCGACTGCTTGGCATCAAGTTCGTCGCAGGACGCTTGCAGCTGTGACACAGAGAGCCGGATCCTCGCCAGCTCATCCTTCAGCCTGTCAGCCTCTGCATCTTTGTTGCGCGCTGCTTTCTCGGCCGCTTCCTTGCTGGCGTGGATTTCCTCTATCTTCCTCCTGAGGTTCTCTATTTCCGCCATGAACTTGGCCTTCTCAGCGTCACATGACCTCACAACTGTCTCCCTCGCCTCTGCCGATGCAGCCAAGTCCATCTTGAGGCGCTTAACCTCTAATTCAGCCATGGCATGCCTCTGCTCCGCTATTAAAATCTCCAAACGGAGCTTATCCTTTTCGCCCTCCACCAGATCCTTCTTGGTTTGGATTTCCTCCACCTTCCTCTTAAGATCCTCCAGTTCCTTCGTGGTCTTTGCTTTCTCGGCACCAAATTCTTTTGTAGCCGCCTCCTTTGCCTCCACCAATGCTCCCAGTTTCATCTTAAGGCTCTCACCCTCTGCTTCGGACATGCTTTGTTTGTGCTGTGCGGTCAAAACCTCCAGCTGAAGCTTATCGTTTTCAGCCTCCAGCGAATCCTTGTTGGTCTGCAATTCCTCTAGCTTCTTCTCAAGGTCATCCAGTTCCTTCAGGATCTCTGCCTTCTCAGCATCGAACTCCCTCGTAAGGATCTGCTTGGCCTCCTTTACTGCCCCCAATTCCATCCTGACGCTCTTAATCTCTCCTTCAAATAGGCTACGCTCTTGCTCTGCACTCGAAATCTTTGACCGAAGCTCCTGATTCTGACTCTCTACCAAATCCTTGTTGGCCTGGATCTCCTCGATTGTCCTCTTAAAGTTTTCCATTTCCTTCATGATTTCTGCCTTCTCAACCTCAGATGCCCTTGCAGCTGCCTCCTTCGCCTCCACCACTGAACACACTACTTGTTTAATGCACTTAACCTCTGCTTCAGACTGTCTATATTTCTCCTGTGCTGTGAGAATCTCAGACTGAAGCTTACCGTTTTCTCCCTCCACTAAATCCTTATTTGCTTCGATTTCCTTCAGCTTCCTCTGAAGTTCCTCTAATTCATTGGTGATTTCTGCTTTTTGTACGTCGAAAGCCTTGGCAGCCGCCTCCTTCGCCTCCAACAACCCACTCCGTTCCTTCTTGAGGCTCTCAATCTCTGCTTCAGACATGTTTTGCTTTTCAGCTGCGATCAAAGCCTCGGACCGAAGCTTGTCATTCTCGCTCTCTGTCAAATCCTTGATGGCCAGCATTTCCTCCAGCCTCATCTTGAGATCCTCCGATTCTAGCGTGATTTTCTCTCTCTCATCGTTGAATTCCTTGGCAGCTGCCTCTTTTGCCTCTGCCAGCGCGCCTAATTCCTTCGTCAGCCTCTCAACCTCCGCTGCAGACTTGCTACACTTTTCCTCCGCAAACAAAACCTCCAACTGAAGCTTATCATTTTCAACCTTCAAGCTTCTCCCCACCTCTTCCTTGTGGCTTGAGATCGCCTTTGCCTCCTCCAGTTGCTTCTCCAGCTTGGCCTTCTCGCCCATCAACTGGGTAATTTTGTGCTCCAGTTCCCACACCCTGTCCCCAAGTGTGGAGACCTGGTGCGATAGGGTCCTCACCCTGTCATCTGTGAAGAGATCTGCAACACACGTACGGTACATTTTAGAGAAGAGAGCTGGTACTACGCACACCACCGCGCACGCGCAGATAAAGAAAAGGAAAGATGATGACTTGGCGCACACCCGCAAACCAAGGCGATGTCGGCGAAGACATGTCTGTCGGTTGTCGCTGTTGTCACACACTCTTCTGAGAAATGGAAGACGCTTTGCTGCGCACCTGTCCCGGAGCAGAGGAATATATATGTACACCTGCAGACCTGCTGAGGCCTGAAGCTGCCTCAGCTGAGGATAAAGTGTCCATGACTCCATGAGCCAGAGGGAAGAAACGTGGGGAGAGACAAGGGATGGAGTGTGGATGCAGGGAGAGATGGAGTGTCGGTGGGGAAGAGGGATGGGTACATATAGGTTTTGTGTGATATAAGGACATTGAAAAAGGTGAAGAATCTCTGTGGCAAGGATGAATCAGTAGAATGCAGAAGGATGAAGAAAGAAACGAACGACACCTCTCATGGATCGCAAGGCAACTTCTATGTACTTTTTGCTACAGTGCTTGGACATGGAGGCTCCGGCCATTTTATTCCATTTCAGTTACTCTATTTTAGGGATTAATTTTTAGTCCATTTATTTTATTCTATTTTAGTGCTTAAATTGTCAAATACGGTATTTGACAATTTAGGGTCTAAAATGGAATAAGCTAGAGAGACTAAAATTTAGTCCCTACAAACCAAACACCCCCTTATATCTAATCACTACAATCTAAAAAAATGCTTTGCTGGTTAGGGTCACCCTCCGTAGAAGTGAGGCCATATCCAGCAGGCCGTGTAAAAGACGGTGCAAAATACTATTTTGTACTGTAGATTGCACTGTTTACAGAGTAGAGTTTGAAATATAGAGTGAGATAGAGAGTCTGCTGGAGATAGTCTTAACATAGTACAATTGACAATCATGTTATCTTCAGAGGCCATCTAACTCACCCCATACGTATTTTATACTCTATTTTATTATCTCCCCCACAAGATTCCTCCTCCTATATGTTAACTTCACCCCATAGGTAGTTGACATTTCAGGTTTGCAAAATATATTGGACACAAGTCTGACCATCATATCTATGAAACATGAAACTATAGAAATAGGGGATGTCCACTTCACAACCTAAAACTAAAATAGAAGTAACCACTAAAGAATTCTCTAAAATAAGGTAAAATCTAATTACAAAAATCAGAGGAACAACACATCTGCTAACAACAGAAACAATAAACCACTAAGAAAATCTGAAGCAGTCTACAAAAAACTAACTGAAATTACCTGAAACAAACTCATAAAAAACAATTGCATATCCATCATTTCCTATGAAACTCTGGAATAAACCACATCTAACTAAAAAATATAAGTCTAATATAGACTTCATCTCTAAAACAGATTATGACCAAAGACATCTGACCATAAGTTGCAAAGGACAACTGAACATACACTCCCATGATATGCAAAAGATATAAGGAGCACAAATTATTGTCATCAACTAGACCTAACCCGGTGATTTCAAGAAAGGAGCACCTATCTACCTTCATGTGCATGAGCCTGAAAATGTTCTGTGCATTTGACAAGCAACCGTAAAAAAACTCGGCCGGGGACGGAAAGACTGTCACACCTGGTTTTAGAAGGCAAACCGAATGCGAACCATGTACGTGCCAGGATCAGAAACTCACGTACATAACGATTACATAATTGGACATCATCACACATTGCTCAAAGTAAATAGCGAAAATGTACTTTATTACATCAAGATGTCCAAGACATCCACAGAGTCATTAACTTGACATAGTCATTAACATCATCAAAGTGTGGAAAAGCGAACATAGCAGATAAGGCCTTCATAGGCAGCTGACTAGGGTTTGCCACTAACATAACTAGAACTCGTCGTAATCCTGAAACTCCTCAAAATCCTCCATGTTGCCTGCATCTCCTCCTGAGCACTGAATACAGTGGGGACAACCTGGGGTGGGGGTGGTTTTTAAAGCAAGGGTGAGTACACATCAACGTACTCAGCAAATGTCCCGTTTGGCTAAAGTGGACTAGCTGTATGTGGAGTTAAGGTTAAGCAGTTGCTTTTAGTTGGTCAATTATTTATTACCTAGTAGTAAAGCCATATTTTAGCAATAAACCCAGTTATTACCCAAAAGTACTCCCTCCAAGAGGAAATACCAGAGATCAGAATTATAATCTTCATTGTTAACCATCATCATAAAAGTATCCAAAGTTCTTCTAATCAAAGAGGATCCCAAGACTACTCTTAACTGTGAGAATGACTGATATACCATGTTGGGGACTTGTTCTCAAATGCTATGAATTAAGAACAAGGCAACACAAAAAATGCTGAACGTTAAAGTCCTTCGTCCTTCGAAGCATTATTTCCCTTAGGATATAATGATTTTCGGACGAAGGTTATGAAGGACATACCTTCATAAACACAACATATAGTAATGAAGGAGGAATCATATGAAATATAAAAGATAACATAAACAATTATGTATTATTATTATGGAGAAATAGAAATGATATCAAATTACAAATGTACCTTCAGCTTGAAAGAAGGTAAAAGTACAAGCGTGACGCAAAAGCAAATGCCAAAATCGGCGTGAACAGTACGGGGGTACTGTTCACCTATTTATAGGCACGGGACACAGCCCATATAAAATTACATCCATGCCCTTTACATTTGGTAGTAATTCTATAGTAATCCACCGAGGTCTAAATAGCCTTTTCATCTTTAAGTCGGTTTCCTTTTCTGCTATCACGCCGAAGCTTTCCTGCTCACATCTTCAGCGCTGTATCAACCTTCGTGTTATTTGGGCTTCTCCTACTGTGATACCAATTCGAGTCCGAAGATACCTGTTCACACATTATACTCCAGAAACACTGTTAAATCATATTTTTGAGGACCTTCGGAAGCCGAAGGCCCCCAACAGTAGCCCATCGCAATATTAATTTGTTAGAATGATAAATTTAGATTGCGACATGGACGAAGGCCTTAAGCCGAAGGTCCGAAAAAACACCTTCCCTTTGCTAGAATAGCAACATTCACTGACAAGCGGGGTCTTCCAATTTTCAATGCACTGGGCGTATAAATAAGAGAATACCACGAGCTCATTTGGTACGCTTTCTTGCCATCTGCTCTTGCTTACTCAATTTTTAGCTCTTGCGCACCAACACTTGCTTGGCTTTTTAAGTTTTTAAGCTTCGGCTTTGAAAGCAGTTTTTTAGCATTTTCAAAGATGTCTGAAGATAAGAAGGCTGCTGCCGAGATGAAGCTGAGTCTCTCTGAAAAGAAAAACCTGGGGTTTCTTGAAGCAATGTCGAAGACCAATACAGAAAAGATCACCAAAGAGATTTTAGAAGGTTTGTCTGAAGATACTGATGACAGCGACAGTTATGATGTGGATAGTGGTGGTAAAGACTCCGAAGATCGCCCTTGGCGACCAAGCCATGCGGTTTTCGGCAAATCAAGTATCAAAGAAAATCATCTTGTCAACATGAGGGGAAGATATTTCCAGGACTTGTCCGTTGTGAGGGCCGACGAAGGAGAGAAGACTTGTCCGAACCCTGAGGAAAATGAAGTCGTAGTGTTCCGAAGCTTCTTGAAAGCTGGACTACGATTTCCCCTGAGCAGCTTTGTCGTAGAGGTGCTGAAAATATTTGAAATCTATCTTCACCAACTTACCCCCGAAGCAATCATAAGGCTGAATATCTTCGTGTGGGCCGTGAGAAGCCAAAGTCTGGAACCTGACGCGAAAAGTTTCTGTAACATACACGAATTGTTATACGAGACAAAACCCTGGAGTAAGGAGCAGTATCACAATAATTTCGGCTGCTACAGTTTCGTCTCTCGGTCTGGGTCAAGCTGCCTCGTGCCGACCTTTCGGAAGAGGTGGCCCGGCGACTGGATGACAGAATGGTTTTATGTGAAGAATGACCTGAAAACACGGGAAGATATTAAAGGTATAATTATGCGCCCCATTTGGCAAAGCTTCGGCCTGCGGAAGCCGAAGGTTGAAATGAATGAAGCCGCCGAAGAATGCCAGAGAGCCTTCGGAGTTATTTGCTCTTTTATTGGAACGAGGGATTTGGTCCAAGAGCATATTGCCTTCAGAGTATGGCCGCTCGCGGAAAAATGGGAAATGCCGCAAGAGACCATAAAGGAGGCTGACGAAGGTGGACTTATCAGGCTGAAGTATACTTTCAAGTTCGGAGATAAATTCGTTGAGCCAGATGATGACTGGCTAAAAAGCATTGAAAATGTAAGTGATGAACTACTTGGGGTTTATTCAAAGGCTGAAGATAATGCGTTGTCAGCAGCCTTCGGAGGCCGGAAAAAGAAAAGACTGAACCGAGTGTTTGACGCAATTGGGTTCGTGTACCCCGACTACCACTATCCAGCGCGGGGTCAAAAAAGAAAAAACGCAACTTCTGCACAGGAAACTGCTTCAGCCGCTCCCAACGAGCCAGCGCCAAAGAGACAAAGGGTAAAGGTTCTCACACACCGGCCACGCTACATTGAGCCAGCTACAGTGCCTGAGTTCGCCGGTGAATCCTCTTCGGCCACCAAAATTAAAGAATCAACTTCAGTGCCGAAAATCGAAGAAAAAACTGAAGCGCCCTCAGCAGAGAAAGCAGAAGAACCGAGAACTGAAGGAACGAAAATATTGGAAATTTTGAGTCCTTCAGCAAGTGTTGAGACAATAAAAAACCAAAAGGGCCCAGCGGTGACCCCAAAAAGAAAAAGAATGGTCAATGTGCTAGATGTTCTGGAGACAATTAAGTCCTCAAGCACGACTCCGAAGAAGACTGTTGAAACCTCCGAAACGAAGACTGAAATCTTTAATACTAAAGCTCCAAAGCAACAAACTGAGACTGAAGCTGGGCCTTCAGAGCCCACAAAGGTAAAACCCTTGGTAACCGAGGAAGAAAAATTGACGGAGCCAATTCTTGTTGAAGAAATCAGTGTTGTTGCCCCCGAAGCATCCCCCAAAATCCTTGATTATATTGTTCGACATGCTTCGGGGAAAAAGTTGTCTGAAAAAGAAAAGCAAGAGGCCCAGTTTTACGCCCAAAAACTGAAATATCCAAAGGGGGCATTGATATTCAACGGCAGCGGAGAAGAAGACTTCTTGTATTGTCTCCCTGACAGCAAGGAGATTTCTGTCTGTCGGGAGATGAGCAAGAGCTTCGGATTCCCAACACTAGAAGACGGGCTCTCGGTGTTGTCGAAAATCGAGCTGGCCGACAGCTTGGCGTACAATAGCATAAAGGTGCAAAAAAATGAGGTCTTTGTATTTTTTCTTGAGACCAAAATTTTTCGTTTGCTTAAATTTATTGACGCACACACATTTTTCTTTGCAGGGCCTTATACTTAGCAATGCCCTCAGGGCCCAAAAAGATGTCGAAGACGAAGGGTGTGTTATGGCCCTGAGCAACCTTCGTTCCGAAGTAATTGAACTAAGGAACGAAGGTCTCGAAAAAGATAAAATATTACATTCATTGATAAATAGAATAAAAGAAGACGAAGCTATTTTTAAAGGTCAAGCTGAAGCTCAGAAGCGTGAAATTGAAGATCTTCGAAAACAACTAGCCAGAGCTAAAGAGGAACACATACTTGAAGAAACAAAGCGAGAACTTAGCGACCAATGGGCAAATCATTTAGAAGGAACTGTTGAAGAGCTTCGTTCGTCCAAGAAAAGATGCTATGACAAATCTATGGAGTGTGTTAAGAAAATGAAAGCTAGCTTCGCCAGCGTTGGCGCATTCTCGAGCGAAGAAAACTTTACAAGAGGCAACCCCGAAGGTCGCATCGAATGGATTAATCACGAAGCTGAGGCCTTTGAGGAAATTTTAAATAGCCGCGGAGACATATGTGCTTTTTCGGGTGCCAGGGGGATTGCCACCATTTTGGAGAAAAAGGGCGGCGAGCATGTAAAGATTTTAGCGCAATCCGAAGCTACCTTATCCTTCGAAGATGCAAAAGATCCTTCAGCCGAAGCTAGCATGGTTGGTGGAAAATTTTTCACCGATGTCTGGGACAATGGTGGTCGAGAAATGGCCCGAGAAATTATCCAAAAAAGCGAAAAGGGCATCCATGATGCTAGAAAAGTAGCAGAGGCTGTTGAGAAAAGCGCAAAGTCCGAAGGGCAAATAGGTATTAACTAATGGTTTTTATTGTGTTGTAATTTTTGATTTTAAACTTCGTTCGCAATTTGTAATAGCAATGTAGCCGTATCCTGTCCTCCCTCAGATCCTACTAAAGCGTCTCCGGGCCCTCACCCGAAAGATGACGATGAAATTAAAAAGATGGCTGAAGCTATCATGGATCAAGTTGTCAATCAACTCCTGAACGAAGCTGCGGAAGTAGTACTTAGGGAAGACTAGGTGCTATTGTAAAAACATCTGAAATGTAATATGTGTAACATCTTGTAACCCTGAATGTAATATACTTGTTTTTTATGGTTCAATTCTTTACGATGCATGAAATTTTACATACGTACCGTTTTTGAGTCTTTGACGAAAAAACACCTTCCCTTCTTTTCATGCTTCGTGAAGAAGAATTTTCATTTATCACAACAATATCCATAGTGTTCTGATGAAGAACATCCAAGCTTCATGAAGATATTTTCCGAAGCTACACTTCCGAAGATCAATAGTGTATCTCCTTGTGACTTAGCATGATTTTCCCCTTTTTCAAAACATTCTTCCGAAGATCGATATTGTGTCCCCTTCTTGTGCCATATGCATCATGATGTATGATGCTTATGCTATGCGAAATGATGTGATGATGTTATGCTATGTGAAATGGTATTCATTCCGAAGATACGCACACATCCCCGCGATAAAGCACATAATCTTTTTAAATCAGCGTTGACTTTTCGCTGTAAGCCTCCCTTAGGAGCTTCTTCGCCTTTTACTTCAGCGGAATCAGCGTTTATTTTTCGCTGTAAGCCTCCCTTAGGAGCTTCTTCGCCTTTTACTTTCGGCGGTATTCGCGTTGACTTTTCTCGCTTCGCCTTTTACTTAGGCGGTATCAGTGTTTATTTCTCGCTGTAAGCTCTGCATTCCCTTTGGAACGACTTTTGAGCAGAAAACTTACACTGCGCTCCCTTTGGAACGGCTTTTTGTAACTTCAGCAAACTTACTCTGCGTTCCTTAGAACGACTTCTTGTTGCTTCGAAGAATTCATACCGTGCCTTTTTTTTAAAATAAATTTTTGATAATTCGAAGACCCTCCTTGCTATCGCAAATCTTCGAGCTTCAACAACTTAAGCCTGTGGAGAAGATATATTTTCCTTGTGGCAAACAACGAAACTATTACATAAAATTTTTAAAAAAATGTCCTTTATTACACAAAAAATAAAACTGAATGGAAAAGATTACTATCAAGGTAGGATATTTGTCAATAGATGTGCTTCGACTCTGGCACAGTTCTATTGACTGTGCGAGCTTCGGATTGTTCTCTGAAGTCCTTTTGGTGTTGAGCGAATTGACCCCCTTCTGGCTGCTGGCCTTGTTGCAGCGGTGGTGGAGGCGGAGGTTGTTGCCAGGAAGCCTGAGGTTGACTCGCCGAAGCAACAGAAACTGCAGGGTGGTTGCCTACATATTCTGGGATGTAAGGCGAATGATACGAAGCAGTGTGCATGATCTGCTTCGGCTGAGCCTGTTGTGCTGCAGCTTCGGCTATCTCCTTTTGCTTCTAGATGGTAACATGGCACATCATGGTGGTATGGCCCTTGTTTTCACCATAGAACAAGCAAAATATTCTCCTTGGTTGATCTCCAAATCTTCCGCCGAAGCCCCTGGCGCCTCTGCCTCTTGGAGGTGGCGGCCGGAAGGAGCTTTGCTGTTGCCCCGAAGCCTATGAGGAGCACTGTGGCCTTTGCTGCTGACTCCCCTTATCATCATTTTGAGTAGAGTTGTGAATTGACCTGACGTGCCTCGGATAGAATCTTCCTCCGAAGCCCCTGGTCATTTCGGAAAACCTGAAAGCCTCCTCCCTTCTTTGACGAAAATCATTGTCGGCCCGAATATACTCGTCCATCTTCTGGAGCAGCTTCTCCAAAGTTTGAGGAGGCTTCCTAGCAAAATACTGAGCTGAAGGTCCTGGCCGAAGTCCCTTGATCATGGCCTCAATGACAATTTCGTTGGGCACTGTTGGCGCCTGTGCCCTCAAACGCAAGAACCTCCTGACATACGCCTGAAGGTATTCTTCGTGATCCTGGGTGCACTGGAAAAGAGCATGAGCAGTGACCGGCTTCGTGTGAAACCCTTGGAAGCTGGTTAACAACATGTCCTTCAGCTTTTGCCATGAAGTGATCGTTCCTGGTCGAAGGGAGGAATACCAGGTTTGAGCAACACTCCTGACAGCCATAACAAAAGACTTTGCCATGACTGCAGTATTGCCACCATACGAAGATACTGTTGCTTCGTAGCTCATCAAAAACTGCTTCGGGTCTGAATGGCCGTCGAATATGGGAAGCTGGGGCGGCTTGTAGGACGGAGGCCAAGGTGTAGCCTGCAGCTCAGCGGACAGAGGAGAAGTGAAAGTCGCCTAGAGGGGGGGGTGAATAGGCGAAACCTGAAAATTAAAACTTTATCCCCCAACTAGATCCCTTGATCAGTGGTTAGAACAAGATATACAAATATCGGAGAATAGAAACTAAGTTCTTGCTTGAAAAGAGTATTGCTAAATAATGCGGAAGTGATAATACAATTAGTAAGTTATAGAATAACAAAGCAAGAAGCCTTAGATGAGAAGAGCACTAGGACAAGTTCTTTCTTGCAACGTGTTGCTTCACTAAATGGGAATTTTAACTTGAAGCAACACCAAATGATATTAGCAAATGAAGATGCAAGAAAACTTAGAGCAAGGGAAAACGAACAAATCACAAGCAATAAACACAATGGACACGGGTGATTTGTTTTACCGAGGTTCGGCCCTCGAAGGCCTAGTCCCCGTTGAGGAGTCCACTTAAGGACGGGTCTTTTTCAACCCTTTCCCTCTCTCCCCCGATCACACAAGGATCGGTGAGCTCTTCTTCTTCTCAAGGATCACTCTCGATCCCACAAGGATCACCACAATCTTTGGTGTCTCTTGCTAGCTTTTACAAGCCTCCAAAACTTTGGAGGAAGTTCAATGGGAGTCAAAACTCCACACGCAAATGAACACAAAGATGAAGCACACACTATCTCTCGATGAATCTCACAAGGCACTAGTGCTAAACTCAATTGAGTAGCTCTCTTTTGCTTGATCTCTCTTTTGTGGCACTTGTGTTGGTTGTAGTGGTCTAAATCTTGTGTATAGGATGGATCAATGAATATATGTGGTTGGGAGGGCTTAAGTATGTCAACTATATGACTTGGAATGTTGCTTGGGCTCCCACGCTTTGAAGTGGCCGGTTGGGGTGGTTTTTATAGCCACCAACCAAAAACTAGCCGTTGGTGAAGGCTGTCGGTTCGATGGTGCACCGGACAGTCCGGTGCACACCGGACATGTCCGGTGTGACAGCCACGTCACCAAATAGCCGTTGGGGATGGAGCTGGTCGACCGTTGGAGGCTTTGTCCTCATGCGGCACCGGACAGTCCGGTGCACACCGGACAGTCCGGTGCACACCGGACAGTCCGGTGCCTCTCTGATCCTCTGCTCTGACTCTGCCGCGTGAACTGTTTACTGTCAGAGTCGACCGTTGGCGCCGAAGTAGCCGTTGCTCCGCTGGCACACCGGACAGTCCGGTGCACACCGGACAGTCCGGTGAATTTTAGCGGAGCGGCTGCCGCGCGAACCCGAGGCTGGCGAGTTCCGGAGACCGCGCTTCCTTGGAGCACCGGACATGTCCGGTGCACACCGGACAGTCCGGTGAATTATAGCGCGCCGGATTCCGAGAATTCCCGAGGGCGAAGAGTTTGAGTTGGAGTCCTCTGGGCGCACCGGACACTGTCCGGTGCACACCGGACAGTCCGGTGCCTTCAGCCAGAGGTGCCTTCGGTTGCCTCGCTGCTCCTTTGTTGAATCCAAAACTTGGTCTTTTTATTGGCTAAGTGTGAACCTTTGGCACCTGTATAACTTATACACTAGAGCAACCTAGTTAGTCCAATTATTTGTGTTGGGCAATTCAACCACCAAAATTAATTAGGGACTAGGTGTAAGCCTAATTCCCTTTCAATCTCCCCCTTTTTGGTGATTGATGCCAACACAAACCAAAGCAAATATAGAAGTGCATAATTGAACTAGTTTGCATAATGTAAGTGCAAAGGTTGCTTGGAATTGAGCCAATATAAACACTTACTAGATATGCATGGATTGTTTCTTTATTTTTAACATATTGGACCACATTTGCACCACATGTTTTGTTTTTGCAAATTCTTTTGTAAATTCTTTTCAAAGTCCTTTTGCAAGATAGTCAAAGGTAAATGAATAAGATTTTGAGAAGCATTTTCAAGATTTGAAATTTTCTCCTTTTGTTTGAAATGCTTTTCCTTTGACTAAACAAAACTCCCCCTCAAATAAATTCTCCTCTTAGTGTTCAAGAGGGTTTTAAGACATCAATTTTGAAAATACTACTTGCTCCCCCCTTTAGAACACAAAGAGATACCAATTTGAAATTTACCAATTGAAAACCATCAATTTTTAAAATTAGGGTGGTGGTGTGGTCCTTTTGCTTTGGGGGTGGTGGTGTGGTCCTTTTGCTTTGGGCTCATACTTTCTCCCCCTTTGGCATGAATCGCCAAAAACGGATACTTTGAGTG
The DNA here is from genome assembly GCA_029449295.1 of Zea luxurians. Lineage (NCBI taxonomy): Eukaryota > Viridiplantae > Streptophyta > Magnoliopsida > Poales > Poaceae > Zea > Zea luxurians. The sequence continues at coordinate 8,833,098 of JAOPSE010000041.1, read as the reverse complement.
AGACATAAGCCCTATTAGAAATACTTTCTCCTCCTTTGGTCATAAAATAAATGAGTGAAGATTATACCAACGTTGGAGAGTGATGCGGAGCGACGGCGAAGGATGAGTAGTAGAGTGGAGTGGAAGCATTTTTCTTCGCCGAAGGCTCCAATTCCCTTTCAATATACTTATGACTTGGTTTGAAATATACTTGAAAAACACATTAGTCACAGCATATATCAAAGAGACATGATCAAAAGGATATATCAAATTAAGCATGATCATAGTTCTATATAACATAGATTGCTCCCCCTGAGTATGTGCATGGAGATGAACACATATTTTGGCCTTAAATGCCAAATGCACATAATTAGGTTAATGAGAACATATCTATATTATACAAAATGTGAAGTGCATGGTGTCATATTATAAGTGTGATGCTCATGACAGTTTATGCACTTATGAAAGCATGTTGTAAACATTTCAAGCATTTTCCCTTAAGGATTTCAAAGAGGCTTAAGGACCATCCACCTTTGGAACAAAGGCAGCTTATCCTCGTTACAAGGTTAAGCTTTAAGCTCTTTGACAATTAAATCACTTCATCTAGTTTCAACAAAGATGCACTAAGCAGGAATGAATTTTGGGAAATTAAACTAGGTATGAAGCAGGGATATGCATGGACATGCTTTCTCTTCCTTTTATACAAGATATGCAAAGAATATATAGAAAAGGAAGATTTAGGTACAAGTTTAAATGAAAGGAGATAGTTTTACCTTTTTGTACCTTTACATGGGAACACTCTCTTCATTGTGCATTGTCCTTAGTCTTAGATGCTTAAGACCTATACTTATTGACAATATATGGAAATATTTTGCACAAGAGAGAGTTCTACAACTAGTGATCTTTTCAAGTTATTGTTAGCACATATCAAAAAGGATCACAAGTTGCATAAAAGTATCATGAATTCTCCTTTTAACTTAGTGCATATCAAGAGATATTGATTGATAGAATATGAGGCACTAAGAGGCATGATTGTTAATGAAAGTCATTCAATTGATCAAACAAATAACACATGTGGTCAAAAGAACAACATACGCATTAGATTATCAATTAAGCTTAGGATAGGAGAATCCAACAAATACTTCATGAGAAGCTCATTCTCATGCAAGAGACTATATGAAATTTCTAAGATAAAGCAATAGTCTTAACATAATCAAGATATAAAAAGAGGCTCCCCCTAAAGACATGCATCAAGTATTTGAATGAATTGAATGGATGCATTTACTTTAAAGACAAATAGAGAGAAGCATTATACATCTTGATCAAGGCTTATTAAATTTTGCAATAAACAACTTAAGCCTAGTATTCTCATAATGAAAGTATTTAGAATACTCACAACCACACCATTGATTGTTTTGTAGAAGTAGGTGGTGTTGTTCTTGATGTTCTCCTCTTTCATTTGAGAGTCCTCCCTTTGCAGTGGCTTCTTTTTCCTTTCAAACTTATTGAAAATACTCAAGAAGGATGTTAGTAATACAAGGGAGTATATAATGATGGATGATTTCTTTTAGATAGGAAATAAGCATAATTCATCATCCATGAGTCACATAGACATGAAGTAAATTCCTTAACATTAGTGCACTTTTATTTAAAAGGAGGAACATGCACTATTAAACAATTTTCACACTCATAGAAATTTACTTCTTCATATTGAACTTTATTATCATGACTTAGAAGTGCATCAATATGAGAATGGATATAGCAAAGGCATGAATTAGATTCTAATGGACAAACACATTTATGAAAATGATATTGAATGCACACTTAGTTAATTTAGGTCCAATAAAGAATCTATTCCTCACAAGGGTAGAATATGATAATTTAGATTATATACCCATTGAGATGGGAACCAAACTTAATTAAGAAGATGAGTTCCCATACCTTTGCTTTTACCTTTCTTCCTTTGGGTGAAGATCAACCCATGAGGCTTGTGCACTTTCTCTCTTGTAGATTTTCATAATTGAACTCAAGAGAAATGTTAGTAGCAACACAAGCACTAGTTTCCCTCTTTTGTAATCATTTTTGATAAGGAATGAAAAGCTAGATTAAAACAAGGAAACTTCATAGCATGAACTAGATTATCCATAGACGATGTTATGCTCAATTTTAACTCATAAAACAAGCATAAATAATCCCTTGAGATTAACGGAATAAATCTAATTCATGATATGTAAAGCGATAAATGTGAAAGAATCAAATCCAATATAGGTAAGGAGCAAATCAACATAAATCATTGGATTGATTTTTCATTTCATGTTAGATTACATGCTTTTCCAAAGAGAAACCTATTCTCTACAAGTGAGACTACTTGGGTTACTTAGATAAAATCATTAGTCTCACTATTCTAGTTATAGAGAGAGTTTTCCTTTTATAAGTGTCCTAAGGATTTGAATCCCTTACATGACACCTTATTCTTTTAAGAACATGAAATATCTCTCTATATCTAGAATCATGGCAATAACAAGATAATTAGAGGAAGGATATGCCATGACATACTAGCAATAAATTAAAGCATGTAGATTACCATAGGATGGAAATGATGGATATGCAATCTACCATATGAGAGGAAATTCTTCAAAGAATGATGATATGAATTTTAAAGACATTTGAAGCGCTACACATTTCTTATGTGACTACACAAGACACATAATAAAATACTTGCACTTTAAAAGCAAAGAGGTTACCATCCTTTGACTTTCCTCCATGTTGTAGGCCTTGATTTTTCCGCATAAGATAATTCTTTATTTCCTACAACATCAATAACTTCCTCGAGATGATATGAGTTTAAGATGTAGTAGTTTGAAGAATAACCTTGGGTCAATCTCGGATAAAGATCATTGAAGATTTTATAGCTTGAGTTAAATTGAATCAACTTTCTCAAGCACCCCAAGGCTTCATACCATCTCCTTTTCCTACAAAGCTTGTCAAGCATATTTTGGTACCCATCGCTTGATGGGTCCATCATGGTTAGTCAACAAAGATCTAAGAACCCAAATGTCCTTTGTGTTAGCACTAGGTAAACTCATTACCTTTCTAGCACAAGTTGCAACTTTGGGTTGCCTAGTTACATGAGAATTAATTGACAAGCTAGGAGTAGGATTGTTACTAATGGGACAATCCCTGCATTGATGTCCCTTCTTACGGCATGTGTAGCAAAGGCGTTTTTCAAGTTTTGAAGTTTTCTTCTTTCCTTGTTTGTTGCTTGCTACATGGTTAGTAAAAACTTTCTTTTCTAACCCTATGCCTTTTTGTTTTAAATGGGGACAAGATCTAAGCAAGTGTCCCTTCTTGGAGCATTTAAAACAAAGTCTATCATCCTTGTTAATAAGCAAGCCATTTTTAATGTAGGGACATGACCTAATCAAGTGCCCCTCTTCAAAGCATTCACTACACCTCTTAATGTGAAGTGTGGCTTGATCATTACCTTGGATGTTACCTTTTGTGGAGGCGTGATTGAGGCTTTTGGAGGAGGTGTTGAATTTCATCTTTTGTTTCTTCCTCTTGGCAATCCTCAAATCCTTGACATTTTCTTCAAGGGATGTATTGCATGCCACGGTTGTTCCCGTCTCAAGCTTCTTCACCATGTGATCACGGTTATCTTGAGAAGGTTGGGCAATGCATTTCCCTTTTAGTTGTGTCAAGCTCTTCTTTAGCCTCACATTTTCTTCCTTGAACTTTTGATATGAATCATCATTTGTTCCTGCAAATTCTAGCTCAAAGGAAGATTTGCTTGTCGACAAACAACAAGCATTAGCACATGGTAATATAGTATCAATTTGAATACATGTGCACGAGTGAGGTTGTTGGGATTTTAAGTTTTCTATCACAACCTCATGAGCAAAGTTTAATATGATATGATCATCCATAAGGTTTTCATGAGAACATAGAAGCATATCATATTTTTCTTGAAAAGCTAGATTTTCAACTTTTAGCTTTTCTACTTGGTCCTTAAGCAAGGTATTCCTATTTACTAATTGAGCGATACAATGTAAAGCGTTATCATGCTCAATTGAAACGGTTTCATACCTTTGGACCAAATCAACATGAGAGCACTTTAGCTCCTCATGTTCTTTAGTCAACTCGTCAAAGTGTAGCATTTTCATGGAGAGAACATCTTCTAGCCTTTGACGAGCTTCGCTTTGCTCTCTCGCTCTTTCTAGAAGTTTGAGCATGACCGCCTTATCTTCTTGGCTTAGGCGAGCGTAGAGATGCAAGAAGCTTCTTTCTTCCTCCTCATCCTCATTTGTCCTTCCGCTATCATTTGCATTAGCCACACAACACATGTGGGAATCGAAATGGGAAGACAAACCTTTTGGAGAGGTGGATTCATCGTTTGGTCTCCATTGTTCATTTTCTTCTTCTTCCTTGCAAGGGTTAGTATCACAAATACCAAAGGAAGTAGAAGCACAAAATGAACTATCATGTTTGGACTCATTAAATTTGTTTCTAATCCTAGTCCAAATATCATGCACATCACAAATGGGTTTGTCATATTTTATTATGAAGGCATGATAATCTTCTTTGCTAAGGGATTTACTTAAGATGTCATAAGCTAGATAGTTTAAGCGTATACATCTTAAATCTTCTTCGGATGCATTTTCCCTAGCATAGTTAGGAGGAATAATACTCTTGTCTAAAATTTGTTCTAATTGTGGGTCTACCTCTCTAAAAGCATTTATCACTCTAGTAGACCATGAATCATAATTAGAACAATCGGGAAGTAATATCTCAAGAGTTACCTCCTTTTGAGTTGCATTTGATGGAGGAGTCTTCTTGTTCTTTTGGGATCTTCTACGAGCCATCACTTCGAGTTGTTAGACTCAAGATGAAGTGCCTAGCTCTGATACCAATTGAAAGTCGCCTAGAGGGGGGGTGAATAGGCGAAACCTGAAAATTAAAACTTTATCCCCCAACTAGATCCCTTGATCAGTGGTTAGAACAAGATATACAAATATCGGAGAATAGAAACTAAGTTCTTGCTTGAAAAGAGTATTGCTAAATAATGCGGAAGTGATAATACAATTAGTAAGTTATAGAATAACAAAGCAAGAAGCCTTAGATGAGAAGAGCACTAGGACAAGTTCTTTCTTGCAACGTGTTGCTTCACTAAATGGGAATTTTAACTTGAAGCAACACCAAATGATATTAGCAAATGAAGATGCAAGAAAACTTAGAGCAAGGGAAAACGAACAAATCACAAGCAATAAACACAATGGACACGGGTGATTTGTTTTACCGAGGTTCGGCCCTCGAAGGCCTAGTCCCCGTTGAGGAGTCCACTTAAGGACGGGTCTTTTTCAACCCTTTCCCTCTCTCCCCCGATCACACAAGGATCGGTGAGCTCTTCTTCTTCTCAAGGATCACTCTCGATCCCACAAGGATCACCACAATCTTTGGTGTCTCTTGCTAGCTTTTACAAGCCTCCAAAACTTTGGAGGAAGTTCAATGGGAGTCAAAACTCCACACGCAAATGAACACAAAGATGAAGCACACACTATCTCTCGATGAATCTCACAAGGCACTAGTGCTAAACTCAATTGAGTAGCTCTCTTTTGCTTGATCTCTCTTTTGTGGCACTTGTGTTGGTTGTAGTGGTCTAAATCTTGTGTATAGGATGGATCAATGAATATATGTGGTTGGGAGGGCTTAAGTATGTCAACTATATGACTTGGAATGTTGCTTGGGCTCCCACGCTTTGAAGTGGCCGGTTGGGGTGGTTTTTATAGCCACCAACCAAAAACTAGCCGTTGGTGAAGGCTGTCGGTTCGATGGTGCACCGGACAGTCCGGTGCACACCGGACATGTCCGGTGTGACAGCCACGTCACCAAATAGCCGTTGGGGATGGAGCTGGTCGACCGTTGGAGGCTTTGTCCTCATGCGGCACCGGACAGTCCGGTGCACACCGGACAGTCCGGTGCCTCTCTGATCCTCTGCTCTGACTCTGCCGCGTGAACTGTTTACTGTAAGAGTCGACCGTTGGCGCCGAAGTAGCCGTTGCTCCGCTGGCACACTGGACAGTCCGGTGCACACCGGACAGTCCGGTGAATTTTAGCGGAGCGGCTGCCGCGTGAACCCGAGGCTGGCGAGTTCCGGAGACCGCGCTTCCTTGGAGCACCGGACATGTCCGGTGCACACCGGACAGTCCGGTGAATTATAGCGCGCCGGATTCCGAGAATTCCCGAGGGCGAAGAGTTTGAGTTGGAGTCCTCTGGGCGCACCGGACACTGTCCGGTGCACACCGGACAGTCCGGTGCCTTCAGCCAGAGGTGCCTTCGGTTGCCTCGCTGCTCCTTTGTTGAATCCAAAACTTGGTCTTTTTATTGGCTAAGTGTGAACCTTTGGCACCTGTATAACTTATACACTAGAGCAACCTAGTTAGTCCAATTATTTGTGTTGGGCAATTCAACCACCAAAATTAATTAGGGACTAGGTGTAAGCCTAATTCCCTTTCAAGAAGCATCATCAAAAACAAAATTTCCATGGTGGAAACTGTCATACCAGTCATCTTCGTTGAAGAAACCCTCCTGATGAAGGTATTTGTGCTGAGGCCCTCGATTTTGCTCGTCTTGAGTAAGATGGCGAACTTCTTCGGAGGCTTCGTCTATCTGCCTTTGCAGTTCAGCTAGCCTGGCCATCTTTTCCTTCTTCCTCTGCACCTGTTGATGAAGCATCTCCATGTCTCTGATTTCTTGGTCTAGCTCATCCTCTTGCGGTGTCGGGCTGACAGCCTTCCTCTTCTGGCTTCGGGCCTCCCGAAGAGAGAGAGTCTCCTGATTGGGGTCTAGTGGTTGCAGAGCTGCAGCCCCAGTTGCTGAAGCTTTTTTCGGCGCCATAGCGAAGGTTTATGATTGCTGAAGGTGTTCAAAACTCAAAGAGTGGAAGTGAGTTCACCAGAGGTGGGCGCCAATGTTGGGGACTTGTTCTCAAATGCTATGAATTAAGAACAAGGCAACACAAAAAATGCTGAACGTTAAAGTCCTTCGTCCTTCGAAGCATTATTTCCCTTAGGATATAATGATTTTCGGACGAAGGTTATGAAGGACATACCTTCATAAACACAACATATAGTAATGAAGGAGGAATCATATGAAATATAAAAGATAACATAAACAATTATGTATTATTATTATGGAGAAATAGAAATGATATCAAATTACAAATGTACCTTCAGCTTGAAAGAAGGTAAAAGTACAAGCGTGACGCAAAAGCAAATGCCAAAATCGGCGTGAACAGTACGGGGGTACTGTTCACCTATTTATAGGCACGGGACACAGCCCATATAAAATTACATCCATGCCCTTTACATTTGGTAGTAATTCTATAGTAATCCACCGAGGTCTAAATAGCCTTTTCATCTTTAAGTCGGTTTCCTTTTCTGCTATCACGCCGAAGCTTTCCTGCTCACATCTTCAGCGCTGTATCAACCTTCGTGTTATTTGGGCTTCTCCTACTGTGATACCAATTCGAGTCCGAAGATACCTGTTCACACATTATACTCCAGAAACACTGTTAAATCATATTTTTGAGGACCTTCGGAAGCCGAAGGCCCCCAACATACCAGTTTCTAACACTCTACAGAGGTTGCACGCTTCGCCCACGAGTCGTGATCCCTTTTTGTCTTGGGTCGATCAAACCCTCAAACACTACCAAGGTGAGTAAGCAAGGTTTCACTACGTAGTCTTTACAAAGATTCCCTAGAGGTCATATGTTGGGACCATGCTTCGTCGCCGAAGGCCCTGCAGAAAGAGACAGCTTCGGCTGAAGCTGCTCGTACGTGACGCCGAAGGCACCATTCATGAGGCTTCGGTATTACAACATATCCGAAGATGGAGGGTCGAACCGACTTAAAGATAGAATGACCTTCTAGTCCATAAAGGTCTGAGTCAATGTTGTAAACTTTTATGAGGGGCATGATTGTAATTCCTCACAGGCTGTGTCCTGTGCCTATAAATAGTGAACAGTATTCCTTTACTGTTCACGCATCCCTGTAATTGCAATCACATCACTCGGAAATTATCCTTTGCCAAGGCAGAGGTATAAATGTATCTAATATTATATTTGAGTACATCAAGTTTATATAATATGTAAATGATGTTGTTTACTTATAATTTACTTGTCTTTAATGCTTTATATCTCGCATTATTTTATATAATCTCTGAGAGTTCAATTACGAAGATTCAACCTTCGTAATTGTAGCGGATCACTGCCAACGTTTGGTAACTGCAAAATACACCAAACACTGTGCTCGGTGATTTGAATCTCTTTTCCACCACCAATCTCTAATTTCATCGTTTCTGGGTTAAGCTTCCGCATCAGCCAGCTGAGCAACTTTCTGGACAATAAGTGCGGCTTGAATCTCAGCAGTCCGCCAAACCCCTTGGCAACTACTTCACTTTTCAATTCATCAGATAGAGAATTCACAAGCTTTATAAACTTCCCAGGTGAGCATCGTATAGCTCGTGTCGTAGTTATACCCTTATTTTCATCTCCACCAACAATACCAACATTGTCATCGCCAGACCCATCGCCACTAGGAACAAACTCTGGGTCTTGTTCATCATCACTTTCGGCATCTTGTATAGGAGGGACTTTCAACCTTAATCTCTTCCTCCTTTCCTTCAATTCATTTTTATCTAATTGCTTTCTCTTGTTTTCTACACGGGGAGAGCGATGGACAGTATGAGCGCCTTGCTGGCCTGTGACATTCTGATCTTGATCCATTATAAAAAACATTGAAAAAATGGGAATGAAAAAAACATGAGGGCACAAACACATGGTACAGATCTCATAACCAAAAATTGCTAATCAACAAACTAAAACACACAGTACAAAATAGGAACAAAAAATAGTTGCAATACACACTAATGCTGCACACATACATTAGTACTGGGACAGAATTGCCACATGCGCCATAAGCCAGTTGCAACAAGACTGCTAAAATAATTACTACTGGGACAGTTGCAACAGTGAATTTAAACAAATAACTAGTTGTATACGAACACAGTTATAAAAGACAGGAATGGTGTATGTGGTTTGAAAGTAAAAAATATACAGTTGCAACTTATGTCATGTACCAGTTGCAACAAAAGGTACACTGTAGTTACAAAAAAAGTGGAAACATCTGAGTTGATAATCTAGAACACAAACTGCTTATTCAAAAATGAAATGTATCCGCATAAAATACAACAATTAATAATTCCAATCAACAAATAATACTAGTTGCAACACTTGGGGAAAAATGGGGTTTACCAGTCTATTACCGAAAATAACAAAACAAATCCAAAAAATGGGCACAGAGAAACGGGAGAGAGAGCGGATGCGCTTACACGGCGGGCGCGCCCGCAGACTACTCCGGCGCGGGCTACGTCGACGTTCGCGGTCTACGTCTCCGGCGAGCAAACGATTCTGGCGGGAGCCGTTCGCGGAGGATCCGTTTGCGGAGAAGTGTGGAGGGGGCCGGAGCGGGAGCGTGCGGGATGGACGAAGACGGGAACGGGAGCGAGCGCACAACGGCTACGGCGAGGGCTAGGTCGCCGGGGAAGAGAAGAGATTGAGCCGTTCGCGGAGGGCCGAGAAAGTGGAAAAGGCGCAGTCGGGGCGGGGAAGTGAAAAGGCGCAATAGTGGAGGGGGGCAGTCGTCGGTTACGCTGCGTCGGTTCGACTTGTGGATCGGTTGGCTCGGACCATGTGCACCTGGGCGCGTAGGTTGGGCCTGGGTGCATTCTCTATATTGAATGCACCCAGGTGTAGTATATAAAAACAGTATATATATATATATATGGGAAGAGGTAATGGAAGCCCTGGGCTTCCCCTACTAATGGAAGCCCCAGCCAGGACGCGGTCAACCCAGCACCCGCGCAGCCATGCAGTCAACAGCCAGGAATCCACGACGATAAGCGCGTAAGGCAATATACGAATGCATATATATATGGATAAAGATGCGTAAACCATGCATAAAGGAATCTTTTGACGCCCAAAACACGTGGAATCAATATGACACTATGGATAACGTTTATGACTGCATAATGACATGTACTTGACAGCATAAATCATGCAGTATGTGGTTCTGGTTCTGGCTCGGGCGGATTCCAGCGTAAACCGTGAGCTAAAACAGCGTAAATGAGTTCGAAATTTAGCGTAAATTCTATTTCTGTTTTGTAACAGCAAACGGGGCCTAAAATTACGGCGTGAAAATCGCGTGCAACCGATCGTGCGCGGGTCCTTGCTCGGGCCGATTCCAGCGTAAACCGTGAGCTAAAACAGCGTAAATGAGTACAAAATTTAGCGTAAATCTTATATATGTTTTGTAACAGCAAATGAAGCCTAAAATTACGGCGTGAAAATTGTGTGCAGCCGATCGTGCACGGGTTCTGGCTCGGGCGGATTCCAGCGTAAAACGTGAGCTAAAACAACGTAAATTAATACGAAATTTAGCGTAAATCATTTATCTGTTTCGTAACAACAAATAGGTCCCGAGATTACGGCGTGAAAATTATGTGCGACCGAGTGCGCAGGTTCTGGCTCGAATGGATTTTAGCGTAAACGTGAACCTAAACATCGTAAATTAGTACGAATGTTAGCATAAATCGTATATCTGTTTCGTAATGGCGAATGGAGCCAAAATTTACGGCGCGAAAATCGTGCGTCACCGGACGTACGCGGGTTTTGGCTCGGACGGATTTATGCGTAAAACGTGAACCAAAACAACGTAAATGAGTACGAATTTTAGCGTAAATCATTCATCTGTTTCATAATAACGAATGTAGACCGAATATATCTCTCTGCGCACGAGGTTGTCATAAAATGCATCAAGAAATATCGTAAATTGGAGTAAATACAAAAGGAAGTGATCTGAGGTAATTGTGGCGTAAAATGCAAGCTAACCATCTACAGGAGAACTGTTTTAGATTTTACAATAAGATATAAGAGATAATTATTCCAGTACTCAACTATGATAATGTCGTATTTACATTTTAGTTGTTGGTACATACACGCAAAACTATGTTCCACCGTAACACCATTGTTAGCAAAAAAAAGTGAGTTCAAAAGGCTCTTCCAGCTTTCCTAATATGGAGAAAACCATCGAGGTCCATATCTGCAAACGTAACATGAACTATTAATATGATCTTTCCTTGTTAATATGATCAGCTTTTCTAGCTTGTTATGACTAACATAACCTATAGTCTAAACTGAATGCACACTTGAGTTAGAAGATCAGATTACCAAAAGAAAAATCTCTTGAGTTAGAAGATCAGATTATGACGAAAAGGTGCAAATATACACACCCTGCTACATTAAAACTCGCTCTCTTTTCATCTGAATCCTTAATCTAAAGCCATGCTACACTGAATCTCCTGCTTACCTAAGTTCACTTCAGTTTTAGACTATGCAAACAAACAGATGCATATGGCTATAAGCCCCTCTCCATCCAATTACTTGAAAAACGGTTTCATTTTTATGCAATATTGAGTTATATAAATCAATGAAGGCCCTCTCAAATTCCAGCAAAGAAATGTTTAGAAAATTAGAATCAGGCAGTGATCATAAATAGTAGTAATTGGTAAAAGTCTATCTACTATAGCATACGGCATTGACGATCACAACTAAAAATAGTATTGATAATTGAACCTGTACACATACATGAAAGATGCAAAAGTCTATTAGGAGAGGCAATAATTCCTCAAAATTGATCAAATTAGGTTACACCATGCTAATAAAAGTTTGAACAATTATTCCGATTCCAGAAAACCAAGAAACCATTCAAGCATCTTCAAAACACATTATCATAACTGATAGAGGGTCGCGACAACTGAGCTGATTGAAAGTGTGGATGTACACACAGACTACCCAAATCAGAGTTATAGCCGATACAAAATTGGGGTGCCTATATCTTTTTTATAAAAATCATGTAGTTGCTCCTAGGTTTGTCCAGTTTATTTAGGGGAAATATAACTTGGATCTACGTATTTACCAAAAGAACATAAAAATGATATAGAACTGGTGGTCTACGTGTTTATAATGCGGAGCGTACACGAGATCTGGTAATTGAGCATAATAACACATTTAAATTAGCATAAAAGACGTATTTAGGAATAAAAATCACAAGAGCAGGGCGAGATGAGTAAAGAATGCACCAGAACCAGGAGGGGCACTTGGCGATGAGGTTGTCGCCGGCGAGGATGAACCCGGGGATGGAGAGGAAGCCCTTCTCGAGGAAGACAGAAACGGTGTACGGGCCCGTGACGGGAAGTTCGTAGGGCGCGGAGGCGGCGCGGGCGTGGTCCGGAGCGGGCGAGGGCGTGGATGGATCGCTAGTTGTCGGCGGCTGGGCGAGTCCGGAGGGGGCGAGGGTGCGAACGGATCGCCGGTGCCCGACGGCTGGGCAAGCCCGGAGGGGGCAAGGACGCGGACGCATCACCGGTGCCCGGTGGCTGGGCGAGTTCAGAGGGGGCGAGGACGCGGACGGATCTGAGCGAGGATGGAGGTGGTGGCCGGCGGCTGGGCAAGGACGCAGACGCTAGGGTTCGGCCGCCGCGAGAGTTACGGGAGAGATGAGCTGAAAAAATGAGTGCTCGGTTCCTTGATTCGTGGGCCCGATAGACGTAAGCTGCCCAGATTGCGGGGACACGATCTTTTCGTGGGCCCGGATGCCGCAAAACATGCGCACACCTAAAGTGTGTAAAACGTAACAAGATTGAGCATAACGCGTAGTTATAATTGCCGTAACTTGGTGGTACAGTCAGCCAGAAACGCGTGCGCGCCTGGTCGGTACGGTGCGGTCAGCGCACCTGGTCGGGGCTTCCATTAGTTAGAGAGAGCCCAGGGCTCTAAATACTATATATATATATATATATATATAGAGAGAGAGAGAGAGAGAGTACATATACACACTAAATTAATCATCTTTTAATGGAAGAGTATGAAGCATTAATTAAGATATAAGACCTTAGATACACTTCTTTATACTGAACTATGTCTTAGGTGTGTTTTATACTTGAAGAACCGAGTCGTGGTATCTACATTCTACATGCCCTGAGTCAACGGCCGAAGCTTAATTCCATGTGAGGAAACCTTTGTGCTCATCGGACAACTTGCCTTCGATTCCGCAAACAACTCACCCCATCGGTGCTTGATTTCACGTGCTCCAGATGGTCCTTGAGGCTAGAGATAGAGATCGTAGCCTCTCGGGTGAATCATCCGTGACCCTAAGTCCGAAACTGTCGTCCTTGCCGCTAAAATCTCGCCACCCTTTCGCACCTCGCCACAGATGGTTGTTTTCACGCGCGACTAAAGCACTGGATGCTCAAATGGCTGCCTCTGTTGGATGCCTCTCGTTTTTCCATGCTCACGCAACACTACCCAAACATCCAATTATGCAAACGTGTTGTTTATCTCGCGGTTTTGCATGCCATCGTTGAGATCAATCTTATTTGAAGTTTTTGGCTACACCACATGTTGTGGAGTAGATATGGCAATAGGGACTCGATCCTTGATTCCCGCGAACAATTCCCCTATTACAGGACAGGTATGAGATCAATTTAGTCTCCACGGGGATCGAAACAGAAAAATTTAGTCCCTATCGAGTTCGCGGGGACATGGATGGTCGTTCCCTGCATACCCGCCCCGTGAACTTGTGTTCATCTACATTAGTCTGTTGACTTGTTAAAATCACATTAAAATTTTCAATATATATAGCTTATTATAAAATAAAAAATTAAACTCTAATGTAGATTTTTTCGATAAAGGAAGCTTTATTGAATTTTCAAGTCCATATATTGAGGTGATACAAAGTCTTGAAAAAAAACACAATTTCGGCCTCTGCATAACGTGATGCACACAACCTAAAAAAAAGGAAAAGATCACATGGTAGAACTCAAGCACTAATGACAATTGATCCTAAGGCTAGACTGCCACCCATGCGTCTGGGTAAAAAAACCCTTGGCCACTAGCATCAAGTGTTGAGATGTCGCAACAACCATGTTCTGTGAATATGGTCGCTGCAAAATAACCCATGAACGGAGCCAATGAACAATTTTGAAGACAACTTGCAAAGGAGATAAGTTATGTTTTTTACCAAATACCAAACTATTTCTACAAAGCCATATCGACCAGCAAGTAGCAGCCGCCCCTAACAGAACTAGTTGCTTTTTTTCCTTTTCTAATGTCCCACAACCAAGATCCAAACATGTGAGAAACACTATGAGGCTAGAAAACCCAAAAGTAGTATGAATGATGAACCACACAGCTCGAGCAAAGCGACGTTCATAAAATAAATGATTAATCGTTTCATCTTTGTGACAAAAAACAACAAACTTTACTGCCCTGCCAATTTCTCTTGGCCAAGTTATCCTTTGTCAAGACTATTCCTCGGCGTAAATACACAAAAAGATCTTAATTTCCAGTGGAGTTTTAAGCTTCCACAATCTTTTGTTTAAGTTTGGGACATCGTTCTGAATCAAGCCCAGATAATGAGATTTCATAGAGAATTGCCCATTTGGGTGGAGATTCCATCTAAACTCATCCTGATCTTGGCTCAAGGCAATGCTAGCAATACATGGTAATAACCGGTTCTATGCTATTAGATGGTTTCCAACAAGATCCCTTCGCCATGATAAATTGATTGGTGAGGAGCTAAAAACTTTTGCCACTGTTATTTGCTTATGACAAGCAATATTGAATAGACTACGGTACTGTCTTCTTAAAGACATACCGCCAAGTCAAATGTCCGCCCAAAATCGAATTTGTTCCCCATTTTTAACTGTGAAAGTGCCAAATTGAAGGAAATTGTTTTTAACCTTCATTAAGCTTGCCCAAAAATGTGAATCTCCATTGTTCCAAAGGATTTGAGAAAGGGGTTTGGAGTTCATATACTTGTTTCATAAAATTTGTTGCCAGGTACCATATGTTGTAAGGAGCTTGAAGAGCCATTTGCTTAGCAGAGCTATGTTTTTAATGTTTAGGTCTTGGATCTCTAAACCCCCTTGATCCCTAGGCTAGCACAAAATGTTCCATTTGGCTAGACGATACTTCCGTTTTTTACCGTCACTTTGCCAAAAGAACCTAAAGCGGAAGTAGTCAAGTCTCTTGAGTACTCCTATAGGAATTGCAAAGAAAGACATTATGTACATAGGTAGGCTACTTAAGACTGAGTTGATCAAAGTAAGACGCCCACCGACAGAAAGGTGCTTACCTTTCCAACTACTAAGTCTTTTTTCAAAGATATCTCTTATAATTTTAGTTTTTGCTTGTTTATTTGATATAATTAATTTAAATTTACCTTTAAATAGTGCACTTATTAGCGGATATAGATTCCTCGTGGGGATAAATTTCTTGACGGGAACAGGTACGTGAGAAAAGGTTCTCCATGAGTGTTTGCGGAAACAGGGACAAGGAATTTTTCTCCCCGCGGAGACAGGACGGGGAGCCATTCCCGACGAAAATGCCATCCCTACTGTGGACAGATTCCCTACGTCCATGTCCACCCCCGACTTTTATTAAAGTGCAAAAAAAAAAGTAAGGCGCCACAAACTACATCCCAATGAATGTAACAAGAAGAAATCACATGTCACAGAGCAAACTGAAATTTTTATTTCATTGCATGGTATCTTCATCGTCGCATTAGTGATGCAACACATTACAGCCGAGTTACTTGGAGCCGCACGGTGACAAGAACGATAAAATGCTACCTTTATTCTTCTCTTGCGCCTCGAGAATTGTGCGATGTAGCATCGCGTTGTCTTTGCTGAGAGCATTGATCTCACTCTTCTTTTCCTCCAACGCCGCCTTCAGTTTCCCATTCTCACCGTCCTTGCCAGCAATGTGATTCTCGAGTTCCTCGATTTTTAACTTGAGCTTGTTACCTTCAACCTTCTCGGACACTAGTGCTTTCTGGACTGAGTTCTTCTCGTCATTCAGGCGCGACTGCTTGGCATCAAGTTCGTCGCAGGACGCTTGCAGCTGTGACACAGAGAGCCGGATCCTCACCAGCTCATCCTTCAGCCTGTCAGCCTCTGCATCTTTGTTGCGCGCTGCTTTCTCGGCCGCTTCCTTGCTGGCGTGGATTTCCTCTATCTTCCTCCTGAGGTTCTCTATTTCCGCCATGAACTTGGCCTTCTCAGCGTCACATGACCTCACAACTGTCTCCCTCGCCTCTGCCGATGCAGCCAAGTCCATCTTGAGGCGCTTAACCTCTAATTCAGCCATGGCATGCCTCTGCTCCGCTATTAAAATCTCCAAACGGAGCTTATCCTTTTCGCCCTCCACCAGATCCTTCTTGGTTTGGATTTCCTCCACCTTCCTCTTAAGATCCTCCAGTTCCTTCGTGGTCTTTGCTTTCTCGGCACCAAATGCTTTTGTAGCCGCCTCCTTTGCCTCCACCAATGCTCCCAGTTCCATCTTAAGGCTCTCAGCCTCTGCTTCGGACATGCTTTGTTTGTGCTGTGCGGTCAAAACCTCCAGCTGAAGCTTGTCGTTTTCAGCCTCCAGCAAATCCTTGTTGGTCTGCAATTCCTCTAGCTTCTTCTCAAGGTCATCCAGTTCCTTCAGGATCTCTGCCTTCTCAGCATCGAACTCCCTCGTAAGGATCTGCTTGGCCTCCTCTACTGCCCCCAATTCCATCCTGACGCTCTTAATCTCTCCTTCAAATAGGCTACGCTCTTGCTCTGCACTCGAAATCTTTGACCGAAGCTCCTGGTTCTGACTCTCTACCAAATCCTTGTTGGCCTTGATCTCCTCGATTGTCCTCTTAAGGTTGTCCATTTCCTCCATGATTTCTGCCTTCTCAGCCTCAGATGCCCTTGCAGCTGCCTCCTTCGCCTCCACCACTGAACACACTACTTGTTTAATGCACTTAACCTCTGCTTCAGACTGTCTATATTTCTCCTGCGATGTGAGAATCTCAGACTGAAGCTTACTGTTTTCTCCCTCCACTAAATCCTTATTAGCTTCGATTTCCTTCAGCTTCCTCTGTAGTTCCTCTAATTCATTGGTGATTTCTGCTTTTTGTACGTCGAAAGCCTTGGCAGCCGCCTCCTTCGCCTCCAACAACCCACTCAGTTCCTTCTTGAGCCTCTCAATCTCTGCTTCAGACATGTTTTGCTTTTCAGCTGCGATCAAAGCCTCGGACCGAAGCTTGTCATTCTCGCTCTCTGTCAAATCCTTGATGGCCAGCATTTCCTCCAGCCTCATCTTGAGATCCTCCGATTCCAGCGTGATTTTCTCTTTCTCGTCGTTGAATTCCTTGGCAGCTGCCTCTTTTGCCTCCGCCAGCGCGCCTAATTCCTTCGTCAGCCTCTCAACCTCCGCTGCAGACTTGCTACACTTTTCCTCCGCAACCAAAACCTCCGACTGAAGCTTATCATTTTCAGCCTTCAAGCTTCTCCCCACCTCTTCCTTGTGGCTTGAGATCGCCTTTGCCTCCTCCAGTTGCTTCTCCAGCTTGGCCTTCTCGCCCATCAGCTGGGTAATTTTGTGCTCCAGTTCCCACACCCTGTCCCCAAGTGTGGAGACCTGGTGCGATAGGGTCCTCACCCTGTCATCTGCGAAGAGATCTGCAACACACGTACAGTACATTTTAGAGAAGAGAGCTGGTACTACACACACCACCGCGCAGATAAAGAAAAGGAAAGATGATGACTTGGCGCATACCCGCAAACCAAGGCGATGTCGGCGAAGACATGTCTGTCGGTTGCCGCTGTTGTCACACACTCTTCTGAGAAATGGAAGACGCTTTGCTGTGCACCAGTCCCGGAGCAGAGGAATATATATACACCTGCAGACCTGCTGAAGCCTGAAGCTGCCTCAGCTGAGGTCTGAGGATAAAGTGTCCATGACTCCATGAGCCAGAGGGAAGAAACGTGGGGAGAGACAAGGGATGGAGTGTGGATGCAGGGAGAGATGGAGTGTCGGTGGGGAAGAGGGATGGGTACATATAGGTTTTGTTTGATATAAGAACATTGAAAAAGGTGAAGAATCTCTGTGGCAAGAATGAATCAGTAGAATGCAGAAGGATGAAGAAAGAAACGAACGACACCTCATGGATCGCAATTCGCAAGGCAACTTTTATGTACTTTTTGCAACAGTGCTTGGACAACAGTTTCGCAAGTGTGTTTTATACTTTTATGTACTTTTTGCAACAGTTTCTAAAGTATGCATGGGGTCAGTTTTCTAATTTCTTTAGAAACTGCAGGATTTCAGGCAGTTAAACTCGACATTCAGTAAAGGCACTTAAACAACTAGCACATAACAGACTTGAGGTAACAGAACAGTAGGAGTCCGAAACAGAGCCCAACTCATTGAGGAAAAAACTGTTTTGCTAACATCTCTAAAACCTCAAACAATGGACAGTGTGTCTGCAAGTATTTAGACATCGTATGAAAAAAATAAGTCATCTAAAAGTTGCCATTACTACCACAAGCCCCAAGTATCCTACAACTATGGGCAGTGTGTCATTCCAGTTTCTGAAGACACCTAACAGGATGTTCTGCTATTCTTGACGGATGTCTCCAAAATGTAGTTGACATTTCAGGTTTGCAAAATATATTGGACACAAGTCTGACCATCATATGCATGAAACATGAAACTATAGAAATAGTGGATGTCCACTTTGCAACCTGAAAATAAAATAGAAGTAACCACTAAAGAATTCTAAAATTCTGTAAAATAATGTAAAATCTAGTTACAAAAATCAGAGGAACAACACATCTAACAACAGAAACAATAAACATCTAAGAAAATCTCAAGCAGTCTACAAAAAACTAACTGAAATGACCTGAAACAAACTAAAAAAACAACAATTGCATATCCATCATTTCCTATGATACTCTGGAATAAACTGCATCTAACTGAAAAATATTAGTCTGACATAGATTTCAACTCTGAAACAGATTATGAACAAAGGCAACTAAACATACACTCCCAAGATATGCAAAAGATACAAGGAGCACAAATTGCTGTCATCAACTAGACCTGGTTATTTCAAGAAAGGAGCACCTTTCTACCTTCATGTGCATGAGCCTGAAAATGTTCTGTGCATTTCACAAGCGATTGTAATCTACAAAAGTATGTGTTGCTTGTAAAGTCACCTACAATCATGTCAAATCTTTAAGTTCAGTGACAAATTTGTAACCCAAATTTATATTTACAACTTGTTTGAAGGCCATCGCTGGTGGATAAACAGGAATACAGTTCGTCAGATTTAGACAACAAATCCTAAACCAGGGACTCCTAAATATTCATGGCAGCAGCATAGCCATTGGATTGAAGCAACGGAAACAAACCATGTCACAGATCTATGCATGCTGAAAAGAAATGGGAACAAGCTGATGAACCTTTCGATGAATGTCACAGATCTATGCATGCTGAAAAGAAATGGGAACAAGCTGATGAACCTTTCGATGAATCGAGGCTTCTTCCGAGCTTCGACGGCAACAACCAGCTGCCCACGACGCGCCCACGACGCCGCCGACCAAAAAGACCACCACATGCCGGTTGTGTCCTCGACGATGCTTCTCGGGCTCGGCCTTTCCTCACTCCTCTGTGCCAACTTCCAGATCCTATCACCGAGTCGCTCCAGGACCGTGGCCGCCACCGTCCTCCACCACCGCCACCAAGCGCTCTTCCTACCGCCAGATCTAGGTTGATGTCGGGTTCAATGACGCTGACCCACCCGGACACCGAGCGAATCGATCCTTTCCTCGCCGAGCCATGCGGACCGTCATCGCCTCCCTTCTTTGATACTTCGCACGAACCGCGGGGACGAGGAGAGGAGTACAAAAGGCCGGATAGGGTGAGCCGAACCTCACTCCATATATGGGGCGACGAACGAGCTCATCGGCCATGGGGGGAGGGGATCGGAAGCGCCGTGGGAGCTTGTGGGGTGGACGTCGTACACGCCAAATGGGGTGGGGGGAGTAATACCGTGAACCGTTGGAGAAGGCCTCGTCAGCTAGCATCCTACCATGATGAATAGTGAACTTGGATGTTCTGCCAGCCTGAATGTTTCTGTAATGTAATGCATGCACATTGGAATAAGTGGACAGCAACAAGCATCAACATGAAGGAAATGGTTTCGATTCATTCCATAATACCAGCTGATACATCATGTCACAGTACGGTCATTTCCAGTTACACGTTGTTAAGTGGATATAAGGAACATAGAGCGTACCAAAAAAAATGAAAGAGAAATGAAAGAAAGCAGTCCTTAAGTTGGACCTGGTGGCATAGATGAAAGAGATGGCAGCCACCAGCCCACCATTGTTGTGGTTGCAGCATATAGACATGTCCAGATGCCACCCTTCTTCTGAGCATCAGCCACTAGAAGCTACAGCAGCTCAATCTCCTTGCCCAGGGTATCGATTTTTCCCTTCTTTTCATGCAATGCTGCCTTCAGCTTCCTGATGTCACCATCTTTCTCACCACTGCAGTTCTCTAGCTCTTCAACTTTGCTACTTTATCCTTCTCAACATCAAGAGCCTTCACGACTAAATTCTTCTCATCATGTAGGTGGGAGCGTTGGGTGTTAAGGTCATCACAGGATGCTTGGAGCCGGGACATGGAAGCCTGAAGGTCCTTCAATTGGGCCCTCAGCTTACGGGCATGAGCATCCTTCTCACGAGCGGCTCCCTCAGTTGTTTCCTTGTCAGTCCGGATTTCCTCCGCCTTATTCTTCAGATCCTCCTGTTGACTAATGATCCTAGCCTTTTCAGCATCAAATGTCTTAGCAATAGCCTCTTTCTCCTTCACCAATGCGCTTAATTCAACCCTGGGAACTTGAACATTTGCAAGAGATGAGCTGTATTTATTGTTGGCTGCCAAGCCTTCTGACTGAAGCTTATCGTTTTCTCCTTCACCAAGTCAGACTCTCTCCTCTTCGCCAACACCTTAGCCTCCAGTTCCCTGTATTAGACACAGCAGCAGCCAGCTCCGACTCCAAAATCTGCACCCTCGAATCCACCTCTGCCTTCTTAGCACTCAGGACCTCTTGTTCCTCCAACTTTGCCTTCACCTCGACCTCCATTTCCAACCGGCAAGCCTCAGCCGCCTTCCAGAACTCCAGCGGACTCCTTTCCACCTCCACCTTCTCGCTGGACACCATCTGAACCGCCTCCTTGGCCCGCACCAATTTCTTCGCCAATTCACCCTTCTCGACAAAGAGCTCGGAGTTCCTACCCTCCAGCTCGGCCACCACTGCCTCCAGTCTCGTGACCTTCTTGGACACGGCCGCAACCTCCGCCTTCTTCTCACGGAGCAGCTGCAGCAACCGCGCCATCTCGGCGGCCGCCTCAAGCCGCGCGTCAGCCTCGCCCCTAGCTCCGGGGCCTGCGCGTCCTTCGCCAGCGGCGTCGCCTCAACAACGGTGTGGCTGCGATTGCCATTGGCGCTGGGCCGCTGGCGCTGGCGGATTTCTTCTTGGCCATGTCGGCGGCGGCCTAGGGTTTGTGTGTGGCTACGACTGGATTAAAAGTGAAACAGGTTTCCGCGCAGATTTATGCGCCGAATTGTTTCACTGACGGGTGGGCCAAAGATTGCATAGATGACCACATGACAGTGATGGTTTTATGTTATGTGCGGGGACCTCGGAGGTGACCGTTGGTGGGTGGGTTGATAAATTGTCTGAATGGAGGAGGTATACGGACGACTGGGATGTGCCGGAGGGCGGAGGTTTCGCCTTCTGCGTGACATCTCGATTGGATTTTTTGAGAATCTTTGGGGATGTTTGGTTACCCCAAACTAAAATTTAGCCCCTGTCATATCGAATGTTTGAACCTCCGTTCCGGGTATTAAATGTAGTCGGATTATAAAACTAATTTCTCAGTCGAAGATTAAAAGACGAGACAAATCTAGTCCAGTTGGTTGAGTCTATATTTCATACTCCTATTTAAAAGTCAAATGCTTGATGTGACACGGACTAAACTTTAGTCCCTACAACCAAACACCCGCTTTATTGGGCCATCTCGTCTCATATGACGAGTGACACCGACACAGCACGACTCCACGAGTGCTTGGCAATGTGGCAGTGGTACGGTTCATGTGGTTTTCGATATACAAACTTCCTATCAGAGATGAAAACGGGACGAATACAGCCGGATACAGGGTCATCACATATCTTACCCTATTGTATTTCTCTCGAATACGATACCAGATACGGTTAGTTAAGATTCGGGACGGATATAGGACGGGAACGGGTAATAATCCAGGCGGGTAAGAAACGGATAACAGATACTACTCGGATAGGTACCAGATAATTGTCTGGTAGTTCGTCCCGATGATATTAATTGTTCAACCACCCAATAAATACATAAATTAAGCAATTCATAATCATTACATAATCATGTACATGATAAATCAAATGTAGGAAAGGAAACCGATAAAATTGACATCATGGAGTTCAAAATTACTAATTACAAGGATATTGTATAACCAACACCGCAATATTAAAAATTTATAAAATATTCTAGTTTCATTCAAAAATTGCAAATAAGTTACAAAACAAATAAACATTTTATAC
Source organism: Zea luxurians (assembly GCA_029449295.1). Classification (NCBI taxonomy): domain Eukaryota; kingdom Viridiplantae; phylum Streptophyta; class Magnoliopsida; order Poales; family Poaceae; genus Zea; species Zea luxurians. The sequence goes on along the minus strand of JAOPSE010000041.1, from coordinate 8,810,551 downwards.
GAAGATAACTCAAGTTCTCATATGAAAATGATAAAGTAAAGTAGTGATTATGTTAAAACTTGGATACTTATAGTGATTTCATATGTAACAAATGCAAATAAGTGAACGTGAAATGGAAAAACGCGGGCATATTATAGATCTTATGATCCAAACATTTTTATGGTTATATATGACATATGTTGTGCCTCCGAAAAATTTAATGCTTTTTTGAGGCTATTTATATATTATTAATTTCTTGTTGTAGAAAATCATCAAAATACAATTAAATCCATTGCATCGACCAAAAATTGCAAATAAGTTACCAATACTAATAAATAGTCTATACAAAGATAACCTTAAGTTCCCAACATGGAGATAACCTTTAGCCCCACACATAAAAATGATAAAGTATATTAATATGATATAAAATTAGACATAATTTTAATGATTTTGGCCTAAATATATGTTTAAACAAAAAATTGATGTACTACAAAGTTATGGATCTCTTTGAGCTCTACAATTTTCATATAAAATTTATCTTTATCCGATTTTATATGTAAAAGTTAGAATTTTATAACTATACTATTATGCAGAAAAAGGAAAAAACGGGTACCCGAATTCCGGGAACCCGTATCCGACCCGAATATCCAGTTATTTACCGGGTATTTCTTGTTCTGTATCCGACCCTAATCCGAAGCTACAGTATCCGGGTATTACCCGTATCCGGCCTGAATATAAAAATACTCGAATTCGTATCCGAAAAACGGGTATTTGCACTATCCTTATCCGGTACCCGACGGGTATACCCGACCCATTTTCACCCCTACTTCGGACGGTTGGTATTGCAATATTGACGGTTGGTATTGCAATGTTGGATGTTTCTATAACATCCAAATTATATGATAAACTAATATTTTAATATAGATGAGCATAAAATTTGGTGTCAAACTTTATTCATATTATTAAGCATATTTGTCGGGTACCGTAATTAGGGGTACCCCCAACACTCCTAAACACGGCTGGTAACCACCATCAGCACAAGCTGCAGAGACTGATGGGCGCGATTCAGGTCAAGGCTTCGTCTACTCAAGGGACGTGATCTTGTCTCGCCCGAGCCCAACCTCGGGCGGGAATAGTAGTCCCAGGCGAATTTACGCCTCGCTCGAGGACCTCCTCAAGCAACACGCGCACCCTCGACTCGCCCGAAGCCCAGCTCGGGCAGACTTCGTTGTGAAGCAACCTTGGCCAAATCGCCTCACCAACCGACCATATCGCAGGCGCATTCAATGTGAGGATCGCCTGACGCCTTATCCTGACACACGTGCCTCAGTCGGCAAGGTCGAAGTGACCGCAGTCACTTCGCCTTTCCACTGACCGACCTGACAGGAAAACAGCGTCGCTCGCCCCGCTCCGACTGTTGTGCCACCCGCAGAGTGAGGCTGGCAACAACCAAGTTCAGCCTCAGGCGTAACAGGAAGCTCCGCCTCGCCCGACCCCAGGCCTCGGCCTCAACCTCGGCCTCGGAAGGAGGACTCCACCTCGCCCGACCCCAGGGCTTGGCCTCAACCTCGGCCTCGGAAGGAGGACTCCGCCTCGCCCGACCCCAAGGCTCGGCCTCAGCCTCGGCCACGGAGGGTGGTCTCCGCCTCGCCCGACCCCAGGGCTCGGCCTCAACCTCGACCTCGGAAGGAATCGCGTCCTCGCCCGACCCCGGCCTCGGCCTCAGGAGGAGTCTCCGCCTCGCCCGACCTTGGGCTCGGACCGACCACGCCACGGGGGATACATCATTACCCTACCCCTAGCTAGCTCAGGCTACGAGGGAACAAGACCGGCGTCCCATCCAGGCTCGCCCCGGTAACAAGTAATGATGGCTCCCCGCGTGCGTCCATGACGACGGTGGTTCTCAGCCCCCTACGGAAGCAAGGAGACGTCAGCAAGATCCCAGCAACCCCGACAGCTGTGCTTCTACAGGGCTCAAGCGCTCCTCCGATGGCCACGATATCGCGTACACAGGGCTCTAGCACCTCTCCGACAGCCACGTTGGCATGTACACATGACTCAGGCACCTCTCTGTCGGACACGTTAGCGCATAGCTACACCCCCATTGTACACCTGGACCCTCTCCTTGCATCTATAAAAGGAGGTCCAGGGCCTTCATGCGGGAGGGTCACGCGGGAGGACGGGCCGACGAACAGGCTCAATCTCTCTCCCTCGCGGACGCTTGTAACCCCTACTACGAGCGCAGCCCCCTAGCGCAGGATAACACGAGCCACGTTTTCCCCCCTTGTGTTCCATCTCGTGCCAACCCATCTGGGCTGGGACACGCAGCGACAATTTTACTCGTCGGTCCAGGGACCCCCCGGGGTCGAAACACCGACAGTTGGCGCGCCAGGTAGGGGCCTGCTGCGTGTTGACGGACAACTTCCCGTTGAGTTCCAGATGTGTAGCCTCCAGCAACCTCTCCAGCCCAGGGACGTTGCTCCACTTCGGGAGCCTCGAGTTCATGTCCCTCGACGGCAGCTACGACATGGTACTCCTCCCTCCGCAGCGCGACAACGACAACGACGGCCATCAGCTCGCCCGGCGGCGGCGAACTCGACGACGTTTTCCCCCCGTGGCGGAAGAGCAGCATCTGGGTTTGTCCCGCCACCCGCCTCGCCGCAGGAGGAGGAGACGAGGCAACCGTGGCCAGGCAGGAGGCGGCACCTCGTCGGCTGTCGAGCGAGTCGACGACGCCGACACCCCTGTGGGGGACATGTCGGGCGTTGTCCTCGCGCCTAAGACGACGACGAGTGTCGTTTCCCCCGCAACATGCCAACCCCAAGTGGACAGATGACGCCAGCACTCTCACAAAGGGCTTGCTGGGCGTTAGCCTCGTACCTGAGATAACTGTGCAGTTCGTCCCCGACAGCGACTTCGTCATCGTCCATCGATGGAGAGGTACCGTCCGTTTTCCACCCTGTGCCTTTTAGATTCAGCTTCGATCCACCAAGCGACCTCGCTTCGGTGAGCGCTTTCGTAAAGGCATATCATAACCTTCCGGGGTACCATATGTGGTCAACCTGGGACCGACTGACGACCGTCTCAACCTATGGGCCCCTGGGTTCCGAGGAAGAAGACGAGCCCGACTCTGGTTGGGATTTCTCTGGGCTCGGTAATCCTAGTGCCATGCGGGACTTCATGACCGCATGTGACTACTGCCTCTCGTATTGCTCCGATGATGGCCACAGCCTTGATGACGAGGGTTGTGGCCCAAGTCGCGAATGTTTCCACGTCGATCTAGGGGGTCACGACGAAGGCAACCACCTTGGTATGCCGGAGGATGAAGATCCCCCTAGGGCCTGCGTCTCGCGTTGACATCCTGCGGGAGCTAGCTGTGCTCCCAGTCCCTGCGGGGGGTCATGACACACAGCTCGAGCAAATCCATGAGATGCAGACCAAGCTCGACGAGGAAGCAGGACAACTTGTGCAGCTCCGGGAAAACATCGAGCAGGAGTGGGCAGGCCGAGCACTCGCCGGAGAAGCGCGTCATCAGGCCCGGGACGTCCAGCGCCGTATCGCTGACGATGCCAGGGCAAGGCTACCCCCGGCCTCCAGCGGGGTCGGCCAGAATCTGGCTGCAGTGACAATGCTGCTCCGAGCAATGCCGGAGCCATCCACCACCGAGGGGCGGCGTATCCAGGGAGAACTCAAGAATCTCTTGGAGGATGCCGCGGTCCGACGGGCCGAGAGCTCTGCCTCCCGAAGGCAAGGGCACCCCCCGGAGCATCGCGCAGCAACTTCCCGATTCATGCGGGAGGCCTCGGTCCACATCGGGCGCACGCGGGACGCGACGCCTGCAGCCCCGGGTCGCCTCGGCAACGAGCACCACCGCCGCGACCGTCGAGCCCGCCTCGACGAGAAGGTGCACCGAGGCTACCACCCCAGGCGTGGGGGACGCTACGACAGTGAGGAGGATCGGAGCCCCTCGCCCGAACCACCAGGTCCGCAAGCCTTCAGCCGGGCCATACGACGGGCGCCGTTCCCGACCCGGTTCCGAGCCCCGACTACCATCACTAAGTACTCGGGGGAAACAAGGCCGGAGTTGTGGCTTGCAGACTACCGGCTGGCCTACCAGCTGGGTGGAACGGACGATGACAACCTCATCATCCGCAACCTCCCCCTGTTCCTCTCCGACGCCGCCCAAGCCTGGCTGGAGCATCTGCCTTCTGCGCAGATCTCCAACTGGGACGAGCTGGTCAAAGCCTTTGCTGGAAACTTCCAGGGCACGTACGTGCGCCCTGGGAACTCCTCGGATCTCCGAAGCTGCCGCCAACAGCCAGGGGAATCCCTGCGAGAGTACATCCGGCGGTTTTCGAAGCAGCGCACCGAGCTGCCCAACATCACCGACTCGGATGTCATCGGGGCGTTCCTTGCCGGCACCACTTGCCGTGACCTGGTGAGCAAACTGGGCCGCAAGACTCCCACCAAGGCGAGCGAGTTGATGGACATCGCCACCTAGTTCGCCTCTGGTCAGGAGGTGGTCGAAGCCATCTTCCAGAAGGACAAGCAGCCTCAGGGACGCCAGCAGGAAGATGTTCTCGAGGCGTCCGCCCAGCGTGGCACGAAGAAGAAGGCCAAGAAGAAGTCGCAAGCGAAACGCGACGCCGCCGACGCAGATCTTGTCGCTGCTGCCGAGCACAGGAACCCTCGAAAGCCTCCCGAAGGGGCCAACCTATTCGACAAGATGCTCAAGGAGTCGTGCCCCTACCACCAGGGTCCCGTCAAGCACACCCTTGAGGAATGCGTCATGCTTCGGCGCTACTTCCATAAGGCCGGGCCCCCGGCGGAAGGTGGCAAAGGCCAAGACAACGACAAGAAGGAGGGCGACAAGGCAGAGGAGTTCCCCGAGGTCCACGGCTGTTTCATGATCTACGGTGGGCAAGTGGCGAATGCCTCGGCTCGGCACCGCAAGCCGGAGCGCCGGGAGGTCTGCTCGATAAAGATGGTGGCACCAGTCTACCTAGACTGGTCCGACGAGCCCATCACCTTCGACCAAGGCGACCACCCCGACTGCGTGCCGAGCCTAGGAAAGTACCCGCTCGTTGTCGACCCCGTCATCGGCAACACCAGGCTCACCAAGGTCCTCATGGACGGAGGCAGCAGCCTCAACATCATCTATGCTGAGACCCTCGGGCTCTTGGAAATCAATCTATCCATGATCTGGGCCGGTGCGGCGCCCTTTCATGGGATCATCCCCAGGAAGCGCGTCCAGCCCCTAGGACAACTCGATCTGCCCGTCTGCTTCGGAACTCCCTCCAACTTCCGCAGGGAAACCCTCACGTTCGAGGTGGTCAGGTTCCGAGGAACCTACCACGCGGTGCTGGGGAGACCGTGCTACGCCAAGTTCATGGCCGTACCCAACTACACCTACCTCAAGCTCAAGATGCTGGGCCCCAACAGGGTCATCACCGTCGGATCCACGTACCGACACGTGTACGAATGTGACATGGAGTGCGTGGAGTATGCTGAGGCCCTCGTCGAGTCCGAGGCCCTCATCGCCGACCTGGAGTGCCTCTCCAAGGAGGTGCCAGATGCGAAGCGCCACGCCGGCAACTTCAAACCAGCTGAGGCGGTTAAGTCCGTCCCTCTCGACCCTAGCAACGACGCATGCAAGCAAGTCAGGATCGGCTCCGAGCTCGACCCCAAATAGGAAGCAGGTGCTCGTCGACTTTCTCCGCGCAAACGCCGAAGTTTTTGCGTGGAGTCCGTCGGACATGCCTGGCATACCGAGGGATGTCGCCGAGCACTCGCTGGACATCCGAGCCGGTGCCCGACCCGTGAAGCAGCCTCTGCGCCGTTTCGACGAAGAAAAGAGCAGAGCCATAGGCGAGGAGATCCACAAGCTGATGGCTGCAGGGTTCATCAAAGAGGTATTCCATCCTGAATGGTTAGCCAACCCTATGCTTGTGAAAAAGAAAGGTGGGAAATGGAGGATGTGTGTAGACTACACTGGTCTAAACAAAGCATGTCCGAAGGTTCTGTACCCTCTGCCTCGCATCGATCAAATTGTGGACTCCACTGCTGGGTGCGAAACCTTGTCATTCCTCGACGCCTACTCAGGGTATCACCAAATCAAGATGAAAGAGTCCGACCAGCTCGCGACTTCTTTCATCACACCTTTTGGCATGTACTGCTATACTACTATGCCATTTGGTTTGAGGAATGCAGGTGCGACATACCAAAGGTGCATGAACCACGTGTTCGGAGAGCACATCGGCCGAACGGTCGAGGCTTACGTCGATGACATCGTAGTAAAGACGAGGAAAGCCTCCAACCTCCTCTCTGACCTTGAAACGACATTCAAGTGTCTGAGAGCAAAGGGCGTGAAACTCAATCCAGAGAAGTGTGTCTTCGGAGTCCCCCGAGGCATGCTCCTGGGGTTCATCGTCTCCGAGCGGGGCATCGAGGCCAACCCGGAGAAAATCGCGGCCGTCACCAACATGGGGCCTATCAAAGACTTGAAAGGAGTACAAAGGGTCATGGGATGCCTTGCGGCTCTGAGCCGCTTCATCTCGCGCCTCGACGAAAAAGGCCTACCCTTGTACCGCCTCTTAAGGAAGACCGAGCGCTTCACTTGGACCCCTGAGGCCGAGGAAGCCCTCGAAAACTTAAAGGCGCTCCTTACAAACGCGCCCATCTTGGTGCCCCCCGCTGCGGGAGAAGCCCTCTTGATCTACGTAGCCGCAACCACTCAGGTGGTCAGCGCCGCGATCGTAGTCGAGAGACGAGAAGAAGGGCATGCACTGCTCGTCTAGAGGGCGGTCTACTTCATCAGTGAAGTGCTATCCAAGACCAAGATCTGCTACCCGCAAATTCAGAAGCTACTGTACGCAGTAATTCTGACGCGGCGAAAGTTGCGACACTACTTCGAGTCTCATCCGGTGACTGTGGTGTCATCCTTCCCCCTAGGGGAGATCATCCAGTGCCGAGAGGCCTTGGGTAGGATAGCAAAGTGGGCGGTGGAGATTATGGGCGAGACAATCTCGTTCGCTCCTCGGAAGGCCATAAAGTCCTATGTCTTGGCGGACTTCGTGGCTGAATGGGTCGACACCCAACTGCCAACAGCTCCGATCCAACCGGAACTCTGGACCATGTACTTCGATGAGTCACTGATGAAAACAGGAGCCGGCGCGGGCCTGCTCTTCATCTCACCCCTTGGGAAACATCTCCGCTACGTGCTGCGCCTCCATTTCCCGGCGTCAAACAACGTGGCCGAGTACGAGGCTCTGGTTAATGGGTTGCACATCGCCATCGAGCTAGGGGTTCGGCGCCTCGATGCTCGTGGCGACTCGCAGCTTGTCATTGACCAAGTCATGAAGAACACCCACTGTCGTGACCGGAAGATGGAGGCCTACTGCGACGAAGTTCGACGCCTGGAAGACAAGTTCTACGGGCTCAAGCTCAACCACATCGCTCGACGGTACAACGAGACTGCGGTTGAGCTGGCTAAAATAGCCTCGGGGCGGACAATGGTTCCTCCGGACGTCTTCTCCAGAGGCATACATCAACCCTCCGTCAAGACCGACGACACGTCCAAGGAGGCCTCGGCCCAGCCCGAGGAGGCCACGGCCCAGCCCGAAGGTATCCTCAGCCGCCGAGGGTGAGGCACTACGCGTTGAGGGAGAGCGGAATGGGGTCACGCCTAATCGAAACTGGTAGACCCCGTACCTGCAATATCTCCACCGAGGAGAGCTACCCCTCGACAAGGCCGAAGCTCGGCGACTGGCGCGGCGCGCCAAGTCGTTCGTCTTACTGGGTGATGAAAAGGAGCTCTACCACCGCAGCCCCTCAAGCATTCTCCAACGATGCATATCCATCACCGAAGGACAGGAGCTATTGCAAGAGATACACTCGGGGGCTTGCGGTCACCATGCAGCACCTCGAGCCCTCGTTGGGAACGCCTTCCGACAAGGCTTCTACTGGCCGACCGCGGTGGCCGACGCCACTAGGATTGTATGCTCCTGCCAAGGGTGTCAATTCTATGCAAAACAGACGCACCTGCCCGCTCAGGCCCTGCTGACAATACCCATCACCTGGTCGTTTGCTGTGTGGGGTCTGGACCTCGTCGGTCCCTTGCAGTAGGCACCCGGGGGCTTCTTGCACCTGCTGGTCGCCATCGATAAATTCTCCAAGTGGATCGAGGTCCGACCCCTAACAAGCATCAGGTCCGAGCAGGCGGTGGCGTTCTTCACCAACATCATCCATCGCTTTGGGGTCCCAAACTCCATCATCACTGACAATGGCACCCAGTTCACTGGGAAGAAGTTCCTGGACTTCTGCGAGGACCACCACATCCGTGTGGACTGGGCCGCCGTAGCTCACCCCATGACGAATGGGCAGGTGGAGCACGCCAACGGTATGATTCTACAGGGACTTAAACCGAGGATCTACAATGACCTTAACAAGTTCGGCAAGCGATGGATGAAAGAGCTACCATCGGTGGTCTGGAGTCTGAGGACGACGCCAAGCCGAGCCACGGGTTTCTCGCCGTTTTTTCTAGTCTATGGGGCCGAGGCTATCTTGCCCACAGACTTAGAATACGGTTCCCCGAGGACAAAGGTGTACGACGACCAAAGCAACCAGACCAGCCGAGAAGACTCACTGGACTAGCTCGAAGAGGCTCGGGACGTGGCCTTACTACACTCGGCGCGGTATCAGCAGTCTCTGCGACGCTACCACGCCCGAGGGGTTCGGCCCCGAGGCTTCCAGGTGGGAGACTTGGTACTTCGGCTGTGGCAGGACGCCCGAGGGCGCCACAAGCTTACTCCTCCCTGGGAAGGGCCGTTCATCATCGCCAAGATTTTGAAGTCCGGAACATACAAGCTGGCCAACGATCAAGGCGAGGTCTACAACAACGCTTGGAACATCCGACAGCTACGTCGCTTCTACCCTTAAGATGTTTTCAAGTCGTTCATATACCTCGTTTTCTTTACATACAAAAATAAAGTCTAACCGTCAAGGAAGGGTCAGCCTTGCCTCGGCAAAGCCCGACCCTCCCTCGGGGGCTAGAAGGGGGAACCCCCTCTGCGTCAAAATTTTCCTCGGAAAAGTTTTCTACCAAAACGACTTTCGTGCTTTCCGACTATACCGATAACAGAATCCTGCAAGCGAGTAAGAGCGCACGTAAGCAGCAAGGCCGACCGAGCTGAGGGACTCCTATGCCTCCGGGATATAGATACCTCACTCGCCACCTTCCACAAAAAGTAACTCTTGCTCGGATAAACGATTCTGCTACCGACGAACAAGTCCGGATACTCAAAACAAGAGGAAAAGAAACACAACTTTATAGCACGACAATAAGATGTTTAGGCCTCGGCGACCGCGAAAAAACACATGCATACTCCAAACAAACTGCTCCGGTAGAATCAGACATCGCCTGGGGGAGGAGCAGCACCCTCGGCGTCATCTCCACCCTCGGCAAGATCTGGCCCGGCCCTAGACGGCGACGCAAGCGGAAGGATCTCCACCTCGAAGGAGGACGCCAGCACCGCGCTTGGGCCTGCGACGGCCGCGTCAAGCCTCTGGACCTCGGCTAAGGCAGCCTCATCTTCGTCGGGTAGACAGTACCCCTCGCCGACCCGCTCCAGATCCACGTCGTAGTGGGAAGCGAGCACGGCGAAGGCCCGCCTAACGCCGTGATGCAGCGCCCCGCGAAGTCTGCTGCGCACATGGCCGCCCAAGGCCAGCAGGCGACTCTAGGGGGAGCTACCCGAGGGGACGTCATCGAGGCCAAAGGCCTGGAAGAAGGTCGAGATAGCCTCGGACATGGCCACGCGGTCGGCCTCCTTCTGCTCAGCCGCCTGGGCAAGTGCCTTGACGGACTCGTTAAGAGCTGTCTCGAACTCTGCAGATAGCCGAACAGAAATCTTCAGACACGAGTTGAAGAATGTAGTTGAATCGAAGTCACAAGGCGGCTGAAACGTACCTTCAGCCCGGGCACGCTGCTCCGAGGTTACGACTTGGGCGTACTGAGCAGACCCGACGGCCACGGCCAGGTCCTCCGCAAGGGCTCCGGCCCGAGCAGACACCTCGGCCAGCTGGCCCCCAAGGGCCTCAGCCCGGGCTACAGCCTCGGCAGCCTAGCTCTGAGATTGGTCCCGCTCGCCAATGACCTGGCCAAGCTCCAGCTGCCGCTGCTGCGCCTCCATCCGTGCTGACGCCGCCTCTGCCTGCGCCGCCGCTGCCTCCACCTCCAGCTCATCACAGAGCAGCCGAAGGTCTGCCACCTTGGTGCTTCATTGGGCGAGGCGTTCATTAGCCTCGGCAAGCGCGGTCCTCAGGAACCGCAGCGAATCCCAGACGTCGGTCTCGCGGCGGATGAACAGCGACTTGGCGGTGCTCACATCCGTCAGCTCCTGTGGAAGGGAAGCAGGGTGTTACAAAGAATGCCCTGGTCACGCAAGGGGTATGCCTAAAATCCTTACCTGGAGGACCCTGGGAACGTCCCTGGAAAGGATCTCCATGGTCGACCGAAGCGACCCCATCGCCGCCTTGGCATACTCACGGAGCTCATCCCGAGAGTGCTCCTCCCGCTCATCATCGAGGACGAAGAGAGGTTTCGAGGCGCCGCGGGTCCAGAACCGGAGCGCCTGCCCACACCACTCAGTGGGGTTGCGCCGCACGGGGATAAGGTCGCCGCTCCCCAAGACGGGCCGCGGTTCTGCGCGCCCCTCCTCCAAGGCGTCGGGACCCCCTGCAGTTGACAGCATCGGGTACCATCGCTCACGACGTACTGGGCCTCCCCTCAGCTAAGGAGGCGGGCCTCCGATCACCGACCTCGGCAACGGCGGCCGCCCTCTCCTTATGGCCAAGTGTAACACCTCAAATCCATCAATTAAAATAACACATTATAGGTTGCTAAATTAAGAAGAGAGTAAATTAAAAATTTATCAAGTGTTTGAATGCATTCATTATCGGTGTATGATTTCTTTGTTTGTTAATGAATTGCAACAACTTTATTTTAATTTATCCTCTTTATGAAGCTCCATTTACTTAAATAATAATTTTTTTCTAAAAGCTTATTTATAATATATATTATTTAATAAAATATTGTTATTAGATTTATTATACTTTTTGGAATTTTTAAAATATAGTTATTTATGAATAATCTAATGTTTAAAAAAATGAAATTTCGAAATTAAAAAAAAACAAAAACAACATGCGTGATCACCATCCTAGCCGATTGGTCCAGTTACCACCGTCACATACACATTCCCCTCCCTCCCCTCCTTTCTACCTATGACTAGTGGGCCCCACCATTCCAATTCTCAAGCTTTGAAAACCAGCCATCTCACTTACGTACGTGACCTCCTCTCTCTATTCTTTACATGTGGGTCCCATCCAGCCCATTCACCTTCTCTCCAATTTCTCTGGTACGCTCAATTTCCAGGTTATGCCGCCATCATTTGAAGCCCGACACAAATACTATGCCACCTGTTGTCTCCGTCTGCATGCCTGTGTTCGGCCGTTTCTTCTCCCGCGCGACCGCTCGTATGTCTCCATTAAGCGCTCGCCTATTACTCCATGAATGTTTCTCCATTATACGCGCCCGCCTAACACTCCACGGACGTTTCTCCATTGATGGCCTTCAAGTACCTTAAAGTCTGTTGTGTTTCTCTCCTCCCTTGCTTGCCTATAAGAACCGCGCCCACAACAGCGTTTCTCGTCTTGCTACCTTTCCCAGCTCGCCGCTCGCCCTCTATCTCCCTGCTCGTGCAAGGCCAGGCCGCTGTCCCTCTATTCGTCGTCGTGTCGCTGTTCGCCGACCACGCTGTCCGCCGTTCACCAGAGCCCGCAGTTCGTTGCCGGAGCCACGCAATCGCCATCTGCCGTTCGTAGTCGAGCCCCTGCTTTTCTCCACCCGGCCGGACCCCGTCGAACTCTCCCGTCGCACGCGCGAACTCAAGGTTGATGACGACCCGAATTATTTTGTATATTTTATAAAATACTTTTTGATTCAATTCATGAATGGTATATTTAGTTTGTTGTAATATGAACACGTGTGATCCATAATTTATGTGTATGTGCGTTATGGGATTGTTTGGTAGATTCATGCGATTATTAGTACCGTGATAATTCATGTTAATCGATGCGTTGATTTTTGGATTAGAAAAATATGACATAGATTTAGTAGTCACATGTTGGTGATAAAAACAATAGATAGGAGTTTTTGTAGTTAAATTTGGTCACAATAAACTTTAGAAACTAATTGGAGAATTATAGTCGTAGGTTCATTTTAATGGATTTAGAAAATGGTATAGAACTCATGTCATATGAAAAATATAGGAATTCTAGATGATTTAGCTAATTATTTTATTAACATTTTTTTTTTATAAAGAAAGGAGAAAAATATCATTAGTAGGATGGAAAACAGAATTTTGCTAGTCAAATAATCATGTTCGCAAATTTAGAACTTAAAATTGTTAGAGTACTAGTTTATGTCAAATAACCTCGCTAGTGTTAGAAAATGTTCAATTAGTAGTTTATAAGGATTTTTAGAATATTATATTCATTTTTGCTATGTTCAATAATTTGAGTTAGAAATAAAGAGAGATAAAAGGTATTAATTTATTTATTAGTATTAAAAGACAATAAATATTATTTATTTTTATTAATGATGTTAAAATATATTTAAACTATATTTATTACACCACTCGTAAATTCACCATTAGGATTCACATTAATAGCTATAATTGAATTAATAAGTATTTACGCGATTAGTACGTAATTAAGATGTGATTAGTGCGACGTGTTAATGTGCATGTAATGGTGTATGTTTATGAAATGGTGCATGTTTATTTATTTGTGTATGTTTTATTTTTGTATGTACGATATGCGACTCTATTAGAAGCCGATTGTGCGGTAGGCGATTCGAATACGTTCGAGGACGACCCGCAAGACGCTTTTGAGCAAGGCAAGTGGATTCTCCCTCTGTATATTCTGTTTGTACCTACTCATTGCATACAATAATGTTTACTTTTGATATACTGCATAATTTGTTTGGTTATACCTAATTAAGGATTTCCTAGATTTACTACCTGTATTCCTTGTTTAACCTGGGGAAATAATTAAGCTGTGCAAGATTTATGCTACCGCTCAACTTACTGATTCCTAACGTCACTCATTAATTGGTTTAATGTTCCAAAAATATTAATTGGCAATTATGACATTAACCCGATGGTTAAAACAATATTACTTCTTATTAATTGGAACATGGAGTGACCACCCAGGATAACAGTGCAACCACGAGTGCTATCATGGCTCTGGCTTTGGTAATTAGCTTTATATGCTTAGTGCCTAGCAACCTTACCTGAAATATGGGCAAGAGGGGGAGCGGTAGGTGCTGGCAGCCCACGTTAACATGGGGACGTATTCTTGTCTAAGGTACCTCACCCAGGGGGCCACCACCATCGTCTTTAGAAACCTTAGCGGGTTGCTTCGTATTAAGGTATTTTGTGAAAGCCTCATAATGGATCCCTAGCCATTTACCTCGGCAGTGTTTAAGGGTCCTGATCAACCCGGGCTAGATGGGATACATGGCTTGTGGGTAAAGTTGTACCACCTCTGCAGAGTGTAAAACTGATATATCAGTCGTGCTCCCGGTTATGAGCGACCTGGACTCCTCACATGATAATTGAACTTGAAGATGGAATTAAATTGAGATCCGATGATCTGCCAATAATTTGCTTAAGTGATTTCACTTAAGTGTTTTTGTTATACTCATATTCCTTTGTTTAAATGGGATATTTGTGATTCACACTTATTAGTAAGACATGTGTTGTTAATAAAACATTGACCAACTAAAATGCTTACTGCTCAACCTTAGCCTCACCTTGTTATACCTGCATTAGTTTTTCCCCCACTTGCTGAGCCCCGACCATAAGTGAGCTCACCCTTGCTAATATTTTGATCAGAGGGTGATGCTGGAGACTTTGATGGAGATTTTATCGACGACGATGAATACTAAGTCTAACGATACGCCGGTCATCTTCCTGTGGGAGATTGCCCAGTTGTTTATTTCCGCTTTACTTTGATGTGATACTTGTTAAAGATACAATGTTTCAGATGATGTAATAAAGTATTATACTCTCTTTACGCCTTTATTGCATTGTCTTTTGATATATTACACTTGTGACGTCAACATATGTGTGGAAATGGATCCTAGCACACATATGGTATGCGCTCGGTTCTACCCCCTAGAACCGGGTGTGACAGAAGTGGTATCAAAGCTATGCTGACCCTAGGTCGTTAGACTAGTTAGAAATGGAAAGCCTAGTTAGTCTTTCAAAACTTGAGTTATTTTCCTCCATAAAAAAACTTATTTTATATCCAAACTTAACTCCTTTATAATCAACTCTTCTAGTCTGATTTCCTCTCATCTATCGGAAGGTTGCTATCAGAAGAACTGCTTACAAAAGTTTACTTATGTTGCTCAAGATCGGCCAGCACCCTCTACCCCACCTTTGGATGATGAAGAAGAAACGTCTTTCTCTACCTTATCCTCATTCTTTTTGGAAGGCTTTGTTATGGAACCCCTAAGTCTATCACCATACTCCTTTAGGTTGATAGGATAGTTTATTGAAATAATCTAGACGAAGTAGACGATAAAAAGTGTTATAATATAATAATAACAACAATGTGATGGTGATGTTTGCAATGTTTGATTTGGATTTTTGCTTGAGTGCAATGGTCTTATGGAATGATGGTCATAAGAACATATAAAAATTTTAAACTTAAGATGTTCCCCTCTACAATCTTTTCTACTCCCCACTTCTCTAAGGACTTCACCTCCTAACCAATCAGATGGTGAACGCACGCCAAGGACCTAACAACAACAACCGGAACCAGCGTGGCCAACAAGTACCACCACCACCACCAAATCCCAACATGGAACAATTCATCGCCGCCCAGATGCAGATTCTGCAAGGAATCACTGCGGCTGTTCAGCAATTACAACAAAACCAACAGAATCAACAACCCCAGCAGCAGCAGTATGCGCCCCCGGCCAGAGATAAGCACCGGGACTTCATGAGTCATCACCCGCCGACATTTTCTCATGAGGTTGATCCTCTAGATGCTGATGACTGGCTCAAAGTCATTGGAAAGAAGCTTGACATCACTCAGTGCAACGACCGGGAGAAGGTCTTGTACGCCTCGGGAAGACTCGAGGGAGCCGCGTCCGACTAGTGGGATGCCTTCACAGCGGCACATCCCAACGCGGATACTATAACTTGGCAGGAGTTCCAAGCGAACTTCCACGCTCACCATATTCCCTCGGGAATTATGAAGCTGAAGAAGAAGGAGTTCCTTTCCCTTACTCAAGGGAATATGTCGGTCAGTGAGTATCGTGATCGCTTTACTCAGCTTTCACGCTATGCTCCGGAAGAAGTGGACACGGATGAGAAGCTTCAAGAGCGTTTCCTGGAAGGACTAATTGGACCTCTGAATTATCAACTTCAGAGCCATACATTTCCTAATTTCCAGACACTGCTGAACAAGGCAATTGACCTTGAAAGCAAAAGAAAGGAATTATCTGACCACAAAAGAAAATTCCAAAGGTCAATCAAGCAGGAACACCCGCCCGAACAATGCTCAAGGTTCGCAGTTCCGCTCTGGAAATCAAGGCGGAAACAATTATCAAGTGCAACGCTCTGGACAGCAAGGCTAGAGAAATAATCAAAGTCAGAACCAACAAAGGAGTAACTCTCAGACCAACCAGAGGTCTGGTGAAAATTCACAGAACCGTCAAGGTGGCACAAGTAACACGCAGGCCAGAAACAACGCACATGTCCAACCCAATGGTTGCTTCAAGTGCGGTGAGCTAGGCCACTATGCCAACAACTGCCCAAGGCACAACCAGCAGACACCCCAGAAAGGCAATAATCAGAGGTGTTGGGGACTTGTTCTCAAATGCTAAGAGTTAAGAACAAGGCAACATAAAAAGTGTTAAATGCTAAAGTCCTTCGTCCTTCGAAACATTATACCCCTTCGGGAAATAATGATTTTAGGACGAAGGTCATAAAAGACGTACCTTCGTAAATATAATAAGTAATGACGAAGGATTCATATAAAGCGTGAAATATAAACATCAACATAGAATCATTTCTATTTTATTAACATGGAGAAATAGAAATGATTTCAAATTACAAATGTACCTTCGGTCCTGAGAGAAGGTAAAAAAGTACAAGCGTGACGCAAAAGCCAATGCCAAGTCAGCGTGAACAGTACGGGAGTACTGTTCATCTATTTATAGACGCGGGACGCAGCCCACGTAAAATTACATCCATGTCCATTACATTTGTTAATGGCTTATGGAAATCTGTCAAGGCCCACGTAGTCTTTTCATCTTTAAGTCGGTTCCCCTTTCTACTATCGCGACGAAGCTTCCCTGCGCACAACTTCGGCTGTGCACCATCCTTCGTAGTTGGTAATCAGCTCGTCCTTCGTCTGATTCAGGCTTCGTCCTGACCGTGCTTTATGTTTATAATTCTGAGTCCGAAGATACCTGTTCACATAATCCACTTGGAAAACATTGTCAAATCATGTTTTTGAGGACCTTCGGAGGACGAAGGCCCCCAACAGTAGCCCCTCGCAATATTAATTTGTTAATAAATTCAGATTGCGATATGGACGAAGGCCTTGAGCCGAAGGTCCGAAAAAAACACCTTCCCTTTGCTAGAATAGCAACATTCACTGACAAGCGGGGTCTTTCAATTCTCAACGCCCTGGGCGTATAAATAAGATCATACCGCCAACTCATTTGGTACGCACACTTGCCATCTGCTTCGGTCCACCAAATTTTTAGCTCTTGTGCATTAAGATTGGTGATCTTTTTGATTTCGAAGCTTCGGCCCTGAAAACAGTTTTTTAGCATTTCCGAAGATGTCTGAAGGCAAGAAGATCCCTGCGGAGACGAAGCTGAGTCTCGAGGAAGAGAAGAATCTGGGGTTCCTGATTGCGATGGCAGAGACCAATACAGAGAAAATCACCAAGGAGATTCTCGAAGGCTTGTCCGAAGATACTGGTGACAGCGACAGCTATGATGTAGAAAGTGGTGGGGAAGAGGCCGAAGATCGACCATGGCGGCCAAGTCACACGGTTTTCGGGAAAACCATCATCAAGCAGAGTCATATTGATAATATGAGGGGGCGGTATTTTCGAGATATATCTATTGTGAGGGCTGACGCTGGAGAAAAGACTTCTCCCACCCCCGAAGAAGATGAAGTTGTAATCTTCCGAAGCTTTCTCAAGGCTGGGCTTCGATTTCCCCTGAGCAACTTTGTTGTTGAGGTACTGAAAACATTTCAAGTCTACCTTCATCAACTTACTCCCGAAGCTATCATAAGAATGGGGATATTTGTCTGGGCTGCAAGAAGCCAAGGTTTAGAACCAAATGCTAAGAGTTTTTGCAACATTCATGAATTATTATACGAGACGAAGCCCTGGGGAAAAGAACAATATCACAACAATTTTGGGTGTTATAGCTTCGGTGCCCGCTCCGGGTCAAGCTGCCCTGTGCCGACCTTTCGGAAGAGGTGGCCCGGAGCCTGGATGACAGAGTGGTTCTATGTGAAGAATGACTTAACAGCGCAAGAAAATGTGAAGAGTATTATTATGCGCCCCATCTGGCAACGCTTCGGACTTCGAAGGCCGAAGGTTGAAATGGACGAAGCAGCCGAGGAATGCCAAAGAGCCTTCGGCGTAATCTGCTCTTTCATTGGGACAAGGGACTTGGTCCAAGAGCACATTGCCTTCAGGGTGTGGCCACTTGCAGAAAAGTGGGGAATGCCGAAGGAAACCATCAAAGAGTCCGACTGAAGGCGGACTGGTCAGATTAAAATACACATTCAAATATGGGGACAAATTTGTTGAACCTGATGACGATTGGTTAAAAAGCATTGAAATATTAAGTGACGAACTTCTTGGGGCGTATTCGAAGGCCGAGAACACTGCACTATCGGCGGCCTTCGGAGGCCGAAAGAAGAAAAGACTCAACCGTGTTTTTGACGCAGTCGGGTTTATCTACCCTGACTATCACTATCCGGTGTTGGGTCGCAAAAGGAAAAATACTTCTCCTGCAACAAAAGCTACCACGAGCGCTACTAGCGGGCCAGCGCCTGAAAGGAAAAAGATGAAGGTGCTCACCCACCCAGTGCGTTTTATTGAGCCGGCCACAATGCCAGAATTTATTGGTGAAGTCTCTTTGGCCTCTGAAGCTACCGAACCAGCTTCAGTGCCGAAGATGGAAGAAAAGATTGAAGCGCCTTCAGCGGAAAAATCAGAGAAACCGAAGGTTGACGAGCCAAAAATGTCTGAAATCTTAAGTCCTTCGGTAAATGTCGAAGCAATAAAAAACCAAAAGGGGCCATCGGTGACCCCAAAAAGGAAAAGAATGGTAAACGTACTAGATGTCTTGGAGACAATTAAGTCTTCAAGCACAACTCCAAAAAAGAGTGTTGAAGTTGCTGAAGCTTCTACTGAAGCTTCGACGCAACAAGCTGAAGCAATAAAAATATCAGAACCAGTTTTAGTTGAAGAAATTGACACTGCCATCCCCGAAGCTCCTGCCAGCATATGCGATTACATTATACGACACGCTTCGGGGAAGAAACTATCTGCAGAAGAAACTTATGAAGCCAACCATTATGCGAAAGAGCTAAAATATCCGAAGGGGGCAGTAATATTCAATGGGACAAATGAAGATGACTTCCTATACTGCCTACCTGATAATAAAGAACTATCTGTCTGCCGAGAGATGGCCAGGAGTATAGGCTTCCCGAAGCTCGAAGCTGGATTAAGCGCCATGACGAAAGAGGATCTCGCAGACAGTCTTGCATACAATAGCCTAAAGGTTTGGGAATTAAGCGTTTGAAAAAACTTTTTTAATACGTAATTCATTCCTATATTCTTATATAGACTCTCTTTTTTTATAGGGTTTAATCCTGAGCAACGCATTGAGAGCACAAAAGAGTGCCGAAGATGAGAGTTATGAAATTGCATTCAACAATCTACGATCAGAAGTTATAAAGCTGAGGAACGAAGCTCTAGAAAAAGACAAAATTCTGGTTACACTAGTAGACAAGATAAAGAAGGACGAAGCTGCTGCAAAGATTCAGGCCGAAGCTCAGAAACGCGAGATCAAAGATCTTCAGAAACAACTAGCCCGGGCGAAAGAAGAACGTGTGCTTGAGGAAACAAAACGAGAACTTAGTGATCATATGGTGAATAAGTTGGAGTTAAGTGTTAAGGAGCTTCGTGCCTCTCAAAGAAAATGCTATGTTAAATCTGTAGAATGCGTTAAAAAGATAAAATCCAGCTTCGCCAGCGTTGGCGCCTTTTCTAGTGAAGAAGACTTTACAAGAGGCAATCCCGAAGGTCCACTGGACTGGATTAGCCACGAAGCAGAAGCCTTCGAAGAAATCTTGGGCAGCCGCGGTGACATCTGCGCTTTTTCAGGCGCCAGAGGAGTTGCCGCTGTTTTGGAGAAGAAAGGTTGTGAACATATAAAATCCTTAGCTCAGTCCGAAGCTGCCTTGTCCCCTGAAGACATCAAAGATCCCTCAACCGAAGCAAGCATGGTTGGCGGTAAATTCTTCACTGATATCTGGGACAATGGCGGCCGAGAAATGGCGCAAGAAATAATCCAAAGAAGCGAAAAAGGCATCCACGATGCTAGGAAAGTGGCAGAAGCTGCCGAAAAAAGTACAGAGTCCGAAAGGCAATTAGGTATTAATTAGTCGTTCTTATTGTGTTGTAATTTTTGTTTCAAACTTTGCTCACGGTTTGTAATAGTAATGAAGAAATGTTCTCTTCCCTCAGAAGCTGCTGGATCGACTGCCGACCCCCACACAAAAGGGGATGACGAAATTAAACAAATGGCCGAAGCTATCATGGACAAAGTTGTTGATCAACTTCTAAATGAAGCCGCCGAAGCAGTATTAAGAGAAGACTAGATGCTATTAGAAAAACATTTAAATTGTGATCTATGTAACATTTTGTACATTTGAATGTAATATACAAGTTTCTTTTCATTATTCAATTCTTTACGATGCATGAAACTCTACATACATACCTTTTTGAGCCTTCGGCGAAAAAAACACCTTCCCTTCTTTTCATGCTTCGTGAAGAAGACATTCTCCGTTAAAATTATTCTGATGAAACACGTTCATACTTCATGAAAACATTCTCCGAAGCTATACAATTTCGATATTGCTCTGATGAAGCTTGTCCATGCTTCGTAAAAATATTCTCCGAAGCTGTATTCCGAATCTATACAATTTCGATATTGCTTTCTCAAAGCATCCTTTCGAAGGTTGATACTGTGTACCCTTCTCTTGCAAAATGCAATATGATGTATGATGCTTATGCTATGCAAGATGATGTGATGATGTTATGTTATGCAAATGACCTTTGTTCCGAAGATACACACAAAATTTATTCGTAAGCTCTGCATTCCCTTAGGAACGTCTTTGGAGCTTCTTCGCCTTTTACTTAGACGGTATAAGCTCTGCATTCCCTTAGGAACGTCTTTGGAGCTTCTTCGTCTTTTACTTAGACGGTATCAGCGTTGACTTTTCGCTGTAAGCTCTGCATTCCTTTAGGAACGACTTTTGAGCAGAAAACTTACACTGCGCTCCCTTTGGAACGGCTTTTTGTGACTTCATGAACTTACTCTGCGTTCCTTAGAACGACTTTCTGTTAATCCGAAGGATTTTTAATACTTCGAAGGTCCTCCTTGTTAACACAAAAACTTCATCAACTTAAGCCTGTGGAGAAAATAGATTTTCCTCGTGGGAAACAGCGAAATTATTACATGGAAACTATCAATGTTTTTTGCTACAGAGAATAGAACTGAATGGAAAAGACTGCTATCAAAGGTAGGATATGTGTCAATAAATGTGCTTCGACTCTGGCACACTGCTGTTGACTGTGCGAGCTTCGGATTGTTCTCTGAAGTCCCTTTGATGTGGAGCATATTGACTCCCTTCTGGCTGTTGACCCTGTTGCAATGGAGGTGGAGGCGGGGGCTGTTGCCAGGAAGCTTGAGGTTGACTTGCCGAAGCTACAGAAGCTGCAGGGTGGTTGTCTATGTATTGTGGGATGTAAGGCGGATGATACGAAGCAGTATGCATGACCTGCTTCGGCTGAACTTGTTGAGATGCAGCTTCGGCTATCTCCTTTTGCTTCTGGATTGTAATATGGCACGTCCTGGTGGTATGGCCCTTGCTTTCTCCACAGAACAAGCAAAACAATTTCCTTGGTTGGTCTCCGAATCTTCCACCGAAGCCCCTGGCGCCTCTGCCTCTCGGAGCTGGTGGCCGGAAGGAAGCTTGTTGTTGCCCCGAAGCCTGTGAGGAGCACTGCGGTCTGCTCTGCTGACTCCCCTTATCATCATTCTGAGTGGAGCTGTGGATGGACCGGACATGCCTCGGGTAGTATCTTCCTCCGAAGCCCCTGGTCATTTCAGAAAATCTGAAGGCCTCCTCCCTTCTTTGGCGAAAGTCATTGTCACCACGAATGTACTCATCCATCTTTTGGAGCAGTTTCTCCAGGGTCTGAGGCGGCTTTCTAGCAAAGTATTGAGCTGCAGGCCCAGGACGAAGCCCCTTGATCATGGCTTCGATAACAATTTCATTGGGCACCGTTGGTGCCTGCGCCCTCAAACGTAAGAACCTTCGGACATACGCCTGAAGGTATTCTTCATGATCCTGAATGCACTGGAACAAGGCTTGAGCTGTGACCGGCTTCGTCTGAAATCCTTGAAAGCTGGTCAGTAACATATCCTTCAGCTTTTGCCATGAAGTGATCGTTCCTGGCCGAAGGGAGGAATACCAGGTCTGAGCAACACTCCTAATGGCCATAACGAAAGACTTTGCCATTACTGCAGCATTGCCACCATACGAAGACACTGTTGCTTCGTAACTCATCAAGAACTGCTTCGGGTCCGAATGGCCATCGAACATGGGAAGCTGGGGTGGCTTATAGGACGAAGGCCAAGGTGTAGCCTGCAGCTCAGCAGACAGAGGAGAAGCATCATCGAAAACAAAATTTCCATGATGGAAATTTTCATACCAGTCATCTTCGTTGAAGAAACCCTCCTGACGAAGGTCTTTTTGCTGAGGCCTTCGGTCTTGCTCATCATGGGTAAGATGACGGACTTCTTCAGAAGCTTCGTCTATCTGCCTTTGCAGCTCAGCTAGCCTGGCCATCTTCTCTTTTTTCCTCTGCACCTGTTGATGAAGCATCTCCATATCCCTGATTTCTTGGTCTAGTTCATCTTCCTGAAGCGTCGGGCTGACGGCCTTCCTCTTCTGGCTTCGGGCCTCCCGAAGAGAGACGGTCTCCTGGTTGGGGTCCAGTGGTTGTAGTGCTGCAGCCCCAGCCGCTGAAGCTTTCTTCGGCGCCATAGCGAAGGTCTATAGCTTCCGAAGGTGTTCACAAAACTCGAAGTGGAAGTGAGTTCACCGGAGGTGGGCGCCAATGTTGGGGACTTGTTCTCAAATGCTAAGAGTTAAGAACAAGGCAACATAAAAAGTGTTAAATGCTAAAGTCCTTCGTCCTTCGAAACATTATACCCCTTCGGGAAATAATGATTTTAGGACGAAGGTCATAAAAGACGTACCTTCGTAAATATAATAAGTAATGACGAAGGATTCATATAAAGCGTGAAATATAAACATCAACATAGAATCATTTCTATTTTATTAACATGGAGAAATAGAAATGATTTCAAATTACAAATGTACCTTCGGTCCTGAGAGAAGGTAAAAAAGTACAAGCGTGACGCAAAAGCCAATGCCAAGTCAGCGTGAACAGTACGGGAGTACTGTTCATCTATTTATAGACGCGGGACGCAGCCCACGTAAAATTACATCCATGTCCATTACATTTGTTAATGGCTTATGGAAATCTGTCAAGGCCCACGTAGTCTTTTCATCTTTAAGTCGGTTCCCCTTTCTACTATCGCGACGAAGCTTCCCTGCGCACAACTTCGGCTGTGCACCATCCTTCGTAGTTGGTAATCAGCTCGTCCTTCGTCTAATTCAGGCTTCGTCCTGACCGTGCTTTATGTTTATAATTCTGAGTCCGAAGATACCTGTTCACATAATCCACTTGGAAAACATTGTCAAATCATGTTTTTGAGGACCTTCGGAGGACGAAGGCCCCCAACAAGAGGAATGACCAGAACACCCCCGCTCGTGGATCTACTCAGAACAAGACTCCGCAGAACCAAAGCAGAGGAAGGGTCAATCACATCACTGCAGAATTAGTGCATGAGGATGCCGACATAGTGTATGGTATGTTCCTCGTTAACTCCATACCTGCATCAGTTTTATTGACTCTGGAGCATCGCATTCGTTTATAACTAAGTCATTTGTGGAAAAACACAACATACCTAAGTACCCTCTTAAGAAGATATTACATATTAGTTCACCGGGAGGTGACATGAAGGCCACACACTCATGCCCCCATGTTAATATCAAGATTCAAGGAATAGATTTTTTCAGTCAACCCAGTGGTCCTAGGATCCAACGATATTGATGTGATTCTTAGATGCAACTGGTTGAAAAGTTGTGATGGAGTGATACAGTGTGCCAATGGAACAATTATGTTGACAAGTCCTCAAGGTGAAAGAATTCAAGTTAATATAGACAAGTCAACAGATGAAAAAGGGAAAACAGTGATCAATCACTTGGAAGAAAAGCCTTTGGAAAATATCAAAGTAGTGTGCGAATACCCAGACGTATTTTCGGAGGAATTATCAGGTATGCCACCTGACCGTGATATAGAGTTTTCTATTGAATTATTACCCGGAACCGCACCTATCTCGAAAAGACCATATAGAATGGATGTCAAAGATTTAGTAGAACTGAAGAAACAAATAGAAGAATTACTAGAAAAAGGTTTCATTCGCCCAAGTTCATCCCCTTGGGGAGCCCCAGTGCTATTTGTGAACAAGAAGGATGGTTTGAGGAGAATGTGCGTTGATTATAGAAGTTTGAATGAAGTAACCATCAAGAATAAGTACCCGCTACCTCGGATTGAAGATTTGTTTGATCAGATGAAAGGAGCTAAGATATTCTCGAAGATAGATCTGAGATCGGGATATCATCAGTTAAAGATTCGAGCAGAAGATGTACCGAAGACAGCCTTCACGACGAGATATGGATTATATGAGTTTTGGTCATGTCGTTTGGACTGACTAATGCACCAGCATACTTCATGAACTTGATGAATAAAGTATTCATGGAATATCTGGATCAGTTTGTGGTCATATTCATTGACGACATACTGATATATTCTCCGAATGAAGAAACACATGAAGATCATCTAAGGCTAGTCCTACAAAAGCTTCGTGACAACCAACTGTACGCAAAATTCTCGAAGTGTGATTTTTGGTTGAAGGAAGTTGCTTTCTTAGGGCATATCGTTACCGATGGTGGAATTAAAGTGGACCCAGGAAAGATAAGTGAGATACTAGATTGGAAGCAACCAAAGGATGCGTCCAAGATCAGAAGTTTTCTTGGATTGGCAGGATACTATAGAAGATTTATTGAAGGTTTTTCCAAGTTAGTGAAACCACTTACCTCTCTACTGGAGAAAGGTAAAGAGTTCAAATGGGATGAAGCTTGTCAGAATTGTTTTGAAGAACTCAAGAAGAGGTTAACCACTGCACCAATATTGGTAATGCCAGACATCCACAAGGGATTTGATGTGTATTGCGATGCATCACATCTTGGACTTGGATGTGTGCTAATGCAAGAAGGAAAAGTAATAGCTTATGCCTCAAGGCAGTTGAGAAAGCATGAGAAGAATTATCCTACGCACGATTTGGAACTAGCTGCCGTAGTGCATGCCTTGAAGATTTGGAGGCATTATATGATTGGAAACAAGTGCAAGATCTTCACGGATCACAAAAGCTTGAAATACATATTCACTCAGAAAGAACTCAACCTCAGACAGAGAAGATGGCTTGAGTTGATTAAGGACTATGATTTGGAAATACAATATCACCCCGGAAAAACAAATGTAGTAGCTGATGCTTTGAGCCGTAAGGGTCAAGTGAACAACATCACTACTCATTTGATGTCTCAGGAATTGTGCTGGGAAATGGAACGACTCAACCTTGGATTTCTCAATAATGTAGAAGCAACGGTGATGGAAGTTGAATCTACTTTGGAAGAAGAGATTCGTAAAGGACAAGAGTCCGATGAGAAAATTAAGGAAATTAAAACTTTGATTGGTTTGGGTAAAGCCCCAGATTTCACGGAAGATGAACAAGGCACAATATGGTTTAAGAAGAGAATCTGTGTACCCGAAATTGAGCACTTGCGCCAACTTATTTTGAGAGAAGCTCATGATTCAGCTTACTCTATTCACCCTGGTAGTACAAAGATGTACCAGGATCTTAAGGAAAAGTATTGGTGGTATGGATTGAAAAGAGATGTTGCTACTCATGTTGCATTATGTGACGTGTGTCAGCGAGTTAAAACCGGACACCAAAGACCAACAGAATTACTACAACCTTGAAAGGGAAATGTGCCCTTGGGCCATTTCTAAGTATTTTGGTGATTGAGTGCCAACACAAGTGCTTAAATGTGAATCTATACCCATGGATGGACAAAGTGCAAATCAAAAGTAAAGGTATGTTTCTAAGCCTTAGTACATTGCTTTGAAGACTAATGTATTGTATCTAAGTGCTTGAAACAGGAGAAATTGAGTCAGAGAACAGCTGGCTGTGTACAGCCAAAAGGCTGTTCGGTCTGGAGCACCGGACTGTCCGGTGGTGCACCGGACAGTGTCCGGTGCGCCAGACTGGCTCGGGCGAACTGGCTGCTCTCGGGAATTTACCGGCGACGTACGGCTATAACTCACCGGACTGTCCGGTGTGCACCGGACTGTCCGGTGAGCCAACGGTCGGCCGCGCAATCTGCGCGGGACACGTGGTCAAGCCAACGGCTAGAAGGGGGCACCGGACTGTCCGGTGTGCACCGGACATGTCCGGTGCACCAACGGCTCTCTGGCGGCCAACGGTCGGCTGTGCTGTTTAAGGAAAGAAATCGGGCACCGGACAGTGTCCGGTGTGCACCGGACTGTCCGGTGCACCAGTCGACAGAAGGCAAGATCAGCCTTCTAGATTTGCTCTCAACGGCTCCTAGCTGCCTTGGGGCTATAAAAGGGACCCCTAGGCGCATGGAGGAGAACACCAAGCATTCCTACAACATTCCTAAGCACCAAGACATCGATTCCACGCATTTGTTTCATTGTGATAGCATCTAGAGCTCTTGTTGAGTTGTGAACTCATTGAGTTGTGTTGCGAGCTCTTGTTGCGACTTGTGTGCGTGTTGTTGCTCTGATTTTGAGTCTTGTGTGCGTTGTTAGTTCCTCCCTTACTCCGTATTTCTTTGTGAATCTCAAGTGTAAGGGCGAGAGGCTCCAAGTTGTGGAGATTCCTCGCAAACGGGATATTGAAAGGCAAAACAAAACACCGTGGTATTCAAGTTGGTCTTTGGACCGCTTGAGAGGGGTTGATTGCAACCCTCGTCCGTTGGGACGCCACAACGTGGAGTAGGCAAGCGTTGGTCTTGGCCGAACCACGGGATAAACCACTGTGTCATCTCTGTGTTTGATCTCTTGTGGTATTGTGTTTTGTTGAGATTCCTCTCTAGCCACTTGGCGATTATTGTGCTAACACTTAACAAGTTTTTGTGGCTATAAGTTTAAGTTTCACAGGATCACCTATTCACCCCCCCCCTCTAGGTGCTCTCAATTGGTATCGGAGCTGTTCTCTTCAAGAAAGGGACTAACCACCCGAAGAGATGGATCCTAAGGGGAAGGGAATTGTGATCAACGACAAGGAGAAGGAGTCCTTCGTCAACGAGCCAAGGGATGACAAGTCCAACGACTCGGGCTCGGGCCACAGACGCAAAGATGGGAAGAAGAAGAAGACAAGACGCATCAAGGAGATCGTCTACTACGACAGCGATGAGTCTACTTCTTCCCAAAAGGACGACGACCACAACGAATACGAGAAAAAGAAATCGGTCAATTCGAACTTTTCTTTTGATTACTCTCGTATTCCTCAAAGTACTAATGCTCATCTATTATCTATTCCACTTGGTAAACCTCCTCATTTTGATGGAGAGGACTACGGATTTTGGAGTCACAAAATGCGTAGTCACTTGTTCTCTCTCCATCCTAGCATATGGGAGATTGTAGAAAGTGGAATGCACTTTGATAGTACGGATAGTCCTATGTTTATTAATGAACAGATTCATAAAAATGCACAAGCTACTACTGTGTTGCTAGCCTCTTTGTGCAGGGACGAGTACCATAAGGTGAGCGGCTTGGATAATGCCAAGCAGATCTGGGACACCCTCAAAATCTCTCATGAGGGGAACGATGTCACCTTACTCACCAAGATGGAGTTGGTGGAGGGTGAGCTTGGACGGTTCGCAATGATAAGGGGCGAGGAGCCAACTCAAACATACAACCGGCTCAAGACCCTTATCAACAAAATAAGGAGCTACGGAAGCACGCGATGGACGGATCACGACGTCGTCCGCTTAATGCTAAGGTCCTTTACCATTCTTGATCCTCATTTGGTGAACAATATTCGTGAAAATCCTAGGTACACCAAGATGTCGCCCGAAGAAATTCTTGGGAAGTTCGTAAGCGGGCGAATGATGATCAAGGAGGCAAGATATGTGGACGACGCGTTGAACGACCCTATTCATGAGTCTCAACCCATCGCTCTCAAGGCAACGAGGAGCAAGGAGGCGCTACCGAGCAAGGTGCCGCAAGTTGAGGCGGCCGGGCTAAATAATGAGGAGATGGCCCTCATCATTAAGCGCTTCAAGACGGCGCTTAAAAGTCGCAAGGGACAGCCAAGCAAGACCAAGACAAAGGAGAAGCGCTCGTGCTTCAAATGTGGTAAGATTGGTCATTTCATTGCTAACTGTCCCGATAATGAAAGTGACCAGGAAAAGGGGAACAAAAGGGAGAAGAAGAAGCATTACAAGAAGGCCAAGGGCGAGGCACATATCAGAAAGGAGTGGGATTCGGATTGCTCCTCCTCCAACTCCGACAATGAAGGACTCGCCGCCACCGCCTTCAACAAGTCATCCCTCTTCCCCAACGAACATCACACTTGCCTTATGGCAAGGGAAAAGAAGGTAATCACTCGTAACGCTAGTACTTATGATTCCTCTAGTGATGATGAGTCTAGTGATGAAGAAATAGATTACTTTAGCTTGTTCAAGGGTTTGGATAGAACTAAAATAGATAAGATTAATGAATTGATTGATGCCTTGAATGAAAAGGATAGACTCTTAGAGAAACAAGAAGATCTTTTGTATGAAGAGCATGATAAATTTGTTAGTGCACAAAATTCTCTTGCTCTAGAAGTTAAAAGGAATGAAATGATTTCTTATGAACTATCTACTTGTCATGAAACTATCTCCACTTTAAAAGGTGTTAACAATGATTTAAATGCTAAACTAGTAGAAGCAAATAAATCCAACTCTTGTGTTGAACATGTTGAAATTTGCACTAGGTGTAAGGATGTTGATATTAATTCTTGTAGTGAACACTTAGTTTCTATTTCAAAATTGAATGATGAATTAGCTAGTCTTAATGCCCAACTTAAGACTAGCAAGAGTGAATTTGAAAAACTAAAATTTGCAAGGGATGCCTACACTATTGGTAGACACCCCTCAATTAAGGATGGACTTGGCTTCAAGAGGGAAGCCAAGAACTTAACAAGCCATAAGACTCCCATCTTCACCAAGGAGAAAGGGAAGGCTCATATGGCTAGTAGTGTTAAAAAGAACCATGCTTTCATATACCATGATAGGAGATATTCTAGAAATGCTTTTAGAGGTAATGATGTTTTTGACTCTTATGCTATGACTGCTTCTAGTTCTCATGTTATGCATGGTAGAGATATGCCTAGGAAAAATATTCATCATGTGCCTAGGAAGAATATTGTTAATAGAAAAGTTATGAATGGTACCTCTACAATTTATCATGCTTTAAATGCTTCCTTTGCTATTTGTAGAAAGGATAAGAAAATAGTTGCTAGGAAGTTAGGGGCGAAATGCAAGGGAGACAAAACTTGCATTTGGGTCCCTAAGGATATTTGCACTAACCTTGTAGGACCCAACATGAGTTGGGTACCTAAGACCCAAGCCTAAATTTGCCTTGCAGGTTTATGCATCCGGGGGTTCAAGCTGGATTATAGACAGCGGATGCACAAACCATATGACGGGGGAGGCGAAGATGTTCACCTCCTACGTCAAGAATAAGGATTCCCAAGATTCAATTATATTCGGTGATGGGAATCAAGGCAAGGTAAAAGGGTTAGGTAAAATTGCAATTTCTAATGAGCACTCCATCTCCAATGTGTTTTTAGTTGAGTCTCTTGGTTACAATTTGCTATCTGTTAGTCAACTATGCAATATGGGATATAATTGTCTTTTTACAAATATAGATTTGTCTGTCTTTAGAAGAAGTGATGGTTCACTAGCCTTTAAGGGTGCATTAGACGACAAACTTTATTTAGTTGATTTTGCAAAAGAGGAGGCCGGTCTAGATGCATGCTTAATCGCTAAGACTAGCATGGGCTGGCTGTGGCATCGCCGCTTAGCACATGTGGGGATGAAGAACCTTCACAAGCTTCTAAAGGGAGAACACGTGATAGGTTTGACTAACGTACAATTCGAAAAAGATAGACCTTGTGCAGCTTGTCAGGCAGGTAAACAGGTGGGAGGAGCGCATCACAGCAAGAATGTGATGACCACATCAAGACCCCTGGAGCTGCTACATATGGACCTCTTCGGACCCGTCGCCTATCTAAGCATAGGAGGAAGTAAGTATGGTTTAGTTATTGTTGATGACTTTTCCCGCTTCACTTGGGTGTTCTTTTTGCAGGATACGTCTGAAACCCAAGGGACCCTCAAGCGCTTCCTTAGGAGAGCTCAAAATGAGTTTGAGCTCAAGGTGAAGAAGATAAGGAGCGACAACGGGTCCGAGTTCAAGAACCTTCAAGTGGAGGAGTTCCTTGAGGAGGAAGGGATCAAGCACGAGTTCTCCGCTCCCTACACACCACAGCAAAATGGTGTGGTAGAGAGGAAGAACAGGACGCTAATAGATATGGCGAGGATGATGCTTGGAGAATTCAAGACCCCCGAGCGTTTTTGGTCGGAAGCCGTGAACACGGCTTGCCACGCCATCAACAGGGTCTACCTTCATCGCCTCCTCAAGAAGACTTCGTATGAGCTACTAACCAGTAACAAACCCAATGTATCTTGCTTTCGTGTATTTGGGAGCAGGTGCTACATTCTAGTGAAGAAGGGTAGAAATTCTAAATTTGCTCCCAAAGCTGTAGAAGGGTTTTTGTTAGGTTATGACTCAAATACAAAGGCGTATAGAGTCTTCAACAAATCATCAGGTTTGGTTGAAGTCTCTAGCGACATTGTATTTGATGAGACTAATGGCTCTCCAAGAGAGCAAGTTGTTGATTTTGATGATGTAGATGAAGAAGATGTTCCGACGGCCGCTATACGAACCATGGCGATTGGAGAAGTGCGGCCACAGGAACAAGATGAACAAGATCAACCTTCTTCCTCAACAACGGTGCATCCCCCAACTCAAGACGATGAACAGGTTCATCAAAAGGAGGCGTGTGATCAAGGGGGAGCACAAGATGATCACGTGATGGAGGAAGAAGCGCAACCGGCACCTCCAACCCAAGTTCGAGCGGTGATTCAAAGGGATCATCCCGTTGACCAAATTTTGGGTGACATTAGCAAGGGAGTAACTACTTGATCTCGATTAGTTAATTTTTGTGAGCATTACTCCTTTGTATCTTCTATTGAGCCTTTCAGGGTAGAAGAGGCCTTGCTAGATCCGGACTGGGTGTTGGCCATGCAGGAGGAACTCAACAACTTCAAGCGCAATGAAGTTTGGACACTGGTGCCTCGTCCCAAGCAAAATGTTGTGGGAACCAAGTGGGTATTCCGCAACAAACAGGACGAGCACGGGGTGGTGACAAGGAACAAGGCTCGACTTGTGGCAAAAGGTTATGCCCAAGTCGCAGGTTTGGACTTTGAGGAGACTTTTGCTCCTGTGGCTAGGCTAGAATCAATTCGTATCTTGCTAGCATATGCCGCTCACCATTCTTTCAGGTTGTTCCAAATGGATGTGAAGAGCGCCTTCCTCAACGGGCCAATAAAGGAGGAGGTGTACGTAGAGCAACCCCCTGGTTCCGAGGATGAACGGTACCCCGACCACGTGTGTAAGCTCTCTAAGGCGCTCTATGGACTTAAGCAAGCCCCAAGAGCATGGTATGAATGCCTTAGAGATTTCTTAATTGCTAATGCTTTCAAGGTTGGGAAAGCCGATCCAACTCTTTTCACTAAGACATGTGATGGTGATTTGTTTGTGTGCCAAATTTATGTCAATGACATAATATTTGGTTCTACTAATAAAAAGTCTTGTGAAGAGTTTAGCAGGGTGATGACGCAGAAATTTGAGATGTCGATGATGGGCGAGTTAAATTACTTCCTTGGATTCCAAGTGAAACAACTCAAGGACGGCACCTTCATCTCTCAAACAAAGTACACGCAAGACCTGCTGAAGCGGTTTGGGATGAAGGACGCCAAGCCCGCAAAGACTCCGATGGGAACCGACGGACACACCGACCTCAACAAAGGAGGTAAGTCCGTTGATCAAAAGGCATACCGGTCAATGATAGGGTCTTTACTTTATTTATGTGCTAGTAGACCGGATATTATGCTTAGCGTATGCATGTGTGCTAGATTTCAATCTGATCCTAAGGAGTGTCACTTAGTGGCAGTGAAGCGAATCCTTAGATATTTAGTTGCTACGCCTTGCCTCGGGCTCTGGTATCCAAAGGGGTCTACCTTTGACTTGATTGGATATTCAGACTCCGATTATGCTGGATGTAAGGTCGATAGGAAGAGTACATCGGGGACGTGCCAATTCTTAGGAAGGTCCTTGGTGTCATGGAAATCTAAGAAACAAACCTCCGTTGCCCTATCCACTGCTGAGGCCGAGTATGTTGCCGCAGGACAGTGTTGCGCGCAACTACTTTGGATGAGGCAAACCCTCAGGGACTTTGGCTACAATCTGAGCAAAGTCCCACTCCTATGTGATAATGAGAGTGCTATCCGCATGGCGGAAAATCCTGTTGAGCACAGCCGCACAAAGCACATAGACATCCGGCATCACTTTTTGAGAGACCACCAGCAAAAGGGAGATATCGAAGTGTTTCATGTTAGCACCGAGAACCAGCTAGCCGATATCTTTACCAAGCCTCTAGATGAGAAGACCTTTTGCAGGCTGCGTAGTGAGCTAAATGTCTTAGATTCGCGGAACTTGGATTGAATTGTAGCATACATGTATTTATGCTTTTGATCATGTTCCTTTTTGCATTTTGTTGTTTAGTATGGTGCTCAAGTTGTACAAACACTCCCTGGACCTCACAAGTCCGTTGCAAAGTGATGCACAGTTTTAGGGGGAGATGTGTTACAACTTGACCCTTTGAGACTAACCATATGCTTGAGTTTGCTTGTTTTAGTCTCGAAGGAGAATTAAAAGGGAAAAGGTGGACTTGGACCATGCAAGACTTCCACTGCACTCCGATGAAAAGAGTAACTTTTCCAAGTTCATCTTTATACTCTTATTGCCTTTGTACTCTTATTGAAGATTTTGGTGAGGCAATGGGGTTCAAGGGCCAAGATTGATCCCGCTTTGGTGCTTGATGCCAAAGGAGGAGAAAATAAAGGCCAAAGTGATAAATGGATCAGCTACCACTTGAGAGATTTTGAAAATAGTAGAATAGAGTTTTTTGTTTTGACAAAACTCTTTTATTGTCTCTCTTGTCAAAAGTTGGCTTCTTGTGGGGAGAAATGTTGATTATGGGAAAAAGGGGAGTTTTTGAAATCTTGAATCAATTTATCTTAGAATGACTCTCTTTGTGTCTTAACATGTGTGTTTGACTTAGAGATAGAAAGTTGAGTTTTGATTTGCAAAAACAAACCAAGTGGTGGCAAAGGATGATCCATATATGCCAAAATTGAATCAAAATAAATTTGAGTTTTATTTGAAGTGATATTGCACTTGTTCTAGTTGCTTTATGTTGTGTTGGCATAAATCACCAAAAAGGGGGAGATTGAAAGGGAAATGTGTCCTTGGGCCATTTCTAAGTATTTTGGTGATTGAGTGCCAACACAAGTGCTTAAATGTGAATCTATACCCATGGATGGACAAAGTGCAAATCAAAAGTAAAGGTATGTTTCTAAGCCTTAGTACATTGCTTTGAAGACTAATGTATTGTATCTAAGTGCTTGAAACAGGAGAAATTGAGTCAGAGAACAGCTGGCTGTGTACAGCCAAAAGGCTGTTCGGTCTGGAGCACCGGACTGTCCGGTGGTGCACCGGACAGTGTCCGGTGCGCCAGACTGGCTCGGGCGAACTGGTTGCTCTCGGGAATTTATCGGCGACGTACGACTATAACTCACCGGACTGTCCGGTGTGCACCGGACTGTCCGGTGAGCCAACGGTCGGCCGGGCCAACGGTCGGCCGCGCAATCTGCGCGGGACACGTGGCCGAGCCAACGGCTAGAAGGGGGCACCGGACTGTCCGGTGTGCACCGGACATGTCCGGTGCACCAACGGCTCTCTGGCGGCCAACGGTCGGCTGCGCTGTTTAAGGAAAGAAATCGGGCACCGGACAGTGTCCGGTGTGCACCGGACTGTCCGGTGCACCAGTCGACAGAAGGCAAGATCAGCCTTCCAGATTTGCTCTCAACGGCTCCTAGCTGCCTTGGGGCTATAAAAGGGACCCCTAGGCGCATGGAGGAGAACACCAAGCATTCCTACAACATTCCTAAGCACCAAGACATCGATTCCACGCATTTGTTTCATTGTGATAGCATCTAGAGCTCTTGTTGAGTTGTGAACTCATTGAGTTGTGTTGCGAGCTCTTGTTGCGACTTGTGTGCGTGTTGTTGCTCTGATTTTGAGTCTTGTGTGCGTTGTTAGTTCCTCCCTTACTCCGTATTTCTTTGTGAATCTCAAGTGTAAGGGCGAGAGGCTCCAAGTTGTGGAGATTCCTCGCAAACGGGATATTGAAAGGCAAAACAAAACACCGTGGTATTCAAGTTGGTCTTTGGACCGCTTGAGAGGGGTTGATTGCAACCCTCGTCCGTTGGGACGCCACAATGTGGAGTAGGCAAGCGTTGGTCTTGGCCGAACCACGGGATAAACCACTGTGTCATCTCTGTGTTTGATCTCTTGTGGTATTGTGTTTTGTTGAGACTCCTCTCTAGCCACTTGGCGATTATTGTGCTAACACTTAACAAGTTTTTGTGGCTATAAGTTTAAGTTTCACAGGATCACCTATTCACCCCCCTCCTCTAGGTGCTCTCAAACCTCTCAAGGTACCGGAATGGAAATGGGAAGAAATCAGTATGGATTTCATAGTTGGACTACCCCGTACTCGAGATGGCTATGATTCAATATGGGTCATAGTAGATAGGTTAACTAAATAGCACACTTTATACCTGTGAAGACAACTTACTCTGGAGCCCAGTTAGCAGAGTTATACATGTCAAGAATTGTTTGTCTGCATGGAGTACCGAAGAAGATCGTATCAGATCGAGGAACCCAGTTTACCTCGCGCTTTTGGAAAAGACTACATGAGTCCATGGATACCAAGCTAAACTTTAGTTTAGCTTATCATCCGCAAACGGATGGGCAAACAGAAAGGACAAACCAAGTGTTGGAAGACATGCTAAGAGCTTGTGCTCTAAAGCATGGTAGAAGTTGGGATAAAAGTTTGCCTTATGCGGAATTCTCGTATAACAACAGTTATCACGCAAGTCTAAAAATGGCACCATTTGAAGCACTATATGGGCGAAAGTGTAGAACACCGCTTTATTGGAATCATACTGGAGAAAGTCAAGTATTCGGTCCAGAAATTCTCCAAGAAGCGGAAAAGCAAGTACAGATTATTAGAGAAAATCTGAAGACAGCGCAGTCAAGACAGAAAAGCTATGCTGATAATAGAAGAAGAGAATTGATGTTTGAAGTAGGAGACTTCGTATACCTTAAAGTTTCACCGATGAGAGGAATGAAAAGGTTTAAGGTTAAGGGAAAATTATCACCTCGCTATATTGGCCCATTCAAGATTTTGGAAAGAAAAGGTGAAGTAGCCTACCAATTAGAGCTACCCGATAGATTATCGGATGTGCATGACGTATTTCACGTGTCACAACTTAAGAAGTGCTTAAGAGTACCGGAAGAACGGTTGCCTATGGAAGAACTGAATGTCAATGAGGATTTGACCTATTCGGAGTACCCTGTCAGAATTCTGGAAACATCCCGCAGAATTACACGGAGTAAAGTTATTAACATGTGCAAAGTTCAGTGGAGTCATCATTCTGAAGATGAGGCCACTTGGGAAAGAGAAGATGAACTCAGAGCAGACTTTCCCAGTTATTCTCGGAAGTTTCTTAATCTCGAGGACGAGATTCTTTTAAGAGGGGTAGGTTTTGTAACACCTCAAATCCATCAATTAAAATAACACATTATTGGTTGCTAAATTAAGAAGAGAGTAAATTAAAAATTTATCAAGTGTTTGAATGCATTCATTATCGGTGTATGATTTCTTTGTTTGTTAATGAATTGCAACAACTTTATTTTAATTTATTCTCTTTATGAAGCTCCATTTACTTAAATAATAATTTTTTTTTCTAAAAGCTTATTTATAATATATATTATTTAATAAAATATTGTTATTAGATTTATTATACTTTTTGGAATATTTAAAATATAGTTATTTATGAATAATCTAATGTTTAAAAAAATGAAATTTCGAAATTAAAAAAAAACAAAAACAACATGCGTGATCACCATCCTAGCCGATCGGTCCAGTTACCACCGTCACATACACATTCCCCTCCCTCCCCTCCTTTCTACCTATGACTAGTGGGACCCACCATTCCAATTCTCAAGCTTTGAAAACCAGCCATCTCACTTACGTACGTGACCTCCTCTCTCTATTCTTTACATGTGGGTCCCATCCAGCCCATTCACCTTCTCTCCAATTTCTCTGGTACGCTCAATTTCCAGGTTATGCCGCCATCATTTGAAGCCCGACACAAATACTATGCCACCTGTTGTCTCCGTCTGCATGCCTGTGTTCGGCCGTTTCTTCTCCCGCGCGACCGCTCGTATGTCTCCATTAAGCGCTCGCCTATTACTCCATGAACGTTTCTCCATTATACGCGCCCGCCTAACACTCCACGGACGTTTCTCCATTGATGGCCTTCAAGTACCTTAAAGTCTGCTGTGTTTCTCGCCTCCCTTGCTTGCCTATAAGAACCGCGCCCACAACAGCGTTTCTCGTCTTGCTACCTTTCCCAGCTCGCCGCTCGCCCTCTATCTCCCTGCTCGTGCAAGGCCAGGCCGTTGTCCCTCTATTCGTCGTCGTGTCGCTGTTCGCCGACCACGCTGTCCGCCGTTCACCAGAGCCCGCAGTTCGTTGCCGGAGCCACGCAATCGCCATCTGCCGTTCGTAGTCGAGCCCCTGCTTTTCTCCACCCGGACGGACCCCGTCGAACTCTCCCGTCGCACGCGCGAACTCAAGGTTGATGACGACCCGAATTATTTTGTATATTTTATAAAATACTTTTTGATTCAATTCATGAATGGTATATTTAGTTTGTTGTAATATGAACACGTGTGATCCATAATTTATGTGTATGTGCGTTATGGGATTGTTTGGTAGATTCATGCGATTATTAGTACCGTGATAATTCATGTTAATCGATGCGTTGATTTTTGGATTAGAAAAATATGACATAGATTTAGTAGTCACATGTTGGTGATAAAAACAATAGATAGGAGTTTTTGTAGTTAAATTTGGTCACAATAAACTTTAGAAACTAATTGGAGAATTATAGTCATAGGTTCATTTTAATGGATTTAGAAAATGGTATAGAACTCATGTCATATGAAAAATATAGGAATTCTAGATGATTTAGCTAATTATTTTATTAACATTTTCTTTTTTATAAAGAAAGGAGAAAAATATCATTAGTAGGATGGAAAACAGATTTTTGCTAGTCAAATAATCATGTTCGCAAATTTAGAACTTAAAATTGTTAGAGTACTAGTTTATGTCAAATAACCTCGCTAGTGTTAGAAAATGTTCAATTAGTAGTTTATAAGGATTTTTAGAATATTATATTCATTTTTGCTATGTTCAATAATTTGAGTTAGAAATAAAGAGAGATAAAAGGTATTAATTTATTTATTAGTATTAAAAGACAATAAATATTATTTATTTTTATTAATGATGTTAAAATATATTTAAACTATATTTATTACACCACTGGTAAATTCACCATTAGGATTCACATTAATAGCTATAATTGAATTAATAAGTATTTACGCGATTAGTACGTAATTAAGATGTGATTAGTGCGACGTGTTAATGTGCATGTAATGGTGTATGTTTATGAAATGGTGCATGTTTATTTATTTGTGTATGTTTTATTTTTGTATGTACGATATGCGACTCTATTAGAAGCCGATTGTGCGGTAGGTGATTCGAATACGTTTGAGGACGACCCGCAAGACGCTTTTGAGCAAGGCAAGTGGATTCTCCCTCTGCATATTCTGTTTGTACCTACTCATTGCATACAATAATGTTTACTTTTGATATACTGCATAATTTGTTTGGTTATACCTAATTAAGGATTTCCTAGATTTACTACCTGTATTCCTTGTTTAACCTGGGGAAATAATTAAGCTGTGCAAGATTTATGCTACCGCTCAACTTACTGATTCCTAACGTCACTCATTAATTGGTTTAATGTTCCAAAAATATTAATTGGCAATTATGACATTAACCCGATGGTTAAAACAATATTACTTCTTATTAATTGGAACATGGAGTGACCACCCAGGATAACAGTGCAACCACGAGTGCTATCATGGCTCTGGCTTTGGTAATTAGCTTTATATGCTTAGTGCCTAGCAACCTTACCTGAAATATGGGCAAGAGGGGGAGCGGTAGGTGCTGGCAGCCCACGTTAACATGGGGACGTATTCTTGTCTAAGGTACCTCACCCAGGGGGCCACCACCATCGTCTTTAGAAACCTTAGCGGGTTGCTTCGTATTAAGGTATTTTGTGAAAGCCTCATAATGGATCCCTAGCTATTCACCTCGGCAGTGTTTAAGGGTCCGATCAACCCGGGCTAGATGGGATACATGGCTTGTGGGTAAAGTTGTACCACCTCTGTAGAGTGTAAAACTGATATATCAGCCGTGCTCCCGGTTATGAGCGACCTGGACTCCTCACATGATAATTGAACTT
This sequence comes from Zea luxurians, assembly GCA_029449295.1. Lineage (NCBI taxonomy): Eukaryota > Viridiplantae > Streptophyta > Magnoliopsida > Poales > Poaceae > Zea > Zea luxurians. Next base: position 8,772,119 of record JAOPSE010000041.1, on the reverse strand, counting down.
GAAGATGGAATTAAATTGAGATCCGATGATCTGCCAATAATTTGCTTAAGTGATTTCACTTAAGTGTTTTTGTTATACTCATATTCCTTTGTTTAAATGGGATATTTGGGATTCACACTTATTAGTAAGACAGGTGTTGTTAATAAAACATTGACCAACTAAAATGCTTACTGCTCAACCTTAGCCTCACCTTGTTATACCTGCATTAGTTTTTCCCCCACTTGCTGAGCCCCGACCATAAGTGAGCTCACCCTTGCTAATATTTTGATCAGAGGGTGATGCTGGAGACTTTGATGGAGATTTTATCGACGACGATGAATACTAAGTCTAACGATACGCCGGTCATCTTCCTGTGGGAGATTGCCCAGTTGTTTATTTCCGCTTTACTTTGATGTGATACTTGTTAAACATACAATGTTTCAGATGATGTAATAAAGTATTATACTCTCTTTACGCCTTTATTGCATTGTCTTTTGATATATTACACTTGTGACGTCAACATATGTGTGGAAATGGATCCTAGCACACATATGGTATGCGCTCGGTTCTACCCCCTAGAACCGGGTGTGACACCAAGGCTAGGGAAGTCGGAGGCGACCTCGAGCAGCGGCACCTCAGCCATCCCAGCATCAGTAGCGACGGGTGGTTCCACGGGCAAAACAGCGACGGCCTCGACAGGAGCTGGTGCCGGCGCCGACAACATGTCAGGTGGGCTCGAGGCCGCGACCACGTCAGCAGCCTCCCCTGGCACGATGGCTACCCTGATGGAGGGGTCAACCTGGGAGGCTTGCCCCATGGCAACTCGTGCCGCCTAGGCCCCCCGCTCGAGGGCGTCTTGCGCGGAGGCCAGCCAACCGGCATGGCGCGCTGCAGCACTGGCTGCAGAAGCCGGCACTGTCTTAAGGGCCTTCCGGGGGGCCAGACCGGCCGAGCCCTGCCTCCGTTTGCTGAAAGGAAGAGATAGAGCAGGATCAGGGCACACGGAGAAAGAGCCAAAACAGAGGTATCATCAGATACTTACCCGCTCCGGACCAAGGCCAATCGGGCATGCGGGAAGGCCCCTCGGGCCTCAGTCCCCGCAGGCCCCGCCGAGGATTGCCCCGCTGCCGACTCCGGCGCCGCCTCCGCCTCGGGCGCCCGAGGCGCCAAAGGGGCGGCCCTCCCAGGCGTCGTCGCGATGGCCGGAGGACCAACTTCCTGTGCAGCCGGCACGGGCGACTTCTCTTGGGGGACAGGCGGATCGGTCTGACTCCCCGGAGTCACCTCAACTACCTCGGCCAAGGGGTCAAGTACCCCCTTGACCTATCCCCGCTCCTCGAACCGGGACCCTGATGTCCCGGCCCCAGATACTGATGGCGCCAACCCACATGGAGGCTGGCTCGACGACCCCTGGCCCAGCCTCAGATCCGGGCTAAGGCCAAGATGGGCCACCATGTCGTCATCCTTGTCATCATCGTCATCATCATCGTCGTCAGGCGTCTCCGGTGACGGCTCCCTCGGGAGCCCGTCCCTCTTCTGCCTCCAACGGCGCCTCTCCAAGGCTTCCCGAGCCCTCATCCGCTCGCGGGCCCGGGCCTTTTCCGCGTCCTTCTTCTCCTTTTTCTTCTCCGCGGCGACCCTCCACGCGGCTCGGTCCACCGCATCCTCCGGGACCAGTGGCTGGGAGGGCTTGTAAAACCCCAACCCCTGGAGACGAACGGAAATCCCGATGGTAAAAATTAAAGGCAACTCGGCGCAAGATAGGAGAAGGAGTAGACACTCACCAGGGACACGTACCCACGCTCGGGACGCATCATGGGCTAGGTAAGGGCGCCGGCATCCAGCCTCCCTACCGTGCCCGCCGCCTGCCTACGGAGGTCGTCGACAGAGAGGGGAGCCAAGGACATCTGCGAACCCTCCAAATCAATCCCCGGCTTCATCTCCGAAAGCAGCAATCGCCGCTCTGCCAAAGGAAGCACCCTCCGGTGATGGATGGCGGCAACCACCCCCGTGGCGGTGAGCCCCCCATCCCGTAACCTCTGCAAGGCCTCCAGAAGAGGCTGGAGCTTCTCCTGTTTCTCGCGCGTGCCCCCCCAATGCCAGTTGTTGATGGCGGCGGTCACCACTCGTTGAGAAAACGATGGGAGCTGTGACACCCCAGGTGTCAGTTTCGTGTTACGTCGGAAGAATTATCCTAATCTCGAATGCTCAGTAAAAATTTCTATTTCTCGATCGTGCCTATCTCTGTTTATCAGGCTTTCTCTTGGAAGTTCACCGAATTCAGAGTTAATCGATCGCGAGAAACAACCAATTTTGGAGCGTGTTAAAACTTTTAATTCTCAGAACGAACGCAGACTCGAAGATCATTCTCGAATTATAAATCTCATCTGAAGTTCATTAAATCAAACTCTCGACGACTCTTATCTGATCTGAGCCCGAATCCAATTCCTCGAACTTCGATCGATGTTCGACTATTTTATTCGGATCCGTACTCTCAAACGGAATACTCAATATGTCGATCCGATTTCTCCGACTAAAATCTAGGGCCGATCAAATCTCAGGGCAATTTAATTTCGAATCACGCGTAGAAAATTATTTTCGAGCGAAATCAAATCCAACTCTTAGCCGAATTCATCGCTCAATCGTCCGTTCGCCGAAATTCTAATTCGCTCTGTTCTCCGTAGAAACGGATTTCGCAGAAGCATTTTTACTCCGAAAAATAAATTATCGCGGCCCGATTTAGTTTTTGGGCCAGCCCATTTGGCCCATTTGAAACCCCAACCCTAGGTTTTCTTCTATAAATAGGAGCTCTCCCCTTTGCACTTGGCAATTTTTCACCTACCCCCCTAGCCGCCACTTCTTTTTGCCTCTCTTTTCTTCCTCACGGTGGCAGCTGGGAGCTCAGCTTCTCTCCCATGGCGCAGCAGCAAGACCAGCTGCCGTGGCGCCCTGAAAAATCTCGCAGCCGAGCTCCCCTTCCGGTCGCCGCTCCTCCCTGCGAGCTCCCTGTTCCTGTCTTCCTCACGGCTGCGCGCAGGAGTTTCCTCCCAGCCATGGCGCCCATGCCCCCTGCTTTTCCATGGCGCCCAGCAGATGCAGCCATGGCCGAGCTCCTTAGGAGCACGCCGGCGCCCTGTTCTTCTCCCTGGCCACCCTGCTCTCTGATCCACGGTGCCCAGAAAATTCCAGCCGGCTCCCCCTTCTTCTTCCTCCACCAGCAGCTCCTCTCTATTTCCTGTGCGTGCGCAGGGAGCAGAAGCTTTTTCCTCCATGGCCGAGCTCCCTCCACGGTGCCATTTCTCCCAGCCGGCTCCACTTTCCCCTGCGCCCTACCTTTTTCCATGGAAGCAGCAGGAGCTCCACCTCCCATGGACGCCCAGAAAAAATCCCCCAGCCGAGCCCCCAAGCAAGCGCCCAGAAATCCCAGCAGCCTCTCCATGGCTGAGCTCCCTGTTCCCTCTGCTCTAGCCGACCATTTTCCGCAGCACACGCCGACGCCACTCCCTCTGGTTTTACTTGAGCAGGGTGCTGCCACTCCATGGCATTTCCCCCCTCCTCGTTGTCCAAATTTCAGAGCCACGTCGAGGTGTCGTGGTGCCTCTCTAGCTCCTCCTTAAGCGCCCAACAGCCCCTCCATACAATCCGTGGTCAACCCTTGCAGCAGAGTGTCACTGCAGTCCCGTGCCGTGCACGCTCTGCAAGTGTTCGACGGAATGCCTGCGGGAATACATTGTGTTGTGCGCAGCCCATCCGCAACGCCGTCGAAACCCGTGGTGAGAAAACCCCCATTGCTTGCTGCTATTATATATTTTTTTGTCTGCTTTGTAAAAATGTTAAACTGTTGTGTGTGTCTAATCGCAGCTAGTGGTCGACGTCGCGCTTCGCGCCTTGCCCGTTCGACGAAATATCGAGCCATGTGGACAGCCATGCGTCTAGTCACGACCCGTTCAGGTTGATTGAATTATATTTTATAATACATACGCTTTGGTTGATGTCGGACAATGCATGTATATATGTGGATGTGTGTAATATGTTTCGGCAATACACGTTAGTAGGATCGCATTTGCGGTTAAAGAACAAGCGGTTGTTGATATGTGCGATTCGTAGTTGTATAATTATATTTTGGTCGATGTGGTGTACATTGGTGTTGGAATGTGTGTGGGTATAAAAATGTTTTGGTTATAGGCCGTAGCAAGGTTGCCTTCACGTTTTGGTAAGCAAACATGTTGTGTTGTTTAATGTGATGGGTAAATTGGAAATACGTGGGATGCGAGGATTTGATTCGTGCACGTAGGTGTGTGAGTGCCGTGGTGTGAAATAGTAGTGGTGGCGTGAGATGTTTGTTTGAGGTGTGTGGGTATATGCCGCGATGTGGTTATACTCGCAATGAGGAAAGATGTATGTATTGTGACACGACGCTTAGATCGCTATTATATGATCGTGTGAAGGATGCTCGTGATGGTTGTGTGATTAAGGGTGATGTAGTGGCAGGCGAGAAGTAAGTTTAATTTTCAAACGATTCGTGGGTAGTATCTCGGTGTTGTCATGATTTTTGTGGTATGGCAATGTGATGCTTCGCTTTGTCAATCATCACATTCCATGCCCCTTTGGATAAATAAATGTCTGGTTGATCGATTAGAAGTCTTATATGAGCGTTATCGCAACCCAATAATTATTGGAGACGAGTAGCGTTCATGAGTCAGTCCTTGCTAAAATTGAAGAACAACCCGCTAAGACATACACATAAGTGCTTTAGGTCCCTCAGTAGCCAATGTAGTCTTATGGTGTTTTACGCCATGTGTAAATGCCTCTATGTCAGACCCCAACAATATGCTATTTAGGGTGACTGATATGTTAACTAAATTAAGTTGAGAAATGGTTAAGAAAAGCTGACTAATCTGCTACAACCCATATTTTTTGAGTTGCAATGTCTAAAGTGGTTTGCTAAGTCTTATACTGCGTTAGCCAACTCATATTAAGTAGGAGTCTATTTCGTTAAGTGTTTGTTATATATGTGTTGTCTCGGATTGCTATAATATGCAAGCCGACATGTAAGATGTGTAGCGGCCTAGATTGTTACTCTGGCTAGCCGACTTGTTAGATGGCTTTGGTTAAGTTTGTAGCCGCGATGAATTGCTTGTTGTGGTCTAACTGTGTATGGTTATGGTTGCGAGTGAAAAGTATTAGTGCTCATGTGAGGTCTAAGCTAAAATGCAAATTATTGGGTGAAAAGCGCTTCGATGTTGATTATCGTGGAGAACGCGTGGTTAATTGAGTATGGTAAATCTAGCGCACAAAATGACTTGGATAAAATTTATGAGTCAACTTGATGGTCCTAATTTGACTAATTTAACTCTAATCAACGGTGAAGTGTTAGAATAATTCAAGTCTCTAGAACACGACTGATTCTTGAATTATATAGGAGCTGAAATTTATTGACTGCTGTTTTGGACTGCACGTACTGTTTTTGGTGTGTTGTATGTTTGATAAACTAAATTGTGTTTTCTGTAGATATGTTCTATAGAAAAGTTGTAGATAACATGATTATCTTGCTTGTACAAAAATTTGACAGCCATAAACCTGATCGTTTAGGAGTTGTGCTTTTCACAAGCTCAGCACCTGAATCTGTCGAATTTCTGAACAGATTTCAGAAATTGCAATGGTTGCTTAAGTTAATGTTGAAATAAGTTATTGGTGGTCACAAGAAAGTTGTAGATAACTTTAATATCTTACTTGTGTTAAAATTTGACAGTCATAGGTCTGACAGTTTAGGAGTTATGCTTTTTACAAATTCAGTAACTGAATTTGTCCAAATTCTGTACAGAATTCAGAAACTGTGTTGTTTGTTCAACTTAGTGTTGCAATCTGTTCATGGTCGTTATAAGAAAGTTGTAGATGCTTTTCCGATCTTGCTTGTGTTAAAATTTCATAACCACAGGCCTGATAGTTTAAGAGTTATGAATTTTATAAACTGCTTGCTGTGTTCTGTCCTCTGTCAGAACAGATTTCGAAAACTGTAAGGTTTGATTTGATTAAAACTGGAATCACTTTTTGGTGATTATAAAAGTTGTGTAGTACTTTTGCTAAACTTTTCAAAAAGTCTTAGATCACTCTTTTTGGTGGTCTGAAGATTAAGTTACATGTGTTTGAAGTGTGAAGACTGAATCTGTCCAGTTTTGGACAGCACAGCCTTCATAGTATATTTTACCCTTGATACATGCTAAACCAGCCAGGGATGTTTATAAATAAATTGTAGAACATTTAAGTAGCTTTCCAGAAAATCTAGGATCACCTTGTTTGGATGTCTGAAGATTAAGTTCTGAATTTTTGAAGTTGCAAGTCTGAATCTGTCCAAATCTGGACAGAGCTGCTGTGTTTGCACAGTTCGACCTTGCTAAGTGTTTAATCAGGTTGTGATGACAATACCAAAGTTGTAGAGCACTTTTTAAGCTTTCCAGAAAGTTCTAGTTTGATATTTTTGGACTAACCATTGAAGAGTTATGATTAAAACAAGCAACTGCTGTATTGCTGTCCAAAAATCTGCAACTGCGCATTTGATTGTTTTGTTCACCTTTTGGCTAAAAATGTTTAGTTAGCACTTAATGGATATAGACTTGTAATGTCTAAACTTAGGTTAACATACGTTCCATGATTAATGTGCTTGCTTGCTGTAGTTGATTGTGATATAGGAGTTCCGTAGTTAGTGATGCCTATGTCGTATTCAAGCTTACGTCGTCTTGGTTGGACTTGTGTGGGTGGTGACGCTTTTGCGCAGTCAATAGGAGAACTAATGAAAAGCCGTATCCAAATAAATAAAATGTGTGTGCTTGTGATGTTGTAATTGTGTTGCGTAAATAAATAACATGTTGTCATCTTGTTAATGGTGTTAATGATGAACGCCGATAACATACGAATAGCTAGCGCTTGCGTATAGTCGTTGCGGTGTCTTACAATTAAATGTTAGTTTGCTACCATGTATTTATATAGCTTGTGATATTTTTCATTGTATTCATACATATGCATCCTGCATCTCATTTAGGACCGAGAGATGATGACCGTGCAAGTGATGTGGTGCCAACCACAAGATGCACTTGGTGGACGTACTGAAGGATGGTGGACTTAAACAGTGGATGCTCGCCGAGCGAGTATCTCCCCCAGCAAACACTATCTAAGTGTTAAAAATTAAAGGCAAGCCCCGGTTTTATGCATAACCGTTTATATATGCTATTTTACTACACTTAATGTTTGTAGGCTTGTACTGTGCACTTAAGTGTAGGAGTTGCCTGAAACCCTAGTTGCATGAACTCATGATTCCTTTTTGAGATGGATACTAGTATGCTAGGTCGAGTAGCTGCTTTAATAATTAGGGATCTCGGTAGAAGTCGAGTGATTTTTCTAGCACTCGCGCGAGGTCAGGAATTGATTGTATCCACTTTGATAACAGAATGATGATGGTCTGTGGACACGGATCCATGGGGATGCGTGGTCTACGAGATGAAATGGGAATAAGGATTAACGTGCGGATACCTGTGTCAAGCGTTTGAACGTACTAAACATATGCCGAGAAATATGGTAAATCGGTAAGCCTAGTACCTGATTGAACCTGGCAGCAGATTGCCCTCCTCACGCGACCTGAGACGTGGTCTCCCATTCCGGTTATGGTGGGTACAAGTGCGGTCACTGCACGACGGCAGTCGGGGTCAGTGAGGCATTGTACGCCAAGGCGGTGAGCCCCTCTCTGCTGACGGGGAATCGATGGGGACGGTTGATGTGTGTGGGGACGGAGTGCCCCTACATGTCGTGTGTTTAGGTTTACCTTGCAAGGATAAAAACTCGATTCGAATCGTCTGCTTCTCGCAGCTAATGAGACTGCTTGATCCATTGTACTGCATTGAGTAATAAGTGGAAATGAGGTGAATGGCAAAAAATGATGTTGATTGATAAAAATGTTTGATACCATGTATGACTAGCTAGGTACACATCTAGTTTTAAAAGGACCATACTAAAACTTGAAAAGCTAAAACTTGATTTTAGACTCAGCTAGTGCTTTTGGCAAACCAAACCCCTCAGCCAAACAGCTGCATGTCTAGAGGTAGAGGAGTAGACTCCTCACACCGGGTAAGTCTAGCTGAGTATTAGTATACTCAGCCTTGCTTGTGGCATAATTTTTGCAGGTACTTCTTAGGTTGATTGGTTGATGGTGTGACTTGGCCTTTATCCCTACCACCGGGATAGATGGTCGAGAGGGTTACTGCTTCCGCAGGAGAGGACCAGGAGGAGTAGCGTGGCCAGGCTTCGCCATGTTACTCAGTTTTCTCCGTTAGTTATTTCTGTTGCATTAAAATTTATGGTTATTATTTCTGAAACTCCGATAACGTAAGCACTGATTATACTTATTAAATTTGTGGTATTATGTTTTATTGTATTTCTCTGTGCCTCACCTTCGAGTGAGCTAGTGGTATTCGATCCTGGTAAGTGGCTTTATCGGACTAGATCCGAGGGACTGACGGTTTATTCCTATTTAAGTGTGGTCTAGCCTCTAAGGCGGGACTTAGGCACTTAAGTTGGAATAATTCGGGCGGTTCCGCCACAGGAGCCTTCCGTCGTCGTTCTGGAGGTAAAACCACCGGCGCTGCCACCCCTTGTTCGAAGACACAAGGATGGCAGGGGTGTACAACTGCGCGCGCCCCGGCCTCAGCTGGAGGGTGCAGCCACCGGCCCGCACCGCCATACGGACTTTCTTCGCCTCCGTTGTGAAGGCAAAGAGCTCCGCGGAGAAGAGATGGGTCCATAGATCCCAGTGGGGGTCAATCCCCAAAAAACCCTCACAAACCGCCGTGAAGATGGTCGCTTATGCGATGGAGTTGGGTTGAAGTTGTGCAGCTCCACCCCGTAGTAGTGCAGGAGCGCCCGCATGAAACGGCTCGCTGGCACTCCGAACCCCCGCTCGTGGAAGGAGACGAAACTGACCACATACCCCGGTGGCGGAGTCGGTCGGCCTCACCCGCAGGAGCCATCCACTCCGGCTGCGGGTCACCGGAGAGGGAACGGAGCAAACCATCGGCGACGAGGGCCTCCAGATCATCCGCCGTGACGGTGGAGAAAGGCCACGGATCGCGCGGCGGAACAACGGTCGCCTTGCCAGCCATCGCTGAACAAAGGGGGTGGAGGCGGAGGGGACAAGGTGCACGGTTTTCTTTTCTCTGGCTATTCTCTTAGGTTGCGGAAACCAAAGCAAAAGGAAAGCGCAAATAGCAGAGTAAAGAACCACCGCCGGCCCCTCTCCCGGGTATATAAAGGCCCGGGCGAGATCCATTCAACACTTCGCCCGAACCCACCGCGGAATTCAAACTCGAAGGCGAAACGCCCGTTCCTCGAACGACTCGCGCACGCACAACGGCCGCCCCACGAGCCACCTGTCCCGTCGCATTAACTCCGCGGCAAGGCAAGCAACACCTTTGGCAGGCGAAGCAGGCGTCGTTTCACCTCCGCCATGATGACCGCGTCAAAAAAAGGTGCGCCACACCGTTTAAATTCATATCCTTTTCCTCTTCCCCTTTCTCTCTCTTGCTACAGGGACCGGGAAAGGGGATATTTCGAAAGGGATCCTTCTCTGTGAAGGAAACGGGCCCCGAGCCCTCCTACTGATCAGGGGTTCGAAGGCTGGCCCCTCGGAAGGGTTCGACAGCCGCCCTAGAGCACTCGGGCTTCAGGCTCATTACTGATCAGGGGTTCGAAGGCTGGCCCCTCGGAAGGGTTCAACAGCCGCCTCAGAGCACTTGGGCTCCACGCCCACTACTGATCAGGGGTTCGAAGGCTGGCCCCTCAGAAGGGTTCGACAGCCGCTCCAGAGCACGCAGAGCGAGGGATGACTATGGGTACGTCCGTTACATGGCCGAGGCTCGGGCTACGCTCCCGAGGTACCCTAGGACATTTTCGAGACCAGCATGAGCGATTTTGTAACGGAATCCCATCAGAGGGAGACATCAGCCCTCAGACCCTATCGAACGGGTCTGGGTCCGGCAAATCACCTGCAGTTACTTTTGGAGCGCGCCTCTGGGACACTAGCCGACCCTTATCGAACGGAGCACGGGTGTCCACTCGGATCACCCGTTAGCAACTCACTGGAGACACCATGTTCGGCACCCTCCGAGGGCAACATGGCGCTTCCCCCCCCCCTTCCTCCTTGCGGAAAGGCGACGAAGGGGCGTATGATAAAAGTCGAGATAGTCCTTGATCGTCCTCTCGCTCCGTGCAGAGGCTCGGGGGCTGCTCTCGCAAACCCGGCTACAGCCAAACCATTGACAGCGTCAACAAACCAGCCTGAAAACTCGGAACCTGACCATGCACCCGGGCTACAATAAGATCGCATGAGGGAACAACCAGACCGGCCGAGGCATCACGAAAGGCATTAAGACCTCAGAGGAGTCAAACCACTCCTCCGAGGCCTAGGTGGCTACACCCGGCGGGTGCGCTCGCGCGCACCCACCGGAACAAAGTGTAACCGAGAAAGGTCGGTCCCCTCGCAAAAAAGTGCGGCAAAGCCTCCAAGCGAGTACCAACACTCCCTTTGAGGCTCGGGGGCTACTGTCGGGTACCGTAATTAGGGGTACCCCCAACACTCCTAAACACGGCAGGTAACCACCATCAGCACAAGCTGTAGAGACTGATGGGCGCGATTAAGGTCAAGGCTTCGTCTACTCAAGGGACGTGATCTTGCCTCGCCCGAGCCCAGCCTCGGGCGGGAACAGTAGTCCCAGGCGAATTCACGCCTCGCCTGAGGACCTCCTCAAGCAACGGGCGCACCCTTGACTCGCCCGAAACCCAGCTCGGGCAGGCTTCGTTGTGAAGCAACCTTGGCCAAATCGCCTCACCAACCGACCATATCGCAGGCGCATTCAATGCGAGGATCGCCTGACGCCTTATCCTGACACACGTGCCTCAGTCGGCAAGGTCGAAGTGACCGCAGTCACTTCGCCCTTCCACTGACCGACCTGACAGGGAAACAGCGCCGCTCGCCCCGCTCCGACTACTGTGCCACCCGCCAGAGTGAGGCTGGTGAAAGGGAAATAGGCTTACACCTTTTCCTAAATTGATTTTGGTGGTTGAATTGCCCAACACAAATAATTGGACTAACTAGTTTGCTCTAGTCTATAAGTTTTACAGGTGCCAAAGGTTCACAATAAGCCAATAAAAAGACCAAGAAAGGGTACAAACAAAGAGAGCAAAAGACATCTGTTGGGGGCTTGTTCTCAAATGCTATGAATTAAGAACAAGGCAACATAAAATGTTAAATATTAATGCCCTTCGTCCGCTGAAGCATTATCTCCCCAAGGATTTAATGAACTTCAGACGAAGACCATGAGTAAAATATCACGAAGGTCGTACCTTCGTGATTAGACTTACGAAATAATACAAAGTAATATTAAACATGAAACATTAAAGATAAATATATCAGAAATAGATAACATCATTCACATATTTTATTATATAAATCTGAAATGTCGGAACATAATGTTTAGGTACGTCTATACCTTTGCCTTGACAGATAATAATTCTCGAGCAATGCGTTTGCGATTACAGGAATGCGTGAACAGTAAAGGAATACTGTTCACTATTTATAGACACAGGACACAGCCTGTAAGGAATTACAATCATGCCCCTTATAAAAGTTTACAACAATGACTCAGACCCTTATGGGCTAAAAGGTCATTCTATCTTTAAGTCGGTTCGATCCTTCATCTTCGGACATGCTATAACACCGAAGCTTCATGAGTGGTAGCTTCGGTCATCATGTATAAGCAGCTTTAGCCGAAGCTATTTCTTTCTGCAGGACCTTCGGCGACGAAGCATGGTCCCAACAACATCCCAAATGGCACCCTGGTCTGGCGCACCGGACTGTCCGGTGTGCCACCGGACAGTGTCTGGTGCACCAGGGAACTCGAAGCTGAACTTGCCACCTTCGGGAAAATGGGAGGCCGCTCCGCTATAATTCACCGGACTGTCCGGTGAAGCACCGGACAGTGTCTGGTGTCACACCGGACTGTCTGGTGTGCCAGCGGAGCTACGGCTACTTCGTGCCAACGGTCGACTACAACCGCATTAAATGTGCTACAGTGTGCGCCAGAGTTAGAGCACGCGTAGGAGGCGCACCAGACAGTCTACAGGACCTGTCCGGTGCACCACCGGACAACCCAGAGGCCCCACCAGTCAGAGCTCCAACGGTAGAACCCTAACGGCCGGATGACGTGGCTGGCGCACTGGACAGTGTCCGGTGGCGCACCGGACTGTCCGGTGCGCCATGCGACAGCAGCCTTCCAACGACCACTTTTTGGTGGTTGGGGCTATAAATACCCCAACTACCCCACATTCAATTGCATCCAAGTTTTCCACCTTCAACACATTACAAGAGCTCTAGCATTCAATTCTAGACACAACCAAAGAGATCAAATCCTCTCCCAAGTCCGAAATCACTCCAAATCAAATAGTGACTAGAGAGAGCGACATTTGTGTTCTTTTGAGCTCTTGCGCTTGGATTGCTTCTTTTCTTTCTCATTCTTTCTTGTGATCAAACTCAATTGTAATCGAGGCAAGAGACACCAATTGTGTGGTGGTCCTTGCGGAAACTTTGTGTTCAGTTTGATTGAGAAGAGAAGCTCACTCGGTCTAAGTGACCGTTTGAGAGAGGGAAAGGGTTGAAAGAGACCCGATCTTCGTGACCACCTCAACGGGGAGTAGGTTTGCAAGAACCGAACCTCGAAAAAACAAATCATTGTGTCTCACTCGTTATTTGCCCGCGATTTGTTTTCACCCTCTCTTTCGGTCTCGTTTATATTTCTAACGCTAACCCGGCTTGTAGTTGTGCTTAAGTTTATAAATTTCTGATTCGCCCTATTCACCCCCCTTCTAGGCAACTTTCAATTGGTATCAGAGCCTGGTGCTTCATTAGAGCCTAACCGCTCGAAGTGATGTCGGGAGCATCCGCCAAGAGGGAGATCGGGACCGACAAGAAGCCCGCCACAAGCCATGGGAAGGCTCCATCCGGAGAGTCCGCCAACAATGTGAAGGATCCCCTTCACACAACAAGTCGGGTCGGAGCGGTGACAAGAAGAAAAAGATGACGAAGGTGGTCTACTATGAGACCGACTCTTCGTCGCCATCCACCTCCGGCTCTGACATGCCATCCGTAACTTCTAAGCGCCATGAGCGCAAGAAGTTTAGTAAGATTCCCCTACGTTACCCTCGCATTTCCAAACGTACTCCTTTACTTTCCGTCCCATTAGGCAAGCCACCTATGTTTGATGGTGAAGATTATAATATGTGGAGTGATAAAATGAGGCATCACCTAACCTCACTTCACACTAGCATTTGGGATGTTGTTGAAATTGGAGTACAGGTACCATCACCGGGGGATGAAGACTATGATTCGGACGAGGTCGCCCAAATTCGACACTTCAACTCTCAAGCCACCACTATATTCCTCGCCTCTCTAAGTCGAGAGGAGTATAACAAGGTGCAAGGACTAAAGAGCACCAAGGAGATTTGGGACGTACTCAAGACCGCGCACGAAGGAGATGAGGTGACCAAAATCACCAAGCGGGAGAGGATCGAGGGGGAGCTCGGTCGGTTTCGACTCAACCAAGGCGAGGACCCTCAAGCCATGTACAATCGCTTGAAGACCTTGGTGAACCAAGTGCGCAACCTCGGGAGCACAAAATGGGATGACCATGAGATGGTCAAGGTTATTCTAAGATCCCTCGTTTTTCTTAATCCTACACAAGTTCAACTAATTCGTGGTAATCCTAGATATACACTAATGTCTCCTGAGGAAGTAATAGGAAACTTTGTGAGCTTTGAATTGATGATCAAAGGCTCAAAGAAAATCATCGAGCTAGATGGCCCCTCCACGCCCGAAGCACAACCGGTCGCATTTAAGGCAACAGAGGAGAAAAAGGAGGAGTCTACATCAAGTAGACAACCCATCGATGCCTCTAAGCTTGACAACGAGGAGATGGCGCTCATCATCAAGAGTTTCCACCAAATCCTCAAGCAAAGGAGGGGGAAGGATTACAAGCCCCGCTCCAAGAAAGTTTGCTACAAGTGTGGTAAGCCTGGTCATTTTATTGCAAAATGTCCACTATCTAGTGACAGTGACAGGGGCGACGACAAGAAGGGCAAGAGGAGAGAAAAGAAGAGGTACCACAAGAAGAGGGGTGGCGATGCCCATGTGTGCCGCGAATGGGACTCCGACGAGAGCTCCACCGACTCCTCCGACGAGGACGCCGCCAACATCGCTGTCACCAAGGGACTCCTCTTCCCCAACGTCGGCCGCAAGTGCCTCATGGCAAAGGACGGCAAAATGAAGAAGGTAAAATTAAGATCCTCCACTAAATATGAAACCTCTAGTGATGAGGATAATTGTAGTGATGAGGAGGATAATTTGCGTACCCTTTTTGCCAACCTCAACATGCAACAAAAGGAAAAATTAAATGAATTAATTAGTGCTATTCATGAGAAGGATGAACTCTTGGACTCCCAAGAGGACTTCCTAATTAAGGAAAATAAGAAGCATGTTAAGGTTAAGAATGCTTATGCTCTAGAAGTAGAAAAATGTGAAAAATTATCTAGTGAGCTAAGCACGTGCCATGATGTTATCACCAACCTTAGAAATGAGAATGCTAGTTTAATTGCTAAGGTTGATTCAAATGTTTGTGATGCTTCAATTTCCAATCTTAGAGATGATAATGTTGAATTACTTGCTAAGATTGAAGAATTAAAATTTTCTCTTGCTAGCCTTAGAAATGAAAATTAAAATTTAATTGCTAAGGCTAAAGATTTAGATGTTTGCAATGTTACAATTTCCAATCTTAGAAGTGAAAATGACATTTTACATGCTAAGATTGTTGAACTAAAATCTTGCAAACCCTCTACATCTACTAGTTGAGCATATTTCCATTTGTACTAGATGTAGAGACATTAATGTTGATGCTATTCATGATCACCTAGCTTTAATTAAGAAACAAAATGATCACATAGCTCAACTTAATGCTAAGATCAATGAGCATGACTTAGAAAATAAAAAATTTAAATTTGCTAGAAGCATGCTCTATAGTGGGAGACGCCCTGGCATCAAGGATGGCATTGGCTTCCAAAAGGGGGACAATGTCAAACTTAATGCCCCTCCTAAAAGATTGTCTAACTTTGTTAAGGGCAAGGCTCCCATGCCTCAGGATAACGAGGGTTACATTTTGTACCCTGCCGGTTATCCCGAGAGCAAAATTAGGAGAATTCATTCTAGGAAGTCTCACTTTGGCCCTAATCATGCTTTTATGTATAAGGGTGAGACATCTAGCTCTAGGCAATCAACCCGTGCAAAATTGCCTAAAACGAAAACTCCTATTGCATCAAATGATTCCAACATTGCATTTAAGACTTTTGATGCATCCTATGTTTTAATTAACAAATCCGGCAAGGTAGTTGCCAAGTATGTTGGGGGCAAGCACAAGGGGTCAAAGACTTGTGTTTGGGTACCCAAAGTTCTTGTATCTAATGTCAAAGGACCCAAAACCGTTTGGGTACCTAAAATCAAGAACTAAATTTGTTTTGTAGGTTTATGCATCCGGGGGCTCAAGTTGGATCATTGACAGGGGGTGCACAAACCATATGACAGGGGAGAAGAAGATGTTCTCCTCCTATGAGAAAAACCAAGATCCCCAAAGAGCTATCACATTCGGGGATGTGAATCAAGGTTTGGTCAAAGGATTGGGTAAAATAGCTATATCACCCGACCATTCCATTTCCAATGTTTTTCTTGTAGATTCTTTAGATTACAACTTGCTTTCAGTTTCGCAATTATGTAAAATGGGCTATAACTGTCTTTTTACGGATACATGTGTTACTGTCTTTAGAAGAAGTGATGATTCAATAGCATTTAAAGGAGTGTTAGAGGGTCAGCTATACTTAGTAGATTTTGATAGAGCTGAACTCGACACTTGCTTAATTGCTAAGACTAGCATGGGCTGGCTTTGGCATCGCCGACTAGCACATGTTGGAATGAAGAATCTTCACAAGCTTCTAAAGGGAGAACACATTTTGGGACTAACAGATGTTCATTTTGAGAAAGACAGGATTTGTAGCGCATGTCAGGTAGGGAAGCAAGTTGGTATTCATCATCCACACAAGAACATCATGACGACTGACAGGCCACTCGAGCTCCTACATATGGACCTATTCGGCCCGATAGCTTACATAAGCATCGACGGGAGTAAGTACTGTCTAGTTATTGTGGATGATTATTCTCGCTTCACTTGGGTGTTCTTTTTGCAGGAAAAATCTCATACCCAAGAGACCTTAAAGGGATTCTTGAGACGAGCTCAAAATGAGTTCGGCTTAAGGATAAAAAAAATTAGAAGCGACAACGGGACGGAGTTCAAGAACTCTCAAATTGAAGGCTTCCTTGAGGAGGAGGGCATCAAGCATGAGTTCTCTTCTCCCTACACCCCACAACAAAATGGTGTAGTGGAGAGGAAGAATCGAACTCTACTGGACATGGCAAGGACCATGCTTGATGAATACAAGACTTCGGATCGGTTTTGGGCCGAGGCGATCAACACCGCCTGCTATGCCATCAACCGGTTATATCTACACCGAATCCTCAAGAAGACATCTTACGAACTCCTCACCGGTAAAAAGCCCAATGTTTCATATTTTAGAGTCTTTGGTAGCAAATGCTTTATTCTTGTTAAAAGAGGTAGAAAATCTAAATTTGTTCCTAAGGCAGTAGAAGGCTTTTTACTAGGTTATGATTCAAACACAAGGGCATATAGAGTCTTTAACAAGTCCTCTAGATTAGTTGAAGTCTCTTGTGACATTGTGTTTGATGAGACTAACGGCTCTCAAGTAGAGCAAGTTGATCTTGATGAATTAGGTGATGAAGAGGCTCCATGCGTCGAGCTAAGGAACATGTCCATTAGGGATGTGTGTCCTAAGGAATCCAAAGAGCCTCCACAAACACAAGATCAACCATCCTCCTCCACGCAAGCATCTCCACCAACTCAAGATGAGGATAAGGCTCAAAATGATGAAGGAGAAGATCAAGAAGTTGAGCCACATCAAGAGGATGAGCCACCTCAAGAGGAGAGCAATGATCAAGGGGGAGATGCCCATGATCAAGATGAGGAAGATGAACAAGTTCCAAGACCGCCACACCCAAGAGTCCACCAAGCAATCCAACAAGATCACCCCGTGAACACCATCCTCGGCGATATTCAAAAGGGGGTAACCACTAGATCTCGTGTTGCTCATTTTTGTGAACATTACTCTTTTGTTTCCTCTATTGAGCCACACAGGGTAGAGGAAGCACTTCAAGATTCGGATTGGGTGGTGGCAATGCAAGAGGAGCTCAACAATTTCACAAGGAATGAGGTATGGCATTTAGTTCCACGTCCTAACCAAAATGTTGTAGGAACCAAGTGGGTCTTCCGCAACAAACAAGATGAGCATGGTGTGGTGACAAGGAACAAAGCCCGACTTGTGGCCAAGGGATATTCATAAGTCAAAGGTTTGGATTTCGGTGAAACCTATGCACCCGTAGCTAGGCTAGAATCAATTCGCATTTTACTTGCCTATGCTACTTACCATGGCTTCAAGCTTTATCAAATGGACGTGAAAAGTGCCTTCCTCAATGGACCAATCAAGGAAGAGGTCTATGTTGAGCAACCTCCCGGCTTTGAAGATAGTGAGTATCCTAATCACGTATATAAACTCTCTAAGGCGCTTTATGGGCTCAAGCAAGCCCCAAGAGCATGGTATGAATGCCTAAGAGATTTTCTTATCACTAATGGCTTCAAAGTCGGAAAGGTCGATCCTACTCTATTCACTAAAACTCTTGACAATGATTTGTTTGTATGCCAAATTTATGTTGATGATATTATATTTGGGTCTACTAACGAATCTACATGTGAGGAATTTAGTAGGATCTTCGAGATGTCGATGATGGGGGAGTTGAAGTACTTCTTAGGATTTCAAGTGAAGCAACTCCAAGAGGGCACCTTCATTAGCCAAACAAAGTATATTCAAGACATTCTAAACAAGTTTGGGATGAAGGATGCCAAGCCCATCAAGACACCCATGGGAACCAATGGGCATCTCGACCTCGACACGGGAGGTAAATCCGTCGATCAAAAGGTATACCGGTCGATGATAGGTTCTCTACTCTATTTATGTGCATCTCGACCGGACATTATGCTTTCCGTATGCATGTGTGCAAGATTCCAAGCCGACCCTAAGGAAGCTCATCTTACGGCCGTAAAACGAATCTTGAGATATTTAGTTCATACTCCTAAGTTTGGGCTTTGGTATCCTAGGGGATCCACATTTGATTTGATTGGTTATTCGGATGTCGATTGGGCGGGGTGTAAAATTAATAGAAAGAACACATCGGGGACTTGCCAGTTCTTGGGAAGGTCTCTGGTGTCTTGGGCTTCAAAGAAGCAAAATTCTGTGGCTCTTTCTACCGCCGAAGCCGAGTATATTGCCGCAGGCCATTGTTGCGCGCAATTGCTTTGGATGAGGCAAACCCTCAGGGACTATGGTTACAAACTAACCAAAGTTCCTCTTCTATGTGATAATGAGAGTGCAATCCGCATGGCGGATAATCCCGTTGAGCATAGCCGCACTAAACACATAGCCATTCGGTATCATTTTCTAAGGGATCACCAACAAAAGGGAGATATCGAGATTGCATATATTAACACTAAGGAACAATTAGTCCGATATCTTTACCAAGCCACTAGATGAACAAACTTTTAACAAACTTAGGCATGAGCTAAATATTCTTGATTTCCGGAATTTCTTTTGATATTTTGCACACATAGCTCATAATTATACCTTTGATCATATCTCTTTCATGTGCTATGAATAATATGTTTTCAAGTGTATTTCAAACCAAGTCATAGATTGAAAGGGAATTGGAGTCTTCGGCGAAGACAAAGGCTTCCACTCCATCAAATTACTCATCCTTCGCCGTCGCTCCGAGCAACTCTTCGTCTTTGGTATAATCTTCACTCATATTTTTGTTCACCAAAGGGGGAGAAAGTAGTTAAAAGGGCTTATATTTCACTCAAGTATCCGTTTTTGGCGATTCATGCCAAAGGGGGAGAAAGTATTAGCCCAAAGCAAAAGGACCGCACCACCACCAATTTTCAAAATTTGAGTTAAGAAAAGGTTTTGAAATGATGAATTTTTCAATTGGTATCTTATTTTTGATAGAATTTCAAATTAGAACACCCTCTTCAAAAATTATATCTAAAACCCTCTTGAACACTAAGAGGAGGATTTTATTGAGGGGGAGTTTTGTTTAGTCAAAGGAAAAACATTTGAAACAGAGGAGAAAATTTCAAATTTGAAAATGCTTCTCTAAATCTTATTCATTTACCTTTGACTATTTGCAAGAGGACTTTGAAAAGAATTTACAAAAGGATTTGCAAAAACAAAACATGTGGTGCAAGCGTGGTCCAAAATGTTAAAATCATAAAGAAACAATCCATGCATATCTTATGAGAATATATTGGTTTCATTCCAAGCAACCTTTGCACTTACAATTATCCAAACTAGTTCAATTATGCACTTCTATATTTGCTTTGGTTTGTGTTGGCATCAATCACCAAAAAGGGGGAGATTGAAAGGGAAATAGGCTTACACCTTTTCCTAAATTGATTTTGGTGGTTGAATTGCCCAACACAAATAATTGGACTAACTAGTTTGCTCTAGTCTATAAGTTTTACAGGTGCCAAAGGTTCACAATAAGCCAATAAAAAGACCAAGAAAGGGTTCAAACAAAGAGAGCAAAAGACATCCCAAATGGCACCCTGGTCTGGCGCACCGGACTGTCCGGTGTGCCACCGGACAGTGTCCGGTGCACCAGGGAACTCGAAGCTGAACTTGCCACCTTCGGGAAAACGGGAGGCCGCTCCGCTATAATTCACCGGTCCGGTGTGCCAGCGGAGCAATGACTACTTTGCGCCAACGGTCGACTGCAACCACATTAAATGCGCTACAGTGTACGCCAGAGTCAGAGCACGCGCAGGAGGCGCACCGGACAGTCTACAAGACCTGTCCGGTGCACCATCGAACAGCCCAGAGGCCCCACCAGTCAAAGCTCCAATGGTAGAACCCTAACGGCCGGATGACGTGGCTGGCGCACTGGACAGTGTCCGGTGGCGCACCGGACTGTCCGGTGCGCCATGCGACAGCAGCCTTCCAACGACCACTTTTTGGTGGTTGGGGCTATAAATACCCCAACTACCCCACATTCAATTGCATCCAAGTTTTCCACCTTTAACACATTACAAGAGCTCTAGCATTCAATTCTAGACACAACCAAAGAGATCAAATCCTCTCCCAAATCCGGAATCACTCCAAATCAAATAGTGACTAGATAGAGCGACATTTGTGTTCTTTTGAGCTCTTGCGCTTGGATTGCTTCTTTTCTTTCTCATTCTTTCTTGTGATCAAACTCAATTGTAATCGAGGCAAGAGACACCAATTGTGTGGTGGTCCTTGCGGGAACTTTGTGTTCAGTTTGATTGAGAAGAGAAGCTCACTCGGTCTAAGTGACCGTTTGAGAGAGGGAAAGGGTTGAAAGAGACCCGGTCTTCGTGACCACCTCAACGGGGAGTAGGTTTGCAAGAACCTGAACCTCGGTAAAACAAATCATCGTGTCTCACTCGTTATTTGCCCGCGATTCGTTTTCACCCTCTCTCTCGGACTCGTTTATATTTCTAACGCTAACCCGACTTGTAGTTGTGCTTAAGTTTATAAATTTCTGATTCGCCCTATTTACCCCCCCTCTAGGTGACTTTCAGCTGGCAACAACCAAGTTCAGCCTCAGGCGCAACAGGAAGCTCCGCCTCGCCCGACCCTAGGGCTCGGCCTCAACCTCGGCCTCGGAAGGAGGACTCCGCCTCGCCCGACCCCAGGGCTCAGCCACAACCTCGGACTCGGAAGGAGGACTCCTGCCTCGCCCGACCCCAAGGCTCTGCCTCAGCCTCGGCCTCGGAGGGTGGTCTCCGCCTCGCCCGACCCCAGGGCTCGGCCTCAACCTCGACCTCGGGAGGAATCGCGTCCTCGCCCGATCCCGGCCTCGGCCTCAGGAGGAGTCTCCGCCTCGCCCGACCTTGGGCTCGGACCGACCACGCCACGGGGGATACATCATTACCCTACCCCTAGCTAGCTCAGGCTACGGGGGAACAAGACCGGCGTCCCATCCAGGCTCGCCCCGGTAACAAGTAATGATGGCTCCCCGCGTGCGTCCATGACGATGGTGGTTCTCGGCCCCCTACGGAAGCAAGGAGACGTCAGCAAGATCCCAGCAGCCCCGACAGTTGTGCTTCTACAGGGCTCAAGCGCTCCTCCAGGGCTCAAGCGCTCCTCCGACGGCCACGATACCGCGTACACAGGGCTCTAGCACCTCTCCGACACCCACGTTGGCATGTACACATGACTCAGGCACCTCTCTGCCGGACACGTTAGCGCATAGCTACACCCCCATTGTACACCTGGACCCTCTCCTTGCATCTATAAAAGGAGGTCCAGGGCCTTCATGCGGGAGGGTCGCGCGGGAGGACGGGCTGACGAACATGCTCACTCACTCTCCCTCGCGAACGCTTGTAACCCCTACTACGAGCGCATCCCCCTGGCGCAGGATAACACGAGCTGTGTTTTCCTCCCTTGTTATCCATCTCGCGCCAACCCATCTGGGCTGGGACACGCAGTGACAATTTTACTCGTCGGTCCAGGGACCCCCGGGGTCGAAACGCCGACAATATTATCGAAGATTAGAATAAATTTTTGCATAATTTTTTTGTGTGTATTGTTTTCTCTCTACAACGGTCTGGAGAAAGAAGTAATCATATAACTTTCCTAATCCTTCCTTCCTGAAAGGAAGAACTTTCAGGAAGAACGTGAAATTCTTTTTTCTTTCTACAGGGACCAAGAGATTGAATCTAGCCATAAGGCTGTCTCCAGCAACGTCCTCTAAATTTATCATCTAAAAGAATATTCTTTGTCCTTTACAGCACACTGTAAAAGATTATGTTCTCTATATTTTCGTCATCTCCAGCAATGTTCTCTAAATTCAATCCTCTATATCTATATTGTGCCATATTTTGCAATAAAAATCCTTTCTAGCAAAAATGAATTAGGAACTAATTAAAATAATTACATTTTGTACCTACATTACTACTCGTGTTTCTGTAAGGAAAAGGTTATCCGACTTTTTTTTAAAAATGCATTACATCGTTCATGTCTATAGACTATAGTGCTCAAAACCAGCCAGGCGTCCACGATTTCCACGCTGAGGTAGTTGAGGAACACCAGCCATTGCGACAAGCATCATGAGGTCCACCTTGCCAACGTCGTTCGTCCCCAGCCGTTGACCTCCAGCCGTCCGTCGTCTACTCCCTCTCGACCACGCCGCATGTGTTGTACTACCCATGGTTCGGACGCGTAGCTTGACGATGGTCCACATCTTCTGCTCCATGGGCGGGGGCTGGGACAGGGACGGGGAAGGCGGCGAGGCCGTCGAGCTCAGCATCGTCGAGAGCTCCAACGACTTCGACGAGCAAGCGCGGGAGAGAATGAAAGGAGTTGGTGTGCTTGATTGAACAGTGCATAGCGAGCGTCGTGTGTCCGCCAGATGTAGAGGGAAAGAGAGAGCCGCTATATTATAGCGGATGATTTAGCATTTGTTGCTAGACGCTTACATGACACATATGTACGCTATATTTAGGGTAGAGGACATTTTATCGGCTCTGTTGGAGACAGCCTAAGAGGAATGCTTGGTATAAATAAGCCACTTCTTGGTCTTCGACCCCCTAAGTCACTACGAGCGCCCCTGATCAGTGCAATGAGAATGAAAAATGTGAAAAAACATCTAAATCCAAATAGTATATGTATCTTAATTTTATATTAGTTATTTAAAAATATATAGAACGCTTGAGATTGACTTTTTATGAATCTTGATAAGCTCAATGCTAAAAACAAAAATATAAATTTACATAACAAATTTTATATTCCATTTGTTCGCATTTGAAGAAAAAAGACAAAAAATTTAACATTCGAATAAGTATCTAGATCTATCCCCATCGGTTACCTTGTCTTGCAACGTGTGGGTTCAACTCTAGTTGAGTTGATTAAAATTGTTCTAATACATAGTATGGTGTTTGAGACTCCTCCGGTTTTAAAGTGTGGAGCTATAGTTTATAATATAAATTTAATTAGTTTAAAAATATTTTAAATCTAAGTAATAAATAATGATGACTTATCTAGATAATTTTTAAAGGTTTATAACTTCAAGTCTCCTATTGCCCAGATTTAAAAATGTCAAGTCAAACACTCCCAATTTCATGGACTTTGCTTCATAAAAAAGGTGAAGTTGGAGTTAACTTCACATTTTCGTAAAGAAGCAAAAAGGGTGTTTCACAAATACTATTTTCCAATAACCTCGTGAAGTTAAGATGTAATTACTCACCATTGCCATCAACTAAAAAATATTTTGTACTTTTTTACTCCTATTCCCTCCACATGCGCAATTACACGATTCCCGTTCTTTTTTCCCTGGTTGTACATGAAACTTCAACCCTAGCCGCCGCCGGACGAGAACACTATTGGGGCCATGGGACGCGCACTGGGCTCGACTAAGGGGTGTTTGTTTGAGATAATAATATGTCCAAATGATATAATCTAACAAATTTTGAACAAAGTGATAGTTTAAAATTTGTTGGAATATATAATATGGACATCTTATAATCCCAAACAAGCCTCGGTGTGATGACCGATGGGCTCGATGTGGCCGGTGGAGGAGAGATTGCCGTCGCCGATGCATGTGGCCAGAAGGGGCCTTGGCACAGCTGCTACCTCCCTTAGCGCGCACGGTCATGTAGTGCTTGTGACCGTCGACACGCTGAAGGTCACCTTCACTATTGATGGAAGGCTGCAGACGGCTTGCCGAGGACTGGACGCAGATGCTGGCGCGCCTGACCTAGAGAGCAAGCGAGCATCGACGTCTAGGAAGAAACTACTCTAAATAATATCTGTAATTATCATTCAAACATGTGATATGATATGGACTAAACTTTAATTGAGTGAAACCGAACACCCGAGCGTGCAATGGACTGCACGAGTCAACATTGCCAAGTATGCCGTACTCATCGGTTGAATGTTTCGTGCTGGATTTTCCTAATCAATCTAGCCAGATCATCTTACACAATGAAATCAGCATAGAATCCATAACATAATGTCTGCACATAATTCAGAATTGTTAAAGGATGTAATGAACTACCGCTAATCATTCGTGAAACAAGGGGGACTCTAGCTTTCAGGTTATAACTGACAACGCCATTCATGATGAGCACAGTAACATATGTGTTGGAAAATACTTCTAAAATGTTTCACTAATTAGTCTAGTCAATTCATCTCACATAATAAACTTAGCACAGAATTCAGAACGAAAATGTTTTTGTCCATCTTTCAGAATGAACATGCGTCGTATCATGGACTACCCATTATTTTTATGTAGGAAGAACTATACATTCTTCCGGTTATAAATGACAACACATGAACGTATATGTATTAGAAAATACATCTGGAATTGTTGAGGCAAATGCAATTTCACTTCAAAGTTCTCAGCACATCAGCCGCCTAGGCCATATTCATTGGCCGAACTTTTCACACAAGATTTCCCGAAGGCCAAAGTAGTGTCATCAGCTCATCACACAATCTAATTTGTAAGAATTCAGCATGAAATGTGTCTGATACCTTAGGCCTTGTTCGTTTCCGTCGGATTGCACCCGGAATCGTTCCAGCTAATCAAAGTTTATATAAATTAGAGAAGCAATCCGGTCAGGAATCGTTCCGACCCACCAATCCGACAGAAACGAACAAGGCCTTAATCAGATCATATAACCACATAACGTAGTCTACGACTAATGCTGGATGAATGTTGCAGCAAAGAGTTTAAACAGTTAAACTACACCACTCGACATGTCATCTAGTTCAGTTCAGTAGTCATTATTCAGTAATTAGTGCAGTCGAATAACTTAGTGTACCAGAGTTTGCTGGTTCGGAGTATTCTTGGATATTTTTTCGTTCCTCCTATTCAGATCGATCTTTTTTTTTTGCTAATCACACTTGTTTCAGTAGACTTCTATGTTATTATATTCTCAATTCTATCTTCTCTCTAATAGTATTTAAGAGTGTTTCCATCCTTTTTAAATAGTATTCTGCTCCTTTTCTAATTATTTTAAATTTTCTTCCGTTGCTTTATCTCTTCACATGACAATATTGTCCTTGGCGCCTTCATCAGGGAAATCTGACCGGTCTCTATAAATCTGAACTCGTTTCGTGTAAAGGCCGAAGGCAGGCTAGAAACCGAAGCCTGGACTCAAGACAGCAACAATATGCAGCCACCGTTGCTTGGGACTTGGGAGCCGATGCCGACAGCGGCAACATTATGCATATTATTGCCTCCATCCTCACATTTGAAGATAGCAACAACATTATTGATTTCTAACTGTACTGTGCAGCTCGCGCCCACAAGAGATCGCGCGAAATCGAGCGGCGGGATCTAGGTGCAACAAATGCGAGCGGGAGGAGAGGAGGTGGCGCGAACCTAGTCGCACACTCGTACTCACTCTCCTTCTCAGAGTCCTCGAAGGTGGTGACGCGGTCGCCGTATGCCATGACGCGAGGTGGCGACTGGGGAGGGGAGGCGCTGCCGCTGCGGCTGAGCAATGAGGAACAACTTGCGCCGACTTGTCCTCTTCCTCCTCCGCGCGCGCTCAGCCTTGGTGCGGCATGCTCCGCATTTAGCTTCCTCTGCACACGACGCTTGATGAAGGTGGATGGTGGAAAGTGTCACAGCGAGGCAGACGACTGATTTGCTGTTGTACGCACGACGGCGCACGCACACCGGTGAGGCACATCCTTATCTATAGCGAGGCGGCCGGCTGGTCTGCTTTTGGTTTGTTGCTTTACATGCGACGGCAGTTGTTACCCACAGCGAGGCGGGCGAGCGGTTCGTTGCTCACAGTTCGTTGCTGTACGCGCGATGAACAAGGGATCAGTCTCATCTGCGCGGAGATCAGTTTCACCTGTACAACGGCCGACCTATAAAACTGATGTTTTATATGAGTAGAGATAGAGATGATAATTAATTAGATATGAATGTGGAGCCAACAATTCATATTCGAACCCTCACTTGTGTATAATTTTACTTTATTTTTGTATAAAGCGAGAAGAGAAGGATTGATGCACGGCGACTATAGAATCATAAAAACTGGTACTTTATATAGTAGAGATTACTTCAGAATTTTAGGTTCACTTATCTATTTGACATAAAACCTGTTCATAAAGGTTTTTCTTAATACAATAATAATATACGGAAGCCCTACATTTGAATGCTTAGAATGAATGATTACGCAAAACCCATATGATTAACACTGGGATATCACAATAAAGAGCAGAAATCTTTTGTCGAAACAAACCAATACTGCTTCAAAAATCTAGAATATAGACCACAGTAGCTCAGCTCCAGAAGTGCTTAATTTTATAAACGTTGTCAATATGGATTTCCCAGAGTCACAACACAAAACTACACATGAAGAGTACACTAATGGTTTTCAACTTGTAGATGTGAGTCGTAGTCGACCAGGATTGTGGATGAACACGAAGCTGATAAATTGCAGGAACCACTTAACCTAGAGTTCATCTTTTGGTGCTGGCAAGCAGTCCTCATCCCAGAAGTAGGGGAATTTCAGCTTTGCAGCTGTATGAGGCATACTCCAATCATCATATATAAATCTGTAACAGGAGATGCCACTGAATCTCAGAAAAGTATCTGTTGCTCATATGTGTGTTATTAACTTGCAATGAATTATTCGCTGTACACTCGAAATTGCTGCAGATACACACCACAAAATATGGTACTGATAAAGACGATGACGATGTCAACTGTAAGTAACAAAACAAAAGAGATCACAACACATGTGAATAATACTACCATATTTTATTTAGAAATATTGGTGGACTAATTACTAAAGAAGGTTAGATCAATAAATCAAAGTGGTATAGATCGTATCAGATGTTGAGAATGCCAATTTTTGAATACTTCATCAGGTATATAGCATATTTAGCAATCTTGCAACAAAGTTCAACGTTAATTACACCGATATTCTTATATTTGCATGTATTTTCTTAGATAAGATCGGCATTTTACATTTGCATTCGATACTCTCCATCACAGGTTACTCTGAACTCTGAAGTACTATGTATTCATGGATCAGTTAGCATATGTAGTTGAATGAAACACAATGTAAAGTAAGATATGCTCACATCTTGACCGGTGGGCGTGATATGATCACAAGAACTTGCAAATCTTCGTGCTCATTAGAATTCCAGACCTGCAAGAAAGAGAAAGATGTAGACACTAACAAATAGACCCTACCCAAGCTCCAACAATATCTTAAAACTAGCCAAGGTACAGTACCATATAATCAGCAGAGTTGTGCAAATCAGGACACGAGGTATCACTGTATCAGACAAGTAAAAATGCATATAAATGACAACCCTTCTCTTTTACCTGATGTGGATCATTTACAGGGATCGAAAATGTGGTATTCTGAAAGACAGGAACTTCCTGCGGCTGTCCTGGGTACTTCAGCGAGCTCGACCCGAGTAAGAGCGTGCCTTTCCCCTTGAGGACAATGAAAACCTCTTCACAAGAATGCCTAGTGGATTGGGGTCCTTTGACCTGGACCAAATGTTTGTAGCCACACTTCCACCTGCAAGGAAAACATTTGATAAAGAAGCAAGAAGGAATCATAACCGCATCTACACCGTACATAGATTATTCGAATATGAGACATGAGCCAACAAACATATCTACACATAATTAAGTCCTTTGAACTAATAGCAGCATGAATGAAATTAGTCTATTTCCAGAGTTCACATAGAAAGCAATAAATTATCATGCATCCAAGTGGCAGTAAGATCAGGCCCGAGAAGGGCAGGAGCCGAAGTGTGCCATCCAAGTGGCAGTAAGATCAGGCCCGAGAAGGGCAGGAGCGAAGTGTGCACAGGCAAAGGGCCGCCAAATCGATGGGCCCCAAATTTTTAATTTTTTTTCTTTAGCTCATTAACAACATAAGTAGATGTTAAGACAAGACCACCGCTGTTTTGTCAGTCTCACGCCACGGTGATTAAATTAGAATACTATTACACCGAATCGTCATCGTATGGGGTTGGTGTTTTTCTTTACTATACAAGGTCAGTACTGTGTTTACTCTTTTAACATTAGTATTTTATATGGAACAAAACATATTTAAGTTATTTGAGTAAGTGAAATCATGTCTTAGCTATACTATACATATAAATTTTCATATATATTTAGGTTGTCTCCAGCGGCTCCTCTATCTTATCTCCTATCGTATCCCCTATTTCAAACATCACTCTGCAAATAGTATTAAACAGTGACATCTACAGTGTCGTGTCCCCTATTTTACACGCTCCACACCGAAGACAGCCTCAGAACCTGGTTGAGTTCGCTCCAGGTCCCCATATTTTAGGAGACGGCCCTGGGCAGTACCTATCTAGAATATCCACAAAAACCAGCCCTGCACATACAACAGCATGCCTATACATGAGCAAATTCAATTAATCTTTGAACTACTCGAGTACTCTCATGCCAATATTGTCTGGGGAAACAGACTATGGCCCTAGGGTTTATTCCTCACCTCCTTCGTCCCGTGAGCAAGAGCACCTGTGACAGTTATATGCGAGAATCCTTCCCTCCCGTAGTTGCTCTGCTGCATTCGGCTTATGTCTCTCAGCAGTGAGTTGTCTGGGTACATCAGAATATCATCAGTACACTAGAAAAGATTTTCTATAACTGCATCAAAAGAAAGATGCTCACTTCTGTCGCGAAGTCGCAAGGAACTGTCTCAAATCGAATTAGCGTATCTAGAGATACTACTAAGTCACACACACACACACAAAAGTAATAATGAGACCTGGGAGCGGGAGCTAAGGCCAAGCGACAAATTTGGAAGTTTCAGGAAATCCGGGAAGTGGGGAGGTGCACCTCGCGGGCAGGACGACTCGGCTACTGGGAGGGAGGAGGCAGCGGCCGCGAGGACGGACGCGAGGAGCAGCCCGCGACCGACGGCGGCGAGGTGGGGTCTCGGGGCTGCCCCGGTGGCGGGTCGTCGACGCACCATGTTCGGGAGGTGGTATCCTCCTGGAAAGTCCGGTGCCTGGCTCCTGTTTATGAAACAGTCTCCTTCGAAATTCAGCTGCTGCAGACTGTGAATGTTCCTGCTGTGTTGCTTTTTTTCTGTATACTAGAGGCGTCCTTCTCCAGCCCGTGAACTGTCAATTGGTTTGGGTTTACATGAATGATGAGGTTCAACCAAATCATCCATGGTAGTTGTTCAGACAAGCAGAGTAGAGTTTGGTGTGTATATAATTGTGGGAAGCTTTTAAGCAATTTCACATTCAACTAGCTGCGAGCTAATTGTTTTCTTTGTTTATGAAACACTTCCTAACTCCGCATAACTATGGACCTATTTGCTTCACTTCCCTAGCCAGCCTGGCTCTCATATGGAACCAGGCTATATAGAGCCAAGCCAAGGAGATGAAAATAAGCTTGTTTGATTCACTTTGCTTTGTTTGGTTCACTTTGCTAATCAGCCTGATTCATTAAAGATGTTATTTTTTGTATGAATACTTGCTGCATGAGCTCAAAAATTATTAAATAAATTAAAGATCTATTAATAGACACTAATTATATGTTAAAAATTATTTAATAGACACCGATTACATGTTAATAGAAACTAAGTACATGTTAATAGTCTTAATATTAAGTACATATTTTTTTGTTTGAAATATATATAGCATGAGTGGTTTAGTTTTGTTCGCAAAAAATGTCAGGAACACAGATATAAAATCGGTTTGTGATTAAATCTTTTAATTAGAAGGGACATCATGAGCTTCTATGAGGGAGAGAAAAGGAAAGCTATAATATTTTTACAAACAACAAATTGTCGTGTTGCTATTACAACTTACTTGTGGACAGCTGATAATAAAAAAGGAGGATATATGGCCGTCACTGGACATTTTATTAATGATTCATGAACACTTAGAAGCTGCATTTTGAGGTGATTGCTTGTTTTTTCTTGTTCTCCAATTATTGCTTGTTGTTAATTTTTTGATGGTTCATGAACATTTTATTGCTTGTTGTCTAATTATTACTTAGAAACTCTATTGATGTCCAATTATGACTTACAAACACTATTACTGTCCAATTGTTGCTTTTTGTCAATTTTTGATGATTCATGGACATTTTATTGCTTATTGTTTTAGTCTTACGTAGAAACACTATTGGTGTCCAGTTATTACTTAGAAACACTATTGTTGTAAATTTGATTTTTTCCTTGTTGTCCAATTAATATTTTTGCAACATTTTATCTAGGTTTACATATGTGCCATGCCCTCATACAGGAGAGGCAATCTATGATGCACTGCACAAGTGCCTCTGGAGTTGGGATATTGATAGGAGGGTAACAATTCTCACCCTTGACAATTGCAGCTTTAACGATGCCATGATTGGTTTAATCAGTACTTT
Source organism: Zea luxurians (assembly GCA_029449295.1). Taxonomy (NCBI): domain Eukaryota; kingdom Viridiplantae; phylum Streptophyta; class Magnoliopsida; order Poales; family Poaceae; genus Zea; species Zea luxurians. Next base: position 8,741,461 of record JAOPSE010000041.1, on the reverse strand, counting down.
AAGAAAAATGGACCCCGTCCCATTTGACTAAGTGATTTGGTGTTTGATGATCAACACAATCGGTGAACTAATGTGTATGCAAGTGTTTGTGTTTTGTAGTTCACAGGATACGAAGTGTATTGGACTGAGGCTCTGAGGATGCAACACCTCAAAAGAAGACCTAAAAGACTCATAGAATACTTAAAAATACTCAGCACAAGTTTAAGACACAAAACCAAAAGAGCCCAAGAATAGAAGATTGAAGAATAATTAAGTGGATTGTTGGCTGGCGCGCTGGATCGATCCAGTGGTGCACCGAACCGGTTACACGGAGAGCTCTACAATCAGTCTCTAGCCAGCTGACTATTTGGACCGGTCCGGTGGTGCACCGGACCACAGTCCAACAGCTAGTTGCCAACAGTCATCTGATGTGGCATGCACCGGACTAGGTCCGTGTGCACCGGACCTCCACACTGTAGCAAGGGTTGTGTCAGAAGCAGCAACGACTAGCTAACATGGAGGGTTCGGACAAGCGTTCCGGTCTGCACCAGACCGGTCTGGTGCGACGCAAAATCTGCTACTTTCCTTCAACGGCTTCTTTTGGATGGGGGCTCTATAAATACCCCCTAGCTAGCCATTTAAAGGCGTGGAGAGCTCAAGAACATACCAACACAAGTGATACTCATCTCTAATATCTCCAACACCCAAGTGTTTAATAGAATCACTTGATGATTAGCGTAGGTGCTTTGCGAAGTGCTTAGGATAGTTAGACCGCTTTAGTACTTGATCTAGGTTTGTTCCTAGGTTCTTGTGTGAGGTTAGAACAATCCACAAATCCCTCAGCTCTTGCGCGAGCCGTTGTAATATTGTATCGAGTGGGGCGAGAGCCTTGTGAGACCACACCAACTGTGTTTGTGGTGTGGACGCCACTGTGAATTGGAGGGAACGAGGTCTTCGGCGTTTCGACCGGAACCTCGATAGTGAAGACGGTGGTGAGCGTCTGAGAGGAGGCCAGAAGTGGAGCACCACTTGCACGTGGAGAAGGCTCGCTGCTCTCTATGGAGTTACCTATCATGGTATTTGGCCCTTGCGAGGGCTTCTCTTTCCGTAGGGGCACCAATGAGTATTAGTCAGGACCTTGCGCGGTTCTGGATACCTCGGTAAAAATACCGGTGCATCCATAGGAGTTTGCATTCTCTACTTTGCTTTTAAGCTTCCCCATTTACGTAAGTACTTAAGTTACAACCTCTATTGTTCCTAGTTTAGAATATAGGATTATAACTTAGATTGCATAACTCTTTTTGCGATAGAGATAGCAACACTTAAACGAAACATAGATTGCACTCTCTTGCTTAGTTATTTGCATAGGTTTTGTTTAGAGATTTATTTGCGGCCTAGATTAGCGAGGTTTTTAGAAGTCCTAATTTAGCTCCTCCACTTAAGCGTCTGTAGTCCTTTGAATTGGCATCATACCCTGGTTTGGCTCATTAGGAATCTTTTACCTTAGGCTATCTCCAACAGATCCCCTATCACATCCCCTATCTCATTCCCTATTTTAAACTTCTCTCTGCAAACAGTGTCAAACAATGTCATATACAGTTCTAGGTCCCCTATTCTCCACGCTCTATTGGAAACAGTCTTCACCTCTAATCGAGTCGGCGCTTTCTATTGGAGTGGGATGGATACCAATAGACCACCACACTTCGACGACACTAATTTCCCTTATTATAGTGCTATAATGGCTTGTTACCTACAAGTAGTTGATCTAGGTGTTTGGAGAGTTACTTACGATGGGATGAAACCACCTAAGAATTTCGAGAAGCTCACAACGAGTGACGAGAAAGAAATTCATTTAAATGCTAGAGCCAAAAAATGATGTATGAATCTCTTAGCATGGAATTTTTCAATCGAGTATTTACTTTGAAAACTGCTAATGAGATTTTTCTTAAATTGCATGAGCTCCATGACGGCACATCTAATGTCCGTGAGCAAAAACATTGCCTAGTTTTGAATGAGTATAATTCTTTTACAATGAAAGAAGATGAACATGCGAGAGATATGTATTCTTGTTTGAATCTTATCATTAATGAGCTTAATTCCATTGGAATTAATAATCTAGGTGATGTAGACATTGTGAGGAAAATCATCTCCCTATTACCACAACGAAAATATGGGAGCATCACAACTATCCTTCACAACCTGGAGGACTTGAGCCAAATGACCTCGGCTCTCGTAATCGGCAAAATTGTGGCATTTGAAATGTCATAGAAGACGGGTTAATAGGTGGTCACTTTATCAAAGCCTTATGCTTTTGCATGTGACGAAAAGAAGAAAGGCAAGATGAAGGCTCCTAGCTCAAGTTCATCAAGTGAAGAAGAGGAATATGAAGAAGAAGAAGATGATGATGAAGATGTGAAAGGGAAATGTGCCGAGTATATTGCAACAGGCCAGTGTTGCCCGCAATTACTTTGGATGACGCAAACCCTCCAGGACTTTGGCGACAATCTGAGCAAAGTCTCATTCCTATCTGATAATGAGAATGCAATCCACTTGGCGGATGATCCTTGTAACACCCTGAATTTGGGGGTATACATTTTCTTTCTTATGATCATCCAAATTCAGGTGTTACTCTTCTCTATCTCACTCTAGTTTCACTCTCTCTCTTGTTTTCTCCCTCTCTTTTTCTTTTAATTAGAGTTAGTGGTATTAGTGAAGGATTATTTATTTTATTTTTCCCAAAGCCTATGAGTCATGGAATGTTGCATCATATTGAGTCTAAATATTCTTTGAATTGTTGCACACATTTGATTTGGTATGAATTTGAAACTTGATTTGAATTTGAATTGAAAACACTAGAGAAAATAAATAGAAAAGCAATTAGAAAATCCCTGGAAAAAGGAAAACCAATTTTAGCCCAAGTCAGCCCACTTAGCCTAGCCCCCGCGCGCGCGGCCGCGCGCCCCCTGTGCTTGACAGGCGGGCCCCGCCTGTCGGCGCCAACCAGCGCGCCCTCTCTCCCCCTCTCTCTCGCTGCCCCGTGGGCTAGGCTTGTCGGCACCGTCCTCTCGCACGCGCGCCCGCTTCTCTCTCTATCCTACCGTCCCCACCTGTCAGCCATCCTCAACCTTCCGCCCACGATCTCCCCGCCGTGGACGCGCCCACGACCGCACGTTCTCCGGCCACGTCCGTGCGCCCGCGCCCCTTTTGAGCCCCACACCCTGCTCGCCCACCTCTCCTCTCTCATTTGTGCCCTCTGCCCAACTCTCTCGCCCTCTCTCTCGCTCCGCCCACGCGAGCAGGGAGCCCCGCCGACGCCCACTGGCTGTTTCGTGGCCGCCGTCGTGCCCGTGCCCCGTCCAGTGCCACGGTGAGCTCCGCCTTACTGTCAGCTGCTCGGGACATCCTTCGGTGTGCCCTCTCCCTCCCTGCTGCATCGGGTCCACGCTCACCTGTCACACCCGGTTTCAGAAGGCAAACCGAATGCGAACTATGTACGTGCCAGGATCAGAACTCACGTACACAGCGATTACATAAATGAACACCATCGCACAATGCTCGAATAATAACATAAAAGAGTAAAAACTTATTACATCACAGAGTCATAGACATCCACATAGTCATCGACTTAACAGTTAGATCAAAGTGCTAAGCGAAACGCAGTAAAGATAAGGCCTTCACAGGCAGCTGACTGGGGGTTGCCGCCAACCCACACCTAGAATTCATCGTAGTCTTGAAACTCCTGGAAGTCTCCTTCCACGGCTTCGCCTTCTCCGGAGCAGTGGTTACAATGCGGACAACCTGGTGTTTTGTGGTAAAGCAAGGATGAGTACACATCAACGTACTCAGCAAATGTCCCGTTTGGCTGAAGTGGACTAGCTTTATATGGGGTTAGGCTCAAGCAGTTGCTTTTAGTTGGTCAGGTATTTATCATTAGTAGAAGCCAGATTTTATCATTAACCAGCCCATGAACCCTTTCCTCATCGAGGAACAACATCATCATATTCGAACCAAAACCATAACATAATCCTTGTATCTCGAACCATCTGTATCTCTAATCAAAGAGGATCCCAAGGCTGCTCTTAACCGTGAGCACGGCTGATATATCAGTTTCACTACCCTCTGCAGAGGTCGCACACTTTACCCATGAGTCATGATTCCCTCTCTAGCCCGGGCTTGCAAGACCCTTATTCACTCCCAAGGTGAATGGCCAGGGATTCACTACAAAGCCTTTACAAAGATTTCCTAGAGATCATAGCTGCCCGTTAGGTTTCTCCAGTTTGATAAACACAGTACCCCTCCCCGCAGGAGAGTGGCTAACAAAGCAAAACGAAAGAACCTCGGCACTCAGCCTCGGCAGAGCAAGCACTGTGCCTGGACCCCATTGACGGCACGACGGCGAAGCAACTACACCTCTAGTTCCTCTAATTAATTAGCTAAGGGCGTCCCATTTCACCCTCATGGTTGCACTGTTATCCCGGGTGGTCTCTCAACGAACAGGTCCTTACGGAGAGGTACTCAGGAAACAGCCTGAGCCCCCTAGGGTATCACAAGATCATCAACATCATCAGGATAACAGTATCATAAATATTCACATCATGTTCATTGATTAAGTTAAAGCAGTAGCAAAATGCTAACCATAATAGCCCATAAGGTCATCAAGGATAAAGTAAAGTGTAAAGCTAGTCAATCCTTAGATTTCAAGTAAGTAATGCGGGACAGTGTATTATAAAGTAAATGGGACATAATGGGACTGAGGACACTTGCCTTCACCAAACTGTTGCTCAGGGACTTCCTCTGCAACTTCCTCGGGCAACACAGACTGCTCGTTGTCTACGTAAAGTAATCATTCACACTATGCACTTGGGAAAATAACAAACAAAAACAATATACCAAACATATGCAGCAGAGAGTGGTCACAAGTTCATAACAGAAAAGGGATAGGCACTCTGGTGTTCCCTAGGTCTGGGGTAGGGGACTATACCAAAATGAGTCATTATTCACTACTCAGGTTTAAGTCAGTGGTGGGATTAAATAATTATCTGATTTAAGTTCCTAAACTTAAGGGTTTGAGTCCATAAACTTAAGTGCTCCAACTTTTATTAAAGTCTACTACCTTTTATTTATCTCAAATAGGGTTCCAATAACCTTAATCCTATCCTAATGATTAACCATTAATTGGAACATGGAAACAGCAGGGAAACAGTGCATAATCAGATAGATAATAATTTTATGAACATTTTGCAATTTGAAGCACCCAATTTGGAGTTCATATGGCAAAGTTATGAATTTTACAAGTTTAGGGGTTAAAATTATACCCTAGGGACCTATTTTGAATTAAATAAAAGGGCTGAGGACTTAACTGCGAGAAACCAGGGACGGCGGGCGCAAAATCCAGAAAACCGAGGGGTTCTTTAAGAAAATGCGCGGGCGAAGGGGTATCGGGCGCTTACAGCCGTTGGATCTCAAACGGACGATCAGGATTAGATCCTGCGGGCGGGCGCGCGGGCGCGCGGCGGTCTGGGCGGCTGACAGGCGGGGTCCAGCGGGCAGAGCAAGCGCGGGCGCGGGCGAGACGGCTGACAGGCGGGGCCGGGCGGACAGCGCGCGCGGGCGGACTGACAAGCGGGGCCTAGCGGGCAGAGAGACGGGGTGAGGGGGAAACGGGCCTGGGCCGTTGGATCTCCGACGGACGGCCGGGATTGGGCTCGGGTTATTTAGATTAGGGCCATCCGATCTGAGATGGACGGCGGGGATGGGGAGGCTGGCTCGGGCTCCTTCTACGGCTAGCTGGGGCGGCGGCGCTCGTCCCCGCGGCGGAGGGCTCGCCGGAGACGAGGGGCGCGGGCGACTGGCGGGGCTTTGGGGCAATCCGAGCGGTCAGGGAGGTCGGGAAGGGCACGGGGACTCCATTGGTGGGCTCTGGGTCGGGGCAGAGGCACCGGAGGGGGGCGGTTCACGGCGGGGCGGCTCGGCGGCGGGGTTACTCTACTCCGGCGAGCAATCGAACGCAACAGAGAGCAGAGCAAGGGGCAATAGGGACGGGAGAGGTCCGTTACCTCAAGGCGAGCTCCGGGGACTCCTCGGCGGCGACAGAGACGCGACGGGGACCCGGGTCGACGGCGGCAGCTGCACGGCGGACGACGGGTGAGCGCGGGCAGAGAGAAATAGGGAGGGGGAGAGGGAATTGGGGCGCGTTCCGAGTTGCGGGCGTCGAGGCGGAGCTCACCGGGGCTAAGGGCGCGGCGGAGCTCCAACGGCGACGAGAAACCGAGCTCGGGACGGCAGGGTTTACGGCGGCGGCGCTCTGGGCGTGCGCGCAGCGAGGGAGAGGGCGAGAGAGAGGACCGGTGGGTGCGCAAATGAGGGAGGGGGGGTGAGGGCGAGTGGGGTTCGGGCTCTAGTGGCCAGGGGCGAGGTGGGGCGAGCTCCCCACGCGCGACGTGGGCGCGAGGAAGGCGGACGCGCGCGGCTCGGCGGCGGTTACGCGAGGGAGACGGGGCTGACAGCTCGGACCCGCGGCGCAGAGAGAGAGGAGAAAGCGGGCGCGAGCGCGAGGGAAGCGGGGCTGACGGGTTGGGCCCACGGGCAGAGAGAGAGCGAGGGAGCGGGCGCGCGCGAGGAAGCGGCAGCGCCGACAGGTGGGGCCGGACGAGCAGTGAGAGAGGGAGGCGGGTGCGCGGAGGGCGGCCGCGCCGACAGGCCGGGCCCGCAGCGCAGAGAGAGGAGGGGGCGGGTGAGCGCGCGCGGAGTGGGCCTACTGGGCCGAAAGGCCGAGGGGGCGGCTGGGTTGGGCTGTTTTCCATTTTCTTTTTATTTTGAATTGATTTCTCCTTTTCTTTTTTATTCTATTTGATTCAAATTCAAATAAGCCCCAAATTCAAATCAAACCTTCCAAGAATTATGCACCAAGCAAAAGTGAAATCTAGGGTTCAACATGATGCAACAATTCATACTCCCTTAGGGTTTAACATAATAAACTATAATTACAAGTAAAATAAGCACTTAGCTCCTATAGAAATGAGGGAGAAAAGAATGAGGAAGGATGAGAAAAGGAAGTAACACCTGAATTTGTGAATATGAGCAAAGAAATTTTATACCCCCAAATTCAGGGTGTTACAAACCTATCCCCCTTAAAAGAATCTCGCCCCCGAGATTCAAGGTTGGTCAGCAAAGAGTTCAGGGTATTTGGCCTTCAGGTCATCTTCTCGTTCCCAGGTTGCTTCTTCCTCCGAATGGTGACCCCATCTGACTTTGCACATTCTGATGGTATTCCTCCGGGTGACTCTGTCTGCAAACTCCAGAATCTGCGTTGGCTTCTCTATGTATGTCAGATCCTCCTGGACTTCCAAACCCTCCACTGGCAACTGCTCTTCTGGTACTCGTAGACACTTCTTCAGTTGCGACACGTGGAACACATTGTGCACTGCCGACAAACTTTCTGGTAGGTCGAGTTGATAAGCCACTTCTCCACGCTTTGCTTGAATCTGATATGGTCCAACGTACCGGGGTGCTAACTTGCCTTTGACTCCGAACCTTCTGACTCCTCGGATAGGTGACACCTTCAGATAGACGAAATCCCCCACTTCGAAACTCAGTTCTCTTCTCCTTCGGTCCGCATAGCTTCGCTGCCTTGATTGTGCTATCTTCAGATTCTCTCGAACCATTTTGATATTCTCTTCGGCTTCACGCAAGATGTCGGGGCCAAACACCTGTCTCTCTCCAGGCTGGTCCCAATGCAGCGGAGTCCTACAACTCCGTCCATAGAGTGCCTGAAACGGCGACATCTTCAAGCTGGCTTGGTAGCTATTGTTGTAGGAGAATTCTGCATAAGGTAACCTTTTGTCCCATCCTGACTTGTCTTGCAACGCACAGGCTCTCAGCATATCTTCTAGGATCTGGTTAGTTCTTTCAGTCTGACCGTCTGTCTGCGGATGATAAGCTGAGCTGAAGTTCAAATGAGTGCCCAAAGCTTCTTGTAGCTGCTGCCAAAAATGAGAGGTGAACTGCGTTCCTCGATCTGACACTATCTTCTTCGGCACACCATGGAGGCAAACTATCCGTGACATGTATAACTCAGCTAACGTTGCTCCGGTATATGTGGTCTTCACAGGTATGAAATGGGCCACCTTTGTTAAGCGGTCCACAACCACCCAGATGGAATCATAACCGGCCCGGGTACGAGGTAGGCCAACTATAAAATCCATCCCGATCTCATCCCACTTCCACTGAGGAATCCGCAATGGCTGCAACAATCCGGCGGGCCTTTGATGCTCTGCTTTGGTTCTTTGACAGCTATCACAGATGGCGACGTATTCTGCGATCTCTCTTTTCATGCCATACCACCAAAACCTCCTTTTTAAATCCTGATACATCTTCTCACTCCCAGGGTGTATGGAGTAGGCTGTCTCATGAGCTTCCTTTAGGATCAGCTCCCGAATAGGTTTGAGGTCGGGGACACACAATCGGTCCTTGAACCATATTACTCCCTCTTCATCCTCTCGAAAGTCTTTGCCTCTTCCTTCTAAGATTAGCTGCCGGATCTTGTTGATGCTTTCATCATCCTTCTGCCCTTCTTTGATCTCCCGCTCTAGGGTGGGCTCTAATTCCACTGTTACTCCTTGCGTACTGTTCAGGAAACCGAGGCTCAGTCTGTCGAACTCCTTGGCTAACTCATATGGCATTGGGTACATGGCCAACATATTGACTTGACTCTTCCTGCTCAAAGCATCTGCAACCACGTTGGCCTTGCCTGGATGGTAATGTATCTCCAACTCATAGTCTTTGATCAATTCCAACCATCTTCGCTGCCTCATGTTTAACTCTGACTGGGTAAATATGTACTTCAGACTTTTATGATCTGTATAAATGTCACACTTCTGCCCATACAGGTAATGTCTCCAGGTCTTCAAAGCATGAACTACTGCTGCCAACTCCAGGTCATGTGTGGGATAATTTTTCTCATGGATCTTCAGCTGCCGAGATGAATATGCTACAACTCTTCCTTCTTGCATTAGCACACATCCCAATCCGGTGTAAGAAGCATCGCAATACACTGAGAATGGCTTGTGAACGTCAGGCAGGACTAACACCGGAGCTGTAGTCAATCTATTTTTCAGTTCTTCAAATGCTTCCTGACACTTTTGGGTCCACTTGAACTCAACTTTCTTCGCTAGTAACGCTGTCATTGGTCTTGCAATCTTTGAGAAGCCTTCGATGAAACGCCGGTAATACCCAGCCATTCCAATGAAACTCTTGATCCCACGAACATCCTTTGGTGCTTTCCAGTTCAGGATATCTGCCACTTTCTTTGGATCCACTGCCAACCCATCTTGATTTATGATGTGACCCAGAAACAAGACTTCATGAATCCAGAACTCGCATTTGCTTAGCTTGGCATACAGTTGTTGCTCTCGTAGCCTTTGCAATACCATCTTCAAATGCTCCACATGCTCTTCCTCACTTTTGGAATATATGAGAATGTCATCGATGAATACTACCACAAACTTGTCCAGATAATCCATGAACACACTGTTCATCAGGTACATAAAGAAAGCTGGCGCATTGGTCAAACCGAAGGACATAACTGTGAATTCATATAACCCGTACTTGGTGATGAATGCTGTCTTCGGTATATCCGAGGATCGGATTCTGAGTTGATGGTAGCCTGACCTCAGATCTATCTTCGAGAATACGCTGGCACCTCTGAGCTGGTCAAACAAATCTTCTATCCTTGGCAGGGGGTACTTGTTCTTGACAGTGACTTCATTCAAGGCTCTGTAGTCTATGCACATCCTTTTGGTACCATCTTTCTTCTCTACAAACAACACCGGAGCGGCCCAAGGCGAGGTACTTGGTCTGATGTAACCCTTCTCTAACATCTCATCTATCTGCTTCTTGAGTTCCACCAATTCTGGTCCAGACACTCGGTAGGCCCTTTTGGAAATGGGGGCGGTACCAGGGATAAGCTCTATGGCAAACTCAACCTTTCTCTCGGGTGGCATGCCCGTTAGCTCCTCGGGAAATACGTCCGGAAAGTCCGACACCACCTTGATAGTCTCGAGCGGGTTGGGTTCCTTACTATCAACTGAGATCTGGTGACAGACACCCTCCGCTGATTTAGGCATCCTTAGCTCGGCCACTACCTCCTCTCCTGACGGGGACTTTAATGTTACGGTCCTCTTGTCACAGCTAATATTCGCTTCATACTTCATTAACCAATTCATCCCTAGAATAACATCTATCCCAGGGGTGTCTATTACTATTAAGTCACTGGGGAACCCTATCTCCCTTATTTCCACCCTTATATTTGAGCATATTTTATCTGTTTGCACCTTGCCACCAACTGAATTAATCCTCATGGGCGGCATCATTGCCTCTACTGGGATGTTATGCAATTCTACCCAGGTTGCAGTGACAAATGAATGAGTTGCACCAGTATCAAATAGCACTTTCGTGGGATGAGATTCGACTGAAAACATACCTACTGCCACATCTGGTGCATCCTGGATCGCCTCGGCCTCCAAGTGGTTCACCTTTCCACGGTTGTACGCTTGGTTACGATTGCCTGCTACCGGCTGCAGTACACCTTGCCTTGTTGGAGCATTGGGGTTGGTCTGCTGCTGCGCCGCCTTCTTTGGGCATTGCATCGCCCAGTGGCCTTGTTCTCCACAGTGGAAACATCCTCTGCCTCCTCCTTGTGCTGGGGCTGCCTGGTTGCTCTGGTTTGCTGCTGAGGCAGGAAGGCGAGGTACCTGGTTGTTCTGCTTCTGATACTGATTACCTCCCTGCTGGCTGTTCTGACGATACTGCTGCTGCTGCTGCTGATACTGCCTCTGAAACTGCTGCTGATGCGGACGCTGGTTCTGATTCTGATATCCTTGTGGGTGACCAGGCCTGCCTTGCTGAGATGAACTGCCTGAGAAACGTGGACGGCTGATGCCTCCGGTCTGGGGTCCACTCATCTTGCGCTTCCGATCTTCCATATCCTTACGCTTCTTCTCAGTCATAATTGCCCTATCGATCAGGTGCTGGAAGGTGGGGAAGGTGTGATTCATCAGCTGGTAATGCAGGGGATCCACCAAACCCCTCATGAACCTGTACTGCCTTTTAGCATCAGTGTTGACATCCTCAGGTGCATAACGAGATAGCTGCAGAAACTTGTCTCTGTATTCACTAACAGACAGGGGTCCCTGCTTCAGAGCCAGAAACTCCTCCTTCTTCACGATCATCAGTCCCTCTGGCACATGGTATCTGCGGAAACTCTCACTGAATTCCTCCCAGGTGATGGCCTCGGGGTCAGCATGGGTGGCGAGGTAGGACTCCCACCAGGACTGGGCTGCTCCCCTTAGCTGACGGGGGCCATACAGAACCTTCTCCCTGTCGTCACATTGAGCGGTGCGCAGTTCTCTCTCCACTGCGCGCAACCAGTCTTCTGCATCCATGGGGTCAGCAGAATGGGCGAAGGTAGGAGGGTGCCCTCTCATGAACTCACCACGCTTATCTCGTGGCATCTGGGGCATCTGCACTTGCAACTGGGGTTGGGGTTGCTGTTGAGCCTGCTGCATGGCTGCCAAAGTCTGCCCAATGGCCTGCACTGCCTGAGTCTGCATCAAGAACATCTGCTCCACTGTCATCGGGGGTGGCGGGGGAGGCTGCCTCTGATTTTCCTCCTGCTGGTCATGCGGCTCCAGCTGAGCACGCCTGTTGCATCGGCGCCTGTTGTCAGACATCTGCGGAAGACATTCATACATCAGCATTGATCTTACAATCCTCCAGCATAAGAAAAGAGAATACAGAATTCTTCATGACACTGAGTGAACAAAGAGCTTCACTGATCCTCATACTGATTCAACACAGCTTCTCAGATAAGAAGGAAAGTAGAAGTAAATGGCTTCCCAACTAAACAACTGACTTCTTTAACATTACTAGCTAAGCCAAACTGCAGGGGAAACCCACATGTTGGCTACAGTCATTACAAAGATCCAAATCCAGTACAAGTTCATCATAACAAGCATGCAAGCGACTGATAAGCAAACTAAACTAAATGGAAGCAACTGATAAGCAAACTAAACTGACTACCTAAGACTGAGACATCTGACTTAAGAATTATTACAAACTCCGACGCTAACGATCTAAGGATCCAGATCTATCCTGGTCTTACAGACAGGGGAACCATAAGTGTGGTGACCACGCGGCGGCGAGCGGTATGGGTGCTGAGTCCCGACAGGAGCGGGAGAACCACCCTCCTGGTGATGGCGCTCTGCCAACTCAGCACGCAACTCCGCAATCTCCGTTCGAGCCCTGCTCAGCTCGTCCAGAGAGTGATCCAGCTCAGTGTTAAGCACTGCGACTAGGTTAACTGTGCTGCTCAACCTAGGGTTAGCCTCACCAACAGGGGAGACAACCACACTCTCGGTACTGCCAGTAGGGCGGCGGGGGTAGTACCGAAGGTTAAGACCGTCGGCCACGCCACCGAACAAAGAACAGTACTGGGAGAGTGCACGTCGTGCTGCATCCTGCATAGCCGCCTCTGCGGTGTCCCTCTCGGAGATGGAATAGTGCTCCGAAACGGCCTCCGCACCCCGGAGGTCATCCTCCGGACGGCGAACTAGGCAGGTAGCCTCCCAGCGGTCCGGGTACCTCCCGCGACTGTGCTGGTAGACTACACAACGGTACTCGATCGACCAGGTGTGCCGGTCGAAAGCCTGGCGCAGCAAGGTGTCGAGTGCGTCGTGGAAGTGACAACCGCGAGCGGCGTCACGGGTGATGGGTCGGGCGACCCATCCTTCCGCCTCCTGCGGCTCAGAAGACTCCGTGCTGTGGTCTGAGTCGTCGTCGTCGGGATCTCCTCCAGGTCCTCCTCCAACAGCCGGAGCGTCCCGCGGTGGTGCAAGGGGCGCCTCCAGCTGGGCAACAGAGGACCGGGGCCTCACGGACTCCACCTCATGCTGGGATGAGGAGGAAGAGCCCTGCTGCTCTCTGTGCTGGCGTCGGCGTTCCTGCTCCTCACGCAGGCGGTGGTGCAGCCTCTCCAGGTGACTCGACTGACCGGACACGGTGCGGTGCAGAGGACGCTCCGCAAGTCGAGACGGCAGGAAAGGAATCACCGACTTACGTGCAGTGTGTCTAAGACGAGCCATCTACAAAAGACACCGTAAGCATAAGAGTAAGAGCAGAACTAATATGACAAGTGAATAAACCATAGACAGAATAAGATAAAAATTTTAACAAGGTATAATATAGTATATATATATATATGTAGTGAAACATAGGGTTGGTCGAGATGACCGACTTTTGAAGTAACATCAGAGGTCAAGGTGAGAGAGAAGGTCAATAGTCCTTAGTACGACCAGTGCTACTCTAGGTCAGCGGTCCTACAGTCAGCACGGCTTTGATACCACTTATGTCACACCCGGTTTCAGAAGGCAAACCGAATGCGAACTATGTACGTGCCAGGATCAGAACTCACGTACACAGCGATTACATAAATGAACACCATCGCACAATGCTCGAATAATAACATAAAAGAGTAAAAACTTATTACATCACAGAGTCATAGACATCCACATAGTCATCGACTTAACAGTTAGATCAAAGTGCTAAGCGAAACGCAGTAAAGATAAGGCCTTCACAGGCAGCTGACTGGGGGTTGCCGCCAACCCACACCTAGAATTCATCGTAGTCTTGAAACTCCTGGAAGTCTCCTTCCACGGCTTCGCCTTCTCCGGAGCAGTGGTTACAATGCGGACAACCTGGTGTTTTGTGGTAAAGCAAGGATGAGTACACATCAACGTACTCAGCAAATGTCCCGTTTGGCTGAAGTGGACTAGCTTTATATGGGGTTAGGCTCAAGCAGTTGCTTTTAGTTGGTCAGGTATTTATCATTAGTAGAAGCCAGATTTTATCATTAACCAGCCCATGAACCCTTTCCTCATCGAGGAACAACATCATCATATTCGAACCAAAACCATAACATAATCCTTGTATCTCGAACCATCTGTATCTCTAATCAAAGAGGATCCCAAGGCTGCTCTTAACCGTGAGCACGGCTGATATATCAGTTTCACTACCCTCTGCAGAGGTCGCACACTTTACCCATGAGTCATGATTCCCTCTCTAGCCCGGGCTTGCAAGACCCTTATTCACTCCCAAGGTGAATGGCCAGGGATTCACTACAAAGCCTTTACAAAGATTTCCTAGAGATCATAGCTGCCCGTTAGGTTTCTCCAGTTTGATAAACACAGTACCCCTCCCCGCAGGAGAGTGGCTAACAAAGCAAAACGAAAGAACCTCGGCACTCAGCCTCGGCAGAGCAAGCACTGTGCCTGGACCCCATTGACGGCACGACGGCGAAGCAACTACACCTCTAGTTCCTCTAATTAATTAGCTAAGGGCGTCCCATTTCACCCTCATGGTTGCACTGTTATCCCGGGTGGTCTCTCAACGAACAGGTCCTTACGGAGAGGTACTCAGGAAACAGCCTGAGCCCCCTAGGGTATCACAAGATCATCAACATCATCAGGATAACAGTATCATAAATATTCACATCATGTTCATTGATTAAGTTAAAGCAGTAGCAAAATGCTAACCATAATAGCCCATAAGGTCATCAAGGATAAAGTAAAGTGTAAAGCTAGTCAATCCTTAGATTTCAAGTAAGTAATGCGGGACAGTGTATTATAAAGTAAATGGGACATAATGGGACTGAGGACACTTGCCTTCACCAAACTGTTGCTCAGGGACTTCCTCTGCAACTTCCTCGGGCAACACAGACTGCTCGTTGTCTACGTAAAGTAATCATTCACACTATGCACTTGGGAAAATAACAAACAAAAACAATATACCAAACATATGCAGCAGAGAGTGGTCACAAGTTCATAACAGAAAAGGGATAGGCACTCTGGTGTTCCCTAGGTCTGGGGTAGGGGACTATACCAAAATGAGTCATTATTCACTACTCAGGTTTAAGTCAGTGGTGGGATTAAATAATTATCTGATTTAAGTTCCTAAACTTAAGGGTTTGAGTCCATAAACTTAAGTGCTCCAACTTTTATTAAAGTCTACTACCTTTTATTTATCTCAAATAGGGTTCCAATAACCTTAATCCTATCCTAATGATTAACCATTAATTGGAACATGGAAACAGCAGGGAAACAGTGCATAATCAGATAGATAATAATTTTATGAACATTTTGCAATTTGAAGCACCCAATTTGGAGTTCATATGGCAAAGTTATGAATTTTACAAGTTTAGGGGTTAAAATTATACCCTAGGGACCTATTTTGAATTAAATAAAAGGGCTGAGGACTTAACTGCGAGAAACCAGGGACGGCGGGCGCAAAATCCAGAAAACCGAGGGGTTCTTTAAGAAAATGCGCGGGCGAAGGGGTATCGGGCGCTTACAGCCGTTGGATCTCAAACGGACGATCAGGATTAGATCCTGCGGGCGGGCGCGCGGGCGCGCGGCGGTCTGGGCGGCTGACAGGCGGGGTCCAGCGGGCAGAGCAAGCGCGGGCGCGGGCGAGACGGCTGACAGGCGGGGCCGGGCGGACAGCGCGCGCGGGCGGACTGACAAGCGGGGCCTAGCGGGCAGAGAGACGGGGTGAGGGGGAAACGGGCCTGGGCCGTTGGATCTCCGACGGACGGCCGGGATTGGGCTCGGGTTATTTAGATTAGGGCCATCCGATCTGAGATGGACGGCGGGGATGGGGAGGCTGGCTCGGGCTCCTTCTACGGCTAGCTGGGGCGGCGGCGCTCGTCCCCGCGGCGGAGGGCTCGCCGGAGACGAGGGGCGCGGGCGACTGGCGGGGCTTTGGGGCAATCCGAGCGGTCAGGGAGGTCGGGAAGGGCACGGGGACTCCATTGGTGGGCTCTGGGTCGGGGCAGAGGCACCGGAGGGGGGCGGTTCACGGCGGGGCGGCTCGGCGGCGGGGTTACTCTACTCCGGCGAGCAATCGAACGCAACAGAGAGCAGAGCAAGGGGCAATAGGGACGGGAGAGGTCCGTTACCTCAAGGCGAGCTCCGGGGACTCCTCGGCGGCGACAGAGACGCGACGGGGACCCGGGTCGACGGCGGCAGCTGCACGGCGGACGACGGGTGAGCGCGGGCAGAGAGAAATAGGGAGGGGGAGAGGGAATTGGGGCGCGTTCCGAGTTGCGGGCGTCGAGGCGGAGCTCACCGGGGCTAAGGGCGCGGCGGAGCTCCAACGGCGACGAGAAACCGAGCTCGGGACGGCAGGGTTTACGGCGGCGGCGCTCTGGGCGTGCGCGCAGCGAGGGAGAGGGCGAGAGAGAGGACCGGTGGGTGCGCAAATGAGGGAGGGGGGGTGAGGGCGAGTGGGGTTCGGGCTCTAGTGGCCAGGGGCGAGGTGGGGCGAGCTCCCCACGCGCGACGTGGGCGCGAGGAAGGCGGACGCGCGCGGCTCGGCGGCGGTTACGCGAGGGAGACGGGGCTGACAGCTCGGACCCGCGGCGCAGAGAGAGAGGAGAAAGCGGGCGCGAGCGCGAGGGAAGCGGGGCTGACGGGTTGGGCCCACGGGCAGAGAGAGAGCGAGGGAGCGGGCGCGCGCGAGGAAGCGGCAGCGCCGACAGGTGGGGCCGGACGAGCAGTGAGAGAGGGAGGCGGGTGCGCGGAGGGCGGCCGCGCCGACAGGCCGGGCCCGCAGCGCAGAGAGAGGAGGGGGCGGGTGAGCGCGCGCGGAGTGGGCCTACTGGGCCGAAAGGCCGAGGGGGCGGCTGGGTTGGGCTGTTTTCCATTTTCTTTTTATTTTGAATTGATTTCTCCTTTTCTTTTTTATTCTATTTGATTCAAATTCAAATAAGCCCCAAATTCAAATCAAACCTTCCAAGAATTATGCACCAAGCAAAAGTGAAATCTAGGGTTCAACATGATGCAACAATTCATACTCCCTTAGGGTTTAACATAATAAACTATAATTACAAGTAAAATAAGCACTTAGCTCCTATAGAAATGAGGGAGAAAAGAATGAGGAAGGATGAGAAAAGGAAGTAACACCTGAATTTGTGAATATGAGCAAAGAAATTTTATACCCCCAAATTCAGGGTGTTACATCACCGGAGCAGCTTTTAGGCAGCCGGAGCCCCGCCATTGTCGACCCGAGCTTCCACCGCACCTTCGCTGTCCTCCACGCGCCCTAGAGTTCGCACTCGAGGTGAGCACCCTTCTCGTGCCTTTATTTCGCCAAGTATTGCCCCAGCGCCCACACAATTGCTCACCGGAGTTAGCTGCGCCGCCGCAGAACCTTTTCCACTGTGGTCTGCATTCTCTTGCGCCCCTGTGCCGGTTCTACGCCCACAGTCATGTTTGCTGTGTCGCGCTGAACATGTCTGACCCTTTCCCTAAGCCACTAGAGCCCCGTCGTGGCCAGCCTTCTCGTCTTCGGCGAACTCTCACCGTGGGGCCGAGCGGCGCCACCGCGCCCAAGCCAGCCCCTGGCTGTTAGATCTCGGTCGTCCGTCCGAGATCGGATGATTTGGACTTAACCCGAGTAGATCTAATCCTAGCCCTTTGATTGGGATATTACCGCCCCTCTCTCTTCCCCCTCACCCGTGTCTCTGCCTCTAGGCCCAGGTAGTCAATCCGCCCTGACCCGCTGACGCCTTGGCCCTACTTGTCAACCACGCCCGCACGATCTAATCTGGGCCGCTGATCTTCGATCCGATGGCTGAGATTACCCCGTACCCCTTCGCGTGTGAGTTTTGCTTAAGAACCCCCTGGTTTTAGGAAATCAACCTGTCGTCCTCTATTTTAGCGCATAGGTCCCTGGTTTCTTTAGAATAGCCCTTTGGACTTTTATTTAATTACAGATTTAGCCCTACTTTCATATTTCAAACTTCAAAACTTGTTTATTTCATATCTTTTTCATATGAACTCCAAATTTAGTGGTTCAAATTGCAAAATGTTTACAAGATTATTCTCTGTTCAAATAAAATATGACCAACTATAATCTATATACTTTAATTTTTACACTTAGAATATAGAATTAAAGTATATGTTGATTTATTTATTTAATGAAGTAAATAAAAGGAGAATCCTAGGAGTAAGGTATATTTAATCTTGTGAGATTAGTGTTATGCATTTCATGGATTCATTTTTGGTTTAACCTTTAGGCCTTAATGAGATAAATAGAATTAGGTATGTAATTATGGATAACATTTAAAGGATAATCAAATTACTAAATGAGGGTAGTTCATCTTATAATTTAATCTTTTATTTGTTTAATTATTACTTTACCTTTTGGGCTATGTCCCAACACTTAGAGAGTAATTAATCCCCAATTAGGATTAGTCCATTTTATAACTTGACCTCATTCCCCTGTACTTATTACTATACCTTTTTGAGTTGTGTGCCAATGTTTGTACATGTTTGATGTGATGTTCATTTTTACCTTCCAAATTTATTGAATGTATGCTCGCTTTACTTAGACAACGAGCAGCTCATGGTTCCTGAGTGTGTTGCCGAAGACCCCTCTGAGCAACAACCTGGTGAAGGCAAGTGTCCTCAGACCTATCATGTCCTACTTTACTTTATAATTCACAGTCCCACATTACATTATTGAAACTTAAGGTTTGACTAGTCTGTATTTCCCTTACCCTTGTTTACCTTTTGGGTTAATCATGGTTACCTTATGCCATTGCTTTAACTTAATCAATGAACATGATGTGATCTTTTATGATACGATGATGTTATCCCGATGAGGTTCTTATGATTACTTTAGGGGGCTCAGGCTGTTTCCTGAGTACCTCTCCGTAAGGACCTTTTTGTGGAGTGATAACCCGGGATAACAGTGCAACCATGAGGGTGAATGGGACGCCCTTAGCTGATTAATTAGAGGAACCGGAGGAGTAGTTGGCTTTGTCGTAGGGCCGTCAATGGGGTCTGGGCACAGTACTTGCTCTGCCAAGGCTGGTTGCAGAGGTTCTTTGATTTGGTTTGGTTAGTCACCCTTCCTTTGGGGAGATGTACTGTGTTTATCAAACTGGAGAAACCTAACGGGCGACTATGACCTCTGGGGATTCTTTGTAAAGGCTACATAGTGAGACCCTGCTAGGTCACCTTGGTAGTGATCAATGCGGAGGCTAGAACCCCAGGCAGAATGGGAATCACGGCTTGTGGGTAAAGTGTGCAACCTCTACAGAGTGTTAAAAACTGGTATATCAGTCGTGCTCACGGTTATGAGCAACCTTAGGATCCTCTTCGATTAGAAGAACTTTGGTTACATTTATGATGATGGTTAATAATGTTGTTTATAATTCTGATCTCTGGTATTTCCTCTTAGAGGGAGTGCCTCTGGGTAATAATTGGGTTATTACTAAAATTTGGCTCTACTTATAGTAATAAAACTTGACCAACTAAAAGCAACTGCTTAACCTTAACTCCACATACAGCTAGTCCACTTTAGCCAAACGGGACATTTGCTGAGTACGTTGATGTGTACTCACCCTTGCTTTACAAAACACCCCACCCCAGGTTGTCCCCACTGTACTCAGTGCTCAGGAGGTGAAGCTAGCAACATGGAGGATTTTGAGAAGTTCCAGGACTACGACGAGTTCTAGTTTACTTTAGTGGCAAACCCCCAGTTAGCTGCCTGTGTAGGCTTACATTCTACGTTTTGTTACTCCGCACTTTGATGTTATTGTTAAACACTATGTTTATGTAATAGACTCTGTGGATGTCTCAGACATCTTGATGTAACTAAGTACCTTTCCGCTATTTAATTCAAGCATTGTGTGATGATGTCCAATTATGTAATCGCTGTGTACGTGAGTTCTGATCTTGGCACGTACATGGTTTGCATTCGATTTACCTTCCAAAATCGGGTGTGACATAAGTGGTATCAAAGCCTTGCTGACTGTAGGACCGCTAACTTAGACTAGAATGGTCGTCCTAAGGACTATAGATCCTTACCCTTACCTTGACCTTAGTGTCTTTTCAAAAGTTGGTCATTTTGATCAACTCTATGTTATTTACTTATCTCAAAAAGTTTCGTCTCACTTTTCTTTCTGTTTACTTTCTAGACTCATAGTTCCACTCTCACTCTTGTGCTTACGATGTCTTTTGTAGATGGCCCGTAACAGGGGCACTGCACGTAAGTCTATGATCCCATTTTTGCCTTCTCGCCTGGTGTAGCGTCCACTGTGTCGCACGGTGTCAGGTCAGTCCAGTCACCTAGAGAGACTGCATCATCGCCTGCACGAGGAGCAGGAGCATCGACGCCAGGAGTAGGAGCAGGAGTAGCAGGACTCTTCCCCCTTGCCTCAACGGGAGGTGGAGTCTGAGAGGCCGCCTTCCCCTGCACCTCAGCTAGAGATGCCCCCTGCACCACCTCAGGGCATCCCGGCTGCTGGAGGAGACCCTGATGGAGACGGAGACGACGACCGCAGTGGTAGTTTGAGCCACGACATGGAGCGCTCAGAGGAGCCAGAGCCAGAGGGGTGGATCGCTAGACCCATCACTCGTGACACTGCTCGCGGGTGTCACTTCCACGATGCTCTCGATACCCTGTTGCGTCGAGCCTTTGACCGACACAATGGTCTATCGAGTACCGTTGTGTAGTCTACCAGCATCGTCGTGGGTTATACCCGGACCAGTGGGAGGCTACTTGCTTGGTGCGCCGTCCGGACGATGATCTCCGGGGTGCAGAGGCCTTCTCAGAGCACTATTCTATCACTGAGAGGGACACTGCCGATGCAGCCATGCAAGATGCAGCATGACGTGCACTTTCTCAGTATTGCTCGTTGTTCAGCGGGGTAGCTAACGGCCTTGACCTGAAGTACTACCCTCGCTGTTCGACCGACAGTGCTGGTGGCGTGATTGTCTCGCCAGTTGGTGAGTGCAATCCCAGGCTAAGAAGCATGGTCAACCTGGCCACCGTGCTCAACACAGAGTTGGACCACACCCTTGACGAGTTGGGCAAAGTTCGGGCGGAGGTTGCGGAATTGCGTGCTGAATGTGCAGCACGCCACTATATTGATGGTGGTTCTCCCGCCCCTGTAGGGATTCAGCACCCTTACCGCTCACCGCCCCGTGGTCGCTTCGATTATGGTACCCTAGACTGCAGGACCGCATAGATTTAGATCCATAGATCGATGGAGTCAGAGTCTGTAATAATGCTTAATTCAGTGTCTTAGTCTAGTCAGTCTTAGTTAGAGTTAGTTTGGTTATCTTTTGTTAGATGCTTGTCATGATGAACATGTAATGAAGTTGGATCTTTGTAATGATTGTCACCAAGGTGCGGGTATCCCCTGCAACTTGGTGTAGTTATTAATAAAGTCGGTTATTTAGTTGGGTAACTGAAAGGGAAATGTGCCCTTGGGCCATTTCTAAGTATTTTGGTGATTGAGTACCAACACAAAGTGCTTAAATGTGAATTTATGTCCATGGATGAACAAAGTGCAAATCATGAAGTAAAGGTATGTTTCTAAGCCTTAGTACATTGGTTTTGTGTACTAATATACTTGTCTAAGTGTTAGAAACAGAAAGAAGAAGAAAAGAAGAAAGGTGCAAAAGACTTGGCTGTGTACAGCCAAGATTCAGCTCGGTCTGGCACACCGGACTGTCCGGTGTGCACCGGACAGTGTCCGGTGCGCCAGGCTGGCTCAGCGCGAAGTGGCTGTTCTCGGGAATTCATCGGCGACGTACGGCTAAAATTCACCGGACTGTCCGGTGTGCACCGGACTGTCCGGTGAGCCAACGGTCGGCCGGGCCAACGGTCGGCCGCGCAATCTGCGCGGGACACGTGGCCGAGCCAACGGCTAGAAGACGACACCGGACTGTCTGGTGTGCACCGGACATGTCCGGTGCGCCAACGGCTCCCAGATCTGCAACAGTCTACAACGGTCGGCACTGCTGTTTAAGGAAAGAAATCGGGCACCGGACAGTGTCCGGTGTGCACCGGACAGTGTCCGGTGCCCCCGACGACAGAAGGCAAGATTTGCCTTCCAGATTTGCTCTCAACGGCTCCTAGCTGCCTTGGGGCTATAAAAGGGGCCCCTAGGCGCATGGAGGAGACACCCAAGCAACCTTAGAGCATTCTTGATCATCCACACTCATTCTTTGCGCATTCGTTTGTGATTCTAAGTGATTCGAGCTCAGTTCTAGTGAGAACTTTGAGATAGTCATTCGAGCTTGATTCTTGGCCGTGTGTGTGCGCATTTCGCTGTGGATTTGTGTGTGTTGCTTCCCTCCCTTACTCTGTGTTTCTTTGTGATCATATACTTGTAAGGGCAAGAGACTCCAATTTGTGGAGATTCCTTGCAAACGGGATATTGAAAGGCAAAACAAAACACCGTGGTATTCAAGTTGGTCTTTGGACCGCTTGAGAGGGGTTGATTGCAACCCTCGTCCGTTGGGACGCCACAACGTGGAGTAGGCAAGCGTTGGTCTTGGCCGAACCACGGGATAAACCACTGTGTCATCTCTGTGCTTGATCTTCTGTGGTTATTGTGTTTTGTTGAGACTCCTCTCTAGCCACTTGGCATTATCTGTGCTAACACTTAACCAAGTTTTGTGGCTTAAGTTTGAAGTTTTTACAGGATCACCTATTCACCCCCCCCTCTAGGTGCTATCAATTGGTATCAGAGCCGTTCTCTTCGCAAAGGGACTAACCGCCCGAAGAGATGGATCCTAAGGGGAAGGGTATCGTGATCAACGACAAAGAGAAGGAATCCTTCGTCAACGAGCCGAAGGACGACAAGCCTACCGACTCCGGCTCGGGTCATAGACGGAAGGAAGGGAAGAAGAAGAAGACAAGGCGCATCAAGGAGATCATCTACTACGACGATAGTGATGAGTCTACTTCTTCCCAAAAGGACGACGACAACGACTACAAAAAGACGGTCAATTCGAACTTTTCATTTGATTATTCTCGTATTCAACATAGTTCGAATTCGCATTTGCTTTCCATTCCTCTTGGCAAACCTCCACACTTCGATGGGGAGGACTACGGATTTTGGAGTCACAAAATGCGTAGTCACTTATTCTCTCTCCATCCAAGCATATGGGAGATTGTAGAGAATGGAATGAAATTTGATAGCTCGGATAGCCCTTTGCTTATAAATGAACAGATCCATAGAAATGCACAAGCTACTACTGTTCTCTTAGCATCCTTGTGCAGGGAAGAGTACAACAAGGTCAGCGGCTTGGACAATGCCAAGCAAATATGGGACACCCTCAAGATCTCTCACGAGGGGAATGACATCACCATGCTCACCAAAATGGAGTTGGTGGAGGGCGAGCTTGGACGATTCGCCATGATAAGGGGAGAGGAGCCAACCCAAACGTACAACCAGCTCAAGACCCTTATCAACAAAATAAGGAGCTACGGAAGCACACGATGGACGGACCACGACGTCGTCCGCCTTATGCTAAGGTCTTTTACCATTCTTGATCCTCATCTCGTAAACAATATTCGTGAGAATCCCAGGTACACGATGATGACGCCCGAGGAAGTACTTGGAAAATTTGTAAGTGGGCGGATGATGATCAAGGAGGCAAGATACGTCGACGACGCGTTGAACGGTCCAATCCACGAGCCTCAACCCATTGCTCTCAAGGCAACAAGGAGCAAGGAGTCGCTACCTAGCAAGGTGGCGCAAGTTGAGGCGGCCGGGCTCAATGATGAAGAGATGGCTCTCATCATCAAGAGATTCAAGACGGCGCTAAATGGTCGCAAGGGGCAGCAAAGCAAGACCAAGACAAAGGGGAAGCGTTCATGCTTCAAATGTGGTAAGGTTGGTCATTTTATTGCTAACTGTCCCGAAAATGATAGTGACCAGGAGCAAGGGAAAAATGGGAAGAGAGAGAACAAGAAGGTCTACAAGAAGGCCAAAGGAGAAGCACACCTTGGAAAGGAGTGGGATTCGGATTGCTCTTCGTCCGACTCCGACGACGAAGGACTCGCCGCCACTGCCTTCAACAAATCGGCTCTCTTCCCCAACGAGCATCACACTTGCCTCATGGCAAGGGAAAAGAAGGTAATCACTCGTAATGCTAATACTTATGATTCTTCTAGTGATGATGAATCTAGTGATGAAGAAATAGATTACTCTAGTTTATTCAAAGGATTGGATAGAACTAAAATAGCTAAGATTAATGAATTGATTGATGCCTTGAATGAAAAGGATAGAATCTTAGAGAAACAAGAAGACCTTTTATATGAAGAGCATGATAAATTTGTTAGTGCACAAAATTCACTTGCTCTAGAAGTTAAAAGAAATGGAATGCTTTCTTGTGAACTTTCTACTTGTAATGAAACCATTTCTTCTTTAAAAGGTGAAATTAATGTTTTAACTGCTAAACTAGAAGTAGCAAGTAACTCTTGTGTTGAAAATGTTACAATTTGCACTAGGTGTAAGGATTTTGATGTTAATGCTTGTAGTGAACACCTAGTTTCAATTTCAAAACTTAATGATGAATTGGCTAGTCTTAATGCTCAACTTAAGACTAGCAAGAGTGAAGTTGATAAAATAAAATTTGCAAGGGATGCCTACACGGTTGGTAGACACCCCTTAATTAAGGATGGTCTTGGCTTCAAGAGAGAGGCCAAGAACTTAACAAGCCATAAGGCTCCCATCTTCGTCAAGGAGAAAGGGAAGGCCCCTATGGCTAGTAGTGCTAAAAAGAACCATGCTTTCTTGTACCATGATAGGAGACATGCTAGAAATGCTCATAATGATTTTGATTCACATGTTTATGATTCTCATGCCATGTTTGCTTCTAGTTCTTCCTATAAGCATGATAGAGATATGTGTAGGAGAAATGTTGTGCATATGCCTAGGAGAAATTTTGCTCATGTTCCTAGAAAAGTTGTGAACAAACCTTCTACCATTTATTATGCTTGCAATGCTCCCTTTGCTATTTGTAGAAAGGGTAAGAAGGTAATTGCTAGGAAGTTAGGGGCAAGATGCAAGGGAGATAAAACTTGCATTTGGGTCCCTAAGGATATATGTGCTAACCTTGTAGGACCCAACATGAGTTGGGTACCTAAGACCCAAGCCTAAATTTGCCTTGCAGGTTTATGCATCCGGGGGTTCAAGCTGGATTATCGACAGCGGATGCACAAACCATATGACGGGGGAGAAGAAGATGTTCACCTCCTACGTCAAAAATAAGGATTCCCAAGATTCAATTATATTCGGTGATGGGAATCAAGGCAAGGTAAAAGGGTTAGGTAAAATTGCAATTTCTAATGAGCACTCAATCTCAAATGTGTTTTTAGTTGAGTCTCTCGGTTACAATTTGCTATCTGTTAGTCAACTGTGCAATATGGGATATAATTGTCTTTTTACAAATGTAGATGTGTCTATCATTAGAAGAAGTGATGGTTCACTAGCCTTTAAGGGTGTACTAGACGGCAAGCTTTACTTAGTTGATTTTGCAAAAGAAGAGGCCGGTCTAGATGCATGCTTAATGGCTAAGACTTGCATGGGCTGGCTGTGGCATCGCCGCTTAGCACATGTGGGGATGAAGAACCTCCACAAGCTTCTAAAGGGAGAACACGTGATAGGTCTAACCAATGTTTATTTCGAAAAAGATAGACCTTGTGCAGCTTGTCAAGCAGGTAAACAAGTGGGAGGAGCACATCACAAAAAGAATGTGATGACCACGTCAAGACCTCTGGAGCTGCTACATATGGACCTCTTCGGACCCGTCGCCTATCTAAGCATAGGAGGAAGTAAGTATGGTCTAGTTATTGTTGATGACTTTTCCCGCTTCACTTGGGTGTTCTTTTTGCAGGATAAGTCTGAAACCCAAGGGACCCTCAAGCGCTTCCTAAGGAGAGCTCAAAATGAGTTTGAGATCAAGGTGAAAAAGATAAGGAGCAACAACGGGTCCGAATTCAAGAACCTTCAAGTGGAGGAGTTTCTTGAGGAGGAAGGGATCAAGCACGAGTTCTCCGCTCCCTACACACCTTAGCAAAATGGTGTGGTAGAGAGGAAGAACAGGACGCTCATAGATATGGCGAGGACTATGCTTGGAGAATTCAAGACCCCTGAGTGTTTTTGGTCGGAAGCTGTGAACACGGCTTGCCACGCCATCAACAGGGTCTACCTTCACCGCCTCCTCAAGAAGACGTCGTATGAGCTACTAACTGGTAACAAACCCAATGTGTCTTATTTTCGTGTATTTGGGAGCAAATGTTATATTCTTGTGAAGAAAGGTAGAACTTCTAAATTTGCTCCCAAAGCCGTAGAAGGGTTTTTGTTAGGTTATGATTCAAATACAAAGGCGTATAGGGTCTTCAACAAATCATCGGGTTTGGTTGAAGTCTCTAGCGACGTTGTATTTGATGAGACTAATGGCTCTCCAAGAGAGCAAGTTGTTGATTGTGATGATGTAGATGAAGAAGATGTTCCGACGGCCGCTATACGAACCATGGCGATTGGAGACGTTCGGCCACAGGAACAAGATGAACGAGATCAACCTTCTTCCTCAACAACGGTGCATCCCCCAACTCAAGACGATGAACAGGTTCATCAAAAGGAGGCGTGTGATCAAGGGGGAGCACAAGATGATCACGTGATGGAGGAAGAAGCGCAACCGGCACCTCCAACCCAAGTTCGAGCGGTGATTCAAAGGGATCATCCTGTCGACAAAATTTTGGGTGACATTAGCAAGGGAGTAACTACTCGATCTCGATTAGTTAATTTTTGTGAGCATTACTCCTTTGTCTCTTCTATTGAGCCTTTCAGGGTAGAGGAGGCCTTGCTAGATCCGGATTGGGTATTGGCCATGCAGGAGGAACTCAACAACTTCAAGCGCAATGAAGTTTGGACACTGGTGCCTCGTCCCAAGCAAAATGTTGTGGGAACCAAGTGGGTGTTCCGCAACAAACAGGACGAGCACGGGGTGGTGACAAGGAACAAGGCTCGACTTGTGGCAAAAGGTTATGCCCAAGTCGCAGGTTTGGACTTTGAGGAGACTTTTGCTCCTGTGGCTAGGCTAGAGTCCATTCGTATCTTGCTAGCGTATGCCGCTCACCATTCTTTCAGGTTGTACCAAATGGATGTGAAGAGCGCTTTCCTCAACGGGCCAATAAAGGAGGAGGTGTACGTGGAGCAACCCCCTGGCTTCGAGGATGAACGGTACCCCGACCACGTGTGTAAGCTCTCTAAGGCGCTCTATGGACTTAAGCAAGCCCCAAGAGCATGGTATGAATGCCTTAGAGACTTTTTAATTGCTAATGCTTTCAAGGTTGGGAAAGCCGATCCAACTCTTTTTACAAAGACATGTGATGGTGATTTGTTTGTGTGCCAAATTTATGTCGATGACATAATATTTGGTTCTACTAACCAAAAGTCTTGTGAAGAGTTTAGCAGGGTAATGACGCAGAAATTCGAGATGTCGATGATGGGCGAGTTGAACTACTTCCTTGGGTTCCAAGTGAAGCAACTCAAGGACGGCACCTTCATCTCCAAAACGAAGTACACGCAAGATCTGCTAAAGCGGTTTGGGATGAAGGACGCCAAGCCCGCAAAGACTCCAATGGGAACCGACGGACACACCGACCTCAACAAAGGAGGTAAGTCCGTTGATCAAAAAGCATACCGGTCCATGATAGGTTCCTTGCTTTATTTATGTGCTAGTAGACCGGATATTATGCTTAGCGTATGCATGTGTGCTAGATTTCAATCCGATCCTAAGGAGTGTCACTTAGTGGCAGTGAAGCGAATTCTTAGATATTTAGTCGCTACGCCTTGCTTCGGGATCTGGTATCCAAAGGGGTCTAACTTTGACTTGATTGGGTACTCAGATTCCGACTATGCTGGATGTAAGGTCGATAGGAAGAGTACATCGGGGACGTGCCAATTCTTAGGAAGGTCCCTGGTGTCATGGAACTCTAAGAAACAAACATCCGTTGCCCTATCCACCGCTGAGGCCGAGTATGTTGCAGCAGGACAGTGTTGTGCGCAACTACTTTGGATGAGGCAAACCCTCAGGGACTTTGGCTACAATCTGAGCAAAGTCCCACTCCTATGTGATAATGAGAGTGCTATCCGAATAGCGGAAAATCCTGTTGAGCATAGCCGCACAAAGCACATTGACATCCGGCATCACTTTTTGAGAGACCACCAGCAAAAGGGAGATATCGAAGTGTTTCATGTTAGCACCGAGAACCAGCTAGCCGATATCTTTACCAAGCCTCTAGATGAGAAGACCTTTTGCAGGCTGCGTAGTGAGCTCAATATCTTAGATTCGCGGAACTTGGATTAAATTGTAGCATACATGTGTTTATGCCTTTGATCATGTTCATTCTGCATTTTATTGCTTATTGTGGTGCTCGAGTTGTACAAACACTCCCTGGACCTCACAAGTCCGTTGCAAAGTGATGCACAGTTTTAGGGGGAGATGTGTTACAACTTGACCCTTTGAGACTAACCATATGCTTGAGTTTGCTTGTTTTAGTCTCAAAGGAGAATTGAAAGGGAAAAGGTGGACTTGGACCATGAAAGACTTCCACTGCACTCCGATGAGAGGGTAACGTATTCCAAGTTCATCTCATGAACTCTTATTGCCATTTGCTCTTAATTGAAGATTTTGGTGAGGCAATGGGGTTATAGAGCCAAGATTAATCCCGTTTTGGTGTTTGATGCCAAAGGGGGAGAAAATAAAGGCCAAAGCGATAAATGGATCAGCTACCACTTGAGAGATTTTGAAAATAGTAGAATAGAGCTTTTGGTTTGTCAAAACTCTTTTGTCGTCTCTCTTATCAAAAGTTGGCTTCTTGCGGGGAGAAGTAGTGATTATGGGAAAAAGGGGGAGTTTTTGAAATCTTTCATCAATCTCTTTTGGAATGACTCTCTTTATGCTTCAACATGTGTGTTTGACTTAGAGATAGAGATTTGAGTTTGATTTGCAAAAACAAACCAAGTGGTGGCAAAGGATGATCCATATATGCCAAAATTGAATCAAAATAAATTTGAGTTTTATTTGAAGTGAGTTTGCACTTGTTCTAGTTGCTTTATGTTGTGTTGGCATAAATCACCAAAAAGGGGGAGATTGAAAGGGAAATGTGCCCTTGGGCCATTTCTAAGTATTTTGGTGATTGAGTACCAACACAAAGTGCTTAAATGTGAATTTATGTCCATGGATGAACAAAGTGCAAATCATGAAGTAAAGGTATGTTTCTAAGCCTTAGTACATTGGTTTTGTGTACTAATATACTTGTCTAAGTGTTAGAAACAGAAAGAAGAAGAAAAGAAGAAAGGTGCAAAAGACTTGGCTGTGTACAGCCAAGATTCAGCTCGGTCTGGCACACCGGACTGTCCGGTGTGCACCAGACAGTGTCCGGTGCGCCAGGCTGGCTCAGCGCGAAGTGGCTGTTCTCGGGAATTCATCGGCGACGTACGGCTAAAATTCACCGGACTGTCCGGTGTGCACCGGACTGTCCGGTGAGCCAACGGTCGGCCGGGCCAACGGTCGGCCGCGCAATCTGCGCGGGACACGTGGCCGAGCCAACGGCTAGAAGACGGCACCGGACTGTCCGGTGTGCACCGGACATGTCCGGTGTGCACCGGACATGTCCGGTGCGCCAACGGCTCCCAGATCTGCAACAGTCTACAACGGTCGGCACTGCTGTTTAAGGAAAGAAATCGGGCACCGGACAGTGTCCGGTGTGCACCGGACTGTCCGGTGCCCCCGACGACAGAAGGCAAGATTGGCCTTCCAGATTTGCTCTCAACGGCTCCTAGCTGCCTTGGGGCTATAAAAGGGGCCCCTAGGCGCATGGAGGAGACACCCAAGCAACCTTAGAGCATTCTTGATCATCCACACTCATTCTTTGCGCATTCGTTTGTGATTCTAAGTGATTCGAGCTCAGTTCTAGTGAGAACTTTGAGATAGTCATTCGAGCTCGATTCTTGGCCGTGTGTGTGCGCATTTCGCTGTGGATTTGTGTGTGTTGCTTCCCTCCCTTACTCTGTGTTTCTTTGTGATCATATACTTGTAAGGGCAAGAGACTCCAATTTGTGGAGATTCCTTGCAAACGGGATATTGAAAGGCAAAACAAAACACCGTGGTATTCAAGTTGGTCTTTGGACCGCTTGAGAGAAGTTGATTGCAACCCTCGTCCGTTGGGACGCCACAACGTGGAGTAGGCAAGCGTTGGTCTTGGCCGAACCACGGGATAAACCACTGTGTCATCTCTGTGCTTGATCTTCTGTGGTTATTGTGTTTTGTTGAGACTCCTCTCTAGCCACTTGGCATTATCTGTGCTAACACTTAACCAAGTTTTGTGGCTTAAGTTTGAAGTTTTTACAGGATCACCTATTCACCCCCCCTCTAGGTGCTATCAGTAACCCATTTATTTCCACTTTCTTCTTTATCTGAGAAGTTGTCAGTGAAGATGATCAATTGTTCAGTGCTATGAAGATTTCCGTATATCTTTTCTTATGCTGAAAGCCTACAGAGTCAGATTTGATATGTGTGTGATTTCTACAGATGTTTGAGAACAGGCGCAGAGGTGCAAGGCGTGCTCAGCCAGAACAGCAGGCGCCCTAGGAAGAGGCAGCTCTGCAGCAGCATTTGCCACCGCCACCCTCGATGACCATTGAGCAGATGTTCATGATGCAAACTCAGGCAGTTCAGGCAATTGGTCAGACCTTAGCAGCGATGCAGTAGGTGCAGCAGCAGTCACCCTCACCTCAGCCTCTAGTGCAAGTTCAGATGCCACAAGTGCCTAGAGACAAGCGGACAGAGTTTATGAGGGGCCATCCCCCTGTCTTTGCCCACTCTGCTGATCCCATGGAAGCGGAAGATTGGCTGCGTACTATGGAGCGTGAGTTGCACACTTCCTAGTGCAACGACCGTGAGAAGGTGTTGTATGGTCCCCGACAGCTGAGGGGAGCAGCACAGTCTTGGTGGGAGTCTTACCTCGCCACCCATGCCAACCCTGAAGACATTACTTGGGAGGAGTTCAGGGACAACTTCCGTCGCTACCATGTGCTCGAGGGACTAATGATAGTGAGGAAGGAAGAGTTTCTCGCCCTAAAGTAAGGTCCCCTATCCGTCAGTGAGTACATGGATAAATTTTTGCAGCTGTCACGTTATGCCCCAAAAGATGTCAACACGGATGCCAAGAGGCAGTACCGCTTTCTGAGAGGATTGGTTGATCCCCTCCATTACCAGCTCATGAACCACCTGGAGGCCGAAGCAATCTAGGATGCTCAAGACGTGGAAGTAGGTATGTTTCCAGTCGAATCCTACTGAGCAAAAGTACTATTTGATACTGGTGCCACACATTCTTTTGTTTCTACATCTGGGTAGAATCACATAACATCCCCATAGAACCAATGATCCCACCTTTAAGAGTTAATTCAATTGGGGGAAAAGTTTAGTCCGATAGGATTTGTCCGAATCTAAGGATTGAAATAAGGGGGATAGACTTCCTTGCTAGCCTAGTAGTAATTGGAACTCAAGGGTTAGATGTCATCCTAGGGATGAATTGGCTACACAGAAATCAAACCACTATCAGTTGTGACAAGAGAACAGTTAAGTTGGTGTCCCCATCCGGAAAGGAAGTAGTAACCAAGCTATACTTACCTAAACTAGAAGAAGGAGCCTGTCACCATTTATCAGTAGATGACAAGGAGTCCAATCCAATTGAGGCAATTAGGATTGTGTCAGAATTCCCCGAAGTATTCCTTGAGGAGTTACCAGGCATGCCCCTTGAAAGTAAAGTTGAATTTGCCATAGAGCTTATCCTAGGCACCGCTCCTATTTCCAAGAGAGCCTATCGAGTGTCCGGACAAGAGTTGGTGGAACTCAAGAAGCAAATTGATGAGTTGTTGGAGAAAGGCTACATCAGACCAAGTACCTCACCTTGGGCAACCCCAGTATTATTTGTGGAAAAGAAGGATGGCACGAAGAGGATGTGCACCGATTACAGAGCTTTGAATGAAGTCACTATCAAGAATAAGTTCCCCCTGCCTCTAATTGAAGACTTATTTGATCAGTTGAGAGGAGCCAGTGTGTTCTCAAAGATAGATCTGAGGTCAGGTTACCATCAGCTCAGAATCTGACCCGCAGATATACCGAAGACAACATTCATCACCAAGTATAGACTATATGAGTTCATGGTTATGTCATTCAGATTGACGAATGCGCCAGCTTACTTCATGTACCTGATGAACAGTGTGTTCATGG
Source organism: Zea luxurians (assembly GCA_029449295.1). Taxonomy (NCBI): domain Eukaryota; kingdom Viridiplantae; phylum Streptophyta; class Magnoliopsida; order Poales; family Poaceae; genus Zea; species Zea luxurians. The sequence continues at coordinate 8,709,317 of JAOPSE010000041.1, read as the reverse complement.
ACTATGTCGACAAGTTCGTAGTGGTGTTCATTGATGATATTCTCGTATATTCCTAGAATGAGCAAGAGCATGAGGAACATTTGAGGAAGGTACTTCAGAAGTTGCAAGATTGCCAGTTGTATGCCAAACTTAGCAAGTGCGAGTTCTGGATCAACGAAGTTCTATTCTTGGGTCATATTATAAACCAAGATTGACTAGCTATAGATCTAAAGAAGGTAGCAGCGATTCTGGACTGGAAAGCACCAAAAGATGTCTGAGGAATCAAGAGTTTCATTGGAATGGCCAGTTATTATCAGTGTTTCATTGAAGGTTTCTCCAAGATTGCCATACCAATGACAGCCTTGCTAGGAAAGAAGGTTGAGTTCAAGTGGACCCCAGCGTGCCAAGAATCATTTGAGATGTTGAAGCAGAAGTTGACAACAGCACCAGTGTTAGTTCTGCCAGATGTTCACAAGCCATTCTCAGTATATTGTGATGCTTTGTACACCGAACTGGGATGTGTGTTAATGCAGGAAGGGAAAGTAGTGGCATACTCATCCTGACAATTGAAAGTTCATGAGAAGAACTACCCCACTCATGATTTGGAGCTAGCAGCAGTGGTCCATGCATTGAAGACATGGAGACATTATCTTTATGGGCAGAAGTGTGATATCTACACGGACCACAAGAGCCTCAAGTACATATTCACTCAGTCAGAGTTAAACATGAGGCAGCGAAGATGGCTAGAATTGATCAAAGACTATGAGCTGGAGATTCATTATCACCTAGGCAAATCAAATGTGGTTGCAGATGCTCTTAGCAGGAAGAGTCAAGTCAATATGTTGGCCGCTCACCCAATGTCGTTTGAGCTAGCGAAGGAATTCGACAGGTTGAGTCTCAGATTTCTAAACAACACTCGAGGAGTGGCAATTGAGCTAGAGCCCACTCTAGAGCAAGACATCAGGAAAGGTTAGAAGGATGATGAGAAGATCAATGAGATTCGGCAGCTAATCATCAATGGAAAGGCCTAGATTTCCGTGAAGATGCAGAAGGAGTGGTATGGTTCAAGGATAGGCTGTGTGTTCCCAGCATCACCTCGATCTGGGAACTGATTCTCAAGGAAGCTCATGAAACAGCATATTCTATACACCCTGGTAGTGAGAAAATGTACCAAGACTTGAAGAAGAGATTCTGGTGGTACGGTATGAAAAGAGATATAGCAGAATATGTGGCCAGATGCGACAATTGTCAGAGGATCAAGGCAGAACATCAGAGACCCGCAGGATTATTGCAGCCGTTACAGATTCCACAGTGGAAATGGGATGAGATTGGGATGGACTTTATAGTTGGTCTGCCCCGCACTCGAGCTGGTTATGACTCCATCTGGGTAGTAGTGGACCGTCTAACAAAGGCAGCCCATTTTATACCAGACAAGACCACCTATAACAGCGCAGTGTTGAAAGAGTTATACATGTCTCGGATTGTGTGCTTGCATGGTATTCCAAAGAAGATAATATCAGATAGAGGCACCCAGTTTACTTCTCATTTTTGGTAGCAGCTACATGAAGCTTTGGGTACACACTTGAAATTCAGTTCAGGTTATCACCCACAGATAGATGGTCAGACTGAGAGAACCAACCAGATTCTAGAGGATATGTTGAGAGCTTGTGCTTTACAAGACAAGTTAGGATGGGACAAGAGGCTACCGTATGCAGAATTCTCCTACAACAACAATTATCAGGCCAGTCTAAAGATGTCACCATTCGAAGCGCTTTATGGGAGAAATTGCAGAACTCCATTGCATTGCGATCAACCCGGCGAAAGGCAGGTATTCGGTCCAGAGATCTTGCTTGAAGTTGAAGAGAATATCAGGATGGTCCGTGAAAATCTGAAGGCAGCACAGTCCAGGCAGCGAAGCTATGCAGATACCAGAAGAAGGGAACTCAGTTTTGAAGTGGGAGACTATGTCTACTTGAAAGTGTCACCATCAGAGGAACCAAAAGGTTCGAAGTCAAGGGCAAGCTAGCCCCTCGTTATATCGGGCCGTATCAGATTCAGGCAAGACGTGGAGAAGTGGCTTATAAACTCAGCTTGCTAGAGAATCTATCCACAGTGCATGATGTGTTTCACGTGTCTCAGTTGAAGAAATGCTTGCGAATACGAGAAGAGTAGTTGCCAATGGAAGACCTTGAAGTTCAAGAGGATCTGACATACATTGAGAAGCCAACACAGATTCTGGAGACAACAGATCGTGTCACTCGGATGAACACCATCAGAATGTGCAAAGTCAAATGGGGCCATCACTCAGAAGAAGAAGCAACCTGGGAAAGAGAAAATGATCTGAGAGCCAAGTACCCTGAACTCTTTGCTAGCCAGCCCTGAATCTCGAGGGCGAGATTCTTTTAAGGGGGATAGGTCTGTAACACCCTGAATTTGGGGGTATAAAATTTCTTTCTTTTGATCATCCAAATTCAGGTGTTACTCTTCTCTATCTCACTCTAGTTTCACTCTCTCTCTAGTTTTCTCCCTCTCTTTTTCTTTTAATTAGAGTTAGTGGTATTAGTGAAGGATTATTTATTTTATTTTGCCTAAAACCTATGAGTCATGGAATGTTGCATCATATTGAGTCTAAATATTCTTTGAATTGTTGCACACATTTGATTTGGTTTGAATTTGAAACTTGATTTGAATTTGAATTTGAATTGAAAACCCTAGAGAAAATAAATAGAAAAGCAATTAGAAAATCCCTAGAAAAAGGAAAACCAATTTCAGCTCAAGTCGGCCCACTTAGCCTAGCCCCGCGCGCGCCCGCGCGCCCCCTGTGCCTAACAGGCGGGCCCTGCCTGTCGGCGCCAACCAGCGCGCTCTCTCTCCCCCTCTCTCTCGCTACCCCGTGGGCCAGGCTTGTCGGCGCCGTCCTCTCGCACGCGTGCCTGCTTCTCTCTCTATCCTGCCGTCCCCACCTGTCAGCCATCCTAAACCTTCCGCCCATGACCTCCTCGCCGTGGACGCGCCCACGACCGCGCGTTCTCCTGCTACGTCCGTGCGCCCGTGCCCCTTTTGAGCCCCGCACCCTGCTCGCCCACCTCTCCTCTCTCATTTGTGCCCTGTGCCCAACTCTCTCGCCCTCTCTCTCGCTCTGCCCACGCGAGCAGGGAGACCCGCCGACGCCCACTGCCTGTTTCGTGGCCACTGTCGCGCCCGTGCCCCGTCCTGTGCCACGGTGAGCTCCGCCTTACTGTCAGCTGCTTGGGACACCCTTCGGTGTGCCCTCTCCCTCCCTACTGCGTCGGGTCCGCGCTCACCGGAGCAGCTTTTAGGCAGCCGGAGCCTCGCCATCGTCGACCCGAGCTTCCACCGCACCTTCGCCGTCCTCCACGTGCTCTAGAGTTCGCACTCAAGGTGAGCACCCTTCCCGTGCCTTTATTTCGCCAAGTATTGCCCCAGCGCCCGTGCAATTTCTCACCGGAGTTAGCTGCGCCGCCGCAGAACCTTTTCCACCGCGGTCTGCATTCTCTTGTGCCCCCGTGTCGGTTGTACACCCACGGTCGTGTTCGCTGTGTCGCGCTGAACGTGTCTGACCCTTTCCCTAAGCCAACAGAGCCCCGCCGTGGCCAGCCTTCTCGTCTTCGGCGAACTCTCGTCGTGGGGCCGAGCGGTGCCACCGCGCCCAAGCCAGCCCCTGGCCGTTAGATCTCGGTCGTCCGTCCGAGATCGGATGATTTGGACTTAACCCGAGTAGATCTAATCCTAGCCCTTTGATTGGGATATTACCGCCCCTCTGTAAGGAAAATGGACCCCGGGCCATTTGGCTAATTGAGTTTTGGTGTTTGATGAACAACACAATCCGTGAACTAATAAGTTTTCTAGTGTTTGTAGTTCACAGGATGCGAAGAGAATTGGACCAAGGCAATGAGGACGCAACACCTCAAAAGAAGACATAAAAAGATGCATAGGAGTCCAATACTCAAGAACAAAAGAAGCCCGAAGAAATCATCGAAGAAATCCAAGATGAGGGCTGTCAGCCAGCGCCTGGTGGTGCACCGGACATTGGTGTCCGGTGTGCACCGGACTGTCCGGTGTGGCACCGGACAGTCTGCGCAGAGAGGCCATAGACAGGCGCTCTCTGGCTGTAGCACCGGACTGTCCGGTGTGCACCGGACTGTCCGGTGTGCCAACGGGCAGACGGCAACGGTCGGATCCAACGGTCGACTGCTACAGGCGCCAACGGTCGGCTGACGTGGCGTGCACCGGACATCTACTGTGCAGTGTCCGGTGGTGCACCGGACTGTCCGGTGCACCCGACGACAGAAAGCTGCTGCTTTCTGTCCAACGGCTAGTTGGGGGTGTGGAGGCTATAAATACCACCCCAACCGGCCATTCTCAAGTGTGGGAGCCCAAGCAACATACCAAGGCATATAGTGCACATTTCCAAGAGCTCAAACACCCAAGTGCTTAATAGAATCACTCGGTGATTAGCGTAGGTGCTTTGCGAAGTGCTTAGGTTAGTTAGACCGCATTAGCGCTTGCTCTAGGTGAATCCTAGTTAGTTGAGTGAGTTTTGTAAAACCACACAACCCCTCGGCTCTTGCGTGAGTCGTTGTAATTGTACCGAGTGGGGCGAGAGTCTTGCGAGACCGTGACAACCGCGTTTGTGTCACGGCCGCCACCGTGTACCGGAGGGAACGAGGCCCGCGGCGTTTCGGCCGGAAGCTCGATAGTGGAGACGGCGGGGAGCGTCCGAGAGGAGCCGGAAGCGGAGCACCACTTGCGTGTGGAGAAGGCCCGCGGCTCTCTACGGAGTTACTCGACCGTGGTGCTTGGCCCTCGCGTGGGCTTCCCTTTGCGTAGGGGCACCAACGAGGATTAGTCGGGACCTTGCGTGGTTCCGGATACCTTGGTAAAAATACCGGCGTCATCCACGAGAGTTTGCTTCTCTACTTAGCTCTTTACATTCCACATTTATATTAAGCATTTAAGTTTCAATCTTGTAGTCATACTTATTTAGTGTAGATTGAAACTTAGCCTTTGCGGTAGAGATAACAACACTTAGACAAAACCTAGTTTGCACATTCTAGTTTTGATTATTTGCATAGGTTTTGCTCTAGGGATTTAATTGTGGCCTAGTTTAGTAAAAGTTTTAGAAGTCCTAATTCACCCCCCTCTTAGGCGTCACCCGTTTCCTACAAGTGGTATCAAAGCCCGGTTGGCTCATTTGAAACGCTTTAGCTTCACCGCTAAAAGAGCCGACACTTTTTAGAGGAAGGGATGGATACCCGTAGGCCACCACACTTCGACGGCACTAACTTCCCATATTACAGTGCTAGAATGGCTTGTTACCTAGAGGCCGTTGATCTAGGTGTTTGGAGAGTCACTCGTGACGGGATGAAACCCCTCAAGAATCCCGAGAAACCCACCACGAGTGAGGAAAAAGAAATTCATTTAAATGCTAGAGCCAAAAATTGCTTGTATGAATCTCTTAGCATGGATATCTTTAATCAAGTATTTACCTTGAAAACTGCTAATGAGATTTGGCTAAAATTGCATGAGCTCCATGACAGCACATCCAATGTCCGTGAGCAAAAACATTGCCTAGTCTTAAATGAGTATAATTCTTTTGCTATGAAAGATGATGAGCTTGTTAGAGACATGTATTCTCGATTGAATCTAATTATCAATGAGCTCAATTCTATTGGCATTAATAAGCTAGGTGATGCGGACATTGTGAGGAAGATTATCTCCCTGCTACCACAACAAAGATATGGGAGCATCATCACCATCCTTCACAACATGGAGGACTTGAGCAACATGACCCCGACCATTGTGATTGGGAAAATCGCGGCCTTTGAGATGTCGCGTAAAATGAGTCGGGGAGAGGAGCCAACTTCCTCAAGACCATATGCTTTTGCATGTGATGAAAGGAAGGGCAAAAAGAAGGCTCCCACTCCAAGTTCCTCAAGTGAAGAAGAGGAAGAAGAAGAAAGTGATGATGATGAAGATAATCAACCATGCACATCATCCTCCGAGGACGAAGAGACAATCCGACGCGTCGGAAAGGTAATGGGGATGATCCGCAAGATTAATCTAATGGGTGTGCCTCTGTAGGTTGAGGATCTTCTCTTTAACATTGATAGGAAAAAGCAAAGGAAGAGAGGATGCTTCGCATGTGGGGAGAAGGGCCACTTCAGGGACAACTGTCCAAATATGGCCAAGCCCAAAAAGGAGAGGAGCAAAGGCAAGGCGCAAACAAGTGTTAGAACTTGGGATGATTCTTCAAGTGAAGATGAACCTCCAAGGACGCGCAGCCACCGGTCCTCATCACGCTCATCACGGTCATCACACAAATACCTTATGGCAAGAGGTAACAAAAGCATTCCATCCTCTAGTGATGAAAGTAGTAGTGATGATGAAGGTGAGGGAAAGCCCTCTGTAGATGAGCTTGCAGAAGCCGTAGAATTTTTCCAGGATGTTTGCACTAAGCAAAAAGCTCAACTTAAAACTTTGAAAAATAAGTTGATTAGCTCCCAAAATGATTATAAAGGTTTGCTAGAAAAATTTGAAACTTCTGCAAATTTAAATAGTGAGCTGTCAACTAAAATTGAGCTATTAGAATCTAGTGCTCCATCCACTGCTACCGATGATAGCCTTATTAAAAAGAATGAAAAACTTAAGGCTAAGTTAGCTAGCTCCCAAGAAGCTATTGAAAATTTGCTAGAGAAAATGGAAATTCTTAGCATACACAACAATGAGCTAACTACTAAGCTAGAAAACATTGGTAGCACCCCAGCAGCATCTTTAGTTGAAATACCTGAAATAATTAAGAAAGATGCTTCTACTTCCTACTTTGATTTAATTGATGATTCTAACCCCTGCAACCAAGTCGTTGTTGAGAATATTGTTGTAGAGACATGTACGGATGAGATTGCAAAGAAAAATGAACAATTAAAGCAAGAAGTGGCTCGCCTTGGCAAGGCTTTGTATGACAAGAAAGGCAAAGCCAAACAAATCCGACCTCCACAGGATAACACCACTGCGGGAGTGAACAAGCCTGTAGAGGGAGAAACTGTGATTTGTAGGCTATGCCACAAGGAAGGCCACAAGTCTTTCCAATGCAAGGCGATGACCGGGGATAAACAAAGGCAAAAGCTCAAGCAAAAGCCATCAAGCAAAATCTCCAACACCTACATCAAAAAGGTGAACAAAAAGGATGCTACACCATATTTGATCAAGAAGAAAAAGAATGGAAAGGTGATAGCAATCAAGGCCAACAAGCAAGCCAACAAAGGAAAGGGGGCCAAACGCATCTGGGTGCCAAAGGAAATAATTTCAACCATGAAAAGCACCAAGAAGGTTTGGATCCCGAAAGGGAAGTGAGTGGACCGAAGGTCATCGGGAAATTTGGAGACTTGGCAAAGTTGGGATGTATATCATGGGATACATCATATTGGATCAAGTTTATCGCCAAGTGGGTTAGTGAAAATTTTGGACCCAAATTTCCCACCCATAACTAAGGTAACTAGTTTTATTATATTTCTCGTTTTTAGATATGCGTATCTATTTATCTTTTATTTAGTTTACCTTTCTTGCCTAGTATTACATTTGTTATGTACTTTTGTTCAAAATCATGCATACTAGGTAAATCATATGGTAGGATTGCTAGTTTTTAATTCATATACTTAAGCAAACCTACATGGCTTAAAATGTTTATTTAAGCACGGCACATAGCTTCTATATCACTCCATAGTAAATGATGCATAAATTGAAAATTTTGATTTCTACAAAGTGTATCATTTAACTTATATGTGCCAAAGTTTGGATTATAGATAATTTGCCCCTCATGATATCAAATCAAAGTGCATCTCTCCTACAAGTATTCAAAACTTGTATGCACACCTTTAGGGGGAGGTTATTCTATAATCTAACACTTTGAGACTAACATCTTTTCAAGTCTATTTCATGTGATAGTCTCATTGTAAGGAAAATGAGGTCCCCGGAGAAAGACAACAATCTTCCACTGCAAAATCTCCAAGAACTCTTATGTCTCTCAAGCTCGCCATTGGTCTTCAATTGGTATCTTTTGAGACTACATTCAATATCATTTACATGTCTTCTCCAATATTTGATTAGACTATATTTCATATCACATACTTCCATGTTGCTAAAAATGCATAAGTGGTTAACTCATATTCTGTTACCTATGCATAAGGGAAGTTAGTCTTTTCAAATCATGTCTTGCACCTCTAATTTTCACATGCTTTTTCCTAAGTAGAGGATCTCTGTCTGGGGAGTATTTCTTCATCTCTAAAAAGGGGGAGAAACTTTTTTCTAAAGAGAACACTTATTTAGGGGAGTAATCCTTTCAACTGATATCATTCATATGGTTTATCTTAATATCCTTCTAGTGATATCATTTGATACAATTCTTGTTGAGGGCAAGCTTTTATTTACTTCCTACATGCTTTTAATGTCTTCCTTTTCGGTGGTTGATGCCAAAGGGGGAGAAGTTTAGGGACCAAAGCAATGAAAACTTTATCAAACACCAAACACCACCAATTTAAAATTTTATATCTCCAAATGATTTTCAAGTGGTTTTGGTTATTTGGTCCAAAAATAGGAAGTGAATTATGGAGTTAGGGGAGGCTTAAGTCCATAATATCACATTGTGGGGACATCCATGCATCTTAGCAAGTAAAATGCATATTTTCATTCAATACTTGTATTATTTGCTTGCTTTGGTTGTGTTGTCATCAATCACCAAAAAGGGGGAGATTGTAAGGAAAATGGACCCCGGGCCATTTGGCTAATTGAGTTTTGGTGTTTGATGAACAACACAATCCGTGAACTAATAAGTTTTCTAGTGTTTGTGTTTGTAGTTCACAGGATGCGAAGAGAATTGGACCAAGGCAATGAGGACGCAACACCTCAAAAGAAGACATAAAAAGATGCATAGGAGTCCAATACTCAAGAACAAAAGAAGCCCGAAGAAATCAGCGAAGAAATCCAAGATGAGGGCTGTCAGCCAGCGCCTGGTGGTGCACCGGACATTGGTGTCCGGTGTGCACCGGACTGTCCGATGTGCCAACGGGCAGACGGCAACGGTCGGATCCAACGGTCGACTGCTACAGGCGCCAACGGTCGGCTGACGTGGCGTGTACCGGACATCTACTGTGCAGTGTCCGGTGGTGCACCGGACTGTCCGGTGCACCCGACGACAAAAAGCTGCTGCTTTCTATCCAACGGCTAGTTGGGGGTGTGGAGGCTATAAATACCACCCCAACCGGTCATTCTCAAGTGTGGGAGCCCAAGCAACATACCAAGGCATATAGTGCACATTTCCAAGAGCTCAAACACCCAAGTGCTTAATAGAATCACTCGGTGATTAGCGTAGGTGCTTTGCGAAGTGCTTAGGTTAGTTAGACCGCATTAGCGCTTGCTCTAGGTGAATCCTAGTTAGTTGAGTGAGTTTTGTAAAACCACACAACCCCTCGGCTCTTGCGTGAGTCGTTGTAATTGTACCGAGTGGGGCGAGAGTCTTGCGAGACCGTGACAACCGCGTTTGTGTCACGGCCGCCACCGTGTACCGGAGGGAACGAGGCCCGCGGCGTTTCGGCCGGAAGCTCGATAGTGGAGACGGCGGGGAGCGTCCGAGAGGAGCCGGAAGCGGAGCACCACTTGCGTGTGGAGAAGGCCCGCGGCTCTCTACGGAGTTACTCGACCGTGGTGCTTGGCCCTCGCGTGGGCTTCCCTTTGCGTAGGGGCACCAACGAGGATTAGTCGAGACCTTGCGTGGTTCCGGATACCTCGGTAAAAATACCGGCGTCATCCACGAGAGTTTGCTTCTCTACTTAGCTCTTTACATTCCGCATTTATATTAAGCATTTAAGTTTCAATCTTGTAGTCATACTTATTTAGTGTAGATTGAAACTTAGCCTTTGCGGTAGAGATAGCAACACTTAGACAAAACCTAGTTTGCACATTCTAGTTTTGATTATTTGCATAGGTTTTGCTCTAGGGATTTAATTGTGGCCTAGTTTAGTAAAAGTTTTAGAAGTCCTAATTCACCCCCCCTCTTAGGCGTCACCCGTTTCCTACACCCTCTCTCTTCCCCCTCACCCGCGTCTCTGCCTCTAGGCCCAGGTAGTCAGTCCGCCCTGACCCGCTGACGCTTTGGCCCCGCTTGTCAGCCACACCCGCATGATCTAATCTGGGCCGCTGATCTTCGATCCGATGGCTGAGATTACCCCGTACCCCTTCGCGTGTGAGTTTTGCTTAAGAACCCCCTGGTTTTAGGAAATCAACCCACCGTCCTCTGTTTTAGCGCATAGGTCCCTGGTTTCTTTAAAATAGCCCCCAAGACTTTAATTTAATTACAGATTTAGCCCTAATTTCATATTTCAAACTTCAAAACTTGTTTATTTCATATCTTTTCATATGAACTTTGAATTTAGTGGTTCAAATTGCAAAATATTCACAAGATTATTCTATGTTCAAATAAAATATGACTAACTATAATCTGTATACTTTAATTTTTACACTTTGAATATAGAATTAAAGTATATGTTGATTTATTTATTTAATGAAATAAATAAAAGTATATTTAATCTTGTGAGATTAGTGTTATGCATTTCATGAATTCATTTTTGGTTTAACCTTTAGGACTTAATGAGATAAATAGAATTAGGTATGTAATTATGGATAACATTTAAAGGATAATCAAATTCCTAAATGAGAGTAGTTCATCTTATAATTTAATCTTTTATTTGTTTAATTATTACTTTACCTTTTTGGGCTATGTCCCAACACTTAGAGAGTAATTAATCCCCAATTAGGATTAGTCCATTTTATAACTTGACCTCATTCCCCTGTACTTAATACTATACCTTTTTGAGTTGTGTGCCAATGTTTGTACATGTTTGATGTGATGTTCATTTTTACCTTCCAAATGTATTGAATGTATGCTCTCTTTACTTAGACAACGAGCAGCTCGTGGTTCCTAAGTGTGTTGCCGAAGACCCCTCTGAGCAACAACCTGGTGAAGGCAAGTGTCCTTAGACCTATCATGTCCTACTTTACTTTATAGTTCATTGTCCTGCATTACATTATTGAAACTTAAGGTCTGACTAGTCTGTATTTCCCTTACCCTTGTTTACCTTTTGGCTTAATCATGGTTAGCTTATGCTATTGCTTTAACTTAATCAATGAACATGATGTGATCTTTTATTATACGATGATGTCATCCCGATGAGGTTCTTGTGATTACTTTAGGGGGCTTAGGCTGTTTCCTGAGTACCTCTCCATAAGGACCTGTTTGGGGAGTGACAACCCGGGATAATAGTGCAACCATGAGGGTGCAATGGGACGCCCTTAGCTGATTAATTAGAGGAACCGGAGGAGTAGTTGGCTTCGCCATAGGGCCGTCAATGGGGTCCGGGCACAGTACTTGCTCTATCGAGGCTGGTTGTAGAGGTTCTTTGATTTGGTTTTGTTAGTCAGCCTTCCTTTGGAGAGATGTACTGTGTTATCAAACTGGAGAAACCTAACGGGCAACTATGACCTCTAGGGATTCTTTGTAAAGGCTACATAGTGAGACCCTGCTAGGTCACCTTGGTAGTGATCAATGGGGAGGCTAGAACCCCGGGCAGAATGGGAATCACGGCTTGTGGGTAAAGTGTGCAACCTCTACAGAGTGTTAGAAACTGGTATATCAACCGTGCTCACGGTTATGAGCAGCCTTGGGATCCTCTTCGATTAGAAGAACTTTGATTACTTTTATGATGATGGTTAATAATGTTGTTTATAATTCTGATCTCTGGTATTTCCTCTTGGAGGGAGTGCCTCTGGGTAATAAATGGGTTATTACTAAAATTTGGCTCTACTTATAGTAATAAAACTTGACAAACTAAAAGCAACTGCTTAACCTTAACTCCACATACAGCTAGTCCACTTTAGCCAAATGGGACATTTGCTGAGTACATTGATGTGTACTCACCCTTGCTTTACAAAACACCCCACCCCAGGTTGTCCCCACTGTACTCAGTGCTCAGGAGGTGAAGCTGGCAACATGGAGGATTTTGAGGAGTTCTAGGACTACGACGAGTTCTAGTTTACTTTAGTGACAAAGCCCCAGTCAGCTGCCTGTGTAGGCTTACATTCTACATTTTGTTACTCCACACTTTGATGTTATTGTTAAACACTATGTTTATGTAATAGACTCTATGGATGTCTCAAACATCTTGATGTAACTAAGTACCTTTCCGCTATTTAATTCAAGCATTGTGTGATGATGTCCAATTATGTAATCGCTGTGTACGTGAGTTCTGATCCTGGCACGTACATGGTTCGCATTCGGTTTACCTTCCAAAACCGGGTGTGACAATCCTGTTGAATACAACTGCAATAAGCACATAGACATCCAACATCACTTTTTGAGAGACCACCATCAAAGGGGAGATATCGATATATGCCATGTTAGCACCGATCTGCAGCTAGCAAATATCTTCACCAAGCCTTTAGAGGAGAGGAGGTTTTGTGAGCTGCGTAGTGAGCTAAATGTCTTAGATTCATGGAACTTGGATTGATCTATAGTATACATCTCTTTTACGACTTTGATCATGTTCTTTACGCTTTAATTCATAATTAATGCTTATGTGGTTCTCAAGTTGTAGAATGTCATCCCCGGACCCCACAAGTCCTGTGCGTTGATGCATATGTTGAGGGGGAGGATGTGCTACAATTTGACCCTTTGAGACTATTGTTTTTGTTTGAGTTGACTTTATGTAGTCCTAACTCCTAAAGGAGGATTGAAAGGGAAAGCTAAATGGGTATCATTGTACTTTGTCTTAAATTCACTTGGTTCTTCATTGCCTTTGGTTTTAATTCGATTTTTGGTGAGGCAATGAGGTTAGGCCATTAGATTCTCCGTTTTGGTTCTTCATGCCAAATGGGGAGAAATTTAAAGGCCAAAGCAACTGAATCAACCACCACTTGAGTTTTTAGCTTTAAATTTGTCTTTTTGACCAAAACCCTCTTGGTAGCAAAGAGGAGCCCTCTCGATGCAAGAACTATTCTCTTTCAGGGGAAAATTCGTCTTATGGGGAAAAGGGAGAGTTTTTTGGTTTTTGATCAAAACAAGTCTCCTAAAATGGTTTGATTTGCAAAATCCAAGTATTTTGACTTAGAAAGTAAGGAAAATGGGTTTGTTTGCAAAATCAAAAATTTGTGGTGGCTAAGTGATCCAAATATGCTAAATCATTTGAACACTTCTTAAGTTTGAGTTTTAACTTCAATTTACCTCTTTTGTCTCATATTGGGTTTAGTTAGTCAATTTTGAGTTGCTTTAGATGTGTTGACATAAATCACCAAAAATGGGGAGATTGAAAGAGAAATGTGCCATAGGGTCATTTCTACTTATTTTGGTGATTAAGTGCTCAACACACCACATTGGACTAACTACTTTAATATGAGCATGAGCAAAAGTTCTAGCTAAAGTAAGTTGAAGGCAACAAGTCCAAATGAGTGGAAATGAAGGCCCAAAGTGCAACTTTGCGAATATAAACATTAACAAGAGGTTTAAGTCTTTGAATACGTTGCACATACCCTATTCTATGTTTCTAGCACTTTGTTTTGTCGAGTAACTCACTTCTGCAAGAAAAGTGCATTTTGGACTTGAAATGAACCATATTGCAAAACCTCGAGAAACCAAGGAGAAAATGTATGTTTCCCACACTTAGTCAATTGGATTAAGTGATAACTATGTTTGTTTAAGTCGTAGGGAAGCTATAAGGAAAATGGACCCCGGGCCATTTGGCTAAAAAGGTTTTGATGTTTGATGATCAACATAACATGTGGACTAATGTGTTTTGCTAGTGTTTATGTTTATAGTTCATAAGATGCAAAGAGGATTGGATTAAGGCACTGAGGATGCAACACCTTAAAAGAAGACATAAAAACAGCTTAGAAGTCCAAGACTCAAGAACAAAAGAAGCCCAAAAGAAACAACAAAGAAATCCATGAAGTGGGCAGTCAGCCAGCGCACTGGTGGTGCACCGGACAATGAACATTGCTTGTCCGGTGGGACACCCAGACAGTCTGCACAGAGAGGCCCACAATGGGCGCTCTCGGGCTGTAGCATCGGACTGTTCGGTGTGCACCAGACAGTTTGAGTAACGGTCGGATCCAATGGTCGACTGCTACAGACCCCAATGGTCGGCTGATGTGACAGGACACCGGACAGTGAACAGTGCTCGTCCCGTGTGCACCGGACTGTCTGGTGCGCCCGTCGACAGAAAGCTGCTGCTTCTGTCCAACAGCTATAATTGCGGGGGAGGCTATAAATACCCCCAACCGGCCATTTCAGTGTGTGGGAGCCCAAGCACCATACCAAGGCATAGTATAGACATTTTCAAGTTCTCATACACCAAAGTGCTTAATAGAATCACTCGATGATTAACGTAGGTGCTTTGTGAAGTGCTTAGGTTGCAAATGAGGTAACTAGATTTATTGTATTTCCTTTTTAGATATACATATCTATTTTCTTCTATCTAGTTCTTACCTTACATGCCTAGTTTTACATGTGATATTTACTTTTGATTATATTTGCATGCATACTAGGTCAATCATATGGTAGGAATGCTCGCTTTCAATTCATATTCTTGAGCAAGCCTACATGGTTTAAAATGTTTAGTTAAGCATGACACATAGCTTATTTAACATTCCTAAGAAAATGATACATCAATTGGTATTTTCATATGATATATACTACAATTGATATACTACAAGTGGTATAATATTTCAATTGGTATCATTTAACTTATATGTGCCAAAGCTCTGATTATAGATAATCAACCCCTTTTTATATCAAAATCAAAGTGCATGTCTCTCACAAGTATTCAAAACTTGTATGCATACTTACAAGGGGATGTTACTCTATAATCTAAGTCTTTGAGACTAATACCTGTTTTCAAGTCTATTATATGTAGTAGTCTCATTGAAGGAAAATGGAGTCCCCAGAGAAAGACAATAAGCTTCCACTACAAATCTCCAAGTATTCTTATGTCTCACAAGTCTACAATTGGTATATTTGAGACTACATTTGGTATCTCTTACATGTCTTCTCCAGTTATTGATTAGACTACATTTCATATGTTATACTTCCCATGTTGCTATAAATGCATATGTCGTCAAAATATATCTGTTACCTATGCAAAAGGGAAGTTAGTCTAATCAAATCATGTCTTGTTCCTCTATTTTTCACATACTTTTTCCTAACTAGAAGATCTCCTTCAGGGGGAGTATTTCTTTGTCTTTAAAAGGGGAGAAGATTCTTTCAAATGGACAACACTCATTTAGGGGGAGTAATTTTTAGTGCTTCAATTGATAAATCTTTTAAGAGGGCAAGTCTTATTTGCTTCCTACATGCTTTTAATGTCTTCCTTTTCGGTGGTTGATGCCAAAGGGAGAGAAGTTTTAGGGACCAAAGCAATGGAAATTATAACAATCACCAAACACCACCAAATTAAAATTTTGATCTTGCAAGTGGTTTCAGTATTTTGGTATAAAATAGGAAGTAAGTGAATTATGGAGTTAGGGGGAGGCTTAAGTCCATAATCTCACATTATGGGGATAGTCACGCATCCTAGCAAGTAGATTGCATATTTTCATTCAAATGTTTATTATATTTGCTTGCTTTGGTTGTGTTGTCATCAATCACCAAAAAGGGGGAGATTGTAAGGAAAATGGACCCCATGCCATTTGGCTAAAAAGGTTTTCATGTTTGATGATCAACATAACCTATGGACTAATGTGTTTTGCCAGTGTTTATGTTTTATAGTTCACAGGATGCGAAGAGGATTAGACTAAGGCACTGAGGATGCAACACCTCAAAAGAATACATAAAAAGAGCTTAGAAGTCCAAGACTCAATAACAAAAGGAGCCTAAAGGAGACAACAAAGAAATCCATGAAGTGGTCAGTCAGCCAGCGCACTGGTGGTGCATCGGACAATGAACAGTGCTTGTCTGGTGTGCACTAGACTGTCTACTGGGACACCTGGATAGCCTACGCAGAGAGGCCCACAACCGGCGCTCTCGGGCTGTAGCACCAGACTGTCCGGTGTGCACTGGACAGTCTGAGTAATGGTCGGATCTAGCGGTCGACTGCTACGGACCCCAACGGTTGTCTGATGTGGCAGAGCACCGGTTAGTGAATAGTGCTTGTCTGGTGCGCCCATCGACCGAAAGCTACCCCTTCTGTCCAACGACTATAATTGTGGGGGGAGACTATAAATACCCCCGAACCGGCCATTTCAGTGTGTGGGAGCCCAAGTGTTGGGGGCCTTCCTTTTCCGAAGGTCCTAAAAACGTGACTAACCATATGTTTTCAGTATAACATAGACTACTACAGGAGGCTTCGGCTTTAGGATGAAGGTTCTCTTTCTGGTGAAAGAATGTGTGATATGAAGATACAACCCGAAGGCAGAACGGACGGACGCTGAAGCTGTGGTTAAAGGAGCTTCAGCTTAATATGATGACGAAGGTGGAAGACGAAACCAACCTAAAGGGGAAAAGACTACTTAGCCCTTGATAGTTTGCTTTATGATTAAGAGTAAATGTTAGGGACATGGATGTTATTTTGTCCGAGCTGCGTCCCGTGCCTATAAATAGATGAACAGTAACACCGTACTGTTCACGCTGGATTGTAATCACTCTTGCGTCACTCTCGCATTCTCACCTTCTGGCAAGCCGAAGGTATCAATGTAATATAAACATTATTGATATTTATTCATGTTTATGAAATGGGAATATAAATGATTTACTGATATATCATCGTTATTTATATTATTTTGCATTTCATGTACTTTCGTTTATATTTGTTTACTGAGATGATGAAGGTATGTCCTTCATGACCTTCGTCTGAAGGTCCTTATATCCGAAAGGAGATAATGCGTCGAAGGATGATGGTCTTTAATTGTTAACAATTGTATTGCTTTGTTCTTGATGTATAGCATTCGAGAACAAGGACCAACATTGGCGCCCACCTCCAGTGAACTCAATCGACCACTTTCAGCAAGCATCGACTTTCGCAATGTCGTCAAAGAAGATAACGGTGCCAGGGGCTGCCCTACAGCCACTGGACACTAATGAGGAGACACTGCGAGAAGATAGGAGCCAGAAGAGGAAGGCTACTAGCCCAACACCTTAGGAGGAGGAGCTAGATCAAGAGATCAGGGATTTGAGGCTATCCATCCACAGGTGCAAAGCAAGAGGGAAAAGATGCTTCGGCTCATCGACCTTCAGAATAAGATCGATGAAGCTGCGGAAGAAATGTGTCACCTCACTCAGGATGACCAAGGCCGAAGGCCCCAACACAGGGAGCTTCGCTAAGAAAGCCTATTCAATGATGATGAATGGTACGATGACTTTCATCAGGGCAATTTTGCTTTTGATGATGCTTCTCCCTTGGTAGCAGAATTATAGGCTACCCCATGGCCGCCATCATACAAGCCACCTCAGCTCCCCTGCATGACGGGCACTCAGACTCGAAGCAATTCCTGATGAGCTACGAAGCAACCATATCCTCATATGGGGCAATACTGTAGTCATGGCAAAGTCCTTCGTCATGGCAGTCAAAAGCGTAGCTCAAACTTGGTACTCCTCTCTTTGGCTAGGGACAATTACGTCATGGCAGAAGCTAAAGCATATGTTAGTGACCAGCTTTCAGGGTTTTCAAACGAAGCCGGTCACTACCCAGGCTCTCTTTCAGTGTACGCAGGACCAGGAGGAGTACTTGCAGGCGTATGTCCGAAGGTTCTTGCGGCTGAGAGCTCAAGCACCTACAGTGCCCAATGAGATCGTCATTGACGCCATGATCAAGGGGCTTCGGCAAAGACCTACGGCGCAATACTTCGCAAGGAAGCCACTGTAACACCTCTTGTGTTACTGTTACTAAAACTTGAGCATAACATCATAAGCATGGGCATATCATGTGTTTGTCACACCTAGAGTGCATTCACTAGGAAAAAATTTCAAACAAGTTGTATTGATATGACATTTTGTGGATAAAACCCTAGAGTAGGGTACATAACCCTAGATTGGGCTTAATAGAGCAAACAAGGCTTAAATAGGAGAAAACTTCAAAATTCAATTGAATTAACCATATAATGTCACCATGAGTAGACATACATGATATTCAAACCCTAGAATCCCCAAAAACCCTAAGAAAAACCCTGGAAAACCCTAGACTAAAACTCTAGGGGGCTAAGTGCAAAATTAGTGCACTTTTGGACTAAAGTGCAAAAACCATGAAAGTAAGGCACCTTAAGTCATATGGTTCACAAGTATGTGGATTTGCAAGTTAAACCTTGAGATTTGGACTTATTTGCAAAAAGTCCTATTAGAGCTCTATTGGGAGTAAGTCTGAAATTCAGTGTAATTGGCTCAACTTTGGGGCCTTGTAACTTCCAAACCACAAGGATTTTGCCCTAGGTCACCACATCAAGTTTGTAGAGCTATGATAGGAGAACAAGTTTACTTAAGTGACTAAGCACTGGTACTGAACAGAAATTGGAGAAAAGTGTTCCTAAAGTTTAACTGTCAGACTGTCTTAAGTCTGAATTCAGACTGATAGTGAGTTTGAGACACCTTTGAGCTTGGATTTGATTATAATCCAGTCAGTAATTGGCTGTGGTTTCTGTAGTAAGATTGTAGCTGGTTTATTAAGCTATCACTTTCATACAGAGAGTTGATTCAGTCCTTATACAAAATTTGGAGCAAATTGGTACCAAATGTGCTCTGTCAGGCCAACTGAATAAGCTACGCCATGGTACAGTGCACAGGATGGATCAGGTTCAGAGAATGTCGCCACCGGCGACCTGTGCGCCCAGATTCATGCCGGCGTCGCGATTCACGCCCGACCAGACTCACGTAAGCACTCCTCGGTGTAAAGTATCACGCTGGAGATAAACTCCGACCACTGTTCACACTGCCGTCGTGTCTCGCCGTAGTTAGTCGCGCTGGCATCATCGGCGTTCGCCGTTATCCGGCCGGGCTATGTGCTTGGACGCTTTACCACGTCGCGGTGAGTCACTAGAAACCGCTCGGTAGCACTGGCTCATCGCCGGTGAGGTCGCCACGGTAGATGCCACTGAGCTCTCGCGCCAGTAACTCCTGTCTTCTCTGGCCGCCGCGCGTCTTCGTCCAAATCCCCGGCCACCGCTTAATCCCATTATAAATTGAGCGCACTGTGAGCTCCGTAGGGTAATCACGCACTAAGCCACCAAGTCTTGCCTCCAATCGTTCACCAGACAGCTCCAATTTCTCATTTCCCCCAACTCACTCAAGAACACCGCTCGGATTGACCTCACCGTGGTCAGCAACCTCTATGTCTGTTCATGCCCCCTGCTATCTTGTTTCAACATTCTTGTGTGCCCCTGATACTCCCCGACCAACCTAATTGGGCTAGAGTCCCTAGGATCGCCGGGAATGCGTGTGAATATCTGCGATGCCCGCTGTCACCGTGGACAGAGCCGGTTAGATCACCGTTTGTGAAATTGAGTGAGGGGAAACGATCCTTAGGTCTTGAATTCGGTTTCTACCGAAATAGGGCGCCGGTCATTGAGTAAATCGGCCAGTGAGAGTTTGTCGGAGCGTGGCCCGGTGTCGTTCACCGTCGAGGACTTCAAACTGTGAAGAAATGGAAGTGTAGGGACTTTTCTGTAAAGTGTCAGTGACTCCATTGAATAGTGGTGAGGGCTCTTAACGAGTTATCCAGGCAAGTGGGGGTCTCTGTGCAAATCGGCCGGTGCCGGCGCGCGCGAGCGCTTTCTCCAGTAGTGGGCTGACTTGGGCCGGTTGCGGTCCAGCACTATTCCTATCTTTTTCTTTTTCTTTTTCTGCCAGAGCTAAAGAAATTCTAGAGAATTGTAAAAAATGATAAAAATACCAAACCAGTTTTGCTAGGCTTCTAAATTCCTATAGTATTTAACAAAAATAGTTTCATGATGTTTAGTGCCAATAGGGAATTTTGGGATATTTAAAACAACCAAAAACCATGCTTCTGGATTTTTAGGGAATTAATAATAAATCCAAAATTCACTAAACTTTTAGGGTAAACTCTAAATAATATTTAGAAGCCTTGGGTAGAGTTTGGTATGGTTTGGACCATGTTTGATACTTAGAACCCAAAACCCTAGCCCCCTGCCCTATGAACTTCACTAAAGACTCCGAAAACCCTAAGTTCTCGGAGATCCCTGAAGGAAAGTTGTATTCAAGACCTTAGATAATAAAATTTTATTATCTTTACATCTTCATGAGCATTACATGAGCATTCATTATTATACCTGGTTATATTTAGAAAACGAGGAGGAAGTAGAAGTTGAATAGACAAGGACTTCACCACCACCACCACCTGAGGAACATCAGGCAGGCAACTGTTTTTATTTTGATATCTGCGGAACAGAGCCTGATTCACCAGTAACACAAGGCAAGCCCCGGTACATTTGCCACCTCCTTGTTCCTTTTTAAAATCTTTCTCACTTGCTTGATGCATTAGGTGATAGGAGTTCTATGCTAAACCAATTCCTGCATTTCCTTCCTTGGATTTAATTACTTCTCCTCAAATCCCTGTTGTACAAAAAGTTTTTCTTATGCTTAGCTTTGCTCCAGAAAAACAAAAATGTTTTGCTTTTACAAAAGATGCTGCTTCAAAGTGGGTGGGATGTTTTCAAAATAAAACTTGATGGTGGATCCATCATTGCCATGATGGGTTCAACATCAGAAAAGATGTACCTCTGTCAGGTACCAAACTTTGGGTTGAAAATAATAAAGCTGAGACCGGGCGGGTGACTTGCACGAGAAGGAAGTCTCGGTGTAGTGTCTCCGTCTGAGTCGTTTAAGGACCTTCTCGATGTAGGCTTGCTGATCGAGGACCCTTTAACTGGTCACATGCCTCATCATGGGTAAGCTTTGCTTCAAGCAGACTAATACCAGAATAAGATAACACATAATGGAAGTGGAGAGATGGCAAGAGTAGCGTGTACCCTCTATGGCAAGAGGTTGGACGGTGGTGTATCTATGCTCTCGGTTGGCGTGAACCTGATCTGGTCTTAAGAATCCCGGTGGCGAGTTGACATATGCAAGGGTTAAGTGCTACATATGTCGTGTGATTGGAGATCCTCAACTGAGTATAATCGATTCGGATCTCTGTAACTTCGCGGATATGAAGACTTGGTCACTGCCTTATACGTAGAAATCCAGTAAAGATGAAGGGTTGTTAAGAAATTGGCTAGTGCAGGTCAAGTGATTGAACTAGGGTAGAGAGAACTCTAGATACAGGTAATCTTACTTAACCTGACAATTAAAATTGGATTTTTAAGGATCCACTATTAGTAAGCATTTCTGCAAACAGAGTCATTAATTATTGATAAGCCTTACCTTGACTCCCCTTAAAGCTAGCATGTCCTTGAGAGTCTTTTACTTTGTTGGGTAAGTCTTGCGAAAGTACACTTCGTACTCAGGGCTTTGTCCCATGTTGTTTTAGGTGAAGAAGCGGCAAACTTTTGTTGCTTCTGTTCAAAGGTGGTACCGAAAGAAGAGAATCAAGACTAAAGCTGCCGGATGAAAGGCCCTCCGTTAAAAATTTTTTACTGCTTATTCGGGAGGAGTTTTTGCCTCCCATGTTTTGTAATAATAATACTCAGCACTCATATATTTTGTTCTAGTCTGCAACTATATAACTCTGTCTTACTTTTCAATAAATGTAAGTTATTGTAACTGCTTCCGCACTTTCGTATCTCTGATGTATTGTAATGTCTGCGTGACGGGTGAATCGCTCTTGGGAAAGGTATGGAATTCAGATACCGAACTTGTCAAGTGATCAGGTGCACTTGTAGGGTTGTCTGAAGTCCGTTGGACAAGGACAACTGTAGGTAGGCCTAATGACTTGGGAGGTTCTGACACAGCTGGTATCGGAGCGAAGCCCATCTCTACAGATGTTATGAGACATTTTCAAAAAGAATTTTCAAAGACTTATCTAGAAATTTTTTTCCTTCTTATATCACCACCTTCTGAGTACTTATTTTAAAGACCAGATATTAGAGTGCACTGTATAGAAGGTTGTGAATCAACTAAGGTTGATTCTGTAATTATGCATGCATCATGATAAAAACTTTATTAATAAGGTGTTCCCCCTTAAGAAATGCTGCCGCGCACAAGGAAAATCGCGTGCAAGTCTACCGGACCAATCGGCGTACCTCGCCATCAACTAGCCCCAAGGCATGAAGACAGTAGCAGTGGTAGCAATGATCCTATCGGAGATCTGGAAGCTCAGGTTGAACATCTTCGAACAGAGCTCTGTCACAGGAACGATGTATGGGTCGAGGATGGAGAGCGGATAAACGAGTTGAGAACAGACATCCGCCACTTGCAAGACTAGCTTGCTGAACGTGATTTAGCGCTCGATTGGGCTGTTAACTCATGTTCACTTGCTTGGGCCAAGGAAGCCAAAGCTAGAGCCCGCGTGGAGGAGCTTAGCACCACCGTAGACCACTTGCAAGTGTATTGTAATACACTACATGAAGAAGTTCATGTATTGTGTTCCCAACTGCACCCTAACATACCTGCGGATCCTGTCGGAATGGGAGCCAGACCTTCTGGAGTAGCGGGAGAAGCACTTGGTGGTGAACTGGACCTTTTCAGGCCCCCTCCCTCTATGAAGTTGGTTGATGAATGGTCTCCTACACCCGACAGTGAAGCTACCAAAAGTGACAAGAAGCAAGAGTAGTATAGTGTAGAAGTAGTAGTAATGTATAATAGGTAATGTAATCCTAGGGTAAAGTCGAGTCTGTATCATTACCCTTTTCAGTAATGTAAATGGATGGTTTTTTCTTTGGCATATTATATTTTTCCAAATATTCTTGGCCTCAGATGCCTTCCAAGACTCATGCACAGGATGGAGCGGGGACCTCCCGTGGGAGGGAAACAACTCTGAACCCTCCCCCAATACCTTCAACATTAGCTGAGGCCATCGCTGCCTTAGTTAATGCCACAGCTGACAACACCCGCTTTCTACGGGAAATGGCAGGGCAACAAATGCAGCAACAAGGCGGGCGAGCGTATCCGCAAGGACCCCGTGAAACATCATATCTGGATTTCTCAAAGACACGTCCCCCATTGTTTGTCAAGGCGGAAGATCCTCTGGAAGCGGATGAGTGGATCCACGTTATTGAACAGAAGTTCGGGCTTCTCCAATGTACGGAGATTCAAAAGCCCTTATTTGCGGCACAACAGTTGCGAGGCCCTGCCAGTACATGGTGGGGAAATTATGTTGCCATTTAGCCGGCCGGCCATCAAATTTTACATGGGATGAGTTCAAACTAGCTTTCCGGGAGCACTATATACTTGAAGGGGTGCTCCATATGAAGCAGAAGGAGTTTATGAAGCTCAAACAGGGTGGGGATACTATCACTCAGTATCTCAATAAATTCAACCACTTGTCCCAATATGCTATCGATCAAGTCAACACGGATTTAAAGAAGAGAAATTTCTTCATGAGAGGCTTTAATGATCAAATGCAACGAAAGATGGCCACCTTCATGGATCTTTCTTACGGAAGGGCTGTCAGCACAGCGCTGGCAGTTGAATCCAAATATGCAGGCGCAGGAAAATCAAAGGGAAATGGAGGCGACAGGCCCAATCAGGGGTCTGAGAAAAGACAAAGTTTGGTAATCCGACCTTTTAACCAGAATCGTTCTTCATCGCGCCCACCCTCCTACCCTTTCAAACAACTGGTTTTTATCCGTCCTACCGCTGCCCCCACCGCTACAAATCAGCCGGGTGCCCCTGGCACTCGTTTCCCCGCTCTGCCAAGCTCTTCAACAGGCTGCTTTAACTGTGGAAAGTCCGGACATTTTATCAAGGACTATCCATACCCGAAGCAGAATCGATCAAATAATCAGTAGAGTTCTGGGAGTTCCGCTCAAGTCAAGGGAAATACGGCAAACAATACCGCGGGCAAAAATACGAGGAAAATGGGGCGGATTTATTATATTCAAGTGGCCACCACACCGGAAGGCGAACCGGTTATGATGGGTACGTTTCTGGTGGCCAACCACCCTGTAGTTATTCTCTTTGATTCTCGTGCTTCGCATACTTTCATAAGCAAGAAATTTGTGGAGCAACATTGCATTCCGTACCATGAATCAAGGGAAGGGTTTACTATTCATTCGCCCGGAGGGCAAATATTCACTAAAGAAGTGGTGTTCCAAGTGCCCGTAACCTTGGCTAAACGGGACTTTCCTACAAATATAATTGTTCTCAAAGGCCAAGATATAGATATAATTCTAGGCATGAATTGGTTAGCCCAGCATAAAGCTGTCCTCAACACTGATATGAGAACCATCAGGTTGAGTTATGACCAAGAAGATGTTCTCCTGTCCATCCCCGTAGCTATGCCAACTAAACCATTGGGCAGAGTATATGAAGCTATCATACCGGAGATACAAGATATTCCGGTAGTATGTGAGTTCCTAGACGTCTTTCCAGAAGATTTGCTCGGATTTCCTCTAGAGAGAGATGTAGAATTTGTGATTGAGTTGAAGCCCGGTATGGCTCCTATTTCTAGAAGGTCGTACCGAATGCCTCCGAATGAGTTGGCAGAGCTCAAGACCCAATTACAAGATCTACTAGCAAAAGGATTCATCCGGCCAAGCTCATCGCCATGGGGTTGTCCAGCCATCTTTGTCAAGAAGAAGGACCAAACACTTCTGATGTGCGTGGATTATAGACCCCTTAATGAGGTTACCATAAAAAATAAGTACCCTCTTCCACGGATTGATATTCTATTTGATTAGC
Source organism: Zea luxurians (assembly GCA_029449295.1). NCBI lineage: Eukaryota > Viridiplantae > Streptophyta > Magnoliopsida > Poales > Poaceae > Zea > Zea luxurians. The sequence continues at coordinate 8,684,494 of JAOPSE010000041.1, read as the reverse complement.
TGACTGGAGCGAGGGTATTCTCCAAGATTGACCTCAGATCGGGCTATCATCAGATCCGTATCCGGCCCGAAGATATACCAAAGACCACATTTACTACGCGGTATGGATTATTTGAATATCAGGTTATGTCTTTTGGACTAACAAATGCTCCTGCCCACTTCACATATCTTATGAACTCGGTATTTATGCCTGAGCTGGATAAATTCGTGGTGGTGTTCATCGATGATATCTTAATATATTCCAAGAATGAAAAGGAGCATGCTCAACATTTACAGATCGTGTTAACGCGCCTGAGAGAACATCAGTTATATGCTAAGTTTAGTAAGTGTGCATTCTGGCTGGAGGAGATCCAATTTCTGGGACATGTATTATCTGCCAAGGGGATTGCGGTAGATCCTAGCAAAGTCAAGGATATTTTGGAGTGGAAACCACCAACAACGGTGCATCAAGTCCGAAGCTTCCTTGAACTGGCTAGTTATTACCGCCGATTCATTCCAGATTTTTCTAAGCTTGTGAAACCAATCACAAGTTTATTGAAGAATGATACTAAATTTATTTGGTCTTCAAAATGCAATGAAGCCTTTAAACAATTGAAGGTATTATTAACCACTGCTCTGGTATTAGCTCAACCGGATATTGAAAAACCCTTTGATGTGTATTGTGACGCATCAGGCAGTGGTCTTGGCTATGTTCTAATGCAAGAGGGCCGAGTGATAGCCTACGCTTCAAGGAAGTTGCGCTGGCATGAAGAGCATGACCCAACTCATGATCTGGAGTTAGCTGCCGTGGTTCATGCCCTAAAAATTTGGCGTCATTATCTGTTGGGGAATGTCTGTCACATTTATACAGATCATAAGAGCTTGAAGTATATATATTACCCAAGCAGAGCTTAATATGAGTCAAAAGAGATGGCTCGAGCTGATAAAGGATTATGAATTATAGATTCACTATCATCCAAGCAAAGCTAATGTAGTGGCAGATGCGTTAAGTCGTAAGGCTTTCTGTCATTGCCTTACCATGAAGACTTCTGACATTACATTATGCTAAGAAATGGAGAAATTGAACCTGGGAATGATTCAGCATGGAACTTCAAATCACTTGAAGCTTGAGTCAGTCATCCTGCAAAGAATAATTGACGCACAAAGAAATGATGAGGGAATGAAGCACATTCATGAGAAAATAGAAGCCGGTAAAGCCAACTGCTTCAGAAGAGATGATCAAGGGGTTGTATGGTTTAACAACCACATAGTTGTGCCTAAAAATGATGAAGTCCGTCAGCAAATTTTGGATGAAGCACATCTTAGTCGCTATTCTATTCATCCCGGAAGCACCAAGATGTATCATGATCTAAAACAGCATTATTGGTGGACAAAGATGAAGACTGAAATCGCACGCTATGTGGCAAGATGTGACACTTGTAGACATGTCAAGGCCATACACATGAAAGCTGCTGGTCCATTACAATCTTTACCTGTCCCTACATGGAAATGGGAGTATATTAGTATGGACTTTATTGTGGGATTGCCCAAGACAACAAAAGGATATGATTCCATCTGGGTCATTATTGATCGACTTACAAAGATCGCCCACTTCCTTCCAGTCAGGGTAATGTATACAGTGGCCACATATGCAGAATTATACATTGCCCGTATTCTCAGTTTGCATGGTGTTCCGAAGACTATAGTGTCGGATCGTGGACCGCAATTCGTGTCCAAATTTTGGGAAGAACTTCACAAGGCTTTGGATACTAAGTTGCTCCATAGTTTGGCCTATCATCCTCAAACCAGTGGGCAGACTTAGAGAGTGAATCAAATACTTGAGGACATTTTACGAGCTTGTGCTCTAGAATTCCCACAGAAATGGGATGATTGTTTACCATTAGCGGAGTTCTCATATAATAATAGCTATCAAGAAAGCATTAAGATGGCACCCTTCGAAGCCTTGTATGGACGATGGTGTCGTACTCCGTTAAACTGGTCTGAACCAGGTGAGAGGAGTTTCTTTAGGCCAGATATGGTAAAGGAGACAGAAGAGAAAGTTCAACGAATAATTCATAATTTGAAGAAAGCTCAAGCTCGATAGAAGAGTTACGCAGACAAACACCGGATACCCTTGTACTTTCTAGTTGGAGACTATGTCTACGTGAAAGTTTCACCAATGAAGGGTGTATCACGTTTCGGGGTAAAAGGGAAGCTTGCACCACGGTATATTGGTCCTTTTCCTATCCTTGAAAGATATGGACCAGTGGCATACCGACTCCAGTTACCCGAAACCTTGTCTGCAGTACATAATGTGTTCCACGTGTCTCAATTGAAGAAGTGTCTTCGGGTTCCCGATCGAACCATTATAGTAACGAATGTTGCCCTAGAACCAGACTTCACATATTCGGAGCATCCTATTCGAGTCTTGGATCAAAAGGACAGAATTACCCGAAGAACTCTCAAGTTTTACAAGATACAGTGGAACCAACATTCTGAAGATGAGGCTACTTGGGAAACTCAAGAATTTTTAGATAAGAATTTCCCAGGCTTTTTAGCCTCATGTAATTTGTAAAGTGTATACAATTGTTGTAATAAAGGAGTGAGCCCCAAACCACCCCTGCCTTGTACCAAAAATAAGGAAATAAAGATGTGTCGTGTTTCCTTTTCCATTACTTGCCCTAGGACTTTTAATCTCGGGACGAGATTCTTTTATGGGGGGAAGGATGTAACACCTCTGGTGTTACTGTTACTAAAACTTGAGCATAACATCATAAGCATGGGCATATCATGTGTTTGTCACACCTAGAGTGCATTCACTAGGAAAAAAATTCAAACAAGTTGTATTGATATGACATTTTGTGGATAAAACGCTAGAGTAGGGTACCTAACCCTAGATTAGGCTTAATAGAGAAAACAAGGCCTAAATAGGAGAAAACTTCAAAATTCAATTGAATTAACCATATAATGTCACCATGAGTATACATACATGATATTCAAACCCTAGAATCCCCAAAAACCCTAAGAACCTTGGAAAACCCTAGACTAAAACTCTAGGGGGCTAAGTGCAAAACTAGTGCACTTTTGGACTAAAGTGCAAAAACCATGAAAGTAAGGCACCTTAAGTCATATGGTTCACAAGTATGTGGATTTGCAAGTTAAACCTTGAGATTTGGACTTATTTGCAAAAAGTCCTATTAGAGCTCTATTGGGAATAAGTCTCAAATTCAGTGTAATTGGCTCAACTTTGGGGCCTTGTAACTTCCAAACCATAAGGATTTTGCTCTAGGTCACCACATCAAGTTTGTAGAGTTATGATAGGAGAACAAGTTTACTTAAGTGACTAAGCACTGGTACTGAACAGAAATTGGAGAAAAGTGTGCCTAAAGTTTAACTGTCAGACTGTCTTAAGTCTGAATTCAGACTGATAGTGAGTTTGAGACACCTTTGAGCTTGGATTTGATTATAATCCAGTCAGTAATTGGCTGTGGTTGTTGTAGTAAGATTGTAGCTGGTTTATTAAGCTATCACTTTGGTACAGAGAGTTGATTCAGTCCTTATACAAAATTTGGAGCAAATTGGTACCAAATGTGCTCTGTCAGGCGAACTGAATAAGCTACGCCATGGTACATTGCACAGGATGGATTAGGTTCAGAGAACCTCGCCGCCGGTGACCTGTGCGCTCGGATTCGCGCCGGCGTCATGATTCACACCCGACCAAACTCAGATAAGCACTCCTCGGTGTAAAGTATCACGCTGGAGATAAACTCCGACCACTATTCTCACCGCCGTCGTGTCTCGCCGTAGTTAGTCGCGTTGGCATCACCGGAGTTCGCCGTTATCCAGCCGGGCTACGTGCCTGGACGCTTTACTCCGTCACGGTGAGTCACTAGAAATCGCTCGGTAGCACTGGCTCGTCGCCGGTGAGGTCGCCACGGTCGATGCCACTGAGCTCTCGCGCTAGTAACTCCTATCTTCTCCGGCCGCCGTGCGTATTCGTTCAAATCCCCGACCACCGCTTAAGCCCGTTATAAATTGAGCGCACTGCGAGCTCCATAGGGTAATCACGCACCAAGCCACCAAGTATTGCCTCCAATCGCTCACCAGAGAGCTCCAATTTCTCATTTCCCCCAACTCACTCAAGAACACCGCTCGGATTGACCTCACCGTGGTCAGCGACCTCTAGGTCTGTTCATGCCCCCTGCTATCTTGTTTCAACATTCTTGTGTGCCCCTGATACTCCCCGACCAACCCAATTGGGCTAGAGTCCCTAGGATCGCCGGGAACGCATGTGAATATCCGCGATGCCCGCTGTCACCGTGGACAGAGCCGGTTAGATCACCGTTTGTGAAATTGAGTGAGGGGAAACGATCCTTAGGTCTTGAATTTGGTTTCTGCCGAAATAGGGCATCGGTCATTGAGTAAATCGGCCAGTGAGAGTTCGCCGGAGCGCGGCCTGGCGTCGTTCGCCGTCGAGGACTTCAAACCGTGAAGAAATGGAAGTGCAGGGACTTTTCTGTAAAGTGTTAGTGACTCCATTGAATAGTGGTGAGGGCTCTTAATGAGTTATCCAGGCAAGCGGGGGTCTCTGTGCAAATCGTCCGGTGCGGGCGCGCGCGCGGGCGCTTTCTCCAGTAGTGGGCCGACTTGGGCCGGTTGCGGTCCAGCACTATTCCTATCCTTTTCTTTTTCTTTTTCTGCTAGAGCTAAAGAAATTCTAGAGAATTGTAAAAAAATGGTAAAAATACCAAACTAATTTTGCTAGGCTTTTAAGTTCCTATAGTACTTAATAAAAATAGTTTCATGATTTTTAGTGCCAATAGGGAATTTTGGGATATTTAAAACAGCCAAAAATCATGCTTCTAGATTTTTAGGGAATTAATAATAAATCCAAAATTCACTAAACTTTTAGGGTAAACTCTAAATAATATTTAGAAGCCTTGGGTAGAGTTTGGTATGGTTTGGACCATGTTTGATACTTAGAACCCAAAACCCTAGCCCCCTGCCCTATGAACTTCACTAAAGACTCCGAAAACCCTAAGTTCTCGGAGATCCATGAAGGAAAGTTGTATTCAAGACCTTAGATAATAAACTTTTATTATCTTTGCATCTTCATGAGCATTACATGAGCATTCATTATTATACCTGGTTATATTTAGAAAACGAGGAGGAAGTAGAAGTTGAAGAGACAAGACTTCACCACCACCACCACCTGAGGAACATCAGACATGCAACTGTTTTTATTTCGATATCTACGGAACAGAGCCTGATTCACCAGTAACACAAGGCAAGCCCCGGTGCATTTGCCACCTCCTTGTTCCTTTTAAAATCTTTCTCACTTGCTTGATGCATTAGGTGATAGGAGTTGTGTGCTAAACCAATTCCTGCATTTCCTTCCTTGGATTTGATTACTTCTCCTCAAATCCCTGTTTTACAAAAGGTTTTTCTTATGCTTAGCTTTGCTCCAGAAAAACAAAAATGTTTTGCTTTTACAAAAGATGCTGCTTCAAAGTGGGTGGGATGTTTTCAAAATAAAACTTGATGGTGGATCCATCATGGCCATGATGGGTTCAACATCGGAAAAGATGTACCTCTGTCAGGTACCAAACTTTGGGTTGAAAATAATAAAGCTGAGACTGGGCGGGTGACTTGCACGAGAACGAAGTCTTGGTGTAGTGTCTCTGTCTGAGTCGTTTAAGGACCTTCTCGATGTAGGCTTGCTGATCGAGGACCCTTTAACTGGTCACATGCCTCATCATGGGTAAGGTTTGCCTCGGGCAGACTAATACCATAATAAGATAACACGCAATGGGAGTGGAGAGATGGCGAGAGTAGCGTGTACCCTCCGTGGCAAGAGGCTGGACGGTGGTGTATCTGTGCTCTCGGTTGGCGTGAACCTAATCTGGTCTTAAGAACCCTGGTGGCGAGTTGACATATGCAAGGGTTAAGTGCTACATATGTCATGTGATTGGAGATCCTCAGCTGAGTATAATCGATTCGGATCGCCGTAGCTTCGCGGATATGAAGACTTGGTCACTGCCCTATACGTAGAAATCCAGTAAAGATGAAGGGTTGTTAAGAAATTGGCTAGTGCAGGTCAAGTGATTGAACTAGGGTAGAGAGAACTCTAGATATAGGTAATCTTACTTAACCTGACAATTAAAATTGGATTTTTAAGGATCCACTATTAGTAAGCATTTCTGCAAACAGAGTCATTGATTATTGATAAGCCTTACCTTGACTCCCCTTAAAGCCAACATATCCTTGAGAGTCTTTTATTTTGTCGGGTAAGTCTTGCGAAAGTACACTTCGTACTCAGGGCTTTGTCCCATGTTGTTTTAGGTGAAGAAGCGGCAAACTTTTGTTGCTTCTGTTCAAAGGTGGTACCGAAAGAAGAGAATCAAGACTAAAGCTGCCGGAGGAAAGGCCCTCCGTTAAAAACTTTTTATTGCTTATTCGGGAGGAGTTTTTGCCACCCATGTTTTGTAATAATAATATTCAGCACTCATATATTTTGTTCTGGTCTATAACTATATAACTCTGTCTTACTTTTCAATAAATGTAAGTTATTGTAACTGCTTTCGCACTTTCGTATCTCCGATGTATTGTAATGTCTGCGTGACGGGTGAAACGCTCTTAGGAAAGGTAAGGAATTTAGATACCAAACTTGTCAAGTGATCAGGTGCATCTGCAAGGTTCTCTGAAGTCCATTGGACAAGGACAACTGTTGGTGGGCCTAATGACTTGGGAGGTTCCATCACAGCCACCGCAAAACTTGGAGAAGCTTCTCTAGAAAATGGATGAGTACATCAGAGCCGATAATGATTTTTGGCAAAGAAGGGAAGAAGCCTTCAGATACTCTGAGTTGGCCAGGGGCTTCGGAGGAAGTTTCCACCCTAGGCATGTCAGGTCGATTCATAATTCCAGTACAAATGACAATAGGGGGAATCATACCCATACGCAACAACACAACTCTCAATCATCTGGGGCACAACAAAGTTCCTTCAAGCCACCAGCTCCAAGAGGTAGAGAGGGCAGAAGCTTCAAAGGAAGATATGGAGATCAGCCTAGGAAACTATTTTGTTTGTTCTGTGGTGAAAACAAAGGGCACACCAGAAGGACGTGCCAAGTCACGATTGAGAAGCAGAAAGAAATTGCCGAAGCTAAAACACGACAGAATAAGCCGAAGCAGGTTCTGCATACCGCTTCGTGCTACTCTCCCTACATCCCAGAGTATGTAGGCAATCAATAGCCTGCGGCTTCTGTCGCTTCGACTAGCCATTATCAAGCTTCCTGGGCCCAGTTGCCACCACCACCACCGCTAGCACCTGCCTTGGTTCGCAGTCAACAGCTAGAAGGGCATCACCATGCTCAGCAACAGCGTGATCTTCGGGAGGAGTCCGAAGCTCGCACAGTCAACAACATTGTGCTGGAGTAGAAGCACATCTACTAAAGGTGCCACGTTGATTCAATTAAAGAATATCCTAATCTGGTGTTTCTTAGTTTTGTCCATCATTTTATTTTCTTGCATGAAAAACAATTCATGAAGGTTTAATCTCCAATTTGATGTAATATTATGGTGGATACATCATCGAGTGTGGAACACATTCCATTAACAATGTTTCCGAAGCTACAAAGTCATTCCTAAGGGAGCGCAGAGTAAGTTCCAAAGCTACAAAGTCGTTCCTAAGGGAACACAGAGTAAGTTCCGAAGCTACAAAGTCGTTCCTAAGGGAGCATAGAGTAAGTTCCGAAAGTCGTTCCTAAGGGAATGCAGAGCCAATATGCCACCGAAATAAAAGGTGAAGAAGCTCAAAAGTCATTCCTAAGGGAATGCAGAGCTTAAATACCACCGAAATAGAAGGTGAAGAAGCTCAAAAGTCGTTCCTAAGGTGATACAGAGCTTAAATGCCACCGAAATAGAAGGTGAAGAGACTCAAAAGTTGTTCCTAAGGAGATGCAGAGTCTGGGTGTGTTTTCATGTGGGTATGTGTCTTCGGCATAAACATCATGCTGCATCATATCATCGCATCATTTTTCATAGCATTACATCATACATCATGTTGCATCAGCAACAATATTGTGGAGAAGGTAAGATGCTTCTTTCAAAATATGCGATGAATGGAACAATGTGCTGAAGCACGAAGTGTACCTTCGACAATTATAATTTTACATGCCAAAAGAATCTTCGTTGATAACAATATTATATAGCAGCTGCGGCATAAGAAGGGGTGACTTTTTCTTTGCAAAGCATGAAAAGAAGGGAAGGTGTTTTTTCGCCGAAGGCTCAAAAACAGGTATGTACATAGCTTTCATACATCACAAAGAAATATATTAAATTCATATACATACAAATGTTCGATGTTTGACTCATATATTACATTTCTTAGTACACAAGAATTCAATCTTCTTTTAATATTTCTCGGCAGCTACATTCAGTAGTTTGTTGAAAGCTTCGTCAACGGCTTCTTCGGCAATCCTTATCGTTTCTAATGCTGCCTTCATGGCCGGATCGGCCTCAGGATCATATGGCTCAGGTGGTGGTGAATGTTCAGTTGTAGTAAAGAACAAGTTGTTAATCCGAAGCCAAAAACAAACACCGAAGCTAAGATTCAGTAATAATACATATACGCCTTGTGCGCTCAGCAGCCTCTTCGGCTCGCTTGGCTTCTTCTCGGGCATCATGGGATTCTTTTTCATTTTTCTTTATAGCTTCGTCAGCAATCTCGCGGCCGCCCCTCATCCAAACATTGGAATAAAATTTCCCACCTATCAAAGTAGCTTCGGCCGAAGGCTCCTTCGCGTTGTCTATAGAAAAGACGACTTCTACCTGGGTTGCGGCTTTAACGTGTTCACAACCAGTTTTCTTCAGAATCGCTGCAACCCCTCGAGCACCGGCGAAGGCACAAAAATCCCCACGATCTCTAAGAATTTCTTCAAAAGCTTCACCATCTTCGCCGATCCATTCAATAACTCCTTCGGGATCGCCTCGAATAAACTTTTGCTCTGATGAGTATGCACCCACCTTAGCAAAGCTGTCTTTTAGTTTCTTGGCGCAATCCAAGGATTTCTCATAGCATCTCTCCTTGGACTCACGAAGCTCCTTCACATTCTTTTCCAGCCTCGCACTTGTCCATTCACTTATCTCTTGCTTTGCCTTTGCGAGTTCAAAATTTTCATTAGCTTCGGTAAGTTTTTTCTGAAGGTCTTCAACTTCGGTTTTATGAGATTTGGATTGTGCATTAAGCTTTGCTTCGTTGCTCTTCAGCCTATCTACTAAGGAAAGCAGTATTTTATCTTTTTCAAGTGCCTCGTTCCTTAGCGTGATAACTTCTGACCGAAGGTTCCCAAGGGCTATTTGGCAGCTTTCATCTTCCGCATTCTTTTGCTCCCTTAAAGCCTTGCTTAGGATTAAGCCCTACAAAAAATAAAGGATCAGCACACAATAATTAGAAAAGACACAAAAAGTAATCTGCTTATAAGCTAAAACATCCCCACCTTCAGACTATTATAGGCAAGGCTGTCTGCAAGGTCATCCTTCGACATTGCAGACAGGCCAAGTTCTAGCTTCGGGAATCCTATATTTTCTGCCATCTCCCGGTAGACAGATATTTCCTTGTTGTTCGGGAGGCAGTACAAAAAATCATCTTCATAAGTGCCATTAAACACAAGGGATCCCGGGGGATACTTTAGATCTTTAGCATATTGCACAGCTTCGGCAACCTGCTCCTCTGATAGTTTTTTCCTTGCCGCGTGACGCACTATAAATTCCAATTCCTCAGTAGAAGCTTTGGTGGCAGAGAATTTAGATTCTTTGCTGGTTCTCTCTTCTTCTAGCGGTAACGAAGCTTTTGCAGCATCCGAGGGCCCTTGTTCAGCATCCTTTTCAACAAGCTTCGCAGGTCCTATTTTTGCGGGAACTGAGGGCCCAGCTTCAGCCTCAACCCGAGTTAAAATAGCTTCGGCGGTCTCCTTTATATTTTTCTCACTCATGCTGGGCACTTCTGTAGAGGCAGGAGTTGGTACCTTTGTCGACTCCATGATAGCATCTAGTACGCTGGCCATTCTCCTCCTCTTTGGAGTTACTGCAGGATTTTTGATACCTTTGCCGATTTCCTCAATTCTGGCTCTTCGGCCGTTTTTGCCCTAGCTTCGGTAGGACACTTCGGCACATCGGCTATTTTCGCTTTTGGCTGCTCCACTGCTGTCTTCAGAACTGGCTCTTCGGCTGATCCTGCTGTGGCTTCAGCAGGAGCGGGGAACTCTGGCTCAACAGCGGAAGAAGGCCCCTCAGCAAGCTTTGGCACCCTGGCCGTTTCAATGTACCTAGGCCGGTGTGTCAAAACTTTAATCTTTTTCCCCTTCGGCGTAGCAGAGATGGCCGAAGTAGCAGCTTTTCTTTTCTTTCCCTGCTTTCACGAGGGATAACAATAGTCTGGGTATACAAAGCCAATTACATCAAAAACCCTGTTCAATTTCTTCTTGCCTCGTCCTCCGGAGGCCAATATCATGGCATCATCTTCGGCCCTTATGTAGGCCCCAAGTAATTCATCACTAGTTGCCTCAATACAATCCAACCGGTCATCGTTTGGCTTATCGAACTGATCTCTGTATCTGAAGGTGTATTTCAGATAAACTAAACTGCCTGGACTTGACCCGACAGCAGCTTCCTTCGGCATCTCCCAGCCACTCCTAAGAGGCCACACTCTATAAGCAATATGCTCCTGGACTAAGTCCCTAGTGCCAATATAAGTACATATAGTGTTAAAAGTTGTCTAGCATGCTTGAATATCATCTCCAAGGACAGTGGCTGGCCTCCTAATGCCGAAGTGAGACCAGATACGGCGTTGAATGATCCCCTTTATATCTTCTCTTTCATCTAAGTTGTTCTTCACATAAAACCACTCTTGCATCCAGGCTCCTGGCCACCTCTTCCAAAATGTTGGGACGGGATAGCTCACATCAGAGCGAGGCATGAAGCCGTAACAACCAAAATTATTATGATATTGCTCTTTGCCAGTAGCTTTCGTATCATATGATAGTTCATGCATGTTGCAGAAGCATCTTGCATTCGGCTCCAAACCCTGGCTCCTCATGGCCCAAATGAAAATCCCCATTCTGATAATAGCTTCGGGGGTAATCTGATGAAGGTAAATTTCAAAAGTCTTTAGAACTTCAACTAAGAATTTACTCAAGGGAAACTGAAGCCCTGCCTTCATGAAGCTTCTGTATACAACCACTTCATCAGCTTCGGGCACAGGGGCATTGCTATCTCCTCCAGCCCTCACGATAGAAATATCGCGGAAGTATCTTCCTTTCATTGCATCAATCTGTCTCTGCTTGATGGTCGATTTCCTGAAGATGGTATGGCTCGGCCGCTAGGGCCGATCTTCGACACCTTCGTTTCCACTTTCTAAGTCAAAACTTTCACTATCGCCAGAATCCTCAGATAACCCAGCCAACATTTCATTAGTGATCTTCTCTGTATTTGTCTTCTCCATAGCTTCGTAATGTAACACCCCTGGTGTTACTATCACTAGAACTTGAGCATAACATCATGAGAATTGGCATATCATGTGTTTGTTACACCTAGAAGTGCATTCACTAGGTAAAAATTTCAAATAAGTTGTAATGATTTGACTTGATATGTGGTTAACCCTAGGGTAGAGTGCTTAACTCTAAATTATGGCTTATGGAGGTAAGTGAAGCCCAAATAAGTTAAAACCTCAAAAGACATGAGAAATGATCATAAGGTATCACATTTGATGGACTTTGGTGGCACCAAAACCCTAATGTGCCCAAAACCCTAAAAACAAGCCCTAGAAACCCTAATTAAAACCCTAGGGGTAGATGCAACTTTTGTGCACTTTTGGACCAAAGTGCAAATACCAAAGTAATAAAACATCACAAATCATGTGTTTTCCACATTTGGGGATTTGCAAGTCAAATAGTGGGATTTGGACTTATTTGCAAAAAGCACCCCATGCACTTCATATGCCTAAGTCTGAATTCAGTTGAATGGGGTCAACTTTAGAGCTCTATATCTCAAAATTCTTGAGGATTTTACTCTTGGTCAATATAGCAAACTTGTATAGCTATATAAGGAGAACAAATTTTATTAAGTAAGTAAGCCCTAGTTCTACATGAAAGTGGGAGAAAAATAGACCTAAAGTTGGTCTGTCAGTCGAGTACAACTCTGAAACTGGACTGACAGTGAACTAGAACCATGTTTGAGAGCTATTTTGAGTGTGATTTAGTGAGAATTGAAGTATGGTGGCTATAGCAAGATTAAAGCTGGATTATAGGACCACAACTTTGTTAAAGGTGGATTAGCAAGTGATCACATGAAAATTGGAGATCTGGGCACTGCAAACCGCTCTGTCAGGTGCTCTGAATGTCGTTCTGATGGTACAGTGCCCGCATAAAGATCTCAGGTTCAGTCCTCCTCGTCGTCGGCGACCAATGTGCCTGGATTCGCGCCGGTGATGCGATTCGTGCCCACTGGTGCCTCGATAACGCCTTGGGGTGAAAAGATCTTCACCATGGATGAGACCAAGTGCTGGTCGTCGTACCCACTTGCCTCACGGTCGGTCCAGATAGCCTCGCCGGAGTTGGTCGCTTGCCGTGCGATGGCCATGTGCCTTGAAGCTTTACCACGTCGCAGTAAGCCACTTTAGATAGCTGGTTCATCGCCGGTAAGCTTGCCATGGTGAAAGCTACGCATCCCTTGCTCCAGTGACCTTTCTCTCCGGTCGCCAGCACGCCATGCCAAAATTAGGAGCCACCGCTCTGGGATTCTATAAATTGAGCACACTGCCAGCTCCGTTAGGTAATCATGAAGCCTGAGCACCCGCTCCTGCCTCCAATTAGCCACCAGAGAGCTCCAATTTCTTTCTCTCCCCAAATCGGTTTTCCGCACACCGTGAACCACCATGTCGTGGCCAACCTTCTACAGGTTAGCTCATGTAACACCCTAGTAATTCTCAAAGTCCCTCTCAGTGCTAACTCAATAACCATTATTTCAAGTCAACCAAATTGGACAAAAGACACCAATAAACTTGAGAATAAAAGTCCCACTAAGTATTTTATCTTAAGGATCATGCCTAAATCATGTGGTGCATTCAAAAAAGGGGGGGGGGAAATATTGAAACCCTAGAACAACCCTAATTGAGCCACTTAAGTAGAAAGGAAAAAAAGGGGTAAAGAAACCATGAAAAACATGAAATCATGGCTTAGGCCAATTATAAAAGTTGAAACACACTAACTAAGCTACAATAATTGTTATAAAAGTTTGGCCAAAATAGTTTATTAAAAACCCCAAAAGGCCCTCCAAGTGGAAGCTCCCTAGGGGGAATCTGAAATTCAGATTTCTGAATTTCAGCCTTCACCTAGAACTTGGGCGTGTTCACCTTAATCCCTAGCTCAAATCCCTAAGTCCCCATTGAAAATTTTGTTCTAAACTAACCCCTTTGCAACCTGTGTGAAGATGGCATCGAGATGCGTGCCCTAGACACGTCAGACCCAGGATTTTCTCTCGGAGTTCAGTAGTGAGACAAACCCAACTTCATCCCTCCATATCTCTTGATCCAGTCAGTGAAACCCATAAGCCTCCACACACAAATGACAAAGGAATGTCAGGGGAAGAGATCTCTCAACGGGATCATGGCCATAATCGCAAAGATTTGGAGGCAATCCACGCTTGAACATGACCTCTCTCTGCGCTACCTCGTGCTCGATGTCGTGCCAAGGCGCTAGAGCGCGCACTGGCGCTTGCCCACGCACACCCCAATCGCGTGTCAGAGCCACCCCTCGGTCGTGGTTGCCCGCGCCTTTAAGACTACCCCAGACGCGCCTCACCTCACTCCTCACTCACCCTCGTTGGCCAGGCACCACCCTTAGCTCGGCGAGCTCTGCGCCACCCGCCCGAGCCACCCGAGCGCCGGCCAGCGTGGCCAGCCGTTTTCAGAGACCTTCAGCCTCAACCGAGCTCTTGGATAGCTTCCCCGAAGAGCCATGAAGCTTCTCCAAGCATGAATCGAGGCCCTGTCTCACCGGAACTACAAGATCATCGTCGCCGGACTTCGGTCGCCTGCAGCCTCGCGTGGACCGAGCAATCCGGTGAGCCATTCTCAAATTCCTCGCACACATGTCTTCCTTGACCTCTAGTGGATCTCATTGACCAATTCAATTGAACTTTACCACCCTGGTTATTAGGCCAGAGCCCTCGCCGTCGATGAGCTCCCCCGCCTGCTCGCGTGGACCGACCTACTCCGACCATCACTATAACACCCCAGGTGTTACCCAAGGCCCTGGCTTAATATATGCACCTGTGGCCTATTATCACATGTGTTAAGTGGAAAGAGAAGACACCCAAAGCTTTAGAACCATGGCTAAACTAAGTGATGATCATAATGGGAGGGATACCCTAGCCTTGATGTATCTTCACCTATGAAGAAGGTTCCAAAACCCTAATTTCCCCTCTTGAGCCATTAAACCCCGAACATTGGATTAAACGGAAAATTATGCAAATAACCAATTCATGACTTGAACCCTTTACCAAAGTTGGAGTGCATTAATAAATCTACAAAATATATTGATGGAAGTATTACAAAAAGGTCCTACAAAAACCCCAAATCAAGCCCCCAAGTGGAGAGCACACTAGAGCAATCCATTTTTCTCTAAGTCCAAAATCAGCCCTAACCTAAAGATCAGAGGTGTTCACCCATTTGCTGGCACCAAAACACATGGTCCAAATAGCAAAAAGTAGCCAAACTAGCCAATGCACACCCCTGAAAAATTTGAAACCAAAACAGGGTCGTTTGACACAGGTTGGCATCTGTTTTATCGTGGGGTGAACAGTGCAGACAGACAAGACTTGGCGCCACCATATCTTCCAAGCCAGACCGATCTCCCCTTGGAACTCACATGAACTAGATAGCTCTAGGTGCAGGGAAGAGATCTTACACAAGTCATATGGCAAGATTCGCACGTTTGGGAGCTCTGCAGGCGCAAGAACTCAGGCAGATTAACACGGCCACGTGTTCGACGGGCCCTGGCAACGCCAGAGCACGCCCCGGCGCTCGGCCCCACGCGCACCGCACCGCACCGCATCAACCCCACGCCCACGACCGCGTCCGCAGCTATAAAGCCCACCCCGGTCTTGACCGTACACCCCCGTGCGGTCCCAAACCCTGCCTGAGCACGAGTTCAGCGGAGTTGCCCAGAGAACGGCGTGCCAGCGGCCGTGCAAGCCCTGGCCACCGTAGACCGGCCATGCCAGCCCTCCTCCACCTCGTCTGACCCCTCGGCTAGCTTCCCCGGAGCTCAGTGAAGCTCCCCGAGCCCACAGACCGAACACCACCTCACCAGAGACGCCGGATCGATGTTGCCGGACTTCAACCGGCAGCCGTCGCACGTAGACCGAGCTACACGGTAAGCCATTCGTTGATTCCTTGTGCCTACGGCATCCTTGACCTCTAGTGAAGCTCCCCGTGCCATTTAATTGAACTATACCACCGTGAGCAGGCCGGAGCACACGCCGCCGACAAGCCCGACCACCTGCGCACGCGGCCAGCCCTATTCCGGCCATCACCGCCGGAAATCCGCCCCTCGACGTGACTGCTAGGACCTCCCAGACCTCACCTAGCCCTCCACCGGACCTCTCCCGTCGTCGGTAAGCTACGCCACCCTTTTTCCTCTATGCGGTTACTGTTCCGGTGAGGAGGGAGCTCGGGTTGAGAAAGAGAAAAGCCAGGGGGTATTCGCAATGTCAGTGACTCGGTGGAACAGTTCCGTAGGGGCACCATTTAAATGATTTAGTTAAAGAAAACCCCAGGGGCCCCGGTTTAAACCTGTTTTCCTTAAACCTTTAAGATTTATTCTTTTAAATGAGTATAGAACTTGAAAAATTCGTAACTTGAATTTTATCCAACCAAATTTGGTCAAAACAATTTTGCTAGGTCCTAAATATTATGAACTATTTAGGAAAAATAATAAACACCCTGAGTACTGCAAGACTTTTTAGAGTTTTAATTTAAATAAGTATACTGCCAAAACTAAATAAATAGAGGAAAAATAGAAATACTTTTGGAGTGAGGGTAAGAAAAATTAGAGACATACTTAACTACTAACTACCATGTTTAAAAATGTTAAACTCCTTAGTATACTAGGTTAAGGAGGGATTAACCATTTAAAACTTGTATTGGTCCAAACCTTAAGAAAATGAAAAAGGGCATTTAAAATAAGAACCAGAGGGCAACCACCTTTTTTCTAGCTTGCTTAAGTAATATAGTTCATAAGAAATTTTTGTTGAACCCTCTATTAGTACAAAAGAAATGCACCACATTTTATTTCATAAAAACAGTAAGAACTTAGAAAAATCCTAGAAAAATAACCCTATGGAGAAACCACCCCAATCCTTGGGATAACTACTGATATGCTAGTATGAATCTAGAAACAATACAAGTTCTGTTGTTTGATATTTTTCAAATGACAAATTAGTTACAAGTGCCTTTTTGACAATTAACTTTAGAAAATCACAACAAAATTACTAGTAGGTCACTTTCTATGATTTTTGGCATAGAGACCTGTCATTACCCATAGATGTTGACAAAAATAATTTTTAGTGCAGAACCCTCACCTAAATCAGAGCTGTAGTGCAAAGTGACCATCTACCCTCACTTTTGTTATTTTGCCCAAGGTTTATCTTAATTAATTCTAACCTCAAATTTGTAGAATAAACTACAGAGACCAATGTTTACCCACTGTAATTTTTGCAACATTTTTGGAAAATTCTAAATCACTATGGTAGTTCAAGAGCACTCAAAAATAAGCATGAATAGAAAGTAAAAAGGGAATTGTGGAAGAAATTAATATTATACAACAAAATCTCTCTAAGAGTTCAATAAAACATAAAGAAGATGATTAAAATTCTTAAATTCACTCAAGACCCTAAAATAAGTGTGTATAAAACCCTAAGAGCACCATCCGATAAAGAAACCCTAGTTTACCCACTGTTTTAATATTGTTTCACTATATATAGTATTTACTAAATTGACGTATCATTAATATACATATATCTTATTCATTGCATTCGATAGATTGTAATCTCGCTGACGGAGAGTATGTTCTCATTCCGGAGCAAGGAGTTGCTCAGGAGTTAGTTCAGGAGCCAGCACCAGAGCCTGCTACTGAGGATCTGCCTACCCCAGCTTTTGAAGGCAAGCCCCGGTTTTATGCATAACCATTATATATGCTATTTTAATGCACTTAATGTTTGCAGGCTTGTATTGTGCACTTAAGTGTAGGAGTTGGCTGAAACCCTAGTTGCATGTACTCAGGATTCCTTTTGAGATGGATACTAGTATGCTAGGTCGAGTAGCTGCTTTACTAATTAGGGATCTTGGTAGAAGTCAAGTGATTTTTCTAGCACTCGCGCGAGGTCAGGAATTGGTTGTATCCATTTTTATATTGGAATGATGATGGTCGGTGGACAACGATCCATGGGGATGCGTTGTCTACAAGATGAGAATTGGAATAAGGATTAAGGTGTGGTACCGTATGTCAAGCATTTGAACGTACTAAGCACATGCCGAGAAATATGGTAAATCGGTAAGCCTAGTACCTGAGTGAACCTGCCCACAGACTTTACCCCTCACGCAACCTGAGACATGGTCTCCCATTCCGGTTATGGTGGGTACAAGTGCGGTCACTGCACGGCGGTAGTCAGGGTCAGTGAGGCATTGTACGCTAAGGCGGTGAGCCCTGTTCTGTTGATGGGGAATCGATGGGGATGATTGATGTGTGTGGGGACAGAGTGCCTCGCCACGTCGTGTGTTTAGGTTTACCTTCAAGGTTTAAAACTTGATTCGAATCGTCTGCTTCTCGCAGCTAATGAGACTACTTGATCCATGATGCTGCATTGAGTAATAAGTGGAAATGAGTTGACTAGCAAAAGAGGTTGATTGCTAAAAATGTTTGATACCATGTATGAGTAGCTAGGTACTCATCTAGTTTAAAAAGGATCATACTAAAACTTGAAAAGCTAAAACTTGATTTTAGACTCAGCTAGTGCTTTTGGCAAACCAAACCCCTCAGCCAAATAGCTGCATGTCTAGAGGTAGAGGAGTAGACTCCTCACACCGGTAAGTCTAGCCGAGTATTAGTATACTCAGCCTTGCTTGTGGCATAATTTTTATAGGTTTTTTAGAGGATATGGTTGCTAGAGTAACTTGACCGTCCACCCTGCCACCGGGTTGGATAGTCGAGTGGGACCCTACCTCAGCAGGAGAGGAGCATGAGGAGTGATGGGCCAGGCTTCCCCATTCTCCCTTTTATTTAACATTAATTAAATTCCTCTGTATCGAGAACAATGGTTACTACTTTTGCAAAACTCCAATGATGTTGTAATAATCTTAAGTACTCCTTTAATTTATGGTTCTACGCTTTATTGTATTTCCTCTGTGCCTCACCTTCAAGTGAGTATGTGGTACTTGATCCTGTTAGTGGCCTTATCGGACTAGATCTGAGGGACTGACGGTTTATTCCTATTTAAGTGTGGTCTAGCCTCTAAGGCGGGACTTAGGCACTTAAGTTGGAATAATTCGGGCGGTTCCGCCACAATCACCGGAGACGATCCGCACATCAGCGTGACTGTCGAGACCTCCCCTACATCCTCGACCACTTCGTCGGAGCAATCTCGCCGCCGGTAAGCCCCTCCGACCTTTCCTCCGCCGCGGTTACTGTTTCATTAGGGGCAGGACCGCAGGTTTGATTTAGCAGAACCCTAGGGGGTTTTCTGTGTAGTCAGAGACTCATGTGAATAGTAACCCGAGGACATGTTTACAATGAAACTTAGAAACTTTTGCTAGGGACCCAGATGCAAAACCTTTTTTCTTTAAACCATTTCTGTTTATTCTTTTTAAATAGACAGAGAACTTAAGCAATTCATATCTTGAGAAATGCTTAACCAAATTTAGTCAATCCAATTTTACTAGATTCAGAATATTATGATCTATCAAATAAAAATGTTGAACCCTATGATTTCTGTAGTGATTTTAGAGTTTGGAATTAAATAAGGAATCTGCCCAAACCTTATTAAAATAAGGAAAAATAGTTATGCTTCTGTGCTAGACTTAAGAAAACTTGTAGAAGTCCAAACCCAACTTATGCACTGTTTAAAAATATTAAGCACCCTAGTATACCAGATAAACTCAAGTCTTGCTATTAAAAACTATATCTGTCCAAAACTTAGGAAAATGAGAAATACACTAGAAAATAATGAACAGTGGATGAACATATTTTTCCTAGTCCACTTAAGTGATGAAGAAACTATGAAAAATACAAAGAACCCTAGTCCAGAGCAAATCCAAGGTTAATTATTTTATTAGGCACTAATAAAACCAGAAAGGCCATCATAAAAAATATAAGGACCATTTCAAAATTGGTAAGAAAAATCCAGTAGACCCCTAACTACTAGAACACCCCTACAAAAATAATAAACACCCAGCCCATCATCTTAAGTGGGTTGAACCATTAAAACTTGATTTTAGCCATGTTCCAATTAAATCATGAGAAAGCCAAAAAGTGTGCAACAATGGGCACATAAATTTTTACCAAATTACTGATGAAGTAGACCACTAGAGAAAATTGCAAAACCTAATCAAAACTACAAAATAACACCCATTGCCCCTACCTCAGGAAAAAGGCCATTTAGTTCAAGAAATTCCTACCACCCTTTCCCTTAAGCAAAAAAGTTGCCAAATTCTAGAATGATTGCTCTTGCGCAAAGAAGAAGATAGGAAAATTTTGAAATCTGTTGTTTGATATTTTTCAAGTATAGTGGTAGTAGAAAGCACCCCATTGGCTAGAAACTTTAGAAAATCATAGTAAAATAACTAATAAGTATTAGTGGCTGAAATTTGGTACAATGTCATGATTTTACACCTAGATGCCAGCAAAAATAAGCCTTAGAGAATAACCTACTGTTGAAGGAAGGTTGCAGTTCAAAGCACCCCCTCTACCCTAATATTTGATAATTTTGTATAGAGAGAATCCCTCACTTTTTAAGCCCCCATTTTTGAGACAGGGAGTTATACACCAGTGACGAGCCACTGTAATTTTTACAAGATTTTTGGAAATTTATGACACTGGCTTGTAGTTCAAATCCACCTGAAGGACCTAAAAGAAAATGGAAAAGTAGAGATAGATTAGGAAGACTAATAAGTCTCACCCCAATAAATGCAGCTAGGAATCTTGTTAAAATTCCACTAAAACATGAAGAGGAAAATCAGTGGAACACTAAAAATAGTCTAACCATGCAGTAATCAAACTTGACCCTAAATTACTAAGTATACCCTAGAAATCTCTAGTAGCAAGACTTAGCTCTATTTTCCTTCCATTAATCTTTCACCATACAATGTTAATTGCTAAAATTTCATATCATACCATGCATATATCTTATCCCTTGCATTCATTAGATTGCAACCTCGCTGACGGAGAGTATGTGCTCATCCCTGAGCATGGAGCTATCCACAAGGAAGATCAGGAGCCAGCTCCCGAGCCTGCTATCGAGGATCTCCCCGCAGCCCCAGCAATTGAAAACAAGCTCTAGTTTTATGCATAACCGATTTATATATATATGCTACTTTACTACATTTAATGTATGTAGGCTTGTAATGTGCACTTAAGTGTAGGAGTTGCTTGAAACCCTTAGTTGCATGAATTCAGGATTCCCTTTTGAGATGGATACTAGTATGCTAGGTCGAGTAACTGCTTTGCTAATTAGGATATCGGTAGAAGTCGAGTGATTTTTCTAGCACTCACGCGAGGTCAAGAATTGATTGTATTCATCTTGATAACGGGATCTATGATGGTCTATGAACTTGGATCTAGGGAGGATGCCTTGTCCATGAGACAGGAAAAGGAAATTAAGGATTAATGTGTGGATACCTGAGTCAAGCGTTTGAAAGTAATAAACACATGTCGGGAAATATGGTAACCGGTAAACCTAGTACCTGAGTGAAGCCGGGCGCGGACTTTACCCCTCACTCGTCCTGAGACTGGGTCTCCCATGCTAGCTATGGTGGGTACAAGTGCGGTCACTGCACGACGGCAACCAAGGTCAGTGGAGCATTGTATGCCAAGGCGGTTAGTCCTGGCCGCAAACGGGGAATCGATGGGGACGGTTCAAGTGTGTGGGGACGGAGTGCCCCTACATGTCGTGTGTTTAGGTTTACCTTGCAAGGTTTAAAAACTCGATTCGAATCGTCTGCTTCTCGCAGCTAATGAGACTGCTTGACCCCTTGTACTACATTGAGTAAGAAGTGAAATAAGGTTTTACATGAGATAACATGTTGATTGTATTAAATGATTGTTACCATGTATGCTTAGAAGGAGTAAACTTAGCTAAAAGTAATGATATTAGAATTGGAAAAACTAAAATAAATCTTAGACTCAGCTAGTGCTTTGGCAAACCAAACCCCTCAGCCAAACAGCTGCATGATCTAGAGGTAGAGGAGTAGATTCCTCACACCGGATAAGTCTAGCTGAGTATTAGTGTTGGGGACTTGTTCTCAAGTGCTATGAATTAAGAACAAGGCAACACAAAAACGGGTTAATGGTTAACGTCCTTCGTCCTTCGAAGCATTATTTCCCTGAGGATATAATGATCTTCGGACAAAGGTCATGAGAGACATACCTTCATCATCATAATAGATTTGAATAAAAGATGAAGCATATGAAACATAAGAAACAACATGAATAATCGTTTGACGTTATAATATATTTATTTCTTATTATATAATCATGAATAAATATAGATGATATTGAATTACATTTATACCTTAGGCTTGGCAGAAAGTGAGAGTACAAGCGTGATGCACAAGACAGGTACAAGTTAACGCGAACAGTATGGGGGTACTGTTCATCTATTTATAGGCACAGGGCGCAGCCTGTGTAGATTTACATTTATGTCCCTTACAATTGGTTACAATCGTGACACAAACTACCATGGGCCGATTAGTCTTTTTATCTTTAAGTCGGTGCCACCCTTCGTCTGAAGGCATGCTACGAAGCTCCTCGGATGGTAGCTTCGGCATTGCTTCTATATTGATCTTCCGAAGGTGTTTCTTCTTAGAGGACCATCGGCGGCGAAGTAGACCCCCAACAGTAGCCCCTTCATGGTGTTAGATCATTTTTCGTAACGAGCTTGATCTGTGAAAAATTCTCCTAGGCTTCGGAATGCCGAAGGTCCGAAAAACACCTTCCCTGAGCTCATTGCCGAGAAATGATTAAAATACTCCGATCACGAGGTGGCCCCACCAAGCGGCGGGTACGCACGATCTGGTGATTCACCTTCCCACGCATTGTGGTCCACCGTTCTGTAGGTGCGGGCAACTGTTCAGCGGGTGCGGATGACTTGGCAATTCACCTTCCCTCCTACGGCACTATATAAACAGACGGGTAGGTGTGAAGTTACCACATCATTCATTGCCATTGCACTGTTGTGTTGCTGAAAAATTTGATCATAGCCGAAGCTTGTTCATCGTATTCTCAATCAAAGCATCATCTTGGCTTAGCTTTGTCATAAGAGAGAGCTTCGGCAAAATTGTAAAAGTCATCAACTTCATCAAAACTGTAAGAAATTCAACATCAGATGGCCAGAGTACGTTCAACTGCTAGGGTGACACGTGACGGAGAGGAGGCCGAAGCTGCCGAGTCTGCCCCGATCTCCGAAGTGATGAGGCAATCAGTACTGGTTGTGACAGAGGAAGCTACTGACGATGGTGCATCTGTTGCCAAAGCTGAACGGGCTAACATTGAAGAAGATGATGCTGATGAAGAAGAGGAAGATTATAACACTTTGATGCCAGCCAAACCCAGCCACTTGGACTTTGGAAAATCTGCTGTTTCTGAGGCTGATATGCCCATGATGATAAAGCTAGGCTAATTCGGAGAAACTGAGAAGAAGCTGATTCGTTTTGGCGGGAAAGAAACCACTCCGACACCAAAAAATGATGAGGTGGTAGTTTTAAGGAGTTTCTTCAAAGCGGGGTTGAGGTTTCCTTTGAACGAAATGATTGGGGAAGTTTCAGAAAATTTCGAAATCTATCTTCATCAGCTGACTCCTAACGCTATCTTTAGGCTCAGTGTCTTCATCTGGGCTCTCCGAAGCCAAGGAGTGGACCCGAATGCCAAAGCTTTTTGCCGAGTGCATGAGCTTCATTATCAGACAAAGGCTAGAGAAGATGGGTTGCACGAGAATTTTGGCTATTACAACTTCACCTACCACAAAGATATGAAGTCTCCGGTGGTTAGCTGTCACACCAAGTGGCCAACCGGTTGGAAAAATGAGTGGTTCTATGTTAAGGCCGGTGAGAAGAAGGAGAAGCTAGTTCTGAGCCCACTGAGTCTATCCTTCGAGTTAACTAGGCCCCTGTGATGCATGATGCCGAGGTCATCATGCCGACAAGCCTATCCTTCAGGTTAACTTCGCCTACCGCAATGAGATTTTGGGCAACTATACTAAAAAAGAAGATCAATTGATGACTACAGCCTTCGGCACTCGACCAAAACGAAGGCTGAACCGAGTAATGGATGCCCTGAACTTTGAATACCCTGACTATGAACGATTAAGCAAGGGTGCCGAAGGGTCAAAGCGAAAAAGAGTTGTCAGTGTTATGAACAGACAGGCTGTTAGAATGATAAAAGAAGATGAGAAAATATTGAAAAAGAAAAAATCCAGCCCTGAGCCGAAGGTGGCTGTTCCGAAGAAGAGAAAGGCTGCAGCTCCAAAGCCTAAAACAACTGAGTTAGAAGAAGAAACTCCTTCAACACCTTCTGGCGCTGACGTAGAAGAAATTCTAAAGGTAATGACCGAATCTTTACCTATCAAGCTAAGTCCACTAGGGCCACAACTAATGAAGCTTTTATAGAAGAAGGAGGAGCCTTCGGTAGCCAAGAAGCCTGCTGAACCAAAAAGGCGAAGGATTATTACTGTAATTGAAGCTATTGAGGAAACACCACCGCCAGCCTCAGCGTCAAAAACACCAGCAGCTGCCGAAGATGCTACAGCTACCGAAGCTGCTTCCACCGAAGCTACAACTGCCGAAGCTGCAGCGGCCGAAGCCACAAATCTGGAAAGCACATTTTCTGATATTGATAAAATGTTTTTGAATATGGCCGCGGAAGAAACTACTGCAGCTACCAAAGAAACCCTAGCCACAGTGCCTGGAAAAGGGGAGAAGGTGCCTAAAAAAGAGAAGAAGATTGCCGAAGATATTTCAGAGGAAAGGGACTTCAATTTTCAAAACATAATTGGTCAAGAGTTATCTAAGGCTGAGAAGGAGGAGCTGAGAGATTATGCTATATCTTGTGGCTACCAGCCAGGAGCTTTGCTCTTTGGTGGCATTGACGAAGAAAACTTAGAATGCCTCCGAGGCCGAACTGGAGCGAAGGTTATCAGCACTCTATCAAAGAGTGTTGGTTTTCCGAAGCTTGAGCCTGACCTTAGCAGGTACCGGCGGCAACATATCGCCAGTAGCCTGTTCTATTCTAATTTTAAGGTAAAGTTCTTTCCTTAACTTTCTTTTGTTTTGGGATGAAGGTCATTTCTGATGAAGGTTATTTTTTCCAGAGCCTGCTACTGAGTAAAACCTTGAGGATGCAACAGGACCTCGAGGACAAGAAAAATGAGGTTATAATTGAGGGCTTAGAGAGCAAAATTAAAGATCATGAAGCTGCTCTGGAAAAGAAAGATTTTGTGCTTCAAACAATGGAGGGTTCACTGGCAGAAGCCCAAGCCGAGATTGCCAGATTAAACAGTGAACTTTTCACGAAGTCAGAAAACTTCGAACAAGAGAAGAAGAATATTGAAGCGAAGCTTGAAAGCGAAGTCCAAAAGAACTCGAATTTGCAGAAATCATTGAAGGAGCTTTAGGATAAATGCCTAGGCTTCGGCAACCGGTGCGTGCAACGGCTGAAATAGGTCTTCAACTCAGTTGGAGCTAGTTCTAAAAAGTTTGTACCTTCAGTTGAAGACCTGTCAGGCACCTTTGATCATATTGAAGGCAAAGTTGATGCTCTTGACGAAGTCATAGGTGGGCATGGTGACTTCTGTGCCCTTCTAGCTTCTCGCGGCATAGCTGTTGCTTTTATGAAGGCTGGTTGCACACATGGGAATATTGTAAATAGGCCAAACTTTAGCCTTTCACTAGCGGACCTAAACAACATCCCCGGCCTGGCCCGAAGCATTGGGAACAGATTCATAACTCAAATTTGGGCGAAGGGTGGGCGAAACTTAGCTGGTGACGAAGCTTGAAGTCACCTTAAACCGGTAATAAACTCGTACCTGCTACTACCTTCTCTTTGAAATTTACGTTTACCTTATACTACTTTGTTATGTACAGGATGACGAGGCCGAAGAGCAATGATCCGAAGCTTGACGAGTGATGAAGCTACTGTAAAAGTGTTCTAGAGAAATTTCTGTATTAACTTTGCAGAAAATACTGTAATTTAGGAATCAAACATTTACTCTGTAAATTTGTCGATACCTTGTAATTTATTTTACCTTTCCATCCATGTATGAACTGCTTTGATGTGGACGAAACTTATACTTTTGAGCCGAAGGCAAAAAACACCTTCCCTTCTTTTCGTACGCACCGAAGCATAATTTTGCTTCTTTTGCACTCGTCGAAGCCTTGTCATTAGAGCCAAAGCAACTGTCTGTATTCTTATGATATGATGATGATGATCCTACGAATGTCTAAATGAATGTATATGAATGCAATGAATGATGTGATGTAATGTGCAAATGAATGTCCAAACACACACATACGAAGTCACATCCAGACCCTGTATTGCCTTAGGAATGACTGAAATCTCTTTGCCGTTTATTTTTCGGCTTCACCGCTTATTTTTCGGTGTAAGTTCTGCATTCCCTTAGGAACGTCTTTTGAACTTCTACGCCTTCTATTTTGGTGGTATCACCGTTGACTTTTCAGTGTAAGTTCTGCATCCCCTTAGGAACGTCTTTTGAACTTCTTCACCTTCTATTTCGGCGGTATCACCGTTGACTTTTTGGTGTAAGTTCTGCATCCCCTTAGGAATTCTTTTGAACTTCTTTGCCTTATATTTCGGCGGTATTTGGCTCTGCATTCCCTTAGGAACGACTTTTGAGTAGAAAACTTACGCTGCGCTCCCTTGGGAACAACTTTTTGTGGCTTCGTCGTGTTCTGCATCCTCTTAGGGACGACTTTCGAGCTTCTCCCTGGTTTTTTTTTCTTCTTCTTCTGCACACGATGGTGCATGGTCAAATTTTACATTTTACATTCTTTTGGGGGATTTTTCTTTCATAGAGCTAAATAAGAAAAGAAAAATTACAAGCTATGGCCCCATTAAAAACCTTTCTCCCCCTTCGGAAAGGAAAAGGGTGCCATAGGAAAAAAAGTGATAAAAGATTACATCAAGTTACACATAATATCGTCGAAGCTCATCCGCATTCTAGGATCTAGGAATGTCGTTGCCGTTCATATCCTTCAATCTGAAAGAACCGGGTCTTGACGAAGATATCACCAGAAAAGGTCCTTCCCACTTCAGCTGTAGTTTACCTAATATGTCCGGATCGGCCACTCTCCGAAGCACCAAATGCCCTAGTTTAATATTTTTCAACCGAACTTTTCTGTCATGCCATTTTATTGTCTCGGCTTGATATTTATTGATATTTTCCATAGCTTGAAGTCTGGTCCCTTCTATAATATTGTGGCGGAACTGCCCGAATTATTCCAACTTAAGTGCCTAAGCCCTGCCTAAGAGGCTAGACCACACTTAAATGGGAATAACCCGTCAATCCCTCGGATCTAGTCCGACACGGCCACTGACAGGATCAAGTACCACAATCTCACTCGATGGTGAGTCACAGAGCAAATACAATAAAGCATAAAACCATGCATGTGAGAGCATTAGATTATTACATCATCATCATCGGAGTTTTTGCAAAAGTAACCATCATTGTTCGAAGTGCAGCGGAATAAAACTAACGGTAAATAAACAGAGAGATGGGGAAGCCTGTCCCATCACTCCTCATGCTCCTCCTCAGCCGAGGCGGGGTCCCACTCAACAGTCCAACCCGGTGGTAAGGTGGACGGCCAAGTCACTCCAGCAACCATGTCCTCCAGAGAACCTGTAAAATTATGCCACAAGCAAGGCTGAGTATACTAATACTCAGCTAGACTTACCCGGTGTGAGGAGTCTACTCCTCTACCTCTAGACATGCAGCTGTTTGGCTGTGGGGTTTGGTTGCCAAAAGCACTAGCTGAGTTTTCTAATCAAGTTTTTAACTTTGCCAAATTAAGTGTGACTCTCTTAAGGCTAAACATGTACTAACTACTCATACATAGTAGCAAACATTTTTAGCAATCAACATCTTGTATCATCTCAGCACAAGTTCACTTATTACTCAATGTAGCAGCATGGATCAAGCAGTCTCATTAGCTTCGAGAAGCAGACGATTCGAATCGAGTTTTTAAACCTTGCAAGGTAAACCTAAACACACGACGTGGCGAGGCACTCCGTCCCCACACACATCAACCGTCCCCATCGATTCCCTGGCAGCAGATTAGGGCTCACCGCCTTGGCGTACAATGCCTCACTGACCCCGACTGGCCGTCGTGCAGTGACCGCACTTGTACCCACCATAACCGGAATGGGAGACCACGTCTCAGGTCGCGTGAGGGAATATGTCCGCTGGCAGGTTCAATCAGGTACTAGGCTTACCGATTTACCATATTTCTCGGCATGTGCTTAGTACGTTCAAACGCTTGACTCACGGTACCACACCTTAATCCTTATTCAGATTTCCGTCTTGTAGACAACCAATCCCCATGGATTGTTGTCCACAGACCAACATCATTATGATAATAAAGTGGAGACAATCAATTCCTGACCTTGCGCGAGTGCTAGAAAAATCACTCGACTTCTACCGAGATCCTATTTAATAAAGCAACTACTCGACCTAGCATACTAGTATTCATCTCAAAAGAAAACCTGAGTTCATGCAACTAAGGTTCCAAACAACTCCTACACTTACGTGCACAGTACAAGCCTACAAACATTAAGTGTAGGAAAATAGCATATATAAACGGTTATGCATAAAACCGGGGCTTGCCTTCCAAGGCTGTGGCAGGCAGATCCTCTGGTGCAGACTCGGGTGCTGGATCTGGGGCTACCTCCTGAGCAGCTCCTTGCTCCGGCACGAGGATGTACTCTCCGTCAGCAAGGTTACAGTCTATCGAAATGCAATGAACATGTATGTCATGATTATGCAGGATTTAATAATATTATGCTAAAGAGAACTGAGTTAAGAAGTAACTTAGGGTTTCTTAGTCTTGCGGGGCTTCCAGTGGGTTAGGCTTATTACTCTTTAGGCTTGGGTTTTTAGTGAAGATAACATAGTGGATTGGTATTGTCTTGATACATTTTAGTGGGCAATGTTACAAGGGTTTTAGGATGACACTAATTACCAGTATTTATTTTCCTTTCTTTAATTTCTACTTATGGTTTCTAGTGTAGGTTTGAACTACGACAGTGGGTTAATAATTTCCAAAAATTCTGTAAAAATTACAGTGGGTTGCCATTTGCTATTCTAGCTTGTTTTAAGAATTTGAGGCTTAAAATATAAAGGCTATGTTTTAGACAAAAATAATAAGAGTGGTGTAAAATGGGCCACTTTACACTACATCTCCCCATTAGAGTTAAGTTCCTTCCTAAGGGTTATTTTTGTTGGAATCTAACAGTAATACTAAACCTCTGTGCCAAAATTCACAGAAAGTTAATTGGTGATTATTTGGTGGTGATTTTCTAAAGTTTTATGCCAAAAAGGTGCTTATAACTAACTTGTTATTTGAAAAATATCAAACAACAGATTTTGTATTTTTCCTCTGTTCATAATAACCAAACATTAGTTATCCCAAGGTTTGGGGTGTCTTTGCCTTAGGGTTATTTTTGTAGGGTTTTCCTAAGTTTCCCTTGTTTTCTAAAAATAAAAGGGATCCTACTTATTTTGTACTAAACCAGGGTATGATAGATTTTTCCAGTGAACTTCATTGAATAAGTACCCTAATAAAAATAGAGGTGCCCTCTGTTTCATTATTTAAATTATATTTTCTATTTTTCTTAACCTTAAGTATATTGTAAAATAAGTAGTAAAAACTAACTTAATGGAGTGGACAGAGAGGTTTAACATTTTTAAACAGGTTAGTAGGTAGATACAAACTTCTCTAATTTTTCCTAACCCTAGTCAAATAATATAACTATTTTTCTTTCTATTATTGAGCTTTTGGCCAAAACTATAATTAAATCAGAGCTTTAAAGTTTTCTATAGTACATAGGGGGTTTTATATTTTTCTTAAGTAGGCTACATTATTTAGGGTCTGACAAAATTGGTTTGACCAAATTTGGATGAACTAAACAGAAGTTATGAATTTTTAAAGTCTCTGTTCAATTTAAAAACAGATTTAGTAAAGGTTTTCTGGAAAAACAGTTTACACCGAGGTCCCTGGGTTTAAACTAAATCAACCTTCGCAAATCTACCCTCGCGCCACTATTCCCCTGTGTCTCTGACATTTCACAAAACCCCCTGATCTTCTCTCCCTCTCACCCGCAGTCCTTCCCCTTACACAAACAGTAACCGCGGGAAAGAAAAGGGTGGCGCGACTTACCAGCGGCGAGGGAGGTCCGGCGAAGGGTGGGGTTGGCTCGGGGAGACTCTGGCGGTCACGGCGAGGTGCGGCTCGACGGCGGGGATGGCCGGAATCGCTCTGTCCACGTGCGCAGGCGGGTGTTCTCGTCGGCGGCGAGTGTACCGGCCAAACCACGGCGAGCTGGTTCAATCCAAGGGCATGGTGAGCTTTACGGGGTAACGTAGCGACTGTATGCACAAGGAATCGAAGGATGGTTGAGTGGATTACCCGGTCCACGTACTCCGGCGGGGTTGAGAGCTCCGGCGACCGTGGGCCGGCCTCTCCGGCGAAGCAAACTTCAATTCCTCGCTTGGGGAGCTTCACCGGGGTGTGCTCAGTCTTCTCCGAGAGCTGGCCGGGGTTGGGAAGGGGTCTACTGGCCGGTCTACGGTGGCAGGGGGATCGGGCGGCCGCGGACACACTGCGCACGGGCAAACGATGGCGAGCTGAGCTCCGGTGAAGTTTGAGTGTGCGCGGAAGAGTACAGTCGAAGTCTGGGAGGGTTTTATAGGCGCGGGCGCGGGCCATGGCGCTGGCTTGGCTCGGGCGCGGCGCTGGGCATGCGGGGGCGCGCGCGAGCGTGCTCTGGCGCGGGCAGAAGGCGTCGAACACGTGGAGGTGTGTTTCTTCCATTGTTCAAACGTCTCCAGAGATCGCAAACGTGCGAATCTTGCCATGAATCCGGCGCAGACCTCTTCCTGGCACCTAGGGCTATCTCTCATGTGTGAGTTCCAATGGAGGATACGCCCTAGATCAGGAGATAGACGGGCGCCAAATCTGGCTTGTCTCACTGCCCACACCGTGACAAAACTGATGCCAAATCCTATCAAACGTCCAAGTCTCGGTGTCCACTTTTTCCAGGGGGTGCCTTAGGTGGTATGCCACATTTTTGGTATAGATCCTAAGTGGTTTTGGTGCCATCTTCAAAGTGAACATGGTTGATCTTTAGATTAGGGTTAAAAATTGGACTTAGAGAGAAATAGAGAGCTCTAGCTCTCCCTCCACTTGGAGATTTGAATAGGGGTTTCTCCAGGGGTCTTTTTGCAATATTTCCCCTCCTAATTGATGGTTGTAAGGTTACTTAAGGTTTGGTTAACAATTACCCATGTTTTGCACATTTGCTCACTCTCTTTCCCCTTTTAACCATGGTTTTGGAAGATAGGGTTTAAGAGAGGTCTAGGGTTCTTCCCCCCTCTCCCTTCCAAGGTAGTAAGGGTATAAAGATTTGAGTAACAACTCTTAAGTCATTAACAAACTTTGATTAACACATGAGCTCCAAAGTTCTTATGTAGTTCCTTAAGTCTCTACCACATATGATCACAGCTCTTAATGCCAAGGTGGGTTCTAACCATGGTAACACCTGAGGTGTTACAGCCCTCCCCCCTTAAAGGAATCTCGTCCCGAGATTTTAGGTAGAGTCCCTTGGAGGGTGCTTGAAGGTGTGCTGGTGTTGTTTTCCCTTTATACTTAAGTTTCTCTCATTAACTGCTCTTCGAATGTCATCCTCTTTGCAACTTCAGAAGGAAGCCCTTCTTAAGTTAATTCCACAACTTAGACTATCCTTGTTATCTAAGTTTTTCTTATAATTGAATTCAAAGGGCAGGTGGGGGTGGGGTTTTGGGGTTACGTACCGATTCCTTTGGGCAGAAAGTCGGGGAAGCGAGAGCGTAGAAAATCCTCAGTCTCCCATGTAGCTTCTTCTGCTGAATGGTGACTCCACTGAACTTTATACATTTTAATTGATCTTGCCCGAGTCGATCTTTCCTTTTGATCTAATATCTTGACGGGGTACTCCTAGTAGGACAAGTCTGGTTCTATCTCAATCTCTAGTTCCGGTAGCATTTCAATGGGTAGGCGGACACATTTCCGCAGCTGAGATACATGGAATACATCATGAATGGCTGACATGCTGGGTGGCAACTTCAATTGATATGCTACAGGTCCACAAGTCTCCTTGATCTCGTAGGGTCCAATGTAACGAGGAGCTAACTTGCCCTTGATCCCGAATCTCTGGACACCCTTGGTGGGTGACACCTTAAGGTAAACATGATCTCCCACTACAAACTGGAGAGGTTTCCGCCTCTTATCATGATAGCTCCTTTGCTTGGCCTGAGTAGCTTCTAAGTTCTTCTTGATGATCCTGACCTTTGCCTCTGCTTCAAGTACCAAATCTGGCCCAAAAATTTCCCTCTCTCCCGCTTGAGACCAATTTAGCGGGGTCCTACACCTTCTCCCATATAATGCCTCAAAGGGTGCCATCTTCAGACTGGACTGATAGCTGTTATTATAAGAAAACTCTGCCAAGGAAAGACACTTGTCCCAATCCTTTCCGTAGTGTAGTGCACATGCTCTCAACATATCTTCCAAAATCTGATTCACCCTTTCAGTCTGGCCATCTGTTTGGGGATGGTATGCTAAGCTTCGTATGACATGGGTCCCAAGTGAATCGTGCAACTGTTCCCAAAATCGTGCCACAAACGGTGCTCCTCAGTCTGACACTATAGTCCTTGGTATCCCATGCAAACGAACTATCTGGTCAATGTAGATTTCCGCATACTTCTCCGTCCTGTGGGTGGTATGTACGGGCAAGAAATGAGCGGTCTTGGTCAATCTGTCCACAATAACCCAAATTGAATCATGGTGCCTGGAGGTGTTTGGCAACCCCACAATAAAGTCCATGCAAATGTCCTCCCATTTCCAAGATGGTATGGGAAGAGGTTGCAAAGGGCCTGCTGCCTTCAAATGACTGGCTTTGATTCTCTGGCAGGTGTCACACTCGGATATATACTTGGCAATTTCCCTCTTCATCCTGGTCCACCAATATAAAGATCTGAGATCATGGTACATCTTGTTGCTGCCCGGGTGCATAGAGAATTTGGAGAGGTGAGCTTCATCCAGTATCTTTTTTCTGAGCTCAGGGTCCTTGGGAACAACCAATCGATCTCCAAACCATAGAATTCCCTTGCTGTCCTGTCGGAAACACTTGTACTTTTCCACTTTCTGCTTGAGCATGTCTTTGATAACCTGTACACCCTTATCCCCAATCTGTGCCTGGATTATTTGTTCTTGCAATGTGGGCTCCACCGAGATATAACTTAACTCACCGGAGGGAACAACTTCCAGGTTCAGCTTACACAACTCATCGCACAAGGTGGTGACTCTTGCATCCATGTTCATACAATTGCACTGGGCCTTTCTACTCAAAGCATCTGCCACAACATTGGCCTTGCCCGGATGGTAATGTACTTCCAAATCATAATCCTTGATTAACTCTAACCATCTCCTTTGCCTCATGTTCAGGTCTGCCTGAGTGAAGATGTATTTGAGACTCTTGTGGTCCGTGTAGATGTTACAGTGAGCTCCCATCAGGTAGTGTCTCCATATCTTGAGAGCATGAACCACAGCTGCCAACTCCAGATCATGTGTAGGGTAGTTCTGCTCATGGGGTCTGAGTGCTCGGGAAGCATAAGCAATCACTCTGTTCTCTTGCATCAAGACACATCCCAATCCTGTACCAGAAGCATCACAATAAACTTCAAATGGCTTGGTGTTGTCAGGTTGAGCCAGCATTGGGGCTGTTGTCAAAAGCTGCCTCAAGGTATGAAAGGCATCTTCACACTTTTGGTTCCAATCATACTTGACTCCCTTCTTCAACAGTTCAGTCATTGGTTTGGCAATTCTGGAGAAGTCCGGAATAAATCGTCGATAATACCCTGCCAATCCCAGAAAACTCCGAATCTGCCTCACTATTGTCGGGGGTTTCCAGTCCATCACCTCTTGTACCTTCTCAGGATCAACTGAGATTCCTTCCTAAGAAATTATGTGACCCAAGAATTTAATCTCCTTCAGCCAAAATTCACATTTAGACAACTTGGCATACAACCGATGGTCACGTAGCCTCTGAAGTACAGTATGCAAATGCTTGGCGTGTTCGGCTTCATTCTTGGAATAAACTAGGATATCATCGATGAAAACGACCACGAACTTGTCCAACTCTAGCATGAATACCGAGTTCATCAAGTACATGAAATAAGCTGGGGCATTGGTCAGCCCAAAAGACATCACCAAAAACTCGTAAAGCCCATATCTGGTTGAGAAGGCCGTCTTGGGAATGTCGCTGGCACGGATCTTGATCTGATGGTAACCTGAGCGAAGGTCTATCTTGGAAAATACCTTGGCTCCTACCAACTGATCAAACAGAACATCAATGCGGGGCAGTGGGTACTTGTTCTTGACGGTCACCGCATTGAGAGGGCGGTAGTCAACACACATCCTCAAAATTTCATCCTTTTTCCTCACAAATAATGCTGGGCATCCCCATGGTGAAGTACTTGGGCGAATAAACCCCTTGTCCAACAGTTCTTGCAGTTGCTTCTTCAGTTCTGCCAGTTCCGCGGGAGGCATCCTATAGGGTCTCTTGGAGATAGGAGCAGTCCCGGGTTGCAATTCAATTGCAAACTCAATGTCTCTGTCAGGTGGCATTCCTGGCAATTCATCCGGAAAAACATCGGGGTAGTCACAGACTACTGGGATCTTTCTTACTGGGGATTCTGTCATGATATAGGCACAAGAACGGGTACAACCTTGATCGGGCAAATATAATGTGGTTTCACCACAGGTTGGTGAGTGCACTTCGATGGCCCTAGCTGCAATGTCAATCACTGCCTGATGTTTGGTCAACCAATCAGTTCCCAATATGATATCCACACTATCCAGTCCCAAGATAAGAAGGTTGGTTTTAATTATCAAACTACCAAACTTTATAGGCACATTCTTGTTGATTTGATTGGTGGCAATCCTGCCTCCTGGTGTTGAAATTGTGATACCCCCATGGGTGTGATGAAAAGGCAATTGACACTTGGCACTAAATTTGGCACTAATAAAGCTATGCGATGCACCAGAATCAAAAAGAGTGATAGCAGGATAATTTAAAACTGTAAAGATACCAGTCATGACGGGTGCTCCCTCTGGAATATCAGCCATGGTAGTGAAGTTTAGCCTGCCCTGCCTCACTTGCACCTTCTGCCTCTTGCCCTGGTTCTGGTTGACATTCTGCCCTTGCCTCTGCTGATTCCTAGGGCAATTTTTGGCATAATGCCCAGTGTTGCCACAGGTGAAACACCTGTTGTCATCAGCTTGGTGGTACTGCTGCTGCTGATTGTTCCTCTGAGCTGGAAACTGGGTGCGGTTGGGTGCCTGCTGCTGCTGCTGCTGTGGTGGTCTGATCACCCATCTCCCTTGCTGCTGCTGGGGTCCCCTGTTCTGCGTGTCGGACACAATCCTGAAGCGCTGTGGCTGAGCTGAGGGTCCTGCCACAGGGGTATTCCTCTTCTTTTCTGCCTATCGAGCTGTAATGCAGTCCTCCTGGGAGATAGCTATGTTGACCAACTCATTATAGCTGTTGGCCCTGACAGTGTTGAGACGATCACGGAGCTTAGTGTTGAGCCCCCGTCTGAACCTGTCCCTCTTCTTCTCGTCCATGTCTGCATGGTACCCAGCATACTGGCACAAGTCATTAAAGGCCTGGGCATACTGCAACACTGTCCTGTTGCCCTGAGTGAGTGCCAGAAACTCGTTGAGCTTTCGGTCCATGATGCCTGCGGGTATATGATGTCCCCTGAAAGCTGCCTTAAACTCTCTCCATTCCACTTCATGGTCAGCCGGTTGCATAGCAAGATAGTGGTCCCACCATGTTCGCGCGGGTCCGCGAAGCTGCTGAGTGGCGAACCGGACCTTAGTGACTTCTGAGCAAGCTCCATGGAGTAGTGGGAATTTGGATTCCACTACTCGCAACCACACATCTGCATCAAGGGGATCCTCTGCCCTTGTGAACAATGGGGGCTGGGTGTTGAGGAACTCCTGATAGGTAGCCACCACGGGGTGACGCTGATGGTCTCCACCACCATAGTGCTGAGGTGGTGGCTGACGCTGAGCCAGCTGCCTCAAGATCTCATTCTGCTGAGCCATGAGCTCCTGCAGAGTGGGAGGCGGTGGCGGTGGAGGAACGTGCTCATTCTGGCCACGACGCTGCCTTCCAGCCATCTGAAAAAAACCACATACATGCTTAACACCACATCTCCAAGTTCAAGATTTCATTTTGCGAAGGAAAAAGTTAAAACAACATGATAGACTCCGGCTTCAACAAAAGGATTTTAAAAGGCACAAATTCTTCCTTCCAAATTTAAACTGATGACAGCATCCATCAAACAAGCTTTCAAGAGAGTTTAGCATGATTACATCAATTGTCCCAAAATGACTCAACTCTATCTAGCCTAGTACCCCAAGGGTGCAAAAGCTAAGCTAGCTGCGAGGAGTCCCACATCACCGATCTCTATTCCTACTCTGGCAACTAATGAGCGAAAGAGGCGACACTCGACTCGGGGGAAGGTGGCCTCCCTGAGCCAGCAGTGTCCACGCTGGAAGCAGGCTCCTCCGCTCCCTCAATGTCGACGTCCTCGTCAGCCTCCCCATCATGGATCTCCTGATGGTGCATGTCTAGGTGCTCATTAGCCTCTGCGAGCTGCTGCTGGGTGTTGAGAAGCTGATCTTCGAGAACCTCGATGGTGTTCTCCCTTGTTCCCACCAATTCCTCCAACTCATGGATCTCATCAGACAGCTGCTCCACTTGTAAATCTTTTTCTACCAACTCTTGGGACAGGTCAACCACGAGCTCCTCCCTGTTATCCAACGTAATCTTTGTTGCCTCCAGCAGTGCCATCAGATGGGACATCGCCTCACCGCGCATCACCTGCAGACGGTATAGAGCATTCATGCACCGTACTGTTAAGTGCGCGGTCTGTCTTGGGTAGATGGCCCAGATATCCTTGGCATGCTCCACCCGATCCTTCCACATTGGGTTGTCCTCCCTCTCAGCGGGGAACAAGCCAATGGGGTGGGTAGCCAGCTCCAAAGGATGGAATCCGCAGAAAGTAGTCAATCCATGCAGAGCGATCGCCTCGATCGTATCCTCCGCTCGGTATCCGAAAGACTCGGAGTCCAAAGAGCGCCAGCCTGGCTGCAGAGGATGAGGCTCCAAAGTTATCCTCACTCTACAGCGAGGCACTCGGTGCTTCTCGAACTGCTGCACCGCGTACTGAGGGGGTGTCGTGTATCCGGCCCCCTGAAGTACCTCGCATAAAATACGGGGAAAGCCCTCTCGTGCAAGTCCGTCAGTGTGGGTCAGTGCATTTCCGTCATCGGAGGATCCGTAGGAAGTCATCTGTGTACGATTAAGCGTAAGTAAAAGAAAAAGAATAATAAATAAAAAAAAGCAAGGAAAAATAAAACTCAGCCTTTCTCTAGTTAAATGGAAAGGCACTGGGGACCTAGTTGGTTGTTATCTTGTTTTTAAGTCCTTTTACTCAGTTATCCATTTACTTAATTAAGAATGCATGCATGCTCGTCCTGAACGACCTCACAAGAAAATAAAAGGAATAGGGAAGAACTCCCATCCTGTAAAAGTGGCCTGTAGGGCCTAGTTACTTAGCCACCTAGCTACCCTTCTATCATCCTAAGGCTTCACGTCCTAGGTCTATCCTGCTCGTCCTACTATCTATCCAACATTGTTTCTATCAAATTTTTTTTACTTGGAAAATTGATGGTATTTACATTTTATTGATTCTTCTGTGGTGGTACAAGCTCTGATACCAGCTGTGGCGGAACTGCCTGAATTATTCCAACTTAAGTGCCTAAGCCCTGCCTAAGAGGCTAGACCACACTTAAATGGGAATAACCCGTCAATCCCTTGGATCTAGTCCGACACGGCCACTGATAGGATCAAGTACCACAATCTCACTCGATGGTGAGTCACAGAGCAAATACAATAAAGCATAAAACCATGCATGTGAGAGCATTAGATTATTACATCATCATCATCGGAGTTTTTGCAAAAGTAACCATCATTGTTCGAAGTGCAGCGGAATAAAACTAACGGTAAATAAACAGAGAGATGGGGAAGCCTGTCCCATCACTCCTCATGCTCCTCCTCAGCCGAGGCGGGGTCCCACTCAACAGTCCAACCCGGTGGTAAGGTGGACGGCCAAGTCACTCCAGCAACCATGTCCTCCAGAGAACCTATAAAATTATGCCACAAGCAAGGCTGAGTATACTAATACTCAGCTAGACTTACCCGGTGTGAGGAGTCTACTCCTCTACCTCTAGACATGCAGCTGTTTGGCTGTGGGGTTTGGTTGTCAAAAGCACTAGCTGAGTTTTCTAATCAAGTTTTTAACTTTGCCAAATTAAGTGTGACTCTCTTAAGGCTAAACATGTACTAACTACTCATACATAGTAGCAAACATTTTTAGCAATCAACATCTTGTATCATCTCAGCACAAGTTCACTTATTACTCAATGTAGCAGCATGGATCAAGCAGTCTCATTAGCTGCGAGAAGCAGACGATTCGAATCGAGTTTTTAAACCTTGCAAGGTAAACCTAAACAAACGACGTGGCGAGGCACTTCGTCCCCACACACATCAACCGTCCCCATCGATTCCCTGGCAGCAGATCAGGGCTCACCGCCTTGGCGTACAATGCCTCACTGACCCCGACTGGCCGTCGTGCAGTGACCGCACTTGTACCCACCATAACCGGAATGGGAGACCACATCTCAGGTCGCGTTAGGGAATATGTCCGCTGGCAGGTTCAATCAGGTACTAGGCTTACCGATTTACCATATTTCTCGGCATGTGCTTAGTACGTTCAAATGCTTTACTCACGGTACCACACCTTAATCCTTATTCCAATTTCCGTCTTGTAGACAACCAATCCCCATGGATTGTTGTCCACAGACCAACATCATTATGATAATAAAGTGGAGACAATCAATTCCTGACCTCGCACGAGTGCTAGAAAAATCACTCGACTTCTACCGAGATCCTAT
This sequence comes from Zea luxurians, assembly GCA_029449295.1. Classification (NCBI taxonomy): domain Eukaryota; kingdom Viridiplantae; phylum Streptophyta; class Magnoliopsida; order Poales; family Poaceae; genus Zea; species Zea luxurians. The sequence goes on along the minus strand of JAOPSE010000041.1, from coordinate 8,645,898 downwards.
TTAATAAAGCAACTACTCGACCTAGCATACTAGTATTCATCTCAAAAGGAAACTTGAGTTCATGCAACTAAGGTTCCAAACAACTCCTACACTTAAGTGCACAGTACAAGCCTACAAACATTAAGTGTAGGAAAATAGCATATATAAACGGTTATGCATAAAACCGGGGCTTGCCTTCCAAGGCTGTGGCAGGCAGATCGTCTGGTGCAGACTCGGGTGCTGGATCTAGGGCTACCTCCTGAGCAGCTCCTTGCTCCGGCACGAGGATGTACTCTCCGTCAGCAAGGTTACAGTCTATCGAAATGCAATGAACATGTATGTCATGATTATGCAGGATTTAATAATATTATGCTAAAGAGAACTGAGTTAAGAAGTAACTTAGGGTTTCTTAGTCTTGCGGGGCTTCCAATGGGTTAGGCTTATTACTCTTTAGGCTTGGGTTTTTAGTGAAGATAACATAGTGGATTGGTATTGTCTTGATACATTTTAGTGGGCAATGTTACAAGGGTTTTAGGATGACACTAATTACCAGTATTTATTTTCCTTTCTTTAATTTCTACTTATGGTTTCTAGTGTACGTTTGAACTACGACAGTAGGTTAATAATTTCCAAAAATTCTGTAAAAATTACAGTGGGTTGCCATTTGCTATTCTAGCTTGTTTTAAGAATTTGAGGCTTAAAATATAAAGGCTATGTTTTAGACAAAAATAATAAGAGTGGTGTAAAATGGGCCACTTTACACTACATCTCCCCATTAGAGTTAAGTTCCTTCCTAAGGGTTATTTTTGTTGGAATCTAACAGTAATACTAAACCTCTGTGCCAAAATTCACAGAAAGTTAATTGGTGATTATTTGGTGGTGATTTTCTAAAGTTTTATGCCAAAAAGGTGCTTATAACTAACTTGTCATTTGAAAAATATCAAACAACAGATTTTGTATTTTTCCTCTGTTCATAATAACCAAACATTAGTTATCCCAAGGTTTGGGGTGTCTTTGCCTTAGGGTTATTTTTGTAGGGTTTTCCTAAGTTTCCCTTGTTTTCTAAAAATAAAAGGGATCCTACTTATTTTGTACTAAACCAGGGTATGATAGATTTTTCCAGTGAACTTCATTGAATAAGTACCCTAATAAAAATAGAGGTGCCCTCTGTTTCATTATTTAATTTATATTTTCTATTTTTCTTAACCTTAAGTATATTGTAAAATAAGTAGTAAAAACTAACTTAATGGAGTGGACAGAGAGGTTTAACATTTTTAAACAGGTTAGTAGGTAGATACAAACTTCTCTAATTTTTCCTAACCCTAGTCAAATAATATAACTATTTTTCTTTCTATTATTGAGCTTTTGGCCAAAACTATAATTAAATCAGAGCTTTAAAGTTTTCTATAGTACATAGGGGGTTTTATATTTTCTTAAGTAGGCTACATTATTTAGGGTCTGACAAAATTGGTTTGACCAAATTTGGATGAACTAAACAGAAGTTATGAATTTTTAAAGTCTCTGTTCAATTTAAAAACAGATTTAGTAAAGGTTTTCTGGAAAAACAGTTTATACCGAGGTCCCTGGGTTTAAACTAAATCAACCTTCGCAAATCTACCCTCGCGCCACTATTCCCCTGTTTCTCTGACATTTCACAAAACCCCCTGATCTTCTCTCCCTCTCACCCGCAGTCCTTCCCCTTACGCAAACAGTAACCGCGGGAAAGAAAAGGGTGGCGCGGCTTACCGGCGGCGAGGGAGGTCCGGCGAAGGGTGGGGTTGGCTCGGGGAGACTCTAGCGGTCACGGCGAGGTGCGGCTCGACGGCGGGGATGGCCGGAATCGCTCTGTCCACGTGCGCAGGCGGGTGTTCTCGTCGGCGGCGAGTGTACCAGCCAAACCACGGCGAGCTGGTTCAATCCAAGGGCATGGTGAGCTTTACGGGGTAACGTAGCGACTGTATGCACAAGGAATCGAAGGATGGTTGAGTGGATTACCCGGTCCACGTACTCCGGCGGGGTTGAGAGCTCCGGCGACCGTGGGCCGGCCTCTCCGGCGAAGCAAACTTCAATTCCTCGCTCAAGGAGCTTCACCGGGGTGTGCTCAGTCTTCTCCGAGAGCTGGCCGGGGTTGGGAAGGGGTCTACTGGCCGGTCTACGGTGGCAGGGGGATCGGGCGGCCGCGGACACGCTGCGCGTGGGCAAACGGCGGCGAGCTAAGCTCCGGTGAAGTTTGAGTGTGCGCGGAAGAGTACAGTCAAAGCCTGGGAGGGTTTTATAGGCGCGGGCGCGGGCCATGGCGCTGGCTTGGCTCGGGCGCGGCGCTGGGCATGCGGGGGCGCGCGCGAGCGTGCTCTGGCGCGGGCAGAAGGCGTCGAACACGTGGAGGTGTGTTTCTTCCATTGTTCAAACGTCTCCAGAGATCGCAAACATGCGAATCTTGCCATGAATCCGGCGCAGACCTCTTCCTGGCACCTAGGGCTATCTCTCATGTGTGAGTTCCAATGGAGGATACGCCCTAGATCAGGAGATAGACGGGCGCCAAATCTGGCTTGTCTCACTGCCCACACCGCGACAAAACTGATGCCAAATCCTATCAAACGTCCAAGTCTCGGTGTCCACTTTTTCCAGGGGGTGCCTTAGGTGGTATGCCACATTTTTGGTATAGATCCTAAGTGGTTTTGGTGCCATCTTCAAAGTGAACACGGTTGATCTTTAGATTAGGGTTAAAAATTGTACTTAGAGAGAAATAGAGAGCTCTAGCTCTCCCTCCACTTGGAGATTTGAATAGGGGTTTCTCCAGGGGTCTTTTTGCAATATTTCCCCCCCTAATTGATGGTTGTAAGGTTACTTAAGGTTTGGTTAACAATTACCCATGTTTTGCACATTTGCTCACTCTCTTTCCCCTTTTAACCATGGTTTTGGAAGATAGGGTTTAAGAGAGGTCTAGGGTTCTTCCCCCCTCTCCCTTCCAAGGTAGTAAGGGTATAAAGATTTGAGTAACAACTCTTAAGTCATTAACAAACTTTGATTAACACATGAGCTCCAAAGTTCTTATGTAGTTCCTTAAGTCTCTACCACATATGATCACAACTCTTAATGCCAAGGTGGGTTCTAACCATGGTAACACCTGAGGTGTTACAAGTATCTTTTGCTACGTGATAATCATCTTCGTCTTCTGTCGAAGCTGCTGTTCTAATTGACCCCGCTTTAACATCTTCTGGGGTTATAGCTTCGTCACCAAACAGTAACTTGAACGGTGTAAAACATGTTGATCTTGATATGGTTGTGTTGTGGCTCCACACCACTTTAATCAACTCATCTGGCCACTTTCCTCTGGTTGATTGAAGATTAACTTCATTATTCCCGTCATTATAATGCCATTTGCTCTTTCGACCAACCCGTTTGATTCCGGGTGCCTAACTGATGCAAAATGGATCTTCGTGCCAATCTGATCACAAAAGTCCTTGAAAGTTTCAGCATCAAACTGTGTTCCATTGTCCACAGTTATAGCCTTCGGCACTCCGAAGCGACAAACAATACTCTGCCAGAAGAATTTCTGGACTGTAACCAAAGTTATTGTAGCCAAAGGCTTCGCTTCAATCCACTTAGAAAAATATTCTACAACCACCATGACATATCTTAAATTGCCTTGCGCTGGTGGAAGTGGACCTAACAAGTCCAGGCCCCATCTTTGCAACGGCCAGATTGGTTGTATTAACTGAGCTAATGACGAAGGTTGTTTCTGGTCTCTTGCACATTTTTAACAATTTTCGCACTTTTGAACCAGATCCGCTGCGTCCGAAGCTGCCTTCGGCCAATAAAATCCTTGTCTAAAAACCTTTCCGAGCAAAGGCTTGGACCCAATGTGAGATCCACACAATCCTGCATGTATCTCCTTCATTAGCTCTATACCTTTGGTTCTGGATAGACACTTGAGAAGCGGAGAGCAAACTCCATGTTTGTATAACTCCCCTTCTATCATGACATACGGTCTTGTTCTTGTTTCAATTCTTTTATTATAAACTTCATCATCCAAGAGGCAGTTACCCTGGAGGAAAGATATGATTTCAGTTCTCCAATCTTCACTATGGACAGGCGATATTGTTAGCACTGCTCTTACAAGAAGTTCAACCGAAGGTGCTTTTATTGTCTCAAAGAATACTTCCGAAGGTAGAGGGAGCCCTTGTGCTGCTGACTTGGCTAGCAAATCTGCATGCTCATTTTCACCTCTTGGAATGTTCTTGACAAAAAACCTTCAAAGGAAGCTTCCAACCTTCGAACTGTATCCAGATATTTTTCAAGCTTCGGATCTCTTGCCTTGCTACTTTTATCCACATGGCCAGAAATGACTTGAGAATCAGTTTTCAGAATAGCCCTTCTTATTCCCATTGCCCTTAACTTTCGAAGCCCTAACAAAAGTGCTTCGTATTCAGCAATATTATTTGTACAACTAAAGTCAAGCTTGGCTGCATAACATGTTCTAACTTTCGAAGGTGCTATTAGAACAACAGCCGCTCCTGCACCGAAGGTTCCCCAAGAACCATCGCAGAACACTGTCCAAGCTTCGGCATCTTTGTTTATTTCCTCTTCCTGAGCCCCTGGCGTCCAATCAGCGATGAAGTCTGCTAACGTCTGGGACTGAATTGAGGATCTATGCACATAATTAATGGTGAATTCATTAAGCTCTGTAGCCCATTTTCCAATCCTTCCAGTAGCTTCTCTGTTCCTCATAATGTCCTTTAAAGGTTGTGACGAAGGAACAATTATGTGGTATGCTTGAAAATAATGCCGAAGCTTACTGGAGGCCATTAACACAGCATATAATACCTTCTCCAATTCTATATAGTTTTTCTTTGATGGGCTTAAAACTTCAGAGATGAAGTATACTATAGCTTGCTTTTTAGCTTGGCCATCTAGCTTTTCCTGCACCAGCGCCGCACTCACTGCAGAATGTGAAGCTGTCACATATAAGAGCAATGGAGCCCCTGGTGCAGGTGGGGTTAATGTTGTTAAATCAATCAAATATTGCTTCAACTCTTCAAAAGCTTTTTGCTGTGCCGGGCCCCATTGAAAGACTTCGGCTGACTTCAGTATTTCAAAAAATGGTAGATTTTTTCTACTGATCTGGATATGAATCTGTTTAATGATGCTAATCTTCCTGCCAGCCGTTGAGCCCCTTTCTTTGTGCTTGGTGGTTCCATCCAAAGGATAGCTTCGATCTTGCTTGGGTTAGCTTCAATTCCCTTTGTTGATACTAGATAGCCAAGTAACTTGCCCTTCTTCACCCCAAAAACACACTTCTCTGGGTTTAACTTCAGGCCAGCTTGCCTGAAATTGGCAAATGTCTCTTGCAAATCGGCAATGTGATTTTCTTGCTTCACGCTTTTCACTATAATGTCATCAACATAGGTCAATACATTTCTGCCTATTTTAGAATGAAGAACCTTGGCTATCATTCTACTGAAGCTTCCTCCAGCATTTTTAAGCCCCTCAGGCATTCGAAGATAGCAATATGTGCCACTGGGTGTTATGAAGCTAGTCTTCGGCTCATCTTCCTTCTTCATCCAGATTTGATGGTAGCCTGAGTAACAATCTAGTAGACTCATAAGCTCTGAAGAAGCTACTGCATCTACTAGGGAATCTATTCTTGACAATGGGAATTCGTCCTTTGGACAGGCCTTGTTAAGATCTGTAAAATCAATACACATTCGCCATTTGCCATTGGCCTTCTTCACCGTAACAGTATTGACTAACCACTCTGGGTATTTTACCTCTCTTATGACACCAACACTGAGAAGTCGTTTCACTTCATTCCGAGCACCTTCAGATTTGTTGTCAGACATTTTCCGAAGCCTTTGTTTTCTTGGCCTAAAGGATGGGTCCACATTGAGTGAATGTTCAATGACATCTCTATTGACACCACAAAGATCATTGGCTGACCAAGCAAAGACATCTTTGTTGTTGAATAAAAACCTTATCAAAGTTTTCTCTTGCTCTTCAGATAGCTGAGACTCCAGAAGTACCTTTTGCTCTGCTATGTCTTCACATAGAAGCATAGGCTTCGGCTGATTCGCCGAAGCAGCCTTCTCTCTTTTGTACTTGTACTGTTCACAGGCTTCAGCTCGATCTATATTGTGAATTGCTTTTGAGTCTGGGCAATTTCCTTCGGCCTTTCTGGCAGCTTCTTGACTCCCATGAACAGCAATGGGCCCTTGTTCCGAAGGTATCTTCATGCATAGATATGCTGGATGAAGTATTGCTTAAAAGGCATTAAGTGTTCCATGACCAATGATTGCATTATAAGGGTACTCCATGTCAACAATGTCAAAGACAACCTGTTCGGTCCTTGTGTTACGAACAAAGCCGAAGGTAACTGGCATTGTGATTTTGCCGAGTGCTACAATCTGTCTTCCTTCAAAGCCACATAGAGGATGTGTAGCATCGTGAATCTTGTCTTCTGGCTCTTGCATCTATCTGAAGGCCTTAGCAAATATGATATCCGCTGCACTGCCTGTATCAACCAGAACATTATGGACCAGAAATCCCTTGATGACACAAGATATGACCATAGCATCATTATGAGGGTAATCTTTGAGCTGAAGGTCCTCCTGAGAGAAGGTGATTGGGAAATGGGACCATTTTGATTTGATGAAGGGTCCCTGCACCCCAACATATTGTACCCTTCTCTGAGCTTCCTTCTTCTGCTTCTTGTTAGCTGGCTCTAAACCTGATCCGCCTGTTATCGGAAGCACCAGCTTCGTAGCCGAAGGTACTTCAGCTCGGATGTTGAACGAAGTCATCAGCTCAAAAGTGGAAGTGAGTTCACCGGAGGTGGGCGCCAATGTTGGAAACTTGTTCTCAAGTGCTATGAATTAAGAACAAGGCAACACAAAAATGGGTTAATGGTTAACGTCCTTCGTCCTTTGAAACATTATTTCCCTGAGGATATAATGATCTTTGGACGAAGATCATGAGAGACATACCTTCATCATCATAATAGATTTGAATAAAAGATGAAGCATATGAAACATAAGAAACAACATGAATAATCGTTTGACGTTATAATATATTTATTTCTTATTATATAATCATGAATAAATATAGATGATATTGAATTACATTTATACCTGAGAGCACCTAGAAGGGGGGGTGAATAGGTGATCCTGTAAACTTAAAACTTAAAGCCACAAACTTGATTAAGTGTTAGAGTAATAAAGCTAAGTAGCTAGAGAGGAGTTCTTGCGAAACACAATAACCACAAAGAGATCAACACAGAGAGGCACAGTGGTTTATCTCGTGGTTCTGCCATGTCCAACACTTGCCTACTCAACGTTGTGGCGTCCCAACGGACGAGGGTTGCACTCAACCCCTCTCAAGTGATCCAATGATCAACTTGAATACCACGGTGTTTTGCTTTCGTTTACTATCTCCCGTTTGTGAGGAATCTCCACAACTTGGAGCCTCTCGCCCTTACAAATGATGATCAAAGAAACACAGAAGTAAGGGAGGGAGAGAAATGCACACAAGACACAAAATCAGAGCACAAATACGCACACAAGTCACAACTTGAGCTCGCAACACAACTCGAAGAGTTCTCTACTCAAATGGAGCTCTAGTTGCTATCACAAAGAATCAAATGCGCGGAAATGGAGTCTTGGTGCTTAGAGTTGATCAAAGAGTGCTTGGTGTGCTCCTCCATGCGCCTAGGGGTCCCTTTAATAGCCCCAAGGTAGCTAGGAGCCTTTGGAAGCAATCTGGGAAGGCAATTCTTGCCTTCTGTCGGGTGGCGCACCGGACAGTCCGGTGCACCACCGGACATCCACTGTTCACAGTCCGGTGCAGATTGCTTTCCTAAATTGGCGCATCCGACCGTTGAAGATTTGGAGCCGTTGGCGCACCGGACACTGTCCGGTGCCCCCATCCGACCGTTGGCTCGGCCATGCGTCATGCGCGGATTGCGAGGCCGACCGTTGGCGCAGTCGTCCGTTGGCTCACCGGACAGTCCGGTGAATTTTAGTCGTACGCTGTTGACTATTTCCCGAGAGCGGCGACTTCGCCGCAGACGACTCACCGGACAGTCCGGTGCACCACCGGACAGTCCGGTGATTTATAGCCGTATGTCGCCGTCGAGACCCAAGAGTAGGCTGTTCATCGGGATTGGAACTGGCACACCGGACACTGTTCAGTGCACCACCGGACAGTCCGGTGCACCCAGACCGAGCAGCCTTTTGCCTGAGCACAGCCAACTTATCTCCAAAGCGATTTCTCCTGTTTCTAGCACTTAGACACAATACATTAGTCTTCAAAACAATGTACTAAGTCTAGAAACATACCTTTAATCTTGATTTGCACTTCTTGAGTCTTTGGCACAAATATTACTCAAACCATTTGTGTGGAGCACTTAATCACCAAAATCTTATAGAAATGGCCCAAGGGCACATTTCCCTTTCAATCTCCCCCTTTTTGGTGATTTATGCCAACACAACAAAAAGCAACTAAAAGAAGTGTAACATCAATGTAAATGAGAACAAAAGTTTGTTTTTGATTCAAATTTGGCATATTTGGATCATTCTTTGCCACCACTTGGTTTGTTTTTGCAAATCAAACTCAATTTCCTATCTCTAAGTCAAATTCACTTGTTGAGGCATAGAGAGAGGTTTTCCAAGAGAAATTGATCAAAGATTCAAAAACTCCCCCTTTTTCCCATAATCAAACATTCTTCCCACAAGAGACCAACTTTTGACAATAAGAGACGATAAGAGTATTTTGACAAAACAAAAGCTCTACTCTACTATTTTCAAAATTCTCAAGTGGTAGCTGATCCATTTATTGCTTTGGCCTTAATTTCTCCCCCTTTGGCATCAAGCACCAAAACGGGGACTCCTTCTCCTTATCGTTGACCACCATCCCCTTTCCCTTAGGATCCATCTCTTCGGGTGATTAGTCCCTTTTGTGAAGAGAACAGCTCCGATACCAAGAGACGATAAGCCCAATGACTCTGGCTCGAGTCACAAAAGGAAAGACGGGAAGAAGAAGAGGCACATCAAGAAGATAGTCTACTACGACAGCGACGAGTGTTCCTCTTCCCAAAAAGACGACGACGACTACGAGAAAAAGAAAACGGTCAACTCAAACTTTTCTTTTGATTATTCTCGTATTCCACATAATTCAAATGCACATTTGCTTTCCATTCCTCTTGGTAAACCTCCACACTTTGATGGAGAGGACTACGGATTTTGGAGTCACAAAATGCGTAGCCACTTGTTCTCTCTTCATCCAAGTATATGGGAGATAGTAGAGAATGAATGCAATTTGATAGTATGGATAATCCCTTGTTTATCAATTAACAAATTCACAAAAATGCACAAGCTACTACTGTTCTTTTAGCATCCTTGTGCAGGGAAGAATACCATAAGGTGAGCGGCTTGGATAACGCCAAGCAGATTTGGGACACCCTCAATATCTCGCATGAGGGGAATGATGTCACCATGCTCACCAAGATGGAGTTGGTGGAGGGTGAACTAGGAAGGTTCGCAATGATCAGGGGGAGGAGCCAACCCAAACATACAATAGGCTCAAGACACTGGTCAACAAAATAAGGAGCTATGGAAGCACGAGATGGACGGACCACGACGTCGTCCGACTTATGCTAAGGTCTTTCACTGTCCTTGATCCACATCTTGTAAACTCTATTCGTGAAAATCCTAGGTACACCAAGATGTCGCCTGAGGAAATACTTGGAAAGTTTGTAAGCGGGCGAATGATGATCAAGGAGGCAAGGTATGTTGATGAGGCGTTGAATGGCCCAATGCCAATCCACGAGCCTCAAACCGTTGCTCTCAAAGCAACAAGTAGCAGGGAGGCGCTACCTAGCAAGGTGGCGCAAGTTGAGGCGGCTGGGCTAAATGATAATGAAATGGCCCTCATCATCAAGCGCTTCAAGACGGTGCTCAAAGGTCACAAGGAGCATCCCAACAAGAGCAAGACGAAGGGAAAGCGCTCCTGCTTCAAGTGTGGTAAGATTGGTCACTTTATTGCTAACTGTCCCGATAATGATAGTGACCAGGAAAAAGGAAAGAATGGGAAAAGAGAGAACAAGAAGGTTTACAAGAAGGCTAAGGGCGAGGCACACCTTGGAAAAGAGTGGGACTCGGATTGTTCTTCATCTGACTCTGACGACAAAGGACTCGCCGCCATAGCCTTCAACAAATAGTCTCTCTTCCCCAACGAGCATCACACCTGCCACATGGCAAAGGAGAAGAAGGTAAGCTCTCGAAATACTATTACATATGCTTCTTCAAGTGATGATGAATCTAGTGATGATGAAGTAGACTACGCAAGTTTATTCAAAGGTTTAGACAGAACTAAAATTGATAAAATCAATGAATTAATCGATGCTTTGAATGAGAAGAATAGATTGTTAGAAAAGCAAGAGGATCTTTTATATGAATAGCATGATAAATTTGTAAGTGTGCAAAAGTCTCTTGCTTTAGAAGTTAAAAGGAATGAAATGCTTTCGTGTGAAATTTCTGCTTGTCATGAGACTATTTCTAGTTTAAAGAGCATTAATGATGATTTAAATGCTAAATTAGTAGAAGCAAATAAGACTAGTCCTCATGTGGAACATGTAGTAATTTGCAATAGGTGTAAGGATTTTAATGTTGATGCTTGCAATGAACATTTAATTTCCATTTCTAAATTAAATGATGAAGTAGCTAGTCTTAATGCCCAACTTAAGACTAGCAAAAATGAGTTTGATAAACTAAAATTTGCAAGGGATGCCTACACTATTGGTAGACATCCCTAAATTAAGGATGGGCTTGGCTTTCGAAGGGAAGCCAAGAACTTAACAAGTCAAAAGGCTCCCATTCCCAACAAGGAGAAAAGGAAGGCCCCTATGACTAGTAGGAGTCAAAAGAATCATGCTTTCATGTATCATGATACAAAATATGCTAGGAATTTTCATTATAGTAGGAATTATAATGCTTATGACTCACATGCCATGATTGCTTCAAGTTCAAAATTTAATGGTAGATCTAGGAAGAATTTTGTGTCTCATCCTCCTAGGAAAGTGTATAATGGATCTACCACTGTATTTCATGCTTGCAATGCTAAATTTGTTCTTTCATGTAAAAATGAAAAAGTGATTGCTAAAACGGTGGGGGCCAAATGCAAGGGAGACAAGACTTGCATTTGGGTCCCTAAGGCTATCGTTACTAACCTTGTAGGACCCAACAAGAGTTGGGTACCTAAAACCCAAGCCTAATTTGCCTTGCAGGTTTATGCATCCGGGGGCTCAAGCTGGATTATCGACAGCGGATGCACAAACCACATGACGGGGGAGAAGAACATGTTCACCTCCTACGTCAAGAACAAAGATTCCCGAGACTCAGTCATATTCGGTGACGGGAATCAAGGCAAGGTTAAAGGACTAGGAAAAATAGCTATTTCTTCCGAGCAATCCATTTCTAATGTGTTTTTAGTAGAATCACTCAGATATAACTTGTTGTTCGTTAGTCAATTATGTAATATGGGTTACAACTGCTTATTTACAAACGTAGATGTGTCTGTCTTTAGAAGAAGTGATGGTTCATTAGCTTTTAAGGGTGTACTAGACGACAAACTCTATTTAGTTGATTTTTCGAAGGAGGAGGCCGATCTAGATGCATGCTTAATCGCTAAGACTAGCATGAGCTGGCTGTGGCATCGCCGTCTAGCACATGTGGGGATGAAGAACCATCACAAACTGTAACGTCCCAAAAAAATCTACTTCGAGATCTAGGAGATAGAATTCCAAGATTTAAATAAAAGTATTTTACAATGAGAGATTAAATAGAAGACCTTCATATAATTTAAACCAACCCTTGTTGAATAACATGATTAGAGATATTCTCCCAAAAGAATTAAGCTTAAAGAAAAACTTAATATATACTATAAACAAAAAAATCCTCTCTCTTAAAAAAATATGAACATAATTTTAAATGGATTATACATTCAAAGAAGTAATTTTTATTCTATATATGTGCATTGCATACTTAAAATATTTGGATAAAATAAACAAAACTAAATAGATATATATATTTATTGCATATCAGTATGGAGTTTTGGATTGAGCATTTAGATTAGAGTTTAAAATAAGGGAAAGAAATATGAAAGGGAAGATAAAACAGAAAATCATTAAAGAATAAAGAAAAAAGTGGAAGCTTTCTGCGCTATGGGCCGGATCTCTGGCTTCTCGGCCCAGCTTCTTTCTTCCTTTAGCTGGCCCAATTCCGTTCCCTGTTCTCGCGTAGCCGCTTCAGCTCACTCTCGCGTCTGCAGCCGCGTCTGGCTTGTGGGCCATGGCCGTCAAGAGCATCCTCTTCAATCGACCGCAACAGAGCATAACCGCGCTATTCTTCCGCCTAGAATCTCGGCCGCGCTCCACCCCATCTCAACTGAACGCCGCAGTCACCTCCATTGAATCCGCACCCGCGCCATCCGTTGCCCAAGCCCTCTGTTGACTGGCCCCACACGTCACTCACCGCCGCGACTGGGTCCCCGTGTCCGCGTCACTGGTAATGGGGATGGCCGCTAACCATCGCCCCGCAACTTCAGCTGGCGAAATCCTCGTGTTGTGGGCCTCGCCGCAGGATAAGTGGGAGCCTCCTTCCCCTCTCTCTCCTCCCCTCCTTGTCCCACCTTATAGCGCCGCGCGGGGAACGGTGAGAATTGAGCGCTGCCGCCGCCGCTACGCCAGAGTTGCCGCCGTGGTCGGATCTCCGCGGTAGGGAGCATTGGGGCTTGCTGAGTACCTGGGCAGCCTCATTGGTATGTGTCGGGCGTCTCTGGTGGAAGTCCAGGTCTCGCGGGCGACCGGTTCTCGGCGAATCGCTCGTCGGAGCGTTTGGGCCGCCGTGCAATCGCTCTGCTCCGTGGGCAGGGGTCTCGACGGGGCAAACCGAGGTAATAAACCGTGTCAAAGCTTTGTTTTTTCATCTTCTTCGCGTAGCTCCGTCCGATTTGGAGTTAGGGTGCTGTGTTGACGACTGCGGGAGCGCCAGTGTGCTCACCGCCGCAGGAGTGCTGGCGGCGCTGCCTGGACACCGTCGGGGTAGGGAAGAAGGGCAGGGGCCGTAGGATCTTAAGGGACGGCTGCGATTAGATCTGGGTTCCCTTCTCGTGCGGTCGATCTCTGCCCTCCATCGAAAATCGGTCGGAGGAGAGCGTGTCTTCGCTGTTTTCAAATCCGGACCGTAGTTGGCTAATCGTAGGGCTGTAGCGTGATCAGTGGAGTTATTCGATCTTGGCCGTTGAGCATCGATCGGACGGTTGCAGGTGAACGCCGGCTCAGGATGTAGATCAGTCTAATCAGGGGCGCACACTTCCGATCTTGCAGCCGAGATCTAACGATACCCTTTCGCCATGGTAAACTGCAAAAGAGCCCTCGGAGTTATTCATAATAAACCCGCAGTCCATCCTGTGGTTGCTTGTGTCTTAGTGCCAATTGCGCCAGGGCCCCTGCATTTCCAGAATTTTGACGCGCAGTCCAAAAACAGTAAAAACAGAGAAGTAATATTAGAAATTGATTTTTATTACAAAAAATAATTCTAGAAACTTGGAAATTTCATATCTAATTCATTTTAATTCCAATGGATCCATTCCAATTTCTATAATTTTGTAATAATGTTGTTTATCACCTAATGCCTCTGTTTTGACATGAAAACAAAAATAAAATTGATCTCCTAATTAATCTTGTATCAAATACATAAAACCTTAGGAAATTCGTATCTCCTCCGTTTTAACTCTGATTTGATCCGTTCAAGTTGCGTTAGTCCCGTAGCAACGCGTAGATCATTATTATTTAGTTTGTTCTTATGTTTGGTGTGATGTTAATTTTATCTATACCATGTTTGTTTGTATTGCTACGACTAGCGCGAGGACACGTGTCATCTGAAAAGCAAATTGGTACCTGGAATCTCAAGTGCCAGGCAAGTTGTGCCCTTGATTCACTCTTGTTTACCCAATAATGTTCTTTATAATTATTTAACATGCATAGGTTTAATTTTGATGGGACCCGATAGGTCACCCTAGATTATTTATCTCATTAGCTTGTTTACCCCTGAATCACTTGGGTAGTTTGCTATTGCTTTATATGGTTTTGGGATAATCATTTATTATATCCATGTTCCAGTTATTATATTATTTTATTTATGTTCATGTCAAGATCATTATATTATTGTTAATTGGAACATGGAGCTTAACTTGAGAAACACGTGCCACCACAAGGGAGGAATGGGACCCCTTGGCAGACTAATTCGGAAAGCTAGTGGAAGACTACCTTACCCAAAAGGGGCAAGGGCAGTAGAGGAGTTGCATGCAAGGAGGTTCTCGGGTTGATTTTGCTGCGATGGCGGTCAGACGAGGGATTCTTGCAAGTGCTCTTCCCATAAACTGTAGCAGGTTTTCGGAAGCTAGTGGAACTTTGTAAAGGCCTCGTAGTGGATCCCTAGCCATTCACCTCGGTAGTGTCTAAGGACCTAGCTAACCCTGGCGACATGGGAAACACGACTTGTGGGTAAAGGGTACAACCTCTGCAGAGTGTAAAACTGGTATACTAGCCGAGCTCACGGTCATGAGCAGCTCAGGACTCTGATGATTAAATTATGGAACCTAAACTCAATTTGTCATTTGCATTTGCATGGGTTTATTATTAATTTTGTTCTATTATATTATTATGGGTTGGTATTCACCTACACTTAGTAACTGCTAATAAAAATTTGACCAACTTATAAAAGCAATGCTCAACTTTAACCCCTATTGTTGATCAGCCTTACACATCACATGAACTCCCACCTTTGGTGAGTTCATGTCACATTATTCCCCACAACTTGTTGAGCGATGAACATGTGTGAGCTCACCCTTGCTGTCTCACACCCCCCACACGTCAAGAGCAGGTACCACTGGATGAGGCGCATGGTGGATGTTGCACTGTGTTCGTGAGAGGTCTAGGTCGTCGTCTCCCAGTTGACTTTCTAGCACCAAGGATGTATTTTTAGATCCTGTTATATTTACCTTTTATTTTGTAAGACTTCCGCTATGTAATAAATACTCTGATTATTGTGACATTTATCTCTATACACTCTGTTATTATATATGTTGTCTTCTTGGCGCATGTATGAGATGCACCTGGCTTTGTTCCTTAAAGCCGGGTGTGACAGAAGTGGTATCAAAGGAAATGTTGACTGTAGGACGAGACCTAGATAGAAATGGACAAACCCTTACCTACTTATCTTATTCTGATTCATTCTATACTTACCTTACTCTAATTCTTTCTATACTTATCTTGATCCTGTCTCACCTTCTACTGTTCTACTCTGATTATTCTTATCTTCTCTACTTTGAGACAAGATGGATTTCACACCTTGGAATCCTACATTTATAACCTTCTTAAGAGATAGGAGGCCTAAAAAAACTATTTTCTCTATTTTAAAAATGTTGTTTGATTGTTCTGATGATAAGTGTCTGATTTGCTTCTTTGATTGATTGAAATAGTATAGACGGGCATCTTAGCATGTACCACCATAAGGTAATGCATTAGCTTTAGTGGATAACACACTAATCTACTTAGCTAATAAATCCCCTGCAGTAACATTCCTCGTAATTACTCGCCTTATCTACAACTCTTCCTTTCTTACCCTGTATTTCTAACCTAGATGGGCTACCCCTATAGTGTTAGAAGAGAGCACTATAGACGTGATCCTTGGTATGTCATGGTTAAGAAAGGCAAAGGCAGTTTATACACTGTGCTAAAGGAACCATAGAACTCACCAGTTCCAAAGGAGAAAGATTTGAAGTTGGAATTGCAATAACTACCACCACCAGACTAGCGGCATTCTTAGTAGATGAGAAGTTTATTGGTGACAACATCCGTGTGGTTAGAGATTTTCTGGATGTCTTTCCAGAGGAATTACCAGGGATGCCACCAGATAGGGAAGTTGAGTTGGTCATTGATCTCTTACCTGGGACTGCTCCTATTTTTAAACGACCGTATAGGATGTCCGTAGAAGAACTAAAGGAACTTAAGAAGCAATTAACGGAATTACAAGAGGCTGGATACATTCGTCCGAATTCTTCACCTTGTGGAGCGCTGATTCTGTTTGTACAGAAGAAAGAAGGATCGCAAGGGATGTGCGTGGATTATAGGACCCTTAATGATGTGTGAAGAACAAATATCCATTACCCCACATTGAAGATTTATTTGATCAGAGGAGAGGTGCTAGGATATTCTCGAAGATTGATCTCCAATCGGGTTATCACCAAGTGAAGATTAGGCCATCAGATATTCCCAAGATGACTTTGTCAACCCGATATGGTTTATATGAGTTTACCGTTATGTCATTTGGACTAACTAATGCACTAGCTTATTTTATGAATCTGATGAATAAAGTGTTTAAGGAGTATTTGGACAGATTCGTCGTAGTATTCATCGACGATATTCTTATTTATTCCCAGAGCGATAGTGATCATGAGAAATATCTGAGATTAGTGCTACAGAAGCGACGAGATAATCAACTCTACGCCAAGTTTAGCAAATGCGAGTTTTGGATTAGTGAGGTGCCCTTTCTTGGACTTATCATTTCTAATGGGGGAATACCAGTGGATCCTGCTAAAGTCAAGGCGATAGTGGCGTGGAGTATACCCACTATAGTTACTGAGGTCCGGAGTTTCTTGGGACTTGCAGGATATTATCGGAGATTTATTGAAGGATTCTCTAAGATTGCTAAGCCTATGACCTCGCTTCTGGTGAAGGGAAGAGAGTTTAAGTGGGACGAGAGGTACCAAGATAGTTTTAACCAACTGAAGTTGAGATTGATGTCACCTTAGTATTGGTTATGCCAGATCTACAGAAGGGATTTGACATTTATTGTGATGCATGTGGCCAAGGCTTAGGATGTGTGCTCATGTAAGAAAGACATGTGATCGTCTACGCGTCTCGTTAGTTGCAGAAACACAAGTTTAACTACCCCACTCATGACTTAGAACTGGCAGCCGTTGTGCATGCGCTTAAGATTTGAGGACATTATATTATGGGAAATAAGTGTCAAGTATGCACGGATCATAAGATTTTGAAGTATATATTCACTCAGAAGGATCTCAACCTTAGGCAACGTCGTTGGTTGGAGCTTATTAAGGATTATGATTTGGAGATTCACTATCACCCGGGCAAGGCAAATTTGGTTGCAGATGCCTTGAGTCGAAAGGAGCATGTTCATTCAGCTGTTGTTGCCCAGCTACCCGATGAGATTGTTGAGGATTTTAGGAGACTTAACCTGGGATAGTTGCTCACACTGAAGGAGTTATTATTAATGTGGAACCTACCTTGGAGCAAGAAATCCACAGAAGGACAGATTGGTGATGCTAAGATACAAGAGATTAGGGATCTGATTAATGAAGGTCGAGGTTCGGAATTCACGGAAGATGAGCAAGGCACTGTGTGGTTCAAGGACAGGATATGTGTTCCTGATATTGAAAGCCTTCGTGAGACTATACTGAAGGAAGCCCATGACTCGGATTATTCTATTCATCCTGGTAGTACCAAGATGTATCAGGATTTGAAGCAAAAATACTGGTGGTATGGATTTTATTACTGGATTGCCTCGCACCCCGAAAGGATATGATTCTATATGGGTTATTGTGGATAGACTGGCCAAAGTGGCTCATCTCATTCTGGTCAAGACTACTTATAAAGTATCTCAATTGGTAGAGTTATATATGGCTCGGATTGTGTCTCTACACGGTGTACCGAAGAAGATCATTTTGGATAGAGGATCACAGTTTACCCCCAGATTTTGGAAAAGTTTTCATGAGAATACGAATGCGGAGTTGAATTTTTGGTTTGGCCTACCATCCTCAGACTGATAGATAGATTAAAAGGACTAATCAAGTATTGGAAGACATGTTGAGAGCTTGTGCCCTTCAGCATGGTAGTAGTTGGGACAAGAGTCTACCTTATGCTGAGTTCTCACATAATAATAGTTACCAGGCCAGTCTGAAGATGTCACCGTTCGAGACCCTATATGGCAGGAAATGCAGGACTCCTCTATATTGGATCAGACTAGGGGAAGACAATTCTTTGGACCTGAACTTATTCAAGAGGCAGAAGAATAAGTTTGTATAATTCGAGAAAATTTAAGAGTAGCTCAGACCAGGTAAAGAGCTACGCTGATAATAGAAGAAGACCACTGGAGTTTGAGGAAGGTGATCATGTGTACCTCAAGGTGACACCACTTCGTGGAATGAGGAGAGTTAAAGTCAAGGACAAATTGTCCCCTCGCTTTATTGGACCATTCAGAGTTTTTAGGCGAGTTGAAGAGAAGGCCTATCAATTCAAGCTACCTAATAATCTATCTGATGTGCATAATGTATTTCGTGTGTCTCAACTTAAGAAGTGTCTCCATGTCCCTGAGGAACAGTTACCAATGGAAGAGCTCAGTGTTCAGGGTGATTTAACTTACACGGAGTATCCGATCAAGATTCATGATACTTTGACTCAAGTTACAAAAAATAAGGTGATAAAGATGTGCAAAGTGCAATGGAGTCACCATGGAGAAGATGAAGCAACCTGGAAAAGAGAAGAAAAGCTTCGTATAGATTTTCCCCATCTTTTCCCTAGATCTTCTCAAATCTCGAGGACGAGATTTCTGTTAAGGGGGGGGGGGTAGAATTTGTAACGTCCCAAAAAAAATCTACTTCGAGATCTAGGAGATAGAATTCCAAGATTTAAATAAAAGTATTTTACAATGAGAGATTAAATAGAAGACCTTCATATAATTTAAACCAACCCTTATTGAATAACATGATTAGAGATATTCTCTCAAAAGAATTAAGCTTAAAGAAAAACTTAATAAATACTATAAACAAAAAAATCCTCTCTCTTAAAAAAAATATGAACATAATTTTAAATGGATTATACATTCAAAGAAGTAATTTTTATTCTATATATGTGCATTGCATACTTAAAATATTTGGATAAAATAAACAAAACTAAATAGATATATATATATTTATTGCATATCAGTCTGGAGTTTTGGATTGAGCATTTAGATTAGAGTTTAAAATAAGGGAAAGAAATATGAAAGGAAAGATAAAACAGAAAATCATTAAAGAATAAAGAAAAAAGTGGAAGCTTTCTGCGCTATGGGCCGGATCTCTGGCTTCTCGGCCCAGCTTATTTCTTCCTTTAGGTGGCCCAATTCCGTTTCCCTGTTCTCGCGTAGCCGCTTCAGCTCACTCTCGCGTCTGCAGCCGCGTCTGGCTTGTGGGCCATGACCGTCAGGAGCATCCTCTTCAATCGACCGCAACAGAACAGAACCGCGCTGTTCTTCCGCCTAGAATCTCGGTCGCGCTGCACCCCATCTCAACTGAACGCCACGGTCGCCTCCATTGAATCCGTGCCCGCGCCATCTGTTGCCCAAGCCCTCTGTTGACTGGCCCCACACGTCACTCACCGCCGCGACTGGGTCCCCGTGTCCGCGTCACCGGTAATGGGGATGGCCGCTAACCATCGCCCCGCAGCTTCAGCTGGCGAAATCCTCGCGTTGTGGGCCTCGCCGCAGGATAAGTGGGAGCCTCCTTCCCCTCTCTCTCCTCCCCTCCTCGTCCCACCTGATAGCGTCGCGCGGGGAACAGTGAGAATTGAGCGCTACCGCCGCCGCTGCGCTAGAGTTGCCGCCGTGGTCAGAACTCCACGGTAGGGAGCATTGCGGCTTGCTGAGTGCTTGGGCAGCCTCGTTGGTATGTGTCGGGCGTCTCTGGTGGAAGTCCAGGGCTCGCGGGTGACCGGTTCTCGGTGAATCGCTCGTCGGAGCGTTTGGGCTGCCGTGCAATCGCTCTGCTCCGTGGGCAGGGGTCTCGACGGGGCGAACCGAGGTAATAAACCACGTCAAAGCTCCATTTGCTTTCATCTTCTTTGTGTAGCTCCGTCCGATTTGGAGTTAGGGCTCTGTGTTGACAACTGCGGGAGCGCCAGTGTGCTCACCGCCGCGGGAGTCCTAGCGGCGCTGCCTTAACACCGTCGGGGTAGGGAAGAAGGGCAGGGGCCATAGGATCTTCAGGGATGGCTGCGATTAGATCTGGGTTCCCTTCTCGTGCGGTCGATCTCTGCCCTCCATCGGAAATCGGTCGAACGAGAGCGTGTCTTTGCTGTTTTCAAATCCGGACCGTAGTTGGCTAATCGTAGGGCTGTAGCGTGATAAGGGGAGTGATTCGATCTTGGCCGTTGAGCATCGATCGGACGGTTACGGGTGAACGCCGGCTCAGGATGAAGATCAGTCTAATCAGGGGCGCACACTTCCGATCTTGCGGCCGAGATCTAACGATACCCTTTCGCCATGGTAAACTGCAAAAGAGCCCTCGGAGTTATTCATAATAAACCCGCAGTCCATCCTGTGATTGCTTGTGTCTTAGTGCCAATTGCGCCAGGGCCCCTGCATTTCCAGAATTTTGACGCGCAGTCCAAAAACAGTAAAAATAGAGAAGTAATATTAGAAATTGATTTTTATTACAAAAAATAATTCTAGAATCTTGGAAATTTCATATCTAATTCATTTTAATTCCAAATGGATCCATTCCAATTTCTATAATTTTGTAATAATGTTGTTTATCACCTAATGCCTCTGTTTTGACATGAAAACAAAAATAAAATTGATCTCCTAATTAATCTCGTATCAAATACATAAAACCTTAGGAAATTCGTATCTCCTCCGTTTTAACTCTGATTTGATCCGTTCAATTTGCGTTAGTCCCGTAGCAACGCGTAGATCATTATTATTCAGTTTGTTCTTATGTTTGGTGTGATGTTAATTTTAACTATACCATGTTTGTTTGTATTGCTACGACTAGCGCGAGGACACGTGTCATCTGAAAAGCAAATTGGTACCTGGAATGTCAAGTGCCAGGCAAGTTGTGCCCTTGATTCACTCTTGTTTACCCAATAATGTTCTTTATAATTATTTACCATGCATAGGTTTAATTTTGATGGGACCCGATAGGTCACCCTAGATTATTTATCTCATTACCTTGTTTACCCCTGAATCACTTGGGTAGTTTGCTATTGCTTTATATGGTTTTGGGATAATCATTTATTATATCCATGTTCCAGTTATTATATTATTTTATTTATGTTCATGTCAAGATCATTATATTATTGTTAATTGGAACATGGAGCTTAACTTGAGAAACACGTGCCACCATAAGGGAGGAATGGGACCCCTTGGCTGACTAATTAGGAAAGCTAGTAGAAGACTACCTTACCCGAAAGGGGCAAGGGCAGTAGGGGAGTTGTAACACCCGGCTTTAAGGAACAAAGCCAGGTGCATCTCATACATGCGCCAAGAAGACAACATATACAATAACAGAGTGTATAGAGATAAATGTCATAACAATCAGAGTATTTATTACATAGCGGAAGACTTACAAAATAAAAGAATAAATATAAAACGAACTAAGGATCGTCGGCGCCAATGTCAACTGAGAAACACCACCTAGATCAGATCAAAACTCCTCGATACTTGACTCCACTTGAAACCACCTGTTCTTCTCCTGTGGGGGGGGGTGTGAGACAGCAAGGGTGAGCTCACACATGTTCATCGCTCAACAAGTTGTGGGGAATAATGTGGCATGAACTCGCCAAAGGTGGGAGTTCATGAAGTGTAAGGCTTATCAAAAGTAGGGGTTAAAGCTGAGCATTGCTTTTAAGTAGTTGGTCAAACTTTTATTAGCAGTTACTAAGTGTAAGTGAATACCAAACCTTAATAAATAATAATAGAACAAAATTAATAACAAATCCCATGCGAATGCAAATGACAAGTTGACTTTAGGTTCCATAATTTAATCATCGGAGAGTCCTGAGCCGCTCATGACCGTGAGCTCGGCTAGTATACCAGTTTTACACTCTGCAGAGGTTGTACCCTTTACCCACAAGTCGTGTTTCCCATGTCGCCAGGGTTAGCTAGGCCCTTAGACACTACCAAGGTGAATGGCTAGGGATCCACTACGAGGCCTTTACAAAGTTCCACTAGCTTCCGAATACCCGCTACAGTTTATAGGAAGTTCCAATGCAGGGTTCCTGGCTGACCGCCATCGCAGCAAAATCAACCAGGGACCTCCCTACACTGACCACTCCCCTACTGCCCTTGCCCCTTTCGGGTAAGGTAGTCTTCCACTAGCTTTCCTAATTAGTCAGCCAAGGGGTCCCATTCCTCCCTTGTGGTGGCACGTGGTTCTCAAGTTAAGCTCCATGTTCCAATTAACAATAACATAATGATCTTGACATGAACATAAATAGAATAACAAAATAACTGGAACATGGATATAATGAAATATTAACCCAAAAACCACGTAAAGCAATAGCATAAACTACCCAAGTGATTCAGGGGTAAACAAGGTAAACAGGATAAACAGTCTAGGGAAACCTATTGGGTCCCACCAAAATTAAACCTATGCATGGTAAATGATTATAAAGAACATTATTGGGTAACAAAAGTGAATCAAGGGCACAACTTGCCTGGCACTTGAGATTCCAGGAACCAACTTGCTTTTCAGATGACACGTGTCCTCGCGCTAGTCGTAGCAATACAAACAAACATGGTATAGATAAAATTAACATCACACCAAACATGTAAATAAAATATGCAGTAAAAATCTACATATTAAAATGAAATCCTAGGAACTGGAATCACCAAATTTGGAGTTATAGTATTCAAGTTATGAATTTCCTAAGGTTTAATGTGGTTAAAATAGGATTAAATGAGAAATTAATTTTCTAACTGAGTTCATGTCAAAACAGAGACACTAAATAACAGAGAACAATATTACAAAATTTTAGAAACTGGAATGGAGTGATTTGGGGCTCACATGAATTTTCTACAATTTAATCAAGTTTCTGCATTTAAATATGTGCTAAAAACTATTTTCTAAATGATTTTCCCTATTTTATCATTTCTCTGGACTGGGCGTCATTTTCTGGAAAATGCAGGGGGCCTGGCGCAAGATTCCCTAGACTCAGTAAATAGTGAACGTGGACGGCGGGTTGATTCCGCAAGAACCCGGGGTCTCATTTGCTAAAACGTCTGGGCGAAGGGGTACGGTTCACCCAGAGCCGTAGGATTGCCAACCAACGGTGTAGATTAGATGGTCTTGCCATAAAACCATGGCCATCGGATTTCCGAGGAATGCCCCGGATTTTAAAGTGCCCAGATCATCACACACCCACCGGATCCGAATCAAACGGCTGACGATCCATCCCCAATCCCCCACCACACAACGCGCCCAGCCAGCATCAATCCGAGCCACCCCTAACAGATCGAATGGCCAGGAGGGTCTCCTTCTTCCCCCAGACAGGGACCATGGCGAAGCTCGCCCAATACGGCGGCACTGTTGGCGGGGACATGCAATCCAAGGCGACGACGCACTAATAGCGGAATCCTAGGGTTCTACGCGTAATTGGGTTGTCCGTGAATCAAAAGAGGGTGGTTTTATGGGCGCGGATGACTCACCCAGGTTGGTCGACGGTCGGTTGCGGTCTCCGATCAATGCACGAACGACGACGAGCAAATTCTACCCACAGGCAGTAGAATCCGCCCCGTGATCGGCTCCAACACTAGCGACGGGACCCTCCGGTTCCCAGGACACTCCGTTGCGATCCAGGAATCGATCACAAATGCGTCGACGGCGGCGGTCCAAACATGAGATGACGGCGGCACAGTTGGTCCCCAACACGCCCAGGATATCGCGGCAGCGCGGATGCGGCTGAAGAGGAGGCGCCGAGACGGGGCCGAGCGGAGATTTATATGCTAGGTAAGGATAAGGCTTGGCCGTGCCCACGGACTCGGCTGGTTGACGCCCGCCCGCGCAAAGCTCGCGAGGTGGTTGACGCCTCTGAGCGAGCGGGCCCACACGGCAGCGAGTCAAGCACTCCGGTCCCGCGTGTCGGTGTAAGCGAAGGGCGGTAGCGCGGGAGTGGATAATTGGGCCGCCAGGGGAAAACGCCCATGGGCCGAGGAGGCCGATTCCTGCCAGCGCCAACTTCTTATTCCTTCTCCTTTTCTTTTCTCTTATTCTTTTATTATTTTTTTTACTTCCAAGTTCAATTTATATTCCAATTTGCATTTAAACATAAATTCAAGCTTGTGCTACATTAATTTCCTTTACATTTGTGAAGTTAAAAATACCAGTTTTAAAAATATAATTATATTATTTATATTTTTATACCCTTTCTTTTCTTCTCATTTTCAAAAACCCTAGGTTTAATTTAGGGCTTAATCCAATTTCTAGTCATTTTATATTATTGTTATTTTTATTTAATGCACAAACATAAAAACTCCAACAAATGCACTTTTTCTTCATTTTAGAATAATTGTTTTATTTAGTCACTCTCAATTACATAGGTGCTCTTTTATGATGCAAATATGGCACATGAAATGAGGAGATCTACTATACATTCCATGAATACAACTTTGAGTATTACAAATCCTACCCCCCTTAAAAATAATCTCGTCCTCGAGATTTAAGAAGATCTAGGGAAAAGGTGGGGAAAATCTATACGAAGCTCTTCTTCTCTTTCCCAAGTTGCTTCATCTTCACCGTGGTGGCTCCATTGAACTTTGCACATCTTTATGACCTTATTCCTTGTCACTCGAGTCAAGGTATCCAAAATCTTGATGGGGTACTCAGCATAAGTCAAATCCTTGAACACTAAGGTCCTCCATTGGTAACTGTTCTTCAGGTACCCTGAGACATTTCTTCAGCTGAGATACATGGAATACATCATGAACATCCGCGAGATGATCCGGTAACTCCAATTGGTATGCAACCTCTCCCACTCGCTTTAAGATTAAAAAGGGTCCGATAAAGCGAGGGGACAATTTTCCTTTGACCTTGAATCTCCTCATACCCCAGAGTGGTGACACCTTCAAATAGACATAATCACCCTCCTTAAACTCAAGTAGTCTTCTCTGGGTGTCAGCATAGCTTTTCTGCCTGGATTGTGCAGTTCTCAAATTCTCCCTGATCTGTTGGACTTGTTCCTCTGCTTCCTGTATAATCTCAGGTCCAAACAACTGCCTTTCACCAGTTTGATTCCAATACAAGGGGGTCCTGCACTTTCTGCCATACAAAGCCTCAAACGGTGACATCTTCAAACTGGCCTGGTAGCTATTATTATATGAGAACTCCGCATACGGCAAACTCTTATCCCAACTACCACCATGTTTAAGAGCACAAGCTCTTAACATATCTTCAAGCACTTGGTTAGTCCTCTCAGTCTGCCCATCAGTCTGGGGATGGTAAGCCGAACTAAAATTCAATCTCGTATCCAATGACTCGTGCAACTTCTTCCAATATCGAGAGGTAAACTGTGATCCTCGATCTGACACAATCTTCTTTGGCACACCATGCAGGCATACAATCCGTGCCATGTACAACTCTGCCAACTTAGCTCCTGAATAAGTGGTCTTCACTGGAATAAAGTGGGCTACTTTAGTTAGCCTGTCCACAATCACCCATATAGAATCATATCCAGCAGACGTGCGGGGTAATCCAACAATGAAGTCCATGCCAATCTCTTCCCATTTCCACTCAGGTATCTTCAGTGGATGCAATAGTCCGGCTGGCCTCTGGTGTTCAGCTTTAACTCTTTGGCATACATCGCACATAGCCACATGTGCAGCCACATCTCTCTTCAATCCATACCACCAATATTTTTGCTTTAAATCCTGATACATCTTAGTGCTCCCAGGGTGGATAGAATAAACTGAATCATGTGCCTCCTTCAATATGGTTTCCCGAAGACTATCAATATCGGGAACACAGATCCGATTCTTGAACCATATCGTGCCTTGCTCATCCTCTGTGAATTCCGGGCCTCCACCCTCTGTTATCAGATCCTTGATCTCCTGGATTTTGGCATCACCAACCTGACCTTTACGAATTTCTTGCTCCAAGGTAGGTTCCAATTCAATAGTCACTCCTTCCGTATGTGTAGCAATTCCCAGGTTGAGCCTCTCAAAGTCTTTTGCTAATTCATCAGGTAGCTGGACAACGAAAGCAGAGTGAACATGCTCCTTCCGGCTCAAGGCATCTGCAACCAAATTCGCCTTGCCTGGGTGATAATGAATCTCCAAGTCATAATCCTTAATGAGCTCCAACCAACGGCGTTGCCTAAGGTTGAGATCCTTCTGAGTGAATATGTATTTCAAGCTCTTATGGTCCGTGTATACTTGGCACTTAGTTCCCATAATATAGTGTCTCCAAATCTTAAGTGCATGCACAACGGCAGCCAGTTCTAAGTCATGCGTGGGGTAGTTCAACTCATGTTTCCGCAACTGACGAGATGCATAGGCGATCACATGTCCTTCTTGCATGAGCACACATCCTAAGCCTTGGCCACATGCATCACAATAAAGGTCAAATCCCTTCTGTAGATCTGGCATAACCAACACTGGTGGTGACATCAATCTTTTCTTTAATTGATCCAAGCTCTCTTGGCATTTCTCGTCCCACTTAAATTCTCTTCCTTTCTCCAAAAGCGAAGTCATAGGCTTAGCAATCTTAGAAAATCTTTCAATAAATCTTCGATAGTATCCTGCAAGTCCCAAGAAACTCCAAATCTCTGTAACTATAGTGGGTATGCTCCACGCCACTATCTCCTTGACTTTAGCAGGATCCACTGATATTCCTCCATTAGAAATGATATGTCCAAGGAATGACACCTCGTCAATCCAGAACTCGCATTTACTATACTTGGCGTAGAGTTGATTATCTCGTAGCTTCTGTAGCACCAATCTCAGATGTTCCTCATGATCACTATCACTCTTGAAACAAAAATATCGTCGATAAATACTACGACGAAACTGTCCAAATACTCCATAAACACCTTATTCTTCAAGTTCATAAAATAAGCTGGTGCATTGGTTAATCCAAACGACATAACAGTGAACTCATATAGTCCATATCGAGTCGAGAAAGCCGTCTTAGGAATATCCGATGGTCTAATTCTCATCTGATGGTATCCCGATCGGAGATCAATCTTCGAAAATACTCTAGCACCTCTCATCTGATCGAATAAATCCTCAATACGGGGTAATGGATACTTGTTCTTCATAGTGACATCATTAAGGGTCCTATAATCCACACACATCCCTTGCGATCCATCTTTCTTCTATACAAATAGAACTGGCGCTCCATAAGGTGAAGAATTCGAACGAATGTACCCAACCTCCTGTAATTTCGTTAATTGCTTCTTAAGTTCCTTTAGTTCTTCTACGGACATTCTATATGGCCATTTAGAAATAGGAGCAGTCTTAGGTAAGAGATCAATGACAAACTCAACTTTCCTCTCCGATGGCATCCCTGGTAACTCCTCTGTAAAGACATCCGGAAAAATCTCTAACTGCACGGATGCTTTCACCAACAAACTTCCCATCTACTAAGAATGCCACTAGTCTGATGGTGGTAGTTACTGCAACTTCAACTTCAAAGCTTTGTCCTTTGGAACTGGTGAGTTCTACGGTTCCTTTAGCATAGTGTATAAATTACCTTTGCCTTTTTTTAACCATAACATACCAAGGATCACGTCTATAGTGCTCTCTTCTAACACTATAGGGGTAGCCCATCTGGGTTAGGAACACAGGGTAAGAAAGAAAGGATTATAGACAAGGTGAGTAATTACGAGAAATGTTACTGCGGGGGATTTATTAGCCAAGTAGTTTAGTGTGTTATCCACTAAAGCTAATACATTACCTTATGGTGGTACATGCTAAGATGCCCGTCTATACTATTTCAATCAATCAAAGAAGCAAATCAGGCATTGATCATCAGAACAATCAACCAACATTTTTAATAGAGAAAATAATTTTCATTTTTTTTGTCTTAGGTTCCCTATCTCTTAAAAGATCATAATGGTAGGATTCCAAGGTGTGAAATCCATCTTGTCTTAGAGTAGAAAGGATAAGATTAATCAGAGTAGAAAAGCAGAAGGTGAGACAAGACCAAGATGAGACGAGTATGAATCAGAATAAGGTAAGTAGGGAAGGGTTTTGTCCATTTCTATCTAGGTTTCGTCCTACAGTCAACATTTCCTCTGATACCACTCCTGTAACACCCGGCTTTAAGGAACAAAGCCAGGTGCATCTCATACATGCGCCAAGAAGACAACATATACAATAACAGAGTGTATAGAGATAAATGTCATAACAATCAGAGTATTTATTACATAGCGGAAGACTTACAAAATAAAAGAATAAATATAAAACGAACTAAGGATCGTCGGCGCCAAGGTCAACTGAGAAACACCACCTAGATCAGATCAAAACTCCTCGATACTTGACTCCACTTGAAACCACCTGTTCTTCTCCTGTGGGGGGGTGTGAGACAGCAAGGGTGAGCTCACACATGTTCATCGCTCAACAAGTTGTGGGGAATAATGTGGCATGAACTCACCAAAGGTGGGAGTTCATGAAGTGTAAGGCTTATCAAAAGTAGGGGTTAAAGCTGAGCATTGCTTTTAAGTAGTTGGTCAAACTTTTATTAGCAGTTACTAAGTGTAAGTGAATACCAAACCTTAATAAATAATAATAGAACAAAATTAATAACAAATCCCATGCGAATGCAAATGACAAGTTGACTTTAGGTTCCATAATTTAATCATCGGAGAGTCCTGAGCCGCTCATGACCGTGAGCTCGGCTAGTATACCAGTTTTACACTCTGCAGAGGTTGTACCCTTTACCCACAAGTCGTGTTTCCCATGTCGCCAGGGTTAGCTAGGCCCTTAGACACTACCAAGGTGAATGGCTAGGGATCCACTACGAGGCCTTTACAAAGTTCCACTAGCTTCCGAAAACCCGCTACAGTTTATAGGAAGTTCCAATGCAGGGTTCCTGGCTGACCGCCATCGCAGCAAAATCAACCAGGGACCTCCCTACACTGACCACTCCCCTACTGCCCTTGCCCCTTTCTGGTAAGGTAGTCTTCCACTAGCTTTCCTAATTAGTCAGCAAAGGGGTCCCATTCCTCCCTTGTGGTGGCACGTGGTTCTCAAGTTAAGCTCCATGTTCCAATTAACAATAACATAATGATCTTGACATGAACATAAATAGAATAACAAAATAACTAGAATATGGATATAATGAAATATTAACCCAAAAACCACGTAAAGCAATAGCATAAACTACCCAAGTGATTCAGGGGTAAACAAGGTAAACAGGATAAACAGTCTAGGGAAACCTATTGGGTCCCACCAAAATTAAACCTATGCATGGTAAATGATTATAAAGAACATTATTGGGTAACAAAAGTGAATCAAGGGCACAACTTGCCTGGCACTTGAGATTCCAGGAACCAACTTGCTTTTCAGATGACACGTGTCCTCGCGCTAGTCGTAGCAATACAAACAAACATGGTATAGATAAAATTAACATCACACCAAACATGTAAATAAAATATGCAGTAAAAATCTACATATTAAAATGAAATCCTAGGAACTGGAATCACCAAATTTGGAGTTATAGTATTCAAGTTATGAATTTCCTAAGGTTTAATGTGGTTAAAATAGGATTAAATGAGAAATTAATTTTCTAACTGAGTTCATGTCAAAACAGAGACACTAAATAACAGAGAACAATATTACAAAATTTTAGAAACTGGAATGGAGTGATTTGGGGCTCACATGAATTTTCTACAATTTAATCAAGTTTCTGCATTTAAATATGTGCTAAAAACTATTTTCTAAATGATTTTCCCTATTTTATCATTTCTCTGGACTGGGCGTCATTTTCTGGAAAATGCAGGGGGCCTGGCGCAAGATTCCCTAGACTCAGTAAATAGTGAACGTGGACGGCGGGTTGATTCCGCAAGAACCCGGGGTCTCATTTGCTAAAACGTCTGGGCGAAGGGGTACGGTTCACCCAGAGCCGTAGGATTGCCAACCAACGGTGTAGATTAGATGGTCTTGCCATAAAACCATGGCCATCGGATTTCCGAGGAATGCCCCGGATTTTAAAGTGCCCAGATCATCACACACCCACCGGATCCGAATCAAACGGCTGACGATCCATCCCCAATCCCCCACCACACAACGCGCCCAGCCAGCATCAATCCGAGCCACCCCT
This sequence comes from Zea luxurians, assembly GCA_029449295.1. Taxonomy (NCBI): domain Eukaryota; kingdom Viridiplantae; phylum Streptophyta; class Magnoliopsida; order Poales; family Poaceae; genus Zea; species Zea luxurians. Next base: position 8,615,772 of record JAOPSE010000041.1, on the reverse strand, counting down.
AACAGATCGAATGGCCAGGAGGGTCTCCTTCTTCCCCCAGACAAGGACCATGGCGAAGCTCGCCCAATACGGCGACACTGTTGGCGGGGACATGCAATCCAAGGCGACGACGCACTAATAGCGGAATCCTAGGGTTCTACGCGTAATTGGGTTGTCCGTGAATCAAAAGAGGGTGGTTTTATGGGCGCAGATGACTCACCCAGGTTGGTCGACGGTCGGTTGCGGTCTCCGATCAATGCACGAACGACGACGAGCAAATTCTGCCCACAGGCAGTAGAATCCGCCCCGTGATCGGCTCCAACACTAGCGACGGGACCCTCCGGTTCCCAGGACACTCCGTTGCGATCCAGGAATCGATCACAAATGCGTCGACGGCGGCGGTCCAAACACGAGATGACGGCGGCACAGTTGGTCCCCAACACGCCCAGGATATCGCGGCAGCGCGGATGCGGCTGAAGAGGAGGCGCCGAGACGGGGCCGAGCGAAGATTTATATGCTAGGTAAGGATAAGGCTTGGCCGTGCCCACGGACTCGGCTGGTTGACGCCCGCCCGCGCAAAGCTCGCGAGGTGGTTGACGCCTCTGAGCGAGCGGGCCCACACGGCAGCGAGTCAAGCACTCCGGTCCCGCGTGTCGGTGTAAGCGAAGGCCGGTAGCGCGGGAGTGGATAATTGGGCCGCCAGGGGAAAACGCCCATGGGCCGAGGAGGCCGATTCCTGCCAGCGCCAACTTCTTATTCCTTCTCCTTTTCTTTTCTCTTATTCTTTTATTATTTTTTTTTACTTCCAAGTTCAATTTATATTCCAATTTGCATTTAAACATAAATTCAAGCTTGTGCTACATTAATTTCCTTTACATTTGTGAAGTTAAAAATACCAGTTTTAAAAATATAATTATATTATTTATATTTTTATACCCTTTCTTTTCTTCTCATTTTCAAAAACCCTAGGTTTAATTTAGGGCTTAATCCAATTTCTAGTCATTTTATATTATTGTTATTTTTATTTAATGCACAAACATAAAAACTCCAACAAATGCACTTTTTCTTCATTTTAGAATAATTGTTTTATTTAGTCACTCTCAATTACATAGGTGCTCTTTTATGATGCAAATATGGCACATGAAATGAGGAGATCTACTATACATTCCATGAATACAACTTTGAGTATTACAGGAGTTGCATGCAAGGAGGTTCTCGGGTTGATTTTGCTGCGATGGCGGTCAGACGAGGGATTCTTGCAAGTGCTCTTCCCATAAACTGTAGCGGTTTTCGGAAGCTAGTGGAACTTTGTAAAGGCCTCGTAGTGGATCCCTAGCCATTCACCTAGGTAGTGTCTAAGGGCCTAGCTAACCCTGGCGACATGTGAAACACGACTTGTGGGTAAAGGGTACTGTTGGATACTTGTTCTCAAATGCTATGAATTAAGAACAAGGCAACACAAAGTGTTAAATGTTAATGCCCTTCGTCCAATGAAGCGTTATTCCTTTAAGGATTAATGGACTTTGGACGAAGGTTGAAAGCAATAAAATTACGAAGGTCAAAGGTGAATAAATTACAAATGAACAACTTTACTTTCACATTAAATTGATTTAATATGTTTAAGCATTGAATACAATTATACCTTTGCCTTGACAAAGATTGATTCCCAAATGATGCGATTGCAATTACAGGAATCCGTGAACAGTAAAGGAATACTGTTCACTATTTATAGGCACGGGACACAGCCTGTGAGGGATTACAATTATGCCCCTCATAAGGGATTACAACAGCGACTCAAACATTTATGGACTAAAAGGTCATTCTACTCCTAAGTCGGTTTGTAATACCGAAGCTTCATGAAGAGAAACCTTGGGTCATCACATGCAGGCAGCTTCAGCCGAAGCTGTTTCTCCCTACAAGACCTTCGGCTACGAAGCATAGTCCCAACAGTAGCCCCTTCACGGTGCTAGATCGTTTTTCGTAACGAGCTTGATCCGTGAAAAAAGTCTCTTAGGCTTTGGGAAGCCGAAGGACCGAAAAACACCTTCCCTGAGCTCGTTGTCGAGAAACGATTCGGTTTCCGAGCGCGGAGCGGTCTCACCTTGCAGCGGGCATAAGCAGCTGTTTGCCTGGTGTAAAAATCCTGACGATTCACCTTCTTACCTGCATCACTATATAAACAGACGGACAGGTGTGAAGTTACCACAGCATTCATTGCTATTTGCACTGTTTTGCTGCCAAAATTTTTAACCATAGCCGAAGCTTGACTCTCGGAATCAAACGAAGCTCCAGTCTGAAGCCTACTTCGTCAGAAGAAAAAGCTTCAGAAGAAAAAGTATTTAGTTCTCAAGAAATTCAGAATTAAATGGCCAGAGTGCGTTCTACCGCTAGGGTTGAGCGCGAGGGAGACGAAGCTGAAGGATCGGAGATTGTTCCCATTTCCGAAGCGATGCAACGATCCGGACTGGTGACCTCGGAAGGAATCCGTGCCGCCGAGACAGAGCAGGCTGCTCCCATCTCCGAAGCTGCTGCCGAAGCAGAAGAAGGAAATATTGAGGAAACTGATTCCGAAGATGATTATCGTATTGCCATGCCAAGTAAGCCCAGCCACTTGGACTTCGGAAAGTCGACTGTCTCTAAAGCTGATCTCTCCAAGATGGTGAAGTCGGGTTATTTCAGTGAGAATCAGAAGAAGCTGCTTCGCTTCGGGGGGGAAGAAACTACCCCGAAGCCAGAGAAGGATGAAATAGTCATTTTCAAGAGCTTTCTAAAGGCTGGGTTGAGATTCCCCCTTCATAGGATTATTGCAGATGTATTGAAGAAGTTTGGAATCTACTTTCATCAGCTGACTCCTAACGCTATCGTTAGGCTTAGTGTTTATATCTGGGCCCTCCGAAGCCAGGCGGTGGAGCCGTTTGCCGACAGTTTTTGCCGAGTTCATGAGCTGCATTACCAGACAAAGGCTAGAAAAGATGGATTACACGATAACTTTGGTTGCTACAATTTTGCCTATCGGAAAACCACAAAGTTTCCTGTAATCAGCTACCGAAGCAAATGGCCGGCAGGCTGGAAATCAGAATGGTTTTATGTGAAAGTTGACGAAGACAAAGAGAAGCTGGTACAAAGCCCTCTTGAATTGATCTTCGGAGAAACAAGACCGCGATGCCAAATGTCATTAGAAGGTCCCACTTGGGCTGCACTGGCTGAGTTTAAAATTATTTCAGAACATATCAGCACTAGGGACCTGGTTCGAGAGTTTTTGGCCTTCAGGGTTTTTCCTACTTTAAAAGAATGGGAGATGCCGAAGCTAGAGGGAGAGAATAAAGAAGGAGAACTTGTGGGGTTACCTTACTATTACAAGTTTAAGAAATACTTTAAAAAACCTTGCCAAGAGTGGCTGGACACAATTGAAATAATGTGCAATGAAATACTCGGTAATTACTCCAAAAAAGAAGATCAGTTGATGACTGCGGCCTTCGGTACCCGTCCAAAGCGAAGACTTAATCGAGTACTGGACGCCTTGGGTTTTGAATACCCTGGTTACGAACAACTGAATAAAATTGTCGAAGGCCGGAAGAGGAGAAGGGTAGCCGAAGCTTTAAATGAAGATGAGAAAGAACCACCAAAAGAGAAGAATATTCTGAAGAAGAGAAAAGTAACATCTCCGAAGCGGAAAGTATCTGACGAGGAAGAGACTGCCGCATCACGCTCTGTCACTGACGTGGAAGAGATTTTGAAGGTAATGACTGAATCCCTGCCCGTGAAGCTAAGTCCATTAGGGCCTCAACTGACAAAGTTTTTTCAGAAGGAAAAGGAGCCCGAAAAAACGAAGAAAACAACAAAGAGACAAAGAATCATCGCAGTGACCGAAGTCATTGACAAGACACCACCGAGAGCTTCAGCTCAGAAGACACCAGCGACTAAGGAAATATCAAATGTTGAAGTCGCACCTTCGGAAATCGCGGCTACTGAAGCTACCTCAGCCGAAGATTTGAACTTGGAAACCACAATCGAACATATCGACAAAATACTGCTAGAGATGGCCACAGAAGAAGCTACTACTACCGCCGAAGAGACCATGGCCGCAGTGTCTGGGAAAGGAAAGGAAATAGCTGATGATACTTCGGAGGACGAAACCTTCATGTTTCAAAATTTAGTTGGACAAGAATTGTCAAAAACCGAAATAGAAGAGCTTAAAGAATATGCCAAATCTTGCGGATATAAACCAGGAGCACTCCTCTTCGGAGGTATTGACGATGAAAAATTAGGCTGTATCCGGGATCAAACTGGAGCTAAGGTTGTCGGTACTCTATCAAAGAGTATCGGTTTTCCGAAGCTAGAAACAGATATTAGCCGCTACCGACGACAGCATATCGTTGGTAGTTTATTTTATTCCAATTTCAAGGTGAACTACTTTTCCCTTGAGTTTATTGTTTTTAATAATGAAGACATTTCTAACGAAGGTTGTTTATGTGCAGAGTATGCTGTTGAGTAAGGCTTTGAAAATGCAGCAAGATCTGGAAGACAAAAAACACGAGGTTATAATTGGAAATTTAGAGAACAAAATAAAAGAGCAATCAGCTACTATTGAAAAGAAAGACTTCGAGCTTCAGTCAACCGAAGGCTTATTGGCAGAAGCCGAAGCTAAAGTAGCAGAATTGAATACGAAGCTTCTCTGCCAGTCTGAACAGTTTGAACAAGAAAAGCAAGAACTTAATGCGAAACTTGAAGCCGAAGTCCATCAAAATTCAGATTTGAAAAAATTATTGTCAAGCCTTCAAGACAAATGTTTGGAGTTTAGTAATAAATGTATTCAACGACTGAGAAAGATATTCCACTCAGTTGGGGCCAGCAGTGAGAAATTCACCCTATCAACTGAAAATTTACAAAAGACTTTCGAACATATTGAGGGTGAAATTGACGAACTTGACGAAGTTATAGCCGGGCACGGTGACTTCTGTGCCTGGGTAGCTTCTCGGGGCACTGCTGCAGCTTTTCTGAAAGCTAGCTGCGACCATGGAAAAATTGTTAATAGGCCCAATTTCAGTCTATCACCATCAATTTTAGATGACATTCCTGACCTCGCCCGAAGCATTTCTAACAGATTTGTAAAGATGATATGGACAAAAGGCGGGCGAGAAAAGGCTGGAGACGAAGCTCGGAGTCATCTTGAACCAGTAAGAAATCATACCTTGTGTTTACCTTTTCCTTCAAACTTGGTCTTAACTCACAACTTAATTCATGTAGGATGACGAAGCCGAGACCGATGCTTGAAGAGTATGACGCCGAAGCTGAGGCCCCATGAAGATCAGTAGGAGTAGACTGTAGAAAAACTCAAGAAACTTTTGAAATAACTTTTGTAAATATGACTAAACTGTTCTTAATGAATTTTGTTCATACCTTGTAATATGCTCTTACCCTTCCGTTAATGTATGAGGTGCTTTGATGTGGACGAAATTATCTTTTTGAGCCTAAGGCGAAAAAACACCTTCCCTTCTTTTCGTACACAACGAAGCATAAAAAAACAGCTTTTCCTTTCTGTCGAAGCTCTTCTTTTCATATACAACGAAGTACAGAAGACAGTTTTTTTTCTTTTTGCTGAAGCAACCACTTATGCTATGATGATGGTTATCCTACATATGCCTGGATGAATGTTTATGAATGCAAATGTTATGATGCAATGTGGTGTGCAAATGAATGTCCAAACACATATCCAAAGCCGTAATCACATCAGCGCTGACTTTTCGCTGTAAGCCTCCCTTAGGAGCTTCTTCGCCTTTTACTTTCGGCGGTATCAGCGTTGACTTTTCGCTGTAAGCCTCCCTTAGGAGCTTCTTCGCCTTTTACTTTCGGCGGTATCAGCGTTGACTTTTTGCTGTAAGCTCTGCATTCCCTTTGGAACGACTTCTGAGCAAAAAACTTACACTGCGCCCCCTTTGGGGCGACTTCTTTAGTAGCTTCGTCATACTCCGCATCCCCTTAGGGACGGTTTTCGAGCTTCTTCCCTGTTTCTTCTCTTTTTTTTCTTTTCGGCACTCGATGGTGCGTTCTCAGTTTTTACATTTACATTTCTGGGGGATTTCGCTCTTATAGAACTGAAATAAAAAGAAATTACATGTGATGGCCCCATTAAAAACCTTTCTCCCCCTTCAGAAAGGAAAAAGGGTGCCATAAAAGAAAAATAAAAATATATAAAAAATTACACCAAATTATACATAATATCGCCGAAGCTCATCCGCATTCCAAGATCTAGGAATGTCGTTGCCGTCCATATCCTTCAATCTGTATGAACCGGGTCTTGACGAAGATACTACCAAAAAAGGTCCCTCCCATTTCAACTGCAACTTGCCCACTGTATCTGGGTTAGCTACTCTCCGAAGCACCAAATGTCCTGGCTCAATATTCTTTAGCCGAACCTTTCTATCACGCCATTTGATTGTTTCGGCTTGATATTTATTGATGTTCTCCACAGCTTGAAGCCTGATCCCTTCTATAGCATCTTTTTCCACAGAATGATCAGCTTCGGAATTTGATTCTGCCGAAGCTACCACTCTTATTGATCCAGTTTTAGCTTCCTCCGGAGTTATTGCTTCGTCACCAAACAATAATTTGAATGGAGTAAAGCCTGTTGACCTTGATGTTGTTCTATTGTGGCTCCACACCACTTTGATTAATTGATCTGGCCATTTTCCCCTGGGTTGATTGAAGATTAACTTCATTATTCCTGTCATTATGATGCCATTAGCTCTTTCAACAAGTCCATTTGACTCCGGATGTCTAACTGATGCAAAATGGATCTTCGTGCCAATTTGATCACAAAATTGTCTAAAATCTTCGGAATCGAACTATGTTCCGTTATCTACAGTGATGGCCTTTGGTACTCCGAAACGACAAACAATATTCTGCCAAAAAAACTTTTGAATGGTGGCCGAAGTTATTGTGGCTAAAGGCTTTGCCTCAATCCATTTAGAAAAATATTCCACGACCACTACAACATATCTTAAGTTTCCTTGGGCCGGTGGTAACGGACCTAACAAGTCAAGGCCCCACCTTTGCAATGGCCAGATGGGTTGTATCAGCTGAGTTAGAGACGAAGGTTGTTTTTGATCTCTTGCACATTTCTGACAACCTTCGCACTTTTGAACTAATTCCGCTGCATCCGAAGCTGCCTTCGGACAATAAAATCCTTGACGAAAAACTTTTCCAAGTAACGGCCTAGATCCAATGTGAGATCCACACAGGCCTGCATGTATTTCTTTCATTAATTCTATACCTTCGGCTCTGGACAAACACTTGAGTAATGGAGCACAAACTCCATGCTTGTACAACTCCCCTTTTATCATGACATATGGACGAGCTCTTGCCTCTATCCTCCTGTTATAAGCTTCGTCATCTGAAAGGAAGTTACCCTGAAGGTAAGAGATGATCTCAGTTCTCCAGTCTTCACTATAAACAGGAGATATATGGACCAGAAATCCTTTGATCACACAAGAGATAACCATAGCATCATTATGTGGGTAATCCTTGAGTTGAAGATCCTCTTGGGAGAAGGTAATTGGAATGTGGGACCATCTTGACTTGATGAAGGGTCCTTGCACCCCAACATGCTGTACCCTTCTCTGTGCTTCTTTCTTCTGCTTTTTGTTGGCTGGTTCTGAGCATGAACCACCTATTATCGGGAGCACCAGCTTCAGGGCCGAAGCGGCTCCAACTTGATCGCTGAACGAAGCCATCAGCTCAAAAAGTGGAAGTGAGTTGATCGGAGGTGGGCGCCAATGTTGGATACTTGTTCTCAAATGCTATGAATTAAGAACAAGGCAACACAAAGTGTTAAATGTTAATGCCCTTCGTCCAATGAAGCATTATTCCTTTAAGGATTAATGGACTTTGGACGAAGGTTGAAAGCAATAAAATTACGAAGGTCAAAGGTGAATAAATTACAAATGAACAACTTTACTTTCACATTAAATTGATTTAATATGTTTAAGCATTGAATACAATTATACCTTTGCCTTGACAAAGATTGATTCCCAAATGATGCGATTGCAATTACAGGAATCCGTGAACAGTAAAGGAATACTGTTCACTATTTATAGGCACGGGACACAGCCTGTGAGGGATTACAATTATGCCCCTCATAAGGGATTACAACAGCGACTCAAACATTTATGGACTAAAAGGTCATTCTACTCCTAAGTCGGTTTGTAATACCGAAGCTTCATGAAGAGAAACCTTCGGTCATCACATGCAGGCAGCTTCAGCCGAAGCTGTTTCTCCCTACAAGACCTTCGGCTACGAAGCATAGTCCCAACAGGTACAACCTCTGCAGAGTGTAAAACTGGTATACTAGCCGAGCTCACGGTCATGAGCAGCTCAGGACTCTCGGATGATTAAATTATGGAACCTAAACTCAATTTGTCATTTGCATTTGCATGGGTTTATTATTAATTTTGTTCAATTATATTATTATGGGTTGGTATTCACCTACACTTAGTAACTGCTAATAAAAATTTGACCAACTTATAAAAGCAATGCTCAGCTTTAACCTCTATTGTTGATCAGCCTTACACATCACATGAACTCCCACCTTTGGTGAGTTCATGTCACATTATTCCCCACAACTTGTTGAGCGATGAACATGTGTGAGCTCACCCTTGCTGTCTCACACCCCCCACAGGTCAAGAGCAGGTACCACTAGATGAGGCGCATGGTGGATGTTGCACTGTGTTCGTGAGAGGTCTAGGTCGTCGTCTCCCAGTTGACTTTCTAGCACCAAGGATGTATTTTTAGATCCTGTTATATTTACCTTTTATTTTGTAAGACTTCCGCTATGTAATAAATACTCTGATTATTGTGACATTTATCTCTATACACTCTGTTATTATATATGTTGTCTTCTTGGCGCATGTATGAGATGCACCTGGCTTTGTTCTTTAAAGCCGGGTGTGACACAAACTTCTAAAGGGAGAGCATGTGTTAGGTCTAACAAATGTAACTTTCGAAAAAGATAGACCTTGTGCAGCTTGTCAAGTAGGTAAACAAGTGGGAAGTGCTCATCACAACAAGAATGTGATGACTACATCAAGACCTCTGAAGCTACTGCATATGGACCTTTTCGGACCCGTCGCCTACCTTAGCATCAGGGGAAGTAAGTATGGTCTTGTTATTGTTGATGATTTTTCCCGCTTCACTTGGGTATTCTTTTTGTAGGATAAATCTGAAACCCAAGGGACCCTCAAGCGCTTTCTAAGGTGGGCTCAAAATGAATTTGAGCTCAAGGTGAAAAAGATTAGAAGCGACAACGGGTCCGAGTTCAAGAACCTTCAAGTGGAGGAGTACCTTGAGGAGGAAGGAATCAAGCATGAGTTCTCTGCTCCCTACACACCCCAGCAAAACGGTGTGGTAGAGAGGAAGAACAGGACGCTTATAGACATGGCAAGGACGATGCTTGGAGAATTCAAGACGCCCGAGCGGTTTTGGTCGGAAGCTGTGAACACAGCTTGCCACTCCATAAACCGGGTCTACCTTCATCGCCTCCTCAAGAAGACGTCATATGAACTTCTAACTGGTAACAAACCCAACGTTTCATATTTTCGAGTTTTTAGGAGTAAATGCTACATTCTGGTGAAAAAAGGTAGGAATTCAAAATTTGCTCCCAAAGCTGTAGAAGGGTTTTTGTTAGGTTATGACTCAAATACAAAGGCGTATAGAGTCTTCAACAACTCATCGGGTTTGGTTGAAGTCTCTAGCGACGTTGTATTTGATGAGACTAATGGCTCTCCAAGAGAGCAAGTTGATCTTGATGATGTAGATGAGGATGATGTTCCAACGGACGTAATTCGTACCATGGCGATTGGAGACGTGCGACCACAAGAACACCAAGTGCAAGATCAACCTTCTTCCTCAACAATGGTGCACCCCCCAACTCAAGATGATGAACAGGTTCCTCAAGAGGAGGTGTGTGATCAAGGGGGAGCACAAGAAGACCAAGTTGAGGAGGAAGAAGTACCACGGGCCCCTCCAACTCAAGTTCGAGCGACGATTCAAAGGAATCATCCCGTCGACCAGATTTTGGGTGACATAAGCAAGGGAGTGACTACTCGCTCTAGATTAGCTAATTTTTGTGAGCATTACTCTTTTGTCTCTTCTATTGAGCCTTTCAGGGTAGAAGAGGCCTTGCTAGATCCAGACTGGGTGTTGGCCATGCAGGAACAGCTCAACAACTTCAAGCGAAATGAAGTTTGGACACTGGTGCCACGTCCCAAGCAAAACGTTGTGGGAACCAAGTGGGTGTTCCACAACAAACAGGACGAGCACGGGGTGGTGACAAGGAACAAGGCTCGACTTGTGGCAAAAGGTTATGCCCAAGTCGCAAGTTTGGACTTTGAGGAGACTTTTGCTCCTGTGGCTAGGCTAGAGTCGATTCGCATTTTGTTAGCCTATGCTGCTCACCATTCTTTCAGGTTGTTCCAAATGGACATGAAGAGCGCTTTCCTCAACGGTCCAATCAAGGAGGAGGTGTACGTGGAGCAACCCCCTGGCTTTGAGGATGAACGGTACCCCGACTACGTGTGTAAGCTCTCTAAGGCGCTCTATGCACTTAAGCAAGCCCCAAGAGCATGGTATGAATGCCTTAGAGACTTTCTAATTGCTAATGCTTTCAAGGTTGGGAAAGCCGATCCAACCCTTTTCACTAAGACTTGTGACGGTGATCTACTTGTGTGCCAAATTTATGTCGATGACATAATATTTGGTTCTACTAACCAAAAGTCTTGTGAAGAGTTTAGCAGGGTGATGACTCAGAAATTTGAGATGTCGATGATGGGCGAGTTGAACTACTTCCTTGGGTTCCAAGTGAAGCATCTCAAGGACGGCACCTTTATCTCTCAAACAAAGTACACGCAAGACTTGCTCAAGCGGTTTGGGATGAAGGACGCTAAGCCCGCAAAGACTCCAATGGGAACCGACGGACATGTCGACCTCAACAAAGGAGGTAAGTCCGTTGATCAAAAGGCATACCGGTCTATGATAGGGTCTTTACTTTATTTGTGTGCTAGTAGACCGGATATTATGCGTAGCGTATGGATGTGTGCTAGATTTCAATCCGACCCAAGGGAGTGTCACCTTGTGGCCTTTAAGAGAATTCTTAGATATTTAGTTGCTACGCCTTGCTTCGGGATCTGGTATCCAAAGGGGTCTACCTTTGACTTGATTGGATACTCAGACTCCGATTATGCTGGATGTAAGGTCGATAGGAAGAGTACATCAGGGACGTGCCAATTCCTAGGAAGGTCCCTGGTGTCTTGGAGTTCTAAGAAACAAACTTCCGTTGCCCTATCCACCGCTGAGGCCGAGTACGTTGCCGCAGGACAGTGTTGCGCGCAACTACTTTGGATGAGGCAAACCCTCAGGGACTTTGGCTACAATCTGAGCAAAGTCCCACTCCTATGTGACAATGAGAGTGCAATCCGTATGGCGGACAATCCTGTTGAACACAGCCGCACAAAGCACATAGACATCCGGCATCACTTTTTGAGAGACCACCAGCAAAAGGGAGATATCAAAGTGTTTTATGTTAGCACCGAGAACTAGCTAGTCGATATCTTTACCAAGCCTCTAGATGAGAAGACCTTTTGCAGGCTGCATAGTGAGCTAAATGTCTTAGATTCGCGTAACTTGGATCGATATAGAGCATACATGTGTTTTATGCCTTTGATCATGTTCCATTATGCATTTTATTGCTTATTTTTGGGTGCTCAAGTTGTACAAAGGGATCCCCGGACCTCACAAGTCCATGTGTGAATGATGCACATACTTAGGGGGAGAAATGCTACAACTTGACCCTTTGAGACTAACCGTGTGCATGAGTTCTCTTAGTTTAGTCTCAAAGAGGATTGAAAGGGAAAAGGTGAACTTGGACCATGCAAGACTTCCACTGCACTCCGATGAGAGGGTAATTTACTCCAAGTTCATCTCCATGCTCTTATTGCCTTTTTACTCTTAATTGAAGATTTTGGTGAGGCAACGGGGTTTGAGGGCCAATAATGATCCCGTTTTGGTGCTTAATGCCAAAGGGGGAGAAATTAAGGCCAAAGCAAGAAATGGATCAGCTACCACTTGAGAATTTTGAAAATAGTAGAGTTAGAGCTTTTGTTTTGTCAAAATACTCTTATTGTCTCTTATTGTCAAAAGTTGGTCTCTTGTGGGGAGAATGTTTGATTATGGGAAAAAGGGGGAGTTTTTGAATCTTTGATCAATCTCTCTTGGAGTACCTCTCTCTATGCCTCAACAAGTGATTTTGACTTAGAGATAGGAAATTGTGTTTGATTTGCAAAACAAACCAAGTGGTGGCAAAGAATGATCCAAATATGCCAAATTTGAATCAAAAACAAACTTTTGTTCTCATTTGCATTGATGTTACACTTCTTTTAGTTGCTTTTTGTTGTGTTGGCATAAATCACCAAAAAGGGGGAGATTGAAAGGGAAATGTGCCCTTGGGCCATTTCTATAAGATTTTGGTGATTAAGTGCTCCACACAAATGGTTTGAGTAATATTTGTGCCAAAGACTTAAGAAGTGCAAATCAAGATTAAAGGTGTCGGGGACCATAATTAGGGGTACCCTCAAGACGCCTAATTCTCAGCTGGTAACCCCCATCAGCATAAAGCTGCAGAGGCCTGATGGGTTTGATTAAGTCAGGGATCAGTCCATACGAGCGACTCGATCACGCCACGCCCGAGCCTAGCCTCGGGCAAGGGCAGCCGACCCTGAGATGTTTTCGTCTCGCCCGAGGCCTCCTCTTTCACGGCAGACGCATCTCCGGCTCGCCCGAGGCCTTGCCTTCGTTAAGAAGTAACCCTGACTAAATCAGCGCGCCGACCGACCAAGTCACTAGGGCCTTTAACGCAATGAGTAAGACTGACGGGCGGCCAGGCTTGGCCAAAAGCGCCAGAGGAAGCTCCGCCCGACCCAGGGCTCGGACTCGGGCTAAGGCCCCGGAAGACGGCGAACTCCGCTCCGCCCGACCCAGGGCTCGGACTCGGGCTAAGGCCCCGGAAGACGGCGAACTCCGCTCCGCCCGACCCAGGGCTCGAACTCGGGCTAAGGTCCCGGAAGACGATGAACCCCGCTACGCCCGACCCAGGGCTCGGACTCCACCCCGACCTCTGCTGAACGACCTCCGCCTCGCCCGACCCAGGGGCTCGGGCTCGGCCTCGGCCTCGGCCTCGGCCATGCAGGACAGACTCGACCTCGGCTTCGGAGGAGCCCCCATGTCGCCCGACCTAGGGCACGAGTCCGCCACGTCGACAGGAAGCGCCATCATCACCCTACCCCGAGACGACTCGGGCCGCAGAGAACAGGACCGACGTCCCATGTGGCTAGCTCCGCCAGATAGGCAATGATGGCGCCCCACTGGACCCATGACGACGGCGGTCCTCAGCTCCCTTACGAAAGCAGGGGGACGTCAGCAAGGGCCCAACCACTCCGACAGCTGTCCCTCCGCCCGGCTCCATTGCTTCTCCGACAGCCACGACGCCGCACTAGCTGGGTGCCAAGATCTCTCCGGCTGCCACCTTGGCATGTACTTAGGGCACTAGCTCTCCCCCGCTAGACACGTAGCACCTTGCTACACCCCCATTTGTACACCTGGATCCTCTCCTTACGCCTATAAAAGGAAGGACCAGGGCCTTCTTAGAGAAGGTTGGCCTCGCGGGAACGAGGGCAGGGGCAGGCGCTCTCTCGGGGCCGCTCGCTCCCCTCACCCGCGCGGACGCTTGTAACCCCCTACTGCAAGCGCACCCGACCTGGGCGCGGGACGAACACGAAGGCCGCGGGAATCTCCGACTCCCTCACGACCCGGCTCCGGCCACCTCGCTCTCGCTCTCTCCCCCCTTCGCGCTCGCCCACGCGCTCGACCCATCTGGGCTGGGGCACGCGGCACACTCACTCGTCGGCTCGGGGACCCCCCGGTCTCGGAACGCCGACAGTTGGCGCGCCAGGTAGGGGCCTGCTGCGTGTTGACGAGTAGTTTCCCGTCAAGCTCTAGATGGGCAGTCTCCAACGACCTCTTCAACCCGGGACGGTGCTCCGTTTCGGGAGTCTCGAGTTCATGTCTTTCGACGGCAGCTACGACATGATACTCCTTCCACCGCCGCGCGACAGCGACAACGGTGGCGGACAGCCCGCCCGCCGGCGGCGGAATCGACGACGTCTTTCCCGCGTGGGGGAAGGACAACTTTCGAGCTCACCCCATCCTCTCCCTCGCCATCGGAGGAGGAGGCGGGGCAACCAAGGCCGAGCGGGAGGCTGCGCTCAGTCGACTGTCGAGCAAATCGACATCCCCAGCGCCCCAACGGAGGACGCGTCGGGCATCACCCACGCGTTTGAGGCGAAGGCGAGCGCCGTCCCCCCGCGACACGCCGATCCCGAGCAAGTGGACGACGCCAGCACGCTCACGGAGGGCCTGCAGGACGTCGCCCTCGCACCCAGGACGACAGCACGATCAGCCCCCGATGCGACTTCGTCGATCCTCGTCGACCAAAAGGTACGGGCTGATTCCCATCCTTCGTCATTTCGACTCGGCCTCAACCCGCCTGGCGGCCTCGCTTTGGCGGGCGCTCACGTTGAGGTGAGTGCAACCTCTCTGGGGTTTCGTGTGCGGTCGCCTTGGGACCGATTGACGGGTGTCTCGACCTACGGACCCTCTGGGTCCGAGGAAGATGACGACCCCAGCATCTGCTGGGATTTCTCTGGATCTGGCAACCCCAGTGCCATGCGGGACTTCATGACCGCATGCAACTACTGCCTCTCCGACTGTTCCGACGGCAGCCGCAGCCTTGACGACAAGGACTGCGGCCCGAGCCGCGAATGTTTCCACGTCGAGCTAGGGGATCCCTCCGGAGGCAGCTGTCTCGGCATGCCGGAGGATGGTGATCCCCCTAGGCCAGCGCCTCGCGCCGACATCCCGCGGGAGCTAGCTGTGGTCCCCGTTCCGGTGGGGGGTCACGACCCACAGCTCGAGCAAGTCCGCGGGGCGCAGGCCGGGCTCGATGAGGGAGCAGGAGCGCTCGAGGCGATCCGCCGGGACGTCGGGCAGGTATGGGCGGGCCAGCCCCCGGCCGGAGAAATACGTCACCTGCCCCAAGGTCTCCAGCACCGCATCGCCAACGATGCCAGGGACAGACCGCCTCCCGCATCCGGCGGAACCGGTCAGGACCTGGCAGCCGCGGCGATGCTCCTCCGCACGATGCCGGAGTCATCAACCACCGAGGGTCGGCGAATCCAGGGAGAGCTCAAGCATCTCCTGGAAGGCGCTGCGGCCCGGCGGGCCGAGAGCTCTGCCTCCCGAAGGCAGGGGTACCCCTCAGAACCTCGTGCCGCGACTTCCCGACTCATGCGGGAAGCCTCGGTCTACACCGGGCGCACGCGCAATACCGCGCCTGCGGCCCCGGGCCGCCTCGGTGACGAGCACCCTCACCGCGACCGTCGGGCCCGCCTCGACGAAAGGGTGCGCCGAGGTTATCACCCCAGGCGTGGGGGACGCTACGACAGCGGGGAGGATCGGAGTCCCTCGCCCGAACCACCCGGTCCGCAGGTCTTCAGCCGAGCCATTCGGCGGGCGCCGTTTCCGCCCCGATTCCGACCCCCGACTACTATCACAAAGTACTCGGGGGAAACGAGACCGGAATTGTGGCTTGCGGACTACCGCCTGGCCTGTCTACTAGGTGGGACGGACGACGACAACCTCATCATCCGCAACCTCCCCCTGTTCCTCTCCGACACCGCTCGCGCTTGGTTGGAGCACCTGCCTCCGGGGCAGATTTCCAACTGGGAGGATCTGGTCCAGGCTTTCGCCGGCAACTTCCAGGGCACGTATGTGCGCCCCAGGAATTCCTGGGACCTCCGAAGCTGCCGGCAACAGCCGGGAGAGTCCCTTCGGGACTACATCCGGCGATTCTCGAAGCAGCGCACCGAGCTGCCCAACATCACCGACTCCGATGTCATCGGCGCGTTCCTTGCCGGCACCACCTGCCGTGCCCTGGTGAGCAAGTTGGGTCGCAAGACCCCCACCAGGGCGAGCGAGCTGATGAACATCGCCACCAAGTTCGCCTCTGGTCAGGAGGCGGTCGAGGCCATCTTCCGAAAGGACAAGCAGCCCCAGGGCCGCCCATCGGAAGATGCTCCCGAGGCGTCTACTCCGCTCGGCGCCAAGAAGAAAGGCAGGAGGAAGTCGCAAGCGAAACGCGACGCCGCCAGCACGGACCTTGTCGCCGCCGCCGAGTACAAGAACCCTCGGAAGCCCCCCGGAGGCGCCAACCTCTTCGACAAGGCACTCAAGGAGACGTGCCCCTACCATCAGGGGCCCGTCAAGCACACCCTCGAGGAGTGCGTCATGCTTCGGCGCCACTTCCACTGGGCCGGGCCACCCGCAGAGGGTGACAGGGCCCGCGACGACGGCAAAAAGGAAGATCACCAAGCAGGAGAGTTCCCCGAGGTCCGCGACTGCTTCATGATCTACGGAGGGCATGCGGCAAATGCCTTGGCTCGGCATCGTAAGCAGGAGCGTCGGGAGGTCTGCTCGGTGAAGGTGGCGGCGCCAGTCTACCTAGACTGGTCCGACAAGCCCATCACCTTCGACCAGGATGACCACCCCGACCACGTGCCGAGCCCAGGGAAGTACCCGCTCGTCGTCGATCCCGTCATCGGCGACGTCAGGCTCACCAAGGTCCTGATGGATGGGGGCAGCTGCCTCAACATCATCTACGCTGAGACCCTCAGGCTCCTGCGCGTCGATCTGTCATCCGTCCGAGCAGGCGCTGCGCCCTTCCACGGGATCGTTCCCGGGAAGCGCGTCCAGCCCCTCGGACAGCTCGACCTTCCTGTCTGCTTCGGAACACCCTCTAACTTCCGAAGGGAGACTTTGACATTCGAGGTGGTCGGGTTCCGCGGAACCTACCACGCAGTGTTGGGAAGGCCATGCTACGCGAAGTTCATGGCCATCCCCAACTACACCTACCTGAAGCTCAAGATGCCAGGCCCCAACGGGGTCATCACCGTCGGCCCCACATACAAACACTCATTCGAATGCGATGTGGAGTGCGTGGAGTACGCCGAGGCCCTCGCCGAGTCCGAGGACCTCATTGCCGACCTGGAAAGCCTCTCCCGAGAGGTGCCGGACGTGAAGCGACATGCCGGCAACTTCGAGCCAGCGGAGACGGTTAAGGCCGTCCCTCTCGACCCCAGTGGCGACACCTCCAAGCAGATCCGGATCAGTTCCGGGCTCGACCCCAAATAGGAAGCAGTGCTCGTCGACTTTCCCCGCGCAAACGCTGACATTTTTGCGTGGGGTCCCTCGGACATGCCCGGCATACCGAGGGATGTCACCGAGCACTCGCCGGATATTCGGGCAAGAGCCCGACTCGTCAAAACGGCCTCTACACGGACGACGCCCGGGGGCTGCGCCCTTCCCCCACTCACATGCGAGAATCAGTCATCAAGGAAGGGTCGGCCTCGCCCCGGCGGAGCCCGACCCTCCCTCGGGGGCTAAAAAGGGGGAACCCCTCTCGTCGAGTTTGGATGCACCTCTCCGCGTCAAAGAAATTCTTTTTTCGATCAAGAAGGGGTTTTTGCGTTCTCCTGGATGCGTCAGAAGCAGGGTCCCGAGGAGCGAACTTGGGTACAAATAAGTGGCGAGACCGACTGGGCCGAGGAATACCTATGCCTCCGGGCTAGGAACACCTCACTCATCGCCTGCCACGAAAAAGGACCTAGCTCGGGAAATCACCCTGTTGTTGACAAGTCGGGCCAGGCGCGCAAACTGAAACAGAAAAGAGTATGACTTCACGCAAGAAAAATAAAGTGTCCAGGCCCCGGCGGCCGCGGCAGAGTGTACATCCAACAGAAATTGCCCCAGCAAAAGTCAGGCGTCGCCTTGGGAAGGCGCCGCGCCCTCAGTTCTACCCCCGCCGTCGGCGAGGTCCATCTCCGCTTCCGGCGGCGGCACAGGAGGAAGAATCTCCGCCTCGAAGATGGTCGCCAGCGCCGCGCTCGGACCCGCAGCGACCGCATCGAGCCGCTGAACTTCTACCAGGGCGGCCTCGTCTTCGTCAGGAAGGCAATATCCCTCACTGACCCGCTCCAGGTCCACGACGTAATGGGAAGCGAGCACGGCGAAGGCCCGCCTGACGCCGTGGTGTAACGCCCTGCGGACTTTACCGCGCGCGTAATCACCTAGGGCTTGAAGGCGGCTTTGGGGGGAGCTTCCTGAAGGGACGTCGTCGGGACCAAGGGTCCGATAGACATCCGAGACGGCCTCGGACATGGCCGCGAGATCGGCCTCCCTCTGCTCAGCAGCCCCAGCGAGCGCCTCGGCGAGCGCTTTGGCAGACTCGTCGAGGGCAGACTCGAGCTCTGCGAACATCCAGAAGAAAGACCTCAAATACAAGCGGAAGAAACGGACAAGAACGGGAACCGAGGACGATCGAGGCATATCTCCGGCTCGGACACGCTGCTCCGAGGCCGCGACTTGGGCTGCGGCCAGATCGGCCGCGAGGGTCTTGGCCCGGCTTTCGGCCTCGGCAGCCTGGCCCCGAGATTGGTCCCGCTCCTCGGCAACCTGGACGAGCTCCGACCGCTGCCTTAGTGCCTCTGTGCGCGCCGCCGCCGCCTCGGCCCTCAGGTCAGCACAGAGCAACTGGAGGTCCGCTATCTTGGCGTCCTGCTGAGAAAGGCGCGAGGTAGCCCCGGCGAGCGAAGTCCTCAGGGACCGCAGCGAGCCCCAGACGTCGACCTCGCGGCGGATGAACGACGACTTGGCGGCGCTCCGGTCCGTCAGATCCTGGAAAGAAAGACGAGGCATCACGGCGAACGCCTCGCTCGCAGAAGGGAGAAGGTATGCCTGAAACCGTTACCTGGAGGATTTTGGGGACGTCCCCGCAGAGAACCTCCAGCGACGATCGGAGCGACCCCACCGCTGCTTCCGCACAATTGCGGAGCTCGTCCTAGGACCGGTCCTCCTGTTCATCATCAAGAACGAAGATAGGGTCCAGAGCCTCGCGGGTCCGGAATCGGAGCAACTGGCCTCGGGCCTCGGGGCTCCGCCGCACAGCGACAAGGCTGCTGCCCGCCTGGATGAACTGCGCGTCCATGCCCACCTCTTCTGAAGCCCCGGGCGCCGACGCTGCGGCCGTCTCGATGCCGGCAGCAACCATATGCTCTCCGACTGGGGCGATGCCAACTGCGGTGGCGGCAAGCGCCGGCATGGCCGACACGGCAGGCGGGCTCGGGACCGCGTCGGCGCCGGCCGCCTCCCCGATCATGATGGCCGCCTCGGCAGAGGAGCCCACCTCGGGGACCTGCTCCCCCGGGACACGCGACGCCTGAGCCCCATGCGGCGGGGCGCCCTGAGAAAGGGTCGGCTGAGCGGCGGGGCCCGAGATGGCGCCAGCCGCCTGGACCGACGCCGTCTTAAGGGCCTTCCGGGGCGCCAGGTCGGTAGGGCCATGGCTCCGCTTGCTGGGAAAAAGAAGGAAGGGAAAATCACGGCCAAGACGTATGAATGAAGCGCCGGGACGGAGACATTCCAAGGTACTTACCCGCTCCGGGCCATGATCCACTGTGCCTGGGGGGAGGTCTCTTGGCTCCCGCTCCCTGGGACCACCGCCGAGGTCCGCCTCGCCGACAGCCCTGGCACCGCCCTCGCCTTGGGCGCTCCTAACGCCCGGGAGGCGGACTGCCCAGGCGCCGCCATGGCAACCTGAGGACCGCTCCCCCGCGCTGCCGGCGCGGGGGACGGCTCTCCAGAGACGAACCCCTCGCCCCGGCTCCCTGGAGTCGCGTCAGCCCCTCCAGCCGAGGGGTCAAGTACCCTCTCGGGTTGCCCCCGCCCCTCAGGTCGGGGATCCAGCGTCTCGGCCCCAGGAATCGACGACATCGGCCCGCTCGGGAGCTGACTCGACAGCTCCCGGCCACACCCCAAGCTGGGGCTGAGGCCGAGACGGGCGGCCATGTCGTCCTCCTCCTCTTCATCGTCGTCGTCGTCGTCGTCGGATGTCTCCGGCGACAGCTCCCTGGGGAGTCGTTCCCTCTCCTGCTGACAACGGTGTTTCTCCAGGGCGTCCCGAGCCCGCCTCCGCCTGCGGGCCCGGGCCTTCTCCGCGTCCTTTTTCTTTTTCTCCTCCTCCGCGGCGACCCGCCGCGCTGCCCGACCCACCGCGTCCTCCGGGACCCGCGGTAAGGAGGGTTTGTGCCGCCCCACCTCCTAAAAAGGGGGGGGGAGAGGGAAAGAAACCCAATCGTGAGAACCGGGAACAACCCGGTATATGAGGAAGGAAGGAGCGAACACTCACCAGAGCGACGCACCCCTGGTCGGGGCGCATTCGAGGCTGGGAGAAGGCATGGGAGTCCGGCTTCCCCATCGCGGCCGACACCCGCCATTGGAGGGCGTCATGGGGAAGAGGATCAGGGGACATCCGTGACCCCTCCCAGTCGGCCTCCAGGGTCATCTCCCAAAGCGACAGCCGCCGTTCGGCCAGAGGGAGCACCCTCCGACGGTGGATGGCGGCAACCACACCCGCGGCGGTGAGTCCTCTCTCCCGCAACGCCTTCAGGGCCTGAAGAAGAGGTTCGAGGTTCTTCTGCCTCTCGTGTGGAGTCCCGTGGCGCCAGGCGTCGGGAGCGGCGGTGACAACCCGCTGAGAGAACGGCGGGAGCAACTCTCCGTCGTTCCGGAGGTAGAACCACCGGCGCTGCCAACCCTTGTTTGAGGATGCGAGGACGGCAGGGATATACTGCAACGACCGCGACTGCCTCAACAAAAGGGTGCAGCCGCCGGCCCGCACCGCTGCACGGACCTTCCTGTCCCCCGTCAGCGAGGCAAAAAGCTCGGCGAAGAAGAGATGGGTCCACAAATCCCAGTGGGGGACGATCCCCAAATACCCCTCGCACACCGCCACGAAGATAGCGGCCTGCGCGATGGAGTTGGGGGTGAGGTTGTGCAACTCCACCCCGTAATGGAACAGGATGGCCCGCATAAAGCGGCTCGTCGGCACACCAAATCCCCGCTCATGGAAGGAGATGAAGCTCACAACGTACCCCGGTGGAGGGGATGGAGTGACTCCACCCGCGGGAGGAATCCATTCCGGCCGCTGCTCGTCGGTGAGGGGGCGGAGCAAACCCTCGCCGACGAGGTCCTCCAGATCACCCGCCGTCACCGTGGAGAAGGGCCACGGGTCGCGCGGCGGGATGATGGTCACCCGGTCAGCCATCGCCGAAGCAGAAAGGGTGGCGGCGCGAAGGACAGGGGAGGGCGGTTTTCTTTTCCCTGGCTGGATCTCTCAGACTGCGAAAAAGCCTAAGAGGGAGACAAGAAGCGGAGTCGAGAACCGTCACCGGGCCCTCTCCGGGGTATATGAAGACCCAGGTGAAGACGGTTCCAACGCACCGCCCGAACCGGACGCGGGGTTCAAAAAACGCAAAGCAAAACAGCTGTTCCTCGAACGGCTCGCGCACGCAACGGCAGCCTCGCCGACCGCTCGCCCCGGCGCATTAACTCCACGGCTCGACGGGCAGCGCTTCTAGCGGAAGCAGCTGGCGACGTTTCGCCTCCGCCAAAACGGCCACACCAAAAAAGGTACGCCACGTCGTTCAAATTTCGTATCCCTTTTTCCTTTTCCCTCTTTCTCTATCTCTTGCAACAGGGACCGGGAAAGGGGATACCCCCAAAGGGATCCTTCCCCATGAAGGAACTAGGCTCCGAGCCTCCTTACTGATCAGGGGTTCGAAGGCTGGCCCCCCGAAGGGTTCAACAGCCGCCTCAGATAGCATGGGCCCGACACCCACTACTGGTCAGGGGTTCGAAGGTCGGCCCCCCGAAAGGTCCCACGACCGCCTCAGGCTACTCGGGCTCCGCGCCCATTACTGATCAGGGGTTCGAAGGCTGGCCCCCCGAAGGGTTCACAGTCGCCTCAGACACCGAGCGAGGGATGACCAGGGGTACGTTCGATACATAACCAAGGCTCAGGCTGCGCTCCCGAGGTACCCTAGGACATTTCCGAGACCAGCGGGAACAACTCTGTAACGGAATCCCATCGGAGGGAGGCAACGAGCCCTCGGACCCCGTCGCCAGGGGACCGGGTCCGGCAGATCACCCGCAGGTTCTTTTGGGCGTGCCTCCGGGCCCCTAGCCGACCCCCAACGAACGGGGCACGGACGTCCACTCGGATTACCCGATTGCAGCTCACCGGAGACACCATGTTCGGTGCCCATCGAGGGTAACATGGCGCTCTCCCCCCCTCCTCCTTGCGGAAAGGCGACGTAGGGGCGTATGTAAAAAAGCCGAGTCTGTCCCTGATCGTCCTCTCGCTCTGTGCGGAGGCTCGGGGGCTGCTCTCGCAAACCCGGCTCCGGCCGAACCGTTGACAGCGCCAACATACCAGCCCGAGAACTTGGGCCCCGACAGTGCACCTGGGCTACGGCCTGTTCGCATGAGGGAACCGCCAGACCAGCCGAAGCATTACGCAAGGCATTAAGACCTCGAAGGAGTGAAACCACTCCTCCGAGGCCTCGGGGGCTACACCCGGCGGGTGCGCTCGCGCGCACCCACCGGAACAAAGTACAACCGAGAAAGGCTGGTCCCCTTGCAAAAAAGTGCGACAAAAGCCTCCAAGCGAGTGTTAACACTCCCTTCGAGGCTCGGGGGCTACTGTCGGGGACCATAATTAGGGGTACCCTCAAGACGCCTAATTCTCAGCTGGTAACCCCCATCAGCATAAAGCTGCAGAGGCCTGATGGGTTTGATTAAGTCAGGGATCAGTCCATACGAGCGACTCGATCACGCCACGCCCGAGCCTAGCCTCGGGCAAGGGCAGCCGACCCTGAGATGTTTCCGTCTCGCCCGAGGCCTCCTCTTTCACGGCAGACGCATCTCCGGCTCGCCCGAGGCCTTGCCTTCGTTAAGAAGTAACCCTGACTAAATCACCGCGCCGACCGACCAAGTCACTGGGGCCTTTAACGCAATGAGTAAGACTGACGGGCGGCCAGGCTTGGCCAAAAGCGCCAGAGGAAGCTCCGCCCGACCCAGGGCTCGGACTCGGGCTAAGGCCCCGGAAGACGGCGAACTCCGCTCCGCCCGACCCAGGGCTCGGACTCGGGCTAAGGCCCCGGAAGACGGCGAACTCCGCTCCGCCCGACCCAGGGCTCGGACTCGGGCTAAGGCCCCAGAAGACGGCGAACTCCGCTCCGCCCGACCCAGGGCTCGGACTCGGGCTAAGGCCCCGGAAGACGGCGAACTCCGCTCCGCCCGACCCAGGGCTCAGACTCGGGCTAAGGCCCCGGAAGACGATGAACCCCGCTTCGCCCGACCCAGGGCTCGGACTCCACCCCGACCTCTGCTGAACGACCTCCGCCTCGCCCGACCCAGGGGCTCGGGCTCGGCCTCGGCCTCGGCCTCGGCCATGCAGGACAGACTCGACCTCGGCTTCGGAGGAGCCCCCACGTCGCCCGACCTAGGGCACGAGTCCGCCACGTCGACAGGAAGCGCCATCATCACCCTACCCCGAGACGACTCGGGCCGCAGAGAACAGGACCGACGTCCCATCTGGCTAGCTCCGCCAGATAGGCAATGATGGCGCCCCACTGGACCCATGACGACGGCGGTCCTCAGCTCCCTTACGAAAGCAGGGGGACGTCAGCAAGGGCCCAACCACTCCGACAGTTGTCCCTCCGCCCGGCTCCATTGCTTCTCCGACAGCCACGACGCCGCACTAGCTGGGTGCCAAGATCTCTCCGGCTGCCACCTTGGCATGTACTTAGGGCACTAGCTCTCCCCCGCTAGACACGTAGCACCTTGCTACACCCCCATTTGTACACCTGGATCCTCTCCTTACGCCTATAAAAGGAAGGACCAGGGCCTTCTTAGAGAAGGTTGGCCTCGCGGGAACGAGGGCAGGGGCAGGCGCTCTCTCGGGGCCGCTCGCTCCCCTCACCCGCGCGGACGCTTGTAACCCCCTACTGCAAGCGCACCCGACCTGGGCGCGGGACGAACACGAAGGCCGCGGGAATCTCCGACTCCCTCACGACCCGGCTCCGGCCACCTCGCTCTCGCTCTCTCCCCCCTTCGCGCTCGCCCACGCGCTCGACCCATCTGGGCTGGGGCACGCGACACACTCACTCGTCGGCTCGGGGACCCCCCGGTCTCGGAACGCCGACAAAAGGTATGTTTCTAGACTTAGTACATTGTTTTGAAGACTAATGTATTGTGTCTAAGTGCTAGAAATAGGAGAAATCGCTTTGGAGATAAGTTGGCTGTGCTCAGCCAAAAGGCTACTCGTCTGGGTGCACCGGACTGTCCGGTGGTGCATCGGACAATGTCCGGTGGTGCACTGGACAGTGTCCGGTGTGCCATGTCCAGTCCCGATGAACAGCCTACTCTCGGGTCTCGACGGCGACGTATGGCTATAAATCACCGGACTGTCTGGTGGTGCACCGGACTGTCCGGTGAGTCGTCTGCGGCGAAGTCGCCGCTCTCGGGAAACAGTCAACAGCGTACGGCTAAAATTCACCGGACTGTCCGGTGAGCCAACGGACGACTGCGCCAATGGTCGGCCGCGCAATCCGCGCATGACGCGTGGCCGAGCCAACGTTCGGATGGGGGCACCGGACTGTCCGGTGTGCACCAGACAGTGTCCGGTGCGCCAACGGATCCAAATCTTTAATGGTCGCATGCGCCAGTTTAGGAAAGCAATTTGCATCGGATAGTGAACAGTGGATGTCCGGTGGTGCGCCGGACTGTCCGGTGTGACACCCGACAGAAGGCAAGAATTGCCTTCCTGGATTGTTTCCAACGGCTCCTAGCTTCCTTGGGGCTATAAAAGGGACCCCTAGGCGCATGGAGGAGTACACCAAGCACTCTTTGATCAACTCTAAGCACCAAGACTCCATTTCCACGCATTTGATTCTTTGTGATAGCAACTAGAGCTCCATTTGAGTAGAGAACTCTTCGAGTTGTGTTGCGAGCTCAAGTTGTGATTTGTGTGCGTATTTGTGCTCTGATTTTGTGTCATGTGTGCGTTGCTCTCCCTCCCTTACTTCTGTGTTTCTTTGTGATCATCATTTGTAAGGGCGAGAGGCTCCAAGTTGTGGAGATTCCTCGCAAACGGGAGATAGTAAACGAAAGCAAAACATCGTGGTATTCAAGTTGATCATTGGATCACTTGAGAGGGGTTGAGTGCTACCCTCGTCCGTTGGGACGCCACAACGTGGAGTAGGCAAGTGTTGGACTTGGCCGAACTTGGCTTTATTGCTCTAACACTTAATCAAGTTTGTGGCTTTAAGTTTTAAGTTTACAGTAGAAGAGGCCTTGCTAGATCCGGACTGGGTGTTGGCCATGCAGGAAGAGCTCAACAACTTCAAGCGAAATGAAGTTTGGACACTGGTGCCATGTCCCAAGCAAAACGTTGTGGGAACCAAGTGGGTGTTCCGCAACAAACAGGACGAGCACGGGGTGGTGACAAGTAATAAGGCTCAACTTGTGGCAAAAGGTTATGCCCAAGTCGCAGGTTTGGACTTTGAGGAGACTTTTGTTCCTGTGGCTAGGCTAGAGTCGATTCGCATTTTGTTAGCCTATGCCGCTCACCATTCTTTCAGGTTGTTCCAAATGGACGTGAAGAGCGCTTTCCTCAACGGGCCAATCAAGGAGGAGGTGTACGTGGAGCAACCCCCTGGCTTTGAGGATGAACGGTACCCCGACCACGTGTGTAAGCTCTCTAAGGCGCTCTATGGACTTAAGCAAGCCCTAAGAGCATGGTATGAATGCCTTAGAGACATTCTAATTGCTAATGCTTTCAAGGTTGGGAAAGCCGATCCAACTCTTTTCACTAAGACTTGTGACAGTGATCTATTTGTGTGCCAAATTTATGTCGATGACAAAATATTTGGTTCTACTAACCAAAAGTCTTGTGAAGAGTTTAGCAGGGTGATGACTCAGAAATTTGAGATGTCGATGATGGGCGAGTTGAACTACTTCCTTGGGTTCCAAGTGAAGCAACTCAAGAACGACACCTTTATCTTTCAAACAAAGTACACGCAAGACTTGCTCAAGCGGTTTGGGATGAAGGACGTCAAGCCCACAAAGACTCCAATGGGAACCGACGGACATGTCGACCTTAACAAAGGAGGTATGTCCGTTGATCAAAAGGCATACCGGTCTATGATAGGGTCTTTACTTTATTTGTGTGCTAGTAGACCGGATATTATGCTTAGCGTATGCATGTGTGCTAGATTTCAATCCGACCCAAGGGAGTGTCACCTTGTGGCCGTTAAGCGAATTCTTAGATATTTAGTTGCTACGCCTTGCTTCGGGATCTAGTATCCAAAGGGGTCTACCTTTGACTTGATTGGATACTCAAACTCCGATTATGCTGGATGTAAGGTCGATAGGAAGAGTACATCAGGGACGTGCCAATTCCTAGGAAGGTCCCTGGTGTCTTGGAGTTCTAAGAAACAAACTTCCGTTGCCCAATCCACCGCTGAGGCCGAGTACGTTGCCGCAGGACATTGTTGCGCGCAACTACTTTGGATGAGGCAAACCCTTAGGGACTTTGGCTACAATCTGAGCAAAGTCCCACTCCTATGTGACAATGAGAGTGCAATCCGCATGGCAGACAATCCTGTTGAACATGGCCGCACAAAACACATAGACATCTGGCATCACTTTTTGAGAGACCACCAGCAAAAGGGAGATATCGAAGTGTTTTATGTTAGCACCGAGAACCAGCTAGCCGATATCTTTACCAAGCCTTTAGATGAGAAGACCTTTTGCAGGCTGCGTAGTGAGCTAAATGTCTTAGATTCGCGTAACTTGGATTGATATAGAGCATACATGTGGTTTATGCCTTTGATCATGTTCCTTTATGCATATTATTGTTTATTTGTGGTGCTCAAGTTGTACTCATGATCCCCGGACCTCACAGTCCATTTGCAAGTGATGCACTCATTTAGGGGGAGGCATGCTACAACTTGACCCTTTAAGACTAATCGTGTGCTTGAGTTTGCTTGATTTATTCTCAAAGGTAGATTGAAAGGGAAAGATGGACTTGGACCATGAAAGACTTCCACTGCACTCCGATGAGAGGGTAACTAATTCCAAGTTCATCTCCATGCTCTTATTGCCTTTTTACTCTTAATTGATGATTTTGGTGAGGCAATGGGGTTTGAGGGCCAAAAATGATCCCGTTTTGGTGCTTGATGCCAAAGGGGGAGAAATTAAGGCCAAAGCAATAAATGGATCAGCTACCACTTGAGAATTCCTACCTTTCTTCACCAGAATGTAGCATTTACTCCCAAAAACTCAAAAATATGAAACATTGGGTTTGTTACCGGTTAGAAGTTCGTACGACGTCTTCTTGAGGAGGCGATGAAGGTAGACCTGGTTTATGGCGTGGCAAGCTGTGTTCACAGCTTCCGACCAAAACCGCTCGAGCGTCTTGAATTCTCCAAGCATCGTCCTCGCCATGTCTATAAGCGTCCTGTTCTTCCTCTCTACCACACCGTTTTGCTATGGTGTGTAGGGAGCGGAGAACTCGTGCTTGATTCCTTCCTCCTCAAGGTACTCCTCCACTTGAAGGTTCTTGAACTCGGACCCGTTGTCGCTTCTAATCTTTTTCACCTTGAGCTCAAATTCGTTTTGAGCCCGCCTTAGAAAGCGCTTGAGGGTCCCTTGGGTTTCTGATTTATCCTACAAAAAGAATACCGAAGTGAAGCGGGAAAAATCATCAACAATAACAAAACCATACTTACTTCCCCCAATGCTAAGGTAGGCGACGGGTCCGAAGAGGTCCATATGCAGTAGCTCCAGAGGTCTTGATGTAGTCATCACATTCTTGTTGTGATGAGCACTTCCCACTTGTTTACCTGCTTGACAAGCTACACAAGGTCTATCTTTTTCGAAAGTTACATTTGTTAGACCTAACACATGTTCTCCCTTTAGAAGTTTGTGAAGGATCTTCATCCCCACATGTGCTAGACAGTAATGCCACAGCCAGCCCATGCTAGTCTTAGCGATTAAGCATGCATCTAGATCAGCCTCCTCCTTCGAAAAATCAACTAAATAGAGTTTGCCGTCTAGTACACCCTTAAAAGCTAATGAACCATCACTTCTTCTAAAGACAGACACATCTATGTTTGTAAATAAGCTGTTGTAACCCATATTACATAATTGACTAACGGACAACAAGTTATATCCAAGTGATTCTACTAAAAACACATTAGAAATGGAATGCTCAGAAGAAATAGCTATTTTCCTAGTCCTTTAACCTTGCCTTGATTCCCGTCACCGAATATGATTGAGTCTTGGGAATCTTTGTTCTTGACGTAGGAGGTGAACATGTTCTTCTCCCCCGTCATGTGGTTTGTGCATCCGCTGTCGATAATCCAGCTTGAGCCCCCGGATGCATAAACCTGCAAGGCAAATTAGGCTTGGGTTTTAGGTACCCAACTCTTGTTGGGTCCTACAAGGTTAGTAACAATAGCCTTAGGGACCCAAATGCAAGTCTTGTCTCCCTTGCATTTGGCCCCCACCTTTTTAGCAATCACTTTTTCATTTTTACATGAAAGAACAAATTTAGCATTGCAAGCATGAAATACAGTGGTAGATCCATTATACACTTTCCTAGGAGCATGAGACCCAAAATTCTTCCTAGATCTACCATTAAAGTTTGAACTTGAAGCAATCATGGCATGTGAGTCATAAGCATTATAATTCCTACTATAATGAAAATTCCTAGCATATTTTGTATCATGATACATGAAAGCATGATTCTTTTGACTCCTACTAGTCATAGGGGCCTTCCCTTTCTCCTTGTTGGGAATGGGAACCTTTTGACTTGTTAAGTTCTTGGCTTCCCTTCGAAAGCCAAGCCCATCCTTAATTGAGGGATGTCTACCAATAGTGTAGGCATCCCTTGCAAATTTTAGTTTATCAACTCATTTTTGCTAGTCTTAAGTTGGGCATTAAGACTAGCTACTTCATCATTTAATTTAGAAATGGAAACTAAATGTTCATTGCAAGCATCAACATTAAAATCCTTACACCTATTGGAAATTACTACATGTTCCACATGAGGACTAGTCTTATTTGCTTCTACTAATTTAGCATTTAAATCATCATTAATGCTCTTTAAACTAGAAATAGTCTCATGACAAGCAGAAATTTCACATGAAAGCATTTCATTCCTTTTAACTTCTAAAGCAAGAGACTTTTGCACACTTACAAATTTATCATGCTGTTCATATAAAAGATCCTCTTGCTTTTCTAACAATCTATTCTTCTCATTCAAAGCATCGATTAATTCATTGATCTTATCAATTTTAGTTCTGTCTAAACCTTTGAATAAACTTGCATAGTCTACTTCATCATCACTAGATTCATCATCACTTGAAGAAGCATATGTAATAGTATTTCGAGAGCTTACCTTCTTCTCCTTTGCCATGAGGCAGGTGTGATGCTCGTTGGGGAAGAGAGACGATTTGTTGAAGGCCGTGGCGGCGAGTCCTTCGTCGTCGGAGTCAGACGAAGAACAATCTGAGTCCCACTCTTTTCCAAGGTGTGCCTCGCCCTTAGCCTTCTTGTAAACCTTCTTGTTCTCTCTTTTCCCATTCTTTCCTTTTTCCTGGTCACTATCATTATCGGGACAGTTAGCACACTATACCACAACACCAAAATAGCGTCGGACGACTGTCGCTATAAATAAAGAATTCTCGTCGAACAGTTAGTCGGTAATGTGAGTCACAAACTATCAGTCGCTAATTCTTCATTTAGCGATTAATCGTCAGTCGGTATATGTATACACATGTAGCGTTCAACCGTCAGTCGGGATAACTTGTTATTACATTGATATATTAGTCGGCAAAAAGGCCCATTACAAATTCACCCGCGCGTGCTTCATTTGTCCTTTGGCGCTAAAATTTATTTTGGTGGCCCACCTATAGTACCAATTAACCGTAGGGTTTTCTATGGGCCGCCACCTCCTCTCGCGCGCACGCAGCCGTCTCTCGCGCATCCACCACGCGCGCACGCACGCAGCCGTCTCTCGCATCCATCGCGCGCGCGCCTCTCTTCTCCAGCGATGGCGTGTGACGGCGCGCGCCTCGCCGTCTCCACCTGCCACAGCCGCCGCGACCATCTCGGCAAGCGCCTCCTCGCACAGCTGCGGCAGCGCCCAGAGCCAATCGGCCGGTGGCGTCCTTCTCCAGCGATGGCGTGTGAGGGTGACCGGTGAGCGGCCTCCTCCTTCTCCTCCCTCGGCCACTCGACAGCCTTCCGCAATGGGCAGATGGGCAGCAGTGGACAGCCTTCCGCAATGGCAGATGGGTGTTTTTGTTTCTCAATTTTTTTATGCATTCATCAAATTCTTGGTGGAGTTGCTGCGTTTTATGGAGTTTGAATGCATTCATTAGTTTCTGGGTCCGAGGACTGTTAGCTTTCATTTGTCTGAACCAATTTAATTAGAAACTGTTAGCTAGTGTCCACTTTTAGCTGTTAATAAGGCTGAACCAATTTAATTAGAAACTATTAGCTAGTGTGCACATTTGTTTAGAATGGAAGACGTAAAGAAACTGCATATGGGAGCGAGCGAACAACCTCGCCTCTCCGGTTGCTCTAACAAGGTAGAACCTGTTTTGTTTTTTTGAAAAGATTAGAACAATTAATACTAATGTGTGTTAACATACTTTGCTGTTCCTATTTAACAAGCTAGAGTCTGTTTTGTTTTGCTGCCATAATTATATGTTTAGATATTTCTATCACTTCTAATGTGTGTTAACATATTTTGTTGTTCCTATATATCTAAAGCAATGCTATTTTTGTAAACCTATCGATCGAAGACTCGCGCAAGGCACGAGCAAGCTACTAGTAATATGAAATAGCACTTGCTTTCAGATATAAAGGATTCACAATATTCTGTGTAAACAATAAGGCTGAACCAATTTCATTTTTTTATTATCAATAAGACTGAACCAATTTCTGTTTCTGAAAAAATTGACTAATAATTGGAACCACCATGATGTCTTTGTAGCTTACTATATCATTTATGTGCACTTATGTAATTTAATCCATTCATACACTGCAGCATCTGAATCTACATTTGATCTAGTGCTAGCACAACCTCTTATTTGAATAGAAGGCTAAAGGTGAAAGAACCCGCACAGGCTCTTGTGTAACGGTATGATTGTTTTTCTATTCATCTTTTTCATAACATGTGGATTTGAATATCATATGCATGGACATAAATATAGATATATAAAATTATATGACTATTGTATTTCTTATGATATTTTTCATTTTGGAAGCTATCTGGTCCCCTATACAAAGGTTGATGGACAAAACATGGATCGATAATGATGCTAGGTACAAACCATGTTTCACAAATTGAATGACACACATGGTTAAAATGTCATTTAACATAAAAATATTGTAGGCACAGCAAGGCATATTTGCAAGGAGTGAATGGTTTCTTAGCTTTTGCATTTAGAAATTCAGCAGTAGGAAGTAAGATTTTATGCCCCTGTAGAAAGTGTGTCAACTCATTTTGGAAAGAGGCAAGTGAAGTACGTGAGCACTTGATATGTGATGGGTTTCTTAAAGGGTACATGATATGGAACTTACATGGAGAAGCTAGCTCTTCTGTGAATCATGGGAACTATGACGATGCTGAGGTTATAGAGGAACCTAACGAAGATGATGACATATCTAGTTTGCTTAGAGATTTAGCTGCTGGTTTAGATGATAAAGGTGATTTTGAGGATAACAGTTCCATTATTGGGTGTTATGATGAGCTAGCGACCATTGAAAAATTGGTAGGAGAAAACAGAAAAGAGTTGTATCCTAATTGCAAGAAATATACACAACTGTGTTTCCTAGTTAGATTGCTTCACATCAAAATCCTTGGAGGATGGACTGATAGATCTATGAACCGGCTACTAGATCTACTTAATGATGCACTCCCTAAGGGTTCAACATTACCTAAGAGCTTTTATGAAGCTAAGAAATTGGTGAAATCTGTAGGAATTGGATACAATAATATTCATTCATGTGAAAATGATTGCATTCTTTATTCGAAGGATAATGCAAAATTGAATTCATGTCCAAAATGTAAGGTTTCACGTTGGAAATCAATAAGGAAGAGTCTAGATGGGAAACATATATACAAGGTTCCTAGAAAGGTTCTCCGCTACATTCCAATAACAAGAATGCTCCAAAGGCCATTCATGACCCCTAAAGTAGCAGGTCTAGCAAGATGGCATGATGAACACCGGATAAAAGATGGTTTGCTAAGGCATCCTGCAGATTCACCTTTATGGCAAGACTTTGATAGAAAACATCCAGAGTTTGCAGCAGATAGCCGAAATATTCGTCTAGCATTTGCAACTGATGGCTTTAATCCATTTAGGAGCATGAATGTTAGCTATAGTGTTTGGCCTGGCATTTGTATTCCATATAATTTCCCCCCTTCAATGTGCATGAAGCAATCAAATTTCATCCTTTCTTTGCTGATTCCTGGCCAAAATAGTCCTGGTAGTGACATGGATGTCTATTACCAGCCACTTGTAGATGATTTATTAGATATGTTTGTTAATGGAGTCAGAACCTATGATGCTTCAAAGGGTGAGTTTTTCCAGCTGCGAGCTGCAGTAATATGGACTATTACAGATTTCCCTGGCCTAGGATATGCATCTGGATCTGTCACATCAGGTGAAGCAGCATGTCCTGATTGCCATTACTACACGAGTTCACTTAGACTTGGAAATGGTAGCAACAATTGCTATATGGACCATCGCAGATTTTTGGATGAAAACCACCCATTTAGATTTGATGTTGACAAATTTGGTTGTACTGAGTTTAGGGCAGCACCTACTCCACTATCGGGAGAGGAAATATTGGAGTGCACTAAACATCTTAATCCAATTTTTGGCAAGGACCCATCTGGGATGAAACCAACAAGCAAGAGACGCAATAAAGGGGAACCATTAGTCATTTTCAAAAGGAGATCTATTTGGTTCGTGCTACCATATTGGAAAGATTTAATGTTGCGACATAATTTTGACTTCATGCACATAGGAAAGAATGTGAGCGAAAGCTTAATTAATACATTCATGGGCACCGATGGGAAATCAAAGGATAACTTGAATTCTCGGTTTGACCTTCAAGCTTTAGGTATTAGAAGTGATCTTCATCCTATTAAAGTTGAAGACCAATTTTATTTACCACCTGCACCTTACTCAATGAGTCCTGATGAGAGGAAATTATTTTGTCAAGTACTTAAAGGTGTGAAGTTTCCTGAGGGTTATGCATCTGATATACGTCATAATGTGCATGTTAATGAGAGAAAGATAATTGGGCTTAAGAGTCATGAGAGCCATATTATTCTACAACACTTGTTGCCGCTTGCATTGAGAAAAATATTACCAGAAATAGTTAGTGCTGGAGTGATTCGTATAAGTAATTTTTTCAAGAAACTTTCATCACCTGTCATTCGAATAAGCGATATGGAAAAGCTTGAGGCTAATATAGCTGAAACCCTGAGCTTTCTTGAGACCGTTTTCGTGCCTTCATTTTTTGATATCATGGTACACTTGATGGTACATCTTCCTACCCAAGCAAGGATAGCTGGTCCCGTCCATTTTCGTAGCATGTGGCCCATAGAGAGGTAATTTTTTGATATCATGGTACACTTTATTCATATTGTAGTTTAGTGAAAAATTACTTACACAATATTTTTGTAACATTTTCAACATGCCTATTACTTATGTGAATAGGTATCTAATGAGATTGAAGGGTTCTGTTCATACAAAGAGTCACTGTGAGGGATCAATTATGGAATGGTCTATGTTTACTGAGTGTCTTACATTTTGTGCTCGCTATTTACATGGTGAGACTCAATTGAACCATCAAGTTAGATATGAGTATGACGAAGATTGTACTACAACTCCTTTCTTCCATACCATTGGCCAAGGATTGGCTGGGAAGTGTTTAGTTAATTTAGACCATAAATCATGGCTACAAGCTCATAGATATGTTTTGTTCAACTACGACAATATAACCCCTTACTTGGAGTAAGTTATCTATATCTCTTGTCATCACATGATCGCTTTTCTTTGTATGCTAAAGTGATATATAAGATGACCTTTGCAGCAAGCATGCTCACTATTTGTCCTTAATTGGTCATCGAAATAAAAGAGATATCAACCGCTTACAGCATGAATCCTTTCATGAGTGGTTTAGGTTGCATGTAAGTATAAGGATAATTCTTAACAATTGTCTTTTGAGATTATTTTGCACACACATTAATAGTGGCATTTCAATCCCACAGGTAGAGGAAATGATGATTGGAAGTTTCTCATAGAATATTGGAGGTCATCTGAATCTGAAGTAAGTATAAACTAATATTCCCATTGAGATCACATTATTTGCTCTTCAATAGTTAATTGCACTATGTACCTTGTACTCAGACTCGCTCAGAAATAGCAAAAGAATGTCGTTCAAAGGTGGGAAATCATCACACTTCAGGCAGCAAGAGCTTTGCTTGTTCTGCGGATGAACTAGTATGTGAAACTTTCCATGAACTTTTTAAAACATTAGTTTGTAGATATCTCAGTGCTGAAATTTGCAAAACTTGCAGGCTAATAAACTAAGGCATTCTCCAAGAAGAGATGAGGTCTATATCAAGACACATACAAGAAAAAATGGAGTTCCATCAAGACATGCAGAACCAATTATTGTAAGTTCATTCCTCGAAGAAGAATGGTAGGCTCTAATTCTTGTTGTATATAGTATTGTAACTATTCATCTTTTTTTAGAATAAATTTAAAGCCATAGTTGAAGCACATCCAGAGTTGAAGCAAAGAACAATTCAAGAGGGCGATGCATTTGCTGCTGCTTGTGGAGAAAAGGAGCCAAGAGGACGTGTTTGTGCTTTGGGTTTAGGACCAACTCCCCAAGATGTTGGTACCCCAGGGTTGAAGTGTTACACACCCACAAGACTGCAGATGGAAGGTTTGGCTCGTAAAAAGGCTGAATGTGAGAAAGTAGCTCTTCAACAACGCATAACTGAATTGGAGCAGCAAATGCAAGAGGAAAGGGTGGCAAGGGAATTGCAAGATGTGGAACTCATTTCACATAATGGTTCAAATTCACGACAGACTGGGGTAAAGTATTTCAACAACTTAGTTACATTCTAATGGAGTTCAGTTCAATGCTTGTGAAATATATTTGTACCCTATGCAGATTTATTCTTTATGTATTCTCTCTCTTGTATGTTTGTAGAGCCGAAGGTATGAAGAGCATGATGTGGAGGCGCATCATGACGCTCAATTTGTAGAAGATGAAGATTGTGCAGAAAATCACATCAATCATCACTGTGATGATGGTGAGCAACACCATCAAAACGGTCCTGTTGGTGCAGCCCCGACAGTGCAACGCCATCAAAGCAGTCCTGTTGGTGCAGCCCCGATAGTGCAACGCCATCAAAACAATCATGTTAGGGCAGCCCCAACAATTCAACACCATCAAAATAGTCCTATAGGTGTAGTCCCACCAAAGCATCCTCGACGGTGCATCACTACGAGTTTAGCCCACCCAGTCCCACCAAGGAATGAGCCCCCTCTCGCATTCAACATGATGAACTTGTATTAGTCTCGTCCTTCATGTTTTTAATTATGATTTAATATGGTTCCATAGATTGATTCAATTCTAATAAATTTATTTTTTGCCTTAGGTTGGAAAGGATGTAATATTATATGCCATTATTGGACCTGAGCAACCTGTGGCTAAGGGAACAATTGTTTCAACTAATCCTAACACTTTGCTGGGAGGTGTGCCTCTTGGGAAAAAATATTGTGAAGTTATTGTGAACACTGTATTGAAAAGGGATGCCATTTTGCCTTGTCCTTATGGTTATGTAGAGACGATGGCTGATGCTCATCAAATGTCAGTTGCTTGGCTTTATAAGAGGGTAATGAACTACTCTAGTACTTTGCTTCTTCTTTTTGCATATGTGACGAGTGACTAAACAATCTAAAATTGTATTCATGATAGATGAAGATTAGCAAGGCATCAGGATCACCCCAAGGTATTGGAGGTATGCTCAAACTTGCTTTACCTATTACATGAGACTTCATTCCAAGTATTGGATTTTTCAGCTCACTTGTATATATAGTGCATGTATGTTTTCAGCTCTAGCCACAATGTGTAGTGCTTCTATTTGTTGTTTCTTTCTCTCTTTCTCTACAAGCCACATTCTACTATATTAAAGCTAGGTGCATAGCTGCAGATTTTCGAGACCTTAGTGCTGCAAGATTGAGAACACGAGTACGTTCTCAAATTTCAGTTCGCGTTGGTTGCTAGAATGCACCCCCTATAGTTCTTGGAGTAATTTTTCCACATAAGTCAGCATGGACCAGTTCTAATCCTGTTTGGGCTCTAAAACTCGACACCTATGGGAATGGTTCTACCATGAATTCGTTCTCAAAATGTAATGTTTCCCCAGAATTTTTCCACATACTGGAGCCCAGTTCTCAAAATGCCAGTTCTAATCCTGTTTGTCCATTTTCTAATCCAGTTCTAATCCTGTTTCCACATACGTTCTCAAAATGTAATGTTTCCCCAGAACACAACCATCACACACCTGCTCTACCTTCTTGATACTTGGGATGCCTTCAACCATGTTTTTACTGCCTAAATCATTCAGAGCCCTGAAATTTAGATGTCCATATCTTGCATGCCATTGCCAAGACTTTTCTTCAGATTTTGCAAATAAATTGACAGGTGAAGACATACCAAATTTTGCAATATACAACCTATTCGCTATTCTAGGAGCAGAAATAAGCAGTTTGTGTTCTTGATCATACACACACAGTCTCCCATTGCCCCCTTCATAAGTAAAACCTTTTTCCTCTAATTGTCCCAAACTTACTATGTTAGCAGCTGCCAAACTTACTACAGAACCCATACCTTGGATTTTCACCCGAGAGCCATCACCAAAACTGACTGAACCCCAAACTCCCTGATCAAGTTGTGTTAGCAGCGATCTGGTTCCGGTCATGTGGTTGCTCGCTCTAGTATCCAGCACCCAAACTAGGAACACTCACAGCGATCAGACGAGCTCGCAAACACTCACAGCAAAAAGATGAACTGGTGGCGCGGCGCCAGAACGCGATCACCACAGCTAAAATTGAGAATCCAAATGCAGAACATTGCAGTGCTATCAAACGAATTATCAGATTTGTAGCTGGCACATTCTAGTATGGCTGTAAGTATGTCAAGGGAGCTAAAAATGATCTTCTGGGTTTTTCAGATAGTGATCATGCTGGGGACCTTGAGAAGAGAAAGAGCACCACATTCTAGTGTGGCTGTAACTATGACTCTAGTGCTAGCTGACACATGAACACATCTTTTCACACTACAACAATTTAATTGTTGACGCAGAGTACTAAAGTTGTTTTGTTTTGGTTCAACCTCCAAGCGCATTTTTTTTAACTCTCATAATTTCTGCAGTGTCTAGAAGTCGATCTGTTTGACCATACTCATGAATGTTTTGTCTCTTCTATCTCTCGCACTCATATATATAGCTTTATTAGTTGAGGCAAGTAAAAAATCTGCAGCCATTGGATCCTTGCTTTATGTGCTAGCTGTTCATACTCACGCACTTCTGTGATACATTAAGATCATAGATTAAGCACGATAATAAAAGACCCACACATTTTTTTGGTAATGTTGCTCTGCATTTTTGTGGCCTCGAAGACCAGTATTTTGTTGTTAAAAAATGGACATATGGCTGATCCGCTTTGCTTTAGAAATTCATTGTGGATGGCAACTTATTCAAATGTAATCTTTGGATTGCAGGTGGATGACACTAGAGGCAAGTTGCAGTTGGACAAACAAGAGACTGACAGAGCATTTTGTAGACAATGAGTCCTGATTTGTAGCTAAACATGTCATGGCATGGCATGCTATATGTAGGATTTTTTGTTTGAGACTCAGAGATGAATCATTTTGTAGATTGAGTCCTGATTTTGGTTAGCTAAACATGTAACAACTGCTATCATGAATCCTATTTTGTTGTAGCTAAACGTATAATGGCTGCTATCATGAATTCTATTTTTTTGTTGTAGCTAAACATGTATTGGCTGCTATAATATTGTTGGGGACTTGTTCTCAAATGCTTCGGATTAAGAACAAGGCAACATAAAAAGTGTTAAATGATAAAGTCCTTCGTCCTTTGAAACATCATTTCCCTTCGGGATATAATGTGTTCCGGACGAAGGTCACAAACAACATATCTTCGTAAGCACAATAAACTATGACGAAGAACTTACATGCAACATAAAAAGTAATATAGACATTTAAATATTATCACCACGTCATTTCTATTTTATTATCATATAAAAATAGAAATGATTTCAGATTACAAGTGTACCTTCGGATTGCAGGAAGGCAAAGGTACAAGGATGACGGAAAGCAAATGCCAAGTCAGCGTGAACAGTACGGGAGTACTGTTCATCTATTTATAGGCGTGGGACGTAGCCCATGCAAAATTACATTCATGTCCATTATATTTGCTAATGACTTATGGGAATCTATTAAGGCCTAAGTAGTCTTTTCATCTTTAAGTCGGTTCCTTTTTCTGCTATCGTGACGAAGCTTCCTGCGCATAGCTTCGGCCATGCACCATCCTTCGTACAGCTCGGTAATCAGCCCGTCCTTCATCTCAATCCCCCTTCGTCTGGCTTAGGCTTCGTTCTGACCGTACTCCATGTTCATAATCCGAGTCCGAAGATACCTGTTCATATAATTCACTTGGAAAACATTGTCAAATTATGTTTTTGAGGACCTTCGGAGGACGAAGGCCCACAACAGTAGCCCCTCGCAATATTAATTTGTTAGTGATAAATTCAGATTGCGATATGGACGAAGGCCTTAAGCCGAAGGTCCGAAAAAAACACCTTCCCTTTGCTAGAATAGCAAAAGTCACTGTCATGCGGGACCACACTGTCATGCGGGACCACACAGTTTCCGTCATATCGAGTGTAGAAATAGGAGCCCGCCACATTTGATTTGGCATGCTCCCTTTGCTATCTGTTTTGCCTGCTCATAAAGCTTTCTGCCCCAAAAAATATTTGTTTTCTTTCCTAGTTTTAAGCTTCGGAAGCGAGAAGTAAGGTTTCCGAAGGGATGTCTGAGGAGAAGAAGGCTGCTGTCGAAATGAAGCTAAGTCTCTCTGAAGAGAAGAACCTGGGCTTTCTTGAAGCAATGTCGAAGACCAATACAGAGAAGATCACCAAAGAGATTTTAGAAGGTTTGTCCGAAGATACTGATGACAGCGACAGTTATGATGTAGAAAGCGGCGGAGGAGAGTCTGAAGATCGACCATGGCGGCCAAGTCACTCGGTTTTTGGGAAAACCACTATTAAGCAGAGTCATATTGACAATATGAGGGGGAGATATTTTCGAGATGTATCTATTGTGAGGGCTGATGCTGGAGAAAAAACCTCTCCCACCCCCGAAGAAAATGAGGTTGTGATCTTCCGAAGCTTTCTCAAGGCCGGGCTTCGGTTCCCCCTAAGCAGCTTTGTTGTCGAAGTCCTGAAGACATTTCAAATCTACCTCCACCAAATTACTCCCGAAGCTATCATAAGAATGGGAATCTTTGTCTGGGCTGTAAGAAGCCAAGGTTTAGAACCAAATGCTAAAAGCTTTTGCAAAGTTCATGAGTTGGTATATGAGACGAAGCCCTTGGGGAAAGAACAATATCACAACAACTTTGGTTGTTACAGCTTCGGTGCCCGCTCCGGGTCAAGCTGCCCCGTGCCAACCTTTCAGAAGAGGTGGCCCGGTGCCTAGATGACAGAATGGTTCTATGTAAAGAATGACTTGACAGCGCAGGAAGATGTTAAGAGTATCATTATGCGCCCTATCTGGCAACGCTTCGGACTCCGAAAGCCGAAGGTTGAAATGGATGAAGCGGCCGAAGAATGCCAAAGAGCCTTCGGCGTAATCTGCTCTTTTATTGGGACAAGGGATCTGGTCCAAGAGCATATTGCCTTCAGGGTTTGGCCACTTGCAGGAAAGTGGGAAATGCCGAAGGAGACCATTAAAGAGTCTGACGAAGGTGGACTGGTCAGACTAAAATACACATTCAAATACGGAGATAAGTTTGTTGAACCTGATGACGACTGGTTAAAAAGCATTGAAACCTTAAGTGACGAACTGCTTGGGGTATATTCGAAGGCCGAGAATACTGCATTATCGGCAGCCTTCGGAGGCCGAAAGAAGAAGAGGCTCAACCGGGTATTTGATGCAATCGGGTTTGTCTACCCTGACTATCATTATCCGGTGCCAGGCCGCAAAAGAAAAAATACTTCTCCTGCAAAAGAAGTTGCCTCAGGTGCTTCTAGTGAGCCAGCGCCGCAAAGAAAAAAGATGAAGGTGCTCACCCACCGGGCACGTTTTATTGAACCAGCCACAGTGCCTGAATTTATCGGTGAAGTCTCTTTGGCCACTGAAACTACAGAACCAGCTCCAGTGCCGAAGATCGAAGAAAAAACTGCAGCACCTTCAGCAGAGAAGGCAGAAAACCGAGAGTTGAAGGACCAGAAATATTGGAAATCTTAAGTCCTTCAGCAAATGTTGAGACAATAAAAAATCAAAAGGGCCCATCGGTGACCCCGAAAAGAAAAAGAATGGTGAACGTGCTAGATGTTTTGGAGACAATTAAGTCTTCAAGCATAACTCCGAAGAAGACTGTTGAAACTTCGAAAACGGAAGCTGAAATCTTTGCTGCTGAAGCTCCAAGGCAACAATCTAAAACTGAAGCTGGACCTTCAGAGCCCACGAAGGTAAAACCGTTGGGAACCGAGGAAGAAAAAATGATGGAGCCAAATTTAATTGAAGAGATTAGTACTGCTGCCCCCGAAGCGTCCCCCAAAGTCCTTGATTATATTGTTCGACATGCTTCGGG
The DNA here is from genome assembly GCA_029449295.1 of Zea luxurians. Lineage (NCBI taxonomy): Eukaryota > Viridiplantae > Streptophyta > Magnoliopsida > Poales > Poaceae > Zea > Zea luxurians. The sequence continues at coordinate 8,574,785 of JAOPSE010000041.1, read as the reverse complement.
GAAGAAATTAACAGAAGAAGAAATTTTTGAAGCTAATCACTATGCAAAAGAATTGAAATATCCGAAGGGGGCACTAGTGTTCAATGGTACAAATGAAGAAGATTTCCTATACTGCCTCCCGGATAACAAAGAACTACTTGTCTGCCGGGAAATGGCCCGAAGCATGGGGTTTCCGAAGCTAGAGGCTGGCCTCTGCGCAATGACAAAGGACGATCTTGCGGACAGCCTTGCGTATAATAGTCTGAAGGTACGAGATCTGCGCATTTGGAAACTTTATGATTTGAAATTTATTGTTTTATTCTTATACTAACTTTTTACATATAGGGTTTAGTACTAAGCAACGCGCTGAGAGCGCAAAAGAATGCCGAAGACGAGAGCTATGAAATTGCCTTCAACAACCTTCGAACAGATGTTATCAAACTAAGGAATGAAGCCCTGGAGAAGGACAAAATTCTAGTTACATTGGTGGATAAAATAAAGGAGAACGAAGCTGCGTCTAAGGCACAAGTTGCAGCTCAAAATCACGAGATTGACGATCTTCGGAAGCAATTGGCCCGGGCGAAAGAAGAACGCATACTTGAAGAAACGAGGCGGGAATGTAGCGACCAATGGGCCAATCATTTGGAAGGAACCGTTGAAGAGCTTCGGTCTTCTAAGAAAAGGTGCTACGAAAAATCCATAGAATGTGTAAAGAAGATAAAAACCAGCTTCGCCAACGTTGGCGCATTTTCGAGTGAAGAAGATTTTGTGATAGGTAACCCAGAAGGACCGATCGAATGGATTAGCCACGAAGCTGAAGCCTTCGAAGAATTCTAAACAGTCGTGGGGACATTTGCGCCTTCTCGGGTGCCAGGGGGATTGCTACTATGCTGGAGAAAAAAGGCTGCGATCATGTTAAAGTACTTGCACAATCCGAAGCCAGTTTATCCCCTGAAGATATTAAAGACCCCTCGGCCGAAGCTAGCCAGGCTGGTGGAAAATTCTTCACCGACGTCTGGGACAATGGTGGCCGGGAAATGGCCCGAGAAATTATTCAGAAAAGTGAGAAGGGCATTCACGACGCTAGAGAAGTAGCTAAGGCCGCTGATAAAAGCTCAGAGCCCGAAGGGCAAATAGGTATTAGCTAATGGTTTTTATTGTGTTGTAATTTTTGATTTTAAACTTCGTTCGCAATTTGTAATAGCAATGTGGCCGTATCATGTCCTCCTTCAGATCCTACTAAAGCGTCTCCGGGCCCTCACCCGAAAGGAGACGAAGAAATTAAAAAGATGGCTGAAGCTATCATGGATGAAGTTGTTAACCGACTCCTGAACGAAGCTGCCGAAGTTGTTTTGAGAGAAGATTAAGCACTATTGTAAAGACTTCTGAAATGAAATATGTGTGACATTTTGTAACCCTGTGATATATTTGCTTTTAATGATTCGATTCTTTACGATGCATGAAACTTTACATACGTACCGTTTTTGAGCCTTCGGCGAAAAAACACCTTCCCTTCTTTTCATGCTTCATGAAGATAGAAAAACTTTTATGCATCACGACAATGTTCATAGCGCTCTGATGAAGAATATCCAAGCTTCGTGAAAATATTCTCCGAAGCTATATTCCGAAGATCAATATTGTATCCCCTTGTGACTTAGCACGATTTTCACTTTCTCAAAGTATCCTTCCGAAGGTTGATACTGTGTCCCCTTCTTTTGCCATATGCAACATGATGTATGATGCTTATGCTATGCAAAATGATGTGATGATGTTATGTTATGTAGATGACATTTGTTCCGAAGATACACACATATCCCCGTAAAACACAAAATATTTTTGCATCAGCGCTGACTTTTCGCTGTAAGCTCTGCATTCCCTTAGGAACGAATTTGGAGCTTCTTCGCCTTTTACTTAGGCGGTATCAGCGTTGACTTTTCGCTGTAAGCTCTGCATTCCCTTAGGAACGACTTTGGAGCTTCTTCGCCTTTTACTTAGGCGGTATCAGCGTTGACTTTTCGCTGTAAGCTCTGCATTCCATTAGGAACGACTTTGGAGCAGAAAACTTACACTGCGTTCCCTTTGGAACGGCTTTTTGTGACTTCAGCAAACTTACTCTGCGTTCCTTAGAACGACTTTTTGTTGCTTCGAAGGATTTTTGATAATTCGAAGGTCCTCCTTGTTATCGCAAATTTTTAAGCTTCAGCAACTTAAGCCTGAGAAAATACATTTTCCTTGTAGCAAGCAAAGAAACTTTTACATGAAAACTAAAAAATGTCCTTTATTACACAGAAAATAGAACTGAATGGAAAAAACTGGTAGGATATTTGTCAATAGATGTGCTTCGACTCTGGCACAGTGCTATTGACTGTGCGAGCTTCGGATTGTTCTCTGAGATCCCTTTGGTGTGGAGCATATTGGCTCCCTTCTGGCTGTTGGCCTTGTTGCAGCGGTGGTGGAGGCGGAGGCTGTTGCCAGGAAGCTTGAGGTTGACTCGCCGAAGCAACAGAAACTGCAGGGTGGTTGCCTATGTATTCTGGGATGTAAGGCGGATGGTATGAAGCAGTATGCATGACCTGCTTCGGCTGAGCTTGTTGTGCTGCAGCTTCGGCTATCTCCTTTTGCTTCTGGATGGTAACATGGCACATCCTGGTGGTATGGCCCTTGTTTTCACCACAGAATAAGCAAAATATTCTCCTTGGTTGATCTCCAAATCTTCCGCCGAAGCCCCTGGCGCCTCTGCCTCTTGGAGCTGGTGGCCGGAAGAAACTTTGCTGTTGCCCCGAAGCCTGTGAGGAGCACTGCGGCCTATGCTGCTAACTCCCCTTATCATCATTTTGAGTAGAGTTGTGGATGGACCTGACATGCCTCGGATAGAATCTTCCTCCGAAGCCCCTGGTCATTTCAGAAAACCTGAAAGCCTCCTCCCTTCTTTGGCGAAAATCGTTGTCGGCACGAATATACTCATCCATCTTCTGGAGCAGCTTCTCCAAAGTTTGAGGAGGCTTCCTAGCAAAGTACTGAGCTGAAGGTCCAGGCCGAAGTCCCTTGATCATGGCCTCAATGACAATTTCGTTGGGCACCGTTGGTGCCTGCGCCCTCAAACGCAAGAACCTTCTGACATACGCCTGAAGGTATTCTTCATGATCCTGAGTGCATTGGAACAGGGCCTGAGCAGTGACCGGCTTCGTCTGAAACCCTTGGAAGCTGGTTAACAACATGTCCTTCAGTTTTTGCCATGAAGTGATCGTTCATGGTCAAAGGGAGGAATACCAGGTTTGAGCAACACTCCTGACAGCCATAACAAAAGACTTTGCCATGACTGCAGCATTGCCACCATACGAAGATACTGTTGCTTCGTAGCTCATCAAAAACTGCTTCGGGTCTGAATGGCCATCGAATATGGGAAGCTGGGGCGGCTTGTAGGACGGAGGCCAAGGTGTAGCCTGCAGCTCAGCGGACAGAGGAGAAGCATCATCGAAAACAAAATTTCCATGATGGAAATTGTCATACCAGTCATCTTCGTTGAAGAAACCCTCCTGATGAAGGTCTTTTTGTTGAGGCCTTCGGTTCTGCTCATCGTGAGTAAGATGGCGAACTTCTTCAGAAGCTTCGTCTATCTGCCTTTGCAGTTCAGCTAGCCTGGCCATCTTTTCCTTCTTCCTCTGCACCTGTTGATGAAGCATCTCCATATCTCTGATCTCTTGGTCTAGCTCATCCTCTTGAGGCGTCGGGCTGACAGCCTTCCTCTTCTGGCTTCGGGCCTCCCGAAGAGAGATAGTCTCCTGATTGTGGTCCAGCGGTTGGAGAGCTGCAGTGCCAGTTGCTAAAGCTTTCTTCGGCGCCATAGCGAAGGTTGGTGATCGCCGAGGTCGCTCAAAAACTCAAAGAGTGGAAGTGAGTTCACCGGAGGTGGGCGCCAATGTTGGGGACTTGTTCTCAAATGCTTCGGATTAAGAACAAGGCAACATAAAAAGTGTTAAATGATAAAGTCCTTCGTCCTTTGAAACATCATTTCCCTTCGGGATATAATGTGTTCCGGACGAAGGTCACAAACAACATATCTTCGTAAGCACAATAAACTATGACGAAGAACTTACATGCAACATAAAAAGTAATATAGACATTTAAATATTATCACCATGTCATTTCTATTTTATTATCATATAAAAATAGAAATGATTTCAGATTACAAGTGTACCTTCGGATTGCAGGAAGGCAAAGGTACAAGGATGACGGAAAGCAAATGCCAAGTCAGTGTGAACAGTACGGGAGTACTGTTCATCTATTTATAGGCGTGGGACGTAGCCCATGCAAAATTACATTCATGTCCATTATATTTGCTAATGACTTATGGGAATCTATTAAGGCCTAAGTAGTCTTTTCATCTTTAAGTCGGTTCCTTTTTCTGCTATCGTGACGAAGCTTCCTGCGCATAGCTTCGGCCATGCACCATCCTTCGTACAGCTCGGTAATCAGCCCGTCCTTCATCTCAATCCCCCTTCGTCTAGTTTAGGCTTTGTTCTGACCGTACTCCATGTTCATAATCCGAGTCTGAAGATACCTGTTCATATAATTCACTTGGAAAACATTGTCAAATTATGTTTTTGAGGACCTTCGGAGGACGAAGGCCCCCAACAAATATAACGGTTGTTATTTTGATATGTTCAAAGAAAACTATGTTAATCTGCCAATTGTGTTTGATGCTTATGCAGAATAATATATTTATTGTCTATTCAAATTTAGATATATATACATATAATAATTAGTTTATATGTTCTGTAACTTACTTACAGTCGTTAAAAGAATTTTTAGCGTCTAATCATTAGTCAGCGTAAATCCTAATGAACCGTGCGTCGCTATATCTAAGTTAGTCGGCATATGTTTAATTAGTGCTAGATGATCAGTCGGCAAAAACCGTGCGTCGCTATATATTTATCCCGACGGCACTTATACCGTCAGATATGTGTAGTCGGCATATGTTTTTAGCGACGGATAGTAAGACGCTAAAAGGGCTTTTAGCGACTGACAGTAAGTTGCAGATTTTGGGTTGTGGTGTAGTGGCAATAAAGTGACCAATCTTACCACACTTGAAGCAGGAGCGCTTTCCCTTCGTCTTGCTCTTGTTGGGATGCTCCTTGCGACCTTTGAGCGCCATCTTGAAGTGCTTGATGATGAGGGCCATTTCATTCTCATTTAGCCCAGCCGCCTCAACTTGCGCCACCTTGCTAGGTAGCGCCTCCCTGCTACTTGTTGCTTTGAGAGCAACGGTTTGAGGCTCGTGGATTGGCATTGGGCCATTCAACGCCTCATCAACATACCTTGCCTCCTTGATCATCATTCGCCCGCTTACGAACTTTCCAAGTATTTCCTCGGGCGACATCTTGGTGTACCTAGGATTTTCACGAATAGAGTTTACAAGATGTGGATCAAGGATAGTGAAAGACCTTAGCATAAGTCAGACGACGTCGTGGTCCGTCCATCTCGTGCTTCCATAGTTGCTTATTTTGTTGACCAGGGTCTTGAGCCTGTTGTATGTTTGGGTTGGCTCCTCCCCCCTGATCATTGTGAACCTTCCTAGTTTGCCCTCCACCAACTCCATCTTAGTGAGCATGGTGACATCACTCCCCTCATGCGAGATCTTGAGGGTGTCCCAAATCTGCTTGGCGTTATCCAAGCCGCTCACTTTATGGTATTCTTCCCTGCACAAGGATGCTAAAAGAACAGTAGTAGCTTGTGCATTTTTGTGAATTTGTTCATTGATAAACAAGGGATTATCCATACTATCAAATTGCATTCCATTCTCTACTATCTCCCATATACTTGGATGAAGAGAGAACAAGTGGCTACGCATTTTGTGACTCCAAAATCCGTAGTCCTCTCCATCAAAGTGTGAAGGTTTACCAAGAGGAATGGAAAGCAAATGTGCATTTGAATTATACGGAATACGAGAATAATCAAAAGAAAAGTTTGAGTTGACCATTTTCTTTTTCTTGTAGTAGTCGTCGTCTTTTTGGGAAGAGGAAGACTCGTCGCTGTCGTAGTAGACTATCTTCTTGATGCGCCTCTTCTTCTTCCCGTCTTTCCTTTTGTGACTCGAGCCAGAATCGGTGGGCTTATCGTCTCTTGGCTCGTTGAAGGTGGACTCCTTCTCTTATCGTTGACCACCATCCCCTTTCCCTTAGGATCCATCTCTTCGGGTGATTAGTCCCTTTCGTGAAGAAAATGGCTCTGATACCAATTGGGAGCACCTAGAGGGGGTGAATAGGTGATCCTATAAACTTAAAATTTGAAGCCACAAACTTGATTAAGTGTTAGAGCAATAAAGCCAAGTAGCTAGAGAGGAGTTCTTGCGAAACACAATAACCACAAAGAGATCAACACAGAGAGGCACAATGGTTTATCCCGTGGTTTGGCCAAGTCCAACACTTGCCTACTCCACGTTGTGGCGTCCCAACGGACAAGGGTTGCACTCAACCCCTCTCAAGTGATCCAATGATCAACTTGAATACCACGGTGTTTTGCTTTCGTTTACTATCTCCCGTTTGCAAGGAATCTCCACAACTTGGAGCCTCTCGCCCTTACAAATGATGATCACAAAGAAACACGGAAGTAAGGGAGGGAGAGCAACGCACACAAGACACAAAATAAGAGCACAAATACGCACACAAGTCACAACTTGAGCTCGCAACACAACTCGAAGAGTTCTCTACTCAAATAGAGCTCTAGTTGCTATCACAAAGAATCAAATGCACGGAAATGGAGTCTTGGTGCTTAGAGTTGATCAAAGAGTGCTTGGTGTGCTCCTCCATGCGCCTAGGGGTCCCTTTTATAGCCCCAAGGCAGCTAGGAGCCTTTGGAAGCAATCTGGGAAGGCAATTCTTGCCTTCTGTCGGGTGGCGCACCGGACAGTCCGGTGCACCACCGGACATCCACTATTAACAGTCCGGTGCAGATTGCTTTTCTAAATTGGCGCAGCCGACCGTTGAAGATTTAGAGCCGTTGGCGCACCGGACACTGTTTGGTGCACACCGGACAGTCCGGTGCCCCCATCCGAACGTTGGCTCGGCCACGCGTCATGCGCGGATTGCGCGGCCGACTGTTGGCGCAGTCGTCCGTTGGCTCACCGGACAGTCCGGTGCCTCACCGGACAGTCCGGTGAATTTTAGCCGTACGCTGTTGACTATTTCCCGAGAGCGGCGACTTCGCCGCAAACGACTCACCGGACAGTCCGTTGCACCACCAGACATTCCGGTGATTTATAGCCGTACGTCGCCATCGAGACCTAAGAGTAGGCTGTTCATCGAGACTGGACCTGGCACACCGTACACTGTCTGGTGCAGCACCGGATAGTCCGGTGCACCCAGACCGAGCAGCCTTTTGGCTGAGCACAACCAACTTATCTCCAAAGCGATTTCTCATGTTTCTATCACTTAGACACAATACATTAGTCTTCAAAACAATGTACTAAGTCTAGAAACATACCTTTAATATTGATTTTCACTTCTTGAGTCTTTGGCACAAATATTACTCAAACCATTTGTGTGGAGCACTTAATCACCAAAATCTTATAGAAATGGCCCAAGGGCACATTTCCCTTTCAATACCTTAGGCTTGGCAGAAAGTGAGAGTACAAGCGTGATGCACAAGACAGGTACAAGTTAACGTGAACAGTATGGGGGTATTGTTCATCTATTTATAGGCACAGGGCGTAGCCTTTGTAGATTTACATTTATGTCCCTTACAATTGGTTACAATCGTGACATAAACTACCATGGGCCGATTGGTCTTTTCATCTTTAAGTCGGTGCCACCCTTCATCTGAAGGCATGCTACAAAGCACCCCGGATGGTAGCTTCGGTGTTGCTTCTATGTTGATCTTTCGAAGGTGTTTCTTCTTACAGGACCTTCGGTGGCGAAGCAGACCCCCAACAATTAGTATACTCAGCCTTGCTTGTGGCACAATTTTTGCAGGTACGCTTCAGGATATGGTTGATGGTGTGACTTGGCCTACCACCCTGCCACCGGGTTGGACGGTCGAGTGGGATGCTGCTCCAGCAGGAGAGGAGCAGGAGGAGTAGTGGGCTAGGCATTGCCCTATTCCTCATCTTTCGACGATATCGATTATCCGCTGCAATTTATCTTACGAGCTTACTTTAGTTACTTGAAAAACTCCGATTTATGTAATAACTCCAGTACTTTAATTTGAGGTTTCCTGTTTTATTGTATTTCCTCTATGACTCACCTTCGAGTGAGCTTGTGGTATTTGATCCTGGATAAGTGGCTTTATCAGACTAGATCTAAGGGACTAACGGGTTATTCCGATTTAAGTGTGTTGCGACCTCTGATGTGTGACTCAGGCACTTAAGCTGGAATAATTCGGGCGGTTCTACCACAGCTGGTATCGGAGCAAATACCCCCACAGAGAAAACAATAAACCATGAATACCAATTTTTAAAAATCTAAAACTTGCTTAGAAACCAGTAATTGAATCATCGGGACTAGAACGCTAGACCTAGGACGAAAGGCCTTAGGAATAGTGGGAGAAATAGGTGGCTAAGTAAGTAGGCCCTATGGGCCAGTCTTAGGATTTTTAAAGGATGCCCTAAAAGCACCCTTTTGATTTGGAGAGGAGACGTTATGTTCAGCATGCATGCATTATAAAAACTAAAATGATTAGAAATTAAAAAAGTAAAAATTTGACCTAACCCGCTTCTTTTTAAGCCACCTAGGCTCTTTTATTTATCCTTCTTCCACCATAATCTTTACATCTGGTACTCTTCCATAGATGACTTCACCCACCCCCGCCAATGGAGGAGACACTCGTTTCAGTTCCGATTTTCTTTCTCACGATGGTTTTCCTTCCATCTTGTGGGAAGTGCTCAACTCCGCCGGTTACCCTACGCCCCCTTTGTACACGGTGCAACTGTACAAGGAGCATCAGGTACCATGTTGCCGAGTCTGGCTGACTCTAGAAGCTCATCCCCTTCAGTCGGGTTGGCGTTCTCTTGATTCTGAGACTGTTGGATTCAGGACGGACGACACCACCGAAGCGGCAGCTATGAAGACCCTAACAACTTTCTGTGGCTACCATCTGAAAGGGAAATGTGCCCTTGGGCCATTTCAATAAGATTTTGGTGATTGAGTGCTCCACACAAATGCTTTAAGTGATAATTGTGCCAAAGACTCAAGAAGTGCAAATCAAGATTAAAGGTATGTTTCTAAGACTTAGTACATTGTTTTGAAGACTAATGTATTGTGTCTAAGTGCTAGAAATAGGAGAAATCAATTTGAAGATAAGTTGGCTGTGTTCAGCCAAAAGGCTGCTCGGTCTGGGTGCACAGGACAGTGTCCGGTGCGCCAGGACCAGTCCAGATGAACAGCCCGCTCTCGGGAACAAAGTCAACAGCGTACGGCTAAAATTCACCGGACTATCTGGTGAGACACCGGACTGTCCGGTGAGCCAACGATCGGACGCGCCAACGGTCGGCCGCGCAGCCGAGCCAACGGTCGGATGGGGGCACCAGACTGTCCGGTGTGCACCGGATAGTATCCGGTGCGCCAATGGCTCCAAATCTTCAATGGTCGGTTGCGCCAAATTAGGAAAGCAATCTGCACCGGACAGTGAACAGGGTATGTCCGGTGGTGCACCGGACTGTCCGTCTTCTAGTGTTGGGAATCCGAAGCTCTTGCTCATCTCCCGGCAGACAGAAATCTCCTTGCTGTCAGGGAGACAGTACAAGAAGTCTTCTTCTCCGCTGCCGTTGAATATCAACGCCCCCTTTGGATATTTTAGTTTTTGGGCGTAAAACTAGGCCTCTTGCTTTTCTTTTTCAGACAACTTTTTCCCCGAAGCATGTCGAACAATATAATCAGGGACTTTGGGGGATGCTTCGGTTTCCAGGGATTTTACCTTCGTGGGCTCCGAAGGCCCAGCTTCAGCTTCAGTTTCTTGCTCTGGAGCTTTAGTATCAAAAATCTCAGTTTTCGCTTCGGAGGTTTCAACAGTCTTCCTCGGAGTTGTGCTTGAGGACTTAATTGTTTCTAGAACATCTAGCACATTGACCATTCTTTTTCTTTTCGGAGTCACTGCGGGCCCCTTTTGGATTTTTGTTGTGTCAACATTTGCTGAAGGACTTAAGACTTCTAATATTTTTGATCCCTCAGCTGATCCTTTTGTTTCTTCCATTTTTTCTGTTGATGGTGCTTCCATTTTTTCTGTTGATGGTGCTTCGGCCATCTCTTTGGTTTCTGATAACAAAATCTTTGGTTCTTCCAATTCTGTTCTTGTTGGCGCTTCGGCTATTTCTGCGATTACTGGCAGCAAGGTTGGCTGTTCAGCCTCGGTGGCCGAAGAAGTCTCTCCGGTGAATTCAGGCACCGAGGCTGGTTCAATATAGCGTGGCCGATGTGTGAGGACCTTTATCCTTTTTCTTTTCGGTGCTGGCTCACTAGGAGCAGCTGCAGCTTCTTCTTTCGCAGAGGTCGCGCCTTTTCTTTTCTGCCCTCGAATGGGATAACGATAATCAGGGTAGACGAACCCGATTGCGTCAAACACTCGGTTCAGTCTTTTCTTTTTTCGGCCTCCGAAGGCTGCTGACAATGCAGTATCTTCGGCCTTCGAGTAAGCCCCAAGTAGTTCATCACTTAAATTTTCAATGCTTTTCAGCCAGTCATCATCTGGCTCAACGAATTTATCTTCGAATTTGAAAGTATACTTCAATCTGATAAGTCCACCTTCGTCAGCCTCCTTTATGGTCTCTTGCGGCATTTCCCATTTTTCTGCGAGCGGCCATACTCTGAAGGCAATATGCTCTTGGACCAAATCTCTCGTTCCAATAAAAGAACAAATAACACCGAAGGCTCTCTGGCATTCTTCGGCAGCTTCATTCATTTCAACCTTCGGCCTCCGCAGGCCGAAGCTTTGCCAAATAGGGCGCATAATTATACCTTTAATATCTTCCCGTACTGCCAGGTCATTCTTCACATAAAACCATTCTGTCATCCAGTCGCCGGGCCATCTCTTCCGAAAGGTTGGCACGGGACAGCTTGACCCAGACCGAGAAACGAAACTGTAGCAGCCAAAATTATTGTGATACTGTTCTTTACCCCAAGGTTTTGTTTCGTATGATAATTCGTGTATGTTACAGAAACTTTTCGCATCAGGTTCCAGACCTTGGCTTCTCACAGCCCATACGAAGATATTCAGCCTTATAATTGCTTCGGGAGTAAGTTGATGAAGAAAGACTTCAAACATTTTCAGCACCTCTACGACGAAGCTGCTCAGGGGAAATCGTAGTCCAGCTTTCAAAAAGCTTCGGTACACTACGACTTCGGTCTCTTTAGGGTGTGGACAAGTCTTTTCCCCTTCGTCGGCCCTCACAACGGACAAATCCCGGAAATACCTTCCTCTCATATTGACAAGATGATTTTCTTTGATAGTTGATTTGCCGAAAACCGCATGGCTTGGTCGCCAAGGGCGATCTTCGGAGTCTTCACCACCACTGTCCACATCATAACTGTCGCTGTCACCAGTATCTTCAGACAAACCTTCCAGAATCTCCTTGGTGATTTTTTCCGTATTGGTCTTCGACATCGCTATAAGAAACCCCAAGTTCTTCTCTTCGTCGAGACTCAGCTTCATCTCAGCAGCAGCCTTCTTATCTTCAGACATCTTCGGAAACACTAAAAAACTATTTTCAAAGCCGAAGCTTCAAAACTAAAAGCTCAGCAAATCTTAGTGCGCAAGAGCTAAAAATTGAGTGAGCGGGAGCAGATGGCAAGAGAGCGTACCAAATGAGTTTGCGGTATGATCTTATTTATACGCCCAGTGCGTTGAAAATTGAAAGACCCCGCTTGTCAGTGAATGTTGCTATTCTAGCAAAGGGAAGGTGTTTTTCGGACCTTCGGCGTAAAGCCTTCGTCCATGTCGCAATCTAAATTTATTATTTTAAAAAACAAATTAATATTGCGAGGGGCTACTGTTGGGGGCCTTCGGCTTACGAAGGTCCTCAAAAACAGGATTTAACAATATTTCTGGAGTATAATATGTGAACAGGTATCTTCGGACTCAAGTCGGTATCGCAGCAGGAGAAGACCAGAATAATACGAAGGTTGATACAGCGCCGAAGATGTGAACAGGAAAAGCTTCGGCATGGTAGCAGAAAATGAAACCGACTTAAAGATGAAAAGGCTATTCAGACCTCGATAGATTACTATAGAATTATTATCAAATGTAAAGGGCATGAATGTAATTTTGTATGGGCTGTGTCCCGTGCCTATAAATAGGTGAACAGTACCCCCGTACTGTTCACGCGGATTTTGGCATTCACTTTTGCGTCACGCTTGTACTTTCATCTCCTTCAAAGCTGAAGGTACATTTGTAATTCGATGTTATTTCTGTTTCTACGTAATAATAATGCAAAAATAAGTTAATAATAATATACAATTGTCTATGTTATCCTTCATATTCCTTATGATTCATCCTTCGTCACTGTATAGTGTATTTATGAAGGTATACCCCTCATAACCTTCGTCCGAAAATCATTATATCCTAAGGGAAATAATGCTTCGAAGGACGAAGGACTTTTCCGATTAACATTTTCTATGTTGCCTTGTTCTTAATTCAAAGCATTTGAGAACAAGTCCCCAACAAATGCTTATGATTCACATGCCATGTTTGGTTCAAGTTCTTCCTTTGTGCATGGTAGAAATATGTCTAGGAACCATGTTGTTCATCATGTACCTAAGAAAATGCAAAACAAATCCGCTATTGTTTTTCATGCCTGCAACACTGATTTTGTACTTTCATGTAAAAATAAGAAAGTGGTTGCTAGGAAATTGGGGGCAAAATGCAAGGGAGATAAAACTTGCATTTGGGTCCCCAAGGCTATTGTTACTAACCTTGTAAGACCCAACAAGAGTTGGGTACCTAAAACCCAAGCCTAATTTTCCTTGCAGGTTTATGCATCCGGGGGCTCAAGCTGGATTATCGACAGCGAATGCACAAACCACATGACGGGGGAGAAGAAGATGTTCACCTCCTATGTCAAGAACAAAGATTCCCAAGACTCAATCATATTCGATGACGGGAATCAAGGCAAGGTTAAAGGACTAGGAAAAATAGCTATTTCTTCCGAGCATTCCATTTCTAATATGTTTTTAGTAGAATCGCTCGGATATAACTTGTTGTCCGTTAGTCAATTATGTAATATGGGTTACAACTGCTTATTTACAAATGTAGATGTGTCTGTCTTTAGAAGGAGTGATGGTTCATTAGCCTTTAAGGGTGTACTAGACGGCAAACTCTATTTAGTTGATTTTTCGAAGGAGGAGGCCGGTCTAGATGCATGCTTAATTGCTAAGACTAGCATGGGCTGGCTGTGGCATTGCCCTCTAGCACATGTTGGGATGAAGAACCTTCACAAACTTCTGAAGGGAGAACATGTGTTAGGTCTAACAAATGGGTATTTCGAAAAAGATAGACCTTGTGCAGCTTGTCAAGTAGGTAAACAGGTGGGAAGCGCTCATCACAACAAGAATGTGATGACTACATTAAGACCTCTGGAGCTACTGCATATGGACCTCTTCGGACCCGTCGCCTACCTTAGCATCGGGGGAAGTAAGTATGGTCTTGTTATTGTTGATGATTTTTCCCGCTTCACTTGGGTATTCTTTTTGCAGGATAAATTTGAAACCCAAGGGACCCTCAAGTGCTTCCTAAGGAGAGCTCAAAATGAATTTGAGCTCAAGGTGAAGAAGATAAGGAGCGACAACGGGTCCGAGTTGAAGAACCTGCAAGTGGAGGAGTTTCTTGAGGAGGAAGGAATCAAGCACGAGTTCTCCGCTCCCTACACACCACAGCAAAATGGTGTCGTAGAGAGGAAGAACAGGACGCTTATAGACATGGCGAGGACGATGCTTGGAGAATTCAAGACGCCCGAGCGGTTTTGGTTGGAAGCTGTGAACACAGCTTGCCACGGGATAAACCGAGTCTACCTCCATCGCCTCCTCAAGAAGACGTCATACGAGCTACTAACCGGTAACAAACCCAACGTTTCGTATTTTCGAGTTTTTGGGAGTAAATGCTACATTCTGGTGAAGAAAGGTAGAAATTCAAAATTTGCTCCCAAAGCTGTAGAAGGGTTTTTGTTAGGTTATGACTCAAATACAAAGGCGTATAGAGTCTTCAACAAATCATCGGGTTCTTTGAAGTCTCTAGCGACGTTGTATTTGATGAGACTAATGGCTCTCCAAGAGAGCAAGTTGATCTTGATGATGTAGATGAGGATGATGTTCCAACGGACGCAATTCATACCATGGCGATTGGAGATGTGCGACCATAGGAACACCAAGAGCAAGATCAACCTTCTTCCTCAACGACGGTGCATCCCCCAACTCAAGATGACGAACTGGTCCCTCAAGAAGTGTGATCAAGGGGGATCACAAGATGTCCAAGTTGAAGAGGAAGAAGCACCACAGGCCCCTCCAACTCAAGTTCGAGCAATGATTCAAAGGAATCATCCTGTCGACCAGATTTTGGGTGACATTAGCAAGGGAGTAACCACTCGCTCTAGATTAGCTAATTTTTGTGAGCATTACTCTTTTGTCTCTTCTATTGAGCCTTTCAGGGTAGAAGAGGCCTTGCTAGATCCGGACTGGGTGTTGGCCATGCAGGAAGAGCTCAACAACTTCAAGCAAAATGAAGTTTGGACACTGGTACCGCGTCCCAAGCAAAACGTTGTGGGAACCAAGTGGGTGTTCCGCAACAAACAGGACGAGCACGGGGTGGTGACAAGGAACAAGGCTCGACTTGTGGCAAAAGGTTATGCCCAAGTCGCAGGTTGGGACTTTGAGGAGACTTTTGCTCCTGTGGCTAGGCTAGAGTCGATTCGTATTTTGTTAGCCTATGCCACTCACCATTCTTTCAAGTTGTTCCAAATGGACGTGAAGAGCGCTTTCCTCAATGGGCCAATGAAGGAGGAGGTGTACATGGAGCAACCCCCTGGCTTTGAGGATGAACGGTACCCCGACCACGTGTGTAAGCTCTCTAAGGCGCTCTATGGACTTAAGCAAGCCCCAAGAGCATGGTATGAATGCCTTAGAGACTTTTTAATTGCTAATGCTTTCAAGGTTGGGAAAGCCGATCCAACTCTTTTCACTAAGACTTGTGATGGCGATCTATTTGTGTGCCAAATTTATGTCGATGACATAATATTTGGTTCTACTAACCAAAAGTCTTGTGAAGAGTTTAGCAGGGTGATGACTCAAAAATTCGAGATGTCGATGATGGGCGAGTTGAACTACTTCCTTGGGTTCCAAGTGAAGCAACTCAAGGACGGCACCTTTATTTCTCAAACGAAGTATATGCAAGACTTGCTCAAGCGGTTTGGGATGAAGGACGCTAAGCCCGCAAAGACTCCAATGGGAACCAACGGACATGTCGACCTCAACAAAGGAGGTAAGTCCGTCGATCAAAAGGCATACCGGTCTATGATAGGGTCTTTACTTTATTTATGTGCTAGTAGTCCGGATATTATGCTTAGCGTATGCATGTGTGCTAGATTTCAATCCGACCCAAGGGAGTGTCACCTTGTGGCCGTTAAGCAGATTCTTAGATATTTAGTCGCTACGCCTTGCTTCGGGATCTGGTATCCAAAGGGGTCTACCTTTGACTTAATTGGATATTCAGACTCCGATTATGCTAGATGTAAGGTCGATAGGAAGAGTACATCAGGGACGTGCCAATTCCTAGGAAGGTCCCTGGTGTCGTGGAGTTCTAAGAAACAAACTTCCGTTTCCCTATCCACCGCTGAGGCCGAGTACGTTGCCGCAGGACAGTGTTGCGCGCAACTACTTTGGATGAGGCAAACCCTCCGGGACTTTGGCTACAATCTGAGCAAAGTCCCACTCCTATGTGACAATGAGAGTGCAATCCGCATGGCGGACAATCCTGTTGAACATAGCCGCACAAAGAACATAGACATCCGGCATCACTTTTTGAGAGACCACCAGCAAAAGGGAGATATCGAAGTGTTTTATGTTAGCACCGAGAACTAGCTAGCCGATATCTTTACCAAGCCTTTAGATGAGAAGACCTTTTGCAGGCTGCGTAGTGAGCTAAATGTCTTAGATTCGCGTAACCTGGATTGATATAGAGCATACATGTGTTTTATGCCTTTGATCATGTTCCATTATGCATTTTATTGCTTATTTATGGTGCTCAAGTTGTGCAAAGGATCCCCGGACCTCACAAGTCCATGTGTGAATGATGCACATACTTAGGGGGAGAAATGCCACAACTTGACCCTTTGAGACTAACCGTGTGCTTGAGTTTTCTTAATTTACTCTCAAAGGAGGATTGAAAGAGAAAAGGTGAACTTGGACCATGCAAGACTTCCACTGCACTCCGATGAGAGGGTAATTTACTCCAAGTTCATCTCCGTGCTCTTATTGCCTTTTTACTCTAAATTGAAGATTTTGGTGAGACAATGGGGTTTAAGGGCCAATAATGATCCCGTTTTGGTGCTTAATGCCAAAGGGGGAGAAATTAAGGCCAAAGCAAGAAATGGATCAGCTACCACTTGAGAATTTTGAAAATAGTAGAGTTAGAGCTTTTGTTTTGTCAAAATACTCTTATTGTCTCTAATTGTCAAAAGTTGGTCTCTAGTGGGGAGAATGGTTGATTATGGGAAAAGGGTGAGTTTTTAAATCTTTGATCAATTTCTCTTGGAATACCTCTCTCTATGCCTCAACAAGTGATTTTGACTTAGAGATAGGAAATTGAGTTTGATTTACAAAAACAAACCAAGTGGTGGCAAAGAATGATCCAAATATGCCAAATTTGAATCAAAAACAAATTTTTGTTCTCATTTGCATTGATGTTGCACTTCTTTAGTTGCTTTTTGTTGTGTTGGCATAAATCACCAAAAAGGGGGAGATTGAAAGGGAAATGTGCCCTTGGGCCATTTCAATAAGATTTTGGTGACTGAGTGCTCCACACAAATGCTTTAAGTGATAATTGTGCCAAAGACTCAAGAAGTGCAAATCAAGATTAAAGGTATGTTTCTAAGACTTAGTACATTGTTTTGAAGACTAATGTATTGTGTCTAAGTGCTAGAAACAGGAGAAATCGATTTGAAGATAAGTTGGCTGTGTTCAGCCAAAAGGCTGCTCGGTCTGGGTGCACCAGACTGTCCGGTGGTGCACCGGACAGTGTCCGGTGCGCCAGGACCAGTCTAGATGAACAACCCGCTCTCGGGAACCAAGTCAACAGCGTACAGCTAAAATTCACCGGACTGTCCGGTGAGACACGGGAGTATCCGGTGAGCCAACGGTCGGGCGCGCCAACGGTCGGCCGCGCAATCCGCGCGTGACGCGTGGCCGAGCCAACGGTCAGATGGGGGCACCGGACAGTGTCCGGTGCGCCAACGGCTCCAAATCTTCAATGGTCGGCTGCGCCAAATTAGGAAAGCAATTTGCACCGAACAGTGAACAGGGTATGTCCGGTGGTGCACCGGACTGTCCGGTGCGCCACCCGACAGAAGGCAAGATTTGCCTTCCTGGATTGCTTCCAACAGCTCCTAGCTGCCTTGGGGCTATAAAAGGGACCCCTAGGCGCATGGAGGAGTACACCAAGCATTCTTTGATCAACTCTAAGCACCAAGACTCCATTTCTGCGCATTTGATTCTTTGTGATAGCAACTAGAGCTCCATTTGAGTAGAGAACTCTTCGAGTTGTGTTGCGAGCTCAAGTTGTGACTAGTGTGCGTGTTTGTGCTCTGATTTTGTGTCTTGTGTGTGTTGCTTTTCCCACCCTTACTTCTGTGCTTCTTTGTGATCATCAAATTGTAAGGGCGAGAGGCTCCAAGTTGTGGAGATTCCTCGCAAGCGGGATATAGTGAAACAAAGAGAAACACCATGGTATTCAAGTGGGTCTTTGGACTGCTTGAAAGGGGTTGAGTGCAACTCTCGTCCGTTGGGACGCCACAACATGGAGTAGGCAAGTGTTGGACTTGGCTGAACCACGGGATAAACCACTGTGCCTCTCTGTGTTGATTTCTTTGTGGTTATCGTGTTTAGCAAGAACTCCTCTCTAGCCGTTGGCTTTATTGTTCTAACACTTAATCAAGTTTGTGGCCTTAAATTTTAAGTTTTTACAGGATCACCTATTCAACCCCCCCCCCCTCTAGGTGCTCTCACCATCCCCTAGAGATGGTGATGCACCCCTTGGGACTTTTCCCCGCTGAGAAGAGGGACGACCCCATGTGGTGTAACCGTGTGAGCCATGTGAAGGACGTATGGGCCATGTATCCTGACTTGGTTGGGAGGATCATTGTTCAGTGCATGAGCGCACTGTACCGCCTTCAGGCCCTACAGAGCGACGCTATGGCACATCTTGTTAACCTCGCTCAGACCACCAAGCTCACCCTCGGCAGCCGAGAAGACTTTGTGATCGACTTGTCCTCAGAGTTGGTGGAGAAAGACCTACAGGTGGAACGGTTGAGCCAGCGCATCACCAACCTGGAGCAGCATGTGGAGATCTGGGACAACACCATTGATGTCTTGGAAAACCATCTCCATGATGTGCAGTAGGAGCTTGAGGAAGCTAATGACCACCTAGACATGCACCACCTGGAGATGGAGGCCAATGAGGCTAGAAGCGAGGGAGAAGAGGCTCCCGAGGAGTTAGGACCAGCCCCTGGTACCAATGCGACTGCCTCCGAGATGCCCCATTCACCCGTATCCAGTGTCGCTTCCACTACTCAGGGTTGATGAGTCATTTTGACACTTTAGGAGGATAGAAACCCACGCGAGCTTAGTTAACGACATATTTTGGACTAGGCTTACGGGTACTTTCCCCTAATTGATGTAACCCATGAGAACTTTTGGGATCAGTGAAATGTTTGTAACCATGTTATCCTCGTTTGAATTTAATGTTATGGTTATGCCAATTTCTTTCCATATGAGATAAAAGCATATTGTTCGAAGGTGAATTGGGATAACAATGGCGACAATCTCTATTTTCAGATGGTAGCTAGGCAGCATCGCGGGCAGAACAAGCAAGTTCCCCCGCCACCTCCCCCAGCTCCCACGGTGGAGGAGCTGATGGCTCAGCAGAACGAAATTTTGCGACAGCTCTTGTAGCGCCAGCCCCACCCTTAGTAGCATGGTGGAGGCCAGCCACAGCGACCTCTAGCCGCGGCGACCTCCAGCCGCGACGACCTACCAGGAGTTCCTGAGTACGCAGCCGCCCTTGTTCACCAAGGCAGAGGATCCGTTGGACGCGAACGTGTGGTTACGTGTCATGGAGTCCAAGTTTCCCCTCCTCACGGGAGACTGCCCTGATGACACTAGGGCTCACTTCGCCGCGCAGCAGCTTCGCGGACCTGGTCGGACTTGGTGGGACCATTTCTGCGCCATGCTACCTGCTTGTCATGAAGTTTCTTGGGAGGAATTCAAGACTGCCTTCAGAGGACACCACATCCCAGCTAGAATTCTTGACCGCAAGCTAAATGAATTTCTGGCACTCAGTCAAGAAACCCACACGATATTGCAGTATGCTTAGGCCTTCAACGACCTATGCCAGTACGCACGGTATCATGCTGATTTTGATGAGAAGAAGAGAGTGCGTGAGCGTCTCAAAACTGTTCGGGCTGATAGCTTTAATGAGTTGGTCAATTTGGCCATCTCATAGGAGGATTGCATTGTAGCTCACCGAGTAGAGAAGAAGAGGAAGGCACCAATGTCAACACCCTCCGCTCAAACCCAAAGGTTCAGGATTGTTTCCCACAATCAGAGCAAAGGATTTCAGCAGCAGGCAGGCAGATGGGTGATTAGGCCACCTCAGCAGCAGCTAGCACCTAATCGTTTTCTAGCTCTCGCTCCAAGGAACAATCAACCTCTGCAGCAGCATCAGTTCCGCCACGGAAATGGGAACAAGTGCTTCACTTGTGGCAATGTGGGCCATTATGCCAAGAATTGCCCAAGGAATCTGCAGAGGCAGATGCTAGCATCGAATCAAGACAAGGGAAGAAAGTAGAAGGTGCAAGTCAGGCAAGGGAAGCTCAACTTCACTACTTTGGAGGAGTTACCTGAGGGAGCCCCCATCATGACTGGTACCTTTTCAGTTTTTAATCAACCTGCATTAATTCTATTTGATTCTGGTGCATCTCATAGCTTCATTAGCCAGAAGTTCAATGCTAAGTGTCAATTGCCTTTCTGCCATACTCGAGGGTCTTTTATGATCGCAACGCCAGGAGGCAATGTTGCGACAAACCAATTAAATCAAAGCGTGCCTATTCGGCTGGGAAGCCACATTGTCAAGACCACCCTCCTTATTCTAGGATTGGAAAATGTGGACATTATTTTGGGAGCTAATTGGATGACCCGGCACCAAGTGGTGCTAGATTTAGCCAACCGCATCGTTGAAATTAAATCCCCAATCTGTGGGAGTTTCACCTTATTTCTGCCCAGCCAAGATTCTACTCGATCATGTGCTTTTGCTATGATAGAGTTACCCTTGAAGAAGATTCCAGTGGTCTGTGAGTATGCAGATGTTTTTCCTGATGAATTACTAGGAACGCCACCAAATCAGGATATTGAATTCGCCATCGAGTTGCAACCGAGAACGACACCTATTTCCAAGAGGCCTTACCGGATGCCACCAGCGGAATTGGCAGAATTGAAGTAGCAATTGCAAGAATTGTTAGACAAGGGTTTCATCTGCCCAAGTACTTCGCCTTGGGGATGTCCAGCCTTGTTTGTGAAGAAGAAAGATGAAAGCTTGAGGCTGTGCATAGATTACCGCCCACTTAATGCGGTGACTATCAAGAACAAGTATCCTTTGCCTCGTATTGATGTTCTTTTCGATCAATTGGTCGGAGCCAAAGTGTTTTCCAAGATAGACCTTCGCTCCGGCTATCATCAGATCAAGATACGAGCTAGTGATATTCCGAAGACTGTCTTCTCAACTAGATATGAGTTGTATGAATATTTGGTAATGTCTTTTGGGTTGACTAATGCACCAACATACTTAATGTATCTGTTGGGGACTTGTTCTCAAATGCTTCGGTCCTGAGGAAGGCAGGAGTACAAGTGTGATGCGAAGGCAAATGACAGGTTCGCGTGAACAGTACAGAGGTACTGTTCATCTATTTATAGGCACAGGTCGCAGCCTGTGACAAATTACAATTATGCCCCTTACAAAAGTTTACAACATTGACTCAGACCTCTTATGGATAAAAAGGTCATTCTATTTCTATGTCGGTTTGTAACGCCGAAGCTCCATAAAAAGGAACCTTCGGCCATCTTTTGGAGACGACTTCAGCCGAAGTTGCTTCTTCGTGTGGGACCTTCGGCGCACCGAAGCACGACCCCAATAGTAGCCCCTTTCGCGGTGCTAGATCGTTTTTCGTAACGAGCTTGACCCGTGAAAAAAGCCTCTTCAGCTTCGGGAAGCCGAAGGTCCAAAAAACACCTTCCCTGAGCTCGTTGCGGAGAAACGATCCGGCTCCCGAGCGCGTGCCAGGCCCACCTTGCAGAGTTACTGTTTGATCCTTGCGGTCCACTGTACAGCGAGTACGAGTGACCGCCCGTCTGGTGTAAAAATGTTGCCGCTTCGCCTTCTTACCTGCAGCACTATATAAACAAACGGGTAGGTGTGAAGTTACCACAGCATTCATTGCTATTTGCACTGTTTTGCTGCCAAAATTTTCCACCATAGCCGAAGCTTGACTCCCAGAATCGAACGAAGGTCAGTCTCGACGTCTGCTTCGTCAGAAAGGAGAGCTTCGGAGAGACGAGGCCACGATGCCGCATCGGCGATCTAAAAGGTCCCACCTGGGCTGCTCTGGGCGAATTTGAAATCATTTCAGAACATATTGGCACCAGGGATCTAGTTCAGGAGTTCTTGGCATTCAGAGTTTTCCCCACTCTAAAAGAGTGGGAAATGCCGAAGCTGGAGGGAGAGAAGAAAAAGGGGGAGCTTGTCCGTCTGCCCTACCACTTCAAGTTTAAGAAGTACTTTAAAAAACCCTGCAAAGAATGGCTAGACACAGTTGAGGTGATGTGCAACGAAATCCTGGGGAATTACTCCAAAAAAGAGGATCAACTAATGACAGCGGCCTTCGGTGCCCGACCGAAGCGAAGGCTGAACCGAGTGCTTGATGCCCTGGGCTTCGAGTACCCAGATTATGAGCAATTGAACAAGGGTGCCGAGGGCCACAAAAGAAAAAGAGTGGCCGAAACTCTGATCAAAGATGAAGAAAGACCAGCAAAGGAAAAGAAAATTCCAAAGAAAAGAAAAATATCTACTCCGAAGCGCAAATCACCCGAAGAAGAAGGGACCCCCACCCCGCCTTCTGCCAGCGACGTGGAGGAAATTTTAAAGGTAATGACTGAACCCATGCCCACGAAGCTAAGTCCATTAGGGCTCCATCTGACGAAGCTTTTTCAAAAGGTGGACGAGCCGGATCAGACGAAGATAAGCAAACCCAAGCGGCAAAGAATTATTGCGGTAACTGAAGTTATCGACAAGACGCCGCCTAGGGCGTCAACTCAGAAAACGGCAGCTGCCGAAGGCACAACAATCGTCGAAGGCGCACCTTCGGAGATCGCGGCTACCGAAGCCGCTACAGCCGAAGATACAAACTTGGAAACTACTATTGAGGACATTAACAAGATTTTGGAAGATATAGCTGCAGAAGAAGCTGGTGCTACTACTGAAAAAACCATGGCCACAGTGCCTGAGAAAGGAAAAGAAATAGCCGAAGACACTTCGGACGACGAAGCCTACTCTTTCCAGAATTTAGTTGGGCAAAAACTGACGAAAGACGAAATAGAAGAGCTCAAGGACTATGCCAAATCTTGTGGCTACAAGCCAGGAGCCCTTCTATTTGGAGGCATTGACGACGAAAAATTGGGCTGCATTCGAGACCAGACTGGAGCTAAGGTAATCGGTACTCTATCAAAGAGTATCGGTTTTCCGAAGCTAGAGACAGACATCAGCCGCTACCGACGACAACACATCATCGGCAGCTTATTTTACTCCAACTTCAAGGTAAACAACCTTTTCTCTGGTTTTCATTGCTGTTAATAATGAAAATGTTACCAACGTAAATTTCTCTGTGCAGAGCATGCTACTGAGCAAAGCTCTGAAGATGCAACAAGATCTGGAAGACAGAAAACACGAAGCTATAATTGAAAACTTAGAAAACAAGATAAAAGAACAATCTGCCATCATTGAAAAGAAAGACTTCGAGCTCCAATCGACCGAAGGCTTGCTGACTGAGACTGAGGCTAAAGTAGCAGAGCTGAATTCGAAGCTTATCAATCAATCAAAACAATTCGATCAGGAGAAACTAGAGCTTAATTCGAAGCTTGAAGCCGAAGTCGAGACCAGCTCAGAGTTGAAGAAATCTTTAGCAAGCCTTCAAGACAAATGCTTAAAATTTAGCAACAATTGTATTGGTCGATTAAAAAAGATATTTTACTCTGTTGGAGCCAGCAGCGGGAAATTTAACCCCTCAGCGGAAAATTTACCACAGGCCTTCGATCATATTGAAGCCGAAATTGAAGAACTTGACGAAGTTATAGCCGGGCACGGCGACTTCTGTGCCTGGGTAGCTTCTCGGGGTACCGCTGCTGCATTCTTGAAGGCCGGCTGCGAGCATGGAAAGATTGTCAACAGGCCCAACTTCACCCTATCTCCATCAATCCTGGATGATATACCTGATCTCGCCCGAAGCATCTCAAATAGATTTGTAAAAATGATATGGACAAAAGGCGGGCGGGAGAAGGCTGGAGACGAAGCACGAAGTCATCTTGAACCAGTAAGAAATGATACTTCGTACTTACCTTTTCCTTTGCACTTGATTTTTACTCACGACTCCTTGATTTATGTAGGATGACGAAGGTGAAGATGATGCCTAAGTTATGTCGCCGAAGCTGTCGCCGAAGCTGAAGCTTAATGAAGATTAGTAGAAGTATACTATAGGAAAACTCAGTATATTTTTGTAACAATTCTTGTAAATACAATTAAACTGTTCTCAAGGAACTTTGTACATACCTTGTAATATATTCTTACCCTTCGATTGAGGCGCTTTGATGTGGACGAAATCAGTATTTTGAGCCGAAGGCGAAAAAACACCTTCCCTTCTTTTCGTACACAACGAAGCATAAAAGTAATTCTTCCTTTTGCCGAGCAACGAAGCTTTTCTCTTTTGTATACAACAAAGCATAAGATACCAATTCTTCTTTTTATCGAAGCTTCTCTTTTTTGTACACAACATAGCATAACGAATCATAAAAAACCACTTCTCCGAAACTTTTCTTTTACACAACGATTCACAAAAAGCCAATCCGAAACCTTTCTTTTACACAACGATTCACAAAAAGCCAATTCTCCCTTCTGCCGAAGCAACCACTTTGGTACACAGATGCTATGAATGAATGCTTATGTATGCAAATGTTATGATGTAATGTAATGCGCGAATGAATGTCCGAAGCATATGTCCGAAGCCACATTGTCAGCCATTACTTAGAAACAACCACACATTAGCTCTGCATTCCCTTAGGAACGACTTTGGAGCCTCTTCGCCTTTTACTTAGGCAGTATCAGCGTTGACTTTTCGCTGTAAGCTCTGCATCCCCTTAGGGACGTCTTTGGAGCTTCTTCGCCTTTTACTTAGGCGGTATAAGCTCTGCATTCCCTTAGGAACGTCTTTGGAGCTTCTTCGCCTTTTACTTTCGGCGGAATCAGCGTTGACTTTTCGCTGTGAGCTCTGCATCCCCTTAGGGACGTCTTCGGAGCTTTTTCTCTTTTTCAGTTTCGGCACTCGATGGTGCGCTCTCAGCTTTTACATTTACATTCTTTGGGGGATTTTGCTCTTATAAAACTAAAAAGGAAAATTACATATGATGGCCCCATTAAAAACCTTTCTCCCCCTTTAGAAAGGAAAAGGGTGCCATGAAAAAGAAAAGAAAAAACATACAAAATTACATCGAGTTATACATAAAACCGCCGAAGCTCATCCGCATTCCAAGATCTTGGAATTTCATTGCCATCCATGTCCTTCAACCTGTACGAACCAGGCCTTGACGAAGATGCTACTAAGAAAGGCCCTTCCCATTTCAATTGTAACTTGCCCACTGTGTCTGGGTTGGCCACTCTTCGAAGCACCAAGTGTCCCGGCTCAATATTTTTTAGCCGGACCTTTCTATCTCGCCATTTGATTGTTTCAGCTTGATATTTATTGATATTCTCCACGGCCTGAAGCCTGATCCCTTCTAAGGCATCTTTTTCCACAAGACAAGTATCTTCGGCACCTGGTTCTGCCGAAGCTACCACTCTTATTGATCTAGCTTTGGCTTCTTCCGGGGTTATTGCTTCGTCACCAAATAGCAACTTAAATGGGGTAAAGCCTGTAGACCTTGATGTTGTTGTATTGTGGCTCCACACCACTTTGGTCAACTGATCTGGCCACTTTCCCCTTGGTTGATTAAAGATTAGCTTCATTATTCCTGTCATTATGATGCCGTTGGCCCTTTCAACAAGCCCATTCGACTCCGGATGCCTGACTGATGCAAAGTGGATCTTCGTGCCAATTTGATCACAGAAATTTCTGAAATCTTCGGAGTCGAACTGCGTTCCATTATCTACAGTGATGGCCTTCGGTACTCCGAAGCGACAGACAATGTTCTGCCAGAAAAACTTTTGGACAGTGGCCGAAGTTATTGTGGCCAATGGTTTCGCCTCAATCCACTTGGAAAAATACTCCACAGCCACTATAGCCACTATAACATATTTCAGATTGCCTTGAGCCGGTGGCAATGGACCCAGCAGGTCGAGGCCCCACCTTTGCAATGGCCAGATGGGCTGTATCAGCTGTGTCAAAGACGAAGGTTGCTTTTGATCTCTTGCACACTTCTGACAACCTTCGCACTTTTGAACCAACTCTGCTGCATCCGAAGCTGCCTTCGGCCAATAAAACCCTTGGCGAAAAACTTTTCCAAGTAACGGCCTGGATCCGATGTGGGATCCACATAGGCCTGCATGTATCTCTTTCATCAAGTCTATACCTTCGGCTCTAGATAAGCACTTGAGCAGCGGTGCACAAACTCCATACTTGTATAATTCCCCTTCTATCATGACATAAGGACGAGCTCTTGCCTCTATTCTTTTATTATAAGCTTCGTCATCTGATAGAAAGTTTCCCTGAAGGTAAGAGATTATTTCAGTTCTCCAATCTTCACTGTAGACAGGAGAAATGTTAAGGACTGCTCTTTCAAGTAGCTCCACTGAAGATGCCTTTATCGTTTCGAAAAACACATCCGAAGGTAGCGGCAGCCCCTGTGCCGCAGACTTGGCCAACAAATCAGCATGCTCATTTTGTCCTCGAGGGATATTCTTAACAGAAAATCCTTCGAAGGAAGCTTCGATCCTACGGACCGTGTCTAGGTACTTTTCAAGCTTCGGGTCTCTAGCCTTGCAACTTTTGTCAATATGACCCGAAACAACCTGGGAATCAGTTTTAAGAATCGCCCTTCTGATTCCCATTGCCTTTAGTTTCCGAAGACCCAGGAGCAAGGCTTCGTACTCAGCGATATTATTTGTGCAGCTGAAGTCAAGTCTTGCTGCATAGCAAGTTTTAACCTTGGACGGAGAGACCAACACAGCAGCTGCACCTGCTCCGAAGGTTCCCCAAGAGCCATCACAAAACACTGTCCATGCTTCGGCATCTTTATTCGCTTCTTCGTCCTGAGCCCCTGGCGTCCAGTCGGCAATGAAATCTGCCAATGCTTGAGACTGAATTGAGGATCTATGCACATAATCAATGTAAAATTCATTGAGTTCCGCAGCCCATTTTCCAATACGCCCAGTAGTTCTCTATTCCTCATGATGTCCTTCAACGGCTGCGAAGAAGGAACAATAATGTTGTATGCCTGAAAGTAATGCCGAAGCTTCCTGGATGCCATTAAAACGGCATACAACACCTTCTCCAGCTCTGTATAATTTTTCTTTGAGACACTGAGGACCTCATACACAAAATATACTGGGACCTGCTTCTTGACTTGTCCATCAAACTTCTCCTGAACAAGTGCCGCACTTACTGCTGAGTGCGAAGCTGCCACATACAACAACAGAGGAGCCCCTGGCGTTGGTGGAGTTAATGTTGTGAGATCTATTAAGTATTGCTTCAGCTCTTCGAAGGCTTTTTGTTGACTTGGGCCCCATTGAAAGACTTCAGCTGACTTCAGCACCTCGAAGAATGGTAAGTTTCTTTCTGCTGATCTGGATATAAATCTGTTGAGAGATGCCAGCCTTCCTGTCAATCTTTGGGCCCCCTTTCTTGTGGTTGGTGGCTCCATTCGAAGTATAGCTTCGATTTTATTTGGGTTAGCTTCGATTCCCTTCGTTGAAACCAAACATCCAAGAAATTTACCCTTCTTCACTCCGAAGACACATTTTTCTGGATTCAGCTTCAGCCCAGCTTGTCTGAAGCTGGCGAAGGTCTCCTGCAAATCAGCAATATGATTTTCTTGCTTCGTACTCTTTACGATGATGTCATCGACATAAGTCAACACATTTCTGCCTATCTGAGATTGGAGAACCTTCGCCGTCATTCTGCTGAAACTCCCTCCAGCATTCTTGAGCCCCTCGGGCATCCGAAGATAGCAATATGTACCACTTGGGGTGATGAAACTAGTCTTCGGCTCATCTTCCTTCTTCATCCATATTTGATGATAGCCTGAGTAGCAGTCCAGGAGACTCATGAGCTCCGAAGAAGCTGCTGCATCAACTAAAGAATCTATCCTTGGCAGCGGGAATTCATCCTTCGGACAAGCCTTGTTGAGATCTGTGAAATCAATACACATTCTCCACTTGCCATTGGCCTTCTTCACCATAACAGTGTTAGCTAGCCACTCTGGATACTTCACTTCTCTGATAACTCCTGCACTGAGGAGTCTTTTCACTTCATTGCGAGCCCCTTCGGCCTTGTCATCAGACATTTTCCGAAGCCTCTGCTTTCGGGGTCTGAAGGATGGGTCAACATTGAGCGAATGTTCAATAACATCCCGATTTACTCCACAGAGATCATTAGCTGACCATGCAAAGACATCTTTGTTGTTGAATAAAAACCTTATCAAGGTTTTCTCCTGGTCTTCAGATAATTGCGAGCCCAACAACACCTTCTGCTCTGCTACATCTTCACACAATAACATAGGCTTCGGCTGATCCGCTGAAGCTGCCTTCTCCCTCCTGAATTTGTACTGTTCACAAGCTTCAGCTCCATCTATATTATGGATTGCCTTGGAGTCAGTCCAGCTTCCTTCGGCCCTTCTAGCAGCTTCCTGGCTTCCATGAATAGCAATAGGTCCTTGGTCCGAAGGTATCTTCATGCAGAGATAAGCTGGGTGAAGAATTGCTTCGAAGGCATTAAGAGTGCCACGGCCGATGATAGCATTGTAAGGATACTCCATGTCAACAATATCAAACACAATTTGCTCAGTCCTTGTGTTGTTGACAAATCCGAAGGTTACCGGCATGGTAATCTTCCCAAGTGCCACAATCTGCCGCCCTCCGAAGCCACAAAGAGGGTGCGTAGCATCATGAATCTTGTCTTCGGGCTCTTGCATTTGTCTGAAGGCTTTAGCAAATATAATGTCAGCTGCACTGCCTGTGTCAACTAGGACATTGTGGACCAGAAATCCTTTGATCACGCAAGAGATAACCATGGCATCATTGTGGGGATAATCCTTGAGCTGAAGGTCTTCCTGAGAGAAGGTAATTGGAATATGGGACCATTTTGACTTGATGAAGGGTCCCTGCACTCCAACATGCTGCACCCTTCTCTGAGCCTCCTTCTTCTGCTTCTTGTTAGCCGGCTCTGAGCAAGAACCGCCTGTTATCGGGAGCACCAGCTTCGAAGCCGAAGCAGCTCCAGCTTGGTTGTTGAACGAAGCCATCAGCTCAGAAAAGTGGAAGTGAGTTCACCGACGGTGGGCGCCAATGTTGGGGACTTGTTCTCAAATGCTTCGGTCCTGAGGAAGGCAGGAGTACAAGTGTGATGCGAAGGCAAATGACAGGTTCGCGTGAACAGTACAGAGGTACTGTTCATCTATTTATAGGCACAGGTCGCAGCCTGTGACAAATTACAATTATGCCCCTTACAAAAGTTTACAACATTGACTCAGACCTCTTATGGATAAAAAGGTCATTCTATTTCTATGTCGGTTTGTAACGCCGAAGCTCCATAAAAAGGAACCTTTGGCCATCTTTTGGAGACGACTTCAGCCGAAGTTGCTTCTTCGTGTGGGACCTTCGGCGCACCGAAGCACGACCCCAACAGTATCTGATGAACTATGTCTTCATGCCTGAATTGGACAAGTTCGTGGTGGTTTTCATCGATGATATCTTGGTGTACTCAAAGAACGAAGAAGAGCATGCTGGTCATTTGCATGTAGTGCTTCAACGTCTGCGAGAGCACCGCAGTTATGCCAAATTGTCAAAATGTGATTTTTGGCTAAAGGAAATCAAATTCTTGGGTCACACTATCTCTCAGGCAGGCATAGCTGTTGATCCTGATAAGGTGCAAGAGGTGATGAACTGGAAGCCACCGACAATTGTCTAGCAGATTCGAAGTTTTCTAGGATTGGCTGATTATTATCAAAGATTCATTCCGGATTTCTCTCGAATTGCGAAGCCCATGACTGAATTATTGAAGAAAGGAGCTAAGTTTGTTTGGGGTCGGAAGTGCGAAGATGCCTTCCACACATTGAGGCAACATCTGACCACAACATCGGTGTTAGCGCAACCCGACAGCAGCAAGCCATTTGATGTGTACTGTGATGCCTCTGGCACTGGACTGGGTTGTGTTTTGATGCAAGACAACCGAGTCATTTCTTACGCATCAAGAGCACTCAGGCCTCATGAGCAAAATTATCCCACTCATGACTTAGAGTTAGCACCGTGGTTCATGCATTGAAGATGTGGAGACACTATTTGATGGGAACCCACTGCAACATCTTCATAGATCATAAGAGCCTCAAGTATATCTTTACTCAGGCTGACCTCAACATGAGGCAGAGGAGATGGCTAGAGCTGATCAAGGACTATGATCTGGAGGTACACTACCACCCAGGGAAAGCCAATGTGGTAGCTGATGCCTTGAGTCAGAAATCGCCATGCAACTGTGTTACGATGGATTCTCGCATCAACACCCTATGTGATGAGTTGAACAAAATGAAGATTGAAGTGATTCCTTCTGGTGCTTTGTCTCACATTTCCGTTGAGCCAACTTTGCAAGACCAGATAATTATGGCCCAACTCAGTGATAAGGGAGTGCAAATCATTAAAGAGAACCTCCATCAGAAGACATATAAGTATAGGTGTTTTTGCCAAGATGGGAAGGGTATATTGTGGTTTGAAAGCAGATTGGTCGTTCCTAAAAGTAATGATCTCAAGAAGAAAATCTTGGATGAAGCTCATCTCTCCAAATTTTCCATGCATCCAGGAAGCACCAAAATGTACCATGATCTGAAGCCCTTGTATTGGTGGACCAGAATGAAAAGGGAGATAGCCCAATATGTATCAGAATGTGACACATGTCAGAGGATAAAGGCAAGCCACTTAAAGTCAGCTGGTGCCTTGCAACCCCTATTAATACCTTCATGGAAATGGGATGACATAAGCATGGATTTTATTGTGGGTCTACCAGCACCTCTCATCATCATGATTCAATTTGGGTCATTGTGGACCGACTAACAAAGGTGGCACATTTTCTTCTAGTGCACGCCATTAATAAGGCTCAGAATTATGCAGAGATGTACATTGACCGAATCGTGTGTTTGCATGGATTACCCCGGACAATTGTATCTGACCGAGGAGCCCAATTTGTTGCCAGATTTTGGGAACAACTACAAGAGTCTTTGGGAACCAAGCTAATAAGAAGTTCAGCTTACCACCCACAGACTGATGGTCAGACCGAAAGGGTAAATAAAATTCTTGAAGATATGTTAAGAGCTTGTGCAATCAATTGTGGCAAGAACTGGGATAAGTACCTCTCCTTGGCAGAGTTTGCTTATAACAACAGTTACCAATCCAGCCTAAAGATGGCACCTTTCGAAGCCCTATACGGAAGAAGGTGTCGGACACCCCTTAATTGGTCTCAGCCTGGAGAAAGAGAAATTTTTGGACCTGACTTAGTGACTGAAGCCGAAAGGAAAGTCAAGCTAATCAGGAAGAATCTAGAAGCTGCTTAGGCCAGGCAAAAGAGTTACCATGATAAAAGAAGGAAACCTCTCGAGTTCGAAGTGGGAGATTTCGTCTATTTGAAGGTATCACCCACCAAAAGAGTGCAGAGGTTTGGGATCAAAGGCAAGTTAGCCCCTCGTTACATTGGACCTTATTAGATCATAGAAGCATGTGGACCCGTGGCATACAAATTGAAGTTACCTCCAAAAATGTCTGCCATCCACAATGTATTCCATGTATCCCAACTAAAGAAGTGTGTTCGATTGCCGACCGAGATCATAGTAGAACCAGAATTGGAGATAGAGCTAGATCTATTGTACCAAGAGTACCCTT
Source organism: Zea luxurians (assembly GCA_029449295.1). Taxonomy (NCBI): domain Eukaryota; kingdom Viridiplantae; phylum Streptophyta; class Magnoliopsida; order Poales; family Poaceae; genus Zea; species Zea luxurians. The sequence continues at coordinate 8,543,222 of JAOPSE010000041.1, read as the reverse complement.
CTAAGGTTCTAGATTGCAAAGAAAGATCAACTCAGGCTAAATCGATCAAAATGTATAAGATCCAATGGAGTAATCACTTAGAGAAAGAGGCCACTTGAGAGACTGAGGAATTCCTACGTTCGAACTTCCCCGATTGTCTACCTAAGGGAATCAGTACGTAACCATGCCGAACCCCTCCCCCTGTCCTATGAATCTAAATATAAGGAAAATGATCTTAAGAAAAAAAGAGTTAATTGTAAGACTAAAACTAAGAGGACTTCCTTCTGAAGTTGCAAAGAAGATGACATTCGAAGAGCAGTTTACCAAAAAAAACCTTGATAAACAAACCACCAAAATCAAGCAAGCCTTAACCTTTGCTTCACCCCGGAGGACTCTGACCCAAATCTCAGGACGAGATTCCTTTAAGGGGGGAAGGCTGTAACACCCCAGTAATTCTCAAAGTCCCTCTCAGTGCTAACTCAAGAACCATTATTTCATGTGAACCAAATTGGACAAAAGACACCAATCAACTTGTGAATAAAAGTCCCACTAAGTCTTTTATCTTAAGGATTAGGCCTAAATCATGTGGTGCATTTAAAAAAAGAGGGGGGAAAATATTGAAACCCTAGAACAACCCTAATTGAGCCACTTAAGTAGAAAGGAAAAAAAGGGTAAAGAAACCATGAAAAACATGAAATCATGGCTTAGGCCAATTATAAAAGTTGAAACACACTAACTAAGCTACAATAATTGTTATAAAAGTTTGGCCAAAATAGTTTATTAAAACCCCCAAAAAGGCCCTCCAAGTGGAAGCTCCCTAGGGGAATCTGAAATTCAGATTTCTAAATTTCAGCCTTCACCTAGAACTTGGGCGTGTTCACCTTAATCCCTAGCTCAAATCCCTAAGTCCCCATTGACAATTTTGTTCTAAACTAACCACTCTACAACATGTGTGAAGATGGCATCGAGATGCATGCCCTAGACACGTCAGACCCGGGATTTTCTCTCGGAGTTTAGAAGTGAGACAAACCCAACTTCATCCCTCCATATCTCTTGATCTAGTCAGCGAAACCCATAAGCCTCCACACACAAACGACAAAGGAATGTCAGGGGAAGAGATCTCTCAACGGGATCATGGCCATAATCGCAAAGATTTGGAGCCAATCCGCGCTTGAACATGACCTCTCTCTGTGTTGCCTCGTGCTCGACGTCGTGCCCAGGCGCTAGAGCACGCACTGGCGCTCGCCCGCGCACACCTCGAGCGCGTGTCAGAGCCACCTCTCGACCATGCTCGCCCGTGCCTTTAGGGCCACCGCCAGACGCGCCTCACCTCACTCCGCACTCACCCTTGCTGGCCACGCACCACCCTTAGCTTCGACGAGCTCTGCGCCACCCGCCCAAGCCACCCGAGCATCGGCGTGACCATCGAGACCTCCCCTACACCCTCGACCACTTCGCCGGAGCAATCTCGCCGCCGGTAAGCCCCTCCACCATTTCCTCCGCCGCGGTTACTGTTTCATTAGGGGAAGGACCGCGAGCTTGATTTAGCAGAACCCTAGGGGGTTTTCTGCGTAGTCAGAGACTCATGTGAATAGTAACCCAGGATCTGTCTGCAATGAAACTTAGAAACTTTCGCCAAGGACCCAAATGCAAAACCTTTTTTCTTTAAACCATTTCTGTTTATTCTTTTTAAATAGGCAGAGAACTTAAGAAATTCATATCTTGAGAAATGCTTAACCAAATTTAGTCAAACCAATTTTACTGGATTCAGAATATTATGAGCTATCAAATAAAAATGCTGAACCCTATGATTTCTGTAGTGATTTTTAGAGTTTGGAATTAAATAAGGAATATGCCCAAACCTTATTAAAATAAGGAAAAATAGTTATGCTTCTGTGCTAGACTTAAGAAAATTTGTAGAAGTCCAAATCCATCTTAGGCACTATTTAAAAATATTAAGCACCCCAGTATACCAGATTAACTCAAGTCTTGCTATTAAAAACTATATCTGTCCAAAACTTAGGAAAATGAGAAAGACACTAGAAAATAATGAACAGTGGATGAACATATTTTTCCTAGTCCACTTAAGTGATGAAGTACCTAGGAAAAATACAAAGAACCCTAGTCCAGAGCAAATCCAAGGTTAATTATTTTATTAGGCACTAATAAAACCAGAAAGGCCATCATAAAAAATATAAGGACCATTTCAAAATTGGTAAGAAAAATCTAGTAGACCCCTAACTACTAGAACACCCCTACAAAAATAATAAACACCCCAGCCCATTATCTTAAGTGGGTTGAACCATTAAAACTTGATTTTAGCCATGTTCCAATTAAATCATGAGAAAGGCAAAAAGTGTGCAACAATAGGCAAATAATTTTTTACCAAATTGTTGATGAAGTAGACCACCAGAGAAAATTGCAAAACCTAATCAAAACTACAAAATAACACCCATTGCCCCTACCTCAGGAAAAAGGCCATTTAGTTCAAGAAATTCCTACCACCCTTTTTCTTAAGCAAAAAAAGTTGCCAAATTCTAGAATGATTGCTGTTACGCAAACAAGAAGATAGGAAAATTTAGAAATATGTTGTTTGATATTTTTCAAGTATAGTGGTAGTAGAAAGCACCCCATTGGCTAGAAATTTTAGAAACTCATAGTAAAAAAACTAATAAGTATTAGTGACTGAAATTTGGTACAAAGTCATGATTTTACACCTAGATGCCAGAAAAAATAAGCCTTAGAGAATAACCTACTGTTAAAGGAAGGTTGCAGTTCAAAGCACCCCCTCTACCCTAATATTTGATAATTTTATATAGAGAGAACCCCTTACTTTTTAAGCCCCAATTTTTGAGACAGAGAGTTATACACCAGTGAGGAGCCACTGTAATTTTTACAAGATTTTTGGAAATTTATGACACTGGCTTGTAGTTCAAATCCACCTGAAGAACCTAAAAGAAAATGGAAAAGTAGAGATAGATTAGGAAGATTAATAAGTCTCACCCCAATAAATGCAGCTAGGAATCTTGTTAAAATTCCACTAAAACATGAAGAGGAAAATCAGTGGAACACTAAAAATAGTCTAACCATGCAGTAATCAAACTTGACCCTAAATTACTAAGTATACCCAGAAATCTCTAGTAGCAAGACTTAGCTCTATTTTCCTTCCATTAATCTTTCACCATACAATGTTAATTGCTAAAATTTCATATCATACCATGCATATATCTTATCCCTTGCATTCATTAGATTGCAACCTCGCTGATGGAGAGTACGTGCTCATCCCTGAACAAGGAGCTGTCCACGAGGAAGATCAGGAGCCAGCTCCCGAGCCTGCTATTGAGGATCTCCCCGCAGCCCCAGCAATTGAAGGCAAGCCTCGGTTTTATGCATAACCGATTTATATATATGCTACTTTACTACACTTAATGTATGTAGGCTTGTAATGTGCACTTAAGTGTAGGAGTTGCTTGAAACCCTTAGTTGCATGAATTCAGGATTCCCTTTTGAGATGGATACTAGTATGCTAGGTCGAGTAATTGCTTTGCTAGTTAGGATCTCGGTAGAAGTCGAGTGATTTTTCTAGCACTCGCGCGAGGTCAGGAATTGATTGTATTCATCTTGATAACGGGATCTATGATGGTCTATGAACTTGGATCTAGGGAGGATGCCTTGTCCATGAGACCGGAAAAGGAAATTAAGGATTAATGTGTGGATACCTGAGTCAAGCGTTTGAAAGTACTAAACACATGTCGGGAAATATGGTAACCGGTAAACCTAGTACTTGAGTGAAGCTGGGCGCGGACTTTACCCCTCACTCATCCTGAGACTAGGTCTCCCATGCTAGCTATGGTGGGTACAAGTGCAGTCACTGCACGGTGGCAGCCGGGGTCTGTGGAGCATTGTATGCCAAGGCGATGAGTCTTGGCCGCGAATGGGGAATCGATGGGGACGGTTGATGTGTGTGGAGACGGAGTGCCCCTACATATCGTGTGTTTAGTTTTACCTTGCAAGGTTTAAAAACTCGATTCGAATCGTCTGCTTCTCGCAGCTAATGAGACTGCTTGACCCCTTGTACTACATTGAGTAAGAAGTGAAATGAGGTTTTACATGAGATAACATGTTGATTGTATTAAATGATTGTTACCATGTATGCTTAGAAGGAGTAAACTTAGCTAAAAGTAATGATATTAGAATTGGAAAAGCTAAAATAAATCTTAGACTCAGCTAGTGCTTTGGCAAACCAAACCCCTCAGCCAAATAGCTGCATGGTCTAGAGGTAGAGGAGTAGATTCCACACACCGGGTAAGTCTAGTTGAGTATTAGTATACTCAGCCTTGCTTGTGGCATAATTTTTGCAGGTACGCTTTAGGATATGGTTGATGGTGTGACTTGGCCTACCACCCTGCCACCGGGTTGGACGGTCGAGTGGGATGCTGCTCCAGCAGGAGAGGAGTAGGAGGAGTAGTGGGCTAGGCCTTGCCCTATTCCTCATCTTTCGACGTTATCGATTATCCGCTGTAATTTATCTTACGAGCTTACTTTAGTTACTTAAAAAACTCTGATTTATGTAATAACTCCAGTACTTTAATTTGAGGTTTCTTGTTTTATTGTATTTCCTTTGTGACTCACCTTCGAGTGAGCTTGTGGTATTTGATCCTGGATAAGTGGCTTTATCAGACTAGATCTGAGGGACTGACGAGTTATTCTGATTTAAGTGTGTTGCGACCTCTAAGGTGTGACTCGGGCACTTAAGCTGGAATAATTCGGGCAGTTCTGCCACAGCTCATGCATCCTTGATTGATGTTGTAGCCTCCCTCAAGTTCTCTGGTACTGATAGACCCTTTGAATTGAACTAGATCACCCTGGATAACCCAGAACACGTTGATGTGTTCTCAGTTTGCGCCATCACCGTGGACAGAGCGATTTAGATTTAGAACTCCATAATTGATTGAGGGGTTATGATCGTTAGGGGTGGAATTAGGTGTCAGCCACACCTGAGCGCTAGTCGTAGTGTGTTCCGGCCGGTACGGGCTCGCCGGAACCACTGCTCCGCCGTCCACGGTCGGGGACCTCACCTTGTGAAGAAATAGAAAGGGAGGGGCCTTAGTGCAGATGTCAGTGAGACAGAGAAATAGTGGAGAGGATTCTTTACGGGTTTTTCAAATGACCAGGGACCTCTGTGCAAAATGGACACAACAGGCACGCGCGCGGGCGCATTTCGCCTATCGTGGGCCGGCTCCGGCCAAACTGAGCCCATTACTGTTTATGTTTTCTTTTTTTCTTTTCCTACCAGACTTAGGAAATCAATAGAAAATTCTAGAAAAATGCTAAAAATATAAGACCAATTTTTCTAGGTTCCTAAATTCCTCTAGTATTTAACAAAAACAGTTCCAAGATTTTTAGCCTAGACCAGGAATTATTTAGTATTTAAGAAGGCCAAAACCTAGTCTCTTGGAATTTTAGAAATTATTTAATAACTCCAAAAATCACTAAACTTTTTGGATAAGCCTAACATGATATTTAGATCCCATGAGTGAAGTTTGACTTGCTTTGAACATTGTTTGATGCCTAAACCAAAAACCCTAGCTCCTTAGGGTAAAATTGTCTAACCCTACTATGGTATCGACCTAGAAGACCATAGTTTCCCCCGTGCACCGTGAAAGAAAGTTGCATTCAAGATACAACTTGGTGTATCTTTTCTATTATTGCACTTTCATAAGCATTACATGAGCATTCATGGTTATATATGGTTATATATAGAAAACAAAGAAGAAGTGACTGTTGAAGAAGAGGAGACTGCTCCATCAATAGAAAATCCACCTGCCGGGAACTGCTTTTATTTTCATATTTGTGGAGCAAAGCCCGACTCTCCTACAACACAAGGCAAGCCCCGGTGCATTTGCCACCTCCTTGCTGTTTTAAATTTTTATTACCTTTTATGATGCATTATGTGATAGGAGTTGTGTGCTAAACCAATTGCTGTATTTCCTTCCTTGGAACTGTTTACCATTCTTTGATTACCTGTTTTATTAAAAGGTTTTCTGATGCTTAGTCCTGCTTTAGAAAATCTAATGTTTTGTTTTAAAACAAAATATGATGCTTCACAGTGGATGGGATGTTTTCAAAAATAAAACTTATGGTGGATCCATCATGGCCATGATGGGTTCAACATCGGAAAAGATGTACCTCTGCCAGGTACCAAACTTTAGGTTTAAATAATAAAGCTGAGACCGGGCGGGTGACTTGCATGAGAAGAGAGTCTCGGTGTAGTGTCTCCGTCTGAGCCGATTAAGGACCGTCTTGATGTGGGCATGATGATCGAGGACGTTTTAACTGGTCACATGCCTCATCATGGGTAAGCTTTGCCTCATACAGACTAATACCAGAAAGGCCAACACGCAATGGGAATGGAAAGATGGTGAGAGTAGCGTGTACCCTCCGTGGCAAGAGGCTAGACGGTGGTGTATCTGCGCTCTCGGTTGGCGTGAACCTGATCTGGTCTTAAGAAACCCAGTGGCAAGTTGACATATGCAAGGGTTAAGTGCTACATATGTCGTGTGATTGGAGATCCCCAGCTAGGTATTAATCGATTTGGATCGCCGTTACTTCTCAGATATGAAGACTTGGTCACTGACTTACACGTAGCATTCCAGTAAACAAAAAGGGTTGATAAAAGACGGGTGCAGGTCAAGTGCTTGAACTAGGGTACAAAGAACTCTAGTGACAGGTAATGACTTGCTAATAAAACTGGATTTTTAAGGATCCACTTTTAGTAAGCATTTCCACATAATAGAGTCTTTGATACTTGATCAGCTTTACCTTGACTCCCTCAAACCAGCATATCCTTGAGAGTCTTTTCTTTTGATGGGTAAGACTTGCGAAAGTACACTCCGTACTCAGGGTTTTCAAACCCATGTTGTTGTAGGTGAGGAAATAATAGACTTTTGCTGTTTTTGCTCTAAGGTGGTGCACAAGGACGAACCTCAACAGTGAAGTGGTTGCGGGAGGATGTTGGCCTCCCTTTTGAAAAACAATATAATTTTATGCGGGAGGGGTTTTTGCCTCCCAAGTCTGTAATAATAATACTTATGCACTCATACACCCTGGTTTTGTAATAACTATAACACTCTTTCTATATTTTGATGAATGTAAATTAAGTTATTGTAATTCGCTTCCACTTAATCGTTCCTCCAATGTGGTGTAATATCTGCGTGACGGGTGAAACGCTCTTGGGCGAGGAAATGTGGATACAGATACCAAACGTGTCAAGTGATTATGAGCATCTACAGGATTGTCCAAAGTCTGTTGGACAAGGACAATTATAGTTAGGCCTAATAACTTGGGAGGTTCCGTCACACATAAAACCCGGCCAATGCAGGGTCAACAATCTTCTTCTCTTCAGCCATTTAGTCAACGATTGTACGATTGTCGAAGCTTACAATCTAATCAAAACTCGGCAGAGCAAGAATATTCAGAATGCCAAAAATAACGCAAGCAACTGAAATTGCGCAACAAATGCTATCAATGCGATTCTCTATTTATATGCCCAGCGCCTCACAACTTGGTAGGCCCTACTTGTCAGTGTCTTTCGCTATTCTAGCGAAGGGAAGGTGTTTTTTTGGACCTTCGGCTAAAAGCCTTCGTTCACGTCGCAGTCTGAATTTGTTACAAAGAAACAAATTAATACTGCGAGGGGCTACTATTGGGGGCCTTCCTTTTCTGAAGGTCCTCAAAAACGTGACTAACCATATGTTTTCAGTATAACATAGACTGCTACAGGAGGCTTCGGTTTTGGGATGAAGGTTCTCTTTCTGGTGAAAGCATGTGTGATATGAAGATACAACCCGAAGGCAGAATGAACGGATGCTGAAGCTGTGGTTAAAGGAGCTTCGGCTTAATATGATGACGAAGGTGGAAGATGAAACCGACCTAAAGGGGAAAATACTACTTAGCCCTTGATAGTTTGCTTTATGATTAAGAGTAAATGTCAGGGACATGGATGTAATTTTGTCTAGGCTACATCCCGTGCCTATAAATAGATGAATAGTAACACCGTACTGTTCACGCTGGATTGTAATCACTCTTGCGTCACTCTCGCATTCTCACCTTCTGGCAAGCCGAAGGTATCAATGTAATATAAATATTGTGGATATTTATTCATGTTTATGAAATGGGAATATAAATGATTTACTGATATATCATCGTTATTTATATTCTTTTGTATTTCATGTACTTTCGTTTATATTTGTTTACTGAGATGATGAAGGTATGTCCTTCATGACCTTTGTCTGAAGATCATTATATCCGAAAGCAGATAACGCGTCGAAGGACGAAGGTCTTTAATCATTAACAATTGTGTTGCTTTGTTCTTGATGTTTAGCATTCGAGAATAAGGACCAACACCAAGCAACATACCAAGGCATAATATAGACATTTTCAAGTGCTCATACACCCAAGTGCTTAATAGAATCACTCAGTGATTAGCGTAGTTGCTTTGCGAAGTGCTTAGGTTAGTTAGACCGCCTTAGCACTTGCTCTAGGTGAATCCTAGTTAGTTGAGTGATTTTAGAAAAACCACACAACCCCTCAGCTCTTGCGTGAGCCGTTGTAATTGTACCGAGTGGGGCAAGAGTCTTGTGAGATAGTGACAACCGAGTTTGTGTCATGGCCGCCATCATGTACCGGAGGGAACGAGGCCCGTGGTGTTTTCGGCCGGAAGCTCGTTAGTGGAGACGGAGGGGAGCGTCCGAGAGGAGCCAGAAGCGGAGCACCACTTGCGCATGGAGAAGGCCCGCGACTCTCTATGGAGTTACTCAACCGTGGTGCTTGGCCCTCGCATGGGCTAACCTTTGTGTTGGGGCACCAACGAGGATTAGTCAGGACCTTGCGTGGTTCCGGATACCTCGGTAAAAATACCGGCGTCCTCCACGAGAGTTTGCATCTCTACCTTGCTCTTTATCTTCCGCATTTATATTAAGTATTTAAGTTTCAATCTTGTCTTTCTAGCTAGATTATTTAGATTGAAACTTAGCATTTGCGGTAGAGGCAACAACACATAGACAAAACCTAGTTTGCACATTCTATATTGTTTATTTGCATGAGTTTTGCTCTAGGGATTTATTTGTGGCAAAGTTTAGAGAAAGTTTTAGAAGTCCTAATTCACCCCTCTAAGGAATCACTGTTTCCTACAGAAGCTACCAAGAAGAGCCAAAATTATTTAGATAAGACAGGCTCAAAAGAGCCAAAGGACTACTGGTCTAGGCCTCACCGGACCAGTCCGGTGGTGCACCAGACCAGGTCCATGAGTGGCCTTGACTTAGGCGCTAGGGAAGCTGGCGCACTGGACTGGGTCCATGGTGCACCAGACCACTCCGTAGGTGAATAGCGTGCTCTCAGGAATTTTATTTAAAAATTCGCCGGACCGCTACTGTTCATGGTCTGGTGTGCCACTGGACTACTTATCCAATGGCTCCTTCTGGCGCAACGGCTAGCTGATGTCACCAACTAATTCGGAGGCACACGGACCCAGTTCGATGCTCGTTAGTTTATGGAAAGGCACCAATCAAATCCTGGATTGAGGGCGCACAGACCCGATCCGATGCGCCCACAAACATGAAAGATTTTAGGCTTCCATACAAAGATTGCAACCGCTCCTAGCCCCCTTGGGGCTATAAAAGGAACCCCTAGGCGCCTTCAACTAATACCCAAGCATCTCAAGAGCACACCAAAACCCCGACACTCTACGACCACACCGTCTTGGGCTAGTTTGGAAGCTACAAAACCAGAGAGGATTGGAGGGACTAAAATCCCCTTCTTATTTAATTTTGAATAAGTAGGGGATTTTAGCCCCTCCAATCCCCTTCGGTATTTGAGCTCCCAAACTAGCCCCTAGTGATTTGAGAGAGATTTGAGCGCTAATTTTGAGTTTTTCTTATTTGATCTTGTACTCGCTCTCTTGTCTTTGCTTCTCTTGCATGTGTTGTTGTGTTGTGCTTTTGTGTGCATGTTCTATCTCCTCCCTTACTCTAAGTTTTGATTATGATCACTTTGTAAGGCTATGATAGACTCTAATTTGTGGAGATTCCTCACAAACGGGAATACTGGTAGAAGGAAGAAAACATAACACTCAAGTTTGATCTTTGGATCACTTGAGAGGGGTTTATTGCAAACCTTGTCCAAAGTAGGACACCACAACGTGGAGGTAGGCTTTGTTCGAACCATAGTATAAAAACAGTTGTCTCTTGTGTCATTTACTAGATCGCAGTTTTTCCTTCTTCCTAGTTCTCTTTATTCACTTGTATTATTGCTCATAGAATCTTTCAAATCTTGAAAGAGCAATCAAGTGAAGGGAACATTTCTCTCTTCTTCTCATCCAAACTTGGTTTTAATTTGCTCTAACTAAATTATTAGACCATTTGTCTTGTTGTAAGCTATATTTGCAGGATCACCTATTCACCCCCACTAGGTGCTCTTAATTGGTATCAGAGTCGGTGTCTTCCGTTGGGTCTAACAACTCAAAGAGATGCCTAGCGATGACGCTAAAGGGAAGGACAAGGTGATTGATGAGGAGGAGATGATAAACAATGAGCCCAAGGGAGACAATCCCATTGATTTAGGATCAAACAACAAGAAGATGGACGGGAAGAAGAAGAAGCGCATCAAGAAGATCGTCTACTACGACAGTGATGCTTCTTCATCTTCTACGCACAAGGACACCGACGACTCTTCCTCTTCAAAGAAAAGACGGTTGAACATGATTACTCTAGAATGTCTTTTATATATTCTCACATTCCTTACAATTCAAATGCACATCTGATTTCTATTTCTCTTGGCAAGCCTCCTCACTTTGATGGGGAGGATTATTCTTGGTGGAGCCATAAGATGTGTAGCCATTAATTTTCTCTTCAACATAGTATTTGGGACATAGTAGAAAACGAAATGCATGGTTTAGATAGTGATAATGAGAACTACAATGCTATTTACATGCAAGAAATGATTTATAAAAATGCCCAAGCTACTATTGTGCTGCTAGCTTCTCTATGCAGAGAAGAAAACAATTAAGTTAGTGGCTTGGACAATGCAATGGAGATATGGTACATCCTCAAGATCGCCCTTGAGGGGAACACTATGGCGATGATCACAAAGATGGAAGTCATTGAAGGTGAACTTGGGAGGTTCACCATGAAGAGGTGTGAAGAGCCAACTAAAACGTACAACAGGCTCAAGACCCTGGTGAACCAAATCTGCAAGTATGGAAGCACAAGATGGACAAATCACGACGTCATGCACCTAATGCTAAGGCCATTTACCGTTCTTAATCCTAACCTTATGAACTTGATTCGAGAGAACCCCAGGTACACCAAGATGATGCCCGAGGAAATCCTTGGAAAGTTTGTGAGCGGGTATATGATGGCTAAGGAGGCGAGGTACATCGATGACGTCGCCAACAGGCCTCTTCCCCACTACACTGAGCCGCACCCCGTTACCCTCAAAGCGACAGCCAACAAGGAAGCTCTCCTCGATAAGGTGACACAAATTTAGGCATTTGGTCTCAATGAAGATGAGATGGCGCTTGTGATAAAGCGCTTCAAGACTGCATTGAAGGGACGTAAAGAGTACCCCAACAAGAACAAATCAAGGGGAAAGTGTGTGTGCTTTAAATGTGGTAAGTCTGGTCATTTTATTGCGCAATGTCCTGATAATGATGACCAGGCACAACAAAAGAGCGCCAAGGGGAAGGAGAAGAAGTTCTACAGGAAGAAGGGTGAGGCGCACATCGATGAAGAATGAGACCCAGACTACTCCTCCGACTCCGACAACGAGGGTCTCACTACCTCGGCCTTCAACAAGTCTACCCTCTTCCCCAACAAGCGCCACACATGCCTCATGGCTAAGGGGAAAAAGGTATTTACACGTGAAACTCCTAAATATACTTCTTCTAGTGATGAGGAATATGATGATGATGTAGATTATATTGATCTTTTTAAGAGCTTAGGTAGATCCCATGTTGATAAAATTAATGAATTGATTGATGCTTTAAATAACAAGAATAGGTTATTAGAAAAGCAAGAAGGTTTGCTCTTTGAGGAACATCATAAGTTTTTAGAAGTTGAAAAATCTCTTGCCTTGGAAAAGAAGAAGAATGATTTATTAGCTGCTGAGTTATCTTCATGTCATTCCTCCATGTCTAGTCTTAAAATTGCTAATGATTATCTAATTAAGAAATTGGATGAATGTCATGCTGCTAGTTCTTCTCTTTTGTATGTATCAATCTACAATAGATGTAAGGATTTTGATATTGGCTTGTGTTGATCATGCCTCTTCCATTGCTAAGTTGAATGATGAAATTGCTAGATTAAATGTTCAACTTAAAACTTGCAAAGATGAGGTAGAAAAGATAAAATTTGCTAGGGATGCCTACACCATTGACAGACAAATCCTCCATTAAGGATCGTCTTGGCTTTCGTGGGGGAGCCAAGGACACAAAGTGCCATAACACCACTGTGGGAGTGAACAAGACTGTGGAGGGAGAAACTGTGGTTTTTTGGTTGTGTCATAAGGAAGGGCACAAGTGTTACCAATGCAAGGCGAAGACTAGGGGAGAGAAGAAGAAAAAGCCAACAAGCAAGATCTCCAACACCTACACCAACAAGGTGGACAAAAAGGTGGCTACACCATATTTGATCAAGGAGAAGAAGAATGGAAAGCTAATAGCCATCAAGGCTAACAAGCAAGACGACAAAGGAAATAGGGCTAAACGAATCTAGGTGCCAAAGGAAATTATTTCAACCATGAAAAGCACCAAGAAAGTTTAGGTCCCTAGAGGGAAGTGAGAAGTTTGATGGACTTTGGGGAATTTGGAGACTTGGAAAAAATGGGATGTATATCAAGGGATGCATTTATAAGGAAAATGGACTTCGGGCCATTTGGCTAAGTGATTTTGTTGTTTGATGATCAACATAACCTTGTGGACTAATGTGTTTGCTAGTGTTTATGTTTATAGTTCACAGGATGTGAAGAAGATTGGATTGAGGCACTAAGGATGCAACACCTCAAAAGAAGACCTAAAAGAAGCCCAAGGAAATAGTGAAGAATTCCATGAAGTGGGCAGTCGGCCAGCGCTCTGGTGGCACACCAAACAATGAACAGTACCTATCCAATGTGCAAAGGACAGTCTGAGAAGAGAGGCCCGCAACTAGGGACTCTCGAGCGCTATAGCATCGGAATGTCCGGTGTGCCCGACTACAGAGCACTTAGCTTTTTGTCCAATAGCTTTAATTGAGAGGGAGCCTATTAATACCCCGCCAACTGGCGATTTGAAGGCGTGGGAGCCCAAGCAACATACCAACACATATTATACACATTTCCATGTGCTCATACACCCAAATGCTTAATAGAATCACTCGGTGATTAGTGTAGGTGCTTTGCAAAGTGCTTAGGTTGGTTGGACCAATTATGCGCTTGCTTTAGGTGAATCCTAGTTAGTTGAGTGAGTTTATAAAAACCACACAACCCCTTAGCTCTTGTGCGAGCCATTGTATACGTACTGAGTGGGTCAATAGTCTTGCGAGACCGTGACAACCGATTTTGTGTGTGGAGATGGCCCACAACTCTAACCGAGGTGCTTGGCCGAGGTGCTTGGCCGAGGTGCTTGGAGTTACTCGACCGAGGTGCTTGGCCCTCGCATGGGCTACCCTTTGCGTAGGGGCACCAACAAGGATTAGTTGGAACCTTGCGTGGTTCCGGATACCTCTGTAAAAATACCGGAGTCATCCACAAGAGTTTGCTTTCTCTACTAGCTCTTTACCTTCCATATTTATATCGAGTACTTAAGTTTCAATTTCACCTTTCTAGTTAGAATATTTAGGATTGAAACTTAGGCTTTGCGGTTGAGACACATTCTAGATTGTTTATTTGCATAGGTTTAGTTCTAGGGATTTAATTGTAGCCTAGTTTAGAGATAGTTTTAAGAAGTCCTAATTCACCCCCTCTTAGGCGTCACTATTTCCTTCAAGTGGTATCAAAGCCCGGTTTGACTCATTTGAAACATTTTAGCTTCACCGCTAGTCAAGCCGACACTTTTTAGAGGAAGGAGATGGATACCCATATGCCACCACACTTTTACGAAACTAACTTTCGTTATTATAGTGCTAGAATGGCTTGTTACCTAGAAGCTGTTGATCTAGATGTTTGGAGAGTCACTCGTGATGGGATGAAACCACCTAAAATCCCGAGAAGCTCACCACGAGTGAGGAAAAAGAAATTCATTTGAATGCTAGAGCCAAAAAATTGCTTCTATGAATGTCTTAGCATGGAAATTTTCAATCAAGTATATACATTGAAAATTGCTAATGAGATTTGTCTAAAATTGCATGAGCTCCATGATGGCACATCCAATGTCTATGAGAAAAAACATTGCCTTGTCTTAAATGATTACAATTCCTTTGCTATGAAAGATAATGAGCTTGTTCGAGACATGTATTTTCGTTTGAATATAATCATCAATGAGCTCAATTCTATTGGAATTAATAAACTAGGTTATGCGGGCATTGTGAGGAAGATCATCTCCCTACTACCACAATCAAAATATGGGAGCATCATCACCATTCTTCACAACATGGAGGACTTGAACACAATGACCCTAGAAATTGTGATCAGAAAGATTGCGACATTTAAAATGTCGCAAAAGATGGGTCAACAGGAGCCAACTTCTTCAAGGCCATATGCTTTTGCATGTGATGAAAGGAAGAAATGTAAGAAGAAGGCTCCTACTCCAAACTCCTCAAGTGAAGAAGAGGAAAAAGAAGAAAGTGATGATGATGAAGATGATCAACGCTCAACATCATCCTCTATGGATGAAGAAACAATCTGACGCGTAAAAAAGGTAATGGGGATGATTCGCAACCTCTGTAGGTGGAGGATCTTCTCTTTAAAATTGATAGGAAAAAGCAAAGAAAGAGAGGATGCTTCACATGCGGGGAGAAGGGCCACTTTAGGGGCAACTGTCCAAATATGCTGAACCAACAAAGAGAAGGACCAAAGGCAAGGCGCTTACAAGTGTCAAAACTTGGGATGATACTTCAAGCGAAGATGATCCTCCAAGTACTCTCAACCACCGCCCTTCATCACACTCTTCGCGATAATCACACAAATGCTTTATGCCAAGAGGTAAAACAAGTATCCCATCCTCTAGTGATGATAGTGATGATGAATGTGATGATGAGGGAAAGCCCTCCTTAGATGAACTTGTGCATGTCGTTAGATTTTTTCAGGATGTATGCACTAAACAAAAGGGTCAACTTAAAACTTTGAAAAATAAGTCGATCAGCTCTCAAAATGATTATAAATGTTTTATAGAAAAATTTGAAACATTTGCAAATTTGAATTGTGAGCTAACAACTAAAATTGAGCAATTAGAGTCTAATGCTCCATCCTCAACTACCGATGATAGCCTTGTCAAAAAGAATGAAAAACTTAAGGCTAAATTAGCTAGCTCTCAAGAAGCCATTGAAAACTTTCTAGAGAAAATGGAAATTCTTAGCATACACAATAATGAGCTAACTATTAAGCTAGTGAACATCGATAGCACTCAGGAGCATCTTTAGTTGAAATTCCTAAAATTGTTAAGAAAGATGCTTCTACTTCTTACTTTGATTTAATTAATGATTCTAATCCCTGCAATCAAGTTCTTGTTAAGAATGTTATTATTGAAACATGTTCAGATAAGAGTGCAATGAAGAATGAGCAATTAAAGCAAGAGGTGGCTCGCCTAGGCAAGGCTTTGTATGACAAGAAAGGCAAAGCCAAACAGACCCAACCTCCACAGGATAACACCACTGCGGGAGTGAACAAGCCTGGAGAGGGAGAAACCGTGGTTTGTAGGCTATGCCGCAAGGAAGGCCACAAGTCTTACCAATGCAAGGCGAAGACCGGAGATAAGCAAAAGCTCAAGCAAAAGCCAGCAAGCAAAATCTCCAACGCCTACATCAACAAGGTGGACAAAAAGGCCGCTACACCATATTTTATAAAGAAGAAAAATAATGGAAAGGTGATAGCAATTAAGGCTAACAAGCAAGCCAACAAAGCAAAGGAGGCCAAACACATTTGGGTGCCAAAGGAGACTATCTCAATCACGAAAAGCCCCAAGAAGGTTTGGATCCCAAGAGGGAAGTGAGAAGTCCAAAGGACTTCAGTGAATTTGGAGACTTGAAAAAATTGGGATGTATATCATGGGATGCATCATATTGGATCAAGTCTATTGCCAAGTGGGTTAGTGAATACTTTGGACCCAAATTTCCCAACCATGACTAAGGTAACTATATTTATTGCATTTACTAGTTTTTAGATATGTGTATCTATTTTCTGATATCTAGTTTTTACCTTTCATGCATACTTTTACATGTGGTATTTACTTTTGATTAGAATTCCATGCATATTAGGTCAATCATATGGTAGGAATGCTTGTTTTCAATTCATATTCTTGAGCAAAACTATATGGTTTAAAATGTTTAGTTAAGCATGGCACATAGCTTATTTAACATTCCTAAGTAAATGATACTCACACTCCAATTTGTATTTTCATACGGTATATCCTTCAATGCTTCAATTGGTATCATTTAACATATATGTGCCAAAGCTCAGATTATAGATAATTTGCCCTTCTTGATATCAAAATCAAAGTGCATGTACGCACACTTTCAGGGGGAGGTTACTCTATAATCTAAGTCATTGGGACTAATAGTCGTTTTCAACTCTATTATATGTAGTAATTATCATTAAAGGGAAATGGAGTCCACAAAGAAAGACAATAAGCTTCCACTGCAAATCTACAAAAATTTTCAAATTCCACAATTGGTATCAATCTCCAATTGGTATCATTTACATGTCTTCTCTAGATTTTGATTCGACTATATTTCATATCTTATGTTTCTCATGTTGCTATAAATGCATATGTTGTTAAAATATATCTTTTACCTATGCATAGGTGGAGTTAGTCTAATCAAATCATATCTTGTACCTCTCTTTCTCATGTGCTTTTCCTAAGTAGAGGATCTCCGATAGGTGGAGTATATCTTCATCTATGACAAAAGGGGAGAATATTCTTTCAAATGGGTAGAACACTCTTTTAGGGGGAGTAATCTTTTAGAGGGCAAGTATTATTTTCTTCCTATATGCTTTTAATGTCTTCCTTTTCGGTGTTTGATTCCAAAGGGGGAGAAGTTTTATGGACCAAAGCGACTCAAAGTATATCAAACACCAAACACCACCCAACTTAAAAAATTTAAAATCTTGAACTTACAAGTGGTTTTGGTTCTACAAGTATCTTTGGTCTAAAATAGGAAGTATGTGGATTATGGAGTTAGGGGGAGGCTTAAGTCCATAATCTCATCTTGTGGGTACATTCATGCATCCTAGCAAGTAGATTGCATATTTTTATAAAAATGTTTGTTATATTTGCTTGCTTTGGTTGTGTTGTCATCAATCACTAAAAAGGGGGAGACTGTAAGTAAAATGGACCCTGGGCCATTTGGCTAAGTGATTTTGGTGTTTGGTGATCAACATAACGTTGTGAACTAATATGTTTGCTAGTGTTTGTGTTTGTAGTTCATAGGATGCGAAGAGAATTGGACTGAGGCTCTAAGGATTCAACACCTCAAAAGAAGACATAAAAGATCCATATAAGTCCAAGACTCAAGATCAAAAGAAGCCTAAGGAAACAACAAAGAAATCCATGAAGAGGGCAGTCAGCCATCACTCTTGTGGCGCACAGGACAGTGAACAGTACATGTCCAATGTGCATCGTCAAGGAAATGGTGACGCCTAAGAGGGGGTGAATTAGGACTTCGAAAACATTCTCTAAACTAGGCCACAAATAAATCCCTAGAGCAAAACTTATGCAAATAAACAATCTAGAATGTGCAAACTAAGTTTTTTTCTAAGTATTGCTATCTCTACCGCAATGGCTAAGTTTCAATCCTAAACAATCTAGTTATAAAGACAAGATTGAAACTTAAATGCTTAATATAAATGCGGAAGCTAAAGAGCAAGGTAGAGATGCAAACTCTCATGGATCACGCCGGTATTTTTGCCGAGATATTCGGAACCACGCAAGGTTTCGACTAATCCTCGTTGGTGCCCCTACGCAAAGGGAAGTCCACACGAGGGCCAAGCACCACGGTCGAGTAACTCCGTAGAGAGACGTGGGCCTTCTCCATGTGCAAGTGGTGCTCCGCTTCTGGCTCCTCTCGGACGCTCCCCGCCGTCTCCACTATCGAGCTTCCGGCCGAAACGCCGCGGGCCTCGTTCCCTCCAGTACATAGTGGCGGCCGTGACACAAACACGGTTGTCACAATCTCGCAAGACTCGCCCCACTCGATACAATTACAATGGCTCACACAAGAGCCGAGGGGTTGTGTGGTTTTTCTAAACTCACTCAACTAACTAGGGTTCACCTAGAGCAAGCGCTAAAGCGGTCTAACTAACCTAAGCACTTCGCAAAGCACCTACGCTAATCACTGGTGATTCTGTTAAGCACTTGGGTGTATGAGCACTTGGAAATGTCTATACTATGCCTTGGTATGTTGCTTGGGCTCCCACACCTTGAAATGGCCGGTTGGGGGGTATTTATGGGCCCCAACACAATTCTAGCCATCGGAGAAAAGTTGCTGCTCTCTGCGGCACACCGGACAATCTGGTGCCCCTGTCCGGTGCGCCTACCTGTTGGATCTGACACTGTAGGTGACCATTGGCACAGCAGGCTTTCACACTGCATAGTCCGGGTGTCACACCGGGTAGTTTAGTGACTTCTCTCCACCAGTGCCACTAGGAACTAGCCGTTGGGCTACAATTCCCTAGTGCACCAGACAATCCGGCGTGTGGCACCAGACAGTCCGGTGTCCTCGACCAGACAGTCTGCCAGTGGCAACACTTTTCTTTGTTTGTTGGACTTTGCTTGATACTTGTTTATCTTCACTTGTGATCTACATAATGTCTTCTTTTGAGGTGGTGCTTTCCTCAATGCCTTAATCCAAGTCACTTTAGCATCCTGTGAACTACAACCATAAACACTAGCAAACACATTAGTCCACATGTTATGTTGATCATCAAACACCAAAACCTTTTGAGCCAAATGGCCTAGGGTCCATTTTCCTTACACATCGGAGTGTCCGTTGTGTGACCGGACAGTCTGAGCAGAGAGGCCCGCAACCATGGACTCTCGAGGCTATAGCACCAGACTATCTGTTGTGCACCAAACAGTCTGCAACAGTCTGATCCAACAATCGACTGCTACAGACCTTAATGGTTGGCTGATGTGGCCAGGGCATCATACATGTTTGGTGTGCACCGGACTGTCTAGTGCGCCCAACGATAGAGCAGTCAGCTTTCTATCCAATGGCTATAATTGTGGGAGAGCCTATTTATACCCCTCCAACCGGCCATTTGAAGGTGTGGGAGCCCAAGCAACATACCAACACATGTTATAGACATTTCCAAGTGCTCATACACCCAGGTGCTTAATAGAATCACTGGGTGATTAGCTTAGGTGCTTTGCGAAGTGCTTAGGTTAGTTAAACCACTTATGTGCTTGCTCTAAGTGAGTCCTAGTTAGCTGAGTGAGTTTAGAAAAACCACACATCCCATCGGCTCTTGCGTGAGTCATTGTAATTGTACCGAGTGGGGCAATAGTATTGCGAGATCGTGACAACCGAGTTTGTGTCACAACTGCCACTCTGTACTGGAGGGAACGATACCCAAGGCGTTTCACCTGGAAGCTCGATAGTGGAGACAGCGGGGAGCATCCAAGAGGAGCCGGTAATGGAGCACCACTTGCGCGTAGAGAAGGCCCGCGACTCTCTCCGGAGTTACTTGACCGAGATGCTTGGCCCTTGCATGGGCTACCCTTTGCGTAGGGGCACCAACGAGGATTAGTCTGAATCTCGCGTGGTTTCGGATACCTTGGTAAAAATACCGACGTCATCCACGAGAGTTTGCTTTCTCTACTAGCTCTTTACCTTCCTCATTTATATTGAGTACTTAAGTTTCAATCTCTCCTTTCTAGTTAGAATATTTATGATTGAAACTTAGGCTTTGCGGTAGAGATAGCAACACTTATACAAAACCTAGTTTTCACATTCTAGATTGTTTATTTGCATATGTTTTGTTCTAGGAATTTAATTGTGGCCTAGTTTAGAGATAGTTTTAGAAGTCCTAATTCACCCTCCCTCTTAGGCTTCACTATTTCCTACAACATCATATGGATCAAGTCAATTGCCAAGTGGGTTAGTGAATATTGTGGACCCAAATTCCCCACCCATGACTAAGGTAACTAGATTTTCTGGAATTTCTTGTTTTTAGATATGCGTATCTACTTTCATGTATCTAGTTTACGTTTTGTGCCTAGTTGTTGCTTTCAATTATTATGTTTTTAAATTGATATTATTGATGCCTTTATCTTGTTAATTTTCATTTAGTTTCAATGGAATTGCATGCAAACTTGGACTATCATATGGCAGGAATGCTTTGTTTAAATTCGTACTCTTTGAGCAAACCTGCATGGTTTAAAATGGTTAGTAAAGCAAGGCACATAGCTTAATTAAAGCTCCTAGATAAATGATACTTGCTTGCACCTTTCAATTGATATCTTTCTATTAATATTATTTTGATCTATACGTGCCAAAGTTTGGATTATGCATAATTTGCCCCTATTTGATCTTAAAAGTCAAGTGCATGTCTCCTACAAGTAATCAAAAACTTGTATGTACACTTGTCGGTGTTTCGTACCTTGCTCTGACAAGTAAATTTGTTGTGCGCGTTCTCGGCTTCGGAGGGTGTGCGTGGAGGGCATAACATTTATACTGGTTCGGGCAGAATGTTCGTACATCTAGTCCTCAGTGGCTTGTACTACCAACACCATTGATGATCAAACTCGTTGTAGGGGTAACAAGCAGTCGAGAGAGGGAGGAGAGGCTCCCAGATCTCTTATCAGGGTGGAAGTGGAGCTTAGAAGCTAAGAGGGGGAGTCTTAGCTAAGTCTTGGCTTGGTAGGGCTCTTGTCTCCTGGTCCTCGTCGGCGCTCCTCCTCCTATTTGTCCTTATGGGCTTGTCCCCGTCTGAAGGCGTCTGGTCATCTCCAAGTCGATATCTTCTCTCCTCGATCGGTCCATCTGACCATCTCGAGGCGACCCTCTCCATTTTATAGGCTAGGAGAAGGGTCGATCTGCGGTGGCTTCTCTAGGAAAGAGCAATAAGGCAGGGGTAAAACCAGTGTTTTACCCCGGGTGAGTCCATGCGTACTCATGGGGCCTAGGGATGCTTAGCTATCATGTATTTATCGTAGTGGATGACACGGGGGCAGCGATGGTCCCAGACGCCATCATTTCGACTACGCTGACCTCTAGCTTTTGTAGCCTAGGGCTCGATGCAGCCCATTGTGTAGTGCCCTGCTGGAGGTCTGTGTACTTAGGCCTAGCCCGATAGGCCATGAATGCACCGCAGACCGAGGGACGCGCGGGCCATTAATGTGTCACAGTCCGGGGGCTCGTAGGTCAAGAGTGCTAGGTGGCCCGAGGGGCCCATAGGTCATGTGTGGGAAGCGGGCCAGCGCCCACGCTGTGGATCGGCGCCAAGCGTGGTTAATGTGGCCAGTTATAAGTTATTCACGGCGGGTAAGTCCGGTGCCGAGAGTGAGATCCACTCGAGTGGTTCCGTTTCGACACGCCAGTCCACCCTTGTCAGGCTTTGCCACGCTGGCCCTGGGCTCGGTGCCGCGGGGTTTGACCAGGGGCGGGTCCTTCCAGGGTTAGCACACCTACCTCTTCCGATTGGCTAATGGGCCCCAGCGATCAGGGTTGTTCCCTCAGGGCGCTCACTAACTGGTGGGTCCTAGGGACCGGGGATCGTTTCCCCGATAACACTTTTAGAGGAGGTTACTCTATAATCTGAGTCTTTGAGACTAACATCACTTTTCAAGCCTATTATGTGTGTATTAGTATCATTGAAGGAAAATGGAGTCCCCGGAGAAAGACAAGAAGCTGCCACTGCAAATCTACAAGTGGTTTCATTCCACCCTTGGTATCATTTGTGTGTCTTCTCTAATTTTTTGAATAGACTATATCTTTTCATATCTTATGCCCCCATGTTGCCATATGAATATGCTTTTAAAATTTTTCATTTGATATCTATAGAATATCCTTTATCATGTAACTGTGCATAGATTAAGGGGGAGTTAGTCTATTCATTCATGTCTTGTTTTCTCTTGTATTTATATGCTTTTCCTAAGTTCAAGAATTTTTGGACAGGGGGGATATGTTTTTCTTCAAAAGGGGGGAATGCTTTTCAAAATGGGGAGAACTTTCTTTTAGGGGGAGAAATCTTTTTAGAGGGCAAGTCTTTAATTAGCTTCCTATGTGCTTTAACATGTCTTCCTTTTTGGTGTTTGATTCTAAAGGGGGGAATTTGTGGACCAAATCCAACCAAAGTATATCAAGTACTAAAACCACCATTTTAAAATTATGATCTTTCAAGTGGTTATTTATGTTGGTTTTGGTCCAAGATAGGAGGTATGTGGATTATGGAGTTAGGGGAGACTTAAATCCATAATCACACATTGGGGACTAGATGCATATGCAAGATTCTATCTAAATTCTAAATGATTGCAAAATATCTGTTAATTTGATATCTCATACATCTTGCCTATGCACATGCATTCATAGCAAGTAGAGTACCTATTTTCTTTTGTTATTTAATATTTGCTGGCTTTGGTTGTGTTGTCATCAATCACTAAAAGGGGGAGATTGTAAAGAAAATGGACCCCGACCCATTTGACTAAGTGATTTTGGTGTTTGATGATCAATATAACCGGTGAACTAATGTGTGTGCAAGTGTTTGTGTTTTGTAGTTTAGGGGATGTAAAGTGGATTGGATTGAGGCTCTGAGGATGCAACACGTCAAAAGAAGACCTAAAAGAATCATAGAAGACTTATAAATACTCAGCACAAGTCCAAGACACAAGATTAAAAGGGCTCAAGAAAAAAGACTGAAGAATAATTAAATGGGTTGTCGGTTGGCGCATCAGACTGGTCTAGTTGTGCACCGGTCCGGTTACGCAGAGAGCTCTACAATTGGTCTCTAGCTAGCTAGCTAGCTATCCAGACTGTGGTTCAACAGCTAGTTGCCGACGGTCATCTAACATGGCATGCACCAGACTGGGTCTGTTGTCACCGGACCTCTGCCTTGTAGCAAGGTCTATGTCAGAAGCGGCAACGACTAGCTAACATGGAGGGTTCGGATAGGTGGTACGGTGCAGCACATAATCTGTTGCTTTCCTCGAACGACTAGTTTTGGAATAGGGCTCTATAAATACCCCCCTCTAGCCGGCTATTTGAATGTGTGGAGAGCTCAAGAACATACCAGCACAAGTGATACTCATCTCCAATAGCTCCAACTCTCGAGTGTTTAATAGAATCACTCGGTGATTAGCATAGGTGCTTTGTGAAGTGCTTAGGTTAGTTAGACCGCTTTACTCTTAATCTAGGTTTGCTCCTAAGTTGTTGAGTGAGGTTAGAACAACCCACAAATCCCTTGGCTCTAGCGCGAGCTATTGTAATATTGTACCGAGTGGGGCGAGAGTCTTGCGAGACCACACCAACCGTGTTTATGGTGTGGTCGCCACTGTGAATTAGAGGGAAGGAGGCATGTGGTGTTCCTGAAAGTCACCTAGAGGGGGTGAATAGGCAAAACCTGAAAATTATAAACTTTGAACACGCACTTCACCTGGGGTTAGGGTTAGAAACAATTAATAATGAATATGGAGTGCGAAAGATAGTTCTTCTTGCTATGATTTGTTCAATCAATGCGGATAACTTTGGGATCCAACTCAAAATATTGTGAGCAAGGGAACTCTAGAGAGAGAGGAGAGGGAAGAAACAAATCGAGTGGTAAAGATCAACACAAGTGAACATGGTGATTTGTTTCCCGAGGTTCAGTTCTAATGAACCAACTTCCTATTGAGGAGGCCACAAAGGTCGGGTCTATTTCAACCATTTCCCTCTCTCAATTGGTCACCTAGACCGGTCGAGTGCTTCTTCTTAATATCTCGGGTCACAAAGACCCCTCAAGGATCACCACATAATTAGGTGTCTCTTGCTTGCTTTACAAATCACTTGGAAAGTTTAGAAGGTGAAGAAGAAACCAACCAAGCAACAAGAAGCACAAATCACCCCCTCTCAAGTCACTAAACACTTTTGATCACTTGACTTGATTTTGGAACTTGGAGAGGATTGAAGGTTTTGAATATGTCTTTGGAGTGTATTCTTTGCTCTTGTATTGAATGTAGATAGTGGAAAGCTTGGATGACTTGAATGGTGATGGTTGGGGGTATTTATAGCCCCAACCAACATTCTAGCCGTTGGCTATTTTGTCTGTCAATGGGCACACTGGACTGTCCGGTGCACCACAGGCTGGTGCCAATCCGTTTTGCTCCAAACTTGTAGAATTTCTCCAAGGTCATTTTCCTTGTATGTGTATATGAACTTTATGCACCTGAGAAAATATCAACTAGGCAAACTAGTTAGTCCATAAGGTTTGTGATGGTCATCAAACACCAAAATCGATTATAGGAAATGTTTGAGGCCATTTCTCTTTCAATCTCCCCCTTTTTGGTGATTGATGCCAACACAAACCAAAGCAAATACAAAGTGTAGAAATGTAATTAGTTTGCATTTTGACAAATGTGCATAAGTTACTTTGACATGAAATCAGTTCTAAGAATATATGGTTGTTTTGATATATTTAACATTTGGGACCACATTTGCACCACTTAGCTTGTTTTTGCAAATCTTTTGGAAAATCTTTTTAAATTCTTTTGCAATTGGCCAATGGTATAAGAATATGATTTCTAAAGCATTTTCAAGTTTTGAAAGATTCTCCCCTTTTTCAAATGTTTTTTCTTTGACTAAATAAAAGCTCCCCATGAAAAAGTTATCCCCTTAGCTATCAAGAGGGTTTTTGCAAATGATTCAAATTTGGAAAAAGTTTTTAGAAAACAGGGTGGTGGTGCGGTCCTTTTACTTTGGCCTATATGGATTTCTACCCCTTTGGCATTAAGCGCCAAAAATAGAGAAATCGAGAGGCCTTTTTCATTAAGGATATGAATGTAAATACATGAGTAAGGCAAAGAATATATAATACCAATAGAGTTCTAGTGGAAGCCTTGCCTTTGCCTAATGCTCCATTTCCCTTTCAATCTAAGACTAAGTATAAAATATTCTTGGAAACATATTAGTCTTAGCTTTGGCACAAGAAAAATAAGAAATTTGTATTTGTATCAACTGAAAGAGATATGATCAAAGGTATAATATGAGCAATGTGTGCAAGATTTCAATCAAAGTTCAGAGTATCTAGGATATTTAGTTCATTCCTAAGCTTGCCAAAAATGTTTTCATCTAGTGTCTTGGTAAAGATATCGGCTAATTGGTTGTGGGTGCTAACATAGGCAATTTCGATATCCCCCTTTTGTTGATGATCTCTCAGAAAGTGATATCGAATGTCTATGTGCTTAGTGCGGCTGTGTTACAACAGGATTATCCGCCATGCGGATTGCACTCTCATTGTCACATAGGAGAGGGACTTCGCTCAATTGGTAGCCATAGTCCCTAAGGGTTTGCCTCATCTAGAGTAATTATGCACAATAATGGCCTGCAGCAATATACTTAGCTTCAGCGGTAGATAGAGCTACTGGATTTTGTTTCTTTGAAGCCCAATACACCAGGGATCTCCCCAAAAACTGAAAAGTTCCTGATGTGCTCTTTCTATCAATTTTACATCCAGCATAATCGGCATCAGAATACCCGATTAGATCAAAGGTTGATCCCTTGGGGTACCATAGCCCAAACTTAGGAGTATAAACCAAATATCTCATGATTCTTTTCACCACCCTAAGGTGGATTTTCTTAGGATTGGCCTAGAACCTTGCACACATGTACACTGAAAGCATAATATCCGGTCGTGAGGCACATAAATAGAGTAGAGATCCTATCATCGACGAGTATACTTTTTGACCTACAGATTTACCTCCTGTGTCGAGGTCGAGATGCCCATTTGTTCCCATGCAAGTCTTGATGGGTTTAGCATTCTTCATTCCAAATTTCTTGAGTATATCTTGAATGTACTTGGTTTGGCAAATGAAGGTGCCCTCATGGAGTTGCTTGATTTGTAATCCAAGAAAATACTTCAACTCCCATATCATAGACATCTCGAATTTCTGTATCATAATCCTACTAAACTCTTGACAAGATGACTTGTTAGTAGACCCAAAGATAATATCATCAACATAAATTTGGCATATAAACAAGTCTTTATCAATTATTTTAGTGAAGAGAGTAGGGTCAACTTTTCCGACTTTAAAGCCATTAGTGATAAGAAAGTCCCTTAAGCATTCATACCATTCTCTTGGGGCTTGTTTGAGCCCATCAAGCGCCTTTGAGAGCTTATAAACATGTGAAGGATACTCACTATCTTCAAAGCCGGGAGGTTGCTCAACATACACTTCTTCCTTGATAGGGCCATTGAGGAATGCACTTTTCACGTCCATTTAATACAACTTAAAGCCATGGTAAGTAGCATAGGCAAGTAATATACGAATTGACTCAAGCCTAGCTATGGGTGCATAGGTCTCTTCAAAATCCAAACCTTCAACTTGTGAATATCCTTTGGCAACAAGTCGGGCTTTGTTCATAGTCACCATACCATGTGTTGGTCACTTGTTCTCAAATGATGTGAATTAAGAACAAGGCAACACAATTGTTAAGCATTAAGGACCTTCGTCCTCCGAAGCATTATCTCCTCTTAGATATAATGATCTTCGGACAAAGGTTATAAAGGACATATCTTCATCATTTCATGAATAAATAAGAATACATAGAGATAATGAATATAATTTATTGATTCATATGCATTTGCATTTCATGATATATACATAAATATTAACAGAGTTAATATTACTTAGATACCTTCGGCTCGTTCGAAGGTGTTGATGCGAAGGAGTGATTACATTCCAGTGTGAACAGTACGGTGCTATTGTTCATCTATTTATAGGCACGGGACACAGCTCGATTTAAAGTACATTCATGCCCTTGACATTCATCTATAAGTGTAACACGAATCATTAAGGATCGAATAGTCTTTGTCCCCTTTCGGCCATCATCATACTTGGTCTTCGTCATTACATCAAGCCGAAGCTCTTTGGCTGTAGCTTCATCGTCGATTCTTATTATCTTTGGGCTATATCTTCATCCCTAAGCTGAAGTCCTCTTGTAATGCTCCATGTTATATTGAAATCATATGGTTAGTCGCGTTTTTGAGGAACTTCGAAAGAGGAAGGCCCCAATAGTAGCCCCTCGCAGTATTGAGTTGTTTCTTTGTAACAAATTTAGACTGCAACGTGAACGAAGGCCTTTAGCTGAAGGTCCGAAAAAACACCTTCCCGTCGCTAGAATAGCGAATCATTCTGACCTACGGGAGCCACCACGTTACGGGGTTCTAAGTGTATATATAGAGAACTCTGTCGTGAGTATTTTTCATGCTATCTAGCTGCTTGCACTGTGCTTGTCATTTTAACTTTCTTTGCTTTCTGGAGCTTGATTAACTTTTTGAGCTTCGGCGTCTACACAACCATCGTCTGAATGGCTGAGGAGAAGAAGATTACTGGCCCCGCATTGGCCGGTTTCTACGAAGCTATGGAGAAAACCAATGCGAAGAAAATTACTAATGAAATGTTGGCTGGGTTATCTGAAAACTCCAGCGATAGCGAGAGTTTTGATGTAGAAACTGGAAATAAAGATGCTAAAGACTAGCCTTGGAGGCCAAGCCATGTTGTTTTTGGAAAGTCAACTATTAAGCAAGGGCAGATCGAAGCGATGAAAGGGAGATACTTCCGCGACATTTCCATCGTGAGGACTGGAGGGGAGAGTACCGTTCCTCTTCCCGAAGCTAATGAAGTTGTGATTTTCAGAAGCTTCATGAAAGCTGGACTTCAGTTCCCCTGGACAAGATGCTGGTCAAAGTTCTAAAAACTTTTGAAATTTATTTTCATCAACTTACCCCTGAAGCTTTTATCAAAGTAGGGGTTTTTATATGGGCCATGAAGAGCCAAGGGTTAGAGCCGAACGCCAGGTGTTTCTGCAATATTCACGAATTATCATATCAGACGAAGGTGACTAGGAAAGAACAATACCACAATAATTTTGGCTGCTACAGCTTCATGCCCCGCTCAGAGGCCAGTTATCTGGTGCTGACATTTCCAAAAAAATGGCCAGGCTCTTGGATGCAGGAATGGTTTTATGTGAAGATTGACCTGAGTTAAAGGGAGGATATAAAATGGATTATTCAGTGCCCTATATGGTCTTGCTTCAACATTAGGAGGCCACTTATTGCACTTGGGAATGACGTGCAAGCATGCTAGACAGCTTTCAACACTGTGTGCACTTATATCGGCACAAGAGACTTGATCCAAGAGCATATTGCTTACAGATTCTGGCCACTTGCCAACGGATGGGGAATGCCGAAGGAAGCTGCCGCTGGCTCTAGCCAGGGTGGCCTGGTTTATTTGAAGTACACATTTCGGTTCACGGATCGGTTTGATGAGCCGAATGATGATTGGTTGGATGCTATAGAGGCAACAAGTGATGAGCTGCTTGGAGCCTACTCGAGGGCTGAAGACGAAGCTATGACAGTCGCCTTCGACGCCCGGGGAAAAAAGAGGTTGAATAGGGTTTATGATGTTATCGGGTTCATCTACCCTGATTACTGCTTTCCTGTTAGGAAACACAAGGGGAAAAAGAAAACGGCTGCTTCGGCGTCTTCTAGTGCGCTGAAGGCGAAGAAAGTGAAGATCTTGACACATAGACCACGACGCATTGAGACGGCCGTAGTGCCGGAGCTAAATGAAGGGGTTGCTCCTGCCACAGAACCAGGTCATTCTATGCCAGTCGAGGCTAGTACAAATTCGACTGAAGAGCGAAAACTAGAGAAGACGACAGAACAATTGAAAACGCTGAGTCCATCGTGTGCAATGGGACTGCCGAAGCCATCAAGCCTTCCCGCAGCGACTCCAAGGAAAAAGAGAATGACTAGCATGCTAGATGCTGTTCTAGAGTCTGCAAAAACATCAGCTCCTGCATCTGCCGAAGCTCTTAGCACGCTAGCTAAAGATTCAAGGAAAACTAGCGACGCCAGCATGGCCCACACTCTTGCTGAAGCTGGACCTTCAGAAGCTCCTGTCGAAGCTAGACCTTCGGAAACTGCACCGATAACACTAGAGAAAGAGAGTGTTCCTGAGAAATCCAAATCTCCTGCTCTTGAAGCACCCGTTAAAGAGCTGGAATTCATCGTTCAACATGCTTCAGGAAAGCAGCTGTCAGAAGAGCAGATTGCCAAAGTGCAACACTATGCCAGGGATCTGAAGTACCCCCGAGGGTCCTTGGTATATGATGGCAGTGATGAAAATGACTTCCTTTATTGTCTACCAGACAACAAAGAGATACACGTCTGCCGGGAAATGATGGACAATATAGGATATCCGAAGCTTGAACTTGGCCTATCTGCAATGTCGAAGGATCAGCTTGCAGACAGTTTTACATACAATAGTCTGAAGGTGAGTAAACTTTGACTTGTTTAAAGTAAATTATTTTTATGGCTTTTCTGCTATCGTTATGTGCTCACTTTTCATTTTCTAGGGCTTAATTCTAAGCAAGGCTCTAAAGGTCTAGAAGGAAGCAGAAGATGAGAGCTACCGAATAGCTCATGGGAATCTTCGCTCAGAAGTCATTACACTAAGGAACAAAGCCTTGAAAAGGATAAAATATATTTTCCCTTAGTGGATAGGCTGAGATCTAACAAAGCTAAACTTGCTGCACAAGCCGAAACTCATAAAGCCGAAGTGGAAGAACTAAAAAGGAAGGTTGCTGAAGCAACTAAAAAATTTGAAGTTGAGGTAGTGAAGCATGAGATATGCGAGATCGAAAGATCAAGAGCACAAAAGAATGCCGACGAGCTTCGTGCTTCTAAAGAAAGGTGTTATGAAATATCCTTGGAATGCGCCAGGAAATTAAAGAACAGCTTTGCTAGGGTTAGGGCATATTCCTCTGAGCAAAAATTTATCCGCGGCGACCCTGATGGAATTGTCCAGTGGATCAGCGGGGAAGCCAAAGCTTTTGACAAAATTCTAAGTGACAGAGGAGATTTCTACGCCTTCGCTGGTGCGTGGGGGGGGGCACGTCCATCTTGGAGAAAGGTGGTTGCGAACATGCCAAGGCTGTGGCTCAGCCAGAATTTGTTTTCTTGGTCGACGACATAAAAAACCCTTCAACCGAAGTTTCTGCATTAGGCGGGAAATTTTACTCCGAGGTATGGATGAAGGGTGGCCATGAGATAGCTGATGAAGCTATTAGAAAGAATGAAAAAGAATCTCACGACGCTCAAGAAGAAGCCAAAAAAGCTGAAGAAGTTGTTGAGCGTGCGAGGCTTATAGGTACCTTTATTGAGGTATAGCTTCGTAATTCGATTTTAGCTTTGGAATTAACAAACATTTTTTATGATGTAGCAGAACTTTCACCCCCACCGAAGCCATACAACCCTGAAGCCGGCCTGGCCTTGAAGGAAGCGCTAGAGATGATTAAAATTGCTAATGAAGTTGTTGACGAAGCTGTCAACAAACTGCTAAACGAAGCCACCGAGAAAGTGTTGAAAGAAGATTAAACTTTGTATATTTGAGAGTTTAGTTTTTGTACATAGCTTTCACCTTTGTAAGAACCGAGTAACAACTATTTGCATGTGTATTAATGTAATATATTTCTTTGTGATGCATGAAACTTTCGTACATACCGTTTTTGAGCCACTGGCGAAAAAACACCTTCCCTTCTTTTCATGCGTCGCGAAGAAAAAGATTCCCCTTCTGTCGGTTCAATACTAGCTATTATGCCACAGTTGTTGTGTAGTAATACTGCTGATGAAGATCCATCTCCTGCGTAAAAATATATCTACCGAAGGCATATCTTGTGCTACAGCACATTCTTCCATGATCCGATATGTATTTTTGAATGAGCAATTTTCCTTCTTCTCCATTATTTCTTGCCGATGCAAAAATGATGTATGATGCGAAGCTATGCGATATGATGGTATGATGCAAAATGATGTTTATGCCAAAGATAAAAAGCCATGCGAATACACACCCAGACTCTGCATCCCTTTAGGAACGACTTTGGAGTCTCTTCACCTTTTACTTAGGTGGTATTTCAGCTCTGCATTCCCTTAGGAATAACTTTGGAGCTAAGCTCTGCACCCCCTTAGGAATGACTTTGGAGCTTCTTCACCTTTTACTTAGGTGGCATTTAAGCTCTGCATCCCCTTAGGAACGACTTTGGAGCTTCTTCACCTTTTCTTAGGTGGCATTTTAGCTCTGCATTCCCTTAGGAACGACTTTGGAGACTCATCACCCTTCCTGTTACACTCAATGGTGTAACCACATAATTTTTTGCAACAGGATGAAGGTTAAACCTTCTTATATTGTCTTCGAAGTGGAGTAACTTAAAGATAGAAAGGTAACAAGTACATTAGGTACGAAAATTTTTGTAATAGTGCCCCTGTGTGGCTTCAATAAATGTGCCTCGACTTGGGCACAATGCTATTGACTGTGCGAGCTTAGGATTCTTCACGCGTGTCTCGCTGTTGCTGTGTTTGGCGGTGCCCTTCTGGCTGCTGATTATGGTTCAAGGTTGGTGCCATACATGGTGGTGGTAGCGGGGTCCATGCAGCTTGAGAGTGGCTTGCCGAAGCAACTGATGTTGTGGGCTGTTGGTTGCCCACATACTCGGGAATGTATGGGGAATAGCACGAAGTGGTATGCAGGACCTACTTCGGCTGACTCTGCCTTGCTTCGGCTTCAGCTATCTCTTTCTGCTTCTGGATCATGACCTAGCACATCCTTATGGTGTGTCCCTTGTCTTCGCCACAGAATAGGCAGAACAGCTTTCTGGGCTGATTACCATACCTTCCTCTGAAGTTTTCCCCCTCTGCCACTCAGGGCTTGTGGCCTATAGAAAGTCTGTTGCATTCCCGAAGACTGTGAGCTGTGCTGGCTACTCTGAGTATGATTGGCCCTGTCATCATTTGTGTTGGGATTGTGGATTGTTCTGACATGCTTGGGGTGGAGTCTTCCTCCGAAGCCCCTAGTCATCTCATAATACATGTACGCTTCTTCCCTTCTTTGGCGAAAATCATTGTCAACTCGGATGTATTCATCCATTTTCTAGAGGAGCTTCTCCAAGGTCTGTGGTGGCTTCCTTGCAAAATATTGTGTTGTGGGTCTTGGTCGAAGCCCCTTGATCATGGCCTCGATGACAATCTGATTGGGCACTGTAGGCACCTAAGCTCTCAGTCGCAAGAACCTTTGGACGTACGCCTGCAGGTACTCCTCATGGTTCTGCGTGCACTAGAACAAGGCTTGGGCAGTGACTGGCTTCGTCTGGAAGCCCTGGAAGCTGGTGACTAGCATATTCTTTAGCTTCTACCATGACATAATTGTCCCCGACCGAAGAGAAGAATACCATGTCTGAGCCACACTTCTGACTTCCATAACGAAGGACTTCGCCATAACAACAGTATTGCCCCCATACGAGGATATGGTGGCCTCGTAGCTCATCAGGAACTGCTTCGGATCTGAGTGCCCATCATACATTGGGAGCTGAGGTGGCTTGTAAGATGGTAGCTGAAGCGTCCTGATCCTTTGGGACTCAAATGTGATATAATTACTAGTCACAAGAGGCTAGTAACCACATTCCTTACTTCAAATAGTAAAGAGTTTCGAATAAAAGTTATTACAATACCAAGTACAAGCTCTAACGAGTCTGGAAAACAAAGCACAGTGGAAGATCATCTAGCCCAAGCCACAGGCAGACTGGGTGCAGAGACAACCCTCTTCTAGTCGAACATAGCAGAAAAAAAGTCTTCAACTGCTGAAAAACATAAATAAATCTAGGTGAATACACTAGGTATTCCACAAGCCCATCCCACCCGTAAAGAGAGAGGAACCTATACAGTACATGCTTGATTTGGTGGAGTTGAAGTTACTCATCTTTTTCAGAGAAAGGCAATACTTTGATGGTTTGCCCCACAGAGAGAAGTAGCACATTTTCACACTCAACCACCACTGAGCTTCCCGCTCCCGTGGCATTGTTTTTATTTCCAAAAACACCCACACACACATCCCTGCTTATGGAGAACAAAACACTAATTGTCATACCACACCAGACTCGTCCATTCCAGTGGACACGGACTATTCGAATAGGTTTCAAACTCTGCGCAAAGGGGTACACTTTACCCACTAGTCCGGCTCTGCGGTCTCGTGGCCAATGAGACCCGAATCCGAATCTCTTTCCTTCCTTGCACGTCCTTACCTTAACGGTTATACCTGAAGGAGTCAGGCCACCGCCATGCCCAAACCGGACACAACATTCCCCCTCCTTATCCTCTCGGTGCTCCCTAGCCATCATAACCCTGGGATTTGGACTATACAAGTTCAGATTGAGTGACTACCCATATAGTCTCGAGTGGTTGTACTTGTCATGAGTATAGGTAGTGAAGGATGACAAACCGGTCCTTATATGAGGGGACAATCCTTCCTGCTCACACCTAACCCGGCTGAGCCAACACCTGAGGCCCTCCCCTAAACCAGGGAGTCTCTGACTATCCCACTCAAAAGGTGATAAGGGTGAATACCCTTCATCATACACTTTTTGAAAACATTTTCCTTTTTAGAAAGACCACCAATTCCTCGACCCATATTTTGTTCAAAAGATATTCTCTAATGCAGGCCATCTCTCGACTCACAATGCAAAAGAACCCAACCCTTATTCCCGGCTTAGGTGGTGGTAGAAAGAATAGGTAATTCATGCATCAAGGGAAGCATGGACTTGCCTTCGTCGAAGTTGTCTTGGCACGAAAGGTCTATTTCTGAGAGGTTAGGCTGCTGCCCTTCTTCCGGAGCTATGATTTTCGGAGGATCGAATCCCTCTTCGCCTAGCAAAAACAGGCAATGTACACTACATCAACCATGGTGGCTTAGTGAAGTGTGCCAAGTGTTAAATATTATTATTTTGTGCCATATAAGATATTTGGACTATTTTGGTGCATAAAATATCTACATATATGCATATATATGAAAATAGGAAAAGAAAATAGGAAAAAGAAAAAGAAAAAGGGTTTCCTGGTTAGCTGGGCCTGGGGGGGATTTCAGCCCAGCTAGGCTCGCTACGAGGCACGGCGCGAGGGGGTGACGCCGTGGGCGCGGGTACAAATGCCAGCGAGGGGAGGGGAACAGCGTCAAAGGGGGGAGGGGACGGCGGTCTGCCCGCGGCAGTGAGAACCGGCCGCTGGTGGTTTCGACGGCGGTTCTTCACCGGAGGTCCGGTTCTGGGTGGTTGGGATAGTGGCATAGCACGGGCGGAGGCAAGGGGTCACGGTGGTGGGGTTAATTTGGCCGTCGGGGGCTTAGAACAGCCGGTCCACGGTGATGTGGTGGGCGCCCGCGGCGGTGAGGTCGCTGGCAAGGCCTACGGGTGTGATA
This sequence comes from Zea luxurians, assembly GCA_029449295.1. NCBI lineage: Eukaryota > Viridiplantae > Streptophyta > Magnoliopsida > Poales > Poaceae > Zea > Zea luxurians. Next base: position 8,508,622 of record JAOPSE010000041.1, on the reverse strand, counting down.
GGTGAGGGAGGAGGGTGTGCCGTGTTCATGGTGAAGTGGTGAAACTCGTGAGCCAAACCAATCGAACTCTAGGCCACCAGAGAAGGGAGGGAGGGCTCACCGAAGCGGAGGGAGAGGGTGGCACGCTGGCTCGATTGAGCTCGGGGAAGGGGAAGAGGGGTGGCCGAAGCTGGTGTGAAGAAAGTTGGTGCTCGGGGGGTCCTTTTATAGGCGGTCGGGGAGGGGGAGGTGAGGTGGCGAGCACCGACGAGGCTTGCCACAGTGGCGATGATGGCGCACAGTGGTGGCGACGGGATGGCTTGGGGCAGACGGTGGTGACAGGATGGCTCAGCACAAGCGCAAGGCACCAATTTGGCTTGTGGGCAAGTAATGACGAGGGGATGTGGTGGAGCGGTGGCCGGCGGCGATCACGTCGATAGCCGATCATGGGCGAGGGAGAGAGGGAGCTGACGAGCGGGGCCTGCCTGCTAGAGAGAGGGCGGTCGCGAGGGAGAAAAGACGGGCGTGGCTGACGGGTGGGGCCGGGCTGACAGCGAGGGAGAGGAGAGCGTGGCGCGAGCGAGACGCTCGCGGCGGTTGGGCCACATTGGGCCTCGGGCGGGGGAGGAGCGAGAGCGTGCGGGAGTGAGGGGGAAGGGGGTTTGGACCGGATTCGGCCCAGCCGAAGGGGGGAGGTTTCCTTTTCTTTTTTTTCCTATTTCCATTTCTTTCCTATTTTTATTTCCTTAATCCTTTTTTCTTTTAAACAAAAATTCTTATAATTTCTTAGGTGTTCAAAATGAAATATTCTATGTGAAGTGCTACAAGAAATCATGGTGCATGCATATGATGAGTAAAGTGCTTTATGAGATGAGGTCTTTAGGAGATAATAAGGGGGTTAGGAGTTTAGGGTTTCTAACCTTGGGATCAAAAATTGGGATGTTACAAACCTACCCCACTTAAAAGAATCTCGCCCTCGAGATTCAGACTAGGTTCGAGAAAGGTAAGGGTATTCCCTCCTCAATGAGTCCTCACTCTCCCAGGTAGCCTCCTCTTCTCATTCTCTGCTCTACTGAACTTTATAGAGCCTTACTTCTGAGTTTCGGGTCTTTCGGATGGCTGAATCGAGAATCTTCACTGGCCTTTCTCGATACTATAGATCCTTCTGAATCTGAACTGTCTCTTCCGCAAGGTGACTTTCTGGTACTTTCAAGCATTTGCGGAGCTGAGATACATGAAACACATTGTGGATATCTGACATGGACTCTGGTAATTGAAGGCGGTAAGCTGTAGGCCCTATTCTGCCGATGATAGGATAGGGGCCGACGAATCGTGGAGCTAGCTTCCCTTTTACTTGGAATCTTTTGACTCCACGCATTGGGGAGACCTTGAGGTAGACAAAATCTCCTTCCTCGAAACTGAGTTCTCTCCTTCTATTGTCTATGTAACTCTTTTGCCGACTCTGAGCTTCAAGTAGTCTTTTGCGGATCAGTGCAACTTTCTCTTCTGCCTCCTTAATGAAGACAGGCCCTTCTAGGGTCTTCTCCCCTACGTTAGACCACATCAAAGGGGTCTAACACTTCCTTCCATATAAGGCTTCAAAAGGTGACATCTTGATACTAGCCTGGTAATTGTTGTTATATGAAAACTCTGCATACGGCAAACTGGACTCCCAGTTTTTGTCGAAGGTCAACACACATGCTCTAAACAAATCCTCGGGCACTTTGTTGACTCTTTCTATCTATCCGTCTGACTGGGGGTGGTAGGTGGTGCTGAAGTCTAGCTTGGTGCCCATAGCTTGCTGAAGGCTCATCCAGAATTTTGAGGTGAATTGTGTTCTCGTGTCTGACACTAATTTTTGTGGAATGCCATGATGTCTAACTATTTCTTTGAGATATATCTAGGCAAGGGTGGCTCCTCCGAAGGTAGTTTTTACTGGAATGAAGTGAGCTACCTTGGTAATACGGTCGATTATAATCCAGATAGAATCGTTCCCTTTTTGGGTCCGAGGCAGTCCGATTACAAAATCCATGCCTATTTCTTCCCACTTACATTTGGGCACTTGGAGGGGTTGCAATAGGCCTACAGGCCCCTAATGTTCTGCCTTGGTTCATTGACAACTGTCACACCGGGCCACAACTGAGCTATCTCCTTTTTCATTCCTCTCCACCAGTATCTAGTCTTGAGGTCTAGGTACATCTTGGTGGTCCCTGGGTGGATAGAGTAGGCTGAGTTGTGGACCTCGTCGAGCAGGATTTCTCGTGCCTCTCCTTTCGGCACACACAGATGGTTCCTGAACCAAAGGGCCCCTTCTTCATCTGTCCTGAGGTCCGGAAGTTGTTGCTTGCGAGCTTTTTCTACAAGTCCTGCCATCTCGGTGTCCAAACATTGAGCTTTGTGTATGAGATCTTCCATCATCGGTTTGACTTCTATGCTGCCACTGTCTCCTAAACAAGCATTCAGCTGAGTAGATTCTCTCTTCCAGTCTTCCAAAAAGTTGGTTGCTTTTTCCCCGAAAGGTTTCCGGCTGAGAGTGTCTGCTACTACATTGGCCTTTCTGGGGTGGTAGTGGATCTCGATGTCATAATCCTTAATCAGCTCTAGCCATCTTCGCTGACGGAGATTGAGATCTGGTTGGGTGAAAATGTATTTTAGGCTCTTGTGATCTGTGAAAATATGACATTTGTTTCCAATCAGGTAATGTCTCCATATCTTCAAGGCATGCACTATAGCTGCTAATTCCAAATCATGGGTTGGATAATTCTGTTCATGAGGCTTGAGTAGACGTGATGCATAGGTGATGAATTTCTCATTCTGCATCCCAAACCTTGTCTTGAAGCATCACAGAAGATGACAAAACTCTGGTGGATGTTTGGTAGTGTCAAAACCGACGCGGTTGTGAGTTTCGTCTTTATGATTTGGAAACTTTCTTCACACTTTCGGGTCCACATAAACTTATTGTCTTTCTTGAGGAGCTCGGTCATGGGTCTTGCTATGCTGGAGAATCCTTTGATAAAACGGCGGTAATATCCCGCCATTCCCAAGAAGCTTTGAACTTCACTAACGTTGGATGGTTGTTTCCATTTGGACACTGCATCTACTTTTGATGGGTCCACTTCTATCCCTTCTGCTGTTAAGATATGCCTGAGAAGGCTATCTTCTCTAAATGAATTCGCATTTGCTGAGCTTGGCATAGAGTTGATGTGCTCTAAGTCTTTCGAGGACAACCCAGAGGTGATGCTCATGATCCTCGTGACTCTTGGAGTAGATAAGGATGTCGTCAATAAAGACTACGACAAACTTATCCAACTCTTCCATAAATACCTTATTCATAAGATTCATAAAAAAGGTGGGTGCTTGGTTAGTCCAAAGGGCATTACTGTGAACTCATATTGTCCGTACCAGGTGACAAATGTCGTCTTCTGAACGTCTGCTTCATTGATTCTCAGCTGGTGATATCCTGACCTTAGATCAATCTTGGATAAATACTTGGCCCCTTCAAGCTGGTCGAAGAGGTCATCAATCCGAGGTAGTGGATACTTGTTTTTATTGTTACTTCATTTAAGGATCGGTAGTCGATGCACATTCTCATGCTTCCATCCTTCTTGGTGACAAACAAGACTAGTGCTCCCCAAGGAGATGAACTGGGATGAATGTACCCTTTATGTTGAAGTTTTGTGATCTGGAGCTTCAGTTCTGCAAATTATGTGGGAGCCATGCGGTATGGTCTCTTTGCGATTGGTGCGGTGCTTGGGATCAGATCAATGTAGAATTCTACCTCTCTTTCTGGAGGCATTCCTGGCAATTATTCCGGGAACACATCCATGAACTCTTCTACCACAGATATACTTTCTGCTGCTATGCTAAACACCATTGGATCTTCGGTGGGTGACTGAGCCTTACATGGAACTGATTTTCCTTGGTGGTCAGTGAGAAGGATGGTCTTATCTGCACAACTTATGATGCATTTATGCTTGGTTAACCAATCCATCCCTAAGATCACATCAATTTCGTGGGATGGGAGTACGACTAAGTCCACCAAGAACACTACCCCATTTAAAAGAATTCTGACTTGGGGGCATTTGAGGTGGCATAGAAGGTCTGACCCTGGGTTCGGGTGACCAAAGCAATTTCTAGAGATGCAGTGGGAATGCCATGCTTTTCCACAAAACTAGTGGCGATGAATGAATGGGATGCTCCAGAATCAAAAAGTACAGCAGCGGGGGTAAATTCGACTAGGAACTCACCGAGCACTACTCCAGGGGCTTGCTGAGCTTCTTAAGCGTCGACGTGATTCACTCGCGCCCTGCCATGTAACTGGGTCTTGCTTAGCTGGCTGTTGGAGGAGGGTGCCTTGGAGGCGGGTGCTGGAGCATTCTTGGAGCCATTCACCGAGTTGGAGTAGGTAGGTACGGATGTCTTTAACTGAGGATAATTATTCTTGTAGTGATTGGGGTCTCCACAGTGCCAACAAGCATTTGCTGGCGGTTGGTTGCTTGCAACGAATGGGGTGTGGAGGGAACTTTGACCCGGCTGGCTGAAACATGATGGAGCGGACCCTGCTGGCTTGTTGTAGCTTGGTCCTTTGGGAGGAAACCCAAAAGATCGAACTCTCTGGTGCCTGTCCTGCTGCTGAGCTTGGAGAACTTGAAACTTCCTCTTGAGGTGACCCTTTTCTTCTTCTCTAGCCCTTTCCACCTGTATGGCCTTGTTTGAGAGGTGTGAGAAACTGAGGAAATCTTGGCTGGCGAGGATGGTTTTGAGTTCTGGTCTCAGCCCCTTCAAGAAACAGGCCATCTTCTTGGCTTCTGTGCTGACATCATCAGGCGCATAGCGAGCTAATTCTGTGAATTTGTGAACGTATTCACTGACAGATCTCCCTCCTTGAGTTGACTCCCAAAATTCTTCTTCTTTGAGCTGGACGATCCCTAGGGGCACATGATGCTCTCGGAAAGCGACTTCAAATTCTGCCCAGGTAGCATCTCTGACGGCAGTACTGAAGGTACCCCACCAGGATAGGGCCATCCTGGAGAGTTGATGAGCAGCAAGATGAACACGCTGGATTTCAAGGCATCCGATGGCCTCTAACTTCCTTTTTACTGTGCGCAGCCAGTCATCAGCGTCGAGCGGGTTGCTAGATCCGGCAAATGTGGGAGGCTTGATCCTTAGGAACTCTCCCATTCTGTCCTGAGGCCTTCCTCCATTCGGGCACTGGTTCTCGAGGCTTCTGGTGAGGACCTCAATGAGTCGGTTTTGGTTGGCCAGAACTTGGGCTAAGTCTAATGGCAGCTCCGAAGGTGCAGGGAGGTGGGTCTCACTCCCTTCTCCACCAACTTCTCCTTCAGCGCCTAGGGGAGACCTTGCTCCAATCCCTGAGGGAGTAGGCGTGGTTTTATCTGAGGCCATCTGCCAAAGGGGAGAAAGGATTACTAATATACATATGCCATATTTTTTTCTCAAACACGTTATTTTATTCAGCACTCAAGTTCATTACAAGCATACAATCACCACAGATCACACTACGCGCGAGCGTTTTCTAAGGTGTCCCCTAACTCCCTGAGAAGATCGTCAAGGCTAGCCAGGGACACCTCCTCAATGTCGAAAAAGTTTTCTATCCCTGGGGAGGCAGTGTTGGCAGGGCTTCCTCCTTTCGGTCAGTCTGGCATCCTTGGCTTTTGAATCGCTTTCGGATCTTTTTGGCGGGGGCGAGCTTCTTTAACTTCTTAGCATAGTCCATCTTCAGAGTCCGGTATGCTTCACGAGTGTTGGCTTCTTCGCCTTCCGCCATCTCGAGACTATCTTGAAGGGACGCCATTTCTTCCTTCAGTTCCTTGATTTGTTGCTCTAGGCTTTCCACCCGGGAATTTAGGTGGGTGCAGTGGGAGAAAAGGTCATCATAGTGTTTGTCAAGGGTATGGAGATATCTGGCCATGTAGACTATGGTAGGGTCATCTTCATTATGATCTCTCACTGACAAGGCCTGAAGTCTTTTCCTCCAGGCAGGAGTTTTTTTGTTGCTGGGTGGAAAGTAGCGAAGGGGTGTCTCAGAGACTTCCCTGCTATAGTTTTGGCATAGCTGGCGAAGGGCTCTTTGGGCAGCATTCTGGCAAGTGTCTGGGAAGCTGTGTCTAGTGGCGGTGATTTGGAAGGGAGGGTGATTTGGTAGTTTTGGCTTTCTCCGAGGTAGACTGCCATAGAGCATTTCTCCATCTCGTTCTCGCGGTATTCTTTCCAAACGTACTCCGGCTTCTTGCGAATCCCCATGCGAAGCGCGCAACTCCACAGAAGATGAGGGGATCCTTCCACCTCCGAGCAGTAGGATGTTCTAATAACAAAGGAGCCTTCCATCTGGTAGCAAGAGTAGAAGGGTTGTTAATATCGGGGGAAAGTAAAGAAGGTTCTTTTAGAGGTTAAGAGGTCTTTTCTTTAAGGAAAGCTTTTTAGGTCCAAACTGCGGTCTACGGCCAGTCCTATGGCTCTGATACCACCTAAAGCGTCTCGATCCTTTGGGACTCAAATGTGATACAATTACTAGCCCCAGGAGGCTAGTAACCACATTCCTTACTTCAAATAGTATAGAGTTTCGAATAAATGTTTTATTACAATACCAAGTACAAGCTCTAGCGAGCCTGGAATACCAAGTACAGTGGAAGATCATCTAGCCCAAGCCATAGGCAGACTGGGTGCAGACACAGCCCTCTTCTAGTCGAACATAGCAGAAAAGAAGTCTTCAGCTGCTGAAAAACATAAATAAATCTGGGTGAATACACTAGGTATTCCGCAAGCCCATCCCGCCCATAAAGAGAGAGGAACCTATACAGTACATGCTTGGTATGGTGGAGTTGAAGTCACTCATCTTTTTCAGAGAAAGGCAATACTTTGATGGTTTACCCCAGAGAGAGAAGTAGCACATTTTCACACTCAACCACCACTGAGCTTCCCGCTCCCGTGGCATTGTTTTTATTTCCAAAAACACCCACACACACACATCCATGCTTATGGAGAACAAAACACTAATTGTCATACCACACCAGACTCGTCCATTCCAGTGGACACAGACTATTCGAATAGGTTTCAAATTCTGTGCAGAGGGGTACACTTCACCTACTAGTCCGGCTCTATGGACTCATGGCCAATGAGACCCGAATCCAAATCTCTTTCCTTCCTTGCACGTCCTTACCTTAACAGTTATACCAGAAGGAGTCAGGCCACTGCAATGCCCAAACCGAACAAAAACATTCCCCCTCCTTATCCTCCCGGTGCTCCCCAGCCATCATAATTCTCGGGTTTGGACAATACAAGTTCAGATTGAGTGACTTCCCATACAGTCTCGAGTGATTGTACTTGTCATGAGTAGAGGTAGTGAAGGATGACAACTGGTCCTTATATGAGGGGACAATCCTTCCTGCTCACACCTAACCCAGCTGAGCCAACACCTGAGGCCCTCCCCTAAACTAGGGAGTCCCAGACTATCCCACTCAAAAGGTGATAAGGGTGAATACCCTTCATCATACACTTTTTGAAAACATTTTCCTTTTTAGAAAGACCACCAATTCCTCGACCCATATTTTGTTCAAAAGATATTCTTTAATGTTGGCCATCTCTCGACTCACAATGCAAAAGAACTCAGCCCTTTTTCCCGACTTAGGTGGTGGTAGAAAGAATAGGTAATTCATGCATCAAGGGAAGAATGGACTTGCCTTCGTCGAAGTTCTCTTAGCACAAAAGGTCTATTTCCGAGAGGTAGGGCTCCTGCCCTTCTTCCGGAGCTACGATTTTTGGAGGATCAGATCCCTCTTCGCCTAGCAAATACAGGCAATGAACACTACATCAACCATGGTGGCTTAGTGAAGTGTGCCAAGTTTTAAATATTATTATTTTGTGCCATATAAGATATTTGGACTATTTTTGGTGCATAAAATATCTACATATATGCATATATATGAAAATAGGAAAAAGAAAAAGGAAAAGGGTTTCCTGGTTAGCTGGGCCCGGGGGGGCGCCCACGCGGCGGTCGGCCCATGTTGGCCCGCTATGGGGCACGGCGCAAGGGGGTGATGCCGTGGGCGCGGTCCCACATGCTAGCGAGGGGAGGGGAATGGCGTCGTGGGGGAGGGGACGGCGGTCTGCCCGCGGCGGTAAGAACTGGCCGCCGGTGGTTTCGACGGCGGTTCTTCACCAGAGGTCCTATTCTAGGTGGTTGGGATGGTGGCATAGCACCGGCGAAGGCAAGGGGTCACGGTGGTGGGGTTAATTTGGCCGGCGGGGGCTTAGAACAGCCGATCCGCGGTGATGTGGCGGGCGCCCGCGGCGGTGAGGTCGTCGGCGAGGCCTACGGGTGTGATATGTGAGGGAGGAGGGTGCGCCGTGTTCGTGGTGAAGTGGTGAAACTCGTGAGCCAAACCAATTGGACTCTAGGCCACAAGAGAAGGGAGGGTGGGCTCACCAGAGCGGAGGTAGAGGGTGGCTCGCTGGCTCGATTGAGCTCAGGGAAGGGGAAGAGGGGTGGCCGAAGCTGGTGTGAAGAAAGCTGGAGCTCGGGAGGTCCTTTTATAGGCGGCCGGGGAGCGGGGAGGTGAGGTGGCGAGCACCGGCGAGGCTTGCTGCGGCGACCATGATGGCTCACAGTGGTGGCGACGGGATGGCTCGGGGCAGACGGTGGTGACGGGATGGCTCGGCACAGGCGCAAGGCGCCAATTTGGATGGTGGGCGAGTAATGGCGAGGGGATGTGGCGGAGCGGTGGCCGGCGGTGATCGTGTCGATAGCCGATCATAGGCGAGGGAGAGAGGGAGCTGACGAGCGGGGCCTGCCTGCCAGAGAGAGGGCGGTCGCGAGGGATAAATGACGGGCGCGACTAACGGGTGGGGCCGGGCTGACAGCGAGGGAGAGGAGAGCGTGGCGTGAGCATGACGCGCGCGGAGGTTGGGCCGCACTGGGTCTCGGGCGAGGGAGGAGCGCGAGCGCGCGGGAGAGAGGGGGAAGGGGGTTTGGGCCGGATTCAGCCTAGCCGAGGGGGGAGATTTCCTTTTCTTTTTTTCCTATTTCATTACTTTCCTATTTTTATTTCCTTAATCCCTTTTTCTTTTAAACAAAAATTCTTATAATTTCCTAGGTGTTCAAAATGAAATATTCTATGTGAAGTGCTACAAGAAATCATGGTGCATGCATATGATGAGTAAGATGCTTTATGAGATGAGGTCTTTAGGAGATAATAAGGGGGGTTAGGAGTTTAGGGTTTCTAACCTTGGGATCAAAAATTGGGATGTTACAGTAGCCATGGGGTAGCCTATAACTCTGCTGCCAAAGGAGAAGCATCATCGAAAGCAAAGTTACCGTGGTGAAAGTCGTCGTACCATTCATCATCATTGATTGAGCTTTCTTGACGAAGCTCCCTGTGTTGGGGCCTTCGGTCTTGGTCATTCTGAGTGAGGTGGCGCATTTCTTCGGCAGCTTCGTTGATCTTCTTCTAATGGTTAGCTAGCCGAAGCATCTTTTCTTTCTTCCTTTGTACTTGCTGATGAATGGCCTCTAAGTCCATAATCTCCTGATCCAACTCCTCCTATTGAGGTGTTGGGCTGGTAGTCTTTTTTTGGCTCCTAGCTTCTCGCAGAGAGAGTGTCTCCTGGTTTGTGTCCAGTGGCTACAAAGCAGCCCCTGGCATTGTTGTCTTCTTCAGTGGCATGGTGATGGTGAATGCTTGCTGAATGTGGTCGTTTGAGTTCACCGGAGGTGGGCGTCAATGTTTGTCACTAGTTCTCAAATTCTGTGAATTAAGAACAAGGTAACACAATTGTTAAGTGAAAGGGAAATAGGGTCAAACCTTTTCCTAAATGATTTTGGTGGTTGAATTACCCAACACAAATAATTGGACTAACTAGTTTGCTGTAGATTACATGTTCTACAGGTGCCAAAGGTTCAACACAAACCAATAAAAAGTTGAAGTTAGCGTTCAAAAAGAAAGGAGCAAAAGCAACTCAAGGCTGCCCTGGTCTGGCGCACCGGACTATCTGGTGTGCCACCGGACAGTGTCCGGTGCACCAGGGAGATCCACTCTGAACTCCTCAGCTTCGGGTTTCTGGAGAGCCACTCCGCTATAATTCACCGGACTGTCCGGTGTACCATGTAGAGCAACGGCTACTGTGCCAACGGTCGACTGCAAAAGTGAACAGTGGCATGAACAGTGCGTGGACAACGCGCGCAGAGTTAGAGCAGCGCCAGAAGGCGCACCGGACAGTGAACAGTGTCTGTCCGGTGCGGCACCGGACTGTCCGGTGCCCCAAGAAGCCAGAGCTCCAACGGTCGAAACCGTCAGAACCCTAATGGTTTAGTGACATGGCTGGCGCACCGGACAGTGTCCGGTGGCGCACCAGACTGTCCGGTGCGCCCGTCGACAGACAGCCTCCCCAACGGTTGTTTTGGTGGTTGGGGCTATAAATACCCCCCCCCAACCACCACACTTCAAGGCATCCAAGTTTCCAGCAATTTGCATTCAATACAAGAGCTCTAGACTTCACTCCAAGACACAAAACAAAAGATCAAATCCTCTCCATGTTCCAATCTCATTCCAAAAACTTAGTGGCTTGTGAGAGAGAAACATTTGTGTTCATTTAAGTTCTTGTCGCTTGGATCGCTTTTCTTCTTCCTCTATTCTTGTTCTCAAGCAACTTGTAATCAAAGCAAGAGACACCAATTGTGTGGTGGTCCTTGTGGTGTCTAAGTGACCCAGGAGAAAAGCTCACTTGGTCTAGGGGACCGTTTGAGAGAGGGAAAGGGTTGAAAGAGACCCGGTCTTTGTGACCACCTCAACGGGGATTAGTTTTGCAAGATCCGAACCTCGATAAAACAAATCACCGTGTCACACTCTTCATTTGCTTGTGATTTGTTTTTGCCCTCTCTTTCAGACTTAGTTTTATTTCTAACGCTAACTCGGCTTGTAGTTGTGCTTTAAGTTTGTAAATTTCAGATTTGCCTATTCACCCTCCTCTAGGTGACTTTCAATTGGTATCAGAGCCTGGTACTTCATTAGAGTCTAACCACTCGAAGTGATGTCGGGAGGATCCGCCAAGAGGGAGATGGAGATGGCCACAAGCCATAGGAAGGCTGAATCAAGGGAGTTCGGCGACAAATGAAGGGAGGAGTCACCTCCCCACGTCAAGACGCATCGGAGTGGCGACAAAAAGAAGAAGATGAAGAAAGTGGTCTACTACGAGACCGACTCTTCGTCGCCATCCACCTCTGGCTCTGACGCACCGTCCGTTACTTCTAAGCGCCATGAGCGTAAGAAGTTTAGTAATATCCCCTTACGTTATCCCCGCATTTCCAAACACACTCCTTTACTTTCTGTCTCATTAGGCAAACCACTGGTTTTTTACGGTGAAGATTATTGTATGTGGAGTGATAAAATGAGGCATCACCTAACCTCACTCCACTCTAGCATTTGGGACATTATTGAGTTTGGAGCGCAGGTACCATCCGTAGGGGATGAAGGATATGATTCGGACGAAGATGCCCAAATCCGGCACTTCAACTCCCAAGCCACTACTATACTTCTCGCCTCTCTAAGTCGAGAGGAGTATAATAAGGTGCAAGGGTTGAAGAGTGCCAAAGAGATTTGGGACATGCTAAAGACCACGCACGAAGGGGATGAGGTGACAAAAATCACCAAGCGGGAGACGATCGAGGGGGAGCTCGGTCGGTTCGTCCTCAACCAAGGAGAGGAGCCACAAGCCATGTACAACCGGCTCAAGACCTTGGTGAATCAAGTGCGCAACCTCGAGAGCACAAAATGGGATGACCATGAAATGGTCAAGGTTATTCTAAGATCACTCGTTTTTCTTAATCCTACACAAGTTCAATTAATTCGTGGTGATCCTAGATACAAGCTAATGTCTCCCGAGGAAGTTATAGGAAAGTTTGTGAGCTTTGAATTGATGATCAAAGGCTCCAAACAAATCATCGAGCGAGGTGCCACCTCCACACCTGAGGTGCAACCTGTCGCATTCAAAGCAATGGAGGAGAAGAAAGAAGAATCTACGTCAAGTAGGCTCCCCATCGATGCCTCCAAGCTCGACAACGAGGAAATGGCGCTCATCATCAAGAGCTTCTGCCAAATCCTCAAGCAAAGGAGGGGGAAAGATTACAAGCCCTGCTTCAAGAAAGTTTGCTACAAGTGTGGTAAGCCCGGTCATTTTATTGCTAAATGTCCATTATCAAGTGATAGTGACAGGGGCGATGAGAAGAAGGGAAGGAGGAAGGAAAAGAAGAAGTACTACGAGAAGAAGGGCGGCGATGCCCACGTGTGTCGGGAATGGGACTCCGATGAGAGCTCCACCGACTCCTCCTCCAACAAGGACGCCGCCAACATCGCCGTCAACAAAGGCCTTCTCTTCCCCAACATCAGCCACAAGTGCATCATGGCAAAGGACAGCAAAAAGAAGAAGGTAAAATCTAGAGCTTCCACTAAATATACAACATCTAGTGATGAGGCTAGTTCTAGCGATGATGAAGATAATTTGCTTGCCCTTTTTGCCAACCTAAACATGCAACAAAAGGAAAAATTAAATGAATTGATAGGTGCTATTCATGAGAAGGATGAACTCTTGGATAGCCAAGAGGAATTCCTTATTAAAGAAAACAAAAAGCATGTTAAGGTAAAAAATGCTTGTGCTCCGGAATTAGAGAAATGTGAAAAATTAACTAGTGAGCTTAGCATTTGCCATGACACTATCTCCAACCTTAGAAATGAAAATGCTAAATTAATTGCTAAGGTTGAAAAATCAAATGTTTGTCATGATTCAACTGTCAATCTTAAGAATGAAAACTCTAGTTTAATTGCTAAGATTGATAAGTTGAATGAATCAATTGCTAGCCTTAAGACTGAGAATGAAAAATTAATTGCTAAGGCTAAGGATTTAAATGTTTGCAATGATTCTATTTCCAATCTTAGAAATGAGAATGCCATGTTACATGCTAAGATTGATGAATTAAATGCTTGCAAACCCTCTACATCTACTGTTAGCCATGTTTCCATTTGTACTAGATGTAGAGATATTAATGTTGGTGCTATTCATGATCACCTAGCTTTAATTAAACAACAAAATGATCATATAGCTCAACTAACTGCTAAAATCAATGAGCATGAGTTAGAAAATGAAAAATTTAAATTTGCTAGAAGCATGCTCTATAGTGGGAGACGCCCTGGCATCAAGGATGGCATTGGTTTCCAACAAGGAAGCAATGTCAAACTTAATGCCCCTAAAAGATTATCTAATTTTGTTAAGGGCAAGGCTCCCATGCCTCAGGATAACGAGGGCTATATTTTATATCCTGCTAGTTATCCTGAGGATAAGATTAGGAGAATCCATGCTAAGAAGACTCATTCTATTTTCCATCATGCTTTTATGTATAAGAATGAGGCATCTAGCTCTAAGCAATCAACCCATGTTAAATTGCCTAAAAAGAAATCTCCTAATGCATCAAATGAACCTAATGTTTCATTTAAAACTTTTGATGCTTCTTATGTGCTTACTAACAAATCAGGCAAAGTAGTTGCCAAATATGTTGGGGGCAAACACAAGGGATCAAAGACTTGTGTTTGGGTACCCAAGGTGCTTGTTTCTAATGTGAAAGGACCCAAGACCGTTTGGGTACCTAAGAACAAGGCCTAAACTTGTTTTGTAGGTTTATGCATCCGGGGGCTCAAGTTGGATCATTGATAGCGGGTGCACAAACCACATGACAGGGGAGAAGAGGATGTTCTCCTCCTACGAGAAAAATGATGACCCCCAAAGAGCAATTACATTCGGGGATGGAAATCAAGGGTTGGTCAAAGGACTTGGTAAAATTGCTATATCTCCTAACCATTCTATTTCCAATGTTTTTCTTGTAGACTCTTTAGATTACAATTTGCTTTCAGTTTCTCAATTATGCAAAATGGGCTACAATTGTCTTTTTACAGATTTAGGTGTTATTGTCTTTAGAAGAAGTGATGATTCAGTAGCATTTAAGGGAGTATTAGAGGGTCAGCTATACTTAGTTGATTTCAATAGAGCTGAACTCGATACTTGCTTAATTGCTAAGACTAATATGGGTTGGCTCTGGCATCGCCGACTAGCACACATTGGGATGAAGAATCTTCACAAGCTTCTAAAGGGAGAACACATTTTGGGACTAACAAATGTTCATTTTAGGAAAGACATGGTTCGTAGCGCATGTCAAGTAGGAAAGCAAGTTGGTGCCCACCATCCACACAAGAACATCATGACGACTGACAGGCCACTTGAGCTACTGCACATGGATTTATTCGGCCCGATCGCTTACATGAGCATCGGCGGAGTAAGTATTGTCTTGTAATTGTGGATGACTATTCTCGCTTCACTTGGGTGTTCTTTTTGCAGGATAAATCTCAAACCCAAGAGACCTTAAAGGGATTCTTAAGACGGGCTCAAAATGAGTTCGGCTTAAGGATCAAAAAAATTAGAAGCGATAATGGGACGGAGTTCAAGAACTCTCAAATTGAAAGCTTCCTTGAGGAGGAGGGCATCAAGCATGAGTTCTCTTCTCCCTACACACCACAACAAAATGGTGTAGTGGAGAGGAAGAATAGAACTCTACTTGACATGGCGAGGACCATGCTTGATGAGTACAAGACATCGGACCGGTTTTGGGCCGAGGCAATTAACACCGCCTGCTACTCCATCAACCGGCTCTACCTTCACCAAATCCTCAAGAAGACATCATATGAACTCCTCACAGGTAAAAAGCCCAATGTCTCATATTTTAGAGTCTTTGGTAGCAAATGTTTTATTCTTATTAAAAGAGGTAGAAAATCTAAATTTGCTCCTAAGGCTGTAGAAGGCTTTTTACTTGGTTATGACTCAAACACAAGGGCATATAGAGTCTTTAACAAGTCCACTGGACTAGTTGAAGTTTCTTGTGATATTGTGTTTGATGAGACTAATGGCTCTCAAGTAGAGCAAGTTGATCTTGATGAGCTAGATGATGAAGAGGCCATTGGGGATGTGTGTCCTAAGGAATCCGAAGAGCCTCCACAAGCACAAGATCAACCGTCATCTTCCATGCAAGCATCTCCACCAACCCAACATGAGGATCAAGCTCAAGATAATGAAAATGAAGATCAAGAGGATGAGTCACCTCAAGAGGAGGACAATGATCAAGGGGGAGATGATAATGATCAAGACAAGGAAGATGATCAAGAAGAACAGGGTCAAAGACCGCCACACCCAAGAGTCCACCAGGCGATTCAAAGAGATCACCCCGTGAACTCCATTCTTGGTGACATTCATAAGGGGGTAACTACTCGATCTCGAGTCGCTCATTTTTGTGAACATTACTCTTTTGTGTCTTCTATTGAGCCATACAGGGTGGAAGATGCATTAAGAGATTCAGATTGGGTGTTGGCAATGCAAGAGGAACTCAACAACTTCACGAGGAATGAGGTATGGCATCTTGTTCCACGTCCTAACCAAAATGTTGTAGGAACCAAGTGGGTTTTCCGCAACAAGCAAGACGAGCATGGTGTGGTGACAAGGAACAAAGCCCGACTTGTGGCCAAGGGATATTCACAGGTCGAAGGTTTGGATTTCGGTGAAACCTATGCACCTGTAGCTAGACTTGAGTCAATTCACATATTACTTGCCTATGCTACTTACCATGGCTTTAAGCTCTATCAAATGGACGTGAAAAGTGCCTTCCTCAATGGACCAATCAAGGAAGAGGTCTATGTTGAGCAACCTCCTGGCTTTGAAGATAGTGAGTACCCTAACCATATATATAAACTCTCTAAATCGCTTTATGGGCTCAAGCAAGCCCCAAGAGCATGGTATGAATGCCTAAGAGATTTTCTTATCACTAATGGCTTCAAAGTCGGCAAAGCCGATCCTACTCTCTTTACTAAAACTATTGCAAATGATTTGTTTGTATGCCAAATTTATGTTGATGATATCATATTTGGGTCTACTAACAAATCTACTTGTGAAGAGTTTAGTAGGATTATGATTCAAAAATTCGAGATGTCAATGATGGAGGAGTTGAAGTATTTCCGAGGATTTCAAGTGAAGCAACTCCAGGAGGGCACCTTCATCAGCCAAACTAAGTATATTCAAGATATACTCACCAAGTTTGGAATGAAGGATGCCAAGCCCATCAAGACATCCATGGGAACCAGTGGGCATCTCGACCTCGACACGGGAGGTAAATCCGTAGATCAAAAGGTATATCGGTCGATGATAGGATCTTTACTCTACTTATGTGCATCTCGACCGGATATTATGCTTTCCGTATGCATGTGTGCAAGGTTCCAAGCCAATCCTAAGGAAGTTCACCTTAGGGCCGTGAAAAGAATCTTGAGATATTTAGTTCATACACCTAAGTTTGGTCTTTGGTACCCCAAGGGATCCACTTTTGATTTAATAGGTTATTCAGATGTTGATTAGGCAGGGTGTAAATTTGATAGGAAGAGCACATCAGGGATTTGTCAGTTTCTGGGGAGATCCCTGGTGTCTTGGGCATCAAAGAAACAAAATTCAGTAGCTCTTTCTACTGTCGAAGCCGAGTATATTGCCGCAGGTCATTGTTGCACGCAATTGCTTTGGATGAGGCAAACCCTTAGGGACTATGGCTACAAATTTAGCAAAGTCCCTCTCCTATGTGATAATGAGAGTGCAATCCGCTTGGCGGATAATCCCGTTGAGCACAGCCACACTAAGCACATAGCCATTCGGTATCACTTTTTGAGGGATCACCAACAAAGGGGGGATATCGAGATTGATTATGTTAGCACCAAAGAACAATTAGCCGATATCTTTACCAAACCACTAGATGAGAAAACCTTTACCAAACATAGGAATGAGCTAAACATTCATGATTCTCGGAACTTTGATTGATACTTTGCACACATAGCTCATTTATATCTTTGATCATATCTCTTTTATGCCTACGACTAATGTGTTTTCAAGAAAATTTCTACAAAGTCATAGATTGAAAGGGAAATGGAGTCTTCGGCAAAGACGACGCTTCCACTCAACTCCATCGGTATTAATTCCTCTTTGCCGGTATTCCGCTATCTCTCCACATTTGGTATAATCTTTCACTCATATATTGTTTGCCAAAGGGGGAGAGAATTTAAAAAGGGCTCATATTTCACTCACAAAGTATTTGTTTTTGGCAATTCATGCCAAAGGGGGAGAAAGTATTAGCCCAAAGCAAAAGGACTGCACCACCACACCAATTTCAAAAGTTTTTAAAGAAATTTTCAATTGGTATTGTATTTTTTAATATATTTCAAATTGGTATAACCACTTTCAAAAATTAGTATTTAAAACCCTCTTGAACACTAAGGGGAGAATTTCATTGAGGGGGAGTTTTGTTTAAGTCAAAGGAAAAGCATTTGAAACAGGGGGAGAAAATCCAGTAATAATGTAAATTGGTTTAATTCCAAGCAACCTTTGCACTTACCTTATGCAAACTAGTTCAATTCTGCACTTATATATTTGCTTTGGTTTGTGTTGGCATCAATCACCAAAAGGGGGAGATTGAAAGGGAAATAGGGTCAAACCTTTTCCTAAATGATTTTGGTGGTTGAATTGCCCAACACAAATAATTGGACTAACTAGTTTGCTCTAGATTACATGTTCTACAGGTGCCAAAGGTTCAACACAAACCAATAAAAAGTTAAAGTTAGGGTTCAAAAAGAAAGGAGCAAAAGCAACCGAAGACTGCCCTGGTCTGGCGCACCAGACTGTCCGATGTGCCACCGGACAGTGTCCGGTGCACCAGGGAGATCCACTCTGAACTCCTCAGCTTCGGGTTTCTGGAGATCCACTCAGCTATAATTCACCAGACTGTCCAGTGTACCATGCGGAGCAACGGCTACTACGCCAACAATCGACTGCAAAAGTGAACATGGCATGAACAGTGTGCGGACAGCGCACGCAGAGTCAAAGCAGCGCTAGAAGGCACACCGGACAGTGAACAGTGCCTGCCCGGTGCGGCACCGGACTGTCCGGTGCCCCAAGATGTCAGAGCTCCAATGGTCAAAACCGTCAGAACCCTAATTGTTGGGTGACGTGGCTGGCGCACCGGACAGTGTCTGGTGGCGCACCGGACTGTCCGGTGCGCCCATCGACAGACAGCCTCCCCAACGGTTGTTTTGGTGGTTGGGGCTATAAATACCCCCCAACCACCACACTTCAAGGCATCCAAATTTCAAGCAATTTGCATTCAATACAAGAGCTCTAGACTTCACTCCAAGACATAAAACAAAAGATCAAATCCTCTCCAAGTTCCAATCTCATTCCAAAAACTTAGTGGCTTGTGAGAGAGAAACATTTGTGTTCATTTAAGTTCTTGTCGCTTGGATCGCTTTTCTTCTTCCTCTATTCTTGTTCTCAAGCAACTTGTAATCAAAGCAAGAGACACCAATTGTGTGGTGGTCCTTATGGGGTCTAAGTGACCCATTTGATTGAGGAGAAAAGCTCACTCGGTCTAGGTGACCGTTTGAGAGAGGGAAAGGGTTGAAAGAGACCCGGTCTTTGTGACCACCTCAACGGGGAGTAGGTTTGCAAGAACTGAACCTCGATAAAACAAATCACTGTGTCACACTCTTCATTTGCTTGTAATTTGTTTTTTCCCTCTCTTTCAGACTTGGTTTTATTTCTAACGCTAACCCGGCTTGTAGTTGTGCTTTAAGTTTGTAAATTTCAGATTTGCCTATTCACCCCC
This sequence comes from Zea luxurians, assembly GCA_029449295.1. Taxonomy (NCBI): domain Eukaryota; kingdom Viridiplantae; phylum Streptophyta; class Magnoliopsida; order Poales; family Poaceae; genus Zea; species Zea luxurians. Next base: position 8,489,901 of record JAOPSE010000041.1, on the reverse strand, counting down.
CCCCTCTATGCGACTTTCATTAAGCATTAAGGACCTTCGTCCTCCAAAGCATTATCTCCTCTCAGATATAATGATCTTCGGACGAAGGTTATAAAGGACATGTCTTCATTATTTCATGAATAAATAAGAATGCATAGAGATAACGAATATAATTTATTGATTCATATGCATTTTAATTTCATGATATATACATAAATATTAACAGAGTTAATATTACATAGATACCTTTGGCTAGTTCGAAGGTGTTGACGCGAAAGAGTGATTACAATCCAGCGTGAACAGTACAGTGCTATTGTTCATCTATTTATAGGCACGGGACACAACCCGAGTTAAAGTACATTCATGCCCTTGACATTCATCTATAAGCGTAATACGAATCATTAAGGATTGAATAGTCTTTGTCCCCTTTCGGTCATCATCATACTTGGTCTTCGTCATTACATCAAGTCGAAGCTCTTTGGTTGTAGCTTCCTCGTTGATTCTTCTAATCTTCGGGCTACATCTTCATTCCTAAGCTGAAGCCCTCCTGTAATGCTCCATGTCATACTAAAATCTTATGGTTAGTCGTGTTTTTGAGGACCTTCAGAAGAGGAAGGCCCCCAACACCATGCTCATCTTGTTTGTTGCGAAATACCCACTTGGTACCTACAACATTTTGATTAGGGCATGGAACTAAATGCCATACCCCATTCCTCGTGAAGTTGTTGAGCTCCTCTTGCATTGCCACCACCCAGTCTGGATCTCTTAGTGCATCCTCTATCCTGTATGGATCAATAGAAGACACAAACGAGTAATGTTCACAAAAATGAGCAACTCGAGATCGAGTGGTTACCCCCTTGTGGATGTCACCAAGTATGGAGTTGACAGGGTGATCTCTTTGAATTGCTTGGTGGACTCTTGGGTGCGGTGGTCTTTGAGCTTGAACCTCTTGTTCATCCTCCTTGTCTTGATCATCTTCATCTCCCCCTTGATCAATGTCCTCTTCTTGAGGTGGCTCATTGTCTTGTTCTTCTTCCTCTTCTTCTTGAGTTAGTTCCTCAACTTGAGTTGGTGGAGATGCTTCTAAGGAAGATGACAGTTGATCTTGTGCTTGTGAAGGCTCTTCGGGTTCTTTTGGACACACATCCCCAATGGACATGTTCCTTAGCGTGACGCATGGAGCCTCTTCATCTAATTCATCAAGATCAACTTGCTCTACTTGAAATCCATTAGTCTCATCAAACACAATTTCACAAGAAACTTCAACTAATCCAGTGGACTTGTTGAAGACTCTATATGCCCTTATGTTTGAGTCATAACCAAGTAAAAGCCTTGTATTGCTTTAGGAGCAAATTTTGAATTTCTACCTCTCTTAATAAGAATAAAGCATTTGCTCCCAAAAACTCTAAAATAAGAAACATTGGGCTTTTGTCGGTGAGGACTTCATATGATGTTTTCTTGAGCATTCGGTGAAGTAGAGTCAGTTGATGGAGTAGCAAGCGGTAATCACCTCCGCACAAAACTGATCTGGTGTCTTGTACTCATCAAGCATGGTCCTCGCCATATCCAAGAGAGTTTTATTCTTTCTCTCCACAACACCATTTTGTTGAGGTGTGTAGGGAGAAGAGAACTCATGCTTGATGCCCTCCTCCTCAAGAAATCCTTCAATTTTAGAGTTCTTGAACTCTATTCCATTGTCGCTTCTAATCTTCTTGATTCTCAATCCAAACTCATTTTGAGCCCATCTCAAGAATTTTTTTAAGGTCTCTTGGGTTTGTGATTTTTCCTGCAAAAAGAACACCCAAGTGAAGCAAGAATAACCATCCACAATTACAAGACAATACTTACTCCCGTCGATGCTTATGTAAGCAATCGGGCCAAATAGATCCATGTGGAGTAGCATAAGCGGCCTTTCGGTCGTCATGATGTTCTTGTGTGGATGATGAACTCCAACCTGCTTCCCTGCTTGACATGCGCTATAAATCCTGTCTTTCTCAAAATGAACATTGGTTAGTCCTAAAATGTGTTCCCCTTTATAAGCTTGTGAAAATTCTTCATCCCAACATGATCAAGTCGGTGATGCCAGAGCCAGTCCATGTTAGTCTTAGCAATTAAGCAAGTGTCTAGTTTAGCATTGTTATCATTGAAATCAACTAAATATAGCTGACCATCTAACATTCCCTTAAAAGCTATTGAATCATCACTTCTTATAAAGACGGTAACACCAATATCAGTAAATAGATAGTTGTAGCCCATTTTACACAATTGAGAAACAGAAAGCAAGTTGTAATCTAGAGAATCTACAAGAAAAACATTAGAAATGGAATGGTCAGGAGATATAGCAATTTTACCCAATCCTTTGACCAAACCTTGATTTCCCTCCCCGAATGTGATTGCTCTTCGGGGACCATCATTTTTCTAATATGAGGAGAACATCCTCTTCTCCCCTGTCATATGGTTTGTGCACCCGCTGTCGATTATCCAACTTGTTCCACCGGATGCATAAACCTACAACACAGATTTAGGCCTTGTTCTTAGGTACCCAAATGGTCTTGGGTTCTTTTACATTAGAACAAGCACCTTGGGTACCCAAACAAGTCTTTGGGCCCTTGTGTTTTCCCCCAACATATTTGGAAACTACCTTGACTGATTTGTTAGTAAGCATAATGTTGGGGTGAAGGCGAACACGCTGCCCTTCGCTCGATGCCTTCATCACTCCCTTACACCGACTAAGACCACATCCACAGAGCACACCCGAGCAAGCCGAAGGCGCCGATTGGATGAAGACCGGCGTGGTGACCCTTCGTCCTCTCCGTCGCAAGACGAAGGCTTTGTTGAAGTCTACTGGTCTCACGTCCTCACCGCGTTGGGAGGCCCAAGTAGGATTCGGCCCACTATAACGGGCCCCGCGCGGATAAGCACATTATGGGCCGTGTCTATAATAGCCTTTTTTGTAATGACAGTCTATAACCTCTTCTCGTGAGAATATTCTGGGGATAGACTGAGTACTTGAGGGCATAAATGTCTTTGACAAGGGACGGGTGGTCACTCGAGTGCCTATAAATACCCCGTACAGTGCCGTTGAGAGGCCAGATTAACAGAGCTATTATCGTCCCCGTTGAACTTTGCAAACATTCTTTCCACTTTCCCGTTGGATCAACTTGCCTAGGAGAGCAAGTTCGAACATTTGGCGCCCACCATTCGTGCTACGAAAAACAACCCGCGATGGCCCCCAAGTGAGCTAGTTCGAAGGCAGCCCCATCCATCAACAAAGCAGCGAAGGCAGCGCTACTGGCTGAGAAAAAAGGCAAGGCCCTCGCGGACAACACCCCCAAGAGGCCTTCGAAGATGAAGCTATCAGCAAAAGACAGCACCAAGACCACCCCACCCCCAAAGGCACCCTACTCACCTGCAGCTCCGTAGGCGTACCGCAAGCACCACCTCCAGGCTTCACTCCACTAGAGGGCGAAGACGCAATAGAGGATGGCAAAGTCATCGGCATCTTAGCCGAAGACCAGCTACAGCTACGGGCCCTGCGCATCAAGAACCATAACCTCCATAAGCAGAAAGACAACCTCGAGGCCAAGCGCTAACGTGTCACCGCCCAGGCCAAGGTGCGCCAGATGATACGGGACGAGGAGCAAAGAGCTTGGGAGCTCGAGCAAGAAATCACGCTCATGTAGAGCGAAGGCCACCACAGTCTGCAGCATGGACCACCCCTACAGCAGCGCGTCCCAGCCGGAGATCTATTCATACCACAGCGTGGGCCCTTCATTCCGCACGTCACAGCTTTCTAAGGGATCAACTACCTCAACGAGCGAAGCCCCCTGGCTCCACAACTCCAAGCATCACCTTGGCCTGCCAGCTTCAGGGTAGGCACCTACCCCAAGTACAATGGTAGCACTAACCCAGCACAATACATCATGAGCTACCAAGTTGTCGGTGCATCATCCGAAGGGGACGACGCCACAATGGCCAAATCTTTCATCATCGCGCTCGAAGGTCCGGCCCTGACCTGGTACACCAGGTTACCGCCAGTGTCCATCGACTCCTGGAAAGGACTCCGGGACAAGTTCCTGCTCAACTTTCAAGGGTACCAACCCGATACCGACGCCCTGGCTGAGCTATCACTCTGCAAGTAGCAAGAGAAAGAAACCCTTCGGGAGTACTACAGAAAGTTCCTGACCCTCAAGTCAGAACTGCCATCGGTCGACAACCACATCGCGATCCATTACGCAATCAGTGGCCTTCAGGTTGGCGTCAAGTACAGTCACTGCATCAGGGACCCACCCAAAAATCTCCAAGAGCTATACCAACTATTCGAGAAGTATGCTAGGTCCGAAGAGCTACATCAACAAAAGGTTGAATCTCAGCGGAAGCCTAAGGACCCTCCACAGTCCAGCAGAACCTAGACTAGGCCTTCACAACCAGACTCCAGGCGAGATAGCCGAAGTCAACAATAGGTGCACAACATAGCCAATCAGCACCCAGTCGGAGAAACCACCCGCCGTCAGGAATACCCCCCCTAAGGCCGCGGTAATGGCACCAGAGGGAGAGGCCGGGGACGGACGCAGCAGCCACGCAGATTCTACTGCCAGTTTCATGGCGAGGACTGCGCGCACCCAACAAGAGACTGTCCAGAAACGAAGGCCACCAGGGACAGGATGTCCAGAGCACAGCTAGTCGACAACCAGAGAGTCGGAGCGCACACATACCACCAACAACAACAACCTTACAACAACGAGCACGTCCAGCACCCACCCAACCACGCATACCAGCACCATCAGGAAGTGCAAGTTCTTCCACCCCCGCCTCCACCTCTGCATCACCCAAATCCACACCACCATAATCACCCCCAAGCACCAAAGCAGGAAGACTTCGCCGAACAACCATATCGCGGAGTCATCCACATGATCACCAGAGGGTCTAGCGTGGACTTCGAAACGAAGCGGCAGAAGAGGGACCACTACCAAAGTGTTAACCACGTCGCCCTCACCGGTCCAGTGGTACAAACAAGGTGGTCTCACGTACCACTCACCTTCGACGCTAGGGACGTTGATCTGTGCAGTGCCCCTCATGTTGACGCCATGGTGATCAACTGCAGCGTAGCAGGCTGGGACCTACACAAAGTCCTGATCGACAATGGCAGCCAAGCTGACATCATCTTCCTGCACGCCTTCGACCGCATGGGCATCAGTCACAGTTTACTCAAGCCTTCGGACAACCCCCTATATGGCTTCGGCGGCAAGGACACCTTTCCCGTCGGCAAGATAGAGCTACCCCTGTCATTCGGTGTAGCACCCAATGCACGAAGTGAGCAGGTCACCTTCGACATCGTCGACATGGTATACCCATACAACGCCATAATGGGCCGGGGCTCCATCAACAAGTTTGAAGCGGCCATTCATGGACTTTACCTTTGCATGAAAATCCTAGGTCCGCAGGGTGTGATCACAGTTTACGGCAACCAGCAGACTGCGTGAAATATTGAAAGAGACTTCATTCTAGGGCAACGGAACGTACACTGCCTCACAGCACAACGTGAAGGTTTTGAAGGGACCCACCCAGTCACCGACGAAAAAGTTAAGGCACAGCTACAGAGTAACGACGGAACAAAGGCGGTACCCCTCGACCCGACCACGCCTAAGCAAACGGTCGTAATAAGCGAAGACCTGACCTCGCAAGACAAGGAAAAACTCATCTCCTGCCTCTCCCAAAACAAGGACGTCTTCACTTGGTCCGCCCTCGACCTGGTCGGGGTCAGCCACACCATCATAGAGCACGGCCTAGGCATCGACCCTTCGGTGCGCCCAAAAAAGCAATGACTGCACAAAATGTCCAATGGGAAGACCGAAGCTGCTAAAGCCGAGGTGCACCGCCTGTTGGAAGCCAACTTCATCGAGCCAATTGCTTATCCTATATGGCTTGCCAACGTGGTCATGGTGCAAAAGAAAAGCAGCAAGTGGCGCATGTGTATCGACTTCACCAGCCTCAATAAGGCCTGTCCTAAGGACAATTTCCCGCTGCCACGGATCGACAAAATCGTCGATAGCGCAGCAGGATGCGAGGTCATGTCCCTCCTTGATTGCTTCTCCGGTTACCACCAGATATACATGAAAGAGGAAGACAAGGCCAGCACAAGCTTTATCACATCCTTCGGCACGTACTGCTTCATCAGGATGCTAGAGGGACTCAAAAACGTCGGGTCAACCTTTTCTCGCCTCACCAAAAGGGTGCTCGAAAACCATGTAGGCCGCAACATTTCACCTACGTGGACGACATCGTCATCACGAGCAAAAACAAAGAGGATCACCTGGCCAACCTCGCAGAGACATTCGCCAATATGCGGGACGCACGACTTCAGCTAAACCCTGAGAAGTGTGTCTTCGGTGTTCGCCAGGGGAAGATACTTGGCTACCTGGTGTCGCACCGAGGGATCGAGGCCAACCCAACGAAGATCCAGGCCATCATCAACATGACACCCCCATAGTCAGCCAAGGATGTCCAGTGACTAACAGGCAGATTAGTCGCCTTGAACAGATTCATTTCCAAATCCGTAGAGCGTAGTCTACCCTTCCTCAAGATATTGCGCGGCGCAAAAGACTTCGCTTGGGGACCAGAGCAGGCGGCAGCCTTCGAGTCGCTCAAGCAACACCTCTCAGACTTAGCAACTCTTGCTAGCCCCAACCCTTCGCTGCCTCTTCTTCTCTACATTGCAGCCTCGCCATGTGCAGTCAGCGTAGCGTTAATCCAAGAGCAGGACAGAGAGGGCATGACCCGGTAGTGCCCAGTGTACTATGTCTCCGAAGTCCTCACGGCTACTAAGTGCAACATGACTGAGCTAGAAAAAATTTCATACGCAGTTGTCATGGCATCGCGCAAGCTGCGCCACTACTTCGAAGCATTCAAGGTATGGGTCACTTCAGTCAGGGGTCTGGGGGAACTGTTCAGGAACCCGGAGGTGTCCGTCCGAATTGCCAAATGGGCAGCCGAACTCTCCGAGTACCACATCACCTTCAAACCCAGGACAACGATTAAATCACAAGTCTTGGCAGACTTCATCGTTGACTGGACAAGACCAACATGGCAGCAAGAAGAGTCTCTAGAGAAAGTGTGGATCATCCACTATGATGGCGCGTGGTGCCATGTGGGGGCAGGTGCCGTGGCAATTATCACATCACCCACAGGCGTCACGTACAGATACGCAGCATGCCTCAGCTTCGCCTTGGAGTCCGACAGATGCACTAACAATATAACAGAGTATGAAGCCATCATCCTAGGACTCCGCAAACTATGAGCACTCGGTGTCACCACATGCATAGTCAGGACAGATTCCAAAGTAGTTGCTGGCCAGGTCAAAAAGGAATACTCAGCAAAAGACCCCGCGCTCATGCAATATCTCATAGTCGTCCGCAGTCTTGAGAGACAATTCAAGGGTTTCACCCTACAGCATGCTGACCGCGCCAGGAACGAAGAGGCCGACGCGTTGGCTAAAGCAGCGGCCAAGGGCGAGGCCTTGCCCTCCGACGTGTTCTACCACATCATCGGCACACCAACTGTTCGCAACCCAGAAGGTTTACAAATAACTCCGGGCACCGAAGGCCACCGCATCATCAACCTCATCATGGCCGAAGATTGGCAGGCCCTAATAACTCTGTATCTGCAAGGCCACTACCATCCAAGCGATAGCAATGAGGCCAAACGCCTAAAGCGCAGAAGCTGGGACTTCGCATTAGTCGAGGGTCAGTTGTACAAGAAGGGGATTAGTCAGCCCATGCTGAAGTGCATAACTAAAATCGAAGGCATAGAAATCCTCCACAAAGTCCACAGTGGAACTTGCGGCTCCCACTCAGGACCCAAGGCCCTCGCTGCCAAGGTGATTCGTCAAGGATTTTACTGACCCGCAATAATTTGCACCACCAATCGAGTCACGAGGTCATGCGAAGCATGCCAAAAGTTCTCCCCTCACTCAGGCAGCCCTTCACAATTCACCAAGCTCATCGCCCATACAAGGCCACTTCAACGCTAGGGGCTGGACATCGTTGGACCACTGCCTACGGCTCAAGGGAACCTTAAATTCACCTTCGTCGCCGTCGAATATTTCACGAAGTGGATCGAGGATAGAGCAGCATCCACAATAACATCGAAGACCGCTTAAAAATTCTTCTAGCAAAACAATGTCTGCCGCTTCGGAGTCCCATCCGAACTCACAGTCGACAACGACAAACAGTTCGACAGCCAAGACTTCAGGGATTTCTGCTTTTCCATCAGCACCAAGCCTGTCTTCGCCTCAGTGTACCACCCACAATCCAACGGCGTCGTTGACCATGCCAATGGCAAGATTTTTACTGCCATCAAGAAAAGACTCATCAACGATAAAAAGGGCAAATGGGCCGACCAACTACCTGAAGTTGTCTGGGCCCTAAACACGTCAGAATGTCGGGCAACCGGGTTCACACCTTTCCACCTATTATATGGATCCAAGGCCATGACGCCGCAAGAGATAAAGCATGGGTCACCTAGAACAAACACATCAGCAATCCCCGATGTCGACGAACCAACTTCCAAAGATCTCATCGATGGAGACCGCGTCCTCGCCCTACAGGCCCTCGACAAATATCAGGCTCAAACCAAGGCCTAGCGCGACAACGTAGTCGTTCCAAGAGAATTCAACAAAGGAGACCTCGTACTCGTCTAGACCACCCAGACAGAATCACGGGGCAAGCTGGAGCCAAAATGGGAAGGTCCATTCATTATCAAGTCGAAGACATCCCCCAGCGCGTATAGGCCGGCAACAGCATCCGGCAAAGACTTAGAGCATTCCTGGAACATCGATAATCACTAGAAATTTTTTGTTTAAGTCTTAGGGCCTACGCTCCTATGTAATTTTGCAAACAATGTTGCTCAGGCCCGCGCTCTTTTCCTCCCGGGGGTGAGGTTTTTAACGAGGCAGAGTCATATATATACCAGTGAAAAGCCCCCGCAAAAATATCCAAGTATCACCATGTCGAAAAAGACCGCTTCGACGGCCTTTGACATTCGACCAATTCAAAGTCACCATGACAGGTAGCATAGACTACCCTCGCGTGCGACAAACTCTATGCAAAAGTCACCTAAGGGTGCAGCCGGACAAGCACAACAAGTGCACGATACGAAGTCTTTTTACTAAAAGACACTCCGTGCAAAAGTCGCCTAAGGGTGCAGCCGAACAAGCACAACAAGTGCGTGATACGAAGTCTTTTTACTAAAATACACTCCGTGCAAAAGTTGCCTAAGGGTGCAGCCGGACAAGCACAACAAGTGCGCGATACGAAGTCTTTTTACTAAAAGACACTCCATGCAAAAGTCGCCTAAGGGTGTAGCCGGACAAGCACAACAAGTGTGCGATACGAAGTCTTTTTACTAAAAGACACTCCGTGCAAAAGTCACCTGAGGGTGCAGCCGGACAAGCACAACAAGTGTGCGATACAAAGTCTTTTTACTAAAAGACACTCCGTGCAAAAGTCACCTAAGGGTGCAGCCGGACAAGCACAACAAGTGTGTGATACAAAGTCTTTTTACTAAAAGACACTTCGTGCAAAAGTCGGCTAAGGGTGCAGCCGGACAAGCACAACAAGTGCGTGATACGAAGTCTTTTTACTAAAAGACTGTTGGGGGCCTTCGGCTTCCGAAGGTCCTCAAAAGCATGATTTGACAATATTTTCCAAGTGAAACATGTGAACAGGTATCTTTGGAGTCAGGTTGCGGGTATACAAGAGCATGGTTAAGACGAAGCTTGACTGGGATGGAAAGCGACCACGACGAAGGATAAGACGATCACGAAGCTATGTGCAGAAAAGCTTCGGCGTGACGGCAGAAAAGAGGAACCGACTTAAAGATGAAAAGTCAAATTAAACCTCGAAGAATTGCTATAGAGTTATTGATAAATGTAAAGGGCATCAATGTAATTTTACACGGGCTGCGTCCCGTGCCTATAAATAGATGAACAGTACTCCCGTACTGTTCACGCTGACTTGGCATACGCTTTTTGCATCACGTCCGTACCTTTTCTTTTCATTAATCTGAAGGTACATTTATAATTTGTCTTTATGAATTTGGTAACAAAAATATGTTGATGATAATATTCATATCATTATTCGTGTTTCATATATATGCTCTCTTTTACCATTTATCAATTTTACGAAGGTCTTTTCCCTCGTAACCTTCGTCCAAAATTCATTATATCTGAAGGGGCATAATGTTTATAAGGACGAAGGAATTTGACATTTAACACTTTTTATGTTGCCTTGTTCTTAACTCTTAGCATTTTAGAACAAGTCCCCAACATTGGCGCCCACCGTCGGTGAACTTACGTCCATTTTTTGAGTTTTGAACACCTTCGGCAAGCATCACCTTCGTCATGCCGCCAAAAAAAGCTTCAGCGACAGGGGCTGCCACTTTGCAGCCGCTGGACCCCAATCAAGATGTCGTTTCTCTTAGGGAGGCCCGAAGCCAGAAGAGGAAGGCCACTAGTCCAACGCCTCCGGAGGACGACTTGGATCAAGAAATCCAAAATTTGGAGATGCTCCATCAACAGGTCCAACGTAAGAAGGAGAAGATGGCACGTCTAGCTGATCTTCAAAGGCAGATAGACGAAGCCTCTGAAGAGCTTCGACATCTTGCTCAAGATGACCAGAACCAAAGGCCCCCGCGCAGAGAGCTTCATCAAGAGGGCTTCTACAACGAGGGTGACTGGTATGAAGATTTCCATCATGGAAATTTTGCTTTTGATGATACTTCTCCCCTATCAACAGAACTGCAGGCTACTCCTTGGCCACAGTCTTACAAGCCACCCTAGCACCCCATGTACGACGGTCATTCAGACCCGAAACAATTCTTGATGAGCTATGAGGCAACCATATCTTCGTATGGTGGCAACACAGCGGTCATGGCAAAGTCTTTCGTCATGGCTGTCAGGAGTGTTGCACAAACCTGGTACTCCTCTCTTAGGCCAGGGACAATCACCTCATGGCAAAAGCTGAAGGATATGTTGATAACCAGCTTCCAAGGGTTTCAGACGAAGCCAGTCACTGCTCAAGCTTTATTCCAGTGCACCCAGGACCACGAAGAATACCTTCAGGCATATGTCCGAAGGTTCCTGCGTCTGAGGGCACAGGCACCAATAGTGCCCAATGAAATTGTCATTGAGGCCATGATCAAGGGGCTTCGGCCAGGACCTTCAGCTCAGTACTTTGCCAAGAAGCCTCCTCAAACTTTGGAGAAGCTGCTCCAGAAGATGGACGAATATATTCGAGCTGACAATGATTTTCGCCAAAGAAGGGAGGAAGCTTTCAGGTTCTCTGAAATGACCAGGGGCTTCGAAGGAAGATTTTATCCGAGGCACGTCAGGTCAATTCACAATTCTACTCAAAGTGATGACAAAGGGAGTCAACAGCAAAGGCCACAGTGCTCCTCGCAAGCTTCGGGGCAACAGCAAAGCTCTTTCCGGCCGCCAGCGCCAAGGGGCAGAGGCGCCAGGGGCTTCGGGGGAAGATTTGGAGATCAACCAAGAAAAATTTACTGCCTATTCTGTGGTGAAGGCAAGGGCCATACCACCAGGATGTGCCATGTTACCATCCAGAAGCAAAAGGAGCTAGCAGAAGTTGCAGCGCAACAGAGCTAGCCGAAGCAGGTTATGCATACTGCTTCATACCATTTGCCTTACATTCCAGAATATGTAGGCAATCACCCTGCAGCCTCTTTTGCTTCGGCAAGTCAACCCCAAGCATCTTGGCAACAGCTTCCACTGCCACCACCAATACAACGAGGTCCGCAGCCAGAAGGGAGTCAGCACTCTCACCCCCAGCGGGACTTCAGAGAGGAGTCCGAAGCTCGCACAGTCAATAGCACTGTGCCTGAGTCAAAGCACATTTACTGACAAAATATCCTACCTCGACAACAGTTTTTTGCATTTTCGCATTCAGTTTTACTTTCTTTTTAGTAAGGAACAATTATGGGAAGTTCAAGTGTCTTTTATCGTTTTTTCAATTTCTTGTAACAGTTTAGCTTTTTATCATAATGAAAATATATCTTCTCCATAGGCTTGAGTTGCCGAAGCACAAGAATTTATGGTGGCACGAAGAACCTTCGAATTATCAAAAACTTGTTCTAAGGAACGCAGTGCAACTTCTTCAAAGTAGTAAAAGTCGTTCCTAAGGGAGCGCAGCGTAAGTTTTCTGCTCAAAAGTCATTCCGAAGGGAATGCAGAGCTTACAGCGAAAAATAAACGCTGATTCCACTGAAAGTAAAAGGCGAAGAAGCTCCTAAGGGAGGCTTACAGCGAAAAATAAACGCTGATTCCGCTGAAAGTAAAAGGCGAAGAAGCTCCTAAGGGAGGCTTACAGCGAAAAATAAACGCTGATTCCACTGAAGTAAAAGGCGAAGAAGCTCCTAAGGGAGGCTTACAGCGAAAAGTCAGCGCTGATATAGAAAGATTGTGTGCTCTATTGCAGGAATGTGTGTATCTTCGGCACAAATATCATTTTGCATAACATAACATCATCACATCATTTTGCATAACATAAGCATCATACATCATATCGCATGTGGAACAAGAAGGGGACACAGTATTGATCTTCGGAGAATGTTTTGAAAAAGAGAAAATCGTGCTAAGGCACAAGATAAATTGAGAAGAAGTGTAGCTTCATTAGAGAGACAACATAAAACTTTTTTTAGCTTCGAAGAATGTTTTCACGAAGCTTGGATATTCTTCATCAGAGAAGTATGGAAATTCTTGTGATATATAAAAGATTTTCTTCACGAAGCATGAAAAGAAGGGAAGGTGTTTTTTCACCGAAGGCTCAAAAAACGGTATGTATGCAAAATTTCATGAATCGTAAAGAATTGAATCATAAATAAACTATATATTACATTCAAAGTTACATTCCAAATATTTTTACAATAGCATTTAAATCTTCCCTAAGAACTACTTCTGCAGCTTCGTTTAGTAGCTGATCGACAACTTTGTCCATGATGGCTTCGGCCATTTTTCTAATTTCGTCGTCCCCCTTTGGATGGGGGCCCGGAGATGCCTCAGCAGGTTCTGAGGGAGGAGAGGATATGGCTATATTACTATTACAAACCGCGAGTTTGAAATCAAAAATTACAACAGAATAAAAACCACTAGTTAATACCTATTTGCCCTTCGGGCTCTGCGCTTTTCTCAGCAGCCTCCGCTACCTTCCTAGCATCATGGATGCCTTTTTCGCTTTTTTGAATGATTTCTTGAGCTATTTCTCGGCCACCATCGTCCCAAATGTCGGTGAAAAATTTTCCACTGACCAGGCTTGCTTCGGCTGAAGGGTCTTTAATATCTTCAAAGGATAAAGCAGCTTAGGATTGTGCTAAAGATTTCACATGCTCGCACCCTTTCCTCTCCAAAATAGTAACAATTCCCCTGGCGCCCGAAAAAGCACAAATGTCCCCACGACTATTCAAGATTTCCTCGAAGGCCTCAGCTTCGTGACTGATCCATTCAATCAGGCCTTCTGGATTCCCTCTTGTGAAATTTTCTTCGCTAGAGAATGCGCCAACGCTGGCGAAGCTGGATTTTATCTTCTTAACACACTCTATGGATTTATCATAGCACCTTTTCTTGGAAGCACGAAGCTCTTCAACATTTATTTCCAAATGATTTGCCCATTGATCACTAAGTTCTCGTTTTGTTTCTTCAACTATGCGTTCTTCTTTAGCTCGGGCTAATTGTTTCCGAAGATCTTCGATTTCGTGCTTCTGAGCTTCGGCTTGAGCTTTAGAACTAGCTTCGTCTTCCTTTATCTTATCCACCAATGTAAGCAGAATTTTGTCCTTTTCCAAGGCTTCGTTTCTTAGCTTGATAACCTCTGTTCGTAGGTTATTGAGAGCAATAGTGTAGCTCTCATCTTCAGCATTCTTTTGTGCCCTTAAGGCATTGCTGAGTATTAAGCCCTATTCAAAAGAATGAATGGATTAACATAAGAACAAAAGGCTAATTCAAAAATCATAAACTTCAAAATTCACAATTTTTGTACCTTCAGACTATTGTATGCAAGGCTATCCGCAAGATCGTCCTTCGTCATGGCACAGAGGCCAGCTTCAAGCTTCGGGAACCCCATGCTTCTGGCCATCTTCCGGCAGACGGATAATTCTTTGCTGTCTGGGAGACAGTATAGGAAGTCATCTTCGTCCGTCCCATTGAACACTAGGGCCCCCTTCGGATACTTCAGTTCTCGGGCATAGTGATTAGCCCCAAAAATCTCTTCTTCAGATAATTTCTTCCCCGAAGCATGTCGCACAATATAATCACGTATTTTGGAAGATGCTTCGGGGGCGGTAGTGTCAATTTATTCAACCAAAATCGGCTCTGTCATTTTTGTTTTTTTGGCTTCCAAAGTTGCCTCTGTCATTTTTGTTTTTTCGGCTTCCAAAGTTGCCTCTGTCATTTTTGTTTCTTCGGCTTCCAAAGGTTTTACCTTGGTGGGCTCTGAAGGCCTAGCTTCAGTTTCAAATTGTTGCTTTGAAGCTTCAGCAACAAAACCTTCAGTAGGCACTTCAGAAGTTTCAACAGTTTTCTTCGGAGTTATGCTTGAAGATTTAATTGTCTCCAAAACATCCAGCACATTAACCATCCTTTTTCTTTTCGGGGTCGCTGCTGGACCCTTTTGGCTTTTTGCTGCCTCAATTTTTGTAGAAGGACTTAAAATTTCTAATGTTTTTGTTTCTTCAGTCCTCGGTCCTTTTGTTTTTTCTGTTGCTGGTACTTCGGCCATTTCTTCGATTTTTGGCACTGGAGTTGGTTCTCTAGCTTCGGTGGCCGAAGAGGTCTCACCAATAAACTCAGGCACTGTGGCCGGTTCAATATAACGTGGCCGGTGTGTGACAACCTTTACCTTTTTTCTCTTTGGCGCTGGCTCGCTAGGAGCAGCTGAAGCAATTTCCTTTGCAGGAGAAGTATTCTTTCTTTTTTGGCCCCGACTGGGTAATGGTAGTCAGGGTAGACAAATCCAATTGCATCAAATACTCGGTTAAGTCTCTTCTTCTTTCGACCTCTGAAGGCCGCTGATAATGCAGTATCTTCGGCCTTCGAGTATAGCCCAAGCAATTCGTCACTTATGGCCTCAATACTTTTTAACCAGTCATCATCTGGCTCAACAAACTTGTCTCCGTACTTGAATGTGTATTTTAGCCTAACTAGTCCACCTTCATCAGTCTCTTTAATGGTTCTCTCCGGCATTTCCCACTTTTCCACAAGTGGCCATACTCTGAAAGCAATGTGTTCTTGGACCAAATCCCTTGTTCCAATAAAAGAGCAGACAACGCCGAAGGCTCTCTGGCATTCTTCGGCTGCTTCATTCATTTCCACCTTCGGTTTTCGGAGGCTGAAGCATGTCCAGATAGGGCGCATAATGATACCCTTGATATCTTCACGTGACTTCAAGTCATTTTTCACATAAAACCATTCCGTCATCCAGTCACCGGGCCACCTCTTTCGAAAGGTTAGCACAGGGCAGCTTGACCCAGACCGAGCGTCGAAGCTGTAGCAGCCAAAGTTGTTGTGATACTGCTCTTTGCCCCAGGGCTTTGTCTCATACAATAGCTCGTGAACGTTACAGAAGCTTTTTGCGTTAGGTTCCAAACCTTGGCTTTTCACGGCCCACACAAAGATGTTCATCCTTATGATTGCTTCGGGGGTAAGTTGGTGAAGGTAGATTTCAAATGTCTTCAGCACTTCCACGACAAAACTGCTCAAGGGAAATCGTAATCCAGCTTTTAAGAAGCTTCGGAATATCACGACCTCATTTTCCTCGGGAGTCGGACAAGTCTTCTCTCCTTCGTCAGCCCTCACAACAGACAAGTCCCGAAAGTATCTGCCTCTCATATTGACAAGATGATTTTCCTTAATACTGGACTTACCAAAAACTGCATGGCTTGGTCGCCAGGGTCAATCTTCGGAATCTTCACCACCACTATCCACATCGTAACTTTCACTGTCGCCAGTATCTTCAGATAAACCCTCCAAAATCTCCCTGGTAATCTTCTCTGTATTAGTCTTTGACATTGATTCAAGAAAGCCCCGGTGCATCTCCTCAGAAAGGCTTAGCTTCGAAGCACCAACAACTTTCTTATCTTCAGACATCTTCGCAAATGCTGACAAAACACACTCGAAACCGAAGCTTAAAAATTTAAAACCGAGCAAGTGATGTTGCGCGCAGGCTAAAAAGTTGGGTGAGTAGAAGCAGATGGCAAAAGAGCGTGCCAAATAAACTTGCGGTGAGCTCTTATTTATACACCCAGTGTGTTGAAAACTGGAGGGTCCCGCTTGTCAATGACTGTTGCTATTCTAGCAGAAGGAAGGTGTTTTTTCGGACCTTCGGCTTAAAGCCTTCGTCCATGTCGCAATATGAATTTATCATTACAGTAAATTAATATTGCGAGGGGCTACTGTTGGGGGCCTTCGGCTTCCGAAGGTCCTCAAAAGCATGATTTGACAATATTTTCTGAGTGAAACATGTGAACAGGTATCTTCGGAGTCAGGTTGCGGGTATACAAGAGCATGGTTAAGACGAAGCTTGACTGGGATGGAAAGCGACCACGACGAAGGATAAGACGATCATGAAGCTATATGCAGAAAAGCTTCGGCATGACGGCAGAAAAGAGGAACCGACTTAAAGATGAAAAGTCAAATTAAACCTCGAAGAATTGCTATAGAGTTATTGATAAATGTAAAGGGCATCAATGTAATTTTACACGGGCTGCGTCCCGTGCCTATAAATAGATGAACAGTACTCCCGTACTGTTCACGCTGACTTGGCATACACTTTTTGCATCACGTTCGTACCTTTTCTTTTCATTAATCTGAAGGTACATTTATAATTTGTCTTTATGAATTTGGTAACAAAAATAAGTTGATGATAATATGCATATCATTATTCATGTTTCATATATATGCTCTCTTTTACCATTTATCAATTTTACGAAGGTCTTTTCCCTCGTAACCTTTGTCCAAAATTCATTATATCCGAAGGGGCATAATGTTTATAAGGACGAAAGAATTTGGCATTTAACACTTTTTATGTTGTCTTGTTCTTAACTCTTAGTATTTTAGAACAAGTACCCAACAAAGACACTCCGTGCAAAAGTCGCCTAAGGGTGCAGCCTGACAAGCACAACAAGTGCGTGATACGAAGTCTTTTTACTAAAAGACACTCCGTGCAAAAAGTCGCCTAAGGGTGCAGCCGGACAAGCACGGTAATGTGCGACACGAAGTCTTTCCCACAAGACAACCCCGTGCAAAAAATGCCCAAGGGTGCCACCGGACATTTACATCACACCGCCAAGCGAAGGGCAATAGGCCACATTACAATGCAAGTCATATATTACATACACACAGCGAACGGTCACCAGACCCACCGCACAAATAAATACAATTGCACCCTCTACTACCGCACGACAAGCGAGGGCATCACCCATTCTACATCGGCTCAACCTTCGGGATAATGCCCGCCTTCCGATAATTGAACAACATTATTTTCAATTCCTCACCCGCAAACAAATTCCGTAGGTCCCCCTCACCAATACTCGTCCCAACCGACGAAGACACCAAGTCACGTTGGTTACCCCGATCTACACGAAGACGAGTTCGCTCCAACCCCATCCGACGGCGCCTACCACTTCGCGAGCTCTCACCAACACTATGCTTCGCCACCACTTTTCGCTGACGGCGTTCGATCCTCGCCCCAGCCGGGGTATCCAACACTTCGCCCATCTCAAGCCGTGACGAAGACTCCACCACGGCCACATCTAACGCAGCAAAATAATCCAAATCTTCATCCAAGGACTCTTCAGTCCAGGAAAACAGGCTCTCAAAACCGCCACCATCAGACGAAAAAGACCCAGATTCAGAACCAGAAAAACTATCATTAGCAGGCACTGCGTTCGCGGCCGCCACAAAATTAATACCATCAGTAGGGGTTGCTTGCGCAGGCCCAGACATCGGAACCTGCATAGCAACCGAGTTTTAGTATTACAAAAACAAAACCTTACACCCAACGCCTCTAAGTCTATTCCGCCACCTGCGCAGAGCCGGCCGATGCTGCAGGGTCTTCAGAAACCGGCGCGGCGCCCTCGAAGTATCTTCAGGCAACACGCCTGCGGTCGCAGGGTCGTCCTCACCAACGCCAGTTGGCGGCGCTGGCTGGTCCCCAGTCCTCGCCCTCGCGCCCTCCGCCAAAGGGTTCGCCCTCTCTAGGTCACCCAAGTCTTCACCTCCTCATCATTCGCTATCTACAAAAATAGCACCAAACATCAGTACATTTTCTTAAAAATTAAATAAAATAACAACAGTCCGTACTATGGCAGAACTGCCCAAATTATTCCAGCTTAAGTGCCTAAGTCACGCCTCAAGGGCCGTAACACACTTAAATCAGAATAACCCGTCCATCCCTTAGATCTAGTCCGATAAAGCCACTTAACCAGGATCAAATTCCACAATCTCACTCGAAGGTGACTCACAGAAGAAATACAATAAAGCAGGAAACCTCAAATTAAAGTACTGAATTATTACATAGATTGGAGTTTTTTCAAGTAGCAATTAAAAGTTCACAAAATGAAATGCAGCGGATAATCGATGTCGTCGATAGCGAGGAAATGGGCAAGGCCTAGCCCACTACTCCTCATGCTCCTCTCCTGCCGGAGCAGCATCCCACTCGACCATCCAACCCGGTGGCAGGGTGGTAGGCCAAGTCACACCATCAACCATATCCTGAAGCGTACCTGCAAAAATTATGCCACAAGCAAGGCTGAGTATACTAATACTCAGCTAGACTTACCCGGTGTGAGGAATCTACTCCTCTACCTCTAGACCATGCAGCTGTTTGGCTGAGGGGTTTGGTTTGCCAAAAGCACTAGCTGAGTCTAAAAATCAATCTTTTAGCTTTTCACTTTCTAGTATCATTACCTTAGCTAAGGTTGCTCCTTCTAAGCATACATGGTAGCAAGCATTTAGTGCAATCAACAAGTTTCTCATGTAAACCTCATTTCACTTCTTACTCGATGTAGTACAAGGGGTCAAGTAGTCTCATTAGCTGCGAGAAGCAGAC
The DNA here is from genome assembly GCA_029449295.1 of Zea luxurians. Classification (NCBI taxonomy): domain Eukaryota; kingdom Viridiplantae; phylum Streptophyta; class Magnoliopsida; order Poales; family Poaceae; genus Zea; species Zea luxurians. The sequence goes on along the minus strand of JAOPSE010000041.1, from coordinate 8,470,807 downwards.
GATTCGAATCGAGTTTTAACCTTGCAAGGTAAACCTAAACACACGACATGTAGGGGCACTCCGTCCCCACACACGTCAACCGTCCCCATCGATTCCCCGTTCGCGTCCAGGCCTCACCGCCTTGGCATACAATGCTCCACTGACCCGGCTGCCGCCGTGCAGTGACCGCACTTGTACCCACCCGCACTTGTACCCACCATAGCTAGCATGGGAGACCTAGTCTTAGGTCGCGTGAGGGATAAAGTTCGTGCCCGGCTTCACTCAGGTACTAGGTTTATCGGTTACCATATTTTCTGACATGTGCTTAGTACGTTCAAAAGCTTGACTCAGGTATCCACACATTAATCCTTAATTCCTTTTCCCGTCTCATGGACAAGGCATCCTCCCTGGATCCAAGTCCATAGACTAACATAGATCCCGTTATCAAGATGAATACAATCAATTCCTGACCTTGCGCGAGTGCTACAAAAATCACTCAACTTCTACCGAGATCCTGATTAGCATAGCAGCTACTCGACCTAGCATTCTAGTATCCATCTCAAAGGAAATCCTAAGTTCATGCAACTAGAGGTTTCAAGCAACTCCTACACTTAAGTGCACATTGCAATCCTACAAACATTAAGTGTAGTAAAGTAGTATATAATAACACGGTTATGCATAAAACCGGGGCTTGCCTTCAATTGTTGGGGCTGCGGGGAGATTTTCGGTGACAGCCTCGGGAGCTTGCTCCTAGTCTTCCTCTTGGATAGTTCCTTGCTCGGTGATGAGCACGTACTCTCCGTCAGCGAGATTACAATCTAATGAATGAAATGAGTAAGATACATGCATGATATGATATGTGCCTTAGCAATTAAACTTTGAGGGTGAATGATCCACTTAAATTAGATAGAGTTAAATCTTGTTACAAAAGATTTTTGGTGGTATACTTAGTATTTTAGATCACACTTAGTTAAACTAAGTGGTAAGTCCAATTTGGGGTTCCACTGAATTCTTTTTAGAGCCTTAGTGAGAATTTGTCAAGATTTCAATTTGAACTTATTGGGGCGAGGTTTATCTTTTCTTTCTTTCCCTTTACTTCTTTTATGTTTTTATGGTGGGTTTGAACTACAAGTTGTCTTAATAAATTTCCAAAAATTCTGTAAAAATTACAGTGGCTTCTTATTGGCGCGTAATTCTCTGTCCTAAAATTTGGGGCTTAAAAAGTGAGTGGTTCTTTCTGTACAAAATTATAAAATGTTAGGGCAGAAGGGGTGGTTTGAACTACAACTACCATTTAACAGAAGGAAATTTTCTAAGACTTATTTTTGCTGGCATTTAGATGTTATAACATGACTTTGCACAAAGTTTTAGTCATTAATACTCATTAATTATTTTACCATGATTTTCCAAAGTTTCTACCCAAAGGGGTGCTTTCTACTACCACTTTATTTGAAAAAAAATATCAAACAACAGATTTCTGATTTTTCTAGCTCCTTTGCGCAAGAGCAATCATTCTGAAGTTTGGCATCTTTTTGCTTAAGGGAAGGGGTGGTAGGAATTAATTGGATTAAATGGTCTCTTTCATCAAGTATTGGTAATAGGAGTTATTTGGCATCTTTCAAATGGGTTTGCATTTTTCTCTGGTGGCCTATCTCATCATTGATCTAGCAAAATTCTATTTGCCCATTATTGCACTATTTTTGGGTTGCTCATGATTTAATTGAAATATGCCTCATTATCAAGTTTTATTTGTTTACCCTACTTAAATTGATGGGCTGTGGTGTTTATCATTTTTGTAGTGGGGTTTTAGTGGTTACAAGTCCACTGGATTTTTATTATTAATTTTGAAATTGTTTCCATAATTCTAATAATTGATTTCTAGTTGGAATAATGCTAAATAAAACATTTCACTTTAATTCTGTTCTGGACTAGTGGTCTTTTTATTTTTTCTAGGTTCTCTGTTACTTAAGTAGGTTAGGAAAAATAATTGCATTCACTGTTCATAAATTTTCTAATGCCTTTCTTATTTTCCTAAGTTTTGGCAAAATGGCTTTTAATAGATATCCCTACTTAGATTTTTAATACTGGGGTTCCCACTATTTTTAAACAGTGTTTACATGTGGTTTGAACAACTACAAATTTTCTTGGGTTCAGCACAGAAGCATAACTAATTTTCTTTAATTAAATAAGGTTTGGTCAGTTTCTGTATTTAATTCTAAACTCTAAAATTTAGAATAGAAAGCATGAGGTTTAGTATTTTTAGTTGGTAGTCCATAATATTTAGAATCCAGCAAAATTGGTTTGACAATTTTTGGTTAAGTATTTCTCAAGTTATGAATTTCCTAAGTTCTCTGTTCATTAAAAAGATTAAACAGAAATGATTAAAAGGAAAACTACTTTGCAACGGGGTCCCTAGCGGGTGTTTTCAAGTTTCCTTACTGTCGGTGTTTTAGGTCCGACCGCACACCCGGGGTTGCCCCTCAAGGTGCTTCTTGGAGTAGGACGGTGTCACCGACTGTAGCTCGATGGTTCGTGCCTGATGCACGAGAAACAGTGGACAATCTTTTACAGGTTCGGGCCGCTTTGAGATGCGTAATACCCTACGTCCTGGAGTGGATCTTTTTTGTGGTAGGTTACAAGAGAGTTCTCTAGTATGAAGGATACTAGAGAGTTGGGTGTATGGCTGAAGGGTGAGATCTGTTCTGAGGGGGTGCTCCCTAGGCCTTATATATTCGACCGTAGGGCGTTACATGCGAATATGATAACCACGTGTTCCTAAGTAATAGTGAACCGACTGAGTTTATCTTCCTATAATCTTGCCGACTCATAGTCCTTCGGCTCCGACGTCTGAGGGCGTCGTGCGGGAAAGTCAGATCAATGCTGCAGATAGCGTTTAAGCTTGGTGAACCATACGGGCTCAAGTCGATCCGTCCTTGTGTTGATCCGCTCTGTTGAAAGTTCCTCCCCTGGCCCACGAAGGGACGGCCTCGCGGAATAATGGGCATGGGGTCTTCCGTGAGGCCTTCTTGCCTTCTAGTGGACCCGGGGGATATTTGTCCCCCACACTTACAGACTAGTCCTTGGGCTACTATTCAAGTGAGTCGCTGATAGTTCAGAAAACCCCCTGAGTTTTTCTAATCCTAACCCAAGGTCCTTCCCCCAAATCAAACAGTACCCGCGGCGGAGGAAAGGGTGGAGGGGCTTACCGGCGGCGAGATTGCTCTGGTGAGGTGGCCGAGGGTGTAGGGGAGGTCCTGAGGGTCACGACGATGTGCGGGTCGCTGTTGGGGATGGTTGGAGTCGGTTGGTCCACGTGCGCAGGCGGGGGAGCTCGTCGGCGGCGAGGAGTCCGGCCTATCCAGGGCACAATTGACCAATCAAACGGGTCAGAGAGCTTCACCAAGGATCAAGGAGGGTGTGTGCGCGAGGAATTGAAGAACGGCTCACCGGATTGCTCAGTCTACGTGCGTAGGCGGGCAGCCGAAGTCCGGTGAGGACGATCTTGGCTTTTCGGTGAAGTTCTGCCAGGTCCGGTAGCTTGGGGATCTTCACAAGCTATTGGCGAAGCTATCCGAGTGGCTGGCGCGGCTGGGGAGCAACTGGAGTGGGCTGTCCATGGTGGCCGAGGCTCGGGTGGCAATGGCGGGCGGAAAAGAGCTCGCCGAAGCTAAGGAGGGGCGTCTGGCCGGAGAAGGTGAGCACGGGGTGAAGTGAGGCACGCCCGGGGAGGCTTTATAGGTGTGGGCGAGCACGGCCGAGGGCGGGGCTCTGACAAGTACCCGGGGCGTGTGCGGGCGAACGCCAGTGCGCGCTCTGGCGCCTGGCACGGCGTCGAGCACGAGGCAGCGCAGAGAGAGGTCGAGTTCAAGCGCGGATTGGCTCCAAATCTTTGAAATTATGGTCATGATCCCATTGAGAGATCTCTTCCTCTGACATTCCTTTGTCATTTGTGTGTGGAGACTTGCAGGTTTTGCTGACTGGATCAAGAGATAGAGAGGGGAGAAATCTGGTTTGTCTCACTACCGCGCACAGAGAGAAGATCACGGGTTTGACGTGTCCAAGGCACGCGTCCCGATGCCATCTTCTGACATGAGATAGGGGGTTAGTTAGGCAAAAAATTTTCAATGGGGTCATTAGGATTTGAGCTAGGGATCAAGGTGAACACGCTCGGTCTTTAGCTTAAGGGCTCAAATTCAGAATTCTGAATTTCAGAAATTCCCATTTGAGAAGCTTGTTTGGAGATTTTATTAAACTATTTTGGACAAGCTTTCATAATCTGTATTGTAGCTTACTTAGTGTACTTCAATGTTTATATTTGGCCTAAGCCATGATTTTATATGTTTCATAGTCTTTTGCCCCTTTTCTTTAAATCTACTTAATTAGCTCAATTAGGGTTGGAATTAGGGTTTCAACATTTTTCCCTTTGTGAAAATCTCATTTGCTTTGAACATGATTCCTTTAGATATAACTTAGTGGATCTTTTATTTTTAAGTTAATTAGATGCTTCCTGCTTAATTTGGCTCACATGAAATGTTAATTCTTGGGTTTGCACTTGAGAGAAACCCTAGGTGACACTAGGGTGTCACAGCCTTCCCCCCTTAAAGGAATCTCGTCCCGAGATTCGGGTCAGAGTCCTCCCGGGGTGAAGCGAAGGGTGAGACTTACAGGAAGTGGGTGCTCTATTATTAGGGTAAACTGCTCTTCGAATGTCATTCTCTTTGCAACTTTAGAAAGAAGTCCTTTTAAGTTTTGCTTCGTAATTACTTCATTCTGATTTAAGATTATATATCTGAAATTTAGATTCGAAGGGCAGGAGGAGGGGTTGGGCATGAATACATACCAATTTCCTTAGGTAGGCAATCGGGGAAGTTAGATTGCAAGAATTCCTCAGTCTCCCAAGTAGCCTCTTCCTCTGAGTGATTACTCCACTGGACCTTATACATCTTGATCGATTTAGCCCGAGTTGATCTTTCCTTGCAATCCAGAATCTTAGAAGGGTACTCTTGGTACGATAGATCTGGCTTTATCTCCAATTCTGGCTTTGCTATGATCTCGGTCGGCAATCGAACACACTTCTTTAGTTGAGATACATGGAACACATTGTGGATGGCAGACATTTTCGGAAGTAACTTCAATTTATATGCCACGGGTCCACATGTTTCTATGATCTCATAAGGTCCAATGTAACGAGGGGCTAGTTTGCCTTTGATCCCAAACCTCTGCACTCCCTTGGTGGGTGATACTTTCAAATACACGAAATCTCCCACCTCGAACTGGAGAGGTTTCCTTCTTTTATCATGGTAACTCTTCTGCCTGGCCTGAGCAGCTTCTAGATTTTTCCTGATTAGTTTGACCTTCCTTTCGGCTTCCTTTTCTCCAGGCTAAGACCAATTGAGTGGTGTTCTACACCTTTTTCCATAGAGAGCCTCGAAAGGTGCCATCCTTAGGCTGGATTGATAACTGTTGTTATAAGCAAACTCTACCAAGGAGAGGTGCTTATCCTAGTTCTTGCCACAATCGATTGCACAAGCTCTCATCATATCTTCAAGAATTTGATTTACCCTCTCAGTATGACCATTAGTCTGTGGGTGGTAAGCTGAACTTCTGATTAGCTTGGTTCCCAAAGACTCCTACAGTTGTTCCCAAAATCTGGCAACAAATTGGGCTCCTCAGTCGGAAACAATGGTCTTGCACAATCCGTGCAAACACACGATCCGGTCCATGTACAATTATGCATACTTTTGAGCCTTATCAGTGGTGTGCACAGGGAGAAAATGTGCCACTTTCGTTAGTCGATCCACAATAACCCAAATTGAATCATGATGACGAGAGGTGTTGGGCAGACCCATAATGAAATCCATGCTGATGTCATCCCATTTCCATGAAGGTATAGATAGGGGTTGTAAAGCTCTAGCTGATTTCAAGTGGTTGGCCTTTATCCTCTGACAGGTGTCACATTCTGATACATATTGGGCTATCTCCCTCTTCATTCTGGTCCACCAATACAAGGGCTTCAGATCATGGTACATTTTGGTGCTTCCCCGATGCATAGAGAATTTGGAGAGATGGGCTTCATCCAAGGTTTTCTTCTTGAGATCCTTGCTTTTAGGAACCACCAATCTGCTTTCAAACCACAATATACCCTTTCCATCTTGGCGGAAACATTTATACTTCTCAACCTTCTGATGGAGATTCTCCTTGATAATCTGCACTCCCTTGTCATTGAGCTAGGCCATGATGATCTGGTCTTGCAAAGCTGGCTCAATGGAAATGTGAGACAAAGAACCAGATGGAATTACTTCAATCTGCATCTTGCTCAACTCATCACACAAGGTGTTAATGCGAGAATTCATCAGAACACAGTTGCAATGCAACTTCCGACTCAAGGCATCTGCTACCACATTGGCTTTTCCTGGGTGATAATGTACCTCCAGGTCATAGTCCTTGATCAGCTCTAGCCATCTTCTCTGCCTCATGTTGAGATTAGCTAGAGTAAAGATGTAATTAAGCCTCTTATGATCAGTGAAGATGTTGCAGTGGGTTCCCATCAAATAGTGCCTCCACATTTTTAATGCATGAACCACTGCTGCCAACTCAAGGTCATGAGTGGGATAATTCTGCTCATGAGGCCTAAGTGCTCTTGAGGCGTAAGCAATGACTCGGTTGTCTTGCATCAAGGCACAACCTAGTCCAGTGCCAGAGGCATCACAGTACACATCAAATGGCTTGCTGCTGTCGGGTTGCGCTAATACCGGTGCTGTGGTCAGATGTTGCCTTAATGCATGGAAGGCATCTTCGCACTTCTGACTCCAAACAAACTTAGCTTCTTTCTTCAACATCTCAGTTATGGGCTTCGCAATTCGAGAGAAATCTGGAATGAATCTTCGGTAATAACCAGCTAATCCCAGAAAACTCCGAATCTGACGGATAGTCGTTGGTGGCTTCCAGTTCATCACCTCTTGAACCTTATCAGGATCAATAGCTATTCCTTCTTGAGAGATAGTGTGACCCAAGAATTTGATCTCCTTTATCCAAAAATCACATTTTGACAATTTGGCATAAAGGTGGTGCTCTCCCAGACATTGAAGCACTACATGCAAATGCCCGGCATGTTCTTCTTCATTCCTCGAGTACACCAGGATGTCCTCGATGAAAACCACCACGAATTTGTCCAGTTCGGGCATGAAAACAGAATTCATCAGATACATAAAATATGCTGGTGCACTAGTCAGCCCGAAAGACATCACCAAGAATTCATACAGCCCATATCTGGTTGAGAAAGCTGTCTTTGGAATATCGCTTGCTCGTATCTTGATCTGATGGTAGCCGGAGCAAAGGTCTATCTTGGAAAACACTTTGGCCCCAACCAACTGGTCAAAAAGAACATCAATACGAGGCAAAGGATACTTGTTCTTGATAGTCACCGCATTGAGAGGGCGGTAATCTATACACAGCCTCAGGCTTTCATCCTTCTTCTTCACAAACAAGGCTGGACATCCCCAAGGCGAAGTACTGGGGCAAATAAATCCCTTGTCTAGCAATTCTTGCAATTGCTTCTTCAACTCTGCCAACTCAGCGGGTGGCATCCGGTAAGGCCTTTTGGAAATTGGTGTCGTTCCCGGTTGCAACTCGATGGCGAATTCAATATCCCGATCTGGCGGCATTCCTGGCAATTCGTCAGGGAAGACATTTGCATACTCATAGACCACTGGGATCTTTTTTAGAGGTAACTCCGTCATAGAGAAAGCACATGACTGAGTAGAACCTTGACTGGGCAGAATTAAGGTGAAGTTCCCATAGAACGGGGAATTGATTTCCATGATGCGGCTGGCTATATCAAGCATTACTTGGTGCAGGGTCATCCAATTAGCTCCCAGAATAATATCCACATTTTCCAAACCCAAAACAAGAAGGGTGGTCTTGACAATGTGGCTTCCTAGTTGAATAGGCACACTTTGGTTAATTGATTAGTTGCAATTTTACCCCCAGGTGTGGCTATCATAAATGACCCTTTTGAGTGATAGAAAGGCAGTTGACATTTAGCACTAAACTTTTGGCTAATGAAACTATGAGATGCACCAGAATCAAACAGAATTAAAGCAGGTTGATTATAAACTGAAAAGATACCGGTCATGATGGGAGCTCCCTCAGGTACTTCCTCCAGAGTAGTGAAGTTGAGCTTCCCTTGCCTGACTTGTACCTTCTGCTTTCTTCCATAGTCTTGACTTGGTGCGGGCGTCTGCCTCTACTGATTTCTTGGGCAATTCTTGGCATAGTGGCCCACATTGCCACAAGTGAAGCACTTGTTCCCATTGCCCTGGCGGAACTGCTACTGCTGCGGAGGCTGATTGTTCCTTGGAGCGGGAGCTGGAAAGCGGTTGGGTGCCGGCTGCTGCTGCTGAGGTGGCCTGATCACCCATCTGCCTGCCTGCTGCTGAAAACCCCTGCTCTGATTGTGAGAAACAATCCTGAACCTCTGGGCCTGAGCGGATGGTGCTGCCATTGGTGCCTTTCTCTTCTTCTCTGGCCGGTGAGCTACAATACAGTCCTCCTGGGAGATGGCCAGGTTGACCAACGCATTGAAGCTATCAGCCCGGACAGTGTTGAGTCATTCTCGCAGCTTGGTGTTGAGACCCCTGTGGAAGCGGTCTCTCTTCTTCTTGTCAGAATCAGCATGGTAACCTGCGTACTGGCATAGGTTGTTGAAGGCCTGGGCATACTGCAATACCATGTGGGTTCCTTGATTAAGTGCCAGAAACTCATTTAGCTTGCGATCGAGAATGCCTGCTGGAATGTGGTGCCCTCTGAAAGCAGCCTTGAATTCCTCCCAAGATACCTCATGATCAGCGGGGAGCATAGCATGGAAGTGGTCCCACCAAGTCCAAGCAGATCTGTGAAGCTGCTGCACGGTGAAGCGAGTCTTGGTAGCATCAGGGCAGTCTCCCGTGAGGAGGGGAAACTTGGACTCAATGACGTGGAGCCACACGTCGGCGTCCAACGGATCCTCTGCCTTGGTGAACAAGGGTGTTTCGTGCTCAGGAACTCCTGGTAGGTTGCCGCTGCCGGAGGTCGCTAATGCTGGCCTCCACCATGCTGCTGAGGGTGGGGCTGGCGCTGCAAGAGCTATCGCAGAATCTCATTCTGCTAGGCCATCAGCTCCTGCACTGTGGGAGCTGGAGGAGGTGGCAGGGGAACTTGCTCGTTATGCCCGCGATGCTGCCTAACTGCCATCTAAAAACAGAGATTGTCACCATTGTTATCCCAACTCACAATTTTGAACGACAAGCCATTATCTCATATGGAAGGAAAAGTGCCATAATCTTAACATTAGGTTCGAAACAAAGATAACATGGTTACAAACATCCCATAGATTTCAAAAGTTCGTGAGGGTTACATCAATTAGGGGAAAGTACCCGTAAGCCTAGTCCAAAATCTGACATTAACTAAGCTTGCATAGGTTTCTATCCGCCTAATGTGTCAAAGTGACTGATCAACCCTGAGCGGTGGAAGCGACACTAGATGCGGGTGAAGGGGGCATCATGGAGGTAGTCCCATTGGCACCAGGGGCTGGTCCTAACTCCTCGGGAGCCTCTTCTCCCTCGCTTCCGGCCTCATTGGCCTCCATCTCTAAGTGGTGCATGTCCAGATTGTCATTGGCTTCTTCGAGTTCCCGCTGCACATCATGGAGCTAGTTCTCCAAGACATCAATAGTGTTATCTTGGATCTCCACCTACTGCTCCAAGGTGGTAATGCGCTGGCTCAGCCTTTCCACCTGCAAATCCTTCACCAACTCGGAGGACAGGTCGACCACAAAGTCTTCTCGGCTGTCGAGGGTGAGCTTGGTGGTTTGAGCGAGGTTAGCAAGGTGTGCCATAGCGTCGCTCTGCAGGGCCTGAAGGCGGTACAGCGCACTCATGCACTGAACAGTGACCCTCCCAACCAAGTCAGGATACATTGCCCACACATCTTTCACATGGCTCACGGTTACACCACATGGGGTCGTCCTTCTTTTCAGTAGGGAAGAGTCCCAAGGGGTGCATCACCATCTCTAGGGGATGGTAGCCACAGAAAGTCGTCAGAGTCTTCATGGTTGCTGCCTCAGTGGTGTCGTCCATCCTGAATCCAATCGTCTCGGAGTCAAGAGAATGCCAACCCGGCTGAAGGGGATGAGCCTTCAAGGTCAGCCAGACTCGGCAACAAGGTACCCGATGCTCCTCATACAACTGCACCGTGTACAAAGGGGACGTAGGGTAACCGGCAGAGTTAAGCACTTCCCACAAGATGGAAGGAAAGCCATTGTGCGAAAGGAAGTCAGAGCTGAAACGAGTGTCTCCTCCACTGGCGGGGGTGGGTGAATTCATCTGCGGAAGGGTATCAAAGGTAAAGATTATGGTGGAAGGAAAAAAATAAAAGAGCCCGGATGGTTTTAAAAGGAAGCGAATTAGCTCAAGTTTTAATTCCTTTTAGCTCTTAAAATGCATGCATGCTGGAAGTAACGTCTCCTCTCCGAATATAAGGTGCTTCTAGGGCATCCTTTAGAAATCTAAGTACTAGCCCACAGGGCCTACTTAATTAGCCACCTATTTCTCCCACTATCCCTAAGGCCTTTCGTCCTAGGTCTAGCGGTTTAGTCCTGACGATTCTTAACAGTTTCTAAGCAAGTTTTAGATTTTGAAAATTGGTATTCATGGTTTATTGTCCTTCTCTGTGGTGGAATTTGCTCTGATACCAGCTGTGGCGGAACCACTCGAATTATTCCAGCTTAAGTGCCGAAGTCACGCCTCAAGGGCCGTAACACATTTAATCGGAATAACCCATCCGTCCCTCAGATCTAGTCTGATAAAGCCACTTAACTAGGATCAAATTCCACAATCTCACTCGAAGGTGAGTCACAGAAGAAATACAATAAAGCAGGAAACCTCAAATTAAAGTACTGAATTATTACATAGATCGGAGTTTTTCAAGTAGCAATTAAAAGTTCACAAAATGAAATGCAGCGGGTAATCGATGTCGTCGATAGCGAGGAAATGGGCAAGGCCTAGCCACTACTCCTCATGCTCCTCTCCTGCCGGAGCAGCATCCCACTCGACCGTCCAACCCGGTGGCAGGGTGGTAGGCCAAGTCACACCATCAACCATATCCTGAAGCGTACCTGCAAAAATTATGCCACAAGCAAGGCTGAGTATACTAATACTCAGCTAGACTTACCCGGTGTGAGGAATCTACTCCTCTACCTCTAGACCATGCAGCTGTTTGGCTGAGGGGTTTGGTTTGCCAAAAGCACTAGCTGAGTCTAAAAATCAATCTTTTAGCTTTTCAGTTTCTAGTATCATTACCTTAGCTAAGATTGCTCCTTCTAAGCATACATGGTAGCAAGCATTTAGTGCAATCAACAAGTTTCTCATGTAAACCTCATTTCACTTCTTACTCGATGTAGTACAAGGGGTCAAGCAGTCTCATTAGCTACGAGAAGCAGACGATTCGAATCGAGTTTTAACCTTGCAAGGTAAACCTAAACACACGACATATAGGGGAAATCCATCCCCACACATGTCAACCGTCCCCATCGATTCCCTGTTCGCGTCTAGGCCTCACCACCTTGGCATACAATGCTCCACTGACCATGGCTGCCGCCGTGCAGTGACCGCACTTGTACCCACCATAGCTAGCATGGGAGACCCAGTCTCAGGTCGCGTGAGGGATAAAGTCCGCGCCCGGCTTCACTCAGGTACTAGGTTTATCGGTTACCATATTTCCCGACATGTGCTTAGTACGTTCAAAAGCTTGACTCAGGTATCTACACATTAATCCTTAATTCCTTTTCCTGTCTCATGGACAAGGCATCCTCCCTGGATCCAAGTCCATAGACTAACATAGATCCCGTTATCAAGATGAATACAATCAATTCCTGACCTCGCGCGAGTGCTAGAAAAATCACTCGACTTCTACCGAGATCCTGATTAGCATAGCAGCTACTCGACCTAGCATTCTAGTATCCATCTGAAAGGAAATCCTAAGTTCATGCAACTAGAGGTTTCAAGCAACTCCTACACTTAAGTGCACATTGCAATCCTACAAACATTAAGTGTAGTAAAGTAGCATATAATAACATGGTTATGCATAAATCGGGGCTTGCCTTCAATTGTTAGGGTTGCGGGGAGATCCTCGGTGACAGCCTCGGGAGCTTGCTCCTGGTCTTCCTCTTGGACAGTTCCTTGCTCGGGGATGAGCACGTACTCTCCGTCAGCGAGATTACAATCTAATGAATGCAATGAGTAAGATACATGCATGATATGATATGTGCCTTAGCAATTAAACTTTGAGGGTGAATGATCCACTTAAATTAGATAGAGTTAAATCTTGTTACAAAAGATTTTTGGTGGTATGCTTAGTATTTTAGATCACACTCAGTTAAACTAAGTGGTAAGTCCAATTTGGGGTTCCACTGAATTCTTTTTAAAGCCTTAGTGAGAATTTGTCAAGATTTCAATTTGAACTTATTAGGGCGAGGTTTATCTTTTCTTTCTTTCCCTTTACTTCTTTTACGTTTTTATGGTGGGTTTGATCTACAAGTTGTCTTAATAAATTTCCAAAAATTTTGTACAAATTACAGTGGCTTCTTATTGGTGCATAATTCTCTGTCCTAAAATTTGGGGCTTAAAAAGTGAGTGGTTCTTTCTGTACAAAATTATAAAATGTTAGGGCAGAAGGGGTGGTTTGAACTACAACTACCATTTAACAGAAGGAAATTTTCTAAAACTTATTTTTACTGGCATTTAGATGTTATAACATGACTTTGCACAAAGTTTTAGTCATTAATACTCATTTGTTATTTTACCATGATTTTCCAAAGTTTCTAGCCAAAGGGGTTCTTTCTACTACCACTTTATTTGAAAAATATCAAACAACAGATTTCTGATTTTTCCTAGCTCCTTCTTTGCGCAAGAGCAATCATTCTGAAGTTTGGCATCTTTTTGCTTAAGGGAAAGGGTGGTAGGAATTAATTGGATTAAATGGCCTCTTTCATGAAGTATTAGTAATAGGTGTTATTTGGCATCTTTCAAATGGGTTTGCATTTTTCTCTGGTGGCCTATCTCATCATTAATCTAGCAAAATTTTATTTGCCCATTATTGCACTATTTTTGGGTTGCTCATGATTTAATTGGAATATGCCTCATTATCAAGTTTTATTTGTTTACCCTACTTAAAATGATGGGCTGAGGTGTTTATCATTTTTGTAGTGGGGTTTTGGTGGTTACAAGTCCACTGGATTTTTATTAACAATTTTGAAATTGTTTCCATAATTCTAATAATTGTTTTCTAGTTGGAATAATGCTAAATAAAACATTTCACTTTAATTATGTTCTGGACTAGTGGTCTTTTTATTTTTCCTAGGTTCTTTGTTACTTAAGTAGGTTAGGAAAAATAATTGCATTCACTGTTCATAAATTTTCTAATGCCTTTTTGATTTTCCTAAGTTTTGGGCAAAATGGCTTTTAATAGATATCCCTACTTAGATTTTCAATACTGGGGTTCCCACTATTTTTAAACAGTGTTTACATGTGGTTTGAACACCTACAAATTTTCATGGGTTCAGCACAGAAGCATAACTAATTTTCTTTAATTAAATAAGGTTTGGTTAGTTTCTGTATTTAATTCTAAACTCTAAAATTTAGAACAGAAAGCATGGGGTTTAGTATTTTTAGTTGGTAGTCCATAATATTTAGAATCTAGCAAAATTGGTTTTACATCTTTTGGTTAAGTATTTCTTAAGTTATGAATTTCCTAAGTTCTCTGTTCATTAAAAAGATTAAACAGAAATGATTAAAAGGAAAACTACTTTGCAACGGGATCCCTACCGGGTGTTTTCAAGTTTCCTTACAGACAAGTCCTTGGGCTACTATATAAGTGAGTCGCTGACAGTTCAGAAAACCCCCTGAGTTTTTCTAATCCTAACCCGAGGTCCTTCCCCCAAATCAAACAGTACCCGCGGCGAAGGAAAGGGCGAAGGGGCTTACCGGCGGCAAGATTGCTCCGGTGAGGTGGACGAGGGTGTAGGGGAGGTCTTGAGGGTCACGGCGATGTGCGGGTCACCGTTGGGGATGGTCGGAGTCGGTTGGTCCACGCGCGCGGGCGGGGGAGCTCGGCGGCGGCGAGGAGTCCGGCCTATCCAGGGCACAATTGACCAATCAAACGGGTCAGAGAGCTTCACCAGGGATCAAGGAGGGTGTGTGCGTGAGGAAATTGAAGAACGGCTCACCTGATTGCTCGGTCTACGCGCGCAGGCGGGCAGCCGAAGTCTGGCGAGGACGATCTTGGCTTTTCGGTGAAGTTCTGCCGGGTCCGGAAGCTTGGGGAGCTTCACAAGCTATTGGCGAAGCTAGCCTAGCAGCTAGCGCGGCTGGGGAGCAACTAGAGTGGGCTGGCCACGGTGGCCGAGGCTCGGGTGGCAATAGCGGGCGGAAAAGAGCTCGCCGGAGCTAAGGAGGGGCGTCTGGCCGGCGAAGGTGAGCACGGGGTGAAGTGAGGCGCGCCCGGGGAGGCTTTATATGCGCGGGCGAGCACGGCCGAGGGCGAGGCTCTGACAAGCACCCAGGGCGTGCGCGGGCGAACGCCAGTGCGTGCTTTGGCGCCTGGCACGGCGTCGAGCACGAGGCAGCACAGAGAGAGGTCGAGTTCAAGCGCGGATTGGCTCCAAATCTTTGATATTATGGCCATGATCCCGTTGAGAGATCTCTTCCTCTGACATTCCTTAGTCGTTTGTGTGTGGAGGCTTGCAGGTTTTGCTGACTGGATCAAGAGATAGAGAGGGGAGAAATCTGGTTTGTCTCACTACCGCGCACAGTGAGAAGATCGCGGGTTTGATGTGTCTAAGGCACGCGTCCCGATGCCATCTTCTGACATGAGATAGAGGGGTTAGTTAGGCAAAATTTTGTCAATGGGGTCATTAGGATTTGAGCTAGGGATCAAGGTGAACACGCTCGGTCTTTAGCTCAAGGGCTGAAATTCAGAATTCTGAATTTCAAAAATTCCCATTTGAGAAGCTTGTTTGGAGATTTTATTAAACTATTTTGGACAAGCTTTCATAATCTTTATTGTATCTTACTTAGTGTACTTCAATGTTTATATTTGGCCTAAGCCATGATTTTATATGTTTCATAGTCTTTTGCCCCTTTTCTTTAAATCTACTTAATTAGCTCAATTAGGGTTGGAATTAGGGTTTCAACATTTTTCCCTTTGTGAAAATCTCATTTGCTTTGAACATGATTCCTTTAGATATGAGCTTAGTGGATCTTTTATTTTTAAGTTAATTAGATGCTTCATGCTTAATTTGGCTCACATGAAATGTTAATTCTTGGGTTAGCACTTGAGAGAAACCCTAGGTGACACTAGGGTGTCACACGTACCTAATCCATCGCCCGGTCAGACCTTTCCCGGACAGTGTCATAGCCGTGAGGGCCCCACATCCTATCATAAAGTGCCCCAGCAGAGCGCTTTAGCACTGCATCTTCAACCTGGAAGATCTCGCGGACGAAGTCTTCATCGGATCGATCGAAGACTTCGAAGTGCCTGCATCCCTCACGGGACAAGGCGTTTGCGGCCCCCTCACAGGTGATGAGCGAAGCGAAGGACATGAGACCCGTCACGATCGATGGAAGCACCTCCAGCTCCTCCTGCAACCACCCGAGAAAGCGGAGGCCCACCTCTTTGCAGATGCATCAAAGGGAGTCATACACGCACCAAGTTGCCGGTACGCGTCCACGAGCAATGCTCGCGCTCAGTCCACCCCTGTGCGGGTAGAGGCCTCCGCCTTGTCCAAATGGCTGCGAAGGGTCCTGTGGTTCGCCTCTACCTCTGCAGCACACTCGAGGGCAAGGCTAGCCTCGGCGCGCGCAAGTTTAGCTTCGGTGCGCGCAGCCTGAGCCTCCGCGCAGGCCTTTTTAGCGTCCTCCTTCTCCGCGGCCAACCGGCGGCCAAGTTCCTCCTTTTCGGCCTCCGCCGCCGACAGCTTGTCCATCAGGTTGCGACTCTTCCTTTTCGTGACTGACTTGTCCCGCATAGCCTCAGTGAGCTGCGTCCGGAGGCGCTCATTCCTCCCTTCAAGTCGCCGCCTTTCGGCAGCGAACTCCGAGGTCAGGGCCCTGGACCCAATCTGTTCAGCGAAGGCGGCCGCCTGGCATCAACCACCGTCAAATTCGAAGTCATTAAAAAAAGGAGCACACTGCCGAAGACAACTTACATGCTTCAACTGTCGTGCAACTGAGCCTGCCACATCCTTAGCAGCAGCGGCCGAAGAGATCGTGCCGCTGGCGCAAAACTGGGCCCACGGGTCCTGCGCAGACCCCGTCACACCAGTCGTCACGGCGACCGGCCCAGCCGCCACAGATGCTAGGGCAACAGCCAGCTGCCCAGCCTCTGACCCTGCACCAACCTCGTCAAAAACTTAATCCAAAAAAACTCACCAATAAGTCCCCGCCCTGTATGCGCGGTGAATATCGAGACGCCGCCCAGTAGATAGTCATCCACGGAAATATCCATGGAGGCCCCAACCTTGCCCACCTCCGTCTCAGCAGCATGTGGCGGCGACGGAGGCCTTCACTCCTGCATGGGCACGGCAGGGAGCGGCTTGTCGAGGCTGGGGGCGGCGGACTTTGCACCCAGTGGAGGCTTGCTGGTGCCAGGGGTGGCAGACTTCGCGCCCCCCCCCCCCCCCTCGAGCCATCTTGACCTTGCGGCACGGGTCCCCAACCCTAGCAAACGCCCGATGCTTCTGCGACGCGTCTTGGCGATCCTTTTCCATCACTGCTGACACAACAGCAGCAACATTCCGCCCGTAAGGAAAAATCCTCATCTCATGAGCTAATCCAGAAGTACGAATGTCCTCACCAGCTGCCCGAGGGATCGGAACATTCCTAGGCCACCGACCCCCGGTAACCTTCAGCATTCACGTGGAAGATTCCCGGAGCTCGGGCGAAGACATCCTCTCCCCGGGGGCCGCGCAAGTTCCCAATAAATCCACAGCAAAACGATCGGAGACCCCCAACCCCTCAGCTGCAGTACCTAGTTTCCTCTTTTTAGTGGCCGCAGCTGGCACAGCTCCCCACGAAGGGCCTTCGCCGACCGCTGTCACCGCCCTTTTTCCCCGGTGGTCGACAACAACAGCATCGTCGTCTCCCGGGTAACCGCCATATGGCAGATGGTTCAACTCAAAAATGTGGTTCAAACAAACATTAGAACCATGAATATCCCAACTAAGCAAGGTCTCCATCCTCGGCACGTATCGCCCTACAATCCTCGTGACCTCGGCCTCCACCTCACGCACAAATGCGACCGGGTTCCTGCCCCGCAAATCCAAGGCGAAGGTAGGACTTCACACCAACTGATCGCCTAAGGACAGCATCCGATGGGGGCACACCTCGCCGAGTACCCAACCGTGCACCAAGGGCCACACTCCATATCCAATGAATTCCTCAACAAGATCGCACCCGCTACTCATGCGGGCAGTGTACCGAAGGGCCCCTTCGTCCTCATCATCCTCCGCCACCTCGTATGGTGGGAACGCCACATAGCAGTGAGAGCACATAATGGCTACAGAGAGCCTAGGGAGATCTTCGACTTCCGCACCAGCGACATAAAACCAAAAGACCCACCAGTTGCCCCACTTGTTCTGAGCGCAAGGGACTATTTCCACAACTTCCGCTGAAGTCTTTCTAGTCCTCGGTGTGAAGGTGCATGATCCAAATTGTGCAATCTTATTTCCTATTTTCTTCTTTTTCCAGTGCAGACAATAGTTCTTGGCAAAGACTTCCACAGATGGTTGACCGCTGTACGAAGCAACCGCCCAAACATACTTTGCCAAGGCAACCACGGCGTTAGGTGTCAACTGGTGGACCTGCACGTCAAACCTCTGCAAAACCTCCGCCACGAAACGATGCGCCGGGAGACGAAGGCCGGCAATGAAAAATGCCTCGAACACAACCAATTCACCCTCAGGATCAGGGATCTCCTCGGCGCCCGGAACCCGCCCGACACTGTCACTGAAGTATCCAAGCTGCTGCATCTCCTGCACGCGAACCGAGGAGATCCTCGAAGTGTCGAACTCCACGGTGTGGTCCGGCTGCAACTCCATCGCCACCAAATCACTCAGGGTATCCTCGGACGACGGATCGGGCGACGACGCACTCGCAGCAGATGAGGAAGAAGACATTGCTACGTACCGTCGGCGGCGGCGTGCGGTCTGCTTGACATGGGCCTTCCGAAGCGGAAGAGCAAGGAGGACAGGCGAGCGATTTGAAAAAGTTAGGGTTTTTACGGCGCACACAAGGGTAAGAAACAGTCTCGGCCGCGCCCGCCCTTTTATAGATAGGACGCGGCGCTTCGAGAAACACGCAGTCCAACAGTAACACGTCCATCAACGGTCACATTTCAAAAAACCCCGCGGGACCACTTCGAGCGAGGGCAGCGTCTCCACCATCTAGCGACGTCTTCGTCACCAGATGACTTAGTCGAACTGGTCCCTCGGAGGGCAAATGTTGGGGCGAAGGCGAACACGCTGCCCTTCGCTCGATGCCTTCGTCGCTCCCTTACACCGACGAAGACCACATCCACAGAGCACACCCGAGCAAGCCGAAGGCGCCGATTGGATGAAGACCGGTGCGGTGACCCTTCGTCCTCTCCGTCGCAAGACGAAGGCTCTGTCGAAGTCTACTGGTCCCACGTCCTCACCGCGTTGGGAGGCCCAAGTAGGATTAGGCCCACTATAACGGGCCCCGTGTGGATAAGCACATTACGGACCATGTCTGTAATAGCCTTTTCTGTAATTACAGTCTGTAACCTCCTCTCGTGAGAATATTCTGGGGATAGACCGGGTACTCGAGGGCATAAACATCTTTGACAAGGGACGGGTGGTCACTCAAGTGCATATAAATACCCCCGTACAGTGCCCTTGAGAGGCCAGATTAACAGAGCTATTGCCATCCCCGTTGAACTTTGCAAAACATTCTTTCCACTTTCCCATTGGATCAACTTGCCCAGGAGAGCAAGTTCCAACACACAAATGATGCATCAAAGGTTTTAAATGAACTGCTATGTTCATTTGATGCATTAACAATTTTTTTCTTAGGCATTATGATATGAGTTGTATGCCTAGAGCTAGAAGCCTCATTACTATAAATGTAAGCATGATGAGAAACAGAATGAGATTTCTTAGCATGAATTTTCCTAATCTTATGCTTAGGATAGTTTTCAAGATATAAAATGTTGCCTTCCTTATCCTGAACCATGGGAGCCTTGCCCTTTACAAAATTAAAAAGCTTGTTTCTAGGGGCATTAAGTTTGATGTTGCTTTCATTCCCATGTTGGAAGCCAATGCCATCCTTAATGCCAGGGCGTCACCCATTATAAAGCATATTGCGAGCAAATTTAAAATTTTCATTCTCTAGCTCATGCTCGGCAATTTTAGCATTTAATTTAGCTATGTGATCATTTTGTTCTTTAATCATAGCAATGTGATCATTCATAGCATCAACATTTAATCTCTACGTCTAGTGCAAATGGTAACATGCTCAATGGTAGATGTAGAGGGTTTGCAAGCATTCAATTCTTCAATCTTAGCAATTAAACTAACATTTTCAGATCTAAGACAAGAAATTGAATCATTGCAAATGTTAATCTTTTTAGACAAGTTTTCACATTTTTCAACTTCAAGAGCATAAGCATCTTTTAGCTTAACGAACTTTTTATTTTCCTTAACGAGCAAGTCCTCTTGGCATTCCAAGATCTCATCCTTCTCGTTAATGGTTTTTATTAATTCATTAATTTTCTTATTTTGATCCATGGTAAGGTTTGCAAAAAGAGAAGTTAAATCATCATCATTTTCACTAGAACTACCCTCATCATCAGAAGTAGTGTATTTTGGGGTATCTCTACAATGTACCTTCTTCTTTTTGCTATCCTTGGCCATGAGACATTTGTGGACGACATTGGGGAAGAGAAGGCCTTTGTTGACGGTGATGTTGGCGGCGTCCTCGTCGGAGGAGGAGTTGATGGAGCCCTCGTCAGAGTCCCATTCCTGCCCCATGTGTGCCTCGCCAGCCTTCTTCCTGTAGTATCTCTTCTTCTCCATCTTATTCTTTCCTTTCTTGTCATCGTCCCTGTCACTATCACTTGTTTATGGACATTTAGCAATAAAATGACCGGACTTATCACACCTGTAGCAAACCCTCTTGGAGCGGGGTTTGTAGTCCTTCCCCTTCCTTTTTTTGAGGATTTGATGGAAGCTCTTGATGATAAGAGCCATCTCCTCATTGTCAAGCTTGGAGGAGTCAATTGGGAGCCTATTTGTTGGTGTAGACTCTTCCTTCTTTTCTTCTGTTGCTTTGAATGCAACGGGTTGCACCTCATGTGTGGAGGTGGCACCTTGCTCCAAGTTGATAATATGTTTAGAGTCTTTGATCATAAGTTCAAAGCTCACAAACTTGTTGATCACCTCCTCGGGAGACATCTGTTTATATCTAGGATCTCCACGGATTCAGTGTACTTGAGTGGGGTTATGAAAGACAAGAGATCTTAGAATAACCATGACTGTTTCATGGTCATCCCACTTGGTGCTCCCGAAGTTGCGGACTTGGTTCACCATCGTCTTGAGCCGGTTGTATATTGCTTGTGGCTCTTGTCCCTTGTTGAGGACGAATCGACTGAGTTCTCCCTCGATCGTTTCTTGCTTGGTCTCCTTCGTGCGCCGTTTTGAGGATGTCCCAAATTTATTTGGCACTCTTCAACCCTTGCACCTTGTTGTACTCCTCTCGACACAAGGAAGCAAGGAGTATAGAGGTGGCTTGGGAGTTGAAGTGCCTTATTTGGGTGACCTCGTCGGAATCGTAATCCTCAACGTCCACCTATGGTATCTATGCTCTATACTCAACAATATCTCATATGCTTTCATCGAGTGAGGTTAGATGGTGCCTCATTTTATCACTCCACATACAGTAATCTTCACCATCAAAATATGGTGGTTTGCCTAGGGGAACGAAAAGTAGAGGAGCGTGTTTAGAAATACGAGAATAGCGCAAGGGGTCTTACTATACTTCTTGCGCTCTTGGCGCTTAGAAGATGTAGACTCGGCGCTGGAGGTTGAGGGTGAGGAAGAGTCGATCTTGTAGTAGACCAGCTTCTTCGTTTTCTTTTTCTTCTTTTCACCCTTCTTATGTGACTTGATAGAGCCGGCGGATTCCTCCTTGTGCTCCTTGTGCTTATCGCCGGCCTCCTTCTATGGAGTCCTTTCTTCGGTCTTCTTTCCCGAAGATCCGGGCTTTTCACCGGTAACCATCTCCTTTTTGGCGTGTTCTCCCGACATCACTTTGAGTGGTTAGTCTCTAATAATGTACTGGGCTCTGATACCAATTGAAAGTCGCCTAAAGGGGGGTGAATAGGCAAAACCTTAAAATTATAAACTTTGAACACTCACTTCACTCGGGGTTAGGGTTAGAAACAATTAATAATAAATACGGAGTGCAAAAGATAGTTCTTCTTGCTATGAGTTGCTCAATCAATACAGATAACTTTGGGAGCCAACTCAAAATATTTTGAGGCAAGGTAAATCTAGAGAGAGAGGAGAGGGAAGAAACAAATCGAGTGATGAAGATCAACACAAGTGAACACGGTGATTTGTTTCTCGAGGTTCGGTTCTAATGAACCAACTCCCCGTTGAGGAGGCCACAAAGGCTGGGTCTATTTCAACCCTTTTCCTCTCTCAATCGGTCACCTGGACCGGTCGAGTGCTTCTTCTTAATCTCTTGGGTCACAAAGACCCCACAAGGATCATCACACAATTAGGTGTCTCTTGCTTGCTTTACAAATCACTTGGAAAGTTTAGAAGGTGAAGAAGAAAGCAACAAGAAATACAAATCACCCTCTCTCAAGTCACTAAACACTTTTGATCACTTGACTTGATTTTGGAACTTGGAGAGGATTGAAGGCTTTGAATGTGTCTTTGGAGTGTATTCTTTGCTCTTGTATTGAGTGTAGAGAGTGGAAAGTGATAGTCGCCTAGAGGGGGGGTGAATAGGGCGAAACTGAAATTTACAAAAATAATCACAACTACAAGCCGGGTTAGCGTTAGTAATAAAGAACCGAGTCCGCGAGAGAGGGCGCAAAACAAATCGCAAGCAAATAAGAGTGTGACACGAGGATTTGTTTTACCGAGGTTCGGTTCTTGCAAACCTACTCCCCGTTGAGGAGGCCACAAAGGCCGGGTCTCTTTCAACCCTTCCCTCTCTCAAACGATCCCACGGATCGAGTGAGCTTTCTCTTCTTCTCAATCAAACGGGAACAAAGCTTCCCCGCAAGGGCCACCACACAATTGGTGCCTCTTGCCTTGGTTACAATTGAGATTGGTCACAAGAACAAGTGAGAAAGAAAGAAAGCGATCCAAGCGCAAGAGCTCAAAAGAACACGGCAAATCTCTCTCGCTAGTCACTGAGGGCTTGAGTGGAATTTGAGAGGATTTGATCTCTTTGTATGTGTCTAGAATTGAATGCCTAGCTCTTGTAAGTGGTTGAGAATTGGAAAACTTGGATGGCAATGAATGTGGGGTGGTTGGGGTATTTATAGCCCCAACCACCAAAAGTGACCGTTGCTGGAACCCCTCTGTTCGATGGCGCACCGGACAGTCCGGTGCACACCGGACAGTCCGGTGCCCCTGCCACGTCACCATTGCCGTTGGATTCTGACCGTTGGAGCTTCTGTCTTCTGGGCCCTCCTGGGTGTCCGGTGCACACCGGACAGGTACTGTTTGATGTCCGGTGCACCGGCATGGGCGATCCTGACGTCTGCGCGCGCTGCGCGCGCATTTAATGCACCGCAGGGAGCCGTTGGCGCCGCAGAGAGCCGTTGCTCCGCTGGTACACCGGACAGTCCGGTGCACACCGGACAGTCCGGTGAATTTTAGCGGAGTGGCTGCCGAGCGAACCCGAGGCTGGCGAGTTCCGGAGACCGCGTTTCCTTGGAGCACCGGACATGTCCGGTGCACACCGGACAGTCCGGTGAATTATAGCGCGTCGGCTTCCGAGAATTCCCGAGGGCGAAGAGTTGGAGTCGAAGTCCTCTGGGCGCACCGGACATGTCCGGTGCACACCGGACAGTCCGGTGCCTTCAGCCAGAGGTGCCCTCGGTTGCCTCATTGCTCCTTTGTTGAATCCAACACTTGGTCTTTTTATTGGCTGATTGTGAACCTTTTGCACCTGTATAACTTATGCACTAGAGTAAACTAGTTAGTCCAATGTTTGTGTTGGGCAATTCAACCACCAAAATTATTTAGGAACTAGGTGTAAGCCTAATTCCCTTTCAATCTCCCCCTTTTTGGTGATTGATGCCAACACAAACCAAAGCAAATATAAAAGTGCATAATTGAACTAGTTTACATAATGTAAGTGCAAAGGTTGCTTGGAATTGAGCCAATATGAACTTATATGATGCGCATGGATGGTTTCTTTGTTTTTGACATATTGGACCATATTTGCACCAAGAGTTTTGTTTTTGCAAATTCTTTTGTAAATTCTTTTCAAAGTATTTTTGCAAGATAGTCAAAGGTAAATGAATAAGGTTTTGCAAAGCATTTTCAAGATATGGAATTTTCTCCCCCTATTTCCAATGCTTTTCCTTTGACTAAGCAAAACTCCCCCTCAAATAAGGTCTCCTCTTAATGTTCAAGAGGGTTTTCAAGACATCAATTTTGAAAATACTAGTTGCTCCCCCTTTAGAACACAAAGAGATACCAATTTTGAAATTTATCAATTTAAAATCATCAATTTTATAAAATTAGGTGGTGGTGCGGTCCTTTTGCTTTGGGCTCATATTTTCTCCCCCTTTGGCATGAATCGCCAAAAACGGAATCATTAGAGCCCAATGAAGTACATTCTCCCCCTTTGGTCATGAAATAAATGAGTGAAGGTTATACCAAAGTTGGAGAGGTGATGTGGAGCGACGGCGAAGGATGAGTAGTAGAGTAGAGTGGAAGCCTTGTCTTTGCCGAAGACTCCAATTCCCTTTCAATATACCTATGACTTGGTTGAAATACACTTGAAAACACATTAGTCATAGCATATATAAAAGAGACATGATCAAAGGTATATTCATGTGCTATGTGTGCAAGACTAGCAAAAGAAATTCCTAGAATCAAGAATATTGAGCTCATGCCTAAGTCGGGTAAAAGATTGTTCATCAAGAGGCTTGGTAAAGATATCGGCTAATTGATCTTTAGTATTAATATAAGAAATCTCGATATCCCCCTTTTGTTGGTGATCCCGAAGGAAATGATACCGAATGGCTATGTGCTTAGTGCGGCTGTGCTCGACGGGATTGTCGGCCATTTTGATTGCACTCTCATTGTCACATAGCAAAGGGACTTTGGTTAATTTGTAACCGTAGTCCCGCAGGGTTTGCCTCATCCAAAGCAATTGCGCGCAACAATGGCCTGCGGCAATATACTCGGCTTCGGCGGTAGAAAGAGCGACCAAATTTTGCTTCTTTGAAGCCCATGACACCAAGGATCTTCCCAAGAACTGGCAAGTCCCCGATGTGCTCTTCCTATTAATCCTACACCCCGCCCAATCGGCATCCGAATAACCAATCAAATCAAAAGTGGATCCCCGAGGGTACCAAAGCCCAAACTTAGGAGTAAAAGCCAAATATCTCAGGATTCGTTTTACGGCCGTAAGGTGTGATTCCTTAGGGTCGGCTTGGAATCTTGCACACATGCATACGGAAAGCATTATGTCCGGTCGAGATGCACATAAATAAAGCAATGAACCAATCATCGACCGGTATACCTTTTGATCCACGGACTTACCTCCCGTGTCGAGGTCGAGATGCCCATTGGTTCCCATGGGTGTCTTGATGGGCTTGGCATCCTTCATTCCAAACTTGCTTAGAATATCTTGAGTATACTTCGTTTGGCTAATGAAGGTGCCCTCTTGGAGTTGCTTGACTTGAAATCCTAGAAA
Source organism: Zea luxurians (assembly GCA_029449295.1). NCBI lineage: Eukaryota > Viridiplantae > Streptophyta > Magnoliopsida > Poales > Poaceae > Zea > Zea luxurians. The sequence continues at coordinate 8,445,827 of JAOPSE010000041.1, read as the reverse complement.
ATACTTCAACTCCCCCATCATTGACATCTCGAATTTTTGTGTCATGATCCTACTAAATTCTTCACATGTAGATTTGTTAGTAGACCCAAATATGATATCATCAACATAAATTTGGCATACAAACAAATCATTATCAAGAGTCTTAGTAAATAAAGTAGGATCGGCTTTGCCGACTTTGAAGCCATTTGTAATAAGGAAATCTCTAAGGCATTCATACCATGCTCTTGGGGCTTGCTTGAGCCCATAAAGCGCCTTAGAGAGCCTATAAACATGGTTAGGGTACTCACTGTCTTCAAAGCCGGGAGGTTGCTCAACATAGACCTCCTCCTTGATTGGTCCATTGAGGAAGGCACTCTTCACGTCCATTTGATAAAGCTTGAAGCCATGGTAAGTAGCATAGGCTAATAATATACGAATTGACTCAAGCCTAGCTACGGGTGCATAGGTTTCACCAAAATCCAAACCTTCGACTTGTGAATACCCCTTGGCCACGAGTCGAGCTTTGTTCCTTGTCACCACACCATGCTCGTCTTGCTTGTTGCGGAAGACCCACTTGGTTCCTACAACATTTTGATTAGGACGTGGAACTAAGTGCCATACCTCATTCCTCGTGAAATTGTTGAGCTCTTCTTGCATCGCCATCACCCAATCCGAATCTTGTAGTGCTTCCTCTACCCTGGTTGGCTCAATAGAGGAAACAAACGAGTAATGTTCACAAAAATGAGCAACACGAGATCGAGTAGTTACCCCCTTATGAATGTCGCCGAGGATGGTGTCGACGGGGTGATCTCGTTGTATTGCTTGATGGACTCTTGGGTGTGGCGGCCTTGGTTGTTCATCCTCCTTGTCTTCATCATTTGAATCTCCCCCTTGATTGTTGCCGTCATTTTGAGGTGGCTCATCTTCTTGATCTTCTTGTTCAACATCTTGAGCCTCATCCTCAACTTGAGTTGGTGGGGATGCTTGCATGGAGGAGGATGGTTGATCTTGTGCATTTGGAGGCTCTTCGGATTCCTTAGGACACACATCCCCGATGGACATGTTCCTTAGCGCTATGCATGGAGCCTTTTCTTCACCTACATCATCAAGATCAACTTGCTCTACTTGAGAGCCGTTAGTCTCATCAAACACAACGTCACAAGAAACTTCAACAAGTCCTGAGGACTTGTTAAAGACTCTATATGCCCTCGTGTTTGAGTCATATCCTAGTAAAAAGCCTTCTACAGTTTTAGGAGCAAATTTAGATTTTCTACCTCTTTTAACAAGTATAAAACATTTGCTACCAAAAACTCTAAAATATGAAATATTGGGCTTTTTACCGGTTAGGAGTTCATAAGATGTCTTCTTGAGGATTCGGTGAAGATATAACCGGTTGATGGCGTAGCAGGCGGTGTTGACCGCCTCGGCCCAAAACCGATCCGGTGTCTTGTACTCATCAAGCATGGTTCTTGCCATGTCCAATAGAGTTCGATTCTTCCTCTCCACTACACCATTTTGTTGTGGAGTGTAGGGAGAAGAGAACTCATGCTTGATGCCCTCCTCCTCAAGGAAACCTTCAATTTGAGCGTTCTTGAACTCCGTTCCATTGTCGCTTCTAATTTTCTTGATCCTTAAGCCAAACTCATTTTGAGCCCGTCTCAAGAATCCCTTTAAGGTCTCTTGGGTTTGTGATTTTTCCTGCAAAAAGAATACCCAAGTGAAGCGAGAATAGTCATCCACAATTACAAGACAATACTTACTACCGCCGATGCTTATGTAAGCGATCGGGCCGAACAAATCCATGTGAAGGAGCTCCAGTGGCCTGTCGGTAGTCATGATGTTTTTGTGTGGATGATGGACACCAACTTGCTTCCCGGCTTGGCATGCGCTACAAATCCTGTCTTTCTCAAAATGAACATCGGTTAGTCCCAAAATGTGTTCTCCCTTTAGAAGCTTGTGAAGATTCTTCATTCCAACATGGGCTAGTCGGCGGTGCCATAGCCAACCCAAGTTAGTCTTAGCAATCAAGCAAGTGTCGAGTTCAGCTCTATTAAAATCTACTAAGTATAGCTGACCCTCTAACACTCCCTTAAATGCTACTGAATCATCACTTCTTCTAAAGACAGTAACACCTATATCAGTAAAAAGACAGTTGTAGCCCATTTGACATAATTGGGATACGGAAAGCAAATTGTAATCTAAGGAATCTACAAGAAAAACATTAGAAATGGAATGGTCAGGGGATATAGCAATTTTACCCAAACCTTTGACCAAACCTTGGTTTCCATCCCCGAATGTGATAGCTCGTTGGGGATCTTGGTTTTTCTCATAAGAGGAGAACATCCTTTTCTCCCCTGTCATGTGGTTTGTGCACCCGCTGTCGAGTATCCAACTTGAGCCCCCGGATGCATAAACCTACAAAACAAGTTTAGTTCTTTGTTTTAGGTACCCAAACGGTTTTGGGTCCTTTGGCATTAGATATAAGAACTTTGGGTACCCAAACACAAGTCTTGGAGCCCTTGTGTTTGCCCCCAACAATTTTGGCAACTACCTTGCCAGATTTGCTAGTCAACACATAAGATGCATCAAACGTTTTAAATGAAATGGCATGATCATTTGATGCATTAATAGTTTTCTTTCTAGGCAACTTGGCATGGGTTGGTTGCCTAGATCTAGATGTCTCACCCTTATACATAAAAGCATAATTAGGGCCAGAGTGAGACTTCCTAGAATGAATTTTCTTAATTTTACTCTCAGGATACCCGGCAGGGTACAAAATGTAACCCTCGTTATCCTGAGGCATGGGAGCCTTGCCCTTAACAAAGTTAGACAAGTTCTTAGGAGGGGCATTAATTTTGACATTGTCTCCCCTTTGGAAGCCAATGCCGTCCTTAATGCCCGGGCGTCTCCCATTATAGAGCATGCTTCTAGCCAATTTAAATTTTTCATTTTCTAAGTCATGCTCTCTAATTTTAGCATTAAGTTGAGCTATGTGATCATTTTGTTGTTTAATTAAGGCTAGGTGATCATGGATAGCATCAACATTAATATCTCTACATCTAGTACAAATAGAAATATGCTCAACATTAGATGTAGAGGGTTTGCAAGATTTTAGTTCAACAACCTTAGCATGCAATACATCATTTTTAGTTCTAAGGTCGGAAATAGTAGCATTGCAAACATCAAAATCCTTAGCCTTAGCAATTAATTTCTCATTTTCATTTCTAAGGCTAGCAATGGAAATATTCAACTCATCAATCCTAGCAAGCAAATCAACATTATTATTCCTAGGATCAATGCAAACATGAGAATCAACCTTAGCTAACAAATTTGCATTTTCATTTCTAAGGTTGTCTAATGTCTCATGACAAGTGCTTAGCTCACTAGACAATTTTTCATATTTTTCTCTTTCTAGAGCATAAGCATTTTTAACCTTAACATGCTTTTTATTTTCTTTAATAAGAAAGTCCTCTTGAGAATCCAAGAGATCATCCTTCTCATGTATAGCACTAATCAATTCATTTAATTTTTCTTTTTGTTCCATGTTAAGGTTGGCAAAAAGAATACGCAAATTATCCTCTTCATTTTTATCATCATCCTCATCACTAGATGTTTCATATTTAGTGGAGGACTTTGATTTTACCTTCTTTTTGCCGTCCTTGGCCATGAGGCACTTGTGGCCGACGTTGGGGAAGAGGAGGCCCTTGGTGACGGCGATGTTGGCGGTGTCCTCGTTGTTGGAGGAGTCGCTTGAGCTTTCGTCGGAGTCCCACTCCCGACAAACATGGGCATCGCCGCCCTTCTTGTAGTACTTCTTCTTTTCCTTCCTCTTGCCCTTCTTGTCGTCACCCCTGTCACTATCACTTGATAATGGACATTTAGCAATAAAGTGACCGAGCTTACCACACTTGTAGCAAACCTTCTTGGAACGGGATTTGTAGTCCTTCCCCTTCCGTTGCTTGAGGATTTGCCGGAAGCTTTTGATGATTAGGGCCATCTCCTCGTTGTCGAGCTTGGAGGCGTCAATTGGTTGTCTACTTGGTGTAGACTCCTCCTTCTTCTCCTCCGTTGCCTTGAAGGCCACGGGTTGCGCCTCGGATGTGGAAGGCTCATCAAGCTCGTTGATCTTCTTGGAGCCCTTAATCATGCATTCAAAACTAACAAAATTCCCGATGACTTCCTTGGGGGTCATTTGTGTATATCTAGGATTGCCACGAATTAATTGAACTTGAGTAGGGTTAAGGAAAATAAGGGCTCTTAGAATAACCTTAACCACTTCGTGGTCATCCCATTTTGCGCTCCCGAGGTTGCGCACTTGGTTCACCAAGGTCTTGAGCCGGTTGTACATGTCTTGTGGCTCCTCCCCTTGGCGAAGACGGAAGCGACCGAGCTCCCCCTCGATCGTTTCTCGCTTGGTGATCTTGGTGAGTTCATCACCCTCGTGCGCCGTCTTGAGTAGGTCCCAAATTTCCTTGGCGTTCTTCAACCCTTGTACTTTGTTGTATTCCTCCTTGCTTAGAGAGGCAAGAAGGATGGTTGCGGCTTGGGAGTTGAAGTGCTCGATTTGGGCCACTTCATCCGTGTCGTAGTCTTCATCCCCTACGGATGGTACCTGTACACCATACTCAACAATATCCCATAATCTTTTGTGGAGAGAGGTTAGATGAAATCGCATCAAATTACTCCACATAGCATAATCTTCACCATTAAAAGTTGGTGGTTTGCCTAATGGGACGGAAAGTAAAGGTGTATGTTTAGGAACGCGAGGGTAGCGTAGGGGGATCTTACTATACTTCTTACGCTCTTGGCGTTTAGAAGTGACGGACGCCGCGTCGGAGCCGGAGGTAGATGTCGATGAAGTGTCGGTCTCGTAGTAGACCACCTTCCTCATCCTTTTGTGCTTGTCCCCACTCCGATGCGGCTTGTGAGAAGAAGATTTTACCTTCTTCTCTTTGTGGTGAGAAGAGGAAGATCTTTTCTCCTTCCGCTTGGAGGATTTCTTCTTCTTCTCTCTTCTCTTGGTGCGGGACTCTTCCGATGAAGATGAAGTGCTCCCTTGACTTGTAGTGGGCTTGTCATCGCCGGTCTCCATCTCCCTCTTGGTGTGATCTCCCGACATCACTTCGAGCGGTTAGGCTCTAATGAAGCACCGGGCTCTGATACCAATTGATAGTCGCCTAGAGGGGGGGTGAATAGGGCGAAACTGAAATTTACAAAAATAATCACAACTACAAGCCGGGTTAGCGTTAGTAATAAAGAACCGAGTCCGCGAGAGAGGGCGCAAAACAAATCGCAAGCAAATAAGAGTGTGACACGAGGATTTGTTTTACCGAGGTTTGGTTCTTGCAAACCTACTCCCCGTTGAGGAGGCCACAAAGGCCGGGTCTCTTTCAACCCTTCCCTCTCTCAAACGATCCCACGGATCGAGTGAGCTTTCTCTTCTTCTCAATCAAACGGGAACAAAGCTTCCCCGCAAGGGCCACCACACAATTGGTGCCTCTTGCCTTGGTTACAATTGAGATTGGTCACAAGAACAAGTGAGAAAGAAAGAAAGCGATCCAAGCGCAAGAGCTCAAAAGAACACGGCAAATCTCTCTCGCTAGTCACTGAGGGCTTGAGTGGAATTTGAGAGGATTTGATCTCTTTGTATGTGTCTAGAATTGAATGCCTAGCTCTTGTAAGTGGTTGAGAATTGGAAAACTTGGATGGCAATGAATGTGGGGTGGTTGGGGTATTTATAGCCCCAACCACCAAAAGTGACCGTTGCTGGAACCCCTCTGTTCGATGGCGCACCGGACAGTCCGGTGCACACCGGACAGTCCGGTGCCCCTGCCACGTCACCATTGCCGTTGGATTCTGACCGTTGGAGCTTCTGTCTTCTGGGCCCTCCTGGGTGTCCGGTGCACACCGGACAGGTACTGTTTGATGTCCGGTGCACCGGCATGGGCGATCCTGACGTCTGCGCGCGCTGCGCGCGCATTTAATGCACCGCAGGGAGCCGTTGGCGCCGCAGAGAGCCGTTGCTCCGCTGGTACACCGGACAGTCCGGTGCACACTGGACAGTCCGGTGAATTTTAGCGGAGTGGCTGCCGAGCGAACCCGAGGCTGGCGAGTTCCGGAAGACCGCGTTTCCTTGGAGCACCGGACATGTCCGGTGCACACCGGACAGTCCGGTGAATTATAGCGCGTCGGCTTCCGAGAATTCCCGAGGGCGAAGAGTTGGAGTCGAAGTCCTCTGGGCGCACCGGACATGTCCGGTGCACACCGGACAGTCCGGTGCCTTCAGCCAGAGGTGCCCTCGGTTGCCTCATTGCTCCTTTGTTGAATCCAACACTTGGTCTTTTTATTGGCTGATTGTGAACCTTTTGCACCTGTATAACTTATGCACTAGAGTAAACTAGTTAGTCCAATGTTTGTGTTGGGCAATTCAACCACCAAAATTATTTAGGAACTAGGTGTAAGCCTAATTCCCTTTCAGAAAGCTTGGATGACTTGAATGGTGGTGGTTGGGGGTATTTATAGCCCCAACCAACATTCTAGTCGTTGGCTGTTCTGTCTGTCGATGGGCACACCGGACAGTCTGGTGCGCATCGAACATTGCACTGTTCACTGTCTACTGCGTGCCACATCAGTCGACCGTTGGGGTTTGGAGCTATTGACCGTTGAAGTCGTCTGTCCTTTTGGGGTTTGGAGCTACTGCCTGGTATGCCACCGGACTGTCCAGTGCGACCTGATGTCGCAGACTGTCTTCTGACTTCTGACGCTTTAGACTACTGCGCAGTCGACCGTTGCTCCATGGGCTCACCGGACTGTCCGGTGACACACCGGACAGTCCGGTGATTTTTAGCCGAAGAGCGTTTTGATTTCCTGAGAGTGGCCAGATCGCTGGGTGCTCCAGCCTAGGCACCGGGCACTATCCAGTGCACCATAGGCTGGTGCCAATCTGTTTTGCTCCAAACTTGTAGAATTGCCCCAAGGTCATTTTCCTTGTATGTTTATATAAACTTTATGCACCTGATAAAAGATCAACTAGGCAAACTAGTTAGTCCATAAGGTTTATGATGGTCATCAAACACCAAAATCGATTATAAGAAATGTTTGAGGTCATTTCTCTTTCAGTTCCAACCAGAATCTCGATAGTGAACATGGCAGGGAGCATCCGAGAAGAGGCAGGAAGCGGAGCACCACTTGCTCATGGAGAAGGCATGTGGATCTCTACAAAGTTACCTATCACGGTGCTTGGCCCTCGAGTGGGCTTCCCTTTACGTAGGGGAACCAATGAGGATTAGTCGGGACCTTATGCGGTTTTGGATACCTCGGTAAAAATTCTGGCACGTCCATAGGAATTTACATTTTGTACCTTTTCTTTTAAGCTTCCCCATTTATGTTAAGTACTTAAGTTACAATCTCTACTATTCCTAGTTTAGAATATGGGATTGAAACTTAGGTGGCATAACTCTTTTTGCGGTAGAGATAGCAACACTTAGACAAAACCTATATTGGACACTCTTGCTCAGTGAAAGGGAAATAGGGTTAACCTTTTCCTAGTATTAATTTTGGTGGTTGAATGCCCAACATAAATATTGGACTAACTAGTTTGCTCTAGATTATATGTTCTACAGGTGCATAAAGGTTCAACACAAACCAATAAAAGATTAAAGTTAGGGTTCAATACAAAGTTGCAAAGAAACCAAGAGTGCCCTGGTCTGGCGCACCGGATTGTCCGGTGTGCCACCGGACAGTGTCCGGTGCACCAAGACCGTACAGAGTCCAAACAGCCACTCTCGGGTTTCAACCAGCGTGCTCTGCTATAATTCACTAGACTGTCCAGTGTGCCATCGGGCTGTCCGGTACACTAGCAGAGCAACGACTACTTCGCGCAACAGTTGCCTGCAAAAGCTGAACAACAGAGGAACAGTGCGTGGCAGAGCAAAGCGCAGAGTCAAAGACACACCAAACACTGAACAGTGCCTGTCCGGTGCGGCACCGGACTGTCCGGTGCCACGAGAAGACAGACATGCCAACGATCAACTGCTCCAAACCCTAACAGTTGGGTGACGTGGCTGGCACATCGGACACTGTCCGGTGGCGCACCGGACTGTCCGGTGCGCCCATCGACAGCAACCACCCCCAACGGTTGTTTGGTGGTTGAGGGCTATAAATACCCCCCCCCCCCAACCACCACCACTCCAAGCATCCAAGTTTTCTGAGTTTCTCATTCAATACAAGAGCTAGTGCATTCACTCCTAGACACAAATCAAAAGAATCAAAGCCTCTCCAAGTGCCAAATCCACTCCAACCACTTAGTGACTTGAGAGAGAGTTTTGTTTGTGTTCTTTGTGCTCTTGTTGCTTGGATCGCTTTCTTCCTTCCTCATTCTTGTTCCCAAGTGAATTGTAATCAAAGCAAGAGACACCAAGTGTGTGGTGGTCCTTGTGGGGTCTAAGTGACCCATTTGATTAAGGAGAAAGCTCACTCGGTCTAAGTGACCGTTTGAGAGAGGAAAAGGGTTGAAAGAGACCCGGTCTTTGTGACCACCTCAACGGGGACTAGGTTCTTTAGAACCGAACCTCGGTAAAACAAATCATCGTGTTCATCCACTTTATTTCTTGGTTGATTTGTTTTCCCCTCTCTTTCGGACTCAGATTCATTTCTAACGCTAACCCCGGCTTGTAGTGTGTGCTTAAGTTTATAATTTTCAGATTCCGCCTATCCACCCCCCCCCCTCTAGGCGACTTTCAATTGGTATCAGAGCCCGGTGCTTCATTTAGAGTCTAACCACTCGAAGTGATGTCGGGAGGATCCGCCAAGAGGGAGATAGAAACCGACGAGAAGGCCACAAGCCACGGGAAGGCTCCATCAAGGGAGTCTGGTGCCAAAGGGAAGGAGGAATCCCCTCCTCACGTCAAGTCGCATCAGAGTGGCGACAAGAAGGAAAAGATGAAGAAAGTGGTCTACTACGAGACTGACTCTTCGTAGCCCTCCACCTCCAGCTCCGACGCGGCGTCCATCACTTCTAAGCGCCATGAGCGCAAGAAGTATAGTAAGATGCCACTTCGTTATCCCCGTATCTCTAAGAGTGCTCCTCTACTTTCCATTCCATTAGGAAAACCACCATATTTTGACGGTGAGGATTATTGTATGTGGAGTGATAAAATGAGGCATCACCTAACCTCACTCCACGCAAGTATATGGGACATTGTTGAGTTTGGAGCGTAGGTACCTACCATGGGGGACGAGGGCTACGACTCGGACGAGGTCGCCCAAATACGGCACTTTAACTCCCAAGCCACTACTATACTCCTCGCCTCTCTATGTCAAGAGGAGTATAATAAGGTGCAAGGGTTAAAGAGCGCCAAGGAGATTTAGGACGTCCTAAAGACCGCGCACAAAGGAGATGAGGTGACCAAGATCACCAAGCGGGAGACGATCGAGGGGAGCTCGGTCAATTCATCCTACACCAAGGAGAGGAGCCACAAGCAATGTACAACTGGCTCAAAACCTTAGTGAATCAAGTGCGCAACCTCGGGAGCACAAAATGGGATGACCATGAGTCAAGGTTATTCTAAGATCCCTTGTTTTTCGCAATCCTACTCAAGTACAATTAATTCGTGGGGATCCTAGATACAAATTAATGTCTCCCGAGGAAGTGATAGGAAAGTTTGTGAGCTTTGAACTAATGATCAAAGGCTCCAAACACATCGTCGACTTAGAGCAAGGCGGCACCTCCACACCCGAGGCGCAACTCGTTACATTCAAAGCGATGGAAGAGAAGAAGGAAGAGTCTACATCAAGTAGGCTCCCCATCGATGCCTCCAAGCTCGACAATGAGGAGATAGCGCTCATCATCAAGAGCTTTTGTCAAATCCTCAAGCAAAGGAGGGGGAGGATTACAAACCCCGCTCCAAGAGGGTGTGCTACAAATGTGGTAAGCCCAGTCATTTTATTGCTAAATGTCCTATGTCTAGTGATAGTGACAGGGGCAACGACAAGAGGGGGAAGAAGAAGGAGAAAAAGAGATACTACAAGAAGAAGGGCGGCGATGCCCACGTGTGTCGGGAATGGAACTTCGATGAGAGCTCCACCGACTCCTCCTCCGATGAGGATGCCGCCAACATCGTCGTCAACAAGGGACTCCTCTTCCTCAACGTCGGCCATAAGTGCTTCATGGCAAAGGACGGCAAAAAGAAGAAGGTACAGACTAGAACCACCCCCAAGTATACTACATCTAGTGATGAGGGTAGTTCTAGTGAAGATGAAGATGACTTGCTTACTCTTTTTGCCAACCTAAACATGCAACAAAAGGAAAAATTAAATGAATTGATAGGGGCCATTTATGAGAAGGATGAACTCTTGGATAGCCTAGAGGAATTCCTTATTATGGAAAACAAAAAGCATGTTAAAGTAAAAAATTCTTATGCTTAGGAAGTGGAAAAATGTGAAAACTTGACTAAGGAGCTTAGCATTTGCCATGATTCGATTACCAATCTTAGAAATGAAAATGCTAGTTTAAATGCTAAGATTGATAAATTGAATGAATCAATTTCTAGCCTTAGGACCGAAAATGCTAGTTTAATTTCCAAGGCTATAGAGTTAAATGATTGCAATGATTCTATTTCCTGTCTTAGAAATGAGAATGCCATATTACAAGCTAAGATAGAAGAATTAAATGTTTGCAAACCCTCTACATCTATTGTTGATCATGTTACTATTTGTGCTAGATGTAGAGATGTTAATGTTGAAGCTATTCATGATCACCTTGCTTTAATTAAACAACAAAATGATCATATAGCTCAACTAACTGCAAAAATTAATGAGCATGAAATTGAAAATGAAAATTTTAAATTTGCTAGAAGCATGCTCTATAGTGGGAGACGCCCTAACATTAAGGATGGCATTGGTTTCCAACAGGGAAGCAATGTCAAACTTAATGCCCCTAAGAAACTGTCTAACTTTGTCAAGGGCAAAGCTCCCATGGTTCAGGATAATGAGGGCTATATTTTATATCCTGTTAATTATCCTGAGCACAAGATTAGGAGAATTCATGCTAAGAAATCTCATTCTGTTTCTCACCATGCTTTTATGTATAAGAATGAGGCATCTAGCTCTAGGCATTCTACACATGTTAAAATGCCTAAAAAGAAAACTCCTACTGCATCAAATGATCATAATATTTCATTTAAAACTTTTGATGCTTCTTATGTCCTCACAAATAAATCAGGCAAAATAGTTGCCAAATATGTTGGGGCAAACACAAGGGCTCCAAGACTTGTGTTTGGGTACCCAAGGTGCTTGTTTCTAACATCAAAGGACCCAAGACTGTTTGGGTACCTAAGAACAAGGCTTAAATTGTTTTGCAGGTTTATGCATCCGGGGGCTCAAGTTAGATAATTGATAGCGGATGCACAAACCACATGACAGGGGAGAAAAGAATGTTCTCCACCTATGAGAAAAACGAAGATCCCCAAAGAGGTATCACATTCGGGGATGGAAATCAAAGTTTGGTCAAAGGACTTAGTAAAATTGCTATATCACTTGACCATTCTATTTCCAATGTTTTTCTTGTAGATTCTTTAGATTACAACTTGCTTTCAGTTTCTCAATTATGCAAAATGGGCTACAACTGTCTTTTTACAGATATAGGTGTTACTGTCTTTAGAAGAAGTGATGATTCAGTAGCATTTAAGGGAGTATTAGATGGTCAGCTATACTTAGTTGATTTTAACAAAGTTGAACTCGATACTTGCTTAATTGCTAAGACTAATATGGGTTGGCTCTGGCATCGCCAACTAGCCCATTTTGGGATGAAGAATCTTCACAAGCTTCTAAAGGGAGAGCACATTTTAAGACTAACAAATGTTCATTTTGAGAAAGACAGGATTTGTAGCGCATGTCAAGCAGGAAAGCAAGTTAGCACCCATCATCCACACAAGAACATCATGACGACCGACAGGCCGCTTGAGCTACTCCACATGGATTTATTCGGCCTGATCGCTTACATAAGCATCGGCGGGAGTAAGTATTGTCTTGTAACTGTGGATGATTATTCTCGCTTCACTTAGGTATTCTTTTTGCAGGAAAAATCTCAAACCCAAGAGACCTTAAGGGGATTCTTAAGACAGGCTCAAAACGAGTTCGGATTAAGGATCAAAAAGATAAGAAGCGACAATAGGACGGAGTTCAAGAACTCTCAAATTGAAGGCTTTCTTGAGGAAGAGGGCATCAAGCATGAGTTCTCTTCTCCCTACACACCGCAACAAAATGGTGTAGTGGAGAGGAAGAATAGAACTCTACTGGACATGGCAAGAACCATGCTTGATGAGTACAAGACACCGGATCGGTTTTGGGCGGAAGCAATCAACATTGCTTGCTACTCCATCAACCGGCTATATCTTCACCGAATCCTCAAGAAGACATCTTATGAACTCCTCACCAGTAAAAAGCCCAATGTTTCATATTTTAGAGCCTTTGGTAGCAAATGTTTTATTCTTATTAAAAGAGGTAGAAAATCTAAATTTGCTCCTAAGGCTATAGCAGGCTTTTTACTAGGATATGACTCAAACACAAGGGCATATAGAGTCTTCAACAAATCCACTAGATTAGTTAAAGTTTCTTGTGACATTGTGTTTGATGAGACTAATGGCTCCCAAGTGGAGCAAGTTGATCTTGATGAATTAGATGATGAAGAGGCTCCGTGCGTCGCATTAAGGAACATGTCCATTGGGGATGTGTGTCCTAAGGAATCTGAAGAGTCTACACAAGCGCAAGATCAACCGTCATCTTCCATGCAAGCATCTGCACCAACTCAAGATGAGGAACGTGCTCAAGATGATGAAGATCAGAAGAATGAGCCACCTCAAGAAGAGGACAATGATCAAGGGGGAGATGAAGACAAGGAAGATGATCAAGAAGTACAGGGTCAAAGATCGCCACACCCAAGAGTCCACCAAGCGATTCAAAGAGATCACCCCATCAACTCCATTCTTGGTGATAATCATAAGGGGGTAAATACTCGATCTCGAGTCACTCATTTTTGTGAACACTACTCTTTTGTGTCCTCTATTGAGCCATACAGGGTAGAGGATGCACTAAGAGATTCAGATTGGGTGCTGGCAATGCAAGAGGAACTCAACAACTTCACAAGGAATGAGGTATGGCATTTAGTTCCACGTCCTAATCAAAATGTTGTAGGTACCAAATGGGTATTCCGCAACAAGCAAGATGAGCATGGTGTGGTGACAAGGAACAAAGCCCGACTTGTGGCCAAGGGATATTCACAAGTCGAAGGTTTGGATTTCGGTGAAACCTATGCACCCGTAGCTAGGCTTGAGTCAATTCATATATTACTTGCCTATGCTACTTACTATGGCTTCAAGCTTTATCAAATGGACGTGAAAGAGCCTTCCTCAATGGACCAATCAAGGAAGAGGTCTATGTTGAGCAACCTCTCGGCTTTGAAGATAGTGAGTACCCTAACCATGTTTACAAACTCTCAAAGGCGCTTTATGGGCTCAAGTAAGCCCCAAGAGCATGGTATGAATGCCTAAGAGATTTCCTTATCACTAATGGCTTCAAAGTCGGAAAAGTCGATCCTACACTCTTTACTAAAACTATTGCAAAGGATTTGTTTGTATGCCAAATTTATGTTGATGATATCATATTTGGGTCTACTAACAAATCTACTTGTGAAGAGTTTAGTAGGATCATGATACAAAAATTCGAGATGTCTATGATGGGGGAGTTGAAATATTTTCTAGGATTTCAAGTCAAGCAACTCCAGGACGGCACCTTCATCAGCCAAACAAAGTACATTCAAGACATACTTAACAAGTTTGGAATGAAGGATGCCAAGCCCATCAAGACACCCATGGGAACTAATGGGCATCTTGACCTCGACACGGGAGGTAAATCCGTAGATCAAAAGGTATACCGGTCAATGATAGGATCTTTACTCTATTTATGTGCATCTTGACCGGATATTATGCTTTCCGTATGCATGTGTGCAAGGTTCCAAGCCAATCCTAAGGAAGTTCACCTTAGGGCCGTGAAAAGAATCATGAGATATTTAGTTTACACTCCTAAGTTTGGACTTTGGTACCCCAAGGGATCCACTTTTGATCTAATAGGATATTCCGATGCCGATTGGGCAGGGTGTAAAATTCATAGGAAGAGCACATCAGGGACTTGTCAGTTTTTGGGGAGATCCCTGGTGTCTTGGGCTTCAAAGAAACAAAACTCAGTAGCTCTTTCTACCGTCGAAGCCAAGTATATTGTTGCAGGTCATTGTTGTGCACAATTACTTTGGATGAGGCAAACCCTCAGGGACTATGGCTACAAATTGAGCAAAGTCCCTCTCCTATGTGATAATGAGAGTGCAATCCGCATGGCGGATAATCCCGTTGAACACAGCCGCACTAAGCACATAGACATTCGGTATCACTTTTTGAGGGATCACCAACAAAGGGGGAATATCAAGATAGCTTATGTTAGCACCAAAGAACAATTAGCCGATATCTTTACCAAGCCATTAGATGAGAAAACCTTTAGCAAACTTAGGAATGAGCTAAATATACTTGATTCTCAGAATTTTGATTGAAACATTGCACACATAGCTCATTTATATACCTTTAATCATATCTCTTTCATGACTACGACTAATATATTTTCAAGTGTATTCCTATGCTAAGTTGTAGATTGAAAGGGAAATGGAGTACTCGACGAAGACAAGGCTTCCACTCCACTCTACCGGTATCTTTTATCCTTCGTCATCACTCCACATCACTCTCAAATTGGTATAATCTTAACTCATATTTCATTTACTAATGGGGAAGAAAGAACAAAAGGGCTCTCCAAGTCTCCGTTTTTGGCGATTAATGCCAAAGGGGGAGAAAGTATTAGCCCAAAGCAAAAGGACCACATCACCAACTTCAAAATTTTGATTTATTTACAAAAGTTTGTTTTTCCAATTAGTATCTTGTCATAAGTAATTTCTTCAATTGATATGATATTTTCAATTGGTATATTTAAAATAGAGTTTCAAAATTGGCATCTAAATTACATACTTTCAATTGGTACCTATTAAAACCCTCTTGAAAGCTAAGAGGAGAATTTCATTCAGGGGGAGTTTTGTTTAGTCAAAAGAAAAGCATTTGAAACAGGGGGAGAAATTTCAAATCTTGAAAATGCTTCTTGCAATCTTATTCATATACCTTTGACTATTTGCAAAAGACTTTGAAAAGAATTTCCAAAAAGAATTTGCAAAAACAAAACCAGTGGTGCAAATGTGGTCCAAAATGTTAAATAAAAGAAAGCAATCCATGCATATCTAGTAAAATTATAAATTGGTTCAATTCTAAGTAACCTATGCACTTACCTTATGCAAACTAGTTCAATTCTGCACTTATATATTTGCTTTGGTTTGTGTTGGCATCAATCACCAAAAAGGGGGAGATTGAAAGGGAAATAGGGTTAACCTTTTCCCAGTATTAATTTTAGTGGTTGAATGCCCAACACAAATATTGGACTAACTAGTTTGCTCTAGATTATATGTTCTACAGGTGCATAAAGGTTCAATACAAACCAATAAAAGATTAAAGTTAGGGTTCAATACAAAGGAGCAAAGAAACCAAGAGTGCCCTGGTCTGGTGCACCGGACTATCCAGTGTGCTACCGGACAGTGTCCGGTGCACCAGGACCGTACAGAGTCCAAATAGCCACTCTCGGGTTTCAACCAGCGCGCTCCGCTATAATTCACCGGACTGTCAGGTGTGCCACCGGACTGTCCGGTGCACCAGCAGAGCAACGACTACTTCGCACAACGGTCGACTGCAAAAGCTGAAGAACAGAGGAACAGTGTGCAACAGTGCGTGGCAGAGCAGAGCGCAAAGTCAGAGACGCACCGGACACTGAACAGTGCCTGTCCGGTGCAGCACCGGACTGTCCGGTGCCACGAGAAGACAAACGTGCCAACGGTCAACTGCTCCAAACCCTAACGGTTGGGTGACGTGGCTGGCACACCGGACTGTCCGGTGCGCCCATCGACATCAGCCACCCCAACGGTTGTTTGGTGGTTGAGGGCTATAAATACCCCCCAACCACCACCACTCCAAGCATCCAAGTTTTCTGAGTTTCTCATTCAATACAAGAGCTAGTGCATTCTCTCCTAAACACAAATCAAAAAAATCAAAGCCTCTCCAAGTGCCAAATCCACTCCAACCACTTAGTGACTTGAGAGAGAGTTTTGTTCGTGTTCTTTGTGCTCTTGTTGCTTGGATCGCTTTCTTCCTTCCTCATTCTTGTTCCCAAGTGAATTGTAATCAAAGCAAGAGACACCAAGTGTGTGGTGGTCCTTGTGGGATCCAAGTGACCCGTTTGATTAAGGAGAAAGCTCACTCGGTCTAAGTGACTGTTTGAGAGAGGGAAAGGGTTGAAAGAGACCCAGTCTTTGTGACCACTTCAATGGGGACTAGGTTCTTTAGAATCGAACCTCGGTAAAACAAATCACTGTGTTCATCTGCTTTATTTCTTGGTTGATTTGTTTTCCCCTCTCTTTCGGACTCAGATTCATTTCTAATGCTAACCCCAGCTTGTAGTGTGTGCTTAAGTTTATAATTTTTAGATTCTGTCTATCCACCCCCTCTAGGCGACTTTCACTTAGTTATTTGCATAGGTTTTGTTTAGGAAATTTTTTTGTGGCCTAGACTAGCAAGATTTTCAGAAGTCCTAATTCACCCTCTAGGCTCCATAATCAGAGATAGGGCTTAGGACAGCTAGCATGTTGTTGAAAGGCAAGCCATTTTCATTTCAACAACATGCTAGCTACCCTAAGCCTTGTCTCCATTAAGCCAATAGTTGACGAGGCTTAGGAAATCCATGGTTAACAAGGCTTAGGGCAGCTAGTGGGTAACCCTTGGAGGTGAAAATACAAAAAAATTAAGTCAACACCACCATATATTTTAAGTGTGACTTCATATCATGTCTCAGCGATGCAGATAATCACCTAGTGTTTTCTCATGAAAGTAAAGCTGAATTATTATGGCAATCGTTTAAGGACAGACTAGGTGTTTCCAACTACCAAAATTCAAGTATAGACATGTCTGATTTGATCACTCCAATAGAAATTTTTGGCCTTATTGAGTCTCCTTTTTGCATCAAGGAAATAGACGACATTATCAACTCTCTTCGTTTAGGTAAATCGCTTGGATCAGATGGATTAAACTCTAAGTTTATCAAGAGAAGTCGGTCAATTATTTGTAATGATTTCTATGGTTTATGTCATGAATTTTATAATCATAGGATTTGCCTGTAAAGTATAGATGGGTCGTACATTGCTTTGGTGCCCAAAAAATAATCTAGATCAGCTTAATATTTTTTGACCCATCTCATTGCTCAACTATTTTGTTAGGCTCACCACAAAACTTCTAGCTGATAGATTGCAACCGGTTATTTTGACGTTGATTCACCAAAATCAATACGGATTTCTATGGGGTCAGACCATTCATGATTGTATTGTATGGACCTTTGAATATCTTCACTGGTGTCACCAATCAAAAAAGAAAATTGTTATTGTCAAATTGGACTTAAAAAAGCATTCAACATAGTGGAACATCAAGTTGTAATTGACATTCTCAAATTCAAAGGGTTTGGCCCTAGATGTATTAATTGGATTCAAAGTATCTTATCTTCTAGGACTTCTTATGTGCTACTTAATGGTGTACTAGGGAAATATTTCATTGCAAACAAGTCTGGCAAGGTGATCCTTTGTCACTCCTCTTTGAAATTGCCTCACTTGCTTCAATCAATTGTCAATCAAGCAAAGAATAGAAGATTGCTAACATGTCCTGTGCTCATGAGTTCACTTATGGATTTCCCGATTCTTTAGTATGCAGATGGTATTTTGTTAACAATTAAGGCAAGCCAAAAACAAGTTTTCTTTTTGAAAGCTTTGCTTAACACATATGTGATGGCCACATGTTTAAAGGTTAACTATTCAAAATCCTGCATTATTCCTATTAATGTGAGTGGTGAAAAGATGGTAATTTTGGTTGGCACATTGAAATGTCAAATTGGATCCCTCTCTTTCACGTATTTAGGCCTCCCTTTGGGTGTTTCATAGCTAAGATCCAAGATTGTCTACCTCTCATCAATTGAGTTCAATGTAGCCTCTTTAGCACTTCAAATCTCTTGAGCCAGGGAGGAAAGCTATAATTGGTCAACTCTGTTGTAACTTCGTTGCCAACATATTATATGTGCTCGCTCAAGTTGCCTATTGGAGTTGTAAAGCAAATTGACAAACTCAAAAGGACTTGCCTCTGGCATCATTTTAGATGGTCCAAAGGCCAAAAAGCAAGGATTGTTTGGGTGTTATAAACCTAGGAATCCAAAATGATGCTCTTGTCACGAAACATCTAAACAAATTTTATAACAAAGAGAGCATTCTATGGGTTGACTTAGTGTGGGAAAAGTATTATGTCCATGGTAATCTTATACAGGAAAGATATAAAACTTCTTTTTGGTGGAAGGTGTATAGATTAAGCATCTTGTACAAAGGTTTTGCTCGTGCCACTCCAGGAGATGGATCAACTATATTTCTTTGGAATGATATTTGGACTTCCCAATAATTGAATGGTCTTTTCCTAGAGTTATGTTCTTTTACCTAGAACCAGTATATTACTCTGAGGAACTTTTTGTCCCCAATTTGCCACATGAGAACTTTCATCTGCCATTGTCAGAGCAAGCTTTCCTTCAACTTAATCAGCTTTTGGGTATCTGTTATTCAGTCTTGGAGCCAGGTATTCTAGCAGATAAATGGTCGTATATTTGAGACTCAAATTACTTCTCATAAAAAAAGCCTACTTTCACCTGATGGGTGTCACTTCTACTCATACGACAACTAGATGGTTATGGGCAGCTTCAGCACCACTCAAATGTAAAGCATTTTTTTGGCTCCTAATTCATAACAGGTTAAACACCAGAAAGCTCCTTCAACGGAAAACCTCGCACTGGACTCTTATGATTGTCAAGAGTTGGAATCAGTGGATCATAAAATCCATTGATTGTCCAAATAATCACCATTACTATGACCCAACTTAACTACCTCTATAGAACAAACATAAGTGACAATAAACTTGTGTCATCGTTAATCACCGAAATGTGTTTTCAGTAATGGCCTCAACCGTAAAGATAAAAAAAAATCACATTGCTGATAAGATTATGGTTATGGCTTCAAGATAAGTATCTCGTCATTGGGCTTCAGACAACAAGATCTGTAGGTTCATAGATTTTCTCCTCGGTAAAAGAGAACTAAATACAAATGATCAAAAACTTCCCATCACAGATCTGGTAGGAGGAACAACGTGGACAGCTCTGAAGTCTGTACAAGCAGCAAAAGGCAGGCACAAAAATGTGATGGCATCGTATGCTGGAAAACACTGAGTCATAATTCTCTAGGCAACGCAGCTGTCGGACATTTTCCTAAGGTGTTCCACAGTATGTAATCTCCAGAAGAAGCCTGTCAAAGGGATGAACAAAACACGCATCATGTCAGTTGTCAAGAAACCAATATCTCATCAATGCCGCTCACAATCAGACAAACAGATTCTTGCAGCTATTAGTCATAACTAAGTGAAATTTAATTTTAGACACATCAGGCTAATAATAAGCGCTTTACTGCAAAATGGAGTAAAGAAAAAAAATCAAGTCTCCTTTCTAAAGAATATTAAAAAAAAACTAGTCAACCTCTAAAGCCATCTAAGAGCATGTTCTGTTAGGAAGAGATTAAATCTCTTCCTAGTCAAATTTATATAGAAGGGAATTTAATCCCTTCGATCCCTGTGCAACTGAACAAGGCCTAAAGTAGTAGTACTCGTTCTAAACTATAAGTCATTCTAGCTTTTGTAGTATATTGCTATGCATTTAGATATACACTATACCTGAATACATAGTTTTTATTCTAAAAAAACTGAACGACTTATAATACAGAATGGATGTACTTATTTTTCTTCAGTACCCCCTCAGTCCAATACCCAAAAAAAAGTCAAAGCGACTTATAATTTAGTACTAAAATGATACAGAGACAGCTTCGGTTCCTCTGATCTCTTGGACCTTGCCTGGCAGCTTTTCAGCCAAAGTTTATTTATACAATTTTTTGTAACACATGTTTCAGTGCAATCAACCAAACAAAGTCTGTGTCTAGACGAGTCCGTACAAGCAACCAAACAAAAGCGTATGAATGAACTCATCCTGGTTCCACTAATACAGGCTAGGTTTGTACTGGCCTGGCTTCAATATTAAAGCGGTACCTGCATTGAGTATTCAGCTGGAGCTTTTGCAGAAGGATAGATGTTTACCTGCAGGAGGTTATTAAAGCATCAAAACAGAAAGTAAATTTGTGATATATATATATATATATAGTTGGAATGAGTGAAACTCTAATCCTAATCCAGGGTTAGAAGTATATTATATAGGAGAGTCAGGTGGGTCAAGCCCATTACAATAATTCCCCGTTTGGATGTAGATATTAAGTCTGGAATTGTGAATTGGAATCCGGATTTCTAAATTCTGTTGTTTGATTGTCCAATGAATTCAGAGCTGGAATTAAAGCTCAATTTCTTAGAATTGGACTTTAACTAAAAGGTGCCTCTCACAATTCAAAGCTAAGACTCTAGGTATTGGATGGAATTGCAATTCTAGATATATCCAGACAACAGATTTGCATTGAAACTCATTTCCAATACTAGACACAAGACGGATTGGATATTGGATCTAATTCAATTCTAACATCTTCAATATCTACATCCAAACGGACCCTAATAAGAGTAATTAGGGAAATACAAGGAAACACTAACCTAACCCTATACTCTATCATGTATAGATGTTGAGACTGGATCGAAAGTCTAAAAATACACTCGACGGTAACCCTTTGGTCAAGATGTCGACGAACTGCAGCGTGGTGGGGACGCTGAGAACTCGAACATCACCAACAGCGACATGTTCATGGACAAAGTGCGGGTCGATCTCCACGTGCTTCGTGCGCTGATGTTGCACGGGGTTGGTGGAGAGGTAGATCACACTGACGTTGTCGCAGTAGACGAGGGTTGCACGCTGAAGAGGGTTGTGGAGCTCGTGTAGTAGCTGGCGCATCCAGGAGGCCTCTGCCACACCGTTGGCCACAACGCGGTACTCGGCCTCTGCACTGGAGCGGGAGACGACAGGTTGCCGCTTGGTGGCCCAGGAGACGAGGTTGGCGCCCAGGAACACGGCATAACCAGAAGTGGACCGCCGCATGTCGGGACAACCGGCCTAGTCAGCGTCGGTGTAGACCACGAGCTCCGACGTCGGGTATGGTCGGAGTAGGAGGCCGTAGTCGAGGGAGCCACGGAGGTAGCGCAGGATCCGCTTTAGGGCAGTGAGATGGGGCTCTCGCGGGGTGTGCATATGCAAGCATACCTACTGGACGGTGTAGCCGATGTCGGGCCTAGAGAAGGTGAGGTACTAGAGCGCGCCAGTCAGGCTTCGGTAAGACACTGCGTCGGTGACCGGGGGGCCGTCGTCCTCAGAGAGCTTCGCCTGAGTGTCAACAGGCGTGGAGCAGGGCTTGCAGTCTGACATGTCAGCCCACTCCAGGATGTCGATAGCGTACTGACGCTGGTGAAGGAAGAGACCTTGGGACCGACATTCGACGGTGATGCTGAGGAAGTGGTGGAGGGGCACCAGGTCCATCGCGAACTCCCGCTGAAGGGTGGCGATCGTGCATTGTAGAAGGTCAGCGGTGGATGTCGTGAGCACAATATCGTCGACGTAGAGCAGGAGGTAGACAGTGTCGGTAGATGGAGTCATGTGTCCGACTTGGCCTCGACGAAGCCGATGGAGGCCAAGTAGGAGGTGAAGCGACTGTACCATGCCCGCGATGCTTGCTTGACACCGTATAGGGAGCGGTTCAGCCAACAGACCAGATCCGGGTGAGCAACGTCAACAAAGCCGGTGGGCTGACTGCAGTAGACAATCTCCGTCAGAGTGCCGTGGAGGAAGGCATTCTTGACGTCGAGCTGACGGATCACCCAGTCACGGGATAGGGCGAGAGAGAGGACCGCACAAACGGTGGCAAACTTGACGACGGGGCTGAAGGTCTCGTCGTAGTCCACTTTAGGGCGTTGGGTGAAGCCCCGAAGAACCCAACGGGCCTTGTAGCGGTCGAGGGAGCCGTCCGAGGTCAGCTTGTGGCGAAAGAGCCACTTGTCGGTGACCACGTTGGTGTCTGGTGGGCACGACAACAGGTCCTAGGTGTGGTTGGCCAGCAGGGCCGCGTACTCCTCCATAGCACGACACCAGTGTGGGTCGGCGAGGGCGGTGCGAACGAAGGGGCCAGGGAGGCGTCCGGAGGAGTGGCAGTCGTATCAGCGACCAGAATCAGCCGGTCGATGGGGCGGAGATCGTCGGCACCGCGCCGAGTCACCATTAGGTGGACGTGCCCGGGGTCACGGTGGATGGCGACTGGGTGGTACACAAGCGGCTCGGAGCGGGCGGTCGGGACATCGGGGGCCACAAGTGTGGTCGGCTCGCGGCGGTGATAGACAACGGCGGGTTCGGCAAATCGAGCTGCGCTTGTCGACGAGCTCGGGTCAATGGATGCCGAGGGAGTGGCATGCCCGCGATGGTGGTAGACAAGGGCAGGGTCGGAGAAGGGAGCCGCGCTCGTCGATGGGGCCACGCATGGCACAGGAGGATTCAGCGGGGCCACGCGTGGCATAGGCGTGGTTGACAAGGCCGCGCGTGGCGCGAGCAGGGTCGACGGGGCCACGCGTGGCATAGGCAGGGTCGACAGGGCCGCACGTGGCACAGGAAGAGGTGCGAGCGGAGGCGTCGAGGTCGCATGTGGTGCAGGCAACAGCGCAAGGCGAGACGCCTAGGGTAGAGGGGTAACCGGATCAGACTCAAGAAGGGAGTCGAGATCGGTGGGTGGGGAGGAGCTAGTAAAGGGAAACACATCTTCGTCGAAGACGACGTGACGAGAGATGGTGATGAGGTGTGAGGCGAGGTCAAGACATCGATACCCCTTGTGCGGGAGTAGCCAAGGAAGAAGCAGCGAGTGGAGCGAGGAGATAGTTTATGGGGAGCGGTGGCGGATGTGTTAGGATAGCAAGCACAACCGAACACGCGAAGGTGGTCATAGGAGAGGGTTGTGTCATACAGGGCGAAGTGGGGAGTAGGGTGGCTCACCGCCTTCAAGGGAAGACGGTTGAGGAGGTGTGGCGGTGTGCAGGGCCTCTGCCTAGTAGCTGGCGAGGAGAGAAGCCTGGAAGAGAAGGGAGCAGATCATATTGGTGGTGGTGTGAATCATGCGTTCAGCCCGACCGTTCTGGGCAGAGGTGTAGGGGCACGAGAGACGCAACTGGACGCCATTGGTGAGAAAGAAAGAATGGGAGGTGTGGTTGTCGAACTCGCGGCCATTGTCACACTGCAGGGCACGGACCGGGCGACGAAACTGGGTGGATACCCAGGCGAAGAAGTGTGTGAGGGTGGTGAACGTGTCGGACTTCAACCGAAGAGGAAAAGTCCAAATAAAATGGTAAAAATCATCCAAAATCACCAAATAGTATTTACAACCAGAAAGACTGAGTACAGGGGAGGTCTAGGGATCACAATGAACCAAGTCAAAAGCCTGCTCAACCCGAGAAGTAGTAAATGGGAGACGAGTATGTCAGCCTAACTAACAAGCATGACAGAGGCCCTCAAAATGTCCTCTGCTACATGAAGGATCTAAACTGTCGGTAAGCTTAATCATGACATCGGGTCCTGAATGGTCGAGACGATGATGCCAAGTGATGGGAGAGGTGGAGACCAGGACGAGAGATGGAGACGCGCCGGTGGTGGAAGGCTGGAGCGTGTAGAGTGGCCCCATGCTGTCACAGCGGGCGAGAGGGGTCCTGGTGGCCAGATCCTTCACAGAAAAAACAAAGGGGTCAAATTCAATGGGACAAGAATTGTCGGTGGTGATCGACGAATAGAAAGAAGATTATGGGTGATGTGTGGGGCTACGAGAACGTCGTTGAGATAGAACGGCCTAAGGAGAACTGAAGAACCTACTAAGGTGACCCGACCACATGGAGATGGTCCTGGTCCAAGGGTTGTAGAATGACGGCCACGCCTGGCCGCCACCCCCGCGTCCGGCCTTGCTAGGGCGACGTCCTCCGTCGGCGGTGGAAGCCGAACGTGGGGCACAGCGGCCGCGGTAGGAGGGCGAGCAGGGGGCCCGATCGATGGAAGACGAGGGGCCTGTCCCTCGGAAGGCGCCTGACCGTCGGGAGGAGCGCTGTAGAATGCCAAGGCTGGAGTGGGTGCCTCGGTCACCATGGTGAGCTCCTCGAGGAGAAGCTCCTTCCGCACGGCATGGAAGGTGGGAAAGGGCACGGTCCTCTTGATGAGAGCCTTCAGGTGGTCGTAGCGAGGGCTGAGGCCACGCAGAAGGTTCAACACCAAGGTACGGTCGGCGACCGGCTAGCCGATATCGCGGAGGGAGTCTGCCATGCCTTTCATCTGGCGGCAATACTCCCCCACGGAAAAGATCCCCTTGAGAGAACTAGTGGAACTGGGCGTCGAGGTGGAGAGCCCGAGCGTCCCGGTTCCCGAAGAACTGTTCCTCGAGGGAGAGCCACGTCTGTCAACCCGTGCTCGCTTGGTCGCGGATAATGTCTTGTAGCTCGACGGTGATGGTGTCGTGGAGCCACGGGAGCACCACACTGTCCATCAAGCACCAAGCTGGAGACGACGGGGCGACAAGGTCGGCGAGGACATGGTCGGCGAGAGCATACCGCCAAAGCGTGATGACCTGACCCCGCCACCGGGGGTAGTGTGAGGACGTCGGGTCCAATATGATGGACACGAGGGACCGGATGTTGTAGAGTCCGGTGGCCTGAGCGTGGAGCGCGGCGATGTGGTCGACGTCGAGTCTAGAGGCGAGGGGGCCTCGGGAGTGAGCGAAGGGGCCTCATGGACGACCGGAGGAGGGTCGTGGATGAGACGCTACGCTGTGGCCATCTGGGCAGTCAGAGCGGCGCCCATGGCACGCTCTTGCTCCAGGGCGAGGGACGCGGCGCGCTCCTGAGAGGCGGCCAAGGCGGCCTGGATGGTGGCGATGGTGGAGGCCAGTGCGGAGTCGGTGGAGGGCACGGAGGAAGTCCATGTGGCGTCGACGACGAGCGAGGGATGGGGAAGCCAGGGGCGGCTACCGGGAGAAGCAAGCCGGCGACATGGGGTCAGAGGCCACGATGGTGGTGAGAGCGCCCGTGCTCGTCGGGTACCCCGGGAGGCCGAGGGCGCCCGTGCTCGTGGCTAGGAAGGGGGCCGACGATGGGGGACGAGATGCCGGCAGCCGGCAGGGAAGAGATGGCCGGCGGCGACTGCGGGTGGCCGGTGACGATTGGGAGAAGTTGGGAGAAAAAAGAAAAACCTAGCTCTATACCATGTGGGAAGTTCGTGTCCATGTCCCGAAGGCATCACAGTTCTCTAATATTTTCATGAAGGGCCTCCCCACCACGGTGTTTTGGAGTTTCGATCCAATCCTAACATTTCTTGTGGCTCAAGACGTTTAGAATGCGGGGGTGTTATAATTCGCCGTACAGCCCTATCAAGTCTTATAACTGTAATTGGACGCTCACCCAACGCTGCATATATGCATATATAAATTGTACTGCATTGCCTACTAACGTAGGGTGTTGGTCCTATGCATTGTATTTAATCAACCCATGGGCCTAAGGATGTAATCGGATCGAATGCGGACGGATATCATCGAAACCATATTTGTTTTCATATTTTTCTTCGGATGCGAATTCGAATACGAATAGCTTCGGATACGAATACAAATACGGATGTTCTCGAATGCAAATACGAATAGTCACGTGTCGAATTTGGAACTAGTCGAACATGGATATCGTCGGTAACGAATTTTTTATCGGATTCCTTGTAAGACAGTATTCCGCACATATCATGATTGTTGTAATCATTTAGTCACTCCTTGAGTCTCAACATTTTTTAGGATTATATGTGTACGATGTCACACCTCCGTAAAATTTCATGAATTTCTTAGGCTATTTATATATTATTAATTTCTTTCTACAAAAAATCATCAAGATGCAGTTAAATTCATAAAATACTCTAATGTCGACCAAAAATTACAAATAAATTACCAAGACTAATAAACATTCTATAAGAAGATAATCTCAAGTCCCCACATAAAATGATAAAGTTAAGTATTGATTATGTTGAAACTTAGATACTTAGAATGATTTTATGTGTAACTCACGTACAAGTGGAAATGAAATGAAACAAACATTGACACCTATTAAATCTAATTATTCTATGATTCACTGCAGCCCACGTTCGTGCATGCAAAGATGTTAGTTTTGGGAAAAACATTCTCTGATATTGTTTTTACTATTTAAGGAATGTGTTAAAAATAAAAAACATCTTGCTGCAGCCCACGTTCACTACCTTTATTGGCTGTATGCACATCCGTGACTAGAGTCTAGGAGTCGCAAGCCTGCAACAGGGAGGCGGCAAGGTGGGCTAGCTGATGCCTGATGGGCCTTAGTGAGCACATCTTCACTGTGACCCGCATGCTCAACAGTTTAGTCCCAACTCGAAGTCTAGGTGCAAACGAAACCAAAGAAATAGTATAAAAGAAGACCCTCGGCACTCGATCAAGTATACGTGGGCTATGTGTCCCTTTAATATTAAATTAGTTATTTTTTATAGGAAGGATCTACCACACGTTCGGATTATTGTTCGGATAGTGGTTGGATATATCCGATAAAATTCTCGGATATTCGATATCCAACG
Organism: Zea luxurians; assembly: GCA_029449295.1. Classification (NCBI taxonomy): domain Eukaryota; kingdom Viridiplantae; phylum Streptophyta; class Magnoliopsida; order Poales; family Poaceae; genus Zea; species Zea luxurians. The sequence goes on along the minus strand of JAOPSE010000041.1, from coordinate 8,419,013 downwards.
GATATTACGTATATCGTATTTGTATTCGATATTAGAATAAAATATCCGAATTCGTATCCCCGATATCCGATAAAATGTTCGGATATCCGAAAATCATGTCCAGTGTTCATCTTCTTCGGATTTGGATTCGAACGGATATTTTCCGAACCATTTTACATCCCTACATGGGCCTCAATGCAATGCAATACAATCTAATTCTGCAGGAATACCTCCTCTAACAATATCTGTGCCACTAAGTTTAGGAACGTAATTATCTATCAGATCTCTGCTGATCGGATGATAAGGTTTAGCCCAAGAATGGATTTATTGACGAAAGCTCAATGCAGGTGAGTGAGAGAAGTAATTTATTACTTACAGATTTTGGATCAATTGCAAGACCAGACAACGTGCCTCCAGTAACCTTAAAAGAAACCTAGAAAAGTTGTTCATAATCAATCAATCGAGAAGAAAGAAGCCTAACAAGAAACTAAAACAAAAGAAAGGACAGACAAAAGAATCTAGAAAATAGTCAATGGAAATTAGACTTGTTCATGAATGCATAGAAGGATAAACAGGTCCAGCATACCCCACCGGCACCACCAATATACTCCTAGTGATAAAAATGCAGAGTAATACTGATTTTCAGATACTTTTATCAGTTTTGGGCCTAGATACTATAGAAGTCAAATGTTTCACACTCCTATATGAACCAGCATAGCTAACTTACAACGCTGAAAAGGGAATATGACAAAGGAGATCAAGCATACCATTTCCAGGTATGGTAATTACTTACAACATCATGTTCAAAACAAAAGGAACTAACAATAAGGTTTCTCATGGTCTAATAGCACAGCGTTTGGTAGAGGCATACCTTAGCATAATTATACGCTTGCCAAGACAATGGCTCTTCTAAATCAACTGCCTGAAGATCCTTATTGATTTTTTCCATTATGTAGTCATCCAAGCTAGCTCCATTCTTAACGTTATCTTGTTCACTGTCACTATCTTCAGTATATCCAGTGCTTGAAATGAATCGAGATGATGAATTTATTCTCTGTGTCGTTCTAGACTGAAATTTAACAGTACCAGGGAAGGTAGCGTCAATGCTCCTACCACTAAGTCCCCGTCCACTTGAGACAATTCTCCATTCAATTGAATGCTCTGTCATTGAAACTGTCCCAATTGATGGATTTCCGTCATATGATGCAACTCTTCTTCGAGGGAATGGCATTGTAATCATGCAAAAGTCCATAATGAAGGGAGACTTGTAACCCTCCATCAATGTCAGTTTAAATAGAAAAGCACCTTCATTTTCAGAAACCATGGACAACTGATAGAACCCTTTAACAGGAGGAGCAATGTTGCATGGTGCTTGATAATGCATCAATACAAAATTTCCTAATGGTGGCTGAAAAACCAGGGTTTGCTTATTAGCAGTGGGCTCTGAAGCTTGAACACAGTGATGGAATGATGAAACCTCAATATGAGCAGTTTTTAAACCAGTCAATGGCAAAGAAACATCAGGTAGTCCTTCTAGTTCAGCCCTACAGGTCACCTGTCCTGAAACAGAAAGGAAATCTGGAACATCATCACGGTCATACAGTGCAGCATTTATAGTCTCCAAGCTAGAAAACAGAATCCTTTGCCTCCCTTTGTACAGGTAGGGCTTCCAGGCAGGTTGTTTCTGGTCTGTTGGAAGAGGGTCACCAGAAAATCCAGTAGTTCTAATCGAAGTAACATTGGCATAATTGAGATCTTGAGGTGTGCCTGCCAAAACAAACTATTAGCTAAGTTGGTTCATTAGAGTATAGGTCCATGAAGAAGCTTTACAAGAGAACATGAAGTACTATATGCCATGATAGGAGGCTTTGTTACCACTAACCAAAAGGCATTGCACCAATGATGAAGTTCTGCAGTAAATCCTTGTCAAAAGGCCTTACACCCCCTTTTAAGGAGTCTGATTGAGCAGCACCAACAGGGGAAGAGACTGATGCAGTTGGTGCTGCAACAGGTGCGGCAATAGGCTTCGCTCGTGCTGAAATACCTATACTTCCAGTCAATGAATCCAAGAGTCCACCAACAGATGGCCCAGAGCTAACAATCACCTCAGGTTCAGCAATATCACCAGTAATTATGTCCCCAACAACTTGTGCAACCATAAATGCTCTACATTGAACATAAAGTGTAAGCATGCAAGCTAGAAGCTAGTTAGGTTGCTGGTGTTGAACTATATCAACTTTTTATGTAGCATTCATGATGGTTAATTAAATGTTAAAGATGTCATAATATCACTTCCAAAAAAATCTTCAAGGGGGTCCAAGGGCTTTGCTCTCTGTTTTTGATCTTGCCTACGTTTTTATACATTTGATGAAGTCCTAGTTGGTTGATGGTCAACAGAATGAAACTTCATTACTTCAATACAGAAGAACATGAAATTATAGTAGGTAAGCAAACTTACATTACCCTGTTATGCATGGAAGATTGAACAGGATTGAAGAAAGATTGTTGTTCTCCTTGGCCGAACCCCCACAATCAGACCTTTTCAAGAGATTCTCATATGCTCTAAATGGCTGAGGATCCACCAGAGGCAACACAAGGACATAGTACCCTCCACGCTTTTGTAGGACCACAGGCCACAGCATAAAGGGATCCCCTTCCTCTTTATCCATGTGTAATGAGATAATGTGGCGGGTAATTGGATCATCAACCCAAGAATCCAGTCCCACAGATGATACGTTTGTTCGGATGCCTGAACTGCGTGCAGTGCCCTCCCTGCAGAGTGTCAAATATGTATCACGTCTGTTCTCACACAGGCTTACAGTTTCAGAGAATGAAATGCAGACAACTAATCGCAATTCTTGTAAGAACCATAGCTACTTATTTGTTTGTTGCTATACATTCATTAGGAGCTCTCAGGTTGTAGTGTTTTCAGACACGAAAAAAATGTATCATTTTATCACTAGTCAGAAACTCTGAATATGTCCTAACACCCGTCCCAATTCACTTGTACTCTCAACTAAAATTCAGTTACTGATATTTAAACATCCACAACACAGAAAGCTAGCTCAAAGCCAAAGATAAAAGCAGAGCAAACCTTCTCCGGCGCTCGGCGAATGCGGCGGCGACCTCGTGGTCGGCGGGCAGCGGCATCTTCGCCGCCCCGGTGCCCCAACGGTGTCTCTCTCCGTCTCCTTCTTCCTCCTCCCACGCGGCACGCCACCGCTTCTCCACCACAGCGAACCGCCTGGTGCAAGAGAGGAAGAGGTGAGCCCCATGGGATCAGAGGGGGCAATCCTGACGGGAAAGCTCGGATGGGTACCTGGAGAAGGCTACTGTGTCGTTGGGCGTAAGGATCCAGATGGCGCGTATGCTGCACCCGCCGCCGGACATGGCCGAATGGCTAGGAGGGAGGAGGAGCCGTGCCGGCGGTACCGCTGACGCTGCTGCTGCGTTGCTGCGGGACGAGGTCGGAGGAGGAGGGCGACCTGATGGGCTATCTGGGCCGAGTAGGATGTTTCCAAAATTTTAACACAGCAAATGTTGGGCCGGGCAACATATATGTGGCCCAATTGCCTCTAGGCCCGATGCTCCTTCATGTTTTTTATATTTTTTATTTGCCAATCAGGAGACTGATATACACATTTATACGTTAACAGTGTCCTATTTTCAAAATTAAGGCTTAAATCATAAACAACTTCTACAGTGTCATATTTTATAATTATTTATTAGAATTAGAAAAATATAAGACAGACCTTGAAGTGACATAAATATAATACACCCTAGATCAGTATCATATCTTTGTTTGATACATTATTCTCAATATTTTATTTTCTAAATACATGATTTAGGGCATAGTTGTTGGAGCTCAACTTATTTTTAGTGCTCTAAACACTTTAAATAATGTAGTATTTTAATTTGTAACATTATTTTGACTCTTAAGGTATTTTATTGGAGATATTAAATGGACTGCTGGACCGAGGTTGCCTGCATCCGCCTCTAGCGGCAAGGATCATCATCGGAGCATGGAGTCGTTCAAGGGACACATGCTCCTAGGCACCCTATTTCTACTAGTGGGGTTCTAGTAGGGCTAGGTAAAAAACCCGTAACCCGAACCCGGAATATCCGAAACCCGGATTTTGTTCGGAAATTTCAAGTACCAACTTGCAAAACCCGAACTTATTTTGGGTAATTCGGGTATTATGATCGGGTACCCAAAATACTCGAATTATCAAAACTTTCATGTGTCATGTACTCATGTAGTCTTAATTATTAATTTTAAATCTATAACTAGTACGGTGCCCGTGCGTTGCTACGGTTTTTCTTTGTTCATAGGTCATTGCCCGTACGTTGCGACGGTACACAATCACAACAATGGAGAGCTATATTTTTAGAAACCATAGGAAAACATTTGTTCTTTCATGGTCACGGCATACAAAATCGAGATGGAAATGAGAAAACAATGTGAGTTTCAACTACAAAACAAATATCAGGAATAAAGGACAGTAATTATAACACTATATACAATAGTTAACAACACACGTTTGTCGAGCGAGCCTATACGCAGAGCTAGCACTCTTCTAGCAGGCGCATCCACTCCCCGCCTGCTGCTGCTAGTTGGATTGGCTGGAAGTCAGCTTTAGCTTCAGGTTCACGTCTACCATGTCCTCCTGCTTCGCTAACAGCATCTCTGTTCCTGATAGGGCCAAGACGATCTTGTGAAATAGCGACTGTAGCAACACAAATGAGAAAAAAATCGATGAGATGAAGTGTGCACAACAGGGTACATCAAAATAGTCTAAGTGTCTATATCGTTGCCTCATTGGAGAATATATTATGCATCAATAAAGAATAAATAGATATAAACTTCAAGATTTTCTAGTTGTTGAACTTGTATTACCTAAAGTGTGGCATTTAGATAACATACCTCACTGTATCAGCCCAGTTACTAAAAGGGTGGTGCATTAGAGTGTTCATATTCTTGTCACCCTTGCACGTTGCAAATACACTTTCTGATCCATTCATTGTAGCCATTGTGAAACCAAAAGTCTGTCATGGAAGGAACTTTATGTCCTACTAATGTGTCATGGAAGTCAACTTGAAAAATGTAAATACAATAGTTTTTGCACTCTATATGCATGAACTACCATACTATGGCTTGATCCACTTGAAGCTGCAATCAACTGAGCACATAGAGCTACTAAGCAACAGGTAACAACAACTCTTACCCCCACATGTGAATAAACTTCATTTTAAATAGTAGTAATACTTCTAAGCATGTTGTATGTGAAACATTCCAAGCGAACAAATGAACTAAAATGACATTTAAAATAAAGACGATTAACATATTAGGAATATAATAATTATTTGACTACACTCCTAATACTTGGTCGATTCTCTCAATCCTCATATCCGTGATGTTTGGGTATATACGGATTGAATCAACACACAATGTGTCTTTTGTATGCATACGATCAAACTGCATCATAGAGAGCTTGAGTTTCGTCACCTCGTCTAAACTTGATGTCCCAACTGTGTCCATTTGATGTCCCAACCATGGATATTCTCAAAACAACATCCTTTGTGGCCCATCAGCTTATGCGATCGACCCAAATGGAGTCAGAAGAATAGGTTGTATGAACCAGCGGGAAAGCAGAAATCAATCTCCAACCTACCTCTAGTCACCAAATCTGCTTAAGATAGGCAACAACGTGAAATCTAAAATATAAACATGGCACTTTAGTTATGTACCAACAACCAATTCATTAACAAAAGAAATACATTAAATGTTCACCGAAAAAGAATAACGAGTATAAGATCAGATTATTGTCTTGTTGAAGAACATAAGAAAATTCCTACTCAAATAACTGTTTTTAGTTAGACCATCTCGCTCCTTCTAATGAGTACATTTACTACGGAAAAATGAAAACAAAAACAAAGTACCTTGTGGATAGGTGGCTCCAGTACCTCCGATCATCTCTCTCTGTGTTCGATACTCTCTCCATAAACCTCCCTTGTTATTCTCGATCCAAAATTCCTACTCAAATATGAAATTAGAACTCTCCAAATATGAGACCATGATGATCCTAAATATCCATAGAATGCAGTCACTCCAAAAAAAGGACGGTGATGCAATATGCAAAAAGCAAGCAGAATATGAATAGTTTAACACTGCAATCACAATCTCACATGTTGAAAAGCAATAAACGGTGATGCAGTAAATTTGGAAAAGGTATAAACTTCACCGGAAGACAAACTCTAATTTGTCCTCAGCTACCAAAGATGGCGCCTCCATCAGTAGTGTCTCCTCGATGGCCATCTGGCCCGCGGGCACGCCGATGCAGAGTCTGGTGGATCCTCGTAATCCTTACCCTTTGTAAGGTGTCCAAATCTCTAAAAATATGTGAACACACATTGAATATATTTCTACAGAAGCTACAAACACACTATAAGTTGGAAGATCTAAGCAACCATATTCTAGAAATAATAGCCCAAATAGCTAAAGAATTAACTGTTCTTCAGAACAAATACATGGTATGGCACAACACACATCATCCAGAATACATAATACACTAATCAATGTCTCATGAGAGAGAGCATGTTGATAAGAATATAATGAAACTAATTAATAAACTGGTCTTGAGAAATAAATAATCCCAAAACCACTTAATCTTGTGGTAAGTTACAGTTGAAAAATAATGCAAGGAAAGTTTCCATCTAGATTACACTAATTAATGTCTTAGTAACGCTGAAATCTCATGGCTATCAACTGCCAATTTGCTCTAGGAAAGATAATAATCATTGGTGCTATTCCCAAACGCCAACTGCTCCACCAAAAATTGAGAAGGGCCCATGCCAATTGCTAAAGCAAAAGAGATGGATGCATTTGACAAGAAAGTGGCTGGACATGGCTGTTACCGTCAGGACATGGAGCAGGTATCAGTGATGCTGGTGTCTTGTCTACCGAGGAGCGCCTTCGCTCTGAACCCGTCGCGTAGGCTTGGATCCACCACCTCCTGCTGCTGCAATGGTGGCGCTAGCTTCTTCCTCCCACCAAGGATGGGGCTAGCGGGGTCCTTCTCTCCTGTTCCCCAGTTCGACTCCTTCCACGCCTTGGGATTCACATAAACAAGCAAAAAAAGGCTTATTATTTAAACCAAATTTGTAGAATGAACTCATGATGATGCACCACCTCATTCTAGAATGGATTTATTATTTAAACCAAACACCCTTAGATAATGAAATGAGTATCCTTTTTATGACTGTTCAATGAAACAACTTTCTTCCCCAATAAGTAATGAGATGGGTTTGAAGTTGGCAACTTACAAGAAGATAGATCGCTATAGTAAGAATGAAGATAAGCATAGGATAATCTGGTATGAAACAAAGAAGCCATTTTGGCTGTCCATTTGGCATGCTAGACCTGAAAAAAAGCTTGGTCACAGTGTAGAAAAGCAAAGGTATTTGAGCAGCATTTTTAGTTCAGTTGAATTAACTATTGCTATATGAGAAAAAAAATATCATAGTTGACCTTATATCCAGCATGCTATACAGTTATAGGAATATATTACCGCAAGGCTAAATGGAAGTACCTCCAATAATTAGGAAAAATATATGTAGCAGTGACACAAGAATCATACCTAAGCCAAATATGGATCTGAGAAATACAAGTCTCTAGTATAATCTTGCCAAGCCATCTGTCAGAAATAGAGATTAATACTTCGCGATCGAGTAAGCCAAGAAAACACATGAAGAATGTAGGTAGTAAACGTTGTAATGCTTACGTGAAAAGAGCCAAAGAGGCACTCCTCAACTGCTAGGTGCAATTGCGCAGGCAGATATAAACACTGTAAGAAACATTTCAGCGGAAAATGCAAAATATTCCTGCCAAACAGTCGATTACGAACGTGTCTACATCAGAAAATGAACATGACTGGGTGATTTCCAAAACACAGCCTCAGAGCCGCGTTCGCTTAATCGCGGTCGCATGTTGGCCGGTCATAGAAACAAACAGGCCTTAGAATAATAGGAAGTTGCAACCATGCTTTTGCAGTGACTCCACAAGGATGACGAGTTTATGAAATAGTGCATTTCATAAAATGATCCTCTAAATATGGTGAGGTAGTAGATCACAGAAACACATGACTTTTTGTGATTTTTATAAATACACTCAAAAAAGTGTCTCGGCTGATATATCACAAGGAAAACAAAGTCCAATACAAATGATGGACATAAAACAGCCACTAAAAAAATAAGAGTACATTAAAACTAAATTGGTCGTGACACAGAACTGTGTTTTGACAGGGCAACAGAGCTACTACTGATTTTAAATTAACATAAAATAGCATCAAGTTTCCCTATCAGGTAGAACTCGGCAACAAAATGCACTGGCTGAGAAGCACACGACATAAAAAGATCCATACATAGGAGTGACTTACTTATCAAGCAGTTGTCAAAGATTTCCAATTTGTGCATCCACATCATCAATCTCCTTTTCTAATTCTTGGAGCATAGCACCAACCTAAATGCAGCAAAGGTCATAGCTATATGTGATTCATGTGAACAACAAACCCATGAATAATAGATAATAGAAGAGTCTTCGAGACCAAGCAGAAGCAAGGACCGGTTGAACTGCAGCAGCTGCTGCTTTATGGGCAAGGGTTGCTGCTTTCTCTTTGGATTCCACTATACGTGCTCCCTTTGGATCCGCCAAAAGGGATTTCTGGAAGGACTGTGGAAATCCTATCGCAATGATTGTCACATGTATCTCACCAGTGTAACGGTCATCAACGACAGCACCAAAAATTATGTTCACATATGGGTCAGCTAGGCTTGTCACAATCTGCAAGAGGTGAATACATATGGTCAAAACTATCTAAAACAACTATGTATTTGGTTCTTCTATTTGAGACACCCAACGTTTCATAACTTCTCTTAAAACACCATTGTAGAATCAATAAAGAATTTCTAAGGAATCCTACACGCACCTGGGACACCTTATTCACTTCTTGCAAAGTGATGTCCTTCCCACCAGAGTAATATTATACACAACGCCAGTAGCTGCCTCGATGGATGACCCAATCAAAGGAGCAAGTGTTGCCTGTTCAGCAGCTTCTTGGGCCCGATTGTTATGTAATGCCGGATGTCAAGGCCTACCTCTTCTTTAGATGGTTAAAGATCCATGAAAAAACCCTGAAAAGAAGTCAAAGATGAAGTGATTAGTAAGAAACATTACATATCAGAGCATGAGTTGACCTGGTTTAATTGGATGATGAACTGCTCCCAACTTATGCAAGGTAGACGAGTATCAACTGGCAGCTACACGTGTAAAATTTTCCACTTATATTTAGGAAAATGAGAAGTATCAACTGATACCTACATGCGCAAAATCTTTCTAATATTGTATTGATCACTGAGTATTTTCTACATATCTCAGCACAGAGTATGAAGCATGAAGAAGAAACAAGATGACCAGCAATGTGTGCTAGTCATTTTTTCTAATATTCAGAAGAATTGTGTTAGTTATTACAGCATGATGTCTCCCTTCTCATGATATCAAGTATAAAGTATCAAGAGATTCTCATCTCTAGAATAACCATGTTCTTAAAATTCGAACCGTGCATATACCCAATTTTGTGGAAGAACATATAGCCCATGGTGAAATTGTACTAATTGTATTTCAATATTCAGAAGAAATGCAACAGAATATAGCAACGTGACTTCTCTTTTGTCATGATATTAAGTACCAACTATCAAGCCAAACCCTTCATATTTGAATTGTACTGCTCTCTGATTTTAAGGGAGAACACGTAGCCCATAGTGATACTATACTAATCATTGACTGAATTGGTCATTTCTTCCCAACATCCAGAAGCCTACCTAAATTGTATGCTATAAAGGAGTAATAACAAATTAACGATGCTGCAACTTAGAAAAACGAAGACAGAAGCATAGCGGTTTAAAGGCAGTACAAGGATCAGCTTAACTTGACCAGGGCCATAAATCCTCATGCCTACACCGATGGAACTGTGTTTGTTCAGGTAAGATTGTAATAGTATGCTATAAAGGAGTAATAACAAATTAAAGATGCTGCAACTTAGAAAAACGAACACACAAGCATAACGGTGGCATCTCAATACATATATCTAAAGGCAGTAGATGGATCAGCTTAACTTGACCCTTATTAATGAAATGGATACACTAATCACAAAGTTCTTACAATCTTACCTGAACAAATACAGTCTTGAGCCTCGTCCTGTACTTTAGGGTGTCCGAATGCTACGACAAGGAGGTTTCCGAACATTTCAAGGAGTCTATGATGGTTAGCCGTTTTTTTCAGTCAATCCGCCATCTTTAATACTTGTACTTCCTGTGGTTTAAGTCGAAGTCTAATAACTGACTCTTTCCTGACGACGACAGAGGTTTTTCGAGGACGAAACCGAGAAGGTGAAAGGGTTCACGTCATAATCCACCGTCAGCTACAGAGACCGGCTCAAGATCATGGCCAAGCTGGTCAACCCGGACGACCTCCAGCTGGGCTCTATGGAGAGGAAGCTCGTCCAGGCGTACAACGAGAAGCCAGTCCTCTCGCGGCCCCAGCACAGCTTCTACAAGGTACCCGAACCACGTCTTTCCTTGTTCGTATGGATGCTTCAGATAAACCACCTACCTTCGAATCTGCCATCTTTGCATCGCCAGGGAGAGGACTACCTTGAGGTGGACCTTGACATCCACCGGTTCAGCTACATTGCTAGGAAGGGGCTGGACTCGTTCAGGGCACGCGTCAAGAACGGCATCCTCGATCTAGGGTTAACAATCCAGGTCAGATTCCATTCAGATCCTCCAACAGAGAAGAAGCAGAAGCTATCTATCACAGTCTTCTTCAGCTTCTCCTTGTTTGTCTAAATTCTAGTTGACCGCTGTGATCTTGCAGGCCCAGAAGCAGTCGGAGCTCCCTGAGCAGGTCCTCTGCTGCGTCAGGCTGAACAAGGTCGATTTCACTGACCAAGAAGTTCCAACAATAGTCACCGTTGATGTCGAAGTGCCAGAGGTGACCCTTTTGCGGGGATGAGGTTGTCCTCGCAGTCCACCGCCACATCGCTAGCCACGTCGAGCGCCAGTGCCGCGACGGCGTAGATCGTCCGCATCCCTCCCCTTCCTTGTGGCGTCCGCATCCCTAGAGAGCGTGAGGCGGAGGTTACCTGGGCTTGGAGGTTGAGGGGGCGGGGGGGAGTGGCGACTGGGTGGACCCAGGTCTCGCACGATCTGGGGAAGACGGCGGGGCAGACCAGGTAGTGAGCATGGCAAAAATATTGAGAGTGGGGTGGCGGGCGCGGTTCTGCGGGCGAGCTGCAGCAGGAAACGGACGCTCGAAGATGGGGCCCACCTGTCGAGGGTGGGCAGAACAACGCGATGGTGAGGCGGTCGGCTTCCGTGCTGCCGAGGCCGGCTTGACCGTCTTCTTCTCCGGCTCCTCCGCGGGGGACGACGGGCGGGCGTAGGGCGTGCGCTCGACGAGGCGATCCTTGCGCTTGGCCAGGAACCGCTGCAGCGACGCCTTCCGGGCGATGGGCAGGTCGTCGCCGGTCGCGAGGCGCATGACCTCGGCCGCCTTCTCCACCGGGAAGTCCTCGAACACCACCACCATGCCGCGCGTAGAAGATGGTGAGCAGCGGCGCCGCGACGGGGGCGGGCCCGCGCATCTCCTCGGCCCTCGCGGCGGCCGGCCCCTGCTGCTCGTCGGCGCTGACGTCCGCACTGGGCATCAGGCTCAGGGTCGTGGTGGCCGGGGCGCCCGGAGGTGGAGGGAGGTAGCGGTTGCTAGCGTGCGTGTTGGGAGGAGAACTGTGAACGGGAGGGGGCAGAGGAGCCATGTTGCGCGTGTGGAAGGGGGAGGGCGGACGGGAGGCGACGCACGCGAGACAGTGGACGGACGACGCACGAAAACGGGGCTTTGGGATGGACGGTGCAGATTTTGGGAAGGCAGAACGTAAAAAGACAGGCTACTATTGCTGTCTTAATAAGTAGTATAGATTATATGTAAGTGTGCATGACTTGTGATTTTAGATTGCTTGTGTTTTTGTGTCAATGTGTATCATTATTCAAACTGTATTTTTATACTAATTTAATAGGGTGCATGTGTTTTTATAAAGCTGACACAACAGTTCGGGTAGTTCGAGAATATCCGAACCCGAACCCGAAATTCTGGGTACTCGAATTTTTGGCTATTGTAAAAACCGTTGTAATTTCGGTATCGATTCTCAAAACCCGAAATTTTAAATACCCAAATTACTCAACCCGAAATTTATGGGTAACCCGAATGCCCATCCCTAGGTTCTAGTCATTTGGTCTTCGACGACGTGCCACGTTGCGTGGCTAAAGGTCACCTAGAGATGGGGTAAATAGGTGAAATCTGAAATTTAACACTTAACAACAAAAAACTTCGATCCCAAATAGGTGTTAGAACCATAAGGAATATGATCAGAGTAGGGAGAACTTGGAATAGAAGAGTAAGAACATAAATCGCAAATGGACACACACAAAAAACACAACCGATTTGGTTTACCGAGGTTCGATTCCAAAGAACATATGTCCCCGTTGAGGTGTCCTAAAGGACGAGGTCTCTTTCAACCCTCTTGAGTGATTCCGAAGATCAAACTCGAGCCCTCTCTTGTTTTCTCAATCGATCAAGAGACCTAAGGCTCCCATAAGGTACTTGACAACGTCGAAGCTCTTGCTAGCCTTTACAATCTCAATGGGTGCCTCGCACCAAGACATAACAACATCAAACACACACACACACACACACACTCTCTCTCTCTCTCTCTCAACTCTATCACAATTGCACACTCTCTTTTCTCCCTAGAATATGGATCATAATGAAGTCTACTCAAATGGGGCACTTAGATCACTTGGAGGTGTTGGGAATGTTTCTCTAACTTGTAGGAATGAATGCTCAAGTGTTGTGTATTGAATGACTTAGTTGGGGTGTATTTTGAAAGTGGCTAGAGGGGGTGAATAGGCCACACCTGAAAATTTCACCAAAAACTCGAAACGAACTAAGAATAACCAGTTCAACTGTTGAAGGCCATTTCAACCACTACTAGGGGCAGTTCAACCGCTCTGAACCAGTTCAACGGGAAAACGAGAAATAAACTAAATTGATCCCTAAACTCACCAAATAAACTTTACGTATGTGATGTCCTTGATGTTCCTTAGGGTTGTAGGAAGTAGATCTGAAAGGGAAACTCCTCAAAACCTACACATCACAGATTTATGAGCAAAACTTCCACAGAGTAATGTGAGTATGAAGAACAAGAACAATCACAATAATTAACAACACAAGAGACATAAGATTTATCCCGAGGTTCGGTCACACCACCAAGGTGCCCTACTTCCTTATGGAGGCGCCCATAAAGATCCGGGTCTCTTTCAACCATAATCCTCTCCTCACCGACCACAAAGATCCAAGTGAGGTCACTTACTAGAGATTGCTCAAAAGAGCAGGTAATACAGACTTCTTGCGGTGTTCCACAAGCTTTGGACACTCACATGCAATGCCTAGCCATCTGTTGGAGACTTGTTCTCAAATGCTTCGGATTAAGAACAAGGCAACATAAAAAGTGTTAAATGATAAAGTCCTTTGTCCTCTGAAACATTATTTCCCTTCGGGATATAATGTATTTCGGACGAAGGTCATAAACAACATACCTTTATAAGCACAATAAGTAATGATGAAGAACTTGTATGTAACATAAGAAGTGATATAAACATTTAAATATTATTACAACATCATTTCTATTTTATTATCATAGAAATATAGAAACAATTTCAGTTTAAAAGTGTACCTTCGGATTGCAGGAAGGTAAAAGTACAAGGATGACGCAAAAGCAAATGTCCAGTCCGCGTGAACAGTACGGGGGTACTGTTCATCTATTTATAGGCGTGGGACGCAGCCCATGTAAAATTACATCCATGCCCATTACACTTGCTAATGACTTATGGGAATCATTAAGGCCTAAGTAGTCTTTTCATCTTTAGGTCGGTTCCCCTTTCTGCTATCGCAACGAAGCTTTCCTGCACATAGCTTCGGCTGTGCGCCATCCTTCGTACAGCTTGGTAATCAGCCCGTCCATCATCTCAATCACCCTTTGTCTGGCTTAGGCTTCGTCTTGACCGTACTCCATGCTCATAATCTGAGTCCGAAGATACCTGTTCATATAATTCACTTGGAAAACTTTGTCAAATCTTGTTTTTGAGGACCTTCGGAGGACGAAGGCCCCCAACAGTAGCCCCTCGCAATATTAATTTGTTAGCGATAAATTCAGATTGCGATATGGACGAAGGCCTTAAGCCGAAGGTCCGAAAAAACACCTTCCCTTTGCTAGAATAGCAACATTCACTGACAAGCGGGGTCTTTCAATTTTCAACGCGCTGAGCGTATAAATAGGATCATACCGCAAACTCATTTGGTACGCTCTCTTGCCATCTGCTCCCGCTCAATCAGTTTTTTAGCTCTTGTGCACTAAGATTTGCTGAGCTTTTAGTTTCGAAGCTTCGGCCTTGAAAACAGTTTTTTAGTGTTCCCGAAGATGTCTGAAGATAAGAAGGCTGCTGCTGAGATGAAGCTGAGTCTCGACGAAGAGAAGAACTTGGGGTTTCTTATAGCGATGTCGAAGACCAATACAGAAAAAATCACCAAGGAGATTCTGGAAGGTTTGTCTGAAGATACTGGTTACAGCGACAGTTATGATGTGGACAGCGGTGGTGAAGACTCCGAAGATCGCCCCTGGCGACCAAGCCATTCAGTTTTTGGTAAGTCAGGTATCAAAGAAAATCATCTTGTCAACATGAGGAGAAGATACTTCCGGGATTTATCCATTGTGAGGGTCGACGAAGGAGAGAAAACTTGCCCAACTCCTGAGGAAAATGAAGTCGTAGTGTTCCGAAGCTTCTTGAAAGCTGGACTACGATTTCCCCTGAGCAGCTTTGTCGTAGAAGTGCTGAAAATGTTTGAAATCTATCTTCATCAACTTACCCCCGAAGCAATTATAAGGCTGAATATCTTCGTGTGGGCCGTAAGAAGCCAAGGTCTGGAACCTGATGCGAAAAGCTTCTGCAACATACACGAGTTATCATACGAGACAAAACCCTAGGGTAAAGAACAGTATCACAATAATTTTGGCTGCTACAGTTTCGTTTCTCGGTCTGGGTCAAGCTGTCCCGTGCCAACATTTCGGAAGAGATGGCCCGGCGATTGGATGACAGAATGGTTCTATGTGAAAAATGACCTGAAAGCACGAGAAGATATTAAGGGTATAATTATGCGCCCTATTTGGCAAAGTTTCGGCCTGCGAAAGCCGAAGGTTGAGATGAATGAAGCTGCCGAACAATGCCAGAGAGCCTTCGGAGTTATTTGTTCTTTTATTGGAACGAGAGATTTGGTACAAGAACATATTGCCTTCAGAGTATGGCCGCTCGCGGAGAAATGGGAAATGCCGCAAGAAACCATGAAGGAGGCCGACGAAGGTGGACTTATCAGGCTGAAGTATACTTTCAAGTTTGGAGATAAATTCGTTGAGCCAGACGATGACTGGTTAAAGAGTATTGAAAATTTAAGTGATGAACTGCTTGGGGCTTATTCGAAGGCCGAAGATACTGCACTGTCAGCAGCCTTCGGAGGCCGAAAAAAGAAAAGGTTGAACCGGGTGTTTGATGCAATCGGGTTCGTCTACCCTGACTATCGGCATCCCCTCCGAGGGCAGAAAAGAAAAAACATAACCTCTGCGAAAGAAGAAGCTGCAAATGCTCCTAGCAAACCAGAACCGAAAAGAAAGAGGATAAAAGTCCTCACACATCGGCCACGCTATATTGAACCAGCTTCGGTGCCTGAGTTCACCGGAGAAACCTCTTCAGCCACCAAAGCTGAAAAACCAACCAAGCCAACCTTGCTGCCAGAAGTCGCAGGAATGGCCGAAGCGCCAAGAAAGATGGAATTGGAAGAACCGAAGATTTTGTTACCAGAAACCAAAGAGATGGCCGAAGCGCCATCCACAGAAAAAATGGAAGAAGCGAAAAAACCAATTGAGGAAAAAATGTCAGAAGTTTTGAGTCCTGCATCAAATGTTGAGGCAGTAAAAAGTCAAAAGGTGTCAGCAGTGACTCCGAAAAGAAAGAGAATGGCTAATGTGCTAGATGTTCTGGAAACAATTAAGTCCTCAAGCACAACTCCGAGGAAGACTGTTGAAGCCTCCGAAGCGAAAACTGAGATTTTTTATACTCAAGCTCCAGAGCAAGAAACTGAAGCTGAAGCTGGGCCTTCGGAGCCCACGAAGGCAAAATCCTTGGAAACCGAAGAAGAGAAAATGACAGAGCCAATTCTTGTTGAAGAAATCAGTGCTGTTGCCCCCGAAGCATCCCCCAAAGTCCTTGATTATATTGTTCGACATGCTTCGGGGAAAAAGTTATCAGAAGAAGAAATTTTTGAAGCTAATCATTATGCCAAAGAATTGAAATATCCGAAGGGGGCACTAGTGTTCAATGGTACAAATGAAGAAGATTTTCTATACTGCCTCCCGGATAACAAAGAATTACTTGTCTGCCGGGAAATGGCCCGAAGCATGGGGTTTCCGAAGCTGGAGGCTGGCCTCTGCGCGATGACAAAGGACGATCTTGCAGACAGCCTTGCGTATAATAGCCTGAAGGTACGAGATCTACGCGTTTGGAAACTTTATGATTTGAAATCTATTGCTTTATTCTTATACCAACTTTTTACATATAGGGTTTAATACTAAGCAACGCGCTGAGAGCGCAAAAGAATGCCGAAGACGAGAGCTATGAAATTGCTTTCAACAACCTTCGAACGGAGGTTATCAAACTAAGGAACGAAGCTCTGGAAAAGGACAAAATCTAGTTACATTGGTGGATAAAATAAAGGAGAACGAAGCTGCGTCCAAAGCACAAGTTGCAGCTCAAAAGCACGAGATTGACGATCTTCGGAAGCAATTGGCCCGAGCTAAAGAAGAACGCATACTTGAAGAAACGAAGCGAGAACTTAGCGACCAATGGGCAAATCATTTAGAAGGAACTGTCGAAGAGCTTCGTTCGTCCAAGAAAAAATGCTATGACAAATCTATAGAATGTGTTAAGAAAGTGAAAACTAGCTTCGCCAGCGTTGGCGCATTTTCAAGTGAAGAAAACTTTACGAGAGGCAACCCCGAAGGCCCCATTGAATGGATTAGCCACGAAGCTGAGGCCTTCGAAGAAATTTTAAATAGTCGTGGAGATATATGTGCTTTTTCAGGTGCCAGGGGAATTGCCACCATTTTGGAGAAGAAGGGTTGTGAGCATGTAAAGATTCTGGCGCAATCCGAGGCTGCTTTGTCCTTCGAAGATGCAAGAGATCCTTCGGCCGAAGCTAGCATGGTTGGTGGAAAATTTTTCACCGATGTCTGGGATAATGGTGGCCGAGAAATGGCCCGAGAGATTATTCAGAGAAGCGAGAAGGGCATTCACGACGCTAGAGAAGTAGCTAAGGCCGCTGACAAAAGCTCAGAGCCCGAAGGGCAAATAGGTATTAACTAGTGGTTTTTATTATGTTGTAATTTTTAATTTTAAACTTCGCTCGCAAATTGTAATAGAAATGTAGCTGTATTCTGTCCTCCCTCAGATCCTACTAGAGCGTCTCCGGGCCCTCCCCCGAAAGATGACGACGAAATTAAAAAAGATGGCTGAAGCTATCATGGATCAAGTTGTCCATCAACTTTTGAACGAAGCTGCTGAAGTAGTACTTAGGGAAGACTAGGTGTTATTGTAAAAATATTTGAAATATAATATGTGTGGTATCTTGTAACCCTGAATATAATATATTTGCCTTGAATGATTCGATCCTTTACGATGCATGAAACTTTACATACATACCGTTTTTGAGCCTTCGGCGAAAAAAAACACCTTCCCTTCTTTTCATGCTTCGTGAAGATAGAAAAACTGTTATGCATCACAACAATGTCCATAGTGCTCTAATGAAGAATATCCAAGCTTCGTGAAAACATTCTTCGAAGCTATATTCCGAAGATCAATATTGTATCCCCTTGTGGCTTAGCACGATTTTCACTCTCTCAAAGCATTGTTCCGAAGGTCGATACGGTGTCACCCTCTTTTGCCATATGCAACATGATGTATGATGCTTATGCTATGCAAAATGATGTGATGATGTTATGTTTTGTAGATGACATTTGTTCCGAAGATACACACACATCCTCGTAAAACACACAATCTTTTTGTGTCAGCGCTGACTTTTCGCTGTAAGCCTCCCTTAGGAGCTTCTTCGCCTTTTACTTCAGCGGAATCAGTGTTGACTTTTCGCTGTAAGCTCTGCATTCCCTTAGGAACGACTTTGGAGCTTCTTCGCCTTTTACTTCAGCGGAATCAGCGTTGACTTTTTGCTGTAAGCTCTGCATTCCCTTAGGAACGACTTTGGAGCTTCTTCGCCTTTTACTTTTGGCGGAATCAGCGTTGACTTTTCGCTGTAAGCTCTGCATTCCCTTAGGAACGACTTTGGAGCAGAAAACTTACACTGCGCTCCCTTCGGAACGGCTTTTGGTGACTTCGGCAAACTTACTCTGCGTTCCTTAGAACGACTTTTTGTTGCTTCGAAAAAATTTTCGATAATTCGAAGGTCCTCTTTGTTATCGCAAATCTTTAAACTTCAACAACTTAAGCCTGTGAAGAAAATATATTTTCCTTGTGGGAATCAACGAAATTGTTTACATGAAACCTAAACAATGTCCTTTATTATACGGAAAATAAAACTGAATAAAAAAGATTACTATTAAGATAGGATATTTGTTAATAGATGTGCTTTGACTCTGGCACAGTGCTGTTGACTGTGCGAGCTTCGGACTGTTCTCTGAAGTCCCTTTGGTGTGGAGCATATTGGCTCCCTTCTGGCTGCTGGCCTTGTTCCAGCGGTGGTGGAGGCGGAAGTTGTTGCCAGGAAGCTTGAGGTTGACTCGCCGAAGCAACAGAAACTGCAGGGTGATGGCCTACATACTCTGGGATGTAAGGCGAATGATACGAAGCAGTGTGCATGACCTGCTTCGGCTGAGCCTGTTGTGCTGCAGCTTCGGCTATTTCCTTTTGCTTCTGGATGGTAACATGGCACATCCTGGTGGTATGGCCTTTGTTCTCACCACAGAACAAGCAAAAAATTCTTCTTGGCTGATTGCCAAATCTTCCGCCGAAGCCCCTGGCACCTCTGCCTCTCGGAGCTGGTGGTCGGAAGGAGCCTTGTTGTTGCCCCGAAGTCTGTGAAGAACACTGTGGCCTTTGCTGTTGGCTCCCTGTATCATCATTTTGGGTAGAGCTATGAATTGATCTAACATGCCTCGGATGGAACCTCCCTCCGAAGCCCCTGGTCATTTCAGAAAACCTGAAAGCCTCCTCCCTTCTTTGGCGAAAATCATTATCGGCCCGAATGTACTCGTCCATCTTCTGGAGCAGCTTCTCCAAAGTTTGAGGAGGCTTCCTAGCGAAGTACTGAGCTGACGGTCCTGGCCAAAGCCCCTTGATCATGGCCTCAATGACAACTTCATTGGGCACTGTTGGTGCCTGTGCCCTCAAACGCAAGAACCTCCGGACGTACGCCTGAAGGTACTCTTCGTGATCCTGGGTGCACTGGAATAGAGCTTGAGCCGTGACCGGCTTCGTCTGAAACCCTTGGAAACTAGTTAACAACAAGTCCTTCAGCTTTTGCCACGAAGTGATCGTTCCTGGCCGAAGGGAGGAGTACCAGGTTTGAGCAACACTCCTGACAGCCATAACAAAAGATTTGGCCATGACCGCAGCATTGCCACCATACGAAGATACTGTTGCTTCGTAGCTCATCAAAAACTGCTTCAGGTCTGAGTGGCCATCAAATATGGGAAGCTGAGGCGGCTTGTATGACGGAGGCCAAGGTGTAGCCTGCAGCTCAGCGGACAGAGGAGAAGCATCATCAAAAACAAAATTCCCATGATGGAAATTGTCATACCAGTCATCTTCATTGAGGAAATTTTTGGGGGGGGTGACAGTTTAACTCCCGTCGGCTTTGCAAAGCCGACGGGAGTTATCCTGGTACTGTCCAGGATAACTTCCGTCGGCTTAGCCAAGCCGACGGCAGTTGTCGCTCCCCCGTCCCGGCAATCAGGGCTGACGTGGCGGACACATAACTCCCGTCGGCTACCTAAGGCCGACGGGAGTTAATTGCCCGCCACGTCAGCCCTGGGCCGGGGAGCGACAACCGCTGTCGGCTACCTAGGGCCGACGGGAGATAATTATCTCCCGTCGGCCCCGACGGGAGTTAATGTAATCCCCGTCGGGTAGCTCCTGTCGGCCGGGTACCGACGGGATTTACTCTAAAACCGACGGGAATAGCTAAATCCCGTCGGTTTTAGAGTAAATCCCGTCGGTACCCGGCCGACGGGAATATCCTGGATTGCTGTTGTGAAACCCTCCTGATGAAGGTCTTGGTGCTGAGGCCTTCGGTGTTGCTCATCCTGAGTAAGATGACGAACCTCCTCAGAGGCTTCGTCTATCTGCCTTTGCAATTCAGCTAGCCTGGCCATCTTTTCCTTCTTCCTTTGCACCTGTTGATGAAGCATCTCCATGTTTCTGATCTCCTGGTCTAACTCATCCTCTTGTGGTGTCGGGCTGACGGCCTTCCTCTTCTGGCTTCGGGCCTCCCGAAGAGAGACAGTCTCCTGATTGGGGTCCAGTGGTTGCAGAGGTGCAGCCCCAGTTGCTGAAGCTTTCTTCGGCGCCATAGCGAAGGTTTATGATCGCCGAAGGTGTTCAAAAACTCGAAGAGTGGAAGTAGGTTCACCGGAGGTGGGCGCCAATGTTGGAGACTTGTTCTCAAATGCTTCGGATTAAGAACAAGGCAACATAAAAAGTGTTAAATGATAAAGTCCTTTGTCCTCTGAAACATTATTTCCCTTCGGGATATAATGTATTTCGGACGAAGGTCATAAACAACATACCTTTATAAGCACAATAAGTAATGATGAAGAACTTGTATGTAACATAAGAAGTGATATAAACATTTAAATATTATTACAACATCATTTCTATTTTATTATCATAGAAATATAGAAACGATTTCAGTTTACAAGTGTACCTTCGGATTGCAGGAAGGTAAAAGTACAAGGATGACGCAAAAGCAAATGTCCAGTCCGCGTGAACAGTACGGGGGTACTGTTCATCTATTTATAGGCGTGGGACGCAGCCCATGTAAAATTACATCCATGACCATTACACTTGCTAATGACTTATGGGAATCATTAAGGCCTAAGTAGTCTTTTCATCTTTAGGTCGGTTCCCCTTTCTGCTATCGCAACGAAGCTTTCCTGCGCATAGCTTCGGCTGTGCGCCATCCTTCGTACAGCTTGGTAATCAGCCCGTCCATCATCTCAATCACCCTTCGTCTGGCTTAGGCTTCGTCCTGACCGTACTCCATGCTCATAATCTGAGTCCAAAGATACCTGTTCATATAATTCACTTGGAAAACTTTGTCAAATCTTGTTTTTGAGGACCTTCGGAGGACGAAGGCCCCCAACACCATCTAGGAGCTTAGAGCTCCAAGAGAAATGAATCCACAAAGAATGTGTTCTTTCACCA
The DNA here is from genome assembly GCA_029449295.1 of Zea luxurians. Taxonomy (NCBI): domain Eukaryota; kingdom Viridiplantae; phylum Streptophyta; class Magnoliopsida; order Poales; family Poaceae; genus Zea; species Zea luxurians. Next base: position 8,397,383 of record JAOPSE010000041.1, on the reverse strand, counting down.
AAGCTCGAGAGATAGATCAAAGAATGAAAGTTGAAATCGCGTTTGAGATCTAAAAACTTATCTCACATCGAAGACTCTTCCCACCGATCGAAGGGAGGAAGATCTGGATAGTGAGAATGGAGTGAAATCACTTGAATGAAGAGATTGCAGTCATCATAGAGCTTGGGTTCGAGCCTTATAGGGTTTAGAGAGAGAGAAAGGTTTATATTATTGCCCCCAAAATAGATTTGGTTGTACCTAAATTAAACCACAGAGAGCTCCCTGCAAAATTCCGGTTGAACCTAAATTAAAATCCCGGTTGAACCTGGATTTTCTAAAGAGGTTCCTCAGAAATCCCAGTTGAACCACCCCTAGGCCCGATGGAACCGTAATTCTCAAAAAAGTTCAAACATGGAACAAAAACAAATGGAGAAACCAACAGGTAGATTCACGACTTTTCAAAACAAGGATTTTGAAGTGGATAGAATGAGTTTTAGTGCAAGTACCAATACTCATTTGTGGATGCCTCTTGATAGTACGGTGATTCCTAAACTCAAGAACTCAAAATAAAAATCAAACTAGTTCTCAAATAGACAATTGAAATTCCAACCTTCAAATCTAAGCAATCATCTTACCTCATTGAGTTCCAATATGCTGCAATGGTCACCAAGAACATATCCAAACACTGGAATGACCCAAACTTCTTCACTTGTCTTGAGCTAGCAACCCCCATGTCATATGATTTGAATCATCTCATCACATATGAATTAAACTGATGACTTCCAATCACATCTTCTAATGTTGTGATCTTCATCATTGTATGACTTCACAATCTGATTAGTCTGTCGACATCTTGCAAGTGCTCTCTTCTTCACCTTAGCCGTGGTACCTCGGTCCACAAGCCATTTACTTGACTTTTACCTTCGCTTAGTCCCTCGAAGCCATTTCCTTACATGTCTTCACCTTATCAAATTGTCTCCAAGTCACATTTCATTAAGCATACATTTCTTCAATATTGTGAACCTTGCTTCAATGTCATCTAGATATGAGTGTTAAGACCAATCAATACTTGGTGTGATTGTCATAGAAACATATATGTACCAACATCAATATGGTCAAACCAATTCATGAAACCTTATATCCTATTCATTTTGGCTTGACACTTCCTCTCATTCACTTCAATCTCTATTTTTATCCTTATATGACTTCTATCTGGTTTGATTTGTTCCTTAACTAAATGCAAGAACTTGCTTATCCACTTGATCAAGCTTTCCTTAAGCCATACCTCTTGAGTGTACATTGAATCTTTTGATGTCTAATTATCTGATAGATGATCTTTTGACTTTTGATCTTCATAGAATATCCCATCTCCACATATCCAAATGACCTTACTTATAGGATATCCTTCTCATTGTTTGATGTTAATCCTTTATACTTTTCTATCATGAACAATTTTTGTATATGAGAGATTTTCATATCAATCCTTGTATCTTGATTGTTTTCAATCATGATTGCTTTTTCTACTTTCATGATCAACACTTAGCAAACTAATTAGTCCTTTAAGAGTGTTGTTATCCAACTCACCAAAACCCACAAAAGGGCTAGATGCACTTTCATATTTATAGCTCCAACCACTCAAATGGTCATTAGCATTAACGCAATGATATGCACTTTCTACGGGTGCACCGGACCTTGAATAATGTCGGTCTAGTGCACCATCAGACCTAGTCAGACTGTCGTTGTAGGTAGCTATTCTGACAGGGAGTAGTCTTATCATGCTCACCGAACTGGTCCGGCGTGCCACTAGACCTCGCCATGTCAGCTAGTCGTTGGATCTGGAACTCCGACCATTACGACATGACTAGTCCGGTCCCCCAATGCCTTTAGTCTTCTAAAATAGCCTCTCTAGAAAACTAGTTCATCATGCCATCGAACTAGTCTGATAAGGCAGTCGACCAATTCTCTTTTATAGACCTCTCTGCGTACTCGGTTCGGTGTGCCACCGACCGGACCAGTGCTTCATATTGTTGTCCACTTAACTCCATTTTGGGTAATTCTTCTTCATTTTAATTTGGTTGTATATGAGGGTGTTCCTATGATTTAGACAAACATATCTATAGATTAGCTAACTAGTATAAGTCATGGAACTTTTATTATTTTAATTCCTCTAACTCATATTCTAATTCTGGCTCAAACTTTGCTCCAAAGTGCCAAAACTTAACCTGAGCTTTCCAACCTCTCTAGTTACTTCAAATATGTTCCTAGGGATGTCTAGAACTTATCCAAGCTGATGAACTACCAATAGTACATCTTGAGTTGTTTCTGACTTAGAATTTCAATTGTTGATCTTATAAACTGGTGAACATACACTTGGCAAACTAGTTAGTCCATATGGTTGTGATGGTCATCAAGCACCAAAACAAATCTAGAAATGGGTGTTCACTACCTAGCTAAGTCGTCGAGTATTGTTTTTTACCGGTTGGGCTAACCCTCCCCCTTTTATAAACTAAGTAGGGGGCTAGTTACAAGTGGCTTCTCGTGGAAGGAATCACTGTGTCATGGTAAAATGAGGTGTTCTACCCTTGGTAGAAGTCCATCCGTTGGTATTTGCCCTCGTCGTCTGAACTCTCCGGTCATGCTCCTTCAATTCAATTGGGATGACGCATATGGGCAGCGGGGGACCCAAGCGTCATCATTACTCCTCCTACTCCACGCCAACCCTTGGCCTTCGTATCCTAAGCCTTGGTGCTCCTCGTCGTGTTGTGGGCTCCTTAGACTGTCAAGGGACTCAGGCCTCGGGCTCGGTAGGATATGAGTGAGCCACAGGTCTACGACTGATAGGTCATGAGTGAGGCTCTAGCCTAGGTGCATAGACCATGAGTGGAAGGAGCACCGACTCTTTGTCGTGAACCGACGCTAGATGTATTTTAATGCAATATGTCATTAATGACAGGGGTAGTCTATGGGTCAGGTGTGAAATCCACTCGAGTGGCCTTTGTAAGGAAAATGGACCCCAGGCCATTTGGCTAAATTGGTTTTGGTGTTTGATGATCAACATAACCTGTGGACTAATATGTTTGCTAGTGTTTGTGTTTGTAGTTCACAGGATGCTAAAGTTACTTGGACCAAAGCATTGAGGAAAGCAACACCTCAAAAGAATATATTATGAAGATTAAGCAAAGTCTAAGAAACAAAGACAAGTGTTGCCAGGCGGACTATCCGGTGCCACACGCCAGACTGTCCGGTGCACCAGGGAACTGTAGCCAAACGACTAGTTCTAGCTGGCATTGTGGAGAAAAGACCATCAGACTGTCCGGTGTGAATTCCGGACTATCCGATGTAAAAAGCATGCGCACCAACGGTCACCTATGGTGTCAGTCCAACGGCTAGGAGCACCGGACCGTGCGGTGACCCCACCGGACTGTCTGGTGTGCCACAGAAAGCAACAACTTTTCACCAACGGCTAGTTTTGTGTTGGGGGCTATAAATACACCCCCAACTGACCATTTCATGGTGTGAGAGCTCAAGCACCATACCAAGGCATATTGTAGACATTCCCAAGAGCTCATACACCCAAGTGCTTAATAGAACCACTCGGTGATTAGCGTAGGTGCTTTGCGAAGTGCTTAGGTTAGTTATATCGCTTTAATGCTTGCTCTAGGTGAACCCTAGTTAGTTGAGTGAGTTCTGTAAAACCACACAACCCCTCGGCTCTTGTGCGAGCTATTGTAATTGTACCGAGTGGGGCGAGAGTTTTGCGAGACCGTGACAACTGTGTTTGTGTCACGGACACCACTGTGTACCAGAGGGAATGAGGCCCACGGTGTTTCGGTCGGAAGCTCGATAGTGGAGACAGCGGGGAGCGTCTGAGAGGAGCTGGAAGCGGAGCACCACTTGCGCGTGGAGAAGGCCCGCGGCTCTCTACAAAGTTACTCGATCGTGGTGCTTGGCCCTCGTGTGGGCTTCCCTTTGCATAGGGGCACCAACGAGGATTAGTCGGGACCTTGCGTGGTTTCGGATACCTCGGTAAAAATACCAGCGTCATCCATGAGAGTTTGCATCTCTACCTTGCTCTTTAGCTTCCGCATTTATATTAAGCATTTAAGTTTCAATCTTGTATTTATACTTAGATTGTTTAGGATTGAAACTTAGACTTTGCGGTAGAGATAGCAACACTTAGACAAAACCTAGTTTGCATATTCTAGTTTGATTTATTGTATAGGTTTTGCTCTAGGGTTTTATTTGTGGCCTAGTTTAGAGAAAGTTTTAGAAGTCCTAATTCACCCCCCTTCTTAGGCGTCGCTGTCGGTGTTTTGGGTCCGACCGCACACCCGGGGTTGCCCCTCAAGGTGCTTTAGGAGTAGGACGGTGTCGACAACTGTAGCAAAATGGTTCGCGCTGATCGCACGAGGGACAGTGGACAAGTTTTACAGGTTCGGGCCGCTTAGAGATGCGTAACACCCTACGTCCTGATGAGTATGCTTGATGGATGTGGCTACAAAAGAGCTCTCTGGATTGAGAATACAGAGAGTTGATGTGGGTGGCTAAGTAAAGGGTCGATCGTTCTGAAGGGGTGCCCCCTAGGCCTTATATACTCGACCGTGGGGCAGTACACGTGGATAAGATAGCAACGAGTAGCTAAAAGATAGTGAACATCTTGTGATTATCCCTACGTAACCCTCGCCGACTTATCCTCGCGTGGCTTCGTTGCATGGAGGCTCCAGCGCGGGAAAGTTGGATCTCTGTTGCAGTTATTCGCTCGGTGCTGCGGGCCGTCTGGGCGTGTACCAATCCGGCCCCATGTCGTTCTGCTTCGCTGGCTGTTTCTCCCCAGGCCCACGAAAGAATGACCTTACGATTTATTGGGCCCTTGGGCCTTTCGTGAGGTCCTTTACTCTTTTAGTGGACCCAGGGGATATCTATCCCCCACAAGCCCCCGATCTTTGGGTTAATTTAGAGATAATCAACCCGAAGATCTCAGGTCCAGCTTGTAGGTGATTTTGAAGAAAAATGGCTTCCTGTTGTCTTCTCCTGCTCCGATCACTCGTTGACCAAAACCCGGCATCGTGCCTGTGCCTTAGAGGTCGGCATTCCAATTTGTGAGATTCTGAGCTTCATTGGGTGCACCGGAGGTGCACCCAATGGGTGTAGCCCTCGAGCTTCGAGTAGATTTTAGAAAATAATCTACTCGAAGGTCCTCAGTAGAGATCATTTCTATTTGCACTTGCTCATTTTGGGTGAGGGCTGGCTTTTTTAATCTTGTCCCATGCTTTAGAAATCGGCACGATCTCGGCTTGGAATGATAATCCATAGGGTGCGCCGAAGGTGCACCCAATGGGTGTAGCCCCCGACCTTCAAGTGGATTTTTGAGGATAATTCACTTGAAGGTCTTCTTTTTATGTCCTTTTGCTGAAGATTACCCTTTCTGCTTGTGAAAAAGTTGGCATGATGTCATCCATGCTATGTCATCAATATTATGCTTCAGAGGTCAGCATGTATTTTGTCTTTTGCAGCCGAGTTTGCAATCCTTCCGTATCTCGCTAGGTAGTGTAATTTATTTGCTCTGTGACTGATTGGACATTTGATGGACGTTCTCTGTCTAGTCTTCAAGTCGTGTCTGTCGACCATATTTTGCACTCTGCTGGCTATATTTGGCTTCCCTCTAACTCTTGTTGATATCTCATTTTTGTCTTGAGGCATTCACTACATGCTCTGCACAGATGTGACCATTTTGAAAAATATACTGATAATTCCTGGGCGTCCCCCCCAATGGGTGTGAGCAAGGGACGGCTTGGTACGCTTAGTGTTTTAGCCGGCTGCTTCTGAGTTGTAATGTGATGGGACGGCGAGTGTAATCATATCCTTTGCGCTGTTGACTGGAGTCCCAATGGGTGTAGTGTTGCATGAAACGGCGTCAGCCGCCTGACGTGTCTCCAGACGGGTGGAAGTGCTTATTGAATGCTTTGCGTCTGTTCAGTGACCGCGGTTGGAGGTGAACGGTTGCCTTCCCCTTCTATAAATAACGCTGTTGCCCCTCTGGTTTCTTCACATCTCTTCGCTGTTCTTTTACTGCTTCCTTCTCTTCTTTCCCGCTTGCTTCCACCATGGGCAAAAGCAACAAGCGCAAGCGCGAACCGACTCCTCCATCGGAGGACTTCGGTGACTCGGAATACTCGGAGGAGGAGTTCTCCTCCGAGTCCGAGGGATCTCCGGCTCCCGTCTCTCCCCCGGCGTCGTCCGATGACTCGGACGACTCCCAGGGGATAGCCGCAGAGGTCTGGACGTACATCCGGGCCGTCGAGCGCTCCGGGCTCGAAGGCTCGGATGAGTCGGAGTACTCCTCGGATGAGGAGGACTCTGACGGCGGTGGCGAGGACGAGGACGACGACGACGACGATGGCGACGACGGTGGTGACGGCGACGGCGGCGGCAGCGGCAGGAGCAGCGGCAGGAGCAGCGGCGACGGCGACGGGAGCAGGGGCAGCACCAAGGGCGGCAGCAGCAGGGGCAGCACCAAGGGCGGCAGCAGCAGGGGCAGCACCAAGGGCGGCGGCGGCGGCAGGGGCAGGGCCAGTGGCTAGACGCCACTGGTCTTCTTAGATATTAGTATAGTTTAGTATAGTTAGAATAATGTAGTAGTAATGTAGAGTAGTGTAGTGTAGTGTAGCAGTAGTGTAATGTAGTATAGTAGTAGTGTAATGTAGTATAGTAATAGTAGGGAAGCATCAACTCGCAAAGAGTTGATTTGTAAGCTTATTGACTTCCCTTAATGAAAGAATGTCGTTGGCTTCTTCTTGTTGACTTGCTTTGCTTGATTATAAGGCTGATTCTTTTGAGATAGTAGATGAACAATTTGGACATCATACTGACGCTCCCAGAAGTAGTTGCCGAGTGATCTTGTAGTTTGCATCGACGTTTTAGAGGTAAAGCCGAGCAACCGAATGCTATCCCCACGTCTTAGCGGCAATGCCGAGTGATTGAAGGTCGACGTCGGCATTTTAGAAGCAATGCCGAGCGATTGAACACAAGATCAGCGTTTTAGAGGCAACGCCGAGTGAAAGCAGGCCGATGTCGGCATTTTAGAGGTAATGCCGAGCAATTGAACATGAGATCAGCGTTTTAGAGGCAACACCGAGTGATTGAAGGTCGCCATCGGCATTTTGGAAGTAATGCCGAGCGATTGAACACGAGATCAGCGTTTTAGAGGCAACGCCGAGTGACAGCAAGTCGACGTCGGCATTTTAGAAGCAATGCCGAGCGATTGAACACAAGATCAGCGTTTTAGAGGCAACGCCGAGTGAAAGCAGGCCGACGTCGGCATTCTAGAGGTAATGACGAGCAATTGAACATGAGATCAGCGTTTTAGAGGCAACGCCGAGTGATTGAAGGTCGCCATCGGCATTTTGGAAGTAATGCCGAGCGATTGAACATGAGATCAGCGTTTTAGAGGCAACGCCGAGTGACAGCAGGCCGCATGAGCTATTTTGAGGATGATAGCCGAGTGATGAGGTGGCCCATCGTCTTTTTGGAAATAACTGCCGAATGACCACGTGGCATGCTGGGGTTTTGGAAATAACTGCCGGGTGATGACTGGGCACTTTTTGAAACGGTATCTGACTCGAGAATATCCTATAAGAGCTGCGCTTTTAGCCGCCTTTGCTTTCCGCGCCCTAGTTCTTGCATTCCTACTTCCGAATCCTCTCTGCGCTTGCCTCCAATCTGCTCACTGGTAGAATCGAGATGGCTCCCAAGAGGAAAATCGCGAGCTCGTCCGCAGTGGTGATTCCTCCAATCGATCCCAACAGCCAATTGCCTTTTGCAGGTAACCACATGTCTATCATCTCCGAATCTGAACTCCTCCACCTCGTATCCATCGGGATTCTCCCTCCGCGGGAACTCTGTTCTTGGCGGATTTGCCACGGGACTACTGTCCCGACAGAGGATACCCACGAGTCTGTAGTTTACGCTCCTTTTCTTCTCCGCGGCCTTGGCCTTCCCATCTCTCCTTTTTTCCGTGGCCTCCTTGATTTCTACCACATTAACCTGACCCATCTAAACCCTAACTCAATTCTGCAAATCTCCATCTTCGTTCACTTATGCGAAGCCTTTCTTGGCGTGCTACCACATTTTGGTTTATGGAAATATCTGTATCATTGTCGCCCTGGGATGGCCGGGGGACAACATCAGTTGGTCGGGGGTGCCAGTTTGGAGATGCGCCGAGGACGGAAGACTGAATATCTTGAGATTCCCCTTAAAGACAGCATTAAAGGATGGCGTCTGGAGTGGTTTATAGTTGACAATTATGGAAATTCTCTCCCCCCCGGTCGGGAAGACAGCCAGACGTTCGTACCCCCAGCTGGACCGAGTCTCCCACAGACGAGGAGGTAGCTGAAGCCAATGTGTTGCTAGCTGAGGTTGGACTGCTGAAAGAGAGAGGTCTAACCGCTGAAGCTGTGGTTGCTGACTTCGTTTTTAAGAACATTCAGCCACTGAAAGATAGGGTCCACCCAGCTTATCTGTATCGAGGGCTAGCCGACTCAACTCGGGTTACCAACAAGAGAATCCCTTCTGCTGACTTGGTGAGCCGACTGGAAATGATTCTCAGGGGCAAGGTGTCCAATGTTGGTGCTCCGATGGCGTACTCGGCCTGGAATTTGCCTCCTGCTAAAGCTTTCACTCATTTCGTGTCAAATCCACCTGCGATTGACGGCAATTTGGGCATTAGGACGCGACCCTCTGATGAAGAAGTCAGCGCTTTGGTTGCCTCGCTTGGGGAGATTCCTGATGACGAGCGACAAGTACATTTTGAAGTGCCTTTGGATCCTAATGATGCAGAAATAAGTGCCATGCTTGATATGCTGGCTGAGGATTCTTCTGATGCTGCTCCTGCTGGGGCATTAGTGGTGGCACCTCTCCCCGAAGCTGGTACATCCTTGGATGTTCAGAGACCTGTCCGTGTTCGCCCAAGACGTCCTTGCTGAGCCAATCAAACTGATCTTTCTGCTGATGAGCAGAAAAAGAAAAAGAGACGCCTTCGGCAAGTATCTAGTTTGGATCGGGGTGCTGGTCCGTCGGTTCCTGCTGCTGAGGAGGTTCCCGTGCCTGAATCTACTGATGCTGACCCCAATGGGTGTGGTATGTCTGTCGTTGATCCCAATGGGTGTGCTCCATCTGTCGCTGATCCCAATGGGGGTGTTGCCTGTGTTGCTGATGAAGACGACAAGGAGGAAGAGGATGAAGTCCCTCTGACTCGGAAGAACAGTCAGCAATTTCTTGCCAGTGGTGAAAGTAGTGGAGTTCCCTCTCCTGCTTTGTCTGCCCTCATTGGTCTGCAAGAGCTGTCCCTGGCCAACTTTGATCAGACTCTTGAGGATATGGTCCCAGAGGACTTGTTATCAGAGCCAGTGGATGATGATGCGATGGAGGTTTGCGCTGCCATGCCTGATGCTGGATTGAGGTCATCCCGTGCCTCGTCGACCTTAGAGCGCGATCTCGAGGGTCGGGATGCTAACTTGGATTGTCCTAGTTCCATGGAAGTGGCTGAGGGCCCGTCAACCTTAGAGGTGGTTATTGCGGGGAGTCTGGACCTCAAGAATGGTGCTGACACATGCCCAGCCCCCGAGGATGTCGCCGGGGATGACTTAGCTCAGATGAAGAGTGTAAGCCACTGCCCAGCCCCCGAGGGTGCTGCCGGGGATGATCCGGCTCAAGTGGGCAGTGCTAACTATGACCCAGCCCCCGAGGGTGCCCAAGCAGGGTCTCCTTCATGCACTTCCATGGACGTTCACGTGGGATCACCTCCACATTCTGGCTGCATGGTGATAGCCCAAACTTTGGACCAGGGGGTCGCTTTAGAGGGCAGCGTCCCCATTGATCGGGCATTTGGCTCTGTTGAAGGTGTTGAGCTGATTCCTACTGATCCATTGCAAGCTGCTTCGGGTGGTGGCCTTGCGCCTGATTATCGACTGATTTCTCCTGATCTGGGGATCCCTTCGTTCTTTTCCAACCTCCAGGTACTGTGCTGTTTTTAGCTTTATCTTTACGTTGCATGAGCTTTTGTCATTATGCTCATCTGTTCTTCTCATCAGGTTTTGGTGGATGGGATGGCCAGCCAGCTGAGATCGCAGGGTGCTTCCATTCCAGAAGTGGCTTCGTCTCTTACGTGTTGGAATCCAGTGTCACTTCATCGTCGTGTATCCGAGCTGGAGGCGACTAACACTGGTTAGTGCCCTTTTTCTTTTCTTCGCCTTTGTTGTGGACTGTTTTACCTTCTGACCTCGTTTTGTTTGATTACCTCTTGCTAGGAATGACTCGGCAGATTGCGATTCTTGAGGAAAAACATTCTCGAGATCAGGCTGAATTGGCCCGGCGATGCACTGATTTTGAGGAAAAGTACTCTCAAAGTCAGATTGAGTTGAGTCAGGTCTCCGCTGCCTTAGATGATGCCAATGCACTGAGTTCTTCTCTTCATGCTCAGCTCGACTCTGAAAAGGTGATACACGAAACTGTGCTTTGCCTTGCTGTACTCCTATTATTTGCTTGGTTTTTTGAAGGAACCGACTTGTGCTTGCAGGAAGAAAAACGTATCCTTGCTGCTTCTCGTGATAATCTTGACAGGTTGTATCGAGATTCTAGCAATTCGCTGACCATCTTGGAAAGGAGTCATCGCTTCACCATGGAAGAATTAGACCACCAACGTCGTAAGCTGCAGGAATCCATGGAGGAGGTAACCCGGCTTAAGCAGTTGATATCGGCGAAAGATGCTACTATCAAAGGGCTCCGAGCTTCCAAAAACTCTATTGCCCAGGAGTTAGAGAGCGCTCGACTGGCTGCTAAAACTGCTGAAGAAACTTCTGTTACTCTCAAGGCCCAACGCGACAAAGCCCTGGACAAGGCTATTCGGGCGGGACGAATCTTGATGAGGAGACCCGGCGTAGTTATTCCTGAAGACATAAGGGCTGACGTGAACGCCGCCCCTGATTCCTCGAGTCGCCCTTCTTCGTCGGTCGCTCCTGAGAAAAATGTTGCAAAATAGAAAAACATTTCGCGTGCTCCAAGCGCACGGTTTGAATGATTGAATATTTGTTAGAGGACACCAGTTTACCATTCGAATGACATAATTACTCTCTCATTGTATCAGAATTTGTTAGTTAATGAGTTCGGCAGTAATGACGCGTGATGATTATGAATTTTGTTTGCGGGATATGGAAATCATCCCCCGAATTATATAGGCGTGAGCACGTTGTATCGGTCTTAAGTTGCTACCAACTTTAAGTTGATTGCTGCATTTGTAGGGCATAGTGGTCACCCTAAGTTAAGTACGCGTGAGCATGTTGCACCGCCTTAAGTCGTTGCCGACTTAAGTCGATTGCTCCGTTAGCAGGGCATAGTGGTCACCCCGAGTTAAGTAAGCGTGAGCATGTTGCACCGCCTTAAGTCGTTGCCGACTTAAGTCGATTGCTCCGTTAGCAGGGCATAGTGGTCACCCCGAGTTAAGTAAGCGTGAGCATGTTGCACCGCCTTAAGTCGTTGCCGACTTAAGTCGGTTGCTCCGTTAGCAGGGCATAGTGGTCACCCCGAGTTAAGTAAGCGTGAGCATGTTGCACCGCCTTAAGTCGTTGCCGACTTAAGTCGATTGCTCCGTTAGCAGGGCATAGTGGTCACCCGGGGTTAAGTAAGAGTGCAAGTCAATCGTGAATGAATTGAGTATCCTTGAGACCTCTTTTTTATTGATGACATATTTCCACTTTACAGAGTACACCATCATCGTCCCAGCAGTTTTGAGGTACAGCTAGGGATAAAACTTTCTGAGGTGTTCTATGTTCCAGGAGTTCCCAACTTCCGTGCCATCCATCTGAGTGAGGCGATACGATCCGGGCCGAGTGACTTCTGCTACCACGAAAGGTCCTTCCCATAAGGGTGATAACTTGTGTCGTCCCTCCCCCGTTAGAATTCGGCAGAGGACGAGATCCCCTACTGAGAAAAATCGTTGTCGCACAGCCTTGTCGTGATAGCGCCTTAGAGTCTGCTGGTACCTTGCTGATTGGATTACTGTGTTTAACCGTTCTTCCTCGAGTATATCTATGTCTTCCAGCCTGGTGGCCTCAGCTTCTGCTATGTTTTCAAAGATCAGCCTTGGCGCCCCAAACTTGAGATCAGCAGGTAGCACTGCTTCCGACCCATAGACCATGAAGAAAGGAGTGCTTCCATGCAGAGCTCGACTAGGTTGGGTTCTTAAGCTCCAAACAACATAGGGTAATTCCCTTATCCACTTTCCTGCGAATTTTTCATTCTTATCGAAGACCTTTTTCCTGAGTGCATCCAATATCATCCCGTTGGCTCGCTCAACTTGCCCGTTGGCTCTTGGATGGGCTACAGATGCATACTTGATCTGAATGCCCTTTTGCTCGCAGAAGTCGAAGAATTCTGAACTTGTGAAGTTGGATCCTAAATCAGTTATGATGTTGTTTGGTATCCCGAATCTGAATATTATGTCTTGTATGAATTCCACGGCCTTAGCAGAGGTTAGGGAGGCAATGGGCTTGAACTCTATCCATTTAGTGAATTTGTCGATTGCTACCAATACATGTGTGTATCCCCCTTGAGCTTTCTTGAAAGGTCCAATCATATCCAGTCCCCAGCATGCAAAAGGCCAAGTTACTGGTATGGTCTGCAGTTGCTGTGCTGGCAGGTGTTGTTGCTTTGACAAGTATTGGCAGGCTTCGCACCTCTGAACTAACTCGGCTGCATCGTTCTTTGCTGTTGGCCAATAGAATCCTGACCTGAAGACCTTCCCGACTAGTGTTCTGGAGGTTGCATGTATTCCACACTGCCCAGCATGGACTTCCTCCAGAAGTTGCTTTCCAGTGGATGGGAGAATGCACTTCATGAAGACGCCTGATGCACCCCTTCTGTATAATGTCTCCCCAATAAGTGTATAGTGAGCCGACTGTCTTGCAATGCGCTCTACCAAATTTTTATCATCTGGTTCCTCTTCATTCTTTATATACTTAATGATCGGCCTTCTCCAGTCATCAGGGTCTGACTCGGTTTGATCTATGACGTTGCACTCTCCTGTTTGATCCATTGAGATACTTGGCTGCAGAATTTCTTGCACGAAAACCCCGGATGGGACCTGAGTTCGACCGGACCCCAGTTTGGACAGTACATCGGCTGTTGTGTTCCGATCTCTTTCTACATGATGAAATTCCAGGCCCTCGAATTTATCTTCCAGCTTTCGGACGGCAGTGCAATATTTTCCCATTGAATCGCTCGAGCAATCCCACTCCTTGTTTATCTGACTGATGACTACCAGAGAGTCTCCGTATACCATTAATCTTTTGATACCCAACGATATGGCAATGTTCAATCCATGGATCAAAGCTTCATACTCGGCTGCATTGTTGGAGGCTGGGAATAGCAACTGGAGGGCGTACTTGAGGTGTTCGCCTCCAGGCGCAGTGAAGAGAATCCCCGCTCCTGCTCCCTGCAGCTTTAGTGAGCCATCAAAATACATTCGCCATACTTCTGCAGTCTCCGGGTTGTCTGGCACTTGTTGTTCAGTCCACTCCGATACGAAATCAACCAGTGCTTGAGTTTTGATGGTGGTGCGAGGTCGGAACTCGATGTCATGAGATCCCAGCTCGCAAGCCCACTTGGCTATTCGACCGATGGCTTCCTTGTTGTGAAGAATATCCCCTATTGGAAAACTTGTGACTACCATGACTTTGTGGTCGTCAAAGTAGTGACGCAGCTTGCGGGCAGTTAGAAGTACTGCATACAATAGCTTCTGAACTTGAGGGTACTTTTTCTTTGAGGGGCCGAGGACTTCACTAATGAAGTAGACAGGATGTTGTATTGGATAGGCATGCCCTTCTTCTACTCGCTCGACTACTAACGCGGTGCTTACCACGTGAGTTGTGCAAGAGATATACAGCAGCAAATCTTCGGCTGGTTGAGTTGACGTAGCTCGCCGAGGTGGTTTCAGTACTGGTGGTGTTGTCAAGAATTTTTTCAGAGCATCTAGAGCTTCTTGCGCTTCTGAAGTCCACTGGAATTTATCCACCTTCTTGAGTAACTTGTAAAACGGCAGACCTTTTTCTCCCAGCCTGGATATAAATCTGCTTAAAGCTGCCATGCATCCAGTAAGTCGCTGAACCTTCTTCTGCGATCGAGGTGCTTCCATCTTCATGATAGCTTCAATCTTATCTGGATTAGCTTCAATTCCCCGGTGGCTGACAATAAATCCGAGCAACTTTCCGGCTGGTACCCCAAAAACACATTTCTCGGGATTAAGCTTCCATCTATACCGCCTCAGACTGTTGAAAACCAGTTGCAAGTCTTTGATGAAGTCTTCTGAGTCCTGTGTTTTGATTACCACATCATCCACATAGGCTTCCACACGCTTGCCCCAGTGATCTGCTAAGCATGTTTGAATGGCTCTCTGGTAAGTTGCTCCGGCGTTTTTGAGGCCAAACGGCATGGAGGTATAACAGAAAGCACCAAACGGGGTAATGAATGCCGTTTTTTCTTCGTCTTTTTTTGCCAGACTGATCTGATGGTACCCGGAATAGCAATCCAAGAAAGACAGCATAGAACATCCAGCGGTGGAGTCCACCACCTGATCTATCCTTGGGAGCCCAAAAGGATCCTTCGGACAGTGTTTGTTGAGATCAGTATAATCAACACACATGTGCCAATCCACTTTATTCTTTTTGAGTACAAGAACAGGGTTGGCTAACCACTCGGGATGTAATACTTCTCTAATGAATCCAGCTGCGACCAAGCGAGCTAACTCGGCGCGAATGGCCTCTCTCTTGTCAGGCGTGAAACGACGTAATTTTTGCCGAATCGGTCATGCCTGGGGGAAAACCTTCAATTTGTGCTCGGCCAGTTCTCTTGGGACTCCCGGCATATCCGCAGGTTGCCATGCGAATACATCTCGGTTGTCTTGCAGAAACCGGACGAGCGCGCTTTCCTATTTGTCATCCAAGCTGGAGCTGATGATTGCCGTCTTGCGCTCATCGGCGAACCCCAGGTTGATTCTCTTGGTTTCTTCAGTCGGCCGCATAGAGGTCGCGGTCTGAGCTTCGCTTGCCGGTACTGTGAGGTCCTCCTCAGGCTTAGAGTTCGCCATTGCGGAGGGAGCTGTCGATGGCTTGGCGGTGAGGGCTGCTTGAATAGCCACTCGGAAACATTCTGCGGCGCCTTGGAAGTCGGCGCGCACAGTTATGATCCCTTGCGGCCCTGGCATCTTCAGTATCATGTATGTGTAATGCGGAATGGCCATGAACTTGGCCAATCCAGGCCTCCCGATGATGGCGTTGTACCCGCAGTCGAAGTTCGCCACTTCAAACCTCAGGAACTCGGTTCTGTAGTTCTCCGGAGTTCCGAAGGTGACTGGCATGTAGATGTGGCCCAGCGGGTATTCCCCTTCCGTCGGCACGATGCCGAAGAAAGGAGTGTCCGACTCGTGGAGCTCTTTGAGGTGAACTCCCAAGCCTTGGAGTGTCCGGGGGAAGGTGACATTGATGCTGCTTCCCCCGTCCACTAACACCTTCTTCACCCGGCTCTCTCGGATCACCGGATCGACGAGAAGCGGGTACTTGCCCGGGTGGTCGAAGTTGAGCCATTGATCTGCCCGAGTGAAGGTGATCGGGTGCTCCGACCACCGGTATGGGGCGGGAGGGCCGGTGGTCGCCACCAGTATTTGGCGATCGTTGAGCTTTTGCTGTCTTCTGCTCTCCTGCGATCCGTGTCCGCCGAAGATGACGTTGACTTCCCTGTCAACGCGTGGAAAAGCTCCTCCTCCTCCTCCCTCCTCCTGCCGATGGGGTTGTCGTGGTTCATCTGGTCCTCCCCTCGGCGGAGGAGGAGGTAGAGGTTGGAAGGGTCGGCCGTGTCCGACGGAGTGCTTGAAGTCTCGGCAGTTACGAAGAGTGTGGCGCATGTCCTTGTGGTACGGGCACTGGGCGTCGAGGATGTCGTCTAGCGTTCGTTCGCCTCCACGAGGTCCTCCTCGGGCGCGAGAGGCAGGTGGTCCGGCAGCGTGCACTTCTTCGCGAGGCCTCTTTTCCCATCGCTTGTCGGGTTGTTGGTTTGTGTCGCGTCGCGGCGCTGCTGGTGCGGGCTTCGCTCCTCCAATGAGGTCCTGGGCTCGCTCGTCGGCGGTGATGTAGAGGTCGGCTTCCCGGAACAACTCCTCGGAGGTGGTCGGCGCCTTCTGTAGTATGGCTCGGACGAAAGCCGAGTCATTGGATCCTCTGTAGAAGTCCTCGATCACGGCCGCTTCTGTGACCTCGGGGATGCGATTTCTCATGGTCTGAAACCTTTTAAGGTATGACCGGAGAGTCTCGTCCCCCCGGCGCTTGATGGATTTGAGGTCCCACGGTTGCGCCGGCTTGTCGGAGAGGGATTGGAAGTTGGCGGTGAAGCGTCGACTGAAGTCGCCCCAGACGTCGATGCAGTGTCGGGGTAGATGTCGCAGCCATTGCAGCGCGTCTTGCCCAAGGACAATGGGTAAGTACGCGGTCATCACGTCCTCGGACGCCCCGGCGGCTCGAGCAGCGGTGGTGTAGACGGCTAGCCAACCCCATGGATCCTGCTTAGGTTCATATTTGTCAACGTTGGATACCTTGAAGTTGGGAGGCCATTGGATGGCCCTAAGGCGCGGAGTAAGAGCGGACACTCCGCATGTGTCCTCCTGTCGTCGGGGACGATGTCTGTCCCGGGGAGGGGAGTTGTGATTGTGGTTCCTCGACCGCCCCCGGGTGATTCCGCTAGTTGAGGCCGTCGCCGACTCAGTTCTGGTAGCCTGGCTCTGGGTCAGGATGCCGTGATCCCGGTCATACTCCTCCCGACGGCGGATCTCATTCTCATGCCACCGCTCGCGTGAAGCGTTGATGGAGCTTCGCGCGTCTCGGCGACTGTTGATGGCGTGTCGTAGGTCGTTCGGCGGGTGAGCAAGCGGTAGAAGGTGGTTGGCCGCCTGGGTGAGCAGTCGTCGGTAGCCATCGGCGTCAGGAGTCCGTGGAAGTCCCTCGGCTATCCGAGCCAGTACTCCTCCAACTTCGCTCGGCGTGTTCATAGCTCGGGCGAAGTCGGGATTCAGGTTGCGCCCAAAGAATGGATTCTCTCGACGCTGCCTTGCATCCTGTTCAGCCTGTTCCTGAGCTCGTCGGCGATCACGTCGTCGGGAGTTCCTTCGTTCTCTGAAGACGCGTTCTTCCGGAGTTTCTCCTACCTCCGAGACCTCGTCTCGCGAGACAGGCTGTTCCGGATTCCGCTCTCCGGCTGCGTGATGTCGTCGAACGTTCCTGCGTCGGTTCCTCCGTCGACGGGACTCTCGTTGAGGCGGCTCCTCCTCGGGTACAGTCGGCTCGTCGTCGGAGATAATGGGCGACTCCACTCTCCCGATAAAGAGGACGTCGGGGTAGAACGGCGCTGCTGTGGTGGTGATCTCCTTCCCGTCCCCCTTTGAGGCATGAGGGACGGAAAGAGCAACTTGCTTCCCCCCGGTTACCCTTTTTCTTATGATCTGTGTCCATTCTTTTGTCGGAGAAGTAGGCAGCGGAGTTCTCTGGGTCAGCGAGCCCTCGGCCCCCGGCTTTCCGGAGATGATCCTCATCCGGAGAGCTGGAGGTTGTGCTTCTCCGACATTTTCGGAGTTTGTTGGGGGAGACCTTTTTTCCGGCGGATCTACGATGCGGTGCAGAATTCCTTCTTCATCCGCTACAAATGAGATTGTTCCGAAGTGGAGCACGGATCCGGGACGCAGGATGATCTTGCTGTTGAAGGAGATGGCCATTGAGCTAGCTTGGATTGTCGACACACCCCCTACCTGGCGCGCCAGCTGTCGGTGTTTTGGGTCCGACCGCACACCCGGGGTTGCCCCTCAAGGTGCTTTAGGAGTAGGACGGTGTCGACAATTGTAGCAAAATGGTTCGCGCTGATCGCACGAGGGACAGTGGACAAGTTTTACAGGTTCGGGCCGCTTAGAGATGCGTAACACCCTACGTCCTGATGAGTATGCTTGATGGATGTGGCTACAAAAGAGCTCTCTGGATTGAGAATACAGAGAGTTGATGTGGGTGGCTAAGTAAAGGGTCGATCGTTCTGAAGGGGTGCCCCCTAGGCCTTATATACTCGACCGTGGGGCAGTACATGTGGATAAGATAGCAACGAGTAGCTAAAAGATAGTGAACATCTTGTGATTATCCCTACGTAACCCTCGCCGACTTATCCTCGCGTGGCTTCGTTGCATGGAGGCTCCAGCACGGGAAAGTTGGATCTCTGTTGCAGTTATTCGCTCGGTGCTGCGGGCCGTCTGGGCGTGTACCAATCCGGCCGCATGTCGTTCTGCTTCGCTGGCTGTTTCTCCCCAGGCCCACGAAAGAATGACCTTACGATTTATTGGGCCCTTGGGCCTTTCGTGAGGTCCTTTACTCTTTTAGTGGACCCAGGGGATATCTATCCCCCACAGTCACCTGTTTCTTTCATTTGGTATTAGAGCCTGGTTTGGCTCATTTGAAACGCTTTAGCTTCATCGCTAAAAGAGCCAACACTATTTAGACAAAGAGGATGGATACCCATAGGCCTCCACACTTCGACGGCACTAACTTCCAATATTATAGTGCTAGAATGGTTGATACCTAGAGGCCGTTGATCTAGGTATTTGGAGAGTCACTCGTGGTGGGATGAAACCTCCCAAGAATCCCGAGAAACCCACCACGAGTGAGGAAAAAGAAATTCATTTGAACGCTAGAGCCAAAAATTGCTTGTATAAATCTCTTAGCATGGATATTTTTAATCAAGTTTTTACTTCGAAAACTGCTAATGAGATTTGGCTAAAATTGCATGAGCTCCATGACATCACATCCAATGTCTGTGACCAAAAACATTGCCTAGTCTTAAATGAATATAATTCTTTTACTATGAAGGATAATGAGCTTGTTAGAGATATGTATTCTTGTTTGAATCTAATCATCAATGAGCTCAATTCTATTGGCATCAATAAGCTAGGTGATGCAGACATTGTGAGGAAGATTATCTCCCTGCTACCACAACAAAGATATAGTAGCATCATCACTATTCTTCACAACATAGAGGACTTAAGTACAATGACCCCGACCATTGTGATTGGGAAAATCTCGGCCTTTGAGATGTCATGAAAAATGTGTCGGGGAGAGGAGCCAACTTCCTCAAGGCCATATGCTTTTGCATGTGATGAAAGGAAGGGCAAAAAGAAAGCTTCCACTCCTAGCTCCTCAAGTGAAGAAGAGGAGGAAGAAGAAAGTGATGATGGTGAAGATAATCAACCATCAACATCATCCTCCGAGGACAAAGAAATAATCCGACGCGTCGGAAAGGTAATGGGGATGATCCGCAAGATTAATCTAATGGGTGTGCCCCTGCAGGTAGAGGATCTTCTCTTTAACATTGACAAGAAAAAGCAAAGAAAGAGAGGATGCTTCACATGTGGGGAGAAGGGCCACTTCAGGGACAGCTGTCCAACTATTGCCGAACCCAAAAAGGGGAGGAGCAAAGGCATGGCGCTAACAAGCGTCAAAACTTGAGATGATTCCTCAAGTGAAGATGAACCTCCAAGGACGCGCAGCCACTGGTTCTTATCTCGCTCATCACGGTCATCACGCAAGTGCCTTATGGCAAGAGGTAAAATGAGTATTCCACCCTCTAGTGATGAAAGTAGTAGTGATGATGAAAGTGAGGGAAAGCCCTCCTAGATGAGTTTGTGGAAGCCGTTAAATGTTTCTAGGATGTTTGCACTAAGCAAAAGGCTCAACTTAAAACCTTGAAAAATAAGTTGATTAGCTCGCAAAATGATTATAAAGGTTTGCTACAAAAAATTAAAACATTTGCAAATTTGAATTGTGAGCTATCAACTAAAATTGAGCAATTAGAGTCTAGTGCTCCATCCACTGCTACCGATGATGGTCTTATTAAAAAGAATGAGAAACTTAAGGCTAAATTAGCTAGCTCCCAAGAAGCTATTCAAAAGTTGCTAGGGAAAATAGAAATTATTAGCATACACAATAACGAGCTAACTACTAAGCTAGAAAACATTGGTAGCACCCCAGAAGTATCTTTGGTTGAAATACCTGAAATTATTAAGAAAGATGCTTTTACTTCCTGCTTTGATTTAATTGATGATTCTAACCTCTGCAATCAAGTTATTGTTAGGAATTTTATTATATAAACATGTTCGGACGAGATTGCAATGGAGAATGAGCAATTAAAGCAAGAGGTGGCTCGCCTTGGAAAGACCTTGTATGATAATGTCACACCTGGATTTAAGGGGTAAAGTCGGGTGCGTCTCAAATGTGCACCAAAGAAAAACATCACATATAATGACAAAGTATATAGAGATAAATGTCACAAATATCATTATTGCATAGCAGAAGTCTTACAAAAATAAATGAGAACAATAAAGCGAACTATGCATTATTCATTGGCGCCATAAAGCTAACTGGGAGACGCCACCTTGATAAGCTCGTACTCCTCATTGTAGACCTCCTCCTAGACTACCTGCTCTTCACTTGTGGGGGTTTATATATCGCAAGGGTGAGCTCACAAAAGATCATAGCTCAACAAGTTGTGGAGAATAATGTGCATAAACTCACCAAAGGTGGGAGCTCATGTGAAGTGTAAGGCTGATCAACAAATAAGGGTTAAAGCTGAGCATTGCTTTTAATAAGTTGGTCAAATTTTATTAGTAGTTAATGTCGGTGTTTAGTGTCCGACGGCACACCCGAGGGTACCCTCGTGGTGCTTTTGGATAGGACGGTGTCGCAGATTGTAACTCGATGGTTCTTGCCAGGGCACGAGGAAGAGAGAGTCGGGCGATTTTCTGCAGGTTCGGGCCGCTTGAGGAGCGTAATACCCTACTTCCTTGGGTGATTTTGTATGTGTGGGGTGTTTACAAGTGGTGTCTAATGAGATGAAAATGATGGGGATCCCCCTAGGCCTTATATACACGACCGTAGAGCACTCTCTGCACACATGCTGATCACACTCTTTCAGCTTATCTCCTAGCTAATAGCGAACAGACTTTGCTTATCCCAAGGAAAATCCGGCACCTCCGTTCCGAGCTATCCCCGGCGTTTGAGGATGTAATACCCAACTTTGGTATATAAGAGAGAGAAATAAAATTATATGTAATGCCTTCTCATTCATAAGAATTATTATAAGACATGTTTAAAATAAATTATACCTCAATAAACGGTGCATCATGCTGGAGTTTTGTTTGCTTGTGTATTTAAATAATAATAACAAATAATATTAGTATAAATAAAATAATGACTTGAGATGTGGATTGAACCCCAAATGGGAAATTGGATTATAAAATAGAAAAGAAAAGGAGAAATACTATAAAATACAAAACAAAATTTATAAAAATGTAAACCCAACCATACTGGTACGATTAAAGTCTACCTTTAATTTGAGTATAAAATTCACTACAAAAATTTGAAATCAAATTTGGAATAAAAAAGGTAAAAAGAAAATGAAATGGACAAAGGAAATAGGAAAGAATAAATCAGATCACGTTCAGCCGTGTGGGCCGAAATTCAAGCGGCCGACCCACCTTACTCCCTACCGCGCGGCCCAAATCCCATCTCTCTGGCACGACTTGTCGCTGACATCGCAGGCTTGCGGGCATACTGACTTTGCGCCTGGCTCTAGTGCAAATGCGTCGACAAGCGGGGCTGGCTTGTCAGACCTCTGGCTCGCGCGTACCATGGGAGACACTGTGCGGTGGGCCATGGCGGTCAGCTAGATCCTCTCTCCCTAGTCCCTCCCAATAGAATTGCCGCGCATGGCGGAGGTGCGCCGTGGACGTGGGATCCATTGCTGGCACCTCCACCCACCTCCCTGAAGACCATAAATCAAGCCTCGGGAGTCTTCGTCTCACCTTTTATCCCCCTCCACACGCTAGTGTTGTCACACCTGGTTTTGGAAGGCAAACCGAATGCGAATGTCACACCCGGTTTTAGAAGGCAAACCAAATGCGAACCATGTACGTGCCAGGATCAGCAATTCACGTACACAACAGTTACATAATCGGACATCATCACACAGTGCTCAAATATTAATGTAAAAGAGGGTAATAGTTGATTACATCATGATGTCCGAGACATCCACATAGTCATTAACAATTATCAAAGTGCGAAAACGAAACATAGATAAACACGACCTTCACAGGCAGCCGACTAGGGGTTTGCCGCTAACCCACGCCTAGAACTCATCGAACTCTTGGAACTCCTGGAAGTCCTCCTCCACGACTTCATCTTCTCCTGAGCAGTGGTTGCAACATGGACAACCTGGGGGGTTGGTGTGTAAAGCAAGGGTGAGTACACATCAACATACTCAGCAATTGTCCTGTTTGGCTGTAGTGGACTAGCTTTATGTGGGGTTAAGTCAAGCAGATGCTTTTAGTTGGTCAGGTTATTATTACTAGTAGAGAACCAGGTTTTAGCATTAACCTAAGTTGTTAACCCAAAAGTACTCTTTCCAAATGGAAAGAATACCAGAAACAATTACCATAATCATAATCAAAACCATCATCCTCATTATCACCTATAAACAAAACATCTCTGATCAATGTGTCTCTAATCAATGGAGCTCCCTTGACCGCTCATAACCGCGAGCACGACTAATATTTCAGTTTCATAACACTCTGCAGAGGTTGCGCACTTTACCCACAAACCGTGATTCCCTTTTGCCTCGGGCTGATCAACCCTTAAACACTACCAAGGTGAATAGGCAGGGTTTCACTATGTAGTCTTTACAAAGATTCCCTGAGTTTGTAGCCGCCCGTTAGGTTTCCTAAATGTACCGCACTCCTCCCCAAGGGGCAATCCACCCTCCATAGAGCGAGCCGCATACACCGAGCCCCATTGACGGCACGACGGCGAAGCGAACTGCACCTCAGTTTCTCTAATTATTCAGCTAAGGGCGTCTCATACCGTCCTCATCATCATCATAATCAAAAGGGAAAACAGCGTACCATAAATAATCTCATCATGTTCATTGATTAATGTGAAGCACTAGCATAAAGCTAAACCAAAATAACCCAACCCATATAGGTAAACAAGGACAAGATAAACAAAAGCTAGTCAATCCTTAGGTATAAATTGTGTAAATATGGGGAGTGAATTATGAAATAAGTAGGACATAGATGGGTCAAGGGACACTTGCCTTCACCAACCAGCTGCTGCTTAGGGTCTTCACCTGCAACTCCTTCGGACTCCGCTAACTGACCGTAATCTATACGAGTTCAAACATACATTCCACAAATTTAATATAAAAAGAACTATTGGGGACTTGTTCTCAAATGCTATGAATTAAGAACAAGGCAACACAAAAAATGTTAAATGTTAATGTCCTTCGTACTTCGACGCATTATTTCCCTTAGGATATAACGATCTTCAGACGAAGGTTATGAAGGACATACCTTCATAGACACGACATGTATAATTAGAGGATGAAGGTTATGAAACATAAGACAACAACATAAATAATTACAAGGTATCGAAATATGAACATTTATTGTCAAATAATCATGAATACATGAAAGTTATATTAAATTACATTTGTACCTTGAGCTTGACAGAATACGAAGATACAAATGCGATGCCAAAGCGTGAACAGTACGGGGGTACTGTTCACCTATTTATAGGCATAGGGCGCAGCTTGTGTGAATTTACATTCATGTCCTCTACAAATGATTACAATTATTACACAGTTTATCATGGGCCGATTGGTCATCTCATCTTTAAGTCGGTGCATTTTGAAATATACTACAAAGCTTCCTGACTGGTAGCTTCGGCATTGTTCCTGTTCTGGCCTTCCGAAGGTGTTTCTTCTCACAGGACCTTCAGCGACGAAGCAGACCCGCAACAGTAGCCCCTTCACGGTGCTAGATCGTTTTTCGTAACGAGCTCGACCCGTGAAAAATTCTTTTATGCTTTGGAATGCCGAAGGTCCGAAAAACACCTTCCCTGAGCTCGTAGCCGAGAAACGATTTAAATATTCCGAGTGTAAGGCGATCCCACCATATGACGGGTACACTCGATCTGGTGATTCGTCTCCTCGCGCAGTATGGTCCACCGTTTAGTGGGTGCGGGCAGCTGTTCAGCGGGTGCGATCGTCTTGTCGATTTACCTTCCCACCTGTAGCACTATATATACAGACGGGTAGGTGTGAAGTTACCACAACATTTACTACTATTGCACTGTTGTGCTGCCGAAAAATTTGACCACAGCCGAAGCTTATTCATCGTATTCCAAATCAAAGCTTCGTCACAAGAGGGAGCTTCGGCAAAGATAAAAAGTATTCAACTCCGTCAAAACACAAGAAATTCAGCATCAAATGCCTAGGGTCCGCTCAATAG
The DNA here is from genome assembly GCA_029449295.1 of Zea luxurians. Classification (NCBI taxonomy): domain Eukaryota; kingdom Viridiplantae; phylum Streptophyta; class Magnoliopsida; order Poales; family Poaceae; genus Zea; species Zea luxurians. Next base: position 8,372,995 of record JAOPSE010000041.1, on the reverse strand, counting down.
CTAGGGTTACACGCGACGAGGAGGAGGCCGAAGCTGCTGAAACTGCCCTGATCTCCGAAGTAATGAGGCAGTCGGGACTGGTTATGCCAGAGGGTGCTGCTGACAAAGGTGCACCTGCTGCCGAAGCCGAGTAGGCAGATATTAAAGAAGGTGATGCTGACGAGGAAGATATAGATTATTCCGTCGTGCCATCTAAGCCCAGCCATTTGGATTTTGGGAAGTCGACTGTCTCCGAAGCTGATATGCCGATGATGACAAAACTAGGCTACTTCGGGGAAGTCGAGAAGAAGCTAATTCGCTTTAGCGGGGAAGAGACCACTCCAAAGCCAGAAAACGATGAGGTGGTAGTCTTCAAAAGCTTCTTTAAAGCAGGATTAAGGTTTCCTCTACATGGGATGATTGCAGATGTTTTGGAAAATTTCGAAGTTTATCTTCATCAGCTAACTCCTAACGCTATCGTTAGGCTCAGCGTCTTTATCTGGGCTCTCCGAAGCCAAGGAGCGGAGCCGCTTGCCGAAGCCTTCTGTCGAGTACACGAACTTCACTATCAGACGAAGGCTAGAGAAGATGGACTGCACGAGAACTTCGGCTGCTATAATTTTGCTTATCACAAAGACATAAAGGCACCGGTGGTTAGCTATCGTACCAAATGGCCGACTGGTTGGAAAACTGAATGGTTTTATGTTAAGATTGATGAGAAAAAGGAGAAGCTAGTTCAGAGCCCGCTAGAGCTAACCTTCGGGTTGACTAGGCCTTAGTGCAACATGACGCCGGGGACATCATGCCCAGATGCTGTGGGCGAATTTAGAGTTGTGTCTGAGCATATTGGTATTAGGGATTTAGTTTAGGAATACTTAGCCAATAGGGTATTCCCAACGTTAAAGGAATGGGGTATGCCGAAGCTTAAAGGAGAGAAGAAAAAGAATGAACTTGTTCGGTTGCCCTATCATTTTAAGTTCAAGAAACACTTCAAAGAACCCTACCAGGAATGGTTGGATACAATTGAAGTTATGTGCAATAAAATTTTGGGCAATTATACGAAAAAAAGAAGATCAACTGATGACAGCAGCCTTCGGCACCCGGCCGAAACGAAGGTTAAACCGAGTAATGGACGCTTTGAAATTTGAATACCCAGACTACGAAAGGTTGAGTAAAGGTGCCGAAGGGCCAAAACAAAAAAGGGTTGTCAGTATTATACAAAGACAAGCTGACAGGATGATAAAAGAGGATGAAAATTTGGCAAAAAAGAAAAAATCTAGTCCTGAGCCGAAGGTGGCCGTGTCGAAGAAAAGAAAGGCTCCAGCTTTGAAGCCGAAAGCTGATTTAGGAGAAGAAGCTCCCTCAACACCTTCTGTCACTGACGCAGAAGAAATTTTAAAGGTAATGACTGAATCTCTACTTAATAAGCTAAGTCCACTGAGACCGGAACTGATGAAGCTTTTACAGAAGAAGAAGCCTTCAACTACCGAGAAGCCTGCTGAACCAAAAAAGCGAAGAATTATTACTGTCATTGAGGCTATTGAAGAAACACCGCCATCAGCCTCAGTACCGAAAACAGCAGCAGCCGAAGCTGCTCCTACCGAAGCTTCTACTTCCGAAGCTGCAGCAGCCAAAGTCTTTAACTCAGTTGGGGCCAGCTCTAAAGAGTTCAAACCTTCGGTTGAAGACCTGTCGGGCACATTTGATCATATTGAAGGTGAAGTTGATGCCCTCGACGAAGTTATAGCTGGACATGGTGATTTTTGTGCCTTGTTAGCTTCTCGAGGCACAAATGTCGCTTTCATGAAGGCTGGCTGTACACATGGAAATATTGTAAACAGACCAAACTTCAGCCTGTCACCAGCAGACTTGGATGACATCCCTGGCCTAGCCCGAAGCATCGGAAACAGATTCGTTACTCAAATCTAGGCAAAGGGCAGGCGAGACTTGGCTGGTGACGAAGCTCAAAGTCACCTTAAACCGGTAATAAACTCATACCTTGTGCTTACCTTTTTCCTTGAAACTTGAATTTACCTTATAATGCTTTGTTATGTACAGGATGACGAAGCCCAGGAGCATTGAGCTGAAGCCTAGCAGACAATCCGAAGCTTAGCAGATGATGATGAAGCTGAAAACCTAGCTGTGAAAAAACTCTAAAAAAACTCTTGTATTATCCTTTGTAAAGAATATTATAATTTGAGAATCAGACTCTACTCTATAAATTTGTCCATACCTTGTAATATATTTTTACCTTTCCATCAATGTGTGAACTGCTTTGATGTGGACGAAACTTGTATTTTTTGAGCCGAAGGCGAAAAACACCTTCCCTTATTTTCGTACGCAACAAAGCATAAATCTGCTTCCGAAGCCGTATTCTTAGAGCCGAAGCAACTGTCTATCTGTATGATATGATGATGATGATCCTATGTATGTCTAAATGAATGTTTATGAATGCAATGTATGATGTAATGTATCGTGCCAATGAATGCCCAAACACACACATTCAAAGCTTCATCCATAACCTTCATTCCCTTAGGAATGACTGAAATCTCTTTGCCGTTTATTTTTCGGTGTAAGTTCTGCATCCCCTTAGGAACGTCTTTTGAACTTCTTCGCCTTCTATTTTGGCAGTATTCGCGTTGACTTTTCGCGCTTCGCCTTATATTTCGGCGGTATTCGCGTTGACTTTTCGCGCTTCGCCTTATATTTCGGTGGTATTTGGCTCTGCATTCCCTTAGGAACGACTTTTGAGCAGAAGACTTACGCTGCGCTCCTTTAGGAACGGCTTTTTGTAGCTTCATCGTGCTTTGCATCCCCTTAGGGACGACTTTAGAGCTTCTCCCTGTTTTTTCTCTCTGCACTCGATGGTGCATGCTCAGATTTTACATTTTACATATTTTTGGCGGATTTTGCTCTCGTAGAGCTGAATAAGAAAGGAAAAATTACAAACTATGGCCCCATTAAAAACCTTTCTCCCCCTTTGGAAAGGAAAAGGGTGCCATAAGAAAGATGAAAAAGATTACATCAATTTATACATAATATCGTCGAAGCTCATCCGCATTCCAGGATCTAGGAATGTCGTTGTCATCCATGTCCTTTAACCTGTAAGAACCGGGGCTTGACGAAGATACTATCAGAAAGGGTCCTTCCCACTTCAGCTGAAGCTTGCCTACTGTGTCAGGGTTGGCTACTCTCCGAAGCACCAAGTGTCCTGGCTTAACGTCTTTCAATCGAACTTTTCTATCGCGCCATTTTATTGTTTTGGCTTGATATTTGTTGATATTTTCCACAGCCTGAAGTCTGGTCCCTTCTATAGTATCTTTAGTCACAAAATAATTAGCTTCATCTTCAGCCGAAGCTACTGTTCTTATTGACCCCGCTTTAGCCTCTTCAGGGGTTATGGCTTCGTCACCAAACAATAACTTAAATGGTGTAAAACCTGTTGACCTTGATATAGTTGTATTGTGGCTCCACACCACTTTAACCAACTCATCTGGCCACTTTCCTCTAGGCTAATTGAAGATTAACTTCATTATTCCTGTCATTATAATACCATTTGCTCTTTCAACTAGTCCATTTGATTCCAGGTGCCTGACTGATGCAAAATGATTTTTTGTGCCGATCTGATCGCAGAAATCTTTGAAAGTTTAAGCATCAAACTGCGTTCCATTGTCCACAGTTATAGCCTTCGGCACACCAAAGCGACAAACTATGTTCTGCCAGAAGAATTTTTGGACTGTAGCTGAAGTTATTGTAGCCAAAGGCTTTGTTTGATCCACTTAGAAAAATATTCTACCGCCACCACAACATATCTCAAGTTGCCCTGTGCTGGTGGAAGTGGACCTAACAGATCCAGGCCCCATCTTTGCAATAGCCAGGTTGGTTGTATTAGCTGAGTCAATGACGAAGGTTGTTTCTGATCTCTTGCATATTTTTGGCAATTTTCACACTTTTGAACCAAATCTGCTGCGTCCGAAGCTGCCTTCGGCCAATAGAATCCTTGCTGGAAAACCTTTCCTAGAAGAGGTCTGGGCCCAATATGAGATCCACACAATCCTGCATGTATCTCCTTCATTAGTTCTATACCTTCAGTTCTGGATAAGCACTTGAGAAGTGGGGAACAAACTCCATGTTTATATAATTCCCCTTCTATTATGACATATGGTCTTGTTCTTGCTTCCATTCTTTTGTTATAAACCTCATCATCCGAGAGATAGTTACCTTAGCTTGGAGGAAAGATATAATCTCAGTCATCCAATCTTCGCTATAGACAGGAGATATTATGAGCACTACTCTTTCGAGGAGTTCCACCGAAGGTGCTCTTATTGTCTCGAAAAATACTTCCGAAGGTAGAGGAAGCCCTTGTGCCACTGACTTGGCTAGCAGATCAGCATGCTCATTTTCCCCTATTGGAATATTCTTAACAGAAAATCCTTGGAAAGAAGCTTCAAGCCTTCGAACTGTGTTCAGGTATCTCTCAAGCTTCGGATCTCTTGCCTTGCAACTCTTGTCAACATGACCAGAAATAACTTGAGAGTCAGTTTTGAGGACTGCCCTTCTTATTCCCATTGCCTTTAACTTCCGAAGTCCCAAAAGTAATGCTTCGTATTCAGCAATATTATTTGTATAGCTGAAATCAAGCCTTGCTGCATAGCATGTTCTGACTTTGGAAGGTGCAACTAAGACAGCAGCCGCACCTGCACCGAAGGTTCCCCAGGAACCGTCGTAGAATACTGTCCAGGCTTCGGCATCTTTATTTGCTTCTTCTTCCTGAGCCCCTGGCGTCCAATCAGCAATGAAGTCTGCTAACGCTTGGGACTGAATTGAGGATCTATGGACATAGTCAATAGTGAATTTGTTAAGCTCCGCAGCCCACTTTCCAATCCTTCCAGTAGCTTCTCTGTTCCTCATAATATCCTTCAGAGGCTGTGATGAAGGAACAATTATGTGGTATGCTTGAAAATAGTGCCGAAGTTTCCTGGAGGCCATTAACACAGCATAGAACACCTTCTCCAACTCTGTATAGTTTTTCTTTGATAAACTTAGAACTTTGGAGACAAAGTATACTGGGGCTTGCTTTTAATTTGTCCTTCAAGCTTCTCCTGTACAAGCGCCACACTCACTGCAGAGTACGAAGCTGCCACATACAATAGTAACAGAGCCCCTGGCGCAAGTGGAGTTAATGTTGTTAGGTCAATCAAGTATTGCTTCAGCTCTTCGAAGGCCTTCTGTTGAGCTAGGCCCCATTAAAAAACTTCGGCTGACTTTAGTATTTCAAAGAATGGCAAATTTCTTTCTGCTGATCTAGATATGAATCTATTTAATGATACCAGTCTTCCTGTCAGCCGTTGGGCCCCCTTCTTTGTGCTTGGTGGTTCCATTCGAAGGATAGCTTCGATCTTGCTTGGGTTAGCTTCAATCCCCTTCGTTGAAACTAGACAACCAAGGAACTTACCCTTCTTTACTCCAAAGACACATTTTTCTGGATTTAATTTCAGGCCAGCTTGCCTGAAATTAGCAAATGTTTCTTGCAGATCAGTAATGTGATTTTCCTGCTTCGTACTTTTTACTATGATGTCATTAACGTATGTTAGCACATTTCTACCTATCTGGGAATTAAGGACCTTGGCTGTCATTCTGCTGAAGCTTCCTCCAGCATTCTTGAGCCCCTCAAGCATCCAAAGATAGTAATAGGTGCCACTGGGAGTTATGAAGCTAGTCTTTGGCTCATCCTCCTTCTTCATCCATATTTGATGATATCCTGAGTAGCAGTCCAACAGACTCATAAGCTCTTAAGAAGTTGCTGCATCTACAAGAGAGTCTATTCTTGGTAATGGAAATTCATCCTTTGGACAGGCCTTGTTAAGATCTGTGAAGTCAATACACATTCTCCATTTGCCGTTGGACTTCTTCACCATGACAATATTGGCTAGCCACTCTGGATATTTTACTTCTCTGATGACCCCAGCATTGAGAAGCCTTTTTACTTCATTTTGAGCACCTTCGGCTTTATCATCAGACATTTTCCAAAGCCTTTGTTTTCTTGGCCTGAAGGATGGGTTGACATTGAGTGAATGTTCAATGATGTCTCTATTGACACCATAGAGGTCATTGGCTGACCAAGCAAAGACATCTTTGTTGTTGAATAGAAACCTTATCAAAGTTTTCTCCTGCTATTCAGATAATTGAGATTCCAGCAGTACCTTCTGCTCTGCTATGTCTTCACATAGAAGCATGGGTTTCGGCTGATCAGCCGAAGCAGCCTTCTCTCTTCTGTACTTGTACTATTCACAAGCTTCAACTTCATCTATATTGTGGATTGCTTTTGAATCTATCCAATTTCCTTTGGCCTTTCTGGCAGCCTCTTGACTTCCATGAATAGCAATGGGCCCTTGTTCCGAAGGTATCTTCATGCATAGATATGCTGGGTGAAGTATTGCTTTGAAAGCATTGAGTGTCCCACGACCAATGATTGCATTGTAGGGGTACTCCATGTCAACAATGTCAAAAACAACCTGTTCAGTCCTTATATTGTGAACAAAGCCAAAGGTAACTGGCATTGTGATTTTGCCAAGTGCTATGATCTGTCTTCCTCCGAAGCCACATAGGGGATGTGTAGCATCGTGAATCTTATCTTCTGGCTCTTGCATTGGTCTGAAGGCCTTAGCAAATATGATATCCGCAGCACTGCCTGTATCAACCAGAACATTGTGAACCAGAGAACCCTTGATGACGCAAGATAAGACCATAGCATCATTGTGAGGGTAATCCTTGATCTGAAGGTCCTCCTGAGAGAAGGTGATTGGGATGTGAGACCATTTTGACTTGATGAAAGGTCCCCGCACCCCAACATGCTGCACCCTTCTCTATGCTTCCTTCTTCTGCTTCTTGTTAGCTGGCTCTGAACTTGAGCTGCCTGTTATCGGGAGCACAAGCTTCGTAGCTGAAGGTGCTTTAGCTTGGTTGTTGAACGAAGCCATCAGCTCAACAGTGGAAGTGAGTTCACCGGAGGTGAGCGCCAATGTTGGGGACTTGTTCTCAAATGCTATTAATTAAGAACAAGGCAACACAAAAAATGTTAAATGTTAATGTCCTTCGTCCTTCGACGCATTATTTTCCTTAGGATATAATGATCTTTGGACGAAGGTTATGAAGGACATACCTTCATAAACACGACATGTATAATTAGAGGATGAAGGTTATGAAACATAAGACAACAACATAAATAATTACAAGGTATCGAAATCTGAACATTTATTGTCAAATAATCATGAATACATGAAAGTTATATTAAATTACATTTGTACCTTGAGCTTGACAGAATACGAAGATACAAATGCGATGCCAAAGCGTGAACAGTACGGGGTACTGTTCACCTATTTATAGGCACAGGGCGCAGCCTGTGTGAATTTACATTCATGTCCTCTACAAATGATTATAATTATTACACAGTTTATCATGGGCCGATTGGTCATCTCATCTTTAAGTCGGTGCATTTTGAAATATACTACGAAGCTTCCTGACTGGTAGCTTCGGCATTGTTCCTGTTCTGGCCTTTCGAAGGTGTTTCTTCTCACAGGACCTTCGGCGACGAAGCAGACCCCCAACAAGAACAATACACCACGTAGTAGAATATAACAAATAAACAGACGCTCGGTGCAGGGCTCGCACCTAAGACTAAGCGAGAAAGAGAAAACAACGGTCGAGGCTATGGTCAAAAGGCGATTATGTTGAGCAGTTATGGATTAAAGTACTTGTCTAAACACAATATTAATTTGACAATCATGCTATGTATAAAATAAAGTTACGCTACGCGTTTAATTATTATAAACAGTTCAGGTAAATTCAAAAGGATTGTCGTGCGACGAAACGCACGACAGCACACGTAAACTAAACTGAAAATAAAACGCGTCATCGTGCGGCGAAGCGCGCGACGCAACACTTAGACTAAACTTGAAATTGAACGAATCGTCGCGCGGCGAAGCGCGCAATAAAACACTTGAATTAAATATGAAAAAGACGCAAAACGTCGTGCGACGAAGCATACAACCGCATACACCACTCAAACTGAATTTAAAATATATCATCGCGCGACGAAGCGCGCGACACAACATATTAAATAATCTGAAAATAAAATGAATTAAACTGAATCGTCGCACGACAAAGCGCGCGATGCAACACGTAAATTAAATTAAAACTACAACTAATCAAACTGAATTTTAAACATTATATACTAGGGCTACGCGCATGGCTAGGGCCAACAAGGACACGACCAGGGGTGCGGCTAGGGCGCGTGGCCAGTGCGCGGTGGGGCGCGGCCGAGGCGCGCGGCCGGGGCGTGACCGAGGCATGGCGGCCAAGACGCGGTCGAGGCGCGGTCGAGGCGCAGCGGCCAGGGCGCCACGACGCGGCTAGGAAGAGAGGAGGGAGAGGAGGGGGAAAGAGAGAGAGGGAAGTGGGGGCTCACCTTGGGGGCTGGACGATCGCGACAACCGTCCACCAGATCACACCTAGGGCAAAGGAGGTGGAAGAGAGGTGGGAGTGAGGGAGAGGAGGTTGCTGTGCGGGAAACAAAATGAGATAGAGAGGGAGGGGGCGCATGTGGTGTGTGTGTGGCGCCAGGGGGGCATGGCCAGGGGCCGGGTCGGGCTAGGCTGGGTCGGGCCAGGCTGGAAATCCACTACGCGCACGACCACTGATAGGAATCCAATTGCGAATCAAAATCCGAAACGAGGCAAGACGGACGCACGATTAAACACAACATCAGACAACAGAAATATGCTCTAGCATGATGCAACACCCATGTCAACTTAGGTTTTTGTTTACACGCGATACGGACACCAGTCGTTATACTGCTTTGAAAATGGGAAGAAGGAGCGAAACGAGAAGAGAAAAGAAAGTAACGCCTGAATTTGGTGAGTATCGAAGAAGAAAAATTCTACCCCCGAAATTCAGGGCATTACAGCGAACCATGTACGTGCCAGGATCAGAAACTCACGTACACAACGATTACATAATTGGACATCATCACACATTGCACAAAGTAAATAGCGGAAAGGTACTTTATTTACATCAAGATGTCCAAGACATCCACAGAGTATAATACATAGCCATAGTCATTAACATTAATATCAAAGTGCAGAAATACGTAACGTAGTAGATAAGGCCTACACATGCAGCTGACTGGGGGTTTGCCACTAAGAAAAACTAAAACTCGTCGTAGTCCTGGAACTCCTCAAAGTCCTCCATGTTGCCAGCATCCCCTCCTTAGCACTTAGTACAGTGTGGACAACCTGGGTGGGGTGGTTTGTAAAGCAAGGGTGCATACACATCAACGTACTCAGCAAATGTCTCGTTTGGCTAAAGTGGACTAGCTGTATATGGAGTTGAGGTTAAGCAGTTGCTTTTAATTGGTCAAGTATTTATTACTTAATAGTAGAGCCAAGTTTTAGTAATAAACCCAGTTATTACCCAAAAGCACTCCCTCCAAGAGGAAATACCAGAGATCAAAATTATAACCATCATTATTAACCATCATCATAAAAGTAACCAAAGTTCTTCTAATCAAAGAGGATACCTGTTGGGGGCCTTCGGCTCCCGAAGGTCCTCAAAAGTAGAGTCTGATAATATTTTCCAAGTGTAATATGTGAACAGGCACCTTCGGAGCAGGCACCTTCGGAGTCAGGCCACGAATATACAAGAGCATGGTTAAGACAAAGCTTGACTGGAATGAAAAGCGATCATGACGAAGGATAAGGCGATCACTAAGCTATATGCAGAAAGGCTTCGGTAGAACAACAGAAAAGAAGAACCGACTTAAAGATGAAAAGCCAAATTGGACCTCGAAGAATTACTGTAGTTATTGATAAATGTAAAGGGCATCTATGTAACTTTACACGGGTTGCGACCTGTGTCTATAAATAGGTGAACAGTACTCCCGTACTGTTCACGCTGACTTGGCATATGCTTTTTCGCATCACCTTTGTACCTTTACTCTTCATCAATCTGAAGGTACATTTGTAATTCATTTTTGTATATTTAATGATGGAAATACATCGATGATTATACTGGTATTATTACTTTCACATTTTATTTAGTTGCTCTGTTATAATCATTTGTCAACCTAACGAAGGTCCTTTCTTCTGTAACCTTCGTCCGAGATTCGTTATACCCGAAGGGGTATAACGTTTTTAAGGGCGAAGGAGTTCGACATTTAACACTTTCATGTTGTCTTGTTCTTGATTCATAGCATTTGAGAACAAGCCCCCAACATTGGCGCCCACCTCCGGTCAACTCACTTCCACTTTTTGGGTTTTGAAAACCTTCGGCAAGCGTCACCTTCGTCATGCCGCCGAAAAAAGCTTCAACGACAGGGGCTGCCACTCTGCAGCCGCTGGACCCCAACCAGGATGTCGTCTCTCTTAGGGAGGCCCGAAGCCAGAAGAGGAAGGCCATCAGCCCAACGCCTCCGGAAGACGACTTGGACCAAGAAATACAAAAAATGGAGATGCTCTATCAACAGGTTCAACGGAAGAAGGAGAAGATGGCTCGTCTAGCTGATCTTCAAAAGCAGATAGATGAAGCCTCTGAAGAGCTTCGACATCTCACTCAAGATGACCAGAATCAAAGGCCCCCGCGCAGAGAGCTTCATCAAGAGGGTTTCTACAACGAGGATGACTGGTATGAAGATTTCCATCATGGAAATTTTGCTTTTGATGATGCTTCTCCCTTGTCAACAGAACTGCAGGCTGTTCCTTGGCCACAATCTTACAAGCCGCCTCAGCTCCCCATGTATGACGACCATTCAGACCCGAAACAATTCTTGATGAGCTATGAGGCAACCATATCTTCGTACGGTGGCAACACGACGGTCATGGCAAAGTCCTTCGTCATGGCTGTCAGGAGCGTTGCACAAACTTGGTACTCTTCCCTTAGGCCAGGGACAATCACCTCATGGCAAAAGTTGAAGGATATGCTGATAACCAGCTTCCAAGGGTTTCAGACGAAGCCAGTCACTGCTCAAGATTTATTCCAGTGCACCCAGGATCACGAAGAATACCTTCAGGCATATGTCCGAAGGTTCCTGCGTCTGAGAGCGCAGGCACCAACAGTGCCCAATGAAATTGTCATTGAGGCCATGATCAAGGGGCTTCGGCCAGGACGTGCAGCTCAGTACTTTGCCAGGAAGCCTTCTCAGACACTGGAGAAGCTGCTCCAGAAGATGGACGAGTACATTCGAGCTGACAATGATTTTCGCCAAAGAAGGGAGGAAGCTCTCAGGTTCTCTGAAATGACTAGGGGCCTTGGAGAAAGATTTTATCCAAGGCACGTTAGGTCAATTCACAATTCTACTCAAAATGACGACAAAGCGAGTCAACAGCAAAGGCCACAGTGCTCCTCGCAAGCTTCGGGGCAACATCAAAGCTCCTTCCGACCGCCAGCGCCAAGGGGCAGAGGCGCCAGGGGCTTCGGGGGAAGATTTGGGGATCAACCAAGAAAAATATACTGCCTATTCTGTGGTGAAGGTAAGGGCCACACCACCAGGATGTGTCACATTACCATCCAGAAGCAAAAGGAGTTAGCAGAAGTTGCTGCACAACAGAATCAGCCAAACCAGGTCATGCATACTGCCTCGTACCATTCGCCTTACATTCCAGAATATGTAGGCAATCACCCTGCAGCCTCTGTTGCTTCGGCAAGCCAACCCCAAGCTTCCTGGCAACGGCTTCCACCGCCACCACCAATACAACGAGCTTCGCAGCCAGAAGGGAGCCAGCACTCTCACCCCGAGAGGGACTTCAGAGAAGAATCCGAAGCTCGCACAGTCAATAGCACTGTGCCAGAGTCGAAGCACATATATTGATAAATATCCTACCAAAACAGCACTTTTTTCACATTTTTACATTCAGTATTACTCTTTTGTTAATAAGGAACAATTATGGGAAGTTTAGGTGTCTTTTATCGTTTTTCAACTTCTTGTAACATTTTCTCCATGAAAAGTGCAAATTGTTGCCGAAGCATACGAATTTATGGTGTCATGAAGGACCGTTGTATTGTCAAAAGTTTTTTATAACGGACACAGTGCAAATTGTTCGAAACAGTGAAAAGTCGTTCCTAAAGGAGCGCAGAGTAAGTTTTCTGAGCCTACAGCGAAAAGTCAGCGCTGATTCCGCCGAAAGTAAAAGGCGAAGAAGCTCCTAAGGGAGGCTTACAGCGAAAAATAAACGCTGATTCCGCTGAAAGTAAAAGGCGAAGAAGCTCCTAAGGGAGGCTTACAGCGAAAAGTCAACGCTGATATAAAAAGTGTGTGTGCTCTATTACAGGGATATGTATCTATGGCACAAATGTCATTTTGCATAACATAACATCATCACATCATTTTGCATAACATCAGCATCATACAACATATTGCATGTGAAACAAGAAGAGGGTACAGTCTTGATCATTGGAGAATATTTTGGAAAAGAGAAAATCGTACTAAAACACAGGACAAGTTGAGAAGAAATGTAGCTTCATTAGAGAGGCAACAAAAAACTTTTCTATAGCGTCGGAGAATATTTCACGAAGCTTGTGAAAATAAGATTTTCTTCACGAAGCATGAAAAGAAGGGAAGGTGTTTTTTCGCCGAAGGCTCAAAAAATGGTATGTATGCAAGATTTCATGCATCGTAAAGAATTAAAACTGTACATGGATTATATATTACATTCAAAGTTACAATATATTACATATGTTACGTTCCAAATGTTTTTACAGTAGCATTTAATCCTCTTTAAGAACTATTTCTGCAGCTTCATTCAGTAGCTGGTCGACAACCTTGTCCATAATGGCTTCGGCCATCTTTCTAATTTCATCGTCCCCCTTCGGGTGGGGGCCCGGAGATGCCTCAGCAGGTTCTGAGCGAAGAGAAGATACGACTATATTACTATTACAAACCGTGAACAAAGTCTGGAATCAAAAATTACAACATAATAAAAATCACTAATTAATACCTATTTGCCCCTCAGCCTCTGTACTTTTTTCGGCAGCCGCCGCTACTTTTCTAGCATCATGGATGCCTTTTTCGCTCTTTTGAATAATTTCTTGCGCCATTTCTCGGCCGCCGTTGTCCCAGATATCGGTAAAAAATTTTCCGCCGATCATGCTTGCTTCGGCAGAGGGGTCTTTAATGTCCTCGGAGGACAAAGTAGCTTCGGATTGCGCTAAAGATTTTACATGCTCACAACCTCTCTTCTCCAAAACAGTAGCAATTCCTCTAGCACCCGAAAAAGCGCATATGTCTCCACGGCTATTCAGGATTTCTTCGAAGGCCTCAGCTTCGTTACTAATCCACTCCATCGGACCTTCGGGATTGCCCCTTGAGAAATTCTCTTCGCTAGAGAATGCGCCAACATTGGCAAAGCTGGATTTTATCTTTTTAACGCACTCTATGGATTTAACATAGCATCTTCTCTGAGAAGCATGAAGCTCTTTAACATTAACTTCCAAATGATCTGCCCATTGATCGCTTAATTCTCGTCTTGTTTCTTCAAGAGTGCGTTCTTCTTTGGCTCGGGCTAGTTGTTTACGAAGATCTTCAATTTCACGCTTTTGAGCTTCGGCTTGAGTTTTAGAGTTAGCTTCTTCTTCCTTCATCTTCTCCACTAATGTAAGCAGAATTTTGTCCTTCTCCAAGGCTTCGTTTCTTAGCCTGATAACCTCTGTTCGAAGGTTGTTGAGAGCAATGGTGCAGCTCTCATCTTCGGCATTCTTCTGAGCCCTCAAGGCATTGCTGAGTATCAAGCCCTATTCAAAAGAATGAATGATTTAACATAAGAGCAAAAAACTAATTCAAAATTCATAAACTTCAAAATTCACAATTTTTGTACCTTCAGACTATTGTACGCCAGGCTATCCGCAAGATCCTCTTTCGTCATGGCGCAAAGGCCAGCTTCAAGTTTCGGGAACCCCATGCTTCTAGCCATCTCCCGGCACACGGATAATTCTTTATTCTCTGGGAGACAATACAGGAAATCATCTTTGTTTGTCCCATTGAACACTACGGCCCCCCTCGGATACTTCAGTTCTCGGGCATAGTGATTGGCTTCAAAAATCTCTTCTTCAGATAGTTTTTTCCCCGAAGCATGTCGCATAATATAATCATGAATTTTGGAAGATGCTTCGGGGGTGGCAGTGCCAATTTCCTCAGTAAGAATCGGCTCTGCTATTTTTGCTTTTTCAGTTTCTAAACTTGCCTTCAAAGGTTGTATCTTGGCGGATTCCGAAGGCCCAGTCTCAGTTTCAAACTGCTGCTTTGAAGTTTCGGCAGCAAAGGCTTCAGTAGACTCTTCAACAGTTTTCTTTGGAGTTGTGCTTGAAGATTTAATTGTCTCCAAAACATCCAGCACATTAACCATCCTTTTCCTTTTCAGGGTCGCTGCTGGCCCCTTCTGGCTTTTAGCTGTCTCAACTTTTGACGAAGGACTTATAACATCCAGTGTTTTTCTTTCTTCAGATTTCTCTTTTCTCATTACTGGTGCTTCGGCCATTTTTTCGGTCTCTGGCGCTGCAGTTGGTTCTCTGGCTTCGGTGGCCGAAGAGGCCTCGCCAATAAACTCGGGCACTGTAGCCAGCTCAATACAGCGTGGAGGGTGTGTGGACACTTTTACCTTCTTCCTCTTTGGCGTTGGCTCCCCGAGAGCAGCCGAAGCAGTGTCCTTTGCAGCAGAAGTATTTTTTCTCTTTTGACCTCGCATTGGATAATAGTAGTCGGGATAGATAAATCCAATTGCATCAAATACTCGGTTGAGTCTCTTCTTTTTTCGGCCTCTGAAGGCCGCTGATAATGCAGTATTTTCGGTCTTCGAGTATGCCCCAAGCAATTCATCACTTACATTCTCAATGCTTTTCAGCCAATCATCATCCGGTTCAACAAATTTATCTCCATACTTGAATGTATATTTCAGCCTGATTAGTCCACCCTCGTCAGTTTCTTTAACAGTCTCCTTCGGCATTTCCCAGTCATCTACAAGTGGCCACACTCTGAAGGCAATGTGCTCTTGCATTAAATCCCTGGTCCCAATAAAAGAGCAGACCACCCCGAAGGCCCTCTGACATTCCTCAGCTGCTTCATCCATTTCCACTTTTGGTTTCCGAAGTCCGAAGCGCTGCCAAATAGGGCGCATGATGATATCTTTGATATCTTCCCGAACCTTCAAATCGTTCTTCACATAGAACCATTCCTTCATACATTCCCCGGGCCACCTCTTCCGAAAGGTTGGCACGGGACAGCTTGACCCAGAGCGGGCGCCGAAGCTATAGCAACCAAAATTATTATGATATTGCTCCTTACCCCAGGGTTTCGTCTCATATACTAGCTCATGTATATTGCAAAAGCTTTTTGCACTTGGCTCCAGGCCTTGGCTCCTCACCGCCCAGACGAAGATTCCCAATCTTATCACTGCCTCGGGGGTAAGTTGATGAAGGTAAATTTGATATATTTTCAGAACTTCTACCACAAACCTGCTCAGAGGGAATCGCAGCCTAGCCTTTAAAAAGCTTCGGAAGATCACGACCTCATCATCCTCGGGGGTCGGCGTAGTTTTTTCTCCGTCATCTGCCCTCACGATGGATATATCTCGAAAATATCTTCCCCTCATATTTTCAAGGTGACTCTGCTTTATAGTTGATTTTCTGAAGTTTGAGTGACTAGGTCGCCACAGGCGATCTTCGGAGTCCTCCCCACCACTATCCACATCATAACTATCACTGTCGCCAGTATCTTCAGATAAACCCTCCAAAGCTTCCTTGACAATCTTTTCCGTATTGGTCTTCGACATTGACTCAAGAAAACCCAAGTGCATTTCCTCCGAAAGGCTTAGCTTCGAAGTACCAGCAACTGTCTTATCCTCAGACATTTTCGCGAAATGCTGGCAAACTAGACTTGAAACCGAAGCTTAAAAATCTAAGACCGAGCAAATGCTGACGCGCGCAGGCTGAAAGCTGGGTGCGTAGGCTAATACCTGGGTGAGAAAAAGTAGGTGGCAAAAGGGCGTGCCAAATAACTCGCGGTGAGCTTGTATTTATACACCCAGTATGTCGAAAACTGGAGGGCCCCGCTTGTCAATGACTGTTGCTATTCTAGCAAGAGGAAGGTGTTTTTTCGGACCTTCGGCTTAAAGCCTTCGTCCATGTCGCAATATGAATTTATTTTTACAATAAATTGACATTGCGAGGGGCTACTGTTGGGGGCCTTCGGCTCCCGAAGGTCCTCAAAAGTAGAGTCTGATAATATTTTCCAAGTGTAATATGTGAACAGGCACCTTCGGAGCAGGCACCTTCGGAGTCAGGCCGCGAATATACAAGAGCATGGTTAAGACGAAGCTTGACTGGAATGAAAAGCGATCATGACGAAGGATAAGGCGATCACGAAGCTATATGCAGAAAGGCTTCGGTAGAACAACAGAAAAGAAGAACCGACTTAAAGATGAAAAGCCAAATTGGACCTCGAAGAATTACTGTAGTTATTGATAAATGTAAAGGGCATCTATGTAACTTTACACGGGTTGCGACCCGTGTCTATAAATAGGTGAACAGTACTCCCGTACTGTTCACGCTGACTTGGCATATGCTTTTTCGCATCACCTTTGTACCTTTACTCTTCATCAATCTGAAGGTACATTTTTAATTCATTTTTGTATATTTAATGATGGAAATACATCGATGATTATACCGGTATTATTACTTTCACATTTTATTTAGTTGCTCTGTTATAATCATTTGTCAACCTAACGAAGGTCCTTTCTTCTGTAACCTTCGTCCGAGATTCGTTATACCCGAAGGGGTATAACGTTTTTAAGGGCGAAGGAGTTCGACATTTAACACTTTCATGTTGTCTTGTTCTTGATTCATAGCATTTGAGAACAAGCCCCCAACAATACCAATGCTGCACTTAACCGTGAGCACGACTGATATACCAGTTTCTAACACTCTATAGAGGTCGCACACTTTACCCACAAAGTGATTCCCATTCTGCCCGGGGTTCTAGCCTCCCCATTGATCACTACCAAGGTGATCTAGCAGGGTCTCACTATGTAGCCTTTACAAAGATTCTCCAGAGGTCATAACCGCCTGTTAGGTTTCTCCAGTTTGATAAACACAGTACCTCTCCCCAAAGGAAGGGTGACTAACAAAACCAAATCAAGAACCTCTGCAACCAGCCTCGGTAGAGCAAGTACTATGCTCGGACCCCATTGACGGTCCTACGGTGAAGCCAACTACTCCTCTGGTTCCTCTAATTAATCAGCTAAGGGCGTCCCATTCCACCCTCATGGTTGCACTGTTATCTCGGGTTGTCACTCCCCAAACAGGTCCTTACGGAGAGGTACTCAGGAAACAGCCTGAGTCCCCTAAAGTTTCACCAGAACATAATCAGGATAAGATCATCGTATCATAATATTCACATCATGTTCATTGATTAAAGTAAAGCAATAGCATAAAGCTAACCATGATAACCCAAAAGGTAAACAAGGATAAGTAAATATAGACTAGTCAATCCTTAAGTTTTCAATAATGTAATGCGGGACAGTGAATTATAAAGTAAATAGGACATGATAGGTCTGAGGACACTTGCCTTCACCAGGTTGTTGCTCAGGAAGATCTTCGACAACACACTCAGGAACCACGGGCTACTCGTTGTATAAATAAAGTGATCATACATTCAATACATTTGGAAAATACAAATGAACAGCACACCAAACATGTACAATCAAGTATGCATTAGTTTGACAAGAAATTATGAATACAAAAGGGTAAGCTTAAGTGTTAGGATTTAATATGATTAGAGATCAGTGATTCCCTAGATATTATGGACTATATTGTTTAGTGCCACTAAATCTTAGTGAGGCACAAAATTATACTAGGGATCAATTCATGCACAACATTTCATAAATTTCACAAAATTAAACATCTAAGTGCCATTAGCATTTCCTTTTTATTTATTTTTCTTAAATAAATAAAATCAATTCATAAACTAACCTATAGCTTAGACCAAAATTTAGAGTACACAAACTGTAGATGAACATAATTTATTTGAACAGAGAATATTCCTATGAGCATTTTGCAATTTGAACCACTAAATTTGGAGTTCATATGAAAAAGATATGAAACAAACAAGTTTTGAAGTTTAAAATATGAAATTAAACCTAATTCTGTGATTATTTAAAAGCTTGGGTTTAATCTGCAAGATTTCAGGGGCCTATGCACGAAAACCAGGGACGACGGGTTGATTCCAAACAAACCTAGGGTCTCTTATGCAAAACTACCATGCGGAGGGGTATCATGTACTCTGGACCGCACGATCCTGAGCAGACGGTTGAGATTAGATCTCGCGGTCAAGCGCGCGGGCGCGGATGCGCAGCGAGCGCTGACAGGTGGGCTCGGGGCGTCAGCGACCCGGGGCAGGGTTGATAGGTCGGGCCCAGCGGCAGGGGCACGGGTGAGGGGAGCGGGCTAAGCTGCTGGATCTGCATCGGACGGTGGTGATTGGATCTGCTTTAATTAAACCCAAACCTCCAGATCTCGGACGGACACCCGAGATCCAACAGCTAGTGACCGGGCATGGGCACGGTGGCGCCGCTCGACCCCACGGCGAAGTCTCGCCGGAGACGAGGGGGACGGCCACAACGGGGCTCTAGGGGCTTGGGAAAAGGTTCAGGAGCGCTCGGGGCGACATGGCGAACTCGATCGTGGGCACCACGCCGGCTCTAGGGCACCAGAGAGCGCGGGACACGACAAGGTGGGCTAACGGCGACGCGGATCAACTCCGGCGAGGAATTACGCGGGCACTAAGGCAATAACGGACGAATTGAGTGCACAGGGAGGTTGCTTACCACGAGTGCAAACCCAGGAGTGCCTAGAGGACGGCAGGGAGGCGGTGAAGCCTCGGGTCGACGACGACGGACTCCGGCTGCGCAAGAATTGCTCCAGTGAGCGCGGACCGGGCAAACCAGAGGGGAAAGAACGAACCGAAGGGTATCCCGAGCTGCGGGTGAAGCGGCAGAGCTTACCGAGGGAACGGGCGCGACGCGGGCTCAACGATGGTCGCGGAACGACGACGGTCTTCGGTGAGCGGCGACCGAGCTTGTCTAATTGCGCGCGCAGGGCGAGAGAGGGGGCGAGAGAGCTCGGCTGAGGGCGCAAATGAGCAGGGGGGAAGTGGGCGAGCAGGGCATGGGGTCTAAAGGGCGAGGGCGTGCGGAGGTGGCCGGAGAACACACGGAAGTGGGTGCGTCCATGGCGAGGGAAGTGGGTGGGAGGTTAGGGACAGGCTGATGGGTGGGGTCCACGAGGCAGAGAGAGAGCGCGAGCGAAAATAAACGACATCAACATGTTAGCCCCACAAAGCAACGAGAGGGAGAGAAAGAGCACGTGGGTTGGCCCTGATAGACGGGGCCCGCCTGTCAGGGACCAAGGGCGCGCAGGCGCGCGCGCGGGGCTGGGCCTGGTGGGCCGACTTGGGCTAAATTCGCTTTTCCATTTTCCAGGGAATTTCTAATTGCTTTCTATTTATTTTCTCTAGGGGTTTCAATTCAAATTCAAATCAAGTTTCAAATTCAAACCAAATCAAACATGTGCAACAATTCAAATAATATTTGGAGCTCAACATGATGCAACATTTCATGACTCATATTGTTTGGACAAAATAAAATAAATAATCCCTCCTTAATTAAGCTAATTCTACCAAAAAGAAAGAGAGAGATAAACTAGAGAGATAGAGAAGAGTAACACCTGAATTTGGTTGGTAATTAGAAAGAAATTTTATACCCCCAAATTCAGGGTGTTACAAGTGCCGGCTAAGAGAGAATTGAGGGGAAGAGCTCGTCGACTCCGTAGATCACCGTCGCACATGAATTTTGAGCTCAATGCGACGGGACTCCTGATGTGCGTTCATTCGAATTCGCCAAGTCCTTGTGTGTGTGTTCAACGACTTGCCGGAGGCGATTCGTGCGCGAGTGCCTTGGAATCGCTCGCCGGCGTTCTTCTTCCGCCGCGTCGCGTGGACAACTACCTTCCCGCCATCAATCGCCGACGGGTAACTACCTCACTTGCCGATCTTTGTCTTCGCTATGTGTGTCCTGGCTTGGATCGAAGCTTTAGGCATGGAGTCGGGTGTTGGTGGATTCCGGTGATGGCGCCGTCGCGAGGGTGAACAGGACATCTCGTGGACCTGTTCCGTGTCGCAGTGGGGAAGAGAACTAGCGGCCATAGGTTTGTGCATCGGCGGGTGAGAATAGGTCTCTGGTGTACACTCTCGCAACAACAATCTGCTCCGTAGGATTGTAAACGGATGGAGTAGATGGGATTTAGCGTACCCCTTCGCCCCATGGAATTCGAACGGTTGGATCGTAATCGTGCGGTTCAGATCTGAGCTGGTTTTCATAAAACACGGACAGTTGGATCGAGATCTGAGGGATGGCAGTGCATACCGGTTCGGATCTGGGCGAATCTAATCTGGACGCTCGGAGTGGGATCGGACGGTTGGGGACACTCCATAACCGTCGGCCTCTATGAATTTATAAAAGGACCATCGTAGTATTGAAGAAACAACCCGTAGTCCACTACGAGTGTGGCTCTGAGTCTGGTAGATTTTGCGAATTAAACCTCGAGTTTCTTAGTAAATGGCGCACAGTCCAGATAACAGAGAAAATTAGATAATTAAATTTAGAAATTGATTTTCAATAAAAAAATAATTCCAGAAACTTGTATAATTCATATTTAATTCATTTTAACTCCAAATTGATCCATTCTAGTGGCATTAATTTTGTAATAACATTGTCTATCAAATAGTAGCTCTGTTTAATCATGAAACTTGAATTAAAATTATACAATTGAATTGTTCTATTCCAAGTACCAAATAACTTTAGAAATTCATAACTAAATAACCTTAACTCCAAATTTAGTGATTCTTGTTCCTACGGTCTCGTTACAACGCGTAGAATATTATCATGCATTTTGTTTTGTTGTTTGGTGTGATGTTAATTTCTGCTATACCATGTTTGTTTGTATTGATGCGAGTAGACGAGCCAGCTACTGAGGATCCAGGGGTTCAACAGGTGGAGACTGCTGAGCAGGAGCTCGTTGAAGTCAAGTTGTGCCCTTGATCACTTCTTTTTACCCAGTCATGTTCTTATTAATCATAATGATCTGCATAGGTTAATTTTGATGGGACCCAATAGGTTACCCTAGTTTGCCTATCTTTATACCTTGTTTTACCACTAAATTTTGGGTAGTACCTGCTATTGCTTTATGTGGTTTTGGGTATGGAGATATACATTATTCATGATTACACTTTTATTATCAGTTTATTGTTTACTGTTCATGATAAGATCATTATGTTAATTGGAACATGGAGAACCACCTGGGAAAATAGTGCTACCACAAGGGTGGTATGGGGCGCCCTTGGCTGACCAACTAGGAAAGCTAGTGGAGGACTACCTTACCCGATAGGGGCAAGGGCAGTAGGGGAGTGGTCAGTGTAGGGAGGTCCTTGGGTTGATTTTGCTGCGATGGCGGTCAGGCGAGGGATTCCTGCACTGGAGCTTCCTATAAACTGTAGCGGGTTTTCTGAAGCTAGTGGAACTTTGTAAAGGCCTCGTAGTGGAACCCTGCCTCGCTTCCTTGGTAGAGGTGTATGGGGTCCGATCAACCCCGTGGCAAATGGGTAACACGACTTGTGGGTAAAGATGCGCAACCTCTGCAGAGTGTAAAACTGGTATACTAGCCGTGCTCATGGTCATGAGCAGCTCGGACACTCACATGATTAATTTATGGAATTAAATTCAATTCGTCATTTGCATCGCATTGACATTTATTATTATTTTGACTTACTATTACTATGGTTTGGTATTTACTTACATTTAGTAACTGCTAATAAAATTTTGACCAACTTATAAAAGCAATGCTCAGCTTTAACCTTTATTTATTGATCAGCCTTACACTTCACATGAACTCCCACCTTTGATGAGTTCATGCACATTATTCCCCACGACTTGTTGAGCTATGATCTTTTGTGAGCTCACTCTTGCGATATATAAACCCCCCACAGGTGAAGAGCAGGTGGTCAAAGAGGAGCCACACAACAAGGAGTTCGACTTGATCTAGGTGGCGTCTCCCAGTCAGCTTTGTGGCGCCAGGGAAATAATATTTAGTTTGCTTTATTTTTATCATTTATTTTGTAAGACTTCCGCTATGTAGTAAATACATTTATGATATTTATGACATTTATCTGTATACATTCTGTCATTATATGTGAAGTTCTTCCTTTGCGCACATATGAGATGCGCCCGACTTTATCCTTTAAATCCAGGTATGATAGAGGACGTCGAATACGGGAAAAGTGAACAGCTTCAACAGGATTGCGCCCAAGCCACGAATAATACAGACGCGAGCCCATCGCCTTCCTGGGTCAGCCCATTTCCACCGTTGTCTTTGCTTGGCCCATGATGCCGCGACCTTGCGGGGCGACTGGCTTGTGGCCCCAAGCAGGGTTTTCGCCTTCTAGTGGACCCGGGGGATATCTGTCCTCCACAAGCCCCCAATCTTTGAGTTGATTTTTGAAATAATCAATTCAAAGGTTCCTGGTCCTTGCTTATGGGTTCGTAGCATGACTTGAACTATTTGTACCTCTATTGGGTGTAGCCCCCAAGCTTTGAGTGGATTTTGAGGTAATCCATTCAAAGGTCTTCACCTTATGCTTTTGAAATCAGCACTTGGTTCCAAAGGATTGTGAATCTGTTGGGTGCACCGAAGGTGCACCTAATGGGTGTAGCCCTCGAGCTTTGAGTTGATTTTGAAGTAATCAATTCAAAGATCTTTATCTTATGCTTTTGAAATCAGCACTTGGCTTCAAGGTATTGTGAATCTGTTTGGTGCACCGAAGGTGCACCCAATGGGTGTAGCCCCCGAGCTTTGAGTTGATTTTAAAATAATCAATTCAAAGGTTTTCATCGTATGCTTTTTCAAAATGATTTTTCAGAATAACCTGGTGATGGCATCTGTCCATATCTTGTTAGGTCTAGAGTCAATTTGATCGGTGACGAGTTGGAAATCTAGCCGGTTGAAACAGAGAACCCTTGGCTGGATACCACTCAGCCCCGTACTTTAATGCTTCTACTAATTAGACTTGTGCTTTGGTAACCGCATTTGGACTTCCCCCCATTTCAGCCGATCTTCCCTTTTTGTCGCGGTATATTCATTGTGTATATTTTGCAGGTATCACCGCTTTAGAAAATCTTGAAGAATCTGAGCGGTACACCCAATGGGTGTGCCCATAGGGTGTCTACCCCATGAAAGGTGTTTATCGCGTTATCCTGAAGCAGTAACTTGACATGACAGAGAGGTGTAATCATTTGCCTAAGCGGTTGACTTGAATCCAACCGGTGCCGTGTTACGCGAAACGACGCCAGACGCCTGACACATTTTTAGGCGGTTTGAATTGCTTATTGAATTCTTGCGACTATTCAGTGAACAGGGTAGGAAGTGGACGGTCACCCCTCGGCCTCTTTAAATAGATTGCCTGCCTTGGCTGCTTTCTTCACTCGCTCTCGATCACTTGCCTTCTTCTTCCTCTTCACTTCTCCACCTTCTACATGACCATGGGCAGAGGCAAGGGAGGCAAGGGATGGCCCCGCCGCGCTGATGGGAAGCGCAAGCGTCCTCCAAGTCCTCCCTCGGAGGACTTCGGGGACTCGAAGTACTCAGAGGAGGTTTCCTCCGAGTATGATCGGTCACCTGCTCCAGCGTCCCCGGTGGCGTCGTCCGAGGACTCGGACGACTCCATGGAGCTGTCTGTTGCGATGCGGGCGTACTAGCGATCCATCGAGCGCACCGGGCTCGATGGGTCGGCCTCCTCGGAGGAGGTGGAGGACTCCTCTGACTCCGAGGAGTGGAGCAGCGGCGAGGGAGATGGCTGCGAGGGCGATGGTAGCAGCGGCGATAATGATGGCAAAGGCAGCGGCGACAACGGTGGCGAGGGCAAGGGCGACTGTAAGGGCGGTGGCGGCGACAACGGCAATGACAAGGCTGGAGGCATAATGCTGCTGGCATAAATATTAGTATAGTGTAGCAGTAGTAGTAGTTAGTAGTAGAATAATGTAGTTTAGTTAGTAGTATAATGTAGTATAAGTAGTAATGTAATGGTCGAGGGGTGGGAGGCCGACTCATGATGAGTCGGTCTCAAGTTTGTAATGATCTCCCCTCTATGAATGAAGACATGGTTTCCTGCTAATCTGTTGTTGCGCACTTCTGTTTTTGCATCTGATGGTTCAATTAGCATTTTAGAGGTAATGCCCGAATGATGCTTGCTTTTCTTCGATCTAACCTTTTTTCGAACTATCGACCTGCTACTTTGCGCCCGACTTAACATGCCAACACATACTTCTGTTGATGTCCTCTTGAGTTCTGAACCTTAGTTCTTACTTTTTTCTCCGCCGTTCTCTACCTTTCTGAGTTCTCAAATGCGTTCGTGTCATTTGAGAGATCACGATTGTAACACCCCAAGTGTTACCATGGCTATGGCACATCTATGCACTAATGACTGTGATCACATGTGGAAGAAACTTAAGGAGAAGAGCATAAGAACCTTGGAGACCATGTATTAACCAAGAATGTTAATGACCTAAAAGCATTACCCAAGCTTTTGTGCAATTATCACCTTGGGTAAGAGGGGAGTAAACCCTAGACCCCTCTTGAACCCCTATCTCCTAAAACCTTGGTTGAAGGGGGGGATTAAGCAAATGTGCAAATCATGAACTAACCCTTGGCCAAAGTTAAGTAACATATTAATCAACAAATATAGAGAGGAAACATTGCAAAAAGTCCCCTTAAGAAACCCCAAATCCATTCCTTAAGTAGAAAGAGAGCTAGAGCTCTCTAATTCTCTCTAAGTCAAATTCTACACCTAATCTAAAGATCCACCGTGTTCACCTTGTAGATGGCACCAAAACCACCTAAGTTGTATACCAAAAATGTGGCATACCACCTAAGGCACCCCCTGGAAAAAGTTGAGACCGAGCCCTTGACATTTGACATGTCTTGGCATCACTTTTGTCGCGCAGTGGGCAGGGAGACAAGCCAGATTTGGCGTCCGCATATCTTCTGACCTAGGGCTTATCTTCCCTTGGAACTCACATACAAGAGATAGCCATAGGTGCCAGGAAGAGGTCTGCGCCGGATTTTTGCCAAGATTCGCATGTATGCGATCTCAGCAAGCTTTTGAACATGGGCAGAAGAACACCTCCACGTGTTTGACGCGCTCTGCGCGCGCCCGCTCCACGCCAAGTCGTGCCCACGTCTCCTGCTCACACCCGCGCCTATAAATCACCCTCAGGCGTCGACCGTACTCCTCCGCTCACGCTCGACCTCACCGGAGCCCGAAACCACCGGCGTTTGCCCCGCGCACGGCGTGCCCGCGGCCACCCGAGCCCCTACCACCGTAGACCGGCCAACAGAGCCCTTCGCAGCCACGCCCGACCCTTGGAAGAGACTGTGCATGCCTCGGTGAAGCTCCCCGAGCAAGGAATCGGACTTTGCTTCGCTGAAGAAGCCGGTCCACGGTCACCGGACTTTGCCCAACCGCCGGTGAACGTAGACCGGGTAAATCTGTGCTCCATTCTTCGATTCCTTGTGCACTTAGCCTCTACGTCACCCCGTGGAGCTCATCGTGCCATTTGATTGAACTAGATCACCGTGGTTTAGCCGAAACACCCACCGCCGACGAGATCACCCCCCAGCGTGCGTGGACCGGACGATTCCAGCCACCTCCGCCGTCGAGCCGTACACCGCTGTGACCGCCAGGACCTCCCGGAGCCAACCCCGCCCCTCACCGGACCTCTCTCGCCGCCGGTAAGCCACGCCGCCCTTTTCTTTCCCGCGGTACTGTTTGCATTAGGGGAAGGACCTCGGGGAAGAAGAAGAAAAGGTCGGGGGGATTTTTGAACTATCAGTGACTCAGGGGAATAGTGGCGCAGGGGTAGATTTGAGTGGGTTGATTTGGATTAAACCCAGGGTCCTCAGTGTAAACTGTTTTCCAAGGAAACCTTTTTATTAATCTGATTTAAAATCAAACAGAACTTGAATAATTCATATCTTCTGTTTTGTTCACCCAAATCGAGTCAAATCAATTTTGCCAGATCTTACATAATGTAAACCACTTAGGAAAAATATAAAACCCCTCAGTGTTACAGAAAACTTTAGAGTTTTGAATTAAATGATTAACTGGCCAAAAGCTAAAAGAAATAAGGAAAAATAGTTATACTATTTGACTAAGGTTAAGAAAATTTAGAGAAGTACTTGATCACCTACTAACCTGTTTAAAAATGATAAACCCCTCTGTATACCCCTTTAAGGTAGAGTTTGCCATTTATTTCACCTTGTGCTTAAAGTTAAAGAAAATAGAAAAGGTAATTTAAATAGAGAACCAGGGAGCACCCACATTTTTGTTGGTCTACTTATTCAGTATAGTTCACTAGAAAAATTTATTATACTCTAGTTTAGTATAAAATGATTGGGATACCTTTTATTTTAGGGAAACAAGGAAAACTTAGAAAAAACCCTAGAAAAATAACCCTAAGGAGAAAACACCCCAAACCTTGGGATAACTAATGTTTTGTTATTATAAACATAGGAAAAATATAAAATCTGTTGTTTGATATTTTTCAAATAACAAGTTAGTTATAAGCACCTATTTGGCATAAAACTTTAGAAATTCACAACTAAATATCCAGTATGCCTTTTTCTGTGATTTTTAACACAAAGGCCTAATATCACCTATGTGTCTGGACAAAAATAAAATTTGGTACAGAAATCTCAATTAAATCATAGCTATAGTGTAAAGTGCCCTTTTAAAACTTATCCTTGTTAATTTTGCACAAGTAGTATCTGAATCAGTAACTACTTCAAATTTATGGGACAACCTGCAGTGACAAATAGTGACCCACTGTAATTTTTATAGAACTTTTGGAAAAAGTTAAACCACTGTTGTGGTTCAAACCCACACTAGAATTCATAAATAGAAAATGAAAAAGAGAAATTAATAATGGAGATTAATGTCACCCTAACCCAACCAGCAAAACCCCTTAATTGCCCACAAAAATATCTGAGGGAAATACCATCCACTATGCTTATCCCTAACAAAACCCAAAACCTAAGTGGATAAGCATACACCACTAAGAGCCACGTATAACCGGGAAACCCTAAATTACTAACTTAGTTTTTCTTCACTTAGCATAATGATTATTGAATCCTGCATAATCATGGCATACATATTCTTATTCATTGCATTTGATAGATTGCAACCTCACCGACGGAGAGTACGTCCTCGTGCCGGAGCAAGGAGCTGCTCAGGAGGTAGCCCCGGATCCAGCACCAGAGCCTGCACCAGAGGATCTGCCTGCCCCAACATTGGAAGGCAAGCCCCGATTTTATGCATAACCTGTTTATTATGCTATTTTACTACACTTAATGATTGTAGGATTGAATGTGCACTTAAGTGTAGGAGTTGTTTGAAACCCTAGTTGCATGATCTCAGGAATCCTTTTATGATGGATACTATTATGCTAGGTCGAGTAGCTGCTTTACTAATTAGGGATCTCGGTAGAAGTCGAGTGATTTTTCTAGCACTCGCGCGAGGTCAGGAATTGGTTGTATCCACTTTCTTATCATAATGATGATTGATTGTGGACAACAATCCATGGGGATTGGTTGTCTACGGGATAAAAAAATTGGGATAAGGATTAAGGTGTGGTACCGTGAGTCAAGCGTTTGAACGTACTAAGCACATGCCAAGAAATATTGTAAATCGCTAAGCCTAGTACCTGAGTGAACCTGGCAGCAGACTTTACCCCTCACGCGACCTGAGACGTGGTCTCCCATTCCGGTTATGGTGGGTACAAGTGTGGTCACTGCACGACGGCAGTCGGGGTCAGTGAGGCATTGTACGCCAAGGCGGTGAGCCCTAATCTACTGACGGGGAATCGATGGGGACGGTTGATGTGTGTGGGGACGGAGTGCCTCGCCACGTCGTGTGTTTAGGTTTACCTTGCAAGGTTTAAAACTCGATTCGAATCGTCTGCTTCTCGCAGCTAATGAGACTGCTTGATCCATGCTGCTACATTGAGTAACAAGTGGATATGTGATGATGTGACAAAAGATGTTGATTGCTAAATTTGCTTGCTACCATGAATGAGTAGATAGTGCATATTTAGTCTTAAGAGAGTCACACTAAAACTTGACAAAGCTAAAACTTGATTTATGAACTCAGCTAGTGCTTTTGGCAACCAAACCCACAGCCAAATAACTTCATGTCTAGAGGTAGAGGAGTAGACTCCTCACACCGGGTAAGTCTAGCAGAGTATTAGTATACTCAGCCTTGCTTGTGGCATAATTTTTTATAGGTTCTTTAGAGGACATGGTTGCTGGAGTGACTTGGCCGTCCATCTTGCCACCGGGTTGGACTGTCGAGTGGGACCCCGCCTCGGCTGAGGAGGAGCATGAGGAGTGATGGGACAGGCTTCCCCATCTCTCTATTTAATTATCGTTAGTTTTATTCCGCTGCATTTCGAACAATGATGACTACTTTTGTTAAAACTCCGATGATGATGTAATATGTTAAATACTCTTTAATGTATGGCTTTATGCTTTATTGCATTTGCTCTGTGACTCACCATCGAGTGAGACTGTGGTACTTGATCCTGTCAGTGGCCTCGTCGGACTAGATCTGAGGGATTGACGGGTTATTCCCATTTAAGTGTGGTCTAGCCTCTAAGGCGGGACTCAGGCACTTAAGTTGGAATAATTCGGGCAGTTCCGCCACAGCTGGTATCGGAGCTTGTACCACCACAGAGGAATCAATAAACTATAAATACCATCCTTTTCCAAAGTAAAACTTGATAGAAACAAATGTTGGATAGATCGTAGGACGATCAGGATAGACCTAGGACGTGAAGCCTTAGGATGATAGAGGGGTAGCTAGGTGGCTAATTGAGTCAGCCCTACAGGCTACTATAAGGGATGGGAGTTCTTCCCTATTCCCTCTAAGATTGAGGTGAGGTCGTTCAGGACGAGCATGCATGCATCATTAATTAAACAAATGGATAATTGGGTAAAAACTTTGATACAAACGATGACCAAATAAGTACCCCCAATACCGCTGCCATGGTTATAGAGAGGCTGAGTTGTGATTCCTTTTTCATTTTATAATTCGTTTTCTTTTACTTATGCTTAACCGTATACAGATGACTTCTCACGGATCCTCGGGCGAAGGGAATGCACTGTCCCACACTGATGGGCTTGCACGAGAGGGTTTTCCTCGTATTTTGTGGGAGGTACTTAAGGGAGCTGATTACACGACGCCTCCCTAGTACGTGGTGCAGCAGTTCGAGAAGCACCGAGTGCCCCGCTGTAGGGTGAGGATGACCCTGGAGCCTCATCCCCTGTAGCCCGGCTGGCATTCGCTGGACTCTGAGTCCTTTGGATACCGAGCTGAGGATACGATCGAGGCGATTGCTCTTCACGGATTGACCACTTTCTGCGGATTCCACCCCTTGGAGCTGTCCACTCACCCCATTGGCTTGTTCCCCGCTGAGAAGGAGGACGACCTAATGTGGAAGGACCGAGTGGAGCATGCCAAGGACATCTGGGCTATCTACCCAGGCCAGACTTCTCACTTGACGGTGCGGTGCATGAATGCCCTGTATCGTCTGCAAGTGATGCATGGTGAGGCAATGTCCCATCTGATGGCATTGTTGGAGGCAACTAAGATCACCTTGGATAACCGAGAGGAGCTTGTGGTTGACTTATCCACTGAGATGGTGGAAAAGGACTTATAGGTGGAGCAACTGTCAAATGAGATCCAAGAGCTTGAGGAACTAGTGGGAACAAGGGAGAACACCATCGAGGTTCTCGAGGATCAGTTAATTAACACCCAACAGCAGCTTGCCGAGGCTAACGAGCATCTGGATATGCACGACCAGGAGATCCAGGACATGGGGGCCAACGAGGATGTCGACATCGAGGGAGGAGAGGAGCCTGCCTCCAGCTTGGACACTGCTGGCTCAGGGAGACCCCCTTCCCCCGAGTCGAGTGTTGCCTCGTTTGCTCACTAGGTCGCTGGGGTAGAGTTAGAAGTCGGTGATGGTAGAACTCCTCGAAGCTAGCTTAGCTTTTGCACCCTTAGGGTACTAGGCTAGATAGAGTTGAGTCTTTTGGGGTATTGATGTAATCGCGATGAACTCTTTTGGAAGCATGGTTGATGAATGATGTCAGTCTTAATTTAAGAAGAAAAGTTTATGCCATGTGAAATCTTTTATGATTATGTAAGAATCTATCGGTTTCGCCTTTTGACTCTTTCACCGCGAGTGAACCTTGAACCTCAAAGTTGTGTTGTTGAATATATATGTGATTTTTCAGATGGCCGGGAGAGCGCGTCGTGGTCAAAATGAGCGCGTTTGTTGGGGACTTGTTCTCAAATGCTATGAATCAAGAACAAGGCAACATGAAGATGTTAAGTATTAAATACCCTTCGTCCGCTGAAGCATTATCCCCTCAAGGGTTTAATGAACTTCGGACGAAAGATATAAACATAATATTACGAAGGTGACGAAGATAACATAAAATGATGTAAAATGTAAAACATTAAGGATAAGTATGTTGGAGATAAATGACACCATTCACATATTTATTTTGAATACAATGTTTAAGGTATGATTATACCTTTGCCTTGACAAGCAATAATTCCCGAATGATGCTTTTGCAATTACAGGAATGCGTGAACAGTAACGGAATACTGTTCACTATTTATAGGCACAGGACACAGCTTGTGAACAATTACAATCATACCCCTCATAAAAGTTTACAACATCGACTCAAACTCTTATGGACTAAAAGGTCATTCTATCTTTAAGTCGGTTTGTAACTCCGAAGCTTCATGAACAGCACCCTTCGGCATTACGTACAGATAACTTCAACCGAAACTATTTCTTCCTGCAGGACCTTCGGCGACGAAGCATGGTCCCAACAGTAGCCCCTTCGCGGTGCTAGATCGTTTTTCGTAACGAGCTTGATCCGTGAAAAAAGTCTCTCAGGCTTCAGGAAGCCGAAGGTCCGAAAAACACCTTCCCTGAGCTCGTTGTCGAGAAACGATACAGCTTTTGAGCGCGTAGCGGTTCCACCATGCGAGTTCACTATTCTGGTTTTTGCGGTCCACCGTTCAGCGGGTGCGAGCAACCGTTTGCCTGGTGTAAAAATTCCCGACGATTCACCTTCCTTCCTGCAACACTATATAAACAGATTGGTAGGTGTAAAGTTACCACAGCATTCATTGCTATTACACCGTTTTGCTGCCAAAATTTTTAACCATAGTCGAAGCTCGACTCCCGGATTCAGACGAAGCTCCAATTAGGTGCCTGCTTCGTCAGAAGAAAAGCTTCGTCAGAAGAAGATTGGATGGCCAGATTACGCTCTACCGCTAGAGTTGAGCGTGAGGGAGGTGAAGTCGAAGGTGCAGAGACTGTTCCTATCTCCAAAGCAATGCAGCGATCCGGATTGGTGACTTCGGAAAGAATCCCTACTGCCGAAATAGAACAAGCTGCTGCCGAAGCAGAACGAGGAGATATTGAGGAAGCTGGTTCTGACGATGATTACCATATCGCAGTACCGAGCAAGCCTAGTCATTTGGACTTCGGGAAGTCGACTATTTCCAAGGCGGATTTCTCCAAGATGGTGAAGGCGGGCTATTTCAGAGAAGATGAGAAGAAGCTACTTCGATTCGGGGGGAGAGGAGACTACCTCGAAGCCAGAAAAGGATGAAATAGTTATTTTCAAGAGTTTTTTAAAGGCTGGGTTGAGATTTCCTTTGAATAGGATGATTTCTGATGTGCTGCAAAGGTTTGGGATCTATTTTCACCAGTTGACCCCCAACGCCATCGTCAGGCTTAGCGTTTATATCTGGGCTCTCCGAAGCCAGGCGGTGGAGCCGTTTGCTGACAGCTTCTGTCGAGTACATGAGCTGCATTACCAGACTAAGGCCAGAAAGGATGGGTTGCACGAAAACTTTGGTTGTTACAATTTTGCCTATTGAAAGACCACAAAATTTCCTGTGATTAGCTACCGAAGCAAATGGCCGGCAGGCTGGAAGTCAGAATGGTTTTATGTCAAAGTTGACGAAGTCATAGAGAAGCTAGTATAGAGCCCTCTTGAACTGATCTTCGGAGAAACAAGACCCCGTTGTAGAATGACAACCGAAGGTCCAACTTGGGCCGCACTGGCCGAATTCAAAATTATTGCAGAACACATTGGCACTAGAGATCTAGTGCAGGAATTTCTGGCCTTCAGAGTGTTTCCGACTATGAAGGAGTGGACTATGCCGAAGCTTAAAGGAGAAAAGAAGGAAGGGGAGCTTGTCCGACTACCATATTATTATAAGTTTAAGAAATATTTTAAAACACCCTGCCAAGAATGGCTCGATACAATTGAAGTAATGAGTAACGAAATACTTGGAAATTACTCCAAAAAAGAGGACCAGCTGATGATAGCAGCCTTCGGCACTCGGCCGAAGCGAAGGCTGAACAGGGTGCTTGATGCCATAGGTTTTGAATATGCTGATTATGATCGCCTGGGCGGAGATGCTGGAGGTCCAAAGCGAAAAAGAATTTCCAGCGCTGCTGACGAAGAGATCGCCAAGGTGACCAAAAAGAAAAGGGGAGATTCTGAAAAGCTTAGCCCTGAAGAGTTGAATCCTGAGCCAAAGGTGGCCACTGCAGGAAAGAGGAAAACTGCGTCTCCAGAATCAAGAACGTTGGTTCAAGAAGAAGTTACTCCAGCAACGCCTTCTGCTATTGAAGTAGAAGATATTATGAAGGTAATGACTGAACCCTTGCCTGTGAAGCTAAGTCCGCTGGCGTTGGAACTCACGAAGTTTTTTCAGAAGGACAAGGCAGCTTCGGCAGAAGAAGGTCCTGCACTGCCGAAAAAACGAAGGATTATTCAAATAGCAGATGTAATTCATGGGACACCGTTGCCGACACCGGCATCAAGAATTGCTATTGACCAGACTGCAAAAACTGCCGAAGCTAATGTAATACTCAAATTTGTATACAAAGGATATAGTAGATCTCCTCAATTCTATGTGCCTCATTTGCATCATAAAAAGAGCATACACAAAATTTAGAGATTAATTCAAACAAATGATAAAAAATGCATCATGTGGGAGTTTATATGTTTGTGCATTAAATAAAATAATAATGTTAATGATAATACCCAAATTAGAATTTATACCCTAAAAGAAATTCTAGAATTGAAACCAAGAAGAGAAAAGGAAATATATATATATATATACAAAATGAATAATATAAATCAAGGTAATAGAAATATGTTCAAATTATATTCTTAATCTGGGGATGAATTACCACATGGTGGAATTTGAAATTTGAATTCAAATTTAACTTGGAAATGGAGAAAAGAAACTAGAGTATAAATAGAAAAGGATAAGAGCTTCATGGGCTGCCTGCCTCCATTTAAGCCCAATTCCCATTTCCTCTGCGCCAGCCCAACTCGCTCTCCCGCTGCTCTCTGTGTGTTGGACGGCGCTGACAGCAAGGCTCCACAGGGCGGTCTCTCGTTCACACGTCGCTCATATCGTCGCTGTGCCGCGGGCCCCGTGCGTCAGACCCACGACTCGCACCACCGCTTCTCCCGCGCGCGATGGGAACTCTCTCTGGGGGCTGGGCCCGAACTGCCACTCATGCATGCCGGTATCACTGAACCGTGGCCCCCACGCGTTAGAATCGTCCCCAACGGCTTCGCCGCGCATGGCGAGCGCACCACCGGCGCGATTTCCGCGCGCACAACCCAACGAACTGCGTCAGGTGATAAAACCATGGCTGCTCTAGCTTTTCCTTCGCCCCCAGTTGCTTGAGTTCGCGTGCGGATCCTAATCTCTAGGGCCGCCACCGCCACCAGAGATAGGAAGAGAGCCACCGCGGGTCAAACCAAATTCACGCCGTCGAGGGGTCGTGAGCAGCTGCGCAGGGATTTGTCACCATCTGTGTGTTCTACGCATCACGTAATTTGGCGAAATCGCGGGCGATTCTAGGTCGAATTGCTCGTTGGAGTTTTTGCCGCCGCGGAGGAGCGCACTTCGCCGCGGCCAGGGCTGTCTGCTCTCCACTACTTGGTGAGGTGCCTATACCTATCTTCACCATCACCTTTTGTATGATTTATGCCCCTCGGATTGTATCGTGGCGCCTCGGGTAGAACTGTAGACGGCACCGACAATGGCGCCACCGCGGCTCGGTGGGCGGCGCCGCCGTTGGCGGTCGGGGGTATCCAGCTCGTGTTGGGCCGTTGGATGAACCTTGTGCGGTCCTGATTAGGTCTTCGTGTACCGATTCGCGGAGTCAACTGTGCGCCGTCGGATCGTCTGTTAGCGGCTGCGATTAGATGGAGGATAACTTTTCGCTATATTGAATCGGAGCTGTAGGGTCTGGATTCGATGGTCAGTACGACGTACCGATTCGCGGGTGTGGAGATCTAATCTGGGCCTCTGATTTCCTATTGGACGGCCAGAAACCTTAGATACCTCTTCGCGGATCCGTTTTGCATAAGAATCCCTGTGTTTATGGAAAAACAACCCGCCATCCTGACTGACTGTTCCCTGAGTCTTAGAAGTGTTTCACCAGACCCCCTGCAGTTTTCTGTATTTGACGCCCAGTCCAGAGAAATAATAAAACAGGGAAAATCATTTAGAAAATAGTTTTAGCACATATTTAAATGCAGAAACTTGTTTAAATTGTAGAAAATTCATATGAACTCCAAATTGGTCCATCCCAGTTCCTAAAATTTTGTAATAATATTATCTATCATTTAGTGTCTCTGCTTTGGCATAAAAACAGTAAGAACATTAATTTAACATTTAATCCTATTTTAATCACATTAAACCTTAGGAAATTCATAACTTGAATTCTATAACTCCAAATTTAGTGATTCCAGTTCCTATGATCTCATTTTATTGTGTAGATTTTTACTGTATAGTTTATTTGCATGTTTGGTGCAATGTTAATTTTTTCTATACTATGTATGTATTGTGTTGATGCGAGTAGACGAGCAAGCCACTGTGGAATCTGAGGTTCAACAAGTAGAGGTAGCTGAGCAGGAGCTCATTGAAGGCAAGTTGTTTCCTTGATCACTTACTTTTCCCAGCCATGTTCTTATTAATTTTAATGATCTGCATAGGTTAATGTTGATGGGATCCTTTATGTTACCCCAGTTTTGATTACCTCCATACCTTGTTCACCCCTGAAATATTTTTGGGTAGTACTTGCTATTGCTTTATGTGGATTGGGTATGGAGATACACTATTCATGATTATTCTGTTATTATCTTGTTATTATTATTGTTCATGTTAAGATCATTAAATTAATGGGAACATGGAGCGACCACCCGGGAAAACAGTGCTACCAAAAGGGTTTAATGGGACGCCCTTGGCTGATTAACTAGGAAAGCTAGTGGAGGTCTTCCTTACCCGAAAGGGGCAAGGGCAGTAGGGGAGTGGTCAGTGTAGGGAGGTCCTTGGGTTGATTTTGCTGTGATGGCGGTCAGGCAAGAACCCTGCACTGGAGCTTCCTATAAACTGTAGCGGGATTTCTGAAGCTAGTGAAACTTTGTAAAGGCCTCGTAGTGTTACCCTGCCTCGCCTCCTCGGTAGAGGTGTATGGGATTGGCCGTCTCTTGGCAGATGGGTAACATGACTTGTGGGTAAAGATGCGCAACCTCTGCAGAGTGTAAAACTAGTATACTAGCCGTGCTCACGGTCATGAGCGGCTCGGACCCTCACATGATTAATTATGGAACTTAAATTTAATTTGACATTTGCATCGCATTTGGGATTATTTTACTATTACTGTTCTTTATTATTATTAAGGTTTGGTATTTACTTACACTTAGTAATTGCTAATAAAATTTTGACCAACTTATAAAAGCAATGCTCAGCCTTAGCCTTTGTTTCATTGATCAGCCTTACACTTCATGAACTCCCACCTTTGGTGAGTTCATGCCACATTATTCCCCACAACTTGTTGAGCTATGAACGTATGTGAGCTCACTCTTGCTGTCTCACACCCCCCACAGGAGAAGAACAGGTGGTCGAAGAGGAGCTGCCTAACACCGAGGCATTCGACTTGATCTAGGTGATGTTTCTCAGTCGACATTGGCGCCAACGATCCTTAGTTCGTTTTACATTTATCCTTTATTTTGTAATAAGTCTTCCGCTATGTAACAAGTACTCTGATGTTTTATGACATTTATCTCTATACACTCTGTTATTATATATGTTGTCTTCTTGGCGCATGTATGAGATGCACCCGGCTTCGTTCCTTAAAGCCCGGGTGTGACAGCTAAGGGCGCCATAGCCGAAACCACCACCAGAGCGGAAACCTCCGAAGCTAAAACTAGCGCAGCCGAAGCTGCCGGAGTTGAAACTGAAGCCGCAGAAGATCTGAACCTGGACGAGACACTTGAAGCTATTGATAACATGCTCTTAAAATGACTGAGGAAGAAACTGCTGTGGCCGCAGCGAGCACAGGCACTGAAAAGGGGAAAAACAAGCTGAAGACATTTTGGAGGGTGAAGATTTTGAATTTCAAGATCTACTTGGGCAAGAGATGACAGACGCTGAAAAAGCAGAGCTTAAAAGATGTGCCATAGCTTGCGGATATAAGCCAGGGGCTACACTATTTGGTGGGGTTAACGAAGGAAAGCTGAGGTGCCTTCGAAACCGCAGCGAAGCTAAAATTGTTAGAACTCTCTGCAAAAACATAGGCTTGCCGAAGCTGGAAGTGGACCTCTGCCGTTACCAACGGCACCATATCGCCGGAAGTTTGCTTTATGCTAACTTCAAGGTAAGAAATATTTTTGTTATTTTATTATTATCTTTTAGGTTGTTTTCTAACAAAGATCTTTTCGACAGAGCATACTGTTAAGTAAAGTTCTAAAAATGCAACACGATCTCGAAGAAGAGAAGAACAAAGCCGTCATCCAAAATTTGGCTGAAAAGGTTGAAAACTACGAAGCTGATTTGAAAAAGAAGGATTTCACCATCCAAGATCTTGAAATGATGGTCAAAGAGCACGAAGGTGCATTAGAAAAGAAAGATTTTGTTATTCAGTCTATGGAGGGTTCTTTGGCTGAAATCCAAACTGAGAATAACAGCTTAAAGAGTGAACTGCTCCAACAGTCAGAAAAATTTGAGCAAGAAAAGAAATATCTTGAAGCAAGGCTGAAAACTGAGGTGAATAAAAATTCAATTCTGCAGAAATCCTTTAAAGAACTTCAAGAGAGATGCCTTAGCTACGGCAGCCGATGCGTGCAACGGCTGAAGGATGTGTTTCATTCTGTCGGAGCCAGCTCTGCAAAATTTACACCTTCAACTGATAATCTGCCCAGCACGTTAGAATATATTGAAGGCGAGGTTGATGCCCTTGACGAAGTTATTGGTGGGCATGCCGACTTCTGCGCCCTGGTAGCTTCTCGGGGCACAGCCACCGCTTTTCTGAAGGCTGGCTGCACGCATGGAAACATTGTGAACAGACCAAACTTCAGCTTGTCAGCATCAGATCTGATAGATATCCCAAGCCTAGCCCGAAGCATTGGGAATAGATTCATGACCCAGATCTGGGTAAGTGGCGGGCGAAAAATGGCGGGTGACGAAGCTCGAAGTCATCTTAAGCCGGTAAGAGACTTATTTTCGTTACTTTTACCTTCTCCTTGAAATTTGCACCTTTCTTATTTCGCTGTTTGATATACGCAGGATGACGAAGCTGAAGAATGACAAAGTTGAAGTTTGACGAAGCCTATCCTGAAGCTTGATAGTTGTTTGCAATATACTTTCCTGCAAAAATTCTGGAGAAACTTTTGTAATATAGTTATGGAACAACTTATGTAAATTTGTACATACCTTGTAATATATTTTATTTCTGCTATCTGCATACAAGCTGCTTTGCTGTGGATGAAACTTCTCTTTTGAGCCGAAGGCGAAAAACACCTTCCCTTCTTTTCGTACACAACGAAGCATAAAGAATTTTCCTTCGAATTTTTCCTCATCGCCGAAGCATCTGTGTTTTTGTGCGGTATAATGATGATTCTATATATGTCTAAATGCATGTTTATGAATGCAAATGACATGATGAGATACATTGTGCAAATGAATATCAAAATACATAATCATAGTCCTTCAGCGTTGACTTTTCGCTGTAAGCCTCCCTTAGGAGCTTCTTCGCCTTTTACTTTCAGCGGAATCAGCGTTTATTTTTCGCTGTAAGCCTCCCTTAGGAGCTTCTTCGCCTTTTACTTTCAGTGGAATCAGTGTTTATTTTTCACTGTAAGCCTCCCTTAGGAGCTTCTTCGCCTTTTACTTTCAGCGGAATCAGCGTTAATTTTTCGCTGTAAGCCTCCCTTAGGAGCTTCTTCGCCTTTTACTTTCAGCGGAATCAGCGCTTATTTTTCGCTGTAAGCCCTGCATTCTCTTGGGAACGACTTTTGGGCTTCTCCCTGTTTTCTTTTTCTTTTTCCTTTTGCTTTTACATTTACATTTTCTGGGGATATCAGTCTCATAAAATTGAAATAAGGAAAATTACATGTTGTGGCCCCATTAAAAACCTTTCTCCCCCTTTGGAAAGGAAAAGGGTGCCACGAAAAAGAATATAAAAAAAAATTACATCAAGCTAAACATAGTATCGTCGAAGCTCGTCCGCATTCCATGATCTAGGAATGTCGTTGCCGTCCATATCCCTCAACCTGTAAGAGCCTGGCCTTGACGAAGATACTACCAAAAAGGGGCCTTCCCACTTCAGCTGTAATTTCCCTGCTGTCTCAGGGTTGGCTATTCTTCGAAGTACCAAGTGTCCTGGCTCAATGTTCTTCAGCTTGACTTTTCTGTCACGCCACTTTATTGTTTTAGCTTGATATTTATTGATGTTTTCCACAGCTTGAAGTCTGATCCCTTCAATAGCATCTTTTTGTACAGAGCAATCAGCTTCGTCTTTGCCCTCTGCCGAAGCTACTATCCTTATTGATCCTGCTTTAGCCTCTTCTGGGGTTATTGCTTCGTCACCGAACAATAGTTTAAAGGGCGTAAAACCTGTTGACCTTGACATGGTTGTATTGTGGCTCCATACCACTTTGATTAACTCGTCAGGCCATTTTCCCCTGGGCTGATTGAAGATTGACTTCATTATTCCTGTCATTATGATCCCATTAGCTCTTTTGACAAGTCCATTTGACTCTGGGTGTCGAACTGATGCAAAATGGATCTTCGTGCCAATTCAATCACAAAATTCTCTGAAGGCTTCAGAATCAAACTGTGTCCCATTGTCCACAGTAATGGCCTTCGGCACTCCGAAGCGACAAACAATGTTCTACCAGAAAAACTTTTGAATAGTAAATGAAGTTATTGTGGCTAAGGGCTTTGCCTCAATCCATTTGGAAAAATACTCCACTGCCACTACCACATATCTTAAGTTCCCCTGTGCTGGTGGTAATGGGCCTAGCAAATCAAGGCCCCACCTCTGCAACGGCCAAGTGGGTTGTATTAATTGAGTTAAAGACGAAGGTTGTTTTTGATCTCTTGCACATTTCTGACAACCTTCGCACTTTTGGACTATATCCGCTGCATCCGAAGCTGCCTTCGGCCAATAAAATCCTTGGCGAAAAACTTTCCCAAGCAAGGGTCTAGATCCAATGTGAGATCCACACAGGCCTGCATGTATTTCCTTCATTAATTCTATACCTTCGGATCTGGATAAACACTTGAGCAATGGGGAACAGACCCCACGCTTGTATAACTCGCCTTCTATTATGACATATGGTCGAGCTCTTGCTTCTATTCTCCTGTTATAAGCTTCGTCGTCTGAAAGAAAATTACCCTGAAGGAAAGAGACGATCTCAGTTCTCCAATCCTCGCTATAAACAGGGGATATATTAAGGATTGCTCTTTCAAGAAGCTCGGCCGAAGGTGCTTTTATTGTTTCGAAAAATACTTTCGAAGGTATAGGCAGCCCCTGGGCTGCCGACTTGGCCAATAGATCAGCGTATTCATTTTCTCCACGAGGAATATTTTTGACAGAGAAACCCTCGAAGGAAGCCTCAATCCTTCGGACTGTATCTAGATACTTTTCAAGCTTCGGGTCTCTTGCTTTATAGCTCTTGTCAACATGATCAGAAATAACCTGAGAATAAGTTTTAAGAATGGCCCTTATAATTCCCATTGCCTTTAACTTCTGAAGACCCAAGAGCAGAGCTTCATATTCAGCGATATTATTTGTGCAACTAAAATCATGTCATGCCGCATAACAAGTTTTAACTTTGGAAGGTGAAACCAACACAGCAGCCGCTCCTGCTCCGAAGGTTCCCCAAGACCCATCGCAAAACACTGTCCATGCTTCGGTATCTTTATTTGTTTCTTCCTCCTGAGCCCCTGGTGTCCAGTCAGCAATGAAGTCTGCTAACGCCTGGGACTGAATCGAGGATCTATGAACATAATCAATACAAAATTCATTGAGCTCTGCAGTCCATTTTCCAATCCTTCCAGTAGCTTCTCGGTTTCTCATAATATACTTCAGATGTTGTGAAGAAGGAACAATTATGTTGTAAGCTTGAAAATAATGCCAAAGCTTCCTGGAGGCCATCAAAACAGCATACAGTACCTTCTCCAATTCTGTATAATTTTTCTTTGATAAACTAAGAACCTCAGATACAAAATATATTGGGGCCTGCTTCTTAACTTGGCCTTCAAGCTTCTCCTGGACAAGTGCCGCACTTACCGCTGAGTGCGAAGCTGCCACATATAATAACAAAGGAGCCCCTGGCGTTGGTGGAGTTAATGTTGTTAGATCTATCAAATATTGCTTCAGCTCTTCGAAGGCTTTCTGCTGGATTGGTCCCCATTGAAAGACTTCGGCTGACTTCAGCACTTCGAAGAATGGTAAGTTTCTCTCTGCCAATCTGGATATGAATCTGTTGAGAGATGCCAGCCTTCCCGTCAATCTTTGAGCCCCCTTTTTTGTGCTTGGTGGTTCCATTCGAAGTATAGCTTCGATTTTACTTGGATTAGCCTCAATTCCCTTTGTTGAAACTAGGCAACCAAGAAATTTCCCCTTCTTTACTCCGAAGACACATTTTTCTGGATTCAGCTTTAAACCAGCCTGTCTAAAATTAGCGAAGGTCTCCTGCAAATCAGCAATGTGGTTATCTTGCTTCGTGCTTTTTACAATGATGTCATCAACATAAGTTAGTACATTCCTGCCTATCTGAGAATGGAGAACCTTCGCTGTCATTCTGCTGAAGCTTCCTCCAGCATTTTTAAGCCCCTCAGGCATCCGAAGGTAGCAATATGTCCCGCTAGGGGTTATGAAGCTGGTTTTCGGTTCATCCTCCTTCTTCATCCAGATTTGATGATAGCCTGAATAGCAATCTAGCAAACTCATAAGCTCTGATGAAGCTGCTGCATCGACTAAGGAATCTATCCTTGGCAATGGAAACTCGTCCTTCGGACAAGCCTTATTGAGGTCAGTAAAATCAATACACATTCTCCATTTACCATTGGCCTTCTTCACCATAACAGTGTTAGCCAACCATTCTGGGTATTTCACCTCTCTAATAACTCCAGCACTGAGGAGTCTTTTCACTTCATTCCGAGCACCTTCGGCCTTGTCATCAGACATCTTCCGAAGCCTCTGCTTTCTGGGTCTGAAGGATGGATCGACATTGAGCGAATGCTCAATAACATCCCTGTTAACTCCACAAAGATCATTAGCTGACTAGGCAAAAACATCTTTATTGTTGAACAGAAACCTTATCAAGGTTTTTTCCTGCTCTTCAGACAATTGAGATCCCAATAGCACCTTCTGATCTGCTATATCCTCACATAAGAGCATGGGCTTCGGCTGGTCAGCTGAAGCAGCTTTTCCCTTCGGAACTTGTATTGCTCACAGGCCTCAGCTCCATCTATGTTATGGATTGCTTTTGAATCTGTCCAATTTCCTTCAACCCTTCTGGCAGCTTCCTGACTTCCATGAATAGCAATAGGCCCTTGGTCCGAAGGTATCTTCATGCAGAGGTAAGCTGGGTGAAGAATTGCTTCAAAGGCATTGACAGTACCGCGACCAATGATAGCATTGTAAGGATACTCCATGTCAACAATATCAAACACAATTTGCTCAGTCCTTGTGTTGTTAACAAATCCGAAGGTTACTGGCATGGTAATCTTCCCAAGTGCTACAATTTGCCGTCCTCCGAAGCCACAAAGAGGGTGCGTAGCATCATGGATCTTGTCTTCGGGCTCTTGCATTTGTCTGAAAGCTTTAGCAAATATGATATCAGCTGCGCTGCCCATGTCAACCAAAACATTATGGACCAGAAATCCTTTGATCACACAAGAGATAACCATAGCATCATTGTGTGGGTAATCCTTGAGTTGAAGATCCTCTTGGGAGAAGGTAATTGGAATGTGAGACCATCTTGACTTGATGAAGGGTCCTTGCACTCCAACATGCTGTACCCTTCTCTGTGCTTCCTTCTGCTTTTTGTTGGCTGGTTCTGAGCATGAACCACCTGTTATCGGGAATAGCAGCTTTGGGGCCGAAGCAACTCCAGCTTGATCGTTGAACGAAGCCATCAGCTCAAAAAAGTGGGAGTGAGTTGACCGGAGGTGGGCGCCAATGTTGGGGACTTGTTCTCAAATGCTATGAATCAAGAACAAGGCAACACGAAGATGTTAAGTATTAAATACCCTTCGTCCGCTGAAGCATTATCCCCTCAAGGGTTTAATGAACTTCGGACGAAAGATATAAACATAATATTACGAAGGTGACGAAGATAACATAAAACGATGTAAAATGTAAAACATTAAGGATAAGTATGTTGGAGATAAATGACACCATTCACATATTTATTTTGAATACAATGTTTAAGGTATGATTATACCTTTGCCTTGACAAGCAATAATTCCCGAATGATGCTTTTGCAATTACAGGAATGCGTGAACAGTAAAGGAATACTGTTCACTATTTATAGGCACAGGACACAGCCTGTGAACAATTACAATCATACCCCTCATAAAAGTTTACAACATCGACTCAAACTCTTATGGACTAAAAGGTCATTCTATCTTTAAGTCGGTTTGTAACTCCGAAGCTTCATGAACAGCACCCTTCGGCATTACGTACAGATAACTTCAACCGAAACTATTTCTTCCTGCAGGACCTTCGACGACGAAGCATGGTCCCAACAGCGTTCCTCCACCACCGCCATCTCCTCCTACTCTGCAGGAGCTGATGGCTCAGCAAAATGAGATCTTGAGACAGCTAGCTCAGCGTCAGCCACCACCTCAGCACTACGGTGGTGGTGATCATCAGCGTCACCCCGCGACAGCCACCTATCAGGAGTTCCTCAGTACCCAGCCACCATTGTTCACCAGGGCAGAGGACCCACTCGATGCGGATGTATGGTTGACAGTAGTGGAATCCAAATTCCCGCTACTCCATGGAGTTTGTTCAGAGGTCACTAAGGTCAGGTTCGCCACCCAGCAGCTTCGCGGACCCGCTCGAACATGGTGGGACCATTTTCTTGCTATGCAGCTAGATGACCGAGAGGTGGAATGGAGAGAGTTCAAGGCAGCTTTCAGGGGGCACCATATACCAGCAGGCATTATGGACCGAAAGCTCAACGAGTTTCTGGCACTCACCCAGGGAAACCGGACAGTGTTACAGTATGCTCAGGCCTTCAATGACCTGTGCCAGTATGCCGGGTATCATGCAGACACGGACGAGAAGAAGAGGGATAGGTTCAGGAGGGAGCTCAGCACTAAGCTCCGTGACCGCCTCAATACAGTCAGGGCCAACAGCTATAATGAGTTAGTCAACATGGCCATTTCTTAGGAAGACTGTATCACAGCTCGCCAGGCAGAAAAGAAGAGGAAGACCCCTGTGGCAGGACCTTCAGCTCAGCCACAGCGCTTCAGGATTGTGTCTGACACTCATAACAGGGGACCTCAGCAGCAGCAAGGACGTTGGGTGATCCGACCACAGCAACAGCAGCAGGCACCCAACCGCACCCAGTTTCCAGCTCAGAGGAACAATCAACAGCAGCAGCAATATCGTCAGGCCAATGACAATAGGTGTTTCACTTG
This sequence comes from Zea luxurians, assembly GCA_029449295.1. NCBI lineage: Eukaryota > Viridiplantae > Streptophyta > Magnoliopsida > Poales > Poaceae > Zea > Zea luxurians. The sequence goes on along the minus strand of JAOPSE010000041.1, from coordinate 8,328,807 downwards.
TGGTAACACCGGACATTATGCCAAGAATTGCCCCAGAAACCAGCAGAGGCAGGGACAAAATGTTAACCAGAACCAAGGCAAGAGGCAAAAGGTGCAAGTGAGGCAAGGCAGGCTGAACTTCACTACCATGGCTGATATTCCAGAGGGAGCACCCGTCATGACTGGTATCTTTTCAGTTTTGAATTATCCTGCTATTATTCTTTTTGATTCTGGTGCATCACATAGTTTTATCAGTGCCAAATTTAGTGCCAAGTGTCAATTGCCTTTTCACCACACCAATGGGGGTATTACAATCTCAACCCCAGGAGGCAGGGTTGCCACCTATCAAGTCAACAGACATGTGCCCATAAAGTTTGGTAGTCTAATAATTAAAACCACCCTCCTCATATTGGGTTTGGATAGCGTGGATATCATATTGGGAACTGACTGGTTAACAAGGCATCAGGCAGTTATTGACATTGCAGCTAGGGCCATTGAGGTGCACTCACCGACTTGTGGTGAAACCACATTATATTTGCCCGACCAAGGCTGTACCCATTCTTGTGCCTTCGCTATGATAGAGTCCCCAGTTGAGAGGATCCCAGTAGTCTGTGACTACCCAGATGTCTTTCCTGACGAATTGCCAGGAATGCCACCTGACAGAGACATCGAGTTCGCGATTGAATTGCAGCCCAGGACTGCTCCTATCTCCAAGAGACCCTATAGGATGCTTCCCGCGGAATTGGCAGAACTGAAAAAGCAACTGCAAGAGTTGTTGGACAAGGGGTTCATTCGCCCAAGTACTTCACCGTGGGGATGTCCGGCCTTATTTGTGAAGAAGAAGGATGAGAGTTTAAGAATGTGTGTTGATTACCGCCCTCTCAATCCGGTGACCATCAAGAACAAATACCCACTGCCCCGCATTGATGTTTTGTTTGATCAGTTGGTGGGAGCCAAGGTATTCTCCAAGATAGACCTTCGCTCTGGCTACCATCAGATCAAGATCCGTGCTAGTGATATTCCGAAGACGGCTTTCTCTACCCGATATGGGCTCTATGAATTTTTGGTGATGTCTTTTGGGCTGACCAATGCCCCGGCTTATTTTATGTACCTGATGAACTCAGTATTCATGCCAGAGCTGGACAAATTTGTAGTGGTTTTCATTGATGATATCCTGGTCTATTCCAAGAATGAAGACGAGCATACTGAGCATCTGCACATCGTGCTTCAACGACTGCGTGATCATCGTTTGTATACTAAGTTGTCTAAATGTGAATTCTGGCTGAGGGAAATTAAATTCTTGGGTCACACAATTTCTCAAGATGGGATATCAGTTGATCCTGAGAAGGTACAAGAAGTAATGGATTGGAAACCTCCTACCATAGTGCGGCAGATTCAGAGTTTTCTGGGATTGGCAGGGTATTATCGACGATTTATTCCAGATTTCTCTAGAATTGCCAAGCCAATGACTGAACTGTTGAAGAAGGGAGTCAAGTATAATTGGAGCCAGAAGTGTGAAGATGCCTTTCATACACTGAGGCAGCATTTGACAACAGCCCCAGTGCTAGCTCAACCTGATAACACCAAGCCCTTTGAAGTTTATTGCGATGCTTCCGGTACTGGATTGGGATGCGTCTTAATGCAAGATAGCAGAGTAATTGCTTATGCCTCCCGAGCACTCAGACCCCATGAGCAGAACTACCCTACCCATGATCTGGAGTTAGCAGCCGTGGTTCATGCTTTCAAGATATGGAGGCATTACTTGATGGGAGCTCACTGTAACATTTACACTGATCATAAGAGTCTCAAATACATTTTCACTCAGGCAGATCTTAACATGAGGCAGAGGAGATGGTTAGAGCTAATCAAGGACTATGATTTGGAGGTGCATTACCACCCTGGCAAAGCCAATGTTGTGGTAGATGCCTTGAGCAAAAAGGCCCAGTGCAATTGTATGAGCATGGATGCGAGAGTTACCACCCTGTGTGATGAGTTGTGCAAGCTGAACCTGGAAGTTGTTCCTTCAGGTGCCTTAAGTTATATCTCGGTGGAGCGCACATTACAAGAGCAAATAGTGAGGGCACAAATTGAAGACAAGGGTATTCAGGTTATCAAGGAAATGATCAAGCAGAAAGCAGAAAAATACAAATGCTTCCAACAGGACAGCAAAGGAATCCTATGGTTTGGAGATTGATTGGTTGTTCCCAAGGACCCTGAGCTCAGAAAGAAGATATTGGATGAAGCTCACCTTTCAAAATTCTCCATACATCCTGGCAGTAATAAGATGTATCATGACCTCAGATCCTTATACTGGTGGACCAAAATGAAGAGGGAAATTGTGAAGTATATATCAGAATGTGACACCTGCCAGAGGATCAAGGCCAGTCATTTGAAGGTAGCAGGCCCTTTGCAACCTCTTCCCATACCATCTTGGAAATGGGAGGACATTTGCATGGATTTTATCGTGGGATTGCCCAATACCTCCTGGCACCATGATTCCATTTGGGTCATTGTGGACAGATTGACCAAGACAGCTCATTTCTTGCCGGTACACACCACCCACAGGACAGAGAGGTATGCATAAATCTACATTGATTAGATAGTTCGTTTGCATGGAATACCACAGACTATAGTATTGGATAGAGGAGCACTGTTCGTGGCACGATTTTGGGAGCAATTACAGGAATCACTTGGGGCCTAGGTAATAAGAAGCTCAGCATACCATCCTCAAACAGATGGCCAGACAGAAAGGGTAAATCAGATTTTGGAAGACATGTTGAGGGCATGTGTGCTACACTATGGAAAGGATTGGGACAAGTGTCTTTCATTGGTAGAATTCTCCTATAATAACAGCTACCAGTCCAGTTTGAAGATGGCACCTTTTGAAGCCTTATATGGGAGAAGGTGTAGGACCCCGCTAAATTGGTCTGAAGCTAGAGAGAGAGAAATATTTGGACCAGACTTGGTACTTGAAGCGGAGGAAAAGGTTAGAGTCATAAAGAAGAACCTAGAAGCTGCTCAGGCCAGGTAAAAGAGCTATCACGACAAGAGAAGGAAGCCTCTGCAGTTTGAAGTGGGAGAGCATGTCTATCTTAAGGTGTCACCCACCAAAGGTGTCCAGAGATTTGGAATCAAGGGCAAGTTAGCTCCTCGCTACATTGGACCCTACGAGATCAAGGAAACTTGTGGACCAGTAGCATATCAATTGAAGTTGCCACCACACATGTCAGCTATTCATGATGTGTTCCATGTATCTCAGCTGCGAAAATGTGTCCGCTTACCCACTGAAGTGCTACCTGAACCAGAAATTGAGTTAGAACCAGATTTATCTTATCAAGAGCACCCCGTGAAGGTATTGGACCAAAAGGAGAGATCAACGTGGGCAAGATCGATCAGAATGTATAAGGTTCAGTGGAGTCACCATTCAGTAGAAGAGGCTACATGGGAGACTGAGGATTTCCTATGTTCTCGCTTCCCCGACTTTCTGCCCAAAGGAGTCGGTACGTAACCCAAAACCCCACCCACCTGCCCTTTGAATCTAATTATCAGAAAAACATAGATGTTTAAGGTAGTGTAAGCTCTAAAAATGACTCAAAAAGGACTTCCTTCTGAAGTTGCAAAGAGGATGACATTCGAAGAGCAGTTAACTAGAGAAACTTAAATAAAAGCAGAAACCACACACCAGCACACCTTCATGGCACCCCTCCTGAGGACTCTACCTGAAATCTTGGGATGAGATTCCTTTAAGGGGGGAGGGCTGTAACACCCCAAGTGTTACCATGGCTATGGCACATCTATGCACTAATGACTGTGATCACATGTGGAAGAAACTTAAGGAGAAGAGCATAAGAACCTTGGAGACCATGTATTAACCAAGAATGTTAATGACCTAAAAGCATTACCCAAGCTTTTGTGCAATTATCACCTTGGGTAAGAGGGGAGTAAACCCTAGACCCCTCTTGAACCCCTATCTCCTAAAACTTTGGTTGAAGGGGGGGGGATTAAGCAAATGCGCAAATCATGAACTAACCCTTGGCCAAAGTTAAGTAACATATTAATCAACAAATATAGAGAGGAAACATTGCAAAAAGACCCCTTAAGAAACCCCAAATCCATTCCTTAAGTAGAAAGAGAGCTAGAGCTCTCTAATTCTCTCTAAGTCAAATTCTACACCTAATCTAAAGATCCACCGTGTTCACCTTGTAGATGGCACCAAAACCACCTAAGTTGTATACCAAAAATGTGGCATACCACCTAAGGCACCCCCTGGAAAAAGTTGAGACCGAGCCCTTGACATTTGACATGTCTTGGCATCACTTTTGTCGCGCAGTGGGCAGGGAGACAAGCCAGATTTGGCGTCCGCATATCTTCTGACCTAGGGCTTATCTTCCCTTGGAACTCACAAACAAGAGATAGCCATAGGTGCCAGGAAGAGGTCTGCGCCGGATTTTTGCCAAGATTCGCACGTATGCGATCTCAGCAAGCTTTTGAACATGGGCAGAAGAACACCTCCACGTGTTCGACGCGCTCTGCGCGTGTAACACCCTAGGTGTTACTCAGGGTGCCCACCCCAGGGTTACCCCTTTTAACCCATAATTACATAAGGATTTATGGGCAAAGTACTTCAATCTTGGAATTCAAGGTCCTAATCAAGTGCAAACTATCTTGGATATCATGCCTTAGCTTGTCATGCCCATCTAAGTGGGGCTCTTCCAAAACCCTAGAGCAAAACCTCCATAGGCAATAAGAACCCTAATTGAAGCCATGATCAAAAGATCATGTAAACATCATGATCATGGTTTGGGCCAAATATAAAAGTTGTAATATACTTAATAACCTACAATTAATAGTAAGGAAGTACCCCCAAAAAGTTTTTAGAAAGGTCCTAAAAAGATCACCAAAGGTTGAACACAAGGGAGGAATTCAGGATTTGCCTAAGTCAAAAACCAACCCTTGAGCAAAGATCCCACATGTTCACCTTGATCCCCTTTTCAAAACCTGTCGACCCAATTGACAAAATGGCACCAAATTAACCCTAGAATGCCCTGGAAACGTTTGAACCCAAGCCAAAACCGTTTGACACGAGTTGGCACTGGTTTTGTCTCGGTTTGAACAGTGCAGACAGACAAGACTTGGCACCACCATATCTCCTCAACCAGACCACATCTACTCTTGGAACTCACATGAACTAGGTAGCTCTAGGTGCAGGGAAGAGATCTCCCACAGGCGGTAGGGCAAGATTCGTACGCCTAGCCGCTCAGCAGAGCGAAGAACACGGGCAGAAGCAACACGCCACGTGTTCGACGCGCTCTGAGCTCGCCAGAACACGCCCGCGCGCGCCCCCGCGTGCCCCGCGTCGCGCCAAACGGCCGAGCCGGCGCCCTGGCCGCGCCACGGCTATAAAACCCGCCCTAGTGCTCGGCTGCCTTCCCCATTGCCTCCTCCGTACCTCGCCTGACTTGCCCGAGCCAGCCATTGCCTCCGGCGACCTCCCCGCGACCCGCCAGTGCCGCCCGAGAGCAACCACCGTGGCCAACCCCTCTCCCGTCCTCCTCCGTTTGATCCAAGCCCCCAGATAGCTTCTTGGTGAGGCCGTGAGACTTGCTCAAGCTTGACCCGAGGACCCACGTCACCGGAGTAGCCAAATCGTGCTCACCGGAGTTCAAGAACCCGCCGGCGCACGTGGACTGGGTAAGCCCCTGCACCGTTTTCCAATTCGATGCGCGCATGGCCTCTGTGTCACCCCGTGAAGCTCCTCGTGCACCCTAATTGAACTATACCGCCGTGGTTTGGCCGGAGCAGGCGCCGCCGACGATCCCCGCCGCCTGTGTTCGTGGCCAGGGTAACTCCGACCACCTCCGGCGACGACCCACACATCGACGTGACCGTCGCGACCTCCCGAACGTCACTGACCACCTCGCCGGACCTCCCTCGCCGCCGGTAAGCCGCGCCATCCTTTTCTATCCCGCGGCTACTGTTTCAGTTGGGGAAAGGACTGCGGGTGAGAAGGAGAGAAAGCCAGGGGGTTAAGTGAAATGTCAGAGACTCAGGGGAATAGTGGCGCGAGGGTAGATCTGCGAGGTTTGATTCGGTTTAAACCCCGGGACCTTAGCGCAAACTGCTTTTTCAGAAAAACCTTATTAAAACCTGATTTAAATTCAAATAGAAACTTTAAAAACCCATAACTTCTGTTTGGTTTATCCAAATTTGGTCAAACCAATTTTGCCAGACTCTAAATAATGTAGCCTATCTAAGAAAAATATAAAACCCCATAGGTACTGTAGAAAAATATAAGGTCCTGATTTAATTATAATTTGGACCAAAAGCTTAATAATAGCAAGAAAAATGGTTGTACTATTTAACTAGGGTTAGAAAAATTTGGAGAAGCTTATATCTACCTACTGACCTAGTTAAAAATGTTAAACCCCTCTGTCCACTACATTAAGTTAGTTTTTACCCCTTATTCTATAATATGCTTAAGGTTAAGAAAAATAGAAAAGGTGACATAAATAATAAACCAGAGGGCACCCCTATTTTTGTTGAGATACTTAGTCAATGTAGTTCACTGGAAAAATATATCATACCCTGTTGTAGTGTAAAATAAGAAAGATACCTTTTAAATTAATAAAATAAGGATAACTTAGAAAAACCCTACAAAAATAACCCTAAGGTGAAACCTCCCCAAACCTTAGGATAACTAATGTTTTGATAATAAGAACTTAGGAAAAATCTGAAATCTGTTGTTTGATATTTTTCAAATGACAAGTTAGTTCTAAACACCCTTTTTGCACCAAATTTTAGAAATCCACCATTAATTAACCATCATGTGGCTCTCTGTCATTTTTGGTACAAGAGCTTATTATCACTGTTAGAGGCCAACAAAAATAACCCTTAGGTCAGGATCCACTTTAATAAAGGACTTGTAGTGCAAAGTGGCTTATTTGCCCCACTTTTTGTTATTTTTGTATACAGCCTAGCCTTTTTATTTTGAATCCCATATTCCTAAGACAGGCCCTATTGACCAAGGGCAAGCCACTGTAATTTTTGTGGAATTACTGAAAATAGTTAATTCACCTTGGTAGTTCAAACCCCACTAGAATTCATAAATGAACACTAAAGAGAGGAAAAATGAACAATGGGAATTAGTATCCCCCTAAGACCCTTGTAAGTTATTCCCTGAAAAAGAAATATACAAATGCAATACCAATTCTCCTTGTTACCCCAAATAAAGACTTAAATATAAAAGTGCTAAATATAAACCACTAGGAGACCCACATAGCCAAGGAACCCTAAGTTAATTCTTGACTTAGTTTCTGTAGCTTAATGTTCTTAAATCTTGCATAATCATGACACATATGTTCATTGCATTTCGATAGACTGTAATCTTGCTGATGGAGAGTACATCCTCGTGCCGGAGCAAGGAGCTGCCCAGGAGGTTGCCCCAGATCCAGCACCAGAGCCTGCACCAGAGGACCTGCCTGCCACTGCTTTGGAAGGCAAGCCCCGGTTTTATGCATAACCTGTTATTTATGCTATTTTACTACACTTAATGATTGTAGGATTGTTTGTGCACTTAAGTGTAGGAGTTGTTTTGAACCCTAGTTGCATGATCTCAGGAATCCTATTGAGATGAATACTAGTATGCTAGGTCGAGTAGCTGCTTTATTAATTAGGATCTCGGTAGAAGTCGAGTGATTTTTCTAGCACTCGCGCGAGGTCAGGAATTGGCTGTATCCACTTTCTTATCATATTGATGTTGGTTTGTGGGCAACAATCCATGGGGATTGGTTGTTCACGGGATAAAAATTTGATTAAGGATTAAGGTGTGGTACCGTGGGTCAAGCGTTTGAACGTACTAAACACATACCGAGAAATATGGTAAATCGGTAAGCCTAGTACCTGAGTGAACCTGCCCGCAGATTGCCCTCCTCACGTGACCTGAGACGTAGTCTCCCATTCCGGTTATGGTGGGTACAAGTGCGGTCACTGCACGACGGCCAGTCGGGGTCAGTGGGGCATTGTACGCCAAGGCGGTGAGCCCCTTTCTGTTGCCAGGGAATCGATGGGGACGGTTGATGTGTGTGGGGACGGAGTGCCCCTACATATTGTGTGTTTAGGTTTACCTTGCAAGGATAAAAACTCGATTCGAATCGTCTGCTTCTCGCAGCTAATGAGACTGCTTGATCCATGCTGCTGCATTGAGTAACAAGTGGAACTGTGTTGAGATGATACAAGATTTTGATTGCTAAAAATGCTTGCTACTATGTATGAGTAGATAGTACACTTTTAGCCTTAAGAGAGTCACACTTAATCTTGACAAAGTTAAAATCTTGATTTAGAAACTCAGCTAGTGCTTTTGGCAACCAAACCCCACAGCCAAACAGCTGCATGTCTAGAGGTAGAGGAGTATAGACTCCTCACACCGGGTAAGTCTAGCTGAGTATTAGTATACTCAGCCTTGCTTGTGGCATAATTTTACAGGTTCTCTGGAGGAAATGGCTGCTGGAGTGACTTGGCCATCCACCCTGCCACCGGGTTGGACTGTCGAGTGGGACCCTGCCTCGGCTGAGGAGGAGCATGAGGAGTGATGGGACAGGCTTCCCCATCTCTCTATTTATTTACCGTTAGTTTATTTCCGCTGCACTTCAAAACAATGATGGTCACTTTTGCAAAAACTCCGATGACGATGACAATGATGATGTAATAATTTAACACTCTTCCATGCATGGTTTTATGCTTTATTGAATTTGCTCTGTGACTCACCGTCGAGTGAGATTGTGGTACTTGATCCTGTCAGCGGCCGTGTCGGACTAGATCCGAGGGATTGACGGGTTATTCCCATTTAAGTGTGGTCTAGCCTCTAAGGCAGGGCTTGGGCACTTAAGTTGGAATAATTCGGGCAGTTCCGCCACAGCTAGTATCGGAGCTTGTACCACCACAGAGGAATCAATAAACCATAAATGCCATCCCTTTTCTAAAGTAAAATTTGATAGAAACAATGTTGGATAGATCGTAGGACGAGCAGGATAGACCTAGGACGTGAAGCCTTAGGATAATAGAAGGGTAGCTAGGTGGCTAAGTGACTAGGCCCTACGGGCCACTTTTTAAAGGATGGGAGTTCTTCCCTAGTCCTTTTTATCTTCTGGAAAGGTCGTTCAGGACGCGCATGCATGTATTCTTAATTAAGCAAATGGATAACTAAGTAAAAGGACTTAAAAATGAGATAACAGCCAACTAGGTCCCTAATGCCTTTTTCTTTAGCTAGAGACAGGCTGAGTTTTATTTTCCTTGTTCTTTTTGTAATTCTTTTTCTTTTACTTACGCTTAACCGTGCACAGATGACTTCCCACGGATCCTCCGAGGACGGAAATGCACTGACCCACACTGACGGACTTGCACGAGAGGGTTTTCCCCGCATCTTGTGGGAGGTACTTCAGGGGGCAGGATACTTGACACCCCCTCAGTACGCGGTGCAGCAGTTCGAGAAGCACCGGGTGCCTCGCTGTAGGGTGAGGATGACTTTGGAGCCTCATCCCCTGCAGCCAGGCTGGCGCTCCTTGGACTCTGAGTCTTTCGGGTACCGAGCGGAGGACACAATCGAGGCAATCGCTCTGCATGGACTGACTACTTTCTGCGGATTCCATCCCTTGGAGCTGGCTACCCACCCCATTGGGTTGTTCCCTGCGGAAAAGGAGGACGACCCGATGTGGAAGGATCAGGTGGAGCATGCCAAGGACATCTGGGCTCTCTACCCGGGCCACACCGCTCACTTGTCGGTACGATGCATGAACGCTCTGTATCGTCTGCAAGTGATGCGTGGGGAGGCCATGTCTCATTTGATGGCACTACTGGAGGCCACCAAGATCACCCTGGACAACAGGGAGGAGCTCGTGGTGGACTTGTCCCAGGAGCTGGTGGAAAAAGATTTGCAAGTGGAGCAGCTGTCTGATGAGATTCATGAGTTGGAGGAGCTAGTGGGCACCCGGGAGAACACCATCGAGGTTCTCGAAGATCAGCTCCTCAACACTCAGCAGCAGCTAGCAGAAGCAAATGAGCACCTAGACATGCATCACCAAGAGATCCATGATGAGGAGGCTGACGAGGACGTTGACATCGAGGGAGGGGAGGAGCCTGCTTCCAGTGTAGACACCGCTGGCTCAGGGAGACCACCTTCCCCCGAGTCAAGCGTTGCCTCGTTCGCTCACTAGATGCCAGGGATAATACTAGAGGTTGGAAATAGTTGGACTCCTCGCCGCTAGCTTAGCTTTTGCACCCTTAGGGTACTAGGCTAGGTAGAGTTGAGTCTTTTGGATCATTGTTGTAACCGTGTTAAACTCTTTTGGAGGTTCAGGGATGATTAATGGCAGTTTAAATTTGAACGGAAAGTTTATGCTTTTGGTTTATGTCGGGATCTATTAAATTGCTATAACTCCCCTACCGTGTTTAAACCTTAAACTTGGAGATGTGTTATTAAGCAACCATGTGATTTTTCAGATGGCTGGGAGAGCGCGCCGTGGTCAGAATGAGCACGTTCCTCCACCGCCACCGCCTCCCACTCTGCAGGAGCTCATGGCCCAGCAGAATGAGATCCTGAGACAGTTAGCTCAGCGTCAGCCACCACCTCAGCATTATGGTGGAGACCATCAGTGTCACCCCGTCGCTGCTACCTACCAGGAGTTCCTCAGTACTCAGCCACCATTGTTTACCAGGGCAGAGGACCCGCTTGATGCAGATGTGTGGTTGAGGGTGGTGGAATCCAAATTCCCACTGCTCCATGGAGCTTGCTCAGAAGTCACCAAGGTCAGGTTCGCCACCCAGCAGCTTCGCGGACCCGCAAGGACTTGGTGGGACCATTTTCTTGCCATGCAGCCAGAAGGTAGAGAGGTGGAATGGAGGGAGTTCAAGGCAGCTTTCAGAGGGCACCATATTCCAGCTGGCATCATGGACCGGAAGCTCAATGAGTTTCTGGCACTCACTCAGGGCAACAGGACGGTGTTGCAGTATGCCCAGACCTTCAATGACTTGTGCCAGTATGCTGGATACCATGCAGACACGGATGAGAAGAAGAGGGACAGGTTCAGACGGGGGCTCAGCACCAAGCTCTGTGATCGTCTCAACACCGTCAGGGCCAACAGTTACAATGAGTTGGTCAACATGGCTATCTCCCAGGAGGACTGCATCTTAGCTCGACAGGCAGAGAAGAAGAGGAAGACCCCTGTGGCAGGACCCTCAGCTCAGCCACAGCGCTTCAGGATTGTGTCTGACACACAGAGCAAGGGACCTCAGCAGCAGCAAGGGAGATGGGTGATCAGACCACCACAGCAGCAGCAGGCACCCAACCGCACCCAATTTCCCGCTCAGAGGAGCAACCAGCAGCAGCAGCAGTACCGTCAGGCCAATGACAACAGGTGCTTCACTTGTGGCAGCACTGGGCATTATGCCAAGAATTGCCCCAGAAACCAGCAGAGGCAGGGGCAGAATGTTAATCAGAACCAAGGCAAGAGACAGAAGGTGCAAGTGAGGCAGGGCAAGCTGAACTTCACTACCATGGCTGACATTCCCGAGGGAGCACCCGTCATGACTGGTATCTTTACAGTTTTAAATTATCCCGCTATTGTTCTTTTTGATTCCGGTGGTTCACATAGTTTTATTAGTGCCAAGTTTAGTGCCAAATGCCAGTTGCCCTTTCACCATACCGATGGGGGCATTACAATTTCTACACCCGGAGGCAGAGTTGCCACTTATCAAATCAACAGGCAAGTGCCTATAAAATTTGGTAGTCTTGTGATTAGAACCACCCTCCTCATCTTAGGATTGGATAGCGTGGATATTATTCTGGGAGCTGACTGGTTGACCAGGCATCAGGCAGTATTGGACATTGCAGCCAGAGCCATTGAAATTCATTCCCCTGCTTATGGTGAGACTGTTTTGCATTTACCCAACCAGGGTTGTACCCGATCTTGTGCTTTTGTTATGGTAGAATCCCCAGTGGAAAAGATCCCAGTGGTCTGTGACTACCCGGATGTGTTTCCAGATGAATTGCCAGGGATGCCACCTGACCGAGATATTGAGTTCGCCATCGAGTTGCAACCCGGGACTGCTCCTATCTCCAAGAGACCCTATAGGATGCCTCCCGCGGAATTGGCAGAACTGAAGAAGCAATTGCAAGAATTGTTGGACAAGGGGTTTATTCGTCCAAGCACTTCACCATGGGGATGTCCAGCTTTATTTGTGAAGAAAAAGGATGAGAGTTTGAGGATGTGTGTTGACTACCGTCCTCACAATGCGGTGACTATAAAGAACAAATACCCGCTACCCCGCATTGATGTCCTGTTTGATCAGTTAGTGGGAGCCAAGGTTTTCTCCAAAATAGATCTTCGCTCGGGCTACCATCAGATCAAGATTCGAACCAGTGATATTCCCAAGACGGCCTTCTCTACCAGATATGGGCTGTATGAGTTTTTGGTGATGTCTTTTGGGCTGACCAATGCCCCGGCTTATTTTATGTACTTGATGAACTCAGTATTCATGCCAGAGCTAGACAAGTTCGTGGTCGTTTTCATTGATGACATTCTGGTTTATTCCAAGAATGAAGCCGAGCACACTAAACATCTGCATACTGTACTTCAGAGACTCCGTGACCATCAGTTGTATGCTAAGTTGTCTAAGTGTGAATTTTGGCTGAAGGAGATTAAATTCTTGGGTCACACAATTTCTCAGGATGGGATATCAGTTGACCCTGAAAAGGTACAGGAGGTGATGAATTGGAAACCCCCGACTACAGTGAGGCAGGTTCGGAGTTTTCTGGGATTGGCAGGGTATTATCGACGATTTATTCTGGATTTCTCCAGAATTGCCAAACCAATGACTGAATTGTTGAAGAAGGGAGTCAGATTTGAGTGGAGCCAAAAGTGTGAGGATGCTTTTCATACCTTGAGGCAACATTTGACAACAGCTCCAGTGCTAGCTCAGCCAGATAATACCAAGCCATTTGAAGTTTATTGTGATGCTTCTGGTACAGGATTGGGTTGTGTCTTGATGCAAGATAACCGAGTTATTGCTTATGCTTCCCGAGCCCTCAGACCCCATGAGCAGAACTATCCTACACATGATTAGAATTGGCAGCAGTGGTTCATGCTCTTAAGATATGGAGACACTATTTGATGGGAGCTCACTGCAACATCTACACTGATCATAAGAGCCTCAAATATATTTTCACTCAGGCTGATCTGAACATGAGGCAGAGGAGATGGTTGGAACTAATCAAGGATTATGACTTGGAAATGCATTACCATCCTGGCAAGGCCAATGTTGTGGCAGATGCCTTGAGCAGAAAGGCCTAGTGCAATTGTTTGAACATGGATGTGAGAGTTACCACCTTGTGTGACGAGTTGTGCAAGCTGAACCTAGAAGTGGTTCCTTCCAGTGGATTGAGTTATATCTCAGTGGAGCCCACATTGCAAGAGCAAATAGTCAGGGCACAGATTGGGGACAAGGGAGTTCAGGTTATCAAAGGAATGATCAAGCAGAAGGCAGAGAAATACAAGTGTTTCCGTTAGGACAGCAAGGGAATTTTATGGTTTGGAGATCGATTGGTTGTTCCCAAGGACCCAGAGCTCAGAAAGAAGATATTGGATGAAGCTCACCTTTCCAAGTTCTCCATGCACCCTGGTAGCAACAAGATGTACCATGATCTCAGATCTCTGTATTGGTGGACCAGGATGAAGAGGGAAATTGCCAAGTACGTATCAGAGTGTGACACTTGCCAGAGAATCAAGGCCAGTCACTTGCAGGCAGCAGGTCCTTTGCAACCCCTTCCCATACCATCTTGGAAATGGGAGGACATTTGCATGGACTTCATAGTAGGATTACCCAATACCTCCAGGCACCATGATTCTATATGGGTTATTGTGGACAGATTGACCAAGACTGCTCATTTCTTGCCAGTGCACACCACCCACCGGGCGGAGAAGTACGCAGAGATCTACATCGACCAGATAGTTCGTCTGCATGGGATACCAAGGACTATAGTCTCCGACCGAGGAGCACCTTTTGTGGCACGATTTTGGGAGCAATTACAGGAATCACTTGGAACCCAGGTCATACGAAGCTCAGCATACCATCCCCAAACAGATGGTCAGACAGAAAGAGTAAATCAGATTTTGGAAGACATGCTACGGGCATGCGCGCTACATTATGGAAAGGATTGGGACAAGTGTCTGTCTTTGGCAGAGTTTTCTTACAATAACAACTATCAGTCCAGTCTAAAGATGGCACCTTTTGAGGCATTATATGGGAGAAGGTGTAGGACCCCGCTAAATTGGTCTCAAGCAGGAGAAAGGGAAGTTTTTGGGCCAGATTTGGTGCTTGAAGCAGAGGCAAAGGTTAGAATTATCAAGAAGAACCTGGAAGCTGCTCAGGCCAGACAAAAGAGTTATCATGACCAGAGGCGGAAGCCTCTACAGTTTGAGGTGGGAGATCATGTCTATCTTAAGATATCACCAACCAAGGGTGTCCAGAGATTCGGGATCAAGGGCAAATTAGCCCCTCGTTACATTGGACCCTATAAGATCAAGGCAAGTTGTGGACCCGTAGCTTACCAATTGGAATTGCCACCCTGCATGTCAACAGTTCACAATGTGTTCCATGTATCTCAGCTGTGGAAATGTGTTCGTCTACCCACTGAAGTGCTACCGGAACCAGACATTGAGATAGAACCAGACTTGTCCTACCAAGAGTACCCCGTCAAGGTATTGGATCAGAAGGAAAGATCAACTCGGGCAAGATCAATCAGAATGTATAAGGTTCAGTGGAGTCATCATTCAGCAGAAGAAGCTACATGGGAGACGGAGGATTTTCTACGCTCTCGCTTCCCCGACTTTCTGCCCAAAGGAGTCGGTATGTAACCCCAAAAACCCCACCCCCACCTGCCCTTTGAAGTCAATTATAAGAAAAACTTAGATAACAAGGATAGTCTAAGTTGTGGATTTAACTTAAGAAGGGCTTCCTTCTGAAGTTGCAAAGAGGATGACATTCGAAGAACAGTTAAAAAGGTGAAACTTGAGTATAAGGGGAGAGTAGCACCCACACACCTTCAAGCATCCCTCCAAGGGACCCTACCTGAAATCTCGGGACGAGATTCCTTTAAGGGGGGAGGGCTGTAACAACCTAGGTGTTACTCAGGGTGCCCACCCCAGGGTTACCCCTTTTAACCCATAATTACATAAGGATTTATGGGCAAAGTACTTCAATCTTGGAATTCAAGGTCCTAATCAAGTGCAAACTATCTTGGATATCATGCCTTAGCTTGTCATGCCCATCTAAGTGGGGCTCTTCCAAAACCCTAGAGCAAAACCTCCATAGGCAATAAGAACCCTAATTGAAGCCATGATCAAAAGATCATGTAAACATCATGATCATGGTTTGGGCCAAATATAAAAGTTGTAATATACTTAATAACCTACAATTAATAGTAAGGAAGTACCCCCAAAAAGTTTTCAGAAAGGTCCTAAAAAGATCACCAAAGGTTGAACACAAGGGAGGAATTCAGGATTTGCCTAAGTCAAAAACCAACCCTTGAGCAAAGATCCCACATGTTCACCTTGATCCCCTTTTCAAAACCTGTCGACCCAATTGACAAAATGGCGCCAAATTAACCCTAGAATGCCCTGGAAAAGTTTGAACCCAAGCCAAAACCGTTTGACACGAGTTGGCACTGGTTTTGTCTCGGTTTGAACAGTGCAGACAGACAAGACTTGGCACCACCATATCTCCTCAACCAGACCACATCTACTCTTGGAACTCACATGAACTAGGTAGCTCTAGGTGCAGGGAAGAGATCTCCCACAGGCGGTAGGGCAAGATTCGTACGCCTGGCCGCTCAGCAGAGCGAAGAACACGGGCAGAAGCAACACGCCACGTGTTCGACGCGCTCTGAGCTCGCCAGAGCACGCCCGCGCGCGCCCCCGCGTGCCCCGCGTCGCGCCAAACGGCCGAGCCGGCGCCCTGGCCGCGCCACGGCTATAAAACCCGCCCCAGTGCTCGGCTGCCTTCCCCATTGCCTCCTCCGTACCTCGCCTGACTTGCCCGAGCCAGCCATTGCCTCCGGCGACCTCCCCGCGACCCGCCAGTGCCGCCCGAGAGCAACCACCGTGGCCAACCCCTCTCCCGTCCTCCTCCGTTCGATCCAAGCCCCCAGATAGCTTCCTGGTGAGGCCATGAGACTTGCTCAAGCTTGACCCGAGGACCCGCGTCACCGGAGTAGCCAAATCGTGCTCACCGGAGTTCAAGAACCCGCCGGCGCACGTGGACCGGGTAAGCCCCTGCACCGTTTTCCAATTCGATGCGCGCATGGCCTCTGTGTCACCCCATGAAGCTCCTCGTGCACCCTAATTGAACTATACCGCCGTGGTTTGGCCGGAGCAGGCGCCGCCGACGATCCCCGCCGCCTGTGTTCGTGGCCAGGGTAACTCCGACCACCTCCGGCGACGACCCGCACATCGACGTGACCGTCGCGACCTCCCGAACGTCACTGACCACCTCGCCGGACCTCCCTCGCCGCCGGTAAGCCGCGCCATCCTTTTCTATCCCACGGCTACTGTTTCAGTTGGGGAAAGGACTGCGGGTGAGAAGGAGAGAAAGCCAGGGGGTTAAGTGAAATGTCAGAGACTTAGGGGAATAGTGGCGCGAGGGTAGATCTGCGAGGTTTGATTCGGTTTAAACCCAGGGACCTTAGCGCAAACTGCTTTTTCAGAAAAACCTTATTAAAACCTGATTTAAATTCAAACAGAAACTTTAAAAACCCATAACTTCTGTTTGGTTTATCCAAATTTGGTCAAACCAATTTTGCCAGACTCTAAATAATGTAGCCTATCTAAGAAAAATATAAAACCCCATAGGTACTGTAGAAAAATATAAGGTCCTGATTTAATTATAATTTGGACCAAAAGCTTAATAATAGCAAGAAAAATGGTTGTACTATTTAACTAGGGTTAGAAAAATTTGGAGAAGCTTATATCTACCTACTGACCTAGTTAAAAATGTTAAACCCCTCTGTCCACTACATTAAGTTAGTTTTTACCCCTTATTCCATAATATGCTTAAGGTTAAGAAAAATAGAAAAGGTGACATAAATAATAAACCAGCGGGCACCCCTATTTTTGTTGAGATACTTAGTCAATGTAGTTCACTGGAAAAATATATCATACCCTGTTGTAGTGTAAAATAAGAAGGATACCTTTTAAATTAATAAAATAAGGATAACTTAGAAAAACCTTACAAAAATAACCCTAAGGTGAAACCTCCCCAAACCTTAGGATAACTAATGTTTTGATAATAAAAACTTAGGAAAAATCTGAAATCTGTTGTTTGATATTTTTCAAATGACAAGTTAGTTCTAAACACCCTTTTTGCACCAAATTTTAGAAATCCACCATTAATTAACAATCATGTGGCTCTCTGTCATTTTTGGTACAAGAGCTTATTATCACTGTTAGAGGCCAACAAGAATAACCCTTAGGTCAGGATCCACTTTAATAAAGGACTTGTAGTGCAAAGTGGCTTATTTGCCCCACTTTTTGTTATTTTTGTATACAGCCTAGCCTTTTTATTTTGAATCCCATATTCCTAAGACAGGCCCTATTGACCAAGGGCAAGCCACCGTAATTTTTGTGGAATTATTGAAAATAGTTAATTCACCTTGGTAGTTCAAACCCCACTAGAATTCATAAATGAACACTAAAGAGAGGAAAAATGAACAATGGGAATTAGTATCCCCCTAAGACCCTTGTAAGTTATTCCCTAAAATAGAAATATACAAATGCAATACCAATTCTCCTTGTTACCCCAAATAAAGACTTAAATATAAAAGTGCTAAATATAAACCACTAGGAGACCCACATAGCCAAGGAACCCTAAGTTAATTCTTGACTTAGTTTCTGTAGCTTAATGTTCTTAAATCTTGCATAATCATGACACATATGTTCATTGCATTTCGATAGACTGTAATCTTGCTGACGGAGAGTACATCCTCGTGCCGGAGCAAGAAGCTGCCCAGGAGGTTGCCCCAGATCCAGCACCAGAGCCTGCACCAGAGGACCTGCCTGCCACTGCTTTGGAAGGCAAGCCCCGGTTTTATGCATAACCTGTTATTTATGCTATTTTACTACACTTAATGATTGTAGGATTGTTTGTGCACTTAAGTGTAGGAGTTGTTTTGAACCCTAGTTGCATGATCTCAGGAATCCTATTGAGATGAATACTAGTATGCTAGGTCGAGTAGCTGCTTTATTAATTAGGATCTCGGTAGAAGTCGAGTGATTTTTCTAGCACTCGCGCGAGGTCAGGAATTGGCTGTATCCACTTTCTTATCATATTGATGTTGGTTTGTGGGCAACAATCCATGAGGATTGGTTGTTCACGGGATAAAAAGTTGATTAAGGATTAAGGTGTGGTACCGTGAGTCAAGCGTTTGAACGTACTAAACACATACCAAGAAATATGGTAAATCGGTAAGCCTAGTACCTGAGTGAACCTGCCCGCAGATTGCCCTCCTCACGCGACCTGAGACGTAGTCTCCCATTCCGGTTATGGTGGGTACAAGTGCGGTCACTGCACGACGGCCAGTCGGGGTCAGTGGGGCATTGTACGCCAAGGCGGTGAGCCCCTTTCTGTTGCCAGGGAATCGATGGGGACGGTTGATGTGTGTGGGGACGGAGTGCCCCTACATATCGTGTGTTTAGGTTTACCTTGCAAGGATAAAAACTCGATTCGAATCGTCTGCTTCTCGCAGCTAATGAGACTGCTTGATCCATGCTGCTGCATTGAGTAACAAGTGGAACTGTGTTGAGATGATACAAGATTTTGATTGCTAAAAATGCTTGCTACTATGTATGAGTAGATAGTACACTTTTAGCCTTAAGAGAGTCACACTTAATCTTGACAAAGTTAAAATCTTGATTTAGAAACTCAGCTAGTGCTTTTGGCAACCAAACCCCACAGCCAAACAGCTGCATGTCTAGAGGTAGAGGAGTATAGACTCCTCACACCGGGTAAGTCTAGCTAAGTATTAGTATACTCAGCCTTGCTTGTGGCATAATTTTACAGGTTCTCTGGAGGAAATGGCTGCTGGAGTGACTTGGCCATCCACCCTGCCACCGGGTTGGACTGTCGAGTGGGACCCTGCCTCGGCTGAGGAGGAGCATGAGGAGTGATGGGACAGGCTTCCCCATCTCTCTATTTATTTACCGTTAGTTTATTTCCGCTGCACTTCAAAACAATGATGGTCACTTTTGCAAAAACTCCGATGACGATGACAATGATGATGTAATAATTTAACACTCTTCCATGCATGGTTTTATGCTTTATTGAATTTGCTCTGTGACTCACCATCGAGTGAGATTGTGGTACTTGATCCTGTCAGTGGCCGTGTCAGACTAGATCCGAGGGATTGACGGGTTATTCCCATTTAAGTGTGGTCTAGCCTCTAAGGCAGGGCTTGGGCACTTAAGTTGGAATAATTCGGGCAGTTCCGCCACAGCTGGTATCAGAGCTTGTACCACCACAGAGGAATCAATAAACCATAAATGCCATCCCTTTTCTAAAGTAAAATTTGATAGAAACAATGTTGGATAGATCGTAGGACGAGCAGGATAGACCTAGGACGTGAAGCCTTAGGATAATAGAAGGGTAGCTAGGTGGCTAAGTGACTAGGCCCTACGGGCCACTTTTTAAAGGATGGGAGTTCTTCCCTAGTCCTTTTTATCTTCTGGAAAGGTCGTTCAGGACGCGCATGCATGCATTCTTAATTAAGCAAATGGATAACTAAGTAAAAGGACTTAAAAATGAGATAACAACCAACTAGGTCCCCAATGCCTTTTTCTTTAGCTAGAGACAGGTTGAGTTTTATTTTCCTTGTTCTTTTTGTAATTCTTTTTCTTTTACTTACGCTTAACTGTGCACAGATGACTTCCCACGGATCCTCCGAGGACGGAAATGCACTGACCCACACTGACGGACTTGCACGAGAGGGTTTTCCCCGCATCTTGTGGGAGGTACTTCAGGGGGCAGGATACTTGACACCCCCTCAGTACGCGGTGCAGCAGTTCGAGAAGCACCGGGTGCCTCGCTGTAGGGTGAGGATGACTTTGGAACCTCATCCCCTGCAGCCAGGCTGGCGCTCCTTGGACTCTGAGTCTTTCAGGTACCGAGCGGAGGACACAATCGAGGCAATCGCTCTGCATGGACTGACTACTTTCTGCGGATTCCATCCCTTGGAGCTGGCTACCCACCCCATTGGGTTGTTCCCTGCGGAAAAGGAGGACGACCCGATGTGGAAGGATCGGGTGGAGCATGCCAAGGACATCTGGGCTCTCTACCCGGGCCACACCGCTCACTTGTCGGTACGATGCATGAACGCTCTATATCGTCTGCAAGTGATGCGTGGGGAGGCCATGTCTCATTTGATGGCACTACTGGAGGCCACCAAGATCACCCTGGACAACAGGGAGGAGCTCGTGGTGGACTTGTCCCAGGAGCTGGTGGAAAAAGATTTGCAAGTGGAGCAGCTGTCTGATGAGATTCATGAGTTGGAGGAGCTAGTGGGCACCCGGGAGAACACCATCGAGGTTCTCGAAGATCAGCTCCTCAACACTCAGCAGCAGCTAGCAGAAGCAAATGAGCACCTAGACATGCATCACCAAGAGATCCATGATGAGGAGGCTGTCGAGGACGTTGACATCGAGGGAGGGGAGGAGCCTGCTTCCAGTGTAGACACCGCTGGCTCAGGGAGACCACCTTCCCCCGAGTCAAGCGTTGCCTCGTTCGCTCACTAGATGCCAGGGATAATACTAGAGGTTGGAAATAGTTGGACTCCTCGCTGCTAGCTTAGCTTTTGCACCCTTAGGGTACTAGGCTAGGTAGAGTTGAGTCTTTTGGATCATTGTTGTAACCGTGTTAAACTCTTTTGGAGGTTCAGGGATGATTAATGGCAGTTTAAATTTGAACGGAAAGTTTATGCTTTTGGTTTATGTCGGGATCTATTAAATTGCTATAACTCCCCTACCGTGTTTAAACCTTAAACTTGGAGATGTGTTATTAAGCAACCATGTGATTTTTCAGATGGCTGGGAGAGCGCGCCGTGGTCAGAATGAGCATGTTCCTCCACCGTCACCGCCTCCCACTCTACAGGAGCTCATGGCCCAGCAGAATGAGATCCTGAGACAGTTAGCTCAGCGTCAGCCACCACCTCAGCATTATGGTGGAGACCATCAGCGTCACCCCATCACTGCTACCTACCAGGAGTTCCTCAGTACTCAGCCACCATTGTTTACCAGGGCAGAGGACCCGCTTGATGCAGATGTGTGGTTGAGGGTGGTGGAATCCAAATTCCCACTGCTCCATGGAGCTTGCTCAGAGGTCACCAAGGTCAGGTTCGCCACCCAGCAGCTTCGCGGACCCGCAAGGACTTGGTGGGACCATTTTCTTGCCATGCAGCCAGAAGGTAGAGAGGTGGAATGGAGGGAGTTCAAGGCAGCTTTCAGAGGGCACCATATTCCAGCTGGCATCATGGACCGGAAGCTCAATGAGTTTCTGGCACTCACTCAGGGCAACAGGACGGTGTTGCAGTATGCCCAGACCTTCAATGACTTGTGCCAGTATGCTGGATACCATGCAGACACGGATGAGAAGAAGAGGGACAGGTTCAGACGGGGGCTCAGCACCAAGCTCCGTGATCGTCTCAACACCGTCAGGGCCAACAGTTACAATGAGTTGGTCAACATGGCTATCTCCCAGGAGGACTGCATCTTAGCTCGACAGGCAGAGAAGAAGAGGAAGACCCCTGTGGCAGGACCCTCAGCTCAGCCACAGCGCTTCAGGATTGTGTCTGACACGCAGAGCAAGGGACCTCAGCAGCAGCAAGGGAGATGGGTGATCAGACCACCACAGCAGCAGCAGGCACCCAACCGCACCCAATTTCCCGCTCAGAGGAGCAACCAGTAGCAGCAGCAGTACCGTCAGGCCAATGACAACAGGTGCTTCACTTGTGGCAGCACTGGGCATTATGCCAAGAATTGCCCCAGAAACCAGTAGAGGCAGGGGCAGAATGTTAATCAGAACCAAGGCAAGAGACAGAAGGTGCAAGTGAGGCAGGGCAAGCTGAACTTCACTACCATGGCTGACATTCCCGAGGGAGCACCCGTCATGAATGGTATCTTTACAGTTTTAAATTATCCCGCTATTGTTCTTTTTGATTCCGGTGCTTCACATAGTTTTATCAGTGCCAAGTTTAGTGCCAAATGCCAGTTGCCCTTTCACCATACCGATGGGGGCATTACAATTTCTACACCCGGAGGCAGAGTTGCCACTTATCAAATCAACAGGCAAGTGCCTATAAAATTTGGTAGTCTGGTGATTAGAACCACCCTCCTCATCTTAGGATTGGATAGCGTGGATATTATTCTGGGAGCTGACTGGTTGACCAGGCATCAGGCAGTATTGGACATTGCAGCCAGAGCCATTGAAATTCATTCCCCTGCTTATGGCGAGACTGTTTTGCATTTACCCAACCAGGGTTGTACCCGATCTTGTGCTTTTGTTATGGTAGAATCCCCAGTGGAAAAGATCCCAGTGGTCTGTGACTACCCGGATGTGTTTCCAGATGAATTGCCAGGGATGCCACCTGACCGAGATATTGAGTTCGCCATCGAGTTGCAACCCGGGACTGCTCCTATCTCCAAGAGACCCTATAGGATGCCTCCCGCGGAATTGGCAGAACTGAAGAAGCAATTGCAAGAATTGTTGGACAAGGGGTTTATTCGTCCAAGCACTTCACCATGGGGATGTCCAGCTTTATTTGTGAAGAAAAAGGATGAGAGTTTGAGGATGTGTGTTGACTACCGTCCTCTCAATGCGGTGACTATAAAGAACAAATACCCGCTACCCCGCATTGATGTCCTGTTTGATCAGTTAGTGGGAGCCAAGGTTTTCTCCAAAATAGATCTTCGCTCGGGCTACCATCAGATCAAGATTCGAACCAGTGATATTCCCAAGACGGCCTTCTCTACCAGATATGGGCTGTATGAGTTTTTGGTGATGTCTTTTGGGCTGACCAATGCCCCGGCTTATTTTATGTACTTGATGAACTCAGTATTCATGCCAGAGCTAGACAAGTTCGTGGTCATTTTCATTGATGACATTCTGGTTTATTCCAAGAATGAAGCCGAGCACACTAAACATCTGCATACTGTACTTCAGAGACTCTGTGACCATCAGTTGTATGCTAAGTTGTCTAAGTGTGAATTTTGGCTGAAGGAGATTAAATTCTTGGGTCACACAATTTCTCAGGATGGGATATCAGTTGACCCTGAAAAGGTACAGGAGGTGATGAATTGGAAACCCCCGACTACAGTGAGGCAGGTTCGGAGTTTTCTGGGATTGGCAGGGTATTATCGACGATTTATTCCGGATTTCTCCAGAATTGCCAAACCAATGACTGAATTGTTGAAGAAGGGAGTCAGCTTTGAGTGGAGCCAAAAGTGTGAGGATGCTTTTCATACCTTGAGGCAACATTTGACAACAGCTCCAGTGCTAGCTCAGCCAGATAATACCAAGCCATTTGAAGTTTATTGTGATGCTTCTGGTACAGGATTGGGTTGTGTCTTGATGCAAGATAACCGAGTTATTGCTTATGCTTCCCGAGCCCTCAGACCCCATGAGCAGAACTATCCTACACATGATTTAGAATTGGCAGCAGTGGTTCATGCTCTTAAGATATGGAGACACTATTTGATGGGAGCTCACTGCAACATCTACACTAATCATAAGAGCCTCAAATATATTTTCACTCAGGCTGATCTGAACATGAGGCAGAGGAGATGGTTGGAACTAATCAAGGATTATGACTTGGAAATGCATTACCATCCTGGCAAGGCCAATGTTGTGGCAGATGCCTTGAGCAGAAAGGCCTAGTGCAATTGTTTGAACATGGATGTGAGAGTTACCACCTTGTGTGACGAGTTGTGCAAGCTGAACCTAGAAGTGGTTCCTTCCGGTGGATTGAGTTATATCTCAGTGGAGCCCACATTGCAAGAGCAAATAGTCAGGGCACAGATTGGGGACAAGGGAGTTCAGGTTATCAAAGGAATGATCAAGCAGAAGGCAGAGAAATACAAGTGTTTCCGTTAGGACAGCAAGGGAATTTTATGGTTTGGAGATCGATTGGTTGTTCCCAAGGACCCAGAGCTCAGAAAGAAGATATTGGATGAAGCTCACCTTTCCAAGTTCTCCATGCACCCTGGTAGCAACAAGATGTACCATGATCTCAGATCTCTGTATTGGTGGACCAGGATGAAGAGGGAAATTGCCAAGTACGTATCAGAGTGTGACACTTGCCAGAGAATCAAGGCCAGTCACTTGCAGGCAGCAGGTCCTTTGCAACCCCTTCCCATACCATCTTGGAAATGGGAGGACATTTGCATGGACTTCATAGTAGGATTACCCAATACCTCCAGGCATCATGATTCTATATGGGTTATTGTGGACAGATTGACCAAGACTGCTCATTTCTTGCCAGTGCACACCACCCACCGGGCGGAGAAGTATGCGGAGATCTACATCGACCAGATAGTTCGTCTGCATGGGATACCAAGGACTATAGTCTCTGACCGAGGAGCACCTTTTGTGGCACGATTTTGGGAGCAATTACAGGAATCACTAGGAACCCAGGTCATACGAAGCTCAGCATACCATCCCCAAACAGATGGTCAGACAGAAAGAGTAAATCAGATTTTGGAAGACATGCTGCGGGCATGCGCGCTACATTATGGAAAGGATTGGGACAAGTGTCTGGCTTTGGCAGAGTTTTCTTACAATAACAGCTATCAGTCCAGTCTAAAGATGGCACCTTTTGAGGCATTATATGGGAGAAGGTGTAGGACCCCGCTAAATTGGTCTCAAGCAGGAGAAAGGGAAGTTTTTGGGCCAGATTTGGTGCTTGAAGCAGAGGCAAAGGTTAGAATTATCAAGAAGAACCTGGAAGCTGCTCAGGCCAGACAAAAGAGTTATCATGACCAGAGGCGGAAGCCTCTACAATTTGAGGTGGGAGATCATGTCTATCTTAAGATATCACCAACCAAGGGTGTCCAGAGATTCGGGATCAAGGGCAAATTAGCCCCTCGTTACATTGGACCCTATAAGATCAAGGCAAGTTGTGGACCCGTAGCTTACCAATTGGAATTGCCACCCTGCATGTCAATAGTTCACAATGTGTTCCATGTATCTCAGCTGCGGAAATGTGTTCGTCTACCCACTGAAGTGCTACCGGAACCAGACATTGAGATAGAACCAGACTTGTCCTACCAAGAGTACCCCGTCAAGGTATTGGATCAGAAGGAAAGATCAACTCGGGCAAGATCAATCAGAATGTATAAGGTTCAGTGGAATCATCATTCAGCAGAAGAAGCTACATGGGAGACGGAGGATTTTCTACGCTCTCGCTTCCCCGACTTTCTGCCCAAAGGAGTCGGTATGTAACCCCAAAAACCCCACCCCCACCTGCCCTTTGAAGTCAATTATAAGAAAAACTTAGATAACAAGGATAGTCTAAGTTGTGGATTTAACTTAAGAAGGGCTTCCTTCTGAAGTTGCAAAGAGGATGACATTCGAAGAACAGTTAAAAAGGTGAAACTTGAGTATAAGGGGAGAGTAGCACCCACACACCTTCAAGCATCCCTCCAAGGGACCCTACCTGAAATCTCGGGACGAGATTCCTTTAAGGGGGGAGGGCTGTAACACCCTAGGTGTTACTCAGGGTGCCCACCCCAGGGTTACCCCTTTTAACCCATAATTACATAAGGATTTATGGGCAAAGTACTTCAATCTTGGAATTCAAGGTCCTAATCAAGTGCAAACTATCTTGGATATCATGCCTTAGCTTGTCATGCCCATCTAAGTGGGGCTCTTCCAAAACCCTAGAGCAAAACCTCCATAGGCAATAAGAACCCTAATTGAAGCCATGATCAAAAGATCATGTAAACATCATGATCATGGTTTGGGCCAAATATAAAAGTTGTAATATACTTAATAACCTACAATTAATAGTAAGGAAGTACCCCCAAAAAGTTTTCAGAAAGGTCCTAAAAACATCACCAAAGGTTGAACACAAGGGAGGAATTCAGGATTTGCCTAAGTCAAAAACCAACCCTTGAGCAAAGATCCCACATGTTCACCTTGATCCCCTTTTCAAAACCTGTCGACCCAATTGACAAAATGGCGCCAAATTAACCCTAGAATGCCCTGGAAATGTTTGAACCCAAGCCAAAACCGTTTGACATGAGTTGGCACTGTTTTTGTCTCGGTTTGAACAGTGCAGACAGACAAGACTTGGCACCACCATATCTCCTCAACCAGACCACATCTACTCTTGGAACTCACATGAACTAGGTAGCTCTAGGTGCAGGGAAGAGATCTCCCACAGGCGGTAGGGCAAGATTCGTACGCCTGGCCGCTCAGCAGAGCGAAGAACACGGGCAGAAGCAACACGCCACGTGTTCGACGCGCTCTGAGCTCGCGAGAGCACGCCCGCGCGCGCCCCCGCGTGCCCCACGTCGCGCCAAACGGCCGAGCCGGCGCCCTGGCCGCGCCACGGCTATAAAACCCGCCCCAGTGCTCGGCTGCCTTCCCCATTGCCTCCTCCGTACCTCGCCTGACTTGCCCGAGCCAGCCATTGCCTCCGGCGACCTCCCCGCGACCCGCCAGTGCCGCCCGAGAGCAACCACCGTGGCCAACCCCTCTCCCGTCCTCCTCCGTTCGATCCAAGCCCCCAGATAGCTTCCTGGTGAGGCCGTGAGACTTGCTCAAGCTTGACCCGAGGACCCGCGTCACCGGAGTAGCCAAATCGTGCTCACCGGAGTTCAAGAACCCGCCGACGCACGTGGACCGGGTAAGCCCCTGCACCGTTTTCCAATTCGATGCGCGCATGGCCTCTGTGTCACCCCGTGAAGCTCCTCGTGCACCCTAATTGAACTATACCGCCGTGGTTTGGCCAGAGCAGGCGCCGCCGACGATCCCCGCCGCCTGTGTTCGTGGCCAGGGTAACTCCGACCACCTCCGGCGACGACCCGCACATCGACGTGACCGTCGCGACCTCCCGAACGTCACTGACCACCTCGCCGGACCTCCCTCGCCGCCGGTAAGCCGCGCCATCCTTTTCTATCCCGCGGCTACTGTTTCAGTTGGGGAAAGGACTGCGGGTGAGAAGGAGAGAAAGCCAGGGGGTTAAGTGAAATGTCAGAGACTCAGGGGAATAGTGGCGCGAGGGTAGATCTGCGAGGTTTGATTCGGTTTAAACCCAGGGACCTCAGCGCAAACTGCTTTTTCAGAAAAACCTTATTAAAACCTGATTTAAATTCAAACAGAAACTTTAAAAACCCATAACTTCTGTTTGGTTTATCCAAATTTTGTCAAACCAATTTTGCCAGACTCTAAATAATGTAGCCTATCTAAGAAAAATATAAAACCTCATAGGTACTGTAGAAAAATATAAGGTCCTGATTTAATTATAATTTGGACCAAAAGCTTAATAATAGCAAGAAAAATGGTTGTACTATTTAACTAGGGTTAGAAAAATTTGGAGAAGCTTATATCTACCTACTGACCTAGTTAAAAATGTTAAACCCCTCTGTCCACTACATTAAGTTAGTTTTTACCCCTTATTCCATAATATGCTTAAGGTTAAGAAAAATAGAAAAGGTGACATAAATAATAAACCAGAGGGCACCCCTATTTTTGTTGAGATACTTAGTCAATGTAGTTCACTGGAAAAATATATCATACCCTGTTGTAGTGTAAAATAAGAAGGATACCTTTTAAATTAATAAAATAAGGATAACTTAGAAAAACCCTACAAAAATAACCCTAAGGTGAAACCTCCCCAAACCTTAGGATAACTAATGTTTTGATAATAAGAACTTCGGAAAAATCTGAAATCTGTTGTTTGATATTTTTCAAATGACAAGTTAGTTCTAAACACCCTTTTTGCACCAAATTTTAGAAATCCACCATTAATTAACCATCATGTGGCTCTCTGTCATTTTTGGTACAAGAGCTTATTATCACTGTTAGAGGCCAACAAAAATAACCCTTAGGTCAGGATCCACTTTAATAAAGGACTTGTAGTGCAAAGTGGCTTATTTGCCCCACTTTTTGTTATTTTTGTATACAGCCTAGCCTTTTTATTTTGAATCCCATATTCCTAAGACAGGCCCTATTGACCAAGGGCAAGCCACTGTAATTTTTGTGGAATTATTGAAAATAGTTAATTCACCTTGGTAGTTCAAACCCCACTAGAATTCATAAATGAACACTAAAGAGAGGAAAAATGAACAATGGGAATTAGTATCCCCCTAAGACCCTTGTAAGTTATTCCCTGAAATAGAAATATACAAATGCAATACCAATTCTCCTTGTTACCCCAAATAAAGACTTAAATATAAAAGTGCTAAATATAAACCACTAGGAGACCCACATAGCCAAGGAACCCTAAGTTAATTCTTGACTTAGTTTCTGTAGCTTAATGTTCTTAAATCTTGCATAATCATGACACATATGTTCATTGCATTTCGATAGACTGTAATCTTGCTGACGGAGAGTACATCCTCGTGCCGGAGCAAGGAGCTGCCCAGGAGGTTGCCCCAGATCCAGCACCAGAGCCTGCACCAGAGGACCTGCCTGCCACTGCTTTGGAAGGCAAGCCCCGGTTTTATGCATAACCTGTTATTTATGCTATTTTACTACACTTAATGATTGTAGGATTGTTTATGCACTTAAGTGTAGGAGTTGTTTTGAACCCTAGTTGCATGATCTCAGGAATCCTATTGAGATGAATACTAGTATGCTAGGTCGAGTAGCTGCTTTATTAATTAGGATCTCGGTAGAAGTCGAGTGATTTTTCTAGCACTCACGCGAGGTCAGGAATTGGCTGTATCCACTTTCTTATCATATTGATGTTGGTTTGTGGGCAACAATCCATGGGGATTGGTTGTTCACGGGATAAAAATTTGATTAAGGATTAAGGTGTGGTACCGTGAGTCAAGCGTATGAACGTACTAAACACATACCGAGAAATATGGTAAATCGGTAAGCCTAGTACCTGAGTGAACCTGCCCGCAGATTGCCCTCCTCACGCGACCTGAGACGTAGTCTCCCATTCCGGTTATGGTGGGTACAAGTGCGGTCACTACACGACGGCCAGTCGGGGTTAGTGGGGCATTGTACGCCAAGGCGGTGAGCCCCTTTCTGTTGCCAGGGAATCGATGGGGACGGTTGATGTGTGTGGGGACGGAGTGCCCCTACATATCGTGTGTTTAGGTTTACCTTGCAAGGATAAAAACTCGATTCGAATCGTCTGCTTCTCGCAGCTAATGAGACTGCTTGATCCATGCTGCTGCATTGAGTAACAAGTGGAACTGTGTTGAGATGATACAAGATTTTGATTGCTAAAAATGCTTGCTACTATGTATGAGTAGATAGTACACTTTTAGCCTTAAGAGAGTCACACTTAATCTTGACAAAGTTAAAATCTTGATTTAGAAACTCAGCTAGTGCTTTTGGCAACCAAACCCCACAGCCAAACAGCTGCATGTCTAGAGGTAGAGGAGTATAGACTCCTCACACCGGGTAAGTCTAGCTGAGTATTAGTATACTCAGCCTTGCTTGTGGCATAATTTTACAGGTTCTCTGGAGGAAATGGCTGCTGGAGTGACTTGGCCATCCACCCTGCCACCGGGTTGGACTGTCGAGTGGGACCCTGCCTCGGCTGAGGAGGAGCATGAGGAGTGATGGGACAGGCTTCCCCATCTCTCTATTTATTTACCGTTAGTTTATTTCCGCTGCACTTCAAAACAATGATGGTCACTTTTGCAAAAACTCCGATGACGATGACAATGATGATGTAATAATTTAACACTCTTCCATGCATGGTTTTATGCTTTATTGAATTTGCTCTGTGACTCACCATCGAGTGAGATTGTGGTACTTGATCCTGTCAGTGGCCGTGTCGGACTAGATCCGAGGGATTGACGGGTTATTCCCATTTAAGTGTGGTCTAGCCTCTAAGGCAGGGCTTGGGCACTTAAGTTGGAATAATTCGGGCAGTTCCGCCACAGCGCGCACCAGAGCACGCCCGCGCCCGACCCCGCGCGCCGCACGCCACGCCAAGCCGTGCCCGCGTCTCATGCTCGCGCCCGCGCCTATAAATCACCCTCAGGCGTCAACCGTACTCCTCCGTGCACGCTCGACCTCACTAGAGCCCGAAACCACCGGCGTTTGCCCCGCGCACGGCGTGCCCGCTGCCACTCGAGTCCTTGCCACCGTAGACCGGCCAACAGAGCCCTTCCCAGCCACGCCCGACCCTTGGAAGAGACTGTGCACGCCTCGGTGAAGCTCCCCGAGCAAGGAATCAGACATTGCTTCGCCGAAGAAGCTGGTCCACGGTCGCTGGACTTTGCCCGACCGCCCGTGAACGTAGACCAAGTAAATCTCTGCTCCATTCTTCGATTCCTTGTGCACTTAGCCTCTACGTCACCCCGTGGAGCTCATCGTGCCATTTGATTGAACTAGATCACCGTGGTTTAGCTGGAACACCCGCCGCCGACGAGATCACCCGCCTGCGCGCGTGGACCGGACGATTCCGACCACCTCCGCCGTCGAGCCATACACCGCTGTGACCGCCAGGACCTCCCGAAGCCAACCTCGCCCCTCGCCGGACCTCTCTCGCCACCGGTAAGCCGCGCCGCCCTTTTCTTTCCCGCGGGTACTGTTTGCATTAGGGGAAGGACCTCGGGGAAGAAGAAGAAAAGGTCGGGGGGATCTTTGAACTGTTAGTGACTCAGAGGAATAGTGGCACAGGGGTAGATTTGAGTGGGTTGATTTGGATTAAACCCAGGGTCCTCGGTGTAAACTGTTTTCCTAGGAAACCTTTTTATTAATCTGATTTAAAATCAAACAGAACTTGAATAATTCATATCTTCTGTTTTGTTCACCCAAATCGAGTCAAACCAATTTTGCCAGATCTTAAATAATGTAAACCACTTAGGAAAAATATAAAACCCCTCAGTGTTACAGAAAACTTTAGAGTTTTGAATTAAATGATTAACTGGCCAAAAGCTAAAAGAAATAAGGAAAAATAGTTATACTATTTGACTGAGGTTAAGAAAATTTAGAGAAGTACTTGATCACCTACTAACCTGTTTAAAAATGATAAATCCCTCTGTATACCCCATTAAGGTAGAGTTTGCCATTTATTTCACCTTGTGCTTAAAGTTAAAGAAAATAGAAAAGGTAATTTAAATAGAGAATGTCACACCCGGTTTTTAGAAGGTAAACCGAATGCGAACCATGTACGTGCCAGGATCAGTTATTCACGTACACAGCAGTTACATAACATGGACATCATCACACAGTGCTCAAATAGTATTAAAAGGGGAAATAATAGTCGATTACATCATACGTCTGAGACGTCCATATAGTTCTTACAATAAATCAAAGTGCGGAAAAGAAACGTAGATAACGCGGCCTTCACAGGCAGCCGACTGGGGGTTGCCGCTAACCCACACCTAGAACTCGTCGTAGTCTTGGAACTCCTGGAAGTCTCCTTCCACAGCTTCATCTTCTCCTGAGCAGTGGTTGCAATGCTGACAACCTGGAGGGGGGGGATTGGTGTGTAGAGCAAGGGTGAGTACACATCAACATACTCAGCAAGTATCCTGTTTGGCTGTAGTGGACTAGCTTTATGGGGGGATAAGTCAAGCAGTTGCTTTTAGTTGGTCAGGTTATTACTTACTAGTAGAAAGCCAGGTTTTAACATTAACCCAAGTTATTAACCCAATGTATCCTTTCCAAACGGAAAGAATACCACTTACCAGCACCATAATCATAATCAGAATCATCAATCTCATTGCCACCTGTACCAAAATGTCTCTGATCAAGTATCACTAATCTCTGGAGCTCCCTTGGCCGCTCATAACCGCGAGCACGGCTGATATATCAGTTTCATAACACTCTGCAGAGGTTGCGCACTTTACCCACAAGCCGTGATTCCCTCTTGCCTCGGGCCGATCAAACCCTTAAACACTACCAAGGTGAATAGGCAGGGTCTCACTACGTAGCCTTTACAAAGATTCCCCGGGGCTGTAGCCACCCGTTAGGTTTCCTAAATGTACCGCACTCCTCCCCAAGGGACAAATCAACCTTGGCAGAGCGAGCCGCCACCGAGCCCCATTGACGGCACAACGGCTAAGCGAACTACACCCCGGTTCCTCTAATTATTCAGCTAAGGGCGTCCCATTCCACCCTCATGGTTGCACTGTTTTCCCGGGCGGTCATCCATTGAACAGGTCCTTACGGAGAGGCACTCGAGAAACCGCTCGAGTCCCCTTGAAGGTCACAAATATAATCATAAATAAGAAGGGAAAACAGCGTATCATAGATAACCACATCATGTTCATTGATTAGAGTTGAGCAATAGCATCAGACTAAGCAGTAATAATCCGACCCAAATAGGTAAACAAGGACATGGATAACAAAAACTAGTCAATCCTTAGGTATAAATGTGTAATGCGGGAGGTGAATTAAAGAATGAATAGGACAGAAATAGGTCAAAGGACACTTGCCTCCACCAACCGACTGCTGCTCAGGGGCTTCTCCTGCGAATTCCTCGGGCTCTTCGACCGGATCGTTCTCTATGCGAGCGCAAACATACATACATCCACATATTTAATTCAAAAGAACAGTACACCATACAAGGGAACAAGTAAAGCGAATATGCATCAAGTATGACATTCGATATCGCATTCATTAAGGTTAGAAAGAAATGGGAAGGGGTCTCGCAGGGGGTTTAAGCTTATGCACTAATGATTAGTTACAACTGGTTCTTAACAAAAGAATTCTGTTATATACACTAATGGAAACCTAGTCATTTTAAGTTGATCAACATTGCACTAGATAAACAATTAACTAAATGAATCAACTAGCGCAACGAAATTCTAAATTAAACTTCCTATTTCAATAACATGAACAATGATTAGACTACCTAAAATAAAATAACTATGATAACAGAAAGTAAAACAAAATAAATAAAATAATATATAAAAAAATAAAAATAATAAAAAAAGGGGGGGGGGGGCGGTTGAACCGGCCCTGGGGGCGGTTGAACCAGCGGTGGGCCGGCCGAGCAGGGGCGGCCGAGCGCGGGGGGGGCGGCTGAGCCGGGGCGGTTGAACCGGCCCTGGGGGGCAGTTGAACCGGCGGCCGAGCGAGCGGCTGGGTCGGCCAGGGGCGCGACCGAACCGGCGGGCAGGGGGCGGCTGGGCGGGCGGCCGAGCCAGGAGGGCGGCCGAGGGCGTGGCCAGGGCGGGCGGCCAGGGCGCGGCCGGGGCCGGCCGGGGGCGCGGCTGGGCGCGGCCGGGGCCGGCCAGGGCGCGGCCAGGCGGCCGGGGGCGCGGCCAGGCGGCCGGGGGGCGCGGCCAGGGGCCAGGCGCGGCCGGGCGGGCTGAGGGAAGAGGAGGGGAGAGGGGAGAGGGAGAGGGAGAGGGAGAGGGAGAAGGGGGGGGCTCACCGGGGACGGGCGAGCGACGGCGAGGGGCGGCGGTTGGGCTACAGGGGCGGCCGAGCAGGGGTAGGGGGCGGCGGCGGCTAGGGTGGGGAGGGAAAATGGGAGGGAGAGAGAGAGGGGTAAGGGGAAAAAAAGGGGGGTGGGGCGGTTGGGCCGGCTAAGGCCCAAGAGGGGGCGCGCAGGGGCGGCTGGGCCGACCAGGGACGGCCCACGGCGCGGGAGAGAGAGAAAAAGAAGAGAGAGAAAGAAAAAGAAAAAGAAAGAAAAGGTTTTCTCCTTATTTTCGAAATCCGATCTTTCTAGATGAATGCATTTGCACTTTCAAACAATCAAAGAATGCATAGTTCGGCATGGTGCATCAAACAACATAAAACAATTTAGGGTTTTTCTTTACACGGGAATTCCAAACCGAATCCCGCTAACTTTGGAAAAGATCAAGGTCTAGCGAGGGGAAAAGAAAAAGAAAAGGTAACGCCCGAATTTGGCGAGTGAAGAAAAGAAAAAAATTCAACTGCAAAATTCGGGGCGTTACAAACCTATCCCCCTTAAAAGAATCTCGCCCTCGAGATTCAGGGCTGGCTAGCAAAGAGCTCTGGGTACTTGGCCATCAAATCATCTTCACGCTCCCAGGTTGCTTCTTCCTCAGAGTGGTGATTCCATCTGACTTTGCACATTCTGATGGTCTTCCTTCGGGTGACTCTATCTGCAACCTCAAGGATCTGAGCTGGCTTCTCAACATAGGTCAAGTCCTCCTGGACTTCCAGACCTTCCACTGGCAACTGCTCTTCTGGCACACGCAAGCACTTCTTCAACTGAGACACATGAAAGACATCATGCACAGCAGACAAATTCTCTGGCAGACTGAGCTGATAGGCCACTTCTCCACGCTTTGAGAGGATCTGGTACGGACCAATGTAGCGAGGTGCTAGCTTGCCTTTGATCCTGAACCTTCTGACTCCTCTGATCGGTGACACTTTCAGATAGACAAAGTCTCCGACTTCAAAACTCAGCTCTCTTCTTCTTGTGTCTGCATAGCTTCGCTGCCTCGATTGCGCTATCTTCAGATTCTCTCGGACCATCTTGATGTTCTCTTCGGCTTCAAGTAGAATGTCTGGTCCAAACACTTGCTTCTCTCCAGGCTGATCCCATTGCAACGGAGTTCTACAACTCCTTCCATAGAGCGCTTGAAATGGTGACATCTTCAAACTGGCCTGGTAACTGTTGTTATAGGAAAACTCTGCATAAGGCAATCGCTTGTCCCATCCGGACTGATCTTGCAACGCACAGGCTCTCAACATGTCTTCGAGAATTTGATTGGTTCTTTCGGTCTGGCCATCTGTTTGCGGGTGATAAGCTGAACTGAAATTCAGATGTGTGCCCAAGGCTTCATGCAACTGCTGCCAGAAATGAGAGGTGAACTGCGTTCCTCTGTCTGACACTATCTTCTTTGGCACACCATGAAGACAAACGATCCGAGACATATACAGTTCTGCCAATACTACACTGCTGTAGGTGGTCTTGACAGGTATGAAGTGGGCTGACTTGGTCAAGCGGTCCACTACTACCCAAATGGAATCGTAGCCGGCTCGAGTGCGAGGCAATCCGACTATGAAATCCATACCGATTTCATCCCATTTCCACTGAGGGATCTGCAATGGTTGCAACAATCCAGCAGGTCTCTGGTGTTCTGCCTTAATCCTTCGACAACTATCGCACATAGCCACATGCTCTGCGATTTCCCTCTTCATTCCGTACCACCAGAATTTCTTCTTCAGATCCTGATACATCTTTTCACTGCCAGGGTGAATCGAATAGGCTGTCTCGTGAGCTTCCTTGAGAATCAACTCCCGAATGGATTGGACATTGGGAACACACAAGCGGTCTTTGAACCATATCACGCCTTCTGCATCTTCTCGAAAATCTTTGCCTCTGCCATCTAGAATCAGTCGCCGAATCTCACTGATCTTTTCATCATTCTTCTGCGCTTCTTTGATTTCTCGCTCCAAGGTAGGTTCCAACTCAACTGTGACTCCTCGCGAATTGTTCAGAAACCCAAGACTCAACCTGTCAAACTCTTTGGCCAACTCATAAGGCATCGGACGAGCGACCATCAGATTGACTTGACTCTTTCTGCTCAAAGCATCTGCCACTACATTCGCTTTGCCTGGATGGTAATGAATCTCCAACTCATAGTCTTTGATCAACTCTAACCATCTTCGTTGTCTCATATTCAATTCTGACTGAGTGAATATGTACTTCAGACTCTTGTGGTCTGTGTAAACATCGCATTTCTGTCCATACAGATAGTGCCTCCATGTCTTCAGTGCGTGAACCACTGCTGCCAACTCTAGGTCATGGATTGGGTAATTCTTCTCATGAACCTTCAGCTGTCGGGACGAGTAAGCCACAACTCTTCCCTCTTGCATCAACACGCATCCCAAACCTGTGTAACAAGCATCACAGTACACAGAGAAGGGCTTGTGCACATCAGGCAAGACTAAGACAGGCGCTGTCGTCAACTTCTCTTTCAGCACTTCGAAGGCCTCTTGACATTTCTGGGTCCACTTGAACTCAACCTTGTTGCCTAGCAACGCTGTCATTGGTTTCGCAATCTTCGAAAACCCTTCGATGAATCGCCGATAATACCCGGCCATTCCAATGAAGCTCTTGATTCCTCGAGCATCCGTTGGCGCTTTCCAGTTCAGAATGTCTGCCACTTTCTTCGGATCCACAGCCAATCCTTCTTTGTTGATTATGTGACCCAAGAACAGGACTTCACTGATCCAGAACTCACACTTGCTCAACTTTGCATACAACTGGTGCTCTCGCAATCTCTGCAATACCATCCTCAAATGATTTGCATGTTCTTCTTCGCTTTGAGAATAAACCAGAATGTCATCAATGAATACCACCACAAACTTATCGAGATAATCCATGAATACACTGTTCATCAAGTTCATAAAGAACGCTGGTGCATTGGTCAAACCAAAAGACATCACTGTGAACTCATACAAACCATACTTGGTAATGAATGTCGTCTTCGGTATGTCCGAAGGTCGGATCCTGAGCTGATGATAACCTGACCTCAGATCAATCTTGGAGAACACACTGGATCCTCTCAACTGGTCAAACAGATCTTCTATTCTGGGCAAGGGATACTTGTTCTTGATCGTGACTTCATTCAAAGCTCGATAATCGATACACATCCTCTTTGTGCCATCTTTCTTCTCCACAAACAAGACAGGGGCGGCCCAAGGCGAGGTGCTTGGCCGGATGTAGCCTTTCTCTGACAGCTCATCAATCTGCTTCTTAAGCTCAACCAACTCTGGTCCAGATATTCTGTAAGCTCTCTTAAAGATAGGGGCGGTTCCAGGAAGAAGCTCTATAGCAAACTCAACTTTCCGCTCTGGTGGCATACCCGGTAAATCCTTTGGAAACACATCTGGGAATTCAGACACAACCTTGATACTCTCAATTGGGTCTGCTTCACTGCTATCGACTGCCATCTGATAACAACTTCCTTTCTTTGGCTCAGGCGGGACTAACTCGGTCACCACTTCCTCTCCTAGTGGGGACACCAACTTGATTGTCCTTTTATCACAACTGATAACTGCCTGATACTTATCTAGCCAATTCATCCCTAGGATGACATCTATTCCCTGAGTACCCATTACTATAAGGTTAGCGGGAAACGCTATCCCCCTTATTTCCACACTTATATTCAAACATATGCTATCAGCTCGAATTCTACCACCGGCTGAGTCAATTTGAATGGGGGTTGACATGGCAGTAATTGGAAGATTATGTGCTTCTACCCATGATGCAGTAATGAAAGAATGCGTTGCTCCAGTATCAAATAACACTTCTGCAATATGGGAGTCGACTGGGAACATACCTACTGTCATGCCGGGGGTCTCCTGAACTGCTTCAGCCTCCAAGTGATTCAATCTTCCGTGATTATAGCGCTGCTGAGGGCGGTTGCCTGCTCCGGACTGAGACACATTCTGCTTTGCTGGGGCATTGGGGCCTGACTGCTGCTGGGCTGCCTTCTTCGGACATTGCATCACCCAATGGCCTTGCTCTCCACAGTGGAAACATGCTCTGTTTCCAACCTGAGCTGGTGCTGCCTGATTGTTCTGCTGGTTTGCTGGGGCAGGAAGACGAGGTGTCTGCTGATTCTGCCTCTGAAACTGACCTCCTGATTGATTGCTCTGACGGTTCTGGTACTGATGCTGAGGATACTACCTTTGGAACTGCTGATACTGCTGACGCTGCTGATGCTGCTGAGGTGGACGCTGGTTCTGCCTGAACTGCTGAGGTTGATTGCCTGAAAAACGAGGACGGCTGCTGCTTCCAGGCTGGGGTCCACTGATCTTGCGCTTACGATCCTCCATCTCCTTACGCTTCCTTTCTGTCATAATTGCTCTGTCAATCAGGTGTTGGAATGTCGGGAAGGTATGATTCATCAGTTGGTACTGAAGAGGGTCGACCAAGCCTCTCAAGAAACGGTACTGTCGCTTGGCGTCGGTGTTGACATCCTCAGGAGCATAGCGAGACAACTGCAGAAACCTGTCTCGATACTCACTGACAGATGATGACCCTTGCTTAAGGGCCAGGAACTCCTCCTTCTTCACTGTCATCAGACCTGCAGGCACATGGTACTGACGAAAGCTACCTCTGAACTCTTCCCAGGTGATGGCGTCGGGGTTGGCATGGGTGGCGAGATAAGACTCCCACCATGATTGGGCTGCTCCTCTCAACAGACGGGGACCATACAAGACTTTCTCCCTGTCATCACGCTGAGCGGTATGCAACTCCCGCTCCACAGTGCGCAGCCAATCTTCAGCATCCATGGGGTCAGAAGAGTGAGCGAACATTGGGGGATGACCTCTCATGAATTCAGCACGCTTGTCTCTGGGCATCTGAGGCATCTGAGGCTGGGGTGGAGCCTGCTGCTGCTGCTGCTGCTGCTGAATGGCGGCCAGAGTCTGACCGATGGCCTGAACTGCCTGAGTCTGCATCAGAAACATCTGCTCGATCGACATCGGGGGCGGGGGTGGCAGGTGCTGCTGCTGAGGCACCTCATCCTGCGGAGCGGCTTGCTCCTGCTGAGCACGCCTTCCTCCTCTGCGCCTGTTCTCTGACATCTGCAGAACGCAACCACACATCAGAACTGATCTGGCAAATCTTGCAGCATAAGAAAAGAGTATAGAATTCTCCAACAGCACTGAACAGATGAGCATCTTCACTGATCTCCAACACAGACCACACAGCTTCTCAGATAAAGAGGAATGTAGAATAAAGGGTTTTCCCATCTATATAACTAACTCCATTAACACAATAGGTAAGCCAAAATGCAGGGGATACCCACACTCTGGTGACAATCATTACAAAGATCCAAACCAAACATAGTTCATCATGACAAACATAAATGCACAGGATATAGCAAACTACCCTGTCTAACGAAGACTAACTAGGACCGAGACTAACGCTAAGACTGAAGCTTCTATGTATATATTTTGTATTAATTACAAGATCCAACTCTAACGAGCTATGGTTCTAGATTTATCTTGGTCTTGCAGTCGGGATTGCCATAAGACTGGAGTCCACGCCGAGGTGAGCGGTACGGGTGCTGAGTCCCAACGGGAGCGGGGGAACCATCATCCAAGTGACGACGTTCCGCGCGCTCAGCCCGCAGCAGGGCGATCTCAGTACGAGCCCTACTCAGCTCGTCTAATGCATGGTCCAGCTCCGTGTTTAGCACGACGGCTAGGTTGACTGTGCTGCTCAACCTAGGATTGTCCTCACCAGCAGGTGAAGCAATCACGCCTCCTGTGCTGCCAGATGGACGGCGGGGGTAATACTTCAGGTCAAGACCGTCAGCTACCCCACCGAGAATCGAGCAGTAGTGCGAAAGCGCACGCCGTGCAGCATCCTGCATGGCTGCCTCAGCTGAGTCCCGCTCAGAGATAGAATAGTGCTCTGAGCAAGCCTCCGCGCCCTGGAGACTGTTCTCCGGACGGCGCACCAAGCAGGTCGCCTCCCAGCGGTCCGGGTAGACCCCGCGACTATGCTGGTAGACCACACAGCGATACTCGATGGACCAAGTACGCCGGTCAAGTGCCCGACGTAGCAGGGTGTCGAGCGCGTCGTGGAAGTGACACCCGCGAGCAGCGTCGCGAGTGATGGGTCGAGCAACCCATCCTTCCGGCTCATGGTCAGCAGAGAAGTCGATGTCGTGGCTCAAGCTGTCGTCGCCACCTCCGTCGTCTGGGTCTCCTCCAGCAGCTGCTCCAGAAGCTGGGGCGCCCAGTGGTGGTGCAGGGGGCGCCTCCAGGGGAAGCACAGGGGAGCAGCTCCTCACAGACTCTATCTCCTGCTGGAGCGAGAAAGAAGAGCCCTGCTGCTCCTGCCGTCGACGTTCCTGCTCCTCATGCAGGCGGTGGTGCAGTCTCTCCAAGTGGCTGGACTGTCCGGCCACGGGACGGCGAAGCGGACGCTCAGCAAGGCGGGAGGGTAAGAAGGGGATGACAGACTTTCGTGCAGTGTGTCTAAGTCGAGCCATCTACAAAAGACACCGCAAGCAAAAGAGTGAGAACAGAATTAATATGACCAGCAAATAATGAATCATAAATAAATGAAGGATCAGAATAAAACATAATTTTCAGCAAGGTACAATATATAGTAGAACATAGGTTTGGTCAGTAGGACCAACTTTTGAAGGGATACCAAAGTCAAGGCAGGGACAGAGGTCTATAGTCCTTAGAACGACCATTCTACTCTAGGTTAGCGGTCCTACAGTCAACACGGCTCTGATACCACTTATGTCACACCCGGTTTTTAGAAGGTAAACCGAATGCGAACCATGTACGTGCCAGGATCAGTTATTCACGTACACAGCAGTTACATAACATGGACATCATCACAAAGTGCTCAAATAGTATTAAAAGGGGAAATAATAGTCGATTACATCATACGTCTGAGACGTCCATATAGTTCTTACAATAAATCAAAGTGCGGAAAAGAAACGTAGATAACGCGGCCTTCACAGGCAGCCGACTGGGGGTTGCCGCTAACCCACACCTAGAACTCGTCGTAGTCTTGGAACTCCTGGAAGTCTCCTTCCACAGCTTCATCTTCTCCTGAGCAGTGGTTGCAATGCTGACAACCTGGAGGGGGGGGATTGGTGTGTAGAGCAAGGGTGAGTACACATCAACATACTCAGCAAGTATCCTGTTTGGCTGTAGTGGACTAGCTTTATGGGGGGATAAGTCAAGCAGTTGCTTTTAGTTGGTCAGGTTATTACTTACTAGTAGAAAGCCAGGTTTTAACATTAACCCAGGTTATTAACCCAATGTATCCTTTCCAAACGGAAAGAATACCACTTACCAGCACCATAATCATAATCAGAATCATCAATCTCATTGCCACCTGTACCAAAATGTCTCTGATCAAGTATCACTAATCTCTGGAGCTCCCTTGGCCGCTCATAACCGCGAGCACGGCTGATATATCAGTTTCATAACACTCTGCAGAGGTTGCGCACTTTACCCACAAGCCGTGATTCCCTCTTGCCTCGGGCCGATCAAACCCTTAAACACTACCAAGGTGAATAGGCAGGGTCTCACTACGTAGCCTTTACAAAGATTCCCCGGGGCTGTAGCCACCCGTTAGGTTTCCTAAATGTACCGCACTCCTCCCCAAG
Source organism: Zea luxurians (assembly GCA_029449295.1). Taxonomy (NCBI): domain Eukaryota; kingdom Viridiplantae; phylum Streptophyta; class Magnoliopsida; order Poales; family Poaceae; genus Zea; species Zea luxurians. Next base: position 8,287,516 of record JAOPSE010000041.1, on the reverse strand, counting down.
GGACAAATCAACCTTGGCAGAGCGAGCCGCATACACCGAGCCCCATTGACGGCACAACGGCTAAGCGAACTACACCCTGGTTCCTCTAATTATTCAGCTAAGGGCGTCCCATTCCACCCTCATGGTTGCACTGTTTTCCCGGGCGGTCATCCATTGAACAGGTCCTTACGGAGAGGCACTCGAGAAACCGCTCGAGTCCCCTTGAAGGTCACAAATATAATCATAAATAAGAAGGGAAAACAGCGTATCATAGATAACCACATCATGTTCATTGATTAGAGTTGAGCAATAGCATCAGACTAAGCAGTAATAATCCGACCCAAATAGGTAAACAAGGACATGGATAACAAAAACTAGTCAATCCTTAGGTATAAATGTGTAATGCGGGAGGTGAATTAAAGAATGAATAGGACAGAAATAGGTCAAAGGACACTTGCCTCCACCAACCGACTGCTGCTCAGGGGCTTCTCCTGCGAATTCCTCGGGCTCTTCGACCGGATCGTTCTCTATGCGAGCGCAAACATACATACATCCACATATTTAATTCAAAAGAACAGTACACCATACAAGGGAACAAGTAAAGCGAATATGCATCAAGTATGACATTCGATATCGCATTCATTAAGGTTAGAAAGAAACGGGAAGGGGTCTCGCAGGGGGTTTAAGCTTATGCACTAATGATTAGTTACAACTGGTTCTTAACAAAAGAATTCTGTTATATACACTAATGGAAACCTAGTCATTTTAAGTTGATCAACATTGCACTAGATAAACAATTAACTAAATGAATCAACTAGCGCAACGAAATTCTAAATTAAACTTCCTATTTCAATAACATGAACAATGATTAGACTACCTAAAATAAAATAACTATGATAACAGAAAGTAAAACAAAATAAATAAAATAATATATATATAAAAAATAAAAATAATAAAAAAAAGGGGGGGGTGGTTGAACCGGCCCTGGGGGCGGTTGAACCGGCGGTGGGCCGGCCGAGCAGGGGCGGCCGAGCGCGGGGGGGGCGGCTGAGCCGGGGCGGTTGAACCGGCCCTAGGGGGCGGTTGAACCGGCGGCCGAGCGAGCGGCTGGGCCGGCCAGGGGCGCGGCCGAACCGGCGGGCAGGGGGCGGCTGGGCGGGCGGCCGAGCCAGGCGGGCGGCCGAGGGCGCGGCCAGGGCGGGCGGCCAGGGCGCGGCCAGGGCCGGCCGGGGGCGCGGCTGGGGGCGCGGCCTGGGCGCGGCTGGGCGCGGCCGGGGCCGGCCAGGGCGCGGCCAGGCGGCCGGGGGCGCGGCCAGGCGGCCGGGGGGCGCGGCCAGGGGCCAGGCGCGGCCGGGCGGGCTGAGGGAAGAGGAGGGGAGAGAGGAGAGGGAGAGGGAGAGGGAGAAGGGGGGGCTCACCGGGGACGGGCGAGCGACGGCGAGGGGCGGCGGTTGGGCTGCAGGGGTGGCCGAGCAGGGGTAGGGGGCGGTGGCGGCTAGGGTGGGGAGGGAAAATGGGAGGGAGAGAGAGAGGGGTAAGGGGAAAAAAGGGGGGTGGGGCGGTTGGGCCGGCTAAGGCCCAAGAGGGGGCGCGCAGGGGCGGCTGGGCCGGCCAGGGACGGCCCACGGCGTGGGAGAGAGAGAAAAAGAAGAGAGAGAAAGAAAAAGAAAAAGAAAGAAAAGGTTTTCTCCTTATTTTCGAAATCCGATCTTTCTAGATGAATGCATTTGCACTTTCAAACAATCAAAGAATGCATAGTTCGGCATGGTGCATCAAACAACATAAAACAATTTAGGGTTTTTCTTTACACGGGAATTCCAAACCGAATCCCGCTAACTTTGGAAAAGATCAAGGTCTAGCGAGGGGAAAAGAAAAAGAAAAGGTAACGCCCGAATTTGGCGAGTGAAGAAAAGAAAAAAATTCAACTGCAAAATTCGGGGCGTTACAGAGAACCAGGGAGCACCCACATTTTTGTTGGTCTACTTATTCAGTATAGTTCACTAGAAAAAATTATTATACTCTGGTTTAGTATAAAATGATTGGGATACCTTTTATTTTAGGGAAACAAGGAAAACTTAGAAAAAAACCCTAGAAAAATAACCCTAAGGAGAAAACACCCCAAACCTTGGGATAACTAATGTTTTGTTATTATAAACATAGGAAAAATATGAAATCTGTTGTTTGATATTTTTCAAATAACAAGTTAGTTATAAGCACCTATTTGGCATAAAACTTTAGAAATTCACAACTAAATATCCAGTATGCCTTTTTCTGTGATTTTTAACACAAAGGCCTAATATCACCTATGTGTCTGGACAAAAATAAAATTTGGTACAGAAACCTCAATTAAATCATAGCTATAGTGTAAAGTGCCCTTTTAAAACTTATCCTTATTAATTTTGCACAAGTAGTATCTGAATCAGTAACTACCTCAAATTTATGGGACAACCTGCAGTGACAAATAGTGACCCACTGTAATTTTTATAGAATTTTTGGAAAAAGTTAAACCACTGTTGTAGTTCAAACCCACACTAGAATTCATAAATAGAAAATGAAAAAGAGAAATTAATAATGGAGATTAATGTCACCCTAACCCAACCAGCAAAACCCCTTAATTGCCCACAAAAATATCTGAGGGAAATACCATCCACTATGCTTATCCCTAACAAAACCCAAAACCTAAGTGGATAAGCATACACCACTAAGAGCCACGTATAACCGGGAAACCCTAAATTACTAACTAACTTAGTTTTTCTTCACTTAGCATAATGATTATTGAATCCTGCATAATCATGGCATACATATTCTTATTCATTTCATTCGATAGATTGCAACCTCGCCGACGGTGAGTACGTCCTCGTGCCGGAGCAAGGAGCTGCTCAGGAGGTAGCCCCGGATCCAGCACCAGAGCCTGCACCAGAGGATCTGCCTGCCCCAGCTTTGGAAGGCAAGCCCCGGTTTTATGCATAACCTATTTATTATGCTATTTTACTACACTTAATGATTGTAGGATTGAATATGCACTTAAGTGTAGGAGTTGTTTGAAACCCTAGTTGCATGATCTCAGGAATCCTTTTATGATGGATACTAGTATGCTAGGTCGAGTAGCTGCTTTACTAATTAGGGATCTCGGTAGAAGTCGAGTGATTTTTCTAGCACTCGCGCGAGGTCAGGAATTGGTTGTATCCACTTTCTTATCATAATGATGATTGATTATGGACAACAATCCATGGGGATTGGTTGTCTACGGGATAAAAAAATTGGGATAAGGATTAAGGTGTGGTACCGTGAGTCAAGCGTTTGAACGTACTAAGCACATGCCGAGAAATATTGTAAATCGGTAAGCCTAGTACCTGAGTGAACCTGGCAGCAGACTTTACCCCTCACGCGACCTGAGACATGCTCTCCCATTCCGGTTATGGTGGGTACAAGTGCGGTCACTGCACGACGGCAGTCGAGGTCAGTGAGGCATTGTACGCCAAGGCGGTGAGCCCTGATCTGCTGACGGGGAATCGATGGGGACAGTTGATGTGTGTGGGGACAGAGTGCCTCGCCACGTCGTGTGTTTAGGTTTACCTTGCAAGGTTTAAAAACTCGATTCGAATCGTCTGCTTCTCGCAGCTAATGAGACTGCTTGATCCATGCTGCTACATTGAGTAACAAGTGGAAATGTGATGATGTGACAAAAGATGTTGATTGCTAAATTTGCTTGCTACCATGAATGAGTAGATAGTGCATATTTAGTCTTAAGAGAGTCACACTAAAACTTGACAAAGCTAAAACTTGATTTATGAACTCAGCTAGTGCTTTTGGCAACCAAACCCACAGCCAAACAACTGCATGTCTAGAGGTAGAGGAGTAGACTCCTCACACTGGGTAAGTCTAGCTGAGTATTAGTATACTTAGCCTTGCTTGTGTTATATTTTTTACAGGTTCTTTGGAGGACATGGTTGCTGGAGTGACTTGGCCGTCCATCTTGCCATCGGGTTGGACTGTCGAGTGGGACCCCGCCTCGGCTGAGGAGGAGCATGAGGAGTGATGGGACAGGCTTCCCCATCTCTTTGTTTAATTATCGTTAGTTTTATTCCGCTGCATTTCGAACAATGATGACTACTTTTGTTAAAACTCCGATGATGATGTAATATGTTAAATACTCTTTAATGTATGGCTTTATGCTTTATTGCATTTGCTCTGTGACTCACCATCGAGTGAGACGGTGGTACTTGATCCTGTCAGTGGCCTCGTTGGACTAGATCCGAGGGATTGATGGGTTATTTCCATTTAAGTGTGGTCTAGCCTCTAAGGCGGGACTCAGGCACTTAAGTTGGAATAATTCGGGCAGTTCCGCCACAACGATGGCGCCCAAGAAGAGAAAACAGAGTGCTGCTATTCCGGTCATCCCGCCAATCGATCCCAACAGTCAACTCCCCTTCGCTGGTAACCATGTGTATGTTGTTTTTGAAGCTGACCTTCCGCACCTTGTTGAGATTGGTGTTCTACCACAGAAAGAGTTGTGCTCATGGCGGATCTGGCGCGTAGTTACTGTCCCGACAGAGGATACTCACAAGGCGGTTATCTTCGTGCCATTTCTCGTCTGGGGACTGGCCCTGCCAGTTTCTCCCTTCTTTCGCGGCCTTCTCAATTTTTATTCTCTAAACCTCACCCATCTAAATCCCAATTCTGTGCTCCAAATTGCTGTGTTTGTTCATCTTTGCGAAGCCTTCCTTGGAATTCTTCCACACTTTGGGCTTTGGAAGTACCTTTACCAATGTCGGCCCAGGATGGCTGGGGGCAGCATCAGCTTATTGGTGGTGCTAGCCTGGAACTTCGCCAAGGCAGGAAAGTTGAGTATCTTGATGTCTGTTGGAGACTTGTTCTCAAATGCTATGATTTAAGAACAAGGCAACACAAAATATTGATGGTTAAAGACCTTCATCCTTCGAAGCATTATCTCCCTTAGGATATAATGATCTTCAGACGAAGGTTATGAAGGACATACCTTCATCATCTCAGTATATAATAATGAAAGTAGGAGTATATGAAATATGAGAAACATCATGAATAATCATATGACATCATTAATATATTGTCATGAATGAATATAAACAATATTGAATTACATTTATACCTTCGGCTCGATAGAAGGCAAAGATCCAAGTGTGACGTGCAAGTGAATACAAGTCAGCATGAACACTACGGGGGTACTGTTCACCTATTTATAGGCATGGGACGTAGCCCGGTCAAAATTACATTTATGTCCTTGATGACTAGTTACAATCATGACACAAATTATCATGGACTGATCGGTCTTTTCCTCTTTAAGTCGGTGCAGCCCTTCGTCTCAAAGGGTGTCACTATGCCGAAGCTCCCTGGATCGTAGCTTCGGCGTGTACCTTCGCACTGTTGTTGGGGACTTGTTCTCAAATGCTATGAATTAAGAACAAGGCAACACAGAAAGAACTTAATGGTTAATGCCCTTCGTCCTTCGAAGCATTATTTCCCTTAGGATATAACGATCTTCAGACGAAGGGCATGAAGGACATACCTTCATCATCACAGTTTATATTGATAAAAGGAGAAGCATATGAAACATGAGAGAATAACATAAATAATCACATAACATTATTACATGTCCTTATTATATAATCATGGAAGAATAAGAACAATATCGAATTACATTTGTACCTTCGGCTTGAGAGAAGGCAAAAATACAAGCGTGACGCACGAGCGAGTACAAGTCAGCGTGAATAGTACGGGGGTACTGTTCATCTATTTATAGGCACGGGACACAGCCCATATAAAATTACATTCATGCCCTTTACACTTGATAGTAATTCTATAGTAATCCACCGAGGTCCGAATAGCCTTTTCACCTTTAAGTCGGTTTCTTTTTCCGCTACCACGCCGAAGCTTCCCCGCTCACATCTTCGGCGTTGAATCAACCTTCGTATTACTTTGGGCTTCTCCTACTGTGATATCGACTCGAGTCCGAAGATACCTGTTCACAGATTATACTCCAGAAACACTGTTAAATCCTGTTTTTGAGGACCTTCGGAAGCCGAAGGCCCCCAACAGTAGCCCCTCGCAATATTAATTTGTTAAAATAATAAATTTAGATTGCAACATGGACGAAGGCTTTAAGCCGAGGGTCCGAAAAACCACCTTCCCTTTGCTAGAATAGCAACATTCACTGACAGGCGGGGTCTTTCAATTTTTAACGGACTGGGCGTATAAATAAGAGCATACCGCGAGCTCATTTGGCATGCTCTCTTGCCATCTGTTCTCGCTCACTCAATTTTTAGCTCTTGCGCACCAAGATTTGCTTAGCTTTTTAAGTTTTTAAGCTTCGGCGTTGAAAACAGTTTCTTAGTGTTTCCGAAGATGTCTGAAGATAAGAAGGCTGGTCCTGAGATGAAGCTGAGTCTCTCTGAAGAGAAGAACCTAGGGTTTATTATAGCAATGTCGAAGACCAACATAGAAAAAATCACCAAAGAGATTTTAGAAGGTTTGTCTGAAGATACTGATGACAGTGACAGTTATGATGTGGATAGTGGTGGTGAAGACTCCGAAGATCGCCCCTGGCGACCAAGCCACTCAGTTTTTGGCAAGTCAGGTATCAAAGAAAATCATCTTGTCAACATGAGGGGAAGATACTTCCAGGATTTATCCATTGTGAGGGTCGACGAAGGAGAGAAAACTTGCCCGACCCCTGAGGAAAATGAAGTCGTAGTGTTCCGAAGCTTTTTGAAAGCTGGACTACGATTTCCCCTGAGCAGCTTTGTCGTAGAAGTGCTGAAAATGTTTGAAATCTATCTTCATCAACTTACCCCCGAAGCAATTATAAGGCTGAATATCTTCGTGTGGGCCGTAAGAAGCCAAGGTCTGGAACCTGATGCGAAAAGTTTCTGCAACATACACGAGTTATCATACGAGACAAAACCCTAGGGTAAGGAACAGTATCACAATAATTATGGCTGCTACAGTTTCGTTTCTCGGTCTGGGTCAAGCTGTCTCGTGCCAACATTTCGGAAGAGATGGCCCGGCGACTGGATGACAGAATGGTTCTATGTGAAAAATGACCTGAAAGCACGGGAAGATATTAAAGGTATAATTATGCGCCCTATTTGGCAAAGTTTCGGCCTGCGAAAGCCGAAGGTTGAGATGAATGAAGCTGCCGAAGAATGCCAGAGAGCCTTCGGAGTTATTTGTTCTTTTATTGGAACGAGAGATTTGGTCCAAGAGCATATTGCCTTCAGAGTATGGCCGCTCGCGGAAAAATGGGAAATGCCGCAAGAGACCATAAAGGAGGCTGACGAAGGTGGACTTATCAGATTGAAGTATACTTTCAAATTCGGAGATAAATTCGTTGAGCCAGATGATGACTGGCTGAAAAGCATTGAAAATTTAAGTGATGAACTACTTGGGGCTTACTCGAAGGCCGAAGATACTGCATTGTCAGCAGCCTTCGGAGGCCGAAAAAAGAAAAGACTGAACCGAGTGTTTGACGCAATCGGGTTCGTCTACCCTGACTATCGTTATCCCATTCGAGGGCAGAAAAGAAAAGGCGCGACCTCTGCGAAAGAAGAAGCTGCAGCTGCTCCTAGTGAGCCAGCACCGAAAAGAAAAAGGATAAAGGTTCTCACACATCGGCCACGCTATATTGAACCAGCCTCGGTGCCTGAATTCACCGGAGAGACTTCTTCGGCCACCGAGGCTGAACAGCCAACCTTGCTGCCAGTAATCGCAGAAATAGCCGAAGCGCCAACAAGAACAGAATTGGAAGAACCAAAGATTTTGTTATCAGAAACCAAAGAGATGGCCGAAGCGCCATCAACAGAAAAAATGGAAGAAACAAAAGGATCAGCTGAGGGATCGAAAATATTAGAAGTTTTAAGTCCTTCAGCAAATGTTGACACAACAAAAATCCAAAAGGGGCCCGCAGTGACTCCGAAAAGAAAAAAAATGGTCAATGTGCTAGATGTTCTAGAAACAATTAAGTCTTCAAGCACAACTCCGAGGAAGACTGTTGAAACCTCCGAAGCGAAAACTGAGATTTTTGATACTAAAGCTCCAGAGCAAGAAACTGAAGCTGAAGCTGGGCCTTCGGAGCCCACGAAGGTAAAATCCTTGGAAACCGAAGAAGAAAAAATGACAGAGCCAATTCTTGTTGAAGAAATCAGTGCTGTTGCCCCCGAAGCATCCCCCAAAGTCCTTGATTATATTGTTCGACATGCTTCGGGGAAAAAGTTATCAGAAGAAGAAATTTTTGAAGCTAATCATTATGCCAAAGAATTGAAATATCCGAAGGGGGCACTAGTGTTCAATGGTACAAATGAAGAAGATTTCCTATACTGCCTCCCGGATAACAAAGAAGTACTTGTCTGCCGGGAAATGGCCCGAAGCATGGGGTTTCCGAAGCTGGAGGCTGGCCTCTGCGCGATGACAAAGGACGATCTTGCGAACAGCCTTGCGTATAATAGCCTGAAGGTACGAGATCTGCGCATTTGGAAACTTTATGATTTGAAATCTATTGTTTTATTCTTATACTAACTTTTTACATATAGGGTTTAATACTAAGCAACGCGCTGAGAGCGCAAAAGAATGCCGAAGACGAGAGCTATGAAATTGCTTTCAACAACCTTCGAACAGAGGTTATCAAACTAAGGAACAAAGCCCTGGAAAAGGACAAAATTCTAGTTACATTGGTGGATAAAATAAAGGAGAACGAAGCTGCGTCTAAAGCACAAGTTGCAGCTCAAAAGCACGAGATTGACGATCTTTGGAAGCAATTAGCCCGGGCTAAAGAAGAACGCATACTTGAAGAAACGAAGCGAGAACTTAGCGACCAATGGGCAAATCATTTAGAAGGAACTGTCGAAGAGCTTCGTTCGTCCAAGAAAAGATGCTATAACAAATCTATAGAATGTGTTAAAAAAATGAAAACTAGCTTCGCCAGCGTTGGCGCATTTTCGAGTGAAGAAAACTTTACGAGAGGCAACCCCGAAGGCCTCATTGAATGGATTAGCCACGAAGCCGAGGCCTTCGAAGAAATTTTAAATAGCCGCGGAGATATATGTGCTTTTTCGGGCGCCAGGGGAATTGCCACCATTTTGGAGAAAAAGGGCTGTGAGCATGTAAAGATTTTAGCGCAATCCGAAGCTACCTTGCCCTTCGAAGATGCAAAGGATCCTTCAGCCGAAGCTAGCATGGTTGGTGGAAAATTTTTTACCAATGTCTGGGGCAATGGTGGCCGAGAAATGGCTCGAGAAATTATCCAAAAAAGCGAAAAGGGCATCCATGATGCTAGAAAAGTAGCAGAGGCTGCTGAGAAAAGCGTGGAGCCCGAAGGGCAAATAGGTATTAACTAATGGTTTTTATTGTGTTGTAATTTTTAATTTTAAACTTCGTTCGCAATTTGTAATAGCAATGTAGCTGTATCCTGTCCTCCCTCAGATCCTACTAAAGCGTCTCCGGGTCCTCCCCCGAAAGATGACGATGAAATTAAAAAGATGGCCGAAGCTATCATGGATCAAGTTGTCAATCAACTGCTGAACGAAGCTGCAGAAGTAGTACTTAGGGAAGACTAGGTGCTACTGTAAAAACATCTGAAATGTAATATGTGTAATATCTTGTAACCCTGAATGTAATAAACTTGTTTTTTATGATTCAATTCTTTACGATGCATGAAATTTTACATACGTACCGTTTTTGAGTCTTTGACGAAAAAAACACCTTCCCTTCTTTTCATGCTTCGTGAAGAAGAATTTTCATTTATCGCAACAATACCCATAGTGTTCTGATGAAGAACATCCAAACTTCGTGAAAATATTTTCCGAAGCTACATTCCGAAGATCAATATTGTATCCCCTTCTTGTGCCATATGTAGAATGATGTATGATGCTTATGCTATGCAAAATGATGTGATGATGTTATGCTATGAGAAAAGGTATTCGTTCCGAAGCTACACACACATCCCTGCAATAAAATACATAATCTTTTTTGAATCAGCGTTGACTTTTCGCTGTAAGCCTCCCTTAGGAGCTTCTTCGCCTTTTACTTCAGCGGAATCAGCGTTGACTTTTCGCTGTAAGCTCTGCATTCCCTTAGGAACGACTTTGGAGCTTCTTCGCCTTTTACTTTCGGCGGAATCAGCGTTGACTTTTCGCTGTAAGCTCTGCATTCCCTTAGGAACGACTTTGGAGCTTCTTCGCCTTTTACTTTTGGCGGAATCAGCGTTGACTTTTCGCTGTAAGCTCTGCATTCCCTTAGGAACGACTTTGGAGCAAAAAACTTACACTGCGCTCCTTTTGGAACGACTTCTTGTTGCTTCGAAGAATTCATACCATGTCTTCTTTGTTAAAATAAATTTAATAATCCGAAGGTCCTCCTTGCTATTGCAAACTTTTAAGCTCCGACAACTTAAGCCTGTGTAGAAGATATGTTTTCCTTGTGGCAAACAACAAAACTATTACTTGAAATTTAAAAAGTGTCCTTTATTACACAGAAAATAAAACTGAATGGAAAAGACTGCTGTCGAGGTAGGATATTTGTCAATAGATGTGCTTCGACTCTGGCACAGCGCTATTGATTGTGCGAGCTTCGGATTGTTCTCTGAAGTCCCTTTGATGTGGAGCATATTGGCTCCCTTCTGGCTGGTGACCTTGTTGCAGCGGTGGTGGAGGCGGAGGCTGTTGCCAGGAAGCTTGAGGTTGACTCGCCGAAGCAACAGAAACTGCAGGGTGGTTGCCTACGTATTCTGGGATGTAAGGTGAATGGTACGAAGCAGTATGCATGACCTGCTTCGGCTGAGCTTGTTGTGCTGCAGCTTCGGCTATCTCCTTTTGCTTCTGGATGGTAACATGGCACATCCTGGTGGTATGGCCCTTGTTTTCACCACAGAACAAGCAAAATATTCTCCTTGGTTGATCTCCAAATCTTCCGCCGAAGCCCCTGGCGCCTCTGCCTCTTGGAGCTGGTGGCCGGAAGAAGCTTTGCTGTTGCCCCGAAGCCTGTGAGGAGCACTGTGGCCTTTGCTGCTGACTCCCCTTATCATCATTTTGAGTAGAGTTGTGAATTGACCTGACGTGCCTTGGATAGAATCTTCCTCCGAAGCCCCTGGTCATTTCGGAAAACCTGAAAGCCTCCTCCCTTCTTTGGCGAAAATCATTGTCGGCACGAATATACTCGTCCATCTTCTGGAGCAGCTTCTCCAAAGTTTGAGGAGGCTTCCTAGCAAAGTACTGAGCTGAAGGTCCAGGCCGAAGTCCCTTGATCATGGCCTCAATGACAATTTCGTTGGGCACCGTTGGCGCCTGCGCCCTCAAACGCAAGAACCTCCTGACATACGCCTGAAGGTATTCTTCATGATCCTGGGTGCACTGGAACAGGGCCTGAGCAGTGACCGGCTTCGTCTGAAACCCTTGGAAGCTGGTTAACAACATGTCCTTCAGTTTTTGCCATGAAGTGATCGTTCCTGGTCGAAGGGAGGAATACCAGGTTTGAGCAACACTCCTGACAGCCATAACAAAAGACTATGCCATGACTGCAGCATTGCCACCATACGAAGATACTGTTGCTTCGTAGCTCATCAAAAACTGCTTCGGGTCTGAATGGCCGTCGAATATGGGAAGCTGGGGCGGCTTGTAGGACGAAGGCCAAGGTGTAGCCTGCAGCTCAGCGGATAGAGGAGAAGCATCATCAAAAACAAAATTTCCATGATGGAAGTTGTCATACCAGTCATCTTCGTTGAGGAAACCCTCCTGATGAAGGTTTTGGTTCTGAGGCCTTCGGTTCTGCTCATCGTGAGTAAGATGGCGAACTTCTTCAGAAGCTTCGTCTATCTACCTTTGCAGTTCAGCTAGCCTGGCCATCTTTTCCTTCTTCCTCTGCACCTGTTGATGAAGCATCTCCATGTTTCTGATCTCCTGGTCTAGCTCATCCTCTTGCGGTGTCGGGCTGACAGCCTTCCTCTTCTGGCTTCGGGCCTCCCGAAGAGAGAGTCTCTTGATTGGGGTCCAGTGGTTGCAGAGGTGCAGCCCCAGTTGCTGAAGCTTTCTTCGGCGCCATAGCGAAGGTTTATGATCGCCGAAGGTGTTAAAAAACTCAAAGGGTGGTAGTGAGTTCACCGAAGGTGGGCGCCAATGTTGGGGACTTGTTCTCAAATGCTATGAATTAAGAACAAGGCAACACAGAAAGAACTTAATGGTTAATGCCCTTCGTCCTTCGAAGCATTATTTCCCTTAGGATATAACGATCTTCAGACGAAGGTCATGAAGGACATACCTTCATCATCACAGTTTATATTGATAAAAGGAGAAGCATATGAAACATGAGAGAATAACATAAATAATCACATAACATTATTACATGTCCTTATTATATAATCATGGAAGAATAAGAACAATATCGAATTACATTTGTACCTTCGGCTTGAGAGAAGGCAAAAATACAAGCGTGACGCACGAGCGAGTACAAGTCAGCGTGAATAGTACGGGGGTACTGTTCATCTATTTATAGGCACAGGACACAGCCCATATAAAATTACATTCATGCCCTTTACACTTGATAGTAATTCTATAGTAATCCACCGAGGTCCGAATAGCCTTTTCACCTTTAAGTCGGTTTTTTTTCCGCTACCACGCCGAAGCTTCCCCGCTCACATCTTCGGCGTTGAATCAACCTTCGTATTACTTTGGGCTTCTCCTACTGTGATATCGACTCGAGTCCGAAGATACCTATTCACAGATTATACTCCTGAAACACTGTTAAATCCTGTTTTTGAGGACCTTCGGAAGCCGAAGGCCCCCAACAACTGTGTTTGCTTATATGCCGATCTTTTGAAAGTGTTTCTGCTTAGAGGACCTTCGGCGAAGAAGTAGGCCCCCAACAGTAGCCCCTTCACGGTGCTAGATCATTTTTCCAAACGAGCTTGATCCATGAAAAATCTCCAAGGCTTCGGAATGCTAAAGGTCCGAAAAACACCTTCCCTGAGCTCGTTGCCGAGAAACGATTAAAATATTCCGAGCGCGAGGTGGCCCACCACGCAGCGGGTACGAACGATCTGGTGATTCACTTCCCAAGCGCCGAGTGGTCCACCATTCAGCGGGTGCGGGCGACTAAGCGATTCACCTTCCCACCTGTAGCACTATATAAACAGACGAGTAGGTGTGTAGTTACCACAACATTCATTGCCATTGCACTGTTGTGCTGTTGAAAAATTTAACCATTGCTGAAGCTTTTTCACTGCATTCTCGAGCGAACCATCATTTTGAATTAGCTTTGTCAAAAGAGAGAGCTTCATCAAAACTGTAAAAAACATCAGCTTCATAAAAATCACAAAAGATCCATCAGATGGCCAGAGTACGCTCGACTGCGAGGGTGACTCATGAAGGAGAGGAGACTGAGGCCACAAAAACAGCTCCGATTTTCAAAGTCATGAGACAACCGGGCTTAGTTGTAACAGAGGGAGCCTTTGACGAAGGTGCACCTGCTGCCGAAGTTGAACAAGCTGATATTGAGGAAGAAAATGCTGATGAAGAAGAGGAGGATTATAGCATTTTGATCCCATCAAAACCTAGCCACCTTGATTTTGAGAAATCTACTATATCTGAAGCCGACGTGCCCATGATGATGAAACTGGGCTACTTTGGAGAAGCTGAAAAGAAGCTTATTCGTTTTGCCGGAGAAGAAACCACTCCAACGCCGAAGGATGATGAAGTAGTGGTTTTCAAAAGCTTTTTCAGAGCAGGATTACGGTTTCCTCTGAACGAGATGATAGGATAAGTTTTGGATAATTTGAAATTTATCTTCATCAGCTGACCCTTAACGCTATCGTTAGGCTCAGCATCTTCATCTGGGCCCTTCGAAGCCAAGGGATGGACCCAAATGCTGAAGCTTTCTACTGACTTCATGAGTTGCATTACCAAACGAAGGCCAGAGAAGACGGGCTACATGAAAATTTTGGTTGTTATAACTTCGCGTATCACAAGGATACGAAGGCTCCGGTCCTCAGCTATCGCACCAAGTGGCCAACCGGCTGGAAGAGTGAGTGGTTTTATATTAAGGCTGATGAGAAGAAAAGAGGGAAACTGATGACGATGGTGATGAGCCCGTTGTCCTTAAGATTAGGAATGACCAGGCCTTTGTGCAACATGAAGCCAGGGTCAGCATGCCAACTGTCTGTATCAGAATTCAAGGAACGAAGAAGACACTTGAGCTTGTGCGATTGCCTTATCGCTTTAAGTTTGAGAAGCAGTTCAAGTAGCCCTGCCAAGAGTGGATAGAAATGATTGAGACAATGTGCATTGAAATTTTGGGAAGCTACACTAAAAAAGAAGATCTATTAATGACTGCAGCCTTCGGCACCCGACAAAAACGAAGGTTGAATCGAGTAATGGACGCTTTAAATTTTGAATACCCTAATTATGAGCGACTCAGCAAGGGTGCCAAAGGGACAAAGAAAAAAAGGGTTGTTAGTGTCCTAAGCAGGTAGGCTGCTAGAATGGTGAAAGAGGACGAAAAAACTCTGAAGAAGAGAAAATCCAGTCCTGAGCCAAAAGCGGCGATTTCGAAGAAGAGAAGAGCTGCGACTCCAGAGCCGAAGGTGGCTGAGATGGAAGAGGAAACTCCTTCAACGCCTTCTACTGCCGAAGTAGAAGAAAATTTAAGGGTAATGACTAAATCCTTACCTATCAAGCTGCTAAGTCCTCTGAGATCGCATCTGACGAAGCTTTTACAGAAGAAGGACGAGCCTTTGGCAACGAAAAAGGCGGTTGGGCCTAAAAAGTGAAGAATTATTACTGTTATGCAAGCTATTGAGGAAACTCCACCGTCGGCCTCAGCATCAAAGATGACACCAGTTGCCGAAGCAGATACTTCTGCCGAAGCTACGGCCGCCGAAGCTACCAATCTGGAGAGTATGTTATCTACTATTGATAAAGTGCTCTTGGATATGGCCGTAGAGGAGACTGCTGCGGCTACAGAAGAAGTCATGGCCGCAGTGCCTGAGAAAGTGAAGGGAATTGCCGAAGATACTTCAGAAGAAAAAAGCTTCAGCCTTTAGAATCTAGTTGGTCAAGAATTATCCGAGGCTGAGAGGAAGGAGCTGCAGGAGTATGATATATCCTGTGGCTACCAACCAGGAGCCATGCTCTTTGGTGGAATCAATGAAGAAGCCTTAGGATGCATTCGAGACTGCACTAGGGCGAAGATTATCAGCACTCTGTCGAAGAGTGTTGGTTTTACGAAGCTTGAAGCTGACATTAGCAGTTACTGGCAACAACATATCGTTGGCAGCTTATTCTATTCCAATTTTAAGGTAAAGCTTTTTCCTCAGCTTTTTAGTCTTTTGAGATGAAACATAGATTTCTGATGAAGGATATTTTGTACAGAGTATGCTACTAAGTAAAGCACTGAGGATGCAGCAAGATCTTGAGGATAAAAAGAATGAGATTATAATCAGGGGCCTAGAAAAGAAAATCAAAGGTCATGAAGCTTCTCTGGAGAAAAAGGACTTCCTTCTTCAGACAAAGGAGGGTTCATTGGTAGAAGCCCAAATCAAAGTTGCTAGATTAAATGATGAACTCCTTCGTAAATCAAAAAGCTTCAAACAAGAAAGGAAGAATTTTGATGCAAGGCTTGAAGCCGAAGCCGAGAAAAGCTCAAATCTACAAAAATCCTTAAAAGAACTTTAGAATATTTGCTTGAACTTCGGCAACCGTTGCGTGCAACGGCTAAGACAGGTCTTCAACTCAGTGGGAGCCAGCTCTGAAAATTTGAACCTTCGGTTGAAGACTTGCCAAGCACCTTCGAGCATATTTAAAGCGAAGTTGAGAAGCTTGACGAAGTAATAGCTGGGCATGGTGACTTCTGTGCCCTGCTGGCTTCTCGCGGCACAGCTGTAGCTTTTATGAAGGCTGGTTGCACGCACGGAAAGATAGTAAACAGACCAAACTTTAGTCTATCTCTAGCGGACCTAGTTGATATCCCCAGCCTAGCCTAAAGTATTGGGAATATATTTATAACACAAATTTGGATGAAGGGTGGGCGGAACTTAGCTAGTGACGAGGCACGAAGTCATCTTAAGCCGGTATGATACTTATACCTGTTGCTTGCTCTCTTGTAAATACTTTTTACCTTATACTGTGTTGCCGTGTACAGGATGACGATGCCGAAGGTCAGTAGTCCGAAGCTCTTCTCGAAGATTACTAAAGCTGCTGAACAAGGCTTAGAAATATTTGAAGTATCTTTGTAAAAGATATTGTAATTTAGGAATCAAACATTACTCTATAAATTTGTCCATACCTTGTAATATATTTTTACCTTTCCAACCGTGTGTGAATTGCTTTGATGTGGACGAAACTTGTATCTTTTGAGCCGAAGGCGAAAAACACCTTCCCTTCTTTTCGTACACAACAAAGCGTATCTTTGCTTCTTTATGCTCATCAAAGCATTGTCATCAACGCTGAAGTATCTGTTTGTACTTTATGTGCAAATGAATGTCCAAACACATGCACACAAATCCACACCCAGACTCTGCATCCCCTTAGGAACATCTTTTGAGTCTTAAGCTCTGCATCCCCTTAGGAATGTCTTTTGAGCTTCTTCACCTATTTCGGTGGTATAAGTTCTGCATCCCCTTAGGAACGTCTTTTGAACTTATTTGCCTTCTATTTCGGTGGTATAAGTTCTGCATCCCCTTAGGAACGATTTTTGAACTTCTTCGCCTTATATTTCGGCGGTATTTGGCTCTGCGTTCCCTTAGGAACGACTTTTTGTAGCTTCGTCATGCTCTGCATCCCCTTGGGGACGTCTTTTGAGCTTCTCCCTGTTTTTCTTTTTGCACTCGATGGTGCGTGCTCAGATTTACATATTACATCTTTTGGGGGATTTGTCCCTCATGGGGCTAAATAAGAATGAAAAATTACAAGCTATGGCCCCATTAAAAACCTTTCTCCCCTCTTGAAAGGAAAAGGGTACCATAGAAAAAATGAAAAAAGATTACATCAATATTACACATAGTATCACCTAATCTCACCCTCATTCCAAGATCTGGGTATGTTGTTGCCGTCCATATCCATCAATCTGTAAGAACCGGGCCTTGACGAAGATACCACCAGAAAAGGTCCTTCCCACTTCAGCTGCAATTTGCCTACTATATCTGGAATGGCTACTCTTCGAAGCACCAAATGTCCTGGCTTGATATTTTTCAATTGAACTTTTCTGTCACGCCATTTTATTATTTTGGCTTGATATTTATTGATGTTCTCTACAGCCTAAAGTCTGGTCCCCTCTATAGTATCTTTTGTTACGTGATAATCAGCTTCGTCTTCTGCCGAAGCTACTGTTCTTATTGATCCTGCTTTAGCTTCTTCTGGAGTTATAGCTTCGTCACTGTTGGGGGCCTTCGTCTTCCGAAAGTCCTCAAAAACATCATTAACAATGTTTCCCAAGCGTAATATGTGTACAGGAACCATCGGACTCGGGATGAAGCTGTACACAATATGGAAAGCAGGATCAAAACGAAGGTTGAACCAGTGCCAAAGCTGTGCGCAAGGAAGCTTCGGCTCAGTAGCAGAAAGAGGAATCGACTTAAGGAGGAAAAGGCTATCTAGTCCCCGACAGATTGTTATCAAGACAATAGTGAATATGAAGGGCATGAATGTAATTTTATGCAGGCTGCGTCCTGTGCCTATAAATAGATGAACAGTACTCCCGTACTGTTCACGCTGACTTGTATTCGCTAGTGCGTCACGCTTGGACTTTTAACTTCTGTCAAGCCGAAGGTATAAATGTAATTTAATATTGTTTTTGTTTATCCATAATAATATGAAGAAGAGATAGTAAATGATATCATATGATTAGTCATGTTGTCTCTTATGTTTCATATGCTTCTTCTTTCATTAACATATGCTCCGATAATAAAGGTGAGTCCTTCATGACCTTCATCTGAGGATCATTATATCCTAAGGGAGATAATGCTTCAAAGGACGAAGGGTATTAACACTTAACATTTTATGTTGCCTTGTTCTTAACTCATAGCATTTAAGAACAAGTCCCCAACATTGGCACCCACCTCTGGTGAACTCATTCGACCACCTTCGGCAAGCTGTGACCTTCGTCATGCCGCCAAAGAAAGCTTCAGGTCTAGGGGCTGCACTGCAGCCACTAGACGTCAACCAGGACACGCTGCATAAAGCCCAAACTCAAAAGAGGAAGGCTACAAGTCCAACCCCCCAAGAGGAGGAGCTGGACTAGGAGATAAGGGATCTTGAAGCTATCCATCAACAGATCAAAAGGAAGAGAGAGAAGATGCTTTGTCTTTCCGATCTTCAGAAGAAGATCGATGAAGCCACTGAAGAAATACGTCATCTTACTCAAGATGACTAGGACCGAAGACCTCCACAGAGAGAGCTTCGTCAGGATAATTTCTACAATTATGATGATTGGTATGACGATTTCCATCATGGAAATTTTGCCTTTGATGATGCTTATCCTTTATCAGCAGAACTGCAGGCTACACCATGGCCCCCATCATACAAGCCCCCTCAGCTCCCCATGTATGATGGGCACTCAGATCCGAAGCAGTTTCTGATGAGCTACGAAGCAACTATATCTTCGTACGGGGGCAATACTGCAGTCATGGCGAAGTCCTTCGTCATGGCAGTTCGAAGTGTGGCCCAGACATGGTATTCCTCTCTCCGTCTAGGGACAATCATGTCATGGCACAAGCTGAAGGACATGCTGGTCACCAGTTTTCAAGGGTTTCAGACGAAGCCAGTCACTGCCCAAGCTCTATTCCAGTGCACGCAAGATCATGAAGAATACCTCCAGGCGTATGTCCGAAGGTTCTTGCGTCTGAGAGCACAAGCACCCACAGTGCCCAATGAAATCGTCATTGAGGCCATGATCAGGGGGCTTCGTCCAGGACCTACGGCTCAATACTTCGCCAGGAAGCCCCCTCAGACCCTAGAGAAACTGCTTCAGAAAATGGATGAGTACATCCGGGCTGACAACGACTTCCACCAAAGAAGGGAGGAAGCTTACAGATTCTCTGAGATGACTAGGGGCTTCGAAGGAAGAATCCACCCTAGGCATGTGAGGTCAATCCATAGCTCCAGTCAGAATGATGACAAAGGAAGCCAGCTTCAGAGGCCACAACACACCTCACAGTCTTCAGGACAGCAGCAAAGCTCCTTCAGGCCGCCAACTCCAAGGGGCAGAAGCGCTAGGGGCTTCAGAGGAAGATATGGGGATCAGCCTAGGAAGATCTATTATTTATTCTGTGGTGAGGACAAGGGCCATACTACAAGAATGTGCCAAATCACTATTCTGAAGCAAAAGTAGATCGCCGAGGCCGAAGCTCGGCAAAATCAGCCAAAGCAGGTCTTACACACTGCTTCGTGTCACTCTCCTTACATACCAGAATATGTGGGCAATCATCCTGTAGCTTTTGTTGCTTCGGCAAGCCATTCACAGGCTTCTTGGCCTCAGCTCCCACCGCCACCACCAATGCAACCTACTTATCCCCGAAGCCAGCAGCTAGAAGGGCGCCAGCAATCTCAACAGCAACGTGAATTCAGAGAGGAATCCAAAGCTCACACAGTCAATAGTACTGTGCCAGAATCAAAGCACATATACTGAGCAATATCCTGCCTCTGAAATCTTTTTATGTTCTATGCCATTTCGCTTTTTTAATAAACAAGCCGTGAGAACTTAGTTTTTAATCTCTTGTAATGATTTTGCTTCTATCAGAATGACATATATCTTCGTCACAGATTTTTGAAGCTACAAAAAGTCGTTCCTAAGGAGCGCAGTGTAAGTTTTCTGCTCAAAAGTCGTTCCTAAGGGAATGCAGAGCCAAAAACTATGAAGCTACAAAAAGTCGTTCTTAAAGAGTGCAATGTAAGTTTTCTGCTCAAATGTCGTTCCTAAGGGAATGCAGAGCCAAATATCGCCGAAATAGAAGGCGAAGAAGTTCAAAAGTCATTCCTAAGGGGATGCGGAACTTATACCGCCGAAATAGAAGGCGAAGAAGTTCAAAAGACGTTCCTAAGGGGATGCAGAACTTATACCAAAAAATAAGCGGTAAAGCAGAAAAATAAATGGCAAAGAGACTTCGAAGTCATTCCCAAGGGGATGCAGAGTTTTGTGTATGGGCGTGTGGCTATGTGTCTTAGGCATCTCATCATTTTGCATCATGTCATATCATACATCATGCATCACATCGCATCAGCAAACACAAGAATCGAATATGGAGCTAATCTTTGGAAAACGCTTCGTCAAAATGAAAATGTGCTAAGGCACGAAGTAAGCTTCAGAAAATACAATTTTATCAATTTTGTTACAAAGAAGGGATCTCTCTTTACAAAGCAAGGATATTTTTCTTTACGAAGCATGGATCTCTTTCTTTACGAAGCATGAAAAGAAGGGATATCTCTCTTGACGAAGCATGGATCTTTTTCTTTACGAAGCATGAAAAGAAGGAAAGGTGTTTTTTCGCCGAAGGCTCAAAAACGGTATGTGTGTAAGTTTCATGCATCGAAAAATATATGAACTGCAAATAATTACATATTTAATTTAATATTACACACTCCAAATATTACATAGTTTTGTTATAGTAGAAATATAATCTTCCTTCATTTGTTATACACATCAGGCTTCTTAAAATAATTATTACAATAAAAACTATTCCTCTTTTAGAACTTTCTCGGCAATTTTGTTCAGCAGTTTGTTGACAACTTCGTCAACAACAGATTTAGCTATGCTTATGATATCCAATGATTCCTTCATCTGTGGATCGGCCAGAGGATCATATGGTTCCGGTGGCGAAGATAATTCAGCTGAAGCAGGAAAAATTAATTAGTCCAAAGCCACGAGAAACAAAAGCCGAAGCTAAAAATCAAAGAATAATACCTATACGCCTTTCGCGTCCTGCAGCTTCTTCAGCCCACCTCGCTTCTGCTCGGGTGTCATGGATGTCTTTTTCACTTTTCTTTATAATTTCATGGGCCATTTCTCGGCCACCATTCACCTAGACGTCATTGAAAAATTTTCCTCTCAGCCAAAGGGTCCTTTGTATCATCTATGGAGAAGGCAGCTTCGGCCTGGGCCATGGTCTTAATATGATCGCATCCAGCCTTCTCCAAGATGGCTGAAATTCCCCGCGCATCGAAAAAACGCACATACTGAGAGCACCTAGAGGGGGGGGGTGAATAGGTGATCCTGTAAAACTTGAGAACTTAAGCCACAAAAACTTGGTTAAGCGTTAGCACAGTAAATACCAAGTGGCTAGAGAGGAGACAAAACACAATAACCACAAGAAATCAATCACAGAGATGGCATGGTGGTTATCCCGTGGTTCGGCCAAGACCAACGCTTGCCTACTCCACGTTGTGGCGTCCCAACGGACGAGGGTTGCAATCAACCCCTCTCAAGCGGTCCAAAGACCCACTTGAATACCACGGTGTTTTGCTTGCTTTACTCAATCCCGTTTGCGAGGAATCTCCACAACTTGGAGCCTCTCGCCCTTACACTTAAAGTTCACAAAGAAGCACGGAGCAAGGGAGGGATTAGCAACGCACTCAAGACAAGAAATCACAGCAACACCACACACACAAGTCGCAACGAGAGCTCACAACACAACTCAATGAGTTCACCACTCAACTAGAGCTCTAATTGCTATCGCAAAGAATCAAAGGCGCGGAATCGATGTCTTGGTGCTTAGGAATGTTGTAGGAATGCTTGGTGTGCTCCTCCATGCGCCTAGGGGTCCCTTTTATAGCCCCAAGGCAGCTAGGAGCCGTTGAGAGCAATCTAGGAAGGCTGATCTTGCCTTCTGTCGACTGGCGCACCGGACAGTCCGGTGCAAACCGGACACTGTCCGGTGCCTGATTTCTTTCCTTAAATGGCGCAGTCGACCGTTGGCAGCCAGAGAGCCGTTGGCGCACCGGACATGTCCGGTGCACACCGGACAGACCGGTGCCTCCTTCTAGCCGTTGGCTCGGCCACGTGTCCCGTGCAGATCGCGCGGCCGACCGTTGGCCCTGCCGACCGTTGGCTCACCGGACAGTCCGGTGCACACCGGACAGTCCGGTGAATTATAGCCGTACGTCGCCGATGAATTCCCGAGAGCGACGAGTTCGCCTGTGAACGACCCACCGGACAGTCCGGTGAATTATAGCCGTACACCGCCGTCGAAGTCCCGAGAGCAGCCACTTTGCTCGAGCCAGCCTGGCGCACCGGACACTGTCCGGTGCACCACCGGACAGTCTGGTGCTCCAGATTGAGCAAAGTCTTGGCTGCTCGAGCCAAGGCATTTCCAAATGGATTTTTCCTGTTTCCAGCACTTAGACACAATACATTAGTCTCAAAAACAATGTACTAAGTCTGAGAAACATACCTTTATCCTTGATTTGTACTTTGTCCACCATTTTATACTTAGGCACTTGTGTTGGACACTAAATCACCAAAATACTTAGAAATGGCCCAAGGGCACATTTCCCTTTCAATCTCCCCCTTTTTGGTGATTTATGCCAACACAACATAAAGCAAGTAGAACAAGTACAAAATCACTTCACATAAGAACTCAAATTGTTTTGATTCAAATTTGACATATATGGATCACTCTTTGCCACCACTTGGTTTGTTTTTGCAAATCAAACTCAAATTTCTATCTCTAAGTCAAACACACATGTTAAGACATAAAGAGAGTCATTCCAAGAGAAATTGATTCAAGATTTCAAAAACTCCCCTTTTTCCCATAATCAACACTTCTCCCCACAAGAAGCCAACTTTTGACAAGAGAGACAACAAAAGAGTTTTGACAAACCAAAAAGCTCTATTCTACTATTTTCAAAATCTCTCAAGTGGTAGCTGATCCATTTGTTGCTTTGGCCTTTATTTTCTCCCCCTTTGGCATTAAGCACCAAAACGGGATCAATCTTGGCCCTTTAACCCCATTGCCTCACCAAAATCTTCAAATGAGAACACAAAGGCAATAAGAGGTCGTGAGATGAACTTGGAATAAGTTACCCTCTCATCGGAGTGCAGTGGAAGTCTTTCATGGTCCAAGTCCACCTTTCCCTTTCAAACCTCCTTTGAGACTAAATCAAGCAAACTCAAGCAAACGGTTAGTCTCAAAGGGTCAAGTTGTAGCACAGCTCCCCCTAAATATGTGCATCACTTGCAAAAAGGACTTGTGAGGTCCAGGGAGTGTTTGTACAACTTGAGCACCACAATAAGCAACAAAATGCATAAGGAACATGATCAAAGGCATAAACAAATGTATGCTACAATTCAATCCAAGTTCCGTGAATCTAGGATATTTAGCTCACTTCGCAGCCTGCAAAAAGTCTTTTCATCTAAAGGCTTAGTGAAGATATCGGCTAGCTGGTTCTCGGTGCTGACATGAAACACTTTGATATCTCCCTTTTGCTGGTGGTCTCTCAAAAAGTGATGCCGGATGTCAATGTGCTTTGTGCGGCTGTGCTCAACAGGATTTTCCGCTATTCGGATAGCACTCTCATTATCACATAGGATTGGGACTTTGCTCAGATTGTAGCCAAAGTCTCGGAGGGTTTGCCTCATCCAAAGTAGTTGCGCGCAACACTGTCCTGCGGCAACGTACTCGGCCTCAGCGGTGGATAAGGCAACGGAGGTTTGTTTCTTAGAGTTCCACGACACCAGGGACCTTCCTAAGAATTGGCACGTCCCTGATGTACTCTTCCTATCGACCTTACATCCAGCATAGTCGAAATCTGAATATCCAATCAAGTCAAAGTTAGACCCCTTTGGATACCAGATCCCGAAGCAAGGCGTAGCGACTAAATATCTCAAAATTCGCTTCACAGCCACTAAGTGACACTCCTTAGGATCGGATTGAAATCTAGCACACATGCATACGCTAAGCATAATATCCGGTCTACTAGCACATAAATAAAGCAAAGAACCTATCATGGACCAGTATGCTTTTTGATCAACGGACTTACCTCCTTTGTTGAGGTCGGTGTGTCCATCAGTTCCCATCGGCGTCTTTGCGGGCTTGGCGTCCTTCATCCCAAACCGCTTTAACAAATCTTGCGTGTACTTCGTTTGAAAGTGTCGTCCTTGAGTTGCTTCACTTGGAACCCAAGGAAGTAGTTCAACTCGTCCATCATCGACATCTCGAATTTCTGCGTCATCACCCTGCTAAACTCTTCACAAGACTTTTGGTTAGTAGAACCAAATATTATGCCATCGACATAAATTTGGCACACAAAAAGATCACCATCGCAAGTCTTAGTAAAAAGAGTTGGATCGGCTTTCCCAACCTTGAAAGCATTAGCAATTAAAAAGTCTCTAAGGCATTCATACCATGCTCTTGGGGCTTGCTTAAGTCCATAGAGCGCCTTAGAGAGCTTACACACGTGGTCGGGGTACCGTTCATCCTCGAAGCCAGGGGGTTGCTCCACGTACACCTCTTCTTTGATCGGCCCGTTGAGGAAAGCGCTCTTCACATCCATTTGGTACAACCTGAAAGAATGGTGAGCGGCATATGCTAGCAAAATACGAATTGATTCTAGCCTGGCCACAGGAGCGAATGTCTCCTCAAAGTCCAAACCTGCGACTTGGGCATAACCTTTTGCCACAAGTCGAGCCTTGTTCCTTGTCACCACCCCGTGCTCGTCCTGTTTGTTGCGGAACACCCACTTGGTTCCCACAACATTTTGCTTGGGACGAGGCACCAGTGTCCAAACTTCATTGTGCTTGAAGTTGTTGAGTTCCTCCTGCATGGCCAATACCCAGTCTGGATCTAGCAAGGCCTCTTCTACCCTGAAAGGCTCAATAGAAGAGACAAAGGAGTAATGCTCACAAAAATTAACTAATCTTGAACGAGTAGTTACTCCCTTGCTAATATCACCCAAAATTTGGTCGACGGGATGATCCCTTTGGATCGTCGCTCGAACTTGGGTTGGAGGTGCCTGAGGTGCTTCTTCCTCTTCAATTTGAACATCCTGTGTTCCCCCTTGATCATGCGCCTCCACTTGAGGTACTTGTTCGTCATCTTGGGTTGGGGGATGCACCATAGTTGAGGAAGACGGTTGATCTTGCTCCAATTGTTCCTGAGGCCGTACATCTCCAATCGCCATGGTGCGTATCGCGGCCGTTGGAACGTCTTCTTCATCTATATCATCAAGATCAACAACTTGCTCTCTTGGAGAGCCATTAGTCTCATCAAATACAACATCGCTAGAGACTTCAACCAAACCCGATGATTTGTTGAAGACCCTATACGCCTTTGTATTTGAATCATAACCTAATAAAAACCCTTCTACAGCTTTGGGAGCAAATTTGGAATTCCTACCCTTCTTCACTAGAATGTAGCATTTACTCCCAAATACATGAAAGTATGATACATTGGGTTTGTTACCAGTTAGAAGCTCATATGAAGTCTTCTTGAGGAGGCGGTGAAGGTAGACCCTGTTGATGGCGTGGCAAGCCGTGTTCACGGCTTCCGACCAAAAGCACTCGGGGGTCTTGAACTCTCCAAGCATAGTCCTCGCCATATCAATGAGCGTCCTGTTCTTCCTCTCTACCACACCATTTTGCTGAGGTGTGTAGGGAGCGGAGAACTCGTGCTTGATCCCCTCCTCCTCAAGGAACTCCTCCACTTGAATATTCTTGAATTCGGACCAGTTGTCGCTTCTTATCTTCTTCACCTTGAGCTCAAACTCATTTTGAGCTCTCCTTAGGAAGCGCTTGAGGGTCCCTTGGGTTTCAGACTTATCCTGCAAAAAGAACACCCAAGTGAAGCGGGAAAAGTCATCAACAATAACTAGACCATACTTACTTCCTCCTATGCTCAGATAGGCGATGGGTCCGAAGAGGTCCATATGCAGCAGCTCCAGAGGTCTTGAAGTGGTCATCACATTCTTGCTGTGATGTGCTCCTCCCACCTGTTTACCTGCTTGACAAGCTGCACAAGGTCTATCTTTTTTGAAATGTACATTGGATAGACCTATCACGTGTTCTCCCTTTAGAAGCTTGTGGAGGTTCTTCATCCCCACATGTGCTAAGCGGCGATGCCACAACCAGCCCATGCAAGTCTTAGCCATTAAGCATGCATCTAGACCGGCCTCTTCTTTTGCAAAATCAACTAAATAAAGTTTGCCGTCTAGTACACCCTTAAAAGCTAGTGAACCATCACATCTTCTAAAGACAGACACATCTACATTTGTAAATAGACAATTATATCCCATATTACATAATTGACTGACAGAGAGTAAATTATATCCAAGAGACTCAACTAAAAACACATTAGAGATAGAGTGCTCATTAGATATTGCAATCTTGCCTAAACCTTTCACCTTGCCTTGGTTCCCATCACCGAATATGATTGAATCTTGGGAATCCTTATTCTTGACGTAGGAGGTGAACATCTTCTTCTCCCCCGTCATATGGTTTGTGCATCCGCTGTCGATAATCCAGCTTGAACCCCTGGATGCATAAACCTGCAAGGCAAATTTAGGCTTGGGTCTTAGGTACCCAACTCTTGTTGGGTCCTACAAGGTTAGTCACAATTTCCTTAGGGACCCAAATGCAAGTTTTATCACCCTTGCATTTTGCCCCTAATTTCCTAGCAACTATCTTCCTATCCTTTCTACAAATAGCAAAGGAAGCATTTAAAACATGATAAATTGTAGAGGGTCCATTCATAACTTTCCTAGGAACATGAACACTATTCTTTCTAGGCACATGATGAATATTCTTCCTAGGCATATCTCTACCATGCATATAGGAAGAACTGGGGGCAAACATAGCATAAGAATCATAGGCATGTGAATAAAAAACATTACAACTCCTATGAGACTGTCTTCTATCATTGTACATAAAAGCATGGTTCTTTTTAGTACTACTTGCCATAGGGGCCTTCCCTTTCTCCTTGGCGGAGATGGGAGCCTTATGGCTTGTTAAGTTCTTGGCTTCCCTCTTGAAGCCAAGCTCATCCTTAATTGAGGGGTGTCTACCAATCGTGTAGGCATCCCTAGCAAATTTTAGTTTATCAAAATCACTTTTGCTAGCCTTAAGTTGGGCATTAAGACTAGCCACTTCATCATTTAACTTTGCAATAGAAGCTATGTGTTCACTACAAGCATCAATATCAAAATCTTTACATCTATTGCAAATAGCAACATTTTCTACACAAGTTGTTGATTTACTAGCTATTTCTAACTTAGCATTCAAATCATTATTAATGCTCCTTAAGCTAGAAATTGTCTCATGGCAGGAAGATAATTCACAAGAAAGCATTTCGTTTCTCTTAACTTCTAAGGCATGAGATTTTTGTGCTTCTAAAAATTTGTCATGTTCTTCATACAACAAGTCCTCTTGTTTTTCTAAAAGCCTATTCTTATCATTCAAGGCATCAATCAACTCATTAATTTTATCTACCTTGGTTCTATCTAGGCCCTTAAATAAACATGAATAATCTATTTCATCCTCATCACTAGATTCGTCCTCACTTGAAGAAGCATAAGTAGAGTTTCGAGTACATACCTTCTTCTCCCTTGCCATAAGGCATGTGTGACGCTCGTTGGGGAAGAGGGATGACTTGTTGAAGGCGGTGGCGGCGAGTCCTTCATTGTCGGAGTCAGACGAGGAGCAATCCGAATCCCACTCCTTGCCAAGATGTGCCTCGCCCTTTGCCTTCTTATAGTTCTTCTTCTTCTCCCTCTTGTTCCCTTGATCCTGATCACTATCATTATCGGGACAGTTAGCAATAAAATGACCAAGCTTACCGCATTTGAAGCATGAGCGCTTCCCCTTGGTTTTGGTCTTGCTTGGCTGTCCCTTGCGACCCTTAAGCGCCGTCTTGAATCTCTTGATGATGAGGGCCATCTCTTCATCATTAAGTCCAGCCGCCTCAATTTGTGCCACCTTGCTAGGTAGCGCCTCCTTGCTTCTTGTTGCCTTGAGAGCAAGGGGTTGAGGCTCGTTGATTGGACCGTTCAACGCGTCGTCCACGTACCTCGCCTCCTTGATCATCATCCGCCCGCTTACGAATTTTCCAAGGACTTCTTCGGGCGACATTTTGGTGTACCTGGGATTCTCACGAATATTATTCACCAAATGAGGATCAAGAACGGTAAAGGACCTTAGCATCCGTCGGACGACGTCGTGGTCCATCCATCGCGTGCTTCCGTAGCTCCTTATTTTGTTGATAAGGGTCTTGAGCCGGTTGTATGTTTGTGTCGGCTCCTCGCCCCTTATCATCGCAAATCGTCCAAGCTTGCCTTCCACCAACTCCATCTTGGTGAGCAAGGTGACGTCGTTCCCCTCATGAGAAATCTTGAGGGTGTCCCATATTTGCTTGGCATTATCCAAGCCGCTCACTTTGTGGTATTCATCCCTGCACAATGAAGCTAGAAGAACAGTAGTAGCTTGTGCATTCTTATGAATTTGCTCATTAATGAACATGGGACTATCCGTACTATCAAAGTGCATTCCACTCTCTACAATCTCCCATATACTAGGATGGAGAGAGAACAAGTGACTACGCATTTTGTGGCTCCAAAATCCGTAGTCCTCTCCATCAAAATGAGGAGGTTTACCAAGTGGAATAGATAATAAATGAGCATTTGTACTTTGAGGAATACGAGAGCAATCAAAAGAAAAGTTCGAATTGACCGGTTTCTTTCTCTCGTAGTCGTTGTGGTCGTCGTCCTTTTGGGAAGAAGTAGACTCATCGCTGTCATCGTAGTAGACGATCTCCTTGATGTGTCTCGTCTTCTTCTTCTTCCCTTCTTTCCGTCTATGGCCCGAGCCGGAGTCAGTAGGCTTGTCGTCCTTCGGCTCGTTGACGAAGGATTCCTTCTCTTTATCGTTGATCACGATACCATTCCCCATAGGATCCATCTCTTCGGGCGGTTAGTCCCTTTGTGAAGAGAACGGCTCCGATACCAATTGAGAGCACCTAGAGGGGGGTGAATAGGTGATCCTGTAAAACTTGAGAACTTAAGCCACAAAAACTTGGTTAAGCGTTAGCACAGTAAATGCCAAGTGGCTAGAGAGGAGACAAAACACAATAACCACAAGAAATCAATCACAGAGATGGCACGGTGGTTATCCCGTGGTTCGGCCAAGACCAACGCTTGCCTACTCCACGTTGTGGCGTCCCAACGGACGAGGGTTGCAATCAACCCCTCTCAAGCGGTCCAAAGACCCACTTGAATACCACGGTGTTTTGCTTGCTTTACTCAATCCCGTTTGCGAGGAATCTCCACAACTTGGAGCCTCTCGCCCTTACACTTAAAGTTCACAAAGAAGCACGGAGCAAGGGAGGGATTAGCAACGCACTCAAGACAAGAAATCACAGCAACACCACGCACACAAGTCGCAACGAGAGCTCATAACACAACTCAATGAGTTCACCACTCAACTAGAGCTCTAATTGCTATCGCAAAGAATCAAAGGCGCGGAATCGATGTCTTGGTGCTTAGGAATGTTGTAGGAATGCTTGGTGTGCTCCTCCATGCGCCTAGGGGTCCCTTTTATAGCCCCAAGGCAGCTAGGAGCCGTTGAGAGCAATCTAGGAAGGCTGATCTTGCCTTCTGTCGACTGGCGCACCGGACAGTCCGGTGCACACCGGACACTGTCCGGTGCCTGATTTCTTTCCTTAAATGGCGCAGTCGACCGTTGGCAGCCAGAGAGCCGTTGGCGCACCGGACATGTCCGGTGCACACCGGACAGACCGGTGCCTCCTTCTAGCCGTTGGCTCGGCCACGTGTCCCGCGCAGATCGCGCGGCCGACCGTTGGCCCTGCCGACCGTTGGCTCACCGGACAGTCTGGTGCACACCGGACAATCCGGTGAATTATAGCCGTACGTCGCCGATGAATTCCCGAGAGCGACGAGTTCGCCTGTGAACGACCCACCGGACAGTCCGGTGAATTATAGCCGTACACCGCCGTCGAAGTCCCGAGAGCAGCCACTTTGCTCGAGCCAGCCTGGCGCACCGGACACTGTCCGGTGCACCACCGGACAGTCCGGTGCTCCAGACTGAGCAAAGTCTTGGCTGCTCGAGCCAAGGCATTTCCAAATGGATTTTTCCTGTTTCCAGCACTTAGACACAATACATTAGTCTCAAAAACAATGTACTAAGTCTGAGAAACATACCTTTATCCTTGATTTGTACTTTGTCCACCATTTTATACTTAGGCACTTGTGTTGGACACTAAATCACCAAAATACTTAGAAATGGCCCAAGGGCACATTTCCCTTTCACATACATCCCCGCGATCACTTAGAATTTCTTCAAAGGTTTTGGCCTCTCCGCTTATCCACTCAATAACACCTTCAGGGTCGCCTCGATCGAAGTTTTCTTCGGTAGAGTGCACACCCACGTTGGTGAAGCTAGTCTTCAGTTTCTTCACACAATCCAAGAACTTCTCGTAGCACCTTTCCTTTGATTGGCAAAGCTCTTCAACACTTTTCTCTAGATAATTCTTCCAGTATTCGATGTTCTCCCGGTTGGCCTCTGCGAGTGCACAGTTCTCTTTAGCTTCGACCAGCTGTTTGCGGAGATCTTCAATTTCTGCTTTCTAGGCGTCGGCCTGAGCTTTATAACTAGCTTTGTCTTCCTTTGCTTTGTTAACCAGGGAAATTAAGATTTTGTCTTTTTCAAGACCTTCATTTCTCAGTTCAATCACCTCTGAACGAAGGTTGTTCAGAGCCATTGTATAGCCTTCGTCTTCAATATTTTTCTATGCCCTAAGGGCATTGCTAAGAATCAAGCCCTACAAGAGGAGGAAAGAATTGAGTATGACAAATGAAATACCTCATTTTCAAATTCAAAGTTAATTTTTATACCTTTATGCTATTGTATGCTAGGCTGTCAGCAAGTTCATCCTTCAATAAAATCGAAAGGCCATCTTCAATCTTCGGGAATCCGATGCTTTTACCTATCTCTCGACAAACAGATATTTCTTTGTTATCCGGGAGACAGTACAAGAAATCACCTTCATTACTCCCGTTAAAAACTAAGGCTCCTTTCGGATATTTCAATTTTTCAGCATAATGCCTTGCTTCTGCGGTTTCATCTTCGGACAATTTCTTCCCCGAAGCATGTCGAAAGATGTAGTCAATAGTTTCCATTGAAGCTTTGGGAACAGGAGTTTCAAGGGCAATATGTCCTGCTGATTTTTCCTCGAGCGCAGCAGGCTTCGCTGCAACAGATCCTGAGGGCTCAGCTTCGGCCTCAGCTGAAGCTTGCGTAGTTTCGGTTTTTGCTTGCCCAGTTTTAGCTTCGGCTGGAGTTTTGGTAGCTTCAGCAGTTTTCTTTGTGGGAGCAGGGCTCAAGGCCTTTGTAGTCTCCAGCACAACATCTAGTACGCTGGTCATCCTCCTCCTCTTAGGAGTTGCAGCAGGGGTTTTTTGTACCTTCGGCAAATCTGCCTTCGCTAGTGGGCTTAGGATTTTGGGCATTTTTATTGCTTTTTCCAACAGTAGCTCTTCAGCCTTATCATCTTTAGCTTTGGCTGGCACCTTCGGCACTACAGTCGACTCCTCAGTGCTTTGTGCAGACGAGGCAGTTTTTCTTGCTTCGGCAGCTGAAGAGGGCCCTTCGCCAAATTCAGGCACCGTGGCCGGTTCAATATAACGTGGTGGGTGGGTCAAAACCTTCATCCTCTTACCCTTCGGAACACCAGTGGTGGCCGAAGCTACGGGGACCCTTGACTTTGCAGCGGGTAGTGATAATCAGGGTATATAAAACCTGTGGCATCAAATACCCTGTTTAATATTTTCTTCCTTTGGCCCCCGAAGGCTGCGGACAAAGCATTATCTTCGGCCTTGCTGTATGCCCCAAGCAGTTCGTCGTTGATAGCCTCAATATTTTTTAGCCAATCATCATTTGGCTCATCAAACCGGTCTCTGAACCTGAAGGTATATTTTAGTCAAATCAACCCACCTTCAGTTGATTCAGCAGTAGTTTCCTTCAGCATATCCCAGATTTCCACAAGTGGCCATACTCTGTATGCTATATGCTCTTGAACAATATCCCTTATGCCAATGAAGGAAGAGACCTTGCTATAAGCCTTCTGGCAGGTTTTGTCATTTTGATCGATTATCACCTTCAGCCTCTGAAGGCCGAAGCGAGACCAGATAGGGCGTTGAATAATTTCCTTAATACCTTCCCTTTCAATTAAATCATTCTTAACATAAAACCACTCTTCCATCCAGGCTCCAGGCCATCTCTTTCGGAATGTGGGAACTGGATGGCTTGCATTGGATCGAGCAACGAATCCGTAACAACCAAAGTTGTTGTGATACTCCTCTTTCCCAGTGGCCTTTGTCTCGTACAGGAGCTCGTGCATGTTGCAAAAACTTTTTGCACTAGGTTCCAACCCTTGGCTTCTCACAGCCCAAACAAACAAACCCATCCTGATTATAGCTTCAGGCATGAGTTGATGAAAAAAATTTGAAATGTCTTCAGTACTTCAACCAAGAACCTGCTCAATAGAAACTGAAGCCCTGCTTTCAAAAAGCTTCGGTAGATGACCACCTCATTCACTTCAGGAGCAAGAGCAGTGCTATCCCCTCCAACCCTCACAATAGTCATGTCACGAAAGTATCTTCCTCTCATAGCATCAACGTGACTCTGTTTAATTGTTGATTTTCCGAAGACTGTATGGCTTGGCTGCCAGGGCCGATCTTCAGAATCTTCGTCTCCACTTTCCACATCATAGCTATCGCTGTCACCAGTATCTTCAGATAAACCTTCCAGTATCTCTTTAGCAATCTTCTCGATGTTTGTCTTTGCCATCGAATCATTAAATCTAGCAATATAAGGATCCACAGCCTTCTTCTCCTCAAATAACTTCGTCTCTTCAGTCAGCTTCGTCTCTGCAACAACCTTCTTTTCCTTGGTCATTTTTTCCTTAGACATGGTGAAAACATGACTTTAAACCGAAGCTCAAGAAGCTTGAAAATCTAACGAGAGATAGTAAGCAAGAGTTAAAAGTGTGAGAAAAATAAAGCAAGTGGCAGAAGCAATGTATCAAATGATGCCGGTGTGAGTTCA
This sequence comes from Zea luxurians, assembly GCA_029449295.1. Lineage (NCBI taxonomy): Eukaryota > Viridiplantae > Streptophyta > Magnoliopsida > Poales > Poaceae > Zea > Zea luxurians. The sequence continues at coordinate 8,254,480 of JAOPSE010000041.1, read as the reverse complement.
TATTTATATGTCTAGCACGCTCACTACAGGAAACACATATATTTTCGTGGGCCAAAAACCCACAAAAATAAGCATAAACCGACGAAAAAAGGCTATTTTGGTCGGCATGCCGACGAAAATAGCCACTGAAAATAAATTCGACGAAAATATGCAACTATTTTCGTCGGTACCGATGTAAATTACTTATTTTTGTCGGCTTCCCCCAAGGCCGACGAAAATAGGTGCTCCGGCGGGGTATTTTCGTCGGCCACGGTGGCCGATGAAAATAGGGCGCTTTATTTTCGTTGGCTTCCACGTGCCCACGAAAATAACTGGCCCGGAGCTATTTACATCGGCCAGCCCTAGGCCGACGAAAATTCATGGTACCCCCCCAAAACAGATTTTTGTGCACCTTTTAATTCACAACAAAATACACATATACAATAAATAGTTTCAATACAGAATTCACAAACCACATCCATAATCAATACCATAATTGTTTCAAACCATAATCACATCCATAATAAAGTCCATACATAGTCCATAACAAGTGCACATAAAAGAAACTCACTCACGACAAGTCTCACACCTGCGGGCTGTGGGAGTTTTAGCCACTCTCTCCTCCTCCACCAGGAAGGTGGCCACTCCCTCTGGAACCATGGACAAGGTAGTCTTGGACGTTGACAGCACCCTCCGATCCCTGAGCATGTGACACTGAACCCTGCAATTCATCAATCATTCAAATAAGGCTGTGTTTTGCTATCCCTATACATATACATTGCTATGTTTGATCACTATTTGCATAAAACTAAACATGGAACGCCACTTGTGATCCAATGTGCTGAGGAGGCTGTGCATGCATCCACGGGTAGTGTTGTGCTGGCCACCCCTGAGGTGGTGGCACCCACCTGGCGGTGGCGGTGCCATCCATGCTTGAAGTGGCTGAGAGCACGGCGATGGCTGGGAGACCGGTGGCACCCATCCTGGGGCTGGCTGCGATCCCTGGGGTGGTGGAGCCATCCAAGTATCTGGAGGTGCCTGCGTCCACCCAACACCGGTCCATAGTGGCTGCAACGCTGGAGCTAGCTAAGATCCCTGGGGTGGTGGCGTAAACAGCTGCAACTCTAGAGCTTGTCCTGGCCACTGTCCCCATCCTTGTGCCTGCGAGCCATTTTTGATAATAAAAAAGAGTTGCTATGGAATTGAAGTGTTCAGATAGTGTTACCTGGGGAGGGCAAAAAGCGGGCAAGTTCATATCAGGGCCGAGTCGAGAAGTCATTTCCTGCAAATGGATGAAACGTTAGAATCGCAACATTATACTTTGAATTCAATGACACATGATGAGATAGACGAATTACCTGAAAATAAGAAGCCATATACTGCGTCAGCTGTCTGACCTGCTCCTGCACTTCTCGAGCCTGCTGCTGTGCTGCTCGAGCCTGCTCCTGTGCTGCCCGAGTCTCATCCTCCAGCTGAGCCTCTCGAGCAGACCTGGAGGAGTGAGAACTCCCTACTGAAGACGATGCCTTCCCTTGACCTATTGTCCTGTTATACTCCACAACACCGGTGCCAAAGGCAAACCTGCATGATACACATAGTTGAGCCATTAAGTGGACACATTCTTGTTAATGAAATTATCGAATCAAACACAAACACCTCACCTGCCATGCTTTCTACCCCCACCACTATGGTACAACGCCGAGGCATCTAAGTCCGAATGCATCCAGTCGAAGTCAGGCCCATGGCGTTGAGTCATTTCCTCTCCATATGCATTCTGCAAAGAAAGTTGGAGTTAGACACAAAACATGCAATTTAATTCATAAATACAAACTTGTTTACCATTTTCTCCCTTGCCGCCTCGCTGCATAGCACATCAGGGTTCGCCGGATCAGGGCTACGGTGACCATGAACGTAAACCTCCATAAAACCTGGAGCAACTCCACTTTTAGCTTCCTGCATGAAAAAGAAGAGTTAAACCATAGAATTTTCATAGATGTAACATACAAGTTTGATTTATGTACTTACCATGCGGCGTGCGGTTCCAAGGTGTCCATCGGCGCCGTACCTGTTCCCCGGTCCTTCAGTGCCACGGTTGGCACGATGCTTTTGGGACTCCGCAATCCACTCAGGCGACGCCCATCTCTTAGCCAACCACCTCTAGGATTCCATGTCCTTCGCAAGCCAATCCACAACGCTCTCCAGGTACTGCTCCTCTGTGAGGTAGATCTCATTGGCACCTTTTTATTTGCTCATGTTCTGCCCCTTTATCTTCTTGTAGTAGTAGTTGATGGTCGTGATGCGCGCATTGTACATGGCATCCTTGATGACCTTATCAGCGCACTTCTGAAAGTGCCTCTTCACACGTGCCCACTGAGCCTGATCCTCCTCATTCTCCAATTGGAACCTCTCCTACATATCAACGAAGATGTTAAGTTAAAGTAATATTATGAGAAGCAATAATTCAGTGAATTGCTTATATACGAAAGTAAACTCACCTAGAACTCGTCCCACACAGCCACCTGACAAGTCCTTCGTCTTTGTTCCGAAGTTCCCCCTCCGCTACTGCTTTCCCCTGGCTCCCTTGGCTGGATATAGTCCTTCACACCCCAGTCGGCCCACTGCATAAGCGCGAACCTCTCGCCATTGAGCTCCACCATGCCAGAGTAGTAGAAGCGATAGAGGCTACCCAACACCGCGTTCACCTTGGAACGTCTGCCTATACCGTCCCAAGTCAAGTATTCCCATGACCTACAAACATTAATAAAACAAGTAAACAAGTGCAATCACGTTCACATTAAAAAATTAACATAACAGAAATAAGCCCCACCATTCTCCATGCGGCCGGATGAGCCTCCTCTCGGCAGGTCTCGGACCAAGCGCATTGCTCTTCTTATACCTAAGTATACAAGTCAATTCAATATGATGAAATGATTAAAAATAATATGCATAAGTAAGTTGAATTATTATGAAATAAAAATCAACATTAATTAATAATACCTGAAGGACGTAGAAAAAGAACCATCTGACGCGTCGCCCGTGCTGCCTGCCCCCATAGGGTCAACCTCCTCATCCTGCACATGAGCCTCCTGCTCACCCTCCTCACCCTGCACATGAGCATCCTGCTGAGGAGCCTCCTGCTCACCCTCACCCTGCACATGAGCATCCTATTGAGGAGCCTCCTGCTCACCCTCCTCACCTTGCACAGCCTGCTGTGACTCTAGACAATCGAGAAGCTGCTGCTACCTTTGTCGGCTCTGTGAGGTGCCTTGAAAAAGCCCACTGCCCGAGCTATCCTCGCTGGCCGTGCTGCCCCCACTCCTCCTCGATCTCCTATGATTGAACATGTTCAACTGTAGATGAATTAATGTCAAACCACAGTATATGAAACAAATAATATGAAAATTAATAATGTGAAAATTGCAATACATAGCTTAATTGATTAACTAAAAGAAACATACTAATCAAAAGTCATCCGCATCCGATGATGCTTCTTCGGCTCGTTGTTTATTCATACGCTCTTGATTTCGTTGGATCCTTACTGATCTTCTAACGATAATAGGTCATTTGCGCTTTGAGCTAGGTTCTTCAATTAAGTCGCTTGAATTGCTAAAGAGATTTTCAAGGCCTTCTCCATTGGTCACATGGAATTGGTGAGCTATGTCTTGATTCGACGCCACTTCTGGTTGAAAAACATCATCATCGTTGTCCCTGCTCGTACTCACGTAGTCAACACTCTCAGGAGCGAAGACTTGTGGGTTGACTTTGATTGCAACCCACCAAGCCCTAAGGCTTGGGTGAGGATATGGCAGGTAGTACACCTGTTTTGCCTAATTTGCAAGGACAACATCGCTCATACTGCTCAGAATCCTAGAGCTATGCTTCACCTCAACATTACCATACTTGTCGACACGAGTCCCACTATGAGCATCAAACCAGTCGCACTCGAAAAACACGACTTTAAGTTCCTTGGGGCCATTGAAAATCAACACTACAATGTTTTGAAGAACACCGTAATAGTCCACTACTTTGTCATCGTCAACATATGAACTTGCCAACACACCACTATTGGTGGTAGCTGCCAATGGTTGACTCTTCTCCAATTTTGCGGTTCAGAAGCGATATCCATTTACATCATAGCGAGTATAGTTCCTGACGGACACAGAGGTATGTGCCATTTGCTGCAAGTCTGGGTGCATAGAGTTTTTGGAAACATAATTACGAAACCACTGCACAAAGTTTGGGCCACCTTTCAACCCATCACGTCGAAGATTTTCTAATTGGATGGTCGTAGATTTACTAGTAGATTTCCAACATTCTTCATCAAACATGCTGGACATATTAGAAACATGGAGATTACACACTATAGAAATTATGAGATGAGAAAATGGACGTAACTATGAGGATAACTTACTCGAACGCCTCCTGTGTGCCATCAATATTGCTATACATATATAGCATTAGCGTGTTCAAATCTGATGCTTCAATGTGACATACACTCCCTTTTCCAACTGCTTTACCCGGATTCGCAAAAATCTAAAGGGTGCTTTGGGGTGATTCATTTTCGACATGAAGTCGCACTGAAGGCGCAAACACATTGTTGGCTCGAGAGAAATACCTGGTTGAGAATTGAGATATCTCCTTAAGGGCAAAAGCCTCAGCAATACACCCTTCGACTCTAGCCTTGTTGCGAACAGACGCCCTGAGCTTTTTCAACGCCCTTTCTATAGGATACATCCACCTGAATTGCACTGGTCCGCCTACCAAAGCTTCCCAAGCCAAATGCACAATTAGATGTTGCATCACATTGCAGAATCTTGGCAGGAAAACCTTTTCAAATTTACAAATAAGAATTGGAATTTCTTTCTCAAATTTTTGCATCAACCTCTTTGATACCGTCTTTGCGCATACTTTCGTATAGAAGTAACTCAGCTCTGCAAATATGCTCCAAAGCTCATCCTTAAAATAGCCTCAAAATATCACGGGCATCAGCCTCTCCATAATAATATGGTAGTCATGGCTTTTCAAACCGATCAATTTACCGGTCTTCAGATTGACTGCCTGTTTCAGATTTGCCGCATATCGATTTGGAAATTTCAGATTCTTCAACCACTTAAATATTTCTTTCCTTTCATCCGGCTTGAGGCAGTAATCAGCTCGCGGCCTACTCTCATTCTCTTTATCCCTCACTTTCAACTCGAGCATCGGCCTCTTACAAATTTTAGCCATGTCTTTCCTTGCCTTCATATTATCTTTCGTTTTATCAGTCACATTGAAACATGTGCTTATGATGCTTTCAACAACATTATGCTCTTGGTGCATCAAGTCTATGTTGTGCGGCATGATCAAGGCTTTTGCATATGGAAGCTCCCATATTGATGAAATATGGGTCCAGTTGTGGTCCTCCCCGTAGCCTTGGAACCTATCATTTTCTCCTGGCTCAGACGAGCATGTCATGCCATTATCTACGGTGCAGTTTGCCTCTTTGGTGGCCCCTTTCTGATTTTGGCTCCACTTCTGAATGCAGTAAGCGAACTCCTGAAATCATGCTTGAATGGAGTCCAACGTCGATGAGCATCAACGAATGACACTTTCCCACCATGCTTCAATCTGAATGCATCCGTATCATTCATACATGTGGGACAGCACAACCGACCATGAACACACCATCTAGACCAATATCCATACGCCAGCAGATCATGCACTGACCACAAATAAGCAGCGCGCATGGCAAACTCCTTTTCAGTATGGTTGTCATAAGCCTTCACACCTCTCCACAATTGTTTTAGCTCTTCAATTAAAGGGCAAACAAACATATTTAGCTTTGGCCCTGGATGCTCGGGGCCTAGGATGACTAGTGCAAGGAACATGAACTCTTCTTTATTGACCAACTCAGGAGGAAGATTATATGGCACAATGAAGACAGACCAACATGAGTAAGGGCTTGCACTGCTATTGAAAGGTGTGAATCCGTCCGTCTAGACCAAGCCGTACACTCCTAGGGTCATTTGCAAATTCGGGATCAAACTCATCAAGTGCCTTCCACGCATCACCGTCCGACAGATGGACCATTATGTCTGGATCAGTGATGAGACGTACACCATTCTTTGGCCACGTCATATGCAGAGCTATTTCCATGTTGAGGAACAACCTTGAAAGCCGAGGAATGATGGGCAACCGACAAAGTTGCTTAGCTGCAACCTTCGTAACTACCAATTCACCCTCATCATTTGTCACCTCAACATATCTAGAAGCTTCGCAATGCTTAAAACGGTCCAGCTTGTCATCCTCCTCAAAGAATAGCATGCAACTGTTGGGACACACGTTGATCTTCTCATATGTCATCCCAAGACCAGCCAACATCTTCTTTGCGAAGTACATATTCTTTGGCAACTTATGATTCTCCAGGAGAACCTCGCCCATCAGTTGGACGATGTCGTTGTAAGCACTGTTTGAAATGTTGCGCTTCGACTTCATCGCCATTAGTCTTGTTAGAGTCCCAAGAACTGACATCTGAGTGTGCTCGTGCAGTCTCTCTTCTCCTGTGGCGAGTAGCCGGAAGAATTCCTGAGCATCGCGTGGAAGCTGCCCCGGCTCCTCAGTGTTCATCTCAACCTCCCTACAAAGATCATGCAACATGTCGTCCATCCTATCATGATCATCATCAAGTTCCACCTCCGCGTCAACGTGTCTAATAGACTCTCCATGCCGGTACCATACAAGGTAGTTCAGCATAAACCCACTTTTGCAAAGGTGTTTCTCCATTTCTTCCTTCTTCTGAGGCCACTTGTTCTCGCAGCGATTGCAAGGACACTTCACTAGACGACCAGTTGCATCTTTGAAAGCATGCTCAAGAAAAGCCTTTGTTACAACCATCCATTCATTCGAATGTGCCCCATCCTTTCTCCACCCGTCATACATCACCCTCCGATCACCGTCCATTTCAAAGGCTAAACAAAAGACAAAGAACATCAACGATCGTCCATGGCTTAGGTGAACTCCCTATTAGGTAAAGGCCCTAAGCCCACCCAAGAGTGTAGGCCGATGCTTGTGATTTGTGACGTGTAGCCTATTATTGCCGCGAAATTTCGGCAGCATAACCCCGCTGCTCTCCAAGCACACGCCTGAACATGGTGTGTTGGAGAACAACTGGGTTACACAACCGAAATTCCGCGTCAATTGTAAGGCACATGTCACAAATCACAAGCATCGGCCTACACTCTCAGGCTGTCCAAAATACGTGGACAATTCTGGAACGGTGAACCTCACAAGCCAATGTGACGTTCGCCTCCCGAACGGGTGACGCATACGGTTTGCTACGGTTAACGATTAAAACTAAACTCTAAACATTAAAAAATAACTTGGAGACAAATATGAATTTGAATTAAAGCAATCAACATTTAAACTTGACAAGTTAACTCAAATCTTAATCACAAGATGACAGTTCCGGTACCTGGTTGTCCAAACATACATTTTTCATGCAGAAAAAGAATGACACGAGACAAGCAAGCAAGCACGGAACAAGATCCTCTTGACTAATGACCACTCCCGGCAGCAATTATACTTGCCTAATGGTGAATGCTCCCTACTGCGACCTCGGGGCCTTGGAGCGGCGCGGCGCCTCAGGCGGCCGGCGACAGCGCGGGGCGACCTCGGGCCAGGCGGGCAGGGCACCGCCAAGGCCTTAGGGCGGGCGGGACGGCCGGTGACGGCGCGGCGTGCCTCGACGGCGGGCGTGTGGGCGGCGGCACGACGCAGGGAGGCCTTCGCGGCGCGGTGCAGGGCGCCTCAGGCAGGGCGGCGCAGCAAGGGGCGGGCACGGCGAGGGGCGGCGCGGCGAGGGGCGGGCGTGCATGCGGCGAGGGGCGGCGTGGCGAAGGGCGGGCGCGCGTGCGGGCGGCTGCGCGGCGGGGGACCGGCAAAGGGGATTCAAATCGAGCGACCGGGGGAGGGGATTTAGGGGGCCCGGTCGCTTTATTTTCGTGGGCCTGACTGAGGCCGACGAAAATAGTGGTTATTTTCGTGGGCCGAGCCCTTGGCCGAAGAAAATATTCCATATGTTCGTCGGTCAAGAGGCCGACGAAAATAATTGTCGTATTCTCGTGGGCCGGCCGACGAAAATATTCCGGCCCACGAAAATTTATGCGTTTCCTATAGTGGCTGCAACTTGGAGGGCCCCGCCTGTCATTGATTGTTGCTATTCTAGCAAAGGGAAGGTGTTTTTTTGGACCTTCGGCTTAAGGCCTTCGTTCACATCGTAGTCTGAATTCGCTATTATAACAAATTAATACTGTGAGGGGCTACTGTTGGGGGCCTTCGTCTTCCGAAGGTCCTCAAAAACATCATTAACAATGTTTCCCAAGCGTAATATGTGTACAGGAACCTTCAGACTCGGGATGAAGCTGTAAACAATATGGAAAGCAGGATCAGAACGAATGTTGAACCAGTGCCGAAGCTGTGCGCAAGGAAGCTTCGGCTCAGTAGCAAAAAGAGGAACCGACTTAAGGAGGAAAAGGCTATCTAGTCCCTGATAGATTGTTATCAAGACAATAGTGAATATGAAGGGCATGAATGTAATTTTACACAGGCTGCGTCCTGTGCCTATAAATAGATGAACAGTACCCCCGTACTATTCACACTGACTTGTATTCGCTAGTGCGTCACGCTTGGACTTTTACCTTCTGTCAAGCCGAAGGTATAAATGTAATTTAATATTGTTTCTGTTTATCCATAATAATATGAAGAAGAGATAGTAAATGATATCATATGATTATTCATGTTGTCTCTTATGTTTCATATGCTTCTTCTTTCATTAACATATGCTCCGATAATGAAGGTGAGTCCTTCATGACCTTCGTCTGAGGATCATTATATCCTAAGGGAGATAATGGTTCGAAGGACGAAGGGTATTAACACTTAACATTTTATGTTGCCTTGTTCTTAACTCATAGCATTTGAGAACAACTCCCCAACATTGGCGCCCACCTTCGGTGAACTCATTCGACCACCTTCGGCAAGCTGTGACCTTCGTCATGCTGCCGAAGAAAGCTTCAGGGCTAGGGGCTGCACTGCAGCCACTAGACGTCAACCAGGACACGCTGCGCGAAGCCCAAACTCAAAAGAGGAAGGCTACAAGTCCAACTCGCCGAGAGGAGGAGCTAGACCAGGAGATAAGGGATCTTGAAGCTATCCATCAATAGGTCGAAAGGAAGAGAGAGAAGATGCTTCGTCTTTCCGATCTTCAGAAGAAGATCGATGAAGCCGCTGAAGAAATATGTCATCTTACTCTAGATGACCAGGACCGAAGACCTAAACAGAGAGAGCTTCGTCAGGATAATTTCTACAATGATGAAGAGTGGGTGGTGATGGAGCAGGTGCCACGTGGCAGCAAACGTGACATGGGGAGGGGGGACGGTGTTGCTGGCGGTAATGGTGGTGGGTGCGCTGCAAAGGGGGCGTGGGCGGCGGTAGTGCGCTGCAAAGGGGGCGTGGGGCGGTGGTAGTGCATATGGAGGTGGGGCATGCGTGCAGGGGGCATGGGTGAGTGGTGGGGTCAATGACCCTGATGTTAGTGGTCTCTGGTTTCAAGAATCTTTGCCTCTATGTATGGTAATAACTCCTTCTGTCCTCTTTTACCTATTTACTTTGACTTAGGGGCAATGCTTTGATTCTCACGGTCGGTCCTTTTGACTGAGCGGCTAGACACGTTTCTTCTGTAGCTTATTCCAGGCTTCAAGGGTAGGCTTCTCGGTATCTTCTTGGGTAAGGCGCTTTCTCTTGAGATGGGTTAAGATGAGAATGGAAGCATAAGGTGAGGATTAGTTCTAATTTGTTATCTATGTTTTAAGAGAAAACCTTTCTTAAAAAGAAAGAAAACACACAAGCTCAGCAATGATAAGCACAAACAAATCAAATGTTTTGAATAGGGGGAGAATAGAGTTTTTCAAATCATGAACTACTTGGATTTGGGGGCTAAGCATAACTACTATTGCTTAGCTCCTGAACTGAGAACTATGCTAAATGCGACTTATGAGCACTAACGTTAAAGCATCACATATGCACACAAAAGGGAAGAAAAAATCAAGCGAAATTCATTTTGAAATGCCGTAGGGGGCCACACAATTAGAGTTTTTGCAAAACATGGGTATACACGATTACCTCTCATACATGCAGGGCTCTAGCCAAAGTGAAGAAAAACTTCACTACCCAATGCATGCAGAGGACTGGGCATAACTAGCTTTAGACCAGGCAGCTTCTCTTCTGGCGAGGCTGACACACAACTTCAATCTGAGACATCTCCTGGATGGGTTAAGAGGGAGCTGATGTTGATGACTTCTTCTAGAGGCGACTAAGATGGCAGGACAGGGTCAAACTCTTCTTCAAGCGGGACTGGCTCTTGTAGCTCCTCAGAGGGCGGTGGTGCTGGTGGGGTGCTTCCAGCTTCTTCTTTGATCTCAAGGGAGGGTGCTGGAATCTTCTTCATGGTGAGAGGCTCAAACATCTCTGGCAGGGGATCTTGGGAGGACTCGGGGTGCTCTTGCTTATCCATAGCCTTAGGGGAGACTGGAATTCCTTCTAAGACTATGGCTCCTACCGGGAGTTCCCATGCCTTCTTCTCTCCTCTGATAGAGACCGGGTGACCTTCAAGAATCTGGGGATCCTCAGCTTTCATGGGTTGAACTGGGTTGGATGAAGCGGGCTCTTGGATCCACAGGGCTCTACGTTGGTTATGGGTTACCAAGTAGGCCTCCATCAACTTCTAGATGTGCTCATCCTTAGCTTGCTTCAGGGCTTCAATAGCAATGACTTCATGACTTTCCAAGGCAGCTACACGGGCTTGAGCTATGGTGAGATCCACATGGAGCTTATAGTTGCGCTTCTCTGCATCTTCTGCTTGGGCGATCATCTGACGATGGTGCCGAGCCAAGAAATCATACTGGGCATCCAGGGTGAGCTGGTATGCAGTGAGGTACACGACTATGGGGTCATGCTCAAGCAGCAGCTGCTCTTCCAATGCACGCATCCTGGCCATCCAAACTGGACGGTCTCTCTGAAAGGGCGGAAATAATCTGAGCGGGGTGTTGGCCACTTCTTCTTCATAGATTTGACACAGGGCCCTTAATGCCTTGCGAGTGATGACTTGGCAGGTGTCTTTGAATCTGTGCCCCGCAGAAGTGACACTCCATTCCACATGGTGCAGACTCGATGTAATGTATACAGTCACGACACACTTCTCTATGCCATGCTCGACAAATTCACGACCATCATACTCTGGCTGGCTCCTGATTCCGAGGCGAACTGTGCATGCTCTCAACAACTTGGGGAAACCATCTTTATTCTGGCAAAAGCTGGTTTGGCAACGGACCTCCATCTAACTTCTGAGAGAAGGAAAGGGGAAACCATTTTTGAAATGAAGGGATAAGAGCAAGAATTATTTTTAAGAAAATAGTTTTGACTCAAAAACCTTTGGATCAAGGCTAAGGGTTATGTCCTGCGGCCAACCTAATAGCTCTAATACCACCAGAAGCGCCCCAATCCTTTGGGACTCAAATGTGATACAATTACTAGTCTTTGGAGGCTAGTAAACACATTTATACATCAGATGATTCCAGATCTGCTTAAACGAGACAAACCTATAAAGGTGGCGATCAACTTTAAGAGTTGGTCCACAACTCGGGACATATCATCAGAGTGGGGCTGAAGCAGCCCGATATACGCAGTGAAGCAAATCAGCGGTTCAACAGCCACAGGCAAAGTTGGGAACATGCGTAACTCTTACCTAATCAGCGATCACCTTCTCTAAAAAACAACAAATAAGCAAGGGTGAGTACAAATGTACTCAGCAGCCCACCTTCACCCACAGAATGGGGAAATCAGATATGATGCATGGAATATGTGGAGCTCAGGATATTTTGCAGAAATAGCAATATTTGATGCAGTGGTTATTTTGTAAAAAACATTTTATATTTTGCAAAGCGCATCCTCTCCGAAAGGAGCATGAAGTTTTTCAATATAGAACAAAATCCCCTGGACTAAACCATCTAGGTATCTCGACAGTTTCCCACTGGTTTTCATTTTCAAAAACAGCTACTGGACTTCCCATCCACCATAGCTCATGGCTTAACCGCCAGACCTTTTAAAACCACTTTTCAAAAAGCATTTTTTTTGGAAAGCAAAACACTAATTGTCATACCACACCAGACTCGTCCATTCTAGTGGACACGGACTATTCAAATAGGTTTTAACTCTGCGCAGAGGTGTACACTTTACCCACTAGTCCAGTTTGTGCAATCTCAGCGTCGTGAGATCCGAATGCCGAATCTCTCTCTTTCCTTGCACGTCCTTACCTTAACGATTATACCGAAAGGAGTCAGGCCACCACCATGCCTAGACCGGACAAAACATTCCCCCTCCTTATCCTCCTAGTGCTCCCCAGCCATCATAACCCTGGGGTTCGGACCGTACAAGTTCAGATTGAGTGACTGCCCATACAGTCTCGAGTGGTTGTACTTGTCATGAGTACAGGTAGTGAAGGATGACAAACCGGTCCTTATATGAGGGTACAATCCTTCTACTCACACCTAACCCGGCTGAGCCATCACCTTAGGCCCACCCCTAAAGCAGGGAGTCCCTGATCATCCCCACTCAAGGGTGATAAGGGTGACAACCCTTCATCATACCCATTTTGAAAAACATTTTCTTTTGAAAACTCACACCCTTTCTCAAATCATTTGTAACAAAGAGTATAAAGAATGATTGCAGTAAGCGGCTGGGTGGCCATAATAACTTGTCTCAAAATCATATCATGCATAAAATAACAGGCTGAGGGTTGTGGTTGAAAAATCATAGGTAATTTATGCATCAAAGGGATCCAGTGAGCTTGCCGTTGCTTTAACCGGCGAAGGGATGAGCTCGAGGAACTGGCTTCTGGCTCAACCCTCTGGCGTAGACTTGCAGATCTGGCCTCCACGAGACAGCACGAACGCTCCGATAACTATGCAACATGAACAAGCAAACATACAAACCAGCAAGTATACCAACAAATATTTAGTATAGTGGTCAGAATGGAGATATATGGATGGGTAGAGTCTTGAGAAGAATTTGTATCATGTGGTGTTGTGATATTACTGGTCGTGGAGTGGAGGTGCTTACCAGGAGGGTGGATTGGAGGCGAAGCGACACTATGCGCGTAGCCAGCAGAGCGGAGTAACTGAGTGGGTGGGGTGTTTGCCTTGGTTGAGGGTGTTGAGTGTGGGGAGAGGGAGAGGGTAGCTGGGTGTATTTATAGCTGGTGTGTATGTGGTGTAGTACAGTAGAGTTCACTGTTGGTGAGAATAGTGACGAGCGAATCGTCTGACTTAGTATGAACAGGAGAGTTATAGGTAGAATATGGGACAAGAGTATTTTGGGAGTTTTCTGGAATATGAACCATGCTTAAAGGATGACATGTTTGGATAGGGAATAGTTTGATAAGAATTTAGAAACAAGAATTATTGGAATCTGAGTTTGGAAGCCTGGTTCGAAAGAATCTCAAAGTTAAGCATGCTCAACTTGAAGAAATCTGGGATGGGTGACCAGATGGGAAGTTCTTACTGGAAGGAAAATCACAGTCACCGGAGTTCGTATGACTGGAATATTGGTCTGGCTAGTCTTAGGTGGACTGGACAGCATGATGGATGAGTAGTTGAAATCTGGGGTGATCAGATGATCGATAAATAGTAACGATGAATAGTGACGATGAATAGTAACGGCGAAAAAGTAATTGTAGATATCATCGATGAATAGTACCGATGAATAGAAACAATGATAAATAGTGTCTGTAAATAGTAACAATGAATAGTAACGATGATGAATAGTAACGGTGAATAGTCGTATGAACGAACGATGAACGGTGAATAGTGACGATGAACGAACGATGAACGATGAATATGAACTACGAACGGATGAACGATCGAATGATCAGACGAACGAACAATTGGAATTTCGGCAGCATAACGGCTGGACAAAGATTATCTAGACGAACAATGAATAGGGACTATGAACGAACGATGAACAATGAATAGGAACTATGAACGAACGATGAATGATCGAATGATCGAACGATCAGAATTTCGGCAGCATAACGGCTGAACAAAGATTATTTGGACGAACGAATGGACGAACGACCGAACGATCGGACGAACAGACGAACGAACCATGAATGATCGGACGAACGATCGAACGATCAGACGAATGAACGAACAAACAAAGAACAGGTGGACGAACGATCGAAGAATGACCGAACGATCCTTGTGCTAGTGTGTGCTTGTGTGGAAAGTGGAGTGGGCGTGTGGGGGGGGGGGAGGGAGAGAGTTGCCATGAAATGGCTTGGGGTGGCTTGAGAGGAGGCCCTTGCCCCTCTATTTATAGCCAAGGTGGGGGGGATTAGGGGGAGGATGAGAGGATTAGTGGGAGGATGCGAGGATTAGTGGGAGATAAGCATGGATTTGTCTTGTATAAGTGTAATTAGCTTGTAGAGCTCACCGTATGACACCGGAGGCATACATATACGTATGAGCATGAGGAAAGTTATGAAGAAAATATTTGTAGGGACTTGAAAAATGATTCTAAAGGTATTTCTCAGGAAGAAAATATTTGGAGATATATTGGTGGAATATTTGGGCAATATTTCTGGAAAGAATTTGAGGGGATCACTGGGGAAATATTTGTAGGATATTTTGAGGAGGATTTTGGAGAGAATATAGACCACTATATTTTAATTGTTGATATCAACTCACAAACAAAGATTTTGAAACGAAATTTGAAATTCATTTTGAATTTAGAGCGAGTTTGAGAAATTTTCAAGATTTGAATTTTTGGGATGCTACAAATCTACCCCACTTAAAATGAATCTCGTCCTCGAGATTCGGCTTAGAAGGGTTATGGGTATAGCTTTACTTTAGCTACATATCTTCACTTTGCCGACTCTTCGAAGAGACAGAGCTTCAACAAAATCTGGCCTTTGAGGAGCATCCGGTTGCCGATTGCAAACGCTGATACTGGATACTCAAGCATCATCTTCAGGCTTCTAGGTTTTGCTTGGTAGCTAGCTTATTGAGGAAGCAACGATGCCAACACGCAAACCTTCCTCTTGCGAACTCCCACATGGATTCCTTCCTTGATTGGTCTTCTGCTTCTTCATCAACAAAACTTGGGTGACCACTTCTCATCTAGAACTTATATGCTTCGATGATCCGATCCTCCACAAACTTGCTACATGCCTTCTTCTTTTTCTCCATAGCAGAAACCTTACTAGAACACTACCCCACTTAAAAAGAATGAGGGTAGAGCTCTTGAATCTTGGGGATTTGAACTCCTTTGAAGTACCTCATAACAAGGGTGTTACGGGGCCTTCTTCTGCTGTTGCTGCTTGAGCAGGCTGCGGAGAGATGACTGATACCGAGTTGATTTTGGGAGAACCTTCTTCTTATCTTCTCTTCACTATTTTCTTTTCACTTTTCACTGACCCTTTCTTTCTCTTTACTCTTCCCACTGGAGGATTCTATCAAAGAGTATTACCAGCATACAGAGGAGGAAACCAAAGGATATGAACCATGTACAACAGTCTTCAACCCAAGAATCACCAAGCATTGTGATCTTAGGGGCGGGGGAGTGGAAAATGGAGTTGCTTGCGATTTGGCAGAGGGGATTTTATCAGGAGTGTTTTGCTTTGAGTGGAATGGGAATTGAGGGAGTTGGTGGGGGAGTTTTATAGGTGAGTGGTGGTGTTTGGTTGCGGAGTGGGTGGTGATGGAGCAGGTGCCACGTGGCAGCAAACACGACATGGGGAGGGGGACGGTGTTGCTGGCAGTAATGGCGGTGGGTGCGCTGCAAAGGGGGCGTGGGCGGAGGTAGTGCGCTGCAAAGGGGGTGTGGGGCGGTGGTAGTGCACATGGAGGCGGGGCACGCAAGCGGGGGGCATGGGTGAGTGGTGGGGTCAATGACCCTGATGTTTGTGGTCTCTGGTTTCAAGAATCTTTGCCTCTATGTATGGTAATAACTCCTTCTATCCTCTTTTTCCTGTTTACTTTGACTCAGGGGCAGTGCTTTGATTCTCACGGTCGGTCCTTTTGACTGAGCGGCTAGACACGTTTCTTTTGTAGCTTATTCCAGTCTTCAAGGGTAGGCTTCCCGATATCTTCTTGGGTAAGGCGCTTTCTCTTGAGATGGGTTAAGATGAGAATGGAAGCATAAGGTGAGGATTAGTTCTAATTTGTTATCTATGTTTTTAGAGAAACCTTTCTTAAAAAGAAAGAAAACACACAAGCTCAGCAATGAGAAGCACAAACAAATCAAATGTTTTGAATAGGGGGAGAATAGAGTTTTTCAAACCACGAACTACTTGGATTTGGGGGCTAAGCATAACTACTATTGCTCGGCTCCTGAACTGAGAACTATGCTAAATGCGACTTATGAGCACTAACGTTAAAGCATCACATATGCACTCAAAAGGGAAGAAAACATCAAGCGAAATTCATTTTGAAATGCCCTAGGGGCCACACAATTAGAGTTTTGCAAAACACGGGTCTACACGATTACCTCTCATACATGCAGGGCTCTAGCCAAAGTGAAAAATAACTTCACTAACCAATGCATGCAGAGGACTGGGCATAACTAGCTTTAGACCAGGTAGCTTCTCTTCTGGCGAGGCTAGGGCACAACTTCAATCTGAGACATCTCTTGGATGTGTTAAGAGGGAGCTGATGTTGATGACTTCTTCTAGAGGCGACTAAGATGGCAGGACAGGGTCGAACTCTTCTTCAAGCGGGACTGGCTCTTGTAGCTCCTCAGAGGGTGGTGGTGCTGGTGGGGTGCTTGCAGCTTCTTCTTTGATCTCAAGGCAGGGTGCTGGAATCTTATTCATGGTGAGGGGCTCAAACATCTCTAGCAGGGGATCTTGGGAGGACTCGGGGTGCTCTTGCTTATCCATAGCCTTAGGGGAGACTGGAATTCCTTCTAAGACTATGGCTCCTACCGGGAGTTCCCAAGCCTTCTTCTCTCCTCTGATAGAGACCGGGTGACCTTCAAGAATCTAGGGATCCTCAGCTTTCATGGGTTGAACTGGGTTGGATGAAGCGGGCTCTTGGATCCGCAGGGCTCTACGTTGGTTATGGGTTACCAAGTAGGCCTCCATCAACTTCCGGATGTGCTCATCCTTGGCTTGCTTCAGGGCTTCAACAACAATGACTTCACGACTTTCCAAGGCAGCTACACAGGCTTGAGCTATGGTGAGATCCACATGAAGCTTACGGTTGCGCTTCTGCATCTTCTGCTCGAGTGATCATCTTACAATCTGAATTTCGGCAGCATAACGGCTGAACAAAGATTATTTGGACGAATGAACGGACGAACGATCGAACGATCGGAGGAACGGACGAACGAACCATGAATGATCGGACGAACGATCGAACGATTAGGGGGGAGGATGAGAGGATTAGTGGCAGGATGCGAGGATTAGTGGAAGATAAGCATGGATTTGTCTTGTATAAGTGTAATTAGCTTGTAGAGCTCACCGTATGACACCGGAGGCATACGTATACGTATGAGCATGAGGAAAGTTATGAACAAAATATTTGTAGGGACTTGAAAAATGATTCTGAAGGTATTTCTTAGGAAGAAAATATTTGGAGATATATTGGTGGAATATTTGGGCAGTATTTCTGGAAAGAATTTGAGGGGATCACTGGGGAAATATTTGTAGCATATTTTGAGGAGGATTTTGGAGAGAATATAGACCACTATATTTTATTTGTTGATATCAACTCACAAACAAACATTTTGAAACGAAATTTGGAATTCATTTTGAATTTAGAGCGAGTTTGAGAAATTTTCAAGATTTGAATTTTTGGGATGCTACACCATCCGTGCAGAGGTCCCGGATGACATCCCCTCTGCTAGTAATCCAGTCAGGCAAGAAATAACCCGGACAGTTTCTCACGCTTCTTCGACTTTTGAGGGCGACCTAGCTCACGGGAACACACTGGCTCTTGACGTTGCAGGCTAGGTTACCTAGCTCCTGTGGGTACGATCGAGGGTGCTTCAGCTTTTGAAGGTGTCGCTGAGGATAACCCAGCCCCCGAGGGTGCTGCTGAGGATGAACCAGCCCCCAAGGGTGCCGAGCTTGGCTCCTCCTCGACTGCTTCCATGGATGTTCACGCCGGATCGCCACCGGTTCAATCCGAGGAACCAGTGGTGACAAGTCCTCCTACTTCTCTTGCCGGTCCGGTCACTTTAGAGGTCAGTGACCCGGATGCTAGGAATCTGCCACCTGCTGTCGAAGTTGAGGTCTCTCTGAGTGTTGCCTTGGGCATGAGCTCTAATCCTCTTTTGGGGCTCGAGTCTGCTCTCAATATTGCTTCTGCTGATACTCCACCGTCAGATAGCACATCGATGCCTCTGGCTCTGGAATTTCCATTATTCCTTTCTAACCTTCAGGTGAGCTGATTTTTGCCCTGTGTTACTTATGTTGACAAACAGACACTTTTGATAACTTTTTTGTTTGAAGAATATTCTAAACTATGTGTCAGCCCAATTGAGGTCTTGTGGTGCTCCTGTTCCCGATCAGGTTTTGTCCCTGCTGCAGTGGAATCCTCTCATGCTCCAGAGGCAAATAGATGATCTAAAAACTTGCAACATCAGTTAGTGAGTCTATAGCTTTTTTTTGTTGTTTATTGCTTCTCTCATTTTACCTCCTGTATTTTTTCCTATTGCTTTACCAGCTCTAACTCAATGGTGTTCCGATGCTGAGGAAACGCATACCCAAAGTCAAGCTGATCTGAACCAGGTTTCTGCATTCTTGGATGGCGCTTGAACTCTAAATTCTTCCTTGAACGCTTAGCTTGATTCAGAGAAGATGGCCCATGAGGTAGATCTTCATAACTATTCTGATGCTTCTGTTTCGTGCCTTTACCCCGATATTTAGTGCTCTTCTTGCCTGTAGGAGGAGAGGCGGACACTTCTTGATTCCCGTGACAATCTGGATAGATTGTACCGCGATGCCAGCAATTCCCTTACTATCTTGGAGAGGAGTCATCGTTTTACTATGTTGGAGCTTGACCACCATTGGGATGAGGTGAGGGCCTCCCAGACTGAGGTGTCACGACTTAGTAAGCTACTGTCTTCAAAAGATTCTGTCATCAAGGATTTGCGTGCCTCGAAGAAACTTGTCTCGTAGGAGTTGGAAATCGCTCGTCACAACATTAAGGCCTTAGAGGATGACCGTGTTGTCATGAAAGCAATGTGTGACAAAGCGATGGACAAAGTTGTTCGTGCTGGGCGAATCCTGATGAGAAGACCTGGTGTTCTGGTGCCTAAGGATATCGTTGCTGACGTTCTCGTTGTATCTGCTGGTGTGAGCAAACCTTCTTGCTCTGGTAATCCTGCTAGCGAGGTCCCCTGCAAGAATGCTCCTACACAATAATTTGCGTGGTGAAGACAAACTTTGATTTGTTTGGATAAGAAACACTTTTCATTGAGTTAGTATTTTTATCAAGACGGTGTATCATAGAGTTCATGTGTGCGTGACCATGGTATGTTTAAACCGACTGTTCCGTTAGCAGGGTGTTGAGATCACCCTCGGATATACGAGTGTAAGCATGCTATATTGCCTTAAGGCGCTCCTGACTTGAGCTGATTACTTCGTTAGTAGGGTATAGTATTCACCCTAAATCGTGTAAGCGTGAGCATAACGCACCGACTTAAGGTGTTTTTGAGTTAAATCGATTGCTCCGTTAGTAGGGTATAGTGATCACCCTGAGTCGTGTAAGCGTGAGCATGTCGCACCGACTTAAGGCATTTCCGACTTAAGTTGATTGCTTCGTTAGTAGGGTATAGTGATCACCGTGAGTGGTGTAAGCATGAGCATGTCACACCGACTTAAGGCGTTTCCGACTTAAGCCAATTGCTTTGTTAGTAGGGTATAGTAGTCACCCTGAGTCATGTAAGCGTGAGCATGTCGCACCGACTTAAGGCGTTTCCATCTTAAGCCGATTGCTTCGTTAGTAGGGTATAGTGATCACCCTGAGTCATGTAAGTGTGAAGGTATGTTGTGCCGGTTTTAAGTCATATCCGACTTAGGCCAGTTGTTGATCGAGAATTTGTATGTAGTGGAACATAGAAGCTTTATTGATAATGAGGCCTTTTGCTTATAAAGTACAACTTGTCCACTAGAGTTTTGAGGTACTGCTTATGGATAGAATTTCCTGAGGTGCTCAATGTTCCAGGAATTCCCCACTTCGGTGCCATCCATTTGGGTGAGTCAGTAGGATCCTGGCTGGGTAACCTCTGCAACGATGAATGGTCCATGGACAGTTTGTGCCGTCCCTCCCCCGTCAGTACTTGGCAAAGGACTAGGTCTCCCACCATGAAGGATCGATGTTGCACTGCTTTGTCGTGGTAGCGCCTCAAGGTTTGCTGGTCTCTGACCGACTGAATGACCATGTTCAGCCATTCTTCCTTTAATATATCAATGTCTTCCAGCTAGGTTGCTTCTGCCTTAGCTATGCTTTTGAATGTTAGCCTGGGTGCCCCAAAGATCATATATGCTGGTAGTACTGGCTCCGACCCATATACCATGAAGAACGTGATGTTTCCATGCAGAGCCCGGCTCGGTTGGGTTCACAGGCTCCAGACTACATACAACAGTTCTCTGATCCATTTTCCTGCAAGCTTTTCGCTCTTGTCAAACACCTTTTTCCTGAGTGCATCAAGTATCATCCCGTTGGTTCTTTCCACCTGCCCATTAGCTCTTGGGTGTGCCAATGATGCATACTTGATCTGGATGCTCCTTTGCTCGCAAAAATCAAAGAACTCTGAGCTAGTGAAGTTAGATCCTAGGTCTGTGATGATGTTGTTAGGTATCCCAAATCTGAACATTATTTCCTGAATGAATTCCACCGCCTTTGCTGAGGTCAAAGAGGCGATGGGCTTGTATTCTATCCATTTTATGAATTTATCAATGGTGACCACTATGTGAGTGTATCCCCCTTGAGCTTTTTTGAAGGGCCCGATCATGTCCAACCCCCAGCATGCGAAAGGACAGGTCATAGGAATAGCCTGCAACTGTTGGGCGGGTAAGTGTTGCTGCTTTGGTAGGAATTGGCATGCTTCACACTTTTGAACCAACTCTGCTGCATCATTGTTTGCTGTTGGCTAGTAGAACCTGGACCTGAAAGCTTTCCCTACTAACGTCCTTGATGCTGCATGCACGCCACATTCCCCCGCATGGATTTCATCCAGCAGCTGCCTTCCAGTAGCCGAGTGAACACACTTCATGAGGACTCCTCCTGCACCTCTTCTATACAGTAGAACCCCTATGATGGTATAGTGGGCCGACTGTCTCGCGATGTGTTCTGCTATGGCTTTATCATCTAGTTCTTCCTCGTTTCTTATGTATCTGATAATTGGCTCCCTCCAGTCGTTGGGATCTACTTCTGCCTGACCGAGAACGTGGCACTCCTCAACCTGGTCTGTGGTGACGCTCGGCTGCTATATCTCTTGGACGAAAACCCCAGGTGGATCCTGGGCCCAGTTGGACCCCAGCTTTGACAATGCATCTGCTACTGCGTTGCGATCTCTTTCCACGTGGTGGAATTCTAAGCCTTTGAATTTGTCCTCTAGATTCCGTACTGCCGCGCAGTATCTGCTCATTGAGTCGATTGAGCAGTCCTAGTCTTTGTTTACCTAGCTAATGACCACCAGTGAATCATCATATACCATTAATCTTTTGATGCCGAATGAGATGGTGATGCTCAGCCCATGAACCAGGGCCTCGTATTCTGCAACATTATTGGACGCCAGAAACAAAAGCTGAAGCACATACTTGAGTTGGTTACCTCCAAGGGTAATGAAAAGAATCCCTGCTCCTGCTCCCTACAATCTTGGCGAGCCATCAATGTACATTCTCCAGACTTCAACAACTTTTGGCCTTTCTGGGACCTGGTGCACAGTCCATTCTGATACGAAATCAACCAGTGCTTGAGTCTTTATTGCTGTGCAAAATCATAATTCTATATCATGAGCTCCGAGCTAGCATGCCCACTTGGATGTTCTCCCAACAACTTCCTTGTTGTGGAGTATATCTCCTATCGGGAATCCCGTGACTACTATGACTTTGTGGTTGTCAAAGTATTGTTGGAGCTTGCGAGCAGTTAGAAGTACCGCGTATAATAGCTTTTGGACTTGAGGATACCTTATCTTCGATGGACCGAGGACTTCACCGATAAAGTAAACCAGATGCTACACTAGGTATGCTTGCCCTTCTTTTGCCTACTCAACTTCCAACGCAGTGCTTACCACGTGAGTCGTGTAGGAAATATATAGCAACAGGTCTTCAGCCAGCTGATCAGATGTAGCTCGGCGTGGCGGCTTGAGCATTGGTGGCATGGTCAGAAACTTCATTAGTGCTTCTAAGGCTTCCTGGGTTTCTATGGTCCACTGGAATTTATCCACCTTTTTGAGCAACTTATAAAACGACATCCCTTTCTCACCCAGCCTTGATATGAATCTGCTCAATGCTGCCATGCATCCAGTGAGCCTCTGTACTTTCTTCTGTGATCGTGGTGGCTCCATCCTCATAATGGCTTCAATCTTCTCTGGATTTGCCTATATTCCTCGATGGCTAACGATAAACCCGAGTAGCTTTCTAGCCGGCACCCAGAACACGCACTTTTCTGGGTTCAGTTTCCATCGGTAGCGCCTCAAGCTATTGATGACCTGTTGCAAATCCTCAATGAAGTTTTCTGAGTTTTCTGTCTTGATGACTACGTCATCGACGTAGGCCTCTACCCGCTTGCCCCAGTGGTCGGCTAAGCATGTTTGGATAGCCCTCTGGAAAGTCGCTCCAGCGTTTTTGAGGCCAAATGGCATGGAGGTATAACAGAAGGCTCCAAATGGCATGATGAATGCAGTCTTCTCCTCATCTTCCTTTGCCAGACTGATCTGATGATATCCGGAGTAGCAATCTAGGAAGGAGAGCATAGAGCAGCCAGCGGTCGAGTCAACTACCTGATCTATTCTAGGGAGTCCAAAAGGATCCTTCAGACAGTGGTTATTGAGATCAGTATAGTCGACACACATGCACCAATCAATTTTATTCTTTTTGAATACAAGAACAGGATCTGCTAGCCTTTCAGGATGCCGTACTTCTCTAATGAACCCTGTCAACACCAGGCGAGCTAATTCCGCCTGAATGGCTTCTCTTTTATCAGGCGTGAAACGACATAGCTTTTGTTGGATCGGCCTTGCCTGAGGGTACACTTTAAGTTTTTGCTCGGCCAGGTCTCTCGGGACTCCCAACATGTCCGCAGGTTCCCATGCGAACACATCCCGATTGTCTTGCAGGAACTGGACGAGCATGCTTTCCTATTTGTCATCGAGGCTGGCGCTGATGATTGCAGTCTTGCGTTCATTAGAGAATCCCAGATTGATCCTTTAGTCTCCTCAGTCAGCCGCATAGAGGTCACATCCGGAGCTTCATTCGAGGGGATCGTGAAATTTTCATCCAAGGGTTTGCCATCGTCCTGTGCAGGAAGGGCTACCGGGCCCCGATAGTGAGAGTCATCTGAATGGCTCCCCAAAAACATTCTGCGACGCCTTGTGTCACACCCGGTTTTGGAAGGCAAACCGAATGCGAACCATGTACGTGCCAAGATCAAAAACTTATGTACACAACGATTACATAATTGGACATCATCACACATTGCTCAAAGTAAATAGCGGAAAAGTACTTTATTATATCAAGATGTCCAAGACACCCATAGAGTCTATAACATAGTCGTTAACATTAATACCATCAAAGTGCGGAAATACGAAACATAGAAGATAAGGTGATGTGCACCCGTTGGGTGAATTCTCGATCTTTCGATGAGAGGGTGTGGAACAACTCGATTGGTGGAGGAGACAACGTTCACGGCCCAACTACAGCCTTCCAAAGAAGCTGCGCCTTAGCAACCGATACACCACCTCCTATGGTTGTCACGATCTTGTGGAGCGCGACACCCCGACCACTAGGGCACTCGTCCTGCAAGCAATCGAAGAACTAGCAAGAACAAGTAGAACAAGTACTAAATTACCAGATGTAAATGTAGGTTTCAAACTCAAACCCCATTATGGTGGGGTTCCAAAGACAAGAAGACGGGCGGCTGAACCAGCACGCGCGCTTACAAGCAAGTAGCGAGAGCTAAACTTGATCTAAACAAAACCCCCTGTTCTTGGTGGCGGCTAGGGGGTTTATAAACATGGGAGGATGAACACAAGGGTATTGGTGTCGTGCTGCAACCCTAGGATGCGTCCCTAATGGAACCAACTCGATACACGACCCATTGGGCCAAAATAGGGTGACGCAACACCATGGGCAGAAAAGGCAAGAAATGTCTCGGTAAGGAAATAATGATTATGGCGGCCTCAGAATAGATATGACTATAATTCCGGATCCATATGAAAGTAGACTTGATAAGCTTTCCGTGAAGTGCTTGAACATTCCAATCTGAGCCTGCATGTGACCGTGGTGACCGTCACAAGTTGGTGTTCTTCTGTAGTCCGAATCCAGCATGTTCAAATCCTTTTCCCTTTTGGTCTTCTCCCTGGTTCCTAAGCAAAACAAGAGTGCACGGGTCTCCATGGTCTAGATATGATGGACATGAACTCAAGAGTGTAATCACGTGATGGTTGAGTTGATGAGCACGAGCACGAGTAATGGGACCAGAAATTGGCACTTGTATTGGCATAGATGTATCAGTAGTGTGGATGTCTTCATCATTCTCCCCTTCTTGCATTTGAGTCGTCCTCAACTCAAGCTCAACTTCCTCTCCCAAGTAGGGCTTTAAACCTGCAATGTTAAATGTGGGGCTAACCCCAAAGTCTATAAGAAGATCTAGCCTATATGCATTGTCGTTAATTTTCTCTAGCACTTTAAACGGTCCATCAGCTCGAGGCAACAATTTAGATTTTTGCAATTCAGGAAACCTTTCCTTTCTCAAATGCAACCAAACTAAATCTCTAGGTTCAAAGTTTAATTCCTTTCTACCTTTATCACTAGCAAACTTATATATAGCATTCATACGCTCTATGTTTTCTTTAGTAGTTTCATGCAGTTTTAACATCAATTCAGCACGCCTAGTAGCATCAAAATTTAGTTTTTCAGAAGATGGCAAAGGCATTAAATCAATAGGAGCACGAGCCAACAAACCATATACAATCTGAAATGGGCACAACTTTGTAGTTGAATGCAATGATCGATTATAAGCAAATTCAACATGACGCAAATAGTCCTCCCACATGTTAATATTCTTCTTTAGAACAACCCTTAACATAGTAGACAAAGTTCTATTCACAACTTTAGTTTGACCATCAGTTTGGGGATGACATGTAGTAGAAAATAAAAGCTTAGTCCCCAATTTTGCCCACAAAGTCCTCTAGAAATGACTAAGAAATTTAGCATCACGATAAAAAACGATTGTGTTCGGCACACCATGCAAGCGAACAATTTCACGAAAGAACAAATCAACAATATGAGTAGCATCGTCAGTTTTTTGACATGGTATGAAATGTGCCATCTTAGAAAATCTATCAACAACCATAAACACACTATCATGTCCTTTCCTAGTCCTAGGCAATCCCAGCACAAAATCCATAGAAATATCTTCCCAAGGAGCACTAGGAACGGGTAGAGGCAAATACAAACCGTGTGGATTTAACCGTGACTTAGCCTTTTGACATGTCATGCAATGAGCAACCAATCTCGCCACATCTCTTCTCATCTTGGGCCAAAAGAAATGACCAGCAAGTATGTCCTCCATTTTCTTTGCTCCAAAATGTCCCATTATGCCACCTCCATGTGCTTCCTGCAACAACAACAAATGAACGGAGCTAGCTAGAATGCATAGCTTGTTAGCTCTAAACACAAACCCATCACTAACAATATATTTGTTCCATCTTTTCCCATCTTTACAATGCAGCAACACATCTTTAAAATCAGCATCATGAACATATTGGTCTTTAATCGTCTCTAATCCAAAGATTTTGTAGTCAAGTTGATTCAGCAAAGTATATCTCCTAGACAAAGCATCAGCAATGATATTTTCTTTTCCTTTCTTGTGCTTAATAACATAAGGAAAAGATTCGATAAATACAACCCACTTAGCATGTCTACGGTTCAGTTTTCCTTGACTACGTATATGTTTCAAAGATTCATGATCAGAATGAATAATAAATTCTTTGGGCCACAAATAATCCTGCCATGTTTCTAATGTTCGCACAAGAGCATATAATTCCTTATCATAAGTAGAATAATTTAGAATAGGCCCACTCAATTTTTCACTAAAATATGCAAAAGGTTTGCCTTCTTGTAACAAAACACCACCCAGTTCAATTCCACTAGCATCACATTGAAGCTCAAAAGTCTTATTAAAATCAGGAAGTTGGAGGAGATCTGCATGTGTCAACTTATCTTTCAGCATGTTGAAAGAGTGCTCTTGTACTTTGCCCCAACTAAAATGCACTCCCTTCTTCGTAAGCTCATTCAAAGGTGCAACAATGGTACTGAAGTCCTTCACAAAACGTCGATAGAAGCCAACAAGTCCTAGGAAACTCCGCACCTGTGTGATAGTCTTTGGCATAGGCCATCCATATATCGCTTCTACCATGGCTTGATCAACCTCAATTCCCTAAGAGTCACAACATAGCCAAGAAACGACACTCGATTGGTGCAAAATGTGCACTTCTCAAGGTTACCAAATAAACGTGCATCTCATAAAGCATTAAAAACATCACGCAAGTGATCAACATGTTCATCCATAGATTTGATGTAGATCAATATGTCATCAAAGTATACTACCACAAATTTTCCAATGAAGGCACGCAAAACCTCGTTCATTAATCTCATGAAAGTGCTAGGTGCATTAGTTAACCCGAAAGGCATGACTAACCACTCATACAATCCGAACTTAGTTTTGAAAACAGTTTTCCATTCATCTCCCAATTTCATACGAATCTGGTGGTACCAACTACGCAAATCAACTTTTAGAAAACACGATAGCACCACTCAATTCATCAAGCATATCATATAAACGTGGAATATGGTGTTGATACCTTATGGTGATATTATTAATAGCTGTACAATCAACACACATACGCCATGTTCCATCGTTCTTAGGCACTAAAATAACCGGAATAGCAAACGGACTAAGAGACTCACGCACGTACTTTTGTCGAGTAGTTCTTGCACTTGTCGCTGAATTTCTTTTGTTTCCTCTAGATTTGTCCTATATGGCGCATGGTTTGGCAAAGATGCACCAGGAATAAGATCAATTTGGTGCTCAATCCCTCGTATAGGTGGCAGCCCCTCTGGTATCTCACTTGGAAATACATCAGAATACTCCTGCAAAATGTTAGCAACAACAGGAGGCAAAGAATGTTGCATATCTTGAATTAAAATCAAAGCATCCTTGCATACCAAACCGTAGGCAACAGAAGTGGAAGCAAATAATTCATTAACATCAGATTTCGTCGCAATCAAGCAATGTCCTTTCAATTTTATCCCATCTTTGTTATTACCAACAACTTTAATATTCTTGTTGTTCTCAGTTTTAGCTTTTGTAGCTTTAGCAACATCATCACGCACAATAGCCTCAGGGGACATGGGAAGCAAAATAATTTTATTATCATGGTGTATGAGAGAATATTGATTTGAACTACCATGATGCATACAATATGTATAAAATTGTCATGGTCTACCTAGCAGAATATTACAGGCATCCATAGACACAACGTCATAGTCAACAACATCACGATATGAACCAATAGCAAAATTAATTCGTACCAGCTTGGTTACCTTGACCTTACCACTATTGTTATGCCATTGAATGTGATATGGATGCGGTGCGGTTTGGTCGTAAGTGCAAGCTTCTCCACCATGTCACTGCTAGTCAAGTTGTTGCATCTACCTCCATCAATGATCAAACGACATGAACGCTCCTTAATGACACACTTTGTTTGAAACAACGTATGTTGCTGACTCTGCTCTGCCTTCTCCATTTGTACACTAAGCACACACTGTACAATGAGGCTCTCATAATGCTCTGCATCATCTGGACCAATCTATTCTTCTGGTGGTTCCTTAGTGCCTGCATCATCAGCCGCATGCAAAGCAAGTGTAGCTTCATCCAAATCACTAGTAGAGGAATACCCATCATTGTCTTTTACCACCAAAACACGTTGATTAGGACAATCACGCTGCACGTGTCCATAGCCCTTGCATCGATAACACTGAACATCTCTTGTTCTACCCGTGGAGGCTACTGAAGAGGCACTACCTGTTGGTTTCTGGGCAGATTTGGTTGCTGAATTTGTGGAAGATGCACGCGGTTTGTCACCGGAGGATTGTGGTGGTGCTGGTCGACTCGGCGAGGGAGTTGGTGCTGGTGTACGGTTGGTCATGGACATAGTCGTGCGCTGCTGCCATGATGTAGATTTTCCTGCAAAAACATTAGACCTTGCACTAGCACGTCGTCCCTGCACTTCCCTTTCAGCTTTGCAAGCAAGATGAAACAATCGGGTTACGTTAGCATAATATTTATAAGCAAGGATGTCCTAAATTTCCCTATTTAACCAACCCAAAAATCTAGCCATAGCAGATTCCTCACCCTCCTCCATGTTACAACGCAGAATACCCATTTGTAATTCCTAATAATATTCTTCTACACTTTTAGTACCCTGTCTCAATTGTTGCAACTTGTTTAACATATCACGTGCATAATAAGAAGGAACAAATCTAGCCCGCATAACCCGTTTCAACACATCCCAAGTTTGTGGCATGTTATTAGGATTCTTCTTACCATGTTCTATCCACTAAACAGAAGCAAATTCAGTAAACTCACTAGTAGCAGCTCTAACCCATGCATTCTCAGGAAATTTATGACATGCAAACTTTTGATCAACCTCAATCTCCCAAGTAATGTAAGCATCAGGATCATATTTACCATCAAAAGGAGGTATCTTAAATTTAACCTTACTAAAAGCATCATCATTACCATGTACCTCACGTCGTCGAAAACCACCCATACCTCTACGGTTAGTACGTAGTCATCGACGATTAGGTGCTTCTTGGTCATCTTGTTCAGTATCAGCAACATAGTCATCCCAGTTACCTTCGACGCCCTCATCACGTCCACCATTGGTATTAGCATGCATCTCATCAAATTACCTCAGGAAAGCGACAAGGCTCTTGTCAATATGAGCAACTGTCACTTCCACATTTGCAAGCTTGGTGTTTGTGTCGATCTGTGTGGCCTCCAATTGCCTCATCTTTTCATTCGTCACCTGCAAGTCATTATCAAGACCTTCCGTGTGCGTCTTCACCAGCCTTACAAAGTGTTGTATGATTCCCTTGGTGCGAGGAGAGTGTGGCATATTACGAGAAGCATCATCATCCTCCAATCCTGCCATGGTTAGACGAACAGAGGCAACAAGATAAAAAAACAAGTGAAGGAATAAAAACTCTACAACTATTAGGATGTAGCTACAACAAGGCGCTCACTCTCAACCTGCCACACAAGCTCTTACCCATTCTTTCCTTGTTCAATAGGAGGGGTCAGCAACCAACAAGTCTGCAACCATGGAATAAGTGTATCGGTGCCGCAGCAACATGACCTGTCAAAGCTGTAGTCGAAATATGTAGAGTTGTAGGTGGGCTGAAGCAAGGAATACACTAGTACCACGTTAGTTACAAAAGCAAGCTGAATAATCATTCAACGGTGGTACTGTGCTGGTCCTAGGCTAAACCATGCTAGAGACGTGAGCCTAGGCACAAAGGTAGTCACTGAAAAAGAACAACTAGCACAACACAAAGAGAAACAACAGATTTAGAGATTCAACCCCCTTCTTTCTTCTTCTTTTCCTTTTTTCCTTATTTCTTCTTTTTTTGCAGGGGCCTAAACCCTTTTTTTACTATGACAACCCAAACAATAAGGCTATTGCTAACAGCCCCTTTGAAATCAATTTTAACAAATCTTGTTAATACAGAAGGTCCAAAAATCTCTACGATGATTGCAGAGAGCTCATAATGAATTTTGAGACAAGGTTAGATCCGTTGGAAAGAAGATAAGATAAGCTTTCTAGATTGTATTTAAACTTCCAAATCTGACATGAGATGTATCTGTGGTGGCAAAAACAAGCCAGAGAAGTTTATGGTGATGGTGGATCTCGTGGTGACCAAAACGTGGTAGAACTCAAAACTCTAAAGGAATAAACTAAGACCAGCAACTCGACACAACCGATGCAACCGAAAACTCAACAAGCCCTAGCTAAGTAGTACTAGTAAAGGCTCAATGGTTTATAGGATTGCAGTAAAACTAATCTACTATTTTTGTTTTTGGCTTTTTCTGGACTATAGGAGTTAAGAAAACAGCGAAGAAGAGTAAATCTCTCACCGATAAATCTTGCTCTGATACCAAATGATGTGCACTCATTGGGTGAATTCTCGATCTTTCAATGAGAGGGTGTGGAACAACTCGATTGGTGGAGGAGACGACGTTCATGGCCGACTACAGCCTTCCAAAGACGATGCGCCTTAGCAACCAATACACCACTCCTATGGCTGTCACGATCTTGTGGAGCGCGACACCCCGGCCATTAGGGCACTCGTCTTGCAAGCAATCGAAGAACTAGCAAGAACAAGTACTAAATTACCAGATGTAAATGTAGGTTTCAAACTCAAACTCCAATATGGTGGGGTTCGAAAGACAAGAAGACGGGCGGCTGAACCAGCACGCACGCTTACAAGCAAGTACCAAGAGCTAAACTTGATCTAAACAAAACCCCCTCTTCTTGGTGGCGGCTAGGGGGTTTATAAACATGAGAGGAAGACCACAAGGGTATTGGGGTCGTGCTACAACCCTAGGATGTGTCCCTAATGGAACCAACTCGATACACGACCCATTGGGCAAAATAGGGTGACGCAGCACCATGGGCAGAAAAGGCAGAAAATGTCTCGGTAAGGAAACAATGATTACGACAACCTCAGAACAGATATGACTATAATTCTAGATCCATATGAAAGTAGACTTGATAAGCTTTCCATGTAGTGCTTGAACATTCCAATTCGAGCCCGCATGTGACCGTGGTGACCGTCACAAGTTGGTGTTCTTCTGCAGTCCGAATCCAGCATGTTCAAATCCCTTTCCCTTTCGGTCTTCTCCCTGGTTCCTAAGCAAAACAAGATTGCATGGGTCTCCATGGTCTAAATATGATGGACATGAACTCAAGAGTGTAATCACCTGATGGTTGAGTTGACGAGCACGAGCGCGAGTAATGGGACCAGAAATTGGTACTTGTATTGGCATAGATGTATCAGTAGTGTGGATGTCTTCATCATAAGGCCTTCACTGGCAGCTGACTGGGGGTTTGCCACTAAGAAAAACTAGAACTCATCGTAGTCTTGAAACTCCTGCATCTCCTCCTGAGCACTTAGTATAGTGGGGACAACCTGGGGTGGGGTGGTTTGTAAAGCAAGGGTGAGTACACATCAACATACTCAGCAAATGTCCCGTTTGGCTAAAGTGGACTAGCTGTATGTGGAGTTAAGGATAAGCAGTTGCTTTTAGTTGGTCAAGTACTTATTATTATTAGTAAAGCCAAGTTTTAGTAATAAACTTAGTTATTACCCAAAAGCACTCCCTCCAAGTGGAAATACCAGAGAACATAATTATACCATCATCATTAATCATCATAAATGTAACCAAAGTTCTTCTAATCAAAGAGGATCCCAAGGCCGCTCTTAACCATGAGCACGACCGATATACCAGTTTCTAATACTCTATAGAGGTCTCACACTTTACCCACAAGCCGTGATTCCCATTCTACCTGGAAAGAGCCAATCTCCATTGACCACTACCTAGGTGGCCTGGCAGGGTATCACTACATAGCCTTTACAAAGATTTCCCAGAGGTCATAGCCGCCCGTTAGGTTTCTCCAGTTTGATAAACACAGCACCTCTCCCCAAAGGAAGGGTGACTAACAAAACTAAATCAAGAACCTCTGCAACCAACCTTGGCAGAGCAAGTACTGTGCCAGGACCCCATTGATGGCCCTACGGCGAAGCCAACTACACCTTTGGTTCCTCTAATTAATCAGCTAAGGGCGTCCCATTCCACCCTCATGGTTGCACTGTTATCCCGGGTTGTCACTCCCCAAATAGGTCCTTACTGAGAGGTACTCAATAAACAACCTAAGTCCCCTAAAATATCACAAGATCTTCATTGGGATAACATCATCGTATCATAAATATTCACATCATGTTCATTGATTAAGGCAATAGTATAATGCTAACCATGAGAACCCAAAAGGTAAACAAGGATAAGTAAATACATACTAGTCAATCCTTAGGTTTCAATAAAGTAATGCGGGACGGTGAATTATAAACTAAGTAGGACATAATAGGTCAGAGGACACTTGCCTTCACCAGGTTATTGCTCAGGAAGATCTTCGGCAACACACTCAGGAACCACGGGCTGCTCGTTGTCTAAATAAAGCGATGATACATTCAATACATTTGGAAAGAGACAAATGAACACACACCAAATATTTGCAATCAGGTATATACTAGTTTGACAAGACATTATAACACAAAAGATAAACCTAAATGCTAGGGATTAGTACACTTGAAGATTAGTGATTCCCTAAACATTATGGATTACATAGTTTAGTTCTACTAATTTTATTCAGACACAAAATTATAACATGGATAACTTCATACATGACATAATATTAATCTCACAAAATTAAACACCTAAGTATCATTAGGGTTTTCCTTTTTTATTTATTTTTCTTAAATAAATAAATTAACACATAAACTAACCTATAGCTTAGACCTAAAATTAGGGTACACAGACTATGG
Source organism: Zea luxurians (assembly GCA_029449295.1). Lineage (NCBI taxonomy): Eukaryota > Viridiplantae > Streptophyta > Magnoliopsida > Poales > Poaceae > Zea > Zea luxurians. The sequence continues at coordinate 8,221,575 of JAOPSE010000041.1, read as the reverse complement.
ATGAACATAATTTATTTGAACAAAGAATATTACTATGAACATTTTGCAATTTGAACCACTAAATTTGGAGTTCATATGAAAAAGATATGAAATAAACAAGTTTTGAAGTTTAAAATATAAAACTAGGTCCAATTCTGTGATTATCTAAAAGGCCAGGGGTCTGTTTAAAAGAAGACAGGGGCCTGCGCACAAACCCTAGGGACGGCGGGTTCTATTACCCAAGAACTGGAGGTTCCTTTTACAAAACTGAAAACTGAAGGGGTATCGGGTCTTTCCAACCGCCAGATCGCAGATGGACGACCAGGATTAGATCGGTGAGCGAGCGTGCGGGCCCGGGCGAGCGAGCACGACTGACAAGTGGGGGTGGGGCGTCAGTGACTAGAGGGGGAAGGCGGGCTAATCGATCGGGCCCAGCACTAGGGGGCAGGCGCTGATCAGCGGGGCCCAGAGGTAGAGCGCGCGGGCGCGAATCGTTATCCGCAGATCCGAGCCGTTGGATCGGGGACGGACAGTTGCAATGGTGCGCGTGGGGCTTTATAGCTTGGTGACCGGCGTTGCTTCCTCCGCGGCGGCGAGGTCACTGGAGATGAGGGCTAGACGCGGACACTGGGGAGTCTAGGGTCGCCAAGAGGGTATGGCAAACTCATTAGCAGACTACCTGCCGCAAGAACGGGACCGAAAATAGGAGAATGACGAAGGGAAGGTGCTCCGAGCAGGTCGGGCAACTCCGGCGAGGAATTCTAGCCGGGGAGAGGAGGTCTATGGCGCGCTGACACTAGGAGTCGAGGATCTCGTCCATGTTCATACTCCTCCATGGGGTGCGCCGCGGGCTCGAGCGGCAGGTGGCCCGGCGGTGTGCACTTCCTCATGGGGCGTCTTTTCCTAACGTTTGTCTGGTTGCTGGTTCATGTCCCATCGCAGCGCAGGCGGTGCGGGTTTTGCACCTCCGATGAGGTCCTGGGCCCGCTCATTCATGGTGATGTAGATGTCCGCCTCCTTGAACAGTTGTTCAGAGGTGGCTGGTGCCTTTTGAAGTATGGCCCGGACAAAGGCTAGGTCGTTGGATCCTCGATAGAAGTCTTCAATCACAGCCGCCTTAGCGACTTCGGGAATACGATTCCTCATCGCCTCAATGACCAGAGAGTTTCATCATTCTGTCGTCTGATGGATTTGAGGTCCCATGGCTGCGCCGGTTTATCGGAGAGAGACTAGAAGTTCGCGATAATCCGGTGACTGAAGTCACTCCAGTCGTCGATGCAGTGTCGAGGTAGGTGTCGGAGCCATTGCAGCGCGTCCTACCCTAGAACAATGGGCAAGTACACCGTCATGACGTCCTCCATTGCCCTAGTAGCCTGGGCGGCAGTTGAATAGATGACCAACCAGCCTCCCGGGTCCTGCTTAGGCTTATATTTGGAGACCTTGAAGTTAGGAGGCTATTGGATGGCCCGGAGGTGAGGAGTAAGCGTGGCGACTCCGCACACATCCTCTTGCCGATGATCGCGCCATCAGTCTTGGGGAGGGGAGTCGGTGTTAGGTCGTCTCGACCGTCCTTGGAATGGACTGTTGGTTGAAGCTACCGCCGACTCGATCCATGTTGCACGGCTGCGTGCCGGTACATGATGATCTCGGTCATATCCTCCCGGCACCTTATTTCATTCTCGTGCCATCAGTCACGTGAAGCGTTGATGGGGCTTCGCGCGTCTCGTCGGCTGTTGATGGCATGACGCAGGTCGTTTGCAAGATGAGCAAGAGGTAGAATATGATTGGCCGCCTGAGTAAGCAGCCGCCGATAACCGTCCACGTCTGGGCTTCACAGAAGGCCGTCGGCTATCTGTGCCAGCACTCTTTCGAGTTCACTCGGCGTGTTCAATGCCTGGGCAAAGTTGGGGTACAAGTTTCGAGCGAGGAGAGGATTCTCTCGCCGGAGTCTAGCATCTTGTTCAGCTAGTTCCCGCTCTCATTCTTGAGCCTGTCAGCGATCGCGGCGGCGGGAGTTGCGTCTTTCTCGGTGTACTCGTTCATTCTGAGTTTCTCCCACTTCCGAGGCTTCATCCCAAGATATGGGTTACGCTGGGTCCTGTTCCCCGGCTTCATGATGTCGCCACACATTCCGACGTCTGTTTCTCCATTGTCGGGCATCACGCTGGGGAGGTTCTTCCCCCTGCATGGTAGGTTCATTGTCGGAGATGGGCAATGACTCCAATCTCCCCTAAATGAAGAGGACGTCGGGGGTAGAAAGGAGCAGGTATGGCGGTGTGCTTCTTCCCATCCTCCTTTGAGGGCGGAGGTACCATGAGGATGGCTCGCTGTGTTTTCCTTCCCCTGTATGGGATATTCGCTTCCTTCCTCTGAGTGATCCGTGTCCACTCCTTAGTGGGCGAGGTGGACAACGGAGTTCATCGGGTCACAGAGGCCCGACTGATTGGCCCTCCATCTTCCGAGGGCTTTTGAGCCCTAGCTTGCGAGGGACCATCCTCCCCCGAGCTGTGAGTAGGGGTGTGGCTCACAGACTCGCTTTAGCTTCTCTCGGGATTCCTGAGGAGGGTCTCTTCTCGGGTGGATCTGCTACGCGGTGCAGAATTCCCTCTATGTAAGCTATGCATGAGATGGTTCTGAAGCAGATCATAGCTCCTAGGCTGAGAGTGATCTTGTTCTTGAAGATGATGGCCATGGAGTTAGCTTTGATCAAGGACACACCCCCTACCTGGCGCGCCAGCTGTTGGTGTTTAGTGTCCGACCGCACACCCGGGGGTACCCTCGTGGTGCTTTTTGGTAGGACGATGTCGTGGATTGTAACTCGATGGTTCGTGTAAGGGGCACGAGGAAGATAGAGTCGAGCGATTTTCTACAGGTTCAGGCCGCTTGAGGAGCGTAATACCCTACTTCTTGGGGTGGTTTTGTATGTGTGGGGTGTTTACAAGTGGTGTCTCCCGAATGGAGGGGTGTTAATGAGATGAAAATGATGGGGATCCCCCTAGGCCTTATATACACGACTGTAGGGCACTCCCTGCACACATGAAGATCACACTCTTCTAGCTTATCTCCTAGCTAATAGCGAACTGACTTTGCTTATCCTGAGGAAAACCCGACACCTCCATTCTGAGCTATCCCCGGCGTTTGAGGACGTCGGACACAGGAAAAGCGAACAGCTTCAACAGGATCACGCCCATGCCGCAAATAATAAAGATGCGAGCCCAACGCCTTCCTAGGTTGGCCCATTTCCACTGTTGTCTTTGCCCGGCCCACGATGCCGCGACCTTGCGGGGTGACTGGCTTGTGGCCCCAAGCAGGCTTTTCGCCTTCTAGTGGACCCAAGGGATATCTGTCCCCCATAGTTACTAAATGTAAGTAGATACCAAACCAGAGTAATAATAGATCAAAATTAACAATAAAACCACAATGCGATGCAAATGAAAAATTGTGTTTAATTCCATAAATTAATCATGCGAGAGTCCTGAGCTGCTCATGACCGCGAGCACGGCTAGTATACAAGTTTTACACTCTGAAAAGGTTGTACCCTTTACCCACAAGTCATGTCACCCGGTTTCCAAGGGGTCTAGAAGTCCCATTCATCTCTACCGAGGAGACGAGGCAGGGTAACACTACGAGGTCTTTACAAAGTTCCACTAGCTTCAGAAAACCTGCTACAGTTTTTAGGGAGCGCAATGCAGGAATCCCCTGTCTGAAAAGCCATCACAGCAAAATCAACCCGATAACCTCCCTACACCGACAACTCCCCTACTGCCCTTGCCCCTTTTGGGTAAGGTAGATCTCCACTAGCTTTCCTAATTAGTAAACCAAGGGCATCCCATTCCACCCTTGTGGTGGCACGTGTTTCTCAAGTTAAGCTCCATGTTCCAATTAACATAATAGTCTTATCATGAACAGAATAGAACAACAATAATAAAGAATGACCATGTGTAATTGTTATGTCAACACCCAAACCACATATAGCAATAGCAAAGACTACCCAAAAGTTCAGGGGTAAACAAGGTGTAAAGATGACCAAACTAGGATGACCTATTGGGTCCCATCAAAATTAAGCCTATGCATGCCAAAATGATTATAAGGAACATTTATGGGTAAACAAAAGTGGTCAAGGGCACAACTTGCCTTCAATGAGCTCCTGCTCAGTAGTATCCACCTGTTGAGTCTCTGGGTCCTCAGTCACTTGCCCGTCTATTCGCAACGATACAAGCAAACATGGTACAGGAGAAATTAACATCACACCAAACATGAAGACATATTGCATAATATTATTCTACACATTGTAACGAGATCATAGGTTCGAGAATCACTAAATTCGGAGTTACGTTTAAAGAGTTATGATTTTTCGAAGTTTTTATGTGGTTGGTATAGAATAAACTAGGAAAATAATTATAATCCATGTTTTATGAATAAATAGAGTTACCAAGTGATAAACAATATTAATACAAAATTAATGCAACTGGAATGGATTAAAAAGGAATTAAAATGGATTTTCTATGAATTAAATGAGTTTCTGTAATTATTTTTGTGCTAGAAAAGTATTTTCTATATTGATTTTTATAATTCCTTAGGTCTCTAGACTACGCGGACAATTATCGCAGAGTTCAGGGGTCTGTTTACAAATTTGCACGACAAGAGTGTAATTACTTTGTATAAGCAGTGGACGGTGGGATGGTATTAATAAAATAGAGGGGCTCTTCTGCAATTTTTCTAGGCTGAAAGGGTATTGGCAGTTCTGAGCCGTCTGATCCTAAATAGACAGTTCAGATTAAATCAGTGCCTTTCCGAACCGGTACGAAGTTATGTCTGTTAGATCAGAGATCCATGGTGTTGATTTAAAATGTCCTAGATCAAATCTAGATCTCGAGATCATGATCCGACGACCCAGGGGAACTCTATCGAAGGGGTACGCGTGCGCTAATCGGAGTCATCCATCAATAGATCAACGACATGCCCTACCTTCCCCAACCCGCGGTGTCTGCACGGCGGCAATCCTCTCCGCCACCACCCTGTTCCACACCGGTGATGGCCATCCAGCGGTCGAGGCACCAAACACCATGGCCGACTAGCGTAACACGATAAGGAAAATAAGACAAATAGCATGGGGAACTTCTTACCGAGGTTAGTAACACGGATGTCCTAGGCCCCGGTAGTGAACGCGCCCACGATGGAGCTCTGACTTCGACGACGAATTCACGCGCCACTGACCGTCTATCCCGCACGGCGAGTCTATGGACACCAACGGCGAGTAGAGCCAAAGCGCCCAGGACTATATGGATGGCTCTATGGCGGCGGTCATGTGGTTTTGCCGACGGTGGGGTCGGCGGTAATTGCGCACCCACCACAAGTCAATCCCTCACACGGTGGCACGATAATGGTGGTTCACGGGTGGAAAGGGAAGAGGGCGGAAGCACTCCGCATGCCTTATAACCTAGGTAGATTGGCTCGGGGAGAGGAGAAGAGGGGAATCTGTAGTTCCCGGGTTGACTGCACCATTACTGGCGGGTCGGTTGAGGGATCGAGCTTACACGTGGGGGCGGCTTGTGAGTCACACGAGAGTGGCATCCACGGAGGCTTCTTGCGTCCAACAGAAAGGGCCCACGTGTCGGTGTGTGGATGAGGTCAGCTAGTGAACGGGCCCGACCGATCAGGGGACGGGGAGTGAGCGCAGCTGTGTGGCTGCTAGGTGGGCCCCACATGTCGGCGTCGTCCCACCGTTCTGGGCCGCACGCGTGTGGTAGAGAGTTCCTTGGCTGAAATGGTGCCCGCGGCCCAATCCGAGTTCTTTCCCTTTTCCATTTTTCTTTTACAATTTTTGTTTTGGATTTCCTTTTTAAATTCAAAAATCTAGTGTTTGAATTCAATTTTTTTGTGGAATTCATACTTAGGTTAAATGCACAAATTCAAATACCAGTATGAACAGAATATATTTATTTATATATTTCTTTTATTTATTTTGTATAGTATTTTCCTTCTCTTTCTCCAAATTCAAGATTGCAAACTAGGTCTTAAATCCTAATTTGGCCATTAATGTATTTCTATTAATATTATTATTAAATGCACACACAAATAAACTCCAACATGATGCATAGATTAGTTATGTGTCATTAGTTAATTGTTCACTTTAAATATGGTTATTTATATGTTCCAATAAGTGGAAGACAATACATGTAAAAAGATCACCCTTCTCTAATTATTTACAAATTGGGTATTACATATCCTACCCCCCTTAAAAATAATCTCGACCTCGAGATTAAGCGGAACTAGGGAAGAGGTGGGGAATTCTATTCGTAGCTCTTCTTCTCTCTCCCAAGTAGCCTCATCTTCACCATGGTGACTCCATTGCACTTTGCACATTTTGATCACTTTATTCCTTGTAATCCGAGTTAAAGTGTCAATGATCTTGATAGGATAATCAGTGTAAGTTAGATCGCCTTGCACACTGAGTTCTTCCATTGGTAACTGTTCCTCTGGGACACAAATACACTTCTTGAGTTGAGATACGTGGAATACATCATGTACATCAGACAGATGATCTGGTAGTTCAAGCTAGTAGGCCATTTCCCCAACTCGCCTAAAGATTCTGAAGGGTCCAATAAAGCGAGGGGATAGCTTTCCTTTCACTTTAAACCTTCTCATTCCACGAATTGGTGACACCTTTAAGTACATGTGGTCACCCTCTTCAAATTCCAGTGGTCTTCTCCGGTTATCAGCATAGCTCTTCTGTCGAGTCTGTGCTACCCTCAAGTTCTCCCAGATCATACGAATTTGTTCTTCTGCCTCTTGAATAATTTCAGGCCCAAAGAACTATCCTTCACTAGTCTGATCCCAATACAAAGGAGTTCTGCACTTTCTTCCATATAAAGCTTCAAATGGTGACATCTTCAGACTGGCCTGATAACTATTATTGTAAGAGAACTCTGCATATGGTAGACTCTTGTCCCAACTGCCTCCATGCTTAAGGGCACAAGCTCTTAACATATGCTCAAGTACTTGGTTAGTTCTCTCAGTCTGGCCATCAGTTTGGGGATGATAGGCCAAGCAGAAGTTCAACTTTGTATCCATGTTCTCATGAAGACTCTTCCAAAATCTTGAGGTGAATTGAGATCCTCGATCAGAAACAATCTTCTTTGGTACTCCATGTAGGCACATAATTCGAGCCATATATAACTCTGCCAACTGAGAACCTTTATAAGTAGTCTTGACCAGAATGAAGTGAGCCACTTTGGTTAATCTATCCATGATCACCCATATGGAATCATAACCTTTCGGGTGTGAGGCAACCCGACAATGAAATCCATACCAATTTCTTCCCACTTCCATTCGGGCACCTTTAACGGGTGTAGCAGTCCAGCTGGCCTCTGATGTTTAGCTTTGACTCTTTGACATACGTCACATACAACCGCGTGTGCAACTACATCTCTTTTCAGCCCATACCACCAGTACTTCTGTTTCAGATCCTGATACATCTTGGTGCTACCAGGATGAATAGAGTAATCAGAGTCAAGGGCTTCCTTCAGTATGGTCTCACGGAGGCTGTCAATCTAAGGAATATATGTCCGGTCCTTGAACCATATTGTGCCTTGCTCATCCTTCGTGAAGTCTGGACCTCTACCTTCAGCCATCAGATCCTTGATTTCTTGGATTTTAGCATCACCGATCTAACCCTTATGTATTTCTTGCTCCAACGTAGGTTCCACTTTGATAGTGATCCCTTCAGCATGGGCAACTATTCCCAAGTTGAGTCGGTTAAAATCTTCTACCAACTTATCGGGTAATTGGGCTACAATAGCTGCATGAACATGTTCCTTCCGACTCAAGGCATCCGCCACTAGATTTGCCTTGCCCGGATGATAGTGAATCTCCAAGTCATAATCCTTGATGAGCTCCAACCAACGACGTTGCCTATGGTTGAGATCTTTCTGAGTGAAGATATACTTTAAGCTCTTATGATCAGTATAGACTTGGCACTTAGTCCCCATTACATAATGCCTCCAAATCTTGAGAGCATGCACTACGACTGCCAGTTTTAAGTCATGAGTAGGGTAGTTCAACTCATGTTTCCGCAACTGGCGAAACGTGTAGGCAATGACATGTCCTTCTTGCATAAGAACACATCCCAAGCCCTAGCGGCACACATCACAATATATATTAAACCCCTTTTGTAGATCTGGCATAACAAACACTGGGGGTGACATCAATCTAAACTTCAGTTGATTGAAACTATCTTGACATTCACGAGACCACTTAAACTCATTTCCCTTCTCTAATAGTGAGGTCATAGGATTTGCTATCTCGGTATCTTCCATCCTACTATCTCTCTCACTTTAGCAGGATCCACTGATATTCCTCCATTAGAAATGATGGGCCCAAGGAATGCTACTTCGTCAAGCTAGAACTCACACTTGCTATACTTGGCATAGAGTTGATTATCCCTTAACTTCTTTAGCACCATTCGCAGATGTTCCTCATGATCACTATCATTCTTGGAATAAATCAGAATGTCATCGATGAATACCACGACAAACTTATCAAGATACTCCATGAACACCTTGTTCATCAGATTCATGAAGTAGCCTGGTGCATTAGTTAAGCCAAACGACATGAGTGTGAACTCATATAGACCGTATCGGGTAGAGAAAGCTGTCTTGGGAATATCAGATGGCCTAATCTTCATTTGATGATAACCTAATCTGGGATCAATTTTAGAGAATACCCTGGCACCTCTCATCTGATCAAATAAGTCTTCAATACGAGGTAAAGGATACTTGTTCTTAATGGTGACATCATTAAGTGAACTATAATCAACACACATCCTTTGTGAACCATCTTCTTCTGTACAAACAGAACCGGTGCTCCCCAAGGTGAGGAACTCGGATGAATGTACCCCACCTCCTGTAACTCTGTTAGTTGCTTCTTAAGTTCTTTTAGTTCTTCTACTGACATCCTATATGACCTTTTTGAAATAGGAGCGGTTCCAGGTAAGAGATCAATGACAAATTCAACCTCTCGATCTGGTGGCATCCCGGGTAACTCCTCTGGAAAGACATATGGGAAATCTCTAACCACACGGATGTTTCTGCCCACAAATTTTCCATCTACTAGATATATGGCGGGTCTGGTAGAGGGGGTTATGGTAATCATTACTTTGAATCTTTCTCCTTTTGGACTAGTGAGTTCTACGGTTCCCCTGGCACAATGTATAACGACCTTTGCTTTCCTTAACCATGACATACCGAGTATCAGATCTATACTGCTCTCCTCTAATACTATAGGCATAGACCAAAATTTCCTTCCCATGATTGTTAGTGTTAATCTGTTGGTCATATAATTTTCTTCAATAGGCCCTTTAGGGGTAATTACTATCAGGAGTTTTTGCATAGTTTGAAGTGGTAACTCATTTGTGTTGACATAGTGAGCAGAAATGAATGAATGCGTAGCTCCAGAATCAAATAATATAGCTGCAGGAACTAAATTAACATAAAACATACCGATAGCAATATCAGCACCATCAGCAGTAGCATCAGCACTGACTTGGTTGACTCTGGCAATGCTGAATCCCTTGCCAGAAGCTGGAGTCTGTTGCTTGCCTTGGACATTGCTTTGAGCGGGTGTGTTGGGGATCCTCTTCGGACAAGCATTGGCGCAGTGCCCAACCTCACCATACTTGAAACAAGTGGTGACTGTACCCAGTCCAGTAGGTATCACCGGGGTGCCAGTGGGGGCAGCCTGACAAATATGTGGTGTCTATGGAGTCGCATGTGGTGTATACTGAGCTGGTCATTGCCCTCCTCCAGGACAAGCTGGTGTACCCTGGGGTGGAACATACCAAGGACGGATACTACTGCTCCCCTACCCTTGGGTGATAGCCTTCCTCTTCATCTCGCCCAGCTGAACATGTTTGTGTTCAACAACTATAGCCTTGTCCAGAAGCCTCTAGAAAGATGGGAAGGTGTGAGAAACTAGCTGTTGAGGACTTGTTCTCAAATGCTATGAATTAAGAACAAGGCAACACAAAATGTTAAAGGTTAATGCCCTTTGTCCTTCGAAGCATTATCTCCCTTAGGATATAATGATCTTCAGACGAAGGTCATGAAGGACGTACCTTCATCATCACAGTATATGTTAATGAAAGAAGAAGCATATGAAATATAAGAAACAACATGAATAATCATATGACATTATTAATATATCTTTATTATATTATCATGGATAAACAGAAACAATATTGAATTACATTTGTACCTTCGGCTTGACAGAAAGCAAAAGTCCAAGTGTGACGCACGAGTGAATACAAGTCAACATGAACAGTACGGGGGTACTGTTCACCTATTTATAGGCACGGGACACAGCCTGGTCAAAATGACATTTATGTCCTTGATATCTAGTTACAATCATAACACAAATTATCATGGGCTGATCGGTCTTTTCCTCTTTAAGTCGGTGCAGCCCTTTGTCTCAAGGCGTGCCACTATGCCGAAGCTCCTTGGATAGTAGCTTCAATATGTACCTTCGTGTTGTGTTTGATTATACGCTGATCTTTCGAAGGTGCTTCTTCTTAAAGGACCTTCGGCGATGAAGCAGGCCCCCAACAGTAGCCCCTTCGCGGTGCAAGATTGTTTTTCGTAACGAGCTTGATCCGTGAAAAATCTTCAAGGCTTCGGAATGTCGAAGGTCCGAAAAACACCTTCCCTGAGCTCATTGCCGAGAAACGATTAAAGTATTTCGGGCGTGCGGTGGGCCACCATGCAGCAGGGTAGTGGTCCACCGTTCAGCGGGTGGGGGTGACTATTCAGTGGGTGCAGGCGATTTGGCGATTCACCTTCCCACCTGCAGCACTATATAAATAGACAGGTAGGTGTGAAGTTACCACAACATTCATTGCCCTTGCACTGTTGTGCTGTTGAAAAATTTAACCATAGCCGAAGCTTTTTCACCGCATACTCGAGCGAACCATCACTTTGAATTAGCTTCGTCAAAAGAGGGAGCTTCGTCAAAACTGTAATAAACATCAGCTTTGTAAAAACCACAAAAAGATCCATCAGATGGCCAGAGTACGCTCGACTGCGAGGGTGACCCGTGAAGGAGAAGAGACTGAGGCTACCGAGACAGCTCTGATTTCCGAAGTCATGAGACAATCGGGCTTAGTTGTGACGGAGGGAGCCATTGAAGAAGGTGCACCTGCTGCCGAAGCTGAACAAGCTGATGTTGAGGAAGAAAATGCTGATGAAGAAGAAGAAGATTATAGCATTCTGATCCCATCAAAACCCAGCCACTTGGATTTTGAAAAATCTACTGTGTCTGAAGCTGATATGCCCATGATGACAAAACTAGGCTACTTTGGAGAAGCTGAGAAGAAGCTTATTCGTTTTGCCGGAGAAGAAACACTCCAAAGCCGAAGGATGATGAAGTAGTGGTTTTCAAAAGCTTTTTTAGGGCAGGATTGCGGTTTCTCTTGAATGAGATGATTAGAGAAGTTTTGGATAATTTTGAGATTTTTCTTCATCAGCTGACCCCTAACGCCATTGTTAGGCTCAGCATCTTCATCTGGGCCCTTCGAAGCCAAGGGATGGACCCAAATGCTGAAGCTTTCTACCGAATACATGAATTGCATTACCAAACGAAGGCCAGAGAAGAAGGGCTACATGAAAATTTCGGTTGTTATAACTTCACGTATCGCAAGGATACGAAGGCTCCGGTCCTCAGTTATCGCACCAAGTGGCCAACTGGCTGGAAGAGTGAGTGGTTTTACATTAAAGCTGATGAGAAGAAAAGAGGGAAACTGATGACGATGGTGATGAGCCCGTTGTCCTTAAGCTTCAGGATGACCAGACCCTTGTGCAACATGAAGCCAGGGTCAGCATGCCTGCTGGCCATAGCAGAATTCAGAGTGGTGGCTGAACAAATCAGCACCAGGGATCTAGTGCAAGAATACTTGGCCAATAGGGTATCTCCAACGTTGAGTGAATGGAGTATGCCGAAGCTAAAAGGAACAAAGAAGAAGAATAAACTTGTTCGATTGCCTTGTAGGTTTAAATTTGAGAAACAGTTCAAAGAGCCCTGCCAAGAATGGCTAGAGATGATCGAGACTATGTGTAATGAGATCTTGGGCAATTATACCAGAAAAGAAGATCAACTAATGACTGCAGCCTTCGGCACCCGACCAAAACGAAGATTGAATCGGGTAATGGATGCTTTAAACTTCGAATACCCTGATTATGAATGACTAAGCAAGGGTGCCGAAGGTACAAAGAGAAAAAGGGTTGTCAGTTTTATGAGCAGACAGGCTGCTAGAATGGTGAAAGAGGACGAAAAAATTCTGAAAAAAGGAAAATCCAGTCCCGAGCCGAAGGTGGTGACTTCGAAGAAGAGAAAAGCTGTAACTCCAGAGCCGAAGGTGGCTGAGATAGAAGAGGAAGCTCCTTCAATGCCTTCTGCTGCCGAAGTAGAAGAAATTTTAAAGGTAATGACTGAATCCTTACCTATCAAGCTGCTAAGTTCTCTGGGGCCGCATCTGACGAAGCTTTTACAGAATAAGGACGAGCCTCTGGCAACAAAAAAGGCGATTGGCCCAAAAAAGCAAAGAATTGTTACTGTTATGCAAGCCATTGAGGAAACACCACCACCGGCCTCATCATCAAAAATGACACCAGCTACCGAAGTTGCTACATCTGCCGAAGCTGCGGCTGCCAAAGTTACCAATCTGGAGAGTACATTATCTGCTATTGATAAAGTGTTCTTGGAATTGGCCGCAGAGGAGACTGCTGCAGCTACAGAAGAAGCCCTAGCCACAGAGGAGACTGCTGCGGCTATAGAAGAAGCCCTAGCCTCAGTGCCTAAGAAAGGGAAAGAAATTGCCGAAAATACTTCAGAAGAAAAAGGCTTCAACTTTCAAAATCTAATTGGTCAAGAATTATCCAAGGCTGAGAAGGAGGAGCTGCAGGAGTATGCTATATCCTGTGGCTACCAGCCAAGAGCCATGCTCTTTGGCGGAATTAACGAAGAAGCCTCAGGTTGTATTCGAGACCGTACTGGGGCGAAGATTATCGGCACTCTATCGAAGAGTGTTGGTTTTCTGAAGCTTGAAGCTGACATCAGCAGCTACCGACAACAGCATATGGTCGGCAGCTTATTCTATTCCAACTTTAAGGTAAAGCTTTTTTCCTCATCTTTTATTTTTTGTGACAAAGCAAAAAAATTCTGATGAAGGCTATTTTGTATAGAGTATGCTGCTTAGCAAAGCCTTGAGAATGCAACAAGACCTCGAAGATAAAAAGAATGAGATTATAATCGAGGACTTGGAAAAGAAAATCAAAGATCATGAAGCTTCTCTAGAAAAGAAAGATTTTCTTCTTCAGACAATGGAGGGTTCATTAGCCAAAGCCCAAGCCAAAATTGCCAGATTAAACGATGAACTCCTCCAAAAATCAGAAGACTTCGAGCAAGAAAGGAAAAGCTTTGATGCAAAGCTTGGAGCCGAAGTCGAGAAAAACTCAAAATTGCAAGAATCCCTAAAAGAACTTCGGAATGCTTGCTTGAACTTCGGCAACCTCTGCGTGCAACGACTAAAGGAGGTCTTTAACTCAGTGGGAGCCAGCTCTTAAAAATTTGAACCCTCGGTTGAAGACTTGCCCAGGACCTTCGAGCATATTGAAAGCGAAGTTGAAGCACTTGATGAAGTTATAGCTGGGCACGGCGACTTCTATGCCCTGCTGGCTTCTCGCGGCACAGCTGTAGCTTTTATAAAGGCTGGTTGCACGCACGGAAAGATTGTAAACAGGCTGAACTTCAGTTTATCACCAGCGGACCTAGCTGATATCCCTAGCCTAGCCCGAAGTATTGGGAATAGATTCATAACTCAAATTTGGATGAAGGGTGGGTGGGACTTAGCTGGTGATGAAGCTCGAAGTCATCTTAAGCCGGTATTAAACTTGTACATGTTGCTTACCTTCTCCTAAGATTACTTTTTACCTTATACTGCTTTGTTATGTACAGGATGATGATGCCGAAGGTCAATGATCCGAAGCTTGACGGATACTGATGAGGCTGCTGCAGAAAGCTTTAGAGACATTTGAATTATCTTTGTAAAAGATATCGTAATTTAGGATTCAAACATTACTCTGTAAATTTGTCCATACCTTGTAATATATTATTACCTTTCCATCAATGTATGAATTGCTTTGATGTGGACGAAACTTGTATCTTTTGAGCTGAAGGCGAAAAACACCTTCCCTTCTTTTCGTACACAACGAAGCGTATCTTTGCTTCTTTATGCTTATCGAAGCATTGTCATCAAAGCTGAAGTCTGTCTATGTTTTATGTTATGATGATGATGATGAACATATGAATGTCTACATGAATGTTTATGAATGCAATGAATGATGTAATGTAATGTGCAAATGAATGTCCAAACACACCCGAAGCCACACCCAGACTCTGCATCCCATTAGGAACGTCTTTTGAGTCTTAAGCTCTACATCCCCTTAGGAACGTCTTTTGAGCTTCTTCACCTTCTATTTTGGTGGTGTAAGTTCTGCATCCCCTTAGGAACGACTTTGAACTTCTTCGCCTTCTATTTCGGCAGTATAAGTTCTGCATCCCCTTAGGAACGACTTTTGAACTTCTTCGCCTTCTATTTCGGCGGTATTTGGCTCTGCATTCCCTTTGGAACGACTTTTGAGCAGAAAACTTACGCTGCGCTCCCTTAGGAACGACTTTTTGTAGCTTCGTAATGCTCTACATCCCCTTGGGGACGACTTTCGAGCTTCTCCCTGTTTTTATTTTTTTTTCTTTGCACTCGATGGTGCATGCCCAGATTTTACATTTTACATTCTTTTTGGGGGATTTGGCTCTCGTGGAGCTAAAGAAGAAAGAAAAAATTATAATCTTTAGCCCCATTAAAAACCTTTCTCCCCCTTTGGAAAGGATAAGGGTGCCATAGAAAAAGAAATGAAAAAAAGATTACATCAAATTACACATAATATCGCTGAAGCTCATCCGCATTCCAAGATCTGGGTATGTCATTGCCGTCCATATCCTTCAATCTGTAAGAACCGGGCCTCGACGAAGATACCACCAGAAAAGGTCCTTCCCACTTCACCTGCAATTTACCTACTGTGTCCGGATTGGCCACTCTCCGAAGCACCAAATGCCCTGGCTTAATATTTTTTAACCAAACTTTTCTATCATGCCATTTTATTTTTTCGGCTTGATATTTATTGATGTTCTCCACAGCCTGAAGTCTGGTCCCCTCTGTAGTATCTTTTGCTACATGATAATCAGCTTCGTCTTCTGCCGAAGCTACTGTTCTTATTGACCCTGCTTTAGCTTCTTCTGGAGTTATAGCTTCGTCACCAAATAATAGTTTGAAAGGTGTAAACCCTGTTGATCTTGATGTGGTTGTATTGTGACTCCACACCACTTTAATCAACTCATCTGGCCACTTTCCTCTAGGCTGATTGAAGATTAGCTTCATTATTCCCGTCATTATAATGCCATTTGCTCTTTCTACCAGCCTGTTTGACTCCGGATGCCTAACTGATGCAAAATGAATCTTTGTGCCAATTTGGTCACAGAAATCCTTGAACATTTCAGCATCAAACTATGTTCCATTGTCCACAGTTATAGCCTTCGGCACGCCGAAGCGACAACCAATATTTTGCCAGAAGAATTTTTGGACTATAACCGAAGTTATTGTAGCCAAAGGGTTCGCTTCAATCCACTTAGAAAAATATTCTACAGCCACCACAACATATTTCAAATTACCTTGCACTGGTGGAAGTGGGCCTAACAAATCCAGGCCCCATCTTTGCAATGGCCAAGTAGGTTGTATCAGCTGTGTGAGAGACGAAGGCTACTTCTGATCTCTTGCACATTTTTGACAATTCTCGCACTTTTGAACTAACTCTGCTGCATCCAAAGCTGCCTTCAGCCAATAAAATCCTTGTCTAAACACTTCTCCAAGCAAGGGCCTAGACCCAATATGAGATCCACACAAACCTGCATGTATCTCCTTCATTACTTCTATACCTTCGGTTCTGGATAAACATTTGAGGAGTGGAGAACAGGCTACATGCTTGTATAATTCCCCTTCTATTATCACATATGGTCTTATCCTTGCTTCCATTCTCTTATTATAAACTTCGTCGTCCGAAAGACAATTACCTTGGAGGAAAGATATAATTTCAGTCCTCCAATCTTCACTATGTACAGGGGAAATTGTAAGCACTGCCCTCTCCATAAGTTCAACCGAAGGTGCTTTTAATGTTTCAAAAACACTTCCAAAGGTAGAGGGAGCCCCTGTGCCGCTGATTTGGCTAATATATCTGCATGCTCGTTCTCCTCTTGGAATATTCTTCACAGAAAAACCTTTGAAAGAAGCCTCCAACCTTCGAACTGTATCCAGATATTTTTTGAGCTTCGGATCTCTCGCCTTACTACTTTTGTCTACATGACCAGAAATGACTTGAGAGTTAGTTTTAAGGATGGCCCTTCTTATTCCCATTGCCTTTAACTTCTGAAGCCCCAACAGAAGTGCTTTGTATTCAGCAATATTATTTGTACAACTGAAATCAAGCTTTGCTGCATAACATGTTCTGACTTTAGAAGGCGCAACTAGGACAGCAGCCGCTCCTGCGTTGAAGGTTCCCTAGGAGCCATCGCAGAAAACTGTCCAAGCTTCGGTGTCTTTATTTGTTTCTTCTTCCTGAGCCCATGGCGTCCAATCAGCAATGAAGTCTACTAATGCCTAGGACTGAATTGAGGATCTATGTACATAGTCAATACTGAATTCGTTAAGCTCCGCAACCCATTTTCCAATCCTTCCAGTAGCTTCTCTGTTCCTCATTATGTCCTTCAGAGGCTGTGACGAAGGAACAATTATGTGATATGCTTGAAAATAATGCTGAAGCTTCCTAGAGGCCATTAATACAGCATACAACACCTTCTCCAATTCTGTATAATTTTTCTTTGATAAACTTAAAACTTCGGAGATGAAGTACACTAGAGCTTGCCTTTTGATTTGGCCATCTAACTTCTCCTGTACAAGAGCCGCACTAACTGCAGAGTGCGAAGCTGCCACATATAAGAGTAACGGAGCCCCTGGCGAAGGTGGAGTTAGTGTTGTTAATTCGATCAAGTATTGCTTCAGCTCTTCGAAAGCTTTTTGCTAAGCTGGACCCCATTGAAAAACTTCGGCTGACTTCAATATTTCAAAGAATGGTAGATTTCTTTCTGCTGATCTGGATATGAATTTGTTTAATGATGCTAGTCTTCCTACCAGCCGTTGGGCCCCCTTCTTTGTGCTTGGCGGCTCCATCCGAAGGATAGCTTCAATCTTGCTTGGGTTGGCTTCAATTCCCTTCATTGATACCAAACAGCTAAGGAACTTGCCCTTTCTTTACCCCAAAAACACACTTTTATGGATTTAACTTCAGGCCAGCTTGCCTGAATTTGGCAAATGTCTCTTGCAAATCAGCAATGTGATTTTCTTGCTTCGTGCTTTTCACTATGATATCATCAACATAGGTCAGTACATTCCTGCCTATTTAAGAATGAAGGACCTTGGTTGTCATTCTGTTGAAGCTTCCTCCAGCATTCTTGAGCCCCTTAGGCATCCGAAGATAGCAATAGGTGCCACTAGGAGTTATGAAGCTAGTCTTCGGGTCATCTTCCTTCTTCATCCAAATTTGATGATAGCCTGAGTAACAATCCAATAGACTCATGAGCTCTGAAGAAGCTGTTGCATCTACTAGAGAGTCTATTCTTTGTAATGGGAACTCGTCCTTTGGGCTTGCCTAGATTTGTGAAATCAATACACATTCTCCATTTACCATTAGCCTTCTTCACCACAACAGTGTTGGCTAGCCATTCTAGGTATTTCACCTCTCTGATGACACCGGCACTAAGAAGTCTCTTTACTTCGTTCCGAGCACCTTCAGCTTTGTCTTCAGACATCTTCTGAAGCCTTTGTTTTCTTGGCCTGAAGGATGGATCCACATTGAGTGAATGTTCAATAACATCTCTGTTGACACCACAGAGATCATTGGCTGACCAAGCAAAGACATCTTTTTTGTTGAATAAAAATCTTAACAAAGTCTTCTCTTGCTCATCAGATAACTGAGACCCTAGTAGTACCCTTTGTTCTGCTATATCTTGACATAGAAGCATAGGCTTCGGCTGATCCACCGAAGCAGCCTTCTCTCTTTTGTATTTATACTGCTGACAGGCTTCAACTCCATCTATGTTATGGATTGCCTTTGAATCTGCCCAATTCCCTTCGACCCTTCTGGCAACTTCTTGACTCCCATGGAAAGCAATGGGCCCTTGTTCCAAAGGTATCTTCATGCATAAATATGCTAGATGAAGTATTGCTTTGAAGGCATTGAGTGTCCCTTGACCAATGATTACGTTGTAGGGGTATTCCATGTCAACAATGTCAAAGATAACCTGTTCAGTCCTTGTGTTGTGGACGTAGCCGAAGGTAATTGACATTGTGATTTTACCAAGTGCAACAATCTGCCTCCCTCCGAAGCTACAAAGGGGGTGCGTAGCATCATGAATCTTGTCTTCTGGCTCTTGCATCTGTCTGAAGGCCTTAGCAAATATGATATCCGCTGCACTGTCTATGTCAACCAGAACATTATGGACCAGAAATCCCTTGATGACACAAGATATGACCATAGCATCATTGTGAGGGTAATCTTTGAGCTGAAGGTCCTCCTGGGAGAAGGTGATTGGGATGTGGGACCATTTGGACTTGATGAAAGGTCCCTGCATTCCAACATGTTGCACCCTTCTCTGCGCTTCCTTCTTCTGCTTCTTGTTAGCCGGCTCTGAACTTGAACTGCCTGTTATCGAGAGCACGAGCTTTGTAGTCGAAGGTGCTTCGACTTGGTTGTTGAACGAAGCCATCAGCTCAAAAGTGGAGGTGAGTTCACCGGAGGTGGGCGCCAATGTTGGGGACTTGTTCTCAAATGCTATGAATTAAGAACAAGGCAACACAAAATGTTAAAGGTTAATGCCCTTCGTCCTTCGAAGCATTATCTCCCTTAGGATATAATGATCTTCAGACAAAGGTCATGAAGGATGTACCTTCATCATCGCAGTATATGTTAATGAAAGAAGAAGCATATGAAATATAAGAAACAACATGAATAATCATATGACATTATTAATATATCTTTATTATATTATCATGGATAAACAGAAACAATATTGAATTACATTTGTACCTTCGGCTTGACAGAAAGCAAAAGTCTAAGTGTGATGCACGAGTGAATACAAGTCAGCATGAACAGTACGAGGGTACTGTTCACCTATTTATAGGCATGGGACACAGCCCAGTCAAAATTACATTTATGTCCTTGATATCTAGTTACAATCATAACACAAATTATCATGGGCCGATCGGTCTTTTCCTCTTTAAGTCGGTGCAGCCCTTCGTCTCAAGGCGTGCCACTATGCCGAAGCTCCTTGGATAGTAGCTTCAATGTGTACCTTCGCGCTATGTTTGATTATACGCTGATCTTTCAAAGGTGCTTCTTCTTAAAGGACCTTCGACGACGAAGCAGGCCCCCAACACCAGCTAATACTGAAGTGGCCCAATAAGTATCTCCAAAATGCTCCTGCTTCCTTTCATCATCAGCAACCTCATCTACAGCATACCTCGACAACTGAATAAATTTATCACGGTATTCACTAACTGACATATTGCCTTGCTTTAGTGTTAAGAATTCATTCTTCTTTATTTTCATCAAGCCAGCAGGAATATGGTAGTTTCTAAATTGCGTAGCAAATTCTGCCCAGGTAATAGTATTAGCAGCAGCATGGGCAGCAATGTAGGAGTCCCACTAATCAGCAGTGGGGCCAGTAAGACGACCCGAAGCATAGAGCACCTTCTCCCAATCATTGCATTGAGCGACATTGAGCATCTTCTCCACTTATTTCAGCCAATCATCAGCATGTAGAGGATCTGGAGAGTTTAAGAATGTGGGCGGCTTATGACTCATGAATTCCTGGTGCTTGTCCCGGGGTGGAGCTGGTGGTGGTGGATGTAGTGGTTGTTGTTGCTGTCGCTCCAATCGCTCTTGCCTCAACTCCTGTCGCATCTCCTGACGTTCCTGGTGCATCTCCTGACGTTACTGCCGCATCTAAGCTTGCATTTCTGTCATAGTATTTGCCATCTGTTGTAGCATCTGCATCTAAGTGGCAACCACTGGATCTGTCCCAGCCGGTGGAGGATTCAGAGGATTCATTTCTGTTTGTGGTTGTCTGACGATCCTCCTGCTCTAGTGGTTGGCAGGTAGATCAATTTCGCCTCCCTTCCTGGTATTGACCATCTGAGTTAGAAACACATGGTAAGATAGAATTGTAGATATGACAAGTAATGATCTTTCGGGGGTTTTATTAGCTCAGTAGATTAGTGTGTCACCTACTAATACTAATATATTACCTTATGGTGGTACATGCTAGAATGCCTTGCTATACTATTTCAGTCAATCAAAGAAGCAAATCAAGCATTTATCATCAGAACAAACATCCAAACACTTTAGATAGAGAAAACATATATTTTTGTCTTAGGTCTCCTATATCATTAGAGGGTCTTAAATGTTGGAGTCCAAGGTGTGAAATCCTTTTGGTCTTTCTAGAGTAGAAAAGATAAGAATAGTCAGAGTAGAACAACTAAAGGTGAGACAGGATCATGATACGTATAGAAAGAATGAGAGAAAAGGTAAGTAGGTAAGGGTATTGTCCAGTTCTATCTAGGTTTCATCCTACAATCAACATTTCCTCTAATACCACTTCTGTCACACTCGGATTTATGGGGTAAAGCCGGGTGCATCTCATATGTATGCCAAAGAAGAACATCACAGATAATGACAAAGTATATAGAGATAAATGTCACAAATATCATTATTACATAGTGGAAGTCTTACAAAAATAAATGAGCACAATAAAGCGAACTATGCATTATTCCTTAGCGCATCATAATCCTACTAAACTCTTCACAAGATGACTTGTTAGTAGACTCAAAGATAATATCATCAACATAAATTTGGCATATAAACAAGTCTTTATCAATTGTTTTAGTGAGGAGAGCAGGGTCAGCTTTTTTGACATTAAAATCATTAGTGAGAAGAAAGTCTCTTAGGCATTCATACCATGCTCTTGGGGCTTGTTTAAGCCCATAAAGCGCCTTTGAGAGCTTATAAACATGTGAAGGATACTCACTATCTTCAAAGCTAGGAGGTTGCTCAACATACACCTCTTCCTTGATAGGGCCATTGAGGATAGCACCATTCACATCCATTTGATACAACTTAAAGCCATGGTAAGTAGCATAGGCAAGTAATATATGAATTGACTCAAGCCTAGCTACGAGTGCGTAGGTTTCATCAAAATCCAAACCTTCAACTTGTGAATATCCTTTGGCAACAAGTTGGGCTTTGTTCTTAGTCACCACACCATGCTCATCTTGTTTGTTGTGGAATACCCACTTGGTACCTACAACATTTTGGTTAGGACGTGGAACTAAATGACATACCTCATTCCTCATGAAGTTGTTGAGCTTCTCTTGCATTGCCACCACCCAGTTCGGATCTCTAAGTGCATCCTCTATCCTGAATGGCTCAATAGAAGACACAAAAGAGTAATGTTCACAAAAAGGAGAAACTCGAGATCAAGTGGTTACCCCCTTATGGATGTCTCCAAGAATGGAGTTGACGGGGTGATCTCTTTGAATTGCTTGGTGGACTCTTAGGTGTGGTGGTCTTTGATCCTGAATCTCTTGATCATCTTCCTTGTCTTGATCATCTTCATCTCCCCTTGATCAATGTCCTCCTCTTGAGGTGGCTCATCGTCTTGATCTTCATCCTCTTCTTCTTGAGCCATTTCCTCATCCTAAGTTGGTGGAGATGTTTGTATGGAAGATGATGGTTGATCTTGTGCTTGTGAAGGCTCTTCGGGTTCTTTTGGACACACATCTCTAATGGACATGTTCCTTAGCACGATGCACAGAGCCTTTTCATCATCTAATTCATCAAGATCAACTTCCTCCACTCAGGAGCCATTAGTCACATCAAACACAATGTCACAAGAAACTTCAACTAATCCACTGGACTTGTTGAAGACTCTATATGCCCTTGTGTTTGAGTCATAACCAAGTAAAAAGCCTTCTACTGCTTTAGGAGCAAATTTAGAATTTCTATCTCTTTTGATAAGAATAAAGCATTTGCTCCCAAAAACTCTAAAATAAGAAACATTAGGCTTTTTACCAATGAGGAGTTCATATGATGTTTTCTTGAGGATTCGATGTAGGTAGAGACGGTTGATGGAGTAGCAGGTAGTGTTAATCACCTCCGCCCAAAACTGACCCGGTGTCTTGTATTCATCAAGCATGGTCCTTGCCATATCCAAAAGAGTTCTGTTCTTCCTCTCCACAACACCATTTTGTTGAGGTGTGTAGGGAGAATATAACTCATGCTTGATGCCCTCCTTCTCAAGAAATCCTTCAATTTGAGAGTTCTTAAACTCCATTCCATTATCGTTTCTAATCTTCTTGATTCTCAATCCGAACTCATTTTGAGCTCGTCTCAAGAATATCTTCAAGGTCTCTTGGGTTTGCGATTTTTCCTGCAAAAAGAACACCCAAGTGAAGCGAGAATAATCATCCACAATAACAAGACAATACTTACTCCCGCCGATACTTATGTAAGCAATCGGGCCGAATAGATCTATGTGGAGTAGCTCAAGTGGCCTCTCGGTCGTCATGATGTTCTTATGTGGATGATGAACTCTAACCTGCTTCCCTGCTTGACATGCGCTACAAACCCTGTCTTTCTCAAAATGAACATTGGTTGGTCCTAAAATGTGCTCCCCTTTAGAAGCTTGTGAAGATTCTTCATTCCAACATGAGCAAGTCGGCGATGCCAGAGCTAGCCCATGTTAGTCTTAGCAATTAAGCAAGTGTCTAGTTCAGCATTGTTATCATTGAACTCAACTAAATACAGCTCACCATCTAACACTCCCTTAAAAGCTATTGATTCATCACTTCTTCTAAACACGGTGTGGCAGAACCACCCGAATTATTCTAGCTTAAGTGCCTAAGTCACGCCTCAGGGGCTGTAACACTTAAATCGGAATAACCCGTCAGTCCCTCAGATCTAGTCTGATAAAGCCACTTAACCAGGATCAAATACCACATACTCAAAGGCGAGTCACAGAAGAAATACAACAAAACAGGAAAACCACAAATTAAAGTACTGAATTATTACATAAATCGGAGTTTCTCAAGTTGCTGGTAAGGTTCACAAAATAAGATGCAGCGGATAATCAATGTCGTCGGTAGCGAGGAATTAGGTAAGGCCTAGCCCACTACTCCACCTGCTCCTCTCCTGTTGGAGCAGCATCCCACTCGACCGTCCAACTCGGTGGCAAAGTGGTAGGCCAAGTTACACCATCAACCATATCTGGAAGCGTACCTTCAAAAATTATGGCACAAGCAAGGCTGAGTATACTAATACTCAGCTAGACTTACCCGGTGTGAGGAATCTACTCCTCTAACTCTAGACCATGCAGCTATTTGGCTGAGGGGTTTGGTTTGCCAAAAGCACTAGCTGAGTCTAAAATAAATTTTTAGCTTTTCAGTTTCTAGTATCATTATCTTAGTTAAGTTTGCTCCTTCTAAGCATACATGGTAACAAGCATTTAGTTCAATCAACAAGTTATCTCATGTAAACCTCATTTCACTTCTTACTCAATGTAGTACAAGGGGTCAAGCAGTCTCATTAACTGCAAGAAGCAGACGATTCAAATCGAGTTTTAAACCTTGCAAGGTAAACCTAAACACACGACATGTCAGGGCACTCCGTCCCCACACACGTCAACCGTCCCCATCGATTCCCTGTTCGCGGCCAGGGCAAACTGCCTTGGCATACAATGCTCCACTGACTCCGGCTGCCGCCGTGTAGTGACCGCACTTGTACCCACCATAGCTAGCATGGGAGACCCAGTCTCAGGACAAGTGAGGGTTAAAGTCCATGCCCGGCTTCACTCAGGTACTTGGTTTACCAGTTATCATATTTCCCGACATGTGTTTAGTACGTTCAAACGCTTGACTCAGGTATCCACACATTAATCCTTAATTCCTTTTCCCATCTCATGAACAAGGCATCCTCCCTGGATCCAAGTCCATAGACCATCATAGATCCCATTATCAAGATGAATACAATCAATTCCTGACCTCGCGCGAGTGCTAGAAAAATCACTCGACTTCTACCAAGATCCTGCTTAGCATAGCAGCTACTCGACCTAGCATACTAGTAGCCATCTCAAAAAGGAATCCTAAGTTCATGCAACTAGAGGTTTCAAGCAACTCCTACACTTAAGTGCACATTACAAGCCTACAAACATTAAGTGTAGTAAAGTAGGATATATAAATACGGTTATGCATAAAACCGGGGCTTTCCTTCAGATGTTGGGGCTACGGGAAGATTTTCAATGGCAGTCTCGGGAG
Source organism: Zea luxurians (assembly GCA_029449295.1). Taxonomy (NCBI): domain Eukaryota; kingdom Viridiplantae; phylum Streptophyta; class Magnoliopsida; order Poales; family Poaceae; genus Zea; species Zea luxurians. The sequence goes on along the minus strand of JAOPSE010000041.1, from coordinate 8,197,073 downwards.
CTTGCTCCTGGTCTTCCTCGTGGACAGCTCCTTGCTCGGGGATGAGCACGTACTCTCCATCAGCTAGATTGCAGTCTAATGAATGCAATGAGTAAGATACATGCATGATATGATATGAAAGCTAGCACTTAACTTTAAGGGTGAATTATTAAATTAACGAGGTAGAGCTTAATCTTGCTACTTGAAGGTTCTTGGAGTATACTTAACAATTCAGGGTTAAGCTTAGTTGACTAAGTGGTAAGTCTATTTTGGTGTTCCATTAAATTCTTTTTAATGTCCCGTGAAAATTTATCCAGATTTCTAGTTGAACTTATTGGAGCAAGGTTTATTATTTTCCTTTCTTCTTCTTATTTCCTTTAAGCTTTTAAGGTGGGTTTGAACTACAAGTTATATAAATAAATTTCCAAAAATTCTGTAAAAATTACAGTGGCTCCTTACTGGTGTATAATTCTCTATCTCAAAATTTGGGGCTTAAACAGTGAGGGTTTCTCTTTGTATAAAATTTTCAAATATTAGGGCAGAAGGGTGTTTTGAACTACACCTCCTTTTTAACAGTGAGTTATTCTCTAAGACATATTTTTGCTGGCATCTAGATGTTATAATATGACTTTTAGCCACTAATACTATTAGTTATTTTCTTGTGATTTTCCAATGTTTCTAGCCAAAGGGGTGCTTTCTACTACCACTATATTTGAAAAATATCAAACAACAGATTTCTGATTTTTCCTAGCTTCTTCTTTGTGCAAGAGCAATCATTCTGAAGTTTGGCATCTTTTTGCTTAAGGGAAGGGTGGTAGGAATTAATTGGATTAAATAGCCTTTTTCATGAAGTATTGGCAATAGGTATTATTGGTAGCTTTCAATTGGGTTTTGCATTTTTCTCTGGTGGCCTACTTCATTATTAATCTAGTAAAAATTTATTTGCCTAGTGTTGCACATTATTTTGGCTTACTTATGTTTTAATTGAAATATGGCTTAATATCAAGTTCTATTTGTTTACCCTATTTAAAATGATGGGCTGGGGTGTTCATCATTTTTGTAGTGAGGTTCTGGTGGTTACAAATCTATTGGATTTTTATTAGCAGTTTTGGATTAGCTTTTATTATTCTAATAATTATTTTCTAGTTGGAATAATGCTAAATAAAACATTTCACTTTGATTTTGTTCTGGACTAGGGGTCCCTTTATTTTTCCTAGGTTCTTTGTTACTTAAGTAGGCTAGGAAAAAATAATTGCAGTCACTATTCATTACTTTCTAATACCTTTCTGATTTTCTTAAGTTTTGGGCAAAAATGGCTTTTATTGGATAATCTTACTTAAACTTTCAATACTGGGGTGCTCACTATTTTTAAACAGTGCCTAAATGATGTTTGAACATCTACAATGTTTCCTAAGTTCAGCATAGAAGCATAACTAATTTTCTTTAATTTGATAAGGTTTGGTCCTTTTCCTTAGTTAATTCTAAATCCTCAAAATTTAACACAGGAAGCATGGGGTTCATTATTTTTAATTGATAGTCTATAATATTTTGAATTCAGCAAAATTGGTTTGGTAAAATTTGGTTGAATCTGATTCAAGATATAAATTTTTTAAGTTCTCTGTTGAATTCAAAAAGGTTAATTAGAAATGGATAAAGGAAATACCGTTTTGCACTAGGGTCCCTGGCGAAAGTTCATAAAGGAAATACAGACAGGTCCTTGGTGCACTATTCACATGAGTCTACGGCTCTGCAGAAAACCCCCTAGGGTTTCTAGAAATCGAACCCGCGGTCCTTCCCTAATGAAACAGTGGCCGCAGAGGAAGAAAGGGGTGGAGGGGCTTACCGGCGGCGAGGCTGCTCCGGTGAGGTGGTCAAGGGCGTAGGGGAGGTCTTGAGGATCACGGCGATGTGCGGGTTGCCGTCGGGGATGGCCGGAGTCGGCCGATCCACGTGCACAGGCGGAGGAGCTCATCGGTGGCGAGGAGTCCGGCCTGCTCACGGCGCGATAGTCCAATCAAACGGGTCAGAGAGCTTCACTAGGGATCAAGGAAGCTGCGTGCATGAGGAATTGAAGAATGGCTCACCGGATTGCTCGTTCTACGCGCGCAGGCGGGCGACCGAAGTCCGGCGAGGGCGATCTTGGGTTTCCGGTGACGTTCTGCCGGGTCCGAGGGCTTGGAAACCTTCACGGGCCACTGGCGAAGCTAACCGAAGGGCTAGCACGGCTTGGAATCGATTGGAGGGAGCTAGCCACGGTGGCCGAAGCTCGGGTGGTGATGGCGGGCGGTGGCGCGGCCTGCTCGATGCAAAGTCCGACGAACTTAGGCTTGGGCAGGACTTGAGAGCGCGCGGGGAGGTATGGCCAAGACCTAGGGCTGCTTTATAGGCATGGCACGGTGCACGGGCGATCGTGGACTGGTGAGAGCGCGCGGATGCGCGAACGGGCGTGAACCAGGGTGTCAACCACGGTCGAACACGTGGAACCGTTGCTTCTGCCCGAGTTCTAACGTTGATTGGGCACAAATCTTCGTGAATTTGGGCAAGATCGCTGTGAATGATTTGTTCCCCTGACTGTGCTTTGTCGTTTATGTGTGAATGTCGCGCAGTTTTAGGCTAGGGACAGAGAGTTGTAGCGTCATCAAGGTGCTAGTGTCAGATTGCCTGGTCCTGAGGTCAAACGGTGCCAAAACCGTGCCAAACAAATTTGGTTTGAGTTCAAATTTTTCCAGAGCATGTTCAAGGAAATTTGACACTACTTTGATTTTTGGAATTTATGGTTTTAAGTTTTGGAAAACAGGGAACGCATCTGATCTTGAAAAAGGGTTCTGAATTTCAGAATTCTGAATTCTGAATTTCCCCATGGGACTTTGGTTCAAGGGCTGTTTTGGGAATTTTGGAAAAACCAAATGGCCAAACCTTCTTACTATGTTTTGTTGGTTATTTAGTGTATTAAAACTTTGTTATTTGGTTCTTGCCAAAATCTTGTATTTTCCCAAGCCTTTTTCCAATTTCTCTTTTATGTGCTTAAGGGTTCACTTTGGGTAAATTTTAGGTTTGAGAGTTTTGCTTACCATGAGGTTCATGATTTGATTAGGAGATTTACATCAGATGAAAAGACTCACTTTAAACTTTTGGTTATTAATTTTTGATGTTCATGCCTCTATTTGGTTCACATGTGATAATAGTTCAAGTTAGCTTAAGGAAGAACCCTAGGTGACACTGGGGTGTCACAGCCTTCTCCCCTTAAAGGAATCTCGTCCCGAGATTCGGGTCGGGGTCCTCCCGGGGTGAAGCGAAGGGTGAGACTTGCTTGAAGTGGGTGCTTTATTTATTAAGACAAACTGCTCTTCGAATGTCATTCTCTTTGCAACTTCAGAAGGAAGTCCTTTTATCCTTAATTTAATAATTACTTCATTATGATTTAAGATCATTTCTCTGAATTCTAGATTCGAAGGGCAAGGGAGGGGTTGGGCATGATTACATACCAATTTCCTTAGGTAGGCAATCGGGGAAGTTGGAACGCAGAAATTCCTCAGTTTCCCAAGTAGCTTCTTCCTCTGAGTGATTACTCCATTGGATCTTATACATCTTGATTGATGTAGCCCGAGTTGATCTTTCTTTGCAATCCAGAACCTTGGAACGGTACTCTTGATATGATAGATCTAGCTCTATCTCCAATTCTTGTTCTGCTATGATCTCAGTCGGCAATCGAACACACTTCTTCAGCTGAGATACATGGAACACATTATGGATGGCAGATAGTTTTGGAGGTAGCTTCAGTTTGTATGCCACGGGTCCACATGCTTCTATGATCTCATAAGGTCCAATGTAACGAGGGGCTAACTTGCCTTTGATCCCGAATCTCTGCACTCCCTTGGTGGGTGATATCTTCAAATACACTATATCTCACACCTCAAACTGGAGAGGTTTCCTCCTCTTATCATGGTAACTCTTTTGCCTGGCCTGAGCAGCTTCTAGATTCTTCCTGATTAGTTTGACCTTCCTTTCGGCTTCAGTCACTAAGTCAGGTCCGAAAACTTCTCTCTCTAGGCTGAGACCAATTGAGGGGTGTCCTACACCTTCTTCCATAGAGGGATTCAAAGGGTGCCATCCTTAGGCTGGATTGATAACTGTTGTTATAAGCAAACTCTGCCAAGGAGAGGTGCCTATCCCAGTTCTTGCCACAATCGATTGCACAAGCTCTCACCATATCTTCAAGAATTTGGTTCACCCTCTCGGTCTGACCATCAGTCTATGGGTGGTAAGCTAAACTTCTGATTAGCTTAGTTCCCAAGGACTCTTGCAGTTGTTCCCAAAATCTGGCAACAAATTGGGCTCCTTGGTCAGAAACAATGGTCCGAGGCAATCCGTGCAAACACATGATTCGGTCAATGTACAACTCTGCATACTTTTGAGCCTTATCAGTGGTGTGCACAGGGAGAAAATGTGCCACTTTCATCAGTCGGTCCACAATAACCCAAATCGAATCATGATGACGAGAGGTGTTGGGCAGACCCACAATGAAATTCATGCTGATGTCATCCCATTTCCACAAAGGTATAGACAGGGGTTGCAAAGCTCCAGCTGATTACAAGTGGCTTGCCTTTATCCTCTGACAGGTGTCACATTCCGATACATATTGGGCTATCTCCCTCTTCATTCTGGTCCACCAATACAAGGGCTTTAGATCATGGTACATTTTGGTGCTCCCTAGATGCATGGAGAATTTGGAGAGATGGGCCTCATCCAAGATCCTCTTCCTGAGATCCATATTTTTAGGAACTACCAATCTGCCTTCAAACCACAATATACCCTTTCCATCTTGGCGGAAACATTTATACTTCTCGGTCTTCTGATGGAGGTTCTCCTTGATAATCTGTACTCCCTTGTCACCGAGTTGGGCCATGATGATCTGGTCTTACAAAGCTGGCTCAACGGAAATGTGAGACAAAGCACTAGAAGGAATTACTTCAATCTTCATCTTGCTCAACTCATCACACAAGGTGTCAATGTGAGAATTCATCCTGACACAGTTGCATTGCAACTTCTGACTCAAGGCATCTGCTACCACATTGGCTTTTCCTGGGTGATAATGTACCTCCAGGTCATAATCCTTGATCAGCTCTAGCCATCTTCTCTGCCTCATGTTGAGATTAGCATGAGTAAAGATATACATATGGCTCTTATGATCAGTGAAGATGTTGCAGTGGGTTCCCATCAAACAGTGCCTCCACATTTTTAATGCATGAACCACGGCTGCCAACTCCCGGTCATGAGTGGGATAATTTTGCTCATGAGGCCTGAGTGCTCTTGATGCATAAGCAAAGAATCGGTTGTCTTGCATCAAGACACAACCTAGTCTAGTGCCAGAGGCATCACAGTACACATCAAATGGCTTGCTGCTGTCGGGTTGCGCTAACACCGGTGCTGTGGTCAGATGTTGCCTTAATGCATGGAAGGCATCTTCGCACTTCTAACCCCAAACAAACTTGGCTTCCTTCTTCAGCAATTCAGTTATGGGCTTCGCAATTCGAGAGAAATTCAGAATGAATCTTCGGTAATAACCAGCTAACCCCAGAAAACTCCGAATCTGACAGACAGTCGTTGGTGGCTTCCAGTTCATCACCTCTTGCACCTTTTCAGGATCAATAGCTATACCTGCCTGAGAGATAGTGTGACCCAAGAATTTAATCTCCTTTAGCCAAAAATCACATTTTGACAATTTGACATAAAGGTGGTGCTCTCGCAGAAGTTGAAGCACTATATGCAAATGCCCGACATGTTCTTCTTCGTTCTTTGAGTACACCAGGATATCATCGATGAAAACCACTATGAATTTGTCCAATTCAGGCATGAAAATAGAATTCATCAGATACATGAAATATGCTGGTGCATTAGTTAGCCCAAAAGACATCACCAAGAATTCATACAACCCATATCTAGTGGAGAAAGCAGTCTTCGGAATATCACTTGCTCGTATCCTGATCTGATGATAGCCGGAGCGAAGGTCTATCTTTGAAAACACTTTGGCTCCGACCAACTGATCGAAAAGAACATCAATACGAGGCAAAGGATACTTGTTCTTGATAGTCATCGCATTAAGGGGCGGTAATCTATGCACATCCTCAAGCTTTCATCTTTCTTTTTCACAAACAAGGTTGTACATCCCCAAGGCGAAATACTTGGGCGAATAAAACCCTTATCTAGCAATTCTTGCAATTGCTTCTTCAATTCTGTCAACTCAGCGGGTGGCATCCGGTAAGGCCTCTTGGAAATAGGTGTTGTTCCCGGTTGCAACTTGATGGCGAATTCAATATCCCGGTCTAGTGGCATTCCCGGCAATTAATGAGGAAAGACATCTGCATACTCACAGACCACTGGGATCTTCTTTACAGGTAACTCCGTCATCGCAAAAGCACATGACTGAGTAGAGTCTTGACGGGGCAGAAACAAGGTGAAACTCCCACAGATCGGGGAATTGACTTCCACAATGTGGCTGGCTACATCCAGCACTACTTGGTGTAGGGTCATCCAATTAGTGCCTAGAATAATATCCACATTTTCCAAACCTAACACAAGAAGGGTGGTTTTGATAATGTGGCTTCCCAGTTGAATAGGCACACTTCGGATCAATTGGTTGGTTATTGTTTTACCCCCAGGTGTGGCTATTTTGAATGACCCTTTTGCATGACAGAAAGGCAATTGACATTTATCACTGAACTTCTGGCTAATGAAACTATGAGATGCACCAGAATCAAACAGAATTAAAGCAGGTTGATTAAAAACTAAAAAGATACCAGTCATGATGGGGGCTCCCTCAGGTAACTCCTCAAGAGTAGTGAAGTTGAGCTTCCCTTGCCTGACTTGCACCTTCTGTTTTCTTCCCTTGTCTTGATTTGGTGCTGGCATCTGCTTCTGCTGGTTTCGTGGGCAATTCTTGGCATAGTGGCCCACATTGCCACAAGTGAAGCACTTGTTCCCATTGCCCTGGCGAAACTGCTGCTGCTGCGGAGGCTGATTGTTTCTTGGAGCGGGAGCTGGAAAACGAGTGGGTGCCGGCTGCTGCTGTTGAGGTGGCCTGATCACCCATCTACCTGCCTGCTGCTGAAATCCCCTGCTCTGATTGTGAGAAACAATCCTGAACCTCTAGGCCTGAGCAGATGGTGCTACCATCGGTGCCTTTCTCTTCTTTTCTGCCTGGTGAGCTACAATACAGTATTCCTGGGAGATGGCCAGGTTGACCAACTCATTGAAGCTATCAGCCCGGACAGTGTTGAGACGTTCCCGCAGCTTGGTGTTGAGACCCCTGTGGAAGCGGTCTCTCTTCTTCTCGTCGAAATCAGCATGATAACCTGCATACTGGCACAGGTCGTTGAAGGCCTGGGCGTACTGCAATACCGTGCGGGTTCCTTGATTGAGTGCCAGAAACTCATTCAGCTTGCGATCAAGAATTCCTGCTAGAATATGGTGCCCTCTGAAAGCGGTCTTGAATTCCTCCCAAGACACTTCACGATCAGTAGGTAGCATAGCACAGAAGTGGTCCCACCAAGTCTGAGCAGATCCGCGAAGCTGCTGTGCGGTGAAGCAAGTCTTGGTATCATCAGGGCAGTCTCCCGTGAGGAGGGGAAACTTGGATTCCACAATGCGTAGCCACACGTCGGCATCCAACGGATCCTCTGCCATGGTGAACAAGGGTGGCTGTGTACTCAGGAACTCCTGGTAGGTTGCCGCTGCCAGAGGTCGCTGCTGCTGGCCTCCACCATACTGCTGAGGGTGGGGCTGGCGCTACAAGAGCTGTCGCAAAATCTCATTCTACTGGGCCATAAGCTCCTGCACTGTGGGAGCTGGAGGAGGTGGCGGGGGAACTTGCTCGTTATGCCCGCGATGCTGCCTAGCTGCCATCTAAAAACAGAGATTGTCACCAATGTTATCCCAATTCACAAGTTTGAACAATATGCTATCATCTCATATGGAAATAAAATTGCTATAACCATAACATTAAGTCCGAATGAAGATAACATGGTTACAACTCCCCATAGATCTCAAAAGTTCTCAAGGGTTACATTAATTAGGGGAAGATACCCGTAAGCCTAGTCCAAAATCTGTCATTACTAAGCTCGCATAGTTTTCCATCCTCTAAGAAGTCAAAATGACTGATCAACCCTGAGCGGTGGAAGCGACACTGGATGCGGGTGAAGGGGGCATCACGGAGGTAGTCCCATTGGCACCAGGGGCTCCTAACTCCTCGGGAGCCTCTTCTCCCTTGCTTCCAGCCTCATTGGCCTCCATCTCCAAGTGGTGCATGTCCAGGTGGTCATTAGCTTCTTCGAGTTCTCGCTGCACATCATGGAGCTGGTTTTCCAAGACATCAATGGTGTTGTCTCGGATCTCCACCTGCTGCTCCAAGGTGGTAATGCGCTGACTCAGCCTTTCCACCTGTAGATCCTTCTCCACTAACTCGGAGGACAAGTCGACCACAAAGTCTTCTCGGCTGTCGAGGGTGAGCTTGGTGGTTTGAGCAATGTTAGCAAGATGTGCCATGGCGTCGCTCTGCAAGGCCTGAAGGCGATACAGCGCACTCATGCACTGCACAGTGACCCTCCCAACCAAGTCGGGATACATCGCCCACACATCCTTTACATGGCTCACACGGTTACACCACATGGGGTCATCCTTCTTCTCAGCAGGGAAGAGTCCCAAAGGGTGCATCACCATCTCCAGGGGATGGTAGCCACAGAAAGTTGTCAGAGTCTACATGGCTGCTGCTTTAGTGGTGTCATCCGTCCTGAATCCAATCGTCTCAGAGTCAAAAGAACGCCAACCCGGCTGAAGGGGATGAGCCTCCAAAGTTAGCCAGACTCGGCAACAAGGTACCCGATGCTCCTCGTACAACTGCACCATGTACAGAGGGGGTGTAGGGTAACCGGCAGAGCTAAGCACTTCCCACAAGATGGAAGGAAAGCCATCGTGAGAAAGGAAGTCGGAGCTGAAACGAGTGTCTCCTCCGCTGGCGAGGGTGGGTGAAGTCATCTGCGGAAGGGCATTAGATGTAAAGATTATGGTGGAAGGAAGAAAAATAAAAGAGCCTAGATGGTTTTAAAAGGAAGCGGGTTAACTCAAATTTTACTTCTTTAGTTCTTAATCTCTTTAATTTTATAATGCATGCATGCTGAAAATAACGTCTCCTCTCTGGATAAAAGAGTGCTCCTAGGGCATCCTTTAAAAATCTACACACTGGCCCACAGGGCCTACTTAATTAGCTGTGACACCCCAGTGTCACTCAGGGCTTTTCTCTCAAATGCCAAACCAAGAGCCATTATTTTATGTGAACCAAAGTAAGCATGAGCATCAAAATAACTTAAGTAATAATGAAGTCACCAAGTATATATACTTAAAAGTGTCATAATCAAAGCAAATAAGTCCTTTAAAAGATCAGATTATGCAACCCTAGCTTAAAAACCCTAAATGAGCCCATGAGCAAAATTCAAAAAAATAAGAAAAAGGGAGTGAAAAGTTTAAAATTTTGAGTTGAGCCAATTATAAAAATTGAAGTATATTTAATGGGCAACAAGAAAGGTTGAGAAAGCTTAGCCAAAATAACTCAAATTAAACCCCAAATCAAGCTTTCCATGTGTGGACTTAATGAGAATTCTGAATTTCAGATTTCTGAAATTCAGACCTTGATCCAAAGATCAGGGATGTTCACCTTGATCCCTAACTCGAATCCTAATGGCCCCATTGACAAAAATGTGCCTACCTAACCCCTCTGTCGTGTGCTAGAAGATGGCATTGGGACGCGAGCCCTAGACACGACTAAACCTTGGATTTGCCTCGGATTTGCGCAGGGAGACAGACCAGATTTCCTGGCTCCATATCTCTGCAACCAGTAGGCAAAATCCTATGACCTCCACACAAGAATGGTAGCTTGTAGGGAGGGGAAGAGGTTTTGTGCATTGACCAAGGCGAGAGCAGGCTCGGATGAGCGACTACACGCGCCAGAACTTGGGCAGAACGCGTGCTCCCACGTGTTCGACCCTGGCCGGCGCGCCAGAGCTCGCCCAACCCGCGCGCGCGCGCTCCCCGGCGACCAGTCGCGTCCGCCGCGCACCCACGCCCTCGGCCGTGCCCGCCCGCGCCTATAAAGCCTCCCCAGGCGCGCCTCACTTCGCCCCGCACTCACCCTCTTCGGCCAGCCGCTTTCCTTAGCTCCGGCGAGCTTGATTTCCGCCCGCCATTGCCGCCCGCGCTTCGGCCACCGTGGCCAGCCCACCCCAGCCGTCCTCAAGCTAAGCCAGTGCTTCGGCCAGCTCCACCAGCAGCCCGTGAAGCTTGCCAAGCCCTCGGACCCAGCCGGACTTCACCGGAGGCCCGAGATCGACTTCGCCGGACTTCGGTCTTCCGCCGTCGCGCGTGGACCGAGCTATCCGGTGAGTCTCCGACCAATTCCTCTCGCTCATGTCTTCTCTGGCATCCCGTGGACCTCCCTGACCCATTTGATTGAACTATCTCGCCGTGACCAGGCCGGTCTCCTCGCCGCCGACGAGTATCCCCGCCTGCGCGCGTGGACCGACCGACTCCGGCCATCTCCGACGGCGTTCCGCACACCGTTGTGATCCCCAGGACCTCCCCTTCACCCTCGACCACTTCACCGGAACAGTCTCACCGCCGGTAAGCCCCTCCGCCCTTTTCCCCGCCGCGGCTACTGTTTACGTTAAACTAAGGACCTCGGGTTAGGAGGTGAAGAACCCGAGGGGTTTTCTGTAATGTCAGAGACCCTGGTGAATAGTAGCCTGAGGACTAATTCGCGAGGAAAAACTTAGAAAACCGCCAGGGACCCCAGTGCAAAGTAGCTTTTCTTTTAAATCGATTCTGATATTCTTTTAAATAACCAGAGAACTTGTAAAATTCATAACTCGATGAATTCTTACTCAAAAAATGTCAAACCAATTTTGCTAGCCTCTGTATATTATAATCTATCATTTAAAAATAGTAGACCCTATGCCTTCTGTTCAAAATTTTAGAGTTAAAATTTAAAAACAGAAACCCACTAAACCTTAATTAATCAAGGAAAATTAGTTTTTCTTCTGTACTAGACTTAAAAAAATTTGTGGGCATTCAGACCTCTTGTAGACACTGTTTAAAAATAGTAGGAACCCCAGCATTAGAAATTATGATGTAGTTTCTCATTTAAAGATGTTTTGTCCAAAACTTAGAAAAAAATCAGAGAGATATTAGAAATTAATGAACAGTGATTAATATTATTTTTCCTAGTTTACTTATGAAACAGAGAACTTAGGAAAAATACAGAGACCATTAATTTGGATCAATTTTAAATTAAAATGATTTGTTTAGCCTAAATAAGGCTGGAAATCATTTATTAAAGAGGCAAGACTATAACCAAAATGCTCAACAAAAATCCAGTGAACTTATAACCACCAGAGCCCCACTGCAAAAATATAAAGCACCTCAGTCCAACTTTTTAAGTAAAGAAATTAAATACAAAGTGATAATAAGGCATTTTCCAACTAAGTCATGAACAACCTCAAATAATGTGATAATGGGCAACCAAAAATCAACTAAGTCCATGATGAGGTGGACTACCAGGGAAAAATGCAAACCCAAGAAAAAGAAGCAAACTCATACCAATTGCTAATGATTTAAGAGAAAGGCCATTTAATCTAAATAATGCACCCCACCCCTTCCCTTAAGCAAAAAGATGCCAAACTTCAGAACGATTGCTCTTGCACAAAACAATAACTAAGAAAAATAAGAACTCTGTTGTTTGATATTTTTCAAATATAGTGGTAGTAGAAAGCACCCATTTGGCTAGAAACTTGAGAAAACCATAGAAAAATAATTAAAAAGTATTAATGGCTAGAAATTTGTATCAAGTCATGTTATAACACCTAAAAGCCAGCAAAAATAAGTTCTGAAGAATTACCCACTCTTAACTCACAGTTGTAGTTCAAAGCACCCCTTCTACCCTAAAGTTTAATAATTTTGTGCAGAGAAAACTATTCACTTTCTGATCCCCAAATTTTAAGAAAGAGAAACACACACCAGTAGCAAGCCACTGTAATTTTTACAGAATTTTTAGAATTTTATAAAAGCAACTTGTAGTTCAAACCTACTCCTAAACATTAAAGAGAATAAAGAAAAAGGAAAGAGGAAATAAACCCCACCTCAATAAGTCTAACTCGAGTACTTATCATTATCCCTAAAAGACTTAAAAAGAATTCAGTGGAACCCCTGAAAGTAAACCTACCATTTACCTTAGCTAAATTTGAACTAGTTTACCAAGTATACCACCCAAGGGTCTTGCATAAGTAAAGTTAACTTTGTTTAACTTAAGAAAGATCATACACCTTTTAAGTTGTGATTTCTAAAAGCACATATCATATCATGCATATATCTTACACATTGCATTCATTTAGATTGTAATCTTGCCGACGGAGAGTACGTGCTCATCCCCGAGCAAGGACCTGTCCAAGAGGAAGACCAGGAGCAGGCTTCCGAGGCTGCTATTGAGGATCTCCCCGTAGCCCCAGCAGTTGAAGGCAAGCCCCGGTTTTATGCATAACCTATTATTATATGCTATTTTACTACACTTAATGCTTGTAGGTTTGTAATGTGCACTTAAGTGTAGGAATTGCGTGAAACCTCTAGATGCATGAACTTAGGACTCCTTTTTGAGATGAATACTAGTATGCTAGGTCGAGTAGCTGCTTGCTAATCAGGATCTCGGTAGAAGTCGAGTGATTTTTCTAGCACTCGCGCGAGGTCAGGAATTGATTGTATTCATCTTGATAATGGGATATATGTTGGTCTATGGACTTGGATCCAGGGAGGATGCCTTGTCCATGAGACGGGAAAATGGATTAAGGATTAATGTGTGGATACCTGAGTCAAGCTTTTGAACGTACTAAACACATGCCGGGAAAAATGGTAACCGGTAAACCTAGTACCTGAGTGAAGCTGGGCGCGGACTTTATCCCTCATGCGACCTGAGACTGGTTCTCCCATGCTAGCTATGGTGGGTACAAGTGCGGTCACTGCACGGCGGCAGCCGGGGTCGGTGGAGCATTGTATGCCAAGGCGGTGAGGCCTGGACGCGAACGGGGAATCGACGGGGACGGTTGTCATGTGTAGGGTCGAAGTACCCTGACATGCCGTGTGTTTAGGTTTACCTTGCAAGGTTTAAAACTCGATTCGAATCGTCTGCTTCTCGCAGCTAATGAGACTGCTTGATTCCTTGTACTGCATCGAGTAAGAAGTGAAATGTGGTTACATGAGATAACTTGTTGATTGAACTAATTGGTTGTTACCATGTATGCTTAGAAGGAGCAAATCTAGCTAAGTTAATGATGGTAGAAATTGAAAAGCTAAAAGATGATTTTAGAAACAGCTAGTGCTTTTGGCAAACCAAACCCCTCAGCCAAACAGCTGCATAGTCTAGAGGTAGAGGAGTAGACTCCTCACACCGGGTAAGTCTAGCTGAGTATTAGTATACTCAGCCTTGCTTGTGGCACCATTTTTGCAGGTACCATGCAGGATTTGGTTGATGGTGTGACTTGGCCAACCACCCTGCCACCGGGTTGGACAGTCGAGTGGGACGTTGCTCCGGCAGGAGAGGAGCATGAGGAGTAGTGGGCTAGGCCTTGCCCATTTCCTCATTACCGACGACATCGATTATCCGCTGCACTTTACTTAATGAATTTTATTTGCTACTCCAGAACTCCGATTTATGTAATAATCCAGCACTTAATTTGAGGTTTCCTGTTTTATTGTATTTCTTCTGTGACTCACCTTCGAGTGAGATTGTGGAATTTGATCCTGGTTAAGTGGCTCTATCAGACTAGATCTGAAGGACTGACGGGTTATTCCGATTTAAGTGTGTCACGGCCCTTGAGGCATGACTTAGGCACTTAAGCTGGAATAATTCGGGTGGTTCTGCCACAGCTGGTATCGGAGCAAATTCCACCGCAGAGAAGAACAATAAACCATGAATACCAATTTTCAAAACCTAAAACTTGCTTAGAAACTGTTATAGATCGTCAGGACTAGACCGCTAGACCTAGGACGAAAGGCCTTAGGCATAGAGGGAAATAGGTGGCTAATTAATTAGGCCCCATGGGCCAATACCTATATGTTAGGATGCCCTAAAAAGGCACCCTATTTTCTTTTTGAGAGGCAACGTTTCTTCCAGCATGCATGCATTATAAAACATATAGAGGAATTAAAATTTGAGCTAACCCCTTTTTCCTTAAAACCATTCGGGCTCTCTTTTTCTTTTTCCTTCCACCATAATCTTTGATTCCCTTCCGCAGATGAATTCACCCACCCCCGCTAGTGGAGGAGACTCTCGTTTCAGTTCTGACTTCCTTTCTCGCGATGGCTTTCCATCCATCTTGTGGGAAGTGCTTAACTCCGCCGGTTACCCTACGCCCCCTTTGTACACGGTGCAGTTGTATGAGGAGCATCGGGTACCTCGTTGTCGGGTCTGGCTGACTTTGGAGGCTCATCCCCTTCAGCCGGGTTGGCGTTCTCTTGACTCTGAGACGATCGGACTCAGGACGGACGACACCGTTGAGGCAGCAGCCATGAAGGCTCTGACAACTTTCTGTGGCTACCATCCCCTGGAGATGGTGATGCACCCCTTGGGACTCTTCCCTGCTGAGAGGAAGGATGATCCCATGTGGTGTAACCGCGTGAGCCATGTGAAGGACGTGTGGGCCATGTATCCTGACTTGGTTGGGAGGGTCACTGTTCAGTGCATGAGTGCGCTGTACCGCCTTCAGGCCCTTCAGAGCGATGCTATGACACTTCTTGCTAACACCGCTCGGACTGCCAAGCTCACTCTCGACAGTCGGGAAGATTTTGTGGTCGACCTTTCCACAGAGTTGGTGGAAAAGGATCTGCAGGTGGAGAGGCTGAACCAGCGTATCGCTACCCTGGAGCATCAAGTGGAGATCCGAGACAACACTATTGATGTCTTGGAGAACCAACTTCACGATGTGCAGAGGGAACTCGAGGAAGCAAATGACCACCTGGACATGCACCACCTGGAGATGGAGGCCAATGAAGCAGGAAGCGAGGGAGAAGAGGCTCCCGAGGAGCTAGGACCAGCCCCTGGTGCCAATGGGACTACCTCCGCGATGCCCCCTTCGCCCGTATCCAGTGTCGCTTCCACCGCTCAGGGTTAAGCAGTCGCTTCGACATTTTTAGGTGGATAGAAACCTATGCGAGCTTAGTAGTATCACATTTTGGACTAGGCTTGTGGGTACTTTCCCCTGATTAATGTAATCCTGTAACCTTTTGGAATCTGTGGGATATTTGTCACCATGTTATCTTCATTTCGAACCTAATATTATGATTATGGCATTTTTCCTTCCATATGAAATGGTATTTTGCCGTTCGAAATTGTGAGTTGGGATAACAATGGCGACAATCTCTGTTTTCAGATGGCAGCTAGGCAGCGTCGCGGGCAGAACGAGCAAGTTCCCCCGCCACCTCCTCCAGCTCCCACAGTGCAGGAGCTGATGGCCCAGCAGAATGAGATTCTGCGACAGCTCTTGCAGCGCCAGCCCCACCCCCAGCAGCATGGTGAAGGCTAGCCTCAGCGACCTCCGGCTATGGCAACATACCAGGAGTTTCTGAGCACGCAGCCGCCTTTGTTCGCCAAGGCAGAGGATCCGTTGGACGCCGATGTATGGCTTCGCGTCGTCGAGTCCAAGTTTCCCCTCCTCACAGGAGACTGCCCTGATGCTACCAAGACCCGCTTCGCCGCGCAGCAGCTTCGCGGATCTGCTCAGACTTGGTGGGATCACTTCCGTGCTATGCTCCCTGATGATCGTGAGGTATCTTGGGAGGAATTCAAGACTGCCTTCAGAGGACACCACATTCCAGCTGGCATTCTTGATCGGAAGCTGAATGAATTTCTGGCCCTCAATCAAGGAACCCGCACGGTACGGCAGTATGCGCAAGCCTTCAATGACTTATGCCAGTATGCAGGGTATCATGCTGATTCTGATGAGAAAAAGAGGGATCGCTTCCGCAGGGGTCTCAATACCAAACTGCGGGAACGACTCAACACTGTCCGGGCTGATAGCTTCAATGAGTTGGTCAATATGGCCATCTCCCAGGAGGATTGCATTGTTGCTCACCAGGCAGAGAAGAAGAGAAAGGCACCAATGGCAGCACCATCCGCTCAAGCTCAGAGGTTCCGGATTGTTTCTCACAATCAGAGCAGGGGTTTTCAGCAGCAGGCAGGCAGATGGGTGATCAGGCCACCTCAGCAGCAGCAGCAGCCGACACCCAACCGCTACCCAGCTCCCGCCCCAAGGAACAATCAGCCTCAGCAGCAGCAGTTCCGCCAGGGCAACGGGAACAAGTGTTTCACTTGTGGCAATGTGGGCCACTATGCCAAGAATTGTCCCAGGAACCAGCAGAGGCAGATGCCAGCACCGAATCAAGACAAGGGAAGAAAGCAGAAGGTGCAAGTCAGGCAAGGGAAGCTCAACTTCACTGCTCTTGAGGAAGTACCAGAAGGAGCTCCTATCATGACTGGTATCTTTTCAGTTTATAATCAACCTGCTTTAATTCTGTTTGATTCTGGTGCATCTCATAGTTTCATTAGCCAAAAGTTCAGCGCTAAATGCAAACTGCCATTCTCTCACTCAAAAGGGTCATTCATGATAGTCACACCTGGGGGTAAAATTGCAACTAATCAATTAAACCAAAGTGTGCCTATTCAACTGGGAAGCCACATTATCAAAACCACTCTTCTTGTGTTGGGATTGGAGAATGTGGACATTATTTTAGGGGCAAATTGGATGACCTTGCACCAGGTTGTGCTTGATGTAGCCAACCGTACCGTGGAAGTTCATTCTCCTTTCTGCGGAAATTTTACCTTGGTTTTGCCTAGTCAGGATTCTTCTCAGTCATGTGCTTTCTTTATGACGGAGATACCACTGAAGAAGATCCTAGTGGTCTGTGAGTATGCAGATGTCTTTCCTGATGAATTGCCAGGAATGCCACCGGACCGGGACATTGAATTCGCCATCGAGTTGCAACCGGGAACGGCCCCAATTTCCAAGAGGCCCTACCGAATGCCACCCGCTGAGTTGGCAGAGTTGAAGAAGCAATTGCAAGAGTTGCTGGATAAGGGTTTTATTCGCCCAAGCACTTCGCCTTGGGGATGTCCAGCACTATTTGTGAAGAAGAAGGATGAAAGCTTGAGGCTGTGTATAGATTACCGCCCTCTTAATGCGGTAACTATCAAGAACAAGTATCCTTTGCCTCGTATTGATGTTCTCTTTGACCAGTTGGTCGGAGCCAAAGTGTTTTCCAAGATAGACCTTCGCTCTGGCTACCATCAGATCAAAATACGAGCAAGTGATATTCCGAAGACGGCATTCTCAACCAAATATGGGCTATATGAATTCTTGGTGATGTCATTCGGGCTGACAAATGCACCAGCATATTTCATGTATCTGATGAATTCTGTTTTTATGCCGGAATTGGATAAGTTCGTGGTGGTTTTCATCGATGATATTCTGGTGTACTCAAAGAACGAAGAAGAACATGCCAGGCATTTGCATGTAGTACTTCAACGTCTGCGAGAGCACCACCTTTATGCCAAGTTATCCAAGTGTGATTTTTGGCTGAAGGAAATCAAATTCTTGGGTCACACTATCTCTCAGGCTGGAATAGCTGTTGATCCTGATAAAGTGTAAGAGGTGATGAACTGGAAGCCACCAACGACTGTTCGTCAGATTCGGAGTTTTCTGGGATTAGCCGGTTATTACCGAAGATTTATTCCGGATTTCTCTCGGATTGCGAAGCCTATTACTGAGTTGCTGAAGAAAGAAGTCAAATTTGTGTGGAGTCAGAAGTGCGAAGATGCCTTCCATGCATTAAGGCAGCATCTGACCACAGCACCAGTATTGGCGCAACCCGACAGCAGCAAACCCTTTGATGTATATTGTGATGCCTCGGGCACCGGGCTAGGTTGTGTCTTGATGCAAGACAATCGAGTCATTGCTTATGCTTCAAGAGCACTCAGGCCTCATGAGCAAAATTACCCCACTCATGACCTTGAGTTAGCAGCAGTGGTTCATGCATTGAAGATGTGGAGGCACTATCTAATGGGAACCCACTGCAACATCTTCACTGATCATAAGAGCCTTAAGTACATTTTTACTCAGGCTGATCTTAACATGAGGCAGAGAAGATGGCTAGAGCTGATCAAGGATTATGACCTGGAAGTACATTATCACCCAGGAAAGGCTAACGTAGTAGCTGATGCCTTGAGTCGGAAGTTGCAGTGCAACTGTGTTCTGATGGATTCTCGCATTAACACCTTGTGTGATGAGTTGAGCAAGATGCAAATCAAAGTGATTTCTTCTGGTTCTTTGTCTCATATTCCTGTTGAGCCAGCTTTGCAAGACCAGATTATCATGGCCTAGCTCAGTGACAAGGGAGTGCAAATTATCAAGAAGAATCTCCATCAGAAGGTTGAGAAGTATAATTGTTTCCGCCAGGATGAGAAGGGTGTGTTATGGTTCAAAAACAGATTGGTAATTCCTAAAGACCAGGATCTCAAGAGGAAAATTTTGGATGAAGCTCATCTCTCCAAATTCTCTATGCATCCGGGAAGCACCAAGATGTACCATGATTTGAAGCCTTTATACTGGTGGACCAGAATGAAGAGGGAGATAGCCCAGTATGTATCAGAATGTGACACCTGTTAGAGGGTAAAGGCAAGCCACTTGAAGTCAGCTAGAGCTTTGCAACCACTACCCGTACCTTCGTGGAAGTGGGACGACATCAGCATGGATTTCATTGTGGGTCTGCCCAACACCTCTCGTCATCATGATTCAATTTGGGTTATTGTGGACCGATTGACGAAAGTGGCACATTTTCTTCCTGTGCACACCACTGATAAGGCTCAGAGATATGCAGAATTGTATATTGACCGGATCGTGTGTTTGCACGGATTACCTCGGACCATTGTTTCTGACCGAGGAGCCCAATTTGTTGCCAGATTTTGGGAACAATTGCAAAAGTCTTTGGGAACCAAGCTAATCAGGAGTTCAGCTTACCACCCACAGACTGATGGTCAGACGGAAAGGGTAAACCAAATTCTGGAAGATATGCTGAGAGCTTGTGCGATCGATTGTGGCAAGAACTGGGATAAGCACCTCTCCTTGGCAGAGTTTGCTTATAACAATAGTTATCAATCCAGCCTAAAGATGGCACCTTTTGAAGCTCTCTATGGAAGAAGGTGCAGGACACCACTCAATTGGTCTCAGTCTGGTGAAAGAGAAGTTTTTGGACCTGATTTAGTGACTGAAGCCGAAAGGAAGGTCAAGCTAATCAGGAAGAATCTAGAAGCTGCTCAGGCCAGGCAGAAGAGTTATCATGATAAAAGAAGGAAACCTCTCCAGTTCGTGGTGGGAAGTTTTGTATACCTCAAGGTATCACCCACCAAGGGAATGCAGAGGTTTGGGATCAAAGGCAAGCTAGCCCCTCGCTACATTGGACCTTATGAGATCATAGAAACATGTGGACCCGTGGCATACAAGCTGAAGTTACCTTCAAAGATGTCTGCCATTCACAATGTTTTTCATGTATCTCAACTAAAGAAGTGTGTTCGATTGCCGACTGAAATCTTAGCAGAGCCAGAATTGGAGATAGAGCCAGATCTATCGTACCAAGAGTACCCCTCCAAGATTCTGGATTGCAAGGAAAGATCAACTCGGGCTAAATCGATCAAGATGTTCAAGGTCCAGTGGAGTAATCACTCAGAGGAGGAAGCTACTTGGGAAACCGAGGAATTCCTGAGATCCAACTTCCCCGATTGCCTACCTAAGGAAGCTGGTACGTAATCACCCCCAACCCCTCCTCCTGCCTTTCGAATCTAATTTCCAAAAATATGATCTTAATTCAGAATGAAGTAACTATAAAGTAAAACTTAAAAGGACTTCCTTCTGAAGTTGCAAAGAGAATGACATTCGAAGAACAGTCTATCCTAATAATGGCAATCATCACCCTTTTCCTATAAGTCTCACCCTTCGCTTTACCCCGGGAGGACTCTGGCCCGAATCTCGGGACGAGATTCCTTTAAGGGGGGAAGGCTGTGACACCCCAGTGTCACTCAGGGCTTTTCTCTCAAATGCCAAACCAAGAGCCATTATTTTATGTGAACCAAAGTAAGCATGAGCATCAAAATAACTTAAGTAATAATGAAGTCACCAAGTATATATACTTAAAAGTGTCATAATCAAAGCAAATAAGTCCTTTAAAAGATCAGATTATGCAACCCTAGCTTAAAAACCCTAAATGAGCCCATGAGCAAAATTCAAAAAAATAAGAAAAAGGGAGTGAAAAGTTTAAAATTTTGAGTTGAGCCAATTATAAAAATTGAAGTATATTTAATGGGCAACAAGAAAGGTTGAGAAAGCTTAGCCAAAATAACTCAAATTAAACCCCAAATCAAGCTTTCCATGTGTGGACTTAATGAGAATTCTGAATTTTAGATTTCTGAAATTCAGACCTTGATCCAAAGATCAGGGATGTTCACCTTGATCCCTAACTCGAATCCTAATGGCCCCATTGACAAAAATGTGCCTACCTAACCCCTCTGTCGTGTGCTAGAAGATGGCATTGGGACGCGAGCCCTAGACACGACTAAACCTTGGATTTGCCTCGGATTTGCGCAGGGAGACAGACCAGATTTCCTGGCTCCATATCTCTGCAACCAGTAGGCAAAATCCTATGACCTCCACACAAGAATGGTAGCTTGTAGGGAGGGGAAGAGGTTTTGTGCATTGACCAAGGCGAGAGCAGGCTCGGATGAGCGACTACACGCGCCAGAACTTGGGCAGAACGCGTGCTCCCACGTGTTCGACCCTGGCCGGCGCGCCAGAGCTCGCCCAACCCGCGCGCGCGCGCTCCCCGGCGACCAGTCGCGTCCGCCGCGCACCCACGCCCTCGGCCGTGCCCGCCCGCGCCTATAAAGCCTCCCCAGGCGCGCCTCACTTCGCCCCGCACTCACCCTCTTCGGCCAGCCGCTTTCCTTAGCTCCGGCGAGCTTGATTTCCGCCCGCCATTGCCGCCCGCGCTTCGGCCACCGTGGCCAGCCCACCCCAGCCGTCCTCAAGCTAAGCCAGTGCTTCGGCCAGCTCCACCAGCAGCCCGTGAAGCTTGCCAAGCCCTCGGACCCAGCCGGACTTCACCGGAGGCCCGAGATCGACTTCTCCGGACTTCGGTCTTCCGCCGTCGCGCGTGGACCGAGCTATCCGGTGAGTCTCCGACCAATTCCTCTCGCTCATGTCTTCTCTGGCATCCCGTGGACCTCCCTGACCCATTTGATTGAACTATCTCGCCGTGACCAGGCCGGTCTCCTCGCCGCCGACGAGTATCCCCGCCTGCGCGCGTGGACCGACCGACTCCGGCCATCTCCGACGGCGTTCCGCACACCGTTGTGATCCCCAGGACCTCCCCTTCACCCTCGACCACTTCACCGGAACAGTCTCGCCGCCGGTAAGCCCCTCCGCCCTTTTCCCCGCCGCGGCTACTGTTTACGTTAAACTAAGGACCTCGGGTTAGGAGGTGAAGAACACGAGGGGTTTTCTGTAATGTCAGAGACCCTGGTGAATAGTAGCCTGAGGACTAATTCGCGAGGAAAAACTTAGAAAACCGCCAGGGACCCCAGTGCAAAGTAGCTTTTCTTTTAAATCGATTCTGATATTCTTTTAAATAACCAGAGAACTTGTAAAATTCATAACTCGATGAATTCTTACTCAAAAAATGTCAAACCAATTTTGCTAGCCTCTGTATATTATAATCTATCATTTAAAAATAGTAGACCCTATGCCTTCTATTCAAAATTTTAGAGTTAAAATTTAAAAACAGAAACCCACTAAACCTTAATTAATCAAGGAAAATTAGTTTTTCTTCTGTACTAGACTTAAAAAAATTTGTGGGCATTCAGACCTCTTGTAGACACTGTTTAAAAATAGTAGGAACCCCAGCATTAGAAATTATGATGTAGTTTCTCATTTAAAGATGTTTTGTCCAAAACTTAGAAAAAAATCAGAGAGATATTAGAAATTAATGAACAGTGATTAATATTATTTTTCCTAGTTTACTTATGAAACAGAGAACTTAGGAAAAATACAGAGACCATTAATTTGGATCAATTTTAAATTAAAATGATTTGTTTAGCCTAAATAAGGCTGGAAATCAATTATTAAAGAGGCAAGACTATAACCAAAATGCTCAACAAAAATCCAGTGAACTTATAACCACCAGAACCCCACTGCAAAAATATAAAGCACCTCAGTCCAACTTTTTAAGTAAAGGAATTAAATACAAAGTGATAATAAGGCATTTTCCAACTAAGTCATGAACAACCTCAAATAATGTGATAATGGGCAACCAAAAATCAACTAAGTCCATGATGAGGTGGACTACCAGGGAAAAATGCAAACCCAAGAAAAAGAAGCAAACTCATACCAATTGCTAATGATTTAAGAGAAAGGCCATTTAATCTAAATAATGCACCCCACCCCTTCCCTTAAGCAAAAAGATGCCAAACTTCAGAATGATTGCTCTTGCACAAAACAATAACTAAGAAAAATAAGAACTCTGTTGTTTGATATTTTTCAAATATAGTGGTAGTAGAAAGCACCCATTTGGCTAGAAACTTGAGAAAACCATAGAAAAATAATTAAAAAGTATTAATGGCTAGAAATTTGTACCAAGTCATGTTATAACACCTAAAAGCCAGCAAAAATAAGTTCTGAAGAATTACCCACTCTTAACTCACAGTTGTAGTTCAAAGCACCCCTTCTACCCTAAAGTTTAATAATTTTGTGCAGAGAAAACTATTCACTTTCTGATCCCCAAATTTTAAGAAAGAGAAACACACACCAGTAGCAAGCCACTGTAATTTTTACAGAATTTTTAGAATTTTATAAAAGCAACTTGTAGTTCAAACCTACTCCTAAACATTAAAGAGAATAAAGAAAAAGGAAAGAGGAAATAAACCCCACCTCAATAAGTCTAACTCGAGTACTTATCATTATCCCTAAAAGACTTAAAAAGAATTCAGTGGAACCCCTGAAAGTAAACCTACCATTTACCTTAGCTAAATTTGAACTAGTTTACCAAGTATACCACCCAAGGGTCTTGCATAAGTAAAGTTAACTTTGTTTAACTTAAGAAAGATCATACACCTTTTAAGTTGTGATTTCTAAAAGCACATATCATATCATGCATATATCTTACGCATTGCATTCATTTAGATTGTAATCTTGCCGACGGAGAGTACGTGCTCATCCCCGAGCAAGGACCTGTCCAAGAGGAAGACCAGGAGCAGGCTTCCGAGGCTGCTATTGAGGATCTCCCCGCAGCCCCAGCAGTTGAAGGCAAGCCCCGGTTTTATGCATAACCTATTATTATATGCTATTTTACTACACTTAATGCTTGTAGGTTTGTAATGTGCACTTAAGTGTAGGAATTGCGTGAAACCTCTAGATGCATGAACTTAGGACTCCTTTTTGAGATGAATACTAGTATGCTAGGTCGAGTAGCTGCTTGCTAATCAGGATCTCGGTAGAAGTCGAGTGATTTTTCTAGCACTCGCGCGAGGTCAGGAATTGATTGTATTCATCTTGATAATGGGATATATGTTGGTCTATGGACTTGGATCCAGGGAGGATGCCTTGTCCATGAGACGGGAAAATGGATTAAGGATTAATGTGTGGATACCTGAGTCAAGCTTTTGAACGTACTAAACACATGCCGGGAAAAATGGTAACCGGTAAACCTAGTACCTGAGTGAAGCCGGGCGTGGACTTTATCCCTCATGCGACCTGAGACTGGTTCTCCCATGCTAGCTATGGTGGGTACAAGTGCGGTCACTGCACGGCGGCAGCCGGGGTCGGTGGAGCATTGTATGCCAAGGCGGTGAGGCCTGGACGCGAACGGGGAATCGACGGGGACGGTTGTCATGTGTAGGGTCGAAGTACCCTGACATGCCGTGTGTTTAGGTTTACCTTGCAAGGTTTAAAACTCGATTCGAATCGTCTGCTTCTCGCAGCTAATGAGACTGCTTGATTCCTTGTACTGCATCGAGTAAGAAGTGAAATGTGGTTACATGAGATAACTTGTTGATTGAACTAATTGGTTGTTACCATGTATGCTTAGAAGGAGCAAATCTAGCTAAGTTAATGATGGTAGAAATTGAAAAGCTAAAAGATGATTTTAGAAACAGCTAGTGCTTTTGGCAAACCAAACCCCTCAGCCAAACAGCTGCATAGTCTAGAGGTAGAGGAGTAGACTCCTCACACCGGGTAAGTCTAGCTGAGTATTAGTATACTCAGCCTTGCTTGTGGCACCATTTTTGCAGGTACCATGCAGGATTTGGTTGATGGTGTGACTTGGCCAACCACCCTGCCACCGGGTTGGACGGTCGAGTGGGACGTTGCTCCGGCAGGAGAGGAGCATGAGGAGTAGTGGGCTAGGCCTTGCCCATTTCCTCATTACCGACGACATCGATTATCCGCTGCACTTTACTTAATGAATTTTATTTGCTACTCTAGAACTCCGATTTATGTAATAATCCAGCACTTAATTTGAGGTTTCCTGTTTTATTGTATTTCTTCTGTGACTCACCTTCGAGTGAGATTGTGGAATTTGATCCTGGTTAAGTGGCTCTATCAGACTAGATCTGAAGGACTGACGGGTTATTCCGATTTAAGTGTGTCACGGCCCTTGAGGCATGACTTAGGCACTTAAGCTGGAATAATTCGGGTGGTTCTGCCACATTAGCCACCTATTTCTCCCTCTATTCCTAAGGCCTTTCGTCCTAGGTCTAGCGGTCTAGTCCTGACGATTCTTATTAGTTTCTAAGCAAGTTTTAGATTTTGAAAATTGGTATTCATGGTTTATTTTCTTTCTCTGTGGTGGTATTTGCTCTGATACCAGCTGTGACAGAACCGACCGAATTATTCCAGCTTAAGTGCCTAAGTCATGCCTCAAGGGCTGTAACACACTTAAATCGGAATAACCCGTCAGTCCCTCAAATCTAGTCTGATAAAGCCACTTAACTAGGATCAAATACCACATACTCACTCAAAGGCGAGTCACAGAAGAAATACAATAAAACAGGAAAACCTCAAATTAAAGTACTGAATTATTACATAAATCAGAGTTTCACAAGTTGCTGGTAAGGTTCACAAAATAAGATGCAGTGGATAATCGATGTCGTCGGTAGCGAGGAATTGGGCAAGGCCTGGCCCACTACTCCTCCTGCTCCTCTCCTGCTGGAGCAGCATCCCACTCGACCGTCCAACCCAGTGGCAGGGTGGTAGGCCAAGTTACACCATCAACCATATCCGGAAGCGTACCTGCAAAAATTATGCCACAAGCAAGGCTGAGTATACTAATACTCAGCTAGACTTACCCGGTGTGAGAAATCTACTCCTCTACCTCTAGACCATGCAGCTGTTTGGCTGAGGGGTTTGGTTTGCCAAAAGCACTAGCTAAGTCTAAAATCAATTTTTAGCTTTTCAGTTTCTAGTATCATTATCTTAGCTAAGTTCGCTCCTTCTAAGCATAAATGGTAACAAGCATTTAGTTCAATCAACAAGTTATCTCATGTAAACCTCATTTCACTTCTTACTCAATGTTGTACAAGGGGTCAAGCAGTCTCATTAACAGCGAGAAGCAGATGATTCAAATCGAGTTTTAAACCTTGCAAGGTAAACCTAAACACACGACATGTCAGGGCACTCCGTCCCCACACACGTAACCCGTCCCCATCGATTCCCCGTTCGCGGCCAGGGCTCATCGCCTTGGCATACAATGCTCCACAGACCCTGGCTGCCGCCGCGCAGTGACCGCACTTGTACCCACCATAGCTAGCATGGGAGACCCAGTCTCAGGACAAGTGAGGGATAAAGTCCATGCTCGGCTTCACTCAGGTACTAGGTTTACCAGTTACCATATTTCCCGACATGTGTTGAGTACATTCAAACGCTTGACTCAGGTATCCACATATTAATCCTTAATTCCTTTTCTCGTCTCATGAACAAGGAATCCTCCCGGGATCCAAGTCCATAGACCATCATAGATCACATTATCAAGATGAATACAATCAATTCCTGACCTCGCGCGAGTGCTAGAAAACTCACTCGACTTCTACTGAGATCTTGCTTAGCATAGCAGCTACTCGACCTAGCATACTAGTATCCATCTCAAAAAGTAATTCTAAGTTCGTGCAACTAGAGGTTTCAAGCAACTCCTACACTTAAGTGCACATTACAAGCCTACAAACATTAAGTGTAGTAAAGTAGCATATATAAATACAATTATGCATAAAACCGGGGCTTGCCTTCAGATGCTGGGGTTGCGGGGAGATCTTCAATGGCAGTCTCGGGAGCTTGCTCCTGGTCTTCCTTGTGGACACCTCCTTGCTCGGGGATGAGCACGTACTCTCCGTCAGCTAGATTGCAGTCTAATGAATGCAATGAGTAAGATACATGCATGATATGATATGAAAGCTAGCACTTAACTTTAAGGGTGAATTATTAAATTAACGAGGTAGAGCTTAATCTTGCTACTTGAAGGTTCTTGGAGTATACTTAACAATTCAGGGTTAAGCTTAGTTGACTAAGTGGTAAGTCTATTTTGGTGTTCCATTAAATTCTTTTTAATGTCCCGTGAGAATTTATCCAGATTTCTAGTTGAACTTATTGGAGTGAGGTTTATTATTTTCCTTTCTTCTTCTTATTTCCTTTATGCTTTTAAGGTGGGTTTGAACTACAAGTTATATAAATAAATTTCCAAAAATTCTGTAAAAATTACAGTGGCTCCTTACTGGTGTATAATTCTCTATCTCAAAATTTGGGGCTTAAATAGTGAGGGGTTCTCTTTGTATAAAATTTTCAAATATTAGGGCAGAAGGGTGTTTTGAACTACACCTCCTTTTCAACAGTGAGTTATTCTCTAAGATATATTTTTGCTGGCATCTAGATGTTATAATATGACTTTTAGCCACTAATACTTATTAGTTATTTTCTTGTGATTTTCCAATGTTTCTAGCCAAAGGGGTGCTTTCTACTACCACTATATTTGAAAAATATCAAACAACAGATTTCTGATTTTTCCTAGCTTCTTCTTTGTGCAAGAGCAATCATTCTGAAGTTTGGCATCTTTTTGCTTAAGGGAAGGGTGGTAGGAATTAATTAGATTAAATGGCCTTTTTCATGAAGTATTGGCAATAGGTATTATTGGTAGCTTTCTGTTGGGGACTTGTTCTCAAATGCTATGAGTTAAGAACAAGGCAACATAAAGAATGTTAAAGTCCTTCGTCCTTCGAAGCATTATTTCCCTTAGGATATAACAACTCTCGGACGAAGGTTACAGAAAGCGTACCTTCGTAAGTACGACGTATATAAAAATGAAGAAGGGTTTATACGAAGCATGGACAATGCGAACAATCAAATATGTTATCATTATTGTAATATTTTTGTATTATTATCATGAATAAGTAAAGGTAATGATTTATTACAAGTGTACCTTCGGCTTGAAGGAAGTAAAAATACAAGCGTGATGCAAAAGCAAATGTCCAGTCCGCCTGAACAGTACGGGAGTACTGTTCATCCATTTATAGGCACGGGTCGCAGCCCATGTAAAATTACATTCAGGTCCTTTGCCTTTGATAACAACTCTATAGTAATTCATCGGGGTCTAGATAGCCTTTTCCTCTTTAAGTCGGTTTCCTTTTTCCTGTCATCACGCCGAAGCTCCCTTGCATACAGCTTCGGCTCTGTTCCATCCTTTGTTCCCCTTGTGTTTCTTCATACAGTGATTTTGACTCAAGTCCGAAAGGTCCATGTCCGAAGGTACCTGCTCATGTATTATACTCCAGAAACATTGTTAAATCACGTTTTTGAGGACCTTCGGAAGCCGAAGGCCCCCAACAGTAGCCCCTCGCAATATTAATTTGTTAGAATGATAAATTTAGATTGCGACAAGGACGAAGGCTCTGAGCCGAAGGTCCGAAAAAACACCTTCCCTTTGCTAGAATAGCAATAGCCACTGACAAGCGGGCCCTCCAGCATGCAATGCACCAGGCGTATAAATAAGAGCGCACCACTAGCTCATTTGGCACACTTTCTTGCCATCTGCTTTGCCTGCTCAAACAGCTCTTTGCTTACAAACGCTTGACCAGGTTTTTAAATTTTTAAGCTCTGGCTTTGAGAGCACTTTTCTCTACACTTTCGAAGATGTCTGAGGACAAGAAAGCTACCGCTGAAATGAAGCTGAGCCTATCTGAGGAGATGAATCTTGGCTTTATTGAATCGATAGCAAGGACAAATGCGGAGAAGATTGCTAGGGAAACTTTGGAGGGTTTGTCTGAAGATACTAGTGACAGTGACAGCTATGATGTGGAGAGCGGCGGGGAAGACTCCGAAGATCGACCCTGGCGACCAAGCCATGTAGTTTTTGGAAAATCAACTATTAAACAAAGCCATCTTAACAACATGAGGGGGAAATACTTTCGGGATATGTCTGTTGTGAGGGCTGACGATGGAGAAAAAACTTGTCCTACTCCAGAGGAGAATGAAGTCGTGATCTTTCAGAGCTTTTTGAAGGCTGGGCTTCGGCTTCCTCTTAGCAGCTTCGTAGTCGAGGTTTTGAAGATATTTCAGATTTACCTTCACCAGATTACCCCCGAGGCTATTATAAGAATGGGAATCTTTGTGTGGGCTTTAAGGAGTCAAGGGTTGGAACCAAATGCAAAAAGTTTCTGCAACATGCATGAATTGTTATATGAGATGAAGCCCTGGGGTAAAGAACAGTATCATAATAACTTCGGGTGCTATAGTTTCATTGCTCGTTCTGGTTCAAGCTCCCCAGTACCGACTTTTCGGAAGACATGGCCCGGAGACTGGACAAAAGAATGATTTTATGTAAAGAATGATTTAAAGGCACGAGAAGACATTAAAGATATAATCATGCGCCCTATCTGGCAATGCTTCGGGCTTCGGAAACCGAAGGTAGAAATTGACGGAGCGACCAAAGAATGCCGCAAGGCTTTCGGGTTAGTCTGCTCTTTCATTGGGACAAGGGACTTAGTTCAAGAGCACGTGGCCTACAGGATATGGCCGTTGCTAGCCGACTAGGAGGTGCTAAAAGAATCCATCAGCAATCCCCACGAAGGTGGTCTGGTTCGACTAAAATATACAAGCGATGATCTGCTTGGGTTGTACTCTAGAGCAGAAGATAACGCATTATCTGCGGCATTCTGGAACCGGAAAAAGAAGAAACTAAACAAAGTTTTTGATTCCATTGGGTTCATGTATCCCAACTACCGTTACCCACCCCGGGGGCAAAAAAGAAAAAATGATGCTTCTAGGAGAGATGATGCTTCAGCTGCTCCAAGCGAGCCCACGCCGAAGAGAAAAAGGGTGAAGGTCCTTACTCATCGACCACGCTATATTGAACCGGCCATAGTGCCTGAATTTGGCGGTGAGACCTCTTCGGCGACCGAAGGCGAAAAACGTGCGATTACGCAGAAAATTGAACCGGCTGTATCGCCGAAGGCATCATCAGCTAAACCAAATGAGCCGAAGGCCATTAACATTGAAGAGATGAAGATTGAGAAAACAAGAATATTGGAAGTAATAAGTCCTTTGGCGGAGGTGACAATGCCGAAGGCACAAAAGGATCTCTCGACAACCCCCAAGAGAAAAAGAATGGTCAACGTATTAGATGTGCTAGAGACAATAAAAACTTCAAGCTCTACTCCGAAGAAAGCTGTCAAAGCTTCGGAAACACAAATTGAGGCCGAAGCTTCAAAAAGCTGGGCCGAGACCGAAGTTGGGCCTTCAGAGCTCGCTAAGGAGAGATCCTTGGAAATTGGAAAAGAAACGGAAAAAGAGTCTGCAGAAGAAATTTTATCTAAGAAAACTGCCATTCCTATTCCCGAAGCATCTTCCGAAACTCTCAACTATATTTTACGTCATGCTTTGGGTAAAAAATTGACTGAAAAAGAAAAGCAAGAAGCTCAATTCTATGCCCAAAAATTGAAATATCCAAAAGGGGCGTTGATATTCAACGGCAGTGGAGAAGAAGACTTCTTGTATTGTCTCCCAGACAACAAGGAGATTTCTGTCTGCCGGAAGGTGAGCAAGAGCTTCGGATTCCGACACTAGAAGATGGGCTTTCGGTGTTATCAAAAGATGAGTTGGCTGACAGCTTAGCATACAATAGTTTAAAGGTGAGAAAATAAGATTTTTGTATTTAAAAACAAAATTTTCCATTTGCTTACACTTAATACCGCATTTTTTGCAGGGCCTTATTCTTAGCAATGCCCTCAGGGCACAAAAAGATGCCGAAGATGAAGGATATACCATAGCCTTGAACAACCTTCGTTCCGAAGTAATTGAGCTAAGGAACGAAGGTCTTGAAAAAGATAAAATACTATATTCATTGTTGAGCAAAATAAAAGAAGACAAAGCTGTTTCCAAAGCCCAAGCCGAAGCTCAGAAACACGAAATCAAAGATCTTCGGAAACAGCTATTCGAACCTAAAGAAAATATGTTGTTGCAGAAGCTAAACGAGAAATTAGCGAACAAAGGACAAATCGCTTAGAGAAAAACATTGAAGAACTTCGTATGTCCAAGGAGAAATGTTTTGAGAAATCTATGGATTGCGTGAAGAGAATAAAAATTAGCTTCGCCAATGTTGGCGCATACTCAAGCGAGGAGAATTTCGTAAGGGGCGATCCTGAAGGCCCAATTGAATGGATCAGCCACGAAGCTGAAGCTTTTGAGGAAGTTTTGAGTGGTTGTGGGGACATATGCGCCTTCTCGGGTGCTAGGGGGATTGCTGCTATCTTGGAGAGGATAGGCTGCAAACATGTGAAATCCTTGGCACAAACCGAGGCTGCGTTATCTATTGAAGATACAAAAGACCCCTCGGCCGAAGCAAGTTTGGTTGGTGGAAAATTTTTTACCGACATCTGGGAAAATGGCGGTCGGGAGATGGCTCAAGAAATTATAAGGAAAAGTGAAAAAGATACTCACGATGCCAGAGAAGCAGCAGAGACCGCTGAGAAAACTGCGGATCTCGAGAGGCGTATAGGTATTGATTAACAGCTTTTGACTTTATGTTCTAATTTTATGACTTCGAACTTATTTACACTTTGCATCGCAGCCGCACTATCTCCTCCCCCAGAGCCTGTCGAGCCATTGGCGGACCCCAAAGCAAAGGAGGATGATGAAATTATAAAAATGGTCGAAGTTATTATGGATAAAGTTGTTGATCAACTATTAAATGAAGCTGCAGAAGTAGTTTTAAAAGAAGATTAGCTGTTATTGTAAAGACATTTAGAATGTAATATTTGCTGGACAATGTGTGTAATATTTTATAATTTTGAATGTAATATATAAGCTGTTTATAATTCAATTCTTTACGATGCATGAAACTTTACGTACATACCGTTTTTGAGCCTTCGGCGAAAAAACACCTTCCCTTCTTTTCATGCTTCGTAAGGAATGTTCATATTTGTGAAAATATTATGCTTCGTAAGCAATAGATTCCCCCAATACTAAAGTTGGCGAAACTGCACTTCTTCAAACTTTATTTTGTGTCTTGGCATAATTTCTTCGAAAACAATTTCCGAAGATTATCATTGTATTCCCCTTCTTGTGCCATTGATGCAATATGATGTATGATGTCATGTTTATGCGAATGATGTGATGATGCTATGATATGCAATGATGATATTTGTTCCGAAGGTACACACACATCCTCACAGTAGAATACAATCTCTTTGTCGTTTATTTTTCGGCTTCACCATTTATTTTTCGGTGTATCAGCGTTGACTTTTCGCTGTAAGCCTCCCTTAGGAGCTTCTTCGCCTTTTACTTCGGCGGTATCAGCGTTTATTTTTTGCTGTAAGCCTCCCTTAGGAGCTTCTTCGCCTTTTACTTCGGCGGTATCAGCGTTTATTTTTCGCTGTAAGCTCTGCATTCCCTTTGGAACGACTTTTGAGCAGAAAACTTACGCTACGTTCCTTAGGAACGACTTTTTGTTGCTTTAAAAAACTTACACTGCGTTCCTTAGAATGACTTTTCTAATGCTTCGGCAAAACTTGTAATGTGATTGTGAACCCCGCGCTCTCTTGAGAGCAACTCTCGTGCTTTACCAACTTTTTGGACTTCGTGATTCTGTAAAAGAGATACATTTCCACTATGGCCAAAACGAAGCTATTACAAAGAATTGAACATGATAGGAAAAAACTTAGGCTTTTAACGATTGTTCTCTATTGAAAAAGGAAAAATGATAACGAATGCCAGAACTATTTCAGAAGTAGGATATCCTCTTAGTAGATGTGCTTCGATTCTGGCATAGTACTGTTGACTGTGCGAGCTTGGGACTCCTCTCTGAAGTCTCGTTGCTGATGAGTGTGGTGGCTCCCTTCTGGCTGCTGGCCTCATTGCAATGGTGGTGGAGGTGGAGGCTGTTGCCAAGATGCCTGAGGTTGGCTTGCCGAAGCAACAGAGACTGCAGGATGGTTACCCACATACTCTGGAATGTACGGTGAGTGGTACGAAGCAGTATGCATGACTTGCTTCGGCTGATTCTGTTGGGCTACAGCTTCTGCTATCTCTTTTTGTTTTTGGATGGTGACGTGGCACATCCTGGTAGTGTGGCCCTTGTCCTCACCGCAGAATAGACAATAAATTTTCCTAGGCTAGTCCCCAAACCTTCCTCCAAAGCCCCTGGCGCCTCTGCCCCTTGGAGCTGGGGGGCGAGGATAGCTCTGTTGCTGCCCCGAAGCCTGGGAGGAATATTGCGGCCTCTGTTGTTGACCTCCCCTGTCGTCATTCTGAGTGGAATGAATTGATCTGACGTGCCTAGGGTGAATTCTTCCTCCGAAGCCCCTGGCCATTTCGGAGAACCTGTAAGCTTCCTCCCTTCTCTGTCGGAAATCATTGTCAGCGCGGATGTATTCATCCATCTTCTGAAGCAGTTTCTCTAGGGTTTGAGGGGGTTTCCTGGCGAAGTATTGGGCTGAAGGTCCTGGCCGAAGCCCCTTAATCATGGCCTCAATGACAATTTCATTGGGCACTGTTGGCGCTTGTGCCCTCAGACGCAAGAACCTTCAGACATACGCCTGGAGATATTCCTCTTGATCTTGCATGCACTGGAACAAGGTCTGAGCGGTAACCGGCTTCGTTTGAAACCCTTGAAAACTGGTGACCAGCATGTCCTTCAACTTCTGCCATGATGTGATTGTTCCTGGCCGAAGAGAGGAGTACCAAGTTTGTGCAACATTTTTAACTGCCATGACGAAAGATTTCACCATGACTGTAGTGTTGCCACCATACGAAGATATAGTTGCTTCGTAGCTCATCAGAAACTGCTTCGGATCTGAGTGTCCATCATACATGGGGAGCTGTGGTGGCTTGTAAGATGGGGGCCAGGGCGTAGCCTGCAGTTCTGCTGACAGAGGAGAAGCATCATCAAAAGCAAAATTTCCATGATGGAAATCCTCATACCAGTCATCTTCGTTGAAGAAGCCCTCTTGGTGCAGCTCTCTGTGGTGGGGCCTTCGGTGCTGCTCATCTTGAGCAAGATGACGCACTTCTTCGGTGGCTTCGTCAATCTGCCTTTGCAGGTCAGCTAACCAAGCCATCTTCTCCTTCTTCCTCTGTACCTGCTGATGAAGCATCTCCATATTCCTGATTTCTTGGTCCAACTCATCCTCTTATGGTGTTGGACTAGTGGCCTTCCTCTTCTGGCTTCGGGCCTCCCGAAGAGAAAGGGTCTCCTGGTTCGGGTCCAGCGGCTGCAGAACGGCAGCCCCCGTTGCCGAAGCTTTCTTTGGCGGCATGATGAAGGTCGATGGTTGTCGAAGGTGGTCGAAAAGGGTTCACTGGAGGTGGGCGCCAATGTTGGGGACTTGTTCTCAAATGCTATGAGTTAAGAACAAGGCAACATAAAGAATGTTAAATGTTAAAGTCCTTTGTCCTTCGAAGCATTATTTCCCTTAGGATATAACGACTCTCGGACGAAGGTTACAGAAAGCGTACCTTCGTAAGTACGACGTATATAAAAATGAAGAAGGGTTTATACGAAACATGGACAATGCGAACAATCAAATATGTTATCATTATTGTATTATTTTTGTATTATTATCATGAATAAGTAAAGGTAATGATTTATTACATGTGTACCTTCGGCTTGAAGGAAGTAAAAATACAAGCGTGATGCAAAAGCAAATGCCCAGTCCGCCTGAACAGTACAGGAGTACTGTTCATCTATTTATAGGCACGGGTCGCAGCCCATGTAAAATTACATTCAGGTCCTTTGCCTTTGATAACAACTCTATAGTAATTCATCGGGGTCTAGATAGCCTTTTCCTCTTTAACTCGGTTTCCTTTTTCCTGTCATCACGTCGAAGCTCCCTTGCGTACAGCTTCGGCTCTGTTCCATCCTTCGTTCCCCTTATGTTTCTTCATACAGTGATTTTGACTCAAGTCCGAAAGGTCCATGTCCGAAGGTACCTGCTCATGTATTATACTCCAGTAACATTTTTGAATCACGTTTTTGAGGACCTTCGGAAGCCGAAGGCCCCCAACACTTTCAATTGGGTTTTGCATTTTTCTCTGGTGGCCTACTTCATTATTAATCTAGTAAAAATTTATTTTCCCAGTGTTGCACATTGTTTTGGCTTACTTATTTTTTAATTGAAATATGACTTAATATCAAGTTCTATTTGTTTACCCTATTTAAAATGATGGGCTGGGGTGTTCATCATTTTTGTTGTGGGGAGAGTGATTACAAATCTACTGGATTTTTATTAGCAGTTTTGGATTTTCTTTTATAATTCTAATAATTATTTTCTAGTTGGAATAATGCTAAATAAAACATTTCACTTTGATTCTGTTCTGGACTAGGGGTCCCTTTATTTTTCCTAGATTCTCTGTTACTTATGTAGGCTAGGAAAAAATAATTGTAGTCACTATTCATTACTTTCTAATACCTTTTTGATTTTCTTAAGTTTTGGGCAAAAATGGCTTTTATTGGATAATCTTACTTAAACTTTTAATACTGGGGTGCTCACTATTTTTAAACAGTGCCTAAATGATGTTTGAACATCTACAATTTTTCCTAAGTTCAGCACAAAAGCATAACTAATTTTCTTTAGTTTGATAAGGTTTGGTCCTTTTCCTTAGTTAATTCTAAATCCTAAAATTTAACACAGGAAGCATGGGGTTCATTATTTTTAATTGATAGTCCACAATATTTTGAATTCAGCAAAATTGGTTTGGTTCAATTTGGTTGAATCTGACTCAACATATAAGTTTTTTAAGTTCTCTACTGAATTTAAAAAGGTTAATTAGAAATGGATAAAGGAAATATAGTTTTGCACTAGGGTCCCTGGCGAAAGTTCTTAAAGGAAATACAGACAGGTCCTTGGTGCACTATTCACATGAGTCTACGGCTCTGCAGAAAACCCCCTGGGGTTTCTAGAAATCGAACCCGCGGTCCTTCCCTAATGGAACAGTGGCCACGGAGGAAGAAAGGGCGGAGGGGCTTACCAGCGGCGAGGCTGCTCCGGTGAGGTGGTCGAGGGCGTAGGGGAGGTCTTGAGGATCACGGCGATGCGCGGGTCGCCGTTGGGGATGGCCGGAGTCAGCCGGTCCATGTGCGCAGGCGGAGGAGCTCAATGGCGGCGAGGAGTCCGGCCTGCTCACGACACGATAGTCCAATCAAACGGGTCAGAGAGCTTCACTAGGGATCAAGGAAGTTGCGTGCACGAGGAATTGAAGAATGGCTCACCGGATTGCTCGGTCTACGCGCACAGGCGGGCGACCGAAGTCCGGCGAGGGCGATCTTGGGTTTCTGGTGACGTTCTGTCGGGTCCGAGGGCTTGGAAAGCTTCACGGGCCACTGGCAAAGCTAACCGAAGGGCTGGCGCGGCTTGGAATCGACTGGAGGGAGCTGGCCACAGTGGCCGAAGCTCGGTTGGTGGTGGCGGGTGGTGGCGCAGCGTGCTCGATGCAAAGTCCCGCGCACTTAGGCTCGGGCAGGACTTGAGAGCGCGCGGGGAGGTATGGCCGAGACCTGGGGCTGCTTTATAGGCACGGCGCGATGCACGGGCGGTCGTGGACCGGCGAGCGCGCACGGGCGTGCACTGCGGAGCGCGGGTGCGCGAACGGGCATGAACCGGGGTGTCAGCCATGGTCGAACACGTGGAACCGTTGCTTCTGCCCGAATTCTAACGCCGATTGGGCGCAAATCTTCGCGAATTTGGGCAAGCTCGCTGTGAAGGATTTGTTCCCCTGACTGTGCTTTGTCGTTTATGTGTGGATGTCGCGCGGTTTTAGGCTAGGGATAGAGAGTTGTAGCGTCACCAAGGTGCTAGTGTCAGATTGCCTGGTCTCGAGGTCAAACGGTGCCAAAACCATGTCAAACGAATTTGGTTTGAGTTCAAATTTTTCCAAAGCGTGTTCAAGGAAATTTGACACTACTTTGATATTTGGACTTTATGGTTTTGAGTTTTGGAAAACAGGGAACGCATCTGATCTTGAAAAAGGGTTTTGAATTTCAGAATTCTGAATTCTGAATTTCCCCATGGGACCTTGGTTCAAGGGCTATTTTGGGAATTTTGGAAAAACCAAATGTCCAAACCTTCTTACTATGTTTTGTTGGTTATTTAGTGTATTAAAACTTTGTTATCTGGTTCTTGCCAAAATCTTGTATTTTTCCCAAGCCTTTTTCCAATTTCTCTTTTATGTGCTTAAGGGTTCACTTTGGGTAAATTTTGGGTTTGAGAGTTTTGCTTACCATGAGGTTCATGATTTGATTAGGAGATTTACATCAGATGAAAAGACTCACTTTAAACTTTTGGTTATTAATTTTTGATGTTCATGCCTCTATTTGGTTCACATGTGATAATAGTTCAAGTTAGCTTAAGGAAGAACCCTAGGTGACACTAGGGTGTCACACAAGGTAACACCAACATCAGTAAATAGACAGTTGTAGCCCAATTTACATAATTGAGAAACAGAAAGCAAGTTGTAATCTAAAGAATCTACAAGAAAAACATTAGAAATGGAATGGTCAGGAGATATAGCAATTTTACCCAATCCTTTGACCAAACCTTGATTTCCATCCCCGAATGTGATTGCTCTTTGGGGATCATCATTTTTCTCATATGAGAAGAACATTCTTTTCTCCCGTATCATGTGGTTTGTGCACCCGCTATCGATTATCCAACTTGACCCACCGGATGCATAAACCTACAAAACAAATTTAGGCCTTGTTCTTAGGTACCGAAACGGTCTTGGGTCCTTTCACATTAGAAACAAGCACCTTGGATACCCATACACAAGTCTTGGGACTCTTGTGTTCGCCCCCAACATATTTGGCAACTACCTTGCCTAATTTGTTAGTAAGCACAAATGATGCATCAAAAGTCTTGAATGAAATGTTATGTCCATTTGATGCATTAGCAATCTTCATTTTAGGCATTTTGATATGAGTTGTATGCCTAGAGCTAGAAGCCTCATTACTATACATATAAGCATGATGAGAAACAAAATGAGATTTTCTAGCATGAATTTTTCTAATCTTATGCTCACGATAGTTTTCAGGGTATAAAATGTAGCCTTCACTATCCTGAACCATGGGAGCCTTGCCCTTGACAAAATTAGAAAGCTTGTTTCTAGGGGCATTAAGTTTGATTTTGCTTTGGCCTCCTTGTTGGAAACCAATGTCATCCTTAATGTCAAGCATCTCCCATTATAGAGCATACTCGGCAATTTTTCATTCTCTAGCTCATGCTCAGCAATTTTAGCATTTAATTTAGCTATGTGATCATTTTGTTCTTTAATCATAGCAAGGTGATCAATCATAGCATCAACATTAACATCTCTACATCTAGTGCAAATAGTGACATGCTCAACAATAGATATAGAAACATTGCAGGCATTTAATTCTTCAATCTTAGCAATTATTCAAGCATTTTCAGTTCTAAGACAAGAAATTGAATCATTGCATACATCTAGCACTTTAGTCAAGATTTGGCATTTTTCAACTTCAAGAGCATAAGCATCTTTTAGCTTAACAAATTTTTTATTTTTCTTAATGAGCAAGTCCTCTTGGCATTCCAAGATATCATCCTTCTCGTTAATGGTTTCTATAAATTCATTAATTTTCTTTTTTTGATCTTTGGTAAGGTTTGCAAAAAGAGAAGTCAAATCATCATCATTATCACTAGAGCTATGCTCATCATCGGAAGTAGTGTATTTGGGGGTATCTTTAGAATGTACCTTCTTTTTGTTGTCCGTAGCTGTAACACCCCAGGTGTTACTGTACGTAAACAGCGAATATGGACGTAAGTACGGGAATATTAATGAGAATAACAGTCTCTCTGTCATAATCTGTTTCGTCTGTCGCGAGTTCGACATCGTTTTTATTTATCCGGGCTCTTCCTAAATTTTCGTGAGGTTTGGAACATAGTTGTTCCGAAAATCGGTGCGTCCGGTGATTATTTAAAATTCATCGCTCGTGCGAATACGAATTCGGAAGCCCGACCCACTCGGATGATTTTTATCCCGGGCAAATTAATTTGAACTCGACGACTAAAATGTTTGGGGTGAAATAATTTGAATCGCGCGAAATCTTACGCGAGGTTATGACCCAATTTATCCTTCAGCACGCTGTTTTGGCGACGAAATAGCGTGTACATTCGCAGATATGGTTCCGGCTAATTTCAGTTAAATCGCTCAGCAAATTATCGATGCCGAAACTAGTTTATTTCGGTCTGTGGTTTTTGCCCGGGTCCAAATCTTCGATATAAGTAATTGGTAAATAATTTGGTTCGCTAAATTCGGAGAAGGAAATATATATTCGTATAGTGTGCCGACTCACTATACATCACTAAAAATCTCAATTCAAAATGTCTATGAATTTCTAAAAATCTGAAAAAGGGAAAATATCCTACAGTCCTATCCCTACGCAGCCCTCCCCTGCCGATTTTTGCCGTGCGCACGCGTCTTTATATCCGAGTCGATCTCGCTTGGTTCAGTTCATGTGTTCCTTGCCTCGATATAAATCTTCAAATATAAATAACGGGTACAAGTTTGTCTGACTTCAAGAGTATTCACCATAACAAGTCCTATCTAAATATTAATGTCGATCTCGTATTTGGCTCGACCCTTTTATATATATGTTAGACCCCTCAAATCTTAGTTCTAAAATCAAATATCATTTAATTCGATCCATTTTAGTCCCGTTTAACTCCTAAACTTGGTTAGTGGTGTATTCTTCAATTAAAAGAAAGGAAATGTGTTCTACTCTAATATTTTTCTATCCCTTATCTCCTCCACCAACAAACATACTAGCTTCTACTTTATTTTTCTATTAGCCAATCTTATCCGTGCAAGGCTCCAAGATTTGGGTGACTCCTGGGATAATTGTTCTCATACGTATATTGGTGTTGAAATTAAAAAAACAGATGGAGAGAAATTCAATTTACCTTATTATCTGGTAGTCGTATCTCGGCATTGTTCTGGGATTTTTTGAGCTCGTCATCAACCTTATCTCCTACGTGTTCCATTCTCTGTTCTTATCCCCAGTTATCTTCTACGATTTAGAAGCCGCCGTAAGCCCAGCTCCTCTGTACACTTCGGTTGCATGCACGCCGGACTGCTCCCTCCTGCAGCTCACCAGCTCACCGTGCCGTGCACTCGCATCGCTTGAGCCCTGCGACCACTGCTGTCTTCCTGCTCAGCGGGCCGCCGCCCAGCAAATCCCATGCGCGCTCCTCCCTGCTGCGCTCGTCCAGCCGCGACCTCGTCCTGGCTCCCTCGGAGCTCGCGCCCAGCTCAACTCCCATGGCTGTACGCGCGTGTTCCTCTGCAGGTCGCGCGCCAAGATCCTTGCCGGCACCCTTCCTCACCGTGGAGCTTCGTCACCGGCGCGTCCCTCTGCTCGCCCAGCCCAGCCGTGCTTGTCTCTCTCTGCTCGCTGCGCGCGCTGCTTGGGGCTCGCCAGACGTCGCTTCCTGGATGGGTTCCCCTGCATCGCGCCCAGCTCCCTCGCTCCTGCTGCTCGCCGTGGCCGGCTCCCTGCTGCGCTCGCCTAGATCGCCGCCGTCGAGTTCCCTCACCGAGGTTCCTCCCTGCGCACGCGAGCTCTGTTGCGAGCGCCAGTCCGTACCCACAAAGCCTCGCCGGTGCTCAACTGGCTCAACGCTGGCCCGACCATCGCCCTGCTGTGTCGTGCTCTATTTCCGCGGCACCGCTCTTCGTCATGGTCGTTAAATCACCTTTAATCTTACCGTCGCAGCTCCTCTATCACGGCTGAACTCAGTTTCCTCCATGCCACCAACCGTCGACCTCGTCGTTAAGCATGGACGCTTTACTTTCTCGCCACTGCATCGCCATTTGCTATCGGAGAGAAAGATTCTCGGACATTTTGGTGGAAAGGAGAAGAAAGCTCATGTGTTGCTCACGAGGTGCTCGAAGTAATGGCAAAATCGGAAATCATGATTGTGTTCAAGGCCTTCAAGACGAATTAAATTATTGGTGAGTTGTCGTCGCTCTCGCTCTTCGTTTTAAATATTTCACATCAGTTTGGTCTATTTGCACTGTCTAGATAAGCCGGTGACGTATACGTAAATCGTAGTAGTGTGATTTTGTGTGACGCTCGATAAGTGTTTGGCGATTTAGGAGAAACAGTGAATGTCGTCGTTTTTGTTAATTCCAAGTCGCACTGTGATACGAGAAGCTGAGGTATTATTGCTCGTAGTCGAATCGTTAGATAGATTGGCTACCTAGGTAGTTCGCGACGATTATCCCGTTTGTAGCACGGGCATGTATTTTATTAGACGTTTGTCGGAATGTCAGAGCTATATGTAGCGTGGTAATTGTATTCACGATTTAGAAGTCGTCGTGCTGTATAACTAATTCTAGGTCTCAATACATAGGTTATGCGAGAAGTGATTTATAGATTTAGTTGGAGTAAGCTGACGAAGAACCAAATTAGTGCGATATTTAACACGTGATCGACAAAAAGCTCGAATTAGTATTCGTAAATCAGTGTAGTGGATTTGAGCTAAATTTATTATTGGCACGCATTTTGTTAGCTGAAATATTAGAATTAAATCCGATTAAAATACTATATTTGCTAGGTCATAGAATAATGTGATGTTCATGTATTTGGCATGATATGCAAATTAATCCGGGTAAATGGTTTAGAAAATTATTTAATATGCTCCCTTACTCTAAATTATCGGTATTCAAAAATTAGTGAATAAAAATATGACGAGTAATTTGATATTGGGTGTTTTGACAAAAGACTTGTGCTTAGCTTATTATCACTTGATGTTGGAAGTAGATGCGATTACGCTAGAAAAGTGTGATAATTGGGCGTAGTCGTATATTGATAACTAGTGTCTCCGTATGAAATTGTACAACGCCTCGCCGCTAGGTGTTTAATTCGCTATCGCATAGCACTATTTAGGTTTGCGATATTCCTGTCTATATGCGTTCATGTGCATAATGCATTTCATTCAGGTACGTGAATTAACCATGTGATGCAGAGAACCAGAACCGAGTCGACCACAAGATGGTGTTGATGAACAAAACTGAAGATGGACAGACGAAACAAGTATCAAAACAAAAGATGGTCATCAAGTGATCGACGTCTAACAAACACTAACCTAGTGTTATCCAGGCAAGCCCCGATGCATGCAACCCTTCCTTGTGTTTATAAATGATTTTTACACACTTTAAATCTAGCGAAATGTGCATTAGGTTTATAGGAGTTGCTTGAAAACCCTTTGATGCATTGGCTACCTTGAAATCCATTCCTATTATAGATACTTCTTTGGAAGTATCAAATATTGTTTATAAAAATGCTTAGATCTGCTTAGATCATGTGGATAGAAGTTGTCTTTTGCAATAAGGCCTAGCTCAGGGGTTATCCTGAGGAAAGATGGTTTCTACCTGCAAGAATATTTTTTATTGGGAGCGTGGTGGGATCTTAATGCAAAGTTCCCTAGAATGCTCTCTTCATCCTAAGGGACACAAATAATCCTAAGTATGGAAGTACTTAAATCGAGACTTGGGCTAGGAACAGGTGATGTTCTACCCAGGATGGTTAAGGATTATAGAGAATGTAGGCCTGATGACCGAGGACATTTTAACTGGTCACATGCCTCATCATGGGTAAGCTTTGCCTCGGGCAGACTAATACCAGAATAAGACAACATGTAATGGGAGTGGAGAGATGGCGAGAGTAGTGTGTACCCTCCGTGGCAAGAAGCTGGACGGTGGTGTATCTGTGCTCTCGGTTGGCGTGAACCTGATCTGGTCTTAAGAACCCCGGTGGCGAGTTGACATATGCAAGGGTTAAGTGCTACATATGTCGTATGATTGGAGATCCCTAGCTGGGTATTAATCGATTCGGATCGCCGTTACTTCTCAGATATGAAGACTTGGTCACTGACTTGCAATCTAAGTCATGAATGGAATCATAATGAGCAAAAATTGTGTTGTATGGATTAATGTGATGATGAAATTAGACTAGATGCAAACAAGGTCTATTAATACTTAATCTAGCATTAAAATGTTGAAAGTAAGGATCCACTCATAGTAAGCTTTTCT
The DNA here is from genome assembly GCA_029449295.1 of Zea luxurians. Classification (NCBI taxonomy): domain Eukaryota; kingdom Viridiplantae; phylum Streptophyta; class Magnoliopsida; order Poales; family Poaceae; genus Zea; species Zea luxurians. The sequence continues at coordinate 8,154,384 of JAOPSE010000041.1, read as the reverse complement.
GCAAATAGAGTCCTTGATTCTTGATAATCCTTACCTTGAATCCCTTAAAACTAGCATACCCTTGAGAGTCTTTTCTTTAGTCGGGTAAGTCTTGCTGAGTACTTGCGTACTTAGGGTTTTATTCCCATTGTTGCTGCAGGTTACGAGTCACTTGATTGTGATTGGTGTTAAGCGCCGGTGGGCACGGCCTTCTTATAAGTTTAAGTAACTCTTCTATACTTTTTTTAGGATGGTCACTTAAGCTAGCATATATTTCAAACTTATAAACAATTTATAACATTTCAAAGTTTATTTCTTTGAACCACTTTTGTAATCACTCTGATAAACAATGTAAACTTGATGTAACTTGTAAAATTTGGTAATAAGATTTCCGCTGCAAAAATGTTGGTGTGTGATTTCTGTTTACTTAATCTTGCGGTTCTGGTTGTAAGTGGTTTATCCGGGGTCCATGGGACACTCGGACAAATCCTGTTAAGTAATCTGGTGCACATGCATAGCCATCTGAGGTATTTGAGATAAGGGCAGGTGCATGTGGGCCTAATAACTTGGGAGGTTCTGCCAGAATAGCCATGAGGCATTTGTGGCCGACATTGGGGAAGAGAAGGCCTTTGTTAACGGCGATGTTGGCGGCGTCCTCATCGAAGGAGTTGGAGGAGCTCTCGTCGGAGTCCCATTCCCACCCCATGTGCGCCTCGCCATCATTCTTCTTATTGTACCATCTTTTCTTTTCCATCTTCTTCTTCCCTTTCTTGTCATTGTCCCTGTCACTATCACTTGTATATGGACATTTAGCGATAAAATTGCCAGACTTACCACACCTGTAGCAAACCCTCTTAGAGCAAGGTTTGTAGTCCTTCCCCTTCCTTTGTTTGAGGATTTGTTGGAAGCTCTTGATGATAAGAGTCATCTCCTCGTTGTCGAGCTTGGAGGCGTCGATTGGGAGTCTACTTGTTGGTGTAGACTCTTCCTTCTTTTCTTCCTTTGCTTTGAATGCAATGGGTTGCACCTCGGGTTTGGAGGTGGAGCCTTGCTCTAATTTGACAATATGTTTGGAGTCTTTGGTCATAAGTTCAAAGCTCACAAACTTGTCAATTACCTCCTCGAGAGACATCTGTTTATATCTAAGATCTCCACGAATTAATTGAACTTGAGTGAGATTATGAAAGACAAGAGATCTTAGAATAACCTTGACCATTTCATGGTCATCCCACTTGGTGCTTCCGAGGTTGTGGACTTGGTTGACCATTGTTTTGAGCCGGTTATACATGGCTTGTGGCTCTTCTCCTTTGTTGAGGACGAATCGACCGAGTTCTCTCTCGATCGTCTCGCGCTTGTGATCTTGGTAACCTCATCCCCTTCATGCGTCGTCTTGAGGACGTCCCAAATTTCTTTGGCACTCTTCAACCCTTGCACTTTGTTGTACTCCTCCCTACACAAGGAAGCAAGGAGTATGGAGGTGGCTTGGGAGTTGAAGTGCCTTATTTGGGCGGCCTCATCGGAGTCGTAGTAGTCGTCGCCCAACTGTGGTGCATGCGCTCCAAACTCAATAATATCCTAAATACTTTCGTGGAGTGAGGTTAGATTGTGCCTCATTTATCACTCCACATACAATAATCTTCACCATCAAAATATGGTGGTTTGCCTAGGAGTACGGAAACTAAAGGAGCGCATTTAGGAATGTGAGGATAGCGAAGAGGCATCTTACTATTACGCTCTTGGCGCTTAAAAAAAGTGGACTCGGCGCCAGAGGTGGAAGGTGAGGAAGAATTGGTCTCATAGTAGACCACCTTCTTCATCTTCTTTTTCTTCTTGTCACCCTTCCTATGTGACTTGATGGAGCCGGCAGATTCCTCCTTGTGCTCTTTTTGCTTGTCGCCGGCCTCCTTTGATGGAGTCCTTTTTTCATTCTTCTTTCCCAAAGATCCGGGCTTTTCCCCAGTTACCATCTCCTTTTTAGCGTTTTCTCCCGACATCACTTCGAGTTGTTAGACTCTAATGAAGTATCGGCTCTGATAACAATTGGAAGTCGCCTAGAGGGGGGGTGAATAGGCAAAACCTGAAAATTATAAACTTTGAACACACACTTCACCCGGGTTAGGGTTAGAAATAAATAATGGTGAATTCGGAGTGCGAAAGATAGTTCTTGCTATGAGTTACTCAATCAATGCGAATAACTTTGGGAGCAAACTCAAATCAATGTGAGCAAGGGAACTTTAGAAAGAGAGGAGAGGGGAGAAACAAATTGAATGGTGTGATATCCTAGCCCCTAGGATGGTGATTGAAAGGGAAATGTGCCTTTGGGCCATTTCTATAATGTTTTGGTGATTAAGTGTCCAACACATATTAAGTGAGTTGATTATGTGCTAAACAAGCAAGAAGTGCAAATCATGTAACAAGGTATGTTTCTACACTTAGTACATTGTTTTGAGTACTAATATATATTGTCTAAGTGCTAGAAACAGAGAAAAGAAGAGAAGAAAAGAAATGCAAATGACTTGACTTGGTACAGCCAAAGTCCAGCTCGGCTTGGCACACCGGACTGTCCGGTGGTGCACAGGATAGTGTCTGGTGCGCCAGGCCAGCCTCTGGTGAATAGGCCACTCTCGGGAAAATCGGCGGCGTACGGCTATAATTCACCGGACTGTCTGGTGGTGCACCGGACTGTCCGGTGAGCCAACGGCCGCCAGTGCAATGGTCGGCCGCGCAATCCGCGGGCGACGCGTGGCCAGTGCCAACGGTCAGCAGGGGGCACCGGACTGTCCAGTGTGCACCGGACAGTGTCCGGTGCGCCAACTGCCACAAATCTGCAACGATCGTCTGCGCTAGAATAGGAAAGAGATCGACACCGGTCTGTCTGGTGGCGCACCGGACTGTCCAGTGCGCCACCCGACAGAAGGCAAGGATAGCCTTCCTTGTTGGCCTCCAACGGCTCCTAGCTGCCTTGGGGCTATAAAAGGGACCTTTAGGCGCATGGAGGAGTCACCCAAGCATTCAAGAAACATTCTAGGACTTCTAGACTCCAACTTCGCGCATTTAATTCTTTGAGATAGTGGCTTGAGCTCCATTTGAGTTGTGAACTCCGTGGGTTGCGTTTTGAGCTCAAGTTGGGAGTTGTGTGCATGATTGTGCTGTGATTTGAGTCTTGTGTGCGTTGCTCTCCCCTCCCTTACTTTTGTGCTTCTTTTGTGATCATCATTGTAAGGGCGAGAGGCTCCAAGTTGTGGAAATTCCATGCAAACGGGAGAAAGACAAAGAAAGGAAAAAACCGTGGTATTCAAGTTGATCATTGGATCACTTGAAAGGGGTTGAGTGCAACCCTTATCCATTGGGATGCCACAACGTGGAAGTAGGCAAGTTTTACTTGGCTGAACCACGGGATAAAAATCACGTGTCTCTTGTGTGCTTTACCTTTGATTATCTGTGGTCACAAGAACTCGCCTCAAACAACTTAGTCGTTCTAACTTACATAACAAAGTTTTGTGGCTATTAGTGTTGATTTTTACAGGATCACCTATTCACCCCCCCTCTAGGTGCTCTCAATTGGTATCAGAGTCGTTCTCTTCACGTAAGGGACTAATCGCTCGAAGAGATGGATCCTAAGGGAAAGGGGATGGTGGTCAACGACAAAGAGAAGGAGTCCATCTTCAACAAGCCAAGAGATGACAAGCCCACTGACTCTGGCTCGAGTCACAAGAAGAAGGATGAGAAGAAGAAGAGGCACATCAAGAAGATCATTTACTATGACAACGACGCCTCCTCTTCTTCACCAAGAGACGATGACGACGACAACTCGTCTAAGAAGAAACTGGTTAATCAAAACTTTTCATTTGATAATTCTCGTATTCCTTGCAATTCTAATGCTCATTTGCTATCAATTCCACTTGGGAAACCTCCACACTTTGATGGAGAAGACTACTCTTTTTGGAGTCACAAAATGCGTAGTCACCTATTTTCACTCCATCCTAGTATTTGGGAGATAGTTGAAAATGGAATGCAATTCGATAGTACAGATAACCCTGTGTTTATTAATGAGCAAATTCATAAGAATGCACAAGCTACCACTGTTTTGCTAGCATCCTTGTGCAGGGACGAATACAACAAGGTGAGCGGCTTGGACAACGCCAAGCAAATTTGGGATACCCTTAAGATATCGCATGAGGGAAACGACGCCACCATGATCACCAAAATGGAGTTGGTAGAAGGCGAGCTAGGAAGGTTCGCGATGATCAGGGGAGAGGAGCCAACACAAACATACAACAGGCTCAAGACCCTGGTCAACAAGATTAGGAGCTATGGAAGTACAAGATGGACGGACCACGATGTCGTTCGACTTATGCTAAGGTCATTCACGGTAATTGACCCCCATCTTGTTAACCTTATTCGTGAGAATCCCAGGTACACCAAGATGACGCCCGAGAAGACCCTTGGGAAGTTTGTAAGTGTGGCGGAACTGCCCGAATTATTCCAACTTAAGTGTCTAAGTCCCGCCTTAGAGGCTAGACCACACTTAAATGGGAATAACCCGTCAATCCCTCGGATCTAGTCCGACGAGGCCACTGACAGGATCAAGTACCACGTACTCACTCGATGGTGAGGCACAGAGCAAATACAATAAAACATAAAACTATACATTAAGGAGTATTAAATTTATTACATCATCATCGGAGTTTTTGCAAAAGTAGTCATCATTGTTCGGATTGCAGCGGAATAAAACTAACGGTAAATAAACAGAGAGATGGGGAAGCCGGTCCCATCACTCCTCATGCTCCTCCTCAGCCGAGGAAGGGTCCCACTCGACTGTCTCCGGTGGCAAGATGGACGGCCAAGTCACTAGCAACCATGTCCTCCAGAGAACCTGTAAAAATTATGCCACAAGCAAGGCTGAGTATACTAATACTCAGCTAGACTTACCCGGTGTGAGGAGTCTACACCTCTACCTCTAGACATGCAGCTTTTTGGCTGAGGGGTTTGGTTGCCAAAAGCACTAGCTAAGTTTATAAATCAAGTTTTAGCTTGGTCAAGTTTTAGTGTGACTCTCTTAAGACTAAATGTATACCTATCTAATCATACATGGTATCAAACATTTAGCAATCAACCACTTTTGCCAAGTCATCCCATTTCCACTTGTTACTCAATGTAGCAGCATGGATCAAGCAGTCTCATTAGTTGCGAGAAGCAGACGATTCGAATCGAGTTTTTATCCTTGCAAGGTAAACCTAAACACATGACGTGGCGAAGAACTCTGTCCCCACACACATCAACCGTCCCCATCAGTTCCTCGTCAGCAGATCAGGGCTCACCGCCTTGGGATACAATGCCTCACTGACCCTGACTGCCGTTGTGCAGTGACCGTACTTGTACCCACCATAACCGGAATGGGAGACCACGTCTCAGGTCGCGTGAGGGGTAAAGTCCACTGCTAGGTTCAATCAGGTACTAGGCTTACTGATTTACCATATTTCTCGGCATGTGTTTAGTACGTTCAAATGCTTGACACACGGTACCATACCTTAATCCTTATTCCAATTTCCGTCTCGTAGACAACGCATCCCCATGGACCGTTGTCCACAGACTATCATTATTACGATATCAAAAATGGATACAACCAATTCCTGACCTCGCGCAAGTGCTAGAAAAATCACTCGACTTCTACCGAGATCCTTATTTAATAAAGCAGCTACTCGACCTAGCATACTAGTATCCATCACAAAAGGATTCCTGAGATCATGAAACTAGGGTTTCAAATAACTCCTACACTTAAGTGCACAATACAAGCCTGCAATCATTAAGTGCAGTAAAATAATATATAGAACTGGTTATGCATAAACCGGGGCTTGCCTTCCAGAGCTGGGGGCAGGCAGATCCTCTGGGGCAGGCTCTGGTGCTGGATCCGGGGCTACCTCCTGAGCAACTCCTCGCTCCGGCACGAGGACGTACTCTCCGTCAGCGAGGTTGCAATCTATCGAATGCAATGAATAAGAATATGTATGCTATGATTATGCACAATTTAGTAATCATTATGCTAAGTGAAGAAAAACTAAGTTAGTTAATAACTTAGGGTTTCCTGGTTATACGGGGCTCTTAGTGGTTTATACTTATCAATTTAGATTTGGGTTTTGTCTAGGGATAAGCACAGTGGATTGAAACTTGGATTTCCCTTAGATGTTTTAGTAGGCATTTAAGGGGTTTTGCTGGTTGGGTTAGGGTAACATTAATTTCCACTATTAATTCCCCTTTTTCATTTTCTATTTATGAATCCTAGTGTGGGTTTGAACTACAACAGTGATTTAACTTTTTCCAAAAATTCTGTAAAAATTACAGTGGGTTACTAGTAGTCACTGTAATCTGTCCTATAAATTTGAGGTGGATACTGATTCAGATACTACTTGTGCAAAATTAACAAAGATAAGTTTTAAAAGGGCATTTTGCACTATAGCTAGGATTTAATTGAGGTTTTTGTACCAAACTTTATTTTTGTTCAGATACATAAGTGATATTAGGCCTCTGTGTTAAAAATCACAGAAAAAGGCCTACTGGATTTTTAGTTGTGAATTTCTAAAGTTTTATGCCAAAAAGGTGCTTATAACTAACTTGTTATTTGAAAATATCAACCAACAGATTCCATATTTTTCCTATGTTCATAATAACAAAATATTAGTTATCCCAAGGTTTGGGGTGTTTCCTCCTCAGGGTTATTTTTCTAGGGTTTTTCTAAGGTTTTCCTTGTTTTTCTAAATTAAAAGGTATCTCCTTTCTTCTGTACTAAACAAGGGTATACTAAATTTTTCTAGTGAGCTACACTGAATAAGGGAGCTAACAAAAATGTGGGTACTCTCTGGTTCTTATTTTAAACTACCTTTCATATTTTCTCTAACTTTAGGCTAAAAATGATTTAAATGGTAAACTCTACCTTAACTTGGTGTACAGAGGGGTTGATTATTTTTAATCAAGTTAGGAAGTGATTAAGTACCTCTCTAAATTTTCTTAACCCCAGTCAAATAGTGTAGCTATTTTTCCTTATTTCTTTTAGCTTTTGATCAGTTAATCATTTAAATCAAGACTTTAAAGTTTTCTGTAACACTTAGGGGTTTTATATTTTTCCTAAGTAGTTTTCATTATTTAGGATCTGGCAAAATTGGTTTGACTCGATTTGGTTGAACAAAACAGAAGTTATGAATTTTTCAAGTTTTGTTTGGATTTAAATCAGATTATTAAAAAGGTTTCCTGGAAATCCACTTTACATTGAAGACCTCGGGTTCTTTCTAAACTAACCCTTTCAGTTATACCCCTGCGCTACTATTCTCTTGAGTCACAGACAGCGCACAAAACCCGCTGGCCTTTTCTTCTTCTCCCCCGAGGTCCCTCCCCTGTTTAAAATAGTACCCGCGGAAACAAAAAGGGTGGCGCGGCTTACCGGCGGCGAGAGAGGTCCGGCGAGGGGCGGGGTTGGCTCCGGGAGGTCCTGGCGGTCACGGCGAGGTACGGCTTGACGGCGGGGGTGGCCGGAATCGGCCGGTCCACGCGCGCAGGCGGGTGAACTCGTCGGCGGCGAGTGCTCCGGCCTAACCACGATGATCTAGTTCAATTAAACGGCACGATGAGCTCCACGGGATGACGTAGAGGCTATGTGCGTAGGGAATCAGAAAATGGGGCAGAGACTTACCCAGTCTATGTTCACCGGCGATCGGGTGAAGCCCGGCGATCGTGGACTGGCTTTTCCGACGAGGCAAAGTTTGATTCCTTGCTCGAGGAGCTTCACCGGGGCATGCACAGTCTACTCCGAGGGTCGGACGCGGCTGGGAGAGGCTCTGCTAGCCGGTCTACGGTGGCAGGGGATCGGGTGGCCGCGGGCACGCCGTGCACGGGGCAATGCCGGTGAGGTCGAGTGCGTGCGGATGAGTATGGTCGAAGTCCCTGGGGGCTTTATAGGCGCGGGCGCGGGCAACGGCGCCGGCTCGGCTTTGGCACGATGTGGGGCACGCGGGGGCGCGCGTCGGGCGTGCTCTGGCGAGCTCAGAGCGCGTCGAACACGTGGCTCTTTGCTTTTGCCCTTGTTCTTCCCTCTGTTGAGCGGCCAAAACGTGCGTATCTTGCCCTAAGACCTGTGAGAGATCTCTTCCCTGCACCTAGAGATACCTAGTTCATGTGAGTTCCAAGGGTAGATGTGGTAGGGTTAGAGAGATACGGGAGTGGGAAGTCGGCTATATCAGAGCTGTCCAAACCGAGACAAAACTTGTGCCAAGTCATGTCAAATGACTTAGGGTTGGGTTCAAACTTTTCTAGGGTATTCTAGAGGTATTTTGGCGCCACTTTGTCAATTGGGTCAAATGGTTTTGAAGTTTGAATGAGGGTGAACATGTTTGATCTTTGGCCAAAGGTTGGTTTTGGACTTAGACAAATTCTGATTTTTCTTTTGTGCTCAACCCTTTTGTGAACCTTTTGGGGTTTTTCTGAAATCTTTTTGGGGTTACTTTCTTACTATTATTTGTAGGGTATTAAGTGTACTACAACTTTTATAATTGGCCCAAGTCATGATCATGTGGTTTTCATAACCCTTTGGTCATACTTACTTCTAGGGTTCCCATTGTCCAATGGGGTTTGCATTAGGGTTTGGGCAAATTCTCCCCTTTATACTTGCATAACAAGCCAAGGCATGACATCTAAGATGGGTTACACTTACTTAGGATTTTGATCTCCAAGTTTGGTGCATCTTGCTCAAACTAAACCACATGTGATAATAGGTTTAATGGTGTAGTCATGGGTGAACACCCTAAGTAACACCTGGGGTGTTACAGCCCTCCCCCCTTAAAGGAATCTCGTCCTGAGATTTTAGGTGGAGTCCTTTGGAGGGGTGCCATGAAGGTGTGCTGGTGTGTGGTTTCTTCCTTTATCCAAGTTTCTCTAGTTAACTGTTCTTCGAATGTCATCCTCTTTGCAACTTCAGAAAGAAGTCCTTCTCACATTATTTTCAAAACTTACTATACTTTTAACATCTAAGTTTTTCTTATATTTAGATTCAAAGGGCAGGTGGAGGTGGGGTTTTGGGTTACGTACCGACTCCTTTGGGCAGAAAGTCGGGGAAGCGGGAGCGTAGAAAATCCTCAGTCTCCCACGTAGCTTCTTCTATTGAATGGTGACTCCACTGAACCTTATACATTCTGATCGACCTTGCCCGCATTGATCTCTCCTTTTGATCCAACACCTTGACGGGGTGCTCTTGATAAGACAAGTCTGGTTCTATCTCAATTTCTGGTTCAGGTAGCACCTCCGTGGGTAAGCGGACACATTTCCGTAGCTGAGATACATGGAACACATCATGAACTGCTGACATGTGGGGTGGCAACTTCAATTGATATGCTACAGGTCCACAAGTTTCCTTGATCTCATAGGGTCCAATGTAGCGAGGAGCTAACTTGCCCTTGATTCCAAATCTCTGGACACCTTTGGTGGGTGACACTTTAAGATAAACATGGTCTCCCACTTCAAACTGTAGAGGCTTCCTTCTCTTGTCATGATTGCTCTTTTGCCTGGCCTGGGCAGCTTCTAGGTTTTTCTTAATAACCCTGACTTTTTCCTCTGCTTCAAGTACCAAGTCTGGTCCAAAGATTTCCCTCTCTCCTGCTTGAGACCAATTCAACGGGGTCCTACACTTCCTACCATGCAAGGCTTCAAAAGGTGCCATCTTCAAACTGGACTGGTAGCTATTATTATAAGAGAACTCTGCCAAGGAAAGACACTTGTCCCAATCCTTCCTATAGTGTAGCACACATGCCCTCAACATGTCTTTCAAAATCTGATTTACCCTTTCTGTCTGACCATCTGTTTGGGGATGGTATGCTGAGCTTCTTATTACATGGGTCCCAAGTGACTCCTGCAAATGCTCCCAAAATCACGCCACGAATGGTGCTCCTCTGTCAGATACTATCGTTCTTGGTATTCCATGCAATCGGACTATCTGGTCAATATAAATTTCTGCATACTTCTCCGTCCTGAGGGTGGTATGTACTAGCAGGAAATGAGCTATCTTGGTCAATCGATCTACAATGACCCAGATAGAATCATGATGTCGGGAGGTATTGGGCAATCCCACGATAAAATCCATGCAAATCTCCTCCCAATTCACAATTTCCCTTTTCATTCTGGTCCACCAGTATAAAGATCTGAGATCATGATACATCTTATTGCTATCGGGGTGCATGGAGAATTTTGAAAGGTGAGCTTCATCCAATATCTTCTTTCTGAGCTCAGGGTTCTTGGGAACAACCAATCGGTCTCCAAACCATAGGATTCATTTGTTGTCCTGACAGAAGCACTTGTATTTGTCCACCTTTAGTTTGATCATTTCCTTAATGACTTGAACACCCTTGTCACCAATCTGTGCCATGACTATTTGCTCTTGTAAGGTGGGTTCCACTGAAATATAACTCAAAGCACCAGAGGAAACGACTTCTTTTTTCAACTTGCACAACTCATCACATAGGGTGGTGATTCTAGCATCCATGTTCATACAATTACACTGGGCCTTCCTGCTCAAGGCATCTGCCACAACATTGACCTTGCCAGGATGGTAATGCACCTCCAAATCATAGTCCTTGATTAGCTCTAACCATCTTCTCTGCCTCATATTAAGGTCATCCTGGGTGAAGATGTATTTGAGACTCTTATGATCAGTGTAAATATTACAGTGAGCTCCCATCAAATAATGTCTCCAAATCTTGAGAGCATGAACTACAACTGCGAATTCCAGATCATGTGTGGGGTAGTTCTGCTCATGGGGCCTGAGTGCTCGGGAGGCATAAGCAATGACTCTGTTGTCCTGCATTAAGACACATCCCAATCCAGTACCGGAAGCATCGCAATAAACTTCAAAGGGCTTGGTGTTGTCAGGTTGAGCTAGCACTGGTGCTGTTGTCAAGTGTTGCCTCAGTGTTTGAAAGGAATCCTCACACTTCTGGCTTCATTCATACTTGACTCCCTTCTTCGACACTGCAGTCATTGGCTTGGCAATTCTGGAGAAATTCGGAATAAATCGTCGATAATACCCTGCCAATCCCAGAAAACTCCGAATTTGCCGCACTGTGGTAGGAGGTTTCAAATCCATTACTTCTTGTACCTTCTCAGGATCAACTGATATTCCATCCTGAGAAATTGTGTGACCCAAAAATTTAATTTCCCTCAGCCAGAAATCACATTTAGACAACTTAGCATAAAGACGATGATCGCGCAGTCGCTGAAGCACGATGTGCAGATGCTCAGTATGCTCGTCTTCATTCTTGGAATAGACCAGAATATCATCAATGAAAACCACCACAAACTCTCATCGGGAAGCGTTGTATAGGAGGGGTGCAACGGGAGTTCTCATGAAGTGCATTCTTTCAGCTACTTGGAAGCAACTATTAGATGAAATCCATGTTGGGCAATGCGGGATACATGCAACGTCCAGAACATTAGTTGGGAAGGTCTTCAGGTCTGGTTTCTACCGGCCAACAGCCAAGAGCGATGCAGCTGAGTTAGTCCAGAGGTGCGAAGCTTGCCAATACTTATCAAAGCAGCAGCATTTACCAGAACAACAACTGCAGACCATACCCGTAACATGGCCATTTGCTTGTTGGGTACTGGACATGATTGGACCCTTCAAGAAAGCTCAGGGAGGATACACTCACGTGCTAGTTGCCATCGACAAATTCACCAAATGGATAGAGTACAAACCTATTGCTTCCCTGACATCAGCCAAGGCAGTAGAATTCATACAAGATATAATATTCAGATTTGGAATACCAAATAGCATCATAACCGATCTAGGATCCAATTTCACCAGCTCTGAATTTTTCGATTTCTGTGAACAACGGTGCATCCAGATCAAGTATGCATCAGTAGTGTCGGCGTCTCGGACCCAGGGGGTCCCTTGGACCGACCAGTGAAATCGCTGCGTGTCCCTGCCTAGATGGGTTGGCGCGGGATGGAACACAAGAGGTGGGACAAGCCTTGTATTATCCTGCACCAGGGGATGCCGCTCGTAGTAGGGGTTACAAGCGCGTCGCGTGAGGGAGGGAGAGACACAGAGTGTGACGGAACCTCCTAAGTCATTAGGCCCACCTACAGTTGTCCTTGTCCCACAGACATCAGACAATCCTGTAGATGTTCCTGAATCACTTGACAAGTTCGGTATCTTCTTTCTTACCTTTCCAGGAACGTTTCACCCGTCTTGCAGACATTACAGAACATCGGAGATATAGAAATGCGGAAGCGATTACATAAACTTACATTTATTTAGAAAGTAAGATCAAGTTGCTTATTACAGACCAGAGTTATAAAACGAGTGCTGAGTAGTATTATTACAATACCAAGGGAGGCAAAAACTCCTCCCGATAAGTTCTTACATAAAAGTTTCTTATGGAGGACCAGGTCCTCCCGCAGCTTCACTCTTGTTTTTCTTCATTTGGAACCACCTTGGTACAAAAGGAACAAAAATTTCCTGCTTCCTCACCTAAAAACAACATGGGAATAAACCCTGAGTATGGAATTACTCAGCAAGTCTTACCCGACTAAAGAAAAGACTCTCAAGGGTATGCTGGTTATAAGGGAGTCAAGATAAGGTATCTCAAGATCAAAGACTCTGTTTTGCATAAATGCTTACTAAGAGTGGATCCTTAAAAATCCAATTTTATTTTCCGGTTAGGTAGACTTACCTGCATCTAGAGTTTTTTCTACCCTAGTTCAAACACTTTTCCTACACTAGCCAGTTTCTTAACAAATCCTTCATCTTTACTGGTTTTCTACGTATAGGGCAGTGACCAAGTATTCATAACCGCGAAGGTACGACGATCCAAATCGATTATACTCAGCTGAGGATCTCCGATCACACGACATATGTAGCACTTAACCCTTGCATATGTCAACCCGCAACCGGGGTTCTTAAGACCAGATCAGGTTCACGCAAACCGAGAGCATAGATACACCACCGTCCAGCCTCTTGCTACGGAGGGTACACACTACTCCCGCCACTGCTCCACGCCCATTTCGTGTTATCTTATTCTGGCCTTAGTCTGCCCGAGGCAAGGCTTACCCATGACGAGGCATGTGACCAGTTAAAGGGTCCTCAGTCAGCAAGCCTACATCGACACGGTCCTTAATCGACTCAGATGGAGACACTACACCGAGATTCTCTTCTCGTGCAAGTCACCCGCCCGGTCTCAGCTTAATCATTTAAACCCAAAAACTTGGTACCTGGCAGAGGTACATCTTTTCCGATGTTGAATCCATCACGGCCGTGATGGATTCACCATCAAGTTTTATTTTCAAAAACATCCCACCCACTTTGCCAAACATCTTTTGTAAAACAAAACCTTTTGTTTTGCTAGAGCAATACTAAGCATAGTAAAAACCTTTTGTAAAATAGGGTATCAAGGAAGGTAATCAAGATCAAGGAAGGTAATGCAGTAATTGTTTAGCAACCAACTCCTATTACTTAATGCAGCAATCAAGTGAGAAAGATTTTAAAAACATCAAGGAAGGTGGAAAATGCACCAGGGCTTGCCTTCGTTAGTAGGTGAGTCAGGCTCAGGCCCGCAGATGTCAAAGTAGAGATAAGTCCCTGCCTGAGATTCCAAAGGTGGTGGTGCCTTCTCTTCGGTCACTTTGATCTCTTCTTCGTTTTCTAAACATAATCATGTATATAAGAATGAATGTAATGTAATGCTCATGAGAGTGCAAAGATAATAAGAATTTATTATCTAAGGTCTTGAATACGATTTTCCTTCACGGAACTCCGAGAACTTAGGGTTTCCGGAGTTAGTAAAGGAGTTCACATGGCAGGGGGGTTTTGGGTTCTAGTTATCAAACAAAGTCCAAATCAAACCAAATTCTACCCAAGGCTTCTAAATAATGTATAAAACTCATATAAAAAGTTTGGACATTTTTGGAATTACCATTTATCTCCAAAAATCTAGGACTAATGGTTTAAGCTAGTTTAAATGCCCTAAAATTCCTTATTTAATCTAAAAATCATGAAACTATTTTTATTAAATATTATGGAAAATTAGAAGTCTAGGAAAATTGGTTTGACAATTTTAGGATTTTTCTACAATTTTCTATGGATTTCTAAAGTTCTACTGAAAAAGAAAAGGAAAAAGATTGAATAGTGTTGGGCTGGTTTTAGCCCAGGCGGCCCAATCCAGAGGGAAAACGCGCGCGTGTCCGCGCCCGCACTGGCGTCTTTACAGAAAGGGCCTCGGGTTCTTGGCTAACTGGAGACAGGTTCTTTCACTGTTTTAGTGAGTCGCTGACATATTACAGAAAACTCCTCCAGGTTCTAATCCTTCGCAGGGTGAAGTCCACGACGACGGTGAACGCGGCCGAGCTCCGGTGAGCTTGTAGACCGGCCGAATAGGGCCATGACTAGGGTCTTCGAGCGACTGACACGCAATTGGATCCATCCCGACCATTTCCCCCAACCCAATTTCATCTACGGCCAATTGGTTTTCTCTGGCCACGGTGACCGTGGACAGTGCAGCTAGACAGTCGTGTTCCCGGTGATCAACGGGCTCCTAGCGCAATTGCGTGGGTCGGCGAGCATCACAACCATGCATAGATTCTAGAACAGGAACAAAGAGGGTATGAGCAGACCTGTGGAGGGCTGGCCACGGTAGGGTGTGGTTCACGGCGGCGGAGACCGAAATTGGGGGAAGTTTAAAATTTAGGCTTGTTGGTGATCGGCTGTGAGCAATACGGGGTATGGTGGTGTGTGATGATGCTGCGAAGCTAACACAGGGCTCAATTTATAGGGAGCGGTAGCGGTGACGAGCAATTTGAGCGGATTTGCGCTGGCGGCCGGAGATGAAGAAGAACCCTGGCGCAGTAAATACGTGTTCCACGCCGTGGCAGCTATTCCGGCGATCAACGGGGCGCTAAAGTGAGTCGTGGCGGTGCGGTGGCAAGGCTCGGACACATGGCGTAAGGTCGTGCAACGGCGGTTCACCGACGAGCTTATCTGCTCAAGCCGCAAGGTAGAGGGGAAGTACGGGGGGGGGTCATTGGAGTGGCGTCCAGCGCATGGCTTTTACCGGGCGACCTTATCTTGTCACCGGCGACGTGAATCACAACGGCGGTGGTGCGAATCACGGCGAAGATCAGTCATCGGCGGTGAGAGTCCCGCGCGCGATCTAATCTGATCCCGGTACTGTACCATGGAGAACTGCCTTCAGATAACCTAACAGGCCGTTTTTTAGCTTGATTTTCTCTCAATTCCCAATGACAACTCATCCCATGCTCTGCAGCAAAATAGTAGAGCTACAAACCAGCAATAATTCGACTATAGGGATTGAACTCATTTGAGCACTAGATCAAGGTTGAATTCAAACCCAAAGATGGCTCTGTTACACTGAAAATCTGAATTTCAGAGTGGAACCAGCCTGACAGCCAGACTTTAGGCTTAATTATCTTCAATTTATTCTTAACAACTGAGCTCACATTCTTAAGCAAAGTTGTTCTCCTATGATTGGTCTACAACTTTGATGTGGTGCCCTAGGGCAAAAACCCTATATTTTGAAAGTTACAAGGCTCCAAAGTTGAGCCAACCATACTGAAGTTCAGACTTAGAATGAAATAGAGGTCAAGAGGTACTTTTTGCAAATTAGTCCAAAACTTGGGTTTGGCTTGTAAATCTTCCCAAATGTGAACCATGTGACTTTATATGCTTTAACATAGTAGTTTTTTCACTTTAGTCCAAATGTGCATAATTTTTGCACATAGGCCCCTAGGGTTTGGACTTAGGGTTTTCCAGGGTTCAAATGAGGTTTTTGGTATCTCAAGGGTATAAATGTGATTCAAGTTCATTCTTGGGAACATTTTATGATTATTCCGCTAAAGCTTTTAGGTTTTCTCCACCTGGGTTAGGTTTTACCTTCTTTAATCCCTACTTAGGGTTAAGTTCCCTATCCAGGGTTCTATTTGCAAAATGCATAACAATACAACTCGTTTGAAATTTTTACCTAGTGAATGCACTCTAGGTGTGTCAAACATATGCAATGCCAATGTTTATGATGCCATGCTCAAGTTTTAGTTACAGGAACACCAGGGGTGTTACATCCTTCCCCCCATAAAAGAATCTCGTCCTGAGATTAAAAATCCTAGGGTGAGTAATGGAAAAGGAAATGTGTCACATTTTTATTTCCTTATTTCTGGTATAAGGCAGGGGTGGTGTGGGGTTCACTCTTTATTACAACAACTAAACACACTTTACAAATTACATGAGGCTAAAAAGCCTGGGAAATTCTTATCTAAAAAGTCTTGAGTTTCTGATGTAGCCTCTTCTTCAGAATGTTGGTTCCACTGTATCTTATAGAACTTGAGAGTTTTTCTCCGGGTAACCCTGTCCTTTTGATCCAAGACCCGAATGGGATATTCAGAATATGTCAAGTCTGGTTCAAGGACAACATCTGTCACCTCAATGGTTTGATCTGGTACCCGAAGACATTTCTTCAATTGTGACACATGGAACACATTATGTACAGCAGACAAGGTTGCGGGGAGCTGAAGTCGATACGCCACTGGTCCACATTGCTCAAGTATAGGGAATGGACCAATGTACCTGGGTGCAAGTTTCCCTTTAACCCCGAAACGCGATACGCCCTTCATTAGTGAAACTTTCAGGTAGACATAATCTCCCACGAGAAAGTATAAGGGTTGTCGTCATTGGTTTGCATAACTCTTTTGATGAGCTTGGGCTTTCTTCATATTATGAATTATTTTCTGAACCTTTTCTTCGGTTTCTTTCACCATATCAGGCTTAAAGAAGTACCTTTCACCAGGTTCAGACCAATTTAGTAGAGTCCGACATCGTCGTCCATATAAAGCTTCGAAGGGTGCCATCTTGATACTTTCTTGATAGCTATTATTATATGAAAACTCCGCTAAGGGCAAACATTCATCCCATTTCTGTGAGAAGTCCAGAACACATGCCCGCAGCATATCTTCAAGTATTTGATTAACCCTCTCAGTCTGTCCACTTGTTTGAGGATGATAGGCCGAACTGTGGAGCAATTTGGTACCCAAGGATTTATGAAGTTCTTCCCAGAGTTTGGATACGAATTGGGATCCACGATCCGACACTATAGTCTTCGGAATACCATGCAAACTGAGAATACGGTCAATGTATAATGCTGCATAAGTGGCCACTGAATACTTTGCCTTAACAGGTAAGAAGTGGGCAATCTTTGTGAGTCGATCAATGATGACCCAGACAGAGTCATACCCTTTTGCGGTCCTGGGCAATCCCACAATGAAGTCCATACTTATGTCTTCCCATTTCCATGTCGGTATTGGTAGAGACTGTAATGGACCGGCAGCTTTCAAGTGTATGGCCTCGACACGTCTGCAGGTGTCACATCTAGCCACATAGCGTGCAATCTCGATCTTCATCTTTGTCCACCAATAATGTTGCTTCAGATCTTGATACATCTTAGTGCTTCCGGGATGAATAGAATAGCGACTAAGATGTGCTTCATCAAGAATTTGCTGGCGGATCTCTTCATTCTTCGGCACCACTATGCAGTTATTAAACCGTATAATGCCTTGATCGTCTTCTTCGAAACATTTGGCTTTTCTAGCCCTTATCTTCTCACGAATGTGTTTCATACCCTCATTATCTCTTTGAGCATCAATTATCCTTTGCAAGATGACTGACTCAAGCTTTAGCTGACTTAGGGTTCCTTGTTGGACCATTCCCAGGTTTAGCTTCTCCATCTCCTGATATAATGTATTGTCAGAGGTTTTCATCGTAAGACAGTGACAGGAAACCTTACGGCTAAGTGCATCTGCCACCACATTGGCCTTGCCTGGGTGATAATGAATTTCCAGTTCATAATCCTTAATAAGCTCAAGCCATCGCCTTTGTCTCATATTCAATTCTGACTGGGTGAAGATATACTTCAAGCTTTTATGATCTGTATAAATGTGGCAGATATTACCCAGCAGATAATGACGCCAAATCTTCAGGGCATGAACCACAGCAGTTAGCTCCAGATCATGAGTTGGATAATGCTCCTCATGCCGACGCAACTGCCTTGAAGCATATGCAATTACTCGGCCTTCTTGCATTAATACACAGCCGAGACCACTGCCTGATGCATCACAATATACATCAAAGGGCTTAGTAATATCCGGTTGGGCCAATACCGGAGCAGTGGTTAATAATGTCTTCAATTGTTCAAAAGCTTCATTACACTTGGAAGACCAATTGAATTTAATATCATTCTTCAATAAACTTGTGATTGGCTTCACAAGCTTAGAAAAATCTGGTATAAATCGGTGGTAATATCCAGCCAGTCCAAGGAAACTTCGGACTTGGTGAACAGTGGTTGGGGGTTTCCACTCCAAAATGTCCTTGACTTTGCTGGGATCTACCGCAATCCCCCTGGCAGATAGAACATGTCCCAGAAACTGAATTTCCTCCAGCCAAAACGCGCATTTGCTGAACTTGGCATACAACTGATGTTCTCTCAGGCGCGTTAACACGATCCGTAAATGTTGAGCATGCTCTTCTTCATTCTTGGAATATATTAGAATATCGTCAATGAAGACCACCACAAACTTGTCCAACTCGGGCATGAATACCGAGTTCATCAAATACATGAAGTGGGCAGGAGCATTGGTCAATCCGAAAGACATTACCAGGTATTCAAATAACCCATACCGCGTAGTGAACTCGGTCTTTGGTATATCCTCGGGCCGAATACGGATCTGATGATAGCCCGATCTGAGATCAATCTTGGAGAATACCCTCGCCCCGGTCAGTTGATCAAATAAAATGTCAATCCTCGGAAGAGGGTACTTGTTCTTGATAGTGACCTCATTTAGGGGTCGATAATCCACACACATCCGTAAAGTTTGATCCTTCTTCTTGACGAATATGGCTGGACAACCCCATGGCGACGAGCTTGGCCAGATGAATCCTTTCTCAAGTAGATCTTGTAATTGAATCTTCAATTCTGCCAACTCATTTGGAGGCATTCGGTACGACCTTCGAGATATGGGAGCCGTACCGGGCTTTAACTCAATTACAAACTCTACATCCCTTTCAGGTGGCAATCCAGGCAAATCTTCTGGAAAGACATCGGGAAACTCGCATACTACCGGAATATCCTTGATTTCCGGTATAGTGGCTTCATAAACTCTGCCAGTAGCTTTGGTTGGAATGGGGATAGACAAGAGAATTTCCTCTTGATTATGACTCAACCTGATAGTTCTTTGGTCAGTGTTAAGGGTTGCTTTATGTCGTGCCAACCAATTCATGCCCAAAATGACATCTATGTCCTGGCCTTTCAGAACGATCATATTAGTAGGAAAGTCCCGTCCGGCCAATGTTACGGGCACTTGATAGGCCACTTCTCTAGTAAAGATTTGTCCCCCAGGTGAGTGAATTTTAAACCCTTCTTTTGATTCATGGCATGAAATGCGATGTTGCTCCACAAATTTCTTGCTGATAAATGTATGCGAAGCACCAGAATCAAAGAGAATAACTGCGGAATGATTGGCCACAAGGAACGTACCCATCATTACCGGCTCCCCGTCCGGTGTAGTGGCCACTTGCGTATAATATATGCGTCCCGTCTTCTTGGTATTTTTGCCCATAGTATTTCCCTTGACAATTCCCAGATCCTTGCTGATTATTTGACTGGTTTTGCTTTGGATAAGGGCAATCCTTGATGAAATGCCCAGATTTGCCACAATTGAAACATCCAGTCGATGAACTGGGCAGAGCAGGGAATCGAGTGCCTCGGGCACCCAGCTGACTGGATGCAGTGGGGGCATTATTGGGACGAATAATTATTGGCTGCTTAAAAGGGAAGGAGGGTGGACGATAGAAAGAGCAATTCTGGTTGGAAGGCCGAAGAATAAATCGTTGCCTTTTCACCGGGCCCTGACTAGGCCTGTCTCCTCCAAAACCCTTGGATTTTCCGACACCTCCATACTTCGCTTCCACTGCCAATGCTGTACTGACAGCTCTTCCATAAGTAAGATCTATGCAGGTTGCCATCTTTCTTTGCAGTCGATCATTTAAACCTCTCATAAAACAATTCTTCTTTTTCAGATCGGTGTTCACTTGATTGATTGCATACTGCGACAGATGATTGAACTTATTGAGATACTGATTAACAGTATCCCCTCCTTGCTTCAGCTTCATAAATTCTTCTTGCTTCATGTGAAGGACACCTTCTGGTATATAATGTTCGTGGAAGGCCACCTTGAATTCTTCCCATGTTATCTGATGATTGGCCGGTTGAACGGCCACGAAATTTCCCCACCAGGTGCTGGCAGGGCCGCGCAGTTGCTAGGCTACGAATAAAGGCTTTTGGGTTTCAGAACAGCGCAGAAGTCCGAATTTTTGCTCGATGACCTGAATCCATTCGTCGGCTTCTAACGGGTCTTCGGCTTTGACAAACAGCGGTGGACGTGTTTCTGAGAAGTCCAAGTAAGAGGTTTCACGGGGGCCCTGTTGATAACCTCGCCGGCCTTGTGGTTGAAACTGTTGACCCGCCATCTCTCTCAGAAAACGGGTATTATCCGCGGTCGCATTCACTAAGGTGGCAATCGCCTCGGCAAGTGTGGGAGGGACAGGAGGTGGATTTGGGGTAGACTCCCTCCCACTGGAGATTCCAGCTGCATCCTGTGATCGGGTCTTGGACGGCATCTGTAGCAACAAACATTTGGAAACAAATATAATATGCCAAAGACAAAACCATCCAATTTACATTACCAAAAAGAGTAATGTTACAGACTCGATTTTATACAACAGGAGTACAGTACCCATTATACAATAGTACAACCTATACAATACACTACTTCTATTTCTACTACTACACCACTATTCCTGCTTCTGGTTGCTCCTGGCAGCCTCATCGTCGGGTGTGGGAGACCATTCATCGACCAGCCTCATAGAAGGAGGGGGCTTAAAAAGGTCTAGCTCACCACCAAGCACTTCTCCCGCAACGTGCGAGGGTCCAGCTTCCGACCCGACAGGATCCGTAGGTGCACTGGGGTGTAGTTGCGAATACAGTACATGGACTTCCTCATGTAGGGTATTGCAATACGCCTGCAGATTGTCAATGGCAGAGCTAAGTTCTTCGACTCGGGCTCGAGCCTTTGCTTCCTTAGCCCAAGCCACTGAACGAGTCTGCACCACCCAGTCAAGCGCTAAGTCTTGATCAGCAAGCTGATCCTGCAGACGGCGAATGTGACTCCTTAATTCATTTATTCGATCGCCATCCGCGACCCATATATTCCTCCTGTGTTGAAGCTCCGCTTGAAGCTGATTTACTCGGGCTTCAAGATCCCCAATCGAATCGTTGCTTCCGCTACTACTGTCCTCATCCTGTGGGGAAAGTTGGTGACGAGGTACTCCAATTGGGCCAGTTGACTTGCGCGCGGTCTTCCTCATGCGCGGCGGCATTTCTCTAAGGGGAAATTTTATTAGTATGGTTCTTAGCATGACGCATGTATAATTACAGAACCAACCTTAGTTGATTCATACCTTCTATACATTGCACTCCTCCTATCTGGTCTTTCATATAGATTCTTCAGATACAAGGGATAAGGAGGGAAGAAATCTTTCTAGGTAAGTTTTTAGAAAATCCTTTTGAAGATGCCTCATAATATCTGCAGAGAAGGGCTTCGCTCCGATACCAGCTGTGACGGAACCTCCCAAGTCATTAGGCCCACCTACAGTTGTCCTTGTCCCACAGACATCAGGCAACCCTGTAGATGTTCCTGAATCACTTGACAAGTTCGGTATCTTCTTTCTTACCTTTCCAGGAACGTTTCACCCGTCTTGCAGACATTACAGAACATCGGAGATATAGAAATGCGGAAGCGATTACATAAACTTACATTTATTTAGAAAGTAAGATCAAGTTGCTTATTACAGACCAGAGTTATAAAACGAGTGCTGAGTAGTATTATTACAATACCAAGGGAGGCAAAAACTCCTCCCGATAAGTTCTTACATAAAAGTTTCTTATGGAGGACCAGGTCCTCCCGCAGCTTCACTCTTGTTTTTCTTCATTTGGAACCACCTTGGTACCAAAGCAACAAAAATTTGCTGCTTCCTCACCTAAAAACAACGAGGGAATAAACCCTGAGTATGGAATTACTCAGCAAGTCTTACCCGACTAAAGAAAAGACTCTCAAGGGTATGCTGGTTATAAAGGAGTCAAGGTAAGGTATCTCAAGATCAAAGACTCTGTTTTGCATAAATGCTTACTAAGAGTGGATCCTTAAAAATCCAATTTTATTTTCCAGTTAGGTAGACTTACCTGCATCTAGAGTTCTTTCTACCCTAGTTCAAACACTTGTCCTACACTAGCCAGTTTCTTAACAAGTCCTTCATCTTTACTGGTTTTCTACGTATAGGGCAGTGACCAAGTCTTCATAACCGCGAAGGTACGGCGATCCGAATCGATTATACTCAGCTGAGGATCTCCAATCACACGACATATGTAGCACTTAACCCTTGCATATGTCAACCCGCCACTGGGGTTCTTAAGACCAGATCAGGTTCACGCAAACCGAGAGCACAGATACACCACCGTCCAGCCTCTTGCTACGGAGGGTACACGCTACTCCCGCCACCGCTCCATGCCCATTTCGTGTTATCTTATTCTGGCCTTAGTCTGCCCGAGGCAAGGCTTACCCATGACGAGGCATGTGACCAGTTAAAGGGTCCTCGGTCAGCAAGCCTACATCGACACGGTCCTTAATCGACACAGACGGAGACACTACACCGAGACTCTCTTCTCGTGCAAGTCACCCGTCCGGTCTCAGCTTAATTATTTAAACCCAAAAACTTGGTACCTGGCAGAGGTACATCTTTTCCGATGTTGAATCCATCACGGCCATGATGGATTCACCATCAAGTTTTATTTTCAAAAACATCCCACCCACTTTGCCAAACATCTTTTGTAAAACAAAACCTTTTGTTTTGCTAGAGCAATACTAAGCATAGTAAAAACCTTTTGTAAAACAGGGTATCAAGGAAGGTAATCAAGATCAAGGAAGGTAATGCAGGAATTGTTTAGCAACCAACTCCTATTACTTAATGCAGCAATCAAGTGAGAAAGATTTTAAAAACATCAATGAAGGTGGCAAATGCACCGGGGCTTGCCTTCGTTAGTAGGTGAGTGAGGCTCAGGCCCGCAGATGTCAAAGTAGAGACAAGTCCCTGCCTGAGATTCCAAAGGTGGTGGTGCCTTCTCTTCAGTCACTTCGATCTCTTCTTCGTTTTCTAAACATAATCATGTATATAAGAATGAATGTCATGTAATGCTCATGAGAGTGCAAAGATAATAAGAATTTATTATCTAAGGTCTTGAATACGATTTTCCTTCACGGAACTCCGAGAACTTAGGGTTTCCGGAGTTAGTAAAAGAGTTCACAAGGCGGGGGGGTTTTGGGTTCTAGTTATCAAACAAAGTCCAAATCAAACCAAATTCTACCCAAGGCTTTTAAATAATGTATAAAACTCATATAAAAAGTTTGGACATTTTTGGAATTACCATTTATCTCCTAAAAATCTAGAACTAATGGTTTAAGCTAGTTTAAATGCCCTAAAATTCCTTATTTAATCTAAAAATCATGAAACTATTTTTATTAAATATTATGGAAAATAAGAAGTCTAGGAAAATTGGTTTGACAATTTTAGGATTTTTCTACAATTTTCTATGGATTTCTAAAGTTCTACTGAAAAAGAAAAGGAAAAAGATTGAATAGTGTTGGGCTGGTTTTAGCCCAGGCGGCCCAATCCAGAGGGAAAACGCGCGCGCGTCCGCGCCCGCACTGGCGTCTTTACAGAAAGGGCCTCGGGTTCTTGGCTAACTGGAGACAGGTTCTTTCACTGTTTTAGTGAGTCGCTGACATATTACAGAAAACCCCTCCAGGTTCTAATCCTTCGCAGGGTGAAGTCCACAATGACGATGAACGCGGCCGAGCTCCGGTGAGCTTGTAGACCGGCCGAACGGGGCCATGACTAGGGTCTCCGAGCGACTGACACGCAATTGGATCCATCCCGACCATTTCCCCCAACCCAATTTCATCTACGGCCAATTGGTTTTCTCTAGCCATGGTGACCGTGGATAGTGTAGCTAGACAGTCGTGTTCCCGACGATCAACGGGCTCCTTGCGCAATTGCGTGGGTCGGCGAGCATCACCAGCATGCACAGATGCTAGAACAGGAACAAAGAGGGTATGAGCAGACCTGTGGAGGGCTGGCCACGGTAGGGTGTGGTTCATGGCGGCGGAGACCGAAATTGGGGGAAGTTTGAAATTTAGGCTTGTTGGTGATAGGCTGTGAGCAATACGGGGTATGGTGGTGTGTGATGATGCTGCGAAGCTAACACAAGGCTCATATTATAGGGAGCGGTAGCGGTGACGAGCAATTTGAGCGGATTTGCGCTGGCGACCGGAGATGAAGAAGAACCCTGGCGCAGTAAATACATGTTCCACGTTGTGGCAGCTATTCCGGCGATCAACGGGGCGCTAAAGTGAGTCGTGGCGGTGCGGTGGCAAGGCTCGGACACACGGCGTAAGGCTGTGCAACGGCGGTTCACCGGCGAGCTTATCTGCTCAAGCCGCAAGGTAGAGGGGAAGTACGGGGGGGTCACCGGAGTGGCGTCCAGCGCATGGCTTTTACCGGGCGACCTTATCTTGTCACCGGCGACGTGAATCACAACGACGGTGGCGCGAATCACGGTGAAGATCAGTCATCAGCGGTGAGAGTCCCACGCGCGATCTAATTTGATCCCAGTACTGTACCATGGAGAACTGCCTTCAGATAACCTGACAGACCGTTTTTGAGCTTGATTTTCTCTCAATTCCCAATGATAACTCATCCCAAGCTCTGCAGCAAAATAGTAGAACTACAAACCAGCAATAATTCGACTATAGGGATTGAACTCATTTGAGCACTAGATCAAGGTTGAATTCAAACCCAAAGATGGCTCTATTACACTGAAAATCTGAATTTTAGAGTGAAACCAGCCTGACAGCCAGACTTTAGGATTAATTATCTTCAATTTATTCTTAACAACTGAGCTCACATTCTTAAGCAAAGTTGTTCTCCTATGATTGGTCTACAACTTTGATGTGGTGCCCTAGGGCAAAAACCCTATATTTTGAAAGTTACAAGGCTCTAAAGTTGAGCCAACCATACTGAAGTTCAGACTTAGAATGAAATAGAGGTCAAGTGTTACTTTTTGCAAATTAGTCCAAAACTTGGGTTTGGCTTGTAAATCTTCCCAAATGTGAACCATGTGACTTTATATGCTTTAACATAGTAGTTTTTACACTTTAGTCCAAATGTGCATAATTTTTGCACATAGGCCCCCTAGGGTTTGGACTTAGGGTTTTCCAGGGTTCAAATGAGTTTTTTGGTATCTCAGGGGTATAAATGTGATTCAAGTTCATTCTTGGGAACATTTTATGACTATTCCCCTAAAGCTTTTTGGTTTTCTCCACCTGGGTTAGGTTTTACCGTCTTTAATCCCCACTTAGGGTTAAGTTCCCTATCCAGGGTTCTATTTGCAAAATGCTATAACAATACAACTCGTTTGAAATTTTTACCTAGTGAATGCACTCTAGGTGTGTCAAACATATGCAATGCCAATGTTTATGATGCCATGCTCAAGTTTTAGTTACAGTAACACCAGGGGTGTTACATGGAGCTCGTCCGCCTCTTCCCTCGCGCGAACCCCCCCCCCCCCCTCATGGTGGCCCTGGACCTCCCTTTTATAGAGGCAAGGAGAGGGTCCAGATGTACAACGAGGGGCGTAGCTATGCGCTAACGTGTCCGGCAGTGGAGTTCCTAAGCCCTGTGTACATGCCAACGTGGCCGTTGGGGGAGAGCTTGGGCCCTGTACATGTGATGGCGTGGCCGTTGGAGGAGCGCTTGAGTCCTGTAGGAGCACAGCTGGCAGCACGGTGATGATCCTGCTGATGTCTCCTTGCTGTCGTAAGGGTCTGAGAGCCACCGGCGTCATGGCGCACGCGAGGCATCATCATTACCCGTCGCCGGGGTAAGCCAGATGGGACGCCGGTCTTGTTCCTTGTGGCCTGAGCAGGCTAGGAATAGGGAAATGATGTATCCCCTATCAGCGCGGTCGGTCCGAGCCCAGGGTCGGTCGAGGCGGAGACTTCTCTTGAGGCCGAGGCCGGGGTCGGGCGAGGACGCGATTTCTCCCGAGACCGGGGTCGAGGCCGAGTCCGGGGGTCGGGCGAGGCGGAGACCTCCTCCCGAGGCCGGAGCCTGAGGTCGGGCGAGGCGGAGACCTCCTCCCAAGGCTGGAGCATGAGGTCGGGCGAGGCGGAGCTTCCTGTTGCGCCCAAGGCTGAACTCAGTGGTTGATCGTGACTTGTTGTCAGTCGTCGCTGGGGTGGCTGACACGGCAGTTGGAGCGGAGCGAGCAGCGCTATTTTCCTATCATGTCAAACAGTAAAGAAGAGGGGCCAAGTGACTGCGGTCACTTCGGCCTGGCCGACTGAGGCGCGTGTGTCAGGATACGGTGTCAGGCATCCCTTGCATTTAATGCGCCTGCGAAGCGGTCGGATGGTGAGGTGGTCTTGCCAAGGTTGTTTCAAAACGAAGCCTGCCCGAGTCGGGCTTCGGGAGAGCCGAGGGGGCGCCCGCTTCCTGAGGAGGCCCTCGGGCGAGGCGTGAACTCATCTGGGACTACTGTTCCAACCCGAGGCTGGGCTCGGGTGAGATCGCGTCACTCGGGTAGATGAAGTCTTGGCTTGAACTGCACCCGTTAGTTAGTCTGAGGGTGTTTTACCAGCCATGATTAGGAGCGTTGGGGGTACCCCTAATTATGGTACCCGACAGTAGCCCCCGAGCCTCGAAGGGAGTGATGGTACTCGCTTGGAGGCTTTTGCCGCGTTTTCGGTGAGGGGACCGGCCTTTCTCGGTTTTTGCCTTGTTCTAGTGGGTGCGCACGAGCGCACCCGCCGGGTGTAGCCCCTGAGGCCTCGGAGGAGTGGTTTGACTCCTCTGAGGTCTGAATGCTTTTCATGGCGCATCGGCCGGTCCGATCGTTCCCTCATGCGGCCCGGCTGTAGCCCAGGTGCGTGGTCAGGTTCCAAGTTATCACGTTGGTTTGTTGACGCTGTCAACAGTTTTGGCCGTAGCCGGGTGCAAGAGCAGCCCTCGAGCCTCTGCACGGAGCGAGTGGACGATCAAGGACTTTCCCGACTTTTATTATACGCCCCTACGTCGCCTTTCCGTAAGGAGGGGGGAAAGCGCCATGTTGCCTTTGGAGGGCGCCGAACATGGTGTTTCTAGTGAGCTGCTAACGGGTGATCCGAGTGGACGCCCGTGTCCCATTTGTTAGGGGTCGG
This sequence comes from Zea luxurians, assembly GCA_029449295.1. Taxonomy (NCBI): domain Eukaryota; kingdom Viridiplantae; phylum Streptophyta; class Magnoliopsida; order Poales; family Poaceae; genus Zea; species Zea luxurians. The sequence continues at coordinate 8,127,003 of JAOPSE010000041.1, read as the reverse complement.
CTGGTGGCCCAGAGGCGCGCTCCAAAAGTACCTGCGGGTGATTCGCCGGACCCAGACCCCTTCGATAGGGTCCGAGGGCTCGATGCCTCCCTCCGGTGGGATTCTGTTACAAATCGTTCCCGCCGGTCTCGGAAATGTCCTAGGGTACCTAGGGAGCGTAGCCCGAGCCTTGGCTATGTATCGAACATACCCAGAGTCATCCCTCACTCTGCGTGCTCTGGGGCGACTGTCGAACCCTTCTGAGGGGCCAGCCTACGAACCCCTGATCAGTAGTGGGCACGGAGCCCGATCGCTCTGGGCGGCTGTCGAACCCTTCCGAGGGGCCAGCCTTCGAACCCCTGATCATTAATGGGCTTGAAGTCCGAGTGCTCTGGGGCGGCTGTCGAAACCCTTCCGAGGGGCCAGCATTCGAACCCCTGATCAGTAGGAGGGCTCGGGGCCCGCTTCCTTCGCCGGGAAGGATCCTTTCCACAACATCCCCTTTCCCGGTCCCTGTAGCAAGAGAGAGAGAGAGGAGGAGGGGAAGGATATGAATTTAAATAAGGTGGCGCACCTTTTTTGACGCGGTCATTATGGCGAAGGCATAGCGGCGCCCACCTCGCCTGCCAGAGGTGTCGCTTGCCCTGCCACGAAGTTAATGCGACGGTACGGGCGATTCGCGTGGCGCCCGCTGTGGGCGCGAGCCGTTCAAGGAACGGGGCACGGGCGCGTCGTCTTCACGCCGTGGGAGAGGGCTCTCCCGTCGCTTCAGGAGGGGACGCGAGCCTGCAGGTGACTTGACCGTTGCCTTCGCTCGTCTGCCGCTGCAGTTACTGCCGGCCCGCTTTTGACCATGCCAACCGTCGTGCCTACCCTGCGGCTCACTGACCCATGGCTGTCACCTTTAACTGGCACTGTTGGGTCATGTGCAGGGCTACCTCGAGTCGCGGTACTGGTTTCGCAGTCGAGGAGGCGTAGCATTAGCGTGAGTGGCGGTGTAACTTCTTGCACGTCATAACCGGCGCGCCGGTTACATGACATGCGGGCCCACTTCCTTCGCGTCGGTCCACCGGATGTGGTCGAAGCCGAAGCGGCGCACAGTTGCGGTGTAGTTGGATGCCTGTCGCATGGCAGTCCACCCTTTCGACCCCCGGTTTCTGCGAAGATGGGAGAGCGCTTGTAACTGCGGGACGGTTACATGACTCGCGTGCGGCGGTTCGCCTTCTTCGTGCTTCGGATCAGCTCGTATGACGTGTGGGTCCCAGCCCCCGTGTCGTGGGGGAGAACCCTAAAGTATGTCAGTGGGGATTTCGCCCGTGAAGAATGAAGTTGTGTGTCTTCCTCATTCCGAGCGCTGGGACTTGTCTGTTGGCTAGCCGAACCACTTAACTGAGCGTCGGTTGCCTTTCGCGGAAGGTGACGAGTGAGGTGTCCGTATCCTGGAGACGTAGGAGTCCCTCGGCTTTGTCGGCCTCGCCGCTCTAGGCTTCTCTTGCTCAGTTTTTGGAACCCTCGGCTGCTCTGCGATGAGCTGGAGCCGGAGGCAGCGGTGTTAGTGCGGACAGACATGGAGTCGGTTCGGAAAGAGACTTCATCGGCCCGGGAGATGGCGGCTTCCCAGGCCGAGGAAGATGTGGTAGCAGCCGCTGGAGCTTGGCCAAGACATCTGCTGGCAGGGTGCTGGCGTCCTCCCTTAGGTGGAGGTCCTTTTGCCCGGGTCGCCGTCCGAGGCCGGGCCAGGTTCCGCCGAGGGTGGAAACAATGCCAAGGGTGCTGCTGCTCCCCCTGCCGATGCCCGAACCTGCAAGAACAGTTTGTCTGTAGCATGCGCATGCTTTTTCGTGGCCGCCGAGGCCTAAACACTTTATCGTCGTGTTTAAAAAGCTGTGTCTTCTCTCCTCTTGTTTCGAGCATCACGACTTGTCTGTCAATAGCAGAATCGTTCATCTGAGCGAGAGTTACTTTTCGCAGAAGGTGATGAGTGAGGTATCCGTATCTCGGAGGCATAGGAGTCCCTCGGCTCGGTCGGCCTTGCCGCTTACATGCGCTCTCATTTGGTCGAAGGATTCCATTATTGTTACAGTCGAGAAGGCGCGAAAGTCATTTTCTACCCGAGTGTTAGGACTTGTTCGGTAGCAGGATCGCTTATCCGAGCATGAGTTACTTCTCGCGGAAGGTGATGAGTGAGGTATCCGTATCCTGGAGGCGTAGGAGTTCCTCGGCTCGGTCGGCCTTGCTGCTTACGTGTACTCTCGTCGTTCTCAGGATCCCGCTATCGATACGGAAGTCGAAAGCACAAAGGTTGTTTTGGTAGAAAATTTTTCCTAGGAAAATTTTGACGCAGAGGGGGTTCCCCCCTTCTAGCCCCCGAGGGAGGGTCGGGCTTTGCCGAGGGAAGGCCGAACCTTCCTTGACGGTTAGACTTTGTGTATGTAAACGAGGTCCATGAACGACTTAAAACATCTTAAGGGTAGAAGCGATGTAGTTGTTGGATGTTCCAAGCGTTGCTGTAGACCTTGCCTTGGTCGTTGGCCAGCTTGTATGTTCCGGGCTTCAAGATCTTGGCGATGATGAAGGGCCCTTCCCAGGGAGGAGTGAGCTTGTGGCGCCCTCGAGCGTCCTGTCGCAGGTGAAGCACCAAGTCTCCCACTTGGAAGCCTCGGGACCGAACGCTTCGGGCGTGGTAGCGCCGCAGCGACTGCTGGTACCATGCTGAATGTAGTAAGGCAACGTCCCGAGCCTCCTCGAGTTGGTCCAGCGAGTCTTCTCGGCTGGTCTGGTTACTTCGGTCGTCGTACGCCTTGGTCCTCGGGGATCCGTATTCTAAGTCCGTGGGGAGGACGGCCTCGGCCCCATAGACTAGAAAGAATGGCGTAAAACCCGTGGCACGGCTCGGTGTCGTCCTCAGACTCCAGACTACCGAGGGTAGCTCTTTCATCCACCGCTTGCCGAACTTGTTGAGGTCGTTGTAGATCCTTGGTTTGAGCCCCTGCAAAATCATACCATTGGCACGCTCCACCTGCCCATTCGTCATGGGGTGGGCTACGGCGGCCGAGTCCACACAGATGTGGTGGTCCTAGCAGAAGTCCAGGAACTTCCTGCCAGTGAACTGGGTGCCGTTGTCGGTGATGATAGAGTTCGGGACCCCAAAGCGATGGATGATGTTGGTGAAGAACGCCACCGCCTGCTCGGACCTGATGCTGTTTAGGGGTCGGATCCGATCCACTTGGAGAATTTGTCGATAGCGACCAGCAGGTGCGTGAAGCCCCCGGGTGCCTTCTGCAAGGGGCCGACGAGGTCCAGACCCCACACAGCAAATGACCAGGTGATGGGTATCATCTACAAGGCCTGAGCGGGCAGATGTGTCTGCTTTGCGTAGAATTGACACCCCCGGCAGGAGCGCATAATCCTAGTGGCGTCGGCCACCATGGTTGGCCAGTAGAAACCTTGTCGGAAGGCATTCCCCATGAGGGCTCAAGGTGCTGCATGGTGGCCGCAAGCCCCCGAGTGTATTTCTTGCAAAAGCTCTTGTCCTTGGGCGATAGATATGCATCGTTGGAGGATGCCCGAGGGGCTGCGGTGATAGAGCTCTTTTTCATCACCCAGCAAGACGAATGACTTGGCGCGCCGAGCCAGCCGCCGAGCTTTGGTCCTGTCAATGGGAAGCTCTCCTCGGAGGAGATATTCCAGGTACAGGGTCTGCCAATTCGAATCTGGCGTGACCCCATTCTGTTCCTCCTCGACGGGCAAGGCCTCTTCCTCGATGGCCGAGGGTGCCTCGAGTGCGGCCGAGGGTACCTCGGGCTCGGCCGAGGGTGCCTCGGGCTGGGCCGAGGCTTCCTCGGGCTCGGGCTTGTCATTGATCTTGATGGATGGTTGATGTAGGTCTCTGGAGAAGACAGCCGGGGGAACCGACATTCGCCCTGAGGCTATTTTTGCCAGCTCGTCCGCAGTCTCGTTGTACCGTCGGACGATGCGGTTGAGCTCCAGCCTGTAGAACTTGTTTTCCAAGCGCCGAACTTCGTCGCAGTAGGCTTCCATCCTCCGGTCACGGCAGTGGGAGTTCTTCATGACTTGGTCGATGACAAGCTGCGAGTTGCCTCGAGCGTCGAGGCGTCGGACCCCTAGCTCGATGGCTATGCGCAGCCCGTTAACCAGAGCCTCGTACTCGGCCATGTTGTTTGATGCCGGAAAATGGAGGCGAATGACGTAGCGGAGATGCTTTCCGAGGGGTGAAACGAAGAGCAGGCCAGCGCCTGCTCCTATTTTCATGAGTGACCCATCGAAGTACATGGTCCAGAGCTCGGGCTGGATTGGAGTTGTCGGTAACTGGGTGTCAGTCCACTCAGCCAGGAAGTCTGCCAAGACCTAGGATTTTATGGCCTTCCGAGGAGCGAACGATAGTGTTTCGCCCATAAGCTCCACCGCCCACTTTGCTATCCTACCCGAGGCCTCGCGGCACTGGATGATCTCCCCCAAGGGGAAGGATGACACCACAGTCACCGGATGAGACTCGAAGTAGTGTCGCAACTTTCGTCGTGTCAGGATCACTACGTAGAGCAGCTTCTGGATCTGTGAGTAGCAGACTTTGGTCTCGGATAGCACTTCGCTGATGAAGTAGACTGGCCTCTAGACGGGTAGTGCATGCCCTTCTTCTCATCTCTCGACTACGATCGCGGCGCTGACCACCTGAGTAGTCGCGGCTATGTAGACCAAGAGGGTTTCTCCTGTGGCGGGGGGCACCAGGATGGGTGTGTTCGTAAGGAGCGCCTTAAGGTTTCCAAGGGCTTCCTCGGCCTCGGGGGTCCAAGTGAAGCACTCGGCCTTCCTTAAGAGGCAGTACAGAGGCAAGCCTTTCTCGCCAAGGCATGAGATGAAGCGGCTCAGAGCTGCAAGGCATCCCATGACCCTCTGTACTCCTTTCAAATCTTTGATCGGTCCCATGTTGGTGATGGCCATGATTTTCTCTGGGTTGGCCTCGATGCCCCGCTCGGAGACGATGAATCCAAGGAGCTTGCCTCGGGGGACTCCGAAGACACACTTCTCGGGATTGAGTTTCACGCCTTTCGCTCTCAGACACTTGAATGTCGTTTCAAGGTCAGAGAGGAGGTCGAAGGCTCTCTTCGTCTCGACAACGATGTCATCGACGTAAGCCTCGACCGTTCTGCCGATGTGTTCTCCGAACACGTGGTTCATGCACCTCTGGTAAGTGGTGCCTGCATTCCTCAACCCAAATGGCATTGTAGTGTAACAGTACATGCCAAAAGGTGTGATGAAAGAAGTCGCGAGCTGGTCGGACTCTTTCATCTTGATTTGGTGATAGCCTGAGTAGGCATCGAGGAATGACAGGGTTTCGCACCCAGCAGTGGAGTCCACGATTTGATCGATGCAAGTGAGAGTAGGGAACTTTCGGACATGCTTTTTTTAGACCAGTGTAGTCTACACACATCCTCCATTTCCCATCCTTCTTCCTTACAAGAACAGGGTTAGCTAACCATTCGGGATGGAATACCTCTTTGATGAACCCTGCCACGAGTAGCTTGTGGATCTCCTCGCCTATGGCCCTGCGCTTTTCTTCGTCAAAATGGCGCAGGGTTTGCTTCACGGGTTGGGCTCCAGCTCTGATGTCCAGTGAGTGCTCGGCGACATCCCTCGGTATGCCGGGCATGTCCGAGGGACTCCACGCAAAGACTTTGGCGTTTGTGCGGAGAAAGTCGATGAGCACTGCTTCCTATTTGGGGTCGAGCTTGGAGCCGATCCAAACTTTCTTGCTGGCGTCGTTGCTGGGGTCGAGAGAGATGGATTTGACCGCCTCAACTGGTTCGAAGTTGCCGGCGTGCCGCTTCGCGTCGGGCGCCTCCTTGGAGAGGTGTTCTAGGTCGGCGATGAGGGCCTCGGACTCGGCGAGAGCCTCGGCATGCTCCACGCACTCCACGTCGCATTCGTACGTGTGGCGGTACGTGGATCCGATGGTGATGATCCCATTCGGGCCTGGCATCTTGAGCTTGAGGTAGGTGTAGTTGGGGAGGCCATGAACTTGGCGTAGCATGGTCTTCCCAACACCGCATGGTAGGTTCCTCTGAACCCGACGACCTCAAAGGTGAGAGCTTCCCTTCGGAAGTTAGAGGGAGTTCCGAAGCAGACGGGTAAGTCGATCCGTCCGAGGGGTAGGATTCGCTTCCCGGGCGCGATCTCGTGGAAGGGTGCCGCACCGGCCCGGACTTCGGACCGATCAACCCCTAAGAGTTCTAGGGTCTTGGCGTAGATGATGTTAAGGCCACTGCCTCCATCCATGAGGACCTTGGAGAGCCTAACGTTGCCGATGATCAGATCGACAACGAGCGGGTACCTTCCCGGGCTTGGCACGAAGTTGGGGTGGTCGCCTTGGTCGAAGGTGATAGGCTTGTCGGACCAGTCTAGGTAGACTGGCGCCGCCACCTTCACCAAGCAGACTTCCCGGCGTTCCTGCTTGTGGTGCCGAGCCGAGGCGTTCGCCGCCTGCCCGCCATAGATCATGAAGCAGTTATGGACTTCCAGGAATCCCTCTTCCTTGCCGCCCTCCTTCTTGTCGTTGTCATGGCCCTTGCCATCCTCCGTCGGGGGCCCGGTCTTATGGAAGTAGCGCCGGAGCATGACACATTCTTCGAGTGTGCGCTTGACAGGCCCCTGGTGATAGGGGCACGGCTCTTTGAGCATCTTGTCGAACGCGTCGGCCCCTCCAGGAGGTTTCCGAGGGTTCCTGTGCTCGGCCGCAGCGACGAGATTCGCGTCTGCGGCGTCGCGCTTCGCTCATGACTTGTTTTTAGCCTTCTTCTTCGTGCCCCGCTGGGCGGATGCCTCAGGGGCGTCTGTCTTCGGCTCTCCCTGAGGTTGCTTGTCCTTTCAGAAGATGGCTTCGACCGCCTCTTGACCCGAGGTGAACTTGGTGGCGACGTCCATCAGTTCGCTCGCACGGGTGGGAGTCTTGCGCCCCAGTTTGCTCACTAGGTCTCGGCAAGTGGTGCCACTAAGGAAAGCCCCGATGACATCCGAGTCGGTAACGTTGGGCAGCTCGGTGCGCTGCTTCAAAAACCACCGGATGTACTGTAATACCTAAATATCTAAACAATGGAAATAGAGCTGATCTCAATGTTGGTGACTATGACTCATCATCACATGTGACTCATCATGGTTAAAAATGAGAAAAAACCTTTACTAAAACACAAATAAACCATTGCATCATATTGGATTTTTGTTTGTGCATTTAAAACAATAATAATATGAATAAAACTAAGATAATAATGAGAATTTGGGATTTAGCCTAAATTTAAAATCTAAAAAAAAATTGGGAAAATAGAGAAGAAAAATATTATACAAAATAGAGAAAATAAATATATGAATAAATACATTTTGTTCCTACTTATATTTTAATTTAGGCTTTTAACTCAAGTATGAAGCTCACAAACAATTTTGAATTCAAAATGGAGATTTAAAAGAGAAAATAGAAAATAAAAATGCAAAACAGAAATAAGAAAAATTAAAAGTCTGTGCTTGGGCCCAGTCCTTCATTTCGGCCCAACTATCCTATTTCCCCGTCGGCCCATCGCACCTCACTACCTCCTCCATGGCCCAGTCTTCCGCAGCGACCCGACGCCGACACCACGGGCCCACGCACCAGTCAGACAATGGCGCACTCGTGGCCGTTTCGCTAACACTCCGTACCACCGGGCTGGCCTCGCGCGCGCGTGGCGGATGCGGCTGTCTACTGGGGGCCGGTCTGTCATCTTCCGCGCGCATGTCGTCTGTGCCTGTGACCACTACGGTGTGGGACCCCCACCAAATCCTGTAGATCTTCCACCGTTCCACGCGCGCGGACTCCGTCACCGCTTCCTTCCTCCTCGCTTCCAATCGGAGATCGCGTAGAGAACTCCGCAGCGCTCGCCTCCACCCGGACTGACTTGACCATGCGCTGATAGCGGGGGCTGCAACTACCGCCCCCACCCTCCAGCTGTAGCGCGCGCGCTCCCAGCGTTGCTCACCAGTGCAGCCGCACGACAATCCGGCCAGCCCAGCACTGCGCAGTTCTTCCTTTCCCCTTGCGTCCGCGTCAATCGGGTGATGGAGTAACCGTCCGCGGCAAGCGCGGATCAGCTGACCGCCTGGGCTCCGGGTTCATAAGGGGCAGGTGGGTTCCCAGATCGCGACCTTATCCGTTCGGAGCCTCAACCACGATCGCCGCTAGGGAACGCGAGAGATAGGAGAGAGAGGTAGGAGATGGAGCCGATAGAGAAAAAGAGAGCAAGAAAGGAGGGCGCCGCCGTGAGCTTAACCCTGTTGTGCCATCGGAGTTCCTACGCGGGGTGTCCCTGGGAGCTCAGGGCTGTCTGTGCCGACCAAGCGCTCACTGGAGGACAGCTTCCGCCGTGGTACGTGGCTGCGATTGTCTGCGTCATAGCTATAGGTAAGAAGCTATCCGAATGCTCCGCTCTCGTATCTAGTTCGTGTGGGATCGATTAGTGGTGAGCGTAGAGTCCTAACTCGACGGGTGGGCCAACTCCGGTGGATCGCACCGCCGCATTGTGCCGCGCCACCACACTTGGTCAACTCAGGGTAGGATAAACCTAATCGACCGTTTGATTTCGAGGGAACGATGGAGATTGGATCGGGTACCCCCTTTGTCCAATAGGATCGTGGTCGTCCGTGTGTTGATGAGCGCCTTAGATTAGATAAGGAGTGCAGCTCGGCCAGGGTACGCGTGGTTCATCTAATCGTGATCGGACGACTCCGGGGCAATTACAGTAGTATTAAATCCGAACCACTAATTCTAAATCCAACCGTCGCGATCACTTGCCGGTTCGGGTGAGATTGGTTTAATCTGGGCCGTCCGCGTTGGATCGGATGGCCACAACTTCATACCGTTTCACTTAAGATTGCACTAATCAGGGCCCTCGATTCTGGATCGGACGACTGATGTCCTCTCGTACCCCTTTGGCCATCCGTTTTGCATAAGAACCCCTGGAATATCTGTGAATCAACCCGCAGTCCACTCGTTTGGGCTCTGAGTCCTGGAATATTTTGCGCAGAGCCCCTTATACTTTTTAGTTATCGAGGCCCAGTCCAGAGCATATTTAAAATAAGTAAATGAATTAGTAAATGCAATTTTAATACAAAAACAAATGCTAGAACTTGGAAAATTCATATCTAATTCATTTTAGCTCCAAATTAATCCATTCCACTTCCTATAATTTTGTAATATTATTCTCTATCAATTAGTGTCTCTGTTTTGACATGAAAGACAATTTAAAATTTATGTATCACTTAATCCTATATTAAATACATAAAACCTTGGAAAATTCCTGTCTTAAAATATATAACTCCAAATTTAATGATTCCAGTTCCTATGATCTTATTTTAATGTATAGATTTTTATTGTATATTTGGTTTATCTGTTTGGTGTGATGTTAATTTTGTCTATACCATGTTTGTTTGTATTACTACGACTAGCGCGAAGTTTCAAGTCACCTGAAGTTCACCCTGGTAACTGGAATCTCAAGTGCCAGACAAGTTGTGCCCTTGATTCACTTTTTACCCAATAATGTTCTTTAATACCATTTATTCATGCATAGGTTAATTTTGATGAGACCCGATAGGTCACCCTAGATTGTTTATCTCATTACCTTGTTTACCCCTGAATCACTTGGGTAGTTTGCTATTGCTTTACATGGTTTTGGGATAATCATTTACTATATCTATGTTCCAATTATTCTTGTTATTCTATTTATGTTCATGTCAAGTTCATTAATGTTAATTGGAACATAGAGCTTAACTTGAGAACCACGTGCCACCACAAGGGTTTAATGGGACGCCCTTGGCTGACTAATTAGGATAGCTAATGGAAGACTACCTTACCCGAAAGGGGCAAGGGCAGTAGGGGAGTGGTCAGTGTAGGGAGGTCCTTGGTTGATTTTGCTGCGATGGCGGTCAGACAAGAACCCTGCATTGGAGCTTCCTATAAACTGTAGCGGGTTTTCGGAAGCTAGTGGAACTTTGTAAAGGCCTCGTAGTGTTGCCCTGCCGCGCTTCCTAGGTAGAGGTGTATGGGATTCGCGACCCCTTGGCAGATGGGTAACATGACTTGTGGGTAAAGGGTACAACCTCTGCAGAGTGTAAAACTGGTATACTAGCCGTGCTCGCGGTCATGAGCAGCTCAGGACTCTCTGATGTTTAAATTATGGAACTTAAATTCAATTTTGTCATTTGCATTGCATGGGTTTATTATTAATTTTGTTCTATTACTTTACTTATGGTTTGGTAATTACTTACACTTAGTAATTGCTAATAAAAGTTTGACCAACTACTTAAAAGCAATGCTCAGCTTTAACCCCTATCATTGATTAGCCTTACACATCACATGAACTCACACCTTTGTGAGTTTATGTCCACTGGTTCCCCACAACTTGTTGAGCTATGATCATGTGTGAGCTCACCCTTGCTGTCTCACACCCCCCCACACACACAGGAGAAGAGCAGGTGGTTCAGGAGGAGCCACAAGGCGAGGAGTATGATCTGATCTAGGTGGCGTTTCTCAGTTGACATTGGCGCCGACGATCCTTAGTTCGTTTTATATTTATTCCTTTATTTTGTAATAAGTCTTCCGCTATGTAATAAATACTCTGATTATTGTGACATTTATCTCTATACACTCTGTTATTATATATGTTGTCTTCTTGGCGCATGTATGAGATGCACCTGGCTTTGTTCCTTAAAGTCGGGTGTGACAGAAGTGGTATCAGAGGAAATGTTGACTGTAGGATGAAACCTAGATAGAAATGGACAAACACTTACCTACTTACCTCACTCTGATTCATTCTATACTTATCTCATCTTGATCCTATCTCACCTTCTACTGTTCTACTCTGATTACTCTTATCTTTTCTACTCTAAGACAAGATGGATTTCACACCTTGGAATCCTACATTTATGACATTTTTAAGAGATAGGGAACCCAAGACAAAATTAAAACTATTTTCTCTATTTAAAAAAAAGTTGGTTGATTGTTCTGATGATAAATGCTTGATTTGCTTCTTTGATTGATTGAAACATTATAGTTGGGCATCTTAGCATGTACTACCATAAGGTAATGTATTAGCTTTAGTGGATAACACACTAATCTACTTAGCTAATAAATCCCCCGCAGTAACATTTCTCGTAATTACTCGCCTCGTCTACAATTCTTTCTTTCCTACCCTATGTTTCTAACCCAGATGGGCTACCCCTATAGTGTTAGAAGAGAGCACTATAGAGGTGATCCTTGGTATGTCATGGTTAAGAAAGGCAAAGGCAGTTTATACGCTATGCTAAAGGAACCATAGAACTCACCAGTTCCAAAGGAGAAAGATTTCAAGTTAATATTGCAGTAACCACCTCATCCAAACGTGCAATGTTCTTCATACCTGAGGAGTTTGTTGGGGACAACCTCCGTGTGGTTAGAGATTTTTCGGATGTCTTTCCAGAGGAGTTACCAGGGATGCAACCTGATAGAGAAGTTGAGTTTGTTATTGATCTCCTACCTGGAACCGCCCCTATTTCTAAACGGCCATATAGGATGTCCGTAGAGGAGTTGAAGGAACTTAAGAAGCAGTTAACTGAGTTACAAGAGGCTGGGTACATTCGTCCGAGTTCCTCACCTTGGGGAGCACCGGTCTTGTTTGTACAGAAGAAGGATGGATCGCAGCGGATGTGTGTGGATTACAGATCTCTTAATGATGTTACGGTGAAGAACAAGTATCTGTTGCCTCGTATTGAGGATTTGTTTGATCAAATGAGAGGAGCAAGAGTATTTTCGAAGATTGGTCTCCGATCGGGATACCATCAGATGAGGATTAGGCCATCGGATATTCCCAAGACGGCTTTCTCGACTCGATATGGATTATATGAGTTCACTGTTATGTCATTTGGATTAACCAATGCACCAACTTATTTTATGAACTTGATGAATAAGGTGTTTATGGAGTATTTGGACAGATTCGTCGTGGTATTCATCGACGATATTCTTATTTATTCTCAAAGTGATAGTGATCATGAGGAACATCTGAGATTGGTGCTACAGAAGCTACGAGATAACCAGCTATATGCCAAGTTCAGCAAGTGCGAGTTTTGGATAGGCGAGGTGCCATTTCTTGGTCATATCATATCCAATGGAGGAATATCAGTGGATCCTGCTAAGGTTAAGGAGATAATGGAGTGGAGAGTACCCACTACAGTTACTGAGATTCAGAGTTTCTTGGGACTTGCTGGCTATTATCGGAGATTTATTGAAGGATTTTCTAAGATTGCTAAACCTATGACTTCACTTTTGGAGAAAGGAAGAGAATTTAAGTGGGACGAGAAGTGCCAAGATAGCTTTGATCAATTGAAGAAGAAATTGATGTCGCCACCAGTGTTGGTTATGCCAGACCTACAGAAAGGATTTCATATCTATTGTGATGCATGTGGCCAAGGCTTAGGATGTGTGCTTATGCAAGAAGGACATGTGATTGCCTATGCGTCTCGTCAGTTACGGAGACATGAATTGAACTACCCCACTCATGACTTGGAATTGGCAGTCGTTGTGCATGCACTTAAGATTTGGAGACATTACATTATGGGAACCAAGTGTTAAGTATATACGGATCATAAGAGTCTGAAGTATATATTCACTCAAAAGGATCTCAACCTTAGGCAACGCCGTTGGTTGGAGCTTATTAAGGATTATGATTTGGAGATTCACTATCACCCGGGCAAGGCAAATTTGGTTGCAGATGCCTTGAGTCGCAAGGAGCATGTTCATTCAGCTATTGTTGCCCAGCTACCCGATGAGATTGTTGAAGATTTCAGAAGACTTAACCTGGGGATAGTTGCTCATGCTGAAGGAATTACTATTGATGTGGAACCTACTTTGGAGCAAGAGATCCGCAAAGGACAAATCGGTGATGCTAAAATAAAAGAGATCAGGGATCTGATTGCTGAAGGTCGAGGTCCGGAATTCACGAAAGATGAGCAAGGCACCGTATGGTTCAAGGACAGGATGTGTGTTCCTGATATTGAAAGCCTTCGAGAGACTATTTTAAAGGAGGCCCATGATTCAGATTATTCTATTCATCCTGGTAGTACTAAGATGTATCAGGATTTGAAACGGAAGTATTGGTGGTATGGATTGAAAAGAGATGTAGCTGCACATGTGGCTATGTGCGACGTATGTCAAAGAGTTAAGGCTGAACACCAGAGGCCAGCTGGATTGTTACATCCACTGAAGATACCCGAGTGGAAGTGGGAAGAGATTGGTATGGATTTCATTACTGGATTGCCTCGCACCCAGAAAGGATATGATGCTATATGGGTGATTGTGGATAGATTGACTAAAGTGGCTCACTTTATTCCTGTGAAGACTACTTATAAAGGTTCTCAGCTAGCAGAGTTATATATGGCGCGGATTGTGTGTTTACATGGAGTACCAAAGAAGATCGTGTCTGATCGAGGTTCACAGTTTACCTCAAGATTTTGGAGAAGCTTTCATGAGAATATGAGTACAAAGTTGAATTTTAGTACAGCTTATCACCCTCAGACTGATGGACAAACTGAAAGGACAAATCAAGTCTTGGAAGATATGTTGAGAGCTTGTGCCCTTCAGCATGGAGGAAGTTGGGATAAAAGTCTACCTTATGCTGAGTTCTCATATAATAATAGTTATCAGGCCAGTCTGAAGATGTCACCTTTTGAAGCTCTATATGGCACGAAATGCAGGACTCCTTTATATTGGGATCAGACTGGAGAGAGACAGTTCTTTGGACCTGAACTTATTTAAGAGGTAGAAGAACAAATCCGTATAATTCGGGAGAATTTGAGGGTAGCTCAGACTAGACAAAAGAGCTACGCTGATAATAGAAAAAGACCACTGAAATTTGAGGAAGGTGAGTATGTGTACCCCAAAGTGTCACCACTTCGTCGGATGAGGAGATTTAAAGTCAGGGGCAAATTGTCCCCTCATTTTATTGGACCATTCTTGATCTTTAGGCAAGTTGGGGAGATGGCATACCAACTCGAGTTACCTGCTAGTCGATCGGATATGCATAATGTGTTCCACGTATCTCAACTGAAAAAGTGTCTCTGTGTCCTTGAGGAACAGTTACCAATGGAAGAGCTCAGTGTTTAGGGTGATTTGACTTACATGGAGTATCCGATCAAGGTTTTTGACACTTCGACTCGAGTTACAAGAAATAAGGTGGTAAAGATGTGCAAAGTGCAATGGAGTCACCATGGAGAAGATGAAGCGACATGGGAAAGAGAAGAAGAGCTTCGTATAGATTTTCCCCATCTTTTCCCTAGTCCTTCCTAAATCTCGAGGACGAGATTATTTTTAAGGGGGGTAGGATTTGTAATACCCAAATATGTAAACAATGGAAATAGAGCTGAACTCAATGTTGGTGACTATGACTCATCATCACATGTGACTCATCATGGTTAAAAATGAGAAAAAACCTTTACTAAAACACAAATAAACCATTGCATCATATTGGATTTTTGTTTGTGCATTTAAAACAATAATAATATGAATAAAAATAAGATAATAATGAGAATTTGGGATTTAGCCTAAATTTAAAATCTAAAAAAAATTGGGAAAATAGAGAAGGAAAATATTATACAAAATAGAGAAAATAAATATATGAATAAATACATTTTGGTCCTACTTATATTTTAATTTAGACTTTTAACTCAGGTATGAAGCTCACAAATAATTTTGAATTCAAAATGGAGATTTAAAAGAGAAAATAGAAAATAAAAATGCAAAACAGAAATAAGAAAAATCAAAAGTCTGCGCTTGGGCCCAGTCCTTCATTTCGGCCCAACTATCCTATTTCCCCATCGGCCCATCGCACCTCACTACCTCCTCCACGGCCCAGTCTTCCGCAGCGACTCGGCGCCGACACCACGGGCCCACGCACCAGTCAGACAATGGTGCACTCGTGGCCGTTTCGCTAACACTCCGTACCACCGGGCTGGCCTCGCGCGCGCGTGGCGGATGCGGCTGGCTACAAGGGGCCAGTCTGTCATCTTTCGCGCGCATGTCGTCTGTGCCTGTGACCACTACGATGTGGGACCCCCACCAAATCCTGTAGATCTTCCACCGTTCCACGCGCGCGGACTCCGTCACCGCTTCCTTCCTCCTCGCTTCCAATCGGAGATCACGCAGAGAACTCCGCAGCGCTCGCCTCCACCCGGACTGACTTGACCATGCGCTGATAGCTGGGGCTGCAACTACCGCCCCCACCCTCCAGCTGTAGCGCGCACGCTCCCAGCGTCGCTCACCAGTGCAGACGCGCGACAATCTGGCCAGCCTAGCACTGCGCAGTTCTTCCTTTCCCCTTGCGTCCGCGTCAATCGGGTGATGGAGTAACCGTCCGCGGCAAGCGCGGATCAGCTGACCGCCTAGGCTCCGGGTTCATAAGGGGCAGGTGGGTTCCCAGACCGCGACCTTATCCGTTCGGAGCCTCAACCACGATCGCCGCCAGGGAACGCGAGAGATAGGAGAGAGAGGTAGGAGATGGAGCCGATAGAGAAAAAGAGAGCAAGAAAGGAGGGCGCCGCCGCGAGCTTAACCCTGTTGTGCCATCGGAGTTCCTGCGCGGGGTGTCCCTGGGAGCTCAGGGCTGTCTGGGCCGACCAAGCGCTCACTGGAGGACAGCTTCCGCCGTGGTACGTGGCCGCGATTGTCTGCGTCATAGCTATAGGTAAGAAGCTATCCGAATGCTCCGCTCTCGTATCTAGTTCGTGTGGGATCAATTAGTGGTGAGCGTAGAGTCCTAACTCGACGGGTGGGCCAGCTCCGGTGGATCGCACCGCCGCATTGTGCCGCGCCACCACACTTGGTCAACTCAGGGTAGGAGAAACCGAATCGACCGTTTGATTTCGAGGGAACGATGGAGATTGGATCGGGTACCCCCTTTGTCTAATAGGATCGTGGCCGTCCGTGTGTTGATGAGCGCCTTAGATTAGATAAGGAGTGCAGCTCGGCCAGGGTACGCGTGGTTCGTCTAATCGTGATCGGACGACTCCGGGGCAATTACAGTAGTATTAAATCCGAACCACTAATTCTAAATCCAACCGTCACGATCACTTGCCGGTTCGGGTGAGATTGGTTTAATCTGGGCCATCCGCGTTGGATCGGATGACCACTGCTTCATACCGTTTCACTTAAGATTGCACTAATCAGGGCCCTCGATTCTGGATCGGACGACTGATGTCCTCTCGTACCCCTTCGGCCATCCGTTTTGCATAAGAACCCTGGAATATCTGTGAATCAACCCGCAGTCCACTCGTTTGGGCTTTGAGTCCTGGAATATTTTGCGCAGAGCCCCTTATACTTTTTAGTTATCGAGGCCCAGTCCAGAGCATATTTAAAATAAGTAAATGAATTAGAAATGCAATTTTAATACAAAAACAAATGCTAGAACTTGGAAAATTCATATCTAATTCATTTTAGCTCCAAATTAATCCATTCCACTTCCTATAATTTTGTAATATTATTCTCTATCAATTAGTGTCTCTGTTTTGACATGAAAGACAATTTAAATTTTATGTATCACTTAATCCTATATTAAATACATAAAACCTTGGAAAATTCCTGTCTTAAAATATATAACTCCAAATTTAATGATTCCAGTTCCTATGATCTTATTTTAATGTATAGATTTTTATTGTATATTTGGTTTATCTGTTTGGTGTGATGTTAATTTTGTCTATACCATGTTTGTTTGTATTACTACGACTAGCGCGAAGTTTCAAGTCACCTGAAGTTCACCCTGGTAACTGGAATCTCAAGTGCCAGGCAAGTTGTGCCCTTGATTCACTTTTTACCCAATAATGTTCTTTAATACCATTTATTCATGCATAGGTTAATTTTGATGAGACCCGATAGGTCATCCTAGATTGTTTATCTCATTACCTTGTTTACCCCTGAATCACTTGGGTAGTTTGCTATTGCTTTACATGGTTTTGGGATAATCATTTACTATATCTATGTTCCAATTATTCTTGTTATTCTATTTATGTTCAGGTCAAGTTCATTAATGTTAATTGGAACATAGAGCTTAACTTGAGAACCACGTGCCACCACAAGGGTTTAATGGGACGCCCTTGGCTGACTAATTAGGAAAGCTAGTGGAAGACTACCTTACCCGAAAGGGGCAAGGGCAGTAGGGGAGTGGTCAGTGTAGGGAGGTCCTTGGTTGATTTTGCTGCGATGGCGGTCAGACAAGAACCCTGCATTGGAGCTTCCTATAAACTGTAGCGGGTTTTCGGAAGCTAGTGGAACTTTGTAAAGGCCTCGTAGTGTTGCCCTGCCGCGCTTCCTAGGTAGAGGTGTATGGGATTCGTGACCCCTTGCAGATGGGTAACATGACTTGTGGGTAAAGGGTACAACCTCTGCAGAGTGTAAAACTGGTATACTAGCCGTGCTCGCGGTCATGAGCAGCTCAGGACTCTCTAATGTTTAAATTATGGAACTTAAATTCAATTTTGTCATTTGCATTGCATGGGTTTATTATTAATTTTGTTCTATTACTTTACTTATGGTTTGGTAATTACTTACACTTAGTAATTGCTAATAAAAGTTTGACCAACTACTTAAAAGCAATGCTCAGCTTTAACCCCTATCATTGATTAGCCTTACACATCACATGAACTCACACCTTTGTGAGTTTATGTCCACTGGTTCCCCACAACTTGTTGAGCTATGATCATGTGTGAGCTCACCCTTGCTGTCTCACACCCCCCCCCCCACAGGAGAAGAGCAGGTGGTTCAGGAGGAGCCACAAGGCGAGGAGTATGATCTGATCTAGGTGGCGTTTCTCAGTTGACATTGGCGCCGACGATCCTTAGTTCGTTTTATATTTATTCCTTTATTTTGTAATAAGTCTTCCGCTATGTGATAAATACTCTGATTATTGTGACATTTATCTCTATACACTCTGTTATTATATATGTTGTCTTCTTGGCGCATGTATGAGATGCACCTGGCTTTGTTCCTTAAAGTCGGGTGTGACATGTACTCTCGGAGGGACTCCCCTGGCTGCTGGCGGCAGCTTCGGAGGTCCCACGAGTTCCCAGGGCGCACGTACGTGCCTTAGAAGTTCCCCGTGAAAGCTTTGACCAGATCGTCCCAGTCGGAGATCTGCGCAAGAGGCAGATGCTCCAGCCAGGCTCGGGCGGCGTCGGAGAGGAAAAGGGGTAGATTACGGATGATGAGGTTGTCATCATCCGCCCCTCCCAACTGGCATGCTAGTCGGTAGTCTGCGAGCCACAGCTCCGGCCTCGTCTCCCCCGAGTACTTGGTGATGGTAGTCGGGGCTCGGAAACGGGTAGGGAACGGCGCTCGTCGTATGGCCCGGCTGAAGACTCACGGACCGGGTGGTTCGGGCAAAAGACTGCGATCCTCCTCACTGTTGCAGCGTCCCCCACGCCTGGGATGGTAGCCTCGGCGCACCTCCTCGTCGAGGCGGGCTCGATGGTCGAGATGGTGGTGCTCGTTGCCGAGGCATTCCCGGGCGGTGGGCGCCTCGTTCCGCGTACGCTCGGGATGGACCGAGGCTTCTCGAATGCGCCGGGAGGACACCGTGTGATGCTCCGAGGGGTTAGCTCACCTACGGGAGGCGGAGCTCTCGGCTCGTCGGACCGCAGCGCCTTCTAGGAGATTCTTGAGTTCGCCCTGGATGCGCCGTCCCTCGGTGGTGGATGGCTCCGGCGTGGCTCGAAGCAGCATCGCCGCTGCAGCTAGGTCCTGGCCGGACCCGCTGACGGCCGGGGGCAGCGCTGCCCTGGCATTATCGATGATGCGGCGCCAGATGTCTTGGGCCCGATGACAGGCTTCTCCGGCGAGTGTTCGGCCTGCCCACTCCTGTTCAATGTTCTGTCGGAGCTGTACAAGCCGGCCTGCTTCCCCGTCGACCCGGGCCTGCATCTCACGGATTTGCTCGAGCTGTATGTCCTGACCCCTCGCAGGGACTGGGACCACAGCTAGCTCCCACGGGATGTCAACGCGAGATGCGGGTCCAGGGGGATCATCAACCTCTGGCATACCGAGATGGTTGCCTTCGTTGTGATCTCCTAGATCGACGTGGAAACATTCGCGACTTGGGTCGTAACCCTCGTTGTCAAGGTCATGGCCATCGTCGGAACAACCGGAGAGGCAGTGGTCACATGCGGACATGAAGCCCCGCATGGCACCGGGGTCATTGAGGGCAGAGAAATCCCAACCGGAGTCAGGGTCGTCCTCTTCCTCAGAACCTGCCGGTCCGAAGGTTGAGACGGCTGTCAGTCGGTCCTAGGTCGACCACATGTGGTACCCCGGAAGGTTTGGATACGCCTTCACGAAGGCGCTCACCATAGCGGGGTCGCTAGGTGGATCGAAGCTGAACCGAAAAGGTACGGGATGGAAAATGGACGGTACCTCTTGGTCGTTGGACGGTGGTGAGGTCGTGTCGGGGGTGGAGCACACCGTCATCTCAGGTACGAGGGTAATGCCTAGTAGGCCCTTTGCGAGGGTGCTGGCGTCATCAGTCCGCTTGGGGCTGACGCGTCGCGGGGAAGTGACACCCGTCGTCGTCTTAGGTGCGAGGACAATGTCTGACATGTCCCCCAGGGGAGTGCCGGCGTCGTCGACTCTCTCTGGTGCGACAGCCGACAAGGTGCCGCCTCCTGCGTCGCCATGGTTGCCTCGTCTCCGCCTCCTGTGACGAGGAGGGTGGCGGGGACGTCCGGAGTGCTCCTCGTCTGCCGCGGGGAGATGCTGTCATAGAGCTTGCCACCGCCGGGCGAGTCGGAGACCGTCGTTGTCGTCACGCCGCGGGGGGAGGACTACCATGTCGTAGCTGCCGTCGAGGGACATGAACTCGAGACTTCCGAAGCGGAGCACCGTCCCGGGTGGGAGAGGTTGCTGAAGACTCCCCATCTGGAACTCAATGGGGAGGCGTTCGTTAACACGCAACAGGCCCCTACCTGGCGCGCCAACTATCGGTGTCTCGGACCCGGGGGGTCCCTTGGACCGACTAGTGAAATCGTTGCGTGTCCCTGCCCAGATAGGTTGGTGTGAGATGGAACACAAGAGGTGGGACAAGCCTTGTATTATCCTGCACCAGGGGATGCCGCTCGTAGTAGGGGTTACAAGCGAGTCGCGTGAGGGAGGGAGAGACACAGAGCTCGTCCGCCGCTTCCCTCGCGCGAACCCCCCCTCATGGTGGCCCTCGACCTCCCTTTTATAGAGGCAAGGAGAGGGTCCAGACGTACAACAGGGGGCGTAGCTATGCGCTAACGTGTCCGGCAGTGGAGTGCCTAAGCCCTGTGTACATGCCAACGTGGCCATTGGGGGAGAGCTTGGGCCCTATACATGTGATGGCGTGGTAATCGGAGGAGCGCCTGAGTCCTATAGGAGCACAGCTGGCAACGCGGTGAGGATCCTGCTGACGTCTCCTTGCTGTCGTAAGGAGCTGAAAGCCGCCAGCGTCATGGCGCACGCGGGGCACCATCATTACCCGTCGCCGGGGTAAGCCAGAAGGGACGCCGGTCTTGTTCCTTGTAGCCTGAGCAGGCTAGGAATAGGGAAATGATGTATCCCCTGTCAGCGCGGTCGGTCCGAGCCCAGGGTCGGTCGAGGCGGAGACTTCTCTTGAGGCCGAGGCCGGGGTCGGGCGAGGACGCGATTTCTCCCGAGACCGGGGTCGAGGCCGAGTTCGAGGGTCGGGCGATGCGGAGACCTCCTCCCGAGGCTGGAGCCTAAGGTCGGGCGAGGCGGAGACCTCCTCCCGAGGCCGGAGCATGAGGTCGGGCGAGGCGGAGCTTCCTGTTGCACCCGAGGCTGAACTCGATGGTTGATCGTGACTTGTTGTCAGTCATCGCCGGGGTGGCTGACACGGCAGTCGGAGCGTTGCGAGCGGCGCTGTTTTCCTGTCATGTCAGACAGTAAAGAAGAGGGGCGAAGTGACTACGGTCACTTCGGCCTGGCCGACTGAGGCGCGTGTGTCAGGATACGGTGTCATGCATCTCCTGCATTTAATGCGCCTGCGAAGCAGTCGGTTGGTGAGGTGGTCTTGCCAAGGTTGCTTCACAACGAAGCCTGCCCGAGCTGGGCCTCGGGAGAGCCGAGGGGGCGCCCGCTGCCTGAGGAGGCCCTCGGGTGAGGCGTGAACTCGTCTGGGACTAATGTTCCAACCCGAGGCTGGGCTCGGGTGAGATCGCGTCCCTTGGGTAGACGAAGTCTTGGCTTGAACCGCACCAGTCAGTTGGTCTGAGGGTGTTTTACCAGCCATGATTAGGAGCGTTGGGGGTACCCCTAATTATGGTACCCGACAAGTAACACATCCAAGAGCTAACGGATAGGTAGAAAGGGCTAATGGGATGATATTGGAAGCACTCAGAAAGAAAGTCTTTGACAAGAATGAAAAATTCACAGGAAAGTGGATCAGAGAGTTGCCATATGTGATTTGGATCCTAAGAACTCAGCCTAGCCGAGCCTTGCATGGAAATACTCCTTTCTTCATGGTCTATGGTTCGAAGGCAGTGCTACCTGCCGACCTCAGGTTTGGGGTACCAAGATTAGTCTTCGAAAACATAGCTGAGGCAGAAGCTACCAGACTGGAGGATATTGATGTACTGGAAGAAGAACGATTGAATGCAGTGATTCAGTCGGCTAGGTACCAGCAAACTCTGAGGTGCTATTATGATAAGGCCATACGACATCGATCCTTCTCAGTGGGAGACTTGGTCCTTCACCGAATTCTAACAGGGGAGGGATGGCATAAGTTGTCACCACTATGGGAAGGGCCATTCATGGTAGCAGAAGTCACTCGGCCAGGATCATATCGACTTACTCAAATGGATGGCACGGAAATAGGGAATTCATGGAATATAGAACATCTCAGGAAGTTCTACCCCTAGCTAGATTTCAAAAGCTATCGGGGCGGCATTGTATTCTGTAACCGGAAAAGTACATCATCAATAAAAATACTTCATTCTCAAAAAAGATCTCAAATTATTTATTATCGATCCGCTTACTTAACTCAAGGTGACCACTATACCCTACTAACAGAGCAATCGGCTTAAGTCGGCAATGGCTTAAGGCGGTGCAACATGCTCACGCTTACTTAACTCAGGGTGACCACTATACCCTACTAACGGAGCAATCGGCTTAAGTCCGCAATGGCTTAAGGCGGTGCAACATGCTCACGCTTACTTGACTCAGGGTGACCACTATACCCTACTAACGGAGCAATCGGCTTAAGTCGGCAATGGCTTAAGGCGGTGCAACATGATCACGCTTACTTAACTCAGGGTGACCACTATACCCTACTAACGGAGCAATCGACTTAAGTCGGCGATGGCATAAGGCGGTGTGACATGCTCACGCTTACTTAACCCAGGGTGACCACTATACCCTACTAACGGAGCAATCGGTTTAAGTGGCGATGGCTTAAGGCGGTGCGACATGTTCACGTCTACTTGATCCAGCATAAACATGCTTACGATTACTCATCTTGGGGCGATCTCTATGCCTCATGAAATAGAAAGAAGCCTCAAAACCATCACACTGCACTTACTTCTGCAATAGTAACAACTATTGAATTCAAACAACAGAGAAATAACAATAGCGTTTAGTACCAGGAACACTTTCTAACAGTCGGGCACATTGACCACATACGCATACAATTCATAAATGCATTCAGTGTTTCTAGTTGGCAATGTTCTTCTCAGGTGCAACTGACGAAGAAGGGCGACTCAAGGAGTCAGGAGCAGCATTCACATCAGCAACTATGTCATCAGGAACAATCACGCCCGGCCTTCTCATTAAGATCCGCCCCGCACGAATGGCTTTATCCATAGCCTTATCGTGCTAAGCCTTCAAAGTAGTAGAAGTGTCTTCAGCAACCTTGGTAGCCAGTCGAGCAGCTTCTAGCTCCTGGACAACTAATCTTTTGGAGGCGCGTAGATCCTTGATGACAGAATCTTTGCTCGACACCAACTGCTTGAGACGAAGGACCTCATCCTGGGATAATTGCAGCTCGTGGCGATGATGATCCAAATCTGCCATGGTGAAACGATGGCTCCTCTCCAAGATAGTCAAAGAATTGCTGGCGTCACGATACAACCTATCAAGATTATCACGAGAAGCTGCGAGTACGCGTTTTTCTTCCTGCAGATAAGAATCGGCCCGCAAGCACCCAGTAAGCAGCAAAAACACAAAAGAGAAAGTCAAGTAAGCTTACCTCATTAGCCACCCTTTCAGAGTCAAGCTGAGCACTGAGAGAGGAATTCAATGAGTTGGTATCATCTAAAGAAGCAGAAATCCGGGCCAAGTCGGCCTGACCTTGAGAATACTTCTCCTCAAGTTCAGAGTACCGACGGGTCATATCTAACAAAAAACAGTTGAAGAAAGGCACACCGTTAAAAATGGACCAATCAAGAAGTCAAGGAAGAAAACAAAGGCACTAACCAGCATTAGTCATTTTCAAATCAAATATCTGCCTCCGAAGCAGCATCGGATTCCAATGCACTAGAGACAGAGCTCTTTCTAGGACAGAAGCACCTTGTGATCTTAGCTGACCAGCCATCTCATCAACCAGAGCCTAATATTGAAAGCAAATAAATACAAAGACAGCATCTTGCCTGGAGTATAGCCAGATCGAGAAAAGCCAGATTACCTAAAGATTGGAGAAGAATGAAGGAAACCCCAAATCATAAGAAGCTAGGTGGTGGCTTGGCGAAGGAACATCAACTGGGGCAATCTGAAGAGCATCATCAGGGATCAACTCAACATCACCAGTAGGCATCAGAACTCTAGCATCAGGTGCGCCGGTCTCTAAGGTGACTTCCTCGTTTAAAGCACGCACTGTTGCCATGCCATCAGAATGTGGGGGAGAAGACCCAACATGGACATCCATGGAGGTATGAGAAGGGGAGCCCGCCCGGGCACCCTCCGGGGCTGGGTTGCAGCTCGTGCTACCCACCTGAGCCGGATCATTACCGGCAACACCCTCGGGGGCTAGGTAACCGCTTGCACCATCCTCAAGGACCAGGTTCTCTGCAGCAGCCACCTCTAAGGCTGAAGGATTCTCAGTCACCTCCATGGGAATTGAACAACCTTGACCAGCTTCTTGGCCCCGAAGACTGCACTCCAAGGTCGATGAGGCACGAGACGCCGCTCGGGATAACTCTAATCCCACATCTGGAATGTCAGAGCAAACGTCCATCATACCACCGTCCATGGGCTCGGATAGCAAGTCTTCAGGAACAACATCCTCGAGAGCCTGATTAAAATTTGCTAGGGATAATTCTTGCAGACCGACGAGAGCAGATAAAGCTGGAGAAGGGATATCACTACTCTCCCCACTGACTATGTAACGCCGACTATTCTTCCGAATTAAGGGGATCTCCTCCTCTTCTTCTTCATCCTCATCAACAATACGGACAATCCACACATTGGGTTCAGCTCTGGCAGGATCACCACCATTGGGTTCAGCTCTGTCAGGATCACCTCCATTGGGTTCAGCATCATCAAGGTCACACCCATTGGGATCAGCATTAGCAGGGTTACCTCCATTGGGATCAGCTTCAGCAGGGTCACACCCATTGGGATCAGCATCAATAGGGTCACACCCATTGGGATCAGATCCAGTAAAGAGTTCCACTGGTACTTCTTCAGCAGCAGGAGTAGAAGGGTCAGCATCATGATTAGGGCTGGAAACGAGCCGAGCCGAGCTCGGCTCGGCTCGGCTCGGTGCAGCTCGGTTGCTGACCGAGCTCGGCTCGGCTCGGCTCGACCATTTCACGAGCTAAGAAACCAGGCTCGGCTCGGCTCGAAGGCGGCTCGCGAGCCGGCTCGGCTCGGCTCGCGAGCCACACCCTGATATTATATAATTGCATTATATAGTGAATTATTAGTATATAAATATGAAATATATAGATATAATTCATTATTATGATCAATCTAAATTATTAATTGTCATACATCTATCATGAAACGCTAAGGAACAAACTGACAATCTATAAAATTAGACAATATACATCATTATTCTACATATTAAGTAATTTGACAGAGCTCGCGAGCCGGCTCGCGAGCCGGAACGAGCCGGCTCGGCTCGGCTCGCTACGGGAACGAGCCCAAAAGACAGGCTCGGCTCGGCTCGCTCGAGGCTCGCGAGCCGCTCCGAGCTGAGCCGAGCCGCTCCGAGCTCGAGCCGGCTCGCGAGCCTCGAGCTTATTTTCCAGCCCTAATCATGATCTAAGCACGACACTCACCGAAGCCTTCTATTTTTCTTTTTCTTCCCCTCGGAAGGAGCAGTCGGATGACTAACTTGGCGGAGACGTTTCGGGCGAGTACCCTCAGGCCTTCGAGTATCCACGGCTTTCTCAGGCTCTGGAATAGTTGCAACAGCCACCGTTTTAGCAAGGGCAGAATCAGAGGAATCCCCCGCCAACATATCCAGCATAGCACCTATCTCTGCATCACTCGGATTAGTAGGTATCTCAAAGTGAACTTGTTTCTCATCATTGGGAAGGCCACCAAGTGAAGCAACCAGGACTTCAACTTCTTCGGGAGAGGGTCGCACTCTAAGACCCAAACCACTGTTACCAGCTGGAGGATTGGACACAAAACTGAAAAAGGGCTTAGAAGATGGCAAATTCCAAGCAGAATATGCAACAGGAGCACCAATATTCGATACCTTGCCCCTCAATATCATCTCCAGTCGGCTCACCAAATCCACAGTAGGAACCCTCTTGTCAGTAACCCGAGTTGAGTCGGTGGCACCACTGTACAAGTAAGCCGGGTATGCCCTATCCTTCAGGGGCTGAATATTCTTAAAAACAAAGTCTGCAACCACGACTTCAGTGGTCAGACCTCTCTCCTTCAGCAAACGAATTTCATCAAGCAGAACCTTGGCCTCTATTATCTCCAAGGTGGTGGGGGACTCAATCCAACTGGGAGTGTGTACGTCAGGCTGTCTCCCTAACCGAGGAGGGAGGGACTTGCCATGATTTTCAACGATGAACCACTCTAAGCGCCATCCCTTAATGCTGTCTTTGAGTGGAATATCTAGATACTCTGTCTTCCTCCCACGACGCATCTCCAGACTCGCACCGCCGATAAGCTGATGCTGCCCCCCAGCCATGCCAGGACGGCAGTGATACAAATGTTTCCACAAACCGAAGTGAGGAAGAATTCCAAGGTAGGCTTCACACAGATGGACAAAGATAGAAATTTGCAGAATAGAGTTGGGATTCAGATGAGTCAGATTCAGATTGTAAAAGTCAAGGAGACAGCGAAAGAAGGGAGAAATTGGGAGAGCAAGGTCGTGGAGAAGAAAAGGAATGTAAACGACGGACTCGTGAGTATCCTCCATCGGAACAGTAACCCCATGGCAAATCCACCAGGAACAAAGCTCCTTCGGAGGAAGAACTCCAGCATTGACGAGGTGGAGAAGATCTGACTCGGAAATAACAGACATGTGATTACCTGTGAAAGGCAATTGGCTGTTGGGATCGATGGGAGGAATAATCACAGCGACAGAATTCTGACTTTTTTGCTTGGGCGCCATCTCAATCTCGTCGGCAAACTGAGCGGAAGCGAGATCAAAGGGAAACAGAGGAGGTGTGGAGGCAGAAGGTAAAGCTAGGGCTCGGAATGCAGAGGCATGCGACGACGCGGTACAAGTGGGGTTTTCCCGGGTCAGGCACCATTTCTAAAAAGTGCCCAGTCATCACTCGGTCGTTATTTCTAAAACGCCGACGTGGCTCGGTGTAACTCAGCGGTTATTTCTAAAAGCGCTGACATCACCAATCCTCACTCGGTCGTTATTTCTAAAACGTCGACATGGCTCGAAGTGACTCGGCTGTTGTTTCTAATACACTGACGTCACCACTAATCACTCAGCCGTTACCTCTAAAGCGCTGATGTGGCTCGAAAGGACTCGGCTATTACCTCTATAACGCCGACGTCGCCAAAAACCGTTCGACTGTTACCCCTGAAGACACCAGCAGTAAACCAGACCATTCTTTCTCCACGTAAATGCAGATAGAATTAAAATGCAACACATCAATGGCAAGTCATTACTCAAGAGTTACTTCTAAGAACAATGGCCGCATTGGATACAAACACAAATTGTCGATCAACTATAAAGAAGCGACGCAAAGGCAAAGGATGTGCACAAGATCAAGCCCGAGTTCACTTCATTATATAAGGGGGAATTTCTTACACAAAACAAAAGGCCGACTCATTATGAGTCGGGCTTCTTCCCACTTTTCGACACATTACATTACTACATTACACTACTACACTACTTACACTACACTATACTACTAACTACTACTACATTATTCTACTAATACTAACACTACTTATCTATACTAATATTTTAAGCCAGTGGCGCTTTGCCACTGGCCTTGCCGCTGCCGCTGCCGCCACCGCCCTTGCCGTCGCCCTTGCCGTCACCCTTGCTACCGTCGCCCTCGCCATTGCCATCGCCCTCGCCGTCGCCGTCACCGCCGCTCCCCTCCTTGGACGAGTCAGAGGAATCCTCCTCGTCTGAGGAGACCTCTGACTCATCCGAGCCCTCGAGCCCAGAGCGCTCGATGGCCCGGATGTATGACCACACCTCGGCGGTGATCCCCTGGGAATTGTCTGAGTCTTCGGACGATGGCGGGGGCAAGGTGTAGACTGGCGATCCCTCGGACTCGGAGGAGAACTCCTCCGAGTACTCAGAATCACCGAAATCCTCCGAGGGAGGGGTCGGCTCGCGCTTCCGCTTGTCGCCAGAGTGGTGCGACGAACTTCCGCTCTTCTTGCTCTTGCCCATGGTGGAACAGAAAAGAGGAGAATAAGCAAGCAACAGTTGAGAAATGTGTGAAGATGCCAGTGAAGCAAGCGCTCTATTTATAGAGGAAGAAAGCAACCACTCATCTCCTACCACGGTCACTGAACAATCGCAAGTATTCAATAAGCAATTCAAATCGTTTGGAAACAAGTCAGGCGGCTGACGCCGTTTCACGTAACACAGCACCCATTGGGACTCAAGTCAACTGACCCACGGTCACATCAAGTTACTACTCAGGGACAATTCGGTAATCGCTCAGCGCACCAAGCCGTCCCTTGCCTACACCCATTGGGGGGGACATCCAGGAATTTTCAATAGATTTTCCCAAACAGTCACATCCATACAGTATACACAATGAATGTATCAAGACAAAAAGAAGATATCTATAGAGATTGGAAGAAAGCCAAAAAATAGCTGATGAAGTACAAGTCTAATCAACAGGAGCATTGAAGCATGAAGCAAAAGGAAGACTAGCCAAGGGCCATCTACCGGATGTCCAATCTGTCGCTAATCAAATAAATTTCAAGCTGGTGCATGGACAGGCCGTATTGATGATCACAAAAAGACAAAAAACTATATGCTGATCTCTAAAGCATAAACTGATGATATAATGTTGAAATCTAAGGCATGAAATGAAGATGAGACAATGCTGATCTCTAAGGCATGAGTCTAAGTCAGAGACAATGGTTCCTAAAAAAGTGTGGGATGAAGACCTTTGAGTGGATTATTTTCAGTAATCCACTCAAAGCTCGGGGGCTACACCCATTGGGTGCACCTCCGGTGCACCCAATGAATCATGAGACCCCAAGAACAAAATGTTGATCTCTAAAGCATAGGCTGATGGCAAAATGCTGATTTCTAAAGCATAAGTCTAAGTCAGAAACTACGATTTCTAAAGAAGTATGGGATGAAGACCTCTGAATGGATTATTTTCAGTAATCCACTCAAAGCTCAGGGGCTACACCCATTGGGTGCACCTTCGGTGCACCCAATGAATCCTTAACCCCTAAGAACAAAACGCCGACCTCCAAAGCATAAACAGAGCACCGATTACTGAAGATTAAAAGAAAAAGACTGTGGAATGATGCCAGAAGAAGATGACAGAAGATCGTTTTTACCAAGTTACTCGGAGCTGGAGGTAACGACTTAACAGACATGTTTCAAAATCGTAAGCTGGACCTGGAATCTTTGGGTCGATTATTTTAAAATCAACACAAAGATTGGGGGCTTGTGGGGGACAGATATCCCCCGGGTCCACTAGAAGGCAAGAAGGTCTCGCAAAAGGCCCCAGGCCCATTATTTCGCAAGGCCATCCCTTCATGGGCCAGGGGAGAAACTTTCAGCAGAATGGATCAACTCGAGCCCATGCGGTTTGCTGAACTCAAACGCTATCTGCAGCATTGATCCGACTTTCCCGCGCAGCGCCCTCAGACGTCGGAGCCGAAGGTTTATAAGTCAGCGAGATTATAGGAAGATAAACTCAGTCGGTTCATTATTACTTAGGAACACGTGGTTATCATATCCGCATGTAACGTCCCACGGTCGAATATATAAGGCCTAGGGGGCACCCCTTCAAGATCATCTTCGTCTTACTCATTAGCCATCCACCCAACTCTCTAGCATCTCCTGTGCTAGAGAATTCCCTTGTAATCCATCACACATAAGACTCACTCCAGGACGTAGGGTATTACGCATCTCAAAGCGGCCTGAACCTGTACAAGATTGTCCATCATCTCTCGTGCCTCTGGCATGAACCATCGAGCTACAGTCAGCTACACCGTCCTACTCCTAAAAACACCTCGAGGGGTAACCCCCGGGTGTGCGGTCGGACCCAAACCACCAACAGTCACTCCATGTTCCAATTATCACAATATGATCTTGCTTAATCATCGGATTAACAACAATAATGTAAACTTACCATTTGGAACATTAATATCATCAGTAGGAGTACCAACATAAAGTTAAAGTTGTAGCAATAGCATAGCTACTTGAATAGATCATAACCCAGGTTAAACAAGGAATAAGATTGCAAAGGTTAGGTGTGTTTGAATAGGTATCCCATCAAATTATGCATATCATAAATGTAAACATATTATCATGTGTTGATTAGGATCAAACAGAATATGCAAGAGGAGAAGTCCACTTGCCTTGCTTATAGAAAACTTGAGATTCTTCCACAGAATAGATCTTGATTCTCAACTACTTGATCAATCACTGAACATCACATAAACAAACAAGAAGAAACAAACACCACTCAATAACATACAACATTCACCACAGACAAAGCTAAAAGAAAGCATAACAAAAAGAGCATTTGCTTTTCAAAAAACATTACACACAAAGGTTATAATAAAAAGGTATTCTTTTTAAAAATGTGTGATCTATACTTTTTAAAACAAGACATAAGCTTAAACATATCTTAAGTAAAATATACAGTTATTAGGTTCACCATTTTAATATTTTATAGAAAGCCATATGTGATATGTCTAAGATTAAGAGTTCATAAGATGATAAAACACGTTATAAAAATATTTAACCTTGTTAACCTTTTAGAAAAGATATATGTTATATATCTAAGTTTAATGAGCTATGAAACACATTATTAATTTTTGAAGCATTATGGAACATATTCTAAAACACTTATTTATAAAGAACTTTAAGATATAAGCCTAACCAGGTTTTATGTGAAAATGTGATTAAGCCAAATATTATCTTTATATTTTCGTTTAGAAAACACATGGCTTAAATAAATTTTATGTAAGAGATAATGAAATAATTAATTATCTCCACTTTTATTTAAGGAACCACATAGCCTATGTTATTATCTAGAAAGCTATATTTGTAATCAATGCATAAACTAAAATTTTAATTATAAAAAGAACATGAGCACTAATTCCTTTATTTTATCCTTTAGAAAAAACTAAGTGATATATATTGTTGGGGGCCTTCGGCATCCGAAGGTCCTCAAAAACAGGATTTAACAGTGTTTCTGGAGTATAATGTGTGAACAGGTATCTTCGGACTCGAGTCGATATCACAGTAGGAGAAGTCCAAGTAATACGAAGGTTGATACAACGCCGAAGATGTGAGCGGGAAAGCTTCGGCGTGATAGCGGAAAAAGAAACCGACTTAAAGATGAAAAGGCTATTCGGACCTCGGTGGATTACTATAGAATTACTACCAAGTGTAAAGGGCATGAATGTAATTTTACATGGGCTGTGTCCCGTGCCTATAAATAGGTGAACAGTACTCCCGTACTGGACACGCGGACTTGGCATTTGCTTTTGCGTCATCCTTATACTTTCGCCTTCCTGCAATCCGAAGGTACACTTGTAATCTGAAATCATTTCTATTTTTCTATGATAATAAAATAGAAATGACGTTGTGATAATATTTAAATGTTTATATTACTTCTTATGTTACATATAAGTTCTTCATCATCCTTTATTGTGCTTACGAAGGTATATTGTTTGTGGTCTTCGTCCGAAACACATTATATCCCGAAGGGAAATAATGTTTCAGAGGACGAAGGACTTTATCATTTAACACTTTTTATGTTGCCTTGTTCTTAATCCGAAGCATTTGAGAACAAGTCCCCAACATTGGCGCCCACCTCCGGTGAACTCACTTCCACTCTTTGAGTTTTTGAACACCTTCGGCAGCCATAAACCTTCGCTATGGCGCCGAAGAAAGCTTCAGCAACTGGGGCTGCACCTCTGCAACCACTGGACCCCAATCAGGAGACTCTCTCTCTTCGGGAGGCCCAAAGCCAGAAGAGGAAGGCTGTCAGCCCGACACCGCAAGAGGATGAGCTAGACCAGGAGATCAGAAACATGGAGATGCTTCATCAACAGGTGCAGAGGAAGAAGGAAAAGATGGCCAGGCTAGCTGAACTGCAAAGGCAGATAGACGAAGCTTCTGAAGAAGTTCGCCATCTTACTCACGATGAGCAGAACCGAAGGCCTCAGAACCAAAACCTTCATCAGGAGGGTTTCCTCAACGAAGATGACTGGTATGACAACTTCCATCATGGAAATTTTGTTTTTGATGATGCTTCTCCTCTGTCCGCTGAGCTGCAGGCTACACCTTGGCCTCCGTCCTACAAGCCGCCCCAGCTTCCCATATTCGACGGCCATTCAGACCCGAAGCAGTTTTTGATGAGCTACGAAGCAACAGTATCTTCGTATGGTGGCAATGCTGCAGTCATGGCAAAGTCTTTTGTTATGGCTGTCAGGAGTGTTGCTCAAACCTGGTATTCCTCCCTTCGACCAGGAACGATCACTTCATGGCAAAAACTGAAGGACATGTTGTTAACCAGCTTCCAAGGGTTTCAGACGAAGCCGGTCACTGCTCAGGCCCTGTTCCAGTGCACCCAGGATCACGAAGAATACCTTCAGGCGTATGTCAGGAGGTTCTTGCGTTTGAGGGCGCAGGCGCCAACGGTGCCCAACGAAATTGTCATTGAGGCCATGATCAAGGGACTTCGGCCTGGACCTTCAGCTCAGTACTTTGCTAGGAAGCCTCCTCAAACTTTGGAGAAGCTGCTCCAGAAGATGGACGAGTATATTCGTGCCGATAATGATTTTCGCCAAAGAAGGGAGGAGGCTTTCAGGTTTTCCGAAATGACCAGGGGCTTCGGAGGAAGATTCTATCAGAGGCACGTCAGGTCAATTCACAACTCTACTCAAAATGATGATAAGGGGAGTCAGCAGCAAAGGCCACAGTGCTCCTCACAGGCTTCGGGGCAACAGCAAAGCTTCTTCCGGCCACTAGCTCCAAGAGGCAGAGGCGCCAGGGGCTTCGGCGGAAGATTTGGAGATCAACCAAGGAGAATATTTTGCTTGTTCTGTGGTGAAAACAAGGGCCATACCACCAGGATGTGCCATGTTACCATCCAAAAGCAAAAGGAGATAGCCGAAGCTGCAGCACAACAAGCTCAGCCGAAGCAGGTCATGCATACTGCTTCGTACCATTCGCCTTACATCCCAGAATACGTAGGCAACCACCCTGCTGTTTCTGTTGCTTCGGCGAGTCAACCTTCAGCTTCCTGGCAACAGCCTCCGCCTCCACCACCGCTGCAACAAGGTCACCAGCCAGAAGGGAGCCAATATGCTCCACATCAAAGGGACTTCAGAGAACAATCCGAAGCTCGCACAGTCAATAGCACTGTGCCAGAGTCGAAGCACATCTATTGACAAATATCCTACCTCGACAGCAGTCTTTTCCATTCAGTTTTATTTTCTGTGTAATAAAGGACACTTTTAAATTTCAAGTAATAGTTTTGTTGTTTGCCACAAGGAAAACATATCTTCTACACAGGCTTAAGTTGTCGGAGCTTAAAAGTTTGCAATAGCAAGGAGGACCTTCGGGTTATTAAATTTATTTCAAAAAAGAAGACACGGTATGAATTCTTCGAAGCAACAAAAAGTCGTTCCAAAAGGACCGCAGTGTAAGTTTTTTGCTCCAAAGTCGTTCCTAAGGGAATGCAGAGCTTACAGCGAAAAGTCAACGCTGATTCCGCCGAAAGTAAAAGGCGAAGAAGCTCCAAAGTCGTTCCTAAGGGAATGCAGAGCTTACAGCGAAAAGTCAACGCTGATTCCGCTGAAGTAAAAGGCGAAGAAGCTCCTAAGGGAGGCTTACAGCGAAAAGTCAACGCTGATTCAAAAAAGATTATGTATTTTATTGCAGGGATGTGTGTGCAGCTTCGGAACGAATACCTTTTCTCATAGCATAACATCATCACATCATTTTGCATAGCATAAGCATCATACATCATTCTGCATATGGCACAAGAAGGGGATACAATATTGATCTTCGGAATGTAGCTTCGGAAAATATTTTCACGAAGTTTGGATGTTCTTCATCAGAACACTATGGGTATTGTTGCGATAAATGAAAATTCTTCTTCACGAAGCATGAAAAGAAGGGAAGGTGTTTTTTCGTCAAAGACTCAAAAACGGTAGGTATGTAAAATTTCATGCATCGTAAAGAATTGAATCATAAAAAACAAGTTTATTACATTCAGGGTTACAAGATATTACACATATTACATTTCAGAAGTTTTTACAGTAGCACCTAGTCTTCCCTAAGTACTACTTTTGCAGCTTCGTTCAGGAGTTGATTGACAACTTGATCCATGATAGCTTCGGCCATCTTTTTAATTTCATCGTCATCTTTCGGGGGAGGACCCGGAGACGCTTTAATAGGATGTGAGGGAGGACAGGATACAGCTACATTGCTATTACAAATTGCGAACGAAGTTTAAAATTAAAAATTACAACACAATAAAAACCACTAGTTAATACCTATTTGCCCTTCGGGCTCCACGCTCTTCTCAGCAGCCTCTGCTACTTTTCTAGCATCGTGGATGCCCTTTTCGCTTTTTTGGATAATTTCTCGGGCCATTTCTCGGCCACCATTGTCCCAGACATCGGTAAAAAATTTTCCTCCAACCATGCTAGCTTCGGCTGAAGGATCCTTTGTATCTTCGAAGGGCAAGGTAGCTTCGGATTGCGCTAAAATCTTTACATGCTCACAGCCCTTTTTCTCCAAAATGGTGGCAATTCCCCTGGCACCCGAAAAAGCACATATATCTCCACGGCTATTTAAAATTTCTTCGAAGGCCTCAACTTCGTGGCTAATCCATTCAATGGGGCCTTCGGGGTTGCCTCTCGTAAAGTTTTCTTCACTCGAAAATGCGCCAACGCTGGCGAAGCTAGTTTTCAATTTCTTAACACATTCTATATATTTGTTATAGCATCTCTTCTTGGACGCACGAAGCTCTTCAACAGTTCCTTCTAAATGATTTGCCCATTGGTCGCTAAGTTCTCGCTTTGTTTCTTCAAGTATGCGTTCTTCTCTAGCTCTGGCTAGTTGTTTTCGAAGATCTTCAATTTCACGCTTTTGAGCCTCAGCTTGACCTTTAAAAGTAGCTTCGTCTTCTTTTATTCTACTTATCAATGAATGCAATATTTTGTCTTTTTCGAGACCTTCCTTCCTTAGTTCAATTACTTCGGAACGAAGGTTGCTCAGGGCCATCACACATCCTTCATCTTCGGCATCTTTTTGGGCCCTGAGGGCATTGCTAAGTATAAGGCCCTGCAAAGAAGAATGTGTGTGCGTTAGTAAATCTAAGCAAATGAAAAAAATTTTGGTTTCAAGAAACGATACGAAGGTCTCAAATTTTGTACCTTTAAACTATTGTACGCCAAGCTGTCGGCCAACTCGTCTTTCGACAGCACCGAGAGTCCGTCTTCTAGTGTTGGGAATCCGAAGCTCTTGCTCATCTCCCGGCAGACAGAAATCTCCTTACTGTCAGGGAGACAATACAAGAAATCTTCTTCTCCGCTGTCGTTGAATATCAACGCCCCCTTTGGATATTTTAGTTTTTGGGCGTAAAACTGGGCCTCTTGCTTTTCTTTTTCAGACAACTTATTTCCCGAAGCATGTCGAACAATATAATCAGGGACTTTAGGGGATGCTTCGGGGGCAGCAGCACTGATTTCTTCAACAAGAATTGGCTCTGTCACTTTTTCTTCCTCGGTTTCCAGGGATTTTACCTTCGTGGGCTCCGAAGTACCAGCTTCAGCTTCAGTTTCTTGCTCTGGAGCTTTAGTATCAAAAATCTCAGTTTTCACTTCGGAGGTTTCAACAGTCTTCTTCGGAGTTGTGCTTGAGGACTTAATTGTTTCTAGAACATCTAGCATGTTGACCATTCTTTTTCTTTTCGGCGTCACCGCTGGCCCCTTTTTGATTTTTGTTGTGTCAACATTTGCTGAAGGACTTAAAACTTCTAATATTTTTGATCCCTCACCTGATCCTTTTGTTTCTTCCATTTTTTCTGTTGATGGCGCTTCGGCCATCTCTTTGGTTTCTGATAACAAAATCTTTGGTTTTTCCAATTCTGTTCTTGTTGGCGCTTCGGATATTTCTGCGATTACTGGCAGCAAGGTTGGCTGTTCAGCCTCAGTGGCCGAAGAAGTCTCTCCGGTGAATTCAGGCACCGAGGCTGGTTCAATATAGCGTGGCCGATGTGTGAGGACATTTATCCTTTTTCTTTTCCTTTATCTCCGAATTTGAAAGTATACTTCAATCTGATAAGTCCACCTTCGTCAGCCTCCTTTATGGTCTCTTGTGGCATTTCCCATCTTTCCGCGAGCGGCCATACTCTGAAGGCAATATGCTCTTGGACCAAATCTCTTGTTCCAATAAAAGAACAAATAACTCCGAAGGCTCTCCGGCATTCTTCGGCAGCATCATTCATTTCAACCTTCGGCTTTCGCAGGCCGAAGCTTTGCCAAATAGGGCGCATAATTATACCTTTAATATCTTCCCGTGCTTTCAGGTCATTTTTCACATAGAACCATTCTGTCATCCAGTCGCCGGGCCATCTCTTCCGAAATGTTGGCACGGGACAGCTTGACCCAGACCGAGAAACGAAACTGTAGCAGCCAAAATTATTGTGATACTGTTCCTTACCCCAGGGTTTTGTCTCGTATGATATCTCGTGTATGTTGCAGAAACTTTTCGCATCAGGTTCCAGACCTTGGCTTCTCACGGCCCACACGAAGATATTCAGCCTTATAATTGCTTCGGGGGTAAGTTGATGAAGATAGATTTCAAACATTTTCAGCACTTCTACGACAAAGCTGCTCAGGGGAAATCGTAGTCCAGCTTTCAAAAAGCTTCGGAACACTACGACTTCATTTTCCTCAGGGGTCGGGCAAGTTTTCTCTCCTTCGTCGACCCTCACAATGGATAAATCCCGGAAGTATCTTCCCCTCATGTTGACAAGATGATTTTCTTTGATACCTGACTTGCCAAAAACTGAATGGCTTGGTCGCCAGGGGCGATCTTCGGAGTCTTCACCACTGAAAGCATCTAGGCCCCTGGTTGGTTTTAGTGATTAATGACAACATAATATTATACGTGACTAACGTGTGTTTTGCAGAGACAAATGGTAAGTTAGGTCGCATGACAGGTAGAAGTACTACAACGGTGAAAACAATCCCGGAGATAAGAACTCGAAGCGACGGCTAAAACGACGAAACAAAAGGTGAAGGTCTACGGAGTCCGAGTGTCAAGGAGATGTGGACACTCGCATTTTAGTTAGGTCTTTTATTCTCTTTTAGCCGTACTATAAAGAGGGGTTGTCGATGAGTAGTTTGACCAAGAGAGTTCTAGTGTAGTGTTGGTGCACAATCACACTCATACACAGTGCTAGGTGTCACTCTAGAACTCACACTCAAGTTAGAACGAAAACCGATTTGAAAATCAGCTGAAAAACAAGAGTTAGTGTTTCTGGCTTTGGGGCACCGGACTGTCCGGTGTGCACCGGACTGTCCGGTGCACCCTCTGCCAGGTGGGGCCAGGCTGGTCCGCGGCAGAGGCTTTCTCCTCCGCAGAAACCCGAGAGCGCAGCTTTCAGAGTTGAATTTTAGTGGCACACCGGACACCGCACCGGACTGTCCGGTGTGCACCGGACAGTGGACTGTTCACTGTCCGGTGCGCCATGAGTCCAACGGCTACCTGTCAGAACTAGCCGTTGGAAACGACCGTTGGCGCACCGGTGGCGCACCGTTGGCGCACCGGACTGTCCGGTGCGCCATCGCGCAGTAAAATGCTTGTAACGGCTAGTTGGTGGGTGAGGGCTATTTATACCCCCTCCACCCACCATATTCAATGACTTGCACTCCACATTTATTCCAGCACATTTATAGAGCTTTGCAAGCACCAAAAGCCTAGTGAGGAGATTAGAGAATCATAATCCACGTTTGTTCCTCATTAGCGCTAGTGAGAGCCACCTAGAGCACACACCACTTGCATTAGGCTTCTCTTGGTCAAGCGAAAGTCTACGGCTTGTTACTCTTGGTGATCGGCATCACCTAGACGGCTTGGTGGCGTTGGGAGCTCGGTGATCACCGTGAAGATCTTGTTGGTGACCCGACTCAAGTTTGTAAGCGGTCTCGAGGGATCCACCGCGCCGGAGTGGCAAAGGATCATCTCGTAGTGAGCACTTGGTTCTTGCGAGGACCAAGGGGGAGCGATACCCTTGCGCGGGTGCTCCAACGAGGACTAGTGGAGAGTGCCGACTCTTCGATACCTCGGGAAAAATTGGAGGAGTCTTCTAAACTTTGCTTTACATTCCGCACTTAATTCAAGCACTTTACATTGTGTATTTGTTTAGCAAGTATTTGAAGTATTATCTTAGCTTTGTTGCATTTCTAGTAGTATATTCTTAGTGCTAGTTGTTTGGGTGAAGTTGGGCTCTTGCTTATCTCTTGCTTAGGTTTTAATTAGTGTTGATTTTTAGAAAAGCCCAATTCACCCCCCCTCTTGGGCATCATGATCCTTTCAATTGGTATCAGAACCTTGTTGCTCATAGATTAGCTTAACCGCTAGAGTTACGATGTCCGGTGGGGATGGACCTCCTCCCGTTTTTGATGGTGACGATTTTCCTTATTGGAAAATTCGTATGGAAGCATACTTAGAGGCTATAGACATTGGTGTCTATAAAGCCGCCACACAAGGGTTCCCCGAACCTAGAGATCCCACAAATCTTGTAGGTGATGAGTTCAATTATGAGAAATGGAATGCTAAGGCCAAAAACACCCTTTTTAGAGGCCTTTGCAAAGATGTGTTCAATAGAGTAAGAAATCATAAAAATGCTCATGATTTGTGGATGGACATTTGTGCTCTACACGAAGGAACTAGAAGTGAACGTGAGGAAAGATATCACATAGCCATGCGAAAGTTAAATTCTTTTGAAATGCTTACTAATGAAAATGCAAATGCTATGTACTCACGACTCAATATTCTTGTAGAGGAAGTTAATGGATTGGGGCTTACTCAAATCTCACAACCGGATGTTGTGAGGAAGATTCTCAGTGTCCTCCCAATTGACAAATATGGACACATTGTCACTGTGCTACATCAAATGGATCTTTCAGTTACCACACCTACACAAATTTTGGGAAAGATCAATGCCCATGAAATGTACATGCACATCAACGACAAAGAAGAATCATCTTCCAAAAAAAAGGATTTGGCTCTCAAAGCAAATCATGAAAGAAAAGGAAAAGCAAAAATACAAGTTGAGGAAGAATCCTCAAGTGATGATGACCTTGATGCAAACATTGCCTTGATGGTAAGGAAGACCACCAAGATGTTGAAAAAGCTAAATAGAGAAGGCATCAAATTTGATTCAAGGAAGAAGAAGTTCTTTTCCAACAAAAGAAAGCCCATTTCTGAGATGGACTGCTATAACTGTGGTGAGCTTGGTCATCTCGCTCATCAATGCAACAAGCCCAAGAAGAACAAGTTCAAGGGCAAGAAAGAAGATGACAGCGATGATGAAAAGAAGGAAAAGAAATTTTTCAAGAGAAAGGATGGGAAGCAAAAGAGGTTCCACAAGAAGAAGAATGGAAAGGCATATATTGTTGGCGACTGGCTCACCGACATCGAATCATCAAGTGGGTCTTCTTCAAGTGAAGAAGAGAATGATGAAAAAATTGCCGCCATCGCCGGGGACTTCTCTTCACCACCACCATCGCCATCATCCACTTCTCACCTATGCCTCATGGCTAGGGGTGAACGGAAGGTACAAAATGATATTGCTGATGATAGTGATAGTGATAGTGATGAGGAATTTGCTTCACCTTCATATGATGAGTTAGCTGACTTACTTAAAGAATATACTCAAATCATTAGAAAGTCAAAAGCTAAATGTGATAGGCTGAAAAATGAAAATGAATCTTTAAATGCCAAGTATGACATAGTTATAAAGGCTAGTGATGAAATAAAGGAAGAAAATAAAACTATGTCATCAACTGTAAATGAGCTCACAAACTCCCTAAAAGATGCTAAGGAAAAATATGACAAATTAAATAAAGCTAATAGGGAGTTGCAAAATAGACTAGTAAAGATCGAGGAAGACTATACTCAAATTAAATTTGATCATGACAACCTTCTTGTTGAAAATGAACTTTTATCTTGCAAAACACATGAGGCTATTAACCCTGTTGTTAAGCTTGATGTAGCAACCTCATGTGATGATTTGATTCAAGAAGAGCAAACTAGTCTACATGCTGAATTGACTGAAAAAGTTGAAGTCCTGACTTTAGACAACCAAAAATTGAAGAATTACTTGACTGATGCAACTACTAGAGGAAAAGTTGCTATTGAGAACAATGATTTCAACAATGAGTTGGTAGTGGATAATCAAAGGATTAAGAATGAGGTCAAGAAACTAAAAAGTGAAAATGAACATCTTGCAACAAGTGTGCAAAAGTTCAACAAGGGTCAATACCTCCAAAATGAGCTGCTTATGAACACTGTTATGAAAAATAACAAGAGTGGTATTGGATACAATGCTTTTGTGCAAAAGAAAGCTACCACTCAATACAAGCCAAAGCAGACTCACAAGCCTATCAAATGCTTTGAGTGTGGAAATGAAGGTCACTTTGCCCACAACTGCAAAGCCAAACCACCAACTCCCTTGCCTAAGCACTCAAGACCATTTGCTTTCAATGCTCACTATGTTCTAAGAAAGGTTGCAAATGGAAAGGTTAAGGTTACATTCCTAGGTCCACCAAACAAGAATAGACCTAGACAAATCTGGGTGGCAAAGTCCTTAATTGAGAGAGTCACTGGTCCTATGCAATATAGGGCCCTCAAAACTCAAGCTTGAATTGTCTATGAATGTAGGTGAACTACAAGACCGGTGGGAGCCATTGGGTTATTGACAGTGGATGCACACAACATATGACAGGCAACCCACGGATGTTCACCTCACTAGATGAAAATGTTGATGGACAAGATAAAATCACATTTGGAGACAATTCAAAAGGAAAAGTGCAAGGACTTGGCAAGGTGGCAATCTCAAATGATTTATCAATATCAAATGTTCTCTTAGTTGCACCTTTGAGCTTCAATTTATTATCAGTGGGTCAACTCTGTGATCTTGGACTTCAATGCTTATTCACTCCAACAGAGGTTATTGTAACAAAGATGGATGATGAATCAATGGTATTCAAGGGATTTAGATACAACAACCTCTACTTAGTGGATTTCACTTCAGAAGATGCAGACTTAAGAACTTGCCTCTTCACCAAAGCTTCTCTTGGATGGCTTTGGCATAGGAGGCTTGCACATGTTGGGATGAGCACACTCAAGAAGGTATTAAAGAAAGATATGGTTAGAGGATTAAAGGATGTGGTGTTTGAAAAAGACAAGCCATGCAGTGCATGTCAAGCTGGAAAGCAAGTTGCTAATACACATCCCACTAAAGCTTTCATGTCAACATCAAGGCCACTGGAACTACTTCATATGGATTTGTTTGGACCTACAAATTATGTCAGTGCCGGTGGCAACCTCTACTGTTGTAACGCGCCGAATTTTGCAGTTGAATTTTTTCTTTTCTTTACTTGCCAAATTCGGGCGTTACCTTTTCTTTTTCTTTTTTCCCTCGCTAGACCTTGACCTTTTCCAAAGTTTTAGCGGGATTTAGTTTGGAATTCCCGTGTAAAGAAAACCCTAAATACTTTATGTTGTTTGATGCACCATGCCGAACCGTGCATTCTTTTGGATTGATTGAGAACGTGAATGCATTCATCTAGGAAAAACGAATTTCGAAAAGGAGATAATCTTTTTCTTTTTCTCTTTCTTTCTTTCTCTCTCCCTCTTCCCTTTTCTCTCTCTCGCGTCGTGGGCCCCTGGCCGGCCCAGCCGCCCCCCGCGCGCCCCCCTTTAGGCCCAATAGGCCCAACCGCCCCCCACCCCCTCCCCTTTTCCCCAACTCCCTCTCCCTCTCCCTCCCTCTCTCCCATTCTCTCCCTACCGCCGCCCTCCCCTGCCCTAGCCCCGCCCCCTGCTCGGCCGCCGCCCCCCGCCGTCGGCCGCCCGACCCCGGTGAGCCCCCCCTCCTCTCTCCTCCCTCCTCCCTCCCTCTCCCCTCCTCTCTCCTTGGCAGCCCAGCCGCTCGGCCGCGCCCTGGCCCCTGGCCGCGCCCCAGCGCCCCCAGCCGGCCGCTGGCCGCGCCCGGCCGCGCCCCCAGCTGGCCCCGGCCGCGCCTGGCTCGGCCGCCCGCCTGGCCGCCCTGGCCGCGCGCCCCCCTGGCCGCTTGGCCGGCTCGGCCGCCCTGGCCAGCCCGACCCCCCTGCGCGCCCCCGGCTCAGCCGCCCTGGCCGCCGGTTCGGTCGCCCCAGCCGCCCAGCTCGGCCGCCCGCGCCCAGCTCGGCCGCCCTGCCCCCGGCCGGTTCAACCGCCCTAGGGCCGGTTCAACCGCCCCCCCTGTTTTTTTTATTTTTTTTTATTTTTATTTTATTTTATTTTACTTTCTGTGATCATAGTTATTTTATTTCAGGTAGGCTAATCATTGTTCATGCTATTGAAATAGGAAGCTCAATTTAAAATTCTGTTATGCTAGTTGATTCACGTAATTAATTGTTTATCTCATTCAATGTTGATCAACTTAAAATGACTAGGTTTCCATTAGTGTATATAACAGAATTCTTTTGTTAAGAACCAATTGTAACTAAACATTAGTGCATAAGATTTAACCCCCTGCGAGACCCTTTCCCGTTTCTTTCTGACCATAGCAAATGCGACATCGAATGTCATACTTGATGCATATTCACTTTATTTGTTCCCTTGTATGGTGTACTGTTCTTTTGTATTAAATATGTGGATGTATGTATGTTTGCGCTCGCATAGAGAACG
Organism: Zea luxurians; assembly: GCA_029449295.1. NCBI lineage: Eukaryota > Viridiplantae > Streptophyta > Magnoliopsida > Poales > Poaceae > Zea > Zea luxurians. The sequence continues at coordinate 8,084,431 of JAOPSE010000041.1, read as the reverse complement.
ATCCGGTCGAAGAGCCCGAGGAATTCGCAGGAGAAGCCCCTGAGCAGCAGTCGGTTGGTGGAGGCAAGTGTCCTTTGACCTATTTCTGTCCTATTCATTCTTTAATTCACCTCCCGCATTACACATTTATACCTAAGGATTGACTAGCTTTTGTTATTCATGTCCTTGTTTACCTATTTGGGTCGGATTATTACTGCTTAGTCTGATGCTATTGCTCAACTCTAATCAATGAACATGATGTGATTATCTATGATACGCTGTTTTCCCCTTCTTATTCATGATTATATTTGTGACCTTCAAGGGGACTCGAGCGGTTTCTCGAGTGCCTCTCCGTAAGGACCTGTTCAATGGATGACCGCCCGGGAAAACAGTGCAACCATGAGGGTGGAATGGGACGCCCTTAGCTGAATAATTTGAGGAACCAGGGTGTAGACCGCTTAGCCGTCGTGCCGTCAATGGGGCTCGGTGTATGCGGCTCGCTCTGCCAAGGTTGATTTGTCCCTTGGGGAGGAGTGCGGTACATTTAGGAAACCTAACGGGTGGCTACAGCCCCGGGGAATCTTTGTAAAGGCTTCGTAGTGAATCCCTAGCCATTCACCTTGGGAGTGAATAAGGGTCTTGCAAGCCCGGGCTAGAGAGGGAATCACGGCTTATGGGTAAAGTGCGCAACCTCTGCAGAGTGTTATGAAACTGATATATCAGCCGTGCTCACGGTTATGAGCGGCCAAGGGAGCTCCAGAGATTAGTGATACTTGATCAGAGACATTTTGGTACAGGTGGCAATGAGATTGATGATTCTGATTATGATTATGGTATTGGTAAGTGGTATTCTTTCCGTTTGGAAAGGATACATTGGGCTAATAACTTGGGTTAATGTTAAAACCTGGCTCTCCACTAGTAAGTAATAACCTGACCAACTAAAAGCAACTGATTGACTTACCCCCACATAAAGCTAGTCCACTACAGCCAAACGGGATGCTTGCTGAGTATGTTGATGTGTACTCACCCTTGCTCTACACACCAAACCCCCCTCCAGGTTGTCAGCATTGCAACCCCTGCTCAGGAGAAGATGAAGCTGTGGAAGGAGACTTCCAGGAGTTCCAAGACTACGACGAGTTCTAGGCGTGGGTTAGCGGCAACCCCCAGTCGGCTGCCTGTGAAGGCCGCGGTTATCTACGTTTCGTTTTCGCACTTTGATTTATTGTAAGAACTATATGGACGTCTCAGACGTATGCTGTAATCGACTATTATTTCCCCCTTTTAATACTATTTGAGCACTGTGTGATGATGTCCATGTTATGTAACTGCTGTGTACGTGAATAACTGATCCTGGCACGTACATGGTTCGCATTCGGTTTACCTTCTAAAAAACCGGGTGTGACATAAGTGGTATCAAAGCCGTGCTGACTGTAGGACCGCTAACCTAGAGTAGAATGGTCGTTCTAAGGACTATAGACCTCTGTCCCTGCCTTGACTTTGATATCCCTTCAAAAGTTGGTCCTACTGACCAAACCTATGTTCTACTATATATTATACCTTGCTGAAAATTGTGTTTTATTCTGATCCTTCATTTATTTATGATTCATTATTTGCTGGTCATATTAATTCTGTTCTCACCCTTTTGCTTGCGATGTCTTTTGTAGATGGCTCGTCTTAGACACACTGCACGAAAGTCCGTCATCCCCTTCTTACCCTCCCGCCTTGCTGAGCGTCCGCTTCGCCGTCCCGTGGCCGGACAGTCCAGCCACTTAGAGAGACTGCACCACCGCCTGCATGAGGAGCAGGAACGTCGACGACAGGAGCAGCAGGGCTCTTCCTTCTCGCTCCAGCAGGAGATAGAGTCTGTGAGGAGCTGCTCTCCTGTGCTTCCCCTGGAGGCGCCCCCTGCACCACCACTGGGCGCCCCAGCTTCTGGAGTAGCTGCTGGAGGAGACCCAGACGACGGAGGTGGCGACGACAGCTTGAGCCACGACATCGACCTCTCTGCTAACCATGAGCCGGAAGGATGGGTTGCTCGACCCATCACTCGCGACGCTGCTCGCGGGTGTCACTTCCACGACGCGCTCGACACCCTGCTACGTCGGGCACTTGACCGGCGTACTTGGTCCATCGAGTATCGCTGTGTGGTCTACCAGCATAGTCGCGGGGTCTACCCGGACCGCTGGGAGGCGACCTGCTTGGTGCGTCGTCCGGAGAACAGTCTCCAGGGCGCGGAGGCTTGCTCAGAGCACTATTCTATCTCTGAGCGGGACTCAGCTGAGGCAGTCATGCAGGATGCTGCACGGCGTGCGCTTTCGCACTACTGCTCGGTTCTCGGTGGGGTAGCTGACGGCCTCGACCTGAAGTATTACCCCGCTGTCCATCTGGCAGCACAGGAGGCGTGATTGTTTCACCTGCTGGTGAGGACAATCCTAGGTTGAGCAGCACAGTCAACCTAGCCGCCGTGCTAAACACGGAGCTGGACCATGCATTAGACGAGCTGAGTAGGGCTCGTGCTGAGATCGCCCTGCTGCGGGCTGAGCGCGCGGAACGTCGTCACTTGGATGATGGTTCCCCCGCTCCCGTTGGGACTCAGCACCCGTACCGCTCACCTCGGCGTGGACGCCAGTCTTATGGCAATCCCGACTGCAAGACCAAGATAAATCTAGAACCATAGCTCGTTAGAGTTGGATCTTGTAATTAATACGAAATATATATACATAGAAGCTTCAGTCTTAGCGTTAGTCTCGGTCTTAGTTAGTCTTAGTTAGACAGGGTAGTTTGCTATATCCTGTGCATTTATGTTTGTCATGATGAACTATGTTTGGTTTGGATCTTTGTAATGATTGTCACCAGAGTGTGGGTATCCCCTGCATTTTGGCTTACCTATTATGTTAATGGAGTTAGTTATATAGTTGGGAAACCTTTATTCTACTTTCCTCTTTATCTGAGAAGCTGTGTGGTCTGTGTTGGAGATCAGTGAAGATGCTCATCTGTTCAGTGCTGTTGAAGAATTCTACACTCTTTTCTTATGCTGCAAGATTTGCCAGATCAGTTCTGATGTGTGGTTGCGTTCTGCAGATGTCAGAGAACAGGCGCAGAGGAGGAAGGCGTGCTCAGCAGGAGCAAGCCGGTCAGCAAGATGAGGCGCCCCAGCAACAGCAGCTGCCGCCCCCGCCCCCGATGTCGATCGAGCAGATGTTTCTGATGCAGACTCAGGCAGTTCAGGCCATCGGTCAGACTCTGGCCGCCATTCAGCAGCAGCAGCAGCAAGCTCCACCCCAGCCTCAGATGCCTCAGATGCCTAGAGACAAGCGTGCTGAATTCATGAGAGGTCATCCCCCAACGTTCGCTCACTCTTCTGACCCCATGGATGCTGAAGATTGGCTGCGCACTGTGGAGCGGGAGTTGCATACCGCTCAGTGTGATGACAGAGAGAAAGTCTTGTATGGTCCCCGTCTGTTGAGAGGAGCAGCCCAATCATGGTGGGAGTCTTACCTCGCCACCCATGCCAACCCCGATGCCATCACCTGGGAAGAATTCAGAGGTAGCTTTCGTCAGTACCATGTGCCTGCAGGTCTGATGACAGTGAAGAAGGAGGAGTTCCTGGCCCTTAAGCAAGGGTCATTATCTGTCAGTGAGTATCGAGACAGGTTTCTGCAGTTGTCTCGCTACGCTCCCGAAGATGTCAACACCGACGCCAAGCGACAATACCGTTTTCTGAGAGGCTTGGTCGACCCTCTGCAGTACCAACTGATGAATCATACCTTCCCGACGTTCCAGCACCTGATTGACAGAGCAATCATGACAGAAAGGAAGCGTAAGGAGATGGAGGATCGTAAGCGCAAGATCAGTGGACCCCAGCCTGGAAGCAGCAGCCGTCCTCGTTTTTCAGGCAATCAACCTCAGCAGTTCAGGCAGAATCAGCGTCCACATCAGCAGCATCAGCAGCGTCAGCAGTATCAGCAGTTCCAAAGGCAGTACCCTCAGCATCAGTACCAGAACCGTCAGAGCAATCAATCAGGAGGCCAGTTTCAGAGGCAGAATCAGCAGACGCCTCGTCTTCCTGCCCCCGCAACTCAGCAGAGCAATCAGGCAGCACCAGCTCAGGTTGGAAACAGGGCATGTTTCCACTGTGGAGAGCAAGGCCACTGGGTGATGCAATGTCCGAAGAAAGCAGCCCAGCAGCAGTCAGGCCCCAATGCCCCAGCGAAGCAGAATGCGTCTCAGTCTGGAGCAGGCAACCGCCCTCAGCAGCGCTATAATCATGGAAGACTGAACCACTTGGAGGCTGAAGCAGTTCAGGAGACCCCCGGCATGACAGTAGGTATGTTTCCAGTCGATTCCCATATTGCAGAAGTGTTATTTGATACTGGAGCAACGCATTCTTTCATTACTGCATCATGGGTAGAAGCACATAATCTTCCAATTACTACCATGTCAACCCCCATTCAAATTGACTCAGCTGGTGGTAGAATTCGAGCCGATAGCATTTGTTTGAATGTAAGTGTGAAAATAAGGGGGATAGCGTTTCCCGCTAACCTTATAGTAATGGGTACTCAGGGAATAGATGTCATCCTAGGGATGAATTGGCTAGATAAGTATCAGGCAGTTATCAGTTGTGATAAAAGGACAATCAAGTTGGTGTCCCCACTAGGAGAGGAAGTGGTGACCGAGTTAGTCCCGCCTGAGCCGAAGAAAGGAAGTTGTTATCAGATGACTGTCGATAGCAGTGAAGCAGACCCAATTGAGAGTATCAAGGTTGTGTCTGAATTCCCAGATGTGTTTCCAAAGGACTTACCGGGTATGCCACCAGAGCGGAAAGTTGAATTCGCTATAGAGCTTCTTCCTGGAACCGCCCCTATCTTTAAGAGAGCTTACAGAATATCTGGACCAGAGTTGGTTGAGCTTAAGAAGCAGATTGATGAGCTGTCAGAGAAAGGTTACATCCGGCCAAGCACCTCGCCTTGGGCCGCCCCTGTCCTGTTTGTGGAGAAGAAAGATGGCACCAAAAGGATGTGTATCGATTATCGAGCTTTGAATGAAGTCACGATCAAGAACAAGTATCCTTTGCCCAGAATAGAAGACCTGTTCGACCAGTTGAGAGGAGCCAGTGTGTTCTCCAAGATTGATCTGAGGTCAGGTTATCATCAGCTCAGGATCCGACCTTCGGACATTCCGAAGACGGCATTCATTACCAAGTATGGTTTGTATGAGTTCACAGTGATGTCTTTTGGTTTGACCAATGCACCAGCGTTCTTCATGAACTTGATGAACAGTGTATTCATGGATTATCTTGACAAGTTTGTGGTGGTATTCATTGATGACATTCTGATTTATTCTCAAAGTGAAGAGGAGCATGCAGATCATTTGAGGATGGTATTGCAGAGATTGCGAGAGCACCAGTTGTATGCAAAGTTGAGCAAGTGTGAGTTCTGGATCAGTGAAGTCCTGTTCTTGGGTCACATAATCAACAAGGAAGGATTGGCTGTGGATCCGAAGAAAGTGGCAGACATTCTGAACTGGAAAGCGCCAACGGATGCTCGAGGAATCAAGAGCTTCATTGGAATGGCAGGATATTATCGGCGATTCATTGAAGGGTTTTCGAAGATTGCGAAACCAATGACAGCGTTGCTAGGCAACAAGGTTGAGTTCAAGTGGACCCAGAAATGTCAAGAGGCTTTCGAAGCGCTGAAAGAGAAGTTGACAACAGCGCCTGTCCTAGTCTTGCCTGATGTGCACAAGCCCTTCTCTGTGTACTGTGATGCTTGTTACACAGGTTTGGGATGCGTGTTGATGCAAGAGGGAAGAGTTGTGGCTTACTCGTCCCGACAGCTGAAGGTTCATGAGAAGAATTACCCAATCCATGATCTAGAGTTGGCAGCAGTGGTTCACGCACTGAAGACATGGAGGCACTATTTGTATGGACAGAAATGCGAAGTTTACACAGACCACAAGAGTCTGAAGTACATATTCACTCAGTCAGAGCTGAACATGAGGCAACGAAGATGGTTAGAGTTGATCAAAGACTATGAGTTGGAGATTCATTACCATCCAGGCAAAGCGAACGTAGTGGCAGATGCTTTGAGCAGAAAGAGTCAAGTCAATCTGATGGTCGCTCGTCCGATGCCTTATGAGTTGGCCAAAGAGTTTGACAGGTTGAGTCTCGGATTTCTGAATAATTCGCGAGGAGTCACAGTTGAATTGGAACCTACCTTGGAGCGAGAAATCAAAGAAGCGCAGAAGAATGATGAGAAGATCAGTGAGATTCGGCGACTGATTCTAGATGGCAGAGGCAAGGATTTTCGAGAAGATGCAGAAGGCGTGATATGGTTCAAAGACCGCTTGTGTGTTCCCAATGTCCAGTCTATTCGGGAGTTGATTCTCAAGGAAGCTCATGAGACAGCTTATTCGATTCATCCTGGCAGTGAGAAGATGTATCAGGATCTGAAGAAGAAATTCTGGTGGTACGGAATGAAGAGGGAAATCGCAGAGCATGTGGCTATGTGCGATAGTTGCCGAAGAATTAAGGCAGAGCACCAGAGACCTGCTGGATTGTTGCAACCGTTGCAGATCCCTCAGTGGAAATGGGATGAAATCGGCATGGATTTCATAGTCGGATTGCCTCGCACTCGAGCCGGCTACGATTCTATTTGGGTAGTGGTGGACCGTTTGACCAAGTCAGCCCACTTCATACCTGTCAAGACCAGCTACAACAGTGTAGTATTGGCAGAGTTGTACATGTCTCGGATCGTTTGTCTTCACGGTGTGCCAAAGAAGATAGTGTCAGACAGAGGAACGCAGTTCACCTCTCATTTCTGGCAGCAGTTGCATGAAGCTTTGGGCACACATCTGAATTTCAGTTCAGCTTATCACCCGCAGACAGATGGCCAGATCGAAAGGACCAATCAAATTCTCGAAGACATGTTGAGAGCATGTGCGCTGCAAGATCAGTCCGGATGGGACAAGCGATTGCCTTATGCAGAGTTTTCCTATAACAACAGTTACCAGGCCAGTTTGAAGATGTCACCATTTCAAGCACTTTATGGAAGGAGTTGTAGAACTCCGTTGCAATGGGATCAGCCTGGAGAGAAGCAAGTGTTTGGGCCAGACATTCTGCTTGAAGCCGAAGAGAACATCAAGATGGTCCGAGAGAATCTGAAGATAGCGCAATCGAGGCAGCGAAGCTATGCAGACACAAGAAGAAGAGAGCTGAGTTTCGAATTCGGAGACTTTGTCTATCTGAAAGTGTCACCGATCAGAGGAGTCAGAAGATTCGGAGTGAAAGGCAAGCTAGCACCCCGCTACATTGGTCCGTACCAGATCCTCTCAAAGCGTGGAGAAGTGGCCTATCAGCTCAGCCTGCCAGAGAATTTGTCTGCTGTGCATGATGTCTTTCATGTGTCTCAGTTGAGGAAGTGTTTGCGTGTGCCAGAAGAGCAGTTGCCAGTGGAAGGTCTTGAAGTCCAGGAAGACTTGACCTATGTTGAGAAGCCAGCTCAGATCCTTGAGATTGCAGACAGAGTCACCCGAAGGAAGACCATCAGAATGTGCAAAGTCAGGTGGAATCACCACTCTGAGGAAGAAGCAACCTGGGAGCGTGAAGATGATTTGATGGCTAAGTACCCAGAGCTCTTTGCTAGCCAGCCCTGAATCTCGAGGGCGAGATTCTTTTAAGGGGGATAGGTTTGTAACGCCCCGAATTTTGCAGTTGAATTTTTTCTTTTCTTTACTCGCCAAATTCGGGCGTTACCTTTTCTTTTTCTTTTTTCCCTCGCTAGACCTTGACCTTTTCCAAAGTTTTAGCGGGATTCAGTTTGGAATTCCCGTGTAAAGAAAACCCTAAATATTTATGTTGTTTGATGCACCATGCCGAACCGTGCATTCTTTTGGATTGATTGAGAACGTGAATGCATTCATCTAGGAAAAACGAATTTCGAAAAGGAGATAATCTTTTTCTTTTTCTCTTTCTTTCTTTCTCTCTCCCTCTTCCCTTTTCTCTCTCCCGCGCCGTGGGCCCCTGGCCGGCCCAGCCGCCCCCCGCGCGCCCCCCTTTGGGCCCAATAGGCCCAACCGCCCCCCACCCCCTCCCCTTTTCCCCAACTCCCTATCCCTCTCCCTCCCTCTCTCCCATTCTCTCCCTACCGCCGCCCTCCCCTGCCCTAGCCCCGCCCCCTGCTCGGCCGCCGCCCCCCGCCGTCGGCCGCCCGACCCCGGTGAGCCCCCCCCCCCCCTCCTCTCTCCTCCCTCCTCCCTCCCTCTCCCCTCCTCTCTCCTTGGCAGCCCAGCCGCCCGGCCGCGCCCTGGCCCCTGGCCGCGCCCCAGCGCCCCCAGCCGGCCGCGCCCCCAGCTGGCCCCGGCCGCGCCTGGCTCGGCCGCCCGCCTGGCCGCCCTGGCCGCGCGCCCCCCTGGCCGCTTGGCCGGCTCGGCCGCCCTGGCCAGCCCGACCCCCCCTGCGCGCCCCCGGCTCAGCCGCCCTGGCCGCCGGTTCGGCCGCCCCAGCCGCCCAGCTCGGCCGCCCGCGCCCGCGCCCGCGCCCAGCTCGGCCGCCCTGCCCCCGGCCGGTTCAACCGCCCTAGTGCCGGTTCAACCGCCGCCCCCCTGTTTTTTTTTATTTTTATTTTATTTTTATTTTATTTTATTTTACTTTCTGTGATCATAGTTATTTTATTTCAGGTAGGCTAATCATTGTTCATGCTATTGAAATAGGAAGCTCAATTTAAAATTCTGTTATGCTAGTTGATTCATGTAATTAATTGTTTATCTCATTCAATGTTGATCAACTTAAAATGACTAGGTTTCCATTAGTGTATATAACAGAATTCTTTTGTTAAGAACCAATTGTAACTAAACATTAGTGCATAAGATTTAACCCCCTGCGAGACCCTTTCCTGTTTCTTTCTGACCATAGCAAATGCGACATCGAATGTCATACTTGATGCATATTCACTTTATTTGTTCCCTTGTATGGTGTACTGTTCTTTTGTATTAAATATGTGGATGTATGTATGTTTGCGCTCGCATAGAGAACGATCCGGTCGAAGAGCCCGAGGAATTCGCAGGAGAAGCCCCTGAGCAGCAGTCGGTTGGTGGAGGCAAGTGTCCTTTGACCTATTTCTGTCCTATTCATTCTTTAATTCACCTCCCGCATTACACATTTATACCTAAGGATTGACTAGCTTTTGTTATTCATGTCCTTGTTTACCTATTTGGGTCGGATTATTACTGCTTAGTCTGATGCTATTGCTCAACTCTAATCAATGAACATGATGTGATTATCTATGATACGCTGTTTTCCCCTTCTTATTCATGATTATATTTGTGACCTTCAAGGGGACTCGAGCGGTTTCTCGAGTGCCTCTCCGTAAGGACCTGTTCAATGGATGACCGCCCGGGAAAACAGTGCAACCATGAGGGTGGAATGGGACGCCCTTAGCTGAATAATTTGAGGAACCAGGGTGTAGACCGCTTAGCCGTCGTGCCGTCAATGGGGCTCGGTGTATGCGGCTCGCTCTGCCAAGGTTGATTTGTCCCTTGGGGAGGAGTGCGGTACATTTAGGAAACCTAACGGGTGGCTACAGCCCCGGGGAATCTTTGTAAAGGCTTCGTAGTGAATCCCTAGCCATTCACCTTGGGAGTGAATAAGGGTCTTGCAAGCCCGGGCTAGAGAGGGAATCACGGCTTATGGGTAAAGTGCGCAACCTCTGCAGAGTGTTATGAAACTGATATATCAGCCGTGCTCACGGTTATGAGCGGCCAAGGGAGCTCCAGAGATTAGTGATACTTGATCAGAGACATTTTGGTACAGGTGGCAATGAGATTGATGATTCTGATTATGATTATGGTATTGGTAAGTGGTATTCTTTCCGTTTGGAAAGGATACATTGGGCTAATAACTTGGGTTAATGTTAAAACCTGGCTCTCCACTAGTAAGTAATAACCTGACCAACTAAAAGCAACTGATTGACTTACCCCCACATAAAGCTAGTCCACTACAGCCAAACGGGATGCTTGCTGAGTATGTTGATGTGTACTCACCCTTGCTCTACACACCAAACCCCCCTCCAGGTTGTCAGCATTGCAACCCCTGCTCAGGAGAAGATGAAGCTGTGGAAGGAGACTTCCAGGAGTTCCAAGACTACGACGAGTTCTAGGCGTGGGTTAGCGGCAACCCCCAGTCGGCTGCCTGTGAAGGCCGCGGTTATCTACGTTTCGTTTTCGCACTTTGATTTATTGTAAGAACTATATGGACGTCTCAGACGTATGCTGTAATCGACTATTATTTCCCCCTTTTAATACTATTTGAGCACTGTGTGATGATGTCCATGTTATGTAACTGCTGTGTACGTGAATAACTGATCCTGGCACGTACATGGTTCGCATTCGGTTTACCTTCTAAAAAACCGGGTGTGACAACTGTCTAGTGATTGTTGATGACTTCTCAAGATACACTTGGGTGTTCTTTCTCCATGACAAATCTGAAGTTGCATCTATATTCAAGAAGTTTGCCAAGAAAGCACAAAATGAATTTGATTGCAAGATTAAGAAGATTAGAAGTGACAATGGCAAAGAATTTGACAACACCAACATTCATGAGTACTGTGATGAAATTGGGATCAAGCATGAAGTATCTGCCACATACACACCTCAACAAAATGGAGTTGTTGAAAGGAAAAACAGGACCTTGATCACTCTTGCAAGAACAATGATTGATGAGTATAACACACCGGAGAGGTTTTGGGCCGAAGCTGTCAACACTGCTTGTTATGCATCAAACAGGCTATTTCCTCACCGGCTACTTGAGAAGACTCCTTATGAACTGCTAAATGGGAAAAAGCCAGACGTCTCCTTCTTCCGGGTGTTTGGGTGCAAATGCTACATCTACAAGAAACGCCATCACCTAGGGAAGTTTCAAAGACGTTGTGATATTGGTTTTCTTTTGGGTTATTCATTAAAGTCCAAAGCATATCGAGTATTCAACCATGCCACTGGTATGGTAGAAGAAACATATGATGTGGAATTTGATGAGACTAATGGCTCCCAAGGAGCACTTGAAAATCTTGATGATGTAGGTGATGAGCCACTAAGGGAAGCAATGAAGAACATGCCTATTGGAGCTATCAAACCAAAAGAAGATGAAGAAGAAGTGCAAATCATTGATAGGCCTTCTTCATCAAATATACCACAAGATGATGAAAAAGATGAGAGGCATGCAAATGAAGATACATTTGTCTCTCATGAACAAGCAAGGGTACAAGCCGAAGATGTTGATGCTCCAGGATCTTCTTCCCAAGTGGTTAACAGGAGAAACTCATCACTACTTCAAGCTCATCCTCAAAACCAAATCATCGGGAGTCCTTCACAAGGGGTTATTACTCGATCACATAGACATGCTTCTTTTATTGAACATCACTCTTTTGTTTCTTGTGTTGAGCCTACTTGTATAGATGAGGCGCTACAGGATCCGGACTGGGTGAATGCCATGCATGAAGAACTTAACAACTTCACCCGTAACGAAGTTTGGACCCTGGAGAAGCCTCCACAAGATGCAAGAATCATTAGAACAAAGTGGGTGTTCAGAAAAAAAACAAGATGATCAAGGTGTAATTGTAAGAAACAAGGCAAGACTTGTCGCGAAGGGATTCTCTCAAGTTGAAGGCTTAGATTTTGGAGAGACCTTTGCACCGGTTGCTCGACTGGAAGCCATCCGTATCCTACTTGCATATGCATCATGCTATGATATAAAACTTTATCAAATGGATGTAAAAAGTGCATTTTTAAATGGCTTCATAAATGAACTTGTATATGTTGAGCAACCGCCTGGATTTGAAGACCCTAGATATCCTAACCATGCTTATAGGTTGTCCAAGGCGCTATATGGACTAAAGCAGGCTCCAAGGGCTTGGTATGAGCGTCTTAGCGACTTCCTCATCGAAAAGGGCTTCAAGATCGGGACCGTCGACACAACTCTCTTCACAAAGAAACATAACGGTGATATTTTCATTTGTCAAGTATATGTTGATGATATAATCTTTGGCTCGACAAATGACTATCATTGCAAGGAATTTGGTGAGTTGATGTCGAAGGAGTTTGAGATGTCAATGATTGGTGAGCTAACGTACTTCCTCGGCTTTCAAGTCAAGCAAATGAAAGATGGTAACTTTCTCTCACAAGAGAAGTATACCAAAGACTTGTTGAAAAGGTTCAACATGGAGAAGTGCAAACCAATCAAGACCCCCATGCCTACAAATGGACATCTCGACTTAGATGAGGGAGGTAACCCGGTTAATCAAACTCTCTACCGTTCTATGATTGGTAGTTTATTATACCTTACCGCATCTAGGCCCGATATTATGTTTAGTGTCTGCATGTGTGCTAGATTTCAATCTAATCCTAAGAAAGCTCATCTTCGCGCTGTTAAGAGAATTCTTAGGTATCTCAGGCACACCACAAGCGTTGGTCTGTGGTATCCCAAAGGAGCTACTTTTGATTTAATTGGCTATTCTGATTCGGATTATGCCGGTTGCAAAATTGATAGGAAAAGTACTTCTGGGGGATGCCATCTGCTTGGTAGATCACTAGTTTCATGGACATCCAAAAAGCAAAACAGTGTTGCCTTGTCAACTGCCGAAGCGGAATACATTGCCACGGGTGCTTGTTGCACACAGATTTTATATATGAAACAAACCCTTCTAGACTATGGCGTAGTTCTAGAAAAGGTACCTTTGTTGTGTGACAATGAGAGTGCTGTTAAAATTGCTAATAATCCTGTTCAACACTCTCGCACCAAGCATATTGATATCCGTCATCACTTCCTTAGAGATCATGTTGCTAAAGGAGATATCATTTTAGAAGGAGTAAGGTCGGAAGATCAATTAGCGGATATTTTCACTAAGCCACTTGATAAGACCCGCTTTTGCATGTTGAGGAATGAACTAAATATTCTTGATCTCAGAAATTTTATGTAAAATGTCAAATGGTGTTGTCAAGCCTGCATTGCATGTTTAAATTCCTTGTATTGCATTTAGGGCTTGTCTAACCTAGTTAAGATAACCGCCAACAAAGCGAGTGAAAAAGCTTAACTCGGGTCAAACTTGACAAGTCTTAGTTTTTAAGCTTTTAGCACTTAAATTCTTACTTTTTATGCAATTATTGGTTCTTGAAATATGCATGAGGTACTGCACTTAGGGGGAGTATTCAAAACTCAAATCACTCATAAAAAACCCCTAGTGCAAGCCAAAATGCAAATTTCACCATTTGCCTATTTTCTCTAAAAATTATCTAGCCTATGGCAAAATATTTTGAAAAGTATATGAGGGTGCCAATACCTGTCCCAACAAGTGTTATTTTGTGTGATTATAAGTTGGGATTTGGTTTGGTTGGGAGTTAGATAGAAATTCAAAATTTTCCAAACTCTCCTCTGTCTGGGCTCACCGGACAGTCCGGTGTGCACCGGACACTGCACTGTGCAATGTCCGGTGCACCGGCAGCCGCGCGCAAAAAAAAATCTTTTTTCCTGTGCGTTGTCCGGTGGTTCACCGGACAGCTACTGTGCGCTGTCCGGTGTGCACCGGACAGGCACTGTAGACTGTCCGGTGCGCCCATGTCGCGTTTTAAAAAAAGGCCTCCAGCCCGCAACCGAGCCAGAGGCTCATTTCTCCAGCCCGCAACCTTCTCTCTGTCTCTCTGGCGTCTCCCTCTCCTCTGCCGGCGATCTTCCTCCCACCGGCGGCCACCATCTCCGACTGTGCTCCGGCGACACCGTGCCCCTCTCCTTCCCCCCTTAGGTGAGCAGCTCTGGCTCCCTCTCCCTCCTCTCTATTTCCTTTGAGCAGAGCACTCCACTCCACCCCTTTTTGCCCAAATTCCAAATCCTGTGAAATCTTGTGCAACCATGTTGTGAAATGTGTTCCCCTGTATTCCTTGAGTACTCCTGCAGGTTCTCAGCTCCTTCGGGAGGGTTTTCACACCTTAAATGGCCATTTCTCCGAAACCCTAATTCCTCGCCCTCCAAGTGTTCGGTGAAATGCCCAAACCAGCCAAAAATGCTCCAATTGAACCCAAATTTTTCAGGCACCTTCACAACACTTCCAGTAACCTACTTGCCAAATTTCACGCCAATCCGAGATTCCAGGCTTAAATTTCACTCAATTCTAGTGTAGTGTTGACCAAGAGAGTTCTAGTGTAGTGTTGGTGCACAATCACACTCATACACAGTGCTAGGTGTCACTCTAGAACTCACACTCAAGTTAGAACGAAAACCGATTTGAAAATCAGCTGAAAAACAAGAGTTAGTGTTTCTGGCTTTGGGGCACCGGACTGTCCGGTGTGCACCGGACTGTCCGGTGCACCCTCTGCCAGGTGGGGCCAGGCTGGTCCGCGGCAGAGGCTTTCCCCTCCGCAGAAACCCGAGAGCGCAGCTTTCAGAGTTGAATTTTAGTGGCACACCGGACACCGCACCGGACTGTCCGGTGTGCACCGGACAGTGGACTGTTCACTGTCCGGTGCGCCATGAGTCCAACGGCTACCTGTCAGAACTAGTCGTTGGAAACGACCGTTGGCGCACCGGTGGCGCACCGTTGGCGCACCGGACTGTCCGGTGCGCCATCGCGCAGTAAAATGCTTGTAACGGCTAGTTGGTGGGTGAGGGCTATTTATACCCCCTCCACCCACCATATTCAATGACTTGCACTCCACATTTATTCCAGCACATTTATAGAGCTTTGCAAGCACCAAAAGCCTAGTGAGGAGATTAGAGAATCATAATCCACGTTTGTTCCTCATTAGCGCTAGTGAGAGCCACCTAGAGCACACACCACTTGCATTAGGCTTCTCTTGGTCAAGCGAAAGTCTACGGCTTGTTACTCTTGGTGATCGGCATCACCTAGACGGCTTGGTGGCGTTGGGAGCTCGGTGATCACCGTGAAGATCTTGTTGGTGACCCGACTCAAGTTTGTAAGCGGTCTCGAGGGATCCACCGCGCCGGAGTGGCAAAGGATCATCTCGTAGTGAGCACTTGGTTCTTGCGAGGACCAAGGGGGAGCGATACCCTTGCGCGGGTGCTCCAACAAGGACTAGTGGAGAGTGCCGACTCTTCGATACCTCGGGAAAAATTGGAGGAGTCTTCTAAACTTTGCTTTACATTCCGCACTTAATTCAAGCACTTTACATTGTGTATTTGTTTAGCAAGTATTTGAAGTATTATCTTAGCTTTGTTGCATTTCTAGTAGTATATTCTTAGTGCTAGTTGTTTGGGTGAAGTTGGGCTCTTGCTTATCTCTTGCTTAGGTTTTAATTAGTGTTGATTTTTAGAAAAGCCCAATTCACCCCCCCCCCCCTCTTGGGCATCGTGATCCTTTCAACCACCACTATCCACGTCATAACTGTCGCTGTCATCAGTATCTTCAGACAAACCTTCTAAAATCTCTTTGGTGATTTTTTCTGTGTTGGTCTTCGACATTGCTATAAGAAACCCCAGGTTCTTCTCTTCAGAAAGACTCAGCTTCATCTCGGGAGCAGCCTTCTTATCTTCAGACATCTTCGGAACCACTAAAAAACTGTTTTCAACGCCGAAGCTTAAAAACTTAAAAAGCTAAGCAAATCTTGGTGCGCAAGAGCTAAAAATTGAGTGAGCGAGAACAAATGGCAAGAGAGCGTGCCAAATGAGCTCGCGGTATGCTCTTATTTATACGCCCAGTGCGTTAAAAATTGAAAGACCCCGCCTGTCAGTGAATGTTGCTATTCTAGCAAAGGGAAGGTGTTTTTTCGGACCTTCGGCTTAAAGCCTTCGTCCATGTCGCAATCTAAATTTATTATTTTAACAAATTAATATTGCGAGGGGCTACTGTTGGGGGCCTTCGGCATCCGAAGGTCCTCAAAAACAGGATTTAACAGTGTTTCTGGAGTATAATATGTGAACAGGTATCTTCGGACTCGAGTCGATATCACAGTAGGAGAAGTCCAAGTAATACGAAGGTTGATACAACGCCGAAGATGTGAGCGGGAAAGCTTCGGCGTGATAGCGAAAAAAGAAACCGACTTAAAGATGAAAAGGCTATTCGGACCTCGGTGGATTACTATAGAATTACTACCAAGTGTAAAGGGCATGAATGTAATTTTACATGGGCTGTGTCCCGTGCCTATAAATAGGTGAACAGTACTCCCGTACTGGACACGCGGACTTGGCATTTGCTTTTGCGTCATCCTTATACTTTCGCCTTCCTGCAATCCGAAGGTACACTTGTAATCTGAAATCATTTCTATTTTTCTATGATAATAAAATAGAAATGACGTTGTGATAATATTTAAATGTTTATATTACTTCTTATGTTACATATAAGTTCTTCATCATCCTTTATTGTGCTTACGAAGGTATATTGTTTGTGGTCTTCGTCCGAAACACATTATATCCCGAGGGGAAATAATGTTTCAGAGGACGAAGGACTTTATCATTTAACACTTTTTATGTTGCCTTGTTCTTAATCCGAAGCATTTGAGAACAAGTCCCCAATATATATAAATAATATAGATTCAATTTGATGAACGCATTAATCACGCCTATATTACTAGTTATGGATAAGTTGAAATATAAATCTAATTAATAAATTATGTGAAAAGATAATTAATCTATTGATTATATTTAGTTTGAATTTAGGAAAATATGATCTAAATCATTTGAAAGGAATGCCTGTACTATCATTTATATAAAACTCTAGGCAATGTACTTATTTCTATATATTAAAGCACGGCGCAAAGCTGCAAAAGTAGACTGTCCACGTCTCCTTAATTTTACCAGCCATTGGATTCAATGTATGCGGCCAGAAAAGAATATCGAACTTCCCCTAGATATAACATCTCATCGTGCAACCTGTCACCAATTGATATTTCTAGAGTCCTCCAATACGGGCGCATTCCAAAGAGGAGTCAAACAGTCGGGCAGTTAAACAAAGAACACGGAAGGCACCATCTTCTCTAACCCAGCGCGTCCCCGCTCCTCGCCACGCCACGGGAATCTTTTAGTAAGAGGTCACGTGCTGTTAGCGACCGGTGTTGGCTCCCGACACCAGAGAAGCTGGAGGAGATGCTGACAGCACGTGGTCGCAGCTGATCCGTCGTCGTGTCGCATCATCCGTCTCTGGTCTCCACGACTCACTGGCGCCGTGCAGGACCGCCGCGCTCCGCCTCACCGTCGATGCCGAGCCCTTCGCCTGTTCCGCTTCCACCCGCCCAACACTGCTGAGCTCCTCCCCGGTGCCATGTCCCGACATCTGTCGAGGCCGAACGGCTGGCACCGCCGAGCGGCTGAGCTCCGCCTCGCCCCTACCGTTCCTATCTAGACTATAGAGTCTTCTGTCCTAATCTACTAATGACATTTTTTACAAATTAAAATATTCTTTGCTTCTTCGGCTAACTACACGTTCAGTTGTGGCAACAAATACTGAACTCTTCAACATTGTGGTCTAGGCCAATATATCAAACAAGATAAATCATATATAATAGCATCATGCATGTTCCATCATCATATCAAACTAACAATTTTGTTTTTCTATCATCATGTGACATTACCAAGTTGACCAAATCTACTACTACTCTATAAGGACGCAACGAGGGCATCCACTAGGCTTCACCACGCCTCCGCCCGACTCTCCTCGCCCACGCTCAGGCCCTGGCTCTCCTCCCTCCTCGCGACCATGCAATCCCAGCTTGATGCTTTCCATGGAGAGCAGAGCGTCGACCTTCCGAAATCTCCACTCAGGACCGCGCCTTCTGCTCCCCCACGCCTGATCCACGTGAGGCCCATAGTCCCTGCGCCTTCCAAATCGCCGCGCTGCTAGCCGCATCTCGCCCGTGCATGCCCAACCCACGCTTCCCAAATCGTCACCAACTCCCCAAGCTCCACGAGATCTGACTGCTCCTCCTAGCTAGTAGTCTCCCCGCCGCCCACCCCTCGATCCCACCCACTCCGTAGCTAATATTGTCGGGATCGTAGATCTAGAAGGTAGCATCGGATGGCTCCATAGGGAATGGAAGCATGGATGTAGGCGTTGATGGAGGTGGCGAGGATGAAGGCGACTATGATGAGGAGGACACCGGCCAGTTTCTGTATGCAGCTGCTAGCTTATCCACGCTCCAGTGATGTGGATTGTTGCCTCGTGGGTTGTGGGGGCAGCGGCAGGGCGACGGACATGCGCTCGTGAACGGGGGAGGTAGGGATCTGGTCGATGCGAGGCCGCGTCTAGCGACCTGGGCAAGCGAACGCGGACGGCTTCTTCGGCCGTGTCGACCTGCGTAAGTGGACGCGTGAAGGCTTCTAGGCGACATGACGGAGGCAAGCCGGTGCCGAGGATCCCACAGTCATGGACATCGCCGGCACTGACCACACCAAGGTCCCTTTCCTATGCCCGGCTGCAGGTGACCAGGTTCAGCAGGCGTCCGGCCCAGCAGCCCCCAAGTCCCACGCCGAGCAGAAAGCTAGGAACAGAAATTAGGCATTGGCAATTGGCATCTCCCTCCCCTAAGCCATGGCCACCGAGCGGCCCATACGACTCGTGCTGGATGCCTCCCTCCTCCTCGACCCCTCCTCCACCAGGGAGGCAGCGGCGGTGGCTCTGTGGCCTAGGGTAGAGGAGCTGCTGCGGCGGTTGCGCTACTCCAACCTGACCGTGGTATGAGTGGCTTGGTTTTGTGTCTATTGGCACGATTCGTCATTGTTTTGCTAGATGAGTTGGCTGAGATCTTACTGTTTAATAGTGTCGTACTGTTCAAGGAAATGCTCTCGCTGATAGATTGTCCCAGGAACTTGGCTAAAAGCTCAACTTTTCCGTTTTTCTCTCCTGTTGATTAATGTCATATGCTCGAATGTTTAGGATCCTTGATGTCTTTTTAGGAACTTGGCTAAAAGCTCAACTTTGCAGTAATCCTTGATATCTGCATTTAGGATCCCGTTTAGGGATACATCATCTTGTTGTTGACGGGTTCCCTGTGTTCAAGTTTTAGCCCAATAAATAGTTCAAATGCTTGCTACTACTGGATCAGTAGAGCTTACAAGAGTTCATAAACTGAGCAAGTGATGGGCATCTGATTATATCCTCTTCTATCCTTTTTCAGGCAATCTGCTATGCAGAGGGCATGCCAACTAATGAGGTGTCTACTTATCTACATTATTATTACATCCCTCTGAAGTTGTATCTTCAGAAGTTCACATCGACGGTATTTGCTTCCTCTTGCCATACTTACCCATCATGGCCCATGGGGTGTCTATCTTATCATGTTGTCTTCAAAGAATGGCATCATGTTAACAAAAATGAATGAGAAATCAGTCATTTCTAATGGAAAGGCAGTTTCTTACTGCTGATCTGGTGGCAATTTCCTGTTAAACTTCTGCTTACTAGCATATGTTTCAATAATCTTTAGGCATGGTCAAATGTCTCTATCTTATGTCCTGATATAATCAAGTGCATGATAACCCATGTCAAGTTCCTCATGAAATATGGGACCATTGAATTTTGAATTGATCTTATGTAATTGTTATCCTTCATATCATAAATAATGGTTTTTTGTCACTGCCTTTGAGTTTTGAACATTTAAGACACTTGTTGGCTATTTGCTTGAGTACAACAGATTTCTTAACTGTCAAAGCTTCTTGCTTCAGCACAAAAGATTTCTTAACTGTCGAAACTTCCATACCAACCCTATGCACCCTTATGAAATTGCTGTGAAAATAATGTTGTTCTAATATTTAACAGCTGTATATTTTAGTAAAAAAAGATCATAACAGGCACTCACAAAATAAATAAATAAATATGCTTACAAGTTCCCCCTATTTCCTTTTATTAGTCAGGCTTTCTTGAAAAGGTCGCAAGCTCACACTTGTTTGGCTCTATAGCACTTCTTGCGAAAAGTGGGAATCTTTCTCTAACTGAATTAATGTTAGAATGGAGCCGAACAAGTTTTTGTTTTTATGCGACTTCAAGAGTTGACAAAGGTTTAATTTCTGAGCTCCAGAATCAGAACTGGACAGTTCTTTCTGTAGGTAAGCCTATACACTGGGACTGAAAAGCCAGGTTTTATTTTCAAGCTATTTTTAGCAAGTCATTTTTGTATTAGAACTTCCCTCAAGATAGAATGTGGCAATTGTTGTATTACATAATGGAACATTTGTCCTTGTGAGGGATGATGGGAACTGATACACTTCACTGGTCCAGCTAATGAATGTAGCATAGAGGTTCCTGGTGTTTTAAATGTTCAAAGGCTTTAGCAGTTGCTTCTCACCTCGGCTACTCTAATAAAAAGGGTAAGTTTGCCCTTGCTTTCTTCTTAAACACTTAATGTAATTACAGAGTGCATTGATTTGGAGTGTCTCCCTCTTTGATGTAGGAACTATGTGACTCATCTGTTCTGGTGATTGGATATATAATGAAAAAATCCCGTGAGGAAGACTTCGCAAGGGCAAGTTACTTTAGAGTTTAGAGTGTAAATGAATATTAATAGCTACTTATGTATTGTGTAACAGCATGAACATCATGCTTTTTCATCTTGCTTACTTACAGAGATGTGGTTCTGTGACCGTTGTCGTGTACGAAGACGAGGACAAGCTAGCGCTTATAACGTACCCGGATGTAGCTCTGAACTGTAAGTGTTGTCGATCAAAGATTTTTTTCTGATTCACTGCCAAGACTTAACATTGTTTATATCTCGCTGCTTCCTATTGGCTTGGGTAGACATGTCCTGTTTCCAAGGATTTTTCTTCTGCCTGGAAGTGGCGTCTTTGCTGCTACACAACTTCTGCGTCTACCACATCAATCCCCAGGGGCATGAGGTCAGTGATGCTGGTTCAATCCCTGTGACAAGGTGTGTTGCGTCTGTATTTCGAGTTGGTTACTTACATGATCTTTGTTGTGTGGCTTTTATTAAGAGTCCTACAGATGGGAGTAGCTCCAATGTTGTCAGATGTGCTGGTGCCATCTGTTGCTGATCTCGCTGATCAAGTCATAGATGTGCTTGATTTCTTCGGGTATCATATCATGACATGGCATTAGTCCTAATGCATGGCTTCTTCATTCTTGAAAACTGGAGGCATAGTGGGAGGAGGCGATGTCGGCCAGTACTAGCTCTATGACGACCTCCAGGCGCGACTGGAGGCAGACACCGTCGGGATGGCCTTTCCAGTGAGTCCCTCATGCTCCTGTGCTCATGTCGTGTGATGACCATGTGTGCCAAGATGAGTGGTTGACCTCCAGGCAGCGATGGATCTGATGCTGTGGCACAAGGTGGTCGCCGTCTCCGGTAACCCACCTTTTTTCTTCACTCTTTTCATCCTCTCCCCCGCCCCCTTCTTCCTGGAATCCTCTTTCCTCAATCAGACCACCGAGATGAGTGGTTGATTTGAGCAGGGGTTGCCACTTTAGGGCTCGGCACCTACGGCGCGCACATGTTCCGCCCCAAGAACCCCACGTACAAAGAGGTAGATGACATTCTCCATCATCCACATCCCTCTATAGTCTCCGATTCGTTCCTCCCAATTTAGCGATTTGCTTTATATAATTTGTTGTGAATGGTTTTGGCAGGTTTGGCACACGACATCCCTGTACCATCACGTCCACACCGCAGCGCTGCTAGGGGCACCCATCACAAGTGCCCCAACGTTATGAGTACCAATGCTGCCCGCTTCAATATTTTTGCTGTTACGATACCTCCCGATTAATTTACATGGACTCCGATTCTTGACGTGTTTGCAGTTCAGAGGGCTCCTCACCACTGGAATCGTGCTCTTCTCTGGAACGTAAGCATTTGCCCCCCCCCCCAACCAAAACGTAAATTATCAGAAGACATTGAATTAGAAAAATGAATTTGTTCTTCTGACATCTTTTATTTACATAGGAATTGTGTCATAAAATAGTTATTGACAGAGGATGTACAATTTTGTTAGGTGCTACACCGTGGCTTATCTTGAAGATAGGAAGTTTTCTTCACCGGCACCATTGGGGGGCTTTGCGTTTATTGCTGCTTGGGCCAGCCTCTTCTGGTTAAATTGTGCTTTTCCAAGAAAACAAAAAAATCATAAACCTCTCTATCTGGTGTTTTATCATATTGTGAAAAATATACTTGAAAGTGTATACAGTGGACAGTATGCGCCTCTGGTTAATAATTCAATCTATGATTCATGTGTTTCTATGATATGCTTGCTACTCATGATATGTTTTCAGTTGGACATGCCAGTGAAATTGCACCTCTTGTTTTATTAATTTAGTCCAAGTTCATAGATGTGTGTTATTCAAAGATTGGGTTTGCTTCAGTTTTGGCATTTCAGTTTAAGCAACAAGTAGCAATTTCAGTTTGCTTCCTATTTCAGTTTGGCTCAGTTTCTTTTATTGGGAGTCTAGGATTTCTTTGGGTGGATTACATGGATAGGTAGAAAGTAGCACATGATGATGTGAACTCTATTTATCTCTACTACTCTATATGACTTTATTATGGACGTCCACATTTGCTTCACTGTGCCCCCGCCAGCCGCAGCTCCGTGCGCTCGTGATACCCTGGTGCCCATGCGATTCCATGCCCCCGCCTAGACGCCCATGTTCCCCGTCTTCTCGGCCTCATCGCCTCTTCCCTCGCTCGCTGCCCCCGTCCCTAGGACTCACCGGCCTCGGCGCCGCGCTGTGACCCCGCCCCAGTCCTCGGCGCGCGTTGTCTCCGCTCAGCCCTCCCTCCCACCCACCCACCCATGCGCGCAATAGCCACCATCTATCCCCTCCCTGCCCCGCGTCCGTGATGCATGCCTCCCCTGCATCCCCGTGTGCGCGTCCACGATGGCTGGGATCCACGACCGCTGCCCCTCCCCCGCTACAGCTGTCGTCCACACCCTCCCCCCTACTGCGTCCGCGTGCATCGTGCCTACTCCGACTGGGCAATCACCGCCATCGTTGTCTCCATCTCTCTAGCCGCCAAGTTAGTAGTGCAAGGAGAGAAACATGGGGACCTGATCCTGGACAATTGTAGGGGCAGCATGGAGCTATCGATTGTTGGATCGATAGCAGGGTCTTGGGCGCCACCGTGGCGCACGAGCTTAGAGCGTGTGCATCCAACAGCAGGTGAGCGGCGGCATGCACGGTAAGCCGCAGGGTGGCACGGGCCATGAGCACGAAATCTGCCTCCATGGTTTAGTGCCTGACTAGGTGGGGATTAGCTGCATAGAAGAAACACACATTAGATCAATATATGCTTAACGAGTGCTTGATTAAATGCTGGAACTGAACATCATGTCCTAGGTGACAATGGTCTCTAAGTAAGGCGAGAATGGCCACCCATGGGAATCACTGGATCTGTTTGCGCTCGTCATCTGGTCCAGCACTAGGTTAGTTTTGTCTATACTTGATCTTGTTTGCTTTGCATATAAATTATCATACATTTTTTGTAGAATTGACGATTATCCCAGTTTGATTCGGGAAGCTAGGTATTAAGTGATGTGATGGGGTAGTTACAAAGTACCAAATTTGTGTTATGTTAACTCATACGATTCTATATTGTTGCAAAAGTGCCCAGTTTGTTTCAGAAATGCATAACTGCTTTTGGTATGAAGTCCTCCACATTTTTCCTGAGAATATTGTAATATGACTTTAATAGCAACTTTTTGATTGCTATTTCAAGTGCCTCCTGCTCAAACTGGTGTTATGAAGACTTCAAAATGACTGATGGCTGTACGAAAAGGGTCTTCGTCAAACACTCACTGCATCTGAATCACGTTAATGAGAAAATTGGTAAGATACCTCACCTCTCTTAACTGTATCGTGGAGAATGAATGTTCCAGATTAGCGGCAGACATAACATAAGATTTGTTTGATGTGTTATCTCTTGCAGGAGCATTTGTTTGGTCCTCATTGGAAGTAAATATTTGATTCCAGAAATATGTGCTTCCACTACCTAAAAATATCAGTTTATTGGACCGAGATGCATGATTTCAGAAACACTAGGCCAAAAAAGACACAAGGCAATTTGACTGAGATACATTGTTTGATAAATACTAAGTCGACACACCATCCATTTCTAAGTTTAGGGCAAACTAATGAATTTTGAACTTATTGCCTTGTCCTCAACGTCATATTTTTAAAACACAGGTAATTGAACTCATACATGGTTCCAAAAACTTCATATTCAGATGGGTAAAAATGCACATGTATCATGACAAAAAAAAACAGAACAAAATCCAACAATGGAAAAATTCTCATAAATAGAAATTTCCTAATGTTTAGATACATATTGTTACACTTGCATTTGCAATACAACTTCTTACTAGACGATCCTGGTCGTCTCTCTGCCTCAGCAGCAGACTGCAGACCATACCCCCTGGTAGACAATGTATGACAAAAAACATTGAGGAAGTGTGAAATCATGATACAAGTGCCAAAAAAATACACCAAATATACATCCAATCACTAAAAGATGTTGATGAGAAAAACCTAGATGTGGTTAGTAACTACTCCATTTACACCACTTCTACCCAAT
Organism: Zea luxurians; assembly: GCA_029449295.1. NCBI lineage: Eukaryota > Viridiplantae > Streptophyta > Magnoliopsida > Poales > Poaceae > Zea > Zea luxurians. The sequence goes on along the minus strand of JAOPSE010000041.1, from coordinate 8,059,951 downwards.
ATCAGGCATATTTTTTGAGTTTTCTCAGAAGCCTGTGAATTCATTCCATCCTGTTATTCAATATTACTACATTTACTTGTTACTTGTGCAATAGCTCTTGATTTTTTATGTCTATATTCAAATAGGCAATGATGAATCTAGAAACGTATATAAAACACATACATGTAATATTGTATGAATCTATTAAAAAGCTAAAATGAAATTTAATTTGGGACAAAGTGCCTTATTATATTAACAATATAGAATCTCTTTTTATTTATAATCAAGTGCAGAGTGTTTAGCATGGATGGTTATTTCACTCCATTTTCTGAACTTGTCAAATTACGTAGAAAATATGAATTTCTTTAGGTCATCCATGATGTTAGTATTTTATCTCCTCTTAAGCAATATTTTTGCAGGTCTTTTGTACTGATCGAGTGTTGTTCGTATTATTCTTTTTGTCAAGGCTCATGGGGCACTTTTGCAACAATATCAATGTCGGACAACATTTTCCTTGGGAGGAATTGAGGGGAAGATGAAGAACTAAAAAATTATCAGAATCTAATTTACGCACGCCAAGTTAGACCACCGTCAAAAACTCTATCTCCACATGACCAAGCTTCTTCATTTTTCAGTTTGCAAGACAGTTTTTATATTGATTAAAGTTCAATACCAATAACACTAATGTGAGCTCCCTGTGATGTTCATCTTTCTGCATAAATTTTATGAAAAGAAAACAAAACTCTTTCTATTTTGCCTTTTCTGCTATAGTAAAGATGTACCATTTCATGTTTATTCGTCCTCTTTTTGGTTCCTTACGGTCAATTAAGGGTCATACTTTTGAGACGAGTTTTCTTTTCCTATACTTTTACACACTATTCTCCAAAGTATGACCCCAATCTTTATATTTCCATAGTAACGTATTTTGCATTCCTTTTTTATATATTGTTTGATGCGACCAAGAGGACACGCGTCCACGACACATCGCTGGGCACACTGACTGCCACCGTGCGCGCCAATGACGTCAACGTCATAGCGTGCATCGCCGGTGACAGCGGCAGGTGGGACGACAAGGTCATGGTGTATGCGCACTGCGCGCGAGAGCTGGTGTTGCAGCCCCGAGGCCCCATGCTGCCCGTGACGTTGGTCCCGCTCTAGGGTTTTCCCTGTCTGCATGCCCCACGTTACCATGCCAGAGGTCTTGTTTGCGCCCGTAGGGCTGCTCGACATGTTCAACGCCGACGGCGTCGACAAGGAGTGCGCCGTGACCAGCGGTGCTGGCGGCAGGGCCATGGCGCTCAGGGTCCATGGGTCGTGGGTGCGACCTGTTTAGCGCCTACTATTCGCGGGAGCCGGCAAGGTGCCCGCTGGACTCGGTGGAAGTGGAATTCAGTTATGTTGCTAACATCGACCTCGTGTACGTCAACCTACCCATGCCAGAGCAGGAGTTGTACCGGTGGACACTAGAGACTGTGGTGTAGGCCGTGACGCGCGTGCACGGGCGTCGACGTCAGCGCTTATCTTCGCGTCTGAGCCACTCTGAGCTGGAGACCATTGTCATTTGTGATGTGCATGAGAGATGTATTGTGGTGTCTTGCTGTACAATTGGCATGGAGAGAGTATGTTTTGCTATGTCCGTATTTGTATACTCTATGTGTTCTGAATGTTGTATAATACTGGATAATAAAGGATGATGCTCCTTCAATAGGAATCTCTTCTCTAAACAATTAACAGGAATCTAATCTTCTTTATTTCGATCTTGAATTATCAACTTAGGATTTTCTTATTTCGATTAATAGTGACATTGAGCTAAATTTTGATTGTTCGAAATGGCAGACTTTGACATTTGTTATGATTTTTAAGTTGATTCTTGATAGCAACACTAAATAATTACCTATGTGTGCACAAGTGTCATCCGTTGCAACGCACGGGCATATACCTAGTGACTCTTGAAAAGAGCAGCATTTGCCACTTCTTGGCTTGCAAAGGCACTCTGACCTGCATCCATATATGCAAAGCATAAAAGTGTATTGCATGTTTTGGTAGTAAGGTTCGTGATTAGCATGATGCACTTCTACGTGTTGGTTTCCTAAAGAAGCACATGATCAAGCAAATAGGTGATACGCTACTTTATTTCTTATTCTTACATGCATCTGAGTTTCATGGTTTCTTCAGTCTTCTTTCTTTCTCCATTTCTTGTTTGTTCTTAGTGAAGTTATGTCCAAAATTGATAAAAGGAATAGCTCATACAAACTTGATAGGATGGTATCTTCTTTTCATCAGCATTTTTTAATCTATTCTAGCGTTTGTCACTTTCCAAATCCTATTGTTGCATAAATTATAAATCTTGCACGTTGTCACACGCGCGCAGGGCGCGCGTTAGCTACTAGTATATATCAAACTTGAACATAAAACTAAATTATATTTTATAAACAAAGATATCAAACTAATAAATGACTATATTATATTTTTGCTGATAAAGACATATGTGCTACCTTTTAAATTTCTTGTTAACAAAAACATAACTCCAATTTAAATTACGAAAATACAAAAACCAGTGTAAATATCAATTGAAACTATTAATCACATAATTATGAAATTAATCGAACTGTTTCTAAATTGTTTAGATTCCAAATAATCAAAATTACGTAATTAAATCTGGCGTAGGGCTAGCTTCTATTTATCTATAACCAGCTAGGGGTAGCTAATATATTTACATTTTTTATACATGTGTCATTATAAATAATTATCTCTTGTTTTCTTTGTTATAAAACATAGGACTATAAATCTTTTTAATTTCTTAATTGGAAAACTACACGTTACAACAAACATAATACAAATTAATTTATAAAAACAACTAAACCGCTGCAACTATCAATTCAAATTGATCATCACACTAACACATAGCTATCTCAATACTATTTAATTTATTTGGATATTGAATACATATAAATCGATTATAGCAAACATAATTCGAATTTATTTGCGAAAACATGTAAATTATCAAAAAAACATTGATTTCAAATGTTTAACATTAATTTATGAAGTTAACAAATTAATATTTAATTTATTTCAGTCTCACATGCGCATTTTATAATGGGAAAAATTATCGCGGTGGTTAGTTCAAAATTAAAAGTAGATGATAGGAGGTAGCGTATAAAAAAATTAGACCTTTCTTCTACCTCATGTCGAGAAACAGCAGGGGCTAGACATCGCGGCACAGCATAGGGATCCAGGGCGCTGAACTTGGCAAGGCGGCGATGCGACGATGAAGAACGGCGACGGCAAGGGCACAATGTCGATGATCCGCGAAGTTTTGGCGAGGTGGTGACGTCCCGACTGGTGACGGCGAGCAGCGAGGTTGGCGCAACAACCGCACGATGCAAAGCATGGGCAGCGACGAGCAGGACATCAGCTCGACAAGGCGACGACGACGACACGACGAGGGCGTGAGCTTCGGCGTCGACCAACGACGACAATTGAGAGACGCAGGGGCGAGCGGAGGTTCAGCGCCTTGCCCAGGGCGGTCGTAGTGGTTAGCGGACGTCGGCGAGAGGTCGTAGTGCTGAGATGTCGGGCTGGTGGCCTAGCCACGGCGTGTGGATTCGTCGGTGAGTGTGCAATTTGAAACGACAGCGACGACGCGCTGCTCCAGGGAAATCGTAGCACACAGGAGAGAAGGCGTGAGCGAGGGAGAAGGTGTGACAAGCAGGGGATTGAGGATCTCGAGGTGGCTCAATTTATAGGCGAGGGGAGTCGGGGCATCGGCGTCACAAGGAGCAGAGGAGGTCCACGGCGTTATACCCATTAATGATGGCGGCACGATAGTAGTGCGTAGCGTTAGTGGATGTGGAGAGGAATGGTTGCGGCGGTGGGGTCCACTAGAGAGACGAACGGGTGGTTGCTGACTTGCTGCGCACACGATACGACACGGGGAGGCGAGGAGTCGCGGATCGGCGTGCTATCCACGAGTGGACGTGGGACTATGGGGAGCACGGACGGAGCTAGCAGATAACAGAGAAACTTATTAAGGCAGTAAGGGATAGGCTGCCATTTCGTGTTCTGCCATTACCATTCCCGGTTCTGCCTTTCCGATTCCCCCTCCCCGCACAGTCCATTCTCATCATTTCGTGTTCTGCCTTTCCGATTCCCCCCTTCGCGCACAGTCCATTCCCATTCCTTTCTCATTCTCTCCTCCCCACAAAGCTCATTCCTATTCCCACGTACATCCCACGTCTAGCTAAAATTAAATTAAAAAAACAAGCCCCAAGGCGATTCGAACCCGTGACCCCTCAAGTAAATCCTCAAGTAAATGTGCCCGTAGCTACCACTACACCACATGTGTGTTTATGTCTACATCTATTATAGTAAAAACATATACTACATCTCTCTCAAAGTCCACCTGCTACCCTTGCATAATGTGTAGTAGTAGATAAGTATCACCGAGATTATTAAATTATATTTTTGGATTGAGGGAATAGTATTTAAAGAAGAGCCTTGCATGCAATTTCTTTTGTTTGAATAATGTTTTCAACTTAAATTCTTTTTTTGCATGTGTGACATTTATTCTCCGTAATATTTTTCCATAGATCTGACTTATAAGTCATTTTCATAAACCAATGCCAAAGATGAATCCATGTTTCTTACTTGGAAACCCCGAACAAACACCACTAGCACGAGGCGCTCGTGTTGGCGTCGCTCATCGACGACGAGAAGAAACTTGGCGACTGCCAGTTCGACCTCTGGAAGCAGTCCTACGTGGCCCATGCGCCGCTGTGTATGGCAAGTTCCGGCGCAGCCGCCGCTTGGACGCGGTCCAGAGCGGCTGCATCGCGCTGTTCATCGTTAAACATGGGGACCTCATGGTCGTCGCAAATACCGATGACTCTCGAGTTGTTCTGGGCACCGCAACCGACGACGGCGTCATCACGCCGTCCAGCTCATCATCCACCTGAAGCCCAACCTGCCACGTAAGTCGCTACTGACCGGCCATGAATTCTTGTGCGCTGGGATGACAGCCATTGTTGCTGTTGTATGAGTGTCCTCGAACAAGATCTATGTAGAGGAGTAGCACATCTGGTGGTGCAACAACCAGGTGTACTACCTCGCTGATGAGCCCGGGGTGCACTTCATTTGGCAGCCCAGCCAAGAGTCATCGGTACTCACTATGTCGCGCGCGTTCGACGATTACTATATCAAGGATTGTGGCGTCATCTCGGTGCCGAAGGTGAGCAGAGGAGGACCGACAACAATGACCACTCGCCATCGTCGGGGTAGCTTTTGTGCCGGCATGCCTTTAATTCTGTTCGCAAACACACACTTGCATTTTTTTGTTTAAGCAAGCGTGTATGGTGGTGCGTGCCTGATGACTAACGATGTACGACGGAACTTCTACCGGTAGGTGTGGCACGTGCTCTCCAATGATGAGACCATGCAAATCATAACATATATCGAAGTCTGCATGATACTAATGGTTGCAATGTAGTGATGAAACAACTAAATTAAAATAATAAAATTTATGTATGGCTAGGATCACAAATGGATTATGAAATATTTTCTTATAACAATATAAGACACATTTTGTATATAAGTTATCATGGTATTATATGTTTCTATTGCAACGCACGGGTACTCAACTAGTAACAGAAACAGAGAAAAGAAGAAAGCGGGGCTGGGAATTAGAAAAAAAATCTAACGAATGGGACCCACATGTTGGTGAGAGAAAGAGATGAGGAGGCTAGGCTGGGACATGACTCGTGTTGGGCTCTAGCCGAACGACAGCCTAGGCCAAAGGCCAAGCGCACGACTTCCATTTCCTTTTTTGTTTTATTATTATTATTTTAGTTTATTATATATATAAATATTTAAATATGTGTTTAACTATTCCAAAATCATGATAAATTATAAAAACAATAATATTTTACATTTAAAATACTATATTTCTGAAATAATTAATTTTAGAAAAAACTATTATTTTGAAATAAATTGGGCTTTACACACAAAGAATTAATTAAAATAAAACCATTGTAATTTATGAACAAACAAAAATCATGCTCCGAAAATGAATGCATCAAACACTTGGTTAATTTTAATCATTCACAAAATTTGTTAAACTCAGTTATATCACTATTTTAATTATTTATAAACATAAATATTTTTCTATTAGAAATTAATAATTCAAACTGAGTTATTTTCAATTAATGAATTTAGGATGTTACACTGGCCATTCACCTCGGTAGTGAAGATCGAGTCTTTCAGGCTGGGAAGGGATCACGAATCGTGAGTAAAGTGTGCAACATCTGCAGAGTGTTAGAAACTAGTATATCAGACGTGCTCACGGTTATGAGCAGCCTTGGGAGCTTCTTTCATTAGAGTTACGCTAGATACCTTTATGATGATGCTTAAGGACGATGATTATAATTATGGGTTCTGGTATTTCCTCCTGGAGGGAGTACTATTTGGGTTAATAACTTGAAATTATTGCTAAAACTTGGCTCTCTACTAGTAATAAATACATGACCAACTAAAAGCAACTGCTTTAAACTTCCCCACATACAGCTAGTCCACTTTCGCCAAACAGAACATCTGTTGAGTACGTTGATGTGTACTCACCCTTGCTTAAAACACCAAACATCAGGTTGTCCCATTGCACTAGTGCTCAGGAGAAGATGAAGGCAACATGGAGGACTTTTAGGAGTTTCAGAACTTACACGAGTTCTAGATTAGATTAGCGGCAAACCCCAGTCAGTTGCTTGTGAAGGCCTTATCGTACTGTGTTTCGTTCAGCACTTTGATTATGGTTTAAGTTAATGACTTTGTGGATGTTTCAAACATCGTGATGTAATCAAGTACTTATTTTTGCAATTATTTGAGCATTGTGTGATGATATCCAATTATGTAATCGTTGTGTACATGAATTTCTGACCTTGGCACATACATGGTTCACATTCAGTTTACCTTCTAAAATCAGGTGTGACAGAACTAGATGACAAAGTCGCCGCCGAGCGTACCGCAAGACAATCAGCTCACTACACAATTATAGGTGACACCTTGTACATGAGAGGGGCAGAAGGTGTCTTCATGAAGTGCATTGACATAAGTGCTGACAAGCATCTACTAGAGGAAATCCATGTCGGGCAGTGCGGAGTACATGCAGCATCAAGAACACTAGTTAGGAAAGCATTCCAAGTGAGATTCTACTGGACAACGACCAAGAAGGATGCAGCCGACTTAGTCCGAAGATGTGAAGCCTATCAGTTCTAGCCAAGCAACAACATCTGCCAGCACATCACCTACAGACTATTCCAGTCTCCTGGCCCTTTGCTGCTTTGCATACTGGGGGCTGGATATGATCAGACCATTTAAGAAGGCTCAAGGAGGATACACACATGTGCTAGTGGCCATCAACAAGTTCACAAAGTAGATAGAATACAAGCCTATAGCTTCTCTGACCGCAGCCAAAGCAGTAGAATTCATCCAGGATGTCATATTCAGATTTGGGAAACCAAACATCATCATCAAAGATCTAAAATCCAACTTCATAAGCATAGAATTCTTTGACTTTTGTGAGCAAAAGTGCATCCAGCTCAAGTACGCCTCAGTGGCGCACCCGAGAGCCAATCGACAGGTGGAAAGAGCGAATGGAATGATCCTAGAAGCACTCAAGAAGAAGGTCTTTAACAAAAATGAGAAGCTTGCAGGGAAATGGGTCAAAAAGTTGCCCTATGTAGTCTTGAGCCTTCGAACTCAACGTAACCATACACTACAAGGAAATACCCTTTCTTCATGTGATGGATCAGAAGCAGTGTTCCCGCAGACTTGGCATGCAGGGCACCTAGGCTGACTTTCAAAGACATCACAGATGCAGAAGCAACCTGACTTGAAGAGATTGATGTATTAGAAGAAGAATGATTGAATGTGGTCATTCATTTGGCCAGGTACCAGCAAACCCTAAGGTGTTACCACGACAAGGCAATACGTCCTCGAGCATTTGCGGTTGGGGATTTAGTGCTCCACTGGATACTGTTAGGGGATGGACGCCACAAGTTATCACCACCTTAGGAAGGACCTTTCATCGTCACAGAGGTCACTCAGCCGGGCTCATACCGATTCTCACAGATGGATGACACTCCAATTGGAAACTCTTGGAACATCGAACACCTTTAGAAGTTCTACCCTTAGCAGCACCATAAACTCTAGACGGTAGTCTACCACTTGTACTATGTAAACTCATTTCAACAAAGCATTATTTCCCCCCTTATCCTCTCCGTACTATTATGCATGCACACATAACTAACGGAGCAATTGGCTCAAGTTGAGATCCGGCTTAAGTCGGTGTTACATGCTCACGCATACAGAGAAAGGGTACCCACCAATCCCTGCTAACGGAGCAATCGACTTAAGTCGGGATCTAACTTAAGTCAATGTTACATGCTCATGCATACATAAAAAGGGCACCCACCAAGCCTCGCTAATGGGGCAATTGGCTTAAGTCAAGGTCCGACTTAATTAGGTGTTACATGCTCACGCATATAGGAAAAGGGCGCCCACGAAGCCCCGCTAACGGGGCAATCGTCTTAAATCGGGATCCGACTTAAGTCAGTGTTACATGCTCACGCATACAAAAAGGAGGTATCCACTAAACCCTACTAATGGAGCAATCAGCTTAAGTCGGGGTCCGACTTAAGTCGGTGTTACATGCTCACGCATTCATGAGAGGACACCCACTAAGCCCTGCTAGCACAGCAATCAGCTCGAGACAATGACGCATAATTCGAAGAGTAATCTAAGAACTCAAATTACACTAAGTAACAAGCTCATGACAATAGAGTACATTCATACATACACCAAAAGGGGAGGAGCATTCACCACACAAATAACAAGTGTTCTGCAGAATTTTTCAAGTTCACAATACATCACACGCTCAAACATGGGCATCCTTCGGAGCAGAACCAGCCTTAGGCTCACTAGGCATGGGAGTCTTGGCTACAGTCCCTAACGCTGAAAGAACATCCACAAGAATATCTTCAAGAACCACAACACTAGGCCTCTTCATCAGAAGGCGACCCTCGCGCACCGCCTTGTCCATTGCCTTGTCATAGGCAGCCTGCAGCACCACAAGATTGCTCTCCAGGACCCCAATATTATGCTTGGCAACATCCAGTTCTTGGGACAAAATTTTCCTCGAGGCACACATATCCTTAATGGTGGACTCTTTGGAGGATAATTAATTACTAAGTGTCAACACCTCATCTTGGGATTCCTTTGGCTTATCTCTCTTCCTCTGAAGCTCTTCCATGGTAAACTGGTGACTTCTCTCAAGAGTCGAGAGGGAGTTGGCAGCATGTTCATATAGCCCCTCCAAGTTATTGCAAGAAGAAGTCAGTGGTCGATTCTCATCCTTCACTCTCTGGACTTCATCCTACGGATGGGAGTATTCTTGATAGTAGGTTGATAACATGGAATAAGCTACATGGAGCTCTCGACGAGTTACCTCATGACATTTCTTTTTCTTTATCTAGTCTTGATTGCAAAGAGGTATTCATTGCCCACGCACCATCGAGAAATCTAGTAACTTGATCAAGTTCTGATTGACTCCAAACCAGCCTCTCTTCGATATCAGAATACCGTTGGTCTGTAGCTAAAAAACACAATATAAGAGTCAAACATATGAATATGCAAGATAAGTACAGGAAAGGAAAGATGACCACCTTACCAGCATTTTGTACCTTATGAGAAGCCTTTCAATCATCAAGTTGCTATGATATCCTGGCCCCTAGGATGGTGATTTCATGGCCTAAGGCTTAATAGAATTAATAGAGTATCCATATCAACAAGGTGCATCTTCTTTTTCGAAAGTCTATCTCGAAAGAACCTCCAAGTTAAGCGTGCTTGGCTTGGAGCAATTTGGGATGGGTGACCAACCGAGAAGTTTTCTCGGGTGTGCATGAGTGAGGACAAAGTGAGGACAAAGTGCGCACAAAAGACTCTTGTTGGTCTGTGGGGACGATATATGATCCTAGAGAGCTGCTAGGAGTAAGTACCGCTGGTCCAGGGATTGGATGGGGTGGTATAGTTGCTTCTAAAGAGCAATGGCATCAAGCTGCGACAAAGAAGATAGCTGCTTAGGGACCTGCACCGCCTGTGCTTTCAACTCAATGGTCACATGGTCTAAAACATTATATAAAGCAAAAGATCAACCAGTAAGATACCTGTTATAAAAGGATAAATGAGTAGAATTACAAAACAACAACCTGTAAGTTGGCCAGGAAGATGGGAAGGGGTAAAGCGGTTGCAGGTGAAGCTCTCTCAGAGGCAGTAACACTTGTAGAAGCCACAAAGGCAGTAGGGACGAGAGCTAAAGATTCCAAATCTCCCAACTGGAGTGTGACTCCCATCAGTATTCCTACATCAACCGAAGGTTCCGCAACGAGAATAGCACCCTCAGGAGTCTTGCCCGGTGTAGCATTTTTAACTGCAAATGTTTCAGTCGGCACGATTATAGCTACATCCACGCCCTAACCTCCAAAGTGGATGGATTATCTTGTACTGGCTCAACATATGGGTTGGCACTCGCTACTACTGTATCATCATCCCGAAGTAACGACGACCCAACCTAAACCTCCATCGAAGCATCGGGAGAACACCCAACCGCCACACCCTTGAGGGCTAGAGCACCCTCGAGGGATAGGGTCAGATCAACGGGGTCATCAACCGCCACATAAACTTCCTGAAAGATTGGTAGGCTTACCTCTGGTCTAGACAATAAACCAAAAGCAGGGACCTCATCTGAGCGATCAACGCAAACATTCACATGGACCTCAGGCAGCTCACATAACAAGGTCTCTAGGAAAACCTCTTCAAGGTTACACTCCACGACCGACATTGCTAGGGCCTAGATTTTCATCATCCATGTCGGAATGATAAGGCTCGAAGCATTAGTATGAGCCTTCTAGCGTCGCTCACGACGGATAAGCGGAAGCTCCTCTTCATCTTCTTCATCCTCCTCCGCCTCCTCCACAACATATCTAGCCGACTTAGCTACACCACCACCTTCCACTTTATCAATCAGATCAGCATCCACCACCTCATCACCAATGACCAGCTCAACCTGAGTAGACACTGGTTACATATCCGACGTGCGCCAAAGTTTTCTCCTTTTCTGCTTGACCTTCGAGACATCAACTTTTGCATCTGGCTGGCTGAGTCGTTTGCCCCTAGGACTTGCAAGGCTATCTACCTTCTTGGTGGCGCCCGATTGCTCAGGGGCTCCAGTCCCCAATTCAAGCTCCTCCAATTCAGAAGACTCCCCAACTAGCATACTAAGAACTACTTCAACCTCGAAGTCATTGGACGACTGTTGTATTAAGATATGGGTCTGCTTATCCTCATCAGGCAGACCCCGGTGAGCAGCAATTATGGCATCAACCTCATATGTAGATAGTCGCAGTCGACTTCCTAAGCTACTACATCCTTCGTGACTAGGAGGATTTGGCACAAACTCAGAAAAGGACCCTACAACAAGAAAACAACGTTGTTAGTATAAGCCACCCAATAAGTTGGCACCTGATGATTCAGAGTCAAGTGATCAAAACTTATGACAAGAGGAAGATTCCACGTAGAATAAGATCGAGGAGTTCACATACACCTTTAGTTTGTGCTCGGCAACCCCGTAGTGCGCAGTCAGGACTAAACACTGACAACTGGCGCGCCAAAGAGGAACAAACTGGAGATTCGGCCTGCTTTGGCCAAACCATTTCAACGACGTCCATTCGTTGTGGCTTATCATCTGAGCTATTCTGGTCACAATCTACTATATGGATGTTGTGACGAACCATTTTAACAGTGTCTTTGCTTTGGCTTTCACAAGCCAAATCCCTTTGGTGTAATTGAGCTAGCGTAAAAAATTGAATGCCTTCTAATCTTTCCTTTAAATAATATTGTATTTGTTGGGGACTTGTTCTCAAATGCTAAGAGTTAAGAACAAGGCAACATAAAAAGTGTTAAATGTTAAAGTCCTTCGTCCTTCGAAACATTATGCCCCTTCGGGAAATAATGAGTTTCGGACGAAGGTCATAAGGGACATACCTTCGTAAATATAACAAGTAATGACGAAGGATTCATATAAAGCACGAAATATAATATAAACAACATAAAATCATTTCTATTTTATTAACATGGAAAAATAGAAATGATTTCAAATTACAAATGTACCTTCAGTCCTGAGAGAAGGTAAAAAGTACAAGCGTGACGCAAAAGCAAATGCCAAGTCAGCGTGAACCGTACGGGAGTACTGTTCATCTATTTATAGACGCGGAACGCAGCCCACGTAAAATTACATCCATGTCCATTACATTTGTTAATGATTTATGGAAATCTGTCAAGGCCCACGTAGTCTTTTCATCTTTAAGTCGGTTCCCCTTTCTGCTATCGCGACGAAGCTTCCCTGCGCACAGCTTCGGCTGTGCACCATCCTTCGTAGAGCTTGGTAATCAGCTCGTCCTTCGTCTGGTTCAGGCTTCGTCCTGACCGTGCTTCATGTTCATAATTCTGAGTCCGAAGATACCTGTTCACATAATCCACTTGGAAAACATTGTCAAATCATGTTTTTGAGGACCTTCGGAGGACGAAGGCCCCCAACAGTAGCCCCTCGCAATATTAATTTGTTAATAATAAATTCAGATTGCGATATGGACGAAGGCCTTGAGCCGAAGGTCCGAAAAAACACCTTCCCTTTGCTAGAATAGCAACATTCACTGACAAGTGGGGTCTTTCAATTTTCAACGCCCTGGGGGTATAAATAAGATCATACCGCAAACTTATTTGGTACGCACACTTGCCATCTGCTTCGGCCCACTAAATTTTTAGCTCTTGTGCACTAAGATTTGCTGGTCTTTTTGATTTTGAAGCTTCGGCCTTAAAAACAGTTTTTAGCGTTTCCGAAGATGTCTGATAGTAAGAAGATCGCTGCCGAGACGAAGCTGAGCCTCGACGAAGAGAAGAACTTGGGGTTCCTTATAGCGATGGCGGAAACCAACACAGAGAAAATCACCAAGGAAATTCTTGAAGGTTTGTCCGAAGATACTGATGACAGCGACAGTTTTGATGTAGAAAGTGGTGGGGAAGAATCCGAAGATCGACCATGGCGACCAAGTCACACGGTTTTTGGGAAAACTACTATTAAGCAGAGCCATATTGATAATATGAGGGGGCGGTATTTTCGAGATATATCTATTGTGAGAGCTGACGCTGGAGAAAAGACTTCTCCCACCCCCGAAGATGATGAAGTTGTAATCTTCCGAAGCTTTCTCAAGGCTGGGCTTCGATTCCCCCTGAGCAACTTTGTTGTTGAGGTACTAAAAACATTTCAAGTCTACCTTCATCAACTTACTCCCGAAGCTATCATAAGAATGGGGATGTTTGTCTGGGCTGCAAGAAGCCAAGGTTTAGAACCAAATGCTAAAAGTTTTTGCAACATTCATGAGTTGTTATATGAGACGAAGCCCTGGGGAAAAGAACAATATCACAACAATTTTGGGTGTTACAGCTTCGGTGCCCGCTCCGGGTCAAGCCGCCCTGTGCCAACTTTTCGGAAGAGGTGGCCCGGAGCCTGGATGACTGAATGGTTCTATGTAAAGAATGACTTAACAGCGCAAGAAAATGTCAAGAGTATCATTATGTGCCCCATCTGGCAACGCTTCGGACTCCGAAGGCCGAAGGTTGAAATGGATGAAGCGGCCGAGGAATGCCAAAGGGCCTTCGGCGTAATCTGCTCTTTCATTGGGACAAGGGACTTGGTCCAAGAGCATATTGCCTTCAGGGTGTGGCCACTTGCGGGAAAGTGGGAGATGCCGAAGGAGACCATCAAAGAGTCCGACGAAGGCGGATTGGTCAGACTGAAATACACATTCAAATATGCAGATAAATTTGTTGAACCTGATGATGACTGGTTGAAAAGCATTGAAACATTAAGTGACGAACTGCTTGGGGCATATTCGAAGGCCGAGAACACTGCGTTATCAGCAGCCTTCGGAGGCCGAAAAAAGAAAAGGCTCAACCGGGTATTTGACGCAGTCGGGTTTGTCTACCCTGACTACCACTATCCGGTATTGAGTCGCAAAAGGAAAAATATTTCTACTGCGGCAGAAGCTACCACGAGTGCTACTAATGAGCCAGTGCCGCAAAGGAAAAAGATAAAGGTGCTCACTCACCGAGCACGTGTTATTGAGCCGGCCACAGTGCCAGAATTTATTGGTGAAATCTCTTTGGCCTCTGAAGCTATAGAACCAGCTCCAGTGCCGAAGATGGGAGAAAGGACTGAAGCGCTTTCAGCAGAAAAAGCAGAGAAACCGAAGGTTGAAGAGCCAAAAATATCAGAAATCTTAAGTCCTTCGGTAAATGTCGAAACAATAAAAAATCAAAAGGGGCCGTCGGTGACCCCGAAAAGAAAAAGAATGGTAAACGTGCTAGATGTTTTGGAGACAATTAAGTCTTCAAGCACAACCCCAAAGAAGACTATTGAAGTTGCTGAAGTGTCTACCGAAGCTGTAGTTGCTGAAGCTTCGAAGCAACAACCTGAAGCTGAGGCTGGGCCTTCAGAGCCCACCAAAGAACAATCCTTGAAAACAAAAATATCAGAACCAAATTTGGTTGAAGAAATTGACACTGCCGCCCCCGAAGCTCCTGCCAGCATACGCGATTACATCGTACGACATGCTTCGGGGAAGAAATTATCTGAAGAAGAGACTTACGAAGCCAACTACTATGCCAGAGAACTAAAATATCCGAAGGGGGCAGTAGTGTTTAATGGGACAAATGAAGATGACTTCCTGTACTGCCTTCCTGATAATAAAGAACTATCTGTCTGCCGAGAGATGGCTAGAAGTATGGGATTCCCGAAGCTCGAAGCTGGGTTATGCGCTATGACGAAGGAAGATCTCGCGGATAGTCTTGCATATAATAGCCTGAAGGTTTGGGAATTAGACTTTTGAAAAAATTTTACAATACGTAATTCATTCCTTTATTCTTATATGGATTCTTTTTTTTATAGGGTTTAATCCTGAGCAACGCATTGAGAGCACAAAAGAGTGCCGAAGATGAGAGTTATGAAATTGCATTCAACAATCTACGATCAGAAGTTATAAAACTGAGAAACGAAGCTCTAGAAAAAGACAAAATTCTGGTTACACTAGTAGACAAGATAAAAAAGGACGAAGCTGCTGCAAAGATTCAGGCCGAAGCTCAGAAACGCGAAATTAAAGATCTTCAGAGACAATTGGCCCGAGCGAAAGAAGAACGTGTGCTTGAGGAAACAAAACGAGAACTTAGTGATCATTTGGTCAATAATTTAGAGTTAAGTGTTAAAGAGCTTCGTGCATCTCAGAGGAAATGCTATGTTAAATCTGTAGAATGCGTCAAAAAGATAAAATCTAGTTTCGCCAGCGTTGGCGCCTTTTCTAGTGAAGAGAATTTTCCAAGAGGCAATCCCGAAGGTCCACTGGACTGGATCAGTCACGAAGCAGAAGCCTTCGAGGAAATCCTGAGCAGCCGTGGTGACATCTGCGCTTTTTCAGGCGCCAGAGGAATTGCTGCTGTTTTGGAGAAAAAAGGTTGTGAACATATAAAATCCTTAGCTCAGTCCGAAGCTGCCCTGTCCTCTGAAGACATCAAAGATCCCTCGACCGAAGCAAGCATGGTTGGCGGTAAATTCTTCACTGATATCTGGGACAATGGCGGCCGAGAAATGGCGCAAGAAATAATTCAAAGAAGTGAAAAAGGCATCCATGATGCTAGGAAAGTGGCAGAAGCTGCCGAAAGAAGTACAGAGCCCGAAAGGCAATTAGGTATTAATTAGTCGTTCTTATTGTGTTGTAATTTTTATTTCAAACTTTGCTCGTGATTTGTAATAGTAATGAAGAAATGTTCTCTTCCCTCAGAAGCTGCTGGATCGACTGCCGACCCTCACACAAAAGGAGATGACGAGATTAAACGAATGGCCGAAGCTATCATGGATAAAGTTGTTGATCAACTTCTAAATGAGGCCGCCGAAGCAGTACTAAGAGAAGACTAAATGTTATTAGAAAAAACATTGGAAGTGTGATCTCTGTAATATTTTGTACATTTGAATGTAATATACAAGTCTCTTTTCATTATTCAATTCTTTACGATGCATGAAATTCTACATACATACCATTTTTGAGCCTTCGGCGAAAAAACACCTTCCCTTCTTTTCATGCTTCGTGAAGAAAACATTCTCCGTTAAAACTGTTCTGATAAATCACATCCATGCTTCGTGTAAACATTCTCCGAAGCTATGCAATTTTGATATTACTCTGATGAAGCTCATCCATGTTTCGTAAAAACATTTTCCGAAGCTATTTTCCGAAGATTATCATTGTATTCCCTCGTGACTTTACACAATTTGCTCTTTCTCAAAGCATCCTTTCGAAGGTTGATATTGTGTCCCCTTCTTTTGCCATATGCAACATGATGTATGATGCTTATGCTATGCAAAATGATGTGATGATGTTATGTTATGCAAATGACATTTGTTCCGAAGATACACACAAAATATCTTTATAAGCTCTGCATTCCCTTAGGAACGTCTTTGGAGCTTCTTCGCCTTTTACTTAGACGGTATAAGCTCTACATTCCCTTAGGAACGTCTTTGGAGCTTCTTCGCCTTTTACTTAGACGGTATAAGCTCTGCATTCCCTTAGGAACGTCTTTGGAGCTTCTTCGCCTTTTACTTAGGCGGAATCAGCGTTGACTTTTCGCTGTATGCTCTGCATTCCCTTAGGAACGTCTTTGGAGCAAAAAACTTACACTGCGCTCCCTTTGGAACGGCTTTTTCGTAACTTCAGCAACTTACTCTGCGTTCCTTAGAACGACTTTTTGTTGCTTCGAAGGATTTTTAATAATTCGAAGGCCCTCCTTATTACCGCAAATTTTTAAGCTTCAGCAACTTAAGCCTGTGGAGAAGATAGGTTTTCCTCATAACCAACCATGAAATTACTATATGAAAACTGAAATGTTCTTTATTACACAGAAAATAGAACTTAAACGGAAAAGACTGCTATCAAAGTAGGATATATGTCAATAAATGTGCTTCGACTCTGGCACAGTACTATTGACTGTGCGAGCTTCAGATTGCTCTCTGAGATCCCTTTGGTGCGGAACATATTGGCTCCCTTCTGGCTGTTGGCCTTGTTGCAGCGAAGGTGGGGGCGGGGGCTATTGCCATGAAGCTTGAGGTTGACTCGCCGAAGCTACGGAAACTGCAGGGTGGTTGCCCACATATTCCGGGATGTAAGGCTGATGGTACGAAGCAGTATGCATGACCTGCTTCGGCTGTCCCTGTTGCGCTGCAGCTTCTGCTAGCTCCTTTTGTTTCTGGATGGTGACATGGCACATCCTGGTGGTATGGCCCTTGTTCTCACCGCATAATAAGCAAAATGTCCTCCTTGGTTGATCTCCAAATCTCCCGCCAAAGCCCCTGGCGCCTCTGCCTCTTGGAGCTGGTGGCCGAAAGAAAGTTTGCTGTTGCCCCGAAGCCTGTGAGGAGCACTGCGGCCTGTTCTGCTGACTCCCCTTGTCATCATTTTGAGTGGAGTTGTGGATGGACCTGACATGCCTCGGATAGAATCTTCCCCCGAAGCCCCTGGTCATCTCAGAAAATCTGAAGGCCTCCTCCCTTCTTTGGCGAAAGTCATTATCAGCACGAATGTACTCGTCCATCTTTTGGAGCAGCTTCTCCAGAGTCTGAGGAGGCTTCCTAGCAAAGTATTGGGCTGCAGGTCCAGGACGAAGCCCCTTGATCATGGCTTCGATGACAATTTCATTGGGCACCGTTGGTGCCTGCGCCCTCAAACGCAAGAACCTTCTGACATACGCCTGAAGGTATTCTTCATGTTCCTGAGTGCACTGGAACAAGGCTTGGGCAGTGACCGGCTTCGTCTAAAATCCTTGAAAGCTGGTTAACAACATATCCTTCAGCTTCTGCCATGAGGTGATAGTTCCTGGTCGAAGGGAGGAATACCAGGTCTGAGCAACACTCCTGACGGCCATAACGAAAGACTTCGCCATGACTGCAGCATTGCCCCCATACGAAGACACTGTTGCTTCGTAGCTCATCAAGAACTGCTTCGGGTCTGAGTGGCCGTCGAACATGGGAAGCTGGGGTGGCTTATAGGACGGAGGCCAAGGTGTAGCCTGCAGCTCAGCGGACAAAGGAGAAGCATCATCGAAAACAAAATTTCCCTGATGGAAATTGTCATACCAGTCATCTTCGTTGACGAAGCCCTCCTGATGAAGGTCTTTCTGCTGAGGCCTTCTGTTTTGCTCATCGTGAGTAAGATGGCGAACTTCCTCAGAGGCTTCGTCTATCTGCCTTTGCAACTCAGCTAGCCGGGCCATCTTCTCCTTCTTCCTCTGCACCTGTTGATGTAGCATCTCCATATCCCTGATTTCTTGGTCTAGCTCTTCCTCCTGAAGCGTCGGGCTGACGGCCTTTCTCTTCTGGCTTCGGGCCTCCCGAAGAGAGACGGTCTCCTGGTTGTGGTCCAGCGGTTGCAGTGCTGCAGCCCCAGCCGCTGAAGCTTTCTTCGGTGCCATAGCGAAGGTCTACAGCTTCCGAAGGTGTTCAAAAAACTCGAAGTGGAAGTGAGTTCACCGGAGGTGGGCGCCAATGTTGGGGACTTGTTCTCAAATGCTAAGAGTTAAGAACAAGGCAACATAAAAAGTGTTAAATGTTAAAGTCCTTCGTCCTTCGAAACATTATGCCCCTTCGGGAAATAATGAGTTTCGGACGAAGGTCATAAGGGACATACCTTCGTAAATATAACAAGTAATGACGAAGGATTCATATAAAGCACGAAATATAATATAAACAACATAAAATCATTTCTATTTTATTAACATGGAAAAATAGAAATGATTTCAAATTACAAATGTACCTTCGGTCCTGAGAGAAGGTAAAAAGTACAAGCGTGACGCAAAAGCAAATGCCAAGTCAGCGTGAACCGTACGGGAGTACTGTTCATCTATTTATAGACGCGGAACGCAGCCCACGTAAAATTACATCCATGTCCATTACATTTGTTAATGATTTATGGAAATCTGTCAAGGCCCACGTAGTCTTTTCATCTTTAAGTCGGTTCCCCTTTCTGCTATCGCGACGAAGCTTCCCTGCGCACAGCTTCGGCTGTGCACCATCCTTCGTAGAGCTTGGTAATCAGCTCGTCCTTCGTCTGGTTCAGGCTTCGTCCTGACCGTGCTTCATGTTCATAATTCTGAGTCCGAAGATACCTGTTCACATAATCCACTTGGAAAACATTGTCAAATCATGTTTTTGAGGACCTTCGGAGGACGAAGGCCCCCAACAGTATTCCATTAAAAGCTAATCCTGCTCGCTGTTTTTCTGCAAGGTGTATTTGGAAGCATCAGTTTCTTGTGTCTCGGAACCTCCAGATGTAGTCATTAAGGCCTCCTTTGGAACATAGTAATTTCATAGGAATCATATAGGAATTTCACATGAATCAGTTCATTTTCACAGGGAAAACACAGGAAACGGGAAATTTCCCCTCAATCCAAAGGAGGCCTAACCAATTCGTCTTCTCTCCTGCTGTAGAGCTACTAAGTCTACTAGGTCTAACTCATAACCGTCGGAGAAAAAAAGATCATGAATTTTTTGCTCTAAATCCCCCCACGAATAGAGTTAGGAGGTATCGTGGCGTACCAAGCGAATGCAGTCCCAGCTAGAGATAATGAAAATAAACGGACATGGAATGCCTCTTATCGACCAATTCTCCTAATTGTGATAGGAATTGGCCTACGTGC
Source organism: Zea luxurians (assembly GCA_029449295.1). Taxonomy (NCBI): domain Eukaryota; kingdom Viridiplantae; phylum Streptophyta; class Magnoliopsida; order Poales; family Poaceae; genus Zea; species Zea luxurians. The sequence continues at coordinate 8,040,136 of JAOPSE010000041.1, read as the reverse complement.
TCATGCGTGCTTTTACTCTGGTCACCCAAAATTTTTGAAAATTTAGGTATTCTTGTCCCTTGGGGATACATGTGATAATCAAATTGGCTATCATAAGGTTTCTGATATAACTGCTCCTAGGGGTCATGCTAACTCTAAGCTTATCTCGAAACACCTTAGCTATCTCCTCCCTTACTATGTCAATGGTGGCCGATGGTAGTCCACTGACCCTCTGGTCTATCAATGGTGTGGGTGCTTAGGTATTATGTTGCCTCTTATCTAGGGGTTTAAGTTCTGTGGGGATTAATGCTTACCCTAGGTGGTTCATATGGCTGATCATCCTTTTCCGGTTTTATGGGGGGGGGGGGCAAAAAGTGTTCGCCCCCACGCATCTGTGGGGCGATGCTATGATGTTGAGGAGTCATAGGGAGTAGAGATGGCAACGGGTACAAACCTAGTTTTGCCATCCCAAACCCGTACTCATAAAAAATATCTATACCCATTAAAAAACTCGTACCCATGATGGGTTTGAAATTTTTCCCAAACCCGTACCCATTGGGTTAGCGGGTACCCACGGGTTACCCGCGGGTTTCATCACCAATATGCGTAGTCTTCTCATAATCAATAAGTATCGTAATGATTAATGAGACCATGATCCAAAATTTATGTGATGAACAACGAGTTCATGATTTGGTATAAAAATTATTAGTAGAGAGAATGAAATACAAATAATAAGTTATATAATTAAGTAACCTTGCACTAAATTATCTATCCACCACATATATAACACTAGTAAAAACTATAATAGCAAGCAAGCAACACTCTCACCGACTACTTATATATTCACCATTTGATAAAAATTAAGAAGTAAATAGGGAGATAACAAGTTTTTTGTTCGTTTATAAAATAAAATGACAATATGCACTAGGTTTGGTTGGGTTTAAAAAACCAATGGATTCACGGGTTTGGGTACTATAGGAACAAACCCGTACCCATAAACCCGTCGAGTATATATTTATGCCCATTAACAAACCCATGGATATGAAAATTGACCCAAACCCGTACCCTAATGGGGTAAAAACCCATCGGGTTTCGGGTACCCATTGCCATCTCTAGTAGGGAGTAAGGGGAAGCTTGACTGAGACAAATGTAGAGATGGGTGATGAAAACTAACATCAAGTTCTACATATTCTGCGTCGGACTGCGAAACGCGCAGACTGTTCGGCTGTGTACGCGGACTGTCCGACCATGTAGGCAGATAGTCTGTATGTGTCTGTTAGGGTTTGCGTGGAATATGGTGGCCCTGGTGCAGATTTTGGTGGTTCGGGGCGGAAAATGGGGCCGGTCGCCGCTGGTCCGGACGCTCCGTGCTCATGTGCGGACGGTCCGACTATGCACAGATCGGTGGATTTACCCCCAATCTACATAGGAAGCTATGGTTGTTCACATTACCCAGATCATGCGTAGGAAGCTATGGTTGTTCAGGATATGTGTTCATCGACATCTCGTAAAGTGGTTGTGATTGGTTGTGCCAATTTGCAGTCGATGAACCATGTGTATTTTTCTTAGTTTGAACCTCATGCGAAGGAAAATTAACAACAACAGATTTATCAAATGCATGTGCTAGCCTCTTGTAATCATCTTGTAAATCCCCTATTATTTGTTTCATCTCTTCTCGTTGTTCATCTATGTAAGATCTAATAGCTTGGATTTCGTTTGTTTCACTTACCTTTGGGGTAGTTACAGTAGGTCGGAGCGAAGCCAAATCAGTCGCTCGTTGTCGGATGACCTTGTGATTCCTATCCACCTTGAAGTTGGTTAGGAATTTGGCCTGGAGCTACTTGATCAGCTATTCTTTGTGCTCCTCGAATTCGTGCTGATTTTTAGCCGACAAAGTCTCCATAGTCGATTCAATGATGTTGCTGGGAGAGACATAAGAGTGATCTTTTGAATCGGCCATTGAGGGTCGATCTAATAGATCTTCACGCCTTGTCACTAGCGGAGTCACCAAAAAAATGTGTTGGCATCGATCTGAGCGCCAATCACTGCGAGGTGTATTGGCGGCGATGCTCTCTGCGGTAGCATGGACGGTCCACGCCCTAGGACCAGACGGTCCGTGACCTGCGGTAGGAGCGGGTTCTTCTCTGCGACGAAGCCGGACGGTCCGCGCCTGGTGGCCAGACGGTCCGTGTGTGCAAAGACGGTGGCGTTCGCCAACAACACCTGGATCTGACCCCTGGGAGAGATCCTGTCAGTGAGGAGAGATCCTAGATGGCTCCAGACGACGTAGAGCCGAAGAAAGTTAAAATCGGAGATGAGAAGGCTAAGTTACTGATACTCCTAGGGCATGAAAAGTAGAAAACCGCTAAATAGATTGAATGGTTCGATTGTTGGTTGTTCAATCGGCCGTACACATTCAAATATATATATGAATAGGTCTGAATTCGTTTCTAAACATTTTCCAACAAATCTCACAAGTTTAGAGAGATAAACACACGAGGAAAAAGAAGCTTAACCGTCTGATCTAGTTTTATTGAAACCGTCCGGTCGTATCCAGTGCTATAAATGGTGCTCAAGTTATAAACTGCTTTCCTAGAGTTCAACCGAAAAAAATAGGAGTAGCAAATATGCGCCGGCGAAAACCTAGGAGTTTGATGAAAGTTGAAAGCGACCACTTCAGATTTGAAAGCGGCTTGCCTGGGTGCCGGCGCCGGGCCCCGTCCAAAGCGCCCCCCCCCATCTTGTCGTTTTTTGCGCGCCGTCGCCTCCCTTTCTCCCCCAAAACCATCCATCGTCTCCGCCCGCCAGCCCATTTCCCAATCGCAACCCCCCACACCCCGCCCGCCGCAAACCCCTCCATTTCCGCCGCATTTCCCTCGCTGTCCCAGCTCACCGGTCGGTCGGGTGCTGGGGCTCGCGGCTCCTCTCTTCCTGGGGCCTGGAAGGGACGGGGAAGGATGCAGGCCGCGACCAGGAGCGTCTCTTGCGTCGGCGCGCAGCCGTCCGTCCTCATCCGGTGCGGCGGTGGCGCGCTGTCCGCTTCGCCCGGCGGCCTCGGAGGAGGGGGATGCAGGGTCCGGGTCGTCGCCGTGCTGCGGTGCTGCGCACAGGAGAAGCGTCCGCCTCGGGTGCGGAAATCCAAGGAGGAGAGAAGGGAGATGGTGGAGTCCTTCATCAACAGGCGCGTTCTGTGCCCATCTCTCCGTTCCCACGTGGATGCACATCTTGCTTTTGGAATAATTCCGTGTCCGCAGCTTAGTCTGATCGATACTGAAATGTATTGAGCCAACCAGTGTCTTTTAGTGGTAGTTGGTAAAAGACACGATCCCAAGCCAGATTTAGGCCATGTTTGAATGCACTAGAGCTTAGAGCTAATACCTAGCTAGCTAAAAAGTTGCTATTGGAATTAGCTGGCTAATTATTAGCTAGATTGAACCAACTTGTAACTAATGGATAGTTGGGTGTAGTTACTTAGTTGGACTATTAGTTGGGGTGTTTGGATTTCTCCAACTAAAAATAGCTAATAGCTGAACTATTAGCTATGTTGTTTGGATGTGCTGACTATTAGCTCTAGTGCATACAAACATGGCCTTAGTTTTTGGACTACCTCAAGCCGTTTGCCCGTTAAAATCTAAAATGTTGATTTTGTCTTATTATATCTAATAGTGAGCCACCCATTTGTGTCAAGAACAATCAAATTTGAATTTTTTTGTGTCATTACCTGTGCTTATAATTTGTGGCATTTCTCTAAAATTTGGCTCGACATGTAGAGTGGTGCATTTAATTTGAGATGGTTCATGATTTTTGTTTGGTTCTTGTTTGTCCGCTGAATGAATATCCTGCAGGCAAACAAGGCAACTGAAAATTGCTAATCCAGTTCACAATGTTAATTTTGCTCTGTTTCAGCTATCGAGCTTCAAACGAAGGAAAATTCCCATCGGTTAACCTTACACATAAGGAAGTTGGAGGGTCATATTATATAGTTCGTGAAATCGTGAGGGATATCATCCAAGAGAATAGAGTCCTTGGTCCTGGTGGCTTAGATGCTATGGTGCTGAATTTTGAAGATTTTGCTGATTCTTCAGGGTCATCCATGAAGCATGAACTGGGTCAAGACAATATCGAGATATTAGATACGTCTGGTAGTGAAGTCAGTAAGGGTTATGTGCCTGAAATATCCAACACTGATGGATCTTTTCTATTGCAAGACAATGCCATCAGCAACCAGACACTGTTGGGTTCTTCCAATATCTTAGAGGCTGGTATTTTGAATAGTGTGGTCCAAAATGGGAGTGCAGCAGATGCAATATTCATGGAAACAAACCTTGAGAAACAAGATGAAGTTCCATCTGGTGAATCAATTGAGTTTGACTTGAATAGTTCTGAAGAGCAAGCTCATTTATTTGCTCAGGTTTCTGATTCAGATGAAAACATTGCACTAGACAGTCAGGCGGATGCACAGGACATGATGGCCAGTAGTGCTACCAATAGAGCTATTCTTCCCTTAGAAGCTTCTGCTGTTTATGATGCTGCACTTTTAAGGGATCATGAGACATTGCCTAATGATAATCATGATGCATCAACTGATAGTTCCGTGGATGATGCAAGTCATGTTGAGATGACCAATGGTGTTCAAGCAAAGCAAGGTTCTTTACATGAGCATGATGCATCAACTGGAAATGTATCGATTGAAAATGCTCAGATCTTAGATGGTCAGTTTAGTAATATATCTATTGATCCAATAAATGGTGGTAAATTGGAGGCTGAAGTTGCAACCAAGACAGTTGAAGCGTCTAAAGTACACAGGCTGCAAGATGGGTTTGAGCAACCATTGGCTGATGCTAGCTGTGATGGGCAAGAAAACTCTAACAGCCCTGTTTCTCATCCAGCATTAGATACAAAGGTTAGCCAAGTTGTGTGAAAATTGTGCAATATAAATCATCTTCTTCTATATGGCATACTACCTCCGTGTGCCTCTTATATTTGTTGTAGTATGCTTAGAACCAAACAACAAAAGGGGATTGAATAATATGCTTATTGGTGTGTCATATATACCTACAACTGATTTGGTTGTAATTTTAACTGTTACGTGGAATGCAATCCACACTACGTGGCACCTACAGTGTGGGGATAGATGCATTCTAATACTACGTGGCATATATATTACTATATTAGGTTGAGCTATTTATCACATGCAGGCATGCATCAATTTGTTGAGACTGATTTTTTTTTTTCTTACAGCAAATCTTTTGGAAACAGTTTTAGATCAATAGATAACATTAAATGCTACATTTAGATTCTAGAGTTTACCAGAGTCAAAGGAGATGACTCACACAGCTACTGTGTTCTACTGTTCTAGTGCTTGGGGCTGTTTAGTTTCATGTCCCAACTCCCAATCCCTCACTTGCCCAACCCCAGCTCCTCAGTGACAACTGGAGTATGTGTTAGATAACTAGGTTATTCCTATTTTGTTTGTCGCGAGATTGTTTTGGTTGAGGCCAAATTGTGTTGTTAGCAAACTGGGCACTGTCAAAGTACAACCTTTTCTATCTCTTATTGTTATATTTTTTATATGACAAAGAGCTAGTGAATTAAACTTTTCAAAATTTCAATTATGATGTGGTGTCCATTTGTGGGAAAAATAACATTGCCTGTAGATATGTATCTGATTCATTCTATTCTACTGCTTTGCAGGGGCTGTTGCACACAGAAGATCAGCAGAGTGTGGTACAGGTAGATGAAAGTGAATTCAAGAACTCAACATCTGGGATCACAAAGGAAGATTTCAAGCATGAGCAAGGAATTAGCACTGCAACAGTGATCAGCAGGCATGCACTTTGCCTCCTAACTTTGCGTTGCATGCTTACTGTTTATAATTTCCTTCACACGTCACAAAGGGCAGCAGTATATTAGGTAAGTCAGTGTTCCCCTTTGGTTCTACCAAGCGCTCATAAATAATGGTGGATAGCTATGAGTTACACTCTGTAGAGGTAATTGTTGCAGTAATCAGAACAAATTTGTAGTTAGTTATGCGCCCTGCAAGTGGCAACATCATAGTGCAGCCCATCGTGTAACCCTTAATTTGTATAGTTGGACTGCCTAGGATCATAAAACCCAAGTTGTGGTTTTGGCATTAAGTAACTTGTACTAAACAACATCAACATGCTAGTTAGTACTATACTATTAACTGATCGAACTTAGATACTTTTTCATTTTCACTAAGATCAGCTCTTTAGTCAATGTACACGTTCAATTCCTGTCTTTATGAACAAACCTACACTCTTAATTGTGATACCAAAAACCTGTTTAATTGAGCTTGCAATAGTCATTTAGGAGGTGTTTGGTTTGAAGAATCAATCCATTCTAGATAAGATGGTGCATCATGAGTCCATTACACAAATTTAGTGTAATAAACTCATTCCTCATGTTATTGCTAATTATTAGCTTATTAAGAATGAAATGTTGATGGATCAACTCATTCCGTTCCACAAACCAAACAAGAAAATAAGGAGTGAGAAGATGATAGGCTATCTCGTTCCTCAAACCAAACACACCATTAATGTTCTGAATATTCTGTTCCTCTATATGGTCTGCAGGAGAACTTTGAAAGCTCAGCAGAAGAAAGATGACAATCTATTCTGGCTTGTGCTTAGGGCATTTGTTGTTGCTATATCGAAAATCTGGGCAAAATGAGCAGTGCAGAAAGGCACCGTACGTGGAACTGAAGATCGAGTGAATCCTTCCTAGTGGAAAACGAGAAACCGGTCCATGAAGTTCCATTTCTCCCATGTGAATATAGATGCGCTACTTTTGTGCTGCAGTTTAAGTAATCTTTTTTGGAGACAGCTGGTCTGGTTTGTAGTCGCTTCCCACTGTAGGTGAAAGACCATCATCTTGTTCGCTGCGGCTGCGGCTGCGGCTTCTACAGTATTTTTCTCTCTATGGATTGCAGCTGCAGCAGTCCAAACAGCTGCAACAGTGCCGGCTTGCAGCCAGCCGAACAGGGCCCATGTTGGGCCGTGTTCAACATTTCACCGTGTAGTCACCCCAAAACACTATTTTGGACTTTAAACTGTACTGTTCGTAGAGTGGATTTTGAATATGAGTATGAAGACGGAGATAGCTTAAAGTTTAGTTATCCTAGTCTGGTGTTCATGTTAGATGTCTGGTACCAATGGATGTCATGTGTCTTTTGGTAAAAGGAGGATGGATCTCTTTTAATGCTCTATGAAATTTGCAGATCTGTTCATTGGATCCACAAATAAACTGCCGTTGGTTTGTTCTTGTTGAGGTGAATTTAGGTTTGGATTTGCCTCCCCGGTTATGTCATGTCAATCAGATCCTTCTGTTAGCACGAGTGAGCCTTAACTAGCGGCGGAGAAAATAGTATATTGTGGCAATAATCGGGGGCCTCGTTTTCGCTGTTTGTCTGCATTCGCAGTTTATTAAGAAAAAACATAACGTGATACATAGATGGTTAAAGTTGGAGCAAACAGTTAAAGGTTTGCAACATTTTATTTTGGCAACTTTAGGTTTGGATCAGTTTTTTAAGTTGGGTTTGGATCATCTAGATTCTAAGTCAGAATGATGCACAACTCTGTACAGTTTATCTGGTTCTTATCTCCGCAAATCAACGAATGTGAGTTACGTTGGACAGGATAAAAACTGATATGTATCGATTAGATTTGGGCTACAGTATATACGCACAAGCCTAGGATATCAGCTAAGTAAAAACCTGGTGGCGTTTGGTTCGCGAAATGTAACGTAAGTGGTAATGGTAACGATTCACATTCGAATACCGGCGGTAACAAATTTGAATAAGACGGTATATATTTGTAGTGTGGTATCTATTACGATTAGACTTAAACAAACATGATCTATTGTTATCGGTTACTCATTCCGTTACCAATATATGAACCAAACGGCACCATTACCTGTCTATACGTACGTATAGACAGGTAATGTACTACACTCGTCGTAGTCAGAACTCTAGCTTTGATAGTTATTAAGGTTGGATTAAAACTCTTAAATACCGAGGACATGCCTTAATTAAGATGTCAACAAATTGTGAGATCGTTATTTCGCTAACATTTCCAATGACAACTTGTTTATGGATAAAGTGGAGATCAATCTCGACAATGCTTCGTACGCTGATGTTGAACTAAGTTAATGGAGAGACCGATGTCATCGCAGTAGACGGGTGTGCTCTGGGTGAGGGGATTGTGAAGCTAATGTAGGAGTTGTCAGAGCCAAATGGCTTCATCCACAGACGTTGTCCATAGCCCGGTACTTGGCCTTGGTGCTCGAGTGGAGACGATAGGTTGACGCTCTGATGACCAAAACATGATGTTATCACCAAGGAACACAACATAGCTGGAGATGGGCCAACGTGTGTCGGAGCAAACTGCCTAGTCAGCATCGGTGTAGACAACAAAGCTCATTGTTAGCAACCCTTGTGGCTTCTTGTGAGGTGTGTCAGCAGGCTAAACCTGACAGGAGCAAGTACCCAAGGTTGCTTCAACCTTTATCAGTTCCAGCTAGTGCTTGGCAAACAATTTCACTTGATTTTGTGGAAGGGCTCCCTCTGTCGGCCGTCAAGAATTGTGTGTTTGTGGTGGTTGAAGTTTTCCAAATACAACCATTTCATACCTCTAAAGCATCCTTTTACTTCTGCCTCTGTTGCTCAAGTGTTTATACAACAAGTTTATCGCCTACATGGTTTACCTTTTGCAATTGTCTCTAATCGAGATCGCATCTTCACCAGTGAGTTGTGGAGGCATTTGTTTGCTTTGGCTGCGGTCTCATTGAATATGAGCAGTGCTTATCACCCACAATCTGACGTGCAAACGGAGAGTGTGAACCAGTGTATGGAAACATTTCTTCGTTGCTTCGTGAATGCATGTCCTCATAAATGGGTCCAATGGATTTACTTGGCTGAATTCTGGTATAATGTGAGTTGGCATTCTACAATGCAGTTATCTCCTTTTGAGGCATTGTATGGCTACAGACAAAATCACGTTGGTATTGACTGTCAAGCTGCCTACCCAGTTCCTTTGTTGTCAGATTGGCTTCAGGAGAAAGTTGTGATGTCTACACTGGTCCATCAACATTTGGCACGAGCTTAGCATCGGATGAAGATCCAAGCGGATAAGAATCGATCTAAGAGACACTTTGCAGTGGGGGACATTGTCTACTTGAAGCTACAACCCTATGTGCAGTCCTCTTTAGCTCCTTGTGCCAATCAGAAACTTGCATTTCGTTTCTTTGGGCCTTTTCCTGTGGTGGCCAGGGTTGGGCCAGTAGCTTATAGATTGGCTTTACCAGCATCATCTCACATACACCCAGTGTTCCACGTTTCTCATTTAAAGAAAGTCATACCCTCTTCTATCATTGTGGCTTAATTGCTGGTGCCTTTTGCAGGTTTTCAAGTGCCTGAACTGATACTACAGAAGCGTCTTGACTCCAATGGTGACTCGCAGGGCTTGATCAAGTGGTCGGGTTTATCTTCTTCCTTGGCCACATGGGAGAATTTGGAAGCACTTCAACAATCTTTTGCATTGGCTCCTGCTTAGGGTCAAGCAGGATTTCATCACCGGGGGAATGTTAGCAACCTAGTTCTAGTTGAAGGCGACAAGGAGGTGGGCTGTGCGAACTAGGAGGAAAACACCAATGGGCCAAGAAAGGGCGATAGGGTCCAGAAGAAGAATGTGCGTGTGGCAGGCCTAGAGTGGGTCGTGTGAGGCAGGTGTGTGTGCGTGCATTCCAAGTTGGCATGTGCCTAACTCTATAATAAGGAAGAGTGCCTTGAGAGAGAGAGAGAGAGGGCATCAAAAACATTGTAACCTAATTTTGTTTCTGAGAATCTACTGACTACCTCTTCTGTCCCTATCCTATCTATCCTCTGTCCTTCTGTTCTTCTCTTCCACTACCACTCCGATGATCATTGCCGGTGATCGCCACCACCTCACCACCGTGCTAACACTCACTCAGAGAATAACATTGGAATATAATCGCATAGTCGAGGTTGCCATTAAGATACTGGAGGATTCACTTAATGGTAGTCAGATGGGGCTCCCGTTAATCATGCATGTGAAGACACACTTGCTAAACTGCATAGGAGATGTCTGGCCTCATAAAGGTAAAATACTATAATGCACCTGTAAGACTCCTGTAGCCAGTGAGGTCACTAACTAAGGCATCATCGCCTCAAGGGAACTTTGTCTGTGTATCAATAGGAGTGGCACATGACTTACACTTTAGTAGGCCAACAATCTAAATGATATATAAAGTGTACTGGCGCTACTGAAGGAATATGCTGGGTGAGCGAGTCTCAACAGTAATCCCTAGGAAGTGGTGAAGGGGACACATGTACTTCATTGTAAACTCGCGCTAGAGTGCATAGATAATGCGATACAAGAGAATAGGATCAGAGGCAGTGAGGACAAGTCATTGACATATAGAAGGAGGTAGATGGAGTCACCACCACGTTGTTAGATGAAGAGTGAAGTATCTAACTTGGCATCAAAGAAACCCAGAGAGAGCAAGTAGTGTCGGTGTTTCGACCCCGGGGGGTCCCTGGACCGACGAGTAAATTGTCGCTGCGTGTCCCAGCCCAGATGGGTCGGCGCGAGACGGAACACAAGGGGGAAGAACAATAAGGGGAACCACGACTCATGTTGTCCTGCGCCCAGGGCGGATGCGCTTGCAGTAGGGGGTTACAAGCGTTCGCGAGGGAGAGAGAGAGCCTGCTCGTCAGCCCGTCCTCCCGCGCGGCCACCTTCTCGTACGAGGGCCCTGGACCTTCCTTTTACAGACGTAAGGAGAGGGCCCAGGTGTACAATGGGGGGTGTAGCAGTGTGCTAGCGTGTCTGGCAGAGAGGAGCCAAAGTCCTATGTACATGCCGACGTGGCTGTTGGAGAGGTGTTGGTGCCCTGTTCATGTGATGTCGTGGCCATCGGAGGAGCGCTTAAACCCTGTAGAAGCACAGTTGTCGGGGCTGTCGGGACCTTGCTGACGTCTCCTTGCTTCCGTAGGGGGCTGAGAACCGCCGTCATCATGGAGCATGCGGGGTGTCATCATTACTTGTTTTACCGGGGCGAGCCAGATGGGACGCCGGTCTTGTTCCCCGTAGCCTAAGCTAGCTAGGGGTAGGGTAATGATGTACCCCCCCTGCGACATGGTAGGCCCAAGCCCAAGGTCGGGCGAGGCAGAGGCTCCTCCGAGGTCGAGGCTGAGTCTGAGCCCTGGGGTCGGATGAGGCGGAGACCGTCGTCTGAGGTCGAGGTTGAGTCCGAGCCCTGGGGTCGGGCGAGGCGGAGACCGTCATCCGGGGTCAAGGTTGAGTCCGAGCCCTAGGGTCGGGCGAGGCGGAGACCGTCATCCGAGGTCGAGGTTGAGTCCGAGCCCTGGGGTCGAGCGAGGCAGAGACCGTCGTCCGAGGTCGAGGTTGAGTCCGAGCCCTGGGGTCGAGCGAGGCGGAGACCGTCGTCCGAGGTCGAGGTTGAGTCCGAGCCCTGGGGTCGGGTGAGGCGGAGACCGTCATCCGAGGTCGAGGTTGAGTCCGAGCCCTAGGGTCGGGCGAGGCAGAGACCGTCGTCCGAGGTCGAGGTTGAGTCCGAGCCCTGGGGTCGGGCGAGGCGGAGACCGTCGTCCGAGGTCGAGGTTGAGTCCGAGCCCTGGGGTCGGGCGAGGCGGAGACCGTCGTCTAAGGTCGAGGTTGAGTCCGAGCCCTAGGGTCGGGCGAGGCAGAGACCGTCGTCTGAGGTCGAGGTTGAGTCCGAGCCCTGGGGTCGGGTGAGGCGGAGCTTCCTAATGCGCCCGAGGCTGGACTTGGCTGCTGTCAGCCTCACCCTGGCGGGTGGCACAGCAGTCGGAGTAGTGCAGGCGACGCTGTTTTCCTGTCAGGTCAGTCAGTGGAGGGGCGAAGTGACCGCGGTCACTTCGGCCTTGTCGACTGAGGAGCGCGCGTTAGGATAAGGTGTCAGGCGATCCTTGCATTGAATGCTCTTGCGATCCGGTCGGCTGGCGAGGCGATCTAGTCAAGGTTGCTTCTCCACGAAGCCTGCCCGAACTGGACCTCGGGCGAGTCGAAGGTGCGTCTGTTGCTTGAGGAGGCCCTCGGGCGAGGCGTGAATCTGCCTGGGTCTTCCGTTCCTGCCCGAGGCTAGGCTCGGGCGAGGCGAGATTGCGTTCCTTGAGCGGACAGAGCTTTGACCTGTATTGCGCCCATCAGGCCTTTGCAGCTTTGTGCTGATGGTGTTTACCAGCCGAGTTTTAGGAGTCTTGGGGGTACCCCTAATTATGGTCCCCAACAGTAGCCCCCGAGCCTCGAAGGGAGTGTTGGCACTCGCTTGGAGGCTTTGTCGCATTTTTTTGCAAGGGGACCGGCCTTTCTCGGTTGCATTTTGTTCCGGCGGGTGCGCGCGAGCGCACCCGCCGGGTGTAGCCCCCGAGGCCTCGGAGGAGTGGTTTGACTCCTTCGAGGTCTTAATGCTTTTCGTGATGCCTCGGCCGGTCTGGTTGTTCCCTCATGCGAACTGGTCGTTGCCCGGGTGCATAGTCAGGTTCCGAGTTCTTGAGCTGGTATGTTGACGCTGTCAATGGTTTGGCCAGAGCCGGGTTTTACGAGAGCAGCTCCTGAGCCTCTGCACAGGGCGAGAGGACGGTCAGGGACTGACTCGGCTTTTTTCATACGCCCCTTCGTCACCTTTCCGCAAGGAGGAGGGGGGAAAGCGCCATGTTGCCCTCGGAGGGCGCCGAACATGGTGTCTCCAGTGAGTTGCTAACGGGTGATCCGAGTGGACGCCCGTGCCCCATTCGATAAGGGTTGGCTAGTGGCCCAGAGGCGCGCTCCAAAAGTATTTGCAGGTGATTTGCCGGACCCGGTCCCGTTGAGAGCACCTAGAGGGGGGGTGAATAGGTGATCCTGTAACACTTCGAAACTTAAGCCACAAAACTTGGTTAATTGTTAGCACAATAATTGCCAAGTGGCTATAGAGGAACCCTCAACAAAACACAATAACCAACGAAGATCAATCACAGAGATGGCACGGTGGTTATCCCGTGGTTTGGCCAAGACCAACGCTTGCCTACTCCACGTTGTGGCGTCCCAACGGACGAGGGTTGCAATCAACCCCTCTCAAGCGGTCCAAAGACCCACTTGAATACCACGGTGTTTTGCTTGCTTTATCTTAATCCCGTTTGCGAGGAATCTCCACAACTTGGAGCCTCTCGCCCTTACACTTGAAATTCACAAAGAACACGGAGCAAGGGAGGGATTAGCAACGCACACAAGACACAAGAATCAGAGTGTCAACACGCACACAAGTCGCAACAAGAGCTCGCAACACAACTCAATGAGTTCACAACTCCACTAGAGCTCTATATGCTATCACAATGAAAAGAACGCGCGAAATCGATGCCTTGGTGCTTAGAAATGATTAGGAGATCCTTGGTGTCCTCCTCCATGCGCCTAGGGGTCCCTTTTATAGCCCCAAGGCAGCTAGGAGCTGTTGAGAGCAATCAGGGAAGGTAATTCTTGCCTTCTGTCGTCTGGCGCACCGGACAGTCCGGTGCACACCGGACACTGTCCAGTGCCAGATTTCTTTCCTTAAATGGCGAAGCCGACCGTTGGCAGACCTGGAGCCGTTGGCGCACCGGACAGTCCGGTGCCATCTTCTAGCCGTTGGCTCGGCCACGTGTCCCGCGCAGATTGCGCGGCCGACCGTTGGCCCGGCCGACCGTTGGCTCACCAGACAGTCCGGTGCACACCGGACAGTCCAGTGAATTATAGCTGTACGTCGCCGGTGAATTCCCGAGAGCGGCCAGTTCACTCGAACCAGCCTGGCGCACCGGACACTGTCCGGTGCTCCCAGACTCAGCAGATTCTTGGCTGCTCGAGCCAAGACATTTCCAATTGGATTTTTCCTGTTTCCAGCACTTAGACACAATACATTAGTCCATAAAACAATGTACTAAGTCTGAGAAACATACCTTTATCCTTGATTTGTACTTTGTCCACCTCTTTACACTTAGGCACTTGTGTTGGACACTAAATCACCAAAACACTTAGAAATTGCCCAAGGGCACATTTCCCTTTCAATCTCCCCCTTTTTGGTGATTTATGCCAACACAACATAAAGCAAGTAGAACAAGTACAAAAACAGTTCAAATTAGAACTCAAAATTGTTTTGATTCAATTTGACATATATGGATCACTCTATGCCACCACTTGGTTTGTTTTTGCAAATCAAACTCAAATTCCTATCTCTAAGTCAAAACCACTTGTAGAGACATAAAGAGAGGTTTTCCAAAGAAATTTGATCAAGGATTTCAAAAACTCCCCCTTTTTCCCATAATCAACACTTCTCCCCACAAGAGGCCAACTTTTGACATAAGAGACAATAAAAGAGTTTGACAAACCAAAAGCTCTAATCTACTATTTTCAAAATTTCTCAAGTGGTAGCTGATCCATTTATTGCTTTGGCCTTTATTTTCTCCCCCTTTGGCATCAAGCACCAAAACGGGATCAATCTTGGCCCTTTAACCCCATTGCCTCACCAAAATTTTCAAATAAGAACACAAAGACAATAGGAGTATAAAGATGAACTTGGAAAAGTGACTCTTTTCATCGGAGTGCAGTGGAAGTCATGCATGGTCCAAGTCCACCTTTTCCCTTTCAATTCTCCTTGGAGACTAAAACAACCAAACTCAAGTACATGGTTAGTCTCAAAGGGTCAAGTTGTAGCACAGCTCCCCCTAAATATGTGCATCACTTGCAAAAAGGACTTGTGAGGTCCAGGGAGTGTTTGTACAACTTGAGCACCACAATAAGCAACAATATGCAGAATGAACATGATCAAAGGCATAAACACATGTATGCTACAATTCAATCCAAGTTCCGCGAATCTAGGACATTTAGCTCACTACGCAGCCTGCAAAAGGTCTTTTCATCTAAAGGCTTAGTGAAGATATCGGCTAGCTGGTTCTCGGTGCTAACATGAAACACTTCGATATCTCCCTTTTGCTGATGGTCTCTCAAAAAGTGATGCCGGATGTCAATGTGCTTTGTGCGGCTGTGCTCAACAGGATTTTCCGCTATTCGGATAGCACTCTCATTATCACATAGGAGTGGGACTTTGCTCAGATTGTAGCCAAAGTCCCAGAGGGTTTGCCTCATCCAAAGTAGTTGCGCGCAACACTGTCCTGTGGCAACATACTCGGCTTCAGCGGTGGATAGGGCAACGGAGGTTTGTTTCTTAGAATTCCATGACACCAGGGACCTTCCTAAGAATTGGCATGTCCCCGATGTACTCTTCCTATCGACCTTACATCCAGCATAGTCGGAATCTGAGTACCCAATCAAGTCAAAGTTAGACCCCTTTGGATACCAGATCCCGAAGCAAGGCGTAGCGACTAAATATCGAAGAATTCGCTTTACAGCCACTAAGTGACACTCCTTAGGATCGGATTGAAATCTAGCACACATGCATACGCTAAGCATAATATCCGGTCTACTAGCACATAAATAAAGCAAAGAACCTATCATGGATCGGTAAGCTTTTTGATCAACAGACTTACCTCCTTTGTTGAGGTCGGTGTGTCCGTCGGTTCCCATCGGCGTCTTTGCGGGCTTGGCGTCCTTCATCCCAAACCTCTTTAGCAAATCTTGCGTGTACTTTGTTTGGGAGATGAAAGTGCCGTCCTTGAGTTGCTTCACTTGGAACCCAAGGAAGTAGTTCAACTCGCCCATCATCGACATCTCGAATTTCTGCGTCATCACCCTGCTAAACTCTTCACAAGACTTTTGGTTAGTAGAACCAAATATTATGTCATCGACATAAATTTGGCACACAAAAAGGTCACCATCGCAAGTCTTAGTAAAAAGAGTTGGATCGGCTTTCCCGACCTTGAAAGCATTAGCAATTAAAAAGTCTCTAAGGCATTCATACCATGCTCTTGGGGCTTGCTTAAGTCCATAGAGCGCCTTAGAGAGCTTACACACATGGTCGGGGTACCGTTCATCCTCGAAGCCAGGGGGTTGCTCCACGTACACCTCCTCCTTGATCGGCCCGTTGAGGAAAGCGCTCTTCACATCCATTTGGTACAACCTGAAAGAATGGTGAGCGGCATATGCTAGCAAGATACGAATTGATTCTAGCCTAGCCATAGGAGCAAAAGTCTCCTCAAAGTCCAAACCTGTGACTTGGGCATAACCTTTTGCCACAAGTCGAGCCTTGTTCCTCATCACCACCCCGTGCTCGTCCTGTTTGTTGCGGAACACCCACTTGGTTCCCACAACATTTTGCTTGGGACGAGGCACCAGTGTCCAAACTTCATTGCGCTTGAAGTTGTTGAGTTCCTCCTGCATGGCCAACACCCAGTCCGGATCTAGCAAGGCCTTGTGGGGGATAGATATCCCCCGGGTCCACTAAAAGAGTAAAGGACCTCACGAAAGGCCCAAGGGCCCAATAAACCGTAAGGTCATTCTTTCGTGGGCCTGGGGAGAAACAGCCAGCGAAGCAGAACGACATGGGGCCGGATTGGTACAAGCCCGGGCGGCCCACAGCATCGAGCGAATGACCGCAACAGAGATCCGACTTTCCCGTGCTGGAGCCTCCATGCAACGAAGCCAAGCGGGGATAAGTCGGCGAAGGTTACGTAGGGATAATCTCAAGAGGTTCACTATCTTTTAGCTACTTGTTGCTATCTTATCCACGTGTACTGCCCCACGGTCGAGTATATAAGGCCTAGGGGGCACCCCTTCAGAACGATCGACCCTTTACTTAGCCACCCACATCAACTCTCTGTATTCTCGATCCAGAGAGCTCTCTTGAAGCCACATCCACCAAGCATACTCATCAGGACGTAGGGTGTTACGCATCTCTAAGCGGCCCGAACCTGTAAAACTTGTCCACTGTCCCTCGTGCGATCGGCGCGAACCATTTTGCTACAGTTGTCGACACCGTCCTACTCCTAAAACACCTTGAGGGGCAACCCCGGGTGTGCGGTCGGACCCAAAACACCGACAGCTGGCGCGCCAGGTAGGGGGTGTGTCGACAATCCAAGCTAGCTCAATGGCCATCTCCTTCTACAGCAAGATCACCCTGCGTCCCGGATCCGTGCTCTACTTCGGAACAATCTCATTTGTAGCGGATGAAGAAGGAATTCTGCACCGTATCGCGGATCCGCCGGAAAAAAGGTCTCCCCCAACAAACTCCGAAAATACCGGAGAAGCACAACCTCCAGCTCTTCGGAAGAGGATCGTCTCCAGAAAGCCGGGAGCCGAGAGCTCGCTGACCCGGAGAACTCCGCTGCCTACTTCTCCGACAAAAGAGTGGACACAGATCGCAAGAAAAAAGGTAACCGGGGGGAAGCAAGTTGCTCTTTCCGTCCCTCATGCCTCAAAGGGGGACGGGAAGAAGATCACCACGACAGTAGCACCGTTCTACCCCGACGTCCTCTTCATCGGGAGAGCGGAGTCGCCCATTATCTCCGACGACGAGCCGACTGTACCCGGGGAGGAACCGCCTCAACGAGAGTCCCGTCGACGGAGGAACCGGCGCAGGAAAGTTCGACGACATCACGCAGCCGGAGAGCGGAATCCGGAACAGCCTGTCTCGCGAGACGAGGTCTCGGAGGTAGGAGAAACTCCGGAAGAACGCGTCTTCAGAGAACGAAGGAACTCCCGACGACGTGATCGCCGACGAGCTCAGGAACAGGCTAAGCAGGATGCAAGGCAGCGTCGAGAGAATCCATTCTTCGGGCGCAACCTGAATCCCGACTTCGCCCGAGCTATGAACACGCCGAGCGAAGTCGGAGGGGTACTGGCTCGGATAGCTGAGGGACTTCCACGAACTCCTGACGCCGATGGCTACCGACGACTGTTCACCCAGGCGGCCAACCATCTTCTACCGCTTGCTCACCCGCCGAACGATCTACGACACGCCATCAACAGTCGCCGAGACGCGCGAAGCTCCATCAATGCTTCACGCGAGCGGCGGCATGAGAACGAGATTCGCCGTCGGGAGGAGTATGACCGGGATCACGGCATCCCGACTCAGAGCCAAGCTACCAGAACTGAGTCGGCAACGGCCTCAACTAGCGGAATCACCCGGGGGCGGTCGAGGAACCATAATCACAACTCCCCTCCCCGGGACAGACATCGTCCCCGACGACAGGAGGACACGTGCGGAGTGTCCGCTCTTACTCCGCGCCTCAGGGCCATCCAATGGCCTCCCAACTTCAAGGTATCCAATGTTGACAAATATGAACCTAAGCAGGATCCATGGGGTTGGCTAGCCGTCTACACCACCGCTGCTCGAGCTGCCGGGGCGTCCGAAGACATGATGACCGCGTACTTACCCATTGTCCTTGGGCAAGACGCGCTACAATGGCTGCGACATCTACCCCGACACTGCATCGACGTCTGGGGCGACTTCAGTCGACGCTTCACCGCCAACTTCCAGTCCCTCTCCGACAAGCCGGCGCAACCGTGGGACCTCAAATCCATCAAGCGCCGGGGGGACGAGACTCTTCGGTCGTACCTCAAAAGGTTTCAGACCATGAGAAATCGTATTCCCGAGGTCACGGAGGCGGCCGTGATCGAGGACTTCTACAGAGGATCCAATGACTCGGCTTTCGTCCGAGCCATACTACAGAGGGCACCGACTACCTCCGAGGAGCTGTTCCGGGAAGCCGACCTCTACATCACCGCCGACGAGCGAGCCCAGGACCTCATTGGAGGAGCAAAACCCGCACCGGCAGCACCACGACGCGACACGAACCAGCAACCCGACAAGCGATGGGAGAAGAGGCCTCGCGAAGAAGTGCACGCTGCCGGACCACCTGCCTCTCGCGCCCGAGGAGGACCTCGTGGAGGCGAACGCACGTTGGACGACATCCTCGACGCCCAGTGCCCGTACCACAAGGACATGCGCCACACTCTTCGTAACTGCCGAGACTTCAAGCATTCCGTCGGACACGGCCGACCCTTCCAACCTTTACCTCCTCCTCCGCCGAGGGGAGGACCAGATGAACCACGACAACCCCATCGGCAGGAGGAGGGAGGAGGAGGAGGAGCTTTTCCACGCGTTGACAGGGAGGTCAACGTCATCTTCGGCGGACACGGATCGCAGGAGAGCAGAAGACAGCAAAAGCTCAACGATCGCCAGATACTGGTGGCGACCACCGGCCCTCCCGCCCCATACCGGTGGTCGGAACACCCGATCACCTTCACTCGGGCAGATCAATGGCTCAACTTCGACCATCCGGGCAAATACTCGCTTCTCGTCGATCCGGTGATCCGAGAGAGCCGGGTGAAGAAGGTGTTAGTGGACGGGGGGAGCAGCATCAACGTCACCTTCCCCCGGACACTCCAAGGCTTGGGAGTTCACCTCAAAGAACTCCACGAGTCGGACACTCCTTTCTTCGGCATCGTGCCGACGGAAGGGGAATACCCGCTGGGCCACATCTACATGCCAGTCACCTTCGGAACTCCGGAGAACTACAGAACCGAGTTCCTGAGGTTTGAAGTGGCGAACTTCGACTGCGGGTACAACGCCATCATCGGGAGGCCTGGATTGGCCAAGTTCATGGCCATTCCGCATTACACATACATGATACTGAAGATGCCAGGACCGCAAGGGATCATAACTGTGCGCGCCGACTTCCAAGGCGCCGCAGAGTGTTTCCGAGTGGCTATTCAAGCAGCCCTCACCGCCAAGCCATCGACAGCTCCCTCCACAATGGTGAACTCTAAGCCTGAGGAGGACCTCACAGTACCGGCAAGCGAAGCTCAGACCGCGACCTCTATGCGGCCGACTGAAGAAACCAAGAGAATCAACCTGGGGTTCGCTGATGAGCGCAAGACGGCTATCATCAGCTCCAGCTTGGATTACAAATAGGAAAGCGCGCTCGTCCGGTTTCTGCAAGATAACCGAGATGTATTCGCATGGCAACCTGCGGATATGCCGGGAGTCCCAAGAGAACTGGCCGAGCACAAACTGAAGGTTTACCCCCAGGCAAGGCCGATTCGGCAAAAACTACGTCGTTTCACGCCTGACAAGAGAGAGGCCATTCGCGCCGAGTTAGCTCGCTTGGTCGCAGCTGGATTCATTAGAGAAGTATTACATCCCGAGTGGTTAGCCAACCCTGTTCTTGTACTCAAAAAGAATAAAGTGGATTGGCGCATGTGTGTTGATTATACTGATCTCAACAAACACTGTCCGAAGGATCCTTTCGGGCTCCCGAGGATAGATCAGGTGGTGGACTCCACCGCTGGATGTTCTATGCTGTCTTTCCTGGATTGCTATTCTGGATACCATCAGATTAGTCTGGCAAAGGAAGATGAAGAAAAAACGGCATTCATTACTCCGTTTGGTGCTTTCTGTTATACCTCCATGCCGTTTGGCCTCAAAAACGCTGGAGCAACTTACCAGAGAGCCATTCAAACATGCTTAGCCGATCACTGGGGCAAGCGTGTGGAAGCCTATGTGGATGATGTGGTAATCAAAACAGAGGACTCAAAAGACTTCATCGAAGACTTGCAACTGGTTTTCAACAGTCTGAGGCGGTATAGATGGAAGCTTAATCCCGAGAAATGTGTTTTCGGAGTACCAGCCGGAAAGTTGCTCGGGTTTATTGTCAGCCACCGGGGAATTGAAGCTAATCCAGATAAGATTGAAGCTATCATGAAGATGGAAGCACCTCGATCGCAGAAAAAGGTTCAGCGACTTACTGGATGCATGGCAGCTTTAAGCAGATTTATATCCAGGCTAGGGGAAAAAGGTCTGCCATTTTATAAGTTACTCAAGAAGGTGGATAAATTTCAGTGGACTTCAGAAGCGCAAGAAGCTCTGGATGCTCTGAAAAAATTCTTGACAACACCACCAGTACTGAAACCACCCCGGCGAGCTACGTCAACTCAACCAGCTGAAGATTTGCTGCTGTATATCTCTTGCACGACTCATGTGGTAAGCACCGCGTTAGTAGTCGAGCGAGTAGAAGAAGGACATGCCTATCCAATACAGCATCCTGTCTACTTCATTAGTGAAGTCCTAGGCCCCTCAAAGAAAAAGTACCCTCAAGTTCAGAAGCTATTGTACGCAGTACTTCTAACTGCCCGCAAGCTGCGTCACTACTTTGACGACCACAAATTCATAGTAGTCACAAGTTTTCCAATAGGGGATGTTCTTCACAACAAGGAAGCCATCGGTCGAATAGCCAAGTGGGCTTGTGAGCTGGGATCTCATGACATCGAGTTCCGACCTCGCACCGCCATCAAAACTCAAGCACTGGTTGATTTCGTATCGGAGTGGACTGAACAACAAGTACCAGACAACCCGGAGACTGCAGAAGTATGGCGAATGTATTTTGATGGCTCACTAAAGCTGCAGGGAGCAGGAGCAGGGATTCTCTTCACTGCGCCTGGAGGTGAACACCTCAAGTACGCCCTCCAGTTGCTATTCCCAGCCTCCAACAATGCAGCCGAGTATGAAGCTTTGATCCATGGATTGAACATTGCCATATCGTTGGGCGTCAAAAGATTAATGGTATACGGAGACTCTCTGGTAGTCATCAGCCAGATAAACAAGGAGTGGGATTGCTCAAGCGATTCAATGGGAAAATACTGCACTGCCGTCCGAAAGCTGGAAGATAAATTCGAGGGTCTGGAATTTCATCATGTAGAAAGAGATCGGAACACAGCAGCCGATGTACTGTCCAAACTGGGGTCCGGTCGAACTCAGGTCCCACCCGGGGTTTTCGTGCAAGAAATTCTGCGGCCAAGTATCTCAATGGATCAAACAGAAGAGTGCAACATCATAGATCAACCCGAGTCAGACCCTGATGACTGGAGAAGGCCGATCATTAAGTATATAAAGAATGAAGAAGAACCAGACGACAAGAATTTGGCAGAGCGCATTGCAAGACAGTCGGCTCACTATACACTTATTGGGGAGACATTATACAGAAGGGGTGCGTCAGGCGTCCTCATGAGGTGCATTCTCCCGTCCACTGGGAAACAACTTCTGGAGGAAGTCCATGCTGGGCAATGTGGAATACATGCAGCCTCCAGAACACTAGTCGGGAAGGTCTTCAGGTCAGGATTCTATTGGCCAACAACAAAGAATGATGCAGCCGAGTTAGTTCAGAGGTGCGAAGCCTGCCAATACTTGTCAAAGCAACAACACATGCCAGCACAGCAACTGCAGACCATACCAGTAACTGGCCTTTCGCATGCTGGGGACTGGATATGATTGGACCTTTCAAGAAAGCTCAAGGGGGATACACTCATGTATTGGTAGCAATCGACAAATTCACTAAATGGATAGAGTTCAAGCCCATTGCCTCCTTAACCTCTGCTAAGGCCGTGGAATTCATACAAGACATAATATTCAGATTCGGGATACCAAACAGCATCATAACTGATTTAGGATCCAACTTCACAAGTTCAGAATTCTTTGACTTCTGCGAGCAAAAGAGCATTCAGATCAAGTATGCATCTGTAGCCCATCCAAGAGCCAACGGGCAAGTTGAGCGAGCCAACGGGATGATATTGGATGCACTCAGGAAAAAGATCTTCGATAAGAATGAAAAATTCGCAGGAAAGTGGATAAGGGAATTACCCTATGTTGTTTGGAGCCTGAGAACCCAACCTAGCCGAGCTTTGCATGGAAACACTCCTTTCTTCATGGTCTATGGGTCGGAGGCAGTGCTACCTGCTGATCTCAAGTTTGGGGCGCCAAGGCTGATCTTTGAAAGCATAGCAGAAGCTGAGACCACCAGGCTGGAGGACATAGATATACTTGAGGAAGAACGGTTAAACGCAGTAATCCAATCAGCAAGGTACCAGCAGACTCTAAGGCGCTATCACGACAAGGCTGTGCGACAACGATTCTTCTCAGTAGGAGATCTCGTCCTCCGCCGAATTCTAACGGGGGAGGGACGACACAAGTTATCACCCTTATGGGAGGGACCCTTCGTGGTAGCAGAAGTCACTCGGCCCGGATCGTATCGCCTCACTCAGATGGATGGCACAGAAGTTGGGAACTCCTGGAACATAGAACACCTCAGAAAGTTTTATCCCTAGCTGTACGTCAAAACCGCTGGGACGACGATGATGTACTCTGTAAAGTGGAAATATGTCATCAATAAAAAAGAGGTCTCAAGGATACTCAATTCATTCACGATGGACTTGCATTCTTACTTAACTCAGGGTGACCACTATGCCCTGCTAACGAAGCAATCGACTTAAGTCGGCAACGACTTAAGGCGGTGCAACATGCTCACGCTTACTTAACTCGGGGTGACCACTATGCCCTGCTAACGGAGCAATCGACTTAAGTCGGCAACGACTTAAGGCGGTGCAACATGCTCACGCTTACTTAACTCGGGGTGACCACTATGCCCTGCTAACGGAGCAATCGACTTAAGTCGGCAACGACTTAAGGCGGTGCAACATGCTCACGCTTACTTAGCTCAGGGTGACCACTATGCCCTGCTAACGGAGCAATCGACTTAAGTCGGCAACGACTTAAGGCGGTGCAACATGCTCACGCTTACTTAACTTAGGGTGACCACTATGCCCTACAAACGCAGCGATCGACTTAAGTTGGCAGCAACTTAAGACCGGTGCAACATGCTCGCGCCTATATAATTCAGGGGATGACTTCCATATCCCGCAAACAAATTTCATAATCATCATGCGTCATTACTGCTAACTCATTAACTAACAAATTCTGATACAATGAGAGAGTAACTATGTCATTCGAATGGAAAACTGGTGTCCTCTAACAAATACTCGATCATGCAAATCGCGCGCTTGGAGCACGCAAAATGTTTTTCTATTTTGCAACGTCTTTCTCAGGAGCGACCGACGAAGAAGGGCGACTCGAGGAATCAGGAGCGGCGTTCACGTCAGCCCTTATGTCTTCAGGAACAACCACGCCGGGTCTCCTCATCAAGATTCGTCCCGCCCGAATAGCCTTGTCCAAGGCTTTGTCGCGTTGGGCCTTGAGAGTAACAGAAGTTTCTTCAGCAGTTTTAGCAACCAGTTGAGCGCTCTCTAACTCCTGGGCAATGGATTTTTTGGAAGCTCGGAGCCCTTTGATAGTAGCATCCTTCGCTGATATCAACTGCTTAAGCCGAGTTACCTCCTCCATGGATTCCCGCAGGTTACGACGTTGGAGGTCTAATTCTTCCATGGTGAAGCGATGACTTCTTTCCAAGATGGTCAGCGAATTGCTAGAATCTCGATACAACCTGTCAAGATTGTCACGAGAAGCAGCAAGGATACGTTTTTCTTCCTGCAAGCACAAGTCAGTTCCTTCAAAAAACCAAGCAAGTAATAGGAGCACAGCAAGGCAAAGCACAGTTTCGTGTATTACCTTTTCAGAGTCGAGCTGAGCATGAAGAGAAGAACTCAGTGCATTGGCATCATCTAAGGCAGCGGAGACCTGACTCAGCTCAATCTGACTTTGAGAGTACTTTTCCTCAAAATCAGTGCATCGCTGGGCCAATTCAGCCTGATTTCGAGAATGTTTTTCCTCAAGAATTGCAATCTGCTGAGTCATTCCTAGCAAGAGGTAATCAAACAAAACGAGGTCAGAAGGTAAAACAGTCCACAACAAAGGCGAAGAAAAGAAAAAGGGGCACTAACCAGTGTTAGTCGCCTCCAACTCGGATACACGACGATGAAGTGACACTGGATTCCAACACGTAAGAGACGAAGCCACTTCTAGGACGGAAGCACCCTGCGATCTCAGCTGGCTGGCCATCCCATCCACCAAAACCTGATGAGAAGAACAGA
The DNA here is from genome assembly GCA_029449295.1 of Zea luxurians. Taxonomy (NCBI): domain Eukaryota; kingdom Viridiplantae; phylum Streptophyta; class Magnoliopsida; order Poales; family Poaceae; genus Zea; species Zea luxurians. The sequence continues at coordinate 8,015,348 of JAOPSE010000041.1, read as the reverse complement.
TGAGCATAATGACAAAAGCTCATGCAATGTAAAGATAAAGCTAAAAACAGCACAGTACCTGGAGGTTGGAAAAGAACGAAGGGATCCCCAAATCAGGAGAAATCAGCTGATAACCAGGCGCAAGGCCACCACCCGAAGCAGCTTGCAACGGACCAGTAGGAATCAGCTCAGCGCCTTCAACAGAGCCGAACGCCCGATCAGCGGGGACGCTGCCCTCTAAAGCGACCCCCTGGTCCAAAGTTTGGGCTACCACCATGCAGCCAGAGTGTGGAGGTGATCCCGCGTGAACGTCCATGGAAGCGCAGGAAGGAGACCCTGCTTGGGCACCCTCGGGGGCTGGGTCATAGTTGGCACTGCCCACTTGAGCCGGATCATCCCCGGCAGCACCCTCGGGGGCTGGGCAGTGGCTTACACTCTTCACCCGAGCTAAGTCATCCCCGGCGACATCCTCGGGGGCTGGGCATGTGTCAGCACCATTCTTGAGGTCCAGACTCTCCGCAGTAACCACCTCTAAGGTTGACGGGCCCTCAGCCACTTCCATGGAACCAGGACAATCCAAGTTAGCATCCCGACCCTCGAGATCGCGCTCTAAGGTCGACGAGGCACGGGATGACCTCAACCCAGCATCAGGCACGGCAGCGCAAGCCTCCATCGCATCATCATCCACTGGCTCTGATAACAAGTCCTCTGGGACCATATCCTCAAGAGTCTGATCAAAGTTGGCCAGGGACAGTTCTTGCAGACCAATGAGGGCAGACAAAGCAGGAGAGGGAACTCCACTACTTTCACCACTGGCAAGGAATTGCCGACTGTTCTTCCGAGTCAGAGGGACCTCATTCTCTTCCTCCCTGTCGTCTTCATCAGCAACACATGCAACACCCCCATTGGGATCAGCGACAGATGGAGCACACCCATTGGGATCAACAACAGACATACCACACCCATTGGGGTCAGCATCAGTAAATTCAGTCTCGGGAACTTCCTCAGCAGCAGGAACCGATGGACCAGCGCCCCGATCCAAACTAGATACTTGCCGAAGACGTCTCTTTTTCTTTTTCTGCTCATCAGCAGAAAGATCAGTTTGATTGGCTCGGCAAGGACGTCTCGGGCGAACACGGACAGGTCTCTGAACATCCAAGGATGTACCAGCTTCGGGGAGAGGCGCCACCGCCAATGTCCCAGCAGGAGCAGCATCAGAAGAATTTTCAGCCAGCATATCAAGCATGGCACTTATTTCTGCATCATTAGGATCCAAAGGCACTTCAAAATGGACTTGTCGTTCGTCATCAGGAATCTCCCCAAGCGAGGCAACCAAAGCACTGACTTCTTCATCAGAGGGTCATGTTCTAAGGCCCAAATTGCCATCAGTCGCAGGTGGATTTGACACGAAAAGAGTGAAGACTTTGGCAGGAGGCAAATTCCAGGCCGAATACGCCACCAGAGCACCAACATTGGACACCTTGCCCCTGAGAATCATTTCCAGTCGGCTCACCAAGTCTGCAGAAGGGATTCTCCTGTTGGTAACCCGAGTTGAGTCGGCTAGCCCTCGATACAGATAAGCTGGGTGGACCCTATCTTTCAGTGGCTGAATGTTCTTGAAAACGAAGTCAGCAACCACAGCTTCAGCAGTTAGACCTCTCTCTTTCAGCAGTCCAACTTCAGCTAGCAACACACCGGCTTCAGCTACCTCCTCGTCTGTGGGAGACTCGGTCCAGCTTGGGGTGCGAACGTCTGGCTGTCTTCCCGACCGGGGGGGGAGAGAATTTCCATAATTATCAACTATAAACCACTCCAGACGCCATCCCTTAATGCTGTCTTTAAGGGGAATCTCAAGATATTCAGTCTTCCGTCCCCGGCGCATCTCCAAACTGGCACCTCCGACCAACTAATGTTGTCCCCCGGCCATCCCAGGGCGACAATGATACAGATATTTCCATAAACCGAAGTGCGGCAGCACGCCAAGAAAGGCTTCGCATAAGTGAACGAAGATGGAGATTTGCAGAATTGAGTTAGGGTTCAGATGGGTCAGGTTAATGTGGTAGAAATCAAGGAGACCACGGAAAAAGGGAGAGATGGGAAGGCCAAGGCCGCGGAGAAGAAAAGGAGCGTAAATTACAGACTCGTGGGTATCCTCTGTCGGGACAGTAGTCCCGTGGCAAATCCGCCAAGAACAGAGTTCCCGCGGAGGAAGAACCCCGATGGACACGAGGTGGAGGAGTTCAGCTTCGGAAATGATAGACATGTGGTTACCTGCAAAAGGCAACTGGCTGTTGGGATCGATTGGAGGAATCACCACAGCGGATGAGCTCGCGATTTTCCTCTTGGGAGCCATCTCGATTCTACCAGTGAGCAGATTGGAGGCGAGCGGCAGAGAGGATTCGGAAGCGGGAATGCAAGAACTAGGGCGCGGAAAGCAAAGGCGGCTAAAAGCGTAGCCCTTATGGGATATTCTCGAGCCAGATACCGTTTCAAAAAGTGCCCAGTCATCACCCGGCGGTTATTTCCAAAACCCCAGCATGCCACGTGGTCATTCGGCAGTTATTTCCAAAAAGCCGATGGGCCACCTCATCACTCGGTTATCATCCTCAAAATAGCTCACGCGGCCTGCTATCACTCGGCGTTGCCTCTAAAACGCTGATCTCGTGTTCAATCGCTCGGCATTACTTCTAAAATGCCGACGGTGACCTTTAATCACTCGGCGTTGCCTCTAAAACGCTGATCTCGTGTTCAATCGCTCGGCATTACTTCTAAAATGCCGACGGCGACCTTTAATCACTCGGCGTTGCCTCTAAAACGCTGATCTCGTGTTCAATCGCTCGGCATTACTTCCAAAATGCCGACAGCGACCTTCAATCACTCGGCGTTGCCTCTAAAACGCTGATCTCATATTCAATCGCTCGGCATTACATCTAAAATGCCGACGTCGACCTGCTCTCACTCGGCGTTGACTCTAAAACGCTGATTTCATACTCAGCCGCTCGGCATTACCTCTAAAGCACCGACGTCACCATCCAATCACTCGGCGTTGCCTCTAAAACGCTGATCTCGTGTTCAATCGCTCGGCATTACTTCTAAAAGTGCCGACGGCGACTTTCAATCACTCGGCGTTGCCTCTAAAACGCTGATCTCGTGTTCAATCGCTCGGCATTACTTCTAAAATGCCGGCGGCGACCTTTAATCACTCGGCGTTGCCTCTAAAACGCTGATCTCGTGTTCAATCGCTCGGCATTACTTCCAAAATGCCGACGGCGACCTTCAATCACTCGGCGTTGCCTCTAAAACGCTGATCTCACGTTCAGTCGCCCGGCATTACTTCTAAAACGTCGATACAGACTACAAGATTACTCGACAGCTACTTCTGGAAGCGTCAGTATGATGTCCAAGTTATTCGTCTACTATCTCAAAAAGAATCAGTTTTATAATCAAGCAAAGCAAGTCATCAAGAAGAAGCCAACGTCATTCTTTCATTAAGGGAAGACAATAAGCTTACAAATCAACTCTTTGCGAGTTGATGCTTCCCTACTATTACTACATTACATTACTACTACTACTACACTACGCTATACTACTCTACATTACTACTACATTATTCTAACTATACTAAACTATACTAATATCTAAGAAGACCAGTGGCGTCTAGCCACTGGCCCTGCCCCTGCCGCCGCCGCCGCCCTTGGTGCTGCCCCTGCTGCTGCCGCCCTTGGTGCTGCCCTTGCCGCTGCCGCCTTTGGTGCTGCCCCTGCTGCCGTCACCGTCGCCGCTGCTCCTGCCGCTGCCGCTGCCGTCGCCGTCGCCACCGTCGTCGCCGTCGTCGTCGTCGTCGTCCTCGTCCTCGCCGCCGCCGTCCGAGTCCTCCTCATCCGAGGAGTACTCCGACTCATCCGAGCCCTCGAGCCCGGAGCGCTCGACGGCCCGGATGTATGTCTAGACTTCCGCGGCTATCCCCTGGGAGTCGTCCGAGTCATCGAACGACGCCGGGGGAGAGACGGGAGCCGGAGATCCCTCAGACTCGGAGGAGAACTCCTCCTCCGAGTATTCCGAGTCACCGAAATCCTCCGATGGAGGAGTCGGTTCGCGCTTGCGTTTGTTGCTCTTGCCCATGGCGGAAGCAGACGGGAGAGAAGAGAAGGAAGCAGTAAAGAACAGCGAAGAGATGTGAAAAAACCAGAGGGGCAACAGCGTTATTTATAGAAGGGAAAGGCAACCGCTCACCTCCAACCACGGTCACTGAACAGTCGCAAAGCATTCAATAAACACTTCCACCCGTCTGGAGACACGTCAGGCGGCTGACGCCGTTTCACGCAACACTACACCCATTGGGACTCCAGTCAACAGCGCAAAGGATATGATTACACTCACCGTCCCATCACATTACAACTCAGAAGCAGCCGGCTAAAACACTCAGCGTACCAAGCCATCCCTTGCCCACACCCATTGGGGGGGGACGCCCAGGAATTATCAGTATATTTTTCAAAATGGTCACATCTGTGCAGAGCATGCAGTGAATGCCTCAAGACAAAAATGAGATATCAACAAGAGTTAGAGGGAAGCCAAATATAGCCAGCAGAGTGCAAAATATGGTCGACAGACACAACTTGAAGACTAGACAGAGAACGTCCATCAAATGTCCAATCAGTCACAGAGTAAATAAATTACACTACCTAGCAAGATACGGATGGATTGCAAACTCGGCTGCAAAAGACAAAATACATGCTGACCTCTGAAGCATAATATTGATGACATAGCGCGGATGACATCATGCCAACTTTTTTACAAGCAGAAAGGATAATCTTCAGCAAAAGGACATAAAAAGAAGACCTTCGAGTGAATTATCCTCAAAAATCCACTTGAAGGTCGGGGGCTACACCCATTGGGTGCACCTCCGGTGCACTCCATGGATCATCATTCCAAGCCGAGATAGTGCCGATTTCTAAAGCATGGGACAAGATTAAAAAAGCCAACCCTCAACCAAAATGAGCGAACACAAATGGAAATGATCTCTACTGAAGACCTTCGAGTAGATTATTTTCTAAAATCTACTCGAAGCTCGGGGGCTACACCCATTGGGTGCACCTCCGGTGCACCCAATGAAGTTCAAAATCCTACAAATTGGAATGCCGACCTCTAAGGCACAGGCACGAAGCCAGGTTTTGGTCAACGAGTGATCGGAGCAGGAGAAGACAACAGGAAGCCATCTTTCTTCAAATTACCTGCAAGCTGGACCTGAGATCTTCGGGTTGATTATCTCTAAATTAACCCAAAGATCGGGGGCTTGTGGGGGATAGATATCCCCCGGGTCCACTAAAAGAGTAAAGGACCTCACGAAAGGCCCAAGGGCCCAATAAACCGTAAGGTCATTCTTTCGTGGGCCTGGGGAGAAACAGCCAGCGAAGCAGAACGACATGGGGCCGGATTGGTACAAGCCCGGGCGGCCCACAGCATCGAGCGAATGACCGCAACAGAGATCCGACTTTCCCGCGCTGGAGCCTCCATGCAACGAAGCCAAGCGGGGATAAGTCGGCGAAGGTTACGTAGGGATAATCTCAAGAGGTTCACTATCTTTTAGCTACTTGTTGCTATCTTATCCACGTGTACTGCCCCACGGTCGAGTATATAAGGCCTAGGGGGCACCCCTTCAGAACGATCGACCCTTTACTTAGCCACCCACATCAACTCTCTGTATTCTCGATCCAGAGAGCTCTCTTGAAGCCACATCCACCAAGCATACTCATCAGGACGTAGGGTGTTACGCATCTCTAAGCGGCCCGAACCTGTAAAACTTGTCCACTGTCCCTCGTGCGATCGGCGCGAACCATTTTGCTACAGTTGTCGACACCGTCCTACTCCTAAAACACCTTGAGGGGCAACCCCGGGTGTGCGGTCGAACCCAAAACACCGACAGGCCTCTTCTACCCTAAAAGGCTCAATAGAAGAGACAAAAGAGTAATGCTCACAAAAATTAACTAATCTTGAACGAGTAGTTACTCCCTTGCTAGTATCACCCAGTATTTGGTCGACAGGATGATCCCTTTGGATCGTCGCTCGAACTTGGGTTGGAGGTGCCTGAGGTGCTTCTTCCTCTTGAACATCCTGTGCTCCCCCTTGATCATGCGCCTCCACTTGAGGTACCTGTTCGTCATCTTGGGTTGGGGAATGCACCATAGTTGAGGAAGACGGTTGATCTTGCTCCAAATGTTCCTGAGGCCGTACATCTCCAATCGCCATGGTGCGTATCGCGGCTGTTGGAACGTCTTCTTCATCTACATCATCAAGATCAACAACTTGCTCTCTTGGAGAGCCATTAGTCTCATCAAATACGACGTCGCTAGAGACTTCAACCAAACCCGATGATTTGTTGAAGACCCTATACGCCTTTGTATTTGAATCATAACCTAATAAAAACCCTTCTACAGCTTTGGGAGCAAATTTGGAATTCCTACCCTTCTTCACTAGAATGTAGCATTTACTCCCAAATACACGAAAGTACGATACATTGGGTTTGTTACCAGTCAGCAGCTCATATGAAGTCTTCTTGAGGAGGCGGTGAAGGTAGACCCTGTTGATGGCGTGGCAAGCCGTGTTCACGGCTTCCGACCAAAAGCACTCGGGGGTCTTGAATTCTCCAAGCATAGTCCTCGCCATATCTATGAGCGTCCTGTTCTTCCTCTCTACTACACCATTTTGCTGAGGTGTGTAGGGAGCGGAGAACTCGTGCTTGATCCCCTCCTCCTCAAGGAACTCCTCCACTTGAAGATTCTTGAATTCGGACCCGTTGTCGCTCCTTATCTTCTTCACCTTGAGCTCAAACTCATTTTGAGCTCTCCTGAGGAAGCGCTTGAGGGTCCCTTGGGTTTCAGACTTATCTTGCAAAAAGAACACCCAAGTGAAGCGGGAAAAGTCATCAACAATAACTAGACCATACTTACTTCCTCCTATGCTCAGATAGGCGACGGGTCCGAAGAGGTCCATATGTAGCAGCTCCAGGGGTCTTGATGTTGTCATCACATTCTTGGTGTGATGAGAGCCTCCCACCTATTTCCCTGCTTGACAAGCTGCACAAGGTCTATCTTTTTCGAAATGTACATTGGTTAGACCTATCACGTGTTCTCCCTTTAGAAGCTTGTGGAGGTTCTTCATCCCCACATGTGCTAAGCGGCGATGCCACAACCAGCCCATGCAAGTCTTAGCCATTAAGCATGCATCTAGACCGGCCTCTTCTTTTGCGAAATCAACTAAGTAAAGTTTGCCGTCTAGTACACCCTTAAAAGCTAGTGAACCATCACATCTTCTAAAGACAGACACATCTACATTTGTAAATAGACAGTTATATCCCATATTGCATAATTGACTAACAGATAGCAAATTATATCCAAGAGACTCTACTAAAAACACATTAGAGATAGAGTGCTCATTTGAGATTGCAATTTTACCTAACCCTTTTACCTTGCCTTGATTCCCATCACCGAATATTATTGAATATTGGGAATCTTTATTCTTGACGTAGGAGGTGAACATCTTCTTCTCCCCCGTCATATGGTTTGTGCATCCGCTGTCAATAATCCAGCTTGAACCCCCGGATGCATAAACCTGCAAGGCAAATTTAGGCTTGGGTCTTAGGTACCAAACTCATGTTGGGTCCTGCAAGGTTAGCACAAATATCCTTAGGGACCCAAATGCAAGTTTTGTCTCCCTTGCATCTTGCCCCTAATTTTCTAGCAACTATCTTCCTATCCTTTCTACAAATAGCAAAAGAAGCATTTAAAGCATGATACATTGTAGAAGGTTCATTTACTTTCCTAGGAACATTAACAACATTTCTCCTAGGCATATTATGAACAACATTTCTCCTACCAACATTTCTATTATGCACATAAGAAGAACTAGAAGCAAACATGGCATGGGAATCAAAGGCATTATATGCATTACAATTCCTATAAGCATTTCTAGAATGTCTCCTATCATGGTACATAAAGGCATGGTTCTTTTGCACACTACTAGCCATAGGGGCCTTCCCTTTCTCCTTGGCGGAGATGGGAGCCTTATGGTTTGTCAAGTTCTTGGCTTCCCTCTTGTAGCCAAGTCCATCCTTAATTGAGGGGTGTCTACCAATCGTGTAGGCATCCCTTGCAAATTTTAGCTTGTCAAATTCATTCTTGCTAGTCTTAAGTTGGGCATTAAGACTAGCTAATTCCTCATTTAATTTGGAAATTGAGACTAAATGATCACTACAAGCATCAATGTCAAAATCTTTACACCTATTACTAGTTTCAACAATTTCTACACAAGAATCAGATTTACTAACTACTTCTAGTTTAGCATTTAAATCATCATTAAAACTTTTTAACTTAGCAATAGTTTCATGACAAGAAGATAATTCACTAGAGAGCATTTCATTCCTCTTAATTTCTAGAGCAAGAGATTTCTGTGCTTCTACAAATTTATCATGCTCTTCATACAACAAATCCTCTTGCTTTTCTAAAAGCATATTCTTATCATTCAAGGCATCAATCAATTCATTAATTTTGTCTACCTTGGTTCTATCTAATCCCTTGAATAAGCATGAGTAATCTATCTCATCATCATCACTAGACTCATCCTCACTTGAAGAAGCATAAGTACTAGTATTATGAGTGCTTACTTTCTTCTCCCTTGCCATGAGGCAAGTGTGACGCTCGTTTGGGAAGAGGGATGACTTGTTGAAGGCGGTGGCGGCGAGTCCTTCATTGTCGGAGTCGGAGGAGGAGCAATCCGAATCCCACTCCTTGCCTAGATGTGCCTCGCCCTTTGCCTTCTTGTATGCCTTCTTCTTCTCCCTCTTGCTCCCTTGGTCCTGTTCACTATCATTGTCGGGACAGTTAGCAATAAAATGACCAAGCTTACCGCATTTGAAGCATGAGCGCTTCCCCTTGGCTTTGGTCTTGCTTGGTTGTCCCTTGCGACCTTTAAGCGCCGTCTTGAATCTTTTGATGATGAGGGCCATCTCTTCATCATTGAGTCCGGCCGCCTCAATCTGTGCCACCTTGCTAGGTAGCGCCTCCTTGCTTCTTGTTGCCTTGAGAGCAAGGGGTTGCGGCTCGTTGATCGGACCATTCAAGGCGTCGTCCACGTACCTCGCCTCCTTGATCATCATTCGCCCGCTAACGAATTTTCCGAGGACTTCTTCGGGCGACATTTTGGTGTACCTGGGATTCTCACGAATATTATTCACCAAATGAGGATCAAGAACGGTAAAGGACCTTAGCATCAGTCGGACGACGTCGTGGTCCGTCCATCGCGTGCTTCCGTAGCTCCTTATCTTGTTGATAAGGGTCTTGAGCCGGTTGTATGTTTGAGTTGGCTCCTCGCCCCTTATCATCGCGAACCTTCCAAGCTCGCCCTCCACCAACTCCATTTTGGTGAGTAAGGTGACGTCGTTCCCCTCATGAGAGATCTTGAGGGTGTCCCAGATCTGCTTGGCATTGTCCAAGCCGCTCACCTTGTGATACTCGTCCCTGCACAAAGAGGCTAGCAACACAGTAGTAGCTTGTGCATTCTTATGAATCTGTTCATTAATGAACACAGGGCTATCCGAGCTATCAAATTTCATTCCACTTTCCACAATCTCCCAAATGCTTGGATGGAGATAAAACAAGTGAGTACGCATTTTGTGGCTCCAAAATCCGTAGTCCTCTCCATCAAAGTGAGGGGGCTTGCTAAGTGGAATGGGAAGCAATTGAGCATTTGAGCTATGCGGAATGCGCGAATAATCGAAAGAAAAGTTTGAGTTAACCGTCTTTCGTCTGTCGTAGTCGTCGTTGTCCTTTTGGGAGGAGGAAGATTCGTCGCTGTCGTAGTAGACAATTTCCTTGATGCGCCTTGTCTTCTTCTTTCTCCCGTCTTTTCTTTTGTGGCCCGAGCCTGAGTCGGTGGGCCTGTCATCATTTGGCTCGTTGACGAAGGACTCCTTCTCCTTGTCGTTGATCACCATCCCTTTGCCCTTAGGATCCATCTCTTCGGGCGATTAGTCCCTTTCTTGAAGAGAACGGCTCCGATACCAATTGAGAGCACCTAGAGAGGGGGGGGGGGGGGTGAATAGGTGATCCTGTAACACTTCGAAACTTAAGACACAAAACTTGGTTAATTGTTAGCACAATAATTGCCAAGTGGCTATAGAGGAACCCTCAACAAAACACAATAACCAACGAAGATCAATCACAGAGATGGCACGGTGGTTATCCCGTGGTTCGGCCAAGACCAACGCTTGCCTACTCCATGTTGTGGCGTCCCAACGGACGAGGGTTGCAATCAACCCCTCTCAAGCGGTCTAAAGACCCACTTGATTACCACGATGTTTTGCTTGCTTTATCTTAATCCCGTTTGCGAGGAATCTCCACAACTTGGAGCCTCTCGCCCTTACACTTGAAATTCACAAAGAGCACGGAGCAAGGGAGGGATTAGCAACGCACACAAGACACAAGAATCAGAGTGTCAACACGCACACAAGTCGCAACAAGAGCTCGCAACACAACTCAATGAGTTCACAACTCCACTAGAGCTCTATATGCTATCACAATGAAAAGAACGCGCGAAATCGATGTCTTGGTGCTTAGAAATGATTAGGAGATGCTTGGTGTCCTCCTCCATGCGCCTAGGGGTCCCTTTTATAGCCCCAAGGCAGCTAGGAGCCGTTGAGAGCAATCAGGGAAGGTAATTCTTGCCTTCTGTCGTCTGGCGCACCGGACAGTCCGGTGCACACCGGACACTGTCCTGTGCCAGATTTCTTTCCTTAAATGGCGAAGCCGACCGTTGGCAGACCTGGAGCCGTTGGCGCACCGGACATGTCCGGTGCACACCGGACAGTCCGATGCCATCTTCTAGCCGTTGGCTCGGCCACGTGTCCCACGCAGATTGCGCGGCCGATCGTTGGCCCGGCCGACCGTTGGCTCACCGGACAGTCCGGTGCACACCGGACAGTCCGGTGAATTATAGCCGTACGTCGCCGGTGAATTCCCGAGAGCGGCCAGTTCACTCGAACCAGCCTGGCGCACCGGACACTGTCCGGTGCACCACCGGACACTGTCCGGTGCTCCCAGACTCAGCAGATTCTTGGCTGCTCGAGCCAAGACATTTCCAATTGGATTTTTCCTGTTTCCAGCACTTAGACACAATACATTAGTCCATAAAACAATGTACTAAGTCTGAGAAACATACCTTTATCCTTGATTTGTACTTTGTCCACCTCTTTACACTTAGGCACTTGTGTTGGACACTAAATCACCAAAACACTTAGAAATTGCCCAAGGGCACATTTCCCTTTCACCCGTTTGATAGGGTCCAAGGGCTCGATGCCTCCCTCTGATGGGATTCCGTTACAGAATCGCTCCTGTTGGTCTCGGAAATGTCCTAGGGTACCTTGGGAGCGTAGCCCGAGCCTTGGTTATGTATCGAACGTACCCAGAGCCATCCCTCACTCTGAGTGCTCTGGGGCGACTGTCGAACCCTTCGGGGGCCAGCCTACGAACCCCTGATCAGTAGTGGGCGCGGAGCCTGAGTGGCCTAAGGCGGATGTTGAACCCTTCCGAGGGGCCAGCCTTCGAACCTCTGACCAGTAGTGGGCGCGGAGCCCGAGTGCTCTGAGGCGGCTGTCGAACCCTTCCGTGGGGCCAGCCTTCGAACCTCTGATCAGTAGGAGGGCTCGGGGCCCACTTCCTTTGTGGAGAAGGATCCCTTTTGGAGTATCCCCTTTCCCGGTCCCTGTAGCAAGAGAGAGAAAGGGGAAGAGGAAAAGGATACGAAATTGAACGACGTGGCGCACCTTTTTTGTCGTGGTCATTATGGCGGAGGTGAAGCGTCGCCCGCTTCGCCTGCCAAAGGTATCACCTGCCCTGCCGCGGAGTTAATGCGACAGGACGAGTGGTTCACGGGGCAGCCATTGCGCATGCGCGAGCCGTTCGAGGAATGGAACACGGGCGCATCGTCTTCACGCCGTGGGAGAGGGCTCTCCTGCCGCTCCAGGAGGGGACGTAAGCCTGCAGACGATTTGACCGCCGCTTCCGCTCGCCTGCTGCTGCCATTACTGTCGGCCCACTTCTGGCCATATCGACCGTCGCGCCTTCTCTCGCGGCTGACTGACCCGTGACCGGCGTGTTTGGCTGGCACTGCTGGTCCACGCGCAGGGTTACCTTGAATTGCGGCACCGGTTCCGCAGTCGAGAAGGCGCGGCGCTGCAGTTTTTCACACGTAGATACCGGCGCCAGTTACATGACGTGTGGGCCTGGGACTCCATGCCGGACGCGTTGAAGTTGAAAGGGTGCATCCACATGGCGCGGTTGCATGCTGCCTGCATGGCGGTTCGCCCTTTCACCCGCTGGTTTATGCGAAGACGAAGTGAAAGGGAATTAGGCTTACACCTATTTTCTAAACTAATTTTGGTGGTTGAATTGCCCAACACAAATAATTGGACTAACTAGTTTGCTCTAGTCTATAAGTTATACAGGTGCCAAAGGTTCACAAAAGGCCAATCATAAGACCAAGAAAAGGGTTCAACAAAAAGACCAAGGGATAACCGAAGGCAGCCCTGGTCTGGCGCACCGGACTGTTCGGTGTGCCACAGGACAGTGTCCGGTGCACCACCGGACAGTGTCCGGTGCACCAGGGTACTCCAATCTGAACTCTTCACCTTTGGGAATTTTCAGAGGGCTCCGCTATAATTCACCGGACTGTCCGGTGCCCCAAGAAAGAGCAACTCTGAACTCGCCAGCTTCGGGAATCCGCTCCGCTATAATTCACCGGACATGTCCGGTGCACACCGGACTGTCCGGTGAGCCAGTGGAGCAACGGCTACTTCGGTGCCAACGGTCACCTGCAGGGCATTAAATGCGCGCCAGAGCACGCAGAAGTCAGGCACGCGCGAGACGGCGCACCGGACAGTCTACAGTACCTGTCCGGTGCACCACCGGACAGCCAGGCGACCCCACCAGTCAGAGCTCCAACGGTCGAACCCTAACGGCCGGGTGATGTGGCTGGCGCACCGGACACTGTCCGATGGCGCACCGGACTATCCGGTGCGCCATGCGACAGCAGCCTTCACCAAGCGGCTAGTTTGGTGTTTGGGGCTATAAATACCCCCAACCACCCCTCATTCAAATCATCCAAGTTTTCACACTTCTACACCTTACAAGAGCTCTAGCATTCAATTCTAGACACACCAAAGTGATCAAATCCTCTCCAATCCCACACAAAGCTTTAGTGACTAGTGAGAGAGATTTGTTGTGTTTCTTTTGAGCTCTTGCGCTTGGATTGCTTCTTTCTTTCTCATTCTTTCTTGAGATCCATTCACTTGTAACCGAAGCAAGAGACACCAATTGTGTGGTGGTCCTTGCGGGGACTTTGTGTCCCGTGTGATTGAGAAGAAGAAGCTCACTCGGTCCGAGGGACCGTTTGAGAGAGGGAAAGGGTTGAAAGAGACCCGGTCTTTGTGACCACCTCAACGGGGAGTAGGTTTGCAAGAACCGAACCTCAGTAAAACAAATCATCGTGTCTCACTCTTTATTCGCTCACGATTTGTTTTTGCGCCCTCTCTCTCGGACTTGTTTCTATTTCTAACGCTAACCCGGCTTGTAGTTGTGATTAAGTTTGTAAATTTCAGATTCGCCCTATTCACCCCCCCTCTAGGCGACTTTCAATTGGTATCAGAGCCCGGTGCTTCATTAGAGCCTAACCGCTCGAAGTGATGTCGGGAGATCACGCCAAGAAAGAGATGGAGACCGGTGACAAGCCCACTACAAGCCACGGGGAGACTTCATCGGAAGAGTCCCGCAACAAGAGGAAGGAGAAGAAAGACTCCTCCAACAAAGGGAAGGGGAAGGAAAAGAAATCCTCTTCCCACAGGTCGCATCGGAGAGGTGACAAGCACAAGAGGATGAGGAAAGTGGTCTACTACGAGACTGACTCTTCATCACCATCGACCTCCGGCTCCGACGCGCCGTCCGTGACTTCTAAGCGCCATGAGCGTAAGAAGTTTAGTAAGATCCCCTTACGCTACCCTCGCATTCCTAAACATACACCTTTACTTTCCGTCCAATTAGGCAAACCACCAACGTTTGATGGTGAGGATTATGCTAGGTGGAGTGATATGATGCGATATCACCTAACCTCACTCCACAAAAGTATATGGGATGTTGTTGAGTTTGGTGTACAGGTACCATCCGTAGGGGATGAAGATTATGACGAGGACGAAGTGGCCCAAATCGAGCACTTCAACTCCCAAGCCACCACTATACTCCTCACCTCTCTAAGTCGAGAGGAGTATAACAAGGTGCAAGGGTTGAAGAGCGCCAAGGAGATTTGGGACGTGCTAAAAACCGCACACGAAGGAGATGAGGTGACCAAGATCACCAAGAGGGAGACGATCGAGGGGGAGCTCGGTCGCTTCCGTCTTCGCCAAGGAGAGGAGCCACAAGACATGTACAACCGGCTCAAAACCTTGGTGAACCAAGTGCGCAACCTCGGGAGCAAAAAATGGGATGACCACGAAGTGGTTAAGGTTATTCTTAGATCACTTGTTTTCCTTAACCCCACTCAAGTTCAATTAATTCGTGGCAATCCTAGATATACACTAATGACTCCCGAGGAAGTAATCAGGAATTTTGTGAGCTTTGAATTGATGATCAAAGGCTCAAAGAAGATCAACGAGCTTGATGGCCCCTCCACGTCCGAAGCACAACCGGTCTCATTCAAGGCGACGGAAGAAAAGAAGGAGGAATCTACTCCAAGTCGAACACCCATCGACGCCTCCAAGCTCGACAACGAGGAGATGGCGCTCATCATCAAGAGCTTCCGTCAAATCCTCAAGCAAAGGAGGGGGAAGGATTACAAATCCCGCTCCAAGAAGGTCTGCTACAAGTGTGGTAAGCCCGGTCACTTTATTGCTAAATGTCCATTATCAAGTGACAGTGACAGGGACAACGACAAGAAGGGGAGAAGAAAGGAGAAGAGATACTACAAGAAGAAGGGCGGCGATGCCCATGTTTGTCGGGAGTGGGACTCCGACGAGGGCTCCACCGACGAGGACGCCGCCAACATCGCCGTCACCAAAGGCCTCCTCTTCCCCAACGTCGGCCACAAGTGCCTCATGGCAAAAGATGGCAAAAAGAAGAAGGTAAAATCAAGATCCTCCACTAAATATGAAACCTCTAGTGATGAGGATGATGCTAGCAATGAGGAGGACAACTTGCGCATTCTTTTTGCCAACCTTAATATACAACAAAAGGAAAAGTTAAATGAATTAATTAGTGCTATTCATGAGAAGGATGATCTCTTGGACTCTCAAGAGGACTTCCTAATGAAGGAAAATAAAAAGCATGTTAAGGTAAAAAATGCTTATGCTCTAGAAGTTGAAAAATGTGAAAAATTAACTAGTGAGCTAAGTACTTGCCATGACACTATTGCCAACCTTAGAAATGAAAATACTAGATTAATTGCTAAGGTTGATTCTCATGCTTGTGATGTTTCAATTCCCAATCTTAGAAATGATAATAATGATTTGCTTGCTAAGATTGAAGAATTAAATATCTCTCTTGCTGGCCTTAAGATTGAAAATGAAAAATTGCTTGCTAAGGCTAAAGAATTAGATGTTTGCAATGTTACAATTTCCGATCTTAGAGATAACAATGATATTTTGCGTGCTAAGATTGTTGAACTTAATTCTTGCAAACCCTCTACATCTACCATTGAGCATACTTCTATTTGCACTAGATGTAGAGATATTGATATTGATGCTATTCATGATCATATGGCTTTAATTAAACAACAAAATGATCATATAGCTAAACTAGATGCTAAAATTGCCGAGCACGAACTTGAGAATGAAAAATTTAAATTTGCTCGTAGTATGCTTTATAGTGGGAGACGCCCGGGCATTAAGGATGGCATTGGCTTCCAAAAGGGAGACAATGTCAAACTTAATGCCTCTCTAAAGAAATTGTCTAACTTTGTTAAGGGCAAGGCTCCCATGCCTCAGGATAACGAGGGTTACATTTTGTACCCTGCCGGTTATCCCAAGAGCAAAATTAGGAGAATTCACTCTAGGAAGTCTCACTCTGGCTCTAATCATGCTTTTATGTATAAGGGTGAGACATCTAGTTCTAGGCAACCAACCCGTGCTAAGTTGCCTAAGAAGAAAACTCCTAATGCATCAAATGACCATGACATTTCATTCAAAACTTTTGATGCATCATATGTGCTTACTAACAAATCCGGCAAGGTAGTTGCCAAGTTTGTTGGGGGCAAACACAAGGGCTCCAAGACTTGTGTTTAGGTACCCAAAGTTCTTGTTTCTAATGCTAAAGGACCCAAAACCGTTTGGGTACCTAAAGTCAAGAACTAAATTTGTTTTGTAGGTTTATGCATCCGGGGGCTCAAGTTGGATCATCGATAGCGGGTGCACAAACCACATGATAGGGGAGAAGAAAATGTTCTCCTCTTATGAGAAAAACCAAGATCCCCAACGAGCTATCACATTCGGGGATGGAAATCAAGGTTTGGTCAAAGGTTTGGGTAAAATTGCTATTTCACCTGACCATTCCATTTCCAATGTTTTTCTTGTTGATTCATTAGATTACAATTTGCTTTCCGTATCTCAATTATGCAAAATGGGATACAACTGTCTATTTACTGATGTAGGTGTCACTGTCTTTAGAAGAAGTGATGATTCAATAGCATTTAAGGGAGTGTTAGAGGGTCAGCTATACTTGGTAGATTTTGATAGAGCTGAACTCGACACTTGCTTAGTTGCTAAGACTAACATGGGTTGGCTCTGGCACCGCCGACTAGCCCATGTTGGAATGAAGAATCTTCATAAGCTTCTAAAGGGAGAGCACATTTTAGGATTAACAAATGTTCATTTTGAGAAAGACATGATTTGTAGCACATGCCAAGCTGGGAAGCAAGTTGGTGTTCATCATCCACACAAGAACATCATGACGACTGACAGGCCACTGGAGCTCCTACACATGGACCTATTCGGCCCGATAGCTTACATAAGCATCGGCGGGAGTAAGTACTGTCTAGTTATTGTGGATGATTATTCTCGCTTCACTTGGGTGTTCTTTTTACAGGAAAAATCTCAAACCCAAGAGACTTTAAAGGGATTCTTGAGACGGGCTCAAAATGAGTTCGACTTAAGGATCAAGAAAATAAGAAGCGACAATGGAACGGAGTTTACGAATTCACAAATTGAAGGCTTCCTTGAGGAGGAGGGCATCAAGCATGAGTTCTCTTCTCCCTACACCCCACAACAAAATGGTGTAGTGGAGAGGAAGAATCAAACTCTATTGGACATGGCAAGAACCATGCTTGATGAGTACAAGACACCGGATCGGTTTTGGGCCGAGGCGGTTAACACCGCTTGCTACGCCATCAACCGGTTATATCTACACCGAATCCTCAAGAAGACATCATACGAACTCCTAACTGGTAAAAAGCCCAATATTTCATATTTTAGGGTCTTTGGTAGAAAATGCTTTATTCTTGTTAAAAGAGGTAGAAAATCCAAATTTGCTCCTAAGACCGTAGAAGGCTTTTTACTAGGATATGATTCAAACACAAGGGCATATAGAGTCTTTAACAAGTCCTTGGGACTAGTTGAAGTTTCTTGTGTTGTTGTGTTTGATGAAACTAACGGCTCTCAAGTAGAGCAAGTTGATCTTGATGAGATAGGTGAAGAAGAGGCTCCATGCATCACACTAAGGAACATGTCCATTGGGGATGTGTGTCCTAAGGAATCCGAAGAGCCTCCAAATGCACAAGATCAACCATCCTCCTCTACGCAAGCATCTCCAACAACTCCAAATGAGGATGAGGCTCAAGTTGATGAAGGAGAAGATCAAAGAGATGAGCCACCACAAGATGACGACAATGATCAAGGGGGAGATGCAAATGATCAAGACAAGGAGGATGAAGAACCAAGGCCGCCACACCCAAGAGTCCATCAAGCAATCCAACGAGATCACCCCGTCGACACCATCCTCGGCGACATTCATAAGGGGGTAACCACTAGATCTCGTATTGCACATTTTTGTGAGCATTACTCTTTTGTTTCCTCTATTGAGCCACACAGGGTAGAGGAAGCACTCCAACATTCGGATTGGGTGATGGTGATGCAAGAGGAGCTCAACAACCTCACTAGAAACGAGATATGGCATTTAGTTCCATGTCCTAACCAAAATGTTGTAGGAACCAAGTGGGTCTTCCGCAACAAACAAGACGAGCATGGTGTGGTGACAAGGAACAAAGCCCGACTTGTGGGCAAGGGATACTCCCAAGTCGAAGGTTTGGATTTTGGTGAAACCTATGCACCCGTAGCTAGGCTTGAGTCAATTCGCATATTATTAGCCTATGCTACTTACCATGGCTTCAAGCTTTACCAAATGGACGTGAAGAGTGCTTTCCTCAATGGACCAATCAAGGAAGAGGTCTATGTTGAGCAACCTCCCGACTTTGAAGACAGTGAGTATCCTAACCATGTCTATAGGCTCTCTAAGGCGCTTTATGGGCTCAAGCAAGCCCCAAGAGCATGGTATGAATGCCTAAGAGATTTCCTTGTTGCTAATGGCTTCAAAGTCGGCAAGACTGATCCTACTTTATTTACTAAAACTCTTGACAATGATTTGTTTGTATGCCAAATTTATGTTGATGATATCATATTTGGGTCTACTAACGAATCTACATGTGAGGAATTTAGTAGGATCATGACACAAAAATTCGAGATGTCAATGATGGGGGAGTTGAAGTATTTTCTAGGATTCCAAGTCAAGCAACTTTAAGAGGGCACCTTCATTAGCCAAACAAAGTATACTCAAGACATTCTAAACAAGTTTGGAATGAAGGATGCCAAGCCCATCAAGACTCCCATGGGAACCAATGGGCATCTCGACCTCGACACGGAAGGTAAATCCGTAGATCAAAAGGTATACCGGTCGATGATAGGATCTTTACTCTATTTATGTGCATCTCGACCGGACATTATGCTTTCCCTATGCATGTGTGCAAGATTCCAAGCCAACCCTAAGGAATCTCACCTTACGACCGTAAAACGAATCTTGAGATATTTGGCTTATACTCCTAAGTTTGGGCTTTGGTACCCTCAGGAATCCACATTTGATTTAATTGGTTATTCGGATGCTGATTGGGCGGGGTGTAAAATTAATAGAAAGAGCACATCGAGGACTTGCCAGTTCTTGGGAAGATCCTTGGTGTCTTGGGCTTTAAAGAATCAAAATTCGGTCGCTCTTTCTACCGCCGAAGCCGAGTACATTGCCGCAGGCCATTGTTGCGCGCAATTGCTTTGGATGAGGCAAACCCTACGGGACTATGGTTACAAATTAACCAAAGTTCCTCTTCTATGTGATAATGAGAGTGCAATCCGCATGGCGGATAATCCCGTTGAGCATAGCCGCACTAAACACATAGCCATTCGGTATCATTTTCTTAGGGATCACCAACAAAAGGGGGATATCGAGATTGCATACATTAATACTAAAGATCAATTAGCCGATATCTTTACCAAGCCACTAGATGAACAAACTTTTACCAAACTTAGGCATGAGCTAAATATTCTTGATTCTAGAAACTTCTTTTGATGTCTTGTACACATAGCTCATATATATACCTTTGATCGTGTCTCTTTTATATATGCTATGACTAATGTGTTTTTCAAGTGAATTTCAAACCAAGTCATAGGTGTATTGAAAGGGAATTAGAGTCTTCGGCGAAGACAAAGGCTTCCACTCCACTCCATCACTCTTCCTTCGCCGTCGCTCCGAGCATCTCTCCGTCTTTGGTATAATGTTCACTCATATTATTGTTTGCCAAAGGGGGAGCAAGTAGTTCTAAAGGGCTTATATTTCACTCAAACATCCGTTTTTGGCGATTCATGCCAAAGGGGGAGAGTATTAAGCCCAAAGCAAAAGGACCGCACCATCACCAACTTTTAAAAACTTATGATTTTCAAATGGTGAAATGGGTATCTCATTGTGTTCAAAAGGGGGAGAAAGTAGCATTTTCAAAATTGATGTCTTAAAACCCTCTTGAACACTAAGAGGAGAATTTTATTGACAGGGATCTTTTGTTTAGTCAAAGGAAAAGCATTTGAAACAGGGGGAGAAAATTTCAAATCTTATAAATGCTTCTCAAAAATCTTATTCATTTACCTTTGACTAGTTGCAAAGTGTCTTTGAAAAGATTTTACAAAAGAATTTGCAAAAACAAAACATATGGTGCAAGCGTGGTCCAAAATGTTAAAAATAAAGAAACAATCCATGCATATCTAGTAAGTAATATTTATTGGCTCAACTCTAAGTAACCTTTGCACTTACATTTTACAAACTAGTTCAATTATGCACTTCTATACTTGCTTTGGTTTGTGTTGGCATCAATCACCAAAAAGGGGGAGATTGAAAGGGAATTAGGCTTACACCTATTTCCTAAACTAATTTTGGTGGTTGAATTGCCCAACACAAATAATTGGACTAACTAGTTTGCTCTAGTCTATAAGTTATACAGGTGCCAAAGGTTCACAAAAGGCCAATAAAAAGACCAAGAAAAGGGTTCAACAAAAAGAGCAAGGGATAACTGAAGGCAGCCCTGGTCTGGCGCACCGGACTGTCCGGTACACCGGACTGTCCGGTGTGCTACCGGACAGTGTCTGGTGCACCACCGGACAGTGTCCAGTGCACCAGGGTACTCCAATCTGAACTCTTCACCTTCGGGAATTTTCAGAGGGCTCCGCTATAATTCACCGGACTGTCCGGTGTACCACCGGACAGTGTCCGGTGCCCCAAGGAAGAGCAACTCTGAACTCGCCAGCTTTGGGAATCCGCTCCGCTATAATTCACGGACATGTCCGGTGCACACTGGACTGTCCGGTGAGCCAGCGGAGCAACGGCTACTTCGGCGCCAACGGTCACCTGCAGGGCATTAAATGCGCGCCAGAGCGCGCAGAAGTTAGGCACGCGCGAGACGGCGCACCGGACAGTCTACAGTACCTGTCCGGTGCACCACCGGACAGCCAGGCGACCCCACCAGTCAGAGCTCCAACGGTCGAACCCTAACGGCCGAGTGACGTGGCTGGCGCACCGGACACTGTCCGGTGGCGCACCGGACTGTCCGGTGCGCCATGCGACAACAGCCTTCACCAAACGACTAGTTTGGTGGTTGGGGCTATAAATACCCCCAACCACCCCTCATTCAAATCATCCAAGTTTTCACACTTCTACACCTTACAAGAGCTCTAGCATTCAATTCTAGACACACCAAAGTGATCAAATCCTCTCCAATCCCACACAAAGCTTTAGTGACTAGTGAGAGAGATTTGTTGTGTTTCTTTTGAGCTCTTGTGCTTGGATTGCTTCTTTCTTTCTCATTCTTTCTTGAGATCCATTCACTTGTAACCGAAGCAAGAGACACCAATTGTGTGGTGGTCCTTGCGGGGACTTTGTGTCCCGTGTGATTGAGAAGAAGAAGCTCACTCGGTCCGAGGGACCGTTTGAGAGAGGGAAAGGGTTGAAAGAGACCCGGTCTTTGTGACCACCTCAACAGGGAGTAGGTTTGCAAGAACCGAACCTCGGTAAAACAAATCATTGTGTCTCACTCTTTATTCGCTCACGATTTGTTTTTGCGCCCTCTCTCTCGGACTTGTTTCTATTTCTAACGCTAACCTGGCTTGTAGTTGTGATTAAGTTTCTAAATTTCAGATTCGCCCTATTCACCCCCCTCTAGGCGACTTTCATGGAGGAATGCTTGTAACCGCTGGGCGGTTACACGCTCTGCGTGTGGCGGTTTGGCTTCTTCTGTCCTAGGCCAGCTTGCATGTCGTGTGGGACCCAGCCCCCGTGTCGTAGGGGGAGGATCTTTGAGCGCGTTGGTGAAGACTTAGCCCGCGATGCCTGAGGACGTGAGTGGGGTGAGTCGCCTTTAAAAAGGGAAAGGCTCCCTGGGTGGCAGTCACGCCTCCGCATTCTCTTCATGCATTGCGCCCTTCCACCTTCCGAGCCCCCGGATGGGTTGCCCCAGCGTCGTCTTGCTCTTGCTGCCGTTGGGGGAGCGTGATTTCGTGGAGATCGGTACCTTTCAGCCATCGTTCGGCTTCAAGGGTTTTCATCAGGCAGCCCGACTGCATCTCCTCACCAATGGGCAGTTAGGTGGGGAGAAGCGAGCCGGGCCGCAGCCTCCGCCCCGCCCTCAGCTTCAAGGATTTTCGTCATCCGGGTTGAGGCGGGGGAACGAGGCGAGCCGGGGCCTTGTCGCAGCAGCGTTTGCCCTGAGGTCATCGCTGCCGCTGTTTGGCCACCTGGAGCGGAGGTCGTTGTCGCTGCTGTCGGAGCGGTTGCCGGTGAGCCGCTTGGAGTTCGTCGTCCCACAGGCCCTCCTGGTATGGAGGTTGTTCATACCCGCGGGAGTGGAGTTCCGTTTGTAATGGCATCTTGAGTGCCGGTGTATGTTCATTGCGGCTGTCGGGGCCTGAACATCTGTGTACTTGGGCGTAAAGCCGTGTTTCTTCCCCATTTCGAGCACCAGGTCTCGCCTGTCGGCTAGCTGAACCGCTTAACCAAGTGTGAGTTGCCTTGCGCGGAAGGTGACGAGTGAGGTATCCGTATCCCGGAGGCGTAGGAGTTCCTCGGCTCAGTCGGCCTTGCCACTCAAGGCTTCTCTTGCCCAGTTAAAGAAACCCTCGGCCGCTCTACGATGAGCCGGAGCCGGAGGCAACGGTGTCAGCATGGACAGAGGCAGAGTTGGCTCGAAAAAGGGGGCTTCGTCGGTCCAGGCCGGGGAGGTGTAGTAGCGGTGGCTAGAGCCTAGCTGAGTCGTCCACTGGCGGGACCAACCCCGGAGTTGGGCTGCCGAGGCCATGAGCAGGGCTGGTGTCCTCGAGGGACAGCTGGCTGAGACCACGGAGCGGCCGGACAAGCCGTCTGCTTAGGCCGAGTTTCTGGAGGGGACCCTGGCGGCGATGGCCCAGGCGTGGTGCTGACATCTTCCTTCGAGGTGGAGATCTTTTGCCCGTGTTGCCGTCCGAGGCTGGGCCGGATTCCGCCGAAGGTGGAGACGATGCCGAGGGTGCTGCCGCTCCCCCTATTGATGTCTGAACCTGCAGGAACAGTTTGTCTGTAGTGTGCGCATGCTTTTTGCGGCCACCGAGGCCCAAACATGTCATTATCGTGTTATAAAGTTGCGTTTCTTTTCCTCTTGTTTTGAGTATCAGGACTTGCTTGTCGGTAGCAGAATCGTTTATCCGAGCGAGAGTTACTTATCGCGGAAGGTGATGAGTGAGGTATCTGTATCCCGGAGGCGTAGGAGTCCCTCGGCTCGGTCGACCTTCGCCGCTTACGTGTACTCTTGCTCGTCCACGGGATTCTGTTATCGGTATAGTCGAGAAGGCACGAAAAATCGTTTCGGCGAGGAAATTTTCGAGCGTTAAGACTTGTTCGGTTAGCGGAATCGCTTATCCGAGCGCGAGTTACTTATCGCAAAAGGTGATGAGTGAGGTATCCGTATCCCGGAGGCGTAGGAGTCCCTCGGCTCGGTCGGCCTTGCCGCTTACGTGTACTCTGTCATTTTCAGGATCCTACTATCGACGTAGTCAAAAAGCATGAAAGATGTTCTGGCCAAAAGACTTTTTCATAGGAAAATTTTAACGCAGAGGGGGTTCCCCCCTTCTAGCCCCCGAGGGAGGGTCAGGCTTTGCCGAGGCAAGGCTGACCCTTCCTTGATGGTTAGACTTTACTTGTGTATGTAAACGAGGTATATGAATGACTTGAAAACATCTTAAGGGTAGAAGCGACGTAGCTGTCGGATGTTCCAAGCGTTGCTGTAGACCTTGCCTTGACTGTTGGCCAGCTTGTATGTTCCGGGCTTCAAAGTCTTGGCGATGATGAATGGCCCTTCCCAGGGAGGCGTGAGCTTGTGGCGCCCTCGGGCGTCTTATCATAGCCGAAGCACCAAGTCGCCCACCTAGAGGTCTCGGGACCGAACCCCTCGGGCGTGGTAGCGTCGCAGGGACTGCTGATACCGCGCCGAGTGTAGTAAGGCCACGTCCCGAGCCTCTTCCAGCTGGTCCAGTGAGTCTTCTCGGTTGGTCTGGTTGCTTCGGGCGTCGTATGTCCTCGTCCTCGGGGAGCCGTATTCTAGGTCTATGGGCAAGATAGCCTCGGCCCCATAGACTAGAAAAAATAGCGTGAAGCCCGTGGCTCAGCTTGGCATCGTCCTTAGACTCCAGACCACCGAGGGGAGTTCCTTCATCCATCGCCTGCCGAACTTGTTGAGGTCATTGTAGATTCTCGGCTTTAGTCCCTGTAGAATCATGCCGTTGGCACGCTCTACCTGCCAATTCGTCATGGGGTGAGCTACGGCGGCCCAGTCCACCCGGATGTGGTGGTCCTCGCAGAAGTCTAGGAACTTCCTGCCGGTGAACTGGGTGTCGTTGTCGGTGATGATGGAGTTCGGGACTCCAAAGCGATGGATGATGTTGGTGAAGAACGCCACCGCCTGTTCGGACCTGATGCTGTTTAGGGGTCGGACCTCAATCCACTTGGAGAATTTGTCGATAGCGACCAGCAGGTGCGTGAAGCCCCCGGATGCCCTCTGCAAGGGACCGACGAGGTCGAGACCCCACACAGCAAACGACCAGGTGATGGGTATTATTTGCAGAGCCTGAGCGGGCAAGTGGGTCTGCCTTGCGTAGAATTGACACCCTTGGCAGGTGCGTACAATCCTGGTGGCGTCAGCCACCGCGGTTGGCCAGTAGAAACCTTGTCGGAAGGCGTTTCCAACGAGGGCTCAAGGCGCTGCATGGTGACCGCAAGCCCCCGAGTGTATTTCTTGCAATAACTCCTGACCTTCGGCGATGGATATGCATCGCTGGAGGATGCCTGAGGGGCTCGGTGGTAGAGCTCCTTTCCATCACCCAGCAAGACGAACGACTTGGCGCGCCGCGCCAATCGCTGAGCCTCGGTTCCGTCGAGGGGTAGCTCTCCTTGGTGGAGATATTGTAGGTACGGGGTCTGCCAGTTTTGATTAGGCGGGACCCCATTCCGCTCCTCCTCGACGGGCAGTGCCTCACCCTCGGCGATCGAGGGCGCCTCAGGCTGAGCCGAGGGTGTCTCGGGCTGATCCGAGGGTGCCTCGGGCAGGGCTGAGGCCTTCTCGGGCTCGGGCGTGTCGTCGGTCTTGATGGAGGGTTGATGCAGGTCTCAGGAGAAGACGTCTGGGGGGACCGTTGTCTGCCCCGAGGCTATTTTAGCCAGCTCGTCCGCAGTCTCGTTGTAGCGTCGGGCGACGTGGTTGAGCTCAAGCCCGTAGAACTTGTCTTCCAGGCGCCGAACCTCATCGCAGTAGGCTTCCATCTTCGGGTCGTGGCAGTGGGAGTTCTTCATGACTTGGTCGATGACAAGCTGCGAGTCGCCACGAGCGTCGAGGCATCGAACCCCTAGCTCGATGGCGATGCGCAACCCGTTAACCAGAGCCTCGTACTCGGCCACGTTGTTGGACGCCGGGAAATGGAGGCACAACACGTAGCAGAGGTGCTTCCCGAAAGGCGAGATGAAGAGCAGGCCCGCGCCCACTCCTGTTTTCATCAGCAACCCATCGAAAAACATGGTCCAGAGTTTTGGTTGGATCGGAGCTGCTGGAAGCTGGGTGTCGACCCATTCTGCCACGAAATCCGCCAAGACTTGGGATTTGATGGCCTTCCGAGGGGCGAACGAGATTGTTTCGCCCATGATCTCCCCCAGGGGGAAGGATGACACCACAGTCACCAGATGAGACTCGAAGTAGTGTCGCAACTTTCGCCGCGTCAGAATTACCGCGTACAGTAGCTTCTGAATTTGCGGGTAGCGGATTTTGGTCTCGGACAGTACCTCACTGATGAAGTAGACCGGCCTCTGGACGAGCAATGCATGCCCTTCTTCTCGTCTCTTGACTACGATCGCGGCAATGACCACCTGAGTGGTTGCGGCTACGTAGATCAGGAGAGCTTCTCCGGCAGCGGGGGGCACCAGGATGGGCGCGCTTGTAAGGAGCGCCTTCAAGTTCCCAAGGGCTTCCTCGGCCTCGGGGGTCCAAGTGAAGCGCTCGGTCTTCCTTAAGAGGCGGTACAGGGGCAGGCCTCTTTCGCCGAGGCACGAGATGAAGCGGCTCAGAGCCGCAAGGCATCCCATGACCCTCTGTACTCCTTTCAATCCTTGATAGGCCCCATGTTGGTGATAGCCGCGATTTTCTCTGGGTTGGCCTCGATGCCCCGCTCGGAGACGATGAACCCCAGGAGCATGCCTCGGGGGACTCCGAAGACACACTTCTCGGGATTGAGTTTTACGCCTTTCGCTTTGAGACACTTGAATGTCATTTCAAGGTCAGAGAGGAGGTCAGAGGCTTTCCTCGTCTTGACTATGATGTCATCGACGTAAGCCTCGATCGTTCGGCCAATGTGCTGTCCGAACACGTGGTTCATGCACCTTTGGTATGTCGCTCCCGCATTCCTTAAACCGAATGGCATAGTAATATAGCAGTACATGCCAAAGGGTGTGATGAAAGAAGTCACGAGCTGGTCAGACTCTTTCATCCTGATTTGGTGATACCCTGAGTAGGCATCGAGGAATGACAGGGTTTCGCACCCAGCAGTGGAATCCACGATTTGATCGATGCGAGGCAGAGGGTAGGGAACCTTCAGACATGCTTTGTTCAGACCAGTGTAGTCTACACACATCCGCCATTTCCCATCTTTCTTTTTCACAAGCACAGGGTTGGCTAGCCATTCGGGATGGAATACCTCTTTGATGAATCCTGCAGCCATCAGCTTGTGGATCTCGTCGCCTATGGCTCTGCGCTTTTCTTCGTCAAATCGGCGCAGAGGCTACTTCACAGGTCGGGCTCCAGCTCGGATATCCAACGAGTGCTCGGCGACATCCCTCGGTATGCCAGGCATGTCCGAGGGACTCCACGCAAAAACCTCGGCGTTTGCGCGGAGAAAGTCGACGAGCACGACTTCCTATTTGGGGTCGAGCTTGGAGCTGATCCGTACTTGCTTGGAGGCATCGTTGCTGGGGTCGAGAGGGACGGACTTAACCGCCTCTGCTGGCTTGAAGTTGCCGGCGTGGCGTTTCACATCTGGCACCTCCTTGGAGAGGCTCTCCAGGTCGGCGATGAGGGCCTCGGATTCGGCGAGGGCCTCAGCGTACTCCACACACTCCACGTCACATTCGTACGCGTGTCGGTATGTGGATCCAACGGTGATGACCCTGTTGGGGCCCGACATCTTGAGCTTGAGGTAGGTGTAGTTGGGGACGGCCATGAACTTGGCATAGCATGGTCTCCCCAACACTGCGTGGTAGGTTCCTCGGAACCCGACCACCTCGAACGGGAGGGTTTCCTTTCGGAAGTTGGAGGGAGTCCCGAAGCAGACGGGCAGATCGAGTTGCCCAAGGGGTTGGACGCGCTTCCCGGGGATGATCCCGTGAAAGGGCACCGCACTGGCCCGGATCGTGGACAAATCGATCTACAAGAGCCCGAGGGTCTCAGTGTAGATGATGTTGAGGCTGCTGCCTCCGTCCCTGAGGACCTTGGTAAGCCTGACGTTGCCGATGATGGGATCAACAACGAGCGGGTACTTCCCCGGGCTCGGCACGCGGTCGGGGTGGTCACCTTGGTCGAAGGTGATGGGCTTGTCGGACCAGTCTAGGTAGACTGGTGCCGCCACCTTCACCGAGCAGACCTCTCGGCGCTCCTGCTTGCGGTGCCGAGCCGAGGCGTTCGCCACCCTCCCACCATAGATCATGAAGCAGTCATGGACTTCGGGGAACTCCTCTGCCTTGTGGCCTTCCTTCTTGTCGTTGTCGTGGGCTTTGCCACCTTCCGCTGGTGGCCCGGCCTTGTGGAAGTAGCGCCGAAGCATGACGCACTCCTCAAGGGTGTGCTTGATGGGACCCTGATGATAGGGGCACAACTCCTTGAGCATCTTGTCGAACAGGTTGGCCCCTCCGGGAGGCTTCTGGGGGTTCCTGTGTTCGGCAGCGGCGACAAGATCTACGTCGGCGGCGTCGCGTTTCGTTTGCGACTTCTTCTTGCCCTTCTTCTTCGTGCTGCGCTGAGCGGACGCCTTGGGGACGTCTTCTTGCTGGCGTCCCTGAGGCTGCTTGTCCTTCCGGAAGATGGCCTCGACCGCCTCCTGGCCAGAGGCGAACTTGGTGGCGATGTCCATCAGCTCGCTCGCCCTGGTGGGAGTCTTGCGACCCAGCTTGCTCACCAGGTCGCGCCAAGTGGTGCCAGCGAGGAACGCGCCGATGACATCTGAGTCGGTGATGTTGGGCAGCTCGGTGCGCTGCTTCGAAAATTGCCAGATGTAGTCCCGCAGGGATTCTCCTGGCTGCTGGCGGCAGCTTCGGAGGTCCCAGGAGTTCCCAGGGCGCACATATGTGCCCTGGAAGTTGCCGGCGAAGGCTTTGACAATGTCGTCCCAGTTGGAGATCTACGCAGGAGGCAGATGCTCTAGCCAGGCTCGGGCGGCATCGGAGAGGAACAGGGGGAGGTTGCGGATGATGAGGTTGTCGTCGTCCATTCCACCCAGCTGGCAGGCTAGCCGGTAGTCCGCGAGCCACAGTTCCGGCCTCGTTTCCCCCGAGTACTTGGTGATGGTAGTCGGGGTCCGGAACCGGGTCGGGAACGGCGCCCGTCGTATGACCCGGCTGAAAGCTTGCGGACCGGGTGGTTCAAGCGAGGGGCTCCGATCCTCCCCGCTGTCGTAGCGTCCCCCACGCCTGGGGTGGTAGCCTCGGCGCACCCTTTCATCGAGGCGGGCTCGACGGTCGTGGCGATGTTGCTCGTTGCCAAGGCGGCCCGGGGCCGCAGGCACTGTGTCTCGCGTGCGCCCGGTGTGGACCGAGGCTTCCCACATGAATCGGGAAGTCGCAGCGCGATACTCTGGGGGTATCCCTGCCTTCGGGAGGCAGAGCTTTTGGCCCGTCGGACCGCGGCATCCTCCAGGAGATTCTTGAGTTCTCCCTGGACACGCCGTCCCTCAGTGGTGGATGGTTCCGGCATCGCTCGGAGTAGTATTGCTGCTGCAGCCAAGTTCTGGCCGACCCCACTAGAAGCCGGGGGCAGCCTTGCCCTGGCATTGTCAGCGATGCGGTGTTGGACGTCCTGGGGCAGATGACGCGCTTCTCCGGCTGGTGCTCGGCCTGCCCACTCCTGCCCGATGTTCTGCCGGAGCTGCACAAGTTGTCCTGCTTCCTCGTCGAGCCTGGCCTGCATCTCGCGGATTTGCTCGAGCTGTGTGTCCTGGCCCCCCGCAGGGACTAGGACCACAGCAAGCTCCCGAAGGATGTCAACGCGAGGCGCAGGCCTAGGGGATCGCCGTCCTCTAGCATACCAAGGTGGTTGCCTTCATCGAGACCCCCTAGATCGATGTGGAAATATTCGCGACTTGGGCCATAGTCCTCATCGCCGAGGCCGTGGCTATCATCGGAGCAATCGGAGAGGCAGTAGTCACATGCGGTCATGAAGTCCCGCATGGCACTTGGGTTCCCGAGCCCAGAGAAAACCCAACCATAATCGGGCTCGTCATCTTCCTCGGAACCCGGGGGCCCGTAGGTCGAGACGGCCGTCAATCGGTCCCAGGTTGACCACATATGATACCCCGGAAGGTTCGGATATGCCTTTATGAAAGCATCCATCGAAGCGGGGTCGCTTGGTTGGTCGAAGCTGAATCTAAAAGGCAGAGGATGGAAAACGGACGGTACCTCTTGATCGACGGATGGTGACGGAGTTGCGTCGGAGACGGACTGCACCGTTATCTCAGGTACGAGGCTAACGCCTAGCAGGTCCTTCGCGAGCGTGCCGGCGTCATCCGTCCGCTTGGGGTTGGCGTGTTGCGGGGAAACGACGTCCGTCTTCATCTCAGACGCGAGGTCGACGCCCGACGTGTCCCCCGCTGGGGCGCCGACATCGTCGACTCGCTCGACAGCCGACGAGGTGCCGCCTCCTGCTTGGCCATGGTTGCCCCGCCTTCTCCTCCGTCGGCGGGGAAGGTGACGGGACAGACTCGGATGCTGTTCTTCCACCATGCGGGGAAGACGTCATCGGTTCCACCGCCGGCGGGCGGGCTGACGGCCGCCATTGTCGTTGTCGCGCGGCGGAGGAAGGAGTACCATGTCATAGCTGCCGTCGAAGGACATGAACTCGAGACTCCCGAAACGGAGCAGCGTCCCGGGCTGGAGAGGTTGCTGGAGACTACCCATCTAGAGCTTGACGGGAAGCTATTCGTCAACACGCAGCAGGCCCCTACCTGGCGCGCCAACTATCGGCGTTTCGACCCCGGGGGGTCCCTGGACCGACGAGTAAATTGTCGCTATGTGTCCCAGCCCAGATCGGTCGGCGCGAGATAGAACACAAGGGGGAAGAACAATAAGGGGAACCGTGACTCGTGTTGTCCTGTGCCCAGGGCGGATGCGCTTGCAGTAGGGGGTTACAAGTGTTCGCGAGGGAGAGAGAGAGAGCCTGCTCGTCAGCCCGTCCTCCCGCGCGGCCAACTTCTCGTACGAGGGCCCTGGACCTTCCTTTTATAGATGTAAGGAGAGGGCCCAGGTGTACAATGGGGGTGTAGCAGTGTGCTAGCGTGTCTGGCAGAGAGGAGCCAGAGTCCTATGTACATGCCGACGTGGCTGTTGGAGAGGTGTTGGTGCCCTGTTCATGTGATGTCGTGGCCGTCGGAGGAGCGCTTAAACCCTATAGAAGCACAGCTGTCGGGGCTGTCGGGACCTTGTTGACGTCTCCTTGCTTCCGTAGGGGGCTGAAAACCGCCGTCGTCATGGAGCACACGGGGTGTCATCATTACTTGTTTTACCGGGGCGAGCCAGATGGGACGCCGGTCTTGTTCCCCGTAGCCTGAGCTAGCTAGGGGTAGGGTAATGATGTACCCCCCTGTGACGTGGTCGGCCCGAGCCCAAGGTCGAGCGAGGCGGAGGCTCCTCCGAGGTCGAGGCTGAGTCCGAGCCCTGGGGTCGGGCGAGGCGGAGACCGTCGTCTGAGGTCGAGGTTGAGTCCGAGCCCTGGGGTCGGGCGAGGCGGAGACCGTCATCCGGGGTCGAGGTTGAGTCCGAGCCCTGGGGTCAGGC
Source organism: Zea luxurians (assembly GCA_029449295.1). Taxonomy (NCBI): domain Eukaryota; kingdom Viridiplantae; phylum Streptophyta; class Magnoliopsida; order Poales; family Poaceae; genus Zea; species Zea luxurians. The sequence continues at coordinate 7,984,206 of JAOPSE010000041.1, read as the reverse complement.
GAGGCGGAGACCATCGTCCGAGGTCGAGGTTGAGTCCGAGCCCTAGGGTCGGGCGAGGCGGAGACCGTCGTCTGAGGTCGAGGTTGAGTCCGAGCCCTAGGGTCAGGCGAGGCAGAGACCGTCGTCCGAGGTGGAGGTTGAGTCCGAGCCCTGGGGTCGGGTGAGGCGGAGACCGTCGTCTGAGGTCGAGGTTGAGTCCGAGCCCTGGGGTCGGGCGAGGCGGAGACCGTCGTCTGAGGTCGAGGTTGAGTCTGAGCCCTGGGGTCGGGCGAGACGGAGCTTCCTATGGCGCTCGAGGCTGGACTTGGCTGCTGTCAGCCTCACCCTGGCGGGTGGCACAGCAGTCGGAGTAGTGCAGGCGGCGTTGTTTTCCTGTCAGGTCAATCATTGGAGGGGCGAAGTGACCGCGGTCACTTCGGCCTTGTCGACTGAGGAGCGCGCGTCAGGATAAGGTGTCAGGCGATCCTTGCATTGAATGCTCCTGCGATCCGGTCGGCTGGCGAGGCGATCTGGCCAAGGTTGCTTCTCCGTGAAGCCTGCCTGAACTGGGCCTCGGGCGAGTCGAAGGTGCGTCTGTTGCTTGAGGAGGCCCTCGGGCGAGGCGTGAATCTGCCTGGGTCTTCCGTTCTTGCCCGAGGCTAGGCTCGGGCGAGGCGAGATTGTGTTCCTTGAGCGGAGAGAGCTTTGACCTGTATTGCGCCCATCAGGCCTTTGCAGCTTTGTGCTGATGGTGTTTACCAGCCGAATTTTAGGAGTCTTGGGGGTACCCCTAATTATGGTCCCCGACAAGTAGGAAGAAAAATGACTATACCATGCCTAGGGTGCCTCCTTCAGATCATATATGGACTTGTTGAGTTTGCATACCATGTTAGGATAAGCTAAGTCTACAAACCTCACTAGTTGACTACCATGTATTATCTCTATCAGAGTGCCAAAGAGGAACATATTCTTGATGTATAACTAATGGACCAACCAAGAGTGAGATAGGACCAAAGACAGAACAATACGGGCAATTGGTCTAGAAATTCTCCAAGAAGTAGAAAAGCAAGTGCAGATGTTAGAGAATCTGAAAACAGCACAATCAAGGCAGAAGAGCTATGCTGACAATAGAAGAAGAGCATTGATCTTTGAAGTTGGAGACTTCGTATATCTTAAGGTTTCACCAATGAGAGGAATGAGAAGATTTAAGGTTAAAGGTAAATTATCCCCTCGCTATATCGGCCCATTTAAAATTTTGAAAAGAAAAGGTGAAGTAGCATATCAGTTGGAACTACCCGATAGTTTATCAGATGTGCATGACGTATTTCATGTATCACAACTTAGGAAATTCTTAAAAGTACCGGAGGAACAGCTACCTATGGAAGAACTCAACGTTAATGAGAATTTGACTTATTCGGAGTATCCTATTAGAATTTTGGAAACATCTCACATACTCAGAGTAAAGTTATCAACAAGTGCAAAGTTCAGTGGAGTCATCATTCGGAAGATGAGGCCACTTAGGAAAGAGAAGATGAACTCAGAGCATAATTCACCCAACTATTTTCAGAAGTTCCTTAACCTCGAGAACGAAATTCTTTTAAGGGGTAGGTTTGTAACACCTCAAAACCATCAACTAAAAATAATGCATTTAAATTATTAGTATTGAGTATAATAATGAATTTTTCTTTCAAATGTTTGATGTTATTTACTTTCAAAAGAATTTTTGTTTGCTCATAATTTATTGATGATTGTTTTTATAAAATTTCTTTTATGAAAGCCCAATTAATTAATATGAGAACTTTGGTCCAAAAAATACTTTAATGGTAATAATTTTTGGTATAATTATCATGAATTTTTGGAAGTAATTAAAATCATATTTATTTATATTTTTGGTATATAAGGATAAAAAAGAAGCAAACCCAAACCGCCTGCGCGCGCCCCACCCCTCACCTCCCGAAACTAGAAACCGTCGGCTCTTCCTCTCCCCACTCATTTCTCCCATCAATGGAGCCGCCACCTCTTCCTCTTCCCCATTCACTCTCCCCTTCTGTAACTCCCGCCATCAATGGAGTTATGGAGCCGTCGCAACCCTTTCCCTCCCCGGCGCCCTCTCACCTCCCTCCTCCCCTTTATAAAAGGCAGCCAAGTCCCTCTCTCCCTCCCCTGCCCAAGCTCTCTCCCTCATCTCACCTCTCTCTCTCCCTCGTGAAACTGGCCGCCGGAGCTCACCATGCCCAGCCACGCCGTGCTCACGCCGTGCCGAGCCATCGCCCGAGCCTCGACGCCCTCGGCCAAGCCCGCGTCGAGCCTCGTCGAGCCTCGTCCGCTTCGGTCGAGCCTCTCTCATCCGCTTCGGTTGAGCCTCTCTCGTCCGCCCCAGCCGAGCCCCTGCTGTTCACGTCTCGACTGAGCCCCGTTGTTCCGCGCCCGCGCCGAGCCCTGTTGTCCCGGTCACGCCCCACCTCGCCGCCATTTGTCATCGCAAGGTTAAAACAACCCAGATATTTTATTAATTTTTGAAATCACGTTTGAGTTAGTTTATGAATTTTGTAATTATTGTTGTAATATTGGAATGTTGTGATTTGGAATTCATGTGTATGCGAATTATTGGGTAGATATATATGCGTGAATTGTTATTAGTCATGTATTTTGTTGACAATGATTTTAGAATATTGGAGTAGAAAGAAGTATGGCAACATTTTATAGACATGTGTTAGTAGTAAAAATACAAGATAGATGATTTCATAATTCTGTTTACGATGAATTTTAGAGTTTACCTAGAAGTTATTATCAAAGGTTCATTTAGGCTCACTAAATAAATAATTGAAACTCCTTAACACGGAATTAGTAAGTGGTGTAGAATTTATTATAATGCAAGATTTGTAGGTTAATCAGTGGTCTAATTTATTATTAAATGTTTTGACCTCTAATTATTATAATAATGTTTTCTTTTAGAAAGAAAGGATAAAACTAAAAGGATATCATTATTCATAATAGAAATAATTAGTTAGTAACTTATTTCAGTAGAATTGGTTAAGTTATTACATCTAAGCTATGCTAGGTAAAATACTTTCGTAGTCGTATGTCCATATAAATTTCACCAGTGACAATCCAAAGTGGAGATATTAGTGGATTAATAAAATAAATATGAATTAGGTTTTATTTTAGGCACTATTTTTAGGTATAGTTTGCCTGGTATATGCTTTTTTATTTAATGATGAATGTTACCCATGTAATGGTGTATGTTTATTTATTTGGTGTATATGTTTTGTATGTATGATATGGGAATCAATATTAGAAGTTGACTGTGTGGTAGGAGAACAAAACACGTTCGAAGACGACCCGGAGGACACGTTCGAGTAAGACAAGTGGATTCTCCCTCTGCATTTCTATTTGTACCCAAGTAATGCATATAATAATGTTTACTTTTCGGAAATTTGCATAATTTGATGGGATTTGCCTAAATAGGATTTCCTAGAAATTACCAACCCTATTCCTTGATTACCCTGGGATAAATACTATGCTTAGCAATTTGTGTTACTGCTTAACTTGATAATTATGATGCCACTCTTTTAATGATACTATTGTTTCAGAAATGAAATTTATATTATGATGTTAACCTGATGGTTAAATAAGATCATTTCGTGTTAAATGGAACATGGAGTGACCACACAGGATAACAGTGCAAACACTAGTGCTATAATGGCTCTAGCTTTGGTAATTAGCTCTATAGACTTAGTGCTTAGCAACCCTACCTGAAAGATGGGCAAGAGGGGCAAGTAGTGGTTTGGTGGCAGCTCATGTTAACATGGGGTGGTAGTCTTGGCTAAGTTACCTCGCCCAGAGGGTCATCAATACTGACGTGGAAACCTTAGCGGGTGGCTTTGTACCAAGGATATTTTGTGAAAGCCTCATAATGGATCCCTAGCCATTCACCTCTGTAGTGTTTACGGGTTTGTACAACCAAGGCTAGATGGGGTACATGTGTTGTGGGTAAAGTTGTACCACCTCCGCAGAGTGTAAAACTGATATGTCAGTCGTGCTCACAGTTAAGAGCAACCTGGACCCTCACATGATAATTGAACTTAAAGATGGAAAATAAATCGTGATCCCATGATTCATAAATGGTTTACTTAAGTGGTTTCACTTAAGCGTTTTTGATATAATCATATGCTTATGTTTAATTGGGATATTTTGGGATACACTTACAATTAGTAAGTCAGGCGTTGCTAATAAAATATTGACCAACTAAAATGCTTACCGCTTATCCATCGCCTACCTTGTTAAACTTGCATTACTCCTCCCACTTGCTGAGCCCCGACCATAAGTGAGCTCACTCCTTGCTAATATTTTGATCAGAGGGTGATGAAGAAGACTTTGCAGATGATGTTGACGAGTACTAAGTCTAACGATGCGCCAGTCATCTTCCTGTGAAAGAGCGTCCATGTTTTATCCGCTGTACTTTGATGATGATACTATTTAAAGACACTTATGTCTAGATGATGTAATAAAGTTACTCTACTCTCTTTACGCCTTTATTGCATTGTCTTTTGATATATTACACTTGTGACGTCAACATATGTGTGGAAAATTGATACTGGCACACATATACTATGCATTCAGTTTTGCCCCCAAAACCGGCTGTGACACTTGCTTATAGAAAACTTGAGACTTTTCCTCGAACTAATCTTGATTCACACAAAATAGATCAACGTCTAAACAATACAAAACAAACAAGAAATACACTATTCAATAACATACACCAACAACCATTACATGACTAAAAAGAAAATATTATTAACAAAAACATAATAAGCGAACGTTATAATTTAAGATACTGTATTCGAAAAGCTTGATCTATACTTTATAAAGTAGGATATAAGCTTGGAAATACTTTAATTATAAATATATAAACAATTGGATGGACCATTTTTATCTATTAGAAAAGGCCATATATTATATATATGGTTAATGAGTTATGAAACACATTATTAAACATTAATTTATTAAACATATCATAAAACATTTATTCATGAAAAACTAAGATATAAGCCTAAATAGGTTCAATGTGAAAAGATCATAATCACATTATTAAACATCTATTTATGAAAAATTAGGATATATGCCTCAAGTGAATTTTTATGCAAAAAAGAATAATTATCTTTCATTTTACTAGAAAACACAAGGCCTAGAAAGTTATATTAAGACAATATGTAAACTATTGTTTTTAATTACCAAAAAGAATGAATAAAAAAACTTGAATATAAGGCTAAATCAAGTTTTATGTGAAATATAATTAGACAAATATTTATATTTTATTTTTATTAAGAAACATATGGTTTACAATTTCTTTTAAATTTCTATTTAAGAAGGTTATACTTAAATAACTATGTTAAATATTATTAAATTATCGAAACATGATATCTATCGAAAATGTATTCCTTATTTACAAAACTACACATAATTAATTAGAATAAACATAATACAAATTAATTTACACATAGCTATCTAAGTACTATTTAAGTTATTTGATATCGAATACATAAATCGATTATAACAAACATAATTCAAATTTATTTGCGAAAACATGTGAATTATTGAAAACACTGATTTCAAATGTTTAACATAAATTTACGAAGCTATCAAATCAATATTTAATTTATTTGAGTCTCAAATCTGCATTTTTAAAAATGGAGAAAATTGGTATAGGTGTATAAACACGATTAACCATAGACTTTAAGGGATAGATCGCGAAAGCACCTTCTTCTACCTTGGAATAGCAACACACGCAGGAACAAAGTTTGTCAACTTTGGCAAAGAAGCAGAACACGAGGGCGTAGGCGCTTCGGTGAGGGTGGCCTTGACGACGCTAATGAGGTACGTCGACGAATAACGACAACGAATGACAATTTCGACAGCTCCGACGAGCTACTGGCGTCGTGGCGGAGGGGAAGAGCCTCGGCGAGGAACGGAGTCACGACGCAGGCGAAGGGCACACCTCCGGTGAGAAGCGCGACACGATAGCAGGCACACACAACAACAAGTAATACGCGTGCGCCGTTGGGAGAAGTTGTGGCAGAGGCGCACGACGCGGTAGCAGGCATGGGCATTCAGGTCGCAGTCGCGCTACAATGGGAAGGAGTAGGTAGTCAAGAGGAGAGCGTTGTTGGTCCTTGTTCTCGGATGCTATACACCAAGAACAAAGCAACACAATTGTTATTGATTAGGGCCCTTCGTCCTTTAAAGCATTATCTCCCTTAGGATATAATGATCTCTAGACGAAGGTCACGAAGGACATACCTTCATCATTTTGGTGAGAGAAAATATGAATAAAGATATACGAAACACAAAAAGAATATAAACAATCATTCTAAATCATTGTATTATTCATCTCTTTATTTCGTAAATATGAATAAATATCAATAGTAATTGTATTACACTTGTACCTCGGCTTGACAGAAGGTAAAAGAGCGGAAGTGACGCAGGAGTGATTACAAGTCAGCGTGAATAGTATGGTGTTACTGTTCATCTATTTATAGGCACAAGACGCAGCCTGAGTAAAATTACATTCATGTCCCTGACATTTACTGTTAGCCAAAAGGTAAGCTGTCGAGGACTAAGTAGTCTTTTCCCCTTTAGGTCGGTTTCATTCTCCACCACCGTCCTTGTGCTAAGCCGAAGCTTCTCCATCTACAGCTTTGGAGCTGGTTCATCCTTCTTCCAGATTGCGCCTTTCATACCATGCACACCTTCATCTCAAAGCCGAAGCTTCATGTGACAGTATACTATACTGAAAAACATCTTAGTTGTGTTTTTGAGGACCTTCGGAAGAGGAAGGCCCCCAACAATAGTAGCCCCTTGCAGTATTAATTTGTTTTTGTGTCTAACAAATTCAGACTGTGACATGAACGAAGGCCTTTAGCTGAAGGTCCAAAAAAACACCTTCCCTTCGCTAGAATAGCGAAAGTCAATGACAAATGGGGCCTACCAAGTTGCAATGCACTGGGCATATAAATAGAAGCCCGGAGCGACAGCATCTGCTACGCCATTTCAATCATTTGTGCTACTTTCTCAAGTTTTAATTTTCTTGTTGTCAGATTTCGCTTGTTTTGTGAGCTTCGACATTTGTTCAATTGCCCATCAAATGGCCGACGAGAAGAATGTTGTTGATCCTGCACTAGCTGGTTTTTATGAGGCCATGGAGAAAACAAACACAGAGAAGATTACAAACGAAATACTAGCTGATTTGTCTGAAGATTCTAACGATAGTGGAAGCTTTGATATGGAAAGTGAAGACGAAGATGCTTAAAATCAACCCTGGCGACCAAGTCACACTATCTTCGGAAAATTATCTATTAAGCAGAGTCAAATTGACACTATGAAAGGGAGATATTTCCGAGATATTTCAATTGTGAGAGCTAGAGGGGACAGTGCCGCACCTGCTCCCGAAGAAGATGAAGTGGTTGTTTACAGGAGCTTCATGAAGGCAGGGCTTCGGTTCCCATTAAGCAAATTCCTGGTTGAAGTGCTAAAGACCTTCGAAATTTTCCTTCATCAAATTACCCCTAAAGCCATTATTAGGATGGGGTTTTCATTTGGGCCGTGAGAAGCCAAGGGCTAGAGCCAAGTGCAAAATGCTTCTGCAACATGCACGAGCTGCCGTATGAGACGAAGGCTACTGGCAAGGAGCAGTATCACAACAACTTTGGTTGTTATGGCTTCGTGCCTCGCCCTGATGTAAGCTATCCAGTTCCAACGTTTCAGAAAAGGTGGCCAGGAGCCTGGATAGAAGAATGGTTTTATGTGAAGAATAATTTAGTTGAGAGGGAAGATATAAAAGGAATTATTCAACGTACCATTTGGTCTCGCTTCGGCATTAGGAGGCCAGCCACTGCTCTTGGGAACGATATAGAAGCATGTCAGAGAAGCTTCAACACTGTGTGTACTTTTATTGGCACAAGATACTTGGTTCAAGAACACATCGCCTACAGAGTATGGCCGCTTGTGAGTGAATGGGAGATGCCGAAGGAGGCTGCTGTCGGGTCTAGTTAGGGCGGCCTGGTCTATATAAAATATACCTTCAGATATAGAGGGGAGTTTGATGAGCCAATGATGTGACCATACCAGCATCGTCAACCTTGCCGAACATTCCTACTAGACCTATCACTCGAAGCCGAGCGAAACAGATACAACAAGAGGTGTACTCGCTACTTTACGAATTTAAATTAAACACTAATGATAACTTTATGCTACCTAAGTCGTCTATGATGATTTTGCTTAGGTTCACCAAAGAGGAAGGACAAAACATATCAAGGGCAAATCAGAGAGAAGAACTATGTTCGAGTCAGTCCAGCGTGACAGAAGCGTCTAGAAGAAACAGTCATATCTCTTGATTTCCAAGAGCTATGAAGGCCCATAAGTACATTTTGGAAAGCTATTGAAGTCTAGTTTCCAATGCTTCTAAAGCCGACTTAATCAGATCTCCCAACAAGGCAGCTGACCTACTTTAGTGCTGACTGGTTATAAGGTCAACAGACTGCTTGATGACCAAGTTTCAGCATTAAACTGCATCATTCTACGAAGTTTCATTCAGCATGCTATACATGGTGAGAAAGCTTATCAAGTTATCTTTCCAACACATCTAGCCCCATGCCATTTGAAGATTCCTAGGAGAAGTTATAGTCAAAATACTGAAGGCTGCACAGAAGTCAAACAGCCACGCGGAATCCAGCTCTGGACATCTCCCGAAGAACTCCTTCACATTAGCACGTTAAAATACTTTCTTTTCGTGTTTATACCTATTTAAGGCTGGTTGTAGCTAGTATAAATACCCCCTATGTCTATGATGTAAGACAACTTTTGATAACCTTTGATAATTTGATAATCCAAGTGATTACCGTAGCCGAGCTGCTGAGTGTTTACTCTACCCCTGTTCTTCCTTGTTCTCTTGGACTTGTGAAGAGATCCCTCTCGGATCCACTAGTTTGTGCCTTGTGAGTTCCAGTACGGCTGCCTCGCATTGTGTAGATTAGCTCTGGTTGTGGTTCTGCGGTCGTTCGGAGATCGAGTCGAAGTCTACACGGTTTCGGTGTCTCTCTCCCCGTCGCTTGGTCACCTCCGACCTTGATCAGGTATAAAGTCAGTTACCTGTTGTTCTTTAGCAATTTTACCTTGTTATTCAGTTACTTTTATAACCAACCATCATATTTATCAACCTACTGTCGTGAAGATCGGGCCACCCCAGTACCAAATATAACTTGGTACATATCATCTGGTATCAGAGCTTTCGTTGTCATGGTAGGTCTCACTGTCATCCATTTATTTATCATAGTCTTCATCCATCTTATATTTTTTCCTATAGTCCAAAGCCACAAAAAAACCTATAACCCTTTGGCGGTACTGTTACCTTGTGTTGTTTAAAATTCCTCAAGTTGCTAGTTACCACCATCGTATTCATATTGTGTCATTGATCTCAGCACCCCATCAGTGTTATAAAAAAAGAAGAAGAGAAAGAAGTCAAAAACAAAAGAAGTGAAAAAAATTGTGAAAGGGGATTGTGTTGCAGTGTGTTGCTGAAAATTTCAGTTTACATTGATTTGGTGAGAATCTTTCCAGCAACAATTTCATATCTCTTAGCACGTCAACACACTTGGTTAACAGTACCATAGCCCACCTTGATCAGCCTCCTATAGCTCCACTAAAAACCTGAACCGGGACGTTCGACTTATGATCCTTTCGACTGCTCTACCACCTCTGTCGAAGTTGTCATACCGGCACCATCACGGTCCTAGAGATCAGGAAAGAGCTCGGGTAAGTAAGAGGTGAGATCGAGTGTTCCACAAATACTTCCATATTCTACTTTATCTTGCTTCCCTCTAACATGGCAGGATCCAATTCAAGTATTCATGGTGGAAACCATGGAGACGAAGAGCCCCCTGCCTCTCGGGCTAAATTGCACCAAATGGCCGACTCACTTGTGGGGGCCATGGAAAGGATGTTGAAAGAACGTCTGCCCACAACAGGAGGTCGAAGGCTACGTCATCATGATCCAGAAGGATTTAACCATGAAGAATCCGGAGATGAGAATTCTGGTTTTGGCCATGAATTCGATCCCTTCGGCGATGGCCGTAGAGGTTATGGTGATGGTCGCCCCGCTGATTTTGATAATCCACGTGGAAGGTGTCGTGCACACGGACGTCGAGTAAGATTTGAAGATGAGGAGTATGAAGACCATGATCGTGATGAAAGATCTTATGAGAATCCCTTTGCAAATGATGGAATGTTTGGTCGGTGACATCATCACCGACATGCTGATTTTGAAAATAGAGACCATTATCATGGGCGTCGTCATAGAAATGATCTAGACCATATTGGCCGAGTCAAGTTGGATATTCCTAAAATTACTAGGAAAGAAAGTGCAGATGAATATCTTAATTGGGCTGAGCAATGTGATCAAATTTTCAGAGTTCACAATTTTTCAGATCAATACCGAGTGAACTTGGCCTCAGTCAAGTTTTCTGGTTATGCTCTTACTTGGTGGAATCAACTGCAATAACATCAACTTAGATTGGGACTAAGACATATTAATACATGGGAAGAGATGAAGCGAGTGATGAAGAGGCGATTTGTTCCTTCCAGCTATCAACGTGATCTTCAAAATCGATTGCAATTATTAAAGCAAGGAAAGAAATCTGTTGATGAATATTTTAAGGAGATGGAGTTGTTGTTAGTGCGAACTGGAATCAGAGAAGATCCTGAGTCAACCATGGCAAGATTTTTAGGCGGACTCAATGAAGAGATTTCTGGATTTGTCGAGATGTTCCCATACCGTACCTTGCAAGATCTAGTTGATCAAGCAATGCGTACAGAGAGAAAAATTCAACAAGAGTCACGTGGAAAATCTTATGCACATCATTATAATGCTGTCCCATGGCGCAAATAGCAATCCATTGCTTATTTTGGTGGAGTACGATCCCAAGGAAATACAGCTAGGTCTTCTCCATCCAATGGTACATCAAAGATGGTGGCTTCTATAGGTTCATTCCCTACAAATAAGCAGCGGACTGCTGCTAGTTCATCAGACCCGATTGAAGCTTCAGTCGCTACTTCTTCTACCCGTACAAGAGAAATCGTATGCCATAAGTGCCATGGTCACGGGCACATTGCTGCTCAATGTCCAAGTAGAAGAACAATGTTGTTGAATGAAAAAGGTGAATGGGAATCAGACAGTGATCCAGAAGACAAGGGACCAAAGTTTGATGAAGAAATTCAACAGGAAGAGAATGAGATCCAGCCAGAAGGAGATCATAACTGTTTTATCTCTCTTCGAGTGCTAAGTGTGACTACTGAAAAAGAAGAAAATGGACAGCGCCACAATCTTTTCCATACCCGAGGTATGATCAAAGATAAGCTATGTCGCATCATTGTTGATAATGGTAGCTGTAACAACATTGCTAGTCAATAATTGGTGGACAGATTGGAATTAAAACTAAGGCGTCATCCTAGTCCATATAAGATGCAGTGGCTTAATGATTGTGGAGCGTTGCGTGTTAGCCACATGGTGAATGTTCCTTTTTCTATTGGGAAGTACAATGATCACGTGGAATGTGATGTGGTCCCTATGCAAGCATGTCAATTGCTGCTAGGTCGACCTTGGTTATATGATCGTGATGTCCAGATTTTTGGAAGAACCAACAAGTTGTCTTTCTTGTACAAAGGAGAGCGAATCTCTTTGCTTCCTTTTACACCGAAGGAAATTATGAAGGATGATCTAAAGAAGAAACAACGAGAGAGCGAGAAGCACTTTAGAGTGATCCACAAAAATAGTAAGGAAGAGTTTCCAAAGCCAAATAAAACTCCACAGCCTCCAATAACCAAGACACCGAGAAAAGAGGGATTAGTCATGATGACTAGGAAGGGGGATCTAAAAGAATTGAGTGAACCTAATGCCATGTTCTTTGTGCTCCTGTACAAGGACAACCTTCTTTTTACTAACGACTTACCCTCTACTTTGCCAAGTATTGTCTTTGATGCATTACAGGAATATGAGGATGTGTTTCCTGATGAAGTACCACCAGGGCTACCACCCAAGAGAGGGATTGAACATCAAATAGACCTTGTGTCTGGTGCTTCCCTCCCAAATCGCGCTGCCTACCGCACCAACCCAGAAGAAACAAAGGAGATTCAGCAACAAGTGGAGAACTGATTAAAAAAGGGTACGTACAAGAAAGTCTTTCCCCTTGTGTTGTCCCTGTCCTTCTATTTCCTAAGAAAGATGGATCTTGGAGAATGTGTGTGGATTGTCGAGCTATCAATAACATCATCGTAAGGTATAGACATCCAATTCCTAGATTAGATGATATGCTTGATGAACTTAGTGGTGCTTTTATTTTCACTAAAATTGACTTAAGAAGTGGCTATCATCAGATTCGTATGAAAGAGGGAGATGAATGGAAAACAGCCTTTAAAACAAATTTTGGGTTGTATGAATGGTTGGTGATGCCCTTCGGGTTAACAAATGCACCTAGTACATTTATGAGATTAATGAATCATGTTCTAGAACTTTCATTGGCAAATTTGTTGTTGTCTATTTTGATGACATACTAATTTAGAGTAAAACCCTTGCTGATCATGTTGAAAATATCCGATACATACTTGCTGTCCTTTGAGAACAAAAGTTATATGCTAACCTTGAGAAGTGCACCTTTTGCACCGACAAGGTAGTGTTTCTTGGATTTGGTGTATCAGGACAAGGTGTGGAGGTAGATGAAGAAAAGATCAAAGTTGTACGCTACTGGATGCCTCCACAAAATGTGAGCCAAGTGAGAAGCTTCCTTGGGCTCGCTGGGTTCTACCAGCGGTTTGTAAAAGACTTTAGTACTGTTGCTACTCCCATCAACGAATTGACCAAAAAAGAGGTACCATTCAAATGGGGAGAAGCACAACAAAAGGCATTTGAAGACATGAAAACGAAGTTAACAACAGTCCCTGTTCTTGCACTCCCAGACTTCAATAAGACATTTGAAATTGAATGTGATGCCAGTGGAATTGGGATCGGAGGCGTGCTCATGCAAGAACAAAGACCAATTGCCTACTTTAGTGAAAAGGTAAGCGGTCTGACTCTAAATTATTCAGTTTACAATAAAGAATTATATGCTCTTGTTCGGAGTTTGAAAACTTGGCAACACTATCTTTTTCCTAAGAATTTGTGATACATTCAGACCATGAATCATTAAAACATCTTAAAGGACAACTAAAACTAAATAGAAGGCATGCAAAATGGTGTGAATTTATTGAAACATTTCCTTACATTGTCAAATACAAGAAAGGAAAAGATAATGTTGTAGCAGATGCTTTGTCTCGACGACAAGCTTTGTTAATGCAACTTGATGCTAAAATTCTTGGATTAGAAAGTATAAAGGAATTATATCCAACTGACTTATACTTTGCTGAACCATATTCTAAGTGTTGTGATGGCAGAGGATGGGTAAAATTTCATGTTAATGATGGTTTTTTGTTCCGAGCTAACAAACTCTGCATTCCAGAGTGTTCTGTTCGAATTTTACTTTTGCAGGAAGCTCATGCAGGAGGACTTATGGGTCATTTTGGCGCCAAGACGACGGAGCAAGTACTTGCCGATCATTTCTTTGGCCTAAAATGAGAAGGGATGTGGAGCGACATGTCCTTCGATGTGAATCATGTCATAAAGCTAAGTCTCGTTTAAACCCTCATGGCTTATACACTCCACTACCTATTCCTAGTGTGCCTTGGGAAGACATATCCATGGATTTTGTTCTTGGTTTACCACGAACAAAGCAGGGAAGGGATTAAATTTTTGTTGTGGTTGATCGATTTAGCAAAATGGCACATTTTATTCCATGCCACAAGAGTGATGACGCTTCACATATTGCTGAATTGTTTTTCAAATAAGTTGTTCATTTACATGGGATTCCACGAACCATTGTTTCTGATTGTGACACTAAATTTTTGAGTTACTTTTGGAAAACTTTGTGGGGAAAACTTGGAACATGACTTGTGTTCTCTACAACATGTCATCCACAAACAGATGGACAGACTAAAGTTGTAAACCGAACATTATCAATGCTGCTGCGAGCTATCCTCAAGAAAAATTTAAAACTTTGGGAAGAAAGTCTACCACATGTCGAATTTGCATACAACAGAGCTGTACACTCGACTACTAAATTTTTTCCATTTGAAATTGTATATGGCTTCAAACCCACTGCTCCCATATATAGATCTTTTGTCATTGCTTGTGCAGGAACAGGTCAACTTTGATGCTCGCAAACGAGCCGAGTTAATCAAGAACCTCCATGAAAAAGCTCAAGCAAATATTGAGAAAATGACCAAGAAATATGAAAAGCGTGCCAACAAGGGTCGAAGACAGATGTTGTTCGAACCAGGAGACTTGGTTTGGGTACATCTACACAAAGAAAGATTTCCTGAACAACGCAAAAGCAAATTACAACCACGAGCTGATGGTCCATTCAAAGTGCTTCGCAAGATCAACGATAATGCTTATGAAATTGATCTGCTAGACACTTATGGTGTGAGTTCCAGTTTTAATGTGGCCGACCTCTCTCCTTTCTTTGGATTGGAAGAGTCGCGGAAGACTCTTTTTCAAGGGGGGAGGATGATGTGACCATACCAGCATCGTCAACCTTGCCGAACATTCCTACTGGACCTATCACTCGAAGCCGAGCGAAACAGATACAACAAGAGGTGCACGCGCTACTTTACAAATTTAAATTAAACACTAATGATAACTTTATGCTACCTAAGTCGTGTATGTTGATTTTGCTTAGGTTCACCAAAGAGGAAGGACAAAACATATCAAGGGCGAATCAGAGAGAAGAACTATGTTCGAGTCAGTCCAGCGTGACAGAAGCATCCAGAAGAAACAGTCATATCTTTTGATTTCCAAGAGCTATGAAGGCCCATAAGTACATTTTAGAAAGATATTGAAGTCTAGTTTCCAATGCTTCTAAATCCGACTTAATCAGATCTCCCAGCAAGGCAGCCGACCTACTTTAGTGCTGACTGGTCAGAAGGTCAACAAACTACTTGATGACCAAGTTTCAGCATTAAACTGCATCATTCTACGAAGTTTCATTCAACATGCTATACATGGTGAGGAAGCTTATCAAGTTAGCTTTCCAACGCATCTAGCCCCATGCCATTTGGAGATTCCTAGGAGAAGTTATTATCAAAATACTGAAGGCTACGCAGAAGTCAAACAGCCACGCGGAATCTAGCTCTGGACATCTCCCGAAGAGACCCCTTCACATTAGCACGTTAAAATACTTTCTTTTCGTGTTTATACCTATCTAAGGCTGGTTGTAGCTAGTATAAATATCCCCCTATGTCTGATGTAAGACAACTTTTGATAACCTTTGATAATTTGATAATCCAAGTGATTACCGCAGCCGAGCTGCTGAGTGTTTACTCTACCCCTGTTCTTCCTTGTTCTCCTGGACTTGTGAAGAGATCACCCTGGGATCCACTAGTTCATGCCTTGTGAGTTCCAGTACGGCTGCCTCGCATTGTGTGGATTAGCTCCGGTTGTGGTTCTATGGTCATTCGGAGATCGAGTCGAAGTCTACACGGTTTCAGTGTCTCTCTCCCCGTCGGTTGGTCACCTCCGACCTTGATCAGGTATAAAGTCAGTTACCTGCTGTTCTTCAGCAATTTTACCTTGTTATTCAGTTACTTTTATAACCAACCATCCTATTAATCAACCTACTGTCGTGAAGATCGGGCCACCCCAAAACCGAATATAACTTGGTACATATCAGCCAAACGATGAGTGGTTGAGCAGTATAGAGGCGACCGCTGACGAATTGCTTGGGGCATACACAAGGGCCGAAGATGATGCAATGACCTTGGCCTTCGAAGGCCGAGGAAAGAAAAGATTGAATAGAGTTTTTGATGTCATTGGTTTCGTATACCCTGATTATAGCTATCGCTCGCGAAAGCAGGGAAAGAAAAGAAGAGTTGCCACTTCGGCCATTTCTGCTGTGCCGAAGGGCAAAAAGATCAAGGTCTTAACGCACCGACCAAGATACATCGAAACGACCATATTGCCAAAACTTGGCGAAGGGACATCTTCCACTGCTGAGGCAGAACAACCTACTCCTGCCACCCCTAGGGAAGAACTGACTGAATTGCCGAAGGTTCCTGCAGTCGGGCCAGTCAAAATGCCAAGACATGGTGCCGAAGCCAAAGAAAAGGCGGCCAAAGAGCCAGAGCTAGAGAAAACAATAGGGCTGCCAAAAATCTTGAGCCCACCAGCAGAGCCAGAATTGCCGAAGGTATCAAAGGCTCCCGCAATAACTCCCAAAAGGAGGAGAATGGCTAGCGTGCTGGACGCCGTCCTGGAAACAACAAGGATATTGACTCCTGCCCCTGCTAAAGAGGCGCCAAAGTTGTTATAGCTCACGCTAAAATCGAAGCTGGGCCCTCAGTGCCCGCTAAGGCAGAGCCTGCTGGAACTGAGCAAAAAACTTAGCAAGAATCTTCAGACGCTGGCCTGGCTCTAGAGAAGAAAGTCGTGCCCGAAAAAGCTAAATCTGCTATTCCTGAAGCACCCTCCAAAGATTGTGACTTTATTATTCGACATGCTTCGGGAAAAAGGTTGTCTGAAGAAGAAATTGTGGAAGCCAGACACTACACCCGGGAATTGAAATACCCAAAGGGGGCCTTGGTGTACAATGGCACTGACGAAGATGATTCTTATACTGTCTCCCAGACAACAAAGAAATATCCGTTTGCCGGGAGATGACCAAATATATGGGATTTCCTAAGCTTGAAGTTGGCCTCTCTACCATGTCGAAGGATGACCTTGCAGACAACCTTGCGTACAACAGTCTGAAGGTACGGAAGTTATGGACTTAAAAATAAATTGTCTTGTCTTTTATTCTCATGCCGATCCTTTATCCTTCTTCTTTTTGCAGGGTTTAATTCTTAGCAATGCTTTGAGGGCGCAGAAGAATGTTGAAGATGAAAGCTGCTAGATAGCCCTCGGCAACCTTCGGTCAGAGGTTATCAAGGTGAGAAATGAAGCCTTAGAAAAAGATAAAATTCTGCTTTCATTGGTGGACAGAGTGAAAAAAGACGAAGCGGAATTTAATGCTCAATCTGAAGCTCATAAAGCCGAAGTTGAAGGCCTTCAGAAAAAACTTGTCGAGGCTAATGAAAATTTTGAAGTTGCAAAAGTAAAGCAAGAGATAAGCGAATGGTCAAATGCTAGGCTGGAGAAGAATGTTGAGGAGCTTCGTGAATCCAGGGAGAGATGCTTTGAGAAATCCTTGGATTGCGTAAGAATACTGAAAACCAGCTTTACCAAGGTGGGTGCATACTCTTCGAAACAAAAATTCATTCGAGGTGACCCCGAAGGAGTCATTGATTGGATAGGTGGAGAAGACAAAGCTTTTGAAGAGATCCTAAGTGATCGAGGGGACATTTGTGCATTTGCCGGCGCGCGAGCGGTTGCAGCAATTCTGGAGAAGGCTGGTTGTGACCATGTTAAAGCTGTAGCCCAGACCGAAGCCACCTTCTCCACAAACGACACGAAGGACCCCTCGGCCGAAGCTACTTTGGTGGGCGGAAAATTTTATTCCGGTGTTTGGGTGAATGGTAGCCGAGAATTGGCCAATGAAATCATAAAGAAAAATGAAAAAGAAACCCACGATGCTCGAGAAGAAGCTAAGCGAGCCGAAGAAGCTGCCGAGCGCGCAAGGCGTATAGGTATTATTTTTGAATTTTAGCTTCGGTGTTTATTTTCTGGCTTCGGACTAACAGTTTGTTTACTACAGCTGAACTCTCACCGCTACCCGAGCCATACGACCCCCAGGCTGATCCCGCTATGAAAGAGGCACTGGATGTGATGAGTGTTGCCAATTCCATCGTCGACGAAGTCGTCGATAGACTTCTAAATGAGGTCGCCGAGAAAATTCTTAAAGAAGATTAGGCTTTTGTTGTAATGATACAATGTAACATTTGTGTATGAGACAATTAACAGACATGTAAATTAATGTAATATATTTCTTTGCGATGCATGAAATTTACGCACATACCGTTTTTAGCCTTCGGCGAAAAAACACCTTCCCTTCTTTTCATGCTTCGTAAAGAAAGAAGCCCCTTTTTATGGCAGATCTGTTGCGTGATACTGTTAACAGATTTTCCTGATAAAATTGTATTTGCCGAAGGTTTGCTTCGTGCCTCAGCACATTTTCATTCGACAAATTATTGCTGAAGACCTGCTTCGTACCCAATCTTTGTTGTTCATGCGATATGATGTATGATGTAATGTTATACGGAATGGTGCTATGATATGATGCAACATGATGTTTATGCCGAACACACACACGTCCACACTGAAACACTCAAGACTCTGCATCCCCTTAGGGACGTCTTTGGAGTCTTTAAGCTCTGCATCCCCTTAGGAATGACTTTGGAGCTTCTTCACCTTATATTTCGGTGGTATTTAAGCTCTACATCCCCTTAGGAACGACTTTGGAGTTTCTTCACCTTCTATTTCGGTGGTATTTTTGTCGGTGTTTCGGGTCCGACCGCGCACCCAGGGTTGCCCCTCGAGGTGCTTTTTGGAGTAGGACGGTGTTATCGACTGTAGCTCGATGGTTCGTGCTAAATGCACGAGAGATAGTGGACAGTTGTGTATAGGTTCGGGCCGCTTTGAGATGCGTAATGCCCTACGTCCTGGCGTGAGTACTCTATGAAGTGGGTTACAAGGAGGTTATCTAGTGTTGGAAACATAGAGAGCCGGTGTTGGTAGCTAAGTAAGGGGTCATCGCTCTGAAGGGGTGCCCCCTAGGCCTTATATACTCGACCGTGGGGCATTACATGCAGATATGATTACAACACATGCCTAAGAAATAGTGAACCAATTGAGTTTATCATCCTATAATTCAGTCGACCCATCCTCGCTTGGTTCCGTCGTACGGGGCTCCTGCGCGGGAAGGTCGGGTCACTGTTGTGGTTACCGCTCAAATTTGTTGGGCCGTTCTGGGCTTGCGCCAATCTGGCCTTGCATCAATCCGCTTCACTGGTCGTTCCTCCTCAGGCCCACGAGGGGATGACCTTATGAATTATGGGGCCCTTGGGCCTTTTATGAGGTCTTTTATCCTTCTGGTGGACCCAGGGGATATCTATCCCCCACAAGCCCCCGATCTTTGGGCTAATTTTTGAGGTAAACGGCCCAAAGATCCTAGGTCCAGCTTGTAGTCCTTAATCTTAACAAGGAATACTTTGGAAATAAGCCTGCCAGGCCACTACTTCTGAACTCCGAGTGATCTGGTAAAAACATTTTTTTACTGTCTCCTTCTGATATTATTCCTCGAGTTTTGGTGTTCCGTCTCAGGTTTATGCATTGGAGGTCAGCATTTTGCACTGTAGGACTTCAAACTTCATGGACTTCAAACTTCATTGGGTGCGCCGAAGGTGCACCCAATGGGTGTAGCCCCCGAGCTTCGAGTGGATTTTTGAAAATGATCCACTCGAAGGTCTTCATTTCAAGTATTATCAGAGATCATTGTTATCTTCCGCTTGTGCTTTTTCAGAGGTCAGCCTTGCCTTGATCTTGCCTTATGCTTTAGAGGTTGGCATTTTGTTTTTTCAGGGATGATGGTTTATTGGGTGCACCGAAGGTGTACCCAATGGGTGTAGCCCCCGAGTTTCAAGTGGATTTTTGAAAATAATCCACTCAAAGGTCTTCATTTCATGCCTTTTTCCAGGAATCAACCTTTCCTTCTGTCGAATGTCTTTAGAGATCAGCATGTTATTAACACTATGCTTTAGAGGTCAGCATGTTATTAACACTATGCTTTAGAGGTCAGCATACGTTCTTGTCTTTGAGGCCGAGTATGCGATCTGCCCGTATTTTGCTGGATCTTGCAATTTATTTGATCTGCTACTGATTGGACGTTCGATAGATGGCCTCTGACTAGTCTTCATGTCACTTCGCGCTTTGATGCTTCTGTCGATTAGACTTGTACCTCATCGGCTACATTTGGCTTTCCTTTGATCCTTGCCGATATCTTTCTTATGTCTTGAAGTATTTATTGCATATACTGTTCGGATGTGACAGTTTTGAAAATATACTGATAATTCCTGGGCGTCCCCCCCAATGGGTGTAGGCAAGGGACGGCTTGGTACGCTGAGCGTATAGCAAACTGCTTCTGAGTAGTAACTTGATGTGACCGCGGGCGTAATCATATCGCCCGCGCAGTTGACTGGAGTCCCAATGGGTGTCGTGTTACGTGAAGCGGCGTCAGCCGCCTGACGTGTCTCCAGACGGTTTGAATTGCATATTGAATTTTTGCGACTGTTCAGTGGCCGTGGTAGGAGGTGAGCGGTTGCCTTCTTCTTCTATAAATAGTGTTCTTGCTTCTCCGGCATTTTCACATCTCTTACTGCTGCTTGCTGTTTGCTCTCTTCTCTCTCCTTTTTCCTCCACCATGGGCAAGAGTAAGAAAGGTGGTAGTTCTTCACATCGCTCTAGTGACAAACGCAAGCGCGAGTCGACTCCTCCCTCGGAGGACTTCAGCGACTCGGAGTACTCAGAGGAGAAGTTCTCCTCCGAGTCCGAGGGCTCTCCGGCTCCTGCCTCTCCCCTGGCGTCGTCTGATGATTCGGACGATTCCTAGGGACTCGCCGCGGAGGTATGGACCTACATCCGGGCCATCGAGCGTGCCGGGCTCGAGGGCTCGGATGAGTCGGAGTACTCCTCGGACGAGGAGAACTCCTCGGACTCATCCGAGGAGGGTGGCGGGGACGGCGATGGCAGTGACAGCGACGGCGACGGAGGCGACTGCGACGGTAGCGGTGACGGCGGTGAAGGCGACGGTGACGGCGGCGGCAAGGGTGGTAGCGGCGACGGCGGCGACGGCAGCAAGGGCAGCAGTAGCAAGGCCAGTGGCTAGATGCCACTGGTTTTGATTATTAGTATAGATTAGTAGTAGAAGTAGTATTAGCGGAATAATATAGTAGTAGCTAGTAGTATAGTTAATGAAATGTAATGTAGTAGTAGGTAGTAGTATAGTTAGTGAAATGTAATGTAGTAGTAGGGAAGGCATCAGCTCATAATGAGTTGATTTGCAAGTTCAGTAGTGCTTCTCTTATGAAGAATGATTTCGCTCCACTTCTGTGTGCATTATTTTGCCTTCTGGTCAGTCGTCAATCATTTTTATAATTACCGCCAATGATGTTTTCTGCCTGCAACACTTGAATAGCAACTTGGAGTCGTTGGGTCGCGCTTCAAACTGTTTTATTTACGACGTCAGTGCTTTGGTGGTAGCAGCCGAGTTCTTATTAGCGACGTTGGTGCTTTTTGAAGTAATGGCTGAGCGATAGCGGCCACGTCGGTGTTTTAGAAATAACGACCGAGTGGTTCCTGGTGATGTCGGCGTTTTAGAGGTAACAGCCGAATCCCTTGGAACCACATCACCGCTTCAGGAATAACAATCGGGTGGCTGATGGCGACATCGGTGTTTTAGAGGTAACAGCCGAGTGATCGATGGCAACGTCGGCGTTTTAGAGGTAACAGCCGAGTGATAACGGGCCACGCCGGCCGCTTTGGAGACAATGGCCGAGTGGAGTCTGGTAACGTCAGCGTTTTCAGAAATAACCGCTGAGTTAAAATGGACCGCATCGCCGCTTTGGAAATAATGGCTGAGTGATGATGTGGCATGCCCGCGTTTTAGAGATAACGGCCGGGTCATGACGTGGCACGCCAGCGTTTTAGATTTGGCATCTAGCTTCGGAAAACCCCATATGTACTGCACTGTCGCATGTCTCCGCATTTCGTGCCCTAGTTTTTGCTTTTCCGCAATACTGCTTCCGCTCTGCTTGTCCGCAAGGTTGAGATGGCGCCCAAACGAAAAGCTTCGAGTTCGTCCGTTGCAGTCATTCCTCCCATCGATCCCAACAGTCAGTTGCCCTTCGCAGGTAACCATATGTCTGTTGTCTCTAAATCCGACCTTCTTCATCTCGTATCCATCGGAGTTCTTCCTCCAAAGGAGCTCTGTTCCTGGCGGATCTACCGTGGGGTCGTCGTTCCGACAAAAGACACCCACGAATCCGTCATTTACGTTCCTTTTCTTATCCGCGGTCTTGCTCTTCCCATTTCTCCTTTCTTCTGCGGTCTCCTTGATTTCTATCACTTGAATCTGACCCATCTGAATCCCAATTCCATTCTGCAAGTCTTTGTTTTTGTTCATTTATGTGAAGCCTTCCTTGGTGTTTTGCCTCACTTTGGCCTTTGGAAGTATTTGTACCACTGTCGGCCTGGGATGGCCGGAGGGCAGCACCAGCTGATGGGGTCGCGAGCTTGGAGATGCGTCGCGGGAGAAAATATGACTACCTCGACATCCCACTCAAGGACAGCATCAAGGGATGGCGCCTAGAATGGTTCATCATGGAGAATCATGGGAATTCTCTCCCCCACGGTCAGGGAGGCAGCCAGATGTTCGCACCTCGAGCTGGACCGAATCACCTACGGACCAGGAGGTGGCTGAGGCAGGGGCTCTGCTTGCTGAGGTTGGGCTGCTGAAAGAGAGGGGTTTGACTGCAGAGGCTGTGGTTGCCGACTTTATTTTCAAGAACATTCAGCCACTGAAAGATAGAGCATACCCCACATATCTGTATCGAGGCCTGGCTGATTCAACCCGGGTAATCAATAGAAGAATTCCTGCTGCGGACTTAGTGAGCCGGCTCGAGATGATACTCAGGGGTAAGGTGTCGAACATCGGCGCTCCTGTCGCATAATCGGCCTGGAATCTGCCTCCTTCCAAGGCCTTCACCAATTTTGTGTCAAATCCTCCTGCTGGTGATAGCGGTTTGGGCCTTAGAGTGCGACCCTCTCCTGAAGAAGTTAGTGCTTTGGTTGCCTCACTTGAGGAAATTCCTGACGACGAGAGGCAGGTTCATTTTGAGGTGCCTTTGAATCCGAGTGATGCAGAGATAAGTGCCATGTTGGATATGTTAGCTGAAGATTCTTCTGATGCAGTCCCTGCTGAAACACTGGTGGTAGCGCCCATCCCAGAGGCTAGCAAAACTTTGGATATTCAGAAGTCTGACAGTGTTCACCCAAAGCGTTCTCGCCGAGCCAATCAACCTGCTTCTCCTGCTGAGGGGAAGAAATAGAAGAAAAGACGTCTTCGTCGAGTGTCTAGCTTGGATCAGGATGTTGGTCCTTCTGTTCCTGCTGCTGAGGAAATGCCGGTGCCTGCACTTGCTGAAGCTGACCCCAATGGGTGTGACCCGACCGCTGTGGAACCCAATGGGTGTGATCTGGATGATGTTGACCCCAATGGGTGTGATCTGGCCAAAGCTGATCCCAATGGGTGTACTGTCCGTGTTGTTGATGAAGATGAGGAAGAGGAGGATGAAATCCCTTTAACTCGGAAGAACAGCCGACGCTATATTGCCAGTGGTGAAAGTAGTGGTGTTCCTTCTCTAGCCCTGTCTGCTCTTGTTGGTCTGCAAGAACTATCTCTGGCCAACTTTGATCAGACTCTTGAAGATATGGTCCCAGAAGATCTGTTGTCAGAGCCGGCAGATGGTGGCATGATGGATTCTTGTGCTGATATGCCTAATGCTGGGTTGGGGTTATCCTGAGCAGCGTCTCGTACCTCGTCGACCTTAGAGCGCAGTCTTAAAGGTCGGGAGACTGATCTGGATTGTACCGCTCCCATGGAAGTGGTTGAAGGTCCTTCAGCCTTAGAGGTGGCTGTTACGGAAGGCTTGGCCCTTAAGGATGGCGCTAGCGCTTACCCAGCCCACGAGGGTGTTACCGGAGATGATTCGGTTCGGATGGGTAGCGCGAGCTATGACCCAGCCCCCGAGGGTGTCTGGGTTGGTTCTCCTTCTCACACTTCCATGGATGTTCATGTAGGATCTTCTCCTCTGCACTCTGATTGTATGACAGCAGCACGAGTTTCATGTCAGGAGGTCGCTTTAGAGGCCAGCGTACCTGATGACAGAGTTCTGACTTCTGCTGATGACACTGACTTGGTTCCCAATGATGCATTGCGGGTTGTTCCAGTTGGTGACCCTCCAACGAGCCATCAGTTGATTTCCCATGACTTGGGAGTTCCCTCGTTCTTCTCAAACCTCCAGGTAATTTGGTTTCTCCTGGTCTGACTTTTATTTCAGGTAGACTGCTGTTATTATACTCATCTGTTCTTAATGTTAGGCATTAGTGGACGGGATGGCTGGCCAGCTAAAATTGCGGGGTGCCTCTGTCCCGGAAGGAGCTTTGTCTCTGATGCATTAGAATCTGGTGCTGCTTCAGCGGCGTGTATCTGATTTGGAGATGGCAAATGCTGGTTAGTGCCCTTCATTTCTTCTTTGGCTATTTGACTATTCTGCTTTATGGCTGGACATCCTTGGTTGACTGTTTCCTGACATATATGGCCCGGCGATATTCTGATCTCGAGGAAAAGTATTCCCAAGGTCAGGCTGAACTGGCCCATCAATATTCGGATCTGGAAGAAAAGTATTCTCTTAGTCAGGCTGAACTGGCCCGGGTTTCTGCTTCTCTGAATGATGCTAACACGCTGAACTCCACTCTCCATGCTTAGCTTGATTCTGAAAAGGTGGCCACAGATTTGAACTTTCACTTGCCCTCATCTATCATGTTTTTAGTGCTTGCTTGACGTTGGAGAAATTGGCCCTTGTCTGTAGGAGGAAAAGCATGCTCTTGCCACTTCTCGCGACAACCTGGACAAGTTATATCACGACGCCAGCAACTCGTTGACCGTCTTGGAGTGGAGCCATCGTTTCACCAAGGAAGACTTGGATAACCATCGTTACAAGTTGCAAGAGTCCTTGGATGATATGATTCGCCTCAGGCAGTTGGTGTCGAGCAAGGATACTGTCATCAAGGATCTGCGTGCTTCCAAGAAGTCGGTCGCCCAGGAGCTAGAGGCTGCTCGGTTGGTTGTCAAGGCTGCTGAAGACGCTTTTGCTACTCTAAGGGCTCAGCGCGACAGAGCTATGGACAAAGCCATCCGCGCGGGGCGGATCCTGATGAGAAGACCCAGCGTGGATGTTCCTGGCGACATAGTTGCGGATGTGAATGCAGCTCCTGATTCCTCGAGTCGTCCCTCTTCGTCGGTCGCCCTTGAGAATATCTCCAAATAGAAAACGCTGAATGCCTTGAGTATATGGTTAGTGTGCTCGGATGTTTCGTTAGAAAACACTTTTCGGTACTGAATGTTGTTATTGTTTTCCCGTTGTTAGAATTCAACGGTATCTACGGTTGTAAAAGTAAGTGCATTATGATGGTTTTGAAATTTTTTCGTGGGGCATAGAGATCGCCCTGGGATGAATGATCGTGAACGCGCCGATTTAAGTCGTTGCCAACTTAAATCGATCGCTCCGTTATTAGGGGTATAGTGATCACCCTGAGTCAAGTAGACGTGAGCATGTCGCATCGCCTTAAGTCATTGCCGACTTAAGTCGATTGCTCCGTTAGCAGGGTATAGTGGTCACCCCGAGTTAAGTAAGCGTGAGCATGTCGCACCGTCTTAAGTCATCGCCGACTTAAGCCGATTGCTCCGTTAGCAGGGTATAGTGGTCACCCCGAGTTAAGTAAGCGTGAACATGTCGCACTGTCTTAAGTCATCGCCGACTTAAGCCGATTGCTCTGTTAGCAGGGTATAGTGGTCACCCCGAGTTAAGTAAGCGTGAGCATGTCTCACCATCTTAAGTCATCGTCGACTTAAGTCGATTGCTCCGTTAGCAGGGTATAGTGGCCACCCCGAGTTAAGTAAGCATGAGCATGTCGCACCATCTTAAGTCATCGCCGACTTAAGCCGATTGCTCCGTTAGCAGGGAATAGTGGCCACCCCGAGTTAAGTAAGAATGTAGGTTGATAGTGAACAACTCGAGTGCTCTTGAAGTCTTTTTATTGATGATATATTTCCTAGTTTACAGAATACATTGCCGTCCCGATAGCTTTTGGGATATAGCTAGGGGTAAAACTTCCTGAGATGTTGTGACACCCCAGTGTCACCTAGGGTTTCTCTCAAGATGCTAACCCAAGAACCATTATTTTATGTGAACCAACTTGAGCATGAACATCAAATTCACTTAAGAATAAATGATACACCAAGCATATACTTAAAAGTATCATATTCAAAACATATGGGTTTTTCAAAAGGTAAAATGTGCAACCCCAACAAAAACCCTAATTGAGCCCTATGAGCAAAATTCAAGAAAAGAGTATGAAAAATTTAAAATCATGACTTGGGCCAATTATAAACATTGAAGTATTTTTAATAAGCAATAATAAAGATTGAAGAAGCTTGGCCAAAATAATTCAAATAAAACCCCAAACAAGCTTCTCATGTGGGGACTCAATAGGAAATTCTGAATTTCAGAATTCTGAATTTCAGACCTTGAGCCAAAGATCAAGCGTGTTCACCTTGATCCCTAACTCAAATCCTAATGGCCCCATTAAAAAAACGTGCCTAACTAACCCCTCTGTCGTATGCCAGAAGATGGCATTGGGACGTGAGCCCTAGACACGACAAAACCCTGGATTTGCCTCGGATTTGAGCAGGGAGACAAACCGGATTTCCGGGCTCCATATCTCTACAACCTGTAGGCAAAATCCTATGACCCCCCACACAAGATCGGTAGCTTGTAGGGAGAAGAGGTTTTGTGCACTGACCAAGGCGAGAGCAGGCTCGGATGAGTGACCACACGCGCCAGAACTTGGGCAGAACGCACGGACACACATGTTCGACCCTGGTCGGCACGCCGTCGCTCGCCCAACCCGCGCGCGCGCTCGCCCCGGCGTTCGGTCAAGTCCGCCGCGCGCCCTTGCCCTCGGCCGTGCCCGCCCGCGCCTATAAAGCATCCCCGGGCGTGTCTCACTTCACCCCGCGCTCACCATCACCGGCCAGCCACCCCTCCTTAGCTCCGGCAAGCTCTTTTCCGCCCGCCATTGCCGCCAGAGCTTCGGCCACCGTGGCCAGCCCACCCCAGTCGCCCCTAAGCCGCGCTAGTGCTTCGGTTAGCTTCTCCATAGGCCCGTGAAGCTCTCCAAGCCCTCGGACCCAGTAGAACTCCACCGGAAGCCCGAGATCACCCTCGCCGGACTTTGGTCGCCCGCCCCCGCGCGTGGACCAAGCTCTCCAGTGAGCCATTCTTCAATTCCTCGCGCGCACCCCTTCATTGATCCCTGGTGAAGCTCTCTGACCCATTTGATTGGTCAATTTCGCCCTGGATAGGCTGGACTCCTCGCCGCCGACGAGCTCCCCCGCCTGCACACGCGGACCGGCCAACTCTGACCACCCCCGACGGTGACCCGCACATCGTTGTGATCCCCAAGACCTCCCCTACATCCTCGACCACTTCACCGGAGCAATCTCGTCGCCGGTATGCCCCTTCGCCCTTTTTTCCACCGTGGGCACTGTTTAAGTTAGGAGAAGGACCTCGGGTTAGGATTAGGAGAACCCGAGGGGTTTTCTGCAATGTCAGTGTCTCATGTGAATAGTAGCCCAGGGACTGATTCGTGAGGAAGAACTTGAAACACCCGCCAGGGACCCCA
Source organism: Zea luxurians (assembly GCA_029449295.1). Lineage (NCBI taxonomy): Eukaryota > Viridiplantae > Streptophyta > Magnoliopsida > Poales > Poaceae > Zea > Zea luxurians. The sequence continues at coordinate 7,956,632 of JAOPSE010000041.1, read as the reverse complement.
GCGCAAAGTAGTTTTCCATTTAATCAATTCTGTTAATCTTTTTAAATAACCAGGGAACTTAGAAAATCCATAACTTGATGAATTCTTAATCAAAATTTGTCAAACTAATTTTGCTAGATCCTAAATATTGTGAACTATCATTTAAAAATAATAAACCCTATGCTTTCTGTTCTAATTTTTAGAGTTTACAATTAAAAACAGAAACTGACCAAACCTTGTTTAATTAAGGAAAATTAGTTTTGCTTCTATACTGAACCTAAGAAAATTTGTAGGTATTCAAACCTCATTTAGACACTGTTTAAAAATAGTAGGAACCCTAGTATTGAAGAATATAGTGTAAATATTCATTAAAAACCATTTCTGCCCAAAACTTAGGAAAATCAGATGGGCCTTAGAAATTAATGAACAGTGAGTGAAATTATTTTTCCTAATCTACTTAAGTAGCAAAGAACCTAGGAAAAATAAAGAGACCTTTATTCCAGATCAGTTTTGAATAAAATATTTTGTTTAGCATTATTGCAACTGGAAATCAATTATTAAAATTACAAAACCAGACCCAAAATTGTTAATAAAAATCCAGTGGACTTATAATCACCAGAACCCCACTACGAAAATAATAAACACCCCAGCCCATCATTTTGAGTAAGGTAAATAAATATAATATGATAATGAGTCATTCTCCAAATAAATCATGAGTAACCCATAATAATACAATAATGGGCAAATAAAATTTTGCTAAGTCAATAATAAGATAGGCCACCAGAGAAAAATGCAAACCCATTAAAAAGATGCAAAATAATACCTATTGCTAATATTTTATAAGAAAGGCCATTTAATCCAATAAATGCATACCACCCCTTCCCTTAAGCAAAAAGATGCCAAACTTCAGAATGATTGCTCTTGCACAAAATAGAAGCTAAGAAAAACCAGAAGTCTGTTGTTTGATATTTTTCAAATATAGTGGTAGTAGAAAGCACCTCTTTGGCTAGAAACTTGAGAAAACCCTAGTAAAATAATTAATAGGCAATAATGGCTAATAATTGGTGTCAATTCATGTTATAGCACCTAAAGGCTAGCAAAAATAAATTTTAGAGGATTACCTACTTTTAATTAATAGTTGTAGTTCAAATCACCCCTTCTACCCTAAAATTTGGTATTTTTGTCCAAAGAAAACTATTCACTTTTTGAACCCCAAATTTTGAGACAGAAAATTTTATACCAGTAATAAGCCACTGTAATTTTTACAGAATTTTTGGGATTTTATTAAAACAACTTGTAGTTCAAACCCACTCCAAAGACTTTAGAATAAAGAAAAAGGAAGAAGGAATAAACCTCACTCCAATAAGTCCAACTTGAATTCTTGTCAAAACTCACCAAGGCTTAAAAGGAATTCAGTGGAACCCCAAAGAAAATAAACCTACCACTTACCTTGGCTAAGTTTGATCCAATTTACTAAGTATACCACCCAAAGGTCTCACATAAGTAAGGTTTAACCTTGTCTAACTCAAGTAGATCATACACCATCAAAAGTTATAATTTCTAAAGCACATATCATATCATATCATATCATATCATGCATGTATCTTACGCATTGCATTCATTAGATTGTAATCTTGCCGACGGAGAGTACGTGCTCATCCCCGAGCAAGGATCTGTCCAAGAGGAGGACCAGGAGCAGGCTTCCGAGGCTGCTATCGAGGATCTCCCTGCAGCCCCAGCAATTGAAGGCAAGCCCCGATTTTATGCATAACCGTTTATATATGCTATTTTACTACACTTAATGTTTGTAGGTTTGTAATGTGCACTTAAGTGTAGGAGTTGCTTGAAACCTCTAGATGCATGAACTTAGGATTCCTTTTTGAGATGAATACTAGTATGCTAGGTCGAGTAGCTGCTTCGCTAATCAGGATCTCGGTAGAAGTCGAGTGATTTTTCTAGCACTCGCGCGAGGTCAGGAATTGATTGTATTCATCTTGATAACGGGATCTATGTTAGTCTATGGACTTGGATCCAGGGAGGATGCCTTGACCATGAGACGGGAAAAAGAATTAAGGACTAATGTGTGGATACCTGAGTCAAGCTTTTGAACGTACTAAGCACATGCCGGGAAAAATGGTAACCGGTAAACCTAGTACCTGAGTGAAGCCGGGCGCGGACTTTATCCCTCATGCGACCTGAGACTGGGTCTCCCATGCTAGCTATGGTAGGTACAAGTGCGGTCACTAGCACGGCGGCAGCCGGGGTCAGTGGAGCATTGTATGCCAAGGCGGTGAGCCCTGGATGTGAACGGGGAATCGATGGGGACGGTTGTCATGTGTGGGGTCGGAGAACCCTGACATGCCGTGTGTTTAGGTTTACCTTGCAAGGTTAAAAACTCGATTCGAATCGTCTGCTTCTCGCAGCTAATGAGACTGCTTGACCCCTTGTACTGCATCGAGTAAAAAGTGAAATGAGGTTACATGAGATAACTTGTTGATTGAACTAAATGCTTGTCACCATGTATGCTTAGAAGGAGCAAACCTAGCTAAGTTAATGATGATAGAAGTTGAAAAGCTAAAAAAATGGATTTTTAGAAACAGCTAGTGCTTTTGGCAAACCAAACCCCTCAGCCAAACAGCTGCATAGTCTAGAGGTAGAGGAGTAGATTCCTCACACCGGGTAAGTCTAGCTGAGTATTAGTATACTCAGCCTTGCTTGTGGCATAATTTTTGCAGGTACCATTCAGGAAATGGTTGATGGTGTGACTTGGCCTACCACCCTGCCAGTGGCATAATTTTTGCAGGTACCATTCAGGAAATGGTTGATGGTGTGACTTGGCCTACCACCCTGCCACCGGGTTGGACGGTCGAGTGGGATGCTGCTCCGGCAGGAGAGGAGCACGAGGAGTAGTGGGCTAGGCCTTGCCCATTTCCTCGACACCGACGACATCGTTTATCCGCTGCATTTTATTTCGTGAACCCTTACTTGCTACTCAAAAACTCCGATTTATGTAATAATTCAGCACTTAATTTGAGTTTTCCTGTTTTATTGTATTTCTTCTGTGACTCACCTTCGAGTGAGCTTGTGGAATTTGATCCTAGTTAAGTGGCTCCATCAGACTAGATCTGAGGGACTGACAGGTTATTCCGATTTAAGTGTGTTACGGCCCCTGAGGCGTGACTTAGGCACTTAAGCTGGAATAATTCGGGTGGTTCCGCCACAGATGTTCTATGTTCCATGAGTTCCCAACTTCTGTGCCATCCATCTGTGTGAGACGATATGATCCAGGCCGAGCACCTTCCGCTACCATGAATGGTCCTTCCCATAGAGGCGACAGCTTGTGTCGTCCCTCCCCCGTTAGAATTTGGCGAAGGACGAGATCTCCCACTGTGAAGGATCGATGTCGTATAGCCTTATCATGATAGCGCCTCAGAGTCTGCTGATACTGTGCTGATTGAATCACTGTGTTCAGTCGCTCTTCCTCGAGTACGTCAACATCCTCCAGTCTAGTGGCTTTAGCTTCTGCTATGTTTTCAAAAATCAACCTTGGTGCCCCAAACTTGAGATCAGCAGGTAGCACCGCCTCCGAACCGTAGACCATGAAGAAAGGAGTGTTTCTATGCAGGGCTCGACTAGGTTGAGTTCTCAGGCTCCAAACGACGTACGGCAGCTCTCTGATCCACTTTCCTGCGAACTTTTCATTCTTGTCAAAGACTTTCTTTCTGAGCGCCTCGAATATCATCCCGTTGGCTCTTTCTACCTGCCCGTTGGCTCTTGGGTGCGCCACCGAGGCATATTTGATCTGAATGCTCTTTTGCTCGCAGAAATCGAAGAACTATGAGCTTGTGAAGTTGGATCCTAGGTCGGTTATGATGTTATTTGGTATTCCAAACCTGAATATTATATGTTGTATGAATTCCACTGCCTTAGCTGAAGTTAGAGAAGCAATGGGTTTGAATTCTATCCACTTAGTGAATTTGTCGATAGCAACCAGTACATGAGTGTATCCTCCTTGAGCTTTTTTGAAAGGTCCATTCATATCCAATCCCCAGCATGCGAATGGCCAAGTTACGGGTATGGTTTGTAGTTGTTGTGCCGGTAGATGCTGCTGTTTTGACAAGTACTGGCAAGCTTCACACCTCTGAACTAACTCAGCTGCATCACTCTTTGCTGTTGGCCAGTAGAAACCTGATCTGAAAACCTTCCCAACTAGGGTCCTGGAGGCTGCATGTACCCCACATTGCCCAGCATGAACCTCTTCTAGCAGTTGCTTTCCGGTGGCCGAGAGAATGCATTTCATGAGAACTCCTGATGCGCCCCTTCTGTATAGCGTTTCTTCGATGAGGGTATAATGAGCTGACTGTCTTGCAATCTGTTCTGCTGTATTTTTGTCGTCTGGTTCCTCCTCATTTCTTATGGACTTGATGATCGGTTCCCTCCAGTCATTAGAATCTGACTCTGGTTGGCTCAGAGCGTTGCATTCTTCCACCTGATCCATTGAAATGCTCAGGCGCGATACTTCTTGGACGAACACTCCAGGCGGGACCTGAGTCCGACTGGATCCTAGTTTAGACAATGCATCAGGTGCTGCGTTGCGGTCTCTTTCCACATGATGAAATTCCAAACCTTCAAATTTGTCTTCTAGTTTCCGGACAGCAGTGCAGTATTTTCCCATGGAGTCATTCGAGCAGTCCCATTCTTTGTTTATCTGACTTATGACCACCAGAGAATCTCCATAGACCATCAGTCTCTTGATGCCCAGTGATATGGTAATGTTCAGTCCATGAATCAGAGCTTCGTATTCAGCTGCATTGTTAGATGCCGGGAATAACAATTGAAGAGCATACTTGAGTTGTTCACCTCCAGGTGCAATAAAGAGGATCCTTGCACCTGCTCCCTGCAGCTTCAATGAGCCGTCAAAATACATTCGCCACACTTCTACGGTTTCCGGGTTATCCGGTACCTGCTGCTCAGTCCACTCTAATACGAAGTCAACCAGTGCTTGAGTTTTGATAGCGGTGCGAGGTCGAAACTCGATGTCATGAGATCCCAACTCACAGGCCCACTTGGCTATTCTTCCGATGGCTTCTTTGTTGTGGAGAATATCCCCTATTAGAAATCCAGTGACGACTATGACTTCGTGGTCGTCGAAGTAGTGACGGAGCTTGCGTGCAGTTAGAAGTACTGCATATAATAACTTTTGAACCTGAGGATATTTCTTCTTTGAAATAGACAGGGTGTTGTACTGGGTATGCATGTCCTTCTTCCGCTCGCTCGACTACCAACACGGTGCTCACCACGTGAGTCGTGCAAGAGATGTATAATAGCAGATCTTCAACCGGTTGAGTCGGTGTGGCTTGGTGTGGCGGTTTTAGCACTGGTGGTGTTGTCAAGAATTTTTTTTAGCGCATCTAGAGCTTCTTGTGCTTCTGAAGTCCACTGAAATTTGACCACCTTCTTGAGTAACTTATAGAATGGTAAGCCTTTTTCTCCCAGCCTTGATATGAACCTGCTTAGGGCTGCCATACACCCGGTGAGTCTTTGAACTTTCTTCTGTGATCGTGGTGCTTCCATCCTCATGATAGCTTCGATCTTTTCTGGATTGGCATCAATTCCTCGGTGGCTAACAATAAACCCTAGCAACTTTCCTGCTGGCACTCCAAAAACGCACTTTTCGGGATTAAGCTTCTATCTGTATCATCGTAAACTGTTGAAGACCAGCTGTAAATCTTCGATGAAATTTTTTGAATCCTCTGTCTTGATCACCACGTCATCCACATAAGCTTCTACACGCTTGCCCCAGTGATCGGCTAAGCATGTCTGAATAGCCCTCTGATAAGTCGCTCCAACGTTTTTGAGACCGAACGACATGGAGGTATAGCAGAAGGCTCCAAACGGGGTGATAAATGTTGTTTTTTCCTCGTCTTCCTTTGCCAAGCTAATCTGATGATACCCAGAGTAGCAATCCAAGAAAGACAGCATAGAGCATCCGGCGATCGAGTCCACCACCTGGTCGATTCTAGGAAGTCCAAAGGGATCCTTCGGACAGTGTTTGTTGAGATCCATATGGTCAACGCACATGCGCCAATCCACTTTATTCTTTTTGAGTACAAGAACAGGGTTGGCTAACCACTCAGGATGTAACACCTCTCTAATGAATCCGGCCGCGACCAAGCGAGCCAGCTCAGCACGGATGGCTTCTCTCTTGTCGGGCGTAAAGCGACATAGTTTTTGTCGTATTGGCCTCGCCTAGGGGTAGACCTTCAATTTGTGCTCGGCCAGCTCTCTTGGGACTCCCGGCATATCCGCAGGTTGCCATGCGAATACGTCTCAGTTATCTTGCAGAAGTTGGACGAGCGCGCCTTCCTATTTGTCATCCAGGCTAGAGCTGATGATGGCGGTTTTGCGTTCGTCAGCGAAACTGAGGTTGATCCTTTTGGTTTCTTCAGTCGGCCGCATAGAGGTCACGACTTGAGCTTCGTTCGCGGGTAACACGAGGTCTTCCTCAGGTTTTGAGTTCGCCCGTGCAGAAGAAATCGCCGATGGTTTGGTGGTGAGGGCCGCCTGAATGGCCACTCGGAAACATTCTGCGGCGCCTTGGAAGTCAGCGCGCACAGTTATGATCCCTTGTGGTCCTAGCATCTTCAATATCATGTATGTATAATGTGGAATAGCCATGAACTTCGCCAATCCGGGCCTCCCGATGATGGCGTTGTATCCGCAGTCGAAGTTTGCCACCTCGAACCTCAGGAACTCGGTTTTGTAGTTTTCCGAAGTTCCAAAGGTGGCTGGCATGTAGATTTGGCCCAGCGGGTACTCTCCTTCAGTCGGCATGATGCCGAAGAAGGGTGTGTCCGACTCGTGGAGCTCTTTGAGGGGAACTCCCAAGCCTTGGAGCGTCCGGGGGAAGGTGACGTTGATGCTGCTCCCCATCCACTAGTACCTTCTTTACCCTGCTCTCTCGGATCACTGGATCGACGAGGAGCGGGTATTTGCCTGGGTGATCGAAGTTGAGCCATTGATCTGCCCGAGTGAAGGTGATCGGGTGCTCAGACCATCGGTACGGGGCGGGAGGACCGGTGGCCGCCACCAGTATCTGACGATCGTTGAGCTTTTGTTGTCTCTTGCTTTCTTGTGACCCGTGTCCACCGAAGATGACGTTGACTTCTCTGTCGACACGCGGGAAGGCTCCTCCTCTTCCCTCCTCCTGCTGCTAGGGTTGTTGCGGTTCTCCCGGTCCTCCTCGCGGTGGGGGAGGAGGTAGAGGTTGGAAGGGTCGGCCATGCCCGATGGAGTGCTTGAAATCCCTGCAGTTCTGGAGGGTGTGGCGCATGTCTTTGTGGTATGGGCACTGGGTGTCGAGGATGTCGTCCAGCGTGCGTTCGCCTCCATGAGGTCCTCCTCGAGCGCGAGAGGCGGGCGGTCCGGCGACGTGGACCTCTTCACGAGGCCTCTTCTCCCAGCGCTTGTCGGGTTGCTGGTTTGTGTCGCATCACGGCGCCGCTGGCGCAGGCTTCGCTCCTCCGATGAGGTCCTGAGCTCGTTCGTCGGTAGTGATGTAGAGGTCGGCCTCCCGGAACAGCTGCTCGGAGGTAGTCGGCGCCTTCTGTAGTATGGTTCGGACGAAGGCCGAGTCGTTGGATCTCCTATAGAAATCCTCAATCACTGCTGTCTCCGCGACCTCAGGGATACGATTTCTCATGGTCTGGAACCTTTTGAGGTATGACCGAAGAGTTTCGTCCCCCCGGCGCTTGATGGATTTGAGGTCCCATGGCTGCGCTAGTTTGTCGGAGAGAGACTGAAAGTTGGCGGTGAAGTGTCGACTGAAGTCGCTCCAGTCGTCAATGCAGTGTCGGGGTAGGTGTCGCAGCCATTGCAGCGTGTCTTGTCCGAGGACGATAGACAAGTACACGGTCATTACGTCCTTAGTCTCCCCAGCAGCTCGGGCAGCGGTGGTGTAGACGGCTAGCCAGCCTCCCGGATCCTGCTTAGGTTCATATTTGTCGACGTTGGATACCTTGAAGTTAGGGGGCCATTGAATGGCCCTGAGGCGCGGTGTAAGTGCCGATACTCCACACGTGTCCTCCTGTCGTTGATGATGTTGTTTGTCCTGGGGAGGGGAGCGGTTGTCGTGGTGCCTTGACCGTCCCCAAGTGGTGCCACCAGTTGAAGCCGTGGCCGACTCGGTCCCGGTCGTATTCTTCCCGGCGACGGATTTCGTTCTCGTGTCGTCGTTCGTGCGAGGCATTGATGGAGCTCCGCGCATCCCGCCGACTGTTGATTGCGTGTCGTAGATCGTTCGGTGGGTGAGCGAGGTGTAGAAGATGATTGGCTGCTTGAGTGAACAACCACCGGTAGCCCTCGGCGTCGGGAGTCCGGAGGAGGACATCAGCTATCCGAGCCAATACTCCACCGACTTCACTCGGCTTGTTCATAGCTCGGGCGAAATCGGGGTTCAGGTTGCGTCCGAAGAGTGGATTTTCCTGGCGTTGCCTTGTTTCCTGCTCGGCCTATTCTTGAGCCCATCGACGATCGCGTCATCGGGAATTCCTTCTTTCCCTGAAGACACGTTCTTCTGGAGTTTCTCCCATCTCCGAGACCTCGTCTCGCGATACGGGTTGCGCCGGGTCCCGTTCTTCGGCCTCGTGATGTCGCCGGATATTTCGGCGTCGGTTCCTTCGTCGGTGGGATTCCCGCTGAGGAGGTTCCTCTCCAGGTGCGGTCGGTTCGTCGTCGGAGATGGGGGGCGATTCTACCCTTCCAATGGAGAGAATGTCGGGGTAGAATGGAACAGTTGTCGTGGCAATCTTCTTTCTGCCCTCCTTTGAGGACGAAGGCACAGAGAGACCAGATTGACGATCCTTTGTCTCATTTGCTTCCTTTTTCCTTGTAATCCATGTCCATTCTTTTATTGGAGAGGTGGACAGCGGAGTCCTCCGGGCTGACGGACCCTCAGCTCCTAGCTTGTTGAAGATGATCTTTTCTCGGAGCACCGGAGGTTGCACTTTTCCCTGCTTTGCTCCGATTTTCTCGGAGATCTTTGGGGGAGACTTTCTCTTCGGCGTATCCGCGATGCGATGTAGAGTTCCCTCCTCATCTGCTACAAATGAGATAGTTCCGAAGCAAAACATGGATCCGGGGCGGAGGACGATCTTGTGCTGGAGGGTGACGGCCATTGAGCTAGCTTGGATCGATGACACACCCCCTACCTGGCGCGCCAGCTATCGATGTTTTGGGTCCGACCGCGCACCCGGGGTTGCCCCTCGAGGTGCTTTTTGGAGTAGGACAGTGTTATCGACTGTAGCTCGATGGTTCGTGCTAAATGCACGAGAGATAGTGGACAGTTGTGTACAGGTTCAGGCCGCTTTGAGATGCGTAATACCCTACGTCCTGGCGTGAGTACTCTATGCAGTGGGTTACAAGGAGGTTCTCTAGTGTTGGAAACGTAGAGAGCCGGTGTTGGTAGCTAAGTAAGGGGTCATCGCTCTGAAGGGGTCCCCCTAGGCCTTATATACTCGACCGTGGGGCGTTACATACAGATATGATTACAATGCATGCCTAAGAAATAGTGAACCAACTGAGTTTATCATCCTATAATTCAGCCGACCCATCCTCGCTTGGTTCCGTCGTACGGGGCTCCTGCGCGGGAAGGTCGGGTCACTGTTGTGGTTACCGCTCAAATTTGTTGGGCCGTTCTGGGCTTGCGCCAATCTGGCCTTGCATCAATCCGCTTCACTGATCATTCCTCCTCAGGCCCATGAGGGGATGACCTTATGAATTATGGGGCCCTTGGGCCTTTCATGAGGTCTTTTATCCTTCTGGTGGACCCAGGGGATATCTATCCCCCACAATTTTGGCTCTGCATTCCCTTAGGAACGACTTTTGAGCTTCGGAACTTACTATGCGCTCCCTTAGGAACGGCTTTTGTAGCTTCGGAACTTACTCTACGCTCCCTTAGGAACGGCTTTTGTAGCTTCAGAACTTACTCTGCGCTCCCTTAGGAACGACTTATATGGCTTCGGAAGTTTGTTAAGAGGAAGTATTTCACTTAATAATACAAGCACTATTATTACATGAAATCAGAATTCAGTTCTTCAAGACTTGGTTTTTCATACAAGAAAAATAAAATGATAGAAAAGATAAAGATACACAAAGGGTAGGATATTCTTTAGTAGATGTGCTTGGATTCAGGCACAGTACTATTGACTGTGCGAGCTTCGGACTCCTCCCGAAAATCGCGTTGCTGTTGAGTGTGTTGGTGCCCTTCTGGCTACTGGCTTTGGGTCAGAGTAGGTGGTAGCAGTGGTGGTGGTTGGACCTAGGCCCAGGAAGCTTGAGAGTGGCTTACCGAAGCGACAGAGGCCATAGGCTGTTGATTACCTACGTACTCTGGGATGTAGGGAGAATAGCACGAAGCAGTATGTAGGACTTGCTTCGGCTGATTCTACCATGCGTCAGCTTCGGCAATCCCTTTTTGTTTCTGAATTGTAACTTGGCATGTTCTTTTGGTGTGGCCTTTATCTTCACCGCACAAAAGCAAAACAGTCTTCTGGGCTGATCTTCATACCTTCCTCCGAAGCCTCTGCCACCACTGCCTCTTGAGGCTGGTGGCCTGAAGGAGCTTTGTTGTGGCCCTGAAGGCTGGGAGCTATGTTGCTGCCTTTGAGATTGACTTCCTCTGTCATCACTCGGGTTGGAATTGTGGATCGACCTGACGTGCCTAGGATGATTTCTTCCTCCGAAGCCCCTGGTCATCTCAAAAAACCTATATGCTTCTTCCCTTCTCTGGCGGAAATCATTATCAGCCCAGATATACTCATCCATCTTTTGAAGAAGCTTCTCCAAGGTTTGTTGGGGCTTCCTGACAAAATATTGAGCCGTAGGTCCTGGCCGAAGCCCCTTGATCATGGCCTCAATGAAAATTTCATTAGGCACTGTAGGCGCTTGTGCTCTTAGACGTAGGAACCTTCGGACATACGCCTGAAGGTATTCCTCATGGTCTTGCGTGCACTGAAACAAAGCCTGAGCAGTGTCTGGCTTTGTCTAAAAACCTTGGAAGCTAGTGATTAGCATATCCTTGAGCTTCTGCCATGATGTGATTATCCCTGGCCGGAGAGAAGAGTACCAAGTTTGTGCGACACTTTTGACTGCCATGACGAAGGATTTCGCCATGACCGCAGTATTGCCCCCATATGAAGATATGGTTGCCTCGTAGCTCATTAGGAACTGCTTTGGGTCTGAGTGCCCATCATACATAGGAAGCTGAGGTGGCTTGTATGATGGGGGCTATGAGGTAGCCTGCAACTCTGCTGCTAAAGGAGAAGCATCATCAAAAGCAAAATTGCCATGATGAAAACCATCATACCATTCATCATCGTTGTATGAATTGTCTTGACAAAGCTCTTTGTGTTGGGCCTTTGGTCTTGGTCATCCTGGGTGAGATGACGCATTTCCTCAGTGGCCTCATCAATTTTCCTCTGAAGATCGGTGAGACGAAGCATTTTTTCCTTCTTCTTCTGAACCTGCTGATGGATAGCTTCGAGGTCCTTGATTTCTTGATCCAACTCCTCCTCCTGAGGTGCTGGGCTGGTAGCCTTCCTCTTCTGGCTCCTGGCTTCGCGTAGCGTCTCCTGATTAACGTCCAGTGGCTGCAGTGCAGCCCCTGGCACTGCTGTCTTCTTCGGCGGCATGACGAAGGTCAAAGCTTGCTGAAGGTGGTCGAGTGAGTTCACCGGAGGTGGGCGCCAATGTTGGTCCTTGTTCTCGGATGCTATACACCAAGAACAAAGCAACACAATTATTATTGATCAGGGCCCTTCGTCCTTCGAAGCATTATCTCCCTTAGAATATAATGATCTCTAGACGAAGGTCATGAAGGACATACCTTCATCATTTTGGTGAGAGAAGATATAAATAAAGATATACGAAACACAAAAAGAATATAAACAATCATTCCAAATCATTGTATTATTCATCTCTTTATTTCATAAACATGAATAAACATCAATAGTAATTGTATTACACTTGTACCTTCGGCTTGACAGAAGGTAAAAGAGCGGAAGTGACGCAGGAGTGATTACAAGTCAGCGTGAATAGTACGGTGTTACTGTTCATCTATTTATAGACACAGGATGCAGCTTGGGCAAAATTACATTCATGTCCCTGACATTTACTGTTAGCCAAAAGGTAAGCTGTCGAGGACTAAGCAGTCTTTTCCCCTTTATGTCGGTTTCATTCTCCACCACCGTCCTTGTGCTAAGCCAAAGCTTCTCCATCCACAGCTTCGAAGCTGGTTCATCCTTCTTCAAGATCGTGCCTTTCATACCATGCACACCTTCATCTCAAAGCCGAAGCTTCCTGTGACAGTATACTATACTGGAAAACATGTTAGTTGTGTTTTTGAGGACCTTCGGAAGAAGAAGGCCCCCAACAAGCGTAGGGGAGTTCGTGGGAGCAGTATCCGGTGGTTATAACACCTTAGGTGTTACTGTACGTAAACAACGAATATGGACGTAAGTAAGAAAGGTCAGGGTGAATAACGATTTCGATATTAGCCCCATCTCCGATTACCAAGATTATTCGAGGAATCTCATTTAGCTTGGAATTTAATACTCTCACAAAAGTTCGAGTTTGGTGTCGTTTTCATTTCAATAATCGAAGCAATTAAAAAGGATTTACGAATTTTTGGATTATCGAATCTTCGTCGCTGGCGAATTTTGAACCGTTCGGATCACGCGCGTAAGTGAATACGAAAATCAGAAGACTTCTGATTTTATGTAAAATTTGGAGCCCCACGCTATTCGAAAAGAGCAATGCCCCAGCACATTAATTGAATTGTTTCTCTCAGCATGTGATCCTTGGCGTCAAATCAGATGATCGATAGCTGGCGAGAATCGTAAAATTAGACGGGACCAAATACAGTCTTGAATACCGAAGCCGAACTCGACAACTAGAGTTTTTGGTGCAAAATAATTCCGTCTCTGCTCATCAGCTGAGAAATCGTGTTCGAGGATTTATAATTGAGATTTGATTCTCTAATAAATTATATATGGCAGAGCGATCAGGTGTTCGAGAAGTAGATGAAAGTATTTGATTTTAAATTGTGTCAGACTCAGTTTGTACTAGTATAACCGATATCGTTTTGGTTTATCTTGTTTGTATCTCGTTCTAAACTCGAATTCCATAACACTATCGTATATACCTTTGACTACCGGCAAAATCTGTCTCAAATATTATGGCAGATATGCTTTTGTTCAGTTCATTTGCATCTGGTTTTGATCTAAATCTTAGAACACGGACGTATGCAGATTTTCGCATCAAAAGAAATATCTTATTATGTTTTTTTTCAGCCGACTCTATCCGTCCGCCCAGTCGTATCTCTGCGCTTAGATTTTTTTGTTTGAACGTCGCACAAGTTTGTACAGCCAAGAAAAAGATCTGGCCGCTTCCTTCAGCCTGGAAAAATCCCGCCGCACGCATTCCTCTGATTTTTTTTCCAGTGCGCGCCGCTTCCTTATCTCCTGGCCGCGCTTCCTTCTTCCTCGCACAGCCAGACACCGCTCGGCTCTCTGGTGCCTAGCCAAGCTCCCCATGGCGCGCCCTCCCTGCATCCATGGCCATTGTGCAGCTCCCTGCTCCTCCTTTCTCCAGCGCGCGCCTCCCTGCGCCCAGCCTCCATCTCCTTCAACCTGCCGCTGACCCCGCCATGGAGCTCGCAATCGTCTCCTGCTACTCAGCCCTGGACACCAGATCCCACATGCTCCTGCGCCATGGCGCCGTCCCGAGGCTTCCTCCACGCCAGCGCTCTGCTCTCCTCTCTCTTGCGTTCTCTCTGGTGCCCTAGCGTCTGGCTCGCTCCAGCCCCTGCGCTCGACCTCCAGTTCGGCGCCCTCCCTGCTCGCTTCTTCCTTGTCTCCTTGGCTGTGCGTGCGAGCTCGCCGGCCGTGCGCTCGCCCAGCTCGGAATTTCCTTTGCCCAGTCGCCCAGCTCGCCCTCCCTGCACCGCTTCATGGTGACCGGTCGTCCCCTGCGCCTCTCTCTCCCAGCTCCCTACCGAGGTCTCGCCCAGCCGCTCCTCTCTGGTGCCCAGATGCGGTCCGTCTCCCCTAGCAAGCCCCAGCCAAGGTCTCTCCATGGCCATCGCGCCCCCTGCTTCTCCTAGCCGCGTCGCCTCCAACTCCCTCAGTGCCCTCCCCAGCGTCGCTCGCCCAATGCATGGAGCAACTAAGGAAAATCTGCAGCCTAAGCCTTGGTTAATGTCTGTGTGGATTTGGGAAAGAAGACAGTGAAGTCGGCTTGTGTCGCACGTCTGGTGCTCGGTGGAAAGCTCGAACATAAGACCGTCATCGATCCAGCCGTCATCCATCTCACCAACATATTTTATTCGTCGTGGTTCAGCCCGCCATGGGCCTGGTCATCGTCCCTGTTTTGCCTTCCCCAAGCAGCCATGTGGATGGTCTCGCTCTCGTCGTCGTTCTTACAAAAATCGAGTCGACTTAACTCTGGTCCTCACCAACCACGTGATGTATCGTCAGACTTCTATGCGCAATCTTATCGGCTGTCGCGCCCCTGCTCATCGTCAACCCGCTCGGACCTCGCCTCGGCGCGCAACAACCACCATAACGTGGGGATTCAGCTGCATCGTTTTTTCGGAGCGCAAATCGCTTGATGGTGAAGACATTGGAGTTCTAGGTCGGTGCTCGCCAAATGTTCGATGTAACGTCTAAACTGATGATCGTTGCCGATTGTGGGAATTTTCAAGTTGGTTTGATTGCGGTAAGGACTCGTCATTTATGTTATGTTTATTTTACCTCCAATGGATTATGGTGAGCTGAAAGTGCATTAATGCTTGTTAGATTAATAAGTAGCTTGGGCAAATATTTTTAGTCGGGATGAATCTCGTGTTTGGTCATAATGCATTATGTGATGTCATCTGATCCATGCTTGTTGCATGTGTATTATTCGTGGCGGTGTCCTAAAAATAGCATCGTCTGGTAATCGTCAGTTCGTAGGTCACATGAAAGGTGTTTAGATGGTTGTATGTGTCGAATATATTTAACTAGGTTTTATGCACTTAATAAGTGGTGGGGTTAATCTTGTGTAGTATGCTTGTTGAAATACCACGGTGGCGAGGAGTGTTTGAGTAGACATATAGGTTTAATGTGTTAGTGTTGGAAATGGTAAATTAATCGCTATGCTTGGTGAAGTATATGTTTGGGGTTTATACAATAGTAGTGTTTGGTAAGCAAGTATGTGACATATGGTCACGCTTAAATTAAAAATGCGAAGTGGATGCAAGGTGATTAAATTAATAATTATTTAGGCAAATGTGAAAGAAAATGCCGTAGGTATTTCGAATGTTAAACATACAGTTTCGCGGGGTTCTATGCTAATTGATAATGAGTTGTCCGCTAGGTCTAATAATAATAGTAATAATGTGACATTTATGTGATTAGTGTGTTATCCAAATTAGTTCGAATAAATGCTTTAGAAAGTTAGTTAATATGCTTCTATCTTTATTGTAAATTTATATGACTAATACTAATAAATCTAATTTGTTAATTTTCTAGTGTTGAACATTAGTTAAGGAGAGTAGAGCGTGTGTATATTTTATTGTATTGCGATGTATGCACTACCTCTGAATAGACTGGAATAGTGTAATTATTATAATTAGTCCTATATCGTTAGCTAGTATTTGCTTAATGCTTTGTTATAAATGTTTCATCCTCTACGGTGTAGATTATCCATCTTATGCCATTTATACTCATGCTCATACATGTGCATCGTGCATCTTATGACGTACGAAAATTAATCACGTGATGCGGAAGACGACCCAAGTTGACCCCAAGATGATGCTGATGGATGAACCTGAAGATGGACATACGAAGCAAATATCATAACAAAAGGATGATCGCCAAGTGGACGTCGTCTAACAAACACTAACCTAGTGTTCTTCCAGGCAAGCCCCAGTGCATTTGCCACCTCCTTGCTGTTTTAAAATCTTTTATCACCTTGTTTGATGCATTAGGTGATAGGAGTTGTGTGCTAAACAATTGATGCATTTCCTTCCTTAAAAATTTGAATACCCTTCCTTGATACCCTTTTATGAAAAGAATTTTATGATGCTTAGCCTTGCCTTAGAAAAATAAAATGTTTTGTTTTAAACAAAAAGTGATGCTTCACAATGGATGGGAATTTTTATAAAAGAAAATACTTATGATGGTGAATCCATCAAAGGACTTGATGGGTTCAACATATGAAAAGATATACCTCTGCCAGGTACCAAACTTTGGGTTTAAATAATAAAGCTGAGACCGGGCGGTTGACTTGCACGAGAAGGGAGTCTCGGTGTAACGTCTCCGTCTGAGTCGATTAAGGACCGTGTCGATGTAGGCTTGATGATCGAGGACCTTTTAACTGGCCACATGCCTCGTCATGGGTAAGCTTTGCCCCGGGCAGACTAATACCAGAAAGGCCAACACACAATGGGAGTGGAGAGATGGCGAGAGTAGCGTGTACTCTCCGTGGCAAGAGGCTAGACGGTGGTGTATCTGTGCTCTCGGTTGGCGTGAACCCGGTCTGGTCTTAAGAAACCTGGTGACGAGTTGACATATGTAAGGGTTAAGTGCTACATATGTCGTGTGGTTGGAGATCCCCAGCTGGGTATTAATTGATTCAGATCACCGTTACTTCTCGGACATGAAGACTTGGTCACTGACTTACACGTAGCAATCCAGTAAACTGATGGGATGATAAAAGACGGCTAGTATAGGCCAAGTGCTTGAACTAGGGTAGAAAGAACTCTAGATGCAAATAGAGTCCTTGATTCTTGATAAGTCTTACCTTGAATCCTTTTAAAACCAGCATACCCTTGAGAGTCTTTTCTTTAGTCGAGTAAGTCTTGCTGATTACTTCCGTACTTAGGGTTTTATTCCCATTGTTGCTGCAGGTTACGAGTCACTTTGATTGTGATTGGTGTTAAGCGCCAGTGGGCACGACCTTCTTATAAGTCTAAGTAACTCTTTTATACTTCTTATTGAGGATGGTCACTTAAGCTAGCATATGTTTCAAACTTACAAATAATTTATACATTTCAAAGTTTATTTCTTTGAACCACTTTTGTAACCACTCCGATAAATATAATGTAAATTTGTTGTAACTTGTAAAATTTGGTAATAAGATTTCCGTTGCAAATTGTTGGTGTGTGATTTGTGTTTACTTAATCCTGTGATCCTGGTGGTAAGTGGTTTATCCGAGGTCCTTGGGACACTCGGACAGATCCTGTTAAGTTATCTGGTGCACATGCATAGCCGTCTGAGGTCTTTGAGACAAGGGCAGGTGCATGTGGGCCCAATAACTTGGGAGGTTCTGCCACTATGGTGGTGGAGGCCCGAGCGCTCACAACTTCAGTCTCCTGCGATGGACAGTGGATGGCGGCAGAGCTCTAGTGAGATTCAGGGCACGAGCATAATGACGGTGGTGAGCGCACAATGATGGTGGCGAGCGCACATCAAACTGGCAGCGGAAGGATCTATGAGGCCAAGGGCGGAGAGGCGCGGGGAAGGGAAAAGAGTGTAGGGACTCGGCTCCACGGGTGCGGGACTTTGATTTATAGCCTCGAGGGAGCGCAAGCGTCCGGGAGGAGAGAGGAAGAGCTCGGCAAGCACCATTAATAGTGAGAAACGGTTGGCATGTTAAATGGGGAGCGGAGGGAGAGAGATGTGTCGTGGATAAAATAATATTTTCATAAATAAAATAATCCATACATAAATTTTAGGAAAATTTATATTATTTAATTAAATTTGTCTTCACAAACTAAATCAACAAAATAAAATGGTCACATATGTCTACAAATAAAAATACCTATGAAAATGCATGCTCCAAAAACACTTATTTTAACGACTCATTATTTTTTATAAAATAAGATTTTCTCACCAAATTAAATCCTAAAATTGGATTTGCAAATCAAATCAAACAAATTATATGCGTCGTCGTGAATGCATTCAAACACTTGGTAAAATTTTACTATTCAAGAAATTGTTCAATTAGCTTATATCACCCTTGAACTATTTTAGAAACATAAATATTTCCATTTCTATTAAAACTAATAAATTAACTAGATTGTGTTTAGGTGATAGATTTAGGGTGTTACACTTCTCTCTTCGTCAATTTTGATGCCCCTTCGATGCAAGGTGGGCCCTGCTCCATTCGCTAAGGAGGTGTCATCCTCTATCGGCTCATCGTGGCCAGACCTGTTGTCACCCCTCCCTCTCCCTTGGGAATCTCGAGAGAGTTATAGAGTCTTCTGCGCGGTTCAAGAGGCTGCCGAGGCCAAGGCCAAGCTGCTCTGTGCTCAGCTTGCCGAGTTCGACGGTCGCATCGTTGGTAAGGCGCTCACCCCTTGTTCCTTGGTGTCCTCGGCGTCTCCCTTAATTTTATCATTTTTCGGACATCTTTGGAAGCCGAGCTGGAGGAGTTGCGCTATCGCCTGGGTCGGACCTTGGACTTAATCGGGGCTCACAGTTCCTCTCTGGCCGAGCGCTTGGACAACGTCTCGTGCCACGTCCAAGGTGTTGTAGGTTTTGGTGTCCGTCGTGGCACTACTCGTTGGGGAGCTTCGATTCGGCTGTAGACTACGGGAGGTCATCGACCCTCCCTGATGAGAGTCTAGAGGAAATGCTAAAGTGTTATGATGAGGTGGCAAGTCGCGTCGTACATAGGTTGTTTGTGGACGACATTATTCGCAACGCTCACCGGCCCCACATTGTAACGTGCTCCGGCGTGACTTCCCGCGATAATGAAAAGTTGATCCACCACCTTTTGTTCTTGTGGGCGACATTGTTCATAGTGCTTGTTGGAGCCTGAGCTTTAGAGTCTTTACTTGTGCGTGAATCAGGCCATGAGGCTCGTCTGCGTTTATGGTGGGGACTGCGATTTGCATTTCCTTGATGTCCCAACCCATGCGTGCAAGACCGTGGAGCTCGGAACTTCACTAGGGCGCGGTAGTGGCTCTCGCCATTGCACTGCTATACGTTGGTGGTAACTTACGCGATGTTAGGTGATTTTGATGTTGTTGCGAATGTCGTGCTCAGTGTTGTGTTGTTGAAGAAATAATACGCAATTGTTTGTAGTTTGATTCATAATCTTCTACGACTCTGCGTGCGACTCAGCTGCTCCGATGATGCGTATGGGTTTTGGGGCCCCATGACCCTGCTTTGTCTTGAGCCCTTTTTGGGTATGGGGGTGCTTTCGTGCAACTTTCACCCATCTGCCATACTCGTGCGGGGCGAGCCTCCAAGCCCCTGCTCGGTGCAGGGGTCTGTCTAGGAAGCTTGTCCCATCTTTTAAGTTTTACTCTCCCCCGCGCATCGCCTTCGTGGGAATGGGGGGAGGTGAGCTGTACCACGCTGTCCTTGATGGGCTTGGAATGGTGCTTAGTGAGTTTCAAGTGGGAAATCTGAGTGAGGCCCTGGTTCCTTCCATAGGATCCAAGCGCGGGGTCTGCTGGGGACCGTCGTCATACTCTCAGGCACCGACTCATATAGTTATCGATTTCATTCGACTGGAACCGATGGCTCGCTGCCTCTCTCCGCGATAAACCTTGAGTCAGACTTTCTCAAGGCTCAAACATGATCTGGTGATGCCCTTAACACTTCGTACGTCAGGGTCTTAGCCGCTAGTGTGCCTGTCTCGGGCTGCCCCACACTCTATTTTCGCTAGAGCGGTCGCAAGCCCTTCGCGAACCGGCCTTCGAACTCTAGAATCCACGATTGCTTTGCCATGAGCTTTTGTTTTTTGGACCCTACCAGATTTTGAATGGGTTCGGGTCCTGACCAGAAAGTGAGCCCTCGGCGTTCGCTTAATTGCCTAGGTTGGGGCTCTCTCGAAGGGTGGCTTGGTCAGTTTTTGCTCCCTTCGATTTTCTCGAGACCCTGCATGAGTCGGGTAGGCAAGAAAGAGAAAGAGAGATGTTAGCGTGGTAATGCTTATTAGAAGGATATAAATGTAATGCCTATTAGAAGGGCACAAAAGTTGTTTAATGAGGAAGGCTAGTTCTCTGGTGCTTTCCCCCTCCCCTGCCCCTAAGCCTTGAGGCATCCGGCCTAGGGTCAGGAGTAGGTTGGCTTAGGGGCATTAGGGCTTCGCTACAAGTAGAACCATCGCAGTTGATCGATATATCCATGCGTTGGCAAGCATCCGTCCCTTCTCGTCCTTCAACTTGTAGATGCCTTGCCGAAGTACCTCTTCGACTACGAATGACCCCTCCCAAGGTGGGGACAGTTTGTGCCGGTCTTTGTTAGTCTGGACCCAACGAAGCACTAGGTCTCGTACTTGTAGGGTCCTTCTTCGAACGCAATGGCTATGGTACCTTCACAGTGCCTGTTGGTACTTTGTTGACCACAAGAGTGCTACATCGTGTGCTTCGTTGAGTTGGTCTAGCGTGTCTTTCAGGTTCGACTCATTCTACTTGCTCGTATACAAGTTTACCCTCGAGGCATCGTACTCAAGGTCTGTGGGGATGATCGCTTTGGCTCCATAGGCCATAAAGTATGATGTGTATCCGGTTGAGCGGTTCGGGTTGTTCTTAAGCTCCGGAGGACTACAGTTAGCAGCTATGGCCATCGCTGGCCAAGTTGCTTAAGATGGGTGAAAACTCGAGACTTGAGGCCTTGCATGATGATCCCAAGCCCGCTCGACCTGTCCGTTTGCATGGGGGTGTGCCACAACAGTTCAATCTACATGGATGTGGTATTCATCACAGAACTCTAGGAATTTATTCTCGCAGAACTGCGTACCATTGTCTGTTACGATCAAGTTTGGTACCCCAAATCGGTGGATAATGTTGGTGATGAACTTTACTGTTTGCTTGAAGGTGACCCTCTTGATAGGCCACACCTCGATCCACTTAGTGAATTTATCAACCGCGACCAGTACGTGTGTAGCCCCCGTGTGCCTTTTTGAGAGGTCCGACCAGATCGAGTCCCCAACCGGCGAACGACCATGTGATGGGGATGGTTTGGAGCGCCTGCATAAGTAGATGGGTCTGTCGCACGTAGTACTGCCATCCTTCACATGTTCTTACCACCTGGTGTGCGTCGGATACCACAGTAGGCTGGTAGAAGTCCTGCTGGAAAGCATTTCCCATTGGGCTTCTTAGGGCAGCATGGTGCACGCAAGTCCCGCTATGGATGTCTTCCAGGAGCTGCCTTCCCTGTCTAATCAGGATGCATAACTGTCTTATATCGATATGCCCCTTTTGTAGAGATCTTCCCTAATCAGGACGAAGGACTTGGCCCACCGATTAAGCTTTTGTGTCACTATTTCGTCTTGAGGAAGCATGCCATTAGTTAGGAAGCTACGATACGACGTTCTCTAATCATTTGCAGGACCAGTCGGGAGGTTCATTCCATCCATGACAACGACCGTCTCTGGGGTCAAAGGGCCAATGCCCGAGGGTTGCCTACCCTCTTGGTAGGCCTTGTCGTAATGGACGGTTAGTCCAAAAAGGTTAGTAGCAAAGACCCCCATCGGGATGGTCGTTTGTCCCGATGCCGTTTTCTCAAGGGTGTCCGCTGCTTTGTTATCTCACTAGGGAATGTGATTTAGCTCAAGGCCGTTGAACTTGTTCTCGAGTCATCGTACCTTCTAGCTATACACTGACATCTTAGGGTCGTGGCACTCTGAGTCCTTCATCACTTGTCCAACGACAAGATGGGAGTCCCCTCAGACGTCTAAGCGCCGGGCACCTAGCTCTATGGCAATGCTAGGCCATTCACAAGGACTTCATACTCAGCCACATTGTTAGAGGCTTGAAAACAGAGTCACACGACGGATCATAGCTGCTCCCTTGATGGTGACGTGAAGATGAGGCCACCGCTGCCCCCTCCTTTGTTAGTGACCCATCAAAATGCATGATCCAACATTTCTCGTTGGTCGGTGTCGGCTCCATTTGGGTCTTGGTCCACTCCGTAAAAAAGTTAGCAAGGACTTGTGATTTGATCACTGTTCACGGGGTGTAGGAGATCCCATATCCCATTAACTCGAGAGCCCATTTGGTGATCCTCCTATAAATGTCTGGATTGCGGGGCACCTCACCCAAGGGGAACGATGTCACCACAATGACGGGATGCAATTCGAAATAATGTCTAAGTTTCTGTTTAGTAATTAAAACAACGTACAAGAGCTTTTGTACCAGTGGGTAGCAAGTTTTCGCGCCTGTGAGGACCTCGCTTACGAAGTGGATGACACGCTGAAGCAGGTGCATGCCTTCTCCATCTTGCCTTTCGACAACAAGCACCAAACTGACTACCTAGGTAGTCCCTGCAACGTAGAACAAGAGTGACTCCTTATCATTCGGTGGGACCAGAATGGGGGTTCGGGTCGAGAGACTCTTGAGTCCGTCAAGGGCCTCTTGTGCCTCTACCGACCATTTAAAGCGGTCGGTTTTCCTCAGTAGCTTATAGAGTGGTAGTCTATGCTCTCCGAGGCGTGGCATGAAGCGGCGTAGGGAGGCTAGGCCCCCCATGACTCGCTAGACTCCCTTGAGGGCCCCATAATTGTGATGGCCAAAACTTTCTCTAGATTGGCCTCGATACCCCGCTCAAAGACCAAGAAGCCAAGCAGCATACCCCTAGGACGCCGAAGACACACTTTTCAGGGTTCAATTTGATACCATTAGCTTTTAGCCTATCAAATGTTTCTCTTAGGTCATGTATGAGGCCTTCAGACCACTTGGTCTTGACCATGATGTCATCAATGTACTCTTCTATGGTTCTTCCGACAAGGTCGCAAAAACATTTGATCATGCACCACTGGTATCTGGCCCCCACGTTTTTAGACCAAACAACATTGTCACATAGTAGTACGAGCTGAAGGGGATGATGGAGGATGTTACCAGTTGGTCGGACTCCTTCATCATGATTTGGTGATAGCCCGAGCAAGTGTCGAGGAAACTTAGAACTTCATGGCCTGAAGTGGAATCGACCACCTGATCAATGCGCGGGATGAGGAATGGATCCTTTGGGCAAGTCTTACTTAGGTTGATGTAATCGACACACATTCTCCATTTCTGGCTTTTCTTTTGGACCAACATGGGGTTGTCCAGCCGCTCAGGGTGGTTAATTTCTCGAATAAATCCGACTGCGAGAAGCTTGCTAATCTCTTCCCTGATGGCCTTATGCTTTTCTTCGTCGAAGCGGTGTAGCCATTGCTTCACCGATTTAGATCCGTGATTGATCTGTAAAGAGTGCTCGATGACCTCCCTCGAGATGCCCTTCATGTCGGAGGGTTTTCAGGCAAAAATGACATTTTCCATGCGAAGGAAGTCGACGAGCATGCTTTCCTATTTTTGAGAGAGGTTGGACCCGATACGCACCACCCATACATCGACGCGCCTCGGGATCTAGGGGCACCTCCTTTACGTAATTTGCTGCCTTGATAGTTATGCCCATCATCTTCGCATCAGGTGCTTGCTCGACCACAGTCTGGAGCATCTCAGAGAGCTCCTGATTAGCAGTAGATCCCTCGACTAAGCCGTAGCACTCGACCTCGCACTCATACACATGACACATTATGGTGCCTACGGTGATGGTACCCGTGGGGCCCAACATTTTGAGCTTTAGGTAGGTGTAATTAGGGATAGCCATGAACTTCATGTAACATGGTCACCTAAGGATGGCATGGTAGGTCCCCTAGAACCCAACTACCTCGAAGGTCAGGGTTTCGGTCCTAAAGTTGGCCAGCGTCTTGAAGGTGATAGGGAGATCAATTCGCTGATCGAGGTTGCCCTCCTACCTAGTACGACCCCATGGAATGGCCCTCCTATTGGTCGGAGGCGTCCCCGATCAAGGCCCATGGCGTCGAGCATGGCAGAGTAGAGGATATTGAGCCTGCTCCCTCCGTCCATCAACACCTTTGTCAACCATACCAATCTGGCAATGGGGCTGACGATGAGCGGGTATCGCCTAGGTCGGAGGATGTGCTCTGGGTGGTCAGAGCGGTTGTAGGTAATGGTGTGGTGGGACAAGTAAAGGAAGGTTGGGGACGCTTGCTGAGCCTGGTGTACCTCATATTGTTCCAACTTTTGATGCCTTCTTGACGCGTAGTAGTCGGATCCAACGAAGATCAACAAACACTTAGTTTTGTCAGGGAAAGCGATCCCCACTTTCTCCTATTCGCCATCTTGCTGGGGCTCGGCCCCTTTCTCGGGTGGTGTTCCCTTGCTTAGGAACTTCCTAAGCAACCCACAGTCTTTGTAGGTGTGTCAGACCAGGTAGTGGTGATTCGGACATAGGGCCTTGAGTTGTTTCTCGAAATGGTTGGTGGCTTCTTTAGTCGATGGTTGTCGGTGTTTGGACCATGGATCCTTAACCAACTAGTAAATAATGCTGTGTGGCCAGACTCTAAATGGTGTGCAAGTAGACACAAGCAATTATCTTGGTTCGGGCAACACAAGGCCCTACTTCGAGTAGAGGGGGGATGCGACTTATATTACTCATAGTGAGGTGCCTGCAGTAGGGGTTACAAGCACTGCGGGAGAAGGGATTGTAACACCCCAGGTGTTTATATTCCGCTCGACGATGAGTACGGATTTAAGCACGTAATATCAGTGGATAAAAGATATGCTAAATTTCAATCATCTCTGCCTATCGCGATTTTTATATCGCATCTGTTTCGTTTGTCGTGAGCGCGACATCGTTTTTATTTTTATCTATTCGGGCTCTTCCAAAATTTTCGTGATGTCCGGAACATAGTCATTCCGAAAATCGGTGCGTCCGGTGAGTATTTAAAATTCATCGTTTGCACAGATACGAATTCGGAAGTCCGACTAACTCAGATGATTTTATCCCGAATAGATCAAGAAGAACTCGACGACTAAGCTTGCAGTGTAAAATAATTTAATTCCCTTTTTATCATCTGTGACATCGTGTCTACGGAATTTTAATCGAACTGTAGCTAGTCGAGTGTTCGAGTAACGAACGGAAATCATTTGAAGTCAACTAAATCAAATCACGCAGAGCAAAAATTTACAAAGCCGAAATATGTTTAATTCGGTCCATTGCTTCTCGCTTCGATCTAAAAGGTAAATTAACGGTACAAATTCATCTGACTCCCGAATATTTATCACATCAAGTCTCGTTTGAAAAAAAGTAAAATCGCTCTTGTTTTGGTCTAATCCATTTATGCCTCTGTTAAACCTTAATCCGGGCGTCTAATATATATTCATAGGTTTTTGGAAATGTGGTAGAGAAAAAGACATTTCTCTTCTATCCTCTACATATCTATCTATTTCAAATTCTTTTCAACATGAGTCGACTTTCTTGGTTCCGGAAAATATTTTACTCCCAGCAGCTCTCTCCTTCCTAATCTTTTCTTCCCGGTGGAGCTTATTCATGCGCCGATTAGCTCGAGCCAAAAAAATCTCACCGCGCGCCCCTATGCTTTATCTCCTTCCTCCTCTGCTTTATCTTCCCGGCCGTCATCCTAGTCCGCTCGCGCGGTGATAAAAATCTGGCCGCCGATGTTCGCTCGCCTTCATCCGCTCGGTCGCTCGGGAAGAAAAATCCCACCGCCGGCCATCGTTATCTCCAGTGTGCGCTGCTCCTTTTCCAGCCGCGCTCAGCAATTTTTCTTCTCTCCCTTCCCATGGCTGCCGGAGCTCCCTCTCCCTCGACGTGGAGCTCTCACGGCGCCCCATTTTTCCCCAGCACGCGCTCCCTCCACCCTGCTCGCCATCGAGCTGCCCTTCCCTTTGCTCCTCCAAGCCGGCGTCTCTCCCTGCCCTCATCCCTTTCCTCGGTACCGCCCTCCCCTTCTCAGCACGCACCGCAGACGAGTATCCTCTGCACGCGAGCTCCCTCATGCACTTGCCTACATCAGCCGCCAGCGTTTCCCCTGCTCATCCGCAGATCCAGCTCACCGGAATTCCAGCTCGGTGTCCAGAGCTCCAGCTCCCTACGCCCGTTCCCCACGGCGCTCGGCCGGCCGGCCTCTATTCCTCCTCTCTGCGCGCACGAAGCCCTGCTCGCCGAGCGCGACCCCGCCCTGGTCTGCCTTCCACTGCTGCGCGCTGGTGGTGTTCGGTAGCTGGGCCATGGCGGCAAGACCCTCGTGGTGCAGGAGCACCTCGCCGAAGGGCGCAGTCACGGCGGGTAGACCCGGAGTGAGCAGCTGAGTCGCAGGAGCTCTGGTCGTGCTCTCTACAGTCGTTCCCCGCCATGTCGAGCTCCCTCCCAGTCCTGTCCAGCTCGCCTAGCTCGCCGTGTGGGTGGAACCTGCGTGCACGCTGTCATCGACACCATGGTCGTCACCCTGTGCGTTGCAGCCGACGCACTAAGGAATGGGTGTGGAGTATAGAAAAAAGTGAAGCCCGAAATGGTGCTCGCTAGGTGCTCAACAAAACGCCTGAACCAGAGTTCGTCGTCGTTCCTCATCCGCGACCCTGCAGCCACTGCACGCCGTCCGCGTTCTGGGTGCACGCCGAAATCCCCGTGTTTGGGCGATGAAGAGAGAAATGAAGTGAGGCTGTGTGCGTCACTTGGTAGGTGTCCGGTGAACTAGGTGAATCGGTGATCGTCGTCATCGTTCTTGCTGATATCGAGACAAATTGTGATGTGGTAAGCCGATTCGTTACTTCCGCTATTGGTCGAATGGATTTGGTTAGACACGTTAGTTACGTCGTTTCTCTTGTCGATAGCACTGGCGCATTGTGGTGGTGTTAGATGTTTGTGAAAATAACTCTTCGCTTGTGTCATCATATTTGTTTTGCTAGTAAAGTTTAGGTTTTGGATGATGTGAAGAGGAATATTGATCGTTTAAATTAATAATCTTGAATAACTATTTATCGTGGTCCAAATCAGTTGGAGGTAAGCAGCATCGGTTGGTCCGCTTTAGTTAAAATCCAAAAGCTACTTAGTGGTCATCATCCATTAGTGTTTTAGGTCTTTAGATTTTAAATTGTGGATTTGTGAAAACTCTGTGGTTTGATAAGGCTCTACTTGTTAGAATAAGTGGTGTGATGCTTGATTTAGTTGATGTGCTATACATGATAATCTATATTAGTAGTTCTAAAAGCTAATTAAAGTATTCCTATTCGTTACCTTAAACTATAGGTATCCATGGTTGATGTGTCTAAGTATTGTTTGTCTTCAGTGTGATGCTTTAGCTAAGTAAAGCATAGATCTTGCGATAAATTATTATTTCGTGATGTTTGCGTTAGGTTCGAGAAGCGTAATTATTGCGCTTAGTCGTACGTCGGTAACTAGTGTTTCCGTATAAAATTATACAACGCCACGCCGCTAGGCGTTTAATTCGCTATCGCGTAATACTTTTTAGGTTTAAAATATTCCCGTCTATATGCATTCATGTGCATAATGCATTTCATTCAGGTACGTTAATTAATCGCACGATACGGAAGACGAACCAAGTCGACCCCAAGCGCGGGCTACTCCCAAAAGATGATGCTGATGGACGAACCTAAAGATGAATAAACTGAATGAGTGCCAAGACCAAGGATGGTCGTCAAGTGATCGTTGTCTAACAAACACTAACATAGTGTTTATTCCAGGCAAGCCCCGGTGCATGCAACCCCTTCCTTGTGTTTTTAAATAATTTTTGCACACTTTAAGTCTAGTGAAATGTGCATTAGGTTTATAGGAGTTGCTTGGAACCCTTTGATGCATTGCCTTCCTTGATATCCATACCTTTATAGATACTTCTGATGAAGTATCAAAATATGATTTACAAAAATGCTTAGCTCTGCTTAGATCTTGTGGATAGAAGTTGTCTTTCGCAATAAGGCCTTGCTCAGGGATTATCCTGAGGAAAGTTGGCTTCTACCTGCAAGATTATTTTCATTGGGAGCAATGGTGGGATCTTACTGCAAAGTTCCCTATAATGCTCTTTTCATCCTAAGGAACACAAACAATCCTAAGGATGGACGTACTTAAATCGGGACTTGGGCTAGGAACAGGTGATGTTCTACCCAGGTTGATTAAGGATTGGATGTGTATGTAGGCTTGCTGATCGAGGATCCTTTAACTGGTCACATGCCTTGTCATGGGTAAGCTTTGCCTCGGGCAGACTAAGGCCAGAATAAGATAACACGGAATGGGCGTGGAGCGGTAGCGAGAGTAGCGTGTACCCTCCGTGGCAAGAGGCTGGACGGTGGTGTATCTGTGCTCTCGGTTCGCGTGAACCTGATCTGGTCTTAAGAACCCCGGTGGCGGGTTGACATATGCAAGGGTTAAGTGCTACATATGTCGTGTGATCGGAGATCCTCAGCTGAGTATAATCGATTCGGATCGACGTACCTTCGCGGTTATGAAGACTTGGTCACTGCCCTACAACCTAAGTCAGGATGTGAACCTCATGAATAAAAATGATGTTGTATTGATGAGATGGTGAAATTAGACCAGATGCAAATAGAGTCTATTAATATTTAATCTGGCATTAAAATATTGAAAGTAAGGACTCACTTTAGTAAGCTATTTCTACAAAAGTATCTAACTTGATTCTTGCTAAAACTATTCCTTGATTCCCAATTCCAGCATACCCTTGAGAGTCTTTTCTTTAGTCGGGTAAGTCTTGCTGAGTAATTCCATACTCAGGGTTTTATTCCCTATTGTTTTTCAGGTTATAGTTTTGTGTGCTGTGATGGTGTTAAGTGCTGGTGGGCTCGGCCTTCTTATAAGTCTAAGTAACTCTTCTATACTTCTTATTGAGGATGATCACTTGAGCTAGCATATATTTCAAACCTATACTTTTGTAATCACTCCGATAAAATAATATAAAATTTTTGTAACTTGTAAAATTTGATAATAAGATTTCCGCTACAAAAATATTGGTGTGTGTGATTTGTGTTTACTTAATCCCGCGGTTCTGGTTGTAAGTGGTTTATCCGATGTCCTTAGGGCAATCAGACTGATCCTGTTATCTGGTGCACATGCATGGCCGTCTGAGGTCTTTGGGACAAGGACAGGTGCATGTGGGCCCGATACCTTGGGAGGTTCTGCCACAGGGAAGTCTCCGAGTCCCTAGAAATGATCGAGGCAAGTGCTAATATCTAAGGCGGAGCAGACTGAGTGGAGAACTGAGTGTTCATCGATGTCTTGCTCGTCTGGTTCTCTTGTTATCTCCTTGGTCGTCTGGCCCGTCATCCCTTGGAGGGACTCTACTATCCTATTTATACAAGGAGGGGTTGTCTGCAGTGAAGCCTGGCATTGTATTCGAAGGAGAGATGTCTTGGCGCCCTGCAAGTCGACGTGATGGTGCACAGTGTTGTTGACTTGTGCCCACTGTTTTTCTGATGAGAGCCGAGGCAGGGGGCCGAGGTAGAGGCCGAGGGGTTGTCCATATGCC
Source organism: Zea luxurians (assembly GCA_029449295.1). Taxonomy (NCBI): domain Eukaryota; kingdom Viridiplantae; phylum Streptophyta; class Magnoliopsida; order Poales; family Poaceae; genus Zea; species Zea luxurians. The sequence goes on along the minus strand of JAOPSE010000041.1, from coordinate 7,927,295 downwards.
CGAGCCCCTTGGGGAGAGGCTGCCCATATCATATTTGTTGTAACAGTGCCGGGGTATGGGCTAAAGGCCTGCTTACGGAGTGCGTCAGCGTCCTTGCGCGAGATGACGTCGAGATTCCCTGCAGCGCTTATCGAGGTTGGAGCCCTGCTCAGGTGAGGCGGAAGTCTTCCCGAGGTGTTGGACGAGCCATCTCTTGACATGCGCCACAGTTTGGCGGAGTGGCCGTCCATGGGATTCGTGGCAGAGTAGGTGGCCGAGGCCGAGCTCCAGCGAGGCGGAGAATTCGCCCGAGGGCCGAACTCATCGTCGGGCAAGGTGGAGAAATCACCCGAAGGCTAGACCTGGGGTCGGGTGAGGTGGAGATTGCGCCCGTGGGCTCGACTCTGCTTGGCGCGAGGCGGAGATTTTGCGCCCGAGGGCCAGTCTGCTCTACTTGTCGTATTAGGTGTCCCATCAGGGGATGGCAGGCGTTGTGCGCGCACTATAGCGGAGACGTAATCATGTTGTTGCGCCAGACGTGATCGTCATCTTGTCAGCCACTGTGCGTTGCTGTCGCGGCGTGGGGTAGGTACACGCATAAAATGCGGGTGTTCCCTCCATGTTTTTGGGTGCTACTTTCTTATCTGCCTGAGACTGGCTCGGGCGAGACGAACAGAGTGGCGGTGACCTCGGGCAACGCGGAGTTCTACCAGAGGTGGCAGACTCTCGGAGAGATGCCTCGGTTTAATAGGTACCTCGACTGTCACCCCTTGGGAGTTTCGTCCTTATCTCTCTAAGTGCATTGTTCGGGGGGTAATTCGAGTATCCCTAATTATTACCCCGACAGTGGTCTCTTTACTTTCTAGCCCACTAAGGCTACCAACATTTTATCATGCCTCCGCTTGTCCTTCTTTCTCTTATCGGGTCGGCCTCAGGAGCCCTTGTGTAAAGCCCAAAATCTGTATAAGAGAAAAATAATAAAATAAATAAATAAATTTATATATTAGTGTTTTGGTAATTAAGGAACCGTTGGAGATTATTTGGTTTTCTTTTCATTATGCATATTCAATTAATGGAATTAAGGTAGTCAAATAACAAATAAATAAATACGAAAATATGCATTTCATGCTGAAGTTCTTGTATTTTTGCACTGGCATTCAAACTTGTGAGACAAGTTAAGTTTAAAAATTATAATTGGAATTAAGGAATGAAAAAAAAACCAGAAGGGAAGGAAAAGAATATATATATAATATATATAAATGCATCATCTCAAACAAATTGAAATTTAAAAACCTAAATTTGAAATGATAAAAGAAATCCAAATCCGAATAAATAAAAAGGAAAACTCAACCAGACTACTTGGGCCGAATTCCCCCTAGGCCGGCCCATTTTATCCTTTCCGCGGCCCACTTCATCTGCGCCGTGCCAGCCCTACACACGCGGGGACACCGACGTGTGGGTCCCGCTCGCCAGCCTCTCGTGCCATACTTGCGTTCAATGACTGGTGGGACACCCTCGTCAGCTCTATCCCCTCTACCGGTCTTCATCATGCATGTCGCGCCGCCGCAACAGATGCCACCGGAATCCCCGCGTGTCGGACTCGCCCTCAACCGGATCGCTCGCGCAACCCCTCGGCCTGGACTTCCGGTTCGTTGCAACGGCGCCCGGACTCCGCGTCCATGCCCAGGTCTCGGCCATAATCTCAAGCTCACCACAAACCCTCCGTGAACCTCGGGGTAGTCTGGTAGTGCACCGGCCTATCCTCCATGCCCTACCCCATATAAGGAGGCCGTCGCTAACCCTTTGACCCATTGCATACATGCGCTACCAATCCGACGGCACCACCAACGCGGTACCGATCAATCGAATCTCGTCTGGGAGTGATGGGAGCCGCTACCGCCCAGTTTCGCATCCACCACCGTTCGGTACCCAATGAAAGGTCGCTGGTGTTCGCCATGATCAAGGGAGCCAAGCCACGACAACAATGCGATGGATGAACCCTTGGTGGCGAACGAATTTCTTGTTGGGGACCTTCTGTGTAGCCATGCCGCATTGATCCATGGGCGGTCCTAATCACAACTGTATTCCGGGTAAGAACCTTTGACATATGTTTGAAATTGCATCCACATGTGATAGCAGGGGCCGCTTTTGGTTTTGGTGCTCTGGCGCGTCGAGTTGGTTGGCTCGCCGGAGTGCGCCGCCATGGGGTAGGGCGTTGCCTCTGTGCTCGGGGCCGGGGAGAGAGGAGGGGAGGAAGAAAGGATTTAGCCCGTTAGATGTCGATCCGGCGGCCATGATCGCGTGTAGCGTACCCCTTCGTCAATTGTATCCGAGCCGTAGGATGGTAGTTCGATGACCGGGATTAGATCACATCTTCATAAAACCCTAGCCGTAGGATCTTAATCTGATGCCCCACGCCGCGTACCGGTTCGGTTATGACCATGTTGTAATCCGAGCCGTCCGGATCAGATCGTGCGGCCCTAATTTCTCCATACCCCTTCGGCCCTGGTTGTTTTTCAAAAGAACCCCTCCACTTTTCAATAACCAACCCGCAGTCCACACTGTGCGGAAGCCTGAGTCTTAGGGTAATTGTGATTATGACCCCTGTGTTTTTCTGTTATTGGCTCCCAGTCCAGAGCTCAGGGAAAATCAGGAAAATGAATTTAGAATTTGATTTTCAATACACAAATAAATCCAGAAACTTATATAATTCATATTAAATTCATTTTAGCTCCAAATTAATTCATTCTAGAGACAATAATTTTGTTTTAATATTGTCTACCACCTAGTAACACTGTCTAACCATGAAACTTGAATTAAAATTGTTCATTTGAATTAATCTATTCTAAGTGCTTAATAATTTAGGAAAATCATAACTTCGTAACCGTAACCTCGAATTTAGTGGTTCTCGATCCCACGATCTCGTAGCGATGCATAGACTATTATTATACAGTCCATTCTTATGTTTGGTGTGATGTTAATTTTGCCTATATCATGTTTGTTTGTATTGCTATGACTAGCGTGAGGATACGTATCATCTGAAGAGCAAGTTGGTACCTGGAATCTCAAGTCCCAGGCAAGTTGTGCCCTTGATCACTTTTTTTACCCAGCCATGTTCTAATTAATCATGCATAGGTTAATTTTGATGGGACCCAATAGGTTACCCTAGTTTGACTATCTTTATACCTTGTTTCACCACTGAATTTTTGGGTAGTACCTGCTATTGCTTTATGTGGTTTTGGGTATAGAGATATATATTATTCATGATTATATCTTTATTATCAGTTGGTATTTACTGTTCATGATAAGATCATTATGTTAATTGGAACATGGAGAACCACCGGGGAAAATAGTGCTACCACAAGGGTTTAATGGGACGCCCTTGGCTGATTAACTAGGAAAGCTAGTGAAGGTCTTCCTTACCCGAAAGGGGCAAGGGCAGTAGGGGAGTGGTCAGTGTAGGGAGGTCCTTGGTTGATTTTGCTGCGATGGCGGTCAGGCAAGAACCCTGCACTGGAGCTTCCTATAAACTGTAGCAGGATTTCTGAAGCTAGTGGAACTTTGTAAAGGCCTCGTAGTGTTACCCTGCCTCGCCTCCTCGGTAGAGGTGTATGGGATTGGCCGTCTCTTGGCAGATGGGTAACATGACTTGTGGGTAAAGATGCGCAACCTCTGCAGAGTGTAAAACTAGTATACTAGCCGTGCTCACGGTCATGAGCAGCTCGGACACTCACATGATTAATTTATGGAACTAAATTCAATTTGTCATATGCATTGCATCGCAGGTGATGTTGTTACTTTTGTTCTACTACTTAATTGGGTTTGGTATTTACTTATACTTAGTAATTGCTAATAAAATTTTGACCAACTTTAAAAGCAATGCTCAGCTTCAACCATCCTCTTTGGTAAGCCTTACACTTCACGTGAGCTCCCACCTTTGGCGGGTTCATGCACATTATTCCCCACAACTTGTTGAGCTATGAACGTATGTGAGCTCACTCTTGCTGTCTCACACCCCCCACAGGTCAAGAACAGGTACCGCAGGATGAGGCGCTTGGAGGATGCTGTGATGTGTTCGTGAGAGATCTAGGTCGTCGTCTCCCAGTCAACTTTGGGTTGCTGGACCGTTGTCTCCTTATAATGTATTTATTTATTTATTTTGTACAGAACTCCTATTATATAGTAAAGATGTGACATTCGATCCTGTGCCATGATTCATCATATGTGTGAGACTTGGTCCTAGCACACCTGGTGATTATGTTCGCGCCCGGGTTTTGGTGCCCCGAAATCCAGGTGTGACAGAAGTGGACAACCATTATCTACTTACCTTTGCTACTCTAATCTTTTCTAAACTTATCTTAATCCTTTCTCATCTATTTCCGCTATACTCTGATCATTCTTACCTTTTTCTTCTAAAGACAAATATGGATTTCACACTTTGAAATCCTGTGCCGAAAGTGACCGTTAGGAATAGGAGACCTATTCATAGGAACCACAACAAAACTATTTTTTTATATAAATAATTGTATGCTTGAATGTTTGTTCTTATGATACTTGTCTGATTTGGATCTTTGATTGAGTGTGATGAGTTGTGGAGTAATGTCCACAATTGCATCTACATATACTTGGCATATATAAAACTAATCAAACTTAGAGTGTCCCTCATTAAAAAAAATGTATCTAGCTTATCCATCTTATCTTAAAAGACTCTCTCTTGTCTTGATAGATCTATCTTATCTTAAAAGATTCTATCTTATCCTAATAGGTTCATCTTATCCCAACCACTTTGCTTATCTCGTACTAAGTGTAACAACCATGATCTATTCTAAAATAAGTAGATCTTATCTAGTCTAATCTAGATATATCAATTTAATCTAGATCCAATCTAAGTTAATGTGACTTAAGGGGACCTGATCTAATCTAAATAAGATAATTACCAAATTAGTTAATACTGATGAAATAAATGAGACCCTACTCCTATAGAACATGTTTTAACTTAGTTCACTCTGCACTAAATTAAGAACGATAGACCAACTTGACCTACATAATAGGTTACATGACCTATCCAACCAATCTAGAGGCAAACAACCAAACCAAATTTTGACCGATCTCATTTAACTCCTAAGCCACCCACTAAACTAGCTGCTCTACCTACTTGTCACCCACAAATCTATCTTAACCATAGGTCCCTAACTCTGGTGGCAACCCCAAGAATGAAGACACCAAGGTCTGAAAAGAACAGCTCAACCTCGACAAGGAAGGAGATGAGTCAAATCCAACTCCAAGAGGAATCAAGATCCACAGTTCAAGATGAAGTCTTTCCTTATTATACTCTTCCTTGCCACGACCTATACTTGCCATAACCGTACCTCATCTAACCTAAATGATGACTAGGCATACTATGTCCATATTTTCCTAGTCATCGACTAACTAGTAATTAAGGAAAAAAAACTCTTGGTCCCTAAACCATATGGGAAACTAAATCTTAAACCAAACTTGTTACATCCGTCTTTCTTATTAATCTCGAGGACGAGATTTCTGTTAAGGGGGGTAGGATTTGTAAAGCCCAAAATCTGTATAAGAGAAAAATAATAAAATAAATAAATAAATTTATATGTTAGTGTTTTGGTAATTAAGGAACCGTTGGAGATTATTTGGTTTTCTTTTCATTATGCATATTCAATTAATGGAATTAAGGTAGTCAAATAACAAATAAATAAATACGAAAATATGCATTTCATGCTGAAGTTCTTGTATTTTTGCACTGGCATTCAAACTTGTGAGACAAGTTAAGTTTAAAAATTATAATTGGAATTAAGGAATGAAAAAAAACTAGAAGGGAAGGAAAAGAATATATATATATATATATAATATATATAAATGCATCATCTCAAACAAATTGAAATTTAAAAACCTAAATTTGAAATGATAAAAGAAATCCAAATCCGAATAAATAAAAAGGAAAACTCAACCAGACTACCTGGGCCGAATTCCCCCTAGGCCGACCCATTTTATCCTTTTCGCGGCCCACTTCATCTGCGCCGTGCCAGCCCTACACACGCGGGGACACCGACGTGTGGGTCCCGCTCGCCAGCCTCTCGTGCCATACTTGCGTTCAATGACTGGTGGGACACCCTCGTCAGCTCTATCCCCTCTACCGGTCTTCGTCGTGCATGCCGCGCCGCTGCAACAGATGCCGCCGGAATCCCCGCGTGTCGGACTCGCCCTCAACCGGATCGCTCGCGCAACCCCTCGGCCTGGACTTCCGGTTCGTTGCAACGGCGCCCGGACTCCGCGTCCATGCCCAGGTCTCGGCCACAATCTCAAGCTCACCACAAACCCTCCGTGAACCTCGGGGTAGTCTGGTAGTGCACCGGCCTATCCTCCATGCCCTACCCCATATAAGGAGGCCGTCGCTAACCCTTTGACCCATTGCATCCATGCGCTACCAATCCGACGGCACCACCAACGCGGTATCGATCAATCGAATCTCGTCTGGGAGTGATGGGAGCCGCTACCGCCCAGTTTCGCATCCACCACCATTCGGTACCCAATGAAAGGTCGCTGGTGTTCGCCATGATCAAGGGAGCCAAGCCACAACAACAATGCGATGGATGAACCCTTGGTGGCGAACGAATTTCTTGTTGGGGACCTTCTGTGTAGCCATGCCACATTGATCCATGGGCGGTCCTAATCACAACTGTATTCCGGGTAAGAACCTTTGATATATGTTTGAAATTGCATCCACATGTGATAGCGGGGGCCGCTTTTGGTTTTGGTGCTCTGGCGCGTCGAGTTGGTTGGCTCGCTGGAGTGCGCCGCCATGGGGTAGGGCGTTGCCTCTGTGCTCGGGGCCAGGGAGAGAGGAGGGGAGGAAGAAAGGATTTAGCCCGTTGTTGGAACTTGCACACGGGCACAGGTCGATCCAACAGTGGGGGGAATATTAGCACAAACAGGGTTTTAGCACGTGATGGCAAAAGCACTGTTCATCTGGCCTCTCACGGGCACTGTGCAGGGGTATTTATAGGTACCTGAGTGCACAGCGCCCTGAGCTAAGGACGCATGTGCCCTCAGCTACCTAGGTTATCCCTAGAATATTCCCATAAAGCGGGGTTACAGACCGTAATTACAGGAATGCTTTTACAAATTAGGCCCGTAACGCACAGCGGCCACGCAGGGCCCGTTACAATGGGCCGGATTGCACGTGGGCCTCTGAGCTGGACGAGGCCGCACTGTGGGATGCCGTCCGTCGCCAGTCTTCGTCAGCTGCGAAAGAAGCGAAGGGTGTCCCTGCCTGTTTTGTTTCTGTTAGCTCAGCTGCTGCAGCGAAGGCTTCGAGCGAAGGGTGGCGCCTTTGCCTTCGCCCCAACATTTGCCCTCCGAGGGACCAGTTCGACAATGTCACCTGGTGTCGAAGACGTCGTTAGATGGCGGAGACGCTGCCCTCGCTCGAAGTGGTTCCGCGGGGGTTTTTGATATGACCGTTGATTGACGGCGTACTGTTGGATTGCGGGTTTCCCGAAGCGCCGCACCCTGTTGGATTGCGGGTTTCCCGAAGAGCCGCGCCCTGTCTATAAAAGGGGGCGGGGGTCGGCGCTTTTTGAACTTCACCTTCCGCGCTCCACGAAAACCCTAGCCGCCCTTTCCGCCGTCTTGCTGCTCGTCTGCCCGCCGTGCTCTTGTTCGCCAGAGATCTGGCTCGAGTGAAGCAGACCGCCCACCGCCGTCGACGGTACGTAGCGATGCCGTCCTCGTCTTCTTCCGCTGCCGCTACACCGCCGGCCGTTCCCTCGCCGCCGGCCACCGCCTCGTCTGAGGAGACGCTCAGTAGTTTAATGGCGGAGGAGTTGCGCGCCGGCGATTCTGTTGATTTTGGCGTATCGCGGATGTCGTCGGCCCGCGTGCAAGATATGCAGCGGTTGGGTTACTTCGGCGGCGGAGTTGCTCGAGTCTCGGGGACGGAGGAAGTCCCCGAGCTAGAGGGCGAGTTGGTCGTTTTCGAGGCATTCTTCGCCGCCGGACTCCGCTTGCCTGCGCACCGATTTGTTGGCGAAGTCCTGCGCAGGTTCAACGTTCAAATACATCAGCTGACACCGAATGCCATAGTGGCTCTGTCGAAGTATGTCTAGGTGACGACTTTGTACGGCGGACAGCCATCGGTGGAAGTTTTTGCGAAGTATTATTGTTTGCACTGGCAGAAGAGGATGATTGGAGGTGAAGTTGCTCAGTTTGGATCCTGCACATTCACGCCGAAGACCGGCAAAACCACGATGCAGGTAGTCGAGTTGGTTCCTTGCGCCCGCAACAAGTGGGGCAACTGGAATGAATTTTGGTTTTACGTTGCTAAGGGTACCGTCGAAGGCCATGAGGGACTCCCCGTGTCCGCGATGTGTTCTCATTTTTACTCAGCGTACCCGCCCTTTGAAGTGGCGGAGGAGGATGTGGACGAAGGGGCTCTTCGGTGCGCCGCCGGCCTGAGCAGTGGGCGTGACTTGGTTGAAGAATTTGTGGCGTACGGGGTGTGGCCCTTGGCGCATGGCTGGGCGTTGGGCAAAGTATGCCCTCGCCAGATGCCTTTTCATGGCAGAAGGGTGGTGCGGAGTCCCACCTTCGCCCTGAATCTGCAAAACCGCGATCCGGCCGCCTTCGTGCGTGAGGCGGAGAATGGGGCGGTGCGGCTTGTTGGACGCTACGTGCCGAGGACAGAGGGCCAGCGCAGCTGGGATATCCGAGGGTCGAATGACCGTTTGAACAGGGTTTTTGAATTAAATCAATTGCCATATGACGGCTACCCTGGTCAAGACGATGTGGACCGCCGTGGGAAGAAACCGGCGGTAGAGACCGGAGACGACCCTGCGCCGGCGGCCGCCCCATCCTCTAAAAAGAGAAAATTAGGTACTGCTATGGGAGGACTTGGGGTTTCTGATGGTTTTGCTAGAGAGTTGATGAGGACGTGCGCGGCCTCGGGGGAAAGGATGTCTTCGCCCGAGCTCCGGGAGTCTTCGGCTCGGATGCTGAGGGTTATCGGGGGTTGTTGGCCTAGGAATGTTCCAGTCCCCCGCGCGGCTGACGAGGACTTTTTTACATCTCGCATGGTTCGTGAATGGAGGGTTTTTCCTTACGGGCGGAATATTGCTGCTGTTGTGTCAGTAGTGATGGACAAGGATCGCCAGGGAGCTGCACAGAAGCGCCAGGCGGCTGTCAGGCTCGTTGAAGCCAGGCCGAAGAGGCAGCGGGGGGCTGCGAAGGCTGCGGCCCCCGGCGGAGGCCGGCCGCCGCTGGCGGCGAAGTCGGGCGTCCCTGCACCTAGCAAGGCGCCGGAGGCAACGACAGGCGCCGGAGGCTCGAAATCGGCGAAGGCGGTGCCGCCGTCCAGCGGAGTGGCGGAGGTCGCGAAGGCGGCCCGAGCGTTGCCGTTGGCGGGCAAACGTGTCGCCGACTTCGTCACCGATATTAGTGTGGACGACTATCTCGGTGGTAAGTCGTTGGCTTTATATTTTTTTTTGACTGCCTCGTTGGTACGTTGCAGGGTCGGGCGAAGGCCAACTTGCTATGGTTGCGCCTGCCGCGGCGACCACGACGGCTGCCGCAGTGCCGAAGGCGAAGGGCGGGGCTCTTAGCGCTGGAGGCGAGGCGTCGGCCCTCGCGGTTGTCATGGATGAGGCGGGCGCTGCGTCCCGCCGGCTGACGGAGGTGACGGAGGCGCTACGTCAGGTCCGCTGAGTTGGACTTCGTCCCTTTTTTTCGCGTGCTGGGGCCGCGGTCTTACGATTGCTCTGCAGGTGGCTGACTTCGCCAGCCGCACTGCGTCGGGGGCCCTCACGGCAGCTGTCGCTGCCGAAGTCGAAAGACTTCGGACACAACATGCTGACGCCGTCCGTGAAAAATCGGCCGCCGACAGCAAGTGTCGCAAGCTGGCGGACAAGGTGGCCATGCTGGAGGACGAGAAGGCCGCCCTCCGGCGCCAGTTGGCGGGGGAAAGGAGGGAGACCAACGAGGCCCTTGTCAAGGCGCAGGCTGCGCAGGCGGAGGCCAACCTGGCACGGGCGGAGGGCAATCTTGCCAGGGAGCGCGCCGAGCAGCTGCAGGAGCGGCTCACCGCCCTGGAGAGCCGCGTGAAGGGGGCCGAGGCCGCGTCACGCGCGGAGGCAGAGCGGACGCGCCAACTGCTTGTAGATACATACCGTGGCCTGGGCGCGGGGACCGGTGAATTCGAAGTGCCAGACCGAGAGCCCGGACTTCGGTGCCTGGAGTGGGTGCAGGAGGAGTTGCAGGCACTCCCCACTGTCGTGGAGGGGTTTATGGCATATGCCTCCCTGGTCACCTGCGAGGTGGCGATGAACGCGCTCTCCCGCGAAGGGTGCCGGCACTTCGAGGTCTTCGACCAAGTCGAAGAAGATTTTGAGCAAGATATTTTCAAGGTTGAGGACCCCGTAGTGAAGGAATCCGCCGGAGCTATCTTCGACCGGATGTGGGGTCCACACGGTCGCGAGGTGGTCAGGGAGCGCGCCGAGACGGCGAGGGCTCAGGTAACGTTTTCGGTTGTTTGGTATTTGTTGGACGTAGGTTGTGTGTGTGTTTGATGAATTTTGTGTGTTTTGGCTTAGGCGGCGCGTGGCGAGAGGGTCGACGACTTCGGGGAGTTGAACAGCATGCTGACTGACCCGGAGCCGACCCCGATAGAGGCCGTGTCTGGGGTCGCCCTGGAGCCGACCCCGGAGACTGCGGGGGACGCGTCGGGTGCCCCCGCATCCGCTGCGGTCGGCGAAGACCTGCCCCCAGAGGTCGCCGAAGGCGCGCCCGATGCTTCCGCAGCTGCTGCGCCGAGTGCTGAAGATCCCGCAGCGGTGGCGGCGGAGATAACAGCGGAAGCAACGGCGGAGCCAACGGCCGAGGCTCCCGCAACGTCAGGGCCGTCGCAGGTGGCGTAGTGGGTGTAGAGGGTTGGGGAAATTTGTACATGTTACTGAATTTTGGTTGCTGCGCAGGTTCAAGATTTTGGGCCTGCGCACACAACCGCTACTACTAAGTTTTTGGCGGCTTCGACCGCGGAAGATGGTAATGAATGTGGTGGGTCTGCATCTGAGTTTTTTGATTGTGCTAACTCTGGGAGCTCGGTTGAGTGGACTGAGGAGTCGTCGGAGGACTTGGACTACTTCGCGGCTTTGGATGTGGCTGCGGCGGAGGCTTCGCCGCACGCCGCGGACGCAGGAGATGTGCCAGGTCCTAGCGCCGGGTGACGACGACGAAGGGCAGTTGCGAAACGTAGAGTTAGTGGGGCGGAGGGGGCTCGGCTTCGTGTGAGTGGGGCCGGCCGGCAGGAACTGTTGTCTTTGCCGGCCGCCGAGAATACAGGTGAAGGGGAACTGCGAAGTCTTTTTGCGGGTGAGGAGCTTAGGATAATGTTATTTAATTATAGGGAGATGGGAATTATTCCTAAGGTTGAGCCGATGTAGAGTGTGGTGCCCTCGCTTGTATATGTAGAGGCTTGTATGATGAAGTTGTGTGCTCTCGCTTGTATGTGTGTGCGAAGGCGTTGTGTACTTTGTCTGGTTTGTTTTGTTGTGCTGTGTTGGTGTGATTATAGTTGGTCTTGGCGTGGACGGTTTGATGTTGTTGTTTCTGCCTTTGTTGTGCTAGTCCGGTTGCACCCTTAGGTGTCTTCTGCATGGACAGTCTGTGCGGTAGGCTTCGGTTTTTTCGCACTTGTTGTGCTAGTCCGGCTGCACCCTTAGGCGACTTCTGCGCGGATAGTCTTCGCGATAGACTTTGATTTTTTCGCACTTGTTGTGCTAGTCCGGCTGCACCCTTAGGCGACTTCTGCGCGGATAGTCTTCACGATAGACTTTGATTTTTTCGCACTTGTTGTGCTAGTCCGGCTGCACCCTTAGGCGACTTCTGCGCGGATAGTCTTCGCGATAGACTTCGATTTTTTCTCACTTGTTGTGCTAGTCCGGTTGCACCCTTAGGCGACTTCTGCGCGGATAGTCTTCGCAATAGACTTCGATTTTTTCGCACTTGTTGTGCTAGTCCGGCTGCACCCTTAGGCGACTTCTGCGCGGATAGTCTTCGCGATAGACTTCGATTTTTTCGCACTTGTTGTGCTAGTCCGGTTGCACCCTTAGGCAACTTCTGCGCGGATAGTCTTCGCGATAGACTTCGATTTTTTCGCACTTGTTGTGCTAGTCCGGCTGCACCCTTAGGTGACTTCTGCGCGGATTTGTCGCACGCGAGGGTGGCTAGCGCTTAGCCTCGCGGTGACCTCGTGTTGGTCGAATGTCGAAGACCATCGTCGCGGTCTTTTTTCGACGCATGTTTTTGCGGGGGATTTTTCACACATATATTACATGGCTCTGCCTCGTTAAAAACCTCACCCCCCGGGAGGAAAAGAGTGCGGGCCGGTACGAGATTGTTTTTGCGAATTACAAGGGCGAAGACAGCCCTGAGAAATCAAACAAAAAATTTGCGGAGGTTGTCGATGTTCCAGGAGTGCTCCAGGTCCTCGCCGTTTGACGTTGTGAGCCTGTAAGCGCTGGGGGAAGCTTTTGTCTTGACTATGAAGGGGCCCTCCCACCTGGGCTCCAGCTTGCTCTTGGACTCCGTCCGAGCTGTCCGAACGAGTATGAGGTCCCCCTCGCTGAACTCCCTCGGGATGACTGAGTGGTCGCGCCATGCTTTGGTCTGGGCTTGGTATTTGTTCAGGGCCTGTAGGGCGAAGACTCGGTCTCCGTCGATGAGATCCTTTGAAGTTGGCTCGTCCACATCGGGGACGGCTGACGGAACTGTTCGCGCGGACCCGTGCTTTATTTCTTGCGGGGTCATGGCCTTCGATCCGTATAGAAGGCGGAAGGGGGTGAACCCGGTCGCCCTGCACTCAGTCGTGTTTAGTGCCCAGACTGCCTCAGGTAACAAATCGGTCCATCTGCCCTTTTTTCATCAAGGAGCATTTTCTTGATAGTTGTGAAGATTTTCCCGTTGGCGCGCTCCACGACCCCGTTGGACTGCGGATGATAGACTGAGGCGAAGGCAAGCTTGGTGCCAATGGAGAAACAAAAATCCTTGAAGTCTTGGTTGTCAAACTGCTTGCCGTTGTCAACTGTTAGTTCGGACGGTACTCCGAAGCGGCAAACGATGTTCTGCCAGAAGAATTTTTGGGCAGTCTTTGATGTTATTGTGGAAACAGCCCATGCCTCGATCCATTTGGTGAAGTACTCGACCGCGACGAAGGCGAACTTAAGGTTCCCCTGAGCGGTGGGCAGGGGCCCGACAATGTCGAGGCCCCAGCGCTGGAGAGGCCATGTATGGGCGATCAGCTTTGTATACTGCGAGGGGCCGCCTGACCGAGGAGAAAACTTCTGGCAGGCTTCGCAGGACCGTGTGACCCGATTTGCGACGCAGATCATTGCGGGCCAGTAAAAGCCCTGGCGGATCACCTTAGCAGCTAGGGCCCTCGGCCCTGCGTGTGAGCCGCACGTGCCACTGTGGACTTCACGTAGAATCTGTATGCCTTCGGCTTCGGTGACGCACTTAAGCATTGGCTGACTGACCCCTTTTTTGTAGAGTTGGCCTTCAATCAGTGCGAAGTCTCGGCTTCGATGTCTGAGACGCTTGGCCTCACTGATGTCGGCTGGATGATAATACCCCTGCAGGAACAGGGTTATGGGTGCCCGCCAGTCTTCGGTCATGATAAGGTTGACTGTGCGGTGGCCCTCGCTGTCATTGGTTATTTGGAGCCCTTCAGGGCTCCGGACTGCTGGCGTGCCGATGACATGAAAGAACACGTCGGAGGGCAGAGTTTCGCCCCTGGCGGCAGCCTTGGCCAATGCATCGGCCTCTTCATTCTTGGCCCGATCCACATGCTGCAAGGTGAACCCCTTGAATTGCCTCTCGAGACTTCGGATGGCCGCGAGGTACTGCATGAGCGTGGGGTCCTTGGCTGCATAGTCTTTCTCGACTTGGCCGGCAACTACCTTGGAGTCTGTTTTGATGATGCAGGTGGTGACTCCGAGGGCCCTTAGCTTGCGGAGGCCGAGGATGACTGCTTCGTATTCTGCTATATTATTTGTGCATCTGTCGGATTCCAGATTGAAGCTGAGTCGTGCTGCATATCTGTGCTTGACCCCGACTGGTGAGGTGATGACTGCAGCGACGCCTGCCCCCGCATGGCACCATGCGCCGTCGCAATGGATCGTCCAAGTCTTCTCTGCGGACGGATCTGGCTGTGTTGTTGGCCCAGTCCAGTCGACGACGAAGTCTGCCAGGACTTGTGACTTGATAGCTGTCCTGGGCTCGAAGCAGATGTGGTAGCCGGAGAGTTCGGCTGCCCACTTGGCAATCCTCACTGATGCCTCCGGGTTTCTGAATAATTCGCCGAGTCCCCTGTTTGAGGTGACTCGGACCTTGAATGCTTCGAAGTAATGGCGCAGTTTGCGCGACGACATGACGACTGCGTAGGCGATCTTCTCCAGCTCTGTCATGTTGCACTTGGACGGTGTCAGCACTTCGGAGACATAGTACACGGGGCACTGCCGGACCACGCCCTCGACAGTCTGCTCCTGCACTAGTGCCGCGCTGACCGCATGTGGCGAAGCCGCGACGTAGAGCAGCAGGGGGAGCAAGGGGTCGGGGCTGGTAAGGACGGCCAACTCTATCAGGTACTGTTTTAATGAGGCGAAGGCCGCCGCCTGCTCTGGTCCCCAGGCGAAGTCTTTTGCACCACGGAGTGTCTTGAGGAAGGGGAGACTTCGCTCGGCGGACCTGGAGATGAATCTGTTGAGAGCGGCCAATCTGCCTGTCAGGCGCTGGACGTCCCTGACGGACTGCGGAGGCGTCATGTCCAAGATGGCCTGAATCTTGGTTGGGTTGGCCTCGATGCCGCGGTGTGATACCAGGTAGCCCAATATTTTGCCTTGGCAAACGCCGAAGACGCACTTTTCCGGGTTTAGGCGGAGTTGTGCGTCTCGCATGTTCGCGAATGTTTCGGCGAGGTCGGCGAGGTGGTCCTCCTTGCTCTTGCTGGCGACGACAATGTCGTCTACATATGTGAATATGTTTCTGCCAACCTGCCCTTCGAGCACTGTTTTGGTAAGCCTGGAGAAGGTGGACCCGACGTTCTTGAGTCCCTCCAGCATTTTGATGAAGCAATATGTGCCGAAGGGTGTTATAAAGCTGGTGCTGGCCTTGTCTTCTTCCTTCATGTATATCTGGTGGTAACCGGAGAAGCAATCGAGGAGGGACATGACCTCGCATCCAGCCGCGCTATCGACTATTTTGTCGATCCGCGGCAACGGGAAATTGTCCTTTGGGCAGGCTTTATTGAGACTGGTGAAGTCGATGCACATTCACCACTTCCCGCTCTTTTTCTGCACCATCACGACATTGGAGAGCCATGTGGGGTAAGCCACCGGCTCGATGAATTTGCCTCCAGGAGGCGGTGCACCTCTGCCTTGGCGGCCTCCGTCTTTTCGTCGGACATCTTGCGAAGCCGCTGCTTTTTCGGCCGTATCGAAGGGTCAATTCCCAGACAGTGCTCAATTATTGAACGGCTGACCCCGACTAGATCGAGGGCCGACCAGGCGAAGACATCTTTGTTCTTAGACAGGCAGCAGAGGAGCTTTTCTTCTTCATGCGAAGTAAGGTCTTCGCTGATAATGATTGTCTGCCTGGGCGTGGCCTGGTCGAGGGGGACAGTCTTGGTCCCGTCGTTGCTCTGCAGCTGTGCCTTGTCATGTTGCTTATTGGTTGGGCTGGCAGGCGCGGGGACCTCGCGTTGGGCCGTGAGGCAGTGCACGTTTCTTTGACCGGGCACGAAGTCCCGCTCTACGTTACGCGCATCCCTTTCTTGCGGCGAGCAGTGCTGCCTTCGCAGCCTCGTCAGCCTTCGGGTTAGCTCTCTTGGGTGCCATCGCGGGTGGTTTTCTCGTAGCACGAACGGTGGGCGCCAAATGTTGGAACTTGCACACGGGCACAGGTCGATCCAACAGTGGGGGGAATATTAGCACAAATAGGGTTTTAGCACGTGATGGCAAAAACACTGTTCATCTGGCCTCTCACGGGCACTGTGCAGGGGTATTTATAGGTACCTGAGTGTACAGCGCCCTGAGCTAAGGACGCATGTGCCCTCAGCTACCTAGGTTATCCCTAGAATATTCCCATAAAGCGGGGTTACAGACCGTAATTACAGGAATGCTTTTACAAATTAGGCACGTAACGCACAGCGGCCACGCGGGGCCCGTTACAATGGGCCGGATTGCACGTGGGCCTCTGAGCTGGACGAGGCCGCACTGTGGGATGCCCTCCGTCGCCAGTCTTCGTCAGCTGCGAAAGAAGCGAAGGGTGTCCCTGCCTGTTTTGTTTCTGTTAGCTCAGCTGCTGCAGCGAAGGCTTCGAGCGAAGGGTGGCGCCTTTGTCTTCGCCCCAACACCCGTTAGATGTCGATCCGGCGGCCATGATCGCGTGTAGCGTACCCCTTCGTCAATTGTATCCGAGCCGTAGGATGGTAGTTCGATGACCGGGATTAGATCACATCTTCATAAAACCCTAGCCGTAGGATCTTAATCTGATGCCCCACGCCGCGTACCGGTTCGGTTATGACCATGTTGTAATCCGAGCCGTCCGGATCAGATCGTGCGGCCCTAATTTCTCCATACCCCTTCGGCCCTGGTTGTTTTTCAAAAGAACCCCTCCACTTTTCAATAACCAACCCGCAGTCCACACTGTGCGGAAGCCTAAGTCTTAGGGTAATTGTGATTATGACCCCTGTGTTTTTCTGTTATTGGCTCCCAGTCCAGAGCTCAGGGAAAATCAGGAAAATGAATTTAGAATTTGATTTTCAATACACAAATAAATCCAAAAACTTATATAATTCATAATAAATTCATTTTAGCTCCAAATTAATTCATTCCAGAGACAATAATTTTGTTTTAATATTGTCTACCACCTAGTAACACTGTCTAACCATGAAACTTGAATTAAAATTGTTCATTTGAATTAATCTATTCTAAGTGCTTAATAATTTAGGAAAATCATAACTTCATAACCGTAACCTCGAATTTAGTGGTTCTCGATCCCACGATCTCATAGCGATGCATAGACTATTATTATACAGTCCATTCTTATGTTTGGTGTGATGTTAATTTTGCCTATATCATGTTTGTTTGTATTGCTACGACTAGCGTGAGGATACGTATCATCTGAAGAGCAAGTTGGTACCTGGAATCTCAAGTCCCAGGCAAGTTGTGCCCTTGATCACTTTTTTTTACCCAGTCATGTTCTAATTAATCATAATGATCTGCATAGGTTAATTTTGATGGGACCCAATAGGTTACCCTAGTTTGACTATCTTTATACCTTGTTTCACCACTGAATTTTTGGGTAGTACCTGCTATTGCTTTATGTGGTTTTGGGTATAGAGATACATATTATTCATGATTATATCTTTATTATCAGTTGGTATTTACTGTTCATGATAAGATCATTATGTTAATTGGAACATGGAGAACCACCCGGGAAAACAGTGCTACCACAAGGGTTTAATGGGACGCCCTTGGCTGATTAACTAGGAAAGCTAGTGAAGGTCTTCCTTACCCGAAAGGGGCAAGGGCAGTAGGGGAGTGGTCAGTGTAGGGAGGTCCTTGGTTGATTTTGCTGCGATGGCGGTCAGGCAAGAACCCTGCACTGGAGCTTCCTATAAACTGTAGCGGGATTTCTGAAGCTAGTGGAACTTTGTAAAGGCCTCGTAGTGTTACCCTGCCTCGCCTCCTCGGTAGAGGTGTATGGGATTGGTCGTCTCTTGGTAGATGGTTAACATGACTTGTGGGTAAAGATGCGCAACCTCTGCAGAGTGTAAAACTAGTATACTAGCCGTGCTCACGGTCATGAGCAGCTCGGACACTCACATGATTAATTTATGGAACTAAATTCAATTTGTCATATGCATTGCATCGCAGGTGATGTTGTTACTTTTGTTCTACTACTTAATTGGGTTTGGTATTTACTTATACTTAGTAATTGCTAATAAAATTTTGACCAACTTTAAAAGCAATGCTCAGCTTCAACCATCCTCTTTGGTAAGCCTTACACTTCACGTGAGCTCCCACCTTTGGCGGGTTCATGCACATTATTCCCCACAACTTGTTGAGCTATGAACGTATGTGAGCTCACTCTTGCTGTCTCACACCCCCCACAGGTCAAGAACAGGTACCGCAGGATGAGGCGCTTGGAGGATGCTGTGATGTGTTCGTGAGAGATCTAGGCCGTCGTCTCCCAGTCAACTTTGGGTTGCTAGACCGTTGTCTCCTTATAATGTAATTATTTATTTATTTTGTACAGAACTCCTATTATATAGTAAAGATGTGACATTCGATCCTGTGCCATGATTCATCATATGTGTGAGACTTGGTCCTAGCACACCTGGTGATTATGTTCGCGCCCGGGTTTTGGTGCCCCGAAATCCGGGTGTGACACCTTGTCGGGTTCTTTGTTGCTTGGCTTTCTGCCTGCGGTGGTAAAAACATCGCCCCCACTATGTCCTCTCCTGATGTGTGGGTTCTCGCAATGTCAAGGAGCTCCTTTGTGGTTCGTGGGTGTTTGTGCAAGCTTGTGCACCAGAGTCTCGCTCGTGGTTCCCAAGATGAAAGCATTGATAACATCAGCGTCAATGAGGTTAGTTAGCTCACTGCATTGTTGCAACAAACGCCAGATATAGTTCCTTAAGGCTCTTCAGGCTTCTGTCGGCAATTCTTGAGTCCCATGGGTTGGCAGAGTGAACATACGTGCCTTGAAAACTTCCGACGAAGATTTCCTCGAGGTCGGCCCAGTTTTGGATGCAACCTGGACTCAAGTCTCTAGCCATGCATGTGCCGAATCTGCAAAATACAGGGGAGGTTATGGATTATGAAGTTGTCATGGTTTGCTCCTCCCACATACATCAGTCGATAGTCTCCCAGCTAGAGATTGGGGTTCGATTCTCCCAAATACTTTGCGATGTTGACGGGTGCCCTGTACCACTGCGACACCGATGCTCGAAGGATGCGGCGGCTAAAGGCCTTATGCCCCGATTTGCTTGAGCTTCGGTCCCCATCGAGGTCGAAGAGGCCTCCACAGCACTGGTTGTACCGATGAGTGTCGCCTGACCCAGTACGTCCCTCCTTTCTAGGCCCGTGGTCAGGCGCGCTCCGCGCACTTCAGCCTAGCCTTAGGCATCAGTGAGGTGGGATCCGCGCCGTGCTTTCTTCGAGCTCGGGGGTTGCCACGATGTGGTGTTGTTCGCTGTTGGCGTAGATGTGGTGCACTAGTTGGCCCCTAGCTCATGATATCATGACATGGAGCTCTCGTCCTATTGTCACACAACAAGGTCGAGAAGGTCCTAGGTCTCCTGATGAGTTTTTCGCTCTCTTGGAGTATTCGCCTTGGGAAGTTTGTCCAAAAGCATTGCGGCAAGGCGTGACGTTTTAGCTTGCTCGAGGGAAACAAGGCGTCCCACCCTTGCCACAGTCTAGGCGGTAGGAGGCATTCATCATTGTGGCATGCCTTCATCCTACAACTCAGCGTGGCTGCCCCGTCCACCACCGTGGTACTCCCTATCTCCCTATCGTGGGATGTTGACTACTCCATGAAGGGCTTGGGTCTAGTGGTGATTTTTAGGTGGGTTGAGCTGAGGCAGGGCGGATGTCGTGGCGCATATCGTGATGCTGGCAGAAGCTCCCTCTGGGCTTTTCACAAGGGAAAATGGTCCCCTGTTGTGTTGGTTGCGAGGCACTCATGGCTGGGTTTGCAACTCGCCTCATAGGGAGGGGAGGTGAGCCCGTCCTCTGATCCCGACAGGAGGATGTCCAGGAATGAGTCCTAGATGGGGTCCAACACCCCTACGACCTCAGTACGAGCGGGTCACGGTGCGCTTTGCGGCCCGCATTCCTCCTGAGGGAGGCCGAGCCAAAGGTCACCGAAACATCTAGCAACGTTTGGTAGGCCACTCGTCGAAGGAGCTGGGGTTTCCGGGCCTCGATCATTGCCCCTTCCTTGTTAACGATGAAATCAAGACTCCCAAAATGGATGGCCGTTCCAGGGGGGTCCAAACTGCGTCGTTGTTGTTGTTGGCTATCCAGAGCTTGAAGAACTTCATCGAGAACGTGCAAGGCCTTTACCTGGCACACCAACTATCAGTGTTTCGAACCTAGCTCCGACAAGTAAATTTGTGTGCGCATTCTAGGCTATGGATGGTGTGCGCGGTGGGCATAAGATTTATACTGGTTCAGGCAGAACATCCCTACATCTAGTCTTTAGCGGCTTCCGCTACCGGCACCTTTGCTAATCAATGCTCACATTAGGGGTTACAAGCGGGCAAGAGAGGGAGGAGAGGCTCCCAAGTCTCTTGTTGTGGAGGAGGTGGAGCTAAGGGCTACAGAGTGGAGTCCTAACGAAGTCTTGTCTTGGTGGCGGGGCTCCGACCTCTAGGTCCTTGTCGGTGCATCCTCCTTCCTCCCGTTGGTCTGTCGTCTTTTGTGCCTGGGTATCCGTTCTAAGCGTCTCTTCTCCTGGGTCTCTTATTTTTCCCTCTCCTCATCTGGGGCCGACCTCCTCCTTTTATAGGCCATGGAGGGGTCGGCCAGTGGTGGCTTCCTCAAGAAGGAGGCACCGAGCGATGGTAAAACCGAGCGTTCTACCCTGGTGAAACCACGTGCGTCCGTGAGCCCCAGGATCGCCTGGTTGTCTCGTATTATTTATAGCAGATGACTTGGGCAGCGTGGGGCCCGAGCGCCATCATTCAAGCTATACCGACTCCTGGCCTTCGTAGCCTAGGGCTCGGTGTGGCTTGTCATGTTGTGCCCTGCAAGTAATTAGCGTACTCAGGTCTAGTCATGATTGGCCATGAGTGCACCATGGGGCCAGGTGGCGTGCGAGCCATAAATGCGCCGCAATCCGAGGGGTTCGTATGTTATGAGTGCGCTGCGGCTCGAGGGGCTCGTAAGCTATGAATGGGAGGCATACCGATGTCTCTGCCGTGGTTCAGTGCTAAGCATAGTTAATGTGACCGATCACTTATGGCGGGTCAGTCTTGGGATGGGTGAGGGTCCACTCGAGTTGTTTTCCTTTGGTTCACCTGACCCCCTGTCTAGCTCCACCATGCCCGATCCTAGGCTCGGTGTCGTGGGGTTTGTCCGGGGGCAGGTGCTTCCAGGGCAGACGTTTGCTTTCTCCTCCAGCTGATCGATGGGCCCTAGTCGCCAGAGGCTTTTCCCCAGTGTGCTTGCTTACCGATGGTCCAGATCTTATCCCCGACAGTTCTCCAATGTACATGGTCATTATTACCAAAAACCCATAATTAGGTCTTGATTGCACTTACAATCTCATCCTTTTTGGTGATTGGTGACAACACAATTAGAGCCCATGTAAGATATATAAAATGTAACCGTTTTTTGAGTCACGGATGTAAAGTCTCTCCCTAAATTGTGAAATGAGAATTGAATTATCTTTAGCTTGAGATGCTAGTTTTCACAACAAATATACGTTTGGGAACTTTATATATTTGTCGAGGACCATAATTAGGGGTACCCTCAAGACGCCTAATTCTCAGCTGGTAACCCCCATCAGCATAAAGTTGCAGAGGCCTGATGGGTGCGATTAAGTCAGGGATCAGTCCATACGAGCGACTCGATCACGCCTCGCCCGAGCCTAGCCTCGGGCAAGGGCAGCCGACCCTGAGGTGTTTCCGTCTCGCCCGAGGCCCCCTTTTTTACGGCAGACGCATCTCCGGCTCGCCCGAGGCCTTGCCTTCGTTAAGAAGCAACCCTGACTAAATCGCCGCGCCGACCGACCAAGTCACAGGGGCATTTAACGCAAAGGTAGCCTGGCACCTTTATCCTGACGCGCGCCCCCTGGCAGAGCCGAAGTGACCGCCGTCACTTCGCCGCTCCACTGACCGGTCTGACAAAAGGACAGCGCCGCCTGCGCCGTCCCGACTGCGGTGCCACTTGACATAAGTAAGACTGACAGGCAGCCAGGCCTTGCCAAAGGCACCATAGGAAGCTCCGCCCGACCCAGGGCTCGGACTCGGGCTAAGGCCCCGGAAGACGGCGAACTCCGCTCCGCCCGACCCAGGGCTCGGACTCGGGCTAAGGCCCCAGAAGACGGCGAACTCCGCTCCGCCCGACCCAGGGCTCGGACTCGGGCTAAGGCCCCGGAAGACGGTGAACTCCGCTCTGCCCGACCCAGGGCTCGGACTCGGGCTAAGGCCCCGGAAGACGGCGAACTCCGCTTCGCCCGACCCCTGGGGTCGGACTCCGCCCTGGCCTCTGCCGAACGACCTCCGCCTCGCCCGACCCAGGAGCTCGGGCTCGGCCTCGGCCATGGAAGACAGACTCGACCTCGGCCTCGGAGGAGCCTCCACGTCGCCCGACCTAGGGCACAAGTCCGCCACGTCAATAGGAAGCGCCATCATCACCCTACCCCGAGCCGGCTTGGGCCGCAGAGAACAAGACCGACGTCCCATCTGGCTAGCTCCGCCAGATAGGCAATGATGGCGCCCCGCTAGACCCATGACGACGGCGGCTCTCAGCTCCCTTACGGAAGCAGGGGGACGTCAGCAAGAGCCCAACTGTTCCGACAGCTGTCCCTCCACCAGGCTCCATTACTCCTCCGACATCCACGACACCACACCAGCTGGGTGCCAAGTTCTCTCCGGCTGCCACATTGGCATGTACCTAGGGCGCTAGCTCTCCCCCGCTAGACACGTAGCACTCTGCTGCACCCCCATTGTACACCTGGATCCTCTCCTTACGCCTATAAAAGGAAGGACCAGGGCCTTCTTAGAGAAGGTTGGCCCCGCGGGAACGAGGGCAGGGGCAGGCGCTCTCTTGGGGCCGCTCGCTTCCCTCACCCGCGTGGATGCTTGTAACCCCCTACTGCAAGCACACCCGACCTGGGCGCGGGACGAACACGAAGGCCGCGGGATCTCCACCTCCCTCACGACTCGGCTCCGGCCACCTCGCTTTCCCCCCTTCGCGCTCGCCCACGCGCTCGACCCGTCTGGGCTGGGGCACGCGGCACACTCACTCGTCGGCTTAGGGACCCCCCGGTCTCGAAACGCCGACAGTTGGCGCGCCAGGTAGGGGCCTGCTGCGTGTTGACGAGCAGTTTCCCGTCAAGCTCCAGATGGGCAGTCTCCAACGACCTCTCCAACCCGGGACGGTGCTCCGTTTCGGGAATATCGAGTTCATGTCTTTCGACGGCAGCTACGACATGATACTCCTTCCACCGCCGCGCGACGGCGACAATGGTGGCCGACAGCCCGCCCGCCGGCGGCGGAATCGACGACGTCTTCCCCGCGTGGGGGAAGAACAACATTCGAGCTCGCCCCATCCTCTCCCTCGCCATCGGAGGAGGAGGCGGGGCAACCAGGGCCGAGCGGGAGGCTGCGCTCCGTCGGCTGTCGAGCGAATCGACATCCCCAGCACCCCAACGGAGGACGCGTCGGGCGTCACCCTCGCGTTTGAGGCGAAGGCGAGCGCCGTCCCCCCGCAACACACCAACCCCGAGCAAGTGGACGACGCCAGCACGCTCACGGAGGGCCTGCAGGACGTCGCCCTCGTACCCAAGACGACGGCGCGATCAGTCCCCGATGTGACTTCGTCGCTCCTCGTCGACCAAAAGGTACCGACTGATTCCCATCCTTTGTCATTTCGACTCGACCTCAACCCGCCTAGCGACCTCGCTCTGGCGGACGCTCACGTTGAGGCGAGTGCAACCTCTCTTGGGTTTCGTGTGCGGTCGCCTTGGGACCGATTGACGGGCGTCTCGACCTACGGGCCCTCTGGGTCCGAGGAAGATGATGACCCCAGCATCTGCTGGGATTTCTCTGGATCTGGCAACCCCAGTGCCATGCGGGACTTCATGACCGCATGCAACTACTGCCTCTCCGACTGTTCCGACGGCAGCCGCAGCCTTGACGACAAGGACTGTGGCCCGAGCCGCGAATGTTTCCACGTCGAGCTAGGGGATCCCTCCGGAGGCAACCGTCTCGGCATGCCGGAGGATGGTGATCTCCCTAGGCCAGTGCCTCGCTCCGACATCCCGCGGGAGCTAGCTGTGGTCCCCGTTCCGGCGGGGGGTCACGACCCACAGCTCGAGCAAGTCCGCGGGGCGCAGGCCGGGCTCGACGAGGGGGCAGGAGCGCTCGAGTCGATCCGCCGGGACGTCGGGCAGGTATGGGCGGGCCAGCTCCCGGCCGGAGAAATACGTCACCTGCCATAGGGTCTCCAGCACCGCATCGCCAACGATGCCAGGGACAGGCCGCCACCCGCATCCAGCGGGACCGGGCAGGACCTGGCAGCCGCATCGATGCTCCTCCGCGCGATGCCGGAGTCATCAACCACCGAGGGTCGGCGAATCCAGGGAGAGCTCAAGCATCTCCTGGAAGGCGCTGCGGCCCGGCGGGCCGAGAGCTCTGCCTCCCGAAGGCAGGGGTACCCCTCGGAACCTCGTGCCGCGACTTCCCGACTCATGCGGGAAGCCTCGGTCTACACCGGGCGCACGCGCAACACCGCGCCTGCGGCCCCGGGCCACCTCGGTGACGAGCACCCTCATCGCGACCGTCGGGCCCGCCTCGACGAAAGGGTGCGCCGAGGCTATCACCCCAGGCGTGGGGGACGCTACGACAGCGGGGAGGATCGGAGTCCCTCGCCCGAACCACCCGGTCCGCAGGTCTTCAGCCGGGCCATTCGGCGGGCGCCGTTTCCGGCCCGATTCCGACCCCCGACTACTATCACAAAGTACTCGGGGGAAACAAGACCGGAATTGTGGCTCGCGGACTACCGCCTAGCCTGTCAACTGGGTGGAACGGACGACGACAACCTCATCATCCGCAACCTCCCCCTGTTCCTCTCCGACACTGCTCGCGCTTGGTTGGAGCACCTGCCTCCGGGGCAGATTTCCAACTGGGAGGATTTGGTCCAAGCTTTCGCCGGCAACTTCCAGGGCACGTACGTGCGCCCCGGGAATTCCTGGGACCTCCGAAGCTGCCGGCAACAGCCGGGAGAGTCTCTTCGGGACTACATCCGGCGGTTCTCGAAGCAGCGCACCGAGCTGCCCAACATCACCGACTCAGATGTCATCGGCGCGTTCCTTGCCGGCACCACTTGCCGTGACCTGGTGAGCAAGTTGGGTCGCAAGACCCCCACCAGGGCGAGCGAGCTGATGGACATCGCCACCAAGTTCGCCTCTGGCCAGGAGGCGGTCGAGGCCATCTTCCGAAAGGACAAGCAGCCCCAGGGCCGCCCGTCGGAGGATGCTCCCGAGGCGTCTACTCCGCTCGGCGCCAAGAAGAAAGGCAGGAGGAAGTCGCAAGCGAAACGCGACGCCGCCGACGCAGACCTTGTCGCCGCCACCGAGTACAAGAACCCTCGGAAGCCCCCCGGAGGGGCTAACCTCTTCGACAAGATGCTCAAGGAGACGTGCCCTTACCATCAGGGGCCCGTCAAGCACACCCTCGAGGAGTGCGTCATGCTTTGGCGCCACTTCCACAAGGCCGGGCCACCCGCAGAGGGTGGCAGGGCCCGCGACGACGACAAAAAGGAAGATCACCAAGCAGGAGAGTTCCCCGAGGTCCGTGACTGCTTCGTGATCTGCGGAGGGCATGCGGCGAATGCCTCGGCTCGGTATCGTAAGCGAGAGCGTCGGGAGGTCTGCTCGGTGAAGGTGGCGGCGCCAGTCTACCTAGACTGGTCCGACAAGCCCATCACCTTCGACCAAGATGACCACCCCGACCACGTGCCGAGCCCGGGGAAGTACCCGCTCGTCGTCGACCCCATCATCAGCGACGTTAGGCTCACCAAGGTCCTGATGGATGGGGGCTGCTGCCTCAATATCATCTACACCGAGACTCTCAGGCTCCTGCGCGTCGATCTGTCCTCCGTCTGAGCAGGCGCTGCGCCCTTCCACGGGATCATTCCTGGGAAGCGCGTCCAGCCCCTCGGACGGCTCGACCTTCCTGTCTGCTTCGGAACACCCCCCAACTTCCGAAGGGAGACTTTGATGTTCGAGGTGGTCGGGTTCCGAGGAACCTACCACGCAGTATTGGGGAGGCCATACTACGCGAAGTTCATGGCCATCCCCAACTACACCTACCTGAAGCTCAAGATGTCGGGCCCCAACGGGGTCATCACCGTCGGCCCCACGTACAAACACGCGTTCGAATGCGATGTGGAGTGCGTGGAGTACGCCGAGGCCCTCGCCGAGTCCGAGGCCCTCATCACCGACCTGGAAAACCTCTCCCGAGAGGTGCCGGACGTGAAGCGACACGCCGGCAACTTCGAGCCAGCGGAGACGGTTAAGGCCGTCCCTCTCGACCCCAGTGGCGACACCTCCAAGCAGATCCGGATCGGTTCCGGGCTCAACCCCAAATAGGAAGCAGTGCTCGTCGACTTTCTCCGCGCAAACGCCGACGTCTTTGCGTGGAGTCCCTCGGACATGCCCGGCATACCGAGGGATGTCGCCGAGCACTCGCTGGATATTCGGGCCGGAGCCCGACCGGTCAGGCAGCCTCTGCGCCGATTCGACGAGGAAAGGCGCAGGGTGATAGGCGAGGAGATCCACAAGCTAATGGCAGCAGGGTTCATCAAAGAGGTATTCCATCCCGAATGGCTTGCCAACCCTGTGCTTGTGAGGAAGAAAGGGGGGAAATGGCGGATGTGTGTAGACTACACTGGTCTCAACAAAGCATGTCCGAAGGTTCCCTACCCTCTACCTCGCATCGATCAAATCGTGGATTCCACTGCTGGGTGCGAAACCCTGTCTTTCCTCGATGCCTACTCAGGGTATCATCAAATCAAGATGAAAGAGTCCGACCAGCTCGCGACTTCTTTCATCACGCCCTTCGGCATGTACTGCTATGTCACCATGCCGTTCGGTTTGAGGAACGCGGGTGCAACGTACCAGCGGTGCATGAACCATGTGTTCGGCGAACACATCGGTCGCACGGTCGAGGCCTACGTCGATGACATCGTAGTCAAGACAAGGAAAGCCTCCGACCTTCTCTCCGACCTTGAAGTGACATTCCGATGTCTCAAGGCAAAGGACGTCAAGCTCAATCCCGAGAAGTGTGTCTTCGGGGTGCCCCGAGGCATGCTCCTGAGATTCATCGTCTCCGAGCGGGGCATCAAAGCCAACCCGGAGAAGATCGCAGCCATCACCAGCATGGGGCCCATCAAGGACTTAAAAGGCGTACAGAGGGTCATGGGATGTCTCGCGGCCTTGAGCCGTTTCATCTCGCACCTCGGCGAAAGAGGCCTGCCTTTGTACCGTCTCTTAAGGAAGGCCGAGTGCTTCACTTGGACCCCCGAGGCCGAGGAAGCTCTCGGGAACCTGAAGGCGCTCCTCACCCAGGCGCCCGTCTTGGTACCCCCAGCTGATGGAGAAGCCCTCTTGGTCTACATCGCCGCTACCACTCAGGTGGTTAGCGCCGCGATCGTGGTCGAAAGGCAAGAAGAGGGGCATGCATTGCCCGTTCAGAGGCCAGTTTACTTCGTCAGCGAGGTGCTGTCTGAAACCAAGATCCACTACCCACAAGTTCAGAAGCTGCTGTATGCAGTGATCCTGACGAGGCGAAAGTTGCGACATTACTTCGAGTCTCATCCGGTAACTGTGGTGTCATCCTTCCCCCTGGGGGAGATCATCCAGTGCCGAGAGGCCTCGGGACGGATCGCAAAGTGGGCGGTGGAAATCATGGGCGAGACAATCTCGTTCGCCCCTCGGAAGGCCATCAAGTCCCAGGTACTGGCGGACTTCGTAGCCGAATGGGTCGACACACAGTTGCCGACGGCTCCGATCCAACCGGAGCTCTGGACCATGTTTTTCGACGGGTCGCTGATGAAGACGGGAGCCAGCGCGGGCCTGCTCTTCGTCTCGCCCCTCGGGAAACACCTGCGCTACGTGCTGCGCCTCCATTTCCCGGCGTCCAACAATGTGGCTGAGTACGAAGCTCTGATCAACGGATTGCGAATCGCCATCGAGCTAGGGGTCCAACGCCTCGACGCTCGCGGCGACTCGCAGCTCGTCATCGACCAGGTCATGAAGAACTCCCACTGCCGCGACCCGAAGATGGAGGCCTACTGTGATGAGGTTCGACGCCTGGAAGACAAGTTCTACGGGCTCGAGCTTAACCACATCGCCCGGCGCTACAACGAGACTGCGGACGAGCTGGCAAAGATAGCCTCGGGGCGAACGACGGTTCCCCCAGACGTCTTCTCCCGGGATCTGCACCAACCCTCCGTCAAGATCAGCGACACGCCCGAGCCCGAGGCGCCCTCGGCCCCGTCCGAGGTAACCTCGGCCCAGCCCGAGCCGTCCTCGGTTCAGCCCGAGGAACCCTCGGCTCCCGAGGGCGAGGTGCTGCGCATCAAGGAGGAGCGGAGCGGGGTCACGCCTGACCAAGATTGGCAGGCCCCGTACCTGCAATATCTCCGCCAAGGAGAGCTACCCCTCGACCAGGCCGAGGCACGGCGGGTAGCGCGACGCGCCAAGTCGTTCGTCTTGCTAGGCGATGAGAAGGAGCTCTACCACCGCAGCCCCTCGGGCATCCTCCAGTGATGCATCTCCATCGCCGAAGGTCAGGAACTCCTGCAAGAGATACACTCGGGGGCTTGCGGCCATCATGCAGCGCCTCGAGCCCTCGTCGGGAACGCTTTCCGGCAAGGCTTCTACTGGCCGACGGCGGTGGCTGACGCCACTAGAATTGTCCGCACCTGCGAAGGGTGTCAATTCTATGCGAAGCAGACCCACCTGCCCGCTCAGGCTCTGCAGACGATACCCATCACCTGGCCCTTCGCTGTGTGGAGTCTGGACCTCGTCGGCCCTCTGCAGAAGGCGCCCGGGGGCTACACGCACCTGCTGGTCGCCGTCGACAAATTCTCCAAGTGGATCGAGGTCCGACCCCTAAACGGCATTAGGTCCGAACAGGCGGTGGCGTTCTTCACCAACATTATCCATCGCTTCGGGGTCCCAAACTCCATCATCACCGACAACGGCACCCAGTTCACTGGCAAAAAATTCTTGGATTTTTGCGAGGATCACAACATCCGGGTGGACTGGGCTGCCGTAGCTCATCCCATGTCGAATGGGCAAGTAGAGTGTAACACCCACTTTGTATTTGCTAGAGATAATACCAATAGAGAAACAATTTCTCTTTATATGAGTTTGATCTTTATGCATCATCATATGAGAACACCATGTCCAAGAACAATTAATAAAAAGATATACTAATAAATTGCTGCATCATGCTGGATATTTTATTTTGCGTGCATTTTGTGACAAGAAAAATATTAAAGACCAAAAAGAGAAATTTAAACCCTAAAAGAAATTCTTGAATCTAGAAAAGAGAAAGAAATGAATAATGTAAGGATTAAAATATGTAAATGATGATACATTATTCCAACATTAGTGTGAGAATTTGTATTATGGACTCAAAACAGAAACTCACAATTCAAATTCAAATTTGGATTTAAAAGGGTTAAGAATAAAAGAAAACAGAAAATAAAAAGGAAAATGAATAAAACCCTACCTGGGCCGGCGGCCACCTATTCGGCCCATGCAACAAATCCTTCTGCGCGGCCCAACAACTGCGCGCGCCCGTCCCACTCCCTCACTGACATTGCGGGCCCGCTCGTCAGCTCCTTGGCGCGCGTCTGGTGATATCTGTCTGGCCGACTGGTGGGCCAACTTTGCCAGCGGCTCACGCGGTCAGCACCGTTTCTCCCCTCGCGCTGTTCAACCCCTCACTGAGTCGCGGGTCACGCGAGTCAGGCCTTCGTTCTTCCTTCGCCCGCGCAACAAACTCAGCGCCATGCGCGGCCACCTTCCGCTGTAAGCTCGGGAGGCCGTTGTGGGATCAAGTTCCCTCCGTATTTATGCGCTGGCGCCGCACCTTCGTGTCACATCGCAAATAAGTTGGGCCGAACCGAGTGGTGTGGTAAGGAGAGAACCGAGCCCCGCGCCGTGAGAACTCCACGCCGCCACAGATCTTCACTTCCCGGTGACCGGAGTCTTTGGCGGGGTCGGAGAGGCTTGCGCGTGCCATCAGGAAATCGTCCGTGGCATTGGTGGGCGGAGTCGATTATCGTGCAACCGTCGATTGCTCGCCGGAGCTGGGGCGCACCGCGCGTCAACACACCTCCGCGGCCCCGCGTCTGCGCGCCATTATCGCCGGTATGGCTAACCTCTGCGTATTTGTCGCCTCCCCTTGGTAGTATAGCTCCAGCCGATTCCGGGGTAGGGCAGTGTGTCGCCGTTTGGGCAGGGTCACCGGAGATGCGCCGCCGCGGGAGGGTCTGCGCCGTCGCGGTCGTGCTCAAGCAGAGAAGAACCGTAGTGGCCGTCGGATGATAAACGAAGGGTTGGGATTAGAGGGGAGATAGCGTTTCAGCTCGAGGAATCCTATGCGTGGGATCTAAATCGTGCGGTTGTGGCGAGATCTAGGACTTAATAAAATCGGGACCGCAGATCTGGCGTTGTGCGGTCCTCGTCGCATATTGGTTCAGCGTTATTGGCCGATCTAATCCCCGCCACAGAACTCTGATCGGACGGCCTGAAACCCTGGATACCCCTTCATCGAAGCCGTTTCCTAAAAGAGTCCCTCGGGTTCGGGCTAATCAACCCGCCATCCACCTTCACTGCGTACTGTGTCTATGGATTTTTACCCCGAGCCCCCTAGCTTTTCTGGAAAATGAGGCCTAGTCCAGAAACTCGAAAAACCAGAGAAAACAAATAGAAAATGGATTTTTAATATAAAAATAATGGCTAGAATTTGTTTAATCCATAGAAAATTCATACTAATTCCAAATTGAGCCATTCCAGTTCCTATAATTTTATAATAATATTGTTCATCACATAATAACACTGTTATAACATGAAAATCATACTAGAATTGATTACTCAATTAATCTTGTATCAAATACTTAAAACCATCGAAAATTCATAACTCCTCCGTTTTAACTCCGATTTGATCCGTTCAAGTTGCGTTAGTCTCGTAGAAACGCGTAGATCATTATTATGCAGTATATTCTTATGTTTGGTGTGATGTTAATTTTATCTATACCATGTTTGTTTGTATTGCTACGGCTAGCGCGTGGACACGTGTCATCTGAAAAGCAAGTTGGTACCTGGAACCTCAAGTGCCAGGCAAGTTGTGTCCTTGACCACTTTTTACCCAATAATGTTCTTTAATATCACTTATCCATGCATAGGTTAATTTTGATGGGACCCAATAGGTCACCCTAGATTTGTTTATCTCATTACCTTGTTTACCCCTGAATCACTTGGGTAGTTTGCTATTGCTTTATATGGTTTTGGGATAATCATTTATTACTTCTATGTTCCAATTCTTGTTGTTATTCTGTTTATGTTCATGTTGAGATCATTAATGTTAATTGGAACATAGAGCTTAACTTGAGAACCACGTGCCACCACAAGGGTGGAATGGGACGCCCTTGGCTGACTAATTAGGAAAGCTAGTGGAAGACTACCTTACCCGAAAGGGGCAAGGGCAGTAGGGGAGAGGTCAGTGCGGGGAGGTCCCTGGTTGATTTTGCTGCGATGGCGGTCAGCCAGGAACCCTTTACTGGATCTTCCCATAAACTGTAGCGGGTTTTCGGAAGCTAGTGGAACTTTGTAAAGGCCTCGTAGTGTTGCCCTGCCATGCTTCCTGGGTAGAGGTATATGGGGAGTCGCGACCCCTTGGCAGATGGGTAACATGACTTGTGGGTAAAGGGTACAACCTCTGCAGAGTGTAAAACTGGTATACTAGCCGAGCTCACGGTCATGAGCGGCTCAGGACTCTCTGATGTTTAAATTATGGAACTTAAATTCAATTTTGTCATTTGCATTGCATGGGTTTATTATTAATTTTGTTCTACTACTTTACTTATGGTTTGGTATTTACTTACACTTAGTAACAGCTAATAAAATTTTGACCAACTACTTAAAAGCAATGCTCAGCTATAACCCCTGTCATTGATTAAGCCTTACACATCACATGGATTCACACCTTTGTGAGTTTATGTCCACTGGTTCCCCACAACTTGTTGAGCTATGATCATGTGTGAGCTCACCCTTGCTGTCTCGCACCCCCCCCCCACAGGAGAAGATCAGGTGATTCAGGAGGTGCTGCCTAGCACTGAGGAGTTCGATCTGATCTAGGTGGCGTTTCCCAGTCGACATTGGCGCCGTCGATCCTTAGTTTGTTTTATCTTTATTACTTTACTTTGTAATAAGTCTTCCGCTATGTAATAAATACTCTGATGATTTATGACATTTATCTCTATACACTCTGTTATTATATATGTTGTCTTCTTGGCGCATGTATGAGATGCACCCGGCTTTGTTCCTTTAAAACCGGGTGTTACAGAAGTGGTATCAGAGGAAATGTTGACTGTAGGACGAAACCTAGATAGAAATGGACAAAACCCTTACCTACTTATCTCATTCTGATTCATTCTATACTTACCTTACTCTGATTCTTTCTACACTTATCTTGATCCTGTCTCACCTTCTACTGTTCTACTCTGATCATTCTTACCTTTTCTACTCTGAGACAAGATGGATTTCACACCTTGAATCCCTACCCCTATGACATTTTTAAGAGATAGGAGGCCTAAGACCAAATTAAAACTATTTTCTCTATTAAAAATGTTGGTTGATTGTTCTGATGATCAATGCCTGATTTGCTTCTTTGATTGATTGAATTATTATAGATGGACATCTTAGCATGTACCAACATAAGGTATTGAATTAGCTATAGTAGGTGAAATATTAATCTGCTTAGCTAATAAATCCCCCAAAATAACATGGTTGTAATTACTGCCTTGTCTACTGCTCTTTCTTACCTTATGTATCTAACTCAGATGGTCAATACCAGGAAAGGAAAGGTTATCACGCAACAGCAAACAGAAATGAATCCTCCAAATCCCCCACCTGTTGAAACCGAGCAAGTGATCGCAACCCAAAGGCTGGTAATACAGCAATTGACAGACATGATGACCGAAATGCAAAGCCAGATAAGACAAGAACGCGAGGAAATACGTCAGGCCCGTCTGGAGATACAACAAGAAATAAGGCAATCACGGTTGGAGAGACAACAACAAGAGCAACCACCATCTCCACCACCACCGGCTCCACCAAGCTACATAAACATATATGTAAATTACTACTATTTGTAGGATCTACATGTTCCTTTAGTTAGTATTCGGTATGATACCATTTTAGGAGGAATAAAAAGGTCTATTTGTCCCCATGAGTTGCTAATAAAATTATGCGTTATGCTGAGATTTTGGTTTGGGCATATGTGTTGGACAATATGAGAAAACCCATGAGAGTAATTACACCTAAAGGGACTGAAGAATCAGTGAACGGAATTACAAGAGGCTAGTTACTTACGTCCGAGTTCCTCACCTTGGAGAGTACCAGTTTTGGTTTGTAAAGAAGAAAGATGGATTGTAAAGGATGTGCGTGGATTAAAGGTTCCTCAATGACGTCACTGTGAAGGACAAGTTTCTGTTACCCCGCATTAAGGATTTGTTTAATCGGATGAGAGGAGCCAGGGTACTCTCGAAGATTGACCGCCGAGCGGGATACCATCAGATGAAGATTGGACCATCAGATATTCCTAAGACGGTTTTCTCGACGCGATATGGATTATATGAGTTCATCGTTATGTCGTTTGGATTAACTAATGCACCAGCTTATTTTATGGATTTGATGAATAAGATGTTTTTGGAGTATTTGGACAGAATCGTCGTGGTGTTCATCGACGATATTCTTATCTATTCTAAGAATGAGAGTGACCATGAAGAACATCTAAGGTTGGTGCTACAGAAGTTACGAGATAATCAACTTCACACCAAGTATAGCAAGTGCGAGTTTTGGATTGGCGAGGGGCCATTTCTTGGACATATCATTTCTAATGAGAGGGATATCAGTGGATCCTGCCAAAGTCAAGGAGATAGTGGTGTGGAGCATACCCACTACAGTTACGGAGGACCGAAGTTTCTTGGGACTTGCAGGATATTATTGGAGATTTATTTAAGGATTTTCTAAGATTGCTAAGCCGATGACTTCGCTTTTGGAGAAAGGAAAAGAATTTAAGTGGGACGTGAAATGCCAAGAAAGCTTGGATCAATTAAAGAAAGGATTGATGTCACCACCAGTGTTGGTTATGCTAGATCTGCAGAAAGGATTCGATATTTATTGTGATGCATGTGGCCAAGGCTTAGGATGTGTGCTCATGCAAGAAGGACATGTGATTGTTTATGCTTCTCGTCAGTTGCGGAGACATGAATTGAACTACCCCACTCATGACTTGGAATTGGCAGCCGTTGTGCATGCACTTAAGATTTGGAGACATTATATCATGGGGACCAAGTGCCAAGTATATACGGATCATAAGAGTTTGAAGTATATATCCACTCAGAAGGATCTCAACCTTAGGCAACGTCGTTGGTTGGAGCTTATTAAAGATTACGATTTGGAAATTCACTATCACCCGGGCAAGGCGAATTTGGTTACAGATGCCTTGAGTCGAAAGGAGCATGTTCATTTAGCTGTTGTTGCCCAGCTACTCGATGAGATTGTTGAGAATTTCAGGAGACTTAACCTGGGGATAGTTACTCACACTAAAGGAGTTATTATTGATGTGGAAACCACTTTGGAGCAAGAGATCCGCAAAGGATAAATTGGTGATGCTAAGACACAAGAGATTAAGGATCTGATTACCGAAGATCGAGTTCCGGAATTCACGGAAGATGAGCAAGGCACAATATGGTTCAAGGACAAGATATGTGTCCCCGAGATTGAAAGCCTCCGTGAGACTATTTTAAAGGAAGCCCATGACTCGGATTGTGTGTTTACATGGAGTACCAAAGAAGATCGTTTTGGATAAGAGGATCACAGTTTACCCCCAGAATTTTGGGAGAAGCTTTCATGAGAACATGAGCACGAAGTTGAATTTCAGTGCAGCCTATCACTCTCAGGCTGATGGACTAACCGAAAGGACTAACCAAGTATTGGAAGATATGTTGAGAGCTGGTGCCCTTAAGCATGGTAGTAGTTGGGACAATAGTCTACCTTATGCTGAGTTCTCGTATAATAATAGTTACCAGGCCAGTCTGAAGATGTCACCTTTTGAAGCTTTGTATGGGAGGAAGTGCAGGACTCCTCTATATTGGGATTAGACTGGAGAAAGACAGTTCTTTGGGCCTGAACTGATTCAAGAAGCAGAAGAACAAGTTCGTATAATTCGAGAGAATTTGAGGGTGGCTCAAACCAGGCAAAAGAGTTATGCTGATAATAGAAGAAGACCACTGGAGTTTGAGGAAGGTGATCATGTGTACCTCAAGATGTCACCACTTCATGGAATGAAGAGATTTAAAGTCAAGGGCAAATTGTCCCCTCGCTATATTGGACCGTTCTGAGTGTTTAGGCAAGATGGAGAGATGGCCTATCAACTCGAGCTACCTGATAATCTATCTGATGTGCATAATGTATTCTATGCGTCTCAACTTAAGAAGTGTCTCCGTGTCCCTGGGAAACGATTACCAATGGAAGAGCTCAGTGTTTAGGGTGATTTGACTTACACGGAGTACCCGATCAAGATTTTGGATACTTTGACTCAAGTCACAAGAAATATGGTTATTAAGAAATGCAAAGTGCAATGGAGTCACCACAGTGAAGATGAAGCAACTTGGGAAAGAGAAGAAGAGCTTCGCATAGATTTTCCCCACCTTTTCTCTAGTTCTTCTTAAATCTCGAGGACGAGATTATTTTTAAGGGGGGTAGGATTTGTAACACCCACTTTGTATTTGCTAGAGATAATACCAATAGAGAAACAATTTCTCTTTATATGAGTTTGATCTTTATGCATCATCATATGAGAACACCATGTCCAAGAACAATTAATAAAAAGATATACTAATAAATTGTTGCATCATGCTGGATATTTTATTTTGCGTGCATTTTGTGACAAGAAAAATATTAAAGACCAAAAAGAGAAATTTAAACCCTAAAAGAAATTCTTGAATCTAGAAAAGAGAAAGAAATGAATAATGTAAGGATTAAAATATGTAAATGATGATACATTATTCCAACATTAGTGTGAGAATTTGTATTATGGACTCAAAACAGAAACTCACAATTCAAATTCAAATTTGGATTTAAAAGGGTTAAGAATAAAAGAAAACAGAAAATAAAAAGGAAAATGAATAAAACCCTACCTGGGCCGGCGGCCACCTATTCGGCCCATGCAGCAAATCCTTCTGCGCGGCCCAACAACTGCGCGCGCCCGTCCCACTCCCTCACTGACATTGCGGGCCCGCTCGTCAGCTCCTTGGCGCGCGTCTGGTGATATCTGTCTGGCCGACTGGTGGGCCAACTTTGCCAGCGGCTCACGCGGTCAGCACCGTTTCTCCCCTCGCGCTGTTCAACCCCTCACTGAGTCGCGGGTCCCGCGAGTCAGGCCTTCGTTCTTCCTTCGCCCGCGCAACAAACTCAGCGCCATGCGCGGCCACCTTCCGCTGTAAGCTCGGGAGGCCGTTGTGGGATCAAGTTCCCTCCGTATTTATGCGCTGGCGCCGCACCTTCGTGTCACATCGCAAATAAGTTGGGCCGAACCGAGTGGTGTGGTAAGGAGAGAACCGAGCCCCGCGCCGTGAGAACTCCACGCCGCCACAGATCTTCACTTCCCGGTGACCGGAGTCTTTGGCGGGGTCGGAGAGGCTTGCGCGTGCCATCAGGAAATCGTCCGTGGCATTGGTGGGCGGAGTCGATTATCGTGCAACCGTCGATTGCTCGCCGGAGCTGGGGCGCACCGCGCGTCAACACACCTCCGCGGCCCCGCGTCTGCGCGCCATTATCGCCGGTATGGCTAACCTCTGCGTATTTGTCGCCTCCCCTTGGTAGTATAGCTCCAGCCGATTCCGGGGTAGGGCAGTGTGTCGCCGTTTGGGCAGGGTCACCGGAGATGCGCCGCCGCGGGAGGGTCTGCGCCGTCGCGGTCGTGCTCAAGCAGAGAAGAACCGTAGTGGCCGTCGGATGATAAACGAAGGGTTGGGATTAGAGGGGAGATAGCGTTTCAGCTCGAGGAATCCTATGCGTGGGATCTAAATCGTGCGGTTGTGGCGAGATCTAGGACTTAATAAAATCGGGACCGCAGATCTGGCGTTGTGCGGTCCTCGTCGCATATTGGTTCAGCGTTATTGGCCGATCTAATCCCCGCCATAGAACTCTGATCGGACGGCCTGAAACCCTGGATACCCCTTCATCGAAGCCGTTTCCTAAAAGAGTCCCTCGGGTTCGGGCTAATCAACCCGCCATCCACCTTCACTGCGTACTGTGTCTATGGATTTTTACCCCGAGCCCCCTAGCTTTTCTGGAAAATGAGGCCTAGTCCAGAAACTCGAAAAACCAGAGAAAACAAATAGAAAATGGATTTTTAATATAAAAATAATGGCTAGAATTTGTTTAATCCATAGAAAATTCATACTAATTCCAAATTGAGCCATTCCAGTTCCTATAATTTTATAATAATATTGTTCATCACATAATAACACTGTTATAACATGAAAATCATACTAGAATTGATTACTCAATTAATCTTGTATCAAATACTTAAAACCATCGAAAATTCATAACTCCTCCGTTTTAACTCCGATTTGATCCGTTCAAGTTGCGTTAGTCTCGTAGAAACGCGTAGATCATTATTATGCAGTATATTCTTATGTTTGGTGTGATGTTAATTTTATCTATACCATGTTTGTTTGTATTGCTACGGCTAGCGCGTGGACACGTGTCATCTGAAAAGCAAGTTGGTACCTGGAACCTCAAGTGCCAGGCAAGTTGTGTCCTTGACCACTTTTTACCCAATAATGTTCTTTAATATCACTTATCCATGCATAGGTTAATTTTGATGGGACCCAATAGGTCACCCTAGATTTGTTTATCTCATTACCTTGTTTACCCCTGAATCACTTGGGTAGTTTGCTATTGCTTTATATGGTTTTGGGATAATCATTTATTACTTCTATGTTCCAATTCTTGTTGTTATTCTGTTTATGTTCATGTTGAGATCATTAATGTTAATTGGAACATAGAGCTTAACTTGAGAACCACGTGCCACCACAAGGGTGGAATGGGACGCCCTTGGCTGACTAATTAGGAAAGCTAGTGGAAGACTACCTTACCCGAAAGGGGCAAGGGCAGTAGGGGAGAGGTCAGTGCGGGGAGGTCCCTGGTTGATTTTGCTGCGATGGCGGTCAGCCAGGAACCCTTTACTGGATCTTCCCATAAACTGTAGCGGGTTTTCGGAAGCTAGTGGAACTTTGTAAAGGCCTCGTAGTGTTGCCCTGCCGTGCTTCCTGGGTAGAGGTATATGGGGAGTCGCGACCCCTTGGCAGATGGGTAACATGACTTGTGGGTAAAGGGTACAACCTCTGCAGAGTGTAAAACTGGTATACTAGCCGAGCTCACGGTCATGAGCGGCTCAGGACTCTCTGATGTTTAAATTATGGAACTTAAATTCAATTTTGTCATTTGCATTGCATGGGTTTATTATTAATTTTGTTCTACTACTTTACTTATGGTTTGGTATTTACTTACACTTAGTAACAGCTAATAAAATTTTGACCAACTACTTAAAAGCAATGCTCAGCTATAACCCCTGTCATTGATTAAGCCTTACACATCACATGGATTCACACCTTTGTGAGTTTATGTCCACTGGTTCCCCACAACTTGTTGAGCTATGATCATGTGTGAGCTCACCCTTGCTGTCTCACACCCCCCCCCCACAGGAGAAGATCAGGTGATTCAGGAGGTGCTGCCTAGCACTGAGGAGTTCGATCTGATCTAGGTGGCGTTTCCCAGTCGACATTGGCGCCGTCGATCCTTAGTTTGTTTTATCTTTATTACTTTACTTTGTAATAAGTCTTCCGCTATGTAATAAATACTCTGATGATTTATGACATTTATCTCTATACACTCTGTTATTATATATGTTGTCTTCTTGGCGCATGTATGAGATGCACCCGGCTTTGTTCCTTTAAAACCGGGTGTTACATAGAGCGTGCCAATGGCATGATTCTACAAGGGCTCAAGCCTCGGATTTACAACGACCTCAACAAGTTCGGCAAGCGATGGATGAAGGAACTCCCCTCGGTGGTCTGGAGCCTGAGGACGACGCCGAGCCGAGCCACGGGTTTCACGCCGTTCTTCCTGGTCTACGGGGCCGAGGCCGTCTTGCCCACGGACCTGGAATACGGCTCCCCGAGAACGAGAGCCTACGACGATCAAAGCAACCAAGCCAGCCGAGAAGACTCGCTGGACCAGCTGGAAGAGGCTCGGGACAGGGCCTTACTACACTCGGCGCGGTATCAGTAGTCCCTGCGACGCTACCACGCCCGAGGGGTCCGACCCCGAGACCTCCAGGTGGGCGACCTGGTGCTTCGACTACGGCAAGACGCCCGAGGGAGGCACAAGCTCACGCCCCCCTAGGAGGGGCCATTCGTCATCACCAAAGTTCTGAAGTCCGGAACGTACAAGCTGGCCAACAGTCAAGGCGAGGTCTACGGCAATGCTTGGAACATCCAACAGCTACGTCGCTTCTACCCTTAAGATGTTTCCAAGTTGTTCATATACCTCGCACCCACGCAAAGTTTAGTCAACAAGGAAGGGTCGGCCTCGCCTCGGCAAAGCCCGACCCTCCCTCGGGGGCTAAAAGGGGGGAAACCCCCTCTGCGTCAAAATTTTCCTCGAAAAAAAATAAATCTCTTTTACCAAAATATCTTTCGTGCTTTTTGACTACTTCGAAAAGTGGGTCCTGGAAACGACGGAGTACACGTAAGCAGTCAAGGCTGACCGAGCCGAGGGACTCCTACGCCTCCGGGATACGGATACCTCACTCATCACCTTCTGCGATAAGTAACTCGCGTTCGGATAAAGTGGCTCCGCGGATCGAACAAGTCTTTACGTTCGGAAGCCCTTCTGCCGAAGCGATCCTTCGAGCCTTCTCGACCGAGTCGGCGACAGGGCCTCACGGATGGGTGAAAGTACGCGTAAGCGGCAAGGCTGACCGAGCCGAGGGACTCCCATGCCTCCAGGATACGGATACCTCACTCATCACCTTCCGCGAGAAGCAACTCTCGCTTGCACTAACATCCCTGTTACCGACGAAAAGTCCAGATACTCGAAACAAGAGGAAAAGAGACGCAGCTTTAAAACGCAGCGAGGGTGTGTGTTCTGGCCTCGACGAACGCACAAGGCACACGCTACAAGACAATCTGATCCTGTAGGCTCGGGTCTTGACGCTGGAAGGGGGCAGCAACACCCTCGGCATCGACGGCACCTTCGGCGAGGCCCGACCTAGCCTCGGACGACGACGCGGTCCGAGGGTCTCCGCTCCGAAGGACGACATCATCACCACGCCCGGGCAATCGCTGTCAGGGACTTCTCCAGGAATCCGGCCCGAGCAGGCGGCTCGGCCGGCCACCTCCGGGGCCTCGGCCAACCATCTTCCAAGGGCGCCGGCCCGGTCCGAAGCCTCGGCTGATCAACTCCGGCGTCGATCCTGCCAACGGACAACCCGGCTAGGCTCCGGCCAACCAAGTTTCATTTTCGAGCCAACTCCGCCTCTGTTCATGCTGATATCGCTACCGCTGGCCTCGGCTCGTCGAAGAGCGGCCGAGGGGCCTCTTTAACTAAGCTAGAGGAACCTCGGACAGCAAGGCCGACCGAGCCGAGGGACTCCTACGCCTCCGGGATACGGATACCTCACTCGTCACCTTGACACGGGGTGACTCATACTTGGTGAAGCGGTTCAGATAGTCAACAGACGAGTCTTAGCGCTCAAGAACGAGGAAAAAACACGGCTCCATGCCGTAATTACATATATGTTCAGGCCCCGAAAGCCGAAATGAACAAAAAACCCTGGCATTCGAAGTGCCATTACAAACGGAACTCCGGTCCCCCCCCCCGCAGGTACGAACAACCCCACTCGATAGGGGCGGGCCTGCGGGGCGGCGGAAGGACTTTCACCCCCCGAGGACGAGAGGCAGCCATTCAGGCCAGGAGACGGAGACCCAAGGCTACTGACGGAGTTGGCAATCTCATCGGTAGAGAAGCCACCTCCGTCCGCCGACGCCTCGGAGCGCGCCGGCAGGTCTTCGCCCTTGCTGGGGCCGTCCAGGGCG
This sequence comes from Zea luxurians, assembly GCA_029449295.1. NCBI lineage: Eukaryota > Viridiplantae > Streptophyta > Magnoliopsida > Poales > Poaceae > Zea > Zea luxurians. The sequence continues at coordinate 7,886,097 of JAOPSE010000041.1, read as the reverse complement.
TGGGCACTGCCCTCGTGGTGCGCAGCGCAATCGTCGTCTGGACGGAGGACGCGGCGCTGCGCCCTGACTGTGTGACGACGACCCGCCTCTTCCGGCATGGCTGGAGGAAGTCTCCGTGAAGCTGGAGGATGCCGTTCTCCCCAAAACGCCCGGGGAAGAAGAGGGCAACCGACCCACACGGAGGCAGCCCCTTTACTCGCCTCGTCCTCCATCTTGGCTTGGATGACGAAAGTCCTTGAGGCCGAGGAAGGGGCAGAGGCCGCAGCCCGGCTCGCTTTCCCCCACCATCAAGCCGGAGGTCACCATCTTGGGTGACCGCCGGTGGAGGGGTGCAGCCGGGCTGCATGATGAAAATCCTTGAAGCCGAACGATGGCTGAAAGGTACCAACTCCCACGGAGTTGCGTTCCTCCAACGATGAGGCGAAAAGACGGTGGTTTCCCCCACCCGGGGGCTTGGAAGGTGGAAAAACACAGTGCATGAGGGAGAAAGAAGACGTGGTCGCCTTATGGAAGGGGTCGCCCTCCTTTTAAAAGGCGACTCTCCCTGCTTGCGCCCCCAACCGTCACGGGCTGAGTCTTCTCCAACACGCCTCCAAAGCCCTCCCCTGCGGCGCGGAGGCTGGGTCCCGCATGTCATGCAGACCGGCTCCGAGCAGAAGAAGCCGAACCGCCGCGCACGGCGCACGCAACCACCCAGCGGTTACAAGTGACCCTCCACTTTTGCCCAGGCCAACGGGCGAAAGGGGCAGGCAGCCATGCAGGCGACATGCAACCGCGCCAAGTGGACGTGCCTCTCCGACTCCTGACATGCCAGCACGGAGGCCCAAGCCCACGCGTCGCGCGACCGGCGCGCCGGATGCTGCATGCAAGCAACTGTACCACTTGCGCCACCACCGCACCTCCTCGATTGCGGAACCGATACCGCGACCCGAGGCGACCCAGCGCGCGACCCAGCAGCGCCAGCCTGACGCAGCGGTCAAACGCGGTCAAAAGTGGGCCGGCAGTAATGACGGTGGCAGGCACGCAGGAGCAGCGGTCACGCCGTCAGCCAAGCTCACGTCCCATCCGGAGGCCGCGAGAGAACCCCCTCTCACGGCGTGAAGACGACGCGCCCGTGACCCGTTCCTCGAACGGCTCGCGCACGCGCAACGGCAGCATCGCCAACTACTCGCCCCGTCGCATTAACTCCACGGCTGGACAGGCGGCGCTTCTGGCAGGAGCAACTGGCGACGCTTCGCCTTCGCCAAAACAACCGCGCCAAAAAAGGTACGCCGCGTACTTCAATTTCGTATCCTTTTTCCTTTTTCCTCTTTCTCTATCTCTTGCAACAGGGACCGGGAAAGGGGATACCCCTAAAGGGATCCTTCCCCGTGAAGGAACTAGGCTCCGAGCCTCCTTACTGATCAGGGGTTCGAAGGCTGGCCCCCCGAAGGGTTCAACAGCCGCCTCAGATCGCGTGGGCCCGACACCCACTACTGGTCAGAGGTTCGAAGGTCGGCCTCCCGAAAGGTTCCACGGCCGCCTCAGGCTACTCGGGCTCCGCGCCCATTACTGATCAGGGGTTCGAAGGCTGGCCCCCCGAAGGGTTCACAGTCGCCTCAGACACCGAGCGAGGGATGACCAGGGGTACGTTCGATACATAACCGAGGCTCGGGCTACGCTCCCGAGGTACCCTAGGACATTTCCGAGACCAGCGGGAACGATCCTGTAACGGAATCCCATCGGAGGGAGGCATCGAGCCCTCGGACCCCGTCGCCAGGGGACCGGGTCCGGCAGATCACCCGCAGGTACTTTTGGGCGTGCCTCCGGGCCCCTAGCCGACCCCCAACGAACGGGGCACGGACGTCCACTCGGATTACCCGCTTGCAGCTCACCGGAGACACCATGTTCGGTGCCCATCGAGGGTAACATGGCGCTCTCCCCCCTCCTCCTTGCGGAAAGGCGACGTAGGGGCGTATGTAAAAAAGCCGAGTCTGTCCCTGATCGCCCTCTCGCCCTGTGCGGAGGCTCGGGGGCTGCTCTCGCAAACCCGGCTCCGGCCAAACCGTTGACAGCGTCAACATACCAGCCCGAGAACTTGGGCCCCGACAGTGCACCCGGGCTACGACCAGTTCGCATGAGGAAACCACCAGACCAGCCGAAGCATTACGCAAGGCATTAAGACCTCGAAGGAGTGAAACCACTCCTCTGAGGCCTCGGGGGCTACACCCGGCGGGTGCGCTCGCGCGCACCCACCGGAACAAAATGCAACCGAGAAAGGCTGGTCCCCTTGCAAAAAAGTGCGACGAAAGCCTCCAAGCGAGTGCTAACACTCCCTTCGAGGCTCGGGGGCTACTGTCGGGGACCATAATTAGGGGTACCCTCAAGACGCCTAATTCTCAGCTGGTAACCCCCATCAGCATAAAGCTGCAGAGGCCTGATGGGTGCGATTAAGTCAGGGATCAGTCCATACGAGCGACTCGATCACGCCTCGCCCGAGCCTAGCCTCGGGCAAGGGCAGCCGACCCTGAGGTGTTTCCGTCTCGCCCGAGGCCCCCTTTTTTACGGCAGACGCATCTCCGGCTCGCCCGAGGCCTTGCCTTCGTTAAGAAGCAACCCTGACTAAATCGCCGCGCCGACCGACCAAGTCACAGGGGCATTTAACGCAAAGGTAGCCTGGCACCTTTATCCTGACGCGCGCCCCCTGGCAGAGCCGAAGTGACCGCCGTCACTTCGCCGTTCCACTGACCGGTCTGACAAAAGGACAGCGCCGCCTGCGCCGTCCCGACTGCGGTGCCACTTGACAGAAGTAAGACTGACAGGCAGCCAGGCCTTGCCAAAGGCGCCATAGGAAGCTCCGCCCGACCCAGGGCTCGGACTCGGGCTAAGGCCCCGGAAGACGGCGAACTCCACTCCGCCTGACCCAGGGCTCGGACTCGGGCTAAGGCCCCGGAAGACGGCGAACTCCGCTCCGCCCGACCCAGGGCTCGGACTCGGGCTAAGGCCCCGGAAGACGGCGAACTCCGCTCCGCCCGACCCAGGGCTCGGACTCGGGCTAAGGCCCCGGAAGACGGTGAACTCCGCTCCGCCCGACCCAGGGCTCGGACTCGGGCTAAGGCCCCGGAAGACGGCGAACTCCGCTTCGCCCGACCCCTGGGGTCGGACTTCGCCCTGGCCTCTGCCGAACGACCTCCGCCTCGCCCGACCCAGGAGCTCGGGCTCGGCCTCGGCCATGGAAGACAGACTCGACCTCGGCCTCGGAGGAGCCTCCACGTCGCCCGACCCAGGGCACAAGTCCGCCACGTCAACAGGAAGCGCCATCATCACCCTACCCCGAGCCGGCTTGGGCCGCAGAGAACAAGACCGACGTCCCATCTGGCTAGCTCCGCCAGATAGGCAATGATGGCGCCCCGCTAGACCCATGACGACGGCGGCTCTCAGCTCCCTTACGGAAGCAGGGGGACGTCAGCAAGAGCCCAACTGTTCCGACAGCTGTCCCTCCACCAGGCTCCGTTACTCCTCCGACAGCCACGACACCACACCAGCTGGGTGCCAAGTTCTCTCCGGCTGCCACATTGGCATGTACCTAGGGCGCTAGCTCTCCCCCGCTAGACACGTAGCACTCTGCTGCACCCCCATTGTACACCTGGATCCTCTCCTTACGCCTATAAAAGGAAGGACCAGGGCCTTCTTAGAGAAGGTTGGCCCCGCGGGAACGAGGGCAGGGGCAGGCGCTCTCTTGGGGCCGCTCGCTTCCCTCACCCGTGTGGACGCTTGTAACCCCCTACTGCAAGCGCACCCGACCTGGGCGCGGGACGAACACGAAGGCCGCGGGATCTCCACCTCCCTCACGACTCGGCTCCGGCCACCTCGCTTTCCCCCCTTCGCGCTCGCCCACGCGCTCGACCCGTCTGGGCTGGGGCACGCGGCACACTCACTCGTCGGCTTAGGGACCCCCCGGTCTCGAAACGCCGACAATATTTATAACCACTTTTGGGTAACTGTTGTAGAGTCAAGATAACAATGAATGTAACATTATTACTAAATAAGAATATCAAATTAGAAAAATGAATGATTCAGAGCGACACTGCTGCAATTCTACCTAACACTGCCATAAGCGAGACTGCCTGTCTGCTTCACGTCACTATCCTATGAACAATTTTAGTGGAAGCAACGAAAAAAATTCTACACGCCACAAGCGACATGAATACAAAAACAAACTTCAATATAGAGTACAAGTCAAATCATAAAGAGTTTGAGTGAATTATATTATTACAAACCGGAGTCTTAGAAGCACAAAGCGATATCCTAACATAAAACTCTCATCTCACAAACTAAATACAAACTAATCAAAATGTGAAACATCCATGGCAACAAAAGAAAAGGACCCACTACCATCCTATCAATACTCCTCCCCCTTTGGCACCTAGCACCAAAAAGAGAAAAGAAGTAGGAGCTCAATCATCATCATCAATGATGATGTCCCAAGGAATGTCATCGCCACTGGCACCACCACCACCATCATCATCGTCATCATCGCACACAACAACACATCTACCACGGTGAGAAGTAGACGTGAAGCATGTGTGCTTCGCTGTGGATTGATGACCTTGTCAAATATCCTAAGTACCATCCTCATCATTGGATATATCACTATAGATAAGGGAAGGAAACAATGCAGGAATGGGAGAAGGACCAGAATGCTCATGTAGCTCACATATCTCAAGACATGGTTCATATGCAGTCTTAGCCGCATAAGAGGAAGCCCCAAAGATAGTGTGAAACCAACGAGAGAGCTTACTTTTCTTCTTCCTAGAGGAAGAAGATGGACTAGAAGGCAATGGTTTCTCACTCGAAAAATAACTCCTAGCATGTTCTCCACCAAAATATGACTAAGGATGCTCACTAGCTAAATATCTACATGGAGCAACATAGGCTAAGGAGTGGTAATTCTCAACACAAAAAGCCTCACGAAGACCATCATGTGGAAAGGTAAACACAGACACCCGCTCAATGATGAACATAAGATAAGACACATATGGAAGCACCTTGCGAGAATCCTCAGCGGCAATCTAAAGCTCATTCTAAATAAACCGTGACACTGAAAAGGGATTAATATTTGGACTAATCATAGCAAACAGATTCCTTGCATATCCATATATAATGGAGGCTGAACCAATCTTGGGGTTGATAGTCTAACGAAAGAGGTTGTTGAGGACATAGTAAAATAGCCTAACTCCCCTCACTAAACCATTTGCAGTAGAGGGATTAAAATACATGAAAGAGATCCCACGCTCTATCAGATTCCTCTCATCATGAATCTCCCGAAGCCTCTGTCCACTGAACTGAAGCCTACCGGTGAGGAAATGTGACAAAGTCCAACCTATAATGTCTGCCCTCAGTCATCCAATGCAAAACATCACAGATGTTGTCACAATAGTAGGTGGCAAGAAATTGATATAGAACCTTTGTGTTCCAGTCATAGTGAAAACCCATAATATCATAGAGGTTGTATATCTTGCAAGCACCAACTACATTGTTGAGGTTACTATCATTCTTCCCTTCAACAAAATACCAATCAATGAACTTGACAGGCAACACTCAATCATTCTTGGCATTGTAGAGCATAGTAAGATAAAAATAAGAATGAAATGCATTCCAAAAGCGGTAGTCAATCCCGATGTCCTTAGGAATAACATATGGCATCCTCATGCGGGCCTCCTTGACTGATTAATACTGATCCTGATAATTGACTCGTGTCCTAAGGCCTTCTCTTTTTGACCTCCTTAGTATATCAAACCATATAAGAGGTGTCATACTCAGTAAAATCAACAAGAGTGCTAGGAAAAATGTCATCCCAAATTGAGCAGCCATACATTTTTAGATGCATCTCTTGCTGGGCCTGCTCATTAGGGCTCCACTAATTGCTATACTGTTCATCCTCCATGACGAGCAGATCCCTTCATTCGCCCATGGTGTTCCATCTGCATCTTCGTGTAGCTCTCAAGTTCATCTTCGTGATCCATCTATATATGTAAAGACATCGTGTGAGGTTAACCAATCATGAAGGAATGGAGAGGAGAATTGATGGTTGAGGATACAACAGGGACGCCTGGTACTATCGTGGTTAGTGTGGCACTGCCGCACGATCCACTGTTGTCCTCAACCCTAGGGTCTCGAATCCATTCACCTCAACCATAAGACTATTCCCACATTGTCAAAATAAGGACTAACAACACAAACTTGTATCCAGTTTTGATCCAAAATGCAATAGATTAGGGTTTAATCCATACTTTGAGATTTAGGAGAGGAGAACAGCAAAGAGTGGATCCCATGGGATCTTGATTCCTTCTTGGCACCTAGGGGACAACGTGAATCCCCACTAAGGTAGAGATCACTAGGAAATGGTGAGGGATTTGTGTGATAAATGAGGAGAGTAGAAGACGATAAGAGGAGAGTAACTGCCCAAATGCGTCACTCAAGAGGGGTTCACGAACACCAGGCTGGTGAAAAGGATGGCCACGAGGTTCATAGGAAAAAGTAAAAGAGTTATATAAAATAAGGTGTCCCAGCACTGACGCGTGGAGCCCAGCACTGACGTTTATTACATATTTTCAAAAATCACTTTTGAATTGCTCTGTCTCCATTCTCCTATAATAATATATGCCACACATAAATATTGCTTCATAAAAGTTTTCAAAAGGTACTTAGAAGCAAATTTTGATTTTTGAAGACCTTCGAAAACTAATCGTTGCACAAACAACATTTTCTAGCAATACAAATTTTAATCAATGTTACGATAATCAAGGATATTTAGCCCACTCCATAGGGTGCAAAATCTTGATTCATTGAGTGACTTTGTAAAGATACCGACTAGTTGTTTTTTATTCCCACATGACGAATAATGATATCTCCTTTGGTTTCATGGTCTCTCAAAAATGATAGCGGATATCAATATGTTTTGTTCTTGGGTGCATGAATAAATTGTTGGCAAGTTTTATAGCACTTTTGTTGTTAGAAAGAAGTGGAATTTTAGTGAAGTGACAACCAAAATCATTAACTCACCGTTTGGATGTTGATATTGGAGCATAGAATTGAGAATTGGATTGAACTTTCCTAAATTTTGTTGTTTGGTTATACACGGAATTGATATTTGGAATCAGAGACCCAATTCCTTGGAATTAGACTATAACTAAAAACTCTCTCTCCCAATATCGAGCATAACCCCTCTGTGTTGCATGGAATTAGATCACATAATTCAAAATTCCAATTCAACCACATCCAAACAATATATTTGGAATTATATCTTATTTTAATACCATAGCTGATTTGGTATTGAACCCAATTCAATTCCATACCCTCCAATATCGACATCCAAACGGAATATAAGGGTTTATCACATCCAAATAAGTGTGCACAACATGTATGAGCTGCGACTAGAGGTGACAATGGACTCTAAATTTTACACTATAAGATTTAAGGATCAGATTAGAATTGAACCATATTTCTATTTATTTTAAACTAAAATTTATTTAAAGCTCTACTATTTTACGAAGAAGCATTTGGATCACGGTCTATTACCAACCATAGCCATGACATATTCAGCTTCGGATCCGGAGCTCCGAGAATGGGCTGATGCTACGAAAGCCCAAAACGAAGGACCCTTTATATGCATGAGCCCAGTCTGATGTGGGGCCCATACTCCCAGATTGCGTGCTTGAGCCTTTACCAAAAATTCGCATCTTTACGGGAGTCTCCACGCAAAATCTCGCAGAACCACGCGCTAGCCGCCTTTGCCCCACAGAGAGACCTTGTCCAGAAAACCCTACTCACGCAGGGACCCATCTGCAAAACCGCCTCGCTTACCCTCCTCCTCGCCGTGCTCCTCAGTCCGCACCTCTCCCCGCCGCCCGTGTCGCCCGCGCCTCCAAATCCACTTCCAAACGCAAATCCAACCAAACCATCCCCGAATCCTGCCCAAATTTCATCAAAACGCGTCAAACCCCACCCCTTCCGCCCGAATTCATTTCGAATCAGACTGACGCGATCACCCATCTGGGCTCTGGCCGCCTCGGCCCCCATCGCCTCCCTCCCATGGCGTTTCACGTCGCGTGCCCCATCACTTGGTAAGCTCCCTCAGTCTCTGTCTCGTCACTCCTGCCTCTTCTCTATAACGCTCGCGCGCTCTGACGGGCGGGTGGCGTCGCCGCCTCCCTCCCTCTCTCTGTTCCTCTGCAGCAGGAGGGTGTGCGACTGCGAGCTAGGGTTCGGCGCGTCGGCGTCGAGGAAGGGAGGAGGTGGCGCGTCGTCGGCGGTATGGGCGGGCACGGCGGCGGCTCTCGAGGGTTTTCTCGCGGATCCGTGGTTGCTGCGGCCGGCCGGGGCCGTTGACGCGGATGCGGCGACGGTGCAGGTGGAGGTGCCGCCCCTTGAGCCGGCCCCTGAGGATGGGGAGGACGAGGCCCGCCGGGCGGCAGCGCAGCGCGGCGCCGCCGCGGCAGAGGACCTCGCCAGGCGCTTCGAGAGCGGCGCCTACGGATCGCCGGTCAGCTGATCTCTCTCTCTCTCTCTCTCTCTTCGCGCTTGTGCTGGCTAGTGTGTTTGCTGCCCGTGGGAGAATTTCAAGCTTGTTATGTGCCTAGCGTGGCTTGTCTTCGTTCTGGATTATGTGGTTGTGGGCTGCTCGTGGCGTTTTGCTATGAAATACTTGGAATTCTGGGCTGGGACGAAGGAATCTGATTTATGCATGCTGTAGAAGTTTGCATGCTTTTATTTTGAGGCTTATAGGAGTGCAGTCGATGAAAGAGTGTTCCTTTTGGGAATTCTGAGGCATCCTAGCACTGGGACTCTGTTGGCGCTCACATCCACGTCACTGAGCATCAGTGGGTACACACCGCCATGACATTGATAATGCTGTTTACAGGTGATAGCATTTGCTCTGGCTTTACCACCCGTGCTGTTTGTTTCTTTTTATGTGGGTTGTTCATGAGGTTGTACAGACTGTAATATGTATGTACTCCCTTTGTCCCAAAATATAGGTCGTTTTGGCTTTTCTACGACCTAAATATATGCTGTGTATAAATGTATGTCTAGAACAGCCAACACAAACTATATAATTTTGAATGGATGTAGTAGTATTTTCAGCACTTTGTCCCAAACTATAGGTCGTTTTGGCTTTTCTATGACCTAAATATATGCTATTTATAAATGTATATCTAGAACAGCCAACACAAACTATATAATTCTGAATGGATGTAGTAGTATTTTCAGGGTTTTGGTTTAGTGGTCAAATTGGTAACATATTGATGTTTAGTGAGGTATGGCTGAGTTTTCTGGTTTTCCAGAAATTTTAAGTTTCCTACAGTGTTGGACGCAAAACGATATTGTGGATCTTTTGAAACGGTTGCATGCATGGTGACATGTGGTTTGCAAAAAGAGTTGTGATTGAATTTTGAGCTCGTGTGCATACAGGTGGTTGTCGTGTTGTGCATATGTGCTTTTAGATGTTACCTTTGACTTCACTGGTGAGAAACGACTAAAAAAGTTCTTTAGGAGACCCTGGATTATGTCCATGAAGGTTTATGCTACAAATAACCTTGTATGTTACTATAAACGATCCTAAGCTTTAGCAACGGGCATGCCTTGCATAGCAAATGTGTCTAAGCTTTAGAAACGGACCTGTGCCTCACAATGTTTTCAAGTCGTCTGATTAATCGCCCAAGTCGATTAGCCAGAACGACCAGCAAGTCGTCCGACTTGAAAACACTGGACTGCCTCATGGAGCTTTGCCTGCACATTAATGTTGATCGTGCTGTATGCCTGTATGATTACCATGCAGAAACATGGTTAGCTTCCCCTGTCAGATACACTAGTTAATACCTAGTTTGTTATTTTCTAGCTCCACTGTTTAGCTAGGTGTCAAAGGTAACTTTAATTTCGTCTAAACAGTATCTTATCAATTTTCTACAATAGACTACTGGTGTCTCATTTTTTTGTTTTTGACTTACCACATGGTGTAGTAATGCTTAATCCTTGGATACCAACTTCTCATCATTTTGGCAAGTTTCAGTGGTGCACAATTTTACTAGTCAATTGGATATTTTAAGTTTTTAGTTGCATCTTTAGTTGATGCCAATATTCCAATATCGAATTCTATACTTCTATATTACTATACTTTGTTTCAATCAAGTAATACAAGAAGGTCGTTGCCCTTTTTCAGGAGGCAGAAGGAGATGAAGACGAGTGGGATCGAGAGGATCAAGGAAATGCTGCTGTCAAGGTTATGTGCCGTTTATGCTTTTCAGGAGAAAATGAGGGCAGCACGAAAGCTGCCAAAATGCTTCCTTGCAAACTCTGCAGCAAACGATATCATAGAAACTGTTTGAAAAGCTGGGGAGAACATAGAGGTTATAAAAGTTCTTATAGTCTCTTCATCTTCTATTCATTCGTGTACATGCTCTAATAAATTAATTAATGTTTCTTCTAGACCTTTTCCACTGGACCTCATGGGTCTGTCCTTCTTGCCGCAGTTGTGAGGTTGGTTGTCTTTCTATTTCCAGCTATTATCATGAACTTCTACCCCTCAGTCAAGTTTGGCCTGTTCATTCTTGTTCTTGAGCTATGTTTGAATTTGCATCTTGATAGCATTTATCACTTCTGTTACATGGTAAGAATCACTAGCTTCTGCATTTGATTTGTTGCTACATCAATACTTGCTATCTATGTAGGTGTGCCGACGTCCTGGCGACCCCAACAAGTTGATGTTCTGTAAAAGGTGTGATGACCCTTATCACTGTTATTGTCAGCAACCATCGCACAAGGTGAATTTATTGTATCTCCCCTTCCACCACCACCCATTTTTTTTGTATAGGTAGCATTTACATCTGTTTGTCATCACTGAACACTGAACATTGCAGAATGTTACCCATGGGCCATATTTATGTCCAAAACATACAAGGTGCCACAGCTGTGGATCTGGTGTGCCTGGTAGTGGCCATAGCACAAGGTAATGATTCAAATGTTCATCTCCCTAACTGGTATTGACTACCCGGTGTCTTATGCCGTACTTTTTGTTTGTGTGTAACACTGAATTTGTATATATAGGTGGTTTTTGGGGTACACATGCTGTGATGCGTGTGGACGATTGTTTGTGAAAGGAAATTACTGTCCAGTTTGCTTGAAGGTACAAATGCTATGTTCTCAGTACCAAAATGATTTATTTGAGCTTTTTGAAATTTATTATGCTCTGTTCAATTTTGGAGTTTCTATTTTTTCTTGTTTATGCCCCACCACCTTACAATATAGTGGTTGCCTGCGCAAGGTATTTTGTGAGGGAAGTTTTTCGTTTATATTATAGTTCGAAGCCTCTTTGATTGAGACTTCATTTCAGTTTGAGTCGAAGTATGAGTAGTCTTGGTTCATAAATACCATTTTTTCGTTTTGTTGACTTATGCTTATATGACATCTCCTGCTTTGGGTTCCCTCTCTTGTAAGGTTTATAGAGACTCTGAAGTGATACCTATGGTTTGCTGCGATGTTTGTGAAAAGTGGGTGCATATTGAGTGTGATGGCATCAGGTCTGTATGAGTGTGAATCCTATGTGTTTGTCTGAATAATAACCTTATTTTTTCAAACATTACCCTCCTTTGCACCGCCTTATTTTTCTCATTCAGTGTGTGCTTTACTGTTGTTCCATATGTTACGCAGTGAGGAAAAGTACCAACAATTCCAAGCTGATCAAAACCTTCAGTATACATGTGCAGCATGCCGTGGCGAATGCTCCCAGGTGATAACTACTTCTGTCGTCATGCCTCACTGCTATACTGTGTCATCTAACACCCATTTTGGCATTTTGCTAACATCAGATCAGGGACACTGAGGATGCAATCCGGGAGCTTTGGAAGAGGAGGGATGTTGCTGATCATGAGCTCATGATTACTTTGCGGGCTGCTGCTAAACTGCCTTCTCTTGAAGATGTGTCACCGCCTTATCCAAACTCGGATGATGAGAAACTCGGTGCATACGTATTGAAAAGTGAGAGTAGAAATACACTAAAATTTTCATTAAAAAGTAACAGTAGTAAGCCTCCACCGGATACACCTGAGCAAGAGAAGGTTGTTTTTAAGAGCTCTGGATCAAATAAAAAGCCTTCCAAAAAGAAAGGTGGTCAGGGTAATAAAACAAATGATGGCCATGATGAAATATTTCTGGAGAGGAGGCATGATGTTAAATCATCAAATAGCCGTTTGGGAGATCAAAGTATAGATGGCAATCATGATATGAGCCCTTTTAAGAATGATGATAATGCCTATATTTCATCTTCAACTCGAAGTTCAGAAAAGAATTTGAAATCTCCATCCATGAAAGCTGTGACAAACAATGCTGATATGATACCCAAAGTCAAGATTAAAGGCAGTAAGGTTTCGAGTTTGCATTACAAAGATGGTGAAGAAAATACTTCCAAGGCTGACACTGGAAAAGCTACCAAGTTGGTTATCCATCTTGGTTCACGGCATAAAACTAGGAGTGGCTCTCCTAAGTCGGAACTGTCCAATTATCAAAGAGAGCAAGATTTAGGATCAATACATGGTATGTGCCCGTTTTCTGGAAGTTCACCATTTACCAGTTCTATTTCCCTGCTATATATAATAAATGTTTTAGCATGCACAATCACATGCTTCAAAATTTTGGTTGCTTACAAGGTATCCTATGGGCATGCTAGAATGAACTCATGCCTTTTTTCTTTCTAAGCGTTTAAGAACTATAGCAGTTTGATATTTTGGTGGTAGTCAAAAGGCGTTGTTTGGAATGTTTTCTTCTGTTTTTCGGATTGAACTCTAAAATCCTAGCATTTTGGCCAAAAGCCTGGATGTACCCATTGCGTGCTTAATTTCAGGTATCTTGGTGCCTTCCTGTAAAACTGTTGTTTCAGTTCCTAATTTTCAAATTTGTTGCGCTTGGTATTAACTTCTGCTTGTACCCATGAAGTTATTTATTAATGCTTTGTTGGACTGCATTTTCAAATAAGTTCCTGAAACCTGTGTTTTATGGTATGTCTGGTTCTTCCATTCTTATGATGCTATGTTGAGGACAAAACAAGTTTTCACACAGTCGCCTCTTTCAGGACGGAAATTAGATGTCACAAGCCAGCTGAAAGATTCAAGAAGCGAGGTAAAAGAGAGAAGTGTAATGAAGTTAGTTAGAGAGACTGGGGTACAACAAAGAAATAGCCTTTTGGGTGATCTTGGTACCTCAAAAAAGCATGCAACTGGGAAAAGGAGCAATGCTCTAATTTCTGGAATGGAGAATGGAAATGAAACTGGTACTAGAAACCGGCCATTTGCACAGAAACAATCTCATTCTAGTCAGGTGGACGAGAACCAGGGAACTGCTGACTCTCCTGATAACTTGAAGCCATCATTGCTCAAACTCAAGTTTAAGCGTCCACATTATGAGCAGCTAAACACCCAGGCCTCTCAACCAGAGGAGCCGACCTCCTGGGTTTCTCAGCAAGAAGACCAGTTCAATGTTGCTAAAGGCCAGAGATCAAAGAGGAAGAGGCCTTCGATGGAGAAGGCAGATGGTTTGGATGGTACGACTCCAGCCAAGAGGCATCATCAGAGCACTGATGATGAAGTGATGGACGCAAATTGGATCCTACGCAAGTTGGGCAAGGATGCTATCGGAAAGAGGATTGAGGTCCATCTAACTTCTGATGGCAAATGGTTAGTTCTCCCTTTAACCTTTTTTTTGGCACGATTTTGTATCATATATTATGCTAGCGACAACAGTACATGCGTTAGCTACTTGGACAGCTTTATGGAGTCTTGCATTTTCCTGATGCCCTATATGCCTCCTGTAATACAATCTCTACACCTTTCAAGCACCAATTTCGACGATCATCTTGCGTTGCGCGCGAAGCGCACATCTGTTCTCCTCTCCCCTGTTTCTCACCTTCCAGTGGGTCATTAACCTACAGATGGGTCGTGAGAATCTAACCCAAGCTCAACACGACAGGGCATGGGTCAAACTGTTTCTCTCCCCCATTTCTCCCTTACCATTGGGTCACATATGGGTCGTGAGAATCCAATCCAAGCTCAACACGACAGGAAGCCGCACGAGCGTAGCACTCCCAACATAGTACTATCTCGCTAGTTGAAGGAGAACGAGCGACCGAGCAATCTATATAAAAAAGGGGGTCGGACTCATTTTCAACTCATATCTTTTTCAGTCTTTTGGCTAAGATAAAGTGTAATATTTGTTCGTATCAGTTTAATATCTGGTATATGGACTATATGTTCACTTCGATATCAAATTTATTTTTTGTGGAGAGGTCCAGCACATTGGCTTACTAGACTCTCGCCCATTGCACTGTTGGTAGTTATTAAATATGATTATGTGCCGTCGCAACGTACGAGCATTGTACTAGTTACCATTTGCTTACCGCTTGACAATGAAACCAACATTGCTTAATGCTACTGCTAAGTGTATCTGATTGTGTATCTTTTATGATTACTAACACATATGGACTCACACCAGCATTCATCTTGGCAGGCATCAAGGGATGGTGTCGAATGTCATGGGTGGCACACTGTGTATTCAGTTAGACAATGGCAGGTCTGAGAACGTGGAGCTGGGGAAGCAGGCCATCCGCTTGATTGCTTCAAGATCAAAGGGCCGGAAGCGATGAAACCTTTTTCCCGTGTGCAGCTTAGGACCTGTTCTCGCTCAACCCATTGCCGTGATTATAGCAGGTAGAGTTCTCCCCTTGAGGTTTGACATCCGCTGAAGCACAGCAGTGACCACCTGCTGTTCATGTGGGGAAACGCTCTGCCTCTCAGCCTTTGCTGCTGACTGGACGAGACACCGAGCGCAACGTCATCTGTTGCGCCATGTTTCGCTAGCCTAGCGTGTAACAGACTTTGTTGCCGGAAGCCCATTTGCTTTCCATTAGAATCTGCTAGGGTAGGGAAACCGATGAGGTTTTAGATTACCTTGGATGTAAAAGAAGCAGGTAGCGCCGCTGTATCTGGGGTGTTTTGTACATGTGGTTTTCGGACGAGTTTCTGAACAACTCGTTATTGACTTATTTGGTGGCGTTATTTGCTGGCCACTGGCCGGGATTTTGTTGTCTTGTTACATATACTGAGAGTAATAATTTGTCTACTTATATAAGCTGGCGCGAAACGGGGGCTGTTGGAGGCGAATGCGACGAGGACAAAGGCGATTCAGCATCATTATTGTAATACCCATGGTTTCTAAGGGAATTTCAGGAAGGGAATAAATAGTTCCTTTTAAATTATGGGATTATGTGAAACTCTTGTTTATTTGAATACATATTCATAAGTATTATTTGAATCAACTAAATAAAGGAATAATTGATAAATTAAATACATATTGTTGCATCATGTTGGATTTTGTGTGTTGCATTTAAATTAGGTTTGAAATTCAAAAAATCTAATTTGTAATTTAAAAATTTGAAATAGAAAATAGAAAAGAAAAAAGCGAGGAAACTTACCTCTTCGGCCTGACCATTGACCCAGTGACCCAATTCCTTAGCTAGCCCAACCCAACAGCGGATGCTGACGTCGACAGGTGGAGCCCTCTCGTTAGTGCTACGTGTTCATGTCGGTCGCTCATCTCGCAGCCGGCTTGCTAGCATCTCGCAGCCGGCTTGCTAGCATCTCTCAGCCGCGCTAGCGCTCGCTGGCATGTGGGCCGAGTCTGCAGAAGCTTCTCCCTCGTAACAACCTCGGTCGTTGCAACCGCCTAACGACCGCCAAGCGCCAACCCACGTTGCGATATACCCCCGGCCGCCCATTGCTTGTTGCTTGCTTTCCACACACGCCCACACCTAAACCCTAAATCCCGCTCACAACAATCAGTTGCAAAGAGGCATCAAGAAAGAAATGTTCCTTATAGGCTACAAACTTAAGGGGACGGTGGCCGATCCACTTAGGCATTGGATTCAAAGCTTGTAACGAGTTTTTGTTCATGCTATCCTCGTTGCGAAGGTTGTTATGTAAAATATGCAATCTCCCTCAAGAAGAACAAAAGAACACTATAGCCCCCCCCCCCTACAATAATTCGATTGTGATATCCAAGCCTTGGTAAATTGTATGATATTCTGGTCCAATGCTTAATAAAATTAATAGAGTACTCATATTAACAAGGTGCATCTTAGTTTTTAGAAACATGTCTCGAAATAATCTCAGGGTCAAGCATGCTTGACCCAGAGCAATCTTGGGATGAGTTACCGATCGGAAAGTCTTATCGGGTGCGCATAAGTGAGGATAAAGTGCGAGTAAAAGACTCGTGTTAGTCTATAAGGATGGTTTATGATCCTAATGGGCTGTCAGGAATAAGTAACGCTAATCTGAGAGTAGACGAGGTGTTACACATTCGATGTGAACATGATGAGGCACTGCATGATTCACAGTGAGCACCCCCTCAAATAGATTTGTCTCTGTCCCTACATCGTGTAGAACCCTTCGGATGAGTACTTGAGCACGAGAGCGTCAAGTCGCGTGTCTTTGATGAGATCGCCATCGCGGGTAGGGCGCCTTGACCGTCAGATTCCTATTTAGATCAAGTTCGTTGATTCACAGATGGACGCTCATGATTAATATCAAGTGGATACCGTTTTGGGGATTTGGTTCTAGCCAGATTGCGAGATGGACGATCCAGACCACTCCACAGTTGTAACAGTTGAGCCGAATTTCTAAAGAGACCTTGAGTTTTATTAAAATGAACCCAAGGTCCTGTGCAATTCAGAACTAATTACGGTTAGATCATGTTTTTAGCAGATTGACCCCTAAGCTCTTACTAAATGTATTCCACCTACTAAGGGGTGAGGTTTATATCGAGGCCCTCGAAGTTAACTTTTAAAATTGCATATAGGTCCTTGGAGTTTACAAATAGTCTCTGGAGTCATCAATTTAATACAAAATAGCCCTAAAACTTGTTTATTCCATATCTTTCACGTTTTAACTCCAATTTTAGTGGTTCTCGAACCTACAGATTCATCTATGTTGGGCCCTCTTCAACCGAAGATCCTCAAAACATTAACTAACCAGTTATTTTCAGCCTGTTTTAAGTGTAGCGAGACAGATACCAAAGGACACCTTCGTCCAGGGACGATGTACATCCATCATAGTTACAAAGACGAAGCTGAGAGCTTGGGATTATGGACACGTGCATGTGGTGAAGAAGATGACTAGAGTAAGACAAGGTCACCATGACTTACTCAGCAAAAATATGAGAAGAAAAGACAACATTACCCTTGGTACAACTGTATAGGCTCAAGAGCATATTTGTAATTTTACTGAAGTTGTACCTCACGCCTATAAATAGAGGAACAGTGCCATGCATTGACACACTTTTTCAGCTAGAGAAAGTTGAATTGCTATGCCTACAAAGCTGTATTTCCTTTACCTTCGTTTTGTAATTCCAAGGAATTGAAGGTATACCCGTAATATTTTGTTAAGTAATAATAAGAGACGAAAACAATATCTTATGAGGTCGAATCATATGCTTCATCATTTTATTTTGCACAAATTTGTCCTTAATGTCCTTAACTTCCTCCGTTTACTTCTCATATCTTCATACTTTAATCGACCCCTTTCAAGATCGGCAATTTAAAGGATGAGGATGAAGCTCGATTTAACTATGTTGCCTTGTTTTTGATATCTCGAAGGTATCAAAAGCGAGTGACCAACATTGGTGCCCACCTCCGGTGAATACACTACTACCACAAGGAGCTTCGTCATGCCCCCAAAGAAGACCACATCGGCTGGTTCTATTCTCACTTTGTTAGATCAGAATCAAGGTGAAAACACACTTCTCCGGGAGGCACAAAACCAGAAGAGAAAGGTCATTGACCCCCATGACCCCACCACAAGATGATGAACTTGATCAGGAGATCCGTAACCTCGAGACTATTCATCAACAAGTTAAGAAACACAGAAAAATGCTTTGACCTTCTCAGCTCTAGAAGCAAATCGATGAAGCATCTGAGCAACCGCGTAATATTATGCAACACATCAATCAGTCAGACCACCAATACCATCAAAGGGATCTTCAACATGAAAGTCATAACCATGATGATCTTTGTCATCAAGGACACAACCATGATGATATTTTACACGAGGACTACTCATGTGATGACTTTTTGTATGATGATGCTTCTCCATTAGCCATGGAACTACAAGCCATGCCATGGCCACCATTATACAAACCACCCCAGTTACCAATGTACGATGGTCATTTAGATCCGAAGCAAACTCTGATGAGTTATGAGACCACAATATCATCATATGGTAGCAACACAATAATAATGGCAAATCATTTATCATGATAGTCAAAAGTGTCACTCAAACATGGTATTATTTCCTTTGGCCAAGCAAAGTGACTTCATGGCAGAAGCTTAAGGATATGCTTCTCACAAGTTTTTAGGGTTTTTAGACGAAGCCCATTACTGCTTAGGCCCTATTCCAGTGCACCTAAAATCATAATGAGTATCTTTAGGCCTTTGTCTGAAGATTCCTTCGGCTTCAGGCTTAGGCTCCGATAGTCCCAAATGAAATCGTCACTGAGGCGATGATCAAGAGGCTTCATTCGGACTAGCTACCCAATACTTTGCTAGAAAGCCTTCTCAATCCTTAGAAAAGTTGCTTCAGAAGATGGATGAATATATCAGAGCGAATAATGATTTTTGCCAAAGAAGGGAAGAGGACCAAAGGTACTTAGAGATGACCAGGGCTTCGGAGGAAGGTTTCATCCAAAACATATAAGAAGCATTCACAATCCAAGCCAGCACGAAGACAAGCCTTGTTAGTCTCAAGGGCAACAAAGTCAGCCCCAGGAGCCAGAAACCCAGCAACAATCATCTCAGTCCAACTTCCGCCCAATAGCTCTAAGAGGAGGGAGAGAGGCCAAAGCTTTGGAGGAAGATTCAATGCTCAACCAACCTCGATGTGGGAGGTAAGTCTGTAGATCAAAAGATATACTAGTCTATGATAGGATCAATGCTTTATTTATGTGCAAGTAGATTGGATATTAGACTTTTCGTATGCATCTGTGTCAAATTTTAATTCGACCCCAAGGAATGTCACCTTGTGGCCATGAAGCGGATTTTAAGGTATTTGGTTCACATGCCTCACCTCGGGCTCTAGTATCCTAAGGGATTTACCTTTGACCTAATTGGGTACTCAGATTCTGACTATACCGGATGCAAAGTAGATAGGAAGAGCACATCAGGGACATGTTAGTTTTAGGGAGGTCCCTGGTGTCTTGGAGCTCAAAGAAACAAAACTCTGTTGCCCTATCCATCGCTAAGGCCAAGTATATTGCCGTAGGATAGTGCTGTGCATAATTACTTTGGATGAGGCAAACCCTCTAGGACTTTGGCTACAATCTGAGCAAAGTCCCACTCCTATGTGACAATGAGAGTGCAATCTACTTAGCGGATAATCCTATTGAACACAACCGCACTAAGAACATAGACATCCAACATCACTTCCTGTCACACCCGGTTTTGGAAGGCAAACCGAATGCGGACCATGTACATGCCAGGATCATAAACTTACGTACACAGTGATTACATAATTGGATATCATCACATATTGCTCAAAGTAAATAGTGGAAAGGTACTTTATTACATCAAGATGTCCAAGACATCCATAGAGTCTATAGCATAGTCATTAACATTATCAAAGTGCGGAATACGAAATGTAGTAGATAAGGCCTTCACAGGTAGCTGACTGGGGGTTGCCACTAACATAACTAGAACTCGTCGTAATCCTGGAACTCCTCAAAGTCCTCCATGTTGCCAGCATCTCCTCCTGAGCACTAAATACAGTGGGGACAACCTGGGGTGGGCTGGTTTTTAAAGCAAGGATGAGTACACATCAACATACTCAACAAATGTCCCGTTTGGCTAAAGTGGACTAGTTGTATGTGGAGTTAAGGTTAAGCAGTTGCTTTTAGTTGGTCAAGTATTTATTACTAGTAGTAGAGCCAAATTTTAGTAATAAACCCAATTATTACCCAAATGTACTACATCCAAGAGGAAATACCAGAGATCATAATTATAACCATCATCATTAAACATCATCATAAGAGTATCCAAAGTTCTTCTAATTAAAGAGGATCCTGAGGCCGCTCTTAACCGTGAGCATGACTGATATACCAGTTTCTAACACTCCACAGAGGTTGCACAGTTTACCCACAAGTCGTGATTCCCATTCTGCCCGGAGATCATGACTCTCCATTGATCACTACCAAGGTGACCTAGCAGGGTCTCACTATGTAGCCTTTATAAAGATTCCCCAGAGGTCATAGTCTCCCTTTAGGTTTCTTTAGTTTGATAAACAAAGTACTTCTCCCCACAGGAAGGGTGACTAACAAAACCAAATCAAAGAACCTCTGCAACCAGCCTCGGCAGAGCAAATACTGTGCCCGGACCCCATTAACGGCCCTACGGCGAAGCCAACTACACCTCAAGTTCCTCTAATTAATTAGCTAAGGGCATCCCATTCCACCATCATGGTTGCACTATTATCCTAGGTGGTCACTCAATGAATAGGTCCTTACGGAGAGGTACTCAGGAAACATCCTGAGTCCCCTAAAGTATCACAAGATCATCATCGGAATAACATCATCATATCATAAATATTCACATCATGTTCGTTGATTAAGTTAAAGCAATAGTATAAATCTGACCATGATAACCCAAAAAGGTAAACAAGGATAAGGTAAATACAGACTAGTCAATCCTTAGGTGTCAATAAAGTAATGCGGGACAATGAAATATAAAGTATGTAGGACATAATAGGTCAAAGGACACTTGCCTTCACCAGGTTATTGCTCAGGAAGATCTTTGACAACACACTCAGGAACCACGGGCTGCTCATTGTCTAAACAAAGCGATCATGCATTCAATACATTTGGATAAAGACAAAAGAACAATACACCAAACAGATGCAATTAAGTAGACATAAGTTTGACAGGACATTATAAACACAAAAGATAAACCTAAGTGCTAGGGTGGATTAGTACACTTAGAGATTAGTGATTCCCTAAATATTATGGATTACATAATTGAGTTCCACTAATTTTAGTGAGACACAAAATTATACCAGGGATAAATCCATACATGACATATTATTAATCTCACAAAGTTAAATACCTAAGTATCATTAGGGTTTCCCTTTTTATTTTCCTATTTCATAAACAAATTATTACATACACTAACCTATGGCTTAAACATAAAATTAAAGTGTGCATACAATGGGTGATCATAATTTATTTGGACAGAGAATAATCCTATGAACATTTTGCAATTTGAATCACTCAATTTGGAGCTCATATGAAAAATATATGAAATAAATAAGTTTTGAAGTTTAAAATACAAAACTAGGTCTAATTCTGTGATTAATAAAAAGGTCAGGGGTCTGTCAGCAAGATTACAGGGGCATGCACACTAAACTAAAGGACGACAAGTTGATTCTTGGAAAATCGAGGGTCTCTTTAACAAAATTACACGCAAAGGGGTAAGGGGTTGCGCTAGCCGTCCGATCTCCGATCAACGGTTCGGATTAGAACAATGAGCGAGGGCGCGGGCACGCGGGCTGCGGGCACCGAACATGTAGGCTCTGGGTGGGTTGAGGCACTGACGTGCTGGGCCCACAGGTCAGTGGTGTGCTGAGGGAACGGGACGTGCTGGTCGCTAGATCTCAGACCAATTGTTCTGGTTCCATGGACCACGCGGATCGTTATCCGCACACCCGGGCCATCCGATCAAGACTGGACGGTTAGGATCGGACGCTAGGGGCTTTGTCTTCTCTGATCAGCCAGGGGCGGCGCTGTTCGCGGTCGCGGCGGCGCAGTCGCTGGAGGTGAGGTAGACCGGAGTTTCTAGGGGCTCTAGGGGTAGTCTGGGTAGCCAGGGAGGTTGGGGAGGACTTGGTGAGCACTATGGCGGGATTGGGATAACAGGAAAGGGGATGAGGCGACCGAACAACGGAGGGGGGGGGGGTTCCTCGGTAGACCGGGGAATACTTCGACGAGCAATCGCGAGCGACTAAGTGCAAGACAGGGGAAATTAGGGGCGGGGTTAGGTCGGTTACCTTGAAAGAAGGCTCAGGGACTCATGAACGGTGTCCGGGGCACGGCGAGGGCGCGAGTCGACAGCGGCTGAGCTGCGGCAGAGAACCGGTGAGTGTGAACCAGGCAAACTAGAGGGGAGGGGCGAACCAAGGGGTGTCCCGGGTTGCGGGTGACAAGGCGGAGCTTACCAAGGCAACAGACACGGCGTGGGATCGACGGCGACCGTAGAACGGGCGCGAGACCACGGCGAGCGGCGACGGACCTCCTTGGGTGTGTCGGTGTTTATAGTCTGACTGCACACCCAGGGATACCCTTGCGGTGCTTTTGGGTAGGACGATGTTGTTGACTGTAGCTCGATGTTTTGTGCTAGGGGCACGAGAGAGAGAGAGAGACGGTTTTCTGCAGGTTTGGGCCGCTTTGAGAGGCGTAATACCCTACTTCCTGGGATGGGTCTATATGTGGTGTGTTACAAGTGGTGTCTCCTGAATGGAGAGGGGCTAATCAGAGAGATGAAAATGATGGGGTTCCCCTGGGCTTTATATACACGATTGTGGGATACTCCCTACGTACATGATGATCACGTTCTTCCAATCTATCTCCTAACTAATAGCGAACCGACTTAGCTTATCTTAAGGAAAACTCATCGACCCTATTGAAAGGGAAATGTGCCCTTGGGCCATTTCTAAGTATTTTGGTGATTTAGTGTCCAACACAAGTGCTTAAGTGATAAACTATGTCAAATGATGGATAAGGTGCAAATCAATACAAAGGTATGATTGTAGACTTAGTACATTGGTTTTTGTGTACTAACATGTTTGTCTAAGTGTTAGAATCAGAGAAAATGCAATTGAAAAAGAGTGGCTCAAAGCAGCCAAGAGTCTGCTCAGTCTGGGTGCACCGGACTGTCCGGTGGTGCACCGGACAGTGTCTGGTGCGCCAGGCTGGCATCCGTCAACTAGCTGCTCTCAGGACTTCGTCGGCGGCGTACGACTAAAATTAACCGGACTGTCCGGTGGTGCACCGGACTGTCCGGTGAGCCAACAGTCGGCCGGGCCAACGGTCGGCCGCGGAATCCACGCGCGACGCGTGGCAAGTGCCAACGGTCGGATGAGGCACCGGACTGTCCGGTGCGCCAACGGCTCCAAGACCGCAACGGTCGGCTTTGCCAAATAAGGAAAGAGATCCACACCGGACAGTGTCCGGTGGTGCACCGGACTGTCCGGTGCGCCAGGCGACAGAAGGCAAGAATTGCCTTCCTGGAATGCACTCAACGGCTCCTAGCTGCCTTGGGGCTATAAAAGGGATCCCTAGGCGCATGGAGGAAGACACCAAGCATTCTCTAAGCATTCCTAAGCACCAAGACTTCGATTCCGCGCATCTGATTCTTTGTGATAGCAACTAGAGCTCCATTTGAGTTGTGAACTCGCCGGGTTGTGTTGTGAGCTCTTGTTGTGACTTGTGTGCGTGTTGGTACTCTGATTTCGTGTCTTGTGTGCGTTGCTCATCCCTCCCTTACTCCGTGCTTCTTTGTGAACATCAAGTGTAAGGGCGAGAGGCTCCAAGTTGTGGAGATTCCTCGCAAACGGGATATAGTAAACAAAGCAAAACACCGTGGTATTCAAGTGGGTCTTTGGACCGCTTGAGAGGGGTTGATTGCAACCCTCGTCCGTTGGGACGCCACAACGTGGAGTAGGCAAGTGTTGGACTTGGCCGAACCACGGGATAAACCACTGTGCCATCTCTGTGTTGATCTCTTTGTGGTCATCGTGTTGTGCAAGTTCTCCTCTCTAGCCACTTGGCTTAATTGTGCTAACTCCTAATCAAGTTTTGTGGATTAAGTTTCAAGTGTTTTATAGGATCACCTATTCACCCCCCTCTAGGTGCTCTCAATTGGTATCAGAGCTGTTCTCTTCAAGAAAGGGACTAATCGCCCGAAGAGATGGATCCTAAGGGCAAGGGGATTGTGATCAATGATAAGGAGAAGGAGTCCTTCGTCAACGAGCCTAAAGATGACAAGCCTACCGACTCGGGCTCGAGCCACAAACGAAAAGATGGGAAGAAGAAGAAGACGAGGCGCATCGAGGAGATCGTCTACTACGACGACAGCGACGAGTCCTCTTCTTCCCAAAAGGACAACGACAACGACTATGAGAAAAAGAAGACGGTTAATTCAAACTTCTCTTTTGATTATTCTTGTATTCCTCAAAGTACCAATGCTCATTTACTCTCCATTCCACTTGGTAAACCTCCTCATTTTGATGGAGAGGACTACGGATTTTGGAGTCACAAAATGCGTAGTCACTTGTTCTCTCTCCATCCTAGTATATGGGAAATAGTAGAGAGTGGAATGAAATTTGATAGCTCGGATAGTCCTTTGTTTATCAATGAACAGATTCATAAAAATGCACAAGCTACTACTGTGTTGTTAGCCTCATTGTGCAGGGACGAGTACCATAAGGTGAGCGGCTTGGACAATGCTAAGCAGATCTGGGACACCCTCAAGATCTCACATGAGGGGAACGACGTCACCATGCTCACCAAGATGGAGTTGGTGGAGGGCGAACTCGGGAGATTCGCGATGATAAGGGGGGAGGAGCCAACCCAAACATACAACAGGCTCAAGACCCTCGTCAACAAAATAAGGAGCTATGGAAGCACGCGATGGACGGACCACGACGTCGTCCGCCTAATGCTAAGGTCCTTTACTGTACTTGATCCACATCTGGTAAACAATATTCGTGAAAATCCTAGGTACACCAAGATGTCGCCCGAAGAAATTCTTGGGAAATTTGTAAGCAGGCGGATGATGATCAAGGAGGCGAGATACGTGGATGATGCATTGAATGGCCCAATCCACGAGCCTCAAACCGTTGCTCTCAAAGCGACAAGGAGCAAGGAGGCACTACCTAGCAAGGTGGCGCAAGTTGAGGCGGCCGGGCTTAATGAGGAAGAAATGACCCTTATCATCATGCGGTTCAAGACGACGCTAAAGGGTCGCAAGGAGCACCCCAACAAGAACAAGACAAAGGGGAAGCGCTCCTGCTTCAAATGTGGTAAGATTGGTCATTTTATCGCTAATTGTCCTGATAATGATAGTGACCAGGAAAAGAAGAGTGGAAAGTGGGAAAAGAAGAAGAACTACAAGAAGGCAAAGGGCGAGGCACATCTTGGAAAGGAGTGGGATTCAGATTGCTCCTCGTCCGACTCCGACAACGAAGGACTCGCCGCCACCGCCTTCAACAAGTCATCCCTCTTCCCCAACGAGCATCACACATGCCTCATGGCAAAGGAGAAGAAGGTATGTACTCGAAACAATACTACTTATGCTTCTTCAAGCGAGGATGAGTCTAGTGATGATGATGAAATAGACTATTCATGCTTATTCAAGGGATTAGATAGAACTAAGATTGATAAGATTAATGAATTGATTGATGCTTTGAATGATAAGAATAGATTACTAGAAAAACAAGAGGACCTTTTATATGAAGAGCATGATAAATATGTTAGTGCACAAAATTCTCTTGCTCTAGAAGTTAAAAGGAATGAAATGCTTTCTTGTGAACTATCTACTTGTCATGAAACCATTTCTACTTTAAAAAGTGTTAATGATGATTTAATTGCTAAACTAGAAGTAGCAAGTAAATCTAACTCTTGTGTAGAACATGTTATGATTTGCAATAGGTGCAAAGATTTTAATGTTGATGCTTGTAGTGAACACCTAGTTTGCATCTCTAAATTAAATGATGAAGTGGCTAGTCTTAATGCCCAACTTAAGACTAGCAAGAGTGAATTTGACAAGCTAAAATTTGCAAGGGATGCCTACACGATTGGTAGACACCCCTCAATTAAAGATGGTATTGGCTTCAAGAGGGAAGTCAAGAACTTAACAAGCCATAAGGCTTCCATCTCCGCCAAGGAGAAAGGGAAGACCCCTATGGCTAGTAGTGCTCAAAAGAACCATGCCTTCATGTATCATGATAGGAGACATTCTAGAAATGGTTATAGAAGTTATGATGCTTTTGATTCTCATGCCATGGTTGCTTCTAGTTCTTCTATTATGCATGATAGAAATTTAGCTAGGAGGAATGTTATTAATCACATGCCTAGAAGAAATGTTGTTCATGTTTCTAGGAAAATAATAAATGAACCTTCTACAATTTATCATGCTTGCAATGCTTCATTTGCGATTTGTAGAAAGGATAGGAAAGTGATTGCTAGGAAACTAGGGGCAAAATGCAAGGGAGATAAAACTTGCATTTGGGTCCCTAAGGATATTGTCACTAACCTTGTAGGACCCAACAAGAGTTGGGTACCTAAGACCCAAGCCTAAATTTGCCTTGCAGGTTTATGCATCCGGGGGATCAAGCTGGATTATAGACAGCGGATGCACAAACCACATGACGGGGGAGAAGAAGATGTTCACCTCCTACGTCAAGAATAAAGATTCCCAAGATTCAATCATATTCGGTGACGGGAATCAAGGCAAGGTTAAAGGCTTAGGCAAGATTTCAATCTCAAATGAGCACTCTATTTCTAATGTATTCTTAGTTGAGTCGCTTGGATATAATTTGTTATCCGTAAGTCAATTATGTAATATGGGATATAATTGTCTATTCACAAATGTAGATGTGTCTGTCTTTAGAAGAAGTGATGGTTCATTAGCTTTTAAGGGTGTATTAGACGGCAAACTCTATTTAGTTGATTTTGCAAAAGAGGAGGCCGGTCTAGATGCATGCTTAATTGCTAAGACTAGCATGGGCTGGCTGTGGCATCGCCGCTTAGCATATGTGGGGATGAAGAACCTTCACAAGCTTCTAAAGGGAGAACACGTGATATGTCTAACTAATGTTACTTTCGAAAAAGATAGACCTTGTGCAGCTTGTCAAGCAGGGAAACAGGTGGGAAGCTCTCATCATGCCAAAAATGTGATGACAACATCAAGACCCCTGGAGTTACTTCATATGGACCTCTTCGGACCCGTCGCCTATCTAAGCATATGGGCTACGATTCCCTATAAGCAAGTTTGTGGTAGAAGTTCTGAAAATATATCAGGTTTACCTTCATCAACTTACCCCTGAAGCAATAATAAGAATGAGAATCTTCGTCTGGGCCGTGAAGAGCCAAGGCCTAGAGCCAAGTACGAAAAGATTTTGCAATATACATGAGTTATTATATGAGACGAAGCCCTGGGGCAAAGAGCAATATCATAACAACTTTGGTTGTTATAGCTTCGGTGCTCGCTCTGGATCAAGCTGTCCTGTGCCAACCTTTCGGAAGAGATGGCCCGGGGAATGGATGAAGGAATGGTTCTATGTAAAAAATGATTTGAAGGTTCGAGAAGATATTAATGATATCATCATGTGCCCTATCTGGCAGCGCTTCGGACTCCGGAAACCGAAGGTAGAAATGGATGAAGTAGCCGAAGAATGCCAACGGGCCTTCGGCGTAGTCTGCTCTTTTATTGGGACAAGGGATTTAATACAAGAACATATTGCCTTCAGAGTGTGGCCACTTGCAGATAACTGGGAAATGCCGAAAGAAACTGTTAAAGAAACTGACGAAGGTGGGCTAGTCAGACTGAAGTATACATTCAAGTACGGAGACAAGTTCGTTGAACCAGATGATGATTGGTTAAAGAGCATTGAGACTATGAGTGATGAATTGCTTGGGGTATATTCGAAGACCGAAGACACTGCATTGTCAGCGGCCTTCGGAGGCCGAAAAAAGAAAAGACTCAATCGAGTATTTGATGCAATTGGTTTTGTCTACCCCGACTACCGCTATCCAGCGCGGGGCAAAAAAGAAAAGGCACAACTTCTGCGAAAGAAACTGCTTCAGCTGCTCCTAGCGAGCCAGTGCTGAAGAGAAAAAGGGTAAAAGTTCTCACACACCGGCCACGCTATATTGAACCAGCCACAGTGCCTGAGTTCGCCGGTGAGACCTCTTCGGCCACCGAAGCTAAAGAACCAACCCTGCTGCCAGAAATCAAAGAGTTGGCCGAAGTGCCAATAACAGAAAAGATGGAAGAACCAAAAACTGAAGAAGCAAAAACATCAGCTGAGGGAGTAAAAATATCAGAAATTTTAAGTCATTCAGGAGAAATTGAAGTAGCAAAAATTAAAAAGGGGCCAACAGTGACCCCGAAAAGAAAAAGAATGGTTAATGTGTTAGATGTTTTGAAGACAATTAAATCTTCAAGCATAACTCCAAAGAAGACTGCTGAAACTTCTGAAGCGTCTGCTGAGGCATCTGTTGCTGAAGCTTCGAAGCAACAGACTGGAACTGAAGCCGGGCCTTCAGAGCCAACCAAGGTAAAACCTTTGGAAACAGAGGAAACGAAAATTGCAAAGGCAACCGAAAAAATGAAAATGTCAGAGCCAATTTTGGTTGAAGAAATTGATACTGCTGCCCCCGAAGCACCTTCCAAAATATACGACTATATTGTGCGACACGCTTCGGGGAAAAAATTATCCGAAGAAGAAGTTTTAGAAGCCAATCACTATGCCAAAGAATTGAAATATCCGAAGGGGGCACTAGTGTTCAATGGAACAAACGAAGATGACTTCCTATACTGCCTCCCAGACAACAAAGAATTATCCGTCTGTCGGGAGATGGCTAGAAGTATGGGGTTTCCGAAACTTGAAGCTGGACTCTGTGCTATGATGAAGGACGATCTTGCAGATAGCCTTGCATATAATAGCCTGAAGGTATAAGAACTTTGTGTTTGGAAATTTTATAATTCGCAAATCATTCTTTTATTCTTATACCAACTCTTTTACATATAGGGTTTAATACTAAGCAACGCGTTGAGAGCGCAAAAGAATGCCGAAGACGAGAGCTATGATATTGCTTTCAACAACCTTCGATCAGAGGTTATTAAACTGAGAAACGAAGCTCTGGAGAAGGATAAAATTCTGCTTACATTGGTGGACAAGATAAAAGATGACGAAGCTGCCTCAAAGGCCCAGGCTGAAGCCCAGAAACGCGAAATTAAAGATCTTCAGAAACAGCTAGCTAGAGCTAAAGAAGAACGTATACTTGAAGAGACAAAACGAGAGCTTAGCGATCAATGGGCCAATCATTTAGAAATAAATGTTAAAGAGCTTCGTGCCTCCCAGAGAAGATGCTATGTTAAATCCATAGAGTGTGTTAAGAAGATAAAATCCAGCTTCGCCAACGTTGGTGCATTCTCTAGCGAAGAGAATTTTTCAAGGGGCAATCCCGAAGGTCCGATGGAATGGATCAGTAACGAAGCTGAGGCCTTCGAAGAAATCCTGAATAGCCGCGGAGACATATGTGCTTTTTCGGGTGCTAGAGGAATTGCTACTGTTTTGGAGAAGAAAGGTTGTGAGCATGTAAAATCTTTAGCACAATCCGAAGCCACTTTGTCCTCCGAAGACATTAAAGACCCCTCAGCCGAAGCAAGCATGATCGGCGGAAAATTTTTCACTGATATCTGGGACAACGGCGACCGAGAAATGGCGCAAGAAATTATTCAAAAGAGCGAAAAAGGCATCCATGATGCTAGAAAAGTAGCGGCGGCTACCGAGAAAAGTACAGAGCCCGAAGGGCAAATAGGTATTAATTAGTGATTTTTATTATGTTGTAATTTTTGATTCCAGACTTTGTTCTCGGTTTGTAATAGTAATATAGCCGTATCTTCTCTTCCCTCAGAACCTGCTGAGGCATCTCCGGGCCCCCACCCGAAGGGGGATGATGAAATTAGAAAAATGGCCGAAGCCATTATGGACAAGGTTGTCGACCAGCTACTGAACAAAGCTGCAGAAATAGTTCTTAAGGAGGATTAAATGCTATTGTAGAAACATTTGGAACGTAACGTGTGTAATATATTGTAACTTTGAATGTAATATATAATCTATTTATAGTTTAATTCTTTACGATGCATGAAATTTTGCATACATACCATTTTTTGAGCCTTCGGCGAAAAAACACCTTCCCTTCTTTTCATGTTTCGTGAAGAAAATCTTTTCTATATCACAAGAATTTGCATACTTCTCTGATGAAGAATATCCAAGCTTCGTGAAATATTCTCCAAAGCTATAAAAAGTTTTGTGTTGCTTCTCTAATGAAGCTACACTTCTTCTCGATTTATCTTGTGCATTAGCACGATTTTCTCTTTTCCAAAATATTCTCCGAAGGTCAACACTATATCCCCTTCTTGCTCCACATGCAATATGCTGTATGATGCTTATGTTATGCAGAATGATGTGATGATGTTATGTTATGCAAAATGATATTTGTGCCACAGATACATATCCCTGTAATAGAGTACACACACTTTTTATATCAGCGCTGACTTTTCGCTGTAAGCCTCCCTTAGGAGCTTCTTCGCCTTTTACTTTCAGCGGAATCAGCGATTATTTTTCACTGTAAGCCTCCCTTAGGAGCTTCTTCGCCTTTTACTTTCAGCGGAATCAGCGTTTATTTTTCGCTGTAAGCCTCCCTTAGGAGCTTCTTCGCCTTTTACTTTCGGTGGAATCAGCGCTGACTTTTCGCTATAGGCTCAGAAAACTTACTCTGCGCTCCCTTAGGAATGACTTTTTACTGTTTCGAACAATTTGCACTGTGTCCGTTAGAACAAATTTTTGATAATACAAAGGTCCTTCATGCCTCCATAAATTCGTATGCTTCGGCAACTCAAGCCTATGGAAAAGACATATTTTTATTATGGTAAAAGACGAAAGTGTTACAAGAAATTGAAAAACGATAAAAGACACTTAAACTTCCCATAATTGTTACTTATTAACAAAAAAGTAATACTGAATGTAAAAATGCGAAAGAACTGCTGTTGAGGTAGGATATTTATCAATAAATGTGCTTCGACTCTGGCACAGTGCTATTGACTGTGCGAGCTTCGGACTCCTCTCTGAAGTCCCTCTGAAGGTGATTGTGCTGACTCCCTTCTGGCCGCTGTCCTCGCTGCGTCGGCGGTGGCGGTGGAGGCTGCTGCCAAGATGCTTGGGGTTGGCTTGCCGAAGCAACAGAAGCTGCAGGGTGGTTGCCTACATATTCTGGAATATAAGGCGAATGATACGAAGCAGTATGCATGACCTGCTTCAGCTGACTTTGTTGCGCTGCTGCTTCTGCTATCTCCTTCTGCTTTTGGATGGTAACGTGGCACATCCTGGTGGTATGGCCCTTGTCTTCACCACAGAATAGATAGTAAATATTTCTTGGCTGATCTCCAAACCTTCCCCCGAAGCCCCTGGCGCCTCTGCCCCTTGGCGCTGACGGCCGAAAAGAACTTTGCTGCTGCCCCGAAGCTTGTGAAGAGTATTGTGGCCTTTGCTGCTGGCTCCCTCGATCATCACTTTGAGTAGAGTTATGAATTGACCTAACATGCCTCGGGTGAAATCTTCCTCCAAAGCCCCTGGTCATCTTAGAGAACCTGAATGCTTCCTCCCTTCTTTGGCGGAAGTCATTGTCAGCTCGAATATACTCGTCCATCTTCTAAAGCAGCTTCTCCAGGGTTTGTGGTGGCTTCCTGGCAAAGTATTGCGCTGAAGGTCCCGGCCGAAGCCCCTTAATCATGGCCTCAATGACAATTTCATTGGGCACTGTTGGCGCCTGTGCCCTCAGACGTAGAAACCTTCGGACATACGCCTGAAGGTATTCTTCATGGTCCTGGGTACACTGGAAGAGAGCCTGAGCGGTGACTGGCTTTGTCTGAAATCCTTGAAAGCTGGTTATCAACATATCCTTCAGCTTCTGCCAAGAGGTGATTGTCCCTGGCCGGAGAGAGGAGTACCAGGTCTGAGCGACACTCTTGACGGCCATGACAAAAGACTTTGCCATGACTGCAGTATTGCCACCATACGAAGATATGGTTGCTTCATAGCTCATCAAAAATTGCTTCGGGTCTGTATGACCGTCGTACATGGGGAGCTGGGGTGGCTTGTAAGACTGAGGCCATGGTGTAGCCTGTAATTCTGTTGACAAAGGAGAAGCATCATCAAAAGCAAAATTTCCATGATGGAAATCTTCATACCAGTCTTCCTCATTGTAGAAACCCTCCTGATGTAGCTCTCTACGCTGAGGCCTTCGGCTCTGGTCATCTTGAACAAGATGACGAACCTCTTTCGACGCTTCATCTATCTGCCTCTGAAGGTCAGCTAGACGGGCCATCTTTTCCTTTTTCCGTTGAACCTGTTGCTGAAGCATTTCCAGGTTTTGGATTTCCTGGTCCAATTCGTCCTCCGGAGGTGTTGGACTAGTAGCCTTCCTCTTTTGACTTCGGGCCTCCCTGAGAGAAAGGACGTCCTGATTGGGATCCAGCGGCTGTAGAGTACCAGCCCCTGTCGCTGAAGCTTTTTTCGGCGGCATGACGAAGGTGATGCTTGCCGAAGGTGTTCAAAGCTCAAAAAATGGAAGTGAGTTCACCGGAGGTGGGCGCCAATGTTGGTGACTTGTTCTCAAATGCTATGAATTAAGAACAAGGCAACATAGAATATTAAATATCAAAGCCCTTCGTCCTTCGAAACATTATTTCCCCTTGGGTATAATGAATTTCGGACGAAGGTTATGAAGGTCATACCTTCGTAATCATAATAAGAGACAAGAAAGGATTTATGCATGAAATAAAGAGAATAACATAATTATCTTAAACATTGTTATTGATTTATTTCTATTTCATCTTACTTGTGTAAACAATAGTAAATTACAAATGTACCTTCGGCTTGAAGGAATGAGAACACAGACGTGACGCAAAAGTAAATGCCCAGTTCGCGTGAACAGTACGGGAATACTGTTCACCTATTTATAGGCACGGGTCGCAGCCCATGCAAAATTACATTAATGCCCTTTACATTTATCAATAACTCTATAGTAATTCTTCGAGGTCTAATTTGGCTTTTCATCTTTAAGTCGGTTTCCTCTTCCTGCCATTATGCCGAAGCTCTTCTGCACATGGCTTCGTGATCGTCTTATCCTTCGTCGTGATCGCCGTCCCAGTCAAGCTTCGTCCTAACCATGTTCTTGTATACTCGCAATCTGACTTCGAAGGTACCTGTTCACATATTTCTCTTGGAAAACATAGTCAAGTTACGTTTTTGAGGACCTTCGGAAGCCGAAGGCCCCCAACAGCATAGGAGGAAGTAAGTATGGTCTTGTTATAGTTGATGATTTTTCCCGCTTCACTTGGGTATTCTTTTTGCAGGATAAATCTGAAACCTAAGGGACCCTCAAGCGCTTTCTAAGGAGAGCTCAAAACGAGTTTGAGCTCAAGGTGAAGAAGATAAGGAGCGACAATGGGTCCGAATTCAAGAACCTTCAAGTGGAGCAGTATCTTGAGGAGGAAGGAATCAAGCACGAGTTCTCCGCTCCCTACACACCACAGCAAAATGGTGTGGTAGAGAGGAAGAACAGGACGCTTATAGACATGGCGAGGACGATGCTTGGAGAGTTCAAGACCCCCGAGCGCTTTTGGTCGGAAGCCGTGAACACGGCTTGCCACGCCATCAACCGGGTCTACCATCATCGCCTCCTCAAGAAGACTTCGTATGAGCTACTAACCGGTAACAAACCCAATGTTTTGTATTTCCGTGTTTTTGAGAGTAAATGCTACATTCTAGTGAAGAAGGGTAGGAATTCCAAATTTGCTCCCAAAGCCGTAGAAGGGTTTTTGTTAGGTTATGACTCAAATACAAAGGTGTATAGGGTCTTCAACAAATCATCAGGTTTGGTTGAAGTCTCTAGCGACGTTGTATTTGATGAGACTAATGGCTCTCCAAGAGAGCAAGTTGTTGATCTTGATGATGTAGATGAAGAAGACGTTCCAACGGCCGCAATACGCACCATGGCGATTGGAGATGTGCGGCCACAGGAACAAAATGAGCAAGATCAACCTTCTTCCTCAACAATGGTGCATCCCCCAACTCAAGACGATGAACAGGTTCATCAAGAAGAGGCATGTGATCAAGGGGGAGCACAAGATGTTCATGTGTTAGAGGAAGAAGCGCAACCGACACCTCCAACCCAACTTCGAGCGACGATTCAAAGGAATCATCCCGTCGACCAAATATTGGGTGACATAAGCAATGGGAGTAACTACTCGTTCTAGATTAGTTAATTTTTGTGAGCATTACTCCTTTGTCTCTTCTATTGAGTCTTTCAGGGTAGAAGAGGCCTTGCTAGATCCGTACTGGGTGTTGGCCATGCAAGATGAGCTCAACAACTTCAAGAGAAATGATGTTTGGACACTGGTGCCTCGTCCCAAGCAAAATGTTGTGGGAACCAAGTGGGTGTTCCGCAACAAACAAGACAAGCACGGGGTGGTGACAAGGAACAAGGCACGACTTGTGGCAAAAGGTTATGCCCAAGTCGCTGGTTTGGACTATGAGGAGACTTTTGCTCCTGTGGCTAGGCTAGAGTCAATTCGCATATTGTTAGCCTATGCTACTCACCATTCTTTCAGGTTGTTCCAAATGGATGTGAAGAGCGCTTTCCTCAATGGGCCAATCAAGGATGAGGTGTACGTGGAGCAACCCCCTGGCTTCGAGGATGAACGGTACCCCGACCACGTGTGTAAGCTCTCTAAGGCGCTCTATGGACTTAAGCAAGCCCCAAGAGCATGGTATGAATGCCTTAGAGACTTTTTAATTGCTAATGCTTTCAAGGTTGGGAAAGCCGATCCAACTCTTTTTACTAAGACTTGTGATGGTGATCTTTTTGTGTGCCAAATTTATGTCGATGACATAATATTTGGTTCTACTAACCAAAAGTCTTGTGAAGAGTTTAGCAGGGTGATGACTCAAAAGTTTGAGATGTCGATAATGGGTGAGCTAAGCTATTTCCTTGGGTTCCAAGTGAAACAACTCAAGGATGGGACCTTCATCTCCCAAACTAAGTACACGCAAGACTTGATCAAGCGGTTTGGGATGAAGGACGCCAAGCCCGCAAAGACTCCAATGGGAACCGACGGACACACCGACCTCAACAAAGGAGGTAAGTCCGTTGATCAAAAGGCATACCGGTCTACGATAGGGTCTTTACTTTATTTATGTGCTAGTAGACCGGATATTATGCTTAGTGTATGCATGTGTGCTAGATTTCAATCCGATCCAAGGGAATGTCACTTAGTGGCAGTGAAGCGAATTCTTAGATATTTAGTCGCTACGCCTTGCTTCGGGATCTGGTATCCAAAGGGGTCTACCTTTGACTTAATTGGATATTCAGACTCCGACTATGCTGGATGTAAGGTCGATAGGAAGAGTACATCGGGGACGTGCCAATTCTTAGGAAGGTCCCTGGTGTCATGGAGCTCCAAGAAACAAACTTCTGTTGCCCTATCCACCGCTGAGGCCGAGTATGTTGCCGCAGGACAGTGTTGCGCGCAACTACTTTGGATGAGGCAAACCCTCAGGGACTTTGGCTACAATCTGAGCAAAGTCCCACTCCTATGTGATAATGAGAGTGCTATCCGCATGGCGGATAATCCTGTTGAACACAGCCGCACAAAGCACATAGACATCCGACATCACTTTTTGAGAGACCACCAGCAAAAGGGAGATATCGAAGTGTTTTATGTTAGCACCGAGAACCAGCTAGCCGATATCTTTACCAAGCCTCTAGATGAGTCGACCTTTTGCAGGCTGCGTAGTGAGCTAAATGTCTTAGATTCGCAGAACTTGGATTGATTTATAGCATACATGTGTTTTATGCCTTGATCATGTTCCTTAATGCATTTTGTTGTTTATTTATGGTGCTCAAGTTGTACAAGCTCTCCCCGGACCTCACAAGTCCATTTGCAAGTGATGCACATATTTAGGGGGAGATGTGCTACAACTTGACTCTTTGAGACTAACTGTGTGCTTGAGTTTGCTTAATTTAGTCTCAAAGAAGGTTTGAAAGGGAAAAGGTGGACTTGGACCATGCAAGACTTCCACTGCACTCCGATGAAAGAGTAACTTATTCCAAGTTCATCTCTATACTCTTATTGCCTTTTTACTCTTAGTTGAAGATTTTGGTGAGGCAATGGGGTTAAAGGGCCAAGATTGATCCTGTTTTGGTGCTTGATGCCAAAGGGGGAGAAAATAAGGCCAAAGCAATAAATGGATCAG
Organism: Zea luxurians; assembly: GCA_029449295.1. Classification (NCBI taxonomy): domain Eukaryota; kingdom Viridiplantae; phylum Streptophyta; class Magnoliopsida; order Poales; family Poaceae; genus Zea; species Zea luxurians. The sequence goes on along the minus strand of JAOPSE010000041.1, from coordinate 7,849,933 downwards.
CTACCACTTGAGAATTTTGAAAATAGTAGAATAGAGTTTTTTGTTTTGTCAAAATACTCTTATTTGATCTTTTTGTCAAAAATTGGTCTCTTGAGGGGAGAAGGCTTGATTATGGGAAAAGGGGGAGTTTTTGAATCTTTGATCAATTTCTATTGGAACAACTCTCTTATGTCTCAACAAGTGTGTTTGATTTAGAGATAGGAAATTGAGGTTGATTTGCAAAAACAAACCAAGTGGTGGCAAAGAATGATCCATATATGCCAAATTTGATTCAAAACAAATTTGTGTTCTCATTTGAATTGATGTTGCACTTATTTTAGTTGCTTTAGGTTGTGTTGGCATAAATCACCAAAAAGGGGGAGATTGAAAGGGAAATGTGCCCTTGGGCCATTTCTAAGTATTTTGGTGATTTAGTGTCCAACACAAGTGCTTAAGTGATAAACTATGTCAAATGATGGATAAGGTGCAAATCAATACAAAGGTATGATTCTAGACTTAGTACATTGGTTTTTGTGTACTAACATGTTTGTCTAAGTGTTAGAATCAGAGAAAATGCAATTGAAAAAGAGTGGCTCGAAGCAGCCAAGAGTCTGCTCAGTCTGGGTGCACCGGACTGTCGGGTGGTGCACCGGACAGTGTCCGGTGCGCCAGGCTGGCATCCGTCAACTAGCTGCTCTCGGGACTTCGTCGGCGGCGTACGGCTAAAATTCACCGGACTGTCCAGTGGTGCACCGGACTGTCCGGTGAGTCAACAGTCGGCCGGGCCAACGGTCGGCCGCGGAATCCGCGCGCGACGCGTGGCAAGTGCCAACGGTCGGATGGGGCACCGGACTGTCCGGTGCGCACCGGACAGTGTCCGGTGCGCCAACGGCTCCAAGACCGCAACGGTCGGCTTTGCCAAATAAGGAAAGAGATCCGCACCGGACAGTGTCCGATGGTGCACCGGACTGTCCGGTGCGCCAGGCGACAGAAGGCAAGAAGACACCAAGCATTCTCTAAGCATTCCTAAGCACCAAGACTTTGATTTCGCGCATCTGATTCTTTGTGATAGCAACTAGAGCTCCATTTGAGTTGTGAACTCGCCGGGTTGTGTTGTGAGCTCTTGTTGTGACTTGTGTGCGTGTTGGTACTCTGATTTCGTGTCTTGTGTGCGTTGCTCATCCCTCCCTTACACCGTGCTTCTTTGTGAACATCAAGTGTAAGGGCGAGAGGCTCCATGTTGTGGAGATTCCTCGCAAACGAGATATAGTAAACAAAGCAAAACACTGTGGTATTCAAGTGGGTCTTTGGACCGCTTGAGAGGGGTTGATTGCAACCCTCGTCCATTGGGACGCCACAACGTGGAGTAGGCAAGTGTTGGACTTGGCCGAACCACGGGATAAACCACTGTGCCATCTCTGTGTTGATCTCTTTGTGGTCATCGTGTTGTGCAAGTTCTCCTCTCTAGCCACTTGGCTTAATTGTGCTAACTCCTAATCAAGTTTTGTGGATTAAGTTTCAAGTGTTTTACAGGATCACCTATTCACCCCCCTCTAGGTGCTCTCACCTATCCCGAACTATCTCGATATTTAAGGACGCCGAACGTGGGGAGAACGGACGGTTCCTTGAAATTGTGCGCGATCTGACGGACAATCTGGGCATGAGCCCATTGCCCTCTTGGGTCGGCCCATCTCATTTGCAGTCTTTTCCCGGCACACGACGAGGCGACCTTATGGGGCGACTGGTCTGTGGCCCCATGCAAGGGTCTTTCACCTTCTAGTGGACCCGGGGGATATATGTCCCCCACAAGCCCCCAATCTTTGAGTTGATTTTGAAATAATCGACTCATAGGTTCTTGGTCCTGCCTGTGGGTTTATTGCATGGCTTGGTTTCTGTACTGCTGTTGGGTGCACCAAAGGTGCACCCAATGGGTGTAGCCCCCGAGCTTTGAGTGGATTTTAAAAATAATCCATTCGAAGATCTTCATTTTTATGCTTTAGAAATCAGCATTCCGACTTCAGGGCATTGTGAATCTATTGGGTGCACCAAAGGTGCACCCAATGGGTGTAGCCCCCGAGCTTTGAGTGGATTTTAGAAATAATCCATTCAAAGGTCTTCATTTTATGCTTTAGAAATCAACATTTTGAAAGTAACCAGGCGACACTATCTGCCCATGCCTTGTTAGGTCTGAAATCAATTTGATCGGTGACAAGTTGCACATCTGGCTGGTTGAGACAGATGGCCTTCTGTTGGACATCACCCTGCTCTGTGCTTCAATGCTTCTGTTGATTTGACCTACGCTTTAGTAATAACAATTGTGCTTCTTCCCACTTCAGTCGATCTCCTCCTTTTGTCGTGATACATTCATTGCGTAAATTTCGTGGATATTGCATCTTCAGAAAATCTTGAAAATTCTGGGTGATACACCCAATGGGTGCACCCAATGTGTGTCTTGTTACGCAGAGTGTTTATCTCATTGTCCTAAAGTAGTAACTTGATGTGACGGAGAGGTGTAATCATTTTCCTGAGTGATTGACTTGGATCCAAACGGTGTCATGTTACGTGAAACGGCGCCAGTTGCCTGTCTCATTTTTAGGCGGCTTGAATTGCTTATTGAATTCTTGCGACTGTTCGGCGAGCGGGGTAGGAAGTGGACGATCACCCTTTGGCCCCTTTAAATAGCCCGCTTGCCCTGGATGTTTACTTCACTTGCTCTTGATCATTTGCTTTCTTCTTCTTCTTCTTCACTGCTCCACTCTCCGCACGACCATGAGTAGGGGTAAGAGGGGCAGGGGCTTGCCTCACCGTGCCGATGGAAAGCGCAAGCATGCCCCAAGTCCTCCCTCGGAGGATTTTGGTGACTCGGAGTACTCGGAGGAAGCTTCCTCCGAGTATGATCGATCGCATGCTCCCGCCTCCCTCGTGACGTCATCCGAGGACTCGGACGACTCCATGGGGCTGTCCACTGCGGCCCGAGCGTACTGGCGCTCAATCGAGCGCGCCGGGCTCGACGGGTTGGATGACTCGGAGGAGGTATCCTCGGAAGAGATGGACTCCTACAACTCTTTCAAGGAGTGGAGTGGCAGCGAAGGTGACGACGGCGAGGACAATGGCAGCAACAGTGATGACGATGGCAAGGGTGACACAACGACGAATGCGAAGGTGATGACGGCGAGAGTGATGGTGAGGACGATGGCAAAGGCGACAGCGGTGACGACAAGTGCGACAGTGATGGAAAGGGAGACGACGGCAACAAAGGCAACGACGACGGTAGCAAGGGCGATGACGGCGAGGGCGACGGCAGCAAGGGCGACGGCGGCGACGGCAAGGACAGTGGCATAATGCTACTGGTTTAGATATTAGTAGATAGTGAAAGGGAAATGTGCCCTTGGGCCATTTCTAAGTATTTTGGTGATTGAGTGCCAACACAAGTGCTTAAATGTGAATTTATGTCCATGGACGAACAAAGTGCAAATCATGAAGTAAAGGTATGTTTCTAAGCCTTAGTACATTGGTTTTGTGTACTAATATACTTGTCTAAGTGTTAGAAACAGAAAGAAGAAGAAAAGAAGAAAGGTGCAAAAGACTTGGCTGTGTACAGCCAAGACTCAGCTCGGTCTGGCACACCGGACTGTCCGGTGGTGCACCGGACAGTGTCCGGTGTGCCAGGCTGACTCGGCGTGAAGAGGCCGCTCTCGGGAATTCGCCGACGGCGTACGGCTAAAATTCACCGGACTGTCCGGTGTGCACCGGACTGTCCGGTGAGCCAACGGTCGGCCGGGCCAACGGTCGGCCGCGCAATCTGCGCGGGACACGTGGCCGAGCCAACGGCTAGAAGACGGCACCGGACTGTCCGGTGTGCACCGGACATGTCCGGTGCGCCAACGGCTCCCAGATCTGGAACGGTCTGCAACGGTCGGCTTCGCTATTTAAGGAAGGAAATCGGGCACCGGACAGTGTCCGGTGTGCACCGGACTGTCCGGTGCCCCCGACGACAGAAGGCAAGATTGGCCTTCCAGATTTGCTCTCAACGGCTCCTAGCTGCCTTGGGGCTATAAAAGGGACCCCTAGGCGCATGGAGGAGACAACCAAGCAACCTTAGAGCATTCTTGATCATCCACACTCATTCTTTGCGCATCCGTTTGTGATTCTAAGTGATTCGAGCTCCGTTCTAGTGAGAACTTTGAGATAGTCATTCGAGCTCGATTCTTGGCCGTGTGTGTGCGCATTTCGCTGTGGATTTGTGTGTGTTGCTTCCCTCCCTTACTCTGTGCTTCTTTGTGATCATATACTTGTAAGGGCAAGAGACTCCAATTTGTGGAGATTCCTTGCAAACGGGATATTGAAAGGCAAAACAAAACACCGTGGTATTCAAGTTGGTCTTTGGACCGCTTGAGAGGGGTTGATTGCAACCCTCGTCCGTTGGGACGCCACAACATGGAGTAGGCAAGCGTTGGTCTTGGCCGAACCATGGGATAAACCACTGTGCCATCTCTGTGATTGATCTTCTGTGGTTATTGTGTTTTGTTGAGACTCCTCTCTAGCCACTTGGCGATTATTGTGCTAACACTTAACAAGTTTTTGTGGCTATAAGTTTTAAGTTTCACAGGATCACCTATTCACCCCCCCTCTAGGTGCTCTCAATTGGTATCAAAGCCGTTCTCTTCTCAAAGGGACTAATCGCCCGAAGAGATGGATCCTAAGGGGAAGGGTATCGTGATCAACGACAAAGAGAAGGAATCCTTCATCAACGAGCCGAAGGACGACAAGCCTACCGACTCCGGCTCGGGTCATAGACGGAAGGAAGGGAAGAAGAAGAAGACAAGGCGCATCAAGGAGATCGTCTACTACGACGACAGCGATGAATCTACTTCTTCCCAAAAGGACGATGACCACAACGACTACAAAAAGACGGTCAATTCGAACTTTTCATTTGATTATTCTCGTATTCAACATAGTTCGAATTCGCATTTGCTTTCTATTCCTCTTGGCAAACCTCCACACTTCGATGGAGAGGACTACGGATTTTGGAGTCACAAAATGCATAGTCACTTATTCTCTCTCCATCCAAGAATTTGGGAGATTGTAGAGAATGGAATGAAGTTTGATAGCTCGGATAACTCTATGCTCATAAATGAACAAATCCATAGAAATGCACAAGCTACTACTGTTCTCTTAGCGTCCTTGTGCAGGGAAGAGTACAACAAGGTGAGCGGCTTGGACAATGCCAAGCAAATATGGGACACCCTCAAGATCTCTCACGAGGGGAATGACATCACCATGCTCACCAAAATGGAGTTGGTGGAGGGCGAGCTTGGACGATTCGCCATGATAAGGGGAGAGGAGCCAACCCAAACGTACAACCGGCTCAAGACCCTCATCAACAAAATAAGGAGCTACGGAAGCACGCGATGGACGGACCACGACGTCGTCCGCCTAATGCTAAGGTCCTTTACCGTTCTTGATCCTCATCTCGTAAACAATATTCGTGAGAATCCCAGGTACACGATGATGACGCCCGAGGAGGTACTCGGAAAATTCGTAAGCGGGCGGATGATGATCAAGGAGGCGAGATACGTCGACGAAGCATTGAACGGTCCAATTCACGAGTCTCAACCCATCGCTCTCAAGACAACAAGGAGCAAGGAGCCGCTACCCAGCAAGGTGGCGCAAGTTGAGGCGGCCGGGCTCAATGATGAAGAGATGGCTCTCATCATCAAGAGATTCAAGACGGTGCTAAATGGTCGCAAGGGGCAACCAAGGAAGACCAAGACAAAGGGGAAGCGCTCATGCTTCAAATGTGGTAAGGTTGGTCATTTTATTGCTAACTGTCCCGAAAATGATAGTGACCAGGAGCAAGGAAAGAATGGGAAGAGGGAGAACAAGAAGGTTTACAAGAAGGCCAAAGGCGAAGCACACCTTGGAAAGGAGTGGGATTCGGATTGCTCTTCGTCCGACTCCGACGACGAAGGACTCGCCGACACTGCCTTCAACAAATCGGCCCTCTTCCCAAACGAGCATCACACTTGCCTCATGGCAAGGGAGAAGAAGGTAATCACTAGTAATGCTAATACTTATGATTCTTCTAGTGATGATGAGTCTAGTGAGGATGAAATAGATTACTCTAGTTTATTCAAGGGATTGGATAGAACTAAGATACCTAAGATTAATGAATTGATTGATGCCTTGAATGAAAAGGATAGAATCTTAGAGAAACAAGAAGATCTTTTATATGAAGAGCATGATAAATTTGTTAGTGCACAAAATTCACTTGCTCTAGAAGTTAAAAGAAATGGAATGCTTTCTTGTGAACTTTCTACTTGTAATGAAACCATTTCTTCTCTAAAAGGTGAAATTAATGATTTAAATGTGAAACTAGAAGTAGCAAGTAAATCTAACTCTCGTGTTGAACATGTTGAAATTTGCACTAGGTGTAAGGATGTTGATATTAATGCTTGTTGTGAACACTTAGTTTCAATTTCCAAACTAAATGATGAATTGGCTAGTCTTAATGCCCAACTTAAGACTAGCAAAAGTGAATTTGATAAGTTAAAATTTGCAAGGGATGCCTATACAATTGGAAGACATCCCTCAATTAAGGATGGGCTTGGTTTCAAGAGGGAAGCCAAGAACTTAACAAGCCATAAGGCTCCCATCTTCGTCAAGGAGAAAGGGAAGGCCCCTATGGCTAGTAGTGCTAAAAAGAACCATGCCTTCTTGTACCATGAAAGGATACAAACTAGAAATGCGTATAGGAGTTACAATGTTTATGATGATTTTGACTCTCATGCCATGTTTGCTTCTAGTTCTTCCTATATGCATGGTAGAAATATGTCTAGGAGAAATGATATTCATCATGTGCCTAGAAAGAATATTATTCATGCTCCTAGGAAAGTAGTGAATGAACCTTCTACAATTTATTGTGCTTTAAATGCTTCCTTTGTTATTTGTAGAAAGGATAGGAAAATAGTTGCTAGGAAGTTAGGGGCAAAATGCAAGGGAGACAAAACTTGCATTTGGGTCCCTAAGGATATTTGCACTAACCTTGTAGGACCCAACATGAGTTGGGTACCTAAGACCCAAGCCTAAATTTGCCTTGCAGGTTTATGCATCCGGGGGTTCAAGCTGGATTACCGATAGTGGATGCACAAACCATATGACGGGGGAGAAGAAGATGTTCACCTCCTACGTCAAAAATAAGGATTCCCAAGATTCAATTATATTCGGTGATGGGAATCAAGGCAAGGTAAAAGGGTTAGGTAAAATTGCAATTTCTAATGAGCACTCAATCTCTAATGTGTTTTTAGTAGAGTCTCTTGGATATAATTTGCTATCTGTTAGTCAATTATGCAATATGGGATATAACTGTTTATTCACAAATGTAGATGTGTCTGTCTTTAGAAGATGTGATGGTTCACTAGCTTTTAAGGGTGTACTAGACGGCAAGCTTTACTTAGTTGATTTTGCAAAAGAAGAGGCCGGTCTAGATGCATGCTTAATGGCTAAGACTTGCATGGGCTGGTTGTGGCATCGCCGCTTAGCACATGTGGGGATAAAGAACCTCCACAAGCTTCTAAAGGGAGAACACGTGATAGGTCTAACCAATGTTTATTTCGAAAAAGATAGACCTTGTGCAGCTTGTCAAGCAGGTAAACAAGTGGGAGGAGCACATCACAGCAAGAATGTGATGACCACGTCAAGACCTCTGGAGCTGCTGCATATGGACCTCTTCGGACCCGTCGCCTATCTAAGCATAGGAGGAAGTAAGTATGGTCTAGTTATTGTTGATGACTTTTCCCGCTTCACTTGGGTGTTCTTTTTGCAGGATAAGTCTGAAACCCAAGGGACCCTTAAGCGCTTCCTAAGGAGAGCTCAAAATGAGTTTGAGCTCAAGGTGAAAAAGATAAGGAGCGACAACGGGTCCGAATTCAAGAACCTTCAAGTGGAGGAGTTTCTTGAGGAGGAAGGGATCAAGCACGAGTTCTCCGCTCCCTACACACCTCAGCAAAATGGTGTGGTAGAGAGGAAGAACAGGACGGTCATAGATATGGCGAGGACTATGCTTGGAGAATTCAAGACCCCCGAGTGCTTTTGGTCGGAAGCCGTGAACACGGCTTGCCACGCCATCAACAGGGTCTATCTTCATCGCCTCCTCAAGAAGACGTCGTATGAGCTACTAACCGGTAACAAACCCAATGTATCTTACTTTCGTGTATTTGGGAGCAAGTGCTACATTCTAGTGAAGAAGGGTAGAAATTCTAAGTTTGCTCCCAAAGCTGTAGAAGGGTTTTTATTAGGTTATGATTCAAATACAAAGGCGTATAGGGTCTTCAACAAATCATCGGGTTTGGTTGAAGTCTCTAGCGACATTGTATTTGATGAAACTAATGGCTCTCCAAGAGAGCAAGTTGTTGATTGTGATGATGTAGATGAAGAAGATGTTCCAACGGCCGCGATACGAACCATGGCGATTGGAGACGTTCGGCCACAGGAACAAGATGAACGAGATCAACCTTCTTCCTCAACAACGGTGCATCCCCCAACTCAAGAAGATGAACAGATTCATCAACAGGAGGCGTGTGATCAAGGGGGAGCACAAGATGATCATGTGTTGGAGGAAGAAGCGCAACCGGCACCTCCAACCCAAGTTCGAGCGATGATTCAAAGGGATCATCCCGTCGACCAAATTCTGGGTGACATTAGCAAGGGAGTAACTACTCGGTCTCGACTAGTTAATTTTTGTGAACATTACTCTTTTGTCTCTTCTATTGAGCCTTTCAGGGTAGAGGAGGCCCTGCTAGATCCGGATTGGGTGTTGGCCATGCAGGAGGAACTTAACAACTTCAAGCGCAATGAAGTTTGGACGCTGGTGCCTCGTCCCAAGCAAAATGTTGTGGGAACCAAGTGGGTGTTCCGCAACAAACAAGACGAGCACGGAGTGGTGACAAGGAACAAGGCTCGACTTGTGGCAAAAGGTTGTGCCCAAGTCGCAGGTTTGGACTTTGAGGAGACTTTTGCTCCTGTGGCTAGGCTAGAGTCCATTCGTATCTTGCTAGCGTATGCCGCTCACCATTATTTCAGGTTGTACCAAATGGATGTGAAGAGCGCTTTCCTCAACGGGCCAATAAAGGAGGAGGTGTACGTGGAGCAACCCCCTGGCTTCGAGGATGAGCGGTACCCCGACCACGTGTGTAAGCTCTCTAAGGCGCTCTATGGACTTAAACAAGCCCCAAGAGCATGGTATGAATGCCTTAGAGATTTCTTAATTGCTAATGCTTTCAAGGTTGGGAAAGCCGATCCAACTCTTTTCACTAAGACATGTGATGGTGATTTGTTTATATGCCAAATTTATGTCGATGACATAATATTTGGTTCTACTAATCAAAAGTCTTGTGAAGAGTTTAGCAGGGTGATGACGCAGAAATTCGAGATGTCGATGATGGGCGAGTTGAACTACTTCCTTGGGTTCCAAGTGAAGCAACTCAAGGATGGCACTTTCATCTCCCAAACAAAGTACACGCAAGATCTGCTAAAGCGGTTTGGGATGAAGGATGCCAAGCCCGCAAAGACTCCAATGGGAACCGACGGACACACCGACCTCAACAAAGGAGGTAAGTCCGTTGATCAAAAAGCATACCGATCCATGATAGGTTCTTTGCTTTATTTATGTGCTAGTAGACCGGATATTATGCTTAGCGTATGCATGTGTGCTAGATTTCAATCCGATCCTAAGGAGTGTCACTTAGTGACAGTGAAGCGAATTCTTAGATATTTGGTTGCTACGCCTTGCTTCGGGATCTGGTATCCAAAGGGGTCTAACTTTGACTTGATTGGGTACTCAGGTTCCGACTATGCTGGATGTAAGGTCGATAGGAAGAGTACATCAGGGACGTGCCAATTCTTAGGAAGGTCCCTGGTGTCGTGGAACTCTAAGAAACAAACCTCCGTTGCCCTATCCACCGCTGAGGCCGAGTATGTTGCAGCAGGACAGTGTTGCGCGCAACTACTTTGGATGAGGCAAACCCTCAGGGACTTTGGCTACAATCTGAGCAAAGTCCCACTCCTATGTGATAATGAGAGTGCTATCCGAATAGCGGAAAATCCTGTTGAGCACAGCCGCACAAAGCACATTGACATCCGACATCACTTTTTGAGAGACCACCAGCAAAAGGGGGATATCGAAGTGTTTCATGTTAGCACCGAGAACCAGCTAGCCGATATCTTTACCAAGCCTCTAGATGAGAAGACCTTTTGCAGGCTGCGTAGTGAGCTAAATATCTTAGATTCGCGGAACTTGGATTGAAATGTAGTATACATGTGTTTATGCCTTTGATCATGTTCATTCTGCATTTTGTTGCTTATTATGGTGCTCAAGTTGTACAAACACTCCCTGGACCTCACAAGTCCGTTGCAAAGTGATGCACATGTTTAGGGGGAGATGTGTTACAACTTGACCCTTTGAGACTAACCATATGCTTGAGTTTGCTTGATTTAGTCTCGAAGGAGAATTGAAAGGGAAAAGGTGGACTTGGACCATGAAAGACTTCCACTGCACTCCGATGAGAGGGTAACTTATTCCAAGTCCATCTCATGAACTCTTATTGCCCTTTGCTCTAAATTGAAGATTTTGGTGAGGCAATGGGGTTAAAGGGGCCAAGATTGATTCCGTTTTGGTGTTTAATGCCAAAGGGGGAGAAAATAAAGGCCAAAGCAATAAATGGATCAGCTACCACTTGAGAAATTTGAAAATAGTAGAGTAGAGCTTTTGGTTTGTCAAAACTCTTTTATTGTCTCTTTTGTCAAAAGTTGGCTTCTTGTGGGGAGAAGTAGTAATTATGGGAAAAAGGGGGAGTTTTTGAAATCTTTGATCAATCTCTTTTGGAATGACTCTCTTTATGCTTCAACATGTGTGTTTGACTTAGAGATAGAGATTTGAGTTTGATTTGCAAAAACAATCCAAGTGGTGGCAAAGGATGATCCATATATGCCAAAATTGAATCAAAATAAAACTCAAATTTATTTTATTTGAAGTGATATTGCACTTGTTCTAGTTGCTTTATGTTGTGTTGGCATAAATCACCAAAAAGGGGGAGATTGAAAGGGAAATGTGCCCTTGGGCCATTTCTAAGTATTTTGGTGATTGAGTGCCAACACAAGTGCTTAAATGTGAATTTATGTCCATGGACGAACAAAGTGCAAATCATGAAGTAAAGGTATGTTTCTAAGCCTTAGTACATTGGTTTTGTGTACTAATATACTTGTCTAAGTGTTAGAAACAGAAAGAAGAAGAAAAGAAGAAAGGTGCAAAAGACTTGGCTGTGTACAGCCAAGACTCAGCTCGGTCTGGCACACCGGACTGTCCGGTGGTGCACCGGACAGTGTCCGGTGCGCCAGGCTGACTCGGCGTGAAGAGGCCGCTCTCGGGAATTCGCCGACGGCGTACGGCTAAAATTCACCGGACTGTCCGGTGTGCACCAGACTGTCCGGTGAGCCAACGGTCGGCCGGGCCAACGGTCGGCCGCGCAATCTGCGCGGGACACGTGGCCGAGCCAACGGCTAGAAGACGGCACCGGACTGTCCGGTGTGCACCGGACATGTCCGGTGCGCCAACGGCTCCCAGATCTGCAACGGTCTGCAATGGTCGGCTTCGCTATTTAAGGAAGGAAATCGGGCACCGGACAGTGTCCGGTGTGCACCGGACTGTCCGGTGCCCCCGACGACAGAAGGCAAGATTGGCCTCCAGATTTGCTCTCAACGGCTCCTAGCTGCCTTGGGGCTATAAAAGGGACCCCTAGGCGCATGGAGGAGACAACCAAGCAACCTTAGAGCATTCTTGATCATCCACACTCATTCTTTGCGCATCCGTTTGTGATTCTAAGTGATTCGAGCTCCGTTCTAGTGAGAACTTTGAGATAGTCATTCGAGCTCGATTCTTGGCCGTGTGTGTGCGCATTTCGCTGTGGATTTGTGTGTGTTGCTTCCCTCCCTTACTCTGTGCTTCTTTGTGATCATATACTTGTAAGGGCAAGAGACTCCAATTTGTGGAGATTCCTTGCAAACGGGATATTGAAAGGCAAAACAAAACACCGTGGTATTCAAGTTGGTCTTTGGACCGCTTGAGAGGGGTTGATTGCAACCCTCGTCCGTTGGGCGCCACAACGTGGAGTAGGCAAGCGTTGGTCTTGGCCGAACCACGGGATAAACCACTGTGCCATCTCTGTGATTGATCTTCTGTGGTTATTGTGTTTTGTTGAGACTCCTCTCTAGCCACTTGGCGATTATTGTGCTAACACTTAACAAGTTTTTGTGGCTATAAGTTTTAAGTTTCACAGGATCACCTATTCACCCCCCCCCCTCTAGGTGCTCTCAGATAGCAGTAGTAGTAGTAAGTGGTAGTAAGCAGTAGTAAATTAAGGTAGTATTAGTATAGCGTAGTGTAAGTAGTAGTGTAATGTAATGTAATGACCAAGGGGTGAAGGAGGCCGACTCATAATGAGTCAGTTTCAAGTTTGTGACGAACTCCCCATATGAAAAAATGCAGCTCTTTTGCTAATCCACTGTTGCGTGCTTTTTGTTTGTGCGTTTGAAGGCTCCCTGACATTTTAGAGGTAATGCCCGAGTGATGCTTGTGATTTCCGCTTTTCCGAGTTATGATCTGGAACTTTGTGCCCGACTTATCGAGCCAACTCATATTTATGCTCACATGTCCTCTTGAGTTCCGAACCCTAATTCTTGCTTTTTCCTCCACCGCTTCTCTGTTTCCTGAACTCTTGAGCCCACCCACTTTGCTTGAGAGATTGTGATGGCCCCAAGAGGAAATGACAGAGTGTTGCTGCTCCAATCATTTCGCCCATCGACCCCAATAGCCAGCTTCCGTTTGCCAGTAATCATATGTCCGTTGTTTTTGAGTCTGATCTCTTGCATCTTGTCGAAATCGGTGTTCTGCCACCGAAGGAGCTGCATTCCTGGCGAATCTGGCGCGGGGTTACCATTCCGACAGAGGACACTCATGAAGCTGTTGTCTTCATGCCTTTCCTCATCCAAGGGCTTGCCTTGCCAGCTTCTCCCTTTTTCCGCGGCCTCCTCGATTTTTACGATCTGAATCTTACACACCTAAACCCCAACTCTATTCTTCAAGTTGCTATTTTTGTGCACCTTTGCAAGGTGTTCCTTGGAATTCTTCCCCATTTCGATCTCTGGAGATATCTCTACCACTGTTGGCCCGGGATGGCCGAAGGTCAGCATCAACTTGTTGGTGGTGCCAGCCTAGAGCTTTGTCGGGGCAGAAAAATAGAGTATCTTGATATCCCCCTAAAGGACAACATTAAAGAATGGTGTCTTGAGTGGTTTACCATGGAGAACCACAACAAGTCCCTCCCTCCTCGATCGGGGAGGCAGCCTGACGTCCGCACGCCCAGCTGGACAGAGTCCCCCATAGGTTCAGAGCTAACCGAGTCCAGGGTGCTGCTTGCCAAGATATGCTCGCTAAATAACAAAGGCCTGACTGCTGAGGCTATGGTCGCTGACTTTGTTTTCAAGAACATCCAACCCCTGAAGGATAGAGTTTACCCAACTTATCTGTACACCGGGGTCCACGACCCTACCAGAATTACCAATAGACAGATTCCTAATAAGGACATGCTGAGCCAAATTGACTTGATGCTAAGGGGCAGGGTCTCTAATGCTGGTGCCCCCTTGTCTAATTCTGCTTGGAATCTACCTCCGCATAGTCCCTTTTCTGATTTCATTTCTAACCCTCCTGTTCGAGATGGCAGTCCGGGCCATAGAGTGCGACCCTCATTAGAAGACATCGAGGCTTTCATCGCTCCATTCTGGGGTCTTCCTGAGGCTAAGAGGCAGACCCACTTTGAAATGCCGACCAGTACTGACGAGGCTGAGATGAACGCTCTTCTCAGCATGCTGGCTGGGGAATCATCCGACTCTGCCCGCACTGAGTTGATGGATGTTGCGGTTGGGTAGAACCTTGGTGAAGATGAAGAAATTTGGAAACCTGAAGGTGCTCGTCGCAAGCTATCACGCCGGGCGAACTATCCAGCTGTGCCTGACGAGGAGAAAAAGAGGAAGAAACGACTCCGACGATTATCATGCTTGGAGCAAGATGCTGGCCCCTCAACATTACTCCTCGATGATGGCCTGGTGAGCACCACTCTCGAGTACGATGTCAGAGGTTGTGACGATGTTCGGGTTGGCGGTTGTGTGCTTGATGAGGATGAGGAGGAGGAAGAAGAAGATATTCCTTTGATTCGCAAGAACAACCGTCGCAGCAGGAGCAGTGACATCCTGATGCAGGCCTTATCAAGACTTGTCAGCCTTCAGGGGTTGTCAATATCTGATTTTGACCTTGCATTAGAAAAGATCATCCCCAAGAACCTTTTATCGGAGCCCCTTGAGGTTGACAATTACATCATACGTTCAGAGGTCCCAGATGATGTTCCTTCGCCGTGCGATCCTGTCGGGCAAGAGGCAACCCGGACAGTCTCTCATGCTTCGTCGACCTTGGAAAACGGTCTAGCTCGTGAGGACACACTGACCCTCAATGCCGCTGATCAGAGTCACCCGATTCCTCTGGGCATGACCGAGGGAGCTTCAGCTTTGGAGGTGGCCGCTAAGGAGGACCCAACCCCCAAGGGTGGTACTGGGGGTGACCCAGCCCCCGAGGGTGTTGGGGCAGGCTCCTCTTCGGCTACTTATATGGACGTTCATGTCGGATCACCACTGGTTCAATCTGAGGAACTTGTGGTGGCACACTTATCTGCTACTCTCGCCGGTCTGGTCACCTTAGAGGCTAGTGACCCAGACGTTAGGAGTCTGCTGCCTGTTGATGGAGCTAAGGTCTCTCTGAGTCGCGCTTTCAATAACGTTCCTATTGATGTCCCCTCAACAAGCAGTGCACCAATGCTTCCCGCTTTGGGTCTTCCCTTATTTCTCTCTAATCTTCAGGTGAATCAACTTTTGCTTCTTACTATTCATGTTAGCAAATTGGCTCTCTTGCTGATTTTTTATAATTAGAGGATGTTCTTGATTCTGTATCTGCCCAACTGAAATCCTGTGGCGCTCCTGTCTCTGACCAAATTTCATCTTTGATGCAGTGGAACCCTCTACTGCTTCAAAGGCAGATAGAAGATCTGAAGGCCTTAAACCTTGGTTAGTGAGTCCGTAGTTTCCTTTTTCGTTTTCATTGCTCTTCTTATCTCATATCTTGTGTTTTTCTCTATTGCTTTGTCAGCTTTGACTCGGCGATGCTTTGATGCTGAGGAGAAGTATACCCAGAGCCAGGCCGACTTGAACAAAAACTCTGCCTTCTTGGACAGTGCTCGCGCCTTAAATTCTTCTCTGAATGCTCAGCTTGACTCCGAGAAGATGGCTTATGAGGTAAACTCTCTTGGCTGCTTCTGTTTTGCTTTATTTGCTTCGATGTTTAGTGTTGTTCTTGCTTGTAGGAGGAGAGGCGATCACTCATTGCTTCTCGCGACTATCTGGAAAGACTATATCGCAACGCCAACAATTCCTTGACTATTCTAGAGAGGAGTCACCGCTTCACCATGTCGGACTTGGACCATCATCGTGATGAACTAAGGGCGTCCCAGTCTGAAGTGTCCCGACTTGGTAAGCTACTGTCTTCCAAAGATTCTGTCATCAAGGAGCTGCGTGCTTCAAAGAGGCTCGTCACGCAAGAGCCGGAGGCCGCTCGTCTCAACATCAAGGCCTTAGAGGATGACCACGTCGTTATGAAGGCGATGTGCGACAAGGCCATGGATAAGGCTGTTCGCGCCGGGCGGATCCTAATGAAATGGCCTGGCGTCGTGGTGCCTGAAGACATTATCACCGATGTTCTTGCTGCGCCTGCTGTTGTGAGTCGACCATCTTCTTCTGCTGCTCCTGTAGCCGAGACTTCCTGCAAAAATTCTCCTGCGCAGTGATTCGTTTGAATCGAAAACATCTCTTTATTGAGTTAGTACTTCTTAGTGAAACATTGTACTATGAATTTTGTGTGCATGTAATTGTGTTGTGTTTGAACTGATCGTTCTATCAACAGGGTGCTGAGAACACCCTTGAAAATGCGAAAGTGCTCTTGATTTGAGTTGACTATTTTGCTAATAGGGTATACTGACCACCCTAAGTCGTGTAAGCGTGAGCATGTTGCACTGACTTAAGGCGTTTCCGACTTAAGCCGATTGCTCCGTTAGTAGGGTATAGTGATCACCCTGAGTCATGTAAGCATGAGCATGTCGCACCGACTTAAGGCATTTCCGACTTAAGCCGATTGCTCTGTTAGTAGGGTATAGTGGTCACCCTGAGTCGTGTAAGAGTGAGCATGACGCACTAACTTAAGGCGTTTCACACTTAAGCCGATTGCTCCGTTAGTATGGTATAGTGATCACCCTGAGTCGTGTAAGTGTGAGCATGTCGCACCGACTTAAGGTGTTTCTGACTTCAGCCGATTGCTCCGTTAGTAGGGTATAGTGGTCACCCTGAGTGTGCCATGCTTATTTCGAGTTGAGTCCGACCTAGGTCAGTTGTTGATCAAGAACTTGCATGCCTTGGAAAATGGAAGCTTTAATGATGATGAAACCTTCTGCTTACAAAGTACAATTCACCCTCAAGAGTTTTGAGGCATTGTTAGGGGTAGAATTTCCTGAGGTGCTCGATATTCCATGAATTCCCCACTTCGGTGCCATCCATCTGAGTGAGCCGGTAGGATGCCGGTCGTGTGACCTCTACAACGATGAACGGTCCTTCCACGGTGGTGATAGTTTGTGCTGTCCCTCCCTCGTTAGTACTCGATGGAGGACCAAGTCTCCCACTACGAAGGATCAATGCCGCACCACTTTGTCATGATAGCGCCTCAAGGTCTGCTGGTATCTGGCCGACTGGATTACCATATTTAGTCGTTCTTCCTCCAGTACGTCGATGTCCTCTAGCCTGGTTGCTTCTGCTTCGGCTTTGCTTTCTGGGCGCTCCAAAGATCAGATCGGCTGGTAGCACTGCCTCCGACCCATACACCATGAAGAATGGTGTGTTTCCTTGTAGAGCTCGGCTCAGCTGGGTTCGCAGGCTCCAGACTACGTATGACAATTCCCTGATCCACTTCCCCGCAAGCTTCTCGCTTTTGTCAAACACCTTCTCCCTGAGTGCATCGAGGATCATCCCGTTGGCTCTTTCCACCTTCCCATTAGCTCTTGGGTGTGCCACTGATGCATACTTGATATGAATGCTCCTCTGCTCGTAGAAGTCAAAGAACTCCGAGCTGGTGAAGTTAGACCCTAGGTCAGTGAAGATGTTGTTAGGTATTCCAAACCTAAACATTATCTCCTGAATGAACTCCACTACCTTTGCTGAGGTCAAAGAAGCGATTGGCTTGTATTCTATCCACTTTGTAAATTTATCGATGGCAACCAGTATGTGAGTATATCCTCCTTGAGCTTTCTTGAAGGGCCCGATCATGTCCAGCCCCTAGCATGCAAATGGCCAGGTCACAGGAATAGTTTGCAACTGCTGTGTGGGTAGATGTTGTTGTTTTGACAGGAATTGGCATGCCTTGCACTTCTGGACTAACTTGGCGGCGTCATTCTTCGCAGTCGGCCAGTAAAACCCGGACCTAAATGTAACACCCTAGGTGTTACCCAAGGCCCTGGCTCAACACATTCACCTGTGACCTATTATCACATGTGGTTTAGTTTGGGAATGAAGCACCAAAATTTAGAAGCGATGTCTTAATCAAGTGTTGGACATACTAGAAGGAGTATCTTAGCCTTTTCATGCACCTCCAATTTGGAAAACTGCTCAAAACCCTAGAAAACCCCCCTTGAGCACTGGAGCTCCAAGATTGGATTGGTGAGAGAGCTAAGTAAACTACCAATTCATGACTTAAACCTTTTACCAAAGTTGAAGCACATGTAAATACCTACAAGAAATAGTAAGGAAGTTATTCCAAAAAGGTCCCACAAAAACCCCAAATTAAGCACCCAAGTGGAAAGCACTCAAGAGCAACCTATTTTTCTCTAAGTCAAAATTCAGCCCTCTTTTAAAGATCAGATGTGTTCACTTAGTTGCAGGTGCCAAATCAATATGGTCCAATTGAAAAAAGGCACCAAATTACCCAAGGCACACCCTAGAAAATTTTGAAACCAAACCAAAACCGTTTGACATGGTTTGACATGAGTTTTTTCTCGGGTTGAACAGTGCCAACAACCCTGACTTGGCTCCACCATATCTCACAAACTAGACAAGATCTTCACTTCGAACTCACACAAACTAGGTAGCCCTAGGTGCAGAGAGGAGATCTTAAACAAGACTTTTGGCGAGATTCGCACGTTTAGCTGCTTAGCAAAGACTTGAACTAGGGCAGAAGGAAACGAACACGTGTTCGACTTGCTCTGGCATGCCAGAGCACGCCCCGGTGCTCAGCCTCGAGCGCCCGCGCCGCGCGACGCCTGACCTCACGCCCATGCCCGCGCCCGTGCCTATAAAACAGACCAAGGCCTTGACCATACACCCCCGCTCGCTCTCAGCCCTGCCCAAGCGCAAGACAGAGCTGCACAGTGAGCCACCCTTCGATTCCTTGCACCTACAACACCATTGACCTCCCGTGAAGCTCCCCGAGCACTTTGATTGAGCTCTACCGCCGTGAGCAGGCCGGAGCACGTGCCGCCGACAAACCCAACCCGCCTGCGCACGCGGCCAAGCCTACTCCGGCCACCATCGCCAATGACCCGCCCCTCGACGTGACCGCCAGGATCCCCTGGACCTCACCGACACACCACCGGATCTCTCCCACCGTCGGTAAGCCACACCACCGCTTTTTATCCCTGTGGCTACTATTCAGGTGAGGAGGGAGCGTGAGTTAAGAAAGGGAAAAGGCTAGGGGTTATTGGCAAAGTCAGTGACTCTGGTGAATAGTTCCCTAGGGGCACAGATTTAATGATTCGGTTGAGGAAAACCCTAGGGGCCCCGGTGCAAAGATGTTTTTCTTTAAACCTTTAGAATTATTCTTTTCAAATAAGCAGTAGACTCGAAAAATTCATAACTTGAATTGTATTCAGCCAAATTTGATCAAACAAATTTTGTTAGAACCTACATTTCATAA
Organism: Zea luxurians; assembly: GCA_029449295.1. Classification (NCBI taxonomy): domain Eukaryota; kingdom Viridiplantae; phylum Streptophyta; class Magnoliopsida; order Poales; family Poaceae; genus Zea; species Zea luxurians. The sequence goes on along the minus strand of JAOPSE010000041.1, from coordinate 7,830,846 downwards.
ACTATCCAGCAAAAATGATAAACACCATGGTTCCTGCAACCCTTTTTAGAGTTTGGATTTAATTAAGCAAACTGCCCAAACCTTGATAACCAGAGGAAAAATAGAAATACTTTTGGATTAAAGCTGAGAAAAATGGAGATATACTTGACTAGTAACTACACTGTTTACAAATATTAGGCTCCTTAGTGATTGTAGGCTTGTACTGTGCTATTTTACTGCACTTAATGATTATAGGCTTGTACTGTGCACTTAAGTGTAGGTGTTGTCTGAAACCCTAGTTGCATGAACTTAGGATTCCTTTTTGAGATGGATACTATATGCTAGGTCGAGTAGCTGCTTTACTAATTAGGGATCTCGGTAGAAGTCGAGTGATTTTTTTGCACTCGCGCGAGGTCAGGAATTGGTTGTATCCATTTTTATATCGGAATGATGATGGTCTATGGACAACGATCCATGGGGATGCATTGTCTATGAGATGAAAAATTGGAATAAGGATTAATGTGTGGAACCGTGTGTCAAGCGTTTGAACGTACTAAACAAATGCCAAGAAATATGGTAAATCGGTAAGCCTAGTACCTGAGTGAACCTGCCCGCAGATTGCCCTCCTCACGTGACCTGAGACGTGGTCTCCCATTCCGGTTATGGTGGGTACAAGTGCGATCACTGCACTACGGCAGTCGGGGTCAGTGAGGCATTGTATGCCAAGGCGGTGAGCCCCTTTCTGTTGCCAGGGAATCGATGGGGACGGTTGATGTGTGTGGGGACGGAGTGCCTCGCTACGTCGTGTGTTTAGGTTTACCTTGCAAGGTTAAAACTCGATTCGAATCGTCTGCTTCTCGCAGCTAATGAGACTGCTTGATCCATGCTACTGCATCGAGTAAGAAGTGGAATGAGGTGACATTCAAAGGATGTTGATTGCAATAATGTTTGATACCATCTATGAGTAGCTAGGTGCTCATCTAGTCTAAAGGATTATACTAAAACTTGAAAAATCTAAAACTTGTTTTTAGACTCAGCTAGTGCTTTTGGCAAACCAAACCACTCAGCCAACTAGCTGCATGGTCTAGAGGTAGAGGAGTAGACTCCTTACATCGAGTAAGTCTAGCTGAGTATTAGTATACTTAGCCTTGCTTGTGGCATAATTTTTACATGTACTCTGGAGGATATAGTTGCTGGAGTGACTTGTCCATCCACCCTACCACCGGGCTGGACAATCGAGTGGGACCCTACCTCAGCAGGAGAGGAGCATGAGGAGTGATGGGCCAGGCTTCCCCATCCTCCCTTTCCTTTACCGTGAGTTAATTTCCACTGCATCGAGAACAATGGTTACTACTTTTGAAACTCTGATGATGATGTAATAACATTAAGTACTTCATCATATTATGGTTCTATGCTTTATTGTGTTTTCTCTGTGACTCACCTTCGAGTGAGTATGTGGTACTTGATCCTGTTAGTGGCCTTATCGGACTAGATCCATGGAACTGACAGTTTATTTCGATTTAAGTGCGGCCTTGCCTTCAAGGCTGGACTTGGGCACTTAAGTTGGAATAATTCGGGCGGTTCTGCCACAGCTGGTATCAGAGCTTTTACCACTTGAGAGAAATCAATAAATCATAATCATCGACTTTTAAAAAGTAAAACTTGCTTAGAAACCAGTATCGGTTAGGTTGTCAAGACGGTTAGGATAGCCTTAGGACGTGAAACCTTAGGATACTAGATGGGTAGCTAGGTGGCTATTTGAGTAGGCCGTACATGCTACTATGATATAGATGGGGGATTTCTATACCCCTATACTTGATGTGAGGACGCTTAGGACGAGCATGCATGCATCATTTTCCCATCCTCTGGGTAAAATGTCATTATTAATAAGAAGTTACATAAACAAGGAGTCACCCGTAATAAAATTTTAAAATTTATAACGAAGATCTCAACTTAACCCTAGAAAAGCCAAATCCTCAGAAATTTTTCTAGTCTTTTGCACTAGCACCTTTCATTTTTGGTTCTCTTTCTTTTTCGCTTACACTTGCGCTTGCACAGATGACTTCCCACTTACCCACTGACGGAGGGGACACACTTTCCCACTGACGGAGGGTTTTCCCCTCATCTTGTGGGATGTACTGCAGGGAGCAGGTTACACTACACCTCCCCAGTACGTGGTGCAGCTGTTCGAGGAGCATAGGGTACCTTGGTGTAGAGTGAGGATGACTCTAGAGCCTCATCCCCTGCAGCCAGGATGGCGTTCGCTGGACTCGGAGTCTTTCGGTTTCTGGGCCGATGACACTATAGAGTCCACAACCATGCACGTGCTGACAACCTTCTGTGGATTTCACCCTCTGGAGATGTCAACCCACCCCATCGGCTTGTTCCCTGTCGAGAAAGAGGATGACCCAATGTGGAAGGATCGGGTTGATCATGCCAAGGATGTGTGGGCTCTCTACCCTGGACATACAGCTCACTTGATGGTTCGGTGCATGAATGCCCTGTATCGTCTCGAGGCCTTATGAGGCGAGGCGATGTCCCAGCTCATGGGCCTGGTGGAGTCTACCAAGATCACCCTCGATAACAGGGAGGACCTTGTCGTAGTCTTATCTACTGAGCTAGTGGAGAAGGATTTCCAGGTTGAGCAGATGGGCAATCACATCCACGAGCTCAAGGATCAGGTGGAAGCCAGGGATAACACCATTGAGGTTCTGGAAGACCAGCTCTAGAACACCCAGCAGCAGCTTGAGGAGGCAAACCAGCACTTGGACCTGCACCATCAGGAGATAGAGGACATGGAGGCAGACGGGGCCGACGAGGGCATAGATATCGAGGAAGGGGAGGAGCCGGAGCCCGCTTCTAGCCTGGATACTACCGGCTCAACTCACTCTGGAGGACCACCTTCCCCCGAGTCTAGCGTTGCCTCTTTTGCTCGTTAGGTTTCAGGACTAGGGTAGAAGTGTTAGGATGTAGCACTCCCCCAAAAAATAGCTTAGCTTTTGCACATTGGATGTACTAGGCTAGAAAGTGAGTCCTTGAACCTGATGTAACCCTTGGACACTTCTTTTGGGAAAGATGAATGATGGATGGTTTTTATTTTAGGATTATGAATCAAATTATATCCTGTTGGTACCAGTTGTAAAGAGCACAGAGAAATTGGGACCTTGCACCTCTCGTGGCTTAATTGTTTCATCGTGTAACACAATTATGGATTATAAATCTAACGACAGAAAACTCCTGAATTTCAGATGGCAGGGAGAGCGTACCGCAGGCAGAATGAGCGCATCCCTCCACCACCGTCGCAACCTCCTACCATGCAGGAGCTGATGGCTCAGAAGAACGAGATTCTATGGCAGCTCGTGCAGGATCAGCCGCCGCCTCAACACTATGGGGGTGGTGATCACCACCAGCGTGCCCCGGCAGTGGCAACCTACCAGGAGTTTCTCAGTACTCAGCTGCCATTGTTCACCAGGGCGCAGGATCTGCTCGATGCTGACGTCTGGCTTAGGGTGGTGGAATCAAAATTCCCACTGCTTAATGGAGAGTGCTCAAATGCGGCCAAGGTCCATTTCGCCACCCAGCAGCTTCGTGGGCCCGCTAGGACATGGTGGGACCATTTCCTTGCCATGCAGCCGGCGGACCACGTGGTTGAGTGGGAAGAGTTCAAGACGTCATTCAGAGGGCATCACATACCAGCTGGCATCATGGACCGCAAGCTTAATGAGTTTCTGGCACTCACTCAGGGAAGTCGTACCGTGTTGCAGTACGCCCAAGCTTTCAATGACCTGTGTCAGTACGCAGGCTACCATGCTAACACCGATGATAAGAAGAGAGACAGGTTCAGGAGAGGCCTCAACACTAAGCTCCGTGACCATCTCAACATAGTCAGGGCCCACAACTACAACGACTTGGTCAACTTGACCATCTCACAGGAGGATTGCATCACGACTCGCCAGGTAGAGAAGAAGAGGAAGACCCCTATGGCCGGGCCATCAGCACAACCTCAGCGCTTCAGAATTGTGTCCGACACTCAGAGCAGGGGACCTCAGCAGCAACAGGAGCGATGGGTGATCCGGCCACAGCAGCAGCAGTAGGCACCCAACCGCTCGCAACCCTCAGCAGCAGCAACAACAGTACCGCCAGGGCAATGACAACATGTGTTTCACCTGCGGTAACACTGGGCACTATGACAAGAATTGCCCCAGAAACTAGCAGAGGCAGGGTCAGAATGCAAATCAGAACCAAGGCAAGAGTCAGAAGGTGCAAGTGAGGCATGGCAGGCTAAACTTCACCACTTTGGCTGACATTCCGGAGGGAGCACCCGTCATGACCGATATCTTTTCTGTTTTGAATTACCCTGCAGTCATTCTTTTTGATTCTGGTGCATCACATAGTTTTATCAGCACAAAATTTAGTGCCAAATGTCAGCTACCTTTTCACCACACAAATGGGGCCATTATGATTGCAACACTAGGAGGCAGGGTTGCCACCTATCAACTCAACCGGCACGTGCCAATAAAACTGGATAGTATCATATTTAGAACCACCCTCCTTATTATGGGATTGGAGAGCGTGGACATCATCTTGGGGACTGACTGGTTATCACGACATCATGCCTTGATTGATGTCGCAGTAAGGGCCATTGAAATACACTCACCAATTTGTGGAGAACTGTCACACCCGTTTCTAAGGGGCAGAGCCGGGTGCATCGCATATGCGTGCCAGGATCTATTTCCACACATATGTTGACATCACAAGTGTAATATATCAAAAGACAATGCATAAAAGTGTAAATAACGATTATATTAACATATTACACTTCGAACAGACGTAATGTATTAACCTTTATGCATCAAAGTACAACAAAACATGGACATCCATCCACAGGAAGATGACCGGGGGTATAACTAGATTAGCATCCATGGAGTTCAATAATATATCTTCATCTGCAAACTCCTGATCAAAATTTACGCAAGGGTGAGCTCACTTATGGTCGGGGCTCAGCAAGTGGGGGAAAAATAATGCAAGTTTAACAAGGTGAGGCTAAGGTTGAGCAGTAAGCATTTTAGTTGGTCAACATTTTATTAACAACACTTGTCTTACTAATAAGTGTGAATCCCAAGTATTCCCATTAAACAAAGGTATAAGAGTATATCAAAAACACTTAAGTGAAACCACTTAAGCAAACCATTGGCAGATCATCGGATCTTGATTTATTTTCATCTTCAAGTTCAATTATCATGTGAGGAGTCCAGGCTGCTCATAACCGTGAGCACGACTGATATATCAGTTTTACACTCTACAGAGGTGGCACATTTTTACCCATGAGTCGTGATTCCCTTCTAGCCCGGGTTAGCTAGACCTGTATTCACTTCCGAGGTGAATGGACAGGGTCTCACTACGAGGCTTCTCCCTAGAGTCCTCATTACGCAAATGCTGGAAATGGTCAACTGCATAAGGTACACCTACCGTAACCAACTTATAGTCCAGACTATAGGGTAAAGCTTTGGGAACTATGCCCGTATCCAATCTGCCTGAGCTGGAACTATAAGCGCTTGCCATATGCCCCCGTTCTGGTCGACCACGACCATCACCCAACATAAGACTTCCCTAGTTATTTAGCCAAGACGAGAGCCATGATAGTTCTCATGGTAGCACTGTTTTCCCGGGTGGTCACTCCATGTTCCAATTAATATGCAATAATCTTGTTTAACCATCGGGTTAACAACAATAAAGTAAACTTACCATTTGAAACATTAATATCATAAACATGAGTGACTGCATAAAGTTAAGTTGTAGCAATAGCATAGCTACTTGATTAGATCATAATCCTGGTTTAAATAAGGAGTAAGGTTGGAAAGGTTAGGTGTATCTAAATAGGTAACCCATCAAATTATGCATATATATATCAAAGAATAAACTTTATTAAATGTATTGTTTGGGATCAAACAGAGTATGCAGAGGGAGAAGTCCACTTGCCTTGCTTATTGAAAACTTGATGTTCTTCCACGGATAGGAATAGATATTGATTCTTAACTACTAGATCAACCACTGAATATCACACAAACAAACAAGAAGAACAAACACCACTCAATAACATACCACATTTACCATACGTAAAGCTAAAAGAAAACCTAACGAAAAGAGCGTTCGCTTTTCAAAAACATAGCAAGTAATGGTTATAATAAGAGGGTATTCGTTTAAAAAATGTGTGATCTATACTTTATAAAACAAGACATGAGCTTAAAAATATCTTAATTAAAATATACAAATATTAGGATCACCAAATTAATCTTTTATAAAACGTCAGACGTGATATGTCTAATATTAAGGGTTTATAAGATGATAAAACATGTTATAACAATATTAAACCTTTTTAACATTTTAGAAAAGAGATATCTTATATCTAAGGTTAATGGGTTACAAAATACATTATTAATTTTAGAAACATTATGGAACATCTTATACATCATTGTTAAACATTCACTTATGATAAACTAAGATATAAGTCTAAATAGGTTTTATGTGAAAAGATCATTATTATCTAACACCTATTTTATGAAAAGCTAGGTTATAGGCACTTAAGTGGATTTTCATGCGAAAGATAATGAACGCATAACCATCTTTTAATTTCATTAGAAAACACATAACCTATATTATTATATTGGAAGTCAATATATATTAAGTAACATTTTAAGTTATAAAAGAACTTAAACTCTTATGACTTTATTTTATTCTTTAGGAAAAGCTAAGTGACTCGTATATAATGTGGACTAAATTCTATGAAATCATTAATCATGCCATAAATCTAGTTAAGAACAAATTGACTATATGTTTGATTAATATATTATGATAAAGGATAATTAATCTATTAATTATCTTTAATTCTATTGTAGAAACAAATGATCTAAATGATCTAATTTATTAGAAAGGAAATTATGTATAAACTAACATTTTAGTTTATAAAAGCAATGACCCTTGTTATCTTTAATTAAGAAAATATAAATAATCTATTAATTGGACATATATTTATCTTTTATTTATTAAGAAACATATGGTCTACATATTCTTTTAAGTTTCTATTTAATACGACTATACTTAACCATCTATAACGAACCTTATTAAATCAAAAACATGATATCTACTAAAAAGATCATTTTAAAGTTAGAAACAAATTATCTAATTCTTTAGTAAGAAACCTATATTTACCAATATAACTATCAATTTCTTTATTAGAAAAGTATGAGCGTCTAATAAAATTCTATCCTTTCAGTTTTCTCCTTTCTTTTTAAATAGAATTTATACGTATAACTAAAAATTGTTTATTTATAATTTTTTTGACATTAATATACTAATAATTAATTGGAAATTACTAAATGAGACTTTTAATGACATATTCATGGTTATTATGACATAAATAAGTATTTTACTAATTCTACGTAATTTAAGTGCTATACTTATGAATACATTTATTATGAATAGTAAAATCTATATTTTCAGTTGACTGGAAATATGTGGCTTAAATACTTCTTCTATTTTTTCATGTCAATAAGTTTACACATAAAATACTACTAACAATTATCGTTCCACACACACTAAAGGGAAATGCAAATCTGTAAACATTTTCTAGTATGAGAATCACTGAGGTGGTGAATAGTGACTGTAATCATTTTTAAAATTATAAAATCATACACATGTTCAAAGCGTTGTTGCGGGGTTCGATTTTGGCTACACGTATACATCGAAATCTCCAAAATTGTACAAGTGAATCGCATCGTCTCAATATTACAACAATAATTCACAAAATTTAAAACATGCTTTAGAAAATAAATTAACGGGTTGTCTTCAACCTTGGGTGAACGGACGATGCTGAACAGGCTCGAGCGCGCGACTAGGCGAAGGCATGGCGGGATCGGTGAGGCTTGGAAGGGGTTCGGGCACATTTCCGGCGAGGCACGACGGCGAGCAGGGCGCTGCTCCGGCTTCCGTCCAGAACAGCGTCGACAGTGAGCTCCGGTGGCGAGGGAGAGAACGAGGAGTGAGTGAGAGAGAGGGAGATCTCGGGCAGGGAGAGGGCTCGACGTCGGATTTTATAGAGGAGAAGGGGAAGAGTAAGAGACGCCCGGGGAGGGGAGAGGCGACCGAGACTTCATGGCGCCGTCAATGGCAGGGGGAAACAGCGGTAGTAAAGCTCCAATAACGCCAAAGAAATGGTCGAGGTTGAGCAGGTCGCGGTCGGGTCTGGCGTCGTGGCGCTCGGTGTCGCGTAGTGCTGGCGTTGGGTCGGCTGGGCGCGACGGCTTCGGGTCCTCCTGGCGCGGCGCGGTCGGCCTGGGCGCTCGGCGTGTGCGGCGCGGTTGGCCGGCTAGGCTCGGGCGGCTTCCTGGCGCTGCTCCTGGCAGGCGGTTAGCTACGCGCGGCGCGCTGGCGCATGGTGCAGGGTCAGTCGCGGTCGGGCAGGGGCGCTGACTGGGCGCGCAGGGTGGCTTCCTCCTGGCGGCGCGGTCAAGCAGAGGGAAGAGAGAGGAGGAAAGGTGGGTTGCGGCGGCTAAGGGAGCAGGAGCGCGGCTGTCTAGGGTTAGGGGGCGAGGGGGCGGCAACTCTTCTTGATGGGCCTAATGGGCCGATTAGTTTAGGGTTTTGTTTTTTTTCTTTTTTTTTCGAATTTCTCTTTAGGGTAACAAATATAAATATATATACTCTAAAAATTATAATAATTCCAAAAACAATGGTTTATGAATAAAATACATAATTTTAGAATAGATTCCATTTAAATAAAACGTGCGTCACAATAAAACAATAAAAGTGAGATTTTTGCAAATAATTATATACAAAATGATTAACCATATCAAAATACATGGTTTCCAAAATATATTTATTTTTGAACCAATAATTATTATATTATTTATTTGAATTTCCATTTAAGAAGAAATGTTTATTAAATATCCAAAATCAATTATGCGCAATCAAAAATCATTCCAAATGCAAATAAATAACAAACACTTAAAAGAAAATTTATTACCATAAATACCATTAATAACTAAACGTATTATTTTTATTTGATGATTTTTATAGTGTTACAAGAATTCACTATGTACCTACCCAACCAGGGTTGTACCCATTCATGTGCACTTACCATAATAGAGTCACCCATGGAAAGGATTTCAGTAGTCTGTGAGTACCCTAATGTCTTTCCAGACGAATTGCCAGGAATGCCACCGGACAGGGATATAGAGTTTGCCATAGAATTGCAACCACGGACCGCACCTATTTCTAAAAGGCCATATAGGATGCCTCCAGCAGAGTTGGCAGAACTGAAGAAACAATTGCAAGAGTTGCTAGACAAGGGGTTCATTCGCCCAAGTACTTCACCATGGGGATGTCCGGCCTTGTTCGTAAAGAAGAAGGATGAGAGCTTGAGATTGTGTGTTGATTACCGCCCTCTCAATGTGGTGACTGTTAAAAACAACTATCCTTTACCCCGCATTGATGTTTTGTTTGATCAATTGGTTGGAGCGAAGGTGTTTTCCAAAATAGACCTTCGCTCTGGCTATCACCAAATCAAGATCAGGGCAAGTGATATTCCGAAGACGACTTTCTCCACCAGATACAGGCTTTATCAGTACTTGGTGATGTCACTCGGGCTGACCAATGCCCCGGCATACTTCATGTATTTGATGCATTCAGTGTTTATGCCGGAATTGGACAAGTTCGTGGTGGTCTTCATTGATGATATTCTGGTATATTCAAGAAATGAAGACGAGCATACAAAGCACTTGCACACAATACTTCAGCGACTGTGGGATCATCACCTATATGCCAAATTCTCCAAATGTGACTTCTAGATAAGGGAGATCAAGTTCTTGGGTCACACCATTTTGCAGGACGGGATAGCAGTTGATCCTGAGAAAGTACAAGAAGTGATGGATTGGAAGCCTCCTACCATCGTTCGGTAGATTCATAGTTTTCTGGGATTGGCAAGATACTATCGACGATTCATTCCGGATTTCTCCAGGATTGCGAAACCAATGGCTGAGTTGTTGAAGAAAGGAGTGAAGTTTGATTGGGGTCAGAAATGCGAAGATGCCTTTCACACCTTGAGGCGGCATCTGACAACAGCACCCGTGCTAGCACAGCTTGACAACACCAAATCATTTGATGTGTATTGTGATACTTCGAGCACTAGACTAGGTTGTGTTTTGATGCAAGACAACCGAGTTATTGCATACGCATCAAGAGCACTCTGGCCTCATGAGCAAAATTAGCTCACACATGATCTGGAGTTAGCAGCGGTAGTTCATGCTCTGAAGATATGTAGACATTATCTAATGGGAGCTCATTGTAATATTTATACTGACCATAAGAGCCTCAAGTATATTTTCACTCAGGCTGACCTTAATGAGGCAGAGGAGAAGGTTAGAATTGATCAAGGATTACGATCTAGATGTACATTAGCATCCAAGCAAGGCAAATGTAGTGGCGGATGCCTTGAGTCGTAAGGCCCAGTGCAACCGTCTAACCATAGACTCTCAGGTCACCGCTTTGTGCGACGAGTTGCGCAAGCTAAACATGGAAGTGGTTTCCCCAGGTACTCTACATTATATCTCAGTTGAGCCGACCTTACAGGAGCAGATAATCGTGGCACATCTTAGTGACAAGGGTGTTCAAATCATTAAGGAAATGCTCAACCAAAAAGTTGATAAGTATAAATGCTTTCGTAAGGACAACAAGGGTATTTTATGGTTCGAGGACCGGCTGGTTGTTCCCAAGGATCCATAACTCAGAAAGAAAATTTTGGACGAGGCTCATCTCTCCAAATTTTCCATACACCCCAGAAGCAACAAAATGTATCATGACCTCAGATCCTTATATTGGTGGACCAGGATGAAGAGGGAAATTGCCAAGTACATATCTAAGTGCGACACTTGCCAAAGAATCAAAGCCAGTCATTTAAAGGTAGCAGGTACCTTACAACCACTCCCCATACCATCTTGGAAGTGGGAGGACATTTGCATGGACTTTATTGTGGGATTGCCCAACACCTCCCGGCACCACGATTCCATTTGGGTCATTGTGGATAGGCTAACCAAGACAACTCATTTCTTGCCAGTACATACCACCCACAGGACCGAAAAATACACAGAGATCTATATTGACCAAATAGTCCGCTTGCATGGAATCCCCAGGACCATCATATCAGATAGAGGAACACTGTTCGTAGCACGTTTCTGGGAACAACTACAAAAGTCACTTGGAACAACCGTGATTAGAAGCTCAGCGTATCATCCTCAAACTGATGGCCAAACGGAAAGAGTAAATCAGATTCTTGAGGACATGTTGAGAGCATGTGTGATACACTATGGCAAGGATTGGGACAAATGTCTTTCTCTGGCAGAATTCTCCTACAATAACAGTTACCAATCCAGCCTGAAGATGGCACCTTTCGAAGCCTTGTATGGGAGGAGGTGTAGAACACCGCTAAATTGGTCACAAGCTGGAGAAAGGGAAATATTTGGGCCTGACTCTAGTACTTGAAGCCGAGGACAAGGTCAGAGTCATTAAGAAGAACTTAGAAGCTGCTCAGGCCAGGCAAAAGAGCTATCATGATAAAAGGAGGAAGCCTCTACAATTCGAAGTGGGTGATCATGTGTACCTTAAGGTCTCACCCACAAAAGGTGTTCAGAGATTTGGGATTAAGGGCAAATTAGCCCCTCGCTATATTGGGCCCTATGAGATCAAGGAGACTTGTTGACCTGTAGCATACCAATTGAAGCTACCACCTCACATGTCGGCAATTCATGATGTGTTCCATGTATCTCAGCTGAAGAAGTGTGTTCGCTTACCAACAAAAGTGCTGTCAGAACTTGAATTGGAGATAGAACCAGACTTGTCGTACCAAGAGCACCCTGTCAAGATACTGGACCATAAGGAAAGGTCAACTCGAGCAAAGTCAATCAAAATGTATAAGATCCAGTGGAGCAACCATTCAGAAGAGGAAGCTACCTGGGAAACTGAGGATTTTCTGCACTCACACTACCCCGATTTTCTGCCTAAAGAGATCGGTACGTAACTCGGATCTAAAACCCCCCCTGCCCTTTGAATCTAAGTGTAAGAAAGTCTTAACAAGAACTGAGAAAGCTATGAAACTAAATCAAGAAGGGCTTCCTTCTGAAGTTGCAAAGAGGATGACATTCGAAGAGCAGTTTGCTAAAGAACATTAAAAAAAGAACCCACACCGCGCAAGCACACCCTTTCTTAGCACCCCTCTAAAGGGTCCCTACCCAAATCTCGGGACGAGATTCCTTTAAGGGGGGAGGGCTGTAACACCCCAGGTGTTACCTAAGGCCCTGGCTCAACACATTCACATGTGACCTATTATCACATGTGGTTTAGTTTGGGAATGAAGCACCAAAATTTAGAAGCAATGTCTTAATCAAGTGTTGGACATACTAGAAGGGGTATCTTAGCCTTTTCATGCACCTCCAATTTGGAAAAATGCTCAAAACCCTAGAAACCCCTCCTTGAGCCACTGGAGCTCCAAGATTGGATTGGTGAGAGAGCTAAGTAAACTACCAATTCATGACTTAAACCTTTTACCAAAGTTGAATCACATGTAAATACCTACGAGAAATAGTAAGGAAGTTATTCCAAAAAGGTCCCACAAAAACCCCAAATTAAGAACCCAAGTGGAAAGCACTCAAGAGCAACCTATTTTTCTCTAAGTCAAAATTCAGCCCTCTTTTAAAGATCAGATGTGTTCACTTAGTTGCAGGTGCCAAATCAATATGGTCCAATTGACAAAAAGGCACCAAATTACCCAAGGCACACCCTGGAAAATTTTGAAACCAAACCAAAACCGTTTGACATGGTTTGACATGAGTTTTGTCTCGGGTTGAACAGTGCCGACAACCCTCACTTGGCGCCACCATATCTCACAAACCAGACTAGATCTTCACTTGGAACTCACACAAACTAGGTAGCTCTAGGTGCAGAGAGGAGATCTTACATAAGACTTTTGGCGAGATTTGCACGTTTAGCTGCTTAGCAAACGCTTGAACTAGGGCAGAAGGAAACGAACACGTGTTCGACTTGCCTTGGCATGCCAGCGCACGCCCCCGCGCTCGGCCCCTCGTGCCCATGTCGCACGACTCCCAACCCCACGCCCACACCAATAAAACGGACCAAGGCCTTGACCGTACACCCCCGCTCGCTCTCAGCCCCGCCCAAGCGCAAGATCGCTGGAGTTCCCTCTGTGCACGGCGTGCATGCGGCCGCCTGAGCCCCGGACACCGTGGACCGGCCACTCCGGCCCACCCCCATCCAATCCAACCCCTTGGCTAGCCTCCACGGAGCTCCGTGAAGCTCCTCGAGCCATCAGACCAAACACCACTTCGCCGGAGGTGCCGGATTGACATCGCCGGACTTCATGCGACCACCGTCGCACGTAGACCGAGCTGCACTGTGAGCCGCCCTTTGATTCCTTGCGCCTACAGCACCATTGACCTCCCGTGAAGCTCCCCGAGCGCTTTGATTGAGCTCTATCGCCGTGAGCAGGCCGGAGCACGCGAACCCGACCTGCCTGCGCACGCGGCCAACCCTACTCTGGCCACCATCGCCGGCGACCCGCCCCTTGACGTGACCGCCAGGAGCCCCTGGACCTCTCCCGACACACCACCGGACCTCTCCCGCCGCCAGTAAGCCGCGCCACCGCTTTTTCTCCCTACGGCTACTATTTCGGTGAGGAGGGAGCGTGGGTTAAGAAAGGGAAAAGGCCAGGGGGTTATTGGCAAAGTCAGTGACTCTGGTGAATAGTTCCCTAGGGGCACGGATTTAATGATTTGGTTAAGGAAAACCCCAGGGGCCCCGGTGCAAAGCTGTTTTTCTTTAAACCTTTAGAATTAATCTTTTCAAATAAGCAGTAGACTTGAAAAATTCATAACTTGAATTGTAGTCACCCAAATTTGGTCAAACAAAATATTTTAGAACCTACATTTCATGAACTATCTAGCAAAAATGATAAACACCATGGTTCCTGCAACCCTTTCTAGAGTTTGGATTTAATTAAGCAAATTGCCCAAACCTTAATAACCAGAGGAAAAATAGAAATACTTTTGGACTAAGGCTGAGAAAAATTGGAGATATACTTGACTAGTAACTACACTGTTTAAAAATATTAGGCTCCTTAGTATACTAGATTAAGGAAAGGGTATCCATTAAAACTTGAATTTGCCCAAACCTTAAGAAAATAGGGGATTAAAAATGGGAACCAGAGAGTAACCACATTTTTCCTGACTTGCTTAGGTGATGTAGTTCATAAGAAAAATTTGTTGAACCCTAATTTAGTACAAAGAAAGTGCACCACCTTTTATTTAATGAAAACAGTGAGAACTTAGAGAAATCATAGAAAAATAATTCTAAGGAGGAACCACCCCAACCTTAGGAATGACTACTATTATGCTAATAGGAATCTAGGAAAATACAAGTTTTGTTGTTTGATATATTCCAAATACAAAGTTAGTTATAAGTACCCTCTTGGCATTAAACTTTAGAAAATCACAACTAAATAACCAATAAGTCACCTTCTGTGATTTTTGGCACAAAAACATGTTATTACCCATAGATACCAGCAAAAATAACTCTTAGTACAGAACCCCCACCTAAATAAAAGTTGTAGTACAAAGTGACCCTCTACCCTCTCTTTTGTTATTTTTGCCTAGGGTTTATCCTAATTATTCTTAACCTCAAATTTATAGGATAGACTATAGTAACCAATATTAACCCACTGTAATTGTTGTAGAAGTTTTGGAAATTTCTAAATCACTATGGTAGTTCAAGCCTACCTTAAAGGCATAAATAGAAAATAAAAAGAATAATTAGTGGAAGGAAATAATGTTACACACACCTCTACAACCAGACCTCCCTAAGTGCCCACTAAAACTTTAAGGGATGACCAAATCTTAAATCCACTCAAAACCTACACTGGTAAGTATAAAATGCTAAGAGCTTCGTACGCCAAAGAAACCCTAGTTTACCCGCTGCGTTAGTGTTAATTCACCATGCATCGTAATTACTAAATTTTGCATATCATTAACATGCATATATCTTATTCATTGCACTCGATAGATTGCAACCTCGCTGACAGAGAGTGCGTACTCATTCCGGAGCAAGGAGTTGCTCAGGAGGGAGTCCAGGAGCCAGCACCAGAGCCTGCCACTGAGGATCTCCCTGCCCTAGCTTTTGAAGGCAAGCCCCGGTTTTATGCATAACCATTATATATGCTATTTTACTACACTTAATGATTGTAGGCTTGTACTGTGCACTTAAGTGTAGGAGTTGTCTGAAACCCTAGTTGCATGAACTCAGGATTCCTTTTTGAGATGGATACTAGTATGCTAGGTCGAGTAAATGCTTTACTAATTAGGGATCTCGGTAGAAGTCGAGTGATTTTTTTTGCACTCGCGTGAGGTCAGGAATTGGTTGTATCCATTTTTATATCGGAATGATGATGGTCTATGGACAACGATCCATGGGGATGCGTTGTCTACGAGATGAAAAATTGGAATAAGGATTAATGTGTGGTACCATGTGTCAAGCATTTGAACGTAGTAAACACATGCCGAGAAATATGGTAAATCGGTAAACCTAGTATCTGAGTGAACGTGCCTGCAGATTGCCCTCCTCACGCGACCTGAGACGTGGTCTCCCATTCCGGTTATGGTGGGTACAAGTGCGGTCACTGCACGATGGCAGTCGGGGTCAGTGAGGCATTGTACACCAAGGCGGTGAGCCCCTTTCTGTTGCCAGGGAATTGATGGGGACAGTTGATGTGTGTGGGGATGGAGTGCCTCGCTACGTCGTGTGTTTAGGTTTACCTTGCAAGGTTAAAACTCGATTTGAATCGTCTGCTTCTTGCAGCTAATGAGACTGCTTGATCCATGCTGTTGCATTGAGTAAGAAGTGAAATGAGGTGACATTCAAAGGATGTTGATTGCAATAATGTTTGATACCATGTATGAGTAGCTAGGTGCTCATCTAGTCTAAAATTTATACTAAAACTTGAAAAGCTAAAACTTGTTTTTAGACTCAGCTAGTGCTTTTGGCAAACCAAACCCCTCAGCCAAACAACCGCATGGTCTAGAGGTAGAGGAGTAGACTCCTCACACCGGGTAAGTCTAGCTGAGTATTAGTATACTCAGCTTTCTTGTGGCATAATTTTTACAGGTACTCTAAAGGATATGGTTGCTGGAGTGACTTGGCCATCCACCCTGCCACCGGTCTGGACAGTCGAGTGGGACCCTACCTCAGCAGGAGAGGAGCATGAGGAGTGATGGGCCTGGCTTCCCCATCCTCCCTTTCCTTTACCGTTAGTTAATTTCCGCTGCATCGAGAACAATGGTTACTAATTTTGAAACTCCAATGATGTAATAACATTAAGTACTTCTTCAAATTATGGTACTATGCTTTATTGTGTTTTCTCTGTGCCTCACCTTCAAGTGAGTATGTGGTACTTGATCCTGTTTGTGGCCTTGTCGGACTAGATCCGAGGAACTGATGGTTTATTCTGATTTAAGTGTGGCCTTTCCTTCAAGGCTAGACTTGGGAACTTAAGGTGGAATAATTCGGGCGGTTCCATCACACTGAAAGCCTTTCCCACTAGAGTTCTTGATGCTGCATGTACGCCACACTGCCCGACATAAATCTCATCTAATAGCTGCCTTCCTGTAGCTGAGTGCATGCACTTCATGAGGACTCCTCCTATGCCTCTTCTGTACAACATGCACCTATGATGGTGTAGTGGGCTAACTGTCTTGCGATGCGCTCCGCCACGACATTGTCATCCAGTTCTTCCTCGTTTCTTATGTATCTGATGATCGGCTCTCTCCAGTCATTGGGATCTGCCTCTGCCCGACTCAGAGCGTTGCATTCCTCCATCTGATCTGTGTGTAAGACCTAAAATTGGCAGAAAATATAAATAAAATAAAGAAAAAGATATATTCATGATAGTATTTCTAGAATATTTGAAACCTTGGGAATTTATCTGGACCTTTCCTGTTCATAAACCATTGAGATTATTAAATTAAATAAGTGACCAATAAATGGATAGAGAAAGGTAGATCCCTTACTGATGAGTTTGTGGTAATTTAGAAAACATGAAATTAGACCTCCAATTTTAATGAAAATATAAAAATAGAAAATAAGAAAGGGAATTTTAATGAAACTATTTATTCCTTCCATAAATACATAACAAGGAAAAGAATAAATACTAATATTGTAAACAGTAGATGTTATAATCACATTATTATTAACTTTGGCACTTGGGAATTAGAAGTACAAAATATGAAATAGAAAATAAATGAGAAGGGAAGGAAAGAAAAATATGTACTATAAAAAGAAAAATAATATTAATGCAATAATAGTTGTATATACTCATTAGGGACGTGTTTGATAATTTGGAAGATCAAACATGAATTTGAATTTGAAATGAGTTTTGAAAGAAAAGAAATAGAATAGAAAAGAAAATGAAATCAAAAACAAAAAAAAAGAGAAAGGAACACCAGATCTCGACATGGGCCAAATTCTCCCTCTCGGCCCAATATCGTTTCTCCCGCACGCCTACCACACACTGAGGCACTGACAACTGGGTCCTACGGTGGCAGCTTCTCTATGTCACGCTCTCCCTCTCCAACCGCTGCTGGGTGGGCCCAGTTTGTCAGTAGTTCTGGTGGGGCTGCCGCGTGTGTTGCGGGCCGTCTCACTGCCTTGGGGGCCCACCGACCTGGCACATCTTTTACGCGCGCCCTCCTAAACCCGCCCTGGGCCGCTGCTGGTGGACCTGACGGGTCAGACCCGTCCCTATCGGAGGTCATTGAGGCCGAAAGCCTCGTCGCGCAGAGCTCGCCGTGAAGATCGACCGGACCGTTTCCCTGGTCGGCGCAATATATAGGAAACCCCCTGGGCCGTCTTGACCGGTCATCTTTTTCTCTAGAACCACCCAACCGCAATCGGGGTAGTGGGCGTAAGTGCGGTGAGCATTCCGCTGCCAGTGCGTGCACGCTGTAGGGACACTCAAGCGTCAGTGTAGTACTCCGGGGCGGCGCTATTGAGTCATGGAGCTTTGGCAATCATCAATTTGGCCATAAGACCCTCTACGTCTGGGCAATTGCTCGCCGGACATTAGGAAGTGCCATGGATCCACAGCACGCCGTGGACAGCGATCTGCGCTATGTAACCACGGGTGAGTCTCTATTGCCCATGTTCGCCACCATCTCCTTTATGCGTAGCTCTATCCAATCGGGGTTTGGGAAACTGTGGCGCTGAGTCGCCGTCGGCGGTAATGGCTTCGCCGAGGGTTGGCGTTGATCTTCCTGCGGACGGGCGAGATCAGAACTCGCATACCATTTCGGGCTGGAGCATCACACACCGTTCAATTCTAATTGAGTGGGCGTGTATAGGTGTTAGGTTAATTAAATCCGGAACGTACGATGTGAATCAAACGGGTGGGATGGGCTACTGGTTGCGATTGGATTTGGGGCCTCGGATCACGATCGTGTGGTTATAATTACATACCGGTTCATAACCTTGCGCGATATAATCTCGTCCACTGAAAACAGATTGGACGGCTCATATGGCCTCATACCCCTTCGCCGAGCCAATTTTGTAAAAGAGCCCTCCTGGAATTTAGGAAGTAACCCTCAGTCCAGTCTAATTGTGCTCTGTGTCTTAGGATTTCTTATGCGTTAGCCCCTGCGTTTTTCAGTTTTTGACGCCCAGTCCAGAGAATTATAAAATCCAGTAAAAATAATTAGAAAATGATTTTTAATGTGAAAATAAATGCTAGAACTTGTTTAATTCATATAAAATTCATATGAAGTCCAAATCAATCCATTCCAATTTCTATAGTTTTATAATATAATTGTTTATCATTAGTGCCACTGTTTTGACATGAAAGACATATTAAAATTTATCTCTTACTTAATCTTGTATCACTACAGGAATTCCGTTGACTCTCGTCGGCCAGATTAATTCCCGTCGGCCAGTGCAAAAGCCGACGGGAATTAAGTAACTCCCGTCGGTCGTCAACTAGCTGACGGGAATTAATTTAATTCCCGTCGGCCACGTCACCTAGCCGACGGGGTTAAGTAATTCCCGTCGGCTTTGTCCCGAAGCCGACGGGGGTTATTTAATTCCCGTCGGCCACGTCATAGGCCGACGGGGATTAATGGTTTTAGAGCCACGTCCGAGCCCGCGCGGACTCATTCTTCTCCTCTCTCTCGTCTGAAACCGACGAGTCGCCGGCCGCCGCCGCCACCCGCCCGAGCCGCCGCCCGCCCTCGCCCCCAACGCCGCCGCCCGCCCGCGCCCCCAACGCCGCCGCCCGCCCGCGCAGCCGCGCGGCCGAGCTCCTGTGCCGCCGGGCCGCCGAGCCCCCACGCCACCGCGCCACCACGCCATCGCGCCGCCACGCCACCGCGCCGCCGCGCCCCTGCTCCTCCGCGCCGCCACCATCCGAGGCCCGCCACCCGAGGCCGGAACGCCGCCCCCGAGGCCGCCAACGCCCTCAGCTCGTACCGGAGCGCCGCCGTCCGCCCGAACGCCGCCTCTAGCCCTTGTGGAGGTATAATCCTACCTATATGTAAATACATGTGATTATTTTCGTCGGTTTTTTATGGCCGACGGGAGTTAGCTTTAATGTGATTAGAGTTAGTTTATGTGGCTTGATTAGAGTGTGATTATTGTTTATTTTCGTCGGGTTTTATGGCCGACGGGAGTTAACTGTAATACGATTACAATTTGTTAGTTTAATATCACATGTTAATTTTCGTCGGTTTTAATATCACATGTTATTTGTTAGTATGATTTGACTTAAAATTGGATGTTGCAATATTGTTAATTAATTATTATCATCTTAATGTGATGAAGGTGATGTTATGTATATATATATATAGTTTTACTACTTACCTATAGATATATGTGTGACGTGTAGAAACATGAATGTCTCACACGCACTCTTTACTCGTACACACAGCCGCAATAATGGGTGATAGACGTGATTGGATGTATGAAGGTTTCAAGAAGGGTGGGTGTCACACAAGTGAATGGTTTGCCAAGACGCAGATGTTTCTGGACCATGCAGCTGCTTTGTCACAAATAGATAATATTAGGTGTCCATGCAATAAATGTAGAAATATGACGAGCCACACCAAGAGGCAGGTCACACTACACCTGTGTTCGCATGGTTTCGTGCCAGGCTATAAGGTCTGGTATCTCCATGGTGAAGATGTTGAACGAGCAGCAGAAGTAGAAGTTGATGACGGTGAAGATGATGTTGATAGGATGGACCAGATGCTTGAGGATCTGCAGCCTGAACTGGCACCAGATCATCATGATTCACCTACACCGGAGGTTCAGAAGTTCTTCGACCTACTCAAAGCGTCAGAAGAGCCTCTTCACGGGCACACTGACGTGACCGTACTGGAATTCGTGACCCGGCTGATGTCAATCAAGTCCAAGTTTGCATTCTCAATTAATTGTTACAAGGAGCTTGTGGATTTGATTAGCGAGGTTCTTCCTACGGGTCACAAGATGCCCAAAGACATGTACCAGTCCAAGAAATTGCTTGAAGGTCTTGGTATGGAGTATGAGAAGATTGATGTTTGCCAAGACAACTGTATGCTTTTTTGGAAGGAACATGGCAGAGAACAGAAATGCTTAAAATGTGGGAAGTCGAGGTACGTGGAGCTTGTAAATGAAGATGGGGAGAAGGTGGTGACAAAGGTTGCACATAAACAGCTTCGGTACATGCCTCTCACTCCTAGAGTCAAACGTTTGTTTCTCTCGAGGAAGACCGCTATGCACATGAGGTGGCATAAAGATTGTATGGACAGACAAGATGGGTTAATGGTGCACCCGTCAGATGGTGATGCATGGAAGGCTCTTGACAAATTTGATCCAGATTTTGCCAGCGATGCAAGAAATGTTCGTATCGGCTTGGCAACTGATGGTTTCACGCCGTTCAATATGACCGCTGCGTCGTATTCATGTTGGCCTGTCATTGCCATACCGTACAACCTTCCACCTGCTCTTTGCATGAAATATGAGTTTATGTTCCTATGTCTTGTTATACCTGGGCCTGAGCATCCTGGCGTACGCCTCAATGTGATGCTTCAACCACTGATTGAAGAGTTAAAGAAGCTATGGCAAGGTGTGGAAGCCTATGACTGCTTCAAGAAGCAGAAATTCAATCTTCGTGTTGCATATCTGTTCTCGGTTCATGATTTTATGGCGTATGGTATTTTCTCTGGATGGAGCGTGCATGGTAGATTGACGTGTCCTTATTGTGCTAAAGATACAGATTGTTTTCGTCTTAGTGCTGGTGGCAAGATATGTTACTTTGATTGCCATAGATGTTTTCTACCCTTCAATCACCCCTTCAGAAGGCAGAGAAAGGAATTTAGGAAGGGCACCATTGTCACGAAGGGACCGCCCAAGCGACGTAGTGGGATAGAAATTACAGAAGAGCATATGAAACTTGTCCTAGACGAGAGTGGTAAAAGGTATCAAGGTTTTGGTGAGGAGCATAATTGGACTCACATATGTGGCTTGTGGGAGCTTCCTTATGCTAAGTCATTGATTTTGATGCACAACATCGACGTCATGCATCAGGAGAGTAACTTTTGTCAAGCCCTCATAAATACATGCATGGATTTCCCTGATAAAACGAAAGACAATGACAAGGCACGCATGGACTTAGCAGTGATATGTGATCGTCCAACCCAAGTGCTTAGAGAAAACGGAGGCAAACCAAAAGCTGACTATTGTCTGAAATCTAAGCAACGGAGAGAAGTGATGAAGTGGATGAAGGATATTAAATTCCCCGATGGTTATGCCGCTGGTTTTAGAAGATCTGTGAACTTGAAGACAATGAAGATGAATGGACTGAAGAGCCATGACTTCCACATAATTATGGAGAGGCTCATGCCTGTAATGTTTCGTGGGTACATTTCCGAAGCTGTGTGGAAAACGTTAGCTGAAGTTAGCTATTTCTACAGACAGTTGTGTGCTAAAGAAATCAGAAGAGATGTGATGGAACAGCTGGAGAAAGAGGCACCGGTGCTTTTGTGCAAATTGGAAAAAATATTTCCACTGGGTTTCTTCAATCCTATGCAGCATCTCTTTATACATCTTCCATATGAGGCTAAGGTCGGTGGTCCTGTTCAGTATAGGTGGATGTTTCATATAGAAAGAGCATTAAAGAAGCTTAGAGCAATGGTGGGCAATAAGGCAAGAGTTGAAGGATGTATTGCGGAACAATTTAAACTAAAGGAGGTAGCACACTTCACAAGTTGTTACTTTGCAGAAGAACATAATGTATTTGCTCGAAAGAAAAGGTACCATGATGATGAACGAGAGATGCCTCCGTGTAGTGATCTTTCGATTTTTCAGACAAACGGCAAAGCCGTTGGTCCACCCAAGGCATATCACCTCAGTATGGAAGAACGGAAGTCTGCTTTACTGTACATGTTCACGAATATGCCTGAGGTGGAGAAATACTTTGTGTAAGACTTTTCTTAAATTGTTCATATGTGAATTAGTTTATGTTATCAAATATCTCATGTCATACAATAATATTTGACAGCGAGTTTGATGAACAAAACATGAGGTGTCTCGGTAGGCCAACAGCGAGAGACATAGATAAATTGCAACGCGATGGTATGCATGGGCGACCTAATTTCATTATGTGGCTTCGGGACCGTGTAAGTCTTAATTATGTGGCTCCGACAGCTAATTTCAGTTAACTAATATTACAGAATTTGCTAATACTTTGTGGCATAATTGACAGTTTGGGGAGGAAATGAATTTGAATGATGACTTACGTCAGTTATCTATTGGAAGTGTAACTGCCAAAAGCTATGGACGTTACGACGTCAATGGATATCGCTTTCGTTCAAGCATTTTCGAATCAAGTCATCCTATGGCCGCCACTCAAAATAGTGGAGTCGTTACTAGGGCAACCGACATGGAAGGACACGAAGCCTGCTATTACGGGAAAATCAAAAATATAATCGAGATTACATTTGCTGGAAATAAGCCTTTAGCGCTAGTTTTCTTTGAGTGTAAATGGTATGACCCGAAGTATTATAGGACCGAATTTGGGATGACACAGATCCAACCTGAAAAATTGCTTCAAGGACACGACACGTATATCCTTGCCCATCAAGCAGACCAAGTTTATTTCTCGACATATCCATGCAAAAAGTTGTCTAAATGGAGGGTTGTGTACAATGTAAATCCCCGCGAACGCCTATACACTCCTGGTGAGGACGAATATCAAATTGGTCACCTTGAGCAGGTTGATGAGGTGTTTCAAGAAGAAGATTTGCCAACTAGTTTTCATATTGATCCTGCACCGGCATTAGATTCACTAGTTGCAGACGTTAACGACTTAACTTTTCCCAAGAAAAGGAGAAGACAACCTGTTAGGAGAAAAGTAACATGGCGACCTCTGCATAGAAGAGAACAAATAGATCCTGATTTTGATGATATTTAACAAGTAAAGTTGTTTTGTTATTTAATTTGTTTATATTTTAAGTATTATGTCATTTTTTATCCTAATTTGTTTATATTTAACAAGTAAAGTTGTTTTCTTATTTTTTATGCAGGATGCCGCCAAAATCAAAGAAGTCAGTAAAGGGGCTGTTCAAGGGCCTGGGCCTTTTTCAGGGCAGTTCTTCGAGCAGCAGCAGACGTCGAGAGCTGTTGAGCGCGGTACATGGAGATGAGGTAACATATCTTGTACAAATAAATTTGTTTACATATTTACAAATAAATCTTGAGTTGTATGTACCAGGATGAGCAGCACACTGAGGAGCAGCACATTGAGGAGGAGCAGCACAATGAGGCTGAGCAGCACAATGAGGAGGTGGAGCACAATGAGGAGGTGGAGCACGTGACATGGGACCAGGCCGCACAGCATCACCAGCCATGGGACCAGTGGGACCACCAGAGAGAGCAGCAACAGGCGTGGGACCAGTGGGGCCAACAGGGCGAACCGGCTGACAACCCGATGGATGATGGCTCGGGAGGCTCTTCAGCGACACGCACACGTCGCTCAAGAAAAAGCCACTCAGTAAAGCCTCGTCACGCGATAGAGCGAGAGGCTGATAGGACTTTAATCATGCCACATGGAGATCGGTGAGTGTAATATATTAACTTATCTCATATAACTATTATGTGTATTGTTAATGTTTTTGTGTAATGCAGGAATTGGGAGGACCTGTCCTTTGACGGCAAGGGACACCACACTCAGGTTAACCTTACGTTGGGTTCTCTTTGCCGCCTTCACTACCCTGGTATAGTGAAGGTGTCAAACGGTGATACCGAGGATGAGGTGCTCGTCAGTACCTGGGATGAGTACAAGTTTAAAAAGGAACGAAACCACACCGACAGACAGGGACTTGTGCGTAATGACTTTTGGGTATGAATTCTTTATTATTTTTGTTATGTTTCTTAATATTGTAAATCTATGACTTATACCATTGTATTTGTATTCTTTATGTTGTAGCTTCGATATCGGTTGCCTGACGGAGAGGATTACATGGGGCACGCTGAACGTGTCTTCCAAAACAATGCAAAGAAGCTGGTGAAGGATGCCATATACTATGCGAGAATTCAGGCTACAAACCTGTATTTTCAAAAGCATCCGGAAGAAGCAGGCCCCTTGACTAAAAAGGAAGGGTCGTCAAAGATATATTTGACTGAGGATCAATATCGTGAGGTTAGTATTCAATTTGTTTTACCCTTTATATTTATTGTTGTGATTGATAATATGTAACATTGTGTGTGTGCAGGTGATGGTTCCATGGATGGCGCCCGTGCCTGATGCGTACTATGCTTGGTGTCGATATTGGGCTTCCGAAGGCTTCCAGAAAGCGTCAGCGCATCACAGACAATGTCGAGGAACCAATCCTAACCACAAGTTTGGCGGTGACGACATGATACGAAAAGCTAAAAGAATGGTAAGTTTGATCTATCTATGTCGATCAGCAAATAATACGATTGCTTATGAATGTTATTTGTTTATACAGGAAGCTACGAGTGGCCAAAAGCCTAGTGACATTGAGGTCTACCAGGAGGGCCACAAAGGACCAGACCCGAACAACCCTGACCAGCTCTGCAGCCAGACAGCCACGGATCGCTTGGTGAGTTTTGGCTCAAAAGTTCAAACGTTCAAAGTATATAAATTCTTGCATTTGTAAGGTTGTCAATGATGTATAGGCGGCATATGGGGAGGAGATGGTTCGTCGCCATGGCCCTGACTTCGACTGGCGCCATGAACCGGTGGATCCCTCGGTGGTGTACGCAAGTGGTGGTGGCAAAGCGCATGGACGGTAAGCTCTAACTTATGAAATTATATGGTTGACACTAAATTGATTATACAATAATCACATTTTTTGAATAACTTATAGATACGCACTCTTCGACGGATTCATTGACTCATCGTCGGTGAGATCTCAGAGGACGGGTTCATCTTCCCGTAGCTCATGCTCTCGTCGACCGAACGAGCAGGAGTTGGAGATTATGAGGATGCGCGAAGAGATGAGACAACAACGCGAATTTATGGAGGCTTGCAATGCACATAACCAAGCGATGTATCAAGTGAGTACACATAATCCGAACTCTAAATTATTATATTTCAATACAACATCTTCGGTAGTAACACATATATGTTTAACAGTTAATGCAGCAACAGGGCATGACATCAAATTTTCCACCGCCACCACAATGGAGCCAATTTGCAAACACACCAGTTCCACCACCACAGTTCACCACCCCTTCGACACATATACCTGCACCTGGAGATAGGGTACGTTTGATAACTCTCCATTAATTTATATACTTGTATACTTTTTTGATATTTGCATTTAACGTGATGATATTTGCTAACTTGCATAGGTTACGCCCGAAGCGGGTGGTAGTGGATCTGATCCCGCAGCAGGGACTGGATTTGTTGACTCGCTCTTCGCGTACCCTCCTCCTGGTGGTGGTGGCGGCAGCGGTCAAAGCTCTAACCACCCAAGTGGTGGTTATTTCTAAACACATGAACATGTTTCTTAACTCGTGGACTCTTGGTCGTACTTGAACATATGTCGTACTTATATTTCAATACTATGTCGTACTCGTTGACTCGATGTGGTGGTTGAACTTATATTTGAAATGTTGGTGGATGTTATGTTTGTAATGCGTGATTTTATTATGAATGCATGTGTTTGTAATGTGGCTGTTATCTGTTATTTATGTTATTTGTGATATATGTTATGTGTGCAGAAATAGTGTCCTAATTTCGTGCTGTTTTTTGTAGCAGTATAGGGTAATTCTCGTCGGCCCAGTTAATTCCCGTCGGCTATGGTCGAACCGACGGGAATTAACTAATAACTCTCGTCGGCCCAGTTAATTCCCGTCGGCCTAGGGAACCGACGGGAATTAACTAATAACTCCCGTCGGCCTGGTGAGCCGACGGGAATTAACTAATAACTCCCGTCGGCCTGGTGAGCCGACGGGAGTTAGCATTAATTGCCGTCGGCTAGTTAATGGCCGACGGGAATTAATAATTCCCGTCGGTCGCCGACGGGGATAAACGTATCCCCGACACGGGACGCCTGGCGGCTGAAAACCGACGGGAATAAGCCTAAACCGACGGGAATTAAGTAATTCCCGTCGGTATATGCTTATTCCCGTCGGTTTCTGGCCGACGGGAATTAAGTGAATCCCTGTAGTGTATTAAATACATAAGACCTTTAGAAATTCATAACTTAAAATCCATAACTCCAAAATTAATAATTCATGTTCTTAGGATCTTATTTTAATGTGTAGATTATTATCATGTATTTTGATTACATGTTTGGTGTGATGTTAATTATCCCTTTATACTATGTTTGTTTGTATTGTTACGATTAACAGTGAGGTCACGAGAATTTGATGATCATCCTGGTACCTGAAATCTCAAGTGTCAGGCAAGTTGTGCCCTTGATCACTTACTTTTTACTCAGTCATGTTCTTGTTAATCATAATGATCTGCATAGGTTAATTTTGATGGGATCCAATAGGTTATCCTAGTTTTGGCTATCTTTATACCTTGTTTTACCACTGAATATTTTTGGGTAGTATATGCTATATTGCTTTATGTGGTTTTGGGTATGGAGATATACATCACTCATTGTTACACTTTTATTATCAGTTATTATTTACTGTTCATGATAAGATCATTATGTTAATAGGAACATGGAGAACCACCTGGGAAAACAGTGCTACCACAAGGGTGGTATGGGACGCCCTTGGCTGATTAACTAGGAAAGCTAGTGGATGACTACCTTACCCGAAAGGGGCAAGGGCAGTAGGGGAGTGGTCAGTGTAGATAGGTCCTTGGGTTGATTTTGCTGCGACGGCGGTCAGGCGAGGGATTCCTGCACTGGAGCTTCCTAGAAACTGTAGCGGGTTTTCTGAAGCTAGTGGAACTTTGTAAAGGCCTCGTAGTGGTACCCTGCCTCGCTTCCTTGGTAGAGGTGTATGGGGTCCGATCAATCCCGTGGCAAATAGGTAACATGACTTGTGGGTAAAGATGCGCAACCTCTACAGAGTGTAAAACTGGTATACTAGCCGTGCTCACGGTCATCAGCAGCTCAGACACTCACATGATTAATTTATGGAATTAAATTCAATTTGTCATTTGCATCGCATTGGTATTATTTTATTATTACTTTTACTTATTATTACTATGGTTTGGTATTTACTTACACTTAGTAACTGCTAATAAAATTTTGACCAACTTATAAAAGCAATGCTCAGCTTCAACCTTTATTTTATTGATCAGCCTTACACTTCACATGAACTCCCACCTTTTGTGAGTTCATGCACATTATTCCCCACAACTTGTTGAGCGATGAAAATATGTGAGCTCACCTTTGCTGTCTCACACCCCCTGTAGGAGAAGTACAGGTGGTTCAAGAGAAGCCACACATCGAGGAGTTTGACTTGATCTAGGTGGCGTCTCCCAAATGAATTTTTGGCGACAATGATGGACTTTAGTTTGATCTATATTTATCTTTTATTTTGTAAGACTTCCGCTATGTAATAAGTACTCTGATTATATTGTGACATTTATCTCTATACTCTCTGTTATTATATATGTTGTCTTCTTTGGCGCATGTATGAGATGCACTCGGCTTTGTCCCGTAAAACCGGTGTGACACTGTGGCAATACTAGGTTGCTGTATTTCTTGGACGAAGACCCCAGGTGGAACTTGGGCCCGACTGGATCCCAGCTTTGACAATGCGTGAGCTGCTGCATTGCGATCCCTTTCCACGTGGTGGAACTGAAAGGGAAATGTGCACATTGGACATTTTTATAATTGTTTTGGTGATTATATGCCCAACATATTGTTTGTAGTTCATATGTGCTAACTAAGTAAGAAGTGCAAATCAAAGAGAAAGGTATGTCTCTAGACTTAGTTAATTGTTTTTGGTTACTAACATGTTTATCTAAGTGCTAGAGACATGACCAAGAAAAGAGAAAAAAGATAGAAGAATGGCTAAGTCAGCCAAACCAGCACTAGCCCGTGACGCACCGGACTGTTCGGTGGTGCACCGAACAGTGTCCGGTGCCTAGGCTGGCCCGGCGGTGAAGAAGCTGCTCTCGGGAATCGGCGCGGCGATGTGGCTATAAATCATTAGACTTTCCGGTGGTGCACCGGACTGTCCGGTGAGTCACCAGTGCTCGCGCCCGAGTCTTCGGCAACGAACTCGTCGCTCTCGGGAAAAGAAAAAAATGTCGCGGCTAAAATTCACCGGACTGTCCTGTGAGTCAACGGAGCCAGCGGCCAACGGTCACCTGCGCGATCAACGAGCGACACGTGGCTTAGCAAACGGTCGGATGGTTGCACCGGACTGTCCGGTGTGCACCGGACAGTGTCCGATGTGCCAATAGATCCAAAGATCCTACGGCCGGCTTCGCTAGAAAAGGAAAGAGATCACGCACCGGACTGCTACTGTAGGTGTCCGGTGGTGCACCGGACTGTCCGGTGCACCACTCGACAGAAGGCAAGATTTGCCTTCCAAGTTGATCTCCAACGGCTCCTAGCTGCCTTGGGGCTATAAAAGAGACCCCTAGGCGCATGGAGCAGAACACCAAGCATTCAATAAGCATCCAAAGACTCACAGACTTCGCCTCAACGAATTTGATCGATTGTGTTAGTGATTTGGGCTTCGGTTGAGTTGTGAACTCTCTATGCTATGTTTGGAGCTCAAGTCTTGGCTTGTGTGTGTGTGTGTGCTGCAGATTTGAGTCTTGCGTGTGTTGCTCTCCCTCACTTACTACTGTGTTTCTATTGTCATAAACTTGTAAGGGCGAGAGGCTCCAATCTGTGGAGATTCCTCGCAAACGGGAGAAAGATTACTAAGGAAGATAACCGTGGTACTCAAAGTTGATCATTGGACCATTTGAGAGGGATTGAGTGCAATCCTTGACCGAATGAGGTCACCACAACGTGGAAGTAGGCATTGGCCGAGCCACGGGATATATCACTGCGTCTTGTGTCCATCTTTTGTGATTGGCATTCTTCTAGAATTCACACCTTAGCAACTTGGTTTTAATTGCACTAACATTTCATAACCAAGTATTGGCTATTTAGTGTTGAAATTTGCTGGATCACCTATTCACCCCTCCCTCTAGGTGCTCTCAATTGGTATCTGAAAGTCGCCTAGAGGGGGGGGGGTGAATAGGCAAATCTGAAATTTATGAAGTTTAAGCACAACTACAAGCCGGTGTTAGCGTTAGAAATATAATCGAGTTCGAAAGAGAGGGCGAAAACAAATCACAAGCGAATAAGAGCGGATGACACGGTGATTTGTTTTACCGAGGTTCGGTTCTTGCAAACCTACTCCCCGTTGAGGTGGTCACAAAGACCGGGTCTCTTTCAACCCTTTCCCTCTCTCAAACGGTCACTTAGACCGAGTGAGCTTCCTTCCTTGATTTCCCGGGTCACTTAGACCCCGCAAGGACCACCACACAATTAGTGTCTCTTGCTTTGCTTACAAGGCTTTGAGAGTAAGAATGAGAGAAAGAAGAAAGCCAACCAAGCAACAAGAACAACAAAAGAACACAAGCCGATCTTCTCACAAGTCCTAAAATCTAGAGTTGAGTTGTGGACATTGATTTGATCGGAGGCTTTGATTTGTGTCTTGGAGTGTTGTGTATTGCTCTTGTATTGAATGAGGAGTAGTGAATGCTTGGATGGTTGGAGTGGAGGTGGTTGGGGGGTATTTATAGTCTCCAACCACTAATTCAACCGTTGGGGCAAGCTGCTGTCGAAGGGCGCACCGGACACTGTCCGGTGCGCTAGCCATGTCACCCAACCGTTTAGGGTTCGACCATTGGAGCTCTGACTTGTGGGGGCCACCGGATAGTCCGGTGGTGCATCGAACATGCACTGTTCACTGTCCGATGTGCCATCTGCGCCTGCTCTGACTCTGTGCGCGCAGTTTGCGCAGTGTAGCGTTGTCAGCCGACCATTGCACTCGACCGTTGTGCTAGCGACCGTTGCTTCGCTTGGCACACCGGACAGTCCGATGTTACACCGGACAGTCCGGTGAATTATAGCGGAGCGGCCTCCTCGAATTTCCGAAGGTGGCAAGTTTGGAGTTGATCTCCCTGGTGCACCGGACACTGTCCGGTGCGCCAGACTAGGGCAGCCTTCGGTTGTCTTTTGCTCTTTTTATTTGAACCCTTACTTGGACTTTTTATTGGTTTGTGTTGAACCTTTGGCACCTGTAAAACTTATAATCTAGAGCAAACTAGTTAGTCCAATTATTTGTGTTGGACAATTCAACCACGAAAATCATTTAGAAAAAGGTGTAAGCCTATTTCCCTTTCAATCTCCCCCTTTTTGGTGATTTATGCCAACACAAACCAAAGCAAATATATAAGTGCAGAATTGAACTAGTTTGCATAATGTAAGTGCAAAGGTTAATTGGAATTTAAACCAATATACATTTCATAAGATATGTATGGATGCTTTCTTCATATTTAACATTTTGGACCACACTTGCACCACTTGTTTTGTTTTTGCAAATTCTTTTGGAAATTCTTTTCAAAGTCTTTTTGCAAATAGTCAAAGGTAAATGAATAAGATTTTGAGAAGCATTTTCAAGATTTGAAATGTTCTCCCCCTGTTTCAAATGCTTTTCCTTTGACTAAACAAAACTTCCCCTTAACGAAATTCTCCTCTTAGTGTTCAAGAGGGTTTTAGATATTAATTTTGAAAGGGGTTATACCAATTTGAAAATTCTATCAAAAATAAGATACCAATTGAAAAACCTTCTTTTAATACAAATTTTAGAAGACTTTATTTTTGAAATTGGTGGTGGTGCGGTACTTTTGCTTTGGGCTAATACTTTCTCCCCCTTTGGCATGAATCGCCAAAAACGGATACTTGTGTAACACCCCTGGTGTTACTATAACTAAAACTTGAGCATGACATCATAGCATTGGCATTGCATATGTTTGATACACCTAGAGTGCATTCACTAGTCAAAAATTTCAAACAAGTTGTATTGCTTAAGTGTTTTTGCAAATAGCACCCTGGATAGGAAACTTAACCCTAAATAGGGATTAAAGGGGTAAAACTTAACCTAAGATGAGAAAACCTAAAGACTTTAGGGAAAGAGTCATAAAATATCCCCAAAAACAAAGTGGAGTCACATTTATACCCCTGGGATACTAGAAACCCTAAATGGAACCCTGGAAAACCCTAAAACCAAACCCTAGGGGCCTATGTGCAAAAACTGTGCACATTTGGACCAAAGTGTAAAAACTACTATGTTTAAACATATTAAGTCATTTGGGTCACAAATATGTGGATTTGCAAGTTAAACCCTAAGTTTTGGGCTTAAGTGCAAAAGAGCCACACTTGACTCTTTTTAGCCTAAGTCTGAAATCAGTGTGTTTGGCTCAACTTTAGGGCTTTGTAACATTCAAGGCATAGGGTCTTTGCCCTAGGTTACCACATCAAAATTGTAGCCCAATTATAGGAGAACATGTTTGCTTAAAAGTGCAAGCCATGTTCTTGTGAAAAGTTGGGAGATAATTAAGCCTGAAGTTGGACTGTCAGACTACTTGAGGTCTGAAATTCAGAGTAACAGTGAAACAGAGCTAACTTTGGGCTTGATTTTAAGCAAGATCCAGTGACTTTTTGTGGGAGCACATTGTAGTAAAGTTTTAGATGGATTGTAGATCTACAACTTTGCTACAGATCATTGGATATGTTGCCATGAAAAATTGTGAGAAAATCAAGCCTAAACTATGACCGTTAGGCGTCATAAACTGAATGTCCCATGGTACAGTACCCAACCGGATCAGATCAACCGCGGCAGTGGAATCTCATCGCCGACGACCGATCTCCGCTGCGATTCACGCCGCCGCCGTTGCGATTCACGTCGCCGGTGACCAGATAAGGCCGCCAGGTAAAAGCCATCCCCTAGGGATAACACCGGTAACCCGCCGTGACTGCCCTTCTGCTTTGCGGCTGTAGCCGATAAGCTCACCGTCGACCGCCGCTTCCCGGCCGTGCGCCGCGTGGCCTAGCCGTTTTACAGCACTGCCGTGACACCTTATGACTGTCCCATCGTCGCCGGGAAGTCTGCCACGCCGCGGGACACGAATTCACCGCGCCCGCCTTCTTCTTCAATTCCGGCCGCCGCGCGTCCTCCCCAAAATTCGCGGCCATCGCCTTGCCCGCCTATAAATTGACCGTGCCCCCAGCTCCGCCATGTACTCAAGCACCTACCACACCCACCTGCATCCTAAATCCCTCACTAGAAAGCACGAATTTCGGATTCTCCCCAATCCGGTTCTAAAACACCGTGAACTCAACCCCGCCGTGGTCAGCCCAACGCAGGTTAGCTCTTCCCCTCTGTTCCCTTGTTTAAGCATTCTTATGCATCTGCGATGCTCGCCGACTCACACAATCGAGCTAGGAGCCCTTTGGTTGCCGGGAACGCGTCGGTCTTGCCGCGCTGCTCACGGTCACCATGGCCAGAGCAAAATACTTGACCAATTGTGCAATTAAGCTGGGGAAAACGGTCAGGGTAGATCCGATTTCATGTCCGCCGCTCGGAGAACCCAGCCGTAGCCCCAGTCGGCCGGTCCAGAAGCTCGTCGGAGCTCTGCCGCGTGCGAGCGCCGTCGGGGACTTAGCTGTGTGAAGGAATAGAAAGTCGGGGGCTTATCTGCAAGTTGTTAGTGACTAATTCAAATAGTGTCTGAACCCATTCGCAGTTTGACAGAAACGCGGGGGCCGTTCTGCAAAACCGCCAGGGCGCGGGCGCGCGCAAGCGCTTTCCCCCTCCGAGCTGGGCTACTGGGCTGAAATCAGACCAGTACTATTCATCTGCTTTTCTTTTTCTTTTATCTCCAGAGCCAAAACAATTATAGAAAATAGTAGAAAAATAATAAAATTGTGAAACCAATTTTTCTAGGCTTGTTATTTTCCCTAGAATTTAATAAAAATAGTTTTGTGATTTTTAGTGGAAATAAGAAATTTTAGGGCATTTAAAGTAGTTAAAAGTATTAGTTATGGATTTTTAGAAAATAATTGGTAAGTCCAAAAATGCCCAAACTTTTTATGGGAACTTAATGAAATATTTAGAAGCCTTGGGTAGAATTTGAGTTGATTTGGACCATGTTTGATAACTAGAACCCAAAACCACCCCCTGCCCTATGAACTCCTTTACTGACTCCGGAAACCCTAGGTTCTCGGAGTACCGTGAAGGAAAGTTGTACTCAAGACTTAGATAATAAGTTTATATTATCTTCGCATCCTCATGAGCATCCCATGGCATCCATTCTTATGCATATATATGGTTATGTTAGAACACGAAGAAGAAGAAGAAGTCACTGAAGACAGGACACCACCAACCTCAGATCCTCAAGCAGGCAACTGCTTTTATTTCGATATTTGTGGATCCGAGCAGGACTCACCTGTTAACAAAGGCAAGCCCCGGTGCATTTGCCACCTTCCTTGATGTTTTTTAAAAATCTTTCTCACTTGATTGATGCATTAGGTGATAGGAGTTGATTGCTAAAACAATTCCTGCATTACTGTTGGGGGCCTTCGTTATTACGTGCTGAATTTACGAAGGTATGTTTCTTGTGACCTTCGTCCGGAACTCATCATTCCCGATGGGGAATAATGTTCGATAGGACGAAGGGCCTTAACGTTTAACATCTTTTATGTTGCCTTGTTCTTAATCCGAAGCATTTGAGAACAAGCCCCCAACATTGGCGCCCACCTCCGGTGAACTCACTTCCACTTCGAGCTTTTTTGAACACCTTCGGAAGCTATGGCGCCGAAGAAAGCTTCAGCGACCGGGGCTTCAGCACTGCAACCGCTGGACCACAACCAGGAGACCGTCTCTCTTCGGGAAGCCCGAAGCCAGAAGAGAAAGGCTCTCAGCCCGACACTTCAGGAAGAAGAGCTAGACCAAGAAATCAGGGATATGGAAATGCTACATCAACAAGTACAAAGGAAGAAGGAGAAGATGGCCCGCCTAGCTGAGTTGCAAAGGCAGATAGACGAAGCCTCTGAGGAAGTCCGTCATCTCACTCACGATGAGCAGAACAGAAGGCCTCATCAGAAAGACCTTCATCAGGAGGGCTTCGTCAACGAAGATGACTGGTATGATAATTTCCATCAGGGAAATTTTGTTTTTGATGATGCTTCTCCTCTGTCTGCTGAGCTGCAGGCTACACCTTGGCCTCCATCCTATAAGCCACCTCAGCTCCCCATGTTTGATGGTCACTCCGACCCGAAGCAATTCTTGATGAGTTACGAAGCAACGGTGTCTTCGTACGGGGGCAATGCTGCAGTTATGGCGAAGTCTTTCGTCATGGCCGTCAGGAATGTTGCTCAGACCTGGTATTCCTCCCTTCGGCCAGGAACAATAACTTCATGGCAGAAGCTGAAGGATATGTTACTGACCAGTTTTCAAGGATTTCAGACAAAGCCAGTCACAGCTCAAGCCCTGTTCCAGTGTACTCAGGATCACGAAGAGTACCTTCAGGCGTATGTCCGAAGGTTTTTACGATTGAGGGCACAGGCACCAACGGTGCCCAATGAAATTGTTATCGAAGCTATGATCAAGGGGCTTCGTCCTGGGCCTGCAGCTCAATACTTTGCTAGAAAGCCTCCTCAGACCTTGGAGAAATTGCTCCAAAAGATGGATGAGTACATTCGCGCTGACAATGACTTTCGACAAAGAAGGGAGGAGGCCTTCAGATTTTCTGAAATGGCCAGGGGCTTCGGAGGAAGATACTACCCGAGACATGTCCGTTCTATCCACAACACTCAGAATGATGATAAGGGGAGCCAGAACAGACCGCAATGCTCATCACAGGCTTCAGGGCAACAACAAACTTCCTTCCGGCCACCAGCCCCAAGAGGCAGAGGCGCCAGGGGCTTCGGCGGAAGATTCGGAGATCAGCCAAGGAGACTGTTTTGCTTGTTCTGTGGAGAAGGCAAGGGCCATACCACTAGGTCGTGCCATATTACGATCCAGAAGCAAAAGGAAATTGCCGAAGCTGCATCTCAACAAGCTCAGCCGAAGCAGGTCATGCATACTGCTTCGTATCATCCGCCTTATGTCCCACAATACATAGACAACCACCCTGCAG
The DNA here is from genome assembly GCA_029449295.1 of Zea luxurians. Taxonomy (NCBI): domain Eukaryota; kingdom Viridiplantae; phylum Streptophyta; class Magnoliopsida; order Poales; family Poaceae; genus Zea; species Zea luxurians. The sequence continues at coordinate 7,795,145 of JAOPSE010000041.1, read as the reverse complement.
CTTCTGTAGCTTCGGCAAGTCAACCTCAAGCTTCCTGGCAGCAGCTTCCGCCTCCACCTCCATTACAGCAAGGTCAACAGCCAGAAGGGAATCAACATGCTCCACACCAGAGGGATTTCAGAGAACAGTCCGAAGCTCGCACAGTCAACAGCACTGTGCCAGAGTCGAAGCACATTTATTGATACATATCCTACCTTTGATAGCAGTCTTTCCTTTTCAGTTTTATTTTCTGCGAAACAAAAAACATTGATAGTTTTCATGTAATAATTTCGTTGTTCTCCACGAGGAAGATCTATTTGCTCCACAAGCTTAAGTTGCTGAAGTTCAAAATTTTTTCCGTTACCAAGGAGGACCTTCGAATTAGAAATCCTTCGGAGTAACAGAAAGCCGTTCTAAGGAACGCAGAGTAAGTTTGCAAGGTCACAAAAAGCCGTTCCAAAGGGAGCGCAGTGTAAGTTTTCTGCTCAGAAGTCGTTCCTAAAGGAATGCAGAGCCTACAGCGAAAAGTCAACGCTGATACCGCCTAAGTAAAGGGCGAAGAAGCTCCTAAGGGAGGCTTACAGCGAAAAGTCAACGCTGAGATCGTCTAAGTAAAAGACGAAGAAGCTCCAAAGACGTTCCTAAGGGAATGCAGAGCTTATGAATATATTTTATGAGTATCTTCGGAACAAATGTCACATGCATAGCATAACATCATCACATCATTTTGCATAACATAAACATCATACATCATATTGCATTTGGCAAAAGAAAGTGACACTCTCAACCTTCGAAAGGATGCTCCGAGAAAGTGATATCGAAATTGTATAGCTTCGGATTACAGCTTCGGAGAACATTTCTATGAAACATGGGCGAGCTTTATCAGATCAATATTGAGATTGTATAGCTACGGAGTATAGCTTCGGATAATGATTTCACGAAGCATGGATGTGATCCATCAGAATAATTTTAACGAAGAATGCCTTCTTCACGAAGCATGAAAAGAAGGGAAGGTGTTTTTTCGCCGAAGGCTCAAAAAGGTATGTATATAGAGTTTCATGCATCGTGAAGAATTGAATAATGAAAAAAAAAAAAAACTTGTATATTACATCCAAATGTACAAAATATTACATAGATCACAATTTAAATGTTTTTCTAGCAGCATCTAGTCCTCTCTTAATACTGCTTCGGCGACTTCATTTAAAAGTTGATCAACAACTTTGTCCATGATAGCTTCGGCCATTTGTTTGATTTCTTCATCTCCTTTTGTGTAAGGGTCGGCAGTTGACCCAGCAGCTGCCGAGGGAAGAGAACATTTCTTCGTCACTATCGCAAACAATATGCAGAGTTTGAAATGAAAATTACAACGCAACAAGAATGACTAATTGGTACCTAATTGTCTTTCAGGCTCCGTACTCCCTTCGGCAGCCTCTGCTACTTTTCTAGCATCATGTATGCCTTTTTCGCTTTTTTGGATGATCTCTTGCGCCATTTCTCGGCCGCCGTCGTTCCAGATATCCGTAAAGAATTTACCGCCAACCACGCTTGCTTCGGCCGAGGGGTCCTTAATGTCTTCGGAAGATAAGGCAGCTTCGGACTGAGCTAGAAATTTTACATGATCACAACCTTTCTTCTCTAAGACAGAAGCGATCCCTCTGGCGCCCGAAAAAGCGCAGATATCGCCGCGACTGTTCAGAATCTCTTCGAAGGCTTCTGCTTCATGGCTAATCCATTCCAACGGATCTTCGGGATTGCCTCGAGAAAAATTTTCTTCGCTGGAAAAGGCGCCGACGCTGGCAAAGCTGGCTTTAATTTTATTCACACATTCTATAGATTTAACATAGCATTTCCCCTGGGATGACCGAAGCTCCTTGACTCTTGATTCCAATTTACCGACCATAAAATCACTAAGTTCTCGTTTCGTTTCCTCAAGCGCGCGCTCCTCTTTAGCTCTAGCCAGCTGTTTTTGAAGTTCTTTAATCTCGCGTTTTTGAGCTTCGGTTTGGGCCCTTGAAGCAGCTTCGTCTTTTTTCACTTTATCTACCAATGTAAGCAGAATTTTATCTTTTTCCAAAGCTTCGTTTCTCAGTTTGATAACTTCAGAGCGTAAATTATTAAATGCAATTTCATAACTTTCATCTTCGGCGCTCTTTTGCGCTCTTAGCGCGTTGCTTAGGATCAGGCCCTATACGAAGAAGAATTCATATAAGAAAAAAGGAACGAGTTGCGTAAAAAATAAGGGGGTTCTCTTTTCAAGCGTTAAATTCCCGTACCTTCAGGCTGTTGTACGCAAGACTGTCTGCGAGATCTTCTTTCGTCATGGCGCTTAATCCAGATTCAAGCTTCGGGAAACCAATACTCCTGGCCATTTCTCGGCAGACAGAGAGCTCTTTGTTGTCAGGCAGGCAGTATAAAAAATCGTCTTCATTTGTCCCATTGAATATTACTGCCCCCTTTGGATATTTTAACTCCTTTGCATAATGGTTAGCTTCATTAATTTCTTCTTCAGATAATTTTTTCCCCGAAGCGTGTCGTATGATGTAATCACACATGCTGGCAGGCGCTTCGGGGATGGCAGTGTCAGTTTCTTCAATTAAAATTGGTTCTGGTATTTTAACTGCTTCGGCTTCCAAAGGTTGTTCCTTGAAGGGCTCTGAAGGCCCAGCTTCAGCTTCAGCTTGTTGCGTCGGAGTTTCAGAGGAAGTTTCAGCAATTTCAGCACTCTTTTTTGGAGTTGTGCTTGGAGATTTAATTGTCTCCAAGACATCTAGTACATTTACCATTCTCTTCCTTTTTGGGGTTACCATTGGACCCTTTTGGCTTTTTGCTGCTTCGACATTTACTACAGGACTAAAAATTTCTGATGTTTTTTCCTTAGTCAGATTTTTCGCTTCCTCCATTTTCTCTGTCGATGGTGCTTCGGTCATTTCTGCAATTTCTGGCAGCAAGGTTGGCTGTTCAGCTTCGGCGGCCGAAGAAGTTTCTCCAGTAAACTCAGGCACCGAAGCTGGTTCAATATGGCGTGGTCGGTGTGTGAGGACCTTCAACCTTTTTCCTTTTGGTTCTGGCTCGCTAGGAGCGGTTCCAGCTTCTTCTTTTTCAGAGGTTATGTTTTTCCTTTTTTGCCTTCGGATGGGATAGCAATAATCAGGGTAGAAGAACCCGACTGCATCAAACACTCGGTTCAGTCTCTTCTTTTTTCGGCCTCCGAAGGCTGCTGATAGAGCAGTATTTTCAGCCTTCGAGTATGCCCCAAGCAATTCATCACTTAATGTTTCAATACTTTTCAGCCAGTCATCATCAGGTTCAATAAATTTATCTGCATATTTGAATGTGAACTTTAATCTGATTAGTCCGCCTTCGTCGGACTCTTTGATGGTTTCCTTTGGCATTTCCCACTTTTCTGCAAGTGGCCATACCCTGAAGGCAATGTGTTCTTGGACCAAGTCCCTTGTTCCAATAAACGAGCAGACTACCCCGAAGGCTCTTTGACATTCCTCGGCGGCTTCGTCCATTTCGACCTTCGGCCTTCGAAGGCCGAAGCGTTGCCAGATTGGGTGCATAATAATACTCTTTACATTCTCTTGAGCTGCTAGATCATTCTTTACATAAAACCATTCAGTCATCCAGGCTCCGGGCCACCTCTTCCGAAAGGTCGGCACAGGGCAGCTTGACCCGGAGCGGGCGCCGAAGCTGTAGCACCCGAAGTTGTTGTGGTATTGCTCCTTTCCCCAGGGCTTCGTCTCGTATAATAACTCATGAATGTTACAGAAGCTTTTAGCGTTCGGTTCCAAACCTTGGCTTCTTACAGCCCAGACAAAAATCCCCATCCTTATAATAGCTTCGGGAGTGAGTTGATGAAGGTAGACTTGGAATGTTTTCAATACCTCAACAACAAAATTGCTCAGGGGGAATCGAAGCCCAGCCTTGAGGAAGCTTCGGAAAATCACAACTTCATTCTCTTCGGGGGTGGGAGAAGTCTTTTCCCCGGCGTCAGCTCTCACAATAGATATGTCTCGGAAATATCGCCCCCTCATATTATCAATGTGACTCTGCTTGATGGTCGTTTTCCCAAAAACCGAGTGACTTGGTCGCCACGGTCGATCTTCGCCCTCTTCCCCACCACTTTCCACATCAAAGCTGTCGCTGTCATCAGTATCCTCGGACAAACCTTCGAGAATCTCCTTCGTGATTTTCTCTGTATTGGTCTCTGCCATCGCTATCAGGAACCCCAGATTCTTCTCCTCCTCGAGACTCAGCTTCGTATCAGCCGGGATCTTCAGTTTCATCTCAGCAGGGGTTTTCTTGCCTTCAGACATCTTCGACAACGATAAAAATTGTTCCCGAGGCCGAAGCTCCAAAATCAAAAAGAACAGCAAATCCTAATGAACAAGCGCTAAAAATTTTAGTGGGCCGAAGCAAAAGGCAAGTATGCGTACCAAATAAGTTGGCGGTGTGCTCTTATTTATACGCCCCAGGGCGTTGAAAATTGAATGACCCCGCTTGTCAGTGAATATTGCTATTCTAGCAAAGGGAAGGTGTTTTTTCGGACCTTCGGCTTAAGGCCTTCGTCCATATCGCAATCTGAATTTATTGTCAAACAAATTAATATTGCGAGGGGCTACTGTTGGGGGCCTTCGTCCTCCGAAGGTCCTCAAAAACATGGTTTGACAATGTTTTCCAAGTGGATTATGTGAGCAGGTGTTTTCGGGCTCAGAACTATGAATATAAAGCACGGTCGGGACGAAGCTTGAACCAGACGAAGGACGAGCGCAGGCGAAGCTGTGCGCAGGAGAGCTTCGGCGCAATTGCTGAGGGGGGAACCGACTTAAAGATGAAAAGACTGCGTGGACCTTGACTGATTTCCGTAGGTTATTAACAAATGTAATGGACATGGATGTAATTTCATGTGGGCTGCGTCCCGCATCTATAAATAGATGAACAGTACTCCCGTACTGTTCACGCTGACCTGGCATTTTTTGCATCACGCTTGTACTTTTTACCTTCTCTCAGGACCGAAGGTACATTTGTAATTCATAATCATTTCTATTCCTTTGTATTAATAAAATAGAAATGATTCCATGATTTACATTCCATGTTTTTTATGAGTCCTTCGTTATTACGTGCTGAATTTACGAAGGTATGTTTCTTGTGACCTTCGTCCGGAACTCATCATTCCCGATGGGGAATAATGTTCGATAGGACGAAGGGCCTTAACGTTTAACATCTTTTATGTTGCCTTGTTCTTAATCCGAAGCATTTGAGAACAAGCCCCCAACAATTACCTTCCTTGAATTTGATTACCTTCCTTGATCACCCGTTTTACAAAAGATTTTGATGCTTAGCCTTGCTTTAGAAAAACAAAATGTTTTGTTTTTACTAAAGATGATGTGGCAAAAGTGGGTGGGATGTTTTTGAAAATAAAATTTGATGGTGGATCCATCAGGGCCTTGATGGATTCAACATCTGGAAAAGATGTACCTCTGCCAGGTACCAAACTTTGGGTTTGAAAAGATTAAGCTGAGACCGGGCGGGTGACTTGCACGAGAAAGGAGTCTCGGTGTAGTGTCTCCGTCTGAGTCGATTAAGGACCGTCTCGATGTAGGCTTGTTGATCGAGGACCCTTTAGCTGGTCACATGCCTCGTCATGGGTAAGCCTTGCCTCGGGCAGACTAAGGCCGGAATAAGATAACACGAAATGGGCGTGGAGTGGTGGCGAGAGTAGCGTGTACCCTCCGTGGCAAGAGGCTGGACGGTGGTGTATCTGTGCTCTCGGTTTGCGTGAACCTGATCCGGTCTTAAGAACCTCGGTGGCGGGTTGACATATGCAAGGGTTAAGTGCTACATATGTCGTGTGATTGGAGATCCTCAGCTGAGTATAATCGATTCGGATCGCCGTACCTTCGCGGTTATGAAGACTTGGTCACTACCCTACACGTAGCATTCCACTAAAGATGATGGGTATTTGTTAAGAAATTGGCTAGTGCAGGACCAGTGATTGAACTAGGGTAGAAAGAACTCTAGTTGCAGGTAATTGAACTTAACCTGACATTAAAAATGGATTTTTAAGGATCCACTTTAGTAAGCATTTCTACAAAACAGAGTCTTTGAGTATTGAGAAGCCTTACCTTGACTCCCTAAAAGCCAGCATACCCTTGAGAGTCTTTTCTTTAGTCGGGTAAGTCTTGCTGAGTAATTCCATACTCAGGGTTTATCCCTTCGTTGTTTTTAGGTGAGGAAGTAGCAGATTTCTGCTGCTTCTGTGCCAAGGTGGTTCCCAAGGAAGAAAAACAAGACTAAAGTGCGGGAGGACTTGGTCCTCCGTATAGATCTTTTGCTTAAAACTTATCTGGAGGAGTTTTTGCCTCCCTTGGTTTGTATTATAATACTACTCCGCACTCGCTCTTAGTTCTGGTCTGTAATAAAACAACTTAAGCTTGCTTTTAAATAAATGTGAATTATGTAATCGCTTCCGCAATTCTTTATCTCCGATGTTCTGTAATGTCTGGAAGACGGGTGAATCGTTCCTGGTAAAGTAAGGAAAGATACCGAACTTGTCAAGTAGTTCAGGGGCACCTACAGGATTGTCTAAAGTCCGTGGGACAAGGACAACTGTAGGTGGGCCTAATTACTTGGGAGGTTCCGTCACAGCTGGTATCGGAGCGTAGCCCTTCTTTGCAGACATTATGAGGCATCTTCAAAAGGATTTTCGAAAGTCTTACCTAAAAAAAATTCTTTTCTCTTCTTACCTAAGTATTCTGAAGAGTCTATCTTAAAGACCAGATAGGAAGAGTGCAATGTATAGAAGGTTGAATCGACTAAGGTTGATTCTGTACTTATTCATGCATCATGCTAAGAATTATGCTATTAAATTTTCCCCCTTAGAAAGATGCCGCCACGCACAAGGCTAACGGCACGTAAGTCAACGGGACCAATTGGAGTACCCCGGCATCAACTAGCCCCTCGACACGAAAGCAGCAGCAGCGGAAGTAATGACCCCATAGGAGACCTTGAATCCCGAGTGAGTTGACTTCAAGTAGAGCTGCAACACAGGACCGATGCTTGGGTCGCAGACGGAGATAGAATCAATGAACTAAGAAGGGACATCCGTCACCTGCAGGATCAACTTGCTGATCGAGACTTAGCACTTGACTGGGCAGTACAGTCTCATTTGCTGGCATGTGCTAAGGAAGCAAGGGCTCAGGCCCGAATTAAAGAACTTAGCTCAACTGTCGACGACCTGCAGGTCTACTGCAATACGTTGCATGAGGAAGTCCATATACTATACTCACAATTACACCCTAGTGCGCCTGCACACTCTGCCGAGGCGGAAGCCGGACCCTCTCACGTTGCGGGACGTGCGTTGGGTGGGGAGTTAGACCTTTTTGAACCCCCTCCTTCTTTGAGGTTGGTTGACGTCTGGACTCCCACACCTGATGATGAGGCCGCCAAAAGTAACGGAAAGCAGGACTAATGGTGTAATAGAAGAAGAGTAGTGTATTGTAGAATGCACTGTTGTATAATAGGTTGAACTTTTGTATAATGGGTAATGTATCCTGTTATGTAATATCGAGTCTGTATCATTACTTTTTATAGTAATGTAAAATGGAAGGTCTCTTTGGCATATTATGTTTATTTCAAATGTTTTTGCCTCAGATGCCGACCAGGACTCGCGGACAGGACGCAGCCGGAACTTCTGGGGGTCGGGATGTCACCCCAAATCCACCTCCGGTTCCACCCACGCTAGCCGAGGCGATTGCCGCCTTGGTGAATGCCACCGCAGACAATACCCGCTTCCTTAGGGAAATGGCGGGTCAGCAGCAGTTCCAGCAGCAGGCAGGAAGAGGTTTTTAGCAAGGTCCCCGTGAAACCACCTATCTGGACTTCTCCGAAACTCGTCCACCTCTATTCACCAAGGCAGAAGACCCGCTAGAAGCCGACGAGTGGATACGAGTTATTGAACAAAAGTTTGGTCATCTTCGTTGTTCTGAAACGCAGAAGCCATTGTTCGCGGCACAGCAACTACGTGGCCCTGCCAGTACTTGGTGGGGAAATTTTGTGGCTATCCAACCTGACAACCATCAAATCACTTGGGAAGAATTTAAAGCAGCCTTCCGTGAGCACTACATACCTGAAGGGGTGCTGCATATGAAACAAGAGGAATTCATGAAGCTAAAACAAGGAGGAGACACCATCAATCAGTATCTTAACAAGTTTAATCACCTGTCGCAGTATGCCATCGACCAGGTGAATACTGATTTGAAGAAAAAGAACTATTTTATGAGAGGTCTAAATGACCGGTTGCAGCGAAAGATGGCCACATGTATTGATCTCACATATGGAAAGGCTATCAGTACAACCTTATCTGTGGAAGCAAAATATGCAAGTTCTGGGAAGAATAAGGGATTCGGTGGTGAGAGGCCTAATCAGGGCCAGGCAAAGAGGCAACGGTTCGTCATCCGGCCTTCTAGCCAAAACCGCACTTTTTCCCGTCCACCAGCATTCCCTTTCAAACAGCCCATTATTATTCGCCCCAACAATACCTCCACTTCCCCAAATCAGCCGGGTGCCCCAGGCACTCGATTCCCTGCCTTGCCCAGCTCTTCAACCGGGTGTTTCAACTGCGGCAAGTCAGGACATTTTATCAAAGACTGCCCATACCCCAAGCAAAATCAATCCAATGCTCAGCAAGGAACTGGGAAGTCCACTCAGCCCAAGGGAAATGCTGTGGGGAGAAATACCAAGAAAACGGGGCGTGTATACTACACCCAGGTGGCCACTACACCGGAAGGAGAGCCGGTGATGATGGGTACGTTTCCCGTGGCCAGTCACCCTGCAATTATTCTTTTTGATTCTGGTGCTTCGCATACCTTCATTAGCAAGAAATTTGTGGAGCAACATCACATTGCATGCCATGAATCAAAAGAGGGATTTAAAATTCATTCACCTAGGGGACACATTTTTACTAGAGAAGTGGCCTATGAAGTGCCAGTAACAATGGCCGGACAGAACTTTCCTGCTAATATGATTGTTCTGAAAGGCCAGAATATAGATGTAATTTTGGGTATGAATTGGTTAACCCAACACAAGGCAATCCTCAACACTGAACTCAGAACTGTCAGGTTGAGCTATAATCAAGAAGAAATTCTTTTGTCTCTCCCCGTAACCAATCCAGCCAAAGCTTCTGGTAGAATATTTGAAGCCATTGTACCGGAGATCAAGAACATTCCGGTAGTATGTGAGTTTCCAGATGTATTTCCGGAAGATTTGCCTGGACTGCCCCCTGAAAGAGATGTAGAATTCGTAATTGAGCTAAAGCCCGGTACGGCTCCTATCTCCCGAAGATCGTACCGTATGCCCCCTAATGAGTTGGCGGAATTGAAGATTCAATTACAAGATCTACTGAATAAGGGATTCATCCGGCCAAGCTCGTCCCCATGGGGTTGCCCCGCCATTTTTGTTAAGAAGAAGGATCAAACCTTGCGGATGTGCGTGGATTATCGACCCCTGAATGAGGTCACCATCAAGAATAAGTACCCTCTTCCAAGGATCGACATCTTATTTGATCAACTGACTGGGGCGAGGGTATTTTCCAAAATTGATCTCAGGTCGGGCTATCACCAAATCCGTATTCGGCCCGAGGATATACCTAAGACCGCATTTACTACGCGGTATGGATTGTTTGAATACTTGGTAATGTCTTTCGGGCTCACAAATGCTCCTGCCCACTTCACCTATTTGATGAACTCAGTGTTCATGCCCGAGTTGGACAAGTTCGTGGTGGTCTTCATCGACGATATTTTGATATACTCTAAAAATGAAGAGGAGCATGCTCAGCATCTACGGATTGTATTGACGCGCCTGAGGGAACATCAGCTGTATGCCAAGTTCAGCAAGTGCGTGTTCTGGCTGGAGGAAATTCAATTTTTGGGGCACGTGTTATCAGCTAAAGGAATTGCGGTAGATCCTAGCAAGGTCAAAGATATTCTGGAGTGGAAACCCCCAACCACTATTCACCAAGTCCGGAGTTTTCTTGGACTAGCTGGATATTATCGCAGATTCATACCCGATTTTTCTAAGCTTGGGAAGCCAATCACAAGTTTATTGAAGAATGATATTAAGTTCAATTGGTCTTCTAAGTGTAATGAAGCCTTTGAGCAATTGAAGACATTATTAACCACTGCTCCGGTATTGGCTCAACCGGACATCACTAAGCCTTTTGATGTATATTGTGATGCATCTGGCAGTGGGCTCGGCTGTGTACTGATGCAAGAAGGCCGAGTAATTGCGTATGCTTCAAGGCAGTTGCGCCGACATGAGGAGCATTATCCAACTCATGATCTAGAGCTAGCTGTTGTGGTTCATGCCCTGAAAATATGGCGTCACTATCTGCTGGGAAATATCTGTCACATATATACAGATCATAAAAGTTTGAAGTACATCTTCACCCAGTCAGAGTTAAATATGAGGCAAAGACGATGGCTTGAGCTTATTAAGGACTATGAGCTGGAGATCCATTATCACCCAGGCAAGGCCAATGTGGTGGCAGACGCATTAAGCCGTAAGGCTTCCTGCCACTGCCTTATGGTAAAAACCTCTGACCATACTTTATGTCAAGAGATGGAAAAGTTAAACCTGGGAATAATCCAACAAGGGACTCTAAATCAGCTAAAGCTTGAGTCAATCATTCTGCAAAAGATAATTGATGCTCAAAAGGATAATCTGGGTATGAAGCACATACGAGAGAAGATAAGGGCTGGAACAGCCAAATGTTTCAAGGAAGACGATCAAGGTGTGTTATGGTTTAACAACCGCATAGTAGTGCCAAAGAATGAAGAACTCCGCCAGCAAATCTTAGATGAAGCGCATCTTAGTCGCTATTCTATTCATCCGGGAAGCACTAAGATGTATCACGATCTAAAACAGCACTACTGGTGGACGAAGATGAAAGTTGAAATCGCACGCTATGTGGCTAAGTGTGACACTTGCAGACGTGTCAAAGCCATACACATGAGGACTGCCGGTCCATTGCAGTCATTGCCAATACCAACATGGAAATGGGAAGACATAAGCATGGACTTCATTGTGGGATTGCCCAGGACCACAAAAGGGTATGACTCTATTTGGGTTATCATTGATCGATTTACCAAGATCGCCCACTTCCTCCCTGTCAAGGTAAAATATCACGTCATTACCTATGCAGAGTTGTACATCGCCCGTATTCTCAGTTTGCATGGGGTTCCAAAGACTATAGTGTCGGATCGTGGACCACAATTTGTATCCAAATTTTGGGAAGAACTTCATAAATCCCTGGGTACTAAGTTACTCCACAGTTCGGCCTATCATCCTCAAACCAGTGGACAAACTGAGAGAGTGAACCAAATACTTGAAGATATGCTGCGGGCATGTGTCCTGGATTCCTCACCAAAATGGGATGAATGTTTACCTTTGGCGGAGTTTTCATACAATAATAGTTATCAAGAAAGTATTAGGATGGCACCTTTTGAAGCTTTATATGGACGACGGTGTCGGACTCCGCTAAATTGGTCTGAACCTGGTGAGAGGTGCTTCTTTAGGCCTGATCTGGTGAAAGAAGCCGAGGATAAAGTTCAGAAAATTATTCGTAATCTGAAGCAAGCACAAGCTCGTTAGAAGAGTTATGCAGACAAACGGCGAATGCCCTTATACTTCCTGGAAGGAGACTACGTCTACTTAAAGGTTTCACCAATGAAGGGAGTATCGCGTTTCGGGGTAAAGGGAAAGCTTGCCCCCAGGTACATTGGTCCATTTCCTATTCTTCAAAGATATGGGCCAGTGGCGTATCAACTTCAACTTCCCGAAACATTGTCTGCGGTACATAATGTGTTCCATGTATCGCAATTGAAGAAGTGTCTTCGGGTTCCCGATCGAACCATTGAAGTGACAGATGTTGTCCTGGAACCAGACTTAACGTACTCAGAACATCCTATTCGAGTTCTGGATCAAAAGGATAGGGTTACCCAGAGAAAGACTCTCAAGTTCTACAAGGTACAATGGAACCAGCATTCTAAGGAAGAGGCTACGTGGGAAACTCAAGACTTCTTGAATAAGAATTTCCCAGGCTTTCTAGCCTCATGTAATTTGGAAAATGTATATAGTTATGGCAATAAAGGAATGAACCCCACACCACCCTGCCTTGTACCAGAAATAAGAAAATAAAAATGTGACACATTTCCTTTTCCATTACTCACCCTAGGACTTTAAATCTCGGGACGAGATTCTTTTATGGGGGGAAGGATGTAACACCCCTGGTGTTACTATAACTAAAACTTGAGCATGACATCATAGCATTGGCATTGCATATGTTTGATACACCTAGAGTGCATTCACTAGTCAAAAATTTCAAACAAGTTGTATTGCTTAAGTGTTTTTGCAAATAGCACCCTGGATAGGAAACTTAACCTAAGATGAGAAAACCTAAAGACTTTAGGGAAAGAGTCATAAAATATCCCCAAAAACAAAGTGGAGTCACATTTATACCCCTGGGATACTAGAAACCCTAAATGGAACCCTGGAAAACCCTAAAACCAAACCCTAGGGGCCTATGTGCAAAAACTGTGCACATTTGGACCAAAGTGTAAAAACTACTATGTTTAAACATATTAAGTCATTTGGGTCACAAATGTGTATTTGCAAGTTAAACCCTAAGTTTTGGGCTTAAGTGCAAAAGAGCCACACTTGACTCTTTTTAGCCTAAGTCTGAAATCAGTGTGTTTGGCTCAACTTTAGGGCTTTGTAACATTCAAGGCATAGGGTCTTTGCCGTAGGTCACCACAACAAAATTGTAGCCCAATTATAGGAGAACATGTTTGCTTAAAAGTGCAAGCCATGTTCTTGTGAAAAGTTGGGAGATAATTATGCCTGAAGTTGGACTGTCAGACTACTTGAGGTCTGAAATTCAGAGTAACAGTGAAACAGAGCTAACTTTGGGCTTGATTTTAAGCAAGATCCAGTGACTTTTTGTGGGAGCACATTGTAGTAAAGTTTTAGATGGATTGTAGATCTACAACTTTGCTACAGATCATTGGATATGTTGCCATGAAAAATTGTGAGAAAATCGAGCCAAAACTATTACCGTCAGGCGTCATAAACTGAATGTCCCATGGTACAGTACCCAACCGGACCAGATCAACCGCGGCAGTGGAATCTCATCGCCGACGACCGATCTCCGCTGCGATTCACGCCGCCGCCGTTGCGATTCACGTCGCCGGTGACCAGATAAGGCCGCCAGGTAAAAGCCATCCCCTGGGGATAACTCCGGTAACCCGCCGTGACTGCCCTTCTGCTTTGCGGCTGTAGCCGATAAGCTCACCGTCGACCGCCGCTTCCCGGCCGTGCACCGCGTGGCCTAGCCATTTTACAGCACTGCCGTGACACCTTATGACTGTCCCATCGTCGCCGGGAAGTCTGCCACGCCGCGGGACACGAATTCACCGCGCCCGCCTTCTTCTTCAATTCCGGCCACCGCGCGTCCTCCCCAAAATTCGCGGCCACCGCCTTGCCCGCCTATAAATTGACCGTGCCCCCAGCTCCGCCATGTACTCAAGCACCTACCGCACCCACCTGCATCCTAAATCCCTCACTAGCAAGCACGAATTTCGGATTCTCCCCAATCCGGTTCTAAAACACCGTGAACTCAACCCCGCCGTGGTCAGCCCAACGCAGGTTAGCTCTTCCCCTCTGTTCCCTTGTTTAAGCATTCTTATGCGTCTGCGATGCTCGCCGACTCACACAATCGAGCTAGGAGCCCTTTGGTTGCCGGGAACACGTCGGTCTTGCCGCGCTGCTCACGGTCACCATGGCCAGAGCAAAATACTTGACCAATTGTGCAATTAAGCTGGGGAAAACGGTCAGGGTAGATCTGATTTCATGTCCGCCGCTCGGAGAACCCAGCCGTAGCCCCAGTCGGCCGGTCCAGAAGCTCGTCGGAGCTCTGCCGCGTGCGAGCGCCGTCGGGGACTTAGCTGTGTGAAGGAATAGAAAGTCGGGGGCTTATCTGCAAGTTGTCAGTGACTAATTCAAATAGTGTCTGAACCCATTCGCAGTTTGACAGAAACGCGGGGGCCGTTCTGCAAAACCGCCAGGGCGCGGGCGCGCGCAAGCGCTTTCCCCCTCCGAGCTGGGCTACTGGGCTGAAATCAGCCCAGTATTATTCATCTGTTTTTCTTTTTCTTTTATCTCCAGAGCCAAAACAATTATAGAAAACAGTAGAAAAATAATAAAATTGTGAAACCAATTTTTCTAGGCTTGTTATTTTCCCTAGAATTTAATAAAAATAGTTTTGTGATTTTTAGTGGAAATAAGAAATTTTAGGGCATTTAAAGTAGTTAAAAGTATTAGTTATGGATTTTTAGAAAATAATTGGTAAGTCCAAAAATGCCCAAACTTTTTATGGGAACTTAATGAAATATTTAGAAGCCTTGGGTAGAATTTGAGTTGATTTGGACCATGTTTGATAACTAGAACCCAAAACCACCCCCTGCCCTATGAACTCCTTTACTGACTCCGGAAACCCTAGGTTCTCGGAGTACCGTGAAGGAAAGTTGTACTCAAGACTTAGATAATAAGTTTATATTATCTTCGCATCCTCATGAGCATCCCATGACATCCATTCTTATGCATATATATGGTTATGTTAGAACACGAAGAAGAAGAAGAAGTCACTGAAGACAGGACACCACCAACCTCAGATCCTCAAGCAGGCAACTGCTTTTATTTCGATATTTGTGGATCCGAGCAGGACTCACCTGTTAACAAAGGCAAGCCCCGGTGCATTTGCCACCTTCCTTGATGTTTTTTAAAAATCTTTCTCACTTGATTGATGCATTAGGTGATAGGAGTTGATTGCTAAAACAATTCCTGCATTACCTTCCTTGAATTTGATTACCTTCCTTGATCACCCGTTTTACAAAAGATTTTGATGCTTAGCCTTGCTTTAGAAAAACAAAATGTTTTGTTTTTACTAAAGATGATGTGGCAAAAGTGGGTGGGATGTTTTTGAAAATAAAATTTGATGGTGGATCCATCAGGGCCTTGATGGATTCAACATCTGGAAAAGATGTACCTCTGCCAGGTACCAAACTTTGGGTTTGAAAAGATTAAGCTAAGACCGGGCGGGTGACTTGCACGAGAAAGGAGTCTCGGTGTAGTGTCTCCGTCTGAGTCGATTAAGGACCGTCTCGATGTAGGCTTGTTGATCGAGGACCCTTTAGCTGGTCACATGCCTCGTCATGGGTAAGCCTTGCCTCGGGCAGACTAAGGCCGGAATAAGATAACACGAAATGGGCGTGGAGCGGTGGCGAGAGTAGCGTGTACCCTCCGTGGCAAGAGGCTGGACGGTGGTGTATCTGTGCTCTCGGTTTGCGTGAACCTTGTCACACCCGGCTTTAAGGAACAAAGCCAGGTGCATCTCATACATGCGCCAAGAAGACAACATATATAATAATAGAGTGTATAGAGATAAATGTCATAAAACATCAGAGTATTTATTACATAGCGGAAGACTTATTACAAAATAAAAGATAAATATAACACGAACTAAGGATCGTCGGCGCCAATGTCGACTGGGAAACGCCACCTAGATCAGATCGAACTCCTCAGTGTTAGGCGGCTCCTCCTGAACCACCTGATCTTCTCCTGTGGGGGGTGTGAGACAGCAAGGGTGAGCTCACACATGATCATAGCTCAACAAGTTGTGGGGAACCAGTGGACATAAACTCACAAAGGTGTGAGTTCATGTGATGTGTAAGGCTAATCAATGATAGGGGTTAAAGCTGAGCATTGCTTTTAAGTAGTTGGTCAAAATTTTATTAGCAGTTACTAAGTGTAAGTAAATACCAAACCATAAATAAAGTAAATGAACAAAATAAATAATATACCCATGCAATGCAAATGACAAAATTGAATTTAAGTTCCATAATTTAAACATCAGAGAGTCCTGAGCTGCTCATGACCGTGAGCTCGGCTAGTATACCAGTTTTACACTCTGCAGAGGTTGTACCCTTTACCCACAAGTCATGTTACCCATCTGCCAAGGGGTCGCGAATCCCATACACCTCTACCTAGGAAGCGCGGCAGGGCAACACTACGAGGCCTTTACAAAGTTCCACTAGCTTCCGAAAACCCGCTACAGTTTATAGGAAGTTCCAATGCAGGGTTCCTGGCTGACCGCCATCGCAGCAAAATCAACCAGGGACCTCCCTACACTGACCACTCCCCTACTGCCCTTGCCCCTTTCGGGTAAGGTAGTCTCCCACTAGCTTTCCTAATTACTCAGCCAAGGGCGTCCCATTAAACCCTTGTGGTGGCACGTGGTTCTCAAGTTAAGCTCTATGTTCCAATTAACATTAATGAACTTGACATGAACATAATAGAATAACAACAGAATTGGAACATAGAGGTAATAAATGATTGTCCCAAAACCAGGTAAAGCAATAGCAAACTACCCAAGTGATTTAGGGTTAAACAAGGTAATGAGATAAACAAATCTAGGGTGACCTATCGGGTCCCATCAAAATTAACCTATGCATGGATAAGTGGTATTTAAAGAACATTATTAGGTAAAAAGTGATCAAGGGCACAACTTGCCTTCAATGAGCTCCTGCTCAGCTACTTCAACCTGCTGCTCACCAGGATCCTCGGTCACGGGCTCTTCTACTCGCCACAATACAAACAAGCAAAGTGCATATAGAGAAATTTACATTACACCAAACATATAAACAAAATACACAGCAATATTCTACATATTAAAATAAAATCCTGGGAACAGGAATCATAATTTTTCGAGTTATAGATTTTAAGATATGAATTTTCAAAGGTTTTATGTGCTTTAAATAGATTAAGTGAGGAAGTAAATTTCTTACTGTTTTCATGATAAAACAGAGGCTCTAGGTGATAAAGAATAAAATTACAAAAATTTAGAAAGTGGAATGGAGTAATTTGGAGTTCATATGCATTTTCTATGAATTATTGAAGTTCTAACAATTATTTTCCTATTAAAAATCTATTTATAAATCATTTTCCCCGATTTTATTATGTTCTGGACTGGGCCTCATTTAAGCAGGAACACAGGGGGCTCGGGGTAAGAATCCTAAGACACAGGGTATAGTGCTCGAGAGACTGCGGGTTGATTTTCTGTTTACCAGGGGTCCTTATGCAATTGTGTCTGAGCGAAAGGGTATCAGCCAATCTGAGACGTCGGATCGACAGCGGACGATGGGGATTAGATCGTATCTTATAACGAAACGGTATGCAACGCCGACCATCGGATGTTATTTGAACGCTCTCGATTTTATGATACCCAAACCAATCTAAGCCATGCGATCACGATCCAAGGGTTAGGATCCAACCGGCAGGTACCTTCAATCTAAGCCGTTAATCCTGAAATCCACGCCCCAAAGATCGTCTTCAACCTCACTGGTCCCCTCTCTCTTCTCTCTTTTCTTTCCCAGCTAGTCCCCCACGGCCGAACGCCATAGCCGCGCCAGCGAGTAGTTCCGTGCTCGCCATCCGAGCCCTAACTTCCGCCCGGACGATCCCGCTCGAACCATACGTGACCGTGACCAACAGGTAGGGAAGGAAAACTCACCATGGTGAAACTTCAAGTCGCGCAGACCCGAGCTCGCGCCTTCTCCCCACGGTCGCCCGTACCACCGCACGGATGTCCCGGATGAATCCCCATTGACGGCACGGAGAGTCACCGAGGCACGCCCCCCTTCTGATTCCGCTCGCGCGCTCCCTCGAGCTCCAATGTCCGCACCGGAGTACTGCCCTCACCTCTCTTCTCTCTCACCGACAGCGTCGAGCGCTAATGGCGACGAGGCTTTCTCTTCTCCTTCTGGACGTACTGGACAAACAGGGGAAGGGTAATGCGGCGGCACGGCACGACTTAAACCACTGGCGAGGTGACCGTCCGTGCATGGCGCCCGGGTGGTTGCAACGATTTCCGTTCATCGCGGTTCGCGCGGTTGACGGCGCCCAGGTTTGCGCCATGGCGTCGAGCATAGATGAAGTCAATGCGCAACGAGTCCCACGAACCAGCAAATGTGGAGAGGAAAGGAGACGCAGACAGGCGGTCCCATCGGGTCAGGCAGTGGAACGCGGAGCGTTTGAGCAACGGGCGAGCGGGGCCCACCTGTCGGCGCACTTTCCCCACGTTCCGCGCGCAAGTGGCTGACAGACCAGCCCTACCTACCAGCGCCGGTCTGATGAGTTTGGGCCGCGCGGGGGGGGGGGGGGGGAGAATTCCCTGGTGGGCTAGAAGTGAGTCGGGAGGCCCATTTAGGGTGGTTTTTGTTTTATTCTTTTCTTTTTCTATTCTTTTTCCTCTTATTTGAGTCTCAATTTAAATCTCCATTTAAATTCAAACTTTGACTCATCATTCTCCAACCATATTTGTGCAATTAAAAGTATTAAGTTTGAGAATATTTATTTAAATATATTATTTATGTTTTCATATTCCTTCTCTTTTCCTCATTTTGTTCAAAACCCCAAATTTCAATTTAGGGTTAAACTCCATCTTTTAGAATTATTTTTTTTATTATCATCATCCTTATTATTTTATTTAATGCACAAACATATAAAACTTCAACATGATGCATTTTTGTTTATCATTTGTTTGAATTAATCTCTAAGTTTTGTATATGCTTTTTTTTATGCAAATGAGGTACATAAAATTGAGGAGACCTCTCTATATTCTTTGTATATGATTTTGAGTATTACAAATCCTACCCCCCTTAAAAATAATCTCGTCCTCGAGATTTAGGAAGATCTAGGGAAAAGGTGGGGAAAATCTATACAAAGCTCTTCTTCTCTTTCCCAAGTCGCTTCATCTTCATCGTGGTGGCTCCATTGCACTTTGCACATCTTTATAACCTTATTCCTCGTGACCCGAGTCAAGGTGTCCAAAATCTTGATGGGGTACTCAGCATAAGTCAAATCTTCTTGAACACTAAGGTCTTCCATTGGTAATTGTTCTTCAGGCACCCTGAGACATTTCTTCAGCTGAGATACATGAAAGACATCATGAACATTCGCGAGATGATCCGGTAACTCCAATTGATATGCAACCTCACCCACTCGCTTTAAGATTAAGAAGGGTCCAATAAAGCGAGGGGACAACTTTCCTTTGACTTTGAATCTTCTCATACCCCGGAGTGGTGACACCTTCAAATAGACATAATCTCCCTCTTTAAACTCAAGCAGTCTTCTCCAGGTATCAGCATAACCTTTTTGCCTGGACTGTGCAGTTCTCAAATTCTCCCTTATTTGCTGGACTTGTTCTTCTGCTTCCTGTATAATCTCAGGTCCAAACAACTGTCTTTCACCAGTTTGATCCCAATATAGTGGAGTCCTGCACTTTCTGCCATATAAAGCCTCAAACGGTGACATCTTCAAACTGGCCTGATAACTATTATTATAAGAGAACTCCGCATACGGCAAACTCTTATCCCAACTTCCACCATGTTTAAGAGCACAAGCTCTTAACATATCTTCAAGCACTTGGTTAGTCCTCTCGGTCTGCCCATCAGTCTGTGGATGGTAAGCCGAACTAAAATTCAATCTCGTATCCAATGACTCGTGCAACTTCTTCCAATATCGAGAGGTAAACTGTGAACCTCGATCGGACACGATCTTCTTTGGTACTCCATGTAAACACACAATCCGAGCCATATATAACTCTGCTAGCTGAGAGCCTTTATAAGTAGTCTTCACCGGAATAAAGTGAGCCACTTTAGTCAATCTATCCACAATCACCCATATAGCATCATATCCTTTCTGGGTGCGAGGCAATCCAGTAATGAAATCCATACCAATCTCTTCCCATTTCCACTCGGGTATCTTCAGTGGATGCAATAGCCCAGCTGGCCTCTGGTGTTCAGCCTTAACTCTTTGACATACATCGCACATAGCCACATGTGCAGCCACATCTCTTTTCAATCCATACCACCAATACTTCCGTTTCAAATCCTGATACATCTTGGTACTACCAGGATGAATAGAATAATCCGAATCATGGGCCTCCTTTAAAATAGTCTCTCGAAGGCTTTTAATATCAGGAACACACATCCTGTCCTTGAACCATATAGTGCCTTGCTCATCTTCCGTAAATTCCGGAACTCGACCTTCAGTAATCAGATCCTTAATCTCTTTTATTTTAGCATCCTCAAGTTGACCTTTGCGGATTTCTTGCTCCAAGGCAGGTTCCACATCAATAGTGACTCCTTCAGTATGAGCAACTATCCCCAGGTTAAGTCTCCTGAAGTCCTCAACAATCTCGTCGGGTAGCTGGGCAACAATAGCTGAATGAACATGCTCCTTGCAACTCAAGGCATCGGCAACCAAATTTGCCTTGCCCGGGTGATAGTGAATCTCCAAATCATAATCCTTAATAAGCTCCAACCAACGGCGTTGCCTAAGGTTGAGATCCTTCTGAGTGAATATATACTTCAAACTCTTATGATCCGTATATACTTGGCACTTGGTCCCCATGATATAATGTCTCCAAATCTTAAGCGCATGCACAACGGCTGCCAATTCCAAGTCATGTGTGGGGTAGTTTAACTCATGTTTCCGCAACTGACGAGAAGCATATGCAATCACATGACCTTCCTGCATGAGCACACATCCTAAGCCTTGGCCACATGCATCACAATAGATATCAAATCCTTTCTGTAGGTCCAGCATAACCAATACTGGTGGCGACATCAACCTCTTCTTCAATAGATCAAAGCTGTCTTGACACTTCTCGTCCCACTTAAATTCTTTTCCTTTCTCCAAAAGCGAAGTCATAGGTTTGGCAATCTTAGAAAATCCTTCAATAAATCTCCGATAGTAGCCTGCTAATCCCAAGAAACTCCGAATCTCCGTGACTGTAGTGGGTACTCTCCACTCCATTATCTCCTTAACTTTAGCAGGATCCACTGAAATTCCTCCATTAGAAATAATATGACCAAGAAATGGCACCTCGCCAATCCAAAACTCGCACTTGCTGAACTTGGCATATAGCTGATTATCTCGTAGCTTCTGTAGCACCATCCTCAGATGTTCCTCATGATCGCTATCACTCTGAGAATAAATAAGAATATCGTCGATGAATACCACGACGAATCTGTCCAAATACTCCATAAACACCTTATTCATCAAGTTCATAAAATACGCTGGGGCATTGGTTAATCCAAACGACATAACAGTAAACTCATATAATCCATATCGAGTCGAGAAAGCCGTCTTGGGAATATCCGATGGTCTAATCCTCATCTGATGGTAACTGGATCGGAGATCAATCTTCGAGAATACTCTAGCACCTCTCATCTGATCAAATAAATCCTCAATACGGGGCAACGGATACTTGTTCTTCACCGTAACATCATTAAGAGATCTATAATCCACACACATCCGCTGCGATCCATCCTTCTTCTGTACAAACAAGACCAGCGCTCCCCAAGGTGAGGAACTCGGACGAATGTACCCAGCATCTTGTAACTCAGTTAACTGCTTCTTAAGTTCCTTCAACTCCTCTACGGACATCCTATATGGCCGTTTAGAAATAGGGGCGGTTCCAGGTAAGAGATCAATGACTAACTCAACTTCCCTATCTGGTGGCATCCCTGGTAACCCTTCTAGGAAGACATCAAAAAAAAATCTCTAACCACACGGATGTTGACACCAACAAACTTCCCATCGACTAAGAATGCAGCTAGTTTGGTGGTGGTAGTTACTGCAACTTCAACTTCAAATCTTTGTCCTTTGGAACTGGTGAGTTCTACGGTTCCCTTAGCACAGTGAATATACTGCCTTTGCCTTTCTTAACCACGACATACCAAGGATCACATCTATAGTGTTCTCTTCTAACACTATAGGGTAGCCCATCTGGGTTAGAAACACAGGGGACGAAAGAAAGGATTGTAGACAAGGCAGTGATTACGAAGCATGTTACTTTGGGGGATTTATTAGCTAAGTGTGTCACCTACTAAAGCTAATTCATTACCTTATGGTGGTCATGCTAAGATGCCCGTCCATACTATTTCAATCAATCAAAGAAGCAAATCAGGCATTGATCAGCAGAACAATCAACCAACATTTTTAATAGAGAAAATAATTTTTAATTTCTTTTTTTAGGTCTCCTATCTCTTAAAAAGGTTATAAATGTAGGATTCCAAGGTGTGAAATCCTTCTTGTCTTAGAGTAGAAAAGATAAGAATGATTAGAGGGGAACAGTAGAAGGTGAGACAGGATCAAGATAAGTATAAAGAGAATCAGAGTAAGGTAAGTATAGAATGAATCAGAATAAGGTAAGTAGGTAAGGGTTTTGTCCATTTCTATCTAGGTTTCGTCCTACAGTCAACATTTCCTCTGATACCACTTCTGTCACACCCGGCTTTAAGGAACAAAGCCAGGTGCATCTCATACATGCGCCAAGAAGACAACATATATAATAACAGAGTGTATAGAGATAAATGTCATAAAACATCAGAGTATTTATTACATAGCGGAAGACTTATTACAAAATAAAAGATAAATATAACACGAACTAAGGATCGTCGGCGCCAATGTCGACTGGGAAACGCCACCTAGATCAGATCGAACTCCTCAGTGTTAGGCGGCTCCTCCTGAACCACCTGATCTTCTCCTGTGTGGGGGGTGTGAGACAGCAAGGGTGAGCTCACACATGATCATAGCTCAACAAGTTGTGGGGAACCAGTGGACATAAACTCACAAAGGTGTGAGTTCATGTGATGTGTAAGGCTAATCAATGATAGGGGTTAAAGCTGAGCATTGCTTTTAAGTAGTTGGTCAAAATTTTATTAGCAGTTACTAAGTGTAAGTAAATACCAAACCATAAATAAAGTAAATGAACAAAATAAATAATATACCCATGCAATGCAAATGACAAAATTGAATTTAAGTTCCATAATTTAAACATCAGAGAGTCCTGAGCTGCTCATGACCGTGAGCTCGGCTAGTATACCAGTTTTACACTCTGCAGAGGTTGTACCCTTTACCCACAAGTCATGTTACCCATCTGCCAAGGGGTCGCGAATCCCATACACCTCTACCTAGGAAGCGCGGCAGGGCAACACTACGAGGCCTTTACAAAGTTCCACTAGCTTCCGAAAACCCGCTACAGTTTATAGGAAGTTCCAATGCAGGGTTCCTGGCTGACCGCCATTGCAGCAAAATCAACCAGGGACCTCCCTACACTGACCACTCCCCTACTGCCCTTGCCCCTTTCGGGTAAGGTAGTCTCCCACTAGCTTTCCTAATTACTCAGCCAAGGGCGTCCCATTAAACCCTTGTGGTGGCACGTGGTTCTCAAGTTAAGCTCTATGTTCCAATTAACATTAATGAACTTGACATGAACATAATAGAATAACAACAGAATTGGAACATAGAGGTAATAAATGATTATCCCAAAACCAGGTAAAGCAATAGCAAACTACCCAAGTGATTTAGGGTTAAACAAGGTAATGAGATAAACAAATCTAGGGTGACCTATCGGGTCCCATCAAAATTAACCAATGCATGGATAAGTGGTATTTAAAGAACATTATTAGGTAAAAAGTGATCAAGGGCACAACTTGCCTTGAATGAGCTCCTGCTCAGCTACTTCAACCTGCTGCTCACCAGGATCCTCGGTCACGGGCTCTTCTACTCGCCACAATACAAACAAGCAAAGTGCATATAGAGAAATTTACATTACACCAAACATATAAACAAAATACACAGCAATATTCTACATATTAAAATAAAATCCTGGGAACAGGAATCATAATTTTTCGAGTTATAGATTTTAAGATATGAATTTTCAAAGGTTTTATGTGCTTTAAATAGATTAAGTGAGGAAGTAAATTTCTTACTGTTTTCATGATAAAACAGAGGCTCTAGGTGATAAAGAATAAAATTACAAAAATTTAGAAAGTGGAATGGAGTAATTTGGAGTTCATATGCATTTTCTATGAATTATTGAAGTTCTAACAATTATTTTCCTATTAAAAATCTATTTATAAATCATTTTCCCCGATTTTATTATGTTCTGGACTGGGCCTCATTTAAGCAGGAACACAGGGGGCTCGGGGTAAGAATCCTAAGACACAGGGTATAGTGCTCGAGAGACTGCGGGTTGATTTTCTGTTTACCAGGGGTCCTTATGCAATTGTGTCTGAGCGAAAGGGTATCAGCCAATCTGAGACGTCGGATCGACAGCGGACGATGGGGATTAGATCGTATCTTATAACGAAACGGTATGCAACGCCGACCATCGGATGTTATTTGAACGCTCTCGATTTTATGATACCCAAACCAATCTGAGCCATGCGATCACGATCCAAGGGTTAGGATCCAACCGGCAGGTACCTTCAATCTAAGCCGTTAATCCTGAAATCCATGCCCCAAAGATCGTCTTCAACCTCACTGGTCCCCTCTCTCTTCTCTCTTTTCTTTCCCAGCTAGTCCCCCACGGCCGAACGCCATAGCCGCGCCAGCGAGTAGTTCCGTGCTCGCCATCCGAGCCCTAACTTCCGCCCGGACGATCCCGCTCGAACCATACGTGACCGTGACCAACAGGTAGGGAAGGAAAACTCACCATGGTGAAACTTCAAGCCGCGCAGACCCGAGCTCGCGCCTTCTCCCCACGGTCGCCCGTACCACCGCACGGATGTCCCGGATGAATCCCCATTGACAGCACGTAGAGTCACCGAGGCACGCCCCCCTTCTGATTCCGCCCGTGCGCTCCCTCGAGCTCCAATGTCCGCACCGGAGTACTGCCCTCACCTCTCTTCTCTCTCACCGACAGCGTCGAGCGCTAATGGCGACGAGGCTTTCTCTTCTCCTTCTGGACGTACTGGACAAACAGGGGAAGGGTAATGCGGCGGCACGGCACGACTTAAACCACTGGCGAGGTGACCGTCCGTGCATGGCGCCCGGGTGGTTGCAACGATTTCCGTTCATCGCGGTTCGCGCGGTTGACGGCGCCCAGGTTTGCGCCATGGCGTCGAGCGTAGATGAAGTCAATGCGCAGCGGGTCCCACGAACCAGCAAATGCGGAGAGGAAAGGAGACGCAGACAGGTGGTCCCATCGGGTCAGGCAGTGGAACGCGGAGCGTTTGAGCAACGGGCGAGCGGGGCCCACCTGTCGGCGCACTTTCCCCACGTTCCGCGCGCAAGTGGCTGACAGACCAGCCCTACCTACCAGCGCCGGTCTGATGAGTTTGGGCCGCGCGGGGGGGGGGGGGAGAATTCCCTGGTGGGCTAGAAGTGAGTCGGGAGGCCCATTTAGGGTGGTTTTTGTTTTATTCTTTTCTTTTTCTATTCCTTTTTCCTCTTATTTGAGTCTCAATTTAAATCTCCATTTAAATTCAAACTTTGACTCATCATTCTCCAACCATATTTGTGCAATTAAAAGTATTAAGTTTGAGAATATTTATTTAAATATATTATTTATGTTTTCATATTCCTTCTCTTTTCCTCATTTTGTTCAAAACCCCAAATTTCAATTTAGGGTTAAACTCCATCCTTTAGAATTATTTTTTTTATTATCATCATCCTTATTATTTTATTTAATGCACAAACATATAAAACTTCAACATGATGCATTTTTGTTTATCATTTGTTTGAATTAATCTCTAAGTTTTGTATATGCTTTTTTTTATGCAAATGAGGTACATAAAATTGAGGAGACCTCTCTATATTATTTGTATATGATTTTGAGTATTACAAACCTGATCCGGTCTTAAGAACCTCGGTGGCGGGTTGACATATGCAAGGGTTAAGTGCTACATATGTCGTGTGATTGGAGATCCTCAGCTGAGTATAATCGATTCGGATCGCTGTACCTTCGCGGTTATGAAGACTTGGTCACTACCCTACACATAGCATTCCACTAAAGATGATGGGTATTTGTTAAGAAATTGGCTAGTGCAGGACCAGTGATTGAACTAGGGTAGAAAGAACTCTAGTTGCAGGTAATTGAACTTAACCTGACATTAAAAATGGATTTTTAAGGATCCACTTTAGTAAGCATTTCTGCAAAACAGAGTCTTTGAGTATTGAGAAGCCTTACCTTGACTCCCTAAAAGCCAGCATACCCTTGAGAGTCTTTTCTTTAGTCGGGTAAGTCTTGCTGAGTAATTCCATACTCAGGGTTTATCCCTTCGTTGTTTTTAGGTGAGGAAGTAGCAGATTTCTGCTGCTTCTGTGCCAAGGTGGTTCCCAAGGAAGAAAAACAAGACTGAAGTGCGGGAGGACTTGGTCCTCCGTATAGATCTTTTGCTTAAAACTTATCTGGAGGAGTTTTTGCCTCCCTTGGTTTGTATTATAATACTACTCCGCACTCGCTCTTAGTTCTGGTCTGTAATAAAACAACTTAAGCTTGCTTTTAAATAAATGTGAATTATGTAATCGCTTCCGCAATTCTTTATCTCTGATGTTCTGTAATGTCTGGAAGACGGGTGAATCGTTCCTGGTAAAGTAAGGAAAGATACCGAACTTGTCAAGTAGTTTAGGGGCACCTACAGGATTGTCTGAAGTCCGTGGGACAAGGACAACTGTAGGTGGGCCTAATTACTTGGGAGGTTCCGTCACAACTTGTGAGTGAAAATATAAGCCCTTATTCAAACTTTCTTCCCCTTTGGTAAATAATGTAGGTGTGAAGATTATACCAAATTGGAGAGCGATGCGGAGTGTCGGTGAAGGATGAATAAGTCGATGGAGTGGAGTGGAAGCCTTGTCTTCGCCGAAGACTCCATTTCCCTTTCAATCTATGACTTATCATGAAATATACTTGAAAACCACATTAGTCATAGCACATGAAAGAGATATGATCAAAGGTATTGAAATAAGCTATGTGTGCAAGGGATCAATTAAAGTTCCTAGAATCAAGAATGTTTAGCTCATGACTAAGTTTGGTAAAAGTTTTCTCATCTAATGGCTTGGTAAAGATATCGGCTAATTGTTCTTTGGTGCTAACATATGCAATCTCGATATCCCCCCTTTGTTAGTGATCCCTCAAAAAGTGATACCGAATGGCTATGTGCTTAGTGCGGCAGTGCTCAACGGGATTATCTGCCATGCGGATTGCACTCTCATTATCACATAGAAGAGGAACTTTGGTTAATTTGTAACCATAGTTCCTAGGGGTTTGCCTCATCCAAAGCAATTGCGCGCAACAATGACCTGCGGTGTACTCGGCTTCGGCGGTAGAAAGAGCCATAGAATTTTGCTTCTTTGAAGCCCAAGACACCAGGGATCTTCCCAAGAACTGACAAGTCCCTGATGTGCTCTTTCTATCAATTTTATACCCTGCCCAGTCAGCATCTGAATATCCAATTAAATCAAAAGTGGATCCCTTAGGGTATGTAACACTCCAGGTTCCACAAACAACCCGTAATGCTACTGTACTACACTTTCGACGTCCATAAATAAAATTTCGGCAGCATCCCCTTTGCAAGATTGCATAAAAGAGGGGGCAACAGAGTATAAACATATATCATGACTAAAACATACTAAGTATTATTAATCGGCTAGCAAGGAAAGATAAACATACGACCTGAACTGAATTAACCAGTGCGCACGACCATATAAAAAAATAAACAAACTTCCTTTGACAATAAGTTTCTAATTAAATCATGGCTGCGCCTGGGCAGCGTTATTGTGAGAGTGAAAGTGGACGTGCTGCTACTCCCCTCATTCCCAACATGTATCAAGTACCTGCATTGAGTAATGCAAGAGTGAGATGACACATCTCAGCAAGTAAAATAATATCAAACAGTTTAACCACATAAGAACATTGTTTTACCACCACTTGATTCCACAGCCTTCCTATTACGAAGGTGCAGCACGTATACAACGTACAACGCACCTAGTTACCACACCTCGCAGGTAGAAACCACAATAGTAACATAGTAATGTCACACTTCATATATTCCTCATGAGTGCAAATGTCTGCAAATGCAAGGATGACTTCTGCCTTCATACCTCTAAGGATATGAAGCCGCATCGTACCCCTCCTCGGGCAACGTACGATGCTAAAAATGTACCGGTACGGTCGGACCATAAGATCACGACATAACTTCAAAATGCAAGATGGATGATGCGATGTGCATGTCATGCCTACAACACTTCATATAACATGATTCAAAAGACACTTCAACTTCATCCAGATGGGAATCAACCACATATATCATTACCAAATTATGATCATCCACAATATTAGACAATTGAGAATTAATACTTCCAAACAAATAAACTTCATCATAGAATTCAATGATTAACATAATTAAAACTTATGCATACTCAATGACAGGGAATAGGATGCAAACCAAACGGTAGCAACCACCACTGTATTTACTTGCCTTTACCGGAAGTTCGGGCAAATCCCTAAGTACGATCCGGAAGTCCACCACCTGTTTTTGACACCCAACTTAGTACACCAATTTCACATAATCAGGCTCATAAGCGACGCCACACCTACGCACAAACTCAAACCCCGCCACGAGTTACATCTCTCCCTACACCCACCAAACTGCAGCGGCGCTGCTTAATAATTTCATAACTTTAAAATTATGACAGCAGTGGTAACAAACAAAAACTCCAGAGGCATC
Source organism: Zea luxurians (assembly GCA_029449295.1). Lineage (NCBI taxonomy): Eukaryota > Viridiplantae > Streptophyta > Magnoliopsida > Poales > Poaceae > Zea > Zea luxurians. Next base: position 7,766,529 of record JAOPSE010000041.1, on the reverse strand, counting down.
TACATAAAATTCCCCACAAGTTTTGTATACAATTTATAATTAAATTCTAATATCTAATTAGCCCAAAACAGTCCACAAGATGAACCCTGTAATCTGTTTTTCTTTGTCTTTTGGACAGCGACATACTCAGATTCAAACAGCGATATCTTTTAAAATATAATTCCAAATCAAGCGCATAAGTACTCATTGGAAAGATAAGACAAATCCCTACATGATTATCATACTGGTTAACACTAATTACCCACGAAAAATTCCCAGAAACTGCTAATACCACTGCTGTTCACCCACCTGAAAAATCTGTTTTTTTGGACAGCAACATAACCGGATTCAAACAACGATATCTCCTGAATTATAACTTCGAATCGAGCGCATAAGTACTTGTTGGAAAGATAACATAAAGCCCTACATGATTCTCATACTGATTAACACTAATTACTCCCGAAAAATCCCCAGAAACGGCTAATACTGCTGCTGTTCATCCCCCTGAAAATCTGTTTTTTTGGACAGCCACATACCCGGATTCAAACGGTGATAACTTTCAATTTATAACTCCAAATTGAGCGCATAAATACTCGTTGGAAAGGTAAGGTAAAGTTCTACATGATCCCCAAACTGATTTCCCTTAATTCCTCACGAAAAAACACAGAAACTGCTAGACTACTGCTGTTCACCCACCTCCTAAAATTCTGGACAGCCCCCTCTACCCAATCGCAAACGCAACCTCTAATCAATTAAATTGCAGCGCAAATGAACAAGGGATGAACACAAAAATCACCTTGGATTCTCCCCCTTTCCTTCCTCCCTTCTTCCCTCCACCAAAATGATTGAAGACTCGCACCACGACGACGATGATCCGAGCGGCAAGGATTGGCACCTTGGGAGGAGGGGATTGAGGGGGGGGGGGGCGGCTAGGGTTTGGTGGATGCAAGAATTGAGAGAGGAGGAGATGGGCAGGGGGGCGGCGGCCAAGGGGGGAGAGAAGTGGGGGGGGGGGGGCGGTTGCACATGGGGGGAGGGGGTTAGGAGGGAGGCGGCTAGGGTTTGGGAGGGTTAATGGGCCGAAACTCCAATTGCGGCCTAACTAACCCACGCGACAGCTCCCGACCGCAACGCAAGCGTCAAACCAAATAAATTCTACTGCCCTAGTTGTGAATGTTTTCCATAAAATCCCAAATCCCCAAAACAACAACCGGATGAGGAAAAAAACAAAAAGAACAACCCCCAACTTCTCTTCTTTGCAAACCGGGTATCACACTCTACCCCTCTTAAAAAGAATTCGACCTCGAATTCTGACGCTTCTATCGGAACAACAAAAGAAAGGTTAATGAATCAACAAAACTCACACATAAAGAAAAGTTCGAGTACTTCTGCCGCATCAGCTCCTCAAGCTCCTAGGATTCTAAGATACACAGCAGACGACACTCTAGAGTCTGCTCTTGCTACACAGGAATCGGCTCTAGCTCGATTTGATGGTCTGGATTCCACAAATACTTTGTCAACAAAAAGACATGGAATACTTGGTGTACTCTGATCACAGATTCCGACAATTACATGTGCTAAGCCCAGCTGCCAACTCGGCCAAGATAGCAGACGGTCCTATATACCTCGGACCAAGCTTTCCTGACACCAAATCAATCATTGACATATGCAAGTACTTCAAGGAATGTATATATGAATGCAAGGCATATAATGTTCCTATAGGCTAAACCAAACTTAGCCACACAAGAGCAACTTCAAGAGAGCAACTTAATGCTTGCATATTTCTAGATAGCAGCACAGCGGTTGATTGTTTTGCTCCTAACTCACAAAATATGCATCGAAAATTAGTAAACTAGGACTTTATGGAAAACTTATAAAGTCCACTATACCCTTGGTATTATCATCACAACAAGATTTGACACTTAGAAAGGTCAAACAGTGCTAAACGTAAATTCTGTCCAGACTTGGACATAATTCAACTACTCAATTCAAAAATCCATAATTGGAGTCTCAATCATCCAATTCAGGTGCTCCCAGACTTTTTAGAAAGCTAGTAGAATTGTCTATAATTCATTTATAAACATATCAAGTTAATTCAATGCATATTAAGGTCAAAAGACACGAGAAAGGCTCTGCTGTCCAAATTTGGACAGATTCAGAGATCACACTTAAAACAGATGTAACTTAACTTATAGATCTCCAAAAAAAAATTAATCTAAAATTTGTTGTAACGATTAAGGAAAAGTACTACAACTTCTTTATAATTTATTATAAGTTATTCGAAGTTTAAATTGAGCAAAACAAGGTCAGCTTCGAAATCTGTATAGAATCTGCACATATTTCAAGACTGGACTTGAGAAAATCATAACTCCCAAACTACTAGACCTATGGTCATGAAATTTTTACACAAGTAAGATAAAGAAGTTGGCTACAACTTTTATATATAACATCTCTACAGAAAAGATGGTTTACTTCACTGAACTAGCTGCATAACTAAAACTGGTCATGCAGTCCCAATAGCAAGCAATAGATTTTATCAGGTTCATTACTCTTCTAAGATTAAGCGTTCATTGAAAGACTAATAACTTTAGGTTCTTCATTACGAGACACCTAGAACAAATATAAGTATAGAAGCAATATGATAACTTTTTAAATCATTTAAGCCTAATCTCACATCATGCAAACAAGAATCAATTTAAGCATGTTATGTCTGCCCACATATTCATCCAAGCACATTCTATACATGATATCACAACTCCCTGCAGCTAACAAAATTTTGCAAATATAAACTCACTGAAAAGATTATAACATTCCCTAGAACTTTTATTATAATGAGTGTCTCGGAATTGGTTTCCAAACCGATAAAACAATGCAACTCTTTTGTTTCAAAACTGATAAGATTGAAACAATGGACAACTAAAATTCAAAAACCTATAACTCCTGCTATACTCAACTTAAACTACAACGAACACGCGTTGGAAAAGTTTTGAAAATTGTCCACGACTTTTGCAATAAAGTTGCACCCAAATTTATCCTTATAGCCCACAACTCTGCATGACCTACAGCTAAACTCAGCCTGAGATACTGCACATTAGAGATTCGACTTATATCCGGGCAACCACCTCTCCAAATCTATTTAACAGACAGTTATAAGTAAATACCCATTAAAAAGGTACTGAAAAGACCTACAAGTTTTGCTTAATGAGAATTCGCAAATTTGTGCTCTGCAACTATCAAAACACGGTCGATTTATTGGTGATTATAACGACGCCTAAAGTTCAGACACAACAGTGCAACAACTTCAGAGCAACCTAACTCCAATTATATGCAATGAGAATTAGAAACCCATACTCTTTGAAAAGATCATGAAATTACTAAAACTTTCATAATCCACAAAGACCAAATTATACCGTCTTCAATGTCTACTCTTCCGTACAAAATTAAAGACTCACTCTGCTAGAGACACCAACAAAGATGTTTTAAGAAACCCATATCTCTCAAATGTTTAGACCAAACATGGTGATTAAGCATCCTATGGAAAGATGCAGAAACATACTACAAAACATTCTAGATAAGTGAAGCCTGATTCAGCCTCCAACTAATTTAAAATGCCTCCCGAAACCAAACAACACATTATCAACAATAAAAAACAAGATAAAATGAAACCCAAGTCATTGGCAGGTGCCATCAACACTAGGATTTTCCACTACCAAACTGGGATGCAACTCCACAAAGTCTTTAAATAACACTCTACCAAATAGGTTAGAACACTAAGCACAACAATCAATGAATTCAACAACCTCGTTTGTTAATGCCACTAAGGTCAAACATCCATGTATCGACAATGTATGAAACACCTGACATACCCGTCTCCAGCACTATAAAACATGGTTGTTATTACACTAGAATCCAACTACTAGAAATCTCCAAAACTATTCTGTTGACGTGAAGCAAATGGTGCTCATGTCATTATAACATCTTTTCCCCCTCTCAAAAGAGATAAAATTTGCAATACTCATAAAGCAATGGAGGGATAACAACAAGAAAAACTAATGTACTTCTTGACACAGACTCATGCAAAAGCTTCATAAATATTACTTTCAACACTAAAATAATAACACGATACTATGCTCAACAGGAGTAATTGGACTTCAATAAGATAATCCACCTAACCCAACTACTTTGATTAACCTCACATACAACAATACCTCCTATTATTGCACTTGAACAATTTGTACCTAGTGATGTCATAGGATGAATTCAAAGTAGTAGACATACATGATCTATCAAACCATCATTCATATAATAAAAATCTCCATCTAATGCAACAACCACATCATTATAGAGATAGATGACTAACAAACATAAGCAACTTCCAGTTAAACATTGACTTTGTTTAAGATAAAGCAGTCCAAATAATAATTCCACAAGCATGCATAGAGAACTGATCATATAAAAAAACTACCATGTATCATCGGCGATTAAAAACAATATAAAACGGGTTGTCCATATCGTCCGCATGACTAGCCTCCAACAAATAAAAATTATGCATAACCTTTTTGGCTATAGAAACAAACCATAGAAGGAAAACATGCATGCCTCTTCAACTATAATATAGACACAAAATCCACTTGAAATCACCCTATTTATTATTAAAGATAAGGTTGCACACAATAAGAAAACCTATCATGTAAACATGGTTGAACTTATCTATCCACGTCATCTTGCAAATTCACTTGAGTTCTTCTAATCTCAAGATTTCATAGACAGTACAACATTGCCTTTGCTCTATGGAGACAAACCTATTGTACTCTAAGATCAAGTTGGCAAGTAGCCACACTAGCCAAAAAAAAGATGAGGTGTAAAGCACTGCACCCATGGAAATATCACATTGATAAGTTGGGTTGTAACCCAACAGTCAATCAAACTCAACAACACCATAAAACTTCATTGTATAGTGTTTTCACACTACACCAAGTCGGATTAGATCCTCTATACACAAGCTCAATAAACAATCGGTCCTACAAGTACTAGAACCCAAGAATCCTTTTGGGAAAAAGAAAACATCCACAGTCAAGCATATAGAAATATATGATGGTAATAGCTCAGAGATTAGTAAACATTGCATCCCAAAAAACATCATGACGATATGTATATAAAACAAGTACATTAGTAGCTTCACTCGCATAATAATTTCAATAACAACCACATCAAGAAACCAATATTAAATAGAAGTAACATTTCATATCAAGCATTACGTCGTTAATGACATACCTCATCAAACCATAAAGGGGTTTGGAGTAAGGAAATTCTAGTCATCTATACAATAAAATACTAATATGAAAGATATATGAACCCATACCCTTCCTATATGTGCAAGTGTGTCAAATTTATCTTCAAAATGCGTAGAATCTAAAGCCTATCCTCTGATACCAACTGTCACACTCGAGGTTCCACAAACAACCCGGAATGCTACTGTACTACACTTCCGACATCCATATATAAAATTTCGGCAGCATCCCCTTTGCAAGATTGCATAAAAGAGGGGGCAACAGAGTATAAACATATATCATGACTAAAACATACTAAGTATTATTAATCGGCTAGCAAGGAAAGATAAACATACGACCTGAACTGAATTAACCAGTGCGCACGACCATATAAAAAAAACAAACTTCCTTTGACAATAAGTTTCTAATTAAATCATGGCTGCGCCTGGGCAGCGTTATTGTGAGAGTGAAAGTGGACGTGCTGCTACTCCCCTCATTTCCAACATGTATCAAGTACCTGCATTGAGTAATGCAAGAGTGAGATGACACATCTCAGCAAGTAAAATAATATCAAACAGTTTAACCACATAAGAACATTGTTTTACCACCACTTGATTCCATAGCCTTCCTATTACGAAGGTGCAGCACGTATACAACGTACAACGCACCTAGTTACCACACCTCGCAGGTAGAAACCAAAATAGTAACATAGTAATGTCACACTTCATATATTTCTCATGAGTGCAAATGTCTGCAAATGCAAGGATGACTTCTGCCTTCATACCTCTAAGGATATGAAGCCGCATCGTACCCCTCCTCGGGCAACGTACGATGCTAAAAATGTACCGGTACGGTCGGACCATAAGATCACGATATAACTTCAAAATGCAAGATGGATGATGCGATGTGCATGTCATGCCTACAACACTTCATATAACATGATTCAAAAGACACTTAACTTCATCCAGATGGGAATCAACCACATATATCATTACCAAATTATGATCATCCACAATATTAGACAATTGAGAATTAATACTTCCAAACAAATAAACTTCATCATAGAATTCAATGATTAACATAATTAAAACTTATGCATACTCAATGACAGGGAATAGAATGCAAACCAAACGGTAGCAACCACCACTGTATTTACTTGCCTTTACCGGAAGTTCGGGCAAATCCCTAAGTACGATCCGGAAGTCCACCACCTGTTTTTGACACCCAACTTAGTACACCAATTTCACATAATCAGGCTCATAAGCGACGCCGCACCTACGCACAAACTCAAACCCCGCCGCGGGTTACATCTCTCTCTACACCCACCAAACTGCAGCGGTGCTGCTTAATAATTTCATAACATTAAAATTATGACAGCAGTGGTAACAAACAAAAACTCCAGAGGCATCTACATAAAATTCCCCACAAGTTTTGTATACAATTTATAATTAAATTCCAATATCTAATTAGCCCAAAACAGTCCACAAGATGAACCCTGTAATCTGTTTTTCTTTGTCTTTTGGACAGCGACATACCCAGATTCAAACAGCGATATCTTTTAAAATATAATTCCAAATAAAGCGCATAAGTACTCATTGGAAAGATAAGACAAATCCCTACATGATTATCATACTGGTTAACACTAGTTACCCACGAAAAATTCCCAGAAACTGCTAATACCACTGCTGTTCACCCACCTGAAAAATCTGTTTTTTTGGACAGCAACATAACCGGATTCAAACAACGATATCTCCTGAATTATAACTCCGAATAGAGCGCATAAGTACTTGTTGGAAATATAACATAAAGCCCTACATGATTCTCATACTGATTAACACTAATTACTCCCGAAAAATCCCTAGAAACTGCTAATACTGCTGCTGTTCATCCCCCTGAAAATCTGTTTTTTTGGACAGCCACATACCCGGATTCAAACGGTGATAACTTTCAATTTATAACTCCAAATTGAGCGCATAAATACTCGTTGGAAAGGTAAGGTAAAGTTCTACATGATCCCCAAACTGATTTCCCTTAATTCCTCACGAAAAAACACAGAAACTGCTAGACTACTGTTGTTCACCCACCACCTAAAATTCTGGACAGCCCCCTCTACCCAATCGCAAACGCAACCTCTAATCAATTAAATTACAGCGCAAATGAACAAGGGATGAACACAAAAATCACCTTGGATTCTTCCCCTTTCCTTCCTCCCTTCTTCCCTCCACCAAAACGATTGAAGACTCACACCACGACGACGATGATCCGAGCGGCAAGGATTGGCACCTTGGGAGGAGGGGATTGAGGGGGGGCAGCTAGGGTTTGGTGGCTGCAAGAATTGAGAGAGGAGGAGATGGGCAGGGGGGCGGCGGCCAAGGGGGGAGAGAAGTGGGGGGGTGGCTGCACATGGGGGGAGGGGGTTAGGAGGGAGGCGGCTAGGGTTTGGGAGGGTTAATGGGCCGAAACTCCAATTGCGGCCCAACTAACCCACGCGACAGCTCCCGATCGCAACGCAAGCGTCAAACCAAATAAATTCTACTGCCCTAGTTGTGAATGTTTTCCACAAAATCCCAAATCCCCAAAACAACAACCGGATGAGGAAAAAAACAAAAAGAACAACCCCCAACTTCTCTTCTTTGCAAACCGGGTATCACAGGGTACCAAAGGCCAAACTTAGGAGTATAAACTAAATATCTCAAGATTCGTTTTACGGCCCTAAGGTGAACTTCCTTAGGATCGGCTTGAAATCTTGCACACATGCATACAGAAAGCATTATATCCGGTCGAGATGCACATAAATAGAGTAGAGATCCTATCATCGACCGGTATACCTTTTGATCTACGGATTTACCTCCTATGTCGAGGTCGAGATGCCCATTGGTTCCCATGGGTGTCTTGATGGGCTTGGCATCCTTCATCCCAAACTTGGTGAGTATGTCTTGAATGTACTTCGTTTGGCTGATGAAGGTGCCCTCTTGGAGTTGCTTCACTTGAAATCCTAAGAAATACTTCAACTCCCCCATCATAGACATCTCGAATTTTTGAATCATAATCCTACTAAACTCTTCACAAGTAGATTTGTTAGTAGATCCAAATATGATATCATCAACATAAATTTGGCATACAAACAAATCATTTGCAATTGTTTTAGTAAAGAGAGTAGGATCGGCTTTTCCGACTTTGAAGCCATTAGCGATAAGAAAATTTCTTAGGCATTCATACCATGCTCTTGGGGCTTGCTTGAGCCCATAAAGCACCTTAGAGAGTTTATATACATGGTTAGGGTACTCACTATCTTCAAAGCTGGGAGGTTGCTCAACATAGACCTCCTCCTTGATTGGTCCATTGAGGAAGGCACTTTTCACGTCCATTTGATAAAGTTTAAAGCCATGGTAAGTAGCATAGGCAAGTAATATACGAATTGACTCAAGCCTAGCTACGGGTGCATAGGTTTCACCGAAATCCAAACCTTCGACTTGTGAATATCCTTTGGCCACAAGTCGGGCTTTGTTCCTTGTCACCACACCATGCTCATCTTGCTTATTGCGGAAGACCCACTTGGTTCCTACAATATTTTGGCTAGGACGTGGAACTAAATGCCATACCTCATTCCTCATGAAGTTGTTGCGTTCCTCTTGCATTGTCAACACCCAATCCGAATCCCTTAATGCGTCTTCCACCCTGTATGGCTCAATAGAAGACACAAAGGAGTAATGTTCAAAAAAATGAGCAACACGAGATCGAGTGGTTACCCCCTTATGAATATCGCCGAGAATGGAGTTCACGGGGTGATCTCGTTGTATTGCTTGGTGGACTCTTGGGTGTGGTGGTCTTGGACCATCATCATCTTCCTTGTCTTGATCATGGGCATCTCCCTCTTGATCATTGTCCCCTTCTTGAGGCGGCTCATCTTCTTGATCTTCATTTTCATCCTCTTGAGCTTGATCCTCATCTTGAGTTGGTAGAGATGCTTGCATGGAGGAAGATGGTTGATCTTGTGCTTGTGGAGGCTCTTCGGATTCCTTAGGATACACATCCCTAATGGACATGTTCCTTAGCGCGACGCACGGAGCCTCTTCATCATCTAGCTAATCAAGATCAACTTGCTCTACTTGAGAGCCGTTAGTCTCATCAAACACAATGTCACAAGAAACTTCAACTAGTCCAGTGGACTTGTTAAAGACTCTATATGCCCTTATGTTTGAGTCATAACCAAGTAAAAAGCCTTCTACAGCCTTAGGAGTAAATTTAGATTTTCTACCTCTTTTAACAAGAATAAAGCATTTGCTACCAAAGACTCTAAAATATGAAACATTGGGCTTTTTACCGGTGAGGAGTTCATATGATGTCTTCTTGAGAATTCGGTGAAGGTAGAGACGGTTGATGGCGTAGCAAGCGGTGTTGATTGCTTCCGCCCAAAACCGATCCGAAGTCTTATACTCATCAAGCATGGTCCTTGCCATGTCAAGTAGAGTTCTATTCTTCCTCTCCACTACACCATTTTGTTGTGGCGTGTAGGGAGAAGAGAACTCATGCTTGATGCCCTCATCCTCAAGAAAGCCTTCAATTTAAGAGTTCTTGAACTCCGTCCCGTTGTCGCTTCTAATATTTTTGATCCTTAAGCTGAACTCATTTTGAGCCCATCTGAAGAATCCCTTTAAGGTCTCTTGGGTTTGAGATATATCCTACAAAAAGAATACCCAAGTGAAGCGAGAATAATCATCCACAATAACTAGATAGTACTTACTCCCGCCGATGCTTATGTAAGCTATTGGGCCGAATAGGTCCATATGGAGTAGCTCAAGTGGCCTGTCAGTCGTCATGATGTTCTTGTATGGATGATGAATACCAACTTGCTTACCTGCTTGACATGCGCTACAAATCCTGTCTTTCTCAAAATGAACATTTGTTAGTCCCAAAATGTGCTCTCCCTTTAGAAGCTTACAAAGATTCTTCATCCCAACGTGGGCTAGTCGGTGATGCCAGAGCCAACCCATGTTAGTCTTAACAATTAAGCAAGTGTCGAGTTCAGCTCTATTAAAATCAATTAAGTATAGCTGACCCTCTAACACTCCCTTAAATGCTACTGAATCATCACTTCTTCTAAAGACAGTAACACCTATATCTGTAAAAAGACAATTGTAGCCCATTTTGCATAATTGAGAAACTGAAAGCAAGTTGTAATCTAAAGAATCTACAAAACATTGGAAATAGAATGATCAGGTGATATAGCAATTTTACCAAGTTCTTTGACCAAACCTTGATTTCCATCCCCGAATGTGATAGCTCTTTGGGGATCATGGTTTTTCTCGTAGGAGGAGAACATCCCTTTCTCCCCAGTCATTTGGTTTGTGCACCCGCTATCAATTATCCAACTTGAGCCCCCGGATGCATAAACCTACAAAACAAATTTAGGCCTTGTTCTTAGGTACCTAAACGGTCTTGGGTCCTTTCACATTAGAAATAAGCACCTTGGGTACCCAAACACAAGTCTTTGACCCCTTGTGTTTGCCCCCAACATATTTGGCAACTACTTTGCCTGATTTGTTATTGAGCACATAAGAAGCATCAAAAGTCTTAAATGAAATATTAGGTTCATTTGATGCTATAGGAGATTTATTTTTAGGCAATTTAACATGTGTTGATTGCCTAGAGCTAGATGACTCACTCTTATACATAAAAGCATGATGAGAGCTAGAGTGAGACTTCCTAGAGTGAATTCTCCTAATTTTGTGTTCGGGATAACCGACAGGGTATAAAATGTAACCCTCGTTATCCTGAACCATGGGAGCCTTGCCCTTAACAAATTTAGACAATCTTTTAGGGGCATTAAGCTTGACATTGTCTCCCTTTTGGAAGCCAATGTCATCCTTAATGCCTAGGAGTCTCCCACTATAGAGCATGCTTCTAGCAAATTTAAATTTTTCATTTTCTAAGTCATGCTCGTTAATTTTGGCACTAAGTTGAGCTATGTGATCATTTTGTTGTTTACTTAAAGCTAGGTGATCATGAATAGCATCAACATTAATATCTCTACATCTTGTGCAAATAGTAACATGCTCAACGGTAGATGTAGAGGATTTGCAAGTATTTAATTCAACAATCTTAGCATGTAAATAGCATTCTCATCTCTAAGATTGGAAATGGAAACATTGCAAACATTTAAATCTTTAGCCTTAGCAATTAATTTTTCATTCTCAATTTTAAGGCTAGAGAGAGATGCATTCGATTTGTCAATCTTAGCAATTAAACTAGCATTATCATTTCTAAGATTAACAATTGAATCATCACAAACATTTAGTTTTTCAACCTTAGCAATTAAATTAGCGTTATCATTTCTTAGGTTGGATATAATATCATGGCAAGTGCTTAGCTCATTCACACTTCTCTACTTCCTGAGCATAAGCATTTTCAACCTTAACATGCTTCTTGTTTTCTTTAATTAGGAAGTCCTCTTGGCTATCCAAGAGTTCATCCTTCTCATGAATAGCAATAATCAATTCATTCGATTTTTCTTTTTGTTGCATGTTTAAGTTGGCAAAAAGGGTGAGCAAGTTATCCTCATCATCACTAGAGTTCTCCTCATCACTAGATGTTACATATTTAGTGGAGGCTCTAGATTTTACCTTCTTTTTGCCGTCCTTAGCCATGAGGCACTTGTGGCCGACGTTGGGGAAGAGAAGACCCTTGTTGACGGTGATGTTTGCGGTGTCCTCGTCGGAGAAGGAGTTGGTGGAGCTCTCATCGGAGTCCCACTCCTGGCAAACATGGACATCGCCGCCCTTCTTCTTATAGTATCTCTTCTTTTCTCTTCTCTTTCCCTTCTTGTCGTCGCCCCTGTCACTATCACTAGATAAAGGACATTTAGCAATAAAATGACCGAGCTTACCACATTTGTAGCACACCTTCTTGGAATGGGGCTTGTAATATCTCCCCTTCCTTTGCTTGAGAATTTGGCGAAAGCTTTTGATGATTAAAGTCATCTCCTCATTGTCGAGCTTAGAGGCGTCGATGGGGAGCCTACTTGACGTAGACTCTTCTTTCTTCTCTTCCGTTGCTTTGAAGGCAACGAGTTGCATCTCGGGTGTGGAGGTGGCGCCTTGCTCGATGATTTGTTTGGAGCCTTTGATCATTAGTTCAAAGCTCACAAACTTTCCTATCACTTCCTCGGGAGACATTAGTTGATATCTTGGATCACCACAAATTAATTGAACTTGAGTAGGGTTATGAAAAACAAGTGATCTAAGAATAACCTTGACCATTTCATGGTCATCCCATTTGCTGCTCCTGAGGTTACACACTTGGTTCAGCAAGGCTTTGAGCCAGTTGTACATGGCTTGTGGCTCCTCTCCTTGGTAAAGCATGAAGCGACCGAGCTCCCCCTCGATCGTTTCCCGCTTGGTGATCTTGGTCACCTCATCTCCTTCGTGTGTGGTCTTGAGCACGTCCCAAATCTCTTTGGCACTCTTCAACCCTTGCACCTTATTATACTCCTCTCGACTTAGAGAGGAGAGGAGTATAGTAGTGGCTTGGGAGTTGAAGTGTTGGATTTGTTCGACCTCCTCCGAATCATAGTCCTTGTCCCCTTTCTTTGGTACCTGCGCTCCATACTCAACAATATCCCATATGCTTTTGTGGAGTGAGGTTAGGTGATGCCTCATTTTATCACTCCACATAGAATAATCTTCACCTTCAAACATAGGTGGTTTGCCTAATGGGACGGAAAGTAATGGAGTGCATTTTGAAATACGAGGATATCGAAGGGGCATCTTACTATACTTCTTGCGCTCATGGCGCTTAGAGGTGGCGGATGCCGATTCGGAGCCGGAGGTGGAAGGTGACGAAGAGTCGGTCTCGTAGTAGACCACCTTCTTCATCTTTTTCTTCTTGTCACCTTTCCGTTGGGACTTGATGGAGGAAGAGGATTTCTCCTTGTGCTTGTGGGTGGACTCCCTCGAATGTGTTCTCCCCGAGCTTGCGGACTTGTCGCCGCCGGTCCCGATCTCCCTCATGGCGGATGCTCCCGACATCACTTCGAGCGGTTAGGCTCTAATGAAGTACTGGGTTCTGATACCAATTGAAAGTCGCCTAGAGGGGGGGTGAATAGGCAAATCTAAAATTTATAAAGTTTAAGCACAACTACAAGACGGGGTTAGCGTTAGAAATATAATCGAGTCCAAAAGAGAGGGCGAAAACAAATCACAAGCGAATAAGAGCGGATAACACGGTGATTTGTTTTACCGAGGTTCGGTTCTTGCAAACCTACTCCCCGTTGAGGTAGTCACAAAGACTGGGTCTCTTTCAACCCTTTCCCTCTCTCAAACGGTCACTTAGACCGAGTGAGCTTCCTTCCTTGATTTCCTGGGTCACTTAGACCCCGCAAGGACCACCACACAATTATTGTCTCTTGCTTTGCTTACAACGCTTTGAGAGTAAGAATGAGAGAAAGAAGAAAGCCAACCAAGCAACAAGAACAACAAAAGAACACAAGCCGATCTTCTCACAAGTCCTAAAATCTAGAGTTGAGTTGTGGACTTTGATTTGATCGGAGGCTTTGATTTGTTTCTTGGAGTGTTGTGTATTGTTCTTGTATTGAATGAGGAGTAGTGAATGCTTGGATGGTTGGAGTGGAGGTGGTTGGGGGGTATTTATAGTCCCCAACCACCAATTCAACTGTTGGGACAGACTGCTGTCGAAGGGCGCACTGGACAGTCCGGTGCGCCAGCCACGTCACCCAACCGTTTAGGGTTCAACCGTTGGAGCTCTGACTTGTGGGGCCACCGGACAGTCCGGTGGTGCACCGGACAGACACTGTTCACTGTCCCGTGCGCCATCTGCGCCTGCTCTGACTCTGCGCGCACAGTCCGCGCACTTTAGCGTTGTCAGCCGACCGTTGCGCTTGTGACTGTTGCTTCACTTGGCACACCGGACAATCCGGTGTTACACCGGACAGTCCGGTGAATTATAGCGGAGCGGCCGCCCCGAATTCCCGAAGGTGGCAAGTTTGGAGTTGATCTCCCTGGTGCACCGGACACTGTCCGGTGCGCCAGACTAGGGTAGCCTTCGGTTGTCTTTTGCTCTTTTTATTTGAACCCTTTCTTGGACTTTTTATTGGTTTGTGTTGAACCTTTGGCACCTGTAAAACTTATAATCTAGAGCAAACTAGTTAGTCCAATTATTTTTGTTGGACAATTCAACCACCAAAATCATTTAGGAAAAGGTGTAAGCCTATTTCCCTTTCAGTATCAGAACTGTACTCCTCATCTAAGGGACTAACCGCCTGAAGAGATGGATCCTAAGGGTAAGGGGATGTTGGTCAACGACAAGGAGAAGGAGTCCCTCTTCAACGAGCCAAGAGACGACAAGCCCACTGACTCAGGCTCGAGTCACAAGTAGAAGGACGGGAAGAAGAAGAGGCGCATCAAGAAGATCATCTACTACGACAGCGACGCCTCCTCTTCTTCACCAAGAGATGACGATGACGACGACTCCACGTCGAAAAAGAAAACAGTCAATCAGAATTACTCTTTTGACTATTCTCACATTCCTTACAACTCAAATGCGCATTTACTATCAATTCCCCTTGGAAAACCTCCACATTTTGATGGAGAGGACTATTTGTTTTGGATTCATAAAATGCGTAGTCATTTATTCTCTCTCCATCCTAGTATATGAGAAATTATATAAAATGGGATGCATTTCGATAGTTCTGATAATCCTGTGTTTATCAATTAGCAAATTCATAAAAATACCCAAGCCACTACTGTTTTGCTAGCATCTCTGTGCAGGGATGAATACAACAAGGTTATCGACTTGGACAACGCCAAACAAATCTGGAACACCCTCAAGATATCTCATGAGGGAAACGATGCCACCATGATTACCAAAATGGAACTGGTGGAAGGCGAGCTGGGGAGGTTTGTGATGATCAGGGGAGAGGAGCCAACACAAACCTACAACTGGCTCAAGACCCTGGTCAACAAAATCCGAAGCTATGGAAGCACAAGATGGATGGATCATGATGTTGTCCGACTCATGCTCAGGTCATTTACAGTTATTGACCCCCATCTTGTCAATCTTATTCGTGAAAACCCTAGGTACACCAAGATGACGCCTGAGGAAATCCTCGGAAAATTCGTGAGCAGGCGCATGATGGTGAAGGAAGCACGATACGTGGACGATGCACTAAACGGTCCACTAATCGTCTACGAGCCACAGCCCGTTGCTCTCAAAGCAACAAGCAGCAGGGAGGCGCTACCGAGCAAGGTAGAACAAGTAGAGGCTGTCGGGCTCAATGAGGATGAGATGGCGCTTATCATCAAGCATTTCAAGACCGCGCTAAAAGGACACAAGGAGTACCCCAACAAGAACAAAACAAGGGGAAAGCGCTCCTGCTTCAAATGTGGTAAGACTAGTCATTTCATAGCTCAATGCCCCGATAATGATAATGACCAGGCACAAGACAAGCACGGAAAGAGGGAGAAAAAGAAGAACTACAGGAAGGCCAAGGGCGAGGCACACCTCGGGAAGGAATGGGACTCCAACTTCTCCTCCTCCGACTCTGAGGATGAAGGACTAGCTGCCTCGGCCTTCAACAAGTCTTCGCTCTTCCCAAACGAACATCATACATGCCTTATGGCTAAGGAGAAAAAGGTACGTATTCGAGATACTCCTAAGTACTCTTCTTCTAGCGATGAGGAACCTTTCGATGATGAAGTAGATTACATTGATCTGTTTAAAGGGTTAGATAGAGCTAAAGTAGACAAAATTAATGAATTAATCGATGCTCTTAATGAAAAGGATAGACTGCTAGAAAAGCAAGATGATATTTTGTATGGGGAACATGACAAGTTTGTTAGTGTTCAAAAATCTCTTGCTTTAGAAATCAAGAAAAATGAAATACTGTCATCTGAGCTGTCCTCCTGTCATGAATCTATTTCTAGCTTGAAGAATTTAAATAATGAATTG
The DNA here is from genome assembly GCA_029449295.1 of Zea luxurians. Lineage (NCBI taxonomy): Eukaryota > Viridiplantae > Streptophyta > Magnoliopsida > Poales > Poaceae > Zea > Zea luxurians. The sequence continues at coordinate 7,750,315 of JAOPSE010000041.1, read as the reverse complement.
AGTGCCAAGCTAGAAAAAGAAAATGCAACTAGTCCATGTGTAGAGCATGTAGTAATTTGCAATAGATGTAAAGACTTTGATGTTAATGTGTGTGATGAACATGTTACTTCTATTGCTAAATTAAACAATGAGATTGCAAGTCTTAATGCTCAACTTAAGACTTGCAAAGATGATTATGATAGACTAAAATTTGCTAGGGATGCCTACACTGTTGGTAGACACCCCTCAATTAAGGATGGACTTGGTTTTCGAAAGGAAACCAAGAACTTAACAAGCCAAAAGACTTCCGTTCTCAACAAGGAGAAAGGGAAGGCCCCGATGGCTAGTAGCTCTCAAAACAACCATGCCTATATCTATGATAGGAAATTCACTAGTCATTCTTATAATGATAGGTGCTATGATCGATTTGTTTCTCATGATGCTTCATTTAATTCTCATGCTATGTTCGCATCTAGTTCCACTTTTGTTCATTGTAGAAGTAGGCCTAGGAGAAATGGTGCAACTTCTCATGCACCTAGGAAAGTCTGCAATGGACCTACTACTGTTTATCATGCTTGCAATGCTTCCTTTGTACTTTTATGTAAAAATGCAAAAGTGGTTGCTAGGAAGTTGGGATCCAAATGCAAGGGAGACAAAACTTGCATATGGGTTCCAAAAACTGTTGTGACTAACCTTGTAGGACCTAACAAGAGTTGGGTACCTAAGACCCAAGCTTAAATTTCTTGCAGGTTTATGCATTTGGGGGCTCAAGCTGGATTATCGACAGCGGATGCACAAACCACATGACGGGGGAGAAGAAGATGTTCACCTCCTACGTCAAGAACAAGGATTCCTAAGATACAATCATCTTTGGAGATGGGAACCAAGGCAAGGTCAAAGGGTTGGGAAAAATAGCCATCACATCCGAGCATTCTATCTCTAATCTATTTTTAGTTGAATCGCTCGGAAGCAGTGATGGTTCACTAGCTTTTAAGGGTGTACTAGACGGCAAGCTCTATTTAGTTGATTTTTCGAAAGAGAATGACAATCTAGATATATGCTTAATAGCTAAGACTAACATGGGCTGGCTTTGGCATATCCGTCTAGCACATGTTGGGATGAAGAACCTTCATAAGCTTCTAAAGGGAGATCATGTGTTAGGTCTAACCGATGTCTGTTTTGAGAAAGACAGACCCTGTGCAGCGTGCCAAGCAGGGAAACAGGTGGGAAGCACTCATCATAGCAAAAATGTCTTGACGACGTCAAGACCACTAGAACTTCTTCATATGGATCTCTTCGGTCATGTTCCCTATCTCAGCATCGAGGGAAGTAAGTATGGTCTTGTAATAGTTGATGATTTTCCCCGCTTCACTTGGGTATTCTTTTTGCAGGACAAATCAGAAACCCAAGGTACCCTAAAGCGCTTTATAAGGAGAGCTCAAAATGAGTTTGAGCTAAAAGTGAAGAAGATAAGAAGCGACAATGGGTCCGAGTTCAAAAATCTTCAAGTTGAAGAGTTTCTTGAGGAGGAAGGCATCAAGCACGAGTTCTCCGCTCCCTACACACAACAACAAAATGGTGTGGTAGAAAGGAAGAACAGGACGCTAATCGACATGGTGAGAACGATGCTTGGAGAGTACAAGACGCCTGAGCGGTTTTGGTCGGAAGCTGTGAACACATCCTGCCATGCCATAAACCGGCTCTATCTGCATCATCTCCTCAAGAAGACCTCCTACGAACTCCTTACTGGTAACAAACCCAATGTTTCCTATTTCCGTGTATTTGGGAGAAAATGCTACATTCTTGTGAAAAAGGTAGACATTCAAAATTTGCTCCCAAGACAGTAGAAGAGTTTTTACTAGGGTATGACTCAAATACAAAGGCATATAGGGTCTCCAACAAATCATCAGGATTGGTTGAAGTCTCTAGCGACGTTGTATTTGATGAGACTAATGGCTCTCCAAGAGAGCAAGTTGATCTTGATGATATAGATGAAGATGAAGTTTCGACGACCGTAATGCGAACCATGGCGATAGGTGATGTGCGACCACAGGAACTACAGGAACAAGATCAACGTTCTTCCTCGACAATGGTGCATCCCCCAACTCAAGACGATGTACAGGTACCTCAAGAAGAGGGGCAGGATCAAGGGGAGCACATGAAGAACATGCTATGGAGGAAGAAGCACTACAGACCCCTCCAACTCAAGTCCGAGCGACGATCCAATGACATCACCCCGTAGATCAGATTCTGGGTGACATCAGCAAGGGAGTAACCACTCGCTCATAATTAGCTAATTTTTATGAGCATTACTCGTTTATCTCTTTTATTGAGTCTTTCAGGGTAGAAGAGGCCTTGAAGGATCTGGATTGGGTGTTGGCCATGCAGGAAGAGCTCAATAACTTCAAAAGGAATGAAGTATGGAGCCTGGTGCCATGTCCAAAGCAAAACGTTGTGGGAACCAAGTGAGTGTTCCGCAACAAGCAAGACGAGCACGGAGTAGTGACAAGAGACAAGGCTCGACTTGTGGCAAAAGGTTATGCCCAATTCGCAGGTTTGGATTTCGAGGAGACTTGATCCTGTGGCTAGGTTAGAGTCAATTCGAATTTTATTAGCCTACGCCGCTCACCATTCCTTTAGGCTATTTCAAATGGACATAAAGAGTGCTTTCCTCAATGGGCCAATCAAGGAGGAGGTATACGTGGAACAACCCCCTGGCTTTGAGGATGACAGGTATCCCGACCATGTATATAAGCTCTCTAAGGGGCTCTATGGTATGAATGCCTTAGATATTTTCTTATTACTAATGCTTTCAAGGTTGGGAAAGCCGATCCAACTCTTTTCACAAAGACTTGTGATGGTGATCTGTTTGTTTGCCAAATATATGTCGATGACATTATATTTGGTTCTACTAACCAAAAGTCTTGTGACGAGTTTAGCAGGGTGATGATGCAAAAGTTCGAGATATCAATGATGGGCGAGTTGACCTACTTCCTTGGATTCCAAGTGAAGCAACTCAAGGACGGCACGTTCATATCCCAAACGAAGTACACTCAAGATCTTCTCAAGAGGTTTGGAATGAAGGATGCTAAGCCTGCAAAGACACCGATGGGAACTGACGGACATCTTGACCTCAACAAAGGAGGTAAGTCCGTTGATCAAAAGGCATACCGGTCTATGATAGGTTCATTACTTTATCTTTGTGCTAGTAGACCGGACATTATGCTTAGTGTATGCATATGTGCTAGATTTCAATCTGACTCCAAGGAGTGTCACCTTGTAGCCGTTAAGCGAATTCTTAGGTATTTAGTTTCTACGCCTTGCTTCGGGATTTGATATCCAAACTTAATTGGATACTCAGACTCCGACTATGCTGGGTGCAAGGTTGATAGGAAGAGTACATCAGGGACGTGTCAGTTTCTAGAAAGGTTCCTGATGTCCAGGAGTTCAAAAAAACAAACATCTGTTGCCCTATCCATCGCTGAGGCCGAGTACGTTGCCGCAGGACAGTGTTACGCGCAACTGCTTTGGATGAGGCAAACCCTCCGGGACTTTGGCTACAATCTGAGCAAAGTCCCACTCCTATGTGATAATGAGAGTGCAATCCGCTTGGCGGATAATCCTGTTGAACACAGCCGCACTAAGCACATAGACATCCGGCATCACTTCCTCAGAGACCACCAGCAAAAGGGAGATATCGACATTTATCATATTAGCACCGAGAACCAGCTAGCCGATATCTTCACCAAGCCTTTAGATGAGAAAATATTTTGTAGGTTGCGTAGTGAGCTAAATATCTTAGATTCGTGTAACTTGGATTGATCTATAGCATACATGTGTTTCATGCCTTTGATCATATTACTTTGAGCTTTTACTTCATTTATTTGTGGTGCTCAAGTTGTACAAGTCATCCCCGGACCTCACAAGTCTGTATGCAAATTATGCACATATTTAGGGGGCGATGAGCTACAACTTGACTCCTTTGAGACTAATGTGTTTGTTTGAGTACACTTGAAGTAGTCTCGAAGGACCATTGAAAGGGAAAAAGAACTTGGATGACAAAAAGACTTCCACTGCACTCCGGTATTAGTATATTTAATTCCAAGTTCATACTTATGCTCTCATTGCATTTTTGCTCTTATTTGACTTTTTGGTGAGGCAATGGGGTTAAAGGGCCACAAGTTTTCCCATTTTGGTGCTTAATGCCAAAGGGGGAGAAATTAAGGCCAAAGCAACTGGATCAGCCAACCACTTTTGAATTTCAAAAAATAGAGTTAGAATTTGTATTTTGCACAAATGACTCTTATTGCAAAATTTGGTCTCTTATGGGGAAGAATGTTAATTATAGGAAAAAGGGGGAGTTTTTGACACTTGATCAATTTTACTCTTGAAATATCTCTCTATTTGCCCAAACAAGTGTGTTTGACGTAGAGATAGGAAAAATGATTTGATTTGCAAAACAAACCAAGTGGTGGCAAAAGTGATCCAAATATGCCAAAAACTAAAGGTAGAAAAAATTGGTCTTAAATTTGCACTTCTTAGTTGCCTTTTAATGTGTTGGCATAAATCACCAAAAAGGGGGAGATTGAAAGGGAAATGTGCACTTTGGACATTTCTATAATTGTTTTGGTGATTAGATGCCCAACACATTGTTTGGAGTTCATATGTGCTAACTAAGTAAGAAGTGCAAATCAAAGAGAAAGGTATGTCTCTGGACTTAGTTAATTGTTTTTAGTTACTAACATGTTTATTTAAGTGTTAGAGACATGACCAAGAAAAGAGAAAAAGGATGGAAGAATGACTAAGTCAGCCAAACCAGCACTAGCTTGTGGCGCACCGGACTGTCCGGTGGTGCACCGGACAGTGTCCGGTGCCCAAGCTGGCCCGACGGCGAAGTAGCTACTCTCGGGAATCGGCGCGGCGATGTGGCTATAAATCACCGGACTGTTCGGTCTTGCACCGAACTGTCCGGTGAGTCACCAGCGCTCGCGCCCAAGTATTTGGCAACGAACTCGTCGCTCTCGGGAAAAGAAAAAGACGTCGCGGCTAAAATTCACTGGACTGTCCGGTGGTGCACCGGACTGTCCGGTGAGCAATGGCGCCAGCGGCCAACGGTCGCCTGCGTGATCAACGGGCGACATGTGGCTTAGCCAACGGTCGGATGGTTGCACCGGACAGTGTCCGGTGTGCCAGCAGATCCGAAGATCCAACGGTCGGCTTCGCCCGAAAAGGAAAGGGATCACGCACCGGACTGCTACAGTAGCTGTCCGGTGCACCACTCGACAGAAGGTAAGATTTGCCTTCCAAGTTGATCTCCAACGGCTCCTAGCTGCCTTGGAGCTATAAAAGAGACCCCTAGGCGCATGGAGCAGAACACCAAGCATTTACTAAGCATCCTAAGACTCCCAGACTTCGCCTCCACGCATTTGATCGATTTTGTTAGTGATTTGAGCTCCGGTTGAGTTGTGAACTCTCTGTGCTGTGTTTGGAGCTCAAGTCTTGGCTTGTGTGCATGCGTGTGCTGCGAATTTGAGTCTTGCGTGTGTTGCTCTCCCTCACTTACTACTGTGTTTCTATTGTCATAAACTTGTAAGGGCGAGAGGCTCCAATCTGTGGAGATTCCTCGCAAACAAGAGAAAGATTACTAAGGAAGATAGCCGTGGTACTCAAAGTTGATCATTGGATCACTTGAGAGGGATTGAGTGCAATCCTTGACCGAAGGAGGTCACCACAATGTGGAAGTAGGCATTGGCCGAACCACGAGATAAATCACTGCGTCTTGTGTCCATCTTTTGTGATTGGCTTTCTTCTAGAATTCACACCTTAGCAACTTGGGTTTAATTGCAATAACATTTCATAACCAAGTATTGGCTATTTAGTGTTGAAATTTGCAGGATCACCTATTCAACCCCCCTCTAGGTGCTCTCAGGAACTCTAATCCTTCGAACTTGTCCTCCAACTTCTGCACTACTGCACAATATTTGCCCATTGAGTCGGTCGAGTAATCCCAATATTTGTTTATTTGACTTATGACCACCAGTGAGTCGCCGTACACCATGAACTTCTTGATGCCGAGTGAAACCACGATGCTCAGCTCGTGGACCAGTGCTTCGTACTCTGCTGCATTATTGTATGCTGGAAACAAGAGCTGGAGTGCATACTTGAGTTGTTTACCGCCAGGAGCGATAAAGAGAATCCCTGCCCCCGCTCCTTGCAGTTTCAGCGAGTCGTCGATGTACATCCTCCATATTTCAGTGACCTCTGGTTTTTCTGGGACCTGGTGCTCAGTCCACTCTGATATGAAGTCGACCAGTGCCTGAGTTTTTATAGCCGTGCGGGGTCGGAACTCTATGCCATGAGCTCCGAGCTCGCACGCCCACTTGGCTATTCTCTCAACAGCTTCCTTGTTGTGAAGAATATCGCCTATTGGAAATCCTGTGACTACTATGACTTTGTGGGCATCAAAGTAGTGTTAGAGCTTGCGAGCGGTTAGAAGTACCGCGTATAGTGTTTTCTGAACTTGAGGGTATCTTATCTTTGATGGTCCGAGAACTTCGCTGATGAAGTAAACTGGATGCTGCACTAGGAACGAGTGCCCCTCTTCCGCCCGCTCGACTACCAACGTGATGCTTACCACGTGAGTCGTGCAGGAGATATATAGCAGCAAATCTTCTGCCCGCTGACCGGGCGTAGCTCGGTGTGGCGGCTTGAGTACCGGTGGAGTGGTCAAGAATTTATCTAGTGCCTCTAGAGCCTCCTATACTTCTATAGTCCACTGAAATTTGTCCACCTTCTTGAGCAATTTATAGAATGACATTCCTTTCTCGCCTAGCCTTGATATGAACCTGCTTAGCGCTGCCATGCCTCTAGTGAGCCTTTGCACCTTTTTCTGTGACCGCGGTGGTTCCATTCTCATAATGGATTAAATCTTCTCTAGGTTCGCCTCTATTCCCCGATGAATGACAATGAACCCAAGTAGCTTTCCGGCTGGTACTCTAAATACGCATTTTTTGGGGTTTAGCTTCCATCGGTAGCGTCTCAAGCTGCTGAAGACCATCTGCAGATCCTCAATGAAGTTTTCCGAGTTTTCCATCTTGACAAATACATCGTCGACGTAAGCATTCATCTAGTGGCCACAGTGATCGGCTAAGCATGTCTGGATGGCTCTCTGGTAAGTCGCTCCAGCGTTCTTGAGGCCGAACGACATGGAGGTATAGCAGAAAGCTCCAAATGGTGTGATGAAGGCAATCTTCTCCTCGTCTTCTTTCGCCAGGCTGATGTGATGATACCCGGAGTTGAGTCAACTACATGATCTATTCTGGGGAGCCCAAAAGTATCTTTTGGGCAATGTTTTTTGAGATCAGTATCGACGCACATGCGCCAATCAACTTTATTCTTTTTGAGTACAAGAATAGGGTTTGCCAGCCACTCAGGGTGTAGCACTTCTCTAATAAATCCTGCTGACACTAGGCGAGCTAACTCTGCACGAATAACCTCTCTTTTTATCGGGTGTGAAACGACGCAGCTATCGTCGGATCGGTCTTTCCTGAGGATACACTTTAAGTTTGTGCTCGGCTAGTTCTCTCGGCACTCCTGGCATGTCCGTAGGTTGCCGTGCGAATACATCCCAATTATCTTGCAAGAACCGGATGAGCACACTTTCCAATTTGTCATCGATACTGGAGTTGATGATGGCAGTCTTGCGTTCATTAGAGAATCCAGATTGATCCTTTTAGTTTCTTCAGTCGTTCGTATAGATGTCACGGCCTGAGCATCATTTGAGGGGATCGTAAGACTTTCTTTCTTCAGTCCACTGTTCGCCTGCGTGGGAAGAGCTACCGGGGGCCCGGTAGTGAGAGCTGTTTGGATGGCACACCGAAAGCACTCCGCGACGCCTTGAAAATCAGCGCGCACGGTGATGATCCCCTGAGGTCCCGGCATCTTCAGTATCATGTACGTGTAATGTGGAATAGCCATGAACTTCGCCAGTCCCGGTCTTCCGATGATGGCGTTGTACCGCAGTCGAAACGTGCCACCTCGAACCTCAGGAACTCGGTTCTGTAGTTCTCCAGGGTTCCGAAGGTGACGGACAGGTAGATGTGTCTGAGCAGGTACTTCCCTTCAGTCGGCACGATGACGAAAAAGGGAGTATCCGACTTAGTGAGGTCTTTGACAGTGATCCCCAGGGTCTGGAGTGTCCGAGGAAAGTGACATTGATGCTGCTTCCCCCGTCCACCAATAGTTTCTTTACCCGGCTTTCTCGGATTACCGGATCAACGAGTAGCGGGTACTTGCCGAGATGATCAAAGTTAAGCCATTGATTAGCTCGGCTGAAGGTTATCGTGTGCTCTGACCACCGGTAAGGAGCTGGGGCACTAGTGGTGGCCACCAGGACCTGTCAGTCGTTGAGCTTTTGTTGCCTTCTGCTTTCCTGTGCCCCATGACCTCCGAAGATAACGTTGATCTCCCTGTCAACGCACGGGAAAGCTCCACCCCTCCCCTCTTCCTGCTGCTGAGGCTGCCTGGGCTCGCCAGGCTCTCCTTGTGGCGGGGGAGTGGTAGTGGCTGGAACGGTCGGTCGTGCCCGACAGAATGTTTGAAGTCTCTACAATTCCACAGGGTGTGGCGCATGTCCTTGTGGCACAGATACTGGGAGTCAAGGATTTCACCCAGTGTCCATACTCCTCCGTGGGGTGCGCCGCGAGCCCGGGCGGCAGGCAGGCCAGCGGTGTGCACCTCCTCGCGAGGCCTCTTCTCCCAGCGCCTGTTTGGTTGCTGGTTCGTATCTTGCCGTGGCGCGGGTGGCGTGGATTTCGTGCCCCCGATGAGGTCCTGGGCCTGTTCATCTGCGGTGATGTAGATGTCCGCCTCCCGGAACAATTGTTCGGAGTCGTTGGATCCCCAGTAGAAGTCTTCAATTACGGCCGCCTCAGCGACTTCGAGAATGCGGTTCCTCATTATTTGGAACCTTTTGAGGAACGATTGGAGGGTCTCATCATTCTGGCGCTTGATGAATTAGAGGTCCCATGGCTGCGCCAACTTGTCGGAGAGAGACTGGAAATTTGCGATGAAGCGATGACTGAAGTCGCTCCAATCGTCGATGTTGTGCTGAGGTAGATTTCGGAGCCACTGTAGCACGTCTTGCCCGAGGAAAATGGGCAAGTATGCTGTCATGAAGTCCTCCGTCGCCCCGGCAGCCCGAGCGGCAGTCATGTAGACGGCCAACCAGCCACCCGAGTCCTGCTTAGGCTCGTACTTCTTGACGTTGGAGACCTTGATGTTGGGAGGCCACCGGATGGCCTGGAGACGTGGAGTGAGTGCTGAAACTGCACAAGTGTCCTCCTGCCGGTGTTCGTGTCATCGGTAGTGGGTCGTCTCGATCATCCCCGGAACAGGCAACTAGTTGAGGCTGTCGCCGACTCAACTCAGATGGCGCGACTCGAGGCTGGTACGCCGTGAACCCGGTCGTACTCCTCCCAGCGCCTTATCTCGTTTTCGTGCCATCGATCGCACGAAGCGTTGATGGAGCTCCGCGTGTCCCGCCGGCTGTTGATGGTGTGACACAGGTCATTCGCAGGATGAGCGAGGGGTAGGATATGATTGGCTGCCTGAGTAAGCAGCCGCCGGTAGCCTTCCGCGTCTGGAGTTCGCGGGAGACCGTCAGCTATCTGTGCCAGTACCCCTCCGACTTCACTCAGCGTGTTTAGTTCTCGAGCAAAATCGGGGTACAGGTTTCGAGCGAGGAGAGGGTTCTCTCGCCGAAGCCTGGCGTCCTGCTCAGCCAGCTCTCGCTCCCGGTCTTGGGCTTATTGGTGATCGCGGCGGCGAGAGTTGCACCTTTCTCGGTGCACTCGTTTGTCGGGAGTTTCTCCCACCTCTGAGGCATTGTCTCGGGATACGGGCTGCGTCGGATCCCGTTACCCGGCTTCATGGTGTCGCCGCACGTTCCGGTGTCTGTTCCTTCATCGCCGTGCTTCACGATGGGGAGGTTCCTCCCCTTGCATGGTGGGATCATCGTCGGAGACGGGCACTAACTCCAATCTCCCTAGATGAAGAGGATGTCGGGGTAGAAAGGAGCCGGCGCGACGGTGTGCTTCTTCCTGTCCTCCCTTGAGGGAGGAGGTATCGGAAAGGTGGCTCAATGTGCTCTCATCCTTGACTCAGGACATTTACTTTCTTCTTCCGAGTGATTTGTGTCCACTCCTTAGTAGGCGAGGTGGACATCAGAGTTTTTCGGGTAAGCGAAACCCCGACAAGTCGATATTTCTTCTCCTGAGGGCTCCCAGACCTTGGTCCGTGAGGGATCATCTTCCGCCGAGCTGCAAGCGGCGACGCTGTCCGCAGTCTCGCTCTGGTTCCTCTCAGGATTCTTGTGGAAGGCTTTTTCTCGGGTGGATCAGCTACACGGTGCAGAATTCCCTCTTCGTCAGCTATGCATGAGATGGTTCCAAAACAGAACATAGCTCTTAGGCGAAGAGTGATCTTGTTCTTGAAAGTGATGGCCATTGGGCTAGCTTTAATCAACGACACACCCCCTACCTGGCGCGCCAGCTGTTGGTGTTTAGAGCCCGACCGCACACCCAGGGACACCCTTGTGGTGCTTTTGGGTAGGACGGTGTTGTTGACTGTAGCTCGATGGTTCGTGCTAGGGGCATGAGAGAAAGAGAGAGACGATTTTCTGCAGGTTCGGGCTGCTTTGAGAGGAATAATACCCTACTTCCTGGAATGGGTCTGTATGTGGTATGTTACAAGTGGTGTCTCCTGAATGGAGAGGGGCTAATCAGAGAGATGAAAATGATGGGGTTCCCCTTGGGCGTTATATACACGACCGTAGGATACTCCCTACGTACATGATGATCACATTCTTCCGGTATTTCTCCTAAATAATAGCGAACCGACTTACTCCCAAGGAAAACTCATCGACCGTATCCCGAACTATCCCGATATTCAAGGACGCCGGACGTAGGGAGAATGGACGGTTCCTTGAAATTGTGCGCGATCTGACAAACGATCCAGGCATGAGCCCATTTCTCTCTTAGGTCGGCCCATCTCATTTGCAGTCTTTTCCCGGCCCACGACGAGGCGACCTCGTGGGGCGACTGGTCTGTGGCCCCATGCAAGGGTCTTTCGCCTTCTAGTGGACCCGAGGGATATCTGTCCCCCACAGGGTGTCCGCGCGGTGAGGCGAGTGCTGAGGGTTGCGAGTCCGCGAGTGAGGGAAGAGGAGGGCGAGCGGGTACTAGGTAGCTAGAAAAAGGCCGGGGTGGGGACGGGCGTCGCCTCGGCGTGCGTCATGGGCACGGAGTCCACAGCGACGCGTGGGTCGTGCGCGGGCGGTTTAGAGGGGAAGGGTCCGACAGACGGGACCCATAGGTCAGCGAGAGCGAGCGAGCGAACGGGCGGCCAGGCTGACGAGCGGGGCCCGCGGGACAGTGAGAGAAGATGCGCGCGCATGGAGGAGATCGGCACCGACAAGTCGGCCCCACTGGGCAGCAAGAGGGAGGGGGGAGAGAGAGAGCGGGTGCGAGAAGGCACTGATATGCGGGGGCCACCTGTCAGGGGAGGGCTGGCGCGCGTGCGGGGCTGGGCCGGCTTGGGCTAGCTAGGCCGAAATGTGGTTTCCTATTTTCCTAGAATTTCTAATGACTTTTCTATTTTATTTTCTCTAGGGTTTCCAAATCAAATTCAAATCAAATGCAAATTCAAACCATGTCAAACATGTGCATCAAACAAAAGAACAATTTAGGCTCAGCATGATGCAACATTTTATGACTCACATTGGTTTGACAAAATAAATAATTAATCCCTCTCATGATTAGCTTAATTCTAATCAAAAGAAAGAGAGAGAGACAAGAGGTAACACCTGAATTTGGTAGATATCTAGAAAGAAATTTTATACCCCCAAATTCAGGGTGTTACAAACCTATCCCCTTAAAAAGAATCTCACCCTCGAGATTCAGGGTTGGCTAGCAAAGAGTTCAGGATACTTGGCTTTCAAATCGTCTTCTCTTTCCTAGGTTGCTTCTTCTTCTGAGTGTTGGCCCCATTTGACTTTGCCATCCTGATGGTGCTCCTCCGAGTGACTCTGTCTGCTGTCTCCAGAATCTGAGTTGGCTTCTCAATATATGTCAGATCTTATTAAACTTCAAGGTCCTCTGTCGGCAACTGCTCTTCTGGTACTCGCAAGCATTTCTTCAGCCGCGACACATGGAACATGTCATGTACAGCTGACAGGCTTTATGGTAGGATAAGTTGATATGCCACTTCTCCACGCCTTGCTTGAATCTGGTACGGTCCGATGTATCGAGGTGCTAGCTTGCCTTTGACTCTGAACCTTTTGATTCCTCTGAAGGGCGACACTTTCAAGTAGACATAATCTCCCACTTCAAAACTCAATTCTCTTCTTTGGGTGTCAGCATAGCTTTGTTACCTGGACTGTGTTGTCTTCAGATTCTCTCGAACCATTCTAATGTTCTCTTCAGCCTCAAGAAAAATATCTGGACCGAACATGTGCCTTTCGCCGGGTTGGTCCCAATGCAACGAAGTTCTATAATTCCTCCCATAAAGTGCTTGGAATGGGGACATCTTCAAACTGACCTGATAAATGTGGTTGTAGGAGAATTCTGCATATGGTAGTCTCTTGTCCCAACCTAACTTGTCTTGCAACGCACAAGCTCTCAACATATCTTCAAGAATCTGTTTGGTTCTCTCAGTCTGACCATCTGTCTGTGGGTGATAAGCTAAACTGAACTTCAATTGTGTGCCCAAAGCTTCATGTAACTACTGCCAAAAATGAGAAGTGAATTGGGTACCTCTATTTGATACTATCTTCTTTGGAACGCCATGCAAGCATACAATCTGAGACATATACAGTTTTGCCAACACTGCACTGTTATAGGTGGTCTTGACTGGTATGAAATGGATCGCCTTTATTAAACGGTCCACTACTACCCAGATGGAGTCATAACCAGCGCGAGTGCAAGGCAAACCGACTATAAAGTCCATCCCAATCTCATCCCATTTCAACTAAGGAATCTGCAATGGCTGCAACAAACCTGTGGGCCTCTGATGTTCTGCCTTGATTCTCTGACAATTGTCGCATCTGGCAACATACTCTGTTATATCCCTTTTCATACAGTACCACCAGAATCTTTTCTTCAGGTCTTGGTACATCTTCTCGCTACCAGGATATATAGAATATGCTGTCTTATGAGCTTCCTTGAGAATCAGTTCCCGGATCGATATGATGTCGGGAACGCACAACCTATCCTTAAACCACACCACTCCTTTTGCGTCTTCATGGAAATCTAGGCTTTTCCCTTCTATGATCAGCCGTCGTATCTCGTTGATCTTCTTATCGTCTTTCTGACCCTTCATGATATCTTGCTCTAGAGTGGGTTCCAGCTCGACTATCACTCCTTGAGTGTTGTTCAGAAATCCGAGACTCAACTTGTCGAATTGCTTTGCTAGCTCATACTGCATCGGGTGAGCGGCCAACATATTGACTTGACTCTTTCTGCTCAAAGCATCTGCAACCACATTTGCTTTGCCTGGATGATAATGTATTTTTAGCTCATAGTCTTTGATCAACTCTAGCCATCTTCGCTGTCTCATGTTCAACTCTGACTGGGTGGATATGTATTTGAGTCTCTTGTGATCTGTGTAGATATCACACTTCTGCCCGTACAAATAGTGTCTCCAAGTCTTCAGTGCATGAACCACTACTTCTAACTCCAGATCATGAGTGGGGCAATTCCGCAACCTCCGCCCGAACCTTGCCTAACTCGTCAAGGGCGTGGTCCAGCTCGGCGTTGAGCACCGCGACCAGGTTGACCATGCTGTTTAGCTTGGGATTGCCCTCACCAACGGGCGAGACAATCACAGCTCCACCACTGTCGGTCGAACAGTGAGGGTAGTACTTCAGATCGAGGCCGTCAGCTACCCCGCTGAACAACGAGCAATACTGTGAAAGCCCACGCCGTGCAACATCTTGTATGGCTGCCTCAGTAGTATCCCTCTCAGTGATAGAATAATGCTCTGAGAAGGCCTCTGCACCCCGGAGATCATCGTCTAGATGACGCACCAAGCAAGTAGCCTCCCATTGGTTCGGGTATAACCCGCGACGATGCTGGTAGACTACACAACGGTACTCGATGGACCAAGTGTGTCGGTCGAAGGCTCGACACAGCAAGGTGTCGAGAGCGTCATGGAAGTGACACCCTCGAGCAGCGTCGCGAGTGATGGGTCTAGCGATCCATCCCTCCGGCTCCTGCTCCTCCGAGAGCTCCGTGCTGTGGCTCGAACTGTCATCGGTGTCATCGTCATCTCCGTCTCTGTTAGGGTCTCCTCCAACAGTCGGGATGCCTTGTGGTGGGGCAAGGGGAATCTCTGGCTGAGGTGCAGGGGAAGGATGCCTCCCAGACTCCACCTCCTACTGAGGCAAGGGGGAAGAGTCCTGCTGCTCCTGCTCCTGGCATCAACGCTCCTGCTCCTCGTGTAGGTGACGATGCAGTCTCTCCAGGTGGCTAGACTAACCTATCATCGTGCAGCGCAGTGGGCGCTCCGCTAGGTGAGAGGGCAAAAAGGGGATCACTGACTTACGTGCAGTGCATCTAATACAGGCCATCTACAAAAGACATCGTAAGTACAAGAGTGAGAGTAGAACTATGTGACCAGCAAGTAAACAAAAAGCAAAGTGAGACAAAAAATTTGTAAGATGAGAATATAGATAGTAATATGACATAGAATTGGTCAAGATGACCATTTTTTGAAATGACACCAGGGTTAAGGTAAGGGTAGAGGTCTATAGTCCTTAGGGCGACCATTCTAGTCTAGGTTAGTGGTCCTACAGTCAGCAAGGTTCTGATACCACTTATGTCACACCCGGTTTTGGAAGGCAAACCGAATGTGAACCATGTACGTGCCAGGATCAGAAACTCACGTACATAGTGATTACATAATTGGACATCATCACACATTGCTCAAAGTAAATAACAAAAAGTTTTCCATGTTTCCAAGACATCCATAGAGTCTATAACATAGTCATTAACATTATCAAAGTGCAAAATATGAAATGTAGTAGATAAGGCCTTCACATGCAGCTGACTGGGGGTTGCCACTAACATAACTAGAACTCGTCGTAATCCTGGAACTCCTCAAAGTCCTCCATGTTGCCAGCATCTCCTACTGAGCACTGAATACATTCGGGACAACCTGGGGTGGGTGGTTTTTAAAGCAAGGGTGAGTACACATCAACGTACTCAGCAAATGTCCCGTTTGGCTAAAGTGGACTAGCTATATGTGGAGTTAAGGTTAAGCAGTTGCTTTTAGTTGGTCAAGTATTTATTACTAGTAGTAGAGCCAAATTTTAGTAATAAACTCAGTTATTACCCAAATGTACTCCCTCTAAGAGAAAATACCAGATATCATAATTATAACCATCATCATTAAACATCATCATAAGAGTATCCAAAGTTCTTCTAATCAATGAGGATCCCAAGGCCGCTCTTAACCGTGAGCACGACTGATATACCAGTTTCTAACACTCTGCAGAGGTTGCACACATTACCCACAAGTTGTGATTCCCATTCTGCCCGGAGATCATGACTCTCCATTGATGTAATGGCCAAAAAAATGGGTAGAAGAAAAATAAATAAATAAATAAGTTTGTAATAAGAATTTAGAATTTTGTTTTACCTTTGGAAATTATTAGGGCCTTTCTTTTATAATCAATGGAGAATATTAAAATAGTCATGTGACCAATAAATAAATAAAATTTATCTTGCATCTCATGCTGGAGTTTTCTTTGCCTGAGCATTTCAAATTGTGTGTGTGCAAATTTCAAACCAGAATTTGAATTTGATTATCTCAAACCAAGCAGAAAATTTATAAAAGAAAAAAAAAGGGACCTCATTGCGCCATGGGCCATATTCTCCCCGTGCCGGCCCATTTGCTCCTCATCTGAGCAGCCCTGTTCCTGCAAATGGCGCCGACACATGGGGCCCGTGTGCCAGTCAAACGTGGGCGTGGGATCTTCGTGCCGTGCCTCTGCCGGTGGGACCGTGGCGTCAGGGCGTCTTCATCCTTGAATCGGACTCGCCGCGGCAACGGTGTCCGCGGAATCCGCGCGGATTGGTTAGCCTGGGATTCCCTCGGCGAGCATATATAACCTGGGACCCCCCCTCCACCGTCCAATCTTGACTCCACCAGCACCTGGGAATCGTGTGTTGTGCCGTGTGCCATTGCGGAATCATGGAGGAGAGAGGGAGATCCGCCACGAACGAATCACGTATACACCTTCGATGGGGTCTCGACTGTGGGTCTGGGAATCTTCACCACGTTCTCAGGCAAGTGCCCATGGCCCCTCCAAGCACGTTTGGCGCGTTGGGCACTAGTAATCGCTCACCGGTGTGTTGCTCCGCGGCGGGCCCGCTGCGCTGCGTGGGAAGCGTCCTCTGCGTCGCCATCGTCGGTAAGGAGTTCTCCTCTGTGCTCGCCTCGTCCTCCTCGTCGTGTAGCATCGATCAATTTGGATCTAGGGGCACTCGTGCGGTAGATGACCGTACGCCGGTGTGCGTGCCGCCGTGGTGATTGGTTTGCGCCGCCGTGGTCGAGCCAGGGAAGAAGAGGGAGTGGCCACCGCTGATCGCAAGATGATCGGCCATGGGCGGATCGTGCTGAGAGAAGCCGAGAACCCTAGATCCTTGAACCAATGGTCGTGATCTTCTACCAGCTTATAACATTTAGTGGCGAATCTGGGCGGTTGGATCAAGATCCTGCGGCTCTGGGTGAAGCGGCTTTATACACCAGAACGATTTAATCCGAGCCGTAGATTCAGGATCGGGCGGCTAGGATTGGATCGGGGGAGATTTCGGAGTATTAAGATCTGCGCCGTTGATCGCAAAATGGACGGGTCCGTGTTGATCTCGGTCAAATAAAATCCCGACCGTGGATGATGGATCCAACGGCTGAGAATGCGTACCGGTTCGGTTTGGTATTGGATCTAATCTGATCCACGGATTCTAGATCGGACGGCCGAGATCGGCCCGTACCCCTTCGTCGAGCCTATTTTGTAAAAGAGCCCCTCCACTTATATGAAATAAACCCGCGGTCCAGGGTGACTGTGCGCTGTGTCTCGGGAATCTTACCCCGAGCCCCCTGAGCTTCTTTGTATTAGTGCGCCCAGTCCAGGAAGTTAAGAAATCAAATAAATGAATTTAGAAAATGATTTTTAATGATTAAATAATTGCTAGAGTTTGTATAATTCATAGAAAATTCATTTTAGCTCCAAATTGAACCATTCCAGTTCCTAAAATTTTGTAATAATATTCTCTATCATTTAGAATCACTGTTTTGACATGAACTCTGTTAAGAAATTAATTTATCATCTAACCCTATTATAATCACCTTAAATCTTAGGAAATTCATAACTTGAATTCTATAACTCAAAAATTAATAATTCTTTTTCCTGTGATCTTATTTTAATATGTAGATTATTAATATGTATTTTGGCATACATGTTTGGTGTAATGTTAATTTTGCCTATACAATGTTTGTTTGTATTGCTACGACTAGTGCGAGGTCACGTGTCACCTGAAGATCATCCTGGTACCTGGATTCTCAAGGCCCAGGCAAGTTGTGCCCTTGATCACTTCTTTTCACCTACTCATGTTCTAATTAATCATAATGATCTGCATAGGTTAATTTTGATGGGACCCAATAGGTTACCCTAGTTTGTCTATCTTTATACCTTGTTTACCACTGAACTTTCTGGGTAGTACTTGCTAGTGCTATATGTGGTTTTGGGTATGAAGATTATACAATTCATGATTATACTTTTGTTATCAGTTGTTATTTATGGTTCATGTTGAGATCATTATGTTAATTGGAACATGGAGAACCACCCGGGAAAACAGTGCTACCACAATGGTGGAATGGGACGCCCTTGGCTGATTAATTAGGAAAGCTAGCGGAAGACTACCTTACCCGAAAGGGGCAAGGGCAGTAGGGGAGAGGTCAGTGCGGGGAGGCCCTCGGGAGGATTTTGCTGCGATGGCGGTCCTGCAAGGGATTCCTGTACTGGATCTTCCTATAAACTGTAGCGGGTTTTCGGAAGCTAGTGGAACTTTGTAAAGGCCTCGTAGTGGATCCCTAGCCATTCACCTTGGAAGTGTCTAAGGGCCTTGCAAACCCTGGCGACATGGGATACACGACTTGTGGGTAAAGATGCGCAACATCTGCAGAGTGTAAAACTAGTATTCTAGCCGTGCTCACGGTCATGAGCAGCTCGGACACTCACATGATTAAATTATGGAACTAAATTCAATTTGGCATATGCATTGCATCGCAGGTGATGTGGTTACTTTTGTTCTATTACTTAATTGGGTTTGGTATTTACTTATACTTAGTAACTGCTAATAAAATTTTGACCAACTTTAAAAGCAATGCTCAGCTCTAACCATCTTCTTTGGTAAGCCTTACACTTCACGTGAGCTCCCACCTTTGGCGAGTTCATGCACATTATTCCCCACAACTTGTTGAGCGATGAACGTATGTGAGCTCACTCTTGCTGTCTCACATACACCACAGGTCAAGACCAGGTACTGCAGGATGATGCTCATGGAGGATGCTGTGATGAGTTCGTGAGAGATCTAGGTCGTCGTCTCCCAGTCAACTTTTGGGTTGCTGGACCGTTGTCTCCTTATAATGTAATTATTTATTTTGTATAGAACTCCTGTTATATATAAAGATGTGACATTCGATCCTGTGCCACTATACATCATATGTGTGAGACTTGGTCCCAGCATACCTGGTGTTTATGTTAACCCCGGGTTTTGGACCCCTAAAATCCGGGTGTTACAGAAGTGGTATCAGAGGAATGTTGACTGTAGGACGAAACCTAGATAGAACTGGACAACCATTCTTTACTTACCTTACTCTGATTCTTTTCTAAACTTATCTTAATCTTTTCTCATCTATTTCCGCTTCACTCTGATTATTCTTACCTATTTATTCTAAAGACAAATGTGGATTTCACACTTTGAAATCCTGTACCTAAAGTGACCTTTAGGAATAGGAGACCTATTCCTAGGAACAAAAACAAAACTATTTTTGTAAATGTTTATGTACTTGGATGTTTGTTCTTATGATATCTGTCTGATTTGGATCTTTGATTGAGTGTGATGGGTTGTGGAGTAATGTCCACAATTGCATCTGCATATACACATAGGTATAAAAATATATTTATAAAATAACTAGACAAACTAAATTATCCTTCAAATAAAGTATCTAGCCTAACAATACCCATCTTATCTTAAAGATTCTCCCTTATCTTGATAAGATTCTCTCTTATCTTAAAAGATACTCATCTTATCTTGAAAAGATTTTATCTCATCCTAATAGATCTAACTGACCTCAAAAGATTTTATCTTGCCTTTATGGATCCATCTTATCCTAATAGGCATACTTATCCACCCTAGTTCATCAATCATGATCTAAGGCGAATTAATTAGATCCTATCTAGTTAAACTGGTCATACCAATCTAATTTAGATCTCATCTAACCTAATATGATCTAATCTAAAGTGACTTATCAAACATGCTAGATAATACTGATGAAATAGATTAGACTCTACTCCTATAAAACATGTCTTAACTTAGTTCACCCCGCACTAAATTAAAGAACGACAAGACCTGGCCTCATGCAACTATCCTAACCATCCGATGGTTGCATAATCCCTCTGTGTTAACCTAATAGAGCTTCTAACTTACCTACACCATATGATCCATACTATCCCAACAGATTCTAACAGATTCTAATAAGACATATCCTACCCTAGTGGAATTATCTAAATTAAACTAGTCTAACCTAGTTATATACAACCTAATCTAGATTTTATCTAATCTATTATGATCCAACCTAGTGTGTGTTACTTAATGCTGGTACAAAAGATATGGCCATGCTCCTAATTCACTTAAGTCTAAATTGGTAACTTAGATCAGTTCAGCCATACCCAGGTTACATACCCTATCCAAACCATACAGAAGCAAAACAATCAAACCAGATTCTGACTAATCTCATTTAACTCATAGCCATCTACTAAACTAATCTAATGTGGCCTACTTAATCAGACTAATGATACAGGTAAGAAGGGATTAGACCTTACTAGTCAGGTGTTAACTTAGCACATTAGACTAACTCAACCATGAGCAGAAGATCTAACTCAACCAATAGATTCATAATGGATTGCATGATCTGTTTATCCCCACCTAACATCAAATAAACTTTTGATCTACATCATGTAGTCTATCTCATCCATATCTATTTTAACCACGTTCCCCAACTCCAATGATATACACTAACCTCTAATCAATGAGATAAGACCAGAGAAGATGATCAACTACATCAAGGAAGGATGAGCACCAACTCAAGTCTTCAAGGATCAAGTGAGGTCACCAAGATGAGTCAAGATCCACAATCTTGGATGGAGTCTTTCTTTACCCCACTCTTTCTTACCCAAACCTATATATACCCTAAAGACATCTTCTATCCTACATAATAAAGTGGACATACATATAATACCCATGCTCTCCTATCACTTACTAATAAAAAAAAAGAGAGACTCTTGATTTTGAACTAATTAGAAACTAAAAGCTAGATTTCAAATCACTCTTCCTATATCCTCTTTCTTACAAATCTCGAGGACGAGATTATTTTTAAGGGGGGTAGGATTTGTAATGGCCAAAAAAATGGGTAGAAGAAAAATAAATAAATAAATAAATAAGTTTGTAATAAGAATTTAGAATTTTGTTTTACCTTTGGAAATTATTAGGGCCTTTCTTTTATAATCAATGGAGAATATTAAAATAGTCATGTGACCAATAAATAAATAAAATTTATCTTGCATCTCATGCTGGAGTTTTCTTTGCCTGAGCATTTCAAATTGTGTGTGTGCAAATTTCAAACCAGAATTTGAATTTGATTATCTCAAACCAAGCAGAAAATTTATAAAAGAAAAAAAAGGGACCTCATTGCGCCATGGGCCATATTCTCCCCGTGCCGGCCCATTTGCTCCTCATCTGAGCAGCCCTGTTCCTGCAAATGGCGTCGACACATGGGGCCCGTGTGCCAGTCAAACGTGGGCGTGGGATCTTCGTGCTGTGCCTCTGCCGGTGGGACCGTGGCGTCAGGGCGTCTTCATCCTTGAATCGGACTCGCCGCGGCAACGGTGTCCGCGGAATCCGCGCGGATTGGTTAGCCTGGGATTCGGCGAGCATATATAACCTGGGACCCCCCCTCCACCGTCCAATCTTGACTCCACCAGCACCTGGGAATCGTGTGTTGTGCCGTGTGCCATTGCGGAATCATGGAGGAGAGAGGGAGATCCGCCACGAACGAATCACGTATACACCTTCGATGGGGTCTCGACTGTGGGTCTGGGAATCTTCACCACGTTCTCAGGCAAGTGCCCATGGCCCCTCCAAGCACGTTTGGCGCGTTGGGCACTAGTAATCGCTCACCGGTGTGTTGCTCCGCGGCGGGCCCGCTGCGCTGCGTGGGAAGCGTCCTCTGCGTCGCCATCGTCGGTAAGGAGTTCTCCTCTGTGCTCGCCTCGTCCTCCTCGTCGTGTAGCATCGATCAATTTGGATCTAGGGGCACTCGTGCGGTAGATGACCGTACGCCGGTGTGCGTGCCGCCGTGGTGATTGGTTTGCGCCGCCGTGGTCGAGCCAGGGAAGAAGAGGGAGTGGCCACCGCTGATCGCAAGATGATCGGCCATGGGCGGATCGTGCTGAGAGAAGCCGAGAACCCTAGATCCTTGAACCAATGGTCGTGATCTTCTACCAGCTTATAACATTTAGTGGCGAATCTGGGCGGTTGGATCAAGATCCTGCGGCTCTGGGTGAAGCGGCTTTATACACCAGAACGATTTAATCCGAGCCGTAGATTCAGGATCGGGCGGCTAGGATTGGATCGGGGGAGATTTCGGAGTATTAAGATCTGCGCCGTTGATCGCAAAATGGACGGGTCCGTGTTGATCTCGGTCAAATAAAATCCCGACCGTGGATGATGGATCCAACGGCTGAGAATGCGTACCGGTTCGGTTTGGTATTGGATCTAATCTGATCCACGGATTCTAGATCGGACGGCCGAGATCGGCCCGTACCCCTTCGTCGAGCCTATTTTGTAAAAGAGCCCCTCCACTTATATGAAATAAACCCGCGGTCCAGGGTGACTGTGCGCTGTGTCTCGGGAATCTTACCCCGAGCCCCCTGAGCTTCTTTGTATTAGTGCGCCCAGTCCAGGAAGTTAAGAAATCAAATAAATGAATTTAGAAAATGATTTTTAATGATTAAATAATTGCTAGAGTTTGTATAATTCATAGAAAATTCATTTTAGCTCCAAATTGAACCATTCCAGTTCCTAAAATTTTGTAATAATATTCTCTATCATTTAGAATCACTGTTTTGACATGAACTCTGTTAAGAAATTAATTTATCATCTAACCCTATTATAATCACCTTAAATCTTAGGAAATTCATAACTTGAATTCTATAACTCAAAAATTAATAATTCTTTTTCCTGTGATCTTATTTTAATATGTAGATTATTAATATGTATTTTGGCATACATGTTTGGTGTAATGTTAATTTTGCCTATACAATGTTTGTTTGTATTGCTACGACTAGTGCGAGGTCACGTGTCACCTGAAGATCATCCTGGTACCTGGATTCTCAAGGCCCAGGCAAGTTGTGCCCTTGATCACTTCTTTTCACCTACTCATGTTCTAATTAATCATAATGATCTGCATAGGTTAATTTTGATGGGACCCAATAGGTTACCCTAGTTTGTCTATCTTTATACCTTGTTTACCACTGAACTTTCTGGGTAGTACTTGCTAGTGCTATATGTGGTTTTGGGTATGAAGATTATACAATTCATGATTATACTTTTGTTATCAGTTGTTATTTATGGTTCATGTTGAGATCATTATGTTAATTGGAACATGGAGAACCACCCGGGAAAACAGTGCTACCACAATGGTGGAATGGGACGCCCTTGGCTGATTAATTAGGAAAGCTAGCGGAAGACTACCTTACCCGAAAGGGGCAAGGGCAGTAGGGGAGAGGTCAGTGCGGGGAGGCCCTCGGGAGGATTTTGCTGCGATGGCGGTCCTGCAAGGGATTCCTGTACTGGATCTTCCTATAAACTGTAGCGGGTTTTTGGAAGCTAGTGGAACTTTGTAAAGGCCTCGTAGTGGATCCCTAGCCATTCACCTCGGAAGTGTCTAAGGGCCTTGCAAACCCTGGCGACATGGGATACACGACTTGTGGGTAAAGATGCGCAACCTCTGCAGAGTGTAAAACTGGTATTCTAGCCGTGCTCACGGTCATGAGCAGCTCGGACACTCACATGATTAAATTATGGAACTAAATTCAATTTGGCATATGCATTGCATCGCAGGTGATGTGGTTACTTTTGTTCTATTACTTAATTGGGTTTGGTATTTACTTATACTTAGTAACTGCTAATAAAATTTTGACCAACTTTAAAAGCAATGCTCAGCTCTAACCATCTTCTTTGGTAAGCCTTACACTTCACGTGAGCTCCCACCTTTGGCGAGTTCATGCACATTATTCCCCACAACTTGTTGAGCGATGAACGTATGTGAGCTCACTCTTGCTGTCTCACATACACCACAGGTCAAGACCAGGTACTGCAGGATGATGCTCATGGAGGATGCTGTGATGAGTTCGTGAGAGATCTAGGTCGTCGTCTCCTAGTCAACTTTTGGGTTGCTGGACCGTTGTCTCCTTATAATGTAATTATTTATTTTGTATAGAACTCCTGTTATATATAAAGATGTGACATTCGATCCTGTGCCACTATACATCATATGTGTGAGACTTGGTCCCAGCATACCTGGTGTTTATGTTAACCCCGGGTTTTGGACCCCTAAAATCCGGGTGTTACAATTGATCACTACCAAGGTGACCTAGCAGGGTCTCACTACGTAGCCTTTACATAGATTCCCTAGAGGTCATAGTCGTCCGTTAGGTTTCTTCAATTTGATAAACACAATACTTCTCCCCACAGGAAGGATGACTAACAAAACCAAATCAAAGAACCTCTACAACCAGCCTCGGTAGAGCAAGTACTGTGCCCGGACCCCATTGACGGCCCTACGGCGAAGCCAACTACACCTCAAGTTTCTCTAATTAATCATCTAAGGGCGTCCCATTTCACCCTCATGATTGCACTCTTATCCCAGGTGGTCACTCAATGATCAGGTCCTTACGGAGAGGTACTTAGGAAACAGCCTGAGTCCCCTAAAGTATCACAAGATCATCATCGGGATAACATCATCGTATCATAAATATTCACATCATGTTTGTTGATTAAGTTAAAGCAATAGCATAAAGCTAACCATGATAATCCAAAAAGGTAAATAAGGATAAGGTAAATACAGACTAGTCAATCCTTAGGTTTCAATAAAGTAATGCGGGACAGTGAATTAAAAAAGTATGTAGGACATAATAGGTCAAAGGACACTTGCCTTCACCAGGTTGTTGCTCAGGAAGATCTTCGACAACACACTCAGGAACCATGGGCTGCTCGTTTTTTAAACAAAGCGATCATGCATTCAATACATTTGGATAAAGATAAAAGAACAATACACCAAACAAATGCAATTAAGTAGACACAAGTTTGACAGGACATTATAAACACAAAAGATAAACCTAAGTGTTAGGGTGGATTAGTACACTTAGAGATTAGTGATTCCCTAAATATTATGGATTACATAATTGAGTTCCACTAATTTTAGTGAGACACAAAATTATACCAGAGATAAATCCATACATGACATATTATTAATCTCACAAAGTTAAATACCTAAGTATCATTAGGGTTTCCCTTTTTATTTTCCTATTTCATAAACAAATTATTACATACACTAACCTATAGCTTAGACATAAAATTAAAGTGTGCAGACAATGGGTGATCATAATTTATTTGGACAGAGAATAATCCTATGAACATTTTGCAATTTCAATCACTCAATTTGGAGCTCATATGAAAAAGATATGAAATAAACAAGTTTTGAAGTTTAAAATACAAAAGTAGGTCTAATTTTGTGATTAATAAAAAGGTCAGGGGTCTATCTGCAAGATTACAGGGGCCTGCACGCTAAACTAAAGGACAACGGGTTGATTCTCGAAAAATCGAGGGTCTCTTTAACAAAATTAAACGCGAAGGGGTACGGGGTTGCGCTAGTCGTCCGATCTCCGATCAACGGTTCGGATTAGAACAGCGAGCGAGGGCGCGGGCGCGTGGGCTGCGGGTGCCTGGCAGGTGGGCTCGGGGTGGGTTCAGGCACTGACACGCGGGGCCCACGGGTCAGCGGTGTGCTGAGGGCGCGGGACGCGCTGGCCGCTAGATCTCAGTCAAACGGTTATGGTTCCACGGACCACGCGGATCGTTATCCGCACATCCGGGCCATTCAATCAAGTCTGGACGGTTAGGATCGGGCGCTAGTGGCTTTGTCTTCTCCGGTCAGCCAGGGGCGGTGCTGTTCGCGGTCGCAGCGGTGCAATCGCTGAAGGTGAGGCAGATCGGGTTTCTAGGGGCGCTAGGGGTGGTATGGGTAGCCAGGGAGGTTGGGGAGGACTCAGCGAGCATTATGGAGGGATCGGGATAGCAGGAAAGGGGGTGGAGGTGACCGTACGACGGAGCATTTTAGTTGGTCAATATTTTATTAACAACGCCTAACTTACTAATTATAAGTGTGTCCCAAAATCCCAACTAATCATAAGCATATGATTATATCTCAAAAGCACTTAAGTGAAACCATTTAAGCAATCCATTTAAAAATCATCGGATCACGATTTATTCTCCATCTTTAAGTTTAGTTATCATGTGAGGGTCCAGGTTGCTCTTAATCGTGAGCACGACTGACATATCAGTTTTACACTCAACAGAGGTGGTACAACTTTACCCACAAGCCATATATCCCCTTTAGCCTGGGTTGTACGGACCCTTAAACATTGCCGAGGTGAATGACTAGTGATCCATTATGAGGCTTTCACAAAATATCCTTAGTATAAAGCTACCTGCTAAGGTTTCCACGTCAGTATTGGTGACCCTCTAGGCGAGGTAACTTAGCCAAGACTATCACCCCATGTTAATGGAGCTGCCACCAAACCACAACCGCCCCCTCTTACCCATCTTTCAGGTAGGGTTGCTAAGCACTAAGTCTATAAAGCTATTTACCAAAGCCAGAGCCATGATAGCACTCGTGGTTGCACTGTTTTCCTGGGAGGTCACTCCATATTCCGTTTAGATACAACATGATCTTGATTAACCATCGAGTTATCATCATAATACAAATTTCATTTTCGGAACAATAGTATTGTCGGTGTTTCGGACCCGGGGGGTCCCTGGACCGACGAGTAAATTTGTCACTGCGTGCCCCTACCCAGATGGGTTGGCGCGAGATGGAACACAAGGGGGAAAACGCGGCTCGTATTATCTCGCACCAGGGGGGTGTGCTCGTAGTAGGGGTTACAAGCGTTCGCGAGAGAGAGAGAGTGAGCCTGTTCGTTAGCTCGTTCCCCCGCTCGACCCTTCCGCATGAAGGCCCTGGACCTCCCTTTTATAGATGCAAGGAGAGGGTCCAGGTGTACAATGGGGGGTGTAGCTATGCGCTAACGTGTCTGGCAGAGAGGTGCCTGAGCCCAGTGTACATGCCAACGTGGCTGTCCGAGAGGTGCTAGAGCCCTGTGTACGCGGTAACGTGGCCGTCGGAGAAGTGCCTGAGCCCTGTAGAAGCGCAGCTGTCGATGCTGCTGGGATCCTGCTGACTTCTCCTTGCTTCCGTAGGGGCTGAGAACCACCGTCGTCATGGACGCACGCGGGGAGCCATCATTACTTGTTACCGGGACGAGCCAGATGGGACGCCGGTCTTGTTCCCTCGTAGCCTGAGCTAGCTAGGGGAGGGTAATGATGTATCCCTTGTGGCGCGGTCAGTTCGAGCCCAAGGTCGGGCGAGGCGGAGACTTCTCCTGAGGCCGAGGCCGGGGTCGGGCGAGGACGCGATTCCTCCCGAGGCCGAGTCTGAGGCCGAGTCTTGGGGTCGGGCGAGGCGGAGACCTCCTCCCGAGGCCGAGGCCTAAGGTCGGGCGAGGCGGAGCTTCCTGTTGTGCCTGAGGCTGAACTTGCTGTGGTCAGCCTTGCCCGGGTGGCTGGCACAGCAGTCGGAGCGGGGTGAGCGGCGCTGTTTTCCTATCAGATCGGTCAGTGAAAGGGCGAAGTGACTGCGGTCACTTCGACCTTGCTGACTGAGGCGCGCGTGTCAGGATAAGGTGTCAGGCGATCCTTGCATTGAATGCACCTGCGATACGGTCGGTTGGAGAGGCGATTTGGCCAAGGTTGCTTCTCGACGAAGCCTGCCCGAGCTGGGCCTCGGGCGTGCCGAGGGTGCGCCCACTGCCTGAGGAGGCCCTCGGGCGAGACGTAACTTCGTCCGGGAATACAGTTCCCGCCCGAGGCTGGGCTCGGCGAGGCAAGATCGCGTCCCTTGGGTAGACGAAGCCTTGACCTGAACCGTGCCCATCAGTCTTTGTGGTTCATGCTGAGGGTGGTTACCAGCCGTGTTTCGGAGTGTTGGGGGTACCCCTAATTACGGTACCCGACAGTAGCCCCTGAGCCTCGAAGGGAGTGTTGGTACTCACTTGGAGGCTTTGCCGCACTTTTTTGCGAGGGGACCGACCTTTCTCGGTTATACTTTGTTCTGGTGGGTGCGCGCGAGCGCACCCACTGGGTGTAGCCCCCGAGGCCTCAGAGGAGTGGTTTGACTCCTCTGAGGTCTTAATGCCTTTCGTTATGCCTTGGTCGGCCTGATTGTTCCCTCATGCGACCTGATTGTAGCCCGGATCCATGGTCAGGTTCCGAGTTTTTAGGCTGGTTTGTTGACGTTGTCAACGGTTTGGCCATAGCCAGGTTGCGAGAGCAGCCCCCGAGCCTCTGCACGGAGCGAGAGGGTGATCAAGGACTGTCTCGACTTTTATTATACGCCCCTTCGTCGCCTTTCCGCAAGGAGGAAGGGGAGGGAAAGCGCCATGTTGCCCTCGGAGGGCGCCGAACATGGTGTCTCCAGTGAGTTGCTAACGGGTGATCCGAGTGGACGCCTGTGCCCCGTTCGATAAGGGTCGGCTAGTGGCCCAGAGGCGCGCTCCAAAAGTACCTGCAGGTGATTTGCCGAACCCGGACCCGTTCGATAGGGTCCGAGGGCTTGATGCCTCCCTCTGGTGGGATTCCGTTACAAAATCGCTCCTACTGGTTTCGAAAATGTCCTAGGGTACCTCGGGAGCGTAGCCCGAGCCTCGGCCATGTAATGGACGTACCCAGAGTCATCCCTCACTCTGTGTGCTCTGGGGCGGCTGTCGAACCCTTCCGAGGGGCCAGCCTTCGAACCCCTGATCAGTAGTGGGCACGGAGCCTGAGTACTCTGAGGCGGCTGTCGAACCCTTCCGAGGGGCCAGCCTTCAAACCCCTGATCAGTAGGAGGGCTCGGGGCCCGCTTCCTTCGTGGAGAAGGATCCCTTTCGAAATATCCCCTTTCCTTGTCCCTGTAGCAAGAGAGAGAAAGGGGAAGAGGAAAAGGATATGAATTTAAACGGTGTGGCGCACCTTTTTTGACGCGGTCATCATGGCGGAGGTGAAACGACACCCGCTTCGCCTGCCAAAGGTGTCACTTGCCCTGCCGAGGAGTTAATGCGACGGGACGGGCGGTTCGCGGGGCGGCCACGTGCGTGAGTCGTTCGAGGAACAGAACACGGGCGCGTCGTCTTCATGCCGTGGGAGAGGGCTCCCCTGTCGCTTCAGGAGGGAACGCGAGCCTGAAGGTGATTCGACCGTTGCTTCCGCCCGTCTGCTGCAATTACTGCCGGTCCACTTTTGGCCATATCGACTGTCACGCCTCCTCGCGCGGCTAACTGACCCATGATCGTTGTGCTCGATTGGCACTATTGGGTCATGCGCATGGTTGCCTCGAGTCGCGGCATAGGTTCCACAGTCGAGAAGGCGCGGCATTGGCGCAAGTGGCGGTGCGTTTTCTTGCACGTAGTAACCGACCCGCCGGTTACATGACATGTGGGCCTGGGCCTCCATGCCGGGTGCGACGAAGCCGAAGGGGTGCGCCACCGCGGTGCGGTTGCATGCCTCCTGCATGGCGGTCCGCCCTTTCGACCGCTGGTTTCGGCGAGGATGGAGGAGTGCTCGTAACCGCGGGGCGGTTACATGCTCCGCGTGCGGCGGTTTGGATTCTTCCTTTTCGGGTCAGCTTGCATGATGTGTGGGACCCAGCCCCCGTGTCGTAGGGGGAGGACCCTGGGGCATGTCGGTGAAGACTTTGCCCGTGACGCTTGAGGATGCGAGTGGGGAGAGCCACCTTTCAAATGGAATCGACCCCCTAGGTGGTTGCCATGCCTTCGCACTCCCCTCATGCATCGCGCCCTTCCACCTTCCGAGCCCCTGGATGGGGAGCACCCGCGTTGCCTTCGTCTTGCTGCTGTTGGAGGAGCACAACCTCGCGGGGGTTGGCGCCCTTCAGCCATCGTTCGGCTTCAAGGATTTTCATCGTGCAGCCCGGCTGCATTCCCTCACCAATGGTCATCCGTAGGGATGATCATCAGCCTTGTGGTGGGGAGAAGCAAGCCGGGCTGCGGCCTCTGCCCCGCCCTTAGCTTCAAGGATCTTCATCATCCGTGCTGGGGAGGGGGGCGGGGCGAGTCGGGGCCTGCCTCCGTGTGGACCGGTGACCCGCTTCTTCCTCCGGTATTCGAGGGAGAAAGGAATCCTCCAGCTCTGTTGAGGAGGCGTCCTCCAGCCATGCGGGGGAAGGCGAACTGCTGCTGCCGGGCCAGGGTGCAGCTGTCCGTCCTCCACCTGAGCAACGACCGTGCCGCGCGCGGGCCAGCTACGTCCAGGTCCTCCCTATGCCGTCGGCTGCACAACACGTCGTATGCCGTGAGGGCAGTACTCGTGTTCTGGGATGGTCCCGTTCTCGTTCTCGTGGCGAGAACGGGAGTGAGAGCCTGCCTGTGCGCTTTGGGGCGGCCGTCGCTTGCTGGTGCGGTGTTGGTGGGCAGGTGGCTGCTGTCGTCGGTGCTGAGGTGGTGGTCGCCATAGGTGAGGCTGCTTCTGCTGAAGCGGTTGCCCCCGCTGACGAGACCATCAGTGCCACCTACGCTCTGGGCCTCCGGCTCTTTGGCTTTAATGGCTGGTTCTCATCCCCCATGAGGGGACGTGAACGAGGGCCTTCTAGCGGTAGCGTTTGCCCTGGGGCCATCGCTGCTGCTGTCTAGCCACCTGAGATGGAGGTCGTTGTCGCGCTGCTGGTGCAGCGGTCGCCGGCGAGCCACCTAGAGTTTGTTGTCCCGCAGGCCCTCTGGTGTGGAGGTTGTTCATACCCGCGGGAGTGGAACCGGAGTCCCGCTTGTAATGGTACCCTGAGTATGGGTGTTTATTCATTGTGGTTGTCGAGGCCTGAACATCTGGGTATTTGAGTGTAATACCGTGTTTCTCCCTCATTTCGAGCACTAGGACTTGCCTGTCGGCTAGCTGAACCGCTTAACCAAGCGTGAGTTGCCTTGCGCGGAAGGTGACGAGTGAGGTATCCGTATCTCGAAGGCGTAAGAGTCTCTCGACTCGGTCGGCCTTGCTGCTCAAGGCTTCTCTTGCTCAGTTTTAGAACCTTCGGCCGCTCTGCGATGAGCTGGAGCCGGATCAGCGGTTTTGGCATGGACAGAGGCGGAGTCGGCTCGAAAAGAGGCTTCGTCGGCCCGATAGCAGGTGGCTTCCCAGGCCGAGGAGGTGCAGCAGCGGCGGCTGCAGCTTGGCCAGGTCATCCGCGAGCGGGACCAACCTCGGAGTCATGCTGCCGAGGCCGTGAGCCGGGCTGAGGTCCCTAGGGGACAGTTGTGAGGCTACGGAGCGGCCAACCGAGGTGTCTGCTTAGGCCGGCGTCCTGGCAGAGACCCACGCTGTGAGGGTCCAAGCACGGTGTTGGCGTCCTCCTTCGAGGTGGAGATCCTTCTGCCCATGTCGCCGTCCGAGGCCGGGCCAGATTCTGCCGAAGGTGGAAACGACGCCGAGGGTGCTGCTGCTCCCTCTGTTGATGTCTGAACCTGCAGGAACAGTTTGTCTGTAGTATGTGTATGTTTTTTGTGGCTGTCGAGGCCTAAACATCTTATTGTCGTATTATAAAGCTGCGCTTCCTTTCCTCTTGTTTCGAGTATCAGGACTTGTTCGTCGGTAGCAGAATCGCTTATCCGAGCGAGAGTTACTTTTCGCGGAAGGTGATGAGTGAGGTATCCGTATCCCGGAGGCGTAGGAGTCCCTCGGCTCGGTCGTCCTTGCCGCTTACGTGCACTCTTACTCGTTTGCAGGATTCTGTTATCGATATAGTCGTGAAGGCACGAAAGTCGTTCTGGCAGAAAAGTTTTCGAGCGTTAGGACTCGTTCGGTAGCAGAATCGCTTATCTGAGCGTGAGTTACTTATCGCGGAAGGTGATGAGTGAGGTATCCGTATCCCGGAGGCATAGGAGTCCCTCGGCTCGGTCGGCCTTGCCGCTTACGTGTACTCTCGTCGTTTTCAGGACCCCGCTATCGAAGCAGTCGAAAAGCGCGAAAGACGTTCTGGCAAAAGACTTTTCTAAGGAAAATTTTGACGCAGAGGGGGTTCCCCCCTTCTAGCCCCCGAGGGAGGGTCGGGCTTTGCTGAGGCAAGGCTGACCCTTCCTTGACGGTTAGACTTTATTTGTGTATATAAAGAGAAACGAGGTATATGAACGACTTGAAACATCTTAAGGGTAGAAGCGACGTAGCTGTTGGATGTTCCAAGCGTTGTTGTAGACCTCGCCTTGATCGTTGGCCAGCTTGTATGTTCTGGGCTTCAAAATCTTGGCGATGATGAACGGCCCTTCCCAGGGAGGAGTAAGCTTGTGGCACCCTCGGGCGTCCTGCCGCAGCCGAAGTACCAAGTCTCCCACCTGGAAGCCTCGGGGCCGAACCCCTCGGGCGTGGTAGCATCGCAGAGACTGCTGATACCGCGTCGAGTGTAGTAAGGCCACGTCCCGAGCCTCTTCGAGCTGGTCCAATGAGTCTTCTCGGCTGGTCTGGTTGCTTCGGTCGTCGTACGCCTTTGTCCTCGGGGAACCGTATTCTAAGTCTGTGGGCAAGATAGCCTCGGCCCCATAGACTAGAAAGAATGGCGAGAAACCCGTGGCTCGGCTCGGCGTCGTCCTCAGACACCAGACCACTGAGGGTAGCTCCTTCATCCACCTCTTGCCGAACTTGTTGAGGTCATTGTAGATCCTCGGTTTAAGTCCCTGCAGAATCATACCCTTGGCACGCTCCACCTGCCCATTCATCATGGGGTGAGCTACGGCGGCCCAGTCCACACAAATGTGGTGGTCCTCGCAGAAGTCCAGGAACTTCTTCCCAGTGAACTGCGTGCCATTGTCGGTGATGATGGAGTTCGGGACCCCAAAGCGATGGATGATGTTTGTGAAGAACACCACCGCCTGCTCGGACCTGATGCTGGTAAGGGGTCGGACCTCGATCCACTTGGAGAATTTGTCGATGGCGACCAGCAGGTGCGAGAAGCCCCCGGGTGCCTTCTGCAAGGGACCGACGAGGTCCAGACCCCACACGGCAAACGACCAGGTGATGGGTATTGTCTGCAGGGCCTGAGCGGGTAGGTGCGTCTGTCTTGCGTAGAATTGACACCCTTGGCAGGATCGTACAATCCTAGTGGCGTCGGCCACCGTGGTCGGCCAGTAGAAACCTTGTCGGAAGGCGTTCCCCACGAGGGATCGAGGTGCTACATGGTGACCGCAAGCCCCCGAGTGTATTTCTCGCAATAGCTCCTGTCCTTCGGCGACGGATATGCATCGTTGGAGAATGCCTGAGGGGTTGCGGTGGTAGAGCTCCTTTTCATCACCCAGTAAGACGAACGACTTGGCGCGCCGCGCCAGTCGCCGAGCTTTGGCCTTGTCGAGGGGTAGCTCTCCTCGGAGGAGATATTCAAGGTATGGGGTCTGCCAGTTCGGGTTAGGCATGACCCCATTCCGCTCTCCCTTGACGCGCAGGTCCTCACCCTCGGCGGCCGAGGACACCTCGGGCTGGGCCGAGGCCTCCTCAGGCTCGGGCGTGTCGTCGACCTTGACGGAGGGTTGATGTATGTCTCTGGAGAAGACGTCAGGGGAACCATTGTCCGCCCCAAGGCTATTTTAGCCAGCTCATCTGTAGTCTCGTTGTACCGTTGAGCGATATGGTTGAGTTCAAGCTCGTAGAACTTGTCTTCCAGGCGCCGAACTTCATCGCAGTAGGCCTCCATCTTCCGGTCACGGTAGTGGGAGTTCTTCATGACTTGGTCAATGACAAGCTGCGAGTCGCCTCGAGCGTCGAGGCGCCGAACCCCTAGCTCGATGGCGATGCACAACCCATTAACCAGAGCCTCGTACTCGGCCACGTTGTTTGACGCCGGGAAATGGAGGCGCATCACGTAGCGAAGATGTTTCCCGAGGGGTGAGATGAAGAGCAGGCCAACACCTGCTCCTGTTTTCATCAGCGACCCATCGAAGTACTTGGTCCAAAGTTTTGGTTGGATCGGAGCTGTTGGCAATTGGGTCTCGACCCATTCCGCTAGGAAATCCGCTAAGACTTGGGATTTTATGGCCTTCCGAGGGACGAATGAGAGTGTTTCGCCCATGAGCTCCACTGCCCACTTTGCTATCCTACCCGAGGCCTCTCGACACTGGATGATCTCCCCTAGGGGGAAGGATGACACCACAGTCACCGGATGAGACTCGAAGTAGTGTCGCAACTTTCGTCGTGCCAGAATTACTGCTTACAGTAGCTTCTGAATTTGCGGGTAGCAGATCTTGGTCTCGGAAAGCACTTCACTGATGAAGTAGACCGACCTCTGGACGAGCAGTGCATGCCCTTCTTCTCGTCTCTCGACTACGATCGCGACGCTGACCACCTGAGTGGTTGCAGCTACGTAGATCAAGAGGGCTTCTCCCGCAGCGGGGGGGCACCAAGATGGGCGCGTTTGTAAGGAGTGCCTTTAAGTTTCCGAGGGCTTCCTCGGCCTCGGGGGTCCAAGTGAAGCGCTCGGCCTTCCTTAAGAGGCGGTACAAGGGTAGGCCTTTTTCGCTGAGGCGCGAGATGAAGCGGCTCAAAGCCGCAAGGCATCCCATGACCCTTTGTACTCCTTTCAAATCTTTGACAGGCCCCATGTTGGTGATGGCCGCGATTTTCTCTGGGTTGGCCTCGATGCCCCGCTCGGAGACGATGAACCCCAGGAGCATGCCTCGGGGGACTCCGAAGACACACTTCTCGGGATTGAGTTTCACGCCTTTCGCTCTCAGACACTTTAATGTCGTTTCAAGGTCGGAGAGGAGGTCGGAGGCTTTCCTCATCTTGACAACGATGTCATCGACGTAAGCCTCGACCGTTCGGCCGATGTGCTCTCCGAACACGTGGTTCATGCACCTTTGATATGTCGCACCTGCATTCCTCAAGCCAAATGGCATAGTAGTATAACATTACATGCCAAAAGGTGTGATGAAAGAAGTCGTGAGCTGGTCGGACTCTTTCATCTTGATTTGGTGATAACCTGAATAGGCGTCGAGGAATGACAGGGTTTCGCACCCAGCAGTGGAGTCCACAATTTGGTCGATGCGAGGCAGAGGGTAGGGAACCTTCGGACATGCTTTATTCAACCCGGTGTAGTCGACGCACATCCTCCATTTCCCACCTTTCTTTTTCACAAGCACAGGGTTAGCTAACCATTCAGGATGGAATACCTCTTTGATGAACCCTGCAGCCATCAGCTTGTGGATCTCCTCGCCTATGGCCCTGCGCTTCTCTTCGTCAAAGCGGCGCAGGTGCTGCTTCACGGGTCGGGCTCCCGCTCGGATATCCAGTGAGTGCTCGACGACATCACTCAGTATGCCCGACATGTCCGAGGGATTCCACGCAAAAATTTCGGCATTTGCGCGGAGAAAGTCGACGAGCACTGCTTCCTATTTGGGGTCGAGCTCGGAGCCGATCCGGACCTTCTTGTCAGCGTCATTGCTGGGGTCGAGAGGGACGGACTTAACCGCCTTAGCTGGTTCGAAGTTGCCGGCATGGCGCTTCGCATAAGGCGCCTCCTTGGACAGGCACTCTAGGTCGGCGATGAGGGCCTCAGACTCGGCGAGGGCCTCAGCATACTCCACACATTCCACGTCGCATTCGTACGTGTGGCGGTATGTGGATCCGACGGTGATGACCCCGTTGGGGCCTGACATCTTGAGCTTGAGGTATGTGTAGTTGGGGACGGCCATGAACTTGGCGTAGCACGGTCTCCCCTAGCACTGCGTGGTAGGTTCTTCGGAACCCGACCACCTCGAATGTGAGGGTTTCCTTTCGGAAGTTGGAGGAAGTTCCGAAGCAGACGGGCAGATCGAGTTGTCCAAGGGGCAGGACGCGCTTCCCGGGGACGATCCCGTGAAAGGGCGCCGTACCAGCCCGGATCGTGGACAAATCGATCCCCAAGAGCCCGAGGGTCTCGACGTAGATGATGTTGAGGCTGCTGCCCCCCGTCCATGAGGACCTTGGTGAGCCTAGCGATGCCGATGACAGGATCGACAACGAGCGGGTACCTTCCTGGGCTCGGCACGCAGTCGGGGTGGTCGCCTTGGTTGAAGGTGATGGGCTTATCGGACCAGTCTAGGTAGACTGGCACTGCCACCTTTACCGAGCAGACCTCCCGGCGCTCCTGCTTGCGGTGCCGAGCCAAGGCGTTCGCCACTTGCCCGCCGTAGATCATGAAGCAGCCGTGGACCTCGGGGAACTCCTCTTCCTTGTCGCCCTCCTTCTTGTTGTTGTCTTGGCCTTTGCCATCTCCCGCCGGGGACCCAGCTTTATGGAAGTAGCGTCGAAGCATGACGCATTCCTCAAGGGTGTGCTTGACTGGACCCTGGTGATAGGGGCACGACTCCTTGAGCATCTTGTCGAACAGGTTGGCCCCTCTGGGAGGCTTCCGAGGATTCCTGTGCTCGGCAGCAGCGACAAGATCTGCGTCGGCGGCGTCGCGCTTCGCTTGCGACTTCTTCTTGGCCTTCTTCTTCGTGCCCCGCTGGGCGGACACCTCGGGGACTTCTTCCGGCTGCCATCCCTGAGGCTGCTTGTCCTTCCGGAAGATGGCTTCGACCGCCTCCTGACCAGAAGCGAACTTGGTGGCGATGTCCATCAACTCGCTCGCCTTGGTGGGAGTCTTGCGGCCTAGTTTGCTCACCAGGTCGCGGCAAGTGGTGCCGGCGAGGAACGCCCCGATGACATCCGAGTCGGTGATGTTGGGCAGCTCGGTGCGCTGCTTCAAAAACCGCCGGATGTACTCTCGCAGGGATTCACCTGGCTGCTGGCGGCAGCTTCGGAGATCCCAGGAGTTCCCAGGGCGCACGTACGTGCCCTGAAAGTTTCCAGTGAAGGCCTTGACCAGGTCATCCTAGTTGGAAGATCTGCGCAGGAGGCAGATGCTCCAGCCAGGCTCGGGCGGCGTCAGAGAGGAACAGGGGGAGGTTGCGGATGATGAGGTTGTCTTCGTCCGTTCCTCCCAGCTGGCATAACAGCCAGTAGTCCGCAAGCCACATCTCCGGCCTTGTTTCCCCCGAGTACTTTGTGATGGTAGTCGAGGCCCGGAACCGGGTCGGGAACGGCGCCTGTCGTATGGCCCGGCTGAAGGCTTGCGGACCCAGTGGTTCGGGCGAGGGGCTCCGATCCTCCTCACTGTCGTAGTGTCCCCCACGCCTGGGGTGGTAGCCTCGGCGCACCTTCTCGTCAAGGCGGTCTCGACGGTCGCGGCGGTGGTGCTCGTTGCCGAAGCGACCCGGGGCTGCAGGCGTCACGTCCCGCGTGCGCCCAGTGTGGACCGAGGCCTCCCGCATGAGTCGGGAAGTCGTTGTGCGATGCTCCGGGGGGGCACCCTTGCCTTCGGGAGGCAGAGCTTTCATCCTGCCGGATCGTGACATCCTTTAGGAGATTCTTGAGTTCTCCCTGGATACGCCGCCCCTCGGTGGTGGATGGCTCCGACATTGCTCGGAGTAGTATTGCCGCTGCAGCCAGATTTTGGCCAACCCCGCTGGAGGCCGGGGGCAGCCTTGCCCTGGCATCGTCAACAATACGGCGCTGGACGTCCCGGGCCTGATGACGCGCTTCTCCGGCGAGTGCTCGACCTGCCCACTCCTGCTCGATGTTTTGCCGGAGCTGCACAAGTTGCCCTGCTTCCTCGTCGAGCTTGGCCTGCATCTCGTGGATTTGCTCGAGCTGTGTGTCCTGACCCCCCGCAGGGACTGGTACCACAGCTAGCTCCCACGGGATGTCAACGCGAGAAGCAGGCCCAGGGGGATCGTCATCCTCCAGCATACCAAGGTGGTTGCCTTCGTCGTGACCCCCCAGATCGACGTGGAAACATTCGCGACTTGGGTCATAACCTTCGTCGTCAAGGCTGTGGCCATCATCAGAGCAACCGGAGAGGCAGTAGTCACATGCGGTCATGAAGTCTCGCATGGCACTGGGATTACTGAGCCCGGAGAAATCCCAACCAGAGTCGGGACCGTCCTCTTCCTCGGAACCCGGGGGCTCGTAGGTTGAGACGGTCGTCAGTCGGTCCCAGGTTGACCACATATGGTACCCCGGAAGGTTGGGATATGCCTTTACGAAAGCGCTCACCGAAGCGGGGTCGCTTGGTGGACCGAAACTGAATCTAAAAGGCACAAGGTGGAAAACGGACGGTACCTCTTGATCGATGGACGGTGGCCAAGTCGCGTCGGGGACGGAATGCATCGTCATCTCAGGTACAAGGTTGACGTCCAGCAAGTCCTTCGCGAGAGTGCTGGCATCATCAGTCCGCTTGGGGTTGGCATGTTGCGGGGAAGCGACGCCCGTTGTTGTCTCAGGTGCGAGGACAACGCCCGAAATGTCCCCCGCTGGGGTGCCGGTGTCGTCGACTCGCTCTGGAGTGACAACCGACGAGGTGCTGCCTCTTGCCTGGCCACAGTTGCCCCGGCTCCTCCTCCTGCGGCGAGGAGGGTGGCGAGGCAAACCCGGATGTTGTTCTTCCGCCACGGGGGGAAGACGTCGTCGAGTTCGCCGCCGCCGGGCGAGCTGACGGCCGTCGTTGTCGCTGTCACGCTGCGGGGGAAGGAGTACCATGTCGTAGCTGCCGTCGAGGGACATGAACTCGAGACTCCCGAAGCGGAGCAGTGTCCCGGGCTGAAGAGGTTGCTGGAGACTACCCATCTGGAACTCAACGGAAAAGTGTTCGTTAACACACAGCAGGCCCCTACCTGGCGCGCCAACTGTCGCCGTTTCGGACCCGGGGGGTCCCTGGACCGACGAGTAAATTTATCGCTGCGTGCCCCTGCCTAGATGGGTTGGCGCGAGATGGAACACAAGGGGGAAAACGCGGCTCGTATTATCTCGCATCAGGGGGTGTGCTCGTAGTAGGGGTTACAAGCGTTCGCGAGAGAGAGAGAGTGAGCCTGTTCGTTAGCTCGTTCCCCTGCGCGACCCTTCCGCATGAAGGCCC
Source organism: Zea luxurians (assembly GCA_029449295.1). Taxonomy (NCBI): domain Eukaryota; kingdom Viridiplantae; phylum Streptophyta; class Magnoliopsida; order Poales; family Poaceae; genus Zea; species Zea luxurians. The sequence goes on along the minus strand of JAOPSE010000041.1, from coordinate 7,711,696 downwards.
TGGACCTCCCTTTTATAGATGCAAGGAGAGGGTCCAGGTGTACAATGGGGGTGTAGCTATGCGCTAACGTGTCTGGCAGAGAGGTGCCTGAGCCCTGTGTACATGCCAACGTGGTTGTCGGAGAGGTGCTAGAGCCCTATGTATGCGGTAACGTGGCCGTCGGAGAAGTGCCTGAGCCCTGTAGAAGCACAGCTGTCGGTGCTGCTGGGATCCTGCTGACGTCTCCTTGCTTCTGTAGGGGGCTGAGAACCACCGTCGTCATGGACGCACGCGGGGAGCCATCATTACTTGTTACCGGGACGAGCCAGATGGGACACCGGTCTTGTTCCCTCATAGCCTGAGCTAGCTAGGGGAGGGTAATGATGTATCCCTTGTGGCGCGGTCGGTCCGAGCCCAAGGTCGGGCGAGGCGGAGACTTCTCCTGAGGCCAAGGCCGAGGTTGGGCGAGGACGCGATTCCTCCCGAGGCCGAGGCTGAGGCCGAGTCTTGGGGTCGGGCGAGGCGGAGACCTCCTCCTGAGGCTGAGGCCTAAGGTCAAGCGAGGCGGAGCTTCCTGTTGCGCCCGAGGCTGAACTTGCTGTGGTCAGCCTTGCCGGGTGGCTGGCACAGCAGTCGGAGCGGGGTGAGCGACGCTGTTTTCCTGTCAGATCGGTCAGTGAAAGGGCGAAGTGACTGCGGTCACTTCGACCTTGTAGACTGAGGCACGCGTGTCAGGATAAGGTGTCAGGCGATCCTCGCATTGAATGCGCCTGCGATACGGTCGGTTGGAGAGGCGATTTGGCCAAGGTTGCTTCTCGACGAAGCCTGCCCGAGCTGGGCCTCGGGCGTGCCGAGGGTGCGCCCACTGTCTGAGGAGGCCCTCGGGCGAGACATAACTTCGTTCGGGACTACAGTTCCCGCCTGAGGCTGGGCTCGGGCGAGGCGAGATTACGTCCCTTGGGTAGACGAAGCCTTGACCTGAACCGTGCCCGTCAGTCTTTGCAGTTCGTGCTGAGGGTGGTTACCAGCCGTGTTTCGGAGTGTTGGGGGTTCCCCTAATTATGGTACCCGACAAGTATCATTAAAGAGTGACATCATAATGATTAAGTTGAGCAGTAACACAATTACTAAGCATAGTATCTATCCCAAGGTAATCAAGGAATAGGGTTGGTATTTCTAGGTAATCCTATTTAGGCAAAACCCGTCAAATTTATGCAAATATCCAAAATTAAATATTATTGTATGCATTATTTGGGTACATTAAGAAATGGAGAGGGAGAATCCACTTGCCTTGGTCAAAGGTGTCATGAGGATCGTCTTCAAACGTATTTTGGTCTTCTACCACGAAATCAACTTCTAATATAGATTTTCATAGCGTACATACAAAAGAAAACATACACTAAATAAATAAACATACACCATTACATGAATAACATACACCATTATATGAATAAATATACACCATTGCATGAATAGACATATACCGAACAAACCATACTTATAAAAAGAAGATGCCTAGAATAAAACCTAATTCGTAACCCTAATATATATTTACTAATATTGACATCCATCTCATTTGTTATGACATAAAATATAAATTCTACTTTGGGTTATCACTAGTGAAAGCTATATGGCAAGTGGATTATGAAAGTACTTTACATATCATAACGTAGATGTAGTGATTTAACCAATTCTACGGAAATAGATTAATTATCAATTAATTATTTCTACCATGAACATGGGTCTCATTTTAGTTTTATCTTTTCTTTATGAAAGAAAATGACATCCTGTTATCTAGAGGCCAACTAATTCTATTATTAAGAGAATTAAATTAAACCACTGATTTAGCTATTCTATTTGAATTATCATGGACATGGGTACCACTTATATTATCTTAATGGAGACTCCATTATTTATTTAGTAAATCTAAATTAAGTATATGATCCTATGAGCACAAATATTTCGACTAAATTCTAAAGTTCATTAAAAACAAGATTAACCGTGAAATGTTGTTTGTGAGTGATATGTGGTTTACCAAATCCTGTCATTCTTTATTCTAAACATAAATTCTAAAATAATCATACACAAATTAACATACACAATGTAACAAATAATAGGACATCAATCCATCACATACACTCAATATTAATTGTTTAACATCCACAAGATCTCCAAATCATAGTATATACAAATTTAATCAAATCGTTACAGAAATCATGAGCTAAATCAAACATGATTTTAAAAATATAAAAATCTGTGTCGTCTTCAACCTTGCTCACGGGTCCGTGCGCAGTGAAGAAATCAAAGAATGGAGGGGGGTCGATCACGGCGAGCTAGGGCACGGACGGCGGCGAGGTGAGGACGCGGCTGGGGCAGCGCACGACCGAGGAGGACGCGACCGGGGTGTAGGGCTCCGGCGAGCGGCGGCGCTCCGGCGGGCGACGTCGACGAGGAAGAGAGGAGAGAGTGCGGGTGAGGGAGGAGCGAGCTCAGCGGCAGGGAGCTGGCTCCATGGGACGCGGTCGGGTTTTATAGAGAGGGAGAGGGAGGGCACCAGGGGAGAGCGAGAGTCGGCGGCCGCCATTAATGGCGCCGGCGGTTTCTCCATCAATGGGGGAGAGGAAAAGGGAGGGGCGCAGCCATTTCCGACGTGGGAGGTGAGGGCCGTGACGTGGGGGCGTGTGAGGCTGGGCGTGGAAGCTGGGGCAGCTCGACGCAACCGAGCGTGCGCGAGCCGGCGTGGCGGCGGTGCAGCCGAGCGCCTGCACGGCTGGGGATGGGGGCTGCGGGTGGGGCCCACGGGTAAGGGGGAGAGGTAGGGTCGAGGGAGTGGGGGTGCAGGTGGCGGATTGGGCCAAATGGGCCAAATTGGCCAATTCGGCTAAGGTTTCAAAATTTGTTTTTTCTTTCTTTTTTTTATCCCTAAAAATATAAATAAATATATTTTTAAATATTTTAAAAATCATAATAATTATACCAAAATTATTTATAATTAAAATATTTATTTTTGGACCAAAGTTTCTATACTAATTAATTGTGTTTCACATAAAAGAAGTTTTATGAATAAAATCATCAATGAATTATGAGCAAACAAAAATCATTCTCTAAAGATAAATGAGATCAAGCACTTGATTTAAAATTTTACTTTACTTTCTACTAAGTTTTAAATGACTATTATTGTGTTATTTTAATTGATGGATTTATGGTGTTACACAACTGGAGGAGGCCAACGACCAGGGTGAATTAGGATTGGTGTAGGCTCTTTGATGCCATGTTGGCCAGTATAAAAATGATATGTATTGGGGGGCTACAATATATACACAAGCCTAAGATATCAGCTAAGTAGAAGGCCTCAGAGCCGGGCTATAGGCTCATACATATATAGATAGAGACAATACAGTCTAACAAGTTAGATAAGTATGCAAAAGATCACAACCATCTGTATTGCACTTCAAAACTAAATGTTTGTTATTTGCATTGCATTGTACTTCAGAACTAAAGTGCATGAAAACGTAAGTGCAAGTACACATTGCATCCTGAAACACCCTTCTATTGTTGGCACACCTCAAGACATCGATACTGAAACCTCACCGATTGGATATTTGCTGGTCAACCTCAACAATCTCTTGGTTTCCACATCCATGGCCACCTTATCCTGCTCCATGCGTTCGTCAACTATCAGAGGCATGAGCTTGGCCTCTGCATAAGTGCGCAAGACTGAGTTGTACATCTCAGTGGTAACATACTCTGCATCCCGGAATATGACCAGGAGCTTCTCTGCAGCTTCAATGTCACCTGTCTTCTCGATCTGAGAAAAGATCGCGGTAGCGAGCTCATGGTTCGGCTCCCATTTCTCCAAGCATGACAGGGCTTTCTTCATGCACTCAAGGACTTTGTCCGTCTTGTTGTCACCGAGATAACCCCAGACGAATGCCTCCCATGTGCTATAGCTGGGCTTGACTCCTTTGTCCACAATGTGGTCAAGAAAGCTCTCTGCCTTTTTTATCATGCCATTCTTGATGTAATATGAAAGGATCGTGTTTGGGATCCTTGAATCACGTGTTCCAGATGTTGATTCCCACTCACTAAAAATGCTTTCTGCTGCTGCTATGTCGTCAAACCTCAAGAGGGAAGTGAGCATGCACTTGTACTCTGTGTCACTGAACTTCCTGAAGGTTCCTCTCATCTTATTCCATACCCTGTCCAAGTTACCTCTATCTGACAAGCTTGCATACAGGGTGAGGAGCGATGAGTAAGCAGCTCGCTCCTTCCTGGAGGCCCTCTTCTCCATCTCCACCAACGCGTTCCGACCTTCGACATGGAGTCCAGCGTTGATGTAAATGCTACCGAGCAAGCTGAAGGTCATCCAATCAGGAACCACGCAGTCATCCTTCATCAGACCAAATACCTTTTCGGCACTCTTCACGCTGTCCTTTTTGGAGCAGTATGTCAGCCATATGTTGTAGGTGACGAGGTCGGGGAGTGTGTACCTCCTTAGCTCCTTGATCATTTCTGGCACCCGCTCGAGCTCACCAGTCGCCATGTAGAGCGACATCATGTGGTTGAAGGGCAGGGCACAGGTGAGGTACCCAACACGGGCCATCTCCGCCAGCATGGCCTCGGCCTTCTCTCTTGCGCCATTCTGTACGTATGCGTGCAGCAGCGCGTTGCAGGTGGACGGCCCCTTGGCGCGCTCCGGCATGTCCTCGAAGAACTTGGTGGCACTGGCGAGTCCCCTGACCTTAGCGACGAGGTCAAGGTGCACCGCGTGATCCCCCGGCAGCAGCCGCATCTCCGGCTGGGTCCGCATCCACTCGCATATCTGCATTTTGAGCGCGGGACGAGCAGGGTCACGTCAGGAACCAGGTTGGCAATACGTCGAGCAGGAGGCGAGTGGGAGAGCTTCCGAAGCGTCGGCGGTGGAAACGTGGACAAGGGTTGGGTGGTGTACCTCCAGGGCGTGCTTGAAGCGACCGTACTTCCGAAGCTCCCTAACGACGCGGTTGAGCTGGTACTTCTGCACGGTGCGGCCTTCGTCCGCCCACCGCTGCAGCACCACCACCGCGCTCCGCTTCGGGTAGATGAGCTTCAGCAGGCGCTTCCCTAGTGTGTCGCCACCCGCGTGACCGCCTCGGGCGGAGGCGGAGGACGCCGCGGAGAACAGCCTACCGCCGTCGGGGGCCGCGAGTCGGCGCGCGAGCATGATTTGGTCGGCAGACCAAGGCTTCCTCGCCGGCCGAACGAGAGAGTGAGGCCCTAAAAAACTCGTCAGGCTGGGGAGGACGGTTTTTTAAGGCATGTTCGGATACTTTGGGATTACAGTGCATTACATGGATAGGAGAGGGTTTAAATTCCTAATAAATCAAATACTCTCTTAATACATCTTAATCCACTCCAATCCCACTTATTACTAGAGTATTCAAACTAAGCCTAAGCTGGTGTCCTCATTTTTACTGTATTTTTTAAACTAGTGTCTTAGTTTTGATAGTCTCCTTATTTTTACCCTTAGTCATGTTTTTTCTCAGTTTTGCTCTTCTAGTGCTATACAACAGAAGGCCAAAACTGAGAAAAAAAGTTCTTTACACGATGTGGTGTTTGGTTTTTAAGAATTAATTTTTAGTTTCTTTATTTAATTCTATTTTAGTCTTTAGATTACTAAATATAGAAAATAAAATAGAGTTTTAGTCTCTAAACTGCTAAATACGGGAACTAAAATATTTCATATTTAGCACTTTTATAAACTAAAATGGAGTAAATTGGAGGGACTAAAATTTAGTACCTAGAAACAAAATACCCCTTAGTCAACCTCCTAAACTTTAGTTCCTTCAAATTCTTTGAACACCTATTTTAGTCATATCATTTGGTATTTTAGTGACTAAAAATAACTAAAATTAAGTCACTAAAGTTTAGAATATGGGAACTAATTACCCTCTAGTCTTTCAAAGGATGCTAAAAAGGAACTAAAGGATTTTTTCCACCTGTTGCCTTTCTCTTGCTAAGACTATCTCCAGCAGTTTACCCATACTCATACCTATATTCAAACTCCACTCTGCAAATTATGCAGTGCAGAACTGTGCAAAACAATGTTTATGGGTAAACTTTGGGTGAACTGTTGGAGTCGGTCTAAGAACCCTTCCGTCACCTGAAGCCATGCGTTGCCTCCTCTTCCACAACGCGTCGCCGCCACATCCTGTCGAAGGTTTCGGATGCCCTTTATAGTTTTGACCAACCGATAAAAATAGGGAGAATACCTAGACCTATATGTTAGACTATCTCCAGCAGATTCACTATTTCACTCTATAAAACAATGTAATTTATAGTGTAAAACAATATTTTACACGGCCTACTGAAGATAGCCTTACTGCTAGCATGCTTGTTACAGTAGCATTACAATTTGGTTGATAACTAGCGCCAAAGTAAAGAGCATTTTAGTTTATATATCACGTTTAGGGGGTGTTTGGTTCTCACCCCTAAATTTTAGTAACTAAAGTTTAGTCACTTTTAGTTACTAAAATATCAAACAGATGAATTTTTCAAATATGATTTGTATGGACTAAAGTTTAGTCCTATGGCTCTGTTTGCACAGGTTATTTTAGCTTCTTCATAGATTTAAGATTATTTTCAGCTTCTTTATAGATTTAAGCAGAAGATCTACCAAATAGGTAGCTTTTGCAGCAACTTATTATCAGTTCAACTGCTTCTCGGAATAAACTAAAGGCAACCAACAAGTAGAAGTTGCTTTTCACTATCTTCTCGGATAAGTTGCTTTTCTAACAAGCACCGGCTATACCAAACAAGGTCTAAAGTTTAGGAGGATGACTAAAGGAACTAAACACCCTCTTAATGTGTTCAAATCAGTTTAGTCCTGGGAACCACGATAGGAACTAAAGGACTAAACTTTAGTCCTATGACTAGGAATCAAACAGGGGTGTTTAGTTTCTTTAGTCACATTTTTAAACTTTAGAGACTAAACTTTGGTCTCTAAAATTTATATTTGAAAGCTTCTATTTAATCACATTGGTTGGTAATTTAGTGACTAAAATTTACTCATTAATGTTTAGAAAGTGGGAACCAAACACCCCACAAGTGTTTGGTTTTTAGGGACTGATTTTTAAGCCCTTCGTTTTATTCTATTTTAATCCTTAAATCGACAAATACGGCATATTTAGCAATTTATGGACTAACATGAAATAAAATAAGTGACTAAAAATTAGTCTCTAAAAACTAAACACCACCTTAGTTATTCTCCTAAACTTAAAAGACTAAACTTTATTCATTAGAATTTTTATTTAGAATCGTTTAATCATATCGTTTGGTAATTTAGGGTCTAAAAGTGACTAAATTTTAGTCACTAAAATTTAGAAGGTGGGAAACAAACACCTTCATGTACACTAATGTTGATCGTGATGTATGCAGTATGCCTAGTTTGATACACTAGTTGATACCTAGTTTGTTACTACCTCCGTTCACAAATATATGGCATTGTTGACTTATTTTGAAACTTTGACCACTCGTCTTATTCAAAATAATTATTAAAAATGTAAAATTTTAAGTTAAGCACAAACTACCTTAAGTGATAAAATAAATCATAAAAATAAATGATAACTTATTATTTTTTTGAATAAGATAATTGGTCAAATTTTTTTAAAAAAGTTAACGGTGTCATATATTTATAAACGGATAGAGCATTTTCTATCTCCGCTGTTTAGCTAGGAGTCAAAGGTAAATTTAATTTCGTCTAAACAGTACCTTATCAATTTTCTACAATAGACTAATGGTGTCCCATTTTTTGTTTTTGACTCACCACATGGTGTAGTAATGCTTACTCCTTGGATACAAGCTTCTCATCATTTCGGAAAGTTTCAATGGTGCAAACTTTTACTAGGCTAGCCAATTGGATATTTCAGGTTTTTAGTTGCATCTTTAGTTGATGCCAATAGCCTAATATCGAATACTATACTTCTATATTACTCCCTCTGATTTTTTATTTATTTGATGTTTGTTAGTGTAAAGTTGTACTTTCCAGTCGTCAAATAATGTTTCAATCTTCTAATGCATGAAGGTCGCTGCCCTTTTTTCAGGAGGCAGAAGGAGATGAAGACGAGTGAGATTGAGAGGATCAAGGAAATGCTGTTGTCTAGGAAATGCTGCCTTTTTTAGAGAAAATGAGGGCAGCACGAAAGCTGCCAAAATGCTTCCTTGCAAACTCTGCAGCAAGCGATATGATAGAAACTTTGAAAAGCTTTGGAGAACATAGAGGTAATAAAAGTTCTTATATCACCTGATTGGTTATTCACACCATTCCATTCTGAATCATCAGGTGCATTGACTTTAGTTAAGCGTCTGTTTAGTTGCCTGTACGCGAAAAACGGTGGTTGCATGAGTGGATACAAAATAAGTCATTCTGAGGTTATTTACCTGCATATACACATACACCAGAAATGGTCGTACCTGATTGGCTAGGCTTACGTGGGACCGGACCTATTGGGTTCGTGTACATGCTCTAATAAATTAATGGTCGTACCTGATTGTATATACACATACACAATAAACCAATCAGACGCTATCTTTTCATCTCCTATTGATTCGTGTACATGCTCTAATAAATTAATTAATGTATCTTCTAGACCCTTTTCACTGGCGTGGTGACCTTCTTAAAGGCAACGCAAATCCAGTTAGGTATGTTGCTTTGTCGATGACGGCAGCCATCAACAGGGTGTGTTTCTTTCTTTCACTTTTTTATTCCCTTTTAAAAAAAAAGAAAAGAGGACTAAAATTAGTGGCTTGGTTGTGTGGTGGCTCGTGTCGATATGCTAATCTGTCACACCCGAATTTAAGGGCAAATCTGATCGCGTCTCATACATACGCCAAATGAATATTCACATATACAATGAATCAATGTAGAGACTGAAAGGGAATTAGGCTTACACCTAGTTCCTAAATAATTTTGGTGGTTGAATTGGCCAACACAAATAATTGGACTAACTAGTTTGCTCTAGTGTATTAGTTATACAGGTGCCAAAGGTTCACACTTAGCCAATAAAAAGACCAAGTATTGGGTTCGACAAAAGGGCAAAGGGACAACCGAAGGCACCTCTGGTCTGGCGCACCGGACTGTTCGGTGTGCCACCGGACATGTCCGGTGCACCAAAGGACTCCGAACTCAAACTCGTCACCTTCGGGAAATTCCAGAGGCGACTCCGCTATAATTCACCGGACTGTCCGGTGTACACCGGACATGTCCGGTGCTCCAAGGAAGAGCGGCCTCCGGAACTCGCCAGCCTCGGGAATTCAATTCGGCTGCTTCGCTATAATTCACCGGACATGTCCGGTGTACACCGGACTGTCCGGTGTAACTGCGGGGCAACGGCTACTCCGGCGCCAACGGTCACCTGCAGACGCATTTAATGCGCGCCAGAAGCGCGCAGTCGTCAGGCACGCGGGAGCAGGCGCACCGGACACTCTACAGTTCATGTCCGGTGCGCCACCGGACATCAAGGCAGGCTCAGTGTCAGAGCTCCAACGGTCGAAACCCCAACGGCCGGGTGACGTGGCTGTCGCACCGGACATGTCCGGTGTGCACCGGACTGTCCGGTGCGCCATCGAACAGACAGCCCTCACCAACGGCTAGATTTTGGTTGGTGGCTATAAATACCACCCCAACCGGCCACTTCAAGAGGGGGAGTCCAAGCAACATTCCAAGTCATCTAGTTGACATACTCAAGACCTCCCAACCACATATATTCATTGATCCATCTCATGCACAAGATTTAGACCACTACAACCAACACAAGTGCCACAAAAGAGAGAGCAAGCAAAAGAGAGCTACTCATTTGAGTTTAGCACTAGTGCCTTGTGAGATTCATCGAGAGATAGTGTGTGCTTCATCTTTGTGTTCATTTGCGCGTGGAGTTTTGACTCTCATTGAACTTCCTCCAAAGTTTTGGAGGCTTGTAAAAGCTAGCAAGAGACACCAAAGATTGTGGTGGTCCTTGTGGGATCGAGAGTGATCCTTGAGAAGAAGAAGAGCTCGCCGATCCTTGTGTGATCGGGGGAGAGAGGGAAAGGGTTGAAAAAGACCCGTCCTTAAGTGGACTCCTCAACGGGGACTAGGCCTTCGAGGGCCGAACCTCAGTAAAACAAATCACCCGTGTCCATTGTGTTTATTGCTTGTGATTTGTTTGTTTTCCCTTGCTCTAAGTTTTCTTGCACCTTTATTTGCTAATATCATTTGGTGTTGCTTCAAGTTAAATTCCCATTTAGTGAAGCAACACGTTGCAAGAAAGAACTTGTCCTAGTGCTCTTCTCATCTAAGGCTTCTTGCTTTGTTATTCTATAACTTACTAGTTGTATTGATTTATCACTCCCGCATTATTTAGCAATACTCTTTTCAAGCAAGAACTTAGTTTCTATTCTCTGATATTTGTATATCTTGTTCTAACCACTTATCAAGGGATCTAGTTGGGGGACAAAGTTTTAATTTTCAGGTTTCGCCTATTCACCCCCCCCCTCTAGGCGACTTTCAATTGGTATCAAAGCTAGGCACTTCATCTTGAGTCTAACAACTCGAAGTGATGGCTCGTAGAAGATCCCAAAAGAACAAGAAGACCCAGGAGAACAAGGAGGTAACTCTTGAGATATTACTTTCCGATTGTTCTAATTATGTTTCTTGGTCTACTAGAGTAATAAATGCTTTTAGAACCATAGATCCACAATTATAACAAATTATAGACAAGAGTATCTTCCCTCCTAGTTTCAATGAAAAAATTATATCCGAGGAGGATCAAAGATGTTTTCGCTTAAACTACCTAGCTTTTGACATCTTAAGCAATTCTCTTAGCAAAGAAGGTTATCGTGCCTTCATATCAAACTATGACGAATCCATCCATGATGCGCACGATATTTGGACTAGAATTAAAAGCAAATTTAATGAGTCCAAACATGATAGTTCATTTTGTGCTTCTACTTCCTTTGGTATTTGTGATACTAACCCTTGCAAGGAAGAAGAAGAAAATGAGCGGTGGAGACCAAACTATGAATCCACCTCTCCAAAAGGTCTGTCTTCCCTTTTCGATTCCCACATGTGTTGTGTGGCTAATGAAAATGATAGCAGAAGCACAAATGAGGATGAGAAGGAAGAAAGAAGCTTTGTGCATCTCTACGCTCGCCTAAGCCAAGAAGATAAGGCGGTCATGCTCAAACTTCTAGAAAGAGCGAGGGAGCAAAGCGAAGCTTGTCAAAGGCTAGAAGATATTCTCTCCATAAAAATGCTACACTTTGAAGAGTTGACTAAAGAACATGAGGAGCTAAAGTGCTCTCATGTTGATTTGGTCCAAAGGTATGAAACTGTTTCAATTGAGCATGATAACGCTTTACATTGTATTGCTCAATTAGTAAATAGGAATATCTTGCTTAAGGACCAAGTAGAAAAGCTAAAAGTTGAAAATCTAGCTTTTCAAGAAAAATATGATATGCTTTTATGTTCTCATGAAAATCTTATGGATGATCATATCATATTGAATTTGACTCATGAGGTTGTGATAGAAAACTTAAAATCCCAACAACCTCACTCGTGCACATGCATTCAAATTGATACTATATTACCATGTGCTAATGCTTGTTGTCCGTCGACAAGCAAATCTTCTTTTGAGCTAGAACTTGCAGGAACAACTGATGATACACATCTAAAGCTCAAGGAAGAAAATGAAAGGCTAAAAATGAGCTTGACACAACTAAAAGGGAAGTGCATTGCTCAACCTTCTCAAGATAACTATGATCACATGGTGAAGAAGCTTGAGACGGGAACAACCGTGGCATGCACTACATCTCTTGAGGAAAATGTCAAGAAATTGAGGATTGCCAAGAGGAAGAAACAAAAGATGAATTTCAACACCTCCTACAAAAGCCTCAACCACGCCTCCACAAAAGGTAACATCCAAGGTAATGATCAAGCCACACTTCACATTAAGAGGTGTAGTGAATGCTTTGAAGAGGGGCACTTGATTAGGTCATGTCCCTACATTAAAAATGGCTTGATTATTAACAAGGATGATAGACTTTGTTTTAAATGCTCCAAGAAGGGACACTTGCTTAGATCTTGTCCCCATTTAAAACAAAAAGACATAGGGTTAGAAAAGAAAGTTTTTACTAACCATGTAGCAGGCAACAAACAAGGAAAGAAGAAAACTTCAAATCTTGAAAAACGCCTATGCTACACATGCCGAAAAAAGGGACATCAATGCAAGGATTGTCCCATTGGTAACAATTTCACTCCTAACTTGTCAATTGATTCTCATGTAACTAGGCAACCCAAAATTGCAACTTGTGCTAGAAAGGTAATGAGTTCACCTAGTGCTAACACAAAGAACTTTTGGGTTCCTAGATCTTTGTTGACCAACCATGATGGACCCATCAAGCGATGGGTACCAAAATATGCTTGACAAGATTTGTAGGAGAAGGAGATGATATGAAGCCTTGGGGTGCTTGAGAGAGTCCATTCAAGCTATCAATCTTCAATAATCTATATCCGTGATTGACCCAAGGTTATTCTTCAAACTACTACATCTTAAACTCATATCATCTCGAGGAAGTTATTGATGTTGTAGGAAATAAAGAATTATCTTATGCGAAAAAATCAAGGCCTACAACATGGAGGAAAGCCAAAGGATGGTAACACTTATCTTTTAAGTGCAAGTATTTAAAATATCATTTCTTATGTGTCTTGTGTAGTCACATAGAAAAATTGAAGCACTTTAAATGTCTTTAAATTGATATTACCATTCTTTGAAGAATTTCCTCTCATATGGTAGTTTGCACATTCATCATTTCCATACTATGGCAATCTACATGCTTTAATTTATTGCTAGTATGTCATGGCATATCCTTCCTCTAATTATCTTGTTGCTGCCATGATTCTAGATATAGAGAGATATTTCATGTTCTTAAAGGAATAAGGTGTCATGTAAGGAATTCAAATCCTTAGGACACTTATAAAAGGAAAACTCTCTCTATAACTAGAATAGTGAGATTAATGATTTTATCTAAGTAACCCAAGTAGTCTCACTTATAGAGAATAGGTTTCTCTTTGGAAAAGCATGTAACCTAACATAAAAAGAAAAATCAATCCAATGACTTATGATGTGCTTCTACTTACTTAGATTGGATTTGATTCTTTTACAATTATCGTTTTCCAAATCATGAATTAGATTTATTCCTATAATCACAAAGGATTATTTATGCTTGTTTTATGAGTTAAAATTGAGCATAACATCATCTATGGATAATCTAGTTCATGCTATGGAGTTTCCATGTTTTGGTAATCTAGCTTCTCATTCCTTATCAAAATGATTACAAAAATGGAAACTAGTGCTTGTGTTGCTACTAACATTTCTCTTGAGTTCAATTATGAAAATCTACAAGAGAGAAAGTGCACAAGCCTCATGGGTTGATCTTCACCCAAATGAAGAAAAGTAAAAGCCAAGGTATGGGAACTCATCTTCTTAAGTTTGGTTCCCATCTCAATGGGTATTTAATCTAAATTATCATATTCTACCCTTGTGAGGAATAGATTCTTTATTGGATCGAAATTAACTAAGTGTGCATTCAATATCATTTTCATAAATGCGCTTGTCCATTAGAATCTAATTCATGCCTTTGCTATATCTATTCTCATATTGATGCGCTTCTAAGTCATGATAATAAATTCAATATGAAAAAGTAAAATTCCTTTGATTGATCAAAAATGATTAAAAAGGTGCTCATTCCTCTTTTTCTGTTAATGAGCACTAACATTAAGGAATTTACTTCATGTCTGTGTGACTAATGAATGATGAACTGTCTATATTTTCTATCTAAAGAGATAATCTTTCATTATATACTCTCTTGTGCTATTAACATCTTTCTTGAGTATTTTCAATAAGTTTGAAAGGAAAAGGAAACAACTACAAAGGGAGGACTCTCAAATGAAAGAGGAGGACATCAAGAACAACAACACCTACCTGGATAATAAGGTCTACAAAACAATCAATGGTGTGGTTGTGAGTATTCTAAACACTTTCATTATGAGAATACTAGGCTCAAGTTGTTTATTACAAATTTAATGAGCCTTGATCAAGATATATAATGCTTCTCTCTATTTGTCTTTAAAGTAAATGCATCCATTCAATTCATTCAAATACTTGATGCATATCTTTAGGGGGAGCCTCTTTTTATATCTAGATTATGTTAAGACTATCTTAGAAATTTCATATAGTCTCTTGCATGAGAATGAGTTTCTCATGAAGTATTTGCTGGATTCTCCTATCCTAAGCTTAATTGATAATCTAATGCGTATGTTGTTCTTTTGATCACATCTGTTATTTGTTTGATCATTGAATGACTTCAATCAACAATCATGCTTCTTAGTGACGTATATACTTTCAATCGATATCTCTCTTGATATGCACTAAGTTAAAAGGAGAATTCATGATACATTTATGCAACTTGTGATCCATTTGATATTTGCTAACAATAACTTAAAAAGATCACTAGTTGTAGAACTCTCTCTTGTGCAAAATATTTCCATATATTGTCATTAAGAATAGGTCTTAAGCATCTAAGACTAAGGACAAAGCACAATGAAGAGAGTGTCTCTATGTAAAGGTACAAAAAGGTAAAACTATCTCCTTTCATTTAAACTTGTACCTAAATCTTCCTTTTCTATACATTCTTTGTATATCTTGTATGAAAGGAAGAGAAAGCATGACCATGTATTATCCCTGCTTCATACCTAGTTTAATTTCCCAAAATTCATTTCTGCTTAGTGCATCTCTGGTAAAACTAGATGAAGTACCTTTATTGTCAAAGAGCTTAAAGCTTAACCTTGTAACGAGGATAAGCTGCCTTTGTTTCAAAGGTGGATGGTCCTTAAGTCTCTTTGAAATCCTTAAGGGAAAATGCTTAAATGGTTTACAACATGCTTTCATAAGTGCATAAATTGTCATGAGCATCACACTTATACTGACACAATGCACTTCACATTCTGTATGATATAGATATGTTCTCATTTACCTAATTATGTGCAATTGGCATTTAAGGCCAAACATATGTTTTCCTCTCGCACATATTTAGGGGGAGCAATCTATGTTATATAGAACTATGATCATGCTTAATTTAAAATATTCTCTTGATCATATCCCTTTTATATGCTATGACTAATGTGTTTTCAAGTGAATTTCAAACCAAGTCATAGGTACAATTGAAAGGGAATTGGAGTCTTCGGCGAAGACAAAGCTTCCACTCTACTCTATCGATATTATCTACCCTTCGCCATCACTCCACAATGCCTCTCCATCTTTGGTATAATCTTCACTCATATGTTTTCTTTGCCAAAGGAGAGAAAGTAGTTAGGAAAAGGGCTTATATATCACTCAAAGTATCCGTTTTTGGCGATTCATGCCAAAGGGGGAGAAAGTATGAGCCCAAAGCAAAAGGACCGCACCACCACCCTAATTTTAAAATTAATGATTTTCAATTGAAAATTTCAAATTAGTATCTCTTTGTGTTCTAAAGGGGGAGCAACTAGTATTTTCAAAACTTGATATCTTAAAACCCTCTTGAACACTAAGAGGAGAATTTATTTGAGGGGGAGTTTTGTTTAGTCAAAGGAAAAGCATTTGGAACAAAGGAAGAAAAATTCAAAACTTGAAAATGCTTTGCAAAATCTTATTCATTTACCTTTGACTATCTTGCAAAAGGACTTTGAAAAGAATTTACAAAAGAGTTTGCAAAAACAAAACTTGTGGTGCAAGCGTGGTCCAAAATGTTAATTATAAAGAAACAATCCATGCATATCTTGTAAGTACTTATATTGGCTCAATTCCAAGCAACCTTTGCACTTACATTATGCAAACTAGTTCAATTATGCACTTTTACATTTGCTTTGGTTTGTGTTGGCATCAATCACCAAAAAGGGGGAGATTGAAAGGGAATTAGGCTTACACCTAGTTCCTAAATAATTTTGGTGGTTGAATTGGCCAACACAAATAATTGGACTAACTAGTTTGCTCTAGTGTATTAGTTATACAGGTGCCAAAGGTTCACACTTAGCCAATAAAAAGACCAAGTATTGGGTTCGACAAAAGGGCAAAGGGACAACCGAAGGCACCTCTGGTCTGGCGCACCGGACTGTCCGGTGTGCCACCGGACATGTCCGGTGCACCAGAGGACTCCGAACTCAAACTCGTCACCTTCGGGAAATTCCAGAGGCGACTCCGCTATAATTCACCGGACTGTCCGGTGTACACCGGACATGTCCGGTGCTCCAAGGAAGAGCGGCCTCCGGAACTCGCCAGCCTCGGGAATTCAATTCGGCTGCTTCGCTATAATTCACCGGACATGTCCGGTGTACACCGGACTGTCCGGTGTAACTGCGGGGCAATGGCTACTCCGGCGCCAACGGTCACCTGCAGACGCATTTAATGCGCGCCAGAAGCGCGCAGTCGTCAGGCACGCGGGAGCAGGCGCACCGGACACTCTACAGTTCATGTCCGGTGCGCCACCGGACATCAAGGCAGGCTCAGTGTCAGAGCTCCAACGGTCGAAACCCCAACGGCCGGGTGACGTGGTTGTCGCACCGGACATGTCCGGTGTGCACCGGACTGTCCGGTGCGCCATCGAACAGACAGCCCTCACCAACGGCTAGATTTTGGTTGGTGGCTATAAATACCACCCCAACCGGCCACTTCAAGAGGGGGAGTCCAAGCAACATTCCAAGTCATCTAGTTGACATACTCAAGACCTCCCAACCACATATATTCATTGATCCATCCCATACACAAGATTTAGACCACTACAACCAACACAAGTGCCACAAAAGAGAGAGCAAGCAAAAGAGAGCTACTCATTTGAGTTTAGCACTAGTGCCTTGTGAGATTCATCGAGAGATAGTGTGTGCTTCATCTTTGTGTTCATTTGCGCGTGGAGTTTTGACTCTCATTGAACTTCCTCCAAAGTTTTGGAGGCTTGTAAAAGCTAGCAAGAGACACCAAAGATTGTGGTGGTCCTTGTGGGATCGAGAGTGATCCTTGAGAAGAAGAAGAGCTCGCCGATCCTTGTGTGATCGGGGGAGAGAGGGAAAGGGTTGAAAAAGACCCGTCCTTAAGTGGACTCCTCAACGGGGACTAGGCCTTCGAGGGCCGAACCTCGGTAAAACAAATCACCCGTGTCCATTGTGTTTATTGCTTGTGATTTGTTTGTTTTCCCTTGCTCTAAGTTTTCTTGCACCTTTATTTGCTAATATCATTTGGTGTTGCTTCAAGTTAAATTCCCATTTAGTGAAGCAACACGTTGCAAGAAAGAACTTGTCCTAGTGCTCTTCTCATCTAAGGCTTCTTGCTTTGTTATTCTATAACTTACTAGTTGTATTGATTTATCACTCCCGCATTATTTAGCAATACTCTTTTCAAGCAAGAACTTAGTTTCTATTCTCTGATATTTGTATATCTTGTTCTAACCACTTATCAAGGGATCTAGTTGGGGGACAAAGTTTTAATTTTCAGGTTTCGCCTATTCACCCCCCCTCTAGGCGACTTTCAGAGACAAATATCATATCTTTATTATATAACGAGAATGTCTTACAAAATTACTGATAATAAAATAACTCGAATTAAGATAACTATCTCCACAATGCTATAGTTGACTTGGAGACGACGCCTAGATCTCATCGAATTCGTCATAGTAATCTTCCTCCAGTGGTACCTGCTCTTCTCCTCGTGTGAAAATGAGCTCATATGCGTTCATCGCTCAGCAAGTGTGGGGAATAATATGTATGGGCTCACTTACGGTGGGGGCTCATGTGTAGTGTAAGGCTTATCAACAAAAATCGTTAAGGTTCAGCGTTGCTTTTAATAAGTTGGTCAAAATTTTATTAGCAATTACTAAATATAAATGTATACCAACCTAATTAAAGAACTTATCACAATTAATAATAAATCCCACAATACAATCCAAATGACAGGTTAAGTTTAATTCCATAAATTACTCATGTGAGGGTCCGAGCCGCTCTTTACCATGAGCATGGCTGATATACCAGTTTTACACTCTGCAGAGCCGCACATCTTTACCCACAAGTCGTGTTACCCATTTACCAAGGGATCTCAAATCTCATTCATCTCTATCGTGGAGACGAGGCAGGGTAGCACTTATGAGGCATTTCCAAAGTTCCACTAGCATGAGAGAACCCGCTACGGTTTTCGGGCAGAAGGGGGCGATACATGAATCCCTTGTCCGAAAAGTTGGCACAGACAGATCGACCCACAACCTCCTTATACCGGCAGCTTCTCCACCTCGATTGCCCCTTTCGGGAAAGGATTAACTCACATTAGCTTTCCTAATTATTCAGCCAAGGGTGTCTCATTCCACCCTTGTGGTAGCACTATTTTCTCGGGTGGTCGCTCCATGTTCCAGTTAACCAAAATAATCTTATCATGAACAATAAATAATCCATTGACAGTAATAAGCCTGATCATGATTCATATATAGCATAACACCCAAAACCACATAGAGCAATAGCAAGACTACCCAATAGTTCATTTATAAGCAAGGTATAGGGTAGACAAAACTAGGGTAACCTATTAGGTCCCATGAAATTAACCTAAACGTGTCACGGTGATTAACAGGAACATTATTAGGTAAAAGATGTGATCAAGGGCACAACTTGCCTTTAGCGAGCTTCTGCTGAGAATCTTCAACTTCGGTTGCTTCGAGCTCCTTGATCACTTGCTCGTCTATTTGCAACAATACATACAAACAATATATATGCAGATATTAACATCACACCAAACATGAAAGAAAAATGCATAATAAAATTCTATGTGTCGCGATGAATCCATAGATTTGAGAACCACTAAATTCAGAGCTAAAATGAGGGAGATATGAATTATTCAAGTTTTATGAATTATTTTTACATTACAAATCATTTTCTTTATTCCTTTTATATTTATGTGGTTAATTGGACGGCGGCTACTAATTCCAAGAAGAGCATGGGCTTTTTGCAAATTTTGTAGGACTGATCTGTCAGGCTCTTCACAACTGCATGGATGGCGGGTTCATATTGATATTTCTCAGGGTCTCTTAACAAAAATACATGACGAAGGGTATCCTTGGATCGAGGCCGTGTGATTAGGCATTTAGAGCACCTAGAGGGGGGTGAATATGTAAAATCAAACACTAAATAGCCACAAAACTTAGTTATTAAAGTGTTAGTGTGACTAAATAACTTTGAAGCGAGTTCTTGTGAACACAATAATCACAGAGAAGGCAACACAAGAGACACGCGTTTTTTATCCCGTGATTCGGCCAAGTAACACTTGCCTACTTCCACGTTGTGGCGTCCCAATGGACGAGGGTTGCACTCAACCCCTTTCAAGTGATCTGATGATCAACTTGAATGCCACGGTCTTTTCCTTTAGAGTCTTTTCCCGTGTGCGAGGAATCTCCATAGTTTGGAGTCTCTCGCCCTTACAATAAAGATCACAAAGAAAGCACAGAGTAAGGTTGGGGAGAGCAACACACGCAATACTCAAATTCACAGCACAACCACGCACACAAGTCACGACTTGAGCTCGAAACACAATACACGGAGTTCGCAACTCAAATGGAGCTCAAATCACTAACACAGAGAATCAAATGCGTGGAGTCGGAGTCTGGGAGTCTTAGAATGTTTCTTGAAAGCTTGTTGTTCTCCTCCATGCGCCTAGGGGTCCCTTTTATAGCCCCAAGACAGCTAGGAGCCGTTGAAGATCAACATGGAAGGCTATCCTTGCCTTCTGTCGAGTGGAGCACCAGACAGTCCGGTGCGCCACCGAATAGCCACTGTAGCATGTCCGGTGCGCGATTTCCTTCCAAATCGGGCACAGTCGACCGTTGCTCCTCAGGGCCGGGTGGCGCACCGGACACTGTTCGGTGCACACCGGACAGTCCGGTGCACCAGCTGACCGTTAGAGCAGTCCACGTGTCGCCCGCAGATTGCGCGGCTGACCGTTGGCGCTGGCGACCGTTGGCTCACCTTCCAGTCCAGTCCACCACCGGACAGTCCGGTTAATTATAGTCGTACGCCTTTGTCGTTTTCCCGAGAGCAGCCAGTTCACCGTCAGCCAGCCTGGCGCACCGGACAGTCGGTGTGCTAGGCCAGAGCAGACACTTGGCTGTTCATAGCCAAGTCTTTTCCGATGCTTTTATTCTTTTGTTGGCCCTGTTTCTAGCACTTAGACAAGCACATTAGTATATACTAAGTCTAGAAACATACCTTGCACTTTGATTTGCACTCTTCAACATTTTGCACATAAGCACTCATTTAATGTTGGATATCTAATCACCAAAATACTTATAGAAATTGCCCAAGGGCACATTTCCCTTTCAATCTCCCCCTTTTTGGTGATTTATGCCAACACATCCGAAAGTGATCAAAAGAAGTGCAACATCAATGTAATTGAAGACCAAATTATTTTTGCTAATGATTTTGCATATTTGGATCACTCTTTGCCACCACTTGGTTTGTTTTTGCAAATCAAATTCTTTTTCCTATCTCTAAGTCAAACACACTTGTTTGGGCAAATCGAGAGATATTCCAAGAGAAAAATTTATCAAGTGCCAAAACTCCGCCTTTTTCCCATAGTCAAAATTCTCTCCATAAGAGACCAAATTTTGCAATAAGAGTATTTTGGACAAATCACAAATTCTAACTCTACTATTTTCAAAATTCTCAAGTGGTTGGCTGATCCAGTTGCTTTGGCCTTAATTTCTCCCCCTTTGGCATTAAGCACCAAAACGGGATCATTTTTGGCCCTTTAACCCCATTGCCTCACCAAAAATGTCAATACAGAGCAAAAGGCAAATAGAGCATAAGAATGAACTTAGAATTAAATACACTAATACCGGAGTTCAGTGGAAGTCTTTGCATCATCCAAGTCCAATTTTCCCTTTCAATGTACTTTCGAGACTACAACAAGTGTACTCAACCAAACAAATTAGTCTCAAAGGGGTCAAGTTGTAGCACACTCCCCGTAAACATGTACATTATTTGCATACGGACTTGTGAGGTCCGGGGTTGAGTTGTACAACTTGAGCACCATAAATAAACAACAATTGATATAAATGCTCAAATTAACATGATCAAAGGCATAGAACACATGTATGCTATAGATCAATCCAAGTTACGCGAATCTAAGACATTTAGCTCACTATGCAACCTGCAAAAAGTTTTCTCATCCAACGGCTTGGTGAAGATATCGTCTAGCTGGTTCTCGGTGCTAATATGATAAATATCGATATCTCCCTTTTGCTGGTGATCCCTCAGGAAGTGATGTCGGATGTCTATGTGCTTAGTGCGGCTGTGTTCAACAGGATTATCCGCCAAGCGGATTGCACTCTCATTGTCACATAGGAGTGGGACTTTGCTCAGATTGTAGCCAAAGTCCCGAAGGGTTTGCCTCATCCAAAGTAGTTGCGCGCAACATTGTCCTGCGGCAACGTACTCGGCCTCAGCGGTGGATAGGGCAACCAAGGTTTGTTTCTTAGAACTCTAGGACACCAGGGACCTTCCTAGAAATTGGCACGTCCCTGATGTACTCTTCCTATCAACCTTGCACCCGACATAATCGGAGTCTGAGTATCCAATCAAGTCAAAGGTAGACCCCTTTGGATACTAGATCCCGAAGCAAGGCGTAGCAACTAAATATCTAAGAATTCGCTTAACGACCACAAGGTGACATTCCTTGGGGTCGGATTGATATCTAGCACACATGCATACACTAAGCATAACGTCAGGTCTACTAGCACATAAATAAAGTAATGAACCTATCATGGACCGGTATGCCTTTTGATCAACGGACTTACCTCCTTTGTTGAGGTCAGCATGCCCGTCAGTTCCCATTGGTGTCTTCGCGGGCTTGGCGTCCTTCATCCCAAACCTCTTGAGAAGATCTTGAGTGCACTTCATTTGGGAGATGAAAGTGCCGACCTTGAGTTGCTTCACTTGGAATCCAAGGAAGTAGGTCAACTCACCCATCATCGACATTTTGAACTTTTGTGTCATCACCCTGCTAAACTCCTCACAAGACTTTTGATTAGTAGAACCAAATATTATGTCATCGACATAAATTTGGCAAACAAAGAGATCACCATTGCATGTCTTTGTGAAAAGAGTAGGATCGGCTTTCCCAACCTTGAAAGCGTTCGAAATGAGGAAATCTGTAAGGCATTCATACCATGCTCTTGGGGCTTGCTTAAGTCCATAGAGCGCCTTAGAGAGCTTATATACATGGTCGGGATACCCGTCGTCCTCAAAGCCAGGGGGTTGTTCCACGTATACCTCCTCCTTGATTGGCCCGTTGAGGAAAGTGCTCTTCACGTCCATTTGGAACAGCCTAAAAGAATGGTGAGCGGCATAGGCTAGCAAAATTCGAATTGACTCTAGCCTAGCCACAGGAGCAAAAGTCTCCTCAAAATCCAAACCTGCGACTTGGGCATAACCTTTTGCCACAAGTTGAGCCTTATTTCTTGTCACCACTCCGTGCTCGTCTTGCTTGTTGCGGAACACCCACTTGGTTCCAACAACGTTTTGCTTTGGACGTGGCAACAGGCTCTAGACTTCGTTTCTCTTGAAGTTGTTGAGCTCTTCCTGCATGGCCAACACCCAGTCCGGATCCTACAAGGCCTCTTCTACCCTGAAAGACTCAATAGAAGATACAAACGAGTAATGCTCACAAAAATTAGCTAAGCGTGAGCGAGTGGTTACTCCCTTGCTGATGTCACCCAGAATTTGATAGACGGGGTGATGTCTTTGGATCGACGCTCGGACTTGAGTTGGAGGGACCCGTGGTGCTTTTTTCTCCATCACTTGATCTTCCTGTGCTCCCCCTTGATCCCGCTCCTCTTCTTGAGGTACCTTTCCATCATCTTGAGTTGGGGGATGCACCATTGTAGAGGAAGATGGTGGATCTTGCTCCTGTTGTTCCTGTGGTCGCACATCACCTATTGCCATCGTGCGCATTGCGGCCGTTGGAACTTCATCCTCATTTATGTCATCAAGATCAACTTGCTCTCTTGGAGAGCCAATAGTTTTATCAAATACAACGTCGCTAGAGACTTCAACTAATCCTGATGATTTGTTGAAGACCCTATATGCCTTTGTATTTGATTCATACCCTAGTAAAAACCCTTCTACTGCCTTGGGAGCAAATTTAGAATGTCTACCTTTCTTCACCAGAATGTAGCATTTGCTCCCAAATACACGAAAGTAAGAGACATTGGGTTTGTTACCGGTAAGGAGTTTATAGGAGGTCTTCTTGAGGAGCCGATGCAGATAGAGCCGGTTTATGGCGTGGCAAGCTGTGTTCACAGCTTCCGACCAAAACCGCTCAGACGTCTTGTACTCTCCAAGCATTGTTCTCGCCATGTCAATTAGCGTCATGTCCTTCCTCTCTACCACACCATTTTGTTGTGGTGTGTAGGGAGCAGAGAATTCATGCTTGATGCCTTCCTACTCAAGAAACTCTTCGACTTGTAGATTCTTGAACTTGGACCTGTTGTCGCTTCTTATCTTTTTCACCTTTAGCTCAAATTAATTTTGAGCCCTCCTTAGAAAGCGCTTTAGGGTCCCTTGGGTTTCTGATTTGTCCTGCAAAAAGAATACCCAAGTGAAGCGGGAAAAATCATCAACAATTACAAGACCATACTTACTTCCCCCGATGCTAAGGTAGGCAACGGGTCCAAAGAGGTCCATGTGAAGAAGCTCCTGTGGTCTTGATGTTGTCATCACATTCTTGCTGTGATGAATGCTTCCCACCTGTTTCCCTGCCTGACATGCTGCACAAGGTCTGTCTTTCTCAAAGCAGACATCAGTTAGTCCTAACACATGATCTCTCTTTAGAAGTTTATGAAGGTTCTTCATCCCAACATGTGCTAGACGGCGATGCCAAAGCCAGCCCATATTAGTCTTAGCTATTAAGCATGCATCTAGATCGGCCTCCTCTTTCGAAAAATCAACTAAGTAGAGTTTGTCGTCTAATACACCCTTAAAAGCTAATGAACCATCACTCCTTCTAAAGACATATACATCAACGTTTGTAAATAGACAATTGTAACCCATGTGACACAATTGACTTAAAGACAGAAGGTTGTACCCAAGCGACTCTACTAGAAATACATTCGATATTGAGTGCTCGTTAGTGATGGCAATCTTGCCCAAGCCTTTGACCTTGCCTTGGTTCCCATCTCCAAAGATGATCGTATCCTGGGAATCCTTGTTCTTGACGTAGGAGGTGAACATCTTCTTCTCCCCCGTCATGTGGTTTGTGCATCCGCTGTCGATTATCCAGCTAGAGCCCCGGATGCATAAACCTGCAAGGCAATTTAATCTTGGGTTTTAGGTACCCAACTCTTGTTGGGTCCTACAAGGTTAGTTATAACAGTGTTTAGAACCCATATGCAAGTTTTATCTCCCTTGAATTTGGATCCCAACTTCCTAGCAACTACTTTTGCATTCTTACATGAAAGTACAAATGAAGTATTGCAAGCATGGTAAATGGTAGAAGGTTCATTGCACGTTTTTCTAGGCGCATGATGCATAGCATGATTTCTCCTAGGCCTACTTCTACCATGAACAAAAGTGGAACTAGATGCAAACATAGCATGTGAATCACAATAAGCAGCATGATCATAACATCCATCATTATAAGTATTCCTAAAATATTTCCTATCATAAATATAGGCATGATTCTTTTGGGAACTACTAGCCATAGGGGCCTTCCATTTCTCCTTATTGAGAATGGGAGCCTTTTGGCTTGTTAAGTTCTTGGTTTCCTTTCAAAAACCAAGTCCATCCTTAATCGAGGGGTGTCTACCAATAGTGTAGGCATCCCTAGCAAACTTTAATTTATCAAAATCAACTTTGCAAGTCTTAAGTTGAGCATTAAGACTTGCCACCTCATTGTTTAATTTAGCAATAGAAATAAGATGTTCATCACAAGCATTAACATCAAAGTCCTTGCATCTATTGCAAATAACTACATGTTCTACACATGATCTTGTTGCATTTGCTTCCTCTAGCTTAGCATTTAATTCATCATTTAAATTCTTTAAACTAGAGGCAGATTCATGGCAAGCAGACAACTCAGAGGATAGCATTTGATTTCTTTTAATTTCTAGTGCAAGAGATTTTTGAACACTAACAAATTTATCATGTTCTTCATACAAAATGTCCTCTTGCTTTTCTAAAAGTCTATCCTTTTCATTTAGAGCATCAATCAATTCATTAATTTTCTCTACCATAGCTCTATCTAAACCTTTAAACAATTCAGAGTAATCTACTTCATCATCAGAAGATTCTTCATCACTAGAGGAAGTGTACTTGGGAGTGTCCCGAATACGTACCTTTTTCTCCTTAGCCATAAGGCAAGTATGGCGTTCGTTGGGGAAGAGTGAAGACTTGCCGAAGGCCGAGGCAGCCAGTCCCTCATCATCGGAGTCGGATGAGGAGCAATCAGAATCCCATTTCTTTCCAAGATGAGCCTCGCCTTTCACCTTCCTATAGTTCTCCTTCTTCCCATATCTTTCTTGTGCCTGGTCATTTTCATTATCGGGACATTGAGCAATAAAGTGACTAGTCTTACCGCATTTGAAGCAGGAGCGCTTTCCCCTTGTTTTATTCTTGTTGGGGTACTCTTTGCGTCCTTTGAGTGCGGTCTTGAAGCGCTTGATGATAAGCATCATTTCTTCCTCATTGAGCCTGGCAGCCTCCACTTGTGCCACCTTGCAAGGTAGCGCCTCCCTGCTGCTGGTTGCTTTGAGAGCAACAGGCTGTGGCTCGTAGACGGGTAGTGGACCGTTTAGTGCATCGTCCACATATCGAGCCACCTTCACCATCATGCGCCCGCTCACGAATTTCCGAAGAACTCCTCGGGCGTCATTTTGGTATACCTGGGGTTTTCACGAATAAGATTCACAAGATGGGGGTCAATTACAGTAAATGACCTTAGCATGAGTCGGACGATATCATGATCCGTCCATCTTGTGCTTCCGTAGCTTTGGATCTTGTTGACCAGGGTCTTGAGCCTGTTGTAGGTCTGAGTTGGCTCCTCTCCCCTGATCATCGTGAACCTTCCCAGCTCGCCCTCCACTAGTTCCATCTTGGTAATCATGGTGGCATCATTTCCCTCATGTGATATTTTGAGGGTATCCTAGATTTGTTTGGCATTGTCCAAGCCACTTACTTTATTATACTCGTCCCTTCAAAGTGAAGCTAGCAAGACAGTAGTAGCTTGGGCATTTTTATGAATTTGTTCATTAATCTCACAGGGTTATCCGTACTATCGAAATGCATCCCATTTTCCACAATTTCCCAAATGCTAGGATGGAGAGAAAATAGATGACTACGCATTTTATGGCTCCAATATGAGTAATCCTCTCCATCAAAGTGTGGGGGTTTTCCAAGAGGAATAGAAAGTAAATGAGCATTCGAGTTATATGGAATACGGGAATAATCAAAGGAATAATTTTGATTAACAGTCTTTTTCTTTGACGAGGAGTCATCGTCGTCGTCTCTTGGTGAAGAAGAGGAGGCATCGCTGTCGTAGTAGATGATCTTCTTGATGCGCCTTTTCTTCTTCCCGTCCCTCTTCTTGTGACTCCAACCTGAGTCAGTGGGCTTATCGTCCCTTGGCTCGTTGAAGAGGGACTCCTTCTCCTTGTCATTGACCACCATCCCCTTTCCCTTAGGATCCATCTCTTCAGGCGGTTAGTCTCTTAGATGAAGAGTACGGTTCTGATACCAATTGAGAGCACCTAGAGGGGGGGTGAATAGGTGATCCTGTAAAATCAAACACTAAATAGCCACAAAACTTAGTTATTAAAGTGTTAGTGTGACTAAATAGCTTTGATGTGAGTTCTTGTGAACGCAATAATCATAGAGAAGGCAACACAAGAGACACACGATTTTTATCCCGTGGTTCGGCCAAGTAACACTTGCCTACTTCCACATTGTGGCATCCAAATGGACGAGGGTTGCACTCAACCCCTTTCAAGTGATCCGATGATCAACTTGAATACCACAGTCTTTTCCTTTAGAGTCTTTTCCCGTGTGCGAGGAATCTCCACAGTTTGGAGTCTCTCGCCCTTACAATAAAGATCACAAAGAAAGCACAGAGTAAGGTTGGAGAGAGCAACACACGCAAGACTCAAATTCACAGCACAACCATGCACACAAGTCACGACTTGAGCTCAAAACACAACACACGGAGTTTGCAACTCAAATGGAGCTCAAATCACTAACACAGAGAATCAAATGCGTGGAGTCAGAGTCTGGGAGTCTTAGAATGTTTCTTGAAAGCTTGTTGTTCTCCTCCATGCGCCTAGGGGTCCGTTTTATAGCCCCAAGGCAGCTAGGAGCCGTTGAAGATCAACATGGAAGGCTATCCTTGCCTTCTGTCGAGTGCAACACCGGACAGTCCGATGCGCCACCGGACAACCACTGTAGCATGTCCGGTGCACGATTTCCTTCCAAATCAGGCACAGCCAACCATTGCTCCTCAGGGCCGGGTGGCGCACCGGACGGTCCGATGCACCAGCTGACCGTTGGAGCAGTCCACGTGTCGCCCGCAGATTGCGTGGCCGACCATTGGCGCTGGCGACCGTTGGCTCACCGGACAGTCCGGTGCACCACCGGACAGTCCGGTGAATTATAGCCATATGCCTCTGTCTTTTCCCGAGAGCAGCCAATTCACCGTCGGCCAGTCTGGTGCACCGGACACTGTACGGTGCACCACCGGATAGTCCGGTGTGCCAGGCCAGAGTAGATACTTGGCTGTTCACAGCCAAGTCTTTTCCGATGTTTTTCTTCTTTTGTTGGCCCTGTTTCTAGCACTTAGACAAGCACATTAGTATATACTAAGTCTAGAAACATACCTTGCACTTTGATTTGCATTCTTCACACATTTTGCACATAAGCACTCATTTAATGTGTTGGGCATCTTATCACCAAAATACTTATAGAAATTGCCCAAGGGCACATTTCCCTTTCAGGCATCAACAACCCAGATTAGATCTATGCGGCTTATAATTCACCATCTAGAAGGGGCCGTTGGATTAAAGATCCATAGCCCCAAGGCAACCATGTCGCGCACTAACCTAATCCATCCATCAGCCGTTCGACAGCATGAATCATATGCTTCCAAAGGGTATTCATCCATCTAATCTCGTCCATGTACTCATGATCCAATGGTTGCCCTTCTCTCGCCTCGCTCACCGGCCAACCGCAGTTGTGTGCCATCACTCATGGTGGTTCCCTCACCGGCGCTCGCTGGGTCAGCGACATGGTGCTCCCTCTTACCCATCTAGCCCGAGAATCACAAATAGGAGGAGAATATGGATACGATGAGGACACATACCGCTGACGAAGGATATAGTTGGAATTTGAGGAGGGTGATTATGTATACCTAAAAGTTTCACCAATCGGGGTATGAGAAGATTTAAAGTGAAAGGAAAATTGTTGCCTCACTTTATAGGACCCTTGAAGATCCTAAAGCGAGTTGGGCAAGTGGCATACTAGTTGGAGTTACCCAACCATTTGTCTGATGTACATGATGTGTTCCACGTATCCCAGTTGAAGAAGTTTCTCAGGGTCCCAGAAGAACAACTACTCATGGATGAACTCAGTGTGTAAGATGATCTGACCTACATGGAGTACCCCTACCAAGATCATCGATACCCTAACCCGAGTGACCAGAAACAAAGTGATCAAGATGTGCAAAATGTAGTGGAGTATCAGCATAGCTCTTCTGTTTAGACTGTGTTGTTCTCAGATTTTTCCTAAGCATCTACACAGGGTTCTTGGCTTCTTGGATGATTTCAGGCCCAAAAAACTCTCTCACCAGTCTGGTCCCAGTATAACGGGGTTCTACACTTCCTTCCATACAATGCCTCGAATGAGGACATATTCAAACTGGCTTGGTAACTATTATTATAGGAAAACTGTGTGTAGGGTAAACTCTTATCCCAACTGCCACCATGTTTAAGAACACAAGCTCTCAACATATCTTCCAACACCTGATTGGTCCTTTTGGTTTGGCCATTTGTTTAGGGATGGTAGGATGAGCTAAAGTTCAGTTTTGTGTTCATACATTCATGCAACTTCTGCCATAACTGGGAGGTGAAATGGGATCCTCTATTCAATACAATCTTTTTTTGGAACGCCATGCAGACACACAGTTTGTGACATGTACAATTCTACCAATCGGGCTCCCGAATAGGTGGTCTTCACTAGGATAAAGTGGGCTACTTTGGCTAGTCTATCCACAATTAATCAAATAGAGTCATATCCAGTAGGAGTGCGGGGTAGACCAACGATGAAATCCATACTGATCTCTTCCCACTTCGATTTGGGTATCTTCAACAAGTGAAGTAATATGGCTGGTCTCTGATGTTCGGCTTTTACCCTCTGGAAAACATCACATACTGCTACATGCGAGGCTACATCCCTTTTCATGTCAAACCACCAATACTTATGTTTTAGGTCCTGCTACATCTTTGTACTGCCTGGGTGGATAGAATAGGGTGAGTTATAGACTTTTTTTAGTATGGTTTCACGGAGACTGTTTATTTCAAGAACACAGATCCTATTTTTGAACCAGATTGTGCCATGCTCATCTTCTATGAAATTTGGACCTCTGCCCTCTGCCATCAGGTCTCTGATTTCTTGAATCTTGGCATCACCAACTTGACCCTTCCGTATATCTTGTTCAAAGGCAGGTTCCACTTCTATAGTAACCCCCTCTACATGGACAACTATCCCCAGGCTGAGCCTGTCAAACTCCTCTGCCAACTTGCCAGGTAGCTGGATAGACATAGTTGTATGAGCTTGGCCCTTCTAACTCAAGGCATCTGCAACCAGATTCGCCTTGCCTGGGTGATAATGAATTTCTAAGTAATAATCCTTAATAAGTTCTAACCAACAACGTTGCCTAAGGTTAGGCATTTCTGGGTAAAGATATACTTCAGGCTTTTTGTGGTCTGTGTAGATCTGGCATTTGGTCCCCATTATATAGTGTATCTATATCTTAAGGACATGCATGACTTCGACAAGTTCTAGGTCATGTGTGGGGTAGTTCAATTCGTGCTTCTTTAATTGGTGGGATGCGTAGGCTATGACATGTCCCTCTTCCACAAGAACACATCCCAATCCTTGACAAGATGCATCACAATATATATCGAATCCTTTTTGCAGATCCGACATGACTAATATTGGGGGTGACATCAACCTCAACTTTAGCTGATTGAAACTATCTTGGTAGATCTGAGTCCACTTAAATTCCTTCCCCTTCTCTAACAGCAAAGTTATCGGCTTCACTATTTTGGAGAATCCCTCGATGAAGCGTCGATAATATCCCGCGAGTCCTAAGAAACTCCAGATTTTAGTAACCGACTCAAGTATCTTCCATCACATTATTTCTTTTACTTTAGCTAGATCTACTGCAATTCCTCCATTAGAGATAATATGCCCAAGAAAAGGTATTTCATCCAACCAGAACTCGCACTTGCTAAATTTGGCATAGAGTTGGTTATCCCTCAACTCATGCAATACTAGCCTTAGGTGTTCCTCATGTTCTCCGTCATCCTTGGAATAGATCAGAATGTCGTCGATGAATACCATGACAAACTTATCAAGATATTCCATGAACACCTTATTCATCGGATTCATGAAGTAGGCTAGTGCATTAGTCAAAATGAATGACATGACCGTGAACTCATAGAATCCATATCGGGTAGAGAAGGTCGTTTTGGGAATATCAGAAGACCTAATCTTCATCTGATGATGATCGGATCTCAGGTAAATTTTGGAAAAGACTCTAGCACCTCTCATCTGGTCGAACATATCCTCAATTCTGGGTAAGGGGTATTTATTTTTTATGGTTGCATCATTGAGTGATCAATAATCAACACACATCCTCTAGGAACCATCCTTCTTTTGCACAAATAGAATAGGGTATCCCGAAGGCGAGGAACTAGGGCGAATAAATTCTGCATCCTATAAATCTTTCAACTATTTCTCAAGTTCTTTTAATTCTTCTACAGACATTCTATATGGTCTTTTGGAAATAAGGGTTGTGTCGGGTATAAGTTCTATGACAAACTCCACATCCCGATCTGAGGCCACACCGGGTAACTCTTCTGGAAAGACATCTGGGTAGTCCCTGATCACACGGATATGGTCGCCCACAAATTTTCCCTCTAGCTAACAAATAGAAGGTTTAGTGGAGGGGGGATAAGGTGGTTGTGACCTCAAATCTATCTCTGTCCAGACTAGTGAGCTCAACCATTCCCTTGGCACAATGTATAATTGCATTGCATTCTTTTAACAACTATATACCTAGAATCGGATCTATGCCACTTTCCTCTAGTACTATGGTTGTGGACCAAAAAATTCTTCACAAGATTGTTATGTCTATTTGGAGGCACATAAAATTTGCCTCAATAGGTCCCTCAGGTGTGATAACTATCATGGGCTTACGCATAATTATAAAGGCTAGATCATGCGAGTTATCATAACGAGCAGAGATCAACAAATTCGAAGCTCCCAAGTCAAATAGTATAGATGCTGGTATGGAATTAATAAAGAACGTACCAATGACGATGTCGGAACCATTAGTAGTAGCTTCAGCACTGATCTAGTTAACCCGACCAAGAGTGAAGTTCTGCTCGCCATGGTTTCCGGATGGAGTCTGACCACTAGCGGATTAACCTGTTAGGGTTACTGCCTCAAGCTGGAGTGGTGTTTTCATTCCTCTTAGGGCAAGCGTTGGCATAGTGTCCTACCTCACCACACTTGAAACATGCATTGCTTGTAGTGGTGTTCTGGCCAATAGGTCTCACCGGGGTGCCAGCTGGGGCAGCCTGACGAGGGCATGGTGTCTGAGGTGTGGCCTATGGTGTCTGATGAACAGGATGTTGGTACGACTTCTACCCTCCTCCTGAACAAGCTAGGGTACCCTAATGCTGAGTGTAACTAGGGTGACTCTTACTTCCTCACTGTTCCTGGGTGATAGCCTTCCTCTTCATCTTGCCTAGCTGAACACACTTGTGTTCAAGAGCTATGGCTTTGTCCAGAAGTTTCTAGAAAGATGGGAATGACTAAGACATCACCTCATATTAGAGTGGCTTGATGAGTCCCTCCAAGAACAAATATTGCTTCTTTTCATCTTCATCGAACTCCTTAGGAGCATATCTAGATAACTGGATGAATTTGTCATGTACTCATGAAAGTAGCCTAGAGGGGGGGTGAATAGGCGAAACCTGAAAGTAGCAAAACTGAATGCATAGCATATGTGGGCCAGGATCCAGTTTCCACGCATATGTTGACGTCACAAGTGTAATATATCAAAACACAATGCAATAAAGGCGTAAAGAGAGTAAAGTAACTTTATTACATCATCTGGATCATTGTATCTTTAACAAGTATCATAATCAAAGTACGACGAAAATAACATGGACACTCTTCCACAGGAAGGTGACTGGCGCATCGTTAGACTCAACTCATCAATGTCATCAGCGAGGTCTTCAGCATCACCCTCTGATCAAAATATTAGCAAGGGTGAGCTCACTTATGGTCGGGGCTCAGCAAGTGGGGGGAAATTAATGCAAGTTAACCAGGTAGGCTATGGATAAGCGGTAAGCATTTTAGTTGGTCAATATTTTATTAGCAACACATGTTTTACTAATAAGTGTGTATCCCAAATATCCCAATTAATCAAAGGTATAAGATTATATCAAAAGCACTTAAGTGAAATCACTAAAGAAAACCATTGGTAGACCATCAGATCTCGATTTATTTTCCATCTTTAAGTTCAATTATCATGTGAGGGTCCAGGTTGCTCTTAACCGTGAGCACGACTGACATATCAGTTTTACACTCTGCAGAGGTGGTACAACTTTACCCACAAGCCATGTATCCCATCTAGCCTGGGTTGATCAGACCCGTAAACACTACCGAGGTGAATGGCTAGGGACCCATTATGAGGCTTTCACAAAATATCCTTAGTACAAAGCCACCCGCTGTAACACCCAAAATTATTATTATTGAGATTAGTAAAAGAAATCCTAGGAAAGTGTCCTAACAAATAATTATACTATGGATTTTTTTTCTTATTTTTATCAAGGTCAGATAAAATAAAATAGAAATGTAAGTTCAGTTGTAAGTTTGAAGAAATAAATAAATAAACTTAAATTTCGCATTTATTTGGAGATTTTGATTGTGCCTTAAATTTGAAATTTGAAACCTTAACTCGGATTTGAAGTTGTAATTTGTAAATCAAAATAAAAGAGAAAAGAGGAGAGAAGAAAACTAAATGAATACACATTGTAAGAAAAAATATATAATATTATGGCGGGTAGTAAAATTATTATTAATATTAGATTTGTGTTTTATATTTAAATTCTAAGTTCAAATAGAAATTTAATTTTGAATAGAAGTCTTGGACTTGGGAAAGAAAATAAAAGAAACATATAAAAAAAGGGAAAACGCCTTCTGGGCCCGAACCTGGCTCGGCCCATTGAACCCTCCTCGCGTGGCCTAACTTCTCCACCCAGTCACACCTTTGCCGTCACTGCCACATGGGGCCCAGCAGTCAGCAACTCGGCGCTTGTTCTTCACACGTGCGCCCACCCTCGTCTCGCTGACAAACTGGGCCACGCGACCAATTCCACTCGCGTCTGGCACCTCCGCTTTCTCTGCCAAGCGGGCCCCGCGCCGTTAGGATCTCCTTCTTCTGCGCAACAACCCGCGCGTCGTGCGCAACGGAACCGAGTCCGTTAAACCCTAGCGAGATCCATGCGCTGGTATGGTCGTGATCCGAAGTACTCGCACCCAACCTCCTTCTACCCGAGGTATAAAACCGAGCTCCCCTTCCTTCGTCCATCTGTCCAAGGTGCGCTAATGCCAGGAGGAGATCAAAGAGAGAGAATTCGAGAGGAGAGAGAGGGATGAACGCCACCATCCAGGAATCTCGTCTGTGACTGATTTCTGGCCTTGGGCGGTAGCCATGGGAGTCTCTAGCGCGCGGGGTGCCTCGTCGGAGCGCTCAACGGGGGTCATGCACCTGGTCCTGGACGTCCCTCCCTCCTTGCCACACCCGAGTGCCGCCATCACCGCATGACTTCCGTCGTCATGGAAGCTCGTAATCACTACTGTCGGGCTAACCCGTGCCGGTCTGGGAGTTTCACCTCAACACCCTGGTGGAGTTCACGGCCTCGCTGCGCAAGCCTTGCAGCCGGGGTGGCGCGAATTCGTCATCAGAGGAAAAGCTCTGCCGTGTGCCGCCCGCCGCCGTGGACCGGAAGCTTCGCGCCACCAATTCGGGTATGGACCCCTCTCGCACGTTCGTCGTCTGATGTT
Organism: Zea luxurians; assembly: GCA_029449295.1. NCBI lineage: Eukaryota > Viridiplantae > Streptophyta > Magnoliopsida > Poales > Poaceae > Zea > Zea luxurians. The sequence goes on along the minus strand of JAOPSE010000041.1, from coordinate 7,677,297 downwards.
CACCGGGTAGCACTGTTTTGCGTTGGATTTAGCCGTCGGTATGGCCGAGTAGTCATCGCCGGTGTGACCGCCTCCGTGAGGGCCGACGAAGCCTCTGCGCTCGCTGTCATGCGGTGGCGAGACAAGGTGCCCGTTAGATAATATTCTACGGTCGAGATCAGATGCATTAACATTTCAGGGGAGAAGTTGGGTTGGTCGTTAGATCGATGATGGATGGGCGAGATCACGCCATTGCATACCCCATCACGTGTCCCAATCCAACCATTGGATCTCTAACGAACGTCTGTGATTAGAGCACCTCATACTGGTTCATGGTGGTGATCGTGGCCGTGAATCGCAAGATCTAGGGTCTGGGTGGATCTCGCGTGCATAAAATCTGGTTCATCGATTCGGGATCGTGTGACCGATGTTACGTATCGGTTCAGTTATAGGCCGATCTAATCTGGCGCGTCCGGTGATGATCGGACGGCGGATGTCGTTCCATACCCCTTCGCGAGTGAGCTTTTACGTAAGAAACCCTAAGAAATCCTTTATTAAACCAGCCGTCCAACTTAGTGATAAAATAATTATAGAAGAGCCCTGTATTTTACAAAATGAACCCCGTGCTTCTCTGTTTTTGCGCGTGAAGGCCAGGGAGCAGAGAAAATAAATAAATAAATATAGAAAATGATTTTTAGTATACAAATAATTTCAGAAACTCATTTTATTCATAGAAAATTCATACTAACTCCTTTTTAATCCATTCCAGTTCCTATAATTTTGTAATATTATGGTTTATCATCTAGTACCACTGTTTTCACATGAAAATCACATTAAAATTTATATCCTATTTAATCTTGTACAAAACATATAAAATCATTAGAAATTCATAACTTAAAATCTATGATTCCGATTTGATCCATTCAAGTTGTGTTAGTCTCGTACGAATATTTACTATGCAATAAAAACATTTATCATACCATGTCTCATTATTTTATAATTAGATCTGTATTTAACTGATGTTGGTTAGTCCGGTTAAACTGCTTATCATTATAGACTACTAGAATATGATCTATGGTCAATTTATATATTAGATTAAAGTTGAGATAATTATTTATAGAATAACATTTTATATGATTTATATTAACCAATTTATAATATAGTTTAATATTTTAATCACATAAATCCTCTATAAAATCATAACTCCTTAACCGTAACTCCGATCTTAGTAGTTCTCGATCCTGCGATCTCGTAGCAACGCGTAGATCATTATTATGCAGTATGTTCTTATGTTTGGTGTGATGTTAATTTTGTCTATACCATGTCTGTTTGTATTGCTATGACTAGTAGTGCGATCACGAGGATCTGAAGAATTACCCTGGTAACTGGAACCTCAAGTGCCAGGCAAGTTGTGCCCTTGATCCACTTTTGTTACCCAATAATATTCTTTATTATCATTATTCAATGCATAGGTTTAATTTTGATGGGACCCAATAGGTCATCCTAGTCTATTTATCCTCTTTACCTTGTTACCCCAGAATCACATGGGTAGTTTTGCTACTGCTTTACATGGTTTCGGGATTATATTTCATTATATCCATGTTCCAATTATTTTGTTATTTTATTTATGTTCATGTCAAGATCATTAATGTTAATTGGAACATGGAGCTTAACTTGAGAAACACGTGCCACCACAAGGGTGGAATGGGATGCCCTTGGCTAACTAATTAGGAAAGCTATTGGAAGACTACCTTACCCGAAAGGGGCAAGGGCAGTAGGGGAGTTGCATGCAAGGAGGTTCTCGGGTTGATTTTGCTATGATGGCGGTCAGACGAGGGATTCTCGCAAGTGCTCTTCCCATAAACTGTAGCGGGTTTTCGGAAGCTAGTGGAACTTTGTAAAGGCCTCATAGTGGATCCCTAGCCATTCACCTCGGTAGTGTCTAAGGGCCTTGCAAACCCTGGCGACATGGGATACATGACTTGTGGGTATAGGGTACAACCTCTGCAGAGTGTAAAACTGGTATACTAGCTGAGCTCACGGTCATGAGCAGCTCAGGACTCTCGCTTGATTAATTTATGGAACTTAAACTCAACTTGTCATATGCATTGCATGAGATTTGTTATTAATTTTGTTCTGTTATTTATTATGGTTTGGTATTTACTTACATTTAGTAATTGCTAATAAAATTTGACCAACTTATTAAAAGCAATGCTCATCTTTAACCCCTATTGTTGATCAGCCTTACACATCTCATGAACTCCCACCTTTGGTGAGTTCATGCACACTGGTTTCCCCACAACTTGTTGAACTATGATCTTGTGTGAGCTCACCCTTCCTGTCTCACACCCCCACGAGAGAAGAACAGATGGTTCAAGAGGAGCCACACAACGAGGAGTTCAATTCGATCTAGGTGGTGTCTCCTAGTTGACTTTATGGCGCCAAGGACGATCCTTAGTTCGTTTTATATTTACCATTTATTTTGTAAGACTTCCGATATGTAATAAATACTCTGATTATATTGTGACATTTATCTCTATACACTCTGTTATTATATATGTTGTCTTCTTTAGCGTATGTATGAGATGCACCCGGCTTTGTCCCTTAAATCTGGTGTGACACCCGCTAAGGTTTCCACGTCAGTATTGATGGTCCTCTAGGTGAGGTAACTTAGCCAAGACTACCACCCCATGTTAACATGAGCTGCCACCAAACCACTGTCGCCCCCTCTTGCCCATCTTTTAGGTAGGGTTGCTAAGCACTAAGTCTATAGAGCTAATTACCAAAGCCAGAGCCATGATAGCACTCGTGGTTGCACTGTTATCCTGGGTGGTCACTCCATGTTCCATTTAACACAAAACGTTCTTATTTAACCATCGGGTTAACAACATAATAAAACTTCATTTCCGGAACATAGTATCATTAAAAGAGTGACATCATATTCATCAGGTTGAGCAATAGCAAAAATTGCTAAGCAAAGTATTTTATCCCAAGGTAATTCAAGGAATATGGTTGGTAATTCTAGGAAATCCTTATTTAGGCAAATCCCATCAAATTATGCAATATATCTAAAAAGTAAACATTATTATATGCATTATTTGGGTACAAATAGAATATGCAGAAGGAGAATCCACTTGCCTTGCTCGAAAGTGTCATGTGGGTCGTCCTCGAACGAGTTTGGTTCGTCTACCTCACAGTCAACTTCTAGCATCGATTTGTGTATCGTACATAGAAAAGAATACATATACCAAATAAATAAACATACACCATTACAGGAGTAATCATTCACCATTACATACACATTCATACATCAAACAAGTATACCCATAAATATGTATTAAAGCATAAATACTTATTAATCCATTATGACTACTACTGCGAGTTATTATTGGTGAAAATATGAGTAGGTGACTATGACACTAGTTTTATCTAGTATAATATAGATAAACATGTATTATTTTCTTTATTACTAATAATATACTTTTGAGTTTTATCCCTTTTCTTCCTAAATAGAATTTATACGTATAGCTAAAAATGATCATTTCTAAAATCACCTAACATTAATATTCTAAAAATTAATGTAAATTACCAATTAGACTTTTAATAACATAATCATGGTTATTATGACATAAATATGTATTTTACTAATTTTAAGTAAACGTTTCTAGTATGAAAATCACCAAGTTAGTGAATAGTGACATTATTAATTTTTGAAATCTAAAATAATACACTTGTCCAAAATATTGTTGCGGGGTTTGTCTATGATTACATGTATACATCGGGGTCACTTTTCGATAATTTCCAAACTGAAAATCTCGAAATTAAGTTTATTTGCAAAATCAGGGACTAAAATGCAAAACTGGTGTTCTTCTACCTTGAGCTTGTGCTCACGCGCAGGGGGTCGGCGAGCAGGGGAGGGGCTTGGCCGGGCAGGGGAGGTGCGGCCAGGGGTGCGAGGCGCGGCTCCGGGACGGCGAGGCGCGGGCGGGACGGCGAGGCGCGGCTCCGGCGAAGCTCCGGCGACGGCGGGCACGACGGATGGCGAGAGAGCGTGAGAGAGAGAGAGAGAGAGCTCGAGGAGATAGAGAAGGAAGGAGCTCATCTTTTATAGAGAGAGGGGAGGAGAGGGAGGGACGCCGGGGAGGAACGGCCGGCCGATAGCGACCTACGGTTGGTTGCTAAAACGGCTTTCAGCGACCTACGGTTGGTCGCTAAAAACTTTTAGTGACCCATAAGGATAGTCGTTGTAAGTGCCGTCGCTAAAGGCTTTAGCGACCGACATCTTTTTAGCGACCGACCGTCCGTTGCTAATATTGTATATTTAGCGACCAACCGTGGGTTGCTGTACTATAGATTTAGCAACCAACCGTAAGTCATCATACTATACATTTAGCAACCAACAGAAAGTTGCCCTTTTTACAGTTGCTATTAATAATAATATACATTTAATTAAGCACCACAAATCACAGATTTTTATACACAAATCATAAAGACATACACAGTTAATCAGTATACCACAATCATAGATCCATCACATAAACACAAAAGCACCACAATTATATATTCACAAAAGCATCACAATTATAATATCATTCACAACTAGATCATTTACAGATAGCTAGCTAGATCATTCACAAAAGCTCTAGAGATGACCAGTCACAAAAGCACCACAGCGACATCACTCCAGCTTGGAGCAGTTCAAAAGCCCACAACTACATCACTAATGTTTCATATCACTCCAGCTATTGTTCAAAAGCCCACAACTACATCACTCTAGCTGCTCCAGAGTTGATCAGTCACAAAAGCACCAAAGCTACACTAATGCTTCAAGTAGTTCAAAAGCCTTCAGACAACCACTCCAGCTTCTTGTATCCTCCTATTTTAAGGTACAAGCTTTCTTTGTCCAGAACACCCTAGAAAAAAGTACATCAAATTAGTATATTGTTGCTACATTTGCAAATAAAAATACAGTTTTGATGCCTTATCTACCTCCACTAGATGGTGTTGCAGCCTTATGCACCAACTTCAGCCTTATGCCTTAGCTACAACATCTTTCAAATCCTTGGATCATTGATAACCAATGTTGAACCAAAGCTGGCACCAAAAATTAGGGTGCTAAGAGATACACAATGCTTAGTCAGGGTCAAAGAAGGCACTGCTTGATAATCATATACTTATGCAGTTTGTTGAAATGGAAGTACAACGCCACTAGACTGAAGGCGAGTTTGACTAATGCATTCTAATAATAGGTTAAATTTAAGGATATTTTCGCAACAAACAGAGCAAGACTGTTTTTTTGCAACGCCATTTAGCAGGGAACAAAATAAATATGAAATTGAGATGGGGATGCTATTAAATCTGAGTATTATCTGCCATGTATATTGAAAACTATGGGCAGATTGAGTACAATAAAAAGAACCATGACCTATCTCCATTGCTATTTAACACCAAACTCATCATTTTCTCACACTATATCCCCAGTGTTACAGTTTTATGCTTGCGAACAGCACACCTGATTACAGAATCATATCACCAACCAAGGAACTTTAATAATTCCCAAAATAAATTCTGAATCTAAACATTTTCGTAGGATTATGTTTGTTTTCATTTTTCGTGGTAGCTAAACCAAAATTTTAGGTTTGTCCTCTGCATAAAAATAGTGAACACAACACTTTTCTCTAATATAAACATCATATGTGGTAGTACAATACATGAGAGCAACAACATGAAAGTGAAAAAAGGGCTGCCTAACCTTTTCCGGATCAAGAACGAGAAGGCAAAAGGCATCTACTGGACCAGCTAAAGGATCGAGATGAACGCCCTTAACATGCTCATCATCTAGAACCGGAATGCCTGGCTGTGGTCCTAAGTACTGCAATCTCGACTTCACTGAACTTGAAAACCATGCTTTCTCCTTGTGCTGTGAAAGAAGTGACAACCATTGTTTACCATAGATTTGAATAGCAGCAAGATAAGCGATAGGGCTATTCTAAGCAGCATATACAAAAGCTTTGACAGGCTGATAAGGTGACACAAACATATGGTTGAACCTGATAAATGAACAAAACCTAGGTATGAACTAGAAGTAAAGCTACACTAATTTACACTAGTAGAACAACTGGCTGTGTGCTCAAAGCGTTACTAGACAAGTGCACTCTATAAAGCGCGTAGGTGAAATGCAGCAGTAATCAGCTCTCAGGTCTAAACTGGAGCTTGGCAGGGTCTGTAGTAGAAGCATCAATCACATCTATGCTGCCACTGATATGGAATTGCTCCCAGCTATCTGTGAAGTACCAACAAACAGAGCAAGACTGTTTTGTTAGCAATACATAAAAGTGCGAATGTGCCCATAAAGAGATCGTGCCCATAAACTAATAACATGCATATACATATAAGAATACCCTCAAATCTAAGAATAGAAATCACACGAACAATCCTAGCAATATAGCACATTGGTTCATCTAGAGGCGATCGTGCCCATAAAAAATTAAACACTCCTGATATGGAAAATAAAATACCATCAAATTGAAAAGCAAAAATAGCAACAATTACATAATGCATGAGAAGTCACTAAATGGGGTAACCTGTTATGTCAAGTATAATATTAATACGGCCTAATAATTCAGAACTGCAGGCGTACAAACTAATAACAACAAAGCACAGACGAAATTAATAATTCCAGCAGCGACGAGACTCCAGGGCAATAAACTCGCGTAGCTCACCTGAAAGTTCAGACCGGCTAGTAGGAGCCCCACTTCTCGCGCAGGAGCTGCAGCTCCACCGATACCTCCGTGGCCACCTTCCTCCACACCTACACAGCCCAAAAAACACCTCATAGATCCCCCATAGCTCCGATCAACAAAAAAACACGCGTCCAGCAGTACTAGAAAAAGGCTCCGAATCGGATCGAGGGCGAGCGAGACCTTGGAAGTCTCCCGCGCTATGTACATCGTCAAGCCCGCAGGATACTTTACTCCCCAAACAAAAACTTTACTACCTGGATACTTTACTCCCCAAACAAAAACTCAAGTAACAGCATGAAAAGGCCTAGAGATATACAAATCCAAAATACTATCCCTTACTAACTTTCTATTAGCAATGGAGAACACTTAAACGACATGACCTGATAGAATCAATATGACAAACCAGTAATGAACCATAAGTAAATCTTCATCCTCCGTGATTTATTAACTTAAGCAATTAATATAGAAGATGACTCCCAGTTAACTCCTGTCTTCATGGTTGGTACTTCAGATATTCTAACACCCAGTTAACTTCTTCATGGTTCGATCAATATCTGAATAGTAACTGTAGGAATGTTACTCCTGTCTTCCTCATCTATCCAGCATAAGAAAGATTATAAGTATATAATAAAGGAGATGTTATTGATGTCATCGCTTTGAAGTTTTGAACCATCAATAATGAACAGTTAACCTGATCTTTGAAAGAAATACAGTGCACACACATGCTTCAATTATATAAATAGATCTTGACTTTACAACTTGTATAGGGCTATAGGCAAGTTGAATGCAATTATAGAAAAATGAAAATAATCATAACATATGATTCAGTGGCATCTCATTGGTAGACTAGTGTTCCTTAAGTGCATTATTAATCCATTGACAATCAAGAATTAAACTATGATTAACTTATATCACCATGAAATAGATTAATAGAAGAATTCTGCAAGTATTTAAAACTAAACCATAGCCAGATAGTTTCAATCAACTACATCACAAAAGCATTACTGAGAGGAGATTATTAGACGAGCATCATCTTACTTTACAAATTCAATAAGCTGAAGAGAAGTTGTTTGGTCTAGTCTTTGGTGTTAACTAAAGTTATAAGCATGAATGGAATTTTGTAACATAGGGATTGATGTCATAATTTATGCCATACAAGACAACACGATGCACTGAAGGTTGATCAAGATAATCCAGAATATGCAATTATAAACAAGAACAGGCAAAACTGTGTAATGTTTATAACTTGCAATGATGAAGAAGGCATAGATGTTCTTGAGAAATGCATAACGGATCAGGGGACGTTACCATTCAAGAATGCACTGGAGATGATAGTCATGCTTGCAACTGGTCATCTGCAAAGAGCACAGTAGCACCAAAGAATAAGAAAGGCCCGATAAGCACATGAACTCAAAAGCAACTGAAAGTCGCCTAGAGGGGGGTGAATAGGGCGAATCTGAAATTTACAAACTTAATCACAACTACAAGCCGGGTTAGCGTTAGAAATATAATCGAGTCCGCGAGAGAGGGTGCAAAACAAATCGCACGCAAATAAAGAGTGCGACATGTGGATTTGTTTTACCGAGGTTTGGTTTTCACAAACCTACTCCCCGTTGAGGAGGCCACAAAGGTCGGGTCTTTTTCAACCCCTTCCCTCTCTCAAACGGTCCCTCGGACCTAGTGAGCTTTCTCTTCTCAAATCAACCGGGAACAAAACTTCCCCGCAAGGACCACCACACAATTGGTGTCTCTTGCCTCGGTTACAAGTGAGTATTGATCTCAAGAAAGAATGAGAAAGAAGAAAGCAATCCAAGCGCAAGAGCTCAAAAGAACACAACAAATCACTCTCACTTAACACTAAAGCTTTTGTGGAATTGGGAGAGGATTTGATCACTTGGGTGTGTCTTGTATTGAATGCCTAGCTCTTGTAAGTAGTTGGAAGGTGGAAAACTTGGATGACTTGAATGTGGGGTGGTTGGGGTATTTATAACCCCAACCACCAAACTAGCTGTTTGGTGGAGGCTGTCTGTCGCATGGTGCACCGGACAGTCCGGTGCACACCGGACAGTGTCCGGTGTGCCAGCTACGTCACCAGGCCGTTAGGTTCTGACCGTTGGAGCTCTGACTGCTGGGCCCGCCTGGATGTCCGGTGGCACACCGGACATGAACTGTAGAGTGTCCGGTGTGCCACTTCGCGCGTGCCTGACTTCTGCACGCTCTGGCGCGCATTAATTGCTTCTGCAGGTGAATGTTGGCGTGAAGTAGCCGTTGCTCCGCTGGCTCACCGAACAGTCTGGTGTGCACCAGACATGTCCGGTGAATTATAGCGGAGCGGATTCCCGAAGCTGGCGAGTTCAGAGTCGCTCTTCCTTGGAGCACCGGACACTGTCCGGTGTACACCGGACAGTCCGGTGAATTATAGCGGAGCGTCTCTGAGTTTTCCCGGAGGTGAAGAGTTTGGCTTGAAGTCCCCTGGTGCACCGGACACTGTCCGGTGGCACACCGGATAGTCCGGTGCGCCAGACCAGGGCAGCCTTCGATTATCCCTTGCTCTCTTTGTTGAATCCATTTCTTGGTCTTTTTATTGGCTAAGTGTGAACCTTTGGCACCTGTATAACTTATACACTAGAGCAAACTAGTTAGTCCAATTATTTGTGTTGGGCAATTCAACCACCAAAATCAATTAGGAAATAGATGTAAGCCTAATTCCCTTTCAATCTCCCCCTTTTTGGTGATTGATGCCAACACAAACCAAAGCAAGTATAGAAATACATAATTGAACTACTTTGCATAATGTAAGTGCAAAGGTTGCTTGGAATTAAGCCAATATAAATACTTATAAGATACGCATGGATTGTTTCTTCAATTTTTGACATTTTGGACCACGCTTGCACCACATGTTTTGTTTTTGCAAATTCTTTTGTAAATCCTTTTCAAAGTTCTTTTGCAAATAGTCAAAGGTAGATGAATAAGATTTTGCGAAGCATTTTCAAGATTTGAAATTTTCTCCCCCTGTTTTAAATGCTTTTTCTTTGACTAAACAAAACTCCCCCTAAATGAAATCCTCCTCTTAGTGTTCAAGAGGGTTTTAAGATATCAGTTTTGAAAATACTATTACTTCCCCTTTTGAACACAATAAGGTACCAACTTGAAATTTACCAATTGAAAAATCCTTAGTTTTAAAATTAGGTGGTGGTGCGGTCCTTTTGCTTTGGGCTCATACTCTCTCCCCCTTTGGCATAAATCGCCAAAAACGGAATCATTAGAGCCCTCTACTAACTACTTTCTCCCCTTTGGTAAATAAAATACGAGTGAAGATTATACGAAAACGGAGAGTTGCTCGGAGCGACGACAAAGGATGAGTTACGGAGTGGAAGCCTTTGTCTTCGCCGAAGACTCCAATTCCCTTTCAATATGCCTATGACTTGGTTTGAAATTCACTTGAAAACACGTTAGTCATAGCACATGAAAGAGACATGATCAAAGGTATATGAATGAGCTATGTGTGCAAATCAACAAAAGAAGTTCCTAGAATCAAGAATATTTAGCTCATGCCTAAGTTTGTTAAAGGTTTGTTCATCAAGAGGCTTGGTAAAGATATCGGCTAATTGATCTTTAGTGTTAATATATGCAATCTCGATATCTCCCTTTTGTTGGTGATCCCTTAGAAAATGATACCGAATGGCTATGTGTTTAGTGCGGCTATGCTCAACGGGATTATCCGCCATGCGGATTGCACTCTCATTATCACATAGAAGAGGAACTTTGGTTAATTTGTAACCATAGTCCCTAAGGGTTTGCCTCATCCAAAGTAGTTGCGCGCAACAATGGCCTGCAGCAATGTACTCGGCTTCGGCGGTAGAAAGAGCGACAGAATTTTGCTTCTTTGAAGCCCAAGACACCAAGGATCTTCCCAAGAACTGGCAAGTCCCCGATGTGCTCTTTCTATTAATTTTACAACCCGCCCAATCGGCATCGGAATAACCAATTAAATCAAAAGTGGATCCCCTAGGATACCAAAGCCAAAACTTAGGAGTATAAACTAAATATCTCAAGATTCGTTTCACGGCCGTAAGGTGAGCTTCCTTAGGGTCGGCTTGGAATCTTGCACACATGCATACAGAAAGCATAATATCCGGTCGAGATGCACATAAATAGAGTAAAGAGCCTATCATCGACCGGCATACCTTTTGATCCACGGACTTACCTTCCGTGTCGAGGTCGAGATGCCCATTGGTTCCCATGGGTGTCTTGATGGGTTTGGCATCCTTCATCCCAAACTTGCTTAGAATATCTTGAGTATACTTCGTTTGGCTAATGAAGGTGCCCTCTTGGAGTTGCTTTACTTGAAATCCTAAGAAATACTTCAACTCCCTCATCATAGACATCTCGAATTTCTGTGTCATGATCCTACTAAACTCTTCACATGTAGATTCGTTAGTAGACCCAAATATAATATCATCAACATAAATTTGGCATACAGACAAATCATTTTCAAGTGTTTTGGTGAAGAGTGTAGGATCGGCTTTTCCGACTTTGAATCCATTAGTGATAAGGAAATCTCTAAGGCATTCATACCATGCTCTTGGGGCTTGCTTGAGCCCATAAAGCGCCTTAGAGAGTTTATAGACATGATTAGGGTACTCACTATCTTCAAAGCCGGGAGGTTGCTCAACATAGACCTCTTCCTTGATTGGTCCATTGAGGAAGGCACTTTTCACGTCCATTTGGTGAATCTTGAAGCCATGGTAAGTAGCATAGGCCAATAATATATGAATTGACTCAAGCCTAGCTACGGGTGCATAGGTTTCACCGAAATCCAAACCTTCGACTTGGGAGTATCCCTTGGCCACAAGTCGGGCTTTGTTCCTTGTCACCACACCATGCTCGTCTTGCTTGTTGCGGAAAACCCACTTGGTTCCTACAACATTTTGATTAGGACGCGGAACTAAATGCCATACCTCATTTCTCATGAAGTTGTTGAGCTCCTCTTGCATCGCCACCACCCAATCAAAATCTTGTAGTGCTTCCTCTACCTTATGTGGCTCAATAGAGGAAACAAAAGAGTAATGCTCACAAAAATGTGCAACACGAGATCTAGTAGTTACCCCCTTATGAATGTCGCCAAGTATGGTGTCGACGGGGTGATCTCGTTGAATTGCTTGGTGAACTCTTGGGTGTGGCGGTCTTGGTTCTTCATCCTCCTTGTCTTGATCATTTGCATCTCCCCCTTGATTAATGTCGTCATCTTGAGGTGGCTCATTTTCTTGATCCTGCCCTTCATCAACTTGAGCCTCATCCTCATTTTGAGTTGGTGGAGATGCTTGTGTGGAGGAGGATGGTTGATCTTGTGCATTTGGAAGCTCTTTGGATTCCTTAGGACACACATCCCCAATGGACATGTTCCTTAGCGCGATGCACGGAGCCTCTTCATCACCTATCTCATCAAGATCAACTTGCTCTACTTGAGAGTCGTTAGTCTCATCAAACACAACGTCACAAGAAACTTCAACTTGTCCGGAGGACTTGTTAAAGACTCTATATGCCCTTGTGTTTGAATCATATCCTAGTAAAAAGCCTTCTACAGTCTTAGGAGCAAATTTAGATTTTCTACCTCTTTTAACAAGAATAAAACATTTGCTACCAAAGACTCTAAAATATGAAATGTTGGGCTTTTTACCGGTTAGGAGTTCATATGATGTCTTCTTGAGGATTCGGTGTAGATATAACCGGTTGATGGCGTAGCAAGCGGTGTTGACCGCCTCGGCCCAAAACTGATCCGAAGTCTTATACTCATCAAGCATGGTTCTTGACATGTCCAATAGAGTTCTATTTTTCCTCTCCACTACACCATTTTGTTGTGGAGTGTAGGGAGAAGAGAACTCATGCTTGATGCCCTCCTCCTCAAGGAAGCCTTCGATTTGTGAGTTCTTGAACTCCGTCCCATTGTCGCTTCTAATCTTTTTGATCCTTAATCCGAACTCATTTTGAGCCCGTCTCAAGAATCCCTTTAATGTTTCTTGGGTATGAGATTTTTCCTGCAAAAAGAATACCCAAGTGAAGCGAGAATAATCATCCACAATAACTAGACAGTACTTACTCCCGCCGATGCTTATGTAAGCGATCGGGCCGAATAGATCCATGTGTAGGAGCTCCAGTGGCCTGTCGGTCGTCATGATGTTTTTGTGTGGATGATGGGCACCAACTTGCTCCCCTGCTTGGCATGCGCTACAAATCCTGTCTTTCTCAAAATGAACATTTGTTAATCCTAAAATGTGCTCTCCCTTTAGAAGCTTATGAAGATTCTTCATCCCAACATGGGCTTGTCGGCGGTGCCAGAGCCAACCCATGTTAGTCTTAGCAATTAAGCAAGTATCGAGTTCAGCTCTATTAAAATCTACCAAGTATAGCTAACCCTCTAATACTCCCTTAAATGCTATTGAATCATCACTTCTTCTAAAGACAGTGACACCTACATCAGTAAAAAGACAGTTGTAGCCCATTTGACATAATTGAGAAACGGAAAGCAAATTGTAATCTAAAGAATCTACAAAAAAATATTTGAAATGGAATGGCCAGGTGATATAGCAATTTGACCCAATCCTTTGACCAAACCTTGATTTCCATCCCCGAATGTGATAGCTCGTTGGGGATCTTGGTTTTTCTCGTAGGAGGAGAACATCTTTTCTCCCCTGTCATGTGGTTTGTGCACCCGCTGTCGATGATCCAACTTGAGCCCTCGGATGCATAAACCTACAAAACAAGTTTAGTTCTTCACTTTAGGTACCCAAATGGTTTTGGGTCCTTTGGCATTAGATACAAGAACTTTGGGTACCCAAAAACAAGTCTTTGATCCCTTGTGTTTGCCCCCAACATACTTGGCAACTACCTTGCCGGATTTGTTAGTTAAAACATATGATGCATCAAAAGTTTTGAATGAAATGTCATGATCATTTGATGCACTAGTAGTTTTCTTCTTAGGCAACTTAGCACGGGTTGGTTGCCTAGAACTAGATGTCTCACCCTTATACATAAAAGCATGGTTAGGGCCAGAGTGGGACTTTCTAGAGTGAATTCTCCTAATTTTGCTCTCAGGATAACCGGTAGGGTATAAAATGTAACCCTCGTTATCCTGAGGCATGGGAGCCTTGCCCTTAACAAAATTAGACAATTTCTTAGGAGGGGCATTAAGCTTGACATTGCCTTCCTGTTGGAAACCAATGCCATCCTTAATGTCAGGGCGTCTCCCTTTATAGAGCATGCTTCTAGCAAATTTAAACTTTTCGTTTTCTAAGTCATGCTCGGCAATTTTAGCATCTAATTTTGCTATATGATCATTTTGTTGTTTAATTAAAGCCATGTGATCATGAATAGCATCAATGTTAACATCTCTACATCTAGTGCAAATAGTAACATGCTCAGTGGTAGATGTAGAGGGTTTGCAAGAGTTAAGTTCAACAATCTTAGCACACAATATGTCATTTTTATCTCTAAGATCGGAAATTGTGACATTGCAAACATCAAGATCTTTAGCCTTAGCAATTAATTTTTCATTTTCATTCCTAAGGCTAGCAAGAGTAATGTTTAATTCTTCAATCTTAGCAAGCAAATTATCATTATCATTTCTAAGATTGGGAATTGAAACATCACAAACATTTGAATCAACCTTAGCTAACAAATTTGCATTTTCATTTCTAAGGTTGTCAATAGTCTCATGGCAAGTGCTTAGCTCACTAGATAGTTTTTCACATTTCTCTACTTCTAGAGCATAAGCATTTTTTACCTTAACATGCTTTTTGTTTTCTTTAATAAGGAAGTCCTCTTGGAAGTCCAAGAGATCATCCTTTTCATGGATAGCACTAATTAGTTCATTTAGTTTTTCCTTTTGTTGCATGTTGAGGTTAGCAAAAAGAGTACGCAAATTATCTTCCTCATCACTAGCATTATCATCGCTAGAGGACTCATATCTAGTGGAGGATTTGGATTTAACCTTCTTCTTTTTGCCGTCCTTTGCCATGAGGCACTTGTGGCCGACATTGGGGAAGAGAAGGCCCTTGTTGATGGCGATGTTGGCGGCGTCCTCGTCGGAGGAGGAGTCGGAGGAGCTCTTGTCCGAGTCCCACTCGCGGCATACATGGGCGTCGCCACCCTTCTTCTTGTAGTATCTCTTCTTCTCCTTTCTTCTCCCCTTCTTGTCGTCGCCCCTGTCACTATCACTAGATAATGGACATTTTGCGATAAAATGACCGGGCTTACCACACTTGTAGCAAACCTTCTTGGAGCGGGGCTTGTAATCTTTCCCCCTCCTTTGCTTGAGGATTTGGCGGAAGCTCTTGATGACGAGCGCCATTTCCTCGTTGTCGAGCTTTGAGGCGTCGATTGGTTGTCTACTCGGTGTAGACTCCTCCTTCTTCTCCTCCGTCGCCTTAAATGTGACCGGTTGTGCTTCGGATGTGGAGGGATCATCTAGCTCATTGATTTTCTTTGAGCCCTTGATCATGTACTCAAAGCTCACAAAATTCCCGATTACTTCCTCGGGAGTCATTAGTGTATATCTAGGATTACCACGAATTAATTGAACTTGAGTAGGGTTAAGGAAAATAAGTGATCTAAGAATAATCTTAACCATCTCGTGGTCATCCCACTTTTTGCTCCTGAGGTTGCGCACTTGGTTCACCAAGGTTTTGAGCCGGTTGTACATGTCTTGTGGCTCTTCCCCTTTGCGAAGCCGGAAGCGACCGAGCTCCCCCTCGATCGTTTCCCGCTTGGTGATCTTGGTTAGCTCATCTCCTTCCTGCGCGGTCTTGAGCACGTCCCAAACTTCCTTGGCGCTCTTTAATCCTTGCACCTTGTTATACTCCTCTCGACTTAGAGAGGCGAGGAGTATAGTTGTGGCTTGGAGTTGAAGTGCTCGATTTGGGCCACCTCGTCCTCATCATAATCCTCATCCCCTACGAATGGTACCTGTGCTCCAAACTCAACAACATTCCATATACTTTTGTGGAGTGAGGTTAGGTGAAATTTCATCAAATCACTCCACCTAGCATAATCTTCACCGTCAAAGGTTGGTGGTTTGCCTAATGGAACCGAAAGTAATGGAGTATGTTTAGGAATGCGAGGGTAGCGTAAGGGGATCTTACTAAACTTCTTGCGCTCATGGCACTTAAAAGTTATGGAGGGCGCGTCGGAGCTGGATGTGGAAGGTGATGAAGTATCGGTCTCGTAGTAGACCACCTTCCTCATTTTCTTTTTCTTGTCGCCACTCCGATGTGACTTGTGGGAAGAAGCTTTCTTCTCCTTCCCCTTCCCCTTGTTGCAGGACTCTTCCGATGAAGCTTTCCCGTGGCTTGTAGTGGGCTTGTTGCCGGTCTCCATCTCCTTCTTGGTGAGTTCTCCCGACATCACTTCGAGCGGTTAGGCTCTAATGAAGCACTGGGCTTTGATACCAATTGAAAGTCGCCTAGAGGGGGTGAATAGGGCGAATCTGAAATTTACAAACTTAATCACAACTACAAGCCGGGTTAGCGTTAGAAATAAATCGAGTCCGCGAGAGAGGGTGCAAAACAAATCGCAAGCGAATAAAGAGTGTGACACGTGGATTTGTTTTACCGAGGTTCGGTTTTCGCAAACCTACTCCCTGTTGAGGAGGCCACAAAGGCCGGGTCTTTTTCAACCCCTTCCCTCTCTCAAACGGTCCCTCGGACCGAGTGAGCTTTCTCTTCTCAAATCAACCGGGAACAAAACTTCCCCGCAAGGACCACCACACAATTGGTGTCTCTTGCCTCGGTTACAAGTGAGTATTGATCTCAAGAAAGAATGAGAAAGAAGAAAGCAATCCAAGCGCAAGAGCTCAAAAGAACACAACAAATCACTCTCACTTAACACTAAAGCTTTTGTGGAATTGGGAGAGGATTTGATCACTTGGGTGTGTCTTGTATTGAATGCCTAGCTCTTGTAAGTAGTTGGAAGGTGGAAAAATTGGATGACTTGAATGTGGGGTGGTTGGGGTATTTATAACCCCAACCACCAAACTAGCCGTTTGGTGGAGGCTGTCTGTCGCATGGTGTACCGGACAGTGCGGTGCACATCGGACAGTGTCCGGTGCGCCGGCCACGTCACCAGGCCATTGGGTTTCGACCGTTGGAGCTCTGACTATTGGGCCCGCCTGGATGTCCGGTGGCACACCGGACATGAACTGTAGAGTGTCCGGTGTGCCACTTCGCGCGTGCCTGACTTCTGCGCGCTCTGGCGCACATTAATTGCTTCTGCAGGTGACCGTTGGCACGAAGTAGTCGTTGCTCCGCTGGCTCACCGGACAGTCCGGTGTGCACCGGACATGTCCGGTCAATAGCGGAGCGGCTTCCCGAAGCTGGCGAGTTCAGAGTCGCTCTTCCTTGGAGCACCGGACACTGTCCGGTGTAGACCGGACAGTCCGGTGAATTATAGCGGAGCGCCTCTGAGTTTTCCTGAAGGTGAAGAGTTTGGCTTGAAGTCCCCTGGTGCACCGGACACTGACCGGTGGTGCACCGGACACAGTCCGGTGCGCCAGATCAGGGCAGCCTTCGGTTATCCCCTGCTCTTTTTGTTGAATCCATTTCTTGGTCTTTTTATTGGCTAAGTGTGAACCTTTGGCACCTGTATAACTTATACACTAGAGCAAACTAGTTAGTCCAATTATTTGTGTTGGGCAATTCAACCACCAAAATCAATTAGGAAATAGATGTAAGCCTAATTCCCTTTCAGCAACCAAAGTATTTGGTGGAGGGCGGCTTATGTGTGGACCATGGAGGGGTTGATGTTGCACAAGGCGTTGAGATAGATGTTGCAGGCGTCGTCGCAGGCCGCCGCAGAGGACAGCTTGCTCTCCATCTTCGCCTTCTCGTCCATCTCCGCCGCGAGGTACACCAAACAGGTTTGGTTAGCTCTCGTCCCGCACCCGTGTGTATCCTCCGTGCAATTCCCTGCGGCCAACGGCAAGCCAAGTGTCACACCCGGCTTTAAGGAACAAAGCCAGGTGCATCTCATACATGCGCCAAGAAGACAACATATATAATAACAGAGTGTATAGAGATAAATGTCATAAAACATCAGAGTATTTATTACATAGCGGAAGACTTATTACAAAATAAAATAATAAAGATAAAACGAACTAAGGATCGTCGGCGCCAATGTCAACTGAGAAACGCCACCTACATCAGATCAAACTCCTCGCGGATGTTGTCACCAACAACTCCTCAGGTATAAAGAACATTGCACGTTTGGATAAGGTGGTTACTGTAATATTAACTTGAAATCTTTCTCCTTTAGGGCTGGTAAGTTCTATGGTTCCCTTAGCCCAGTGTATAAACTATCTTTGCCTTTCTTAACCATGACATACCAAGGATCAAGCCTATACTGCTCTCTTCTAACAGTATAGGGGTAGCCCATTTGGGTTAGGAATATAGGGTAAGAAAGGAAGAATTGTAGACAAGGCGAGTAATTACGAGAAATGTTACTGCGGGGGATTTATTAGCTAAGTAGATTAGTGTGTTATCCACTAAAGCTAATACATTACCTTATGGTGGTACATGCTAAGATGCCCGTCTATACTATTTCAATCAATCAAAGAAGCAAATCAGACATTGATCATCGGAACAATCAACCAACATTTTTAATAGAGAAAATAATTTTAATTTCGTCTTAGGTTCCCTATCTCTGAAAAATTTCATAGTTATAGGATTCCAAAGTGTGAAATCCATCTTGTCTTGAAGTAGAAAAGATAAGAATAATCAGAGGAGAACAGTAGAAGGTGAGACAGGATCAAGATAAGTATAGAGAGAATCGGAGTAAGGTAAGTATACAATGAATCAGAATAAGATAAGCAGGTAAGGGTTTTGTCCATTTCTATCTAGGTCTCGTCCTACAGTCAACATTTCCTCTGATACCACTTCTGTCACACCCGGCTTTAAGGAACAAAGCCAGGTGCATCTCATACATGCGCCAAGAAGACAACATATATAATAACAGAGTGTATAGAGATAAATGTCATAAAACATCAGAGTATTTATTACATAGCGGAAGACTTATTACAAAATAAAATAATAAAGATAAAACGAACTAAGGATCGTCGGCGCCAATGTCAACTGAGAAACGCCACCTAGATCAGATCATACTCCTCGCCTTGTGGCTCCTCCTGAACCACCTGCTCTTCTCCTGTGGGGGGGTGTGTGAGACAGCAAGGGTGAGCTCACACATGATCATAGCTCAACAAGTTGTGGGGAACCAGTGGACATAAACTCACAAAGGTGTGAGTTCATGTGATGTGTAAGGCTAATCAATGATAGGGGTTAAAGCTGAGCATTGCTTTTAAGTAGTTGGTCAAAATTTTATTAGCAGTTACTAAGTGTAAGTAAATACCAAACCATAAGTAAAGTAATAGAACAAAATTAATAATAAACCCATGCAATGCAAATGACAAAATTGAATTTAAGTTCCATAATTTAAACATCAGAGAGTCCTGAGCTGCTCATGACCGTGAGCTCGGCTAGTATACCAGTTTTACACTCTGCAGAGGTTGCACCCTTTACCCACAAGTCATGTTACCCATCTGCCAAGGGGTCGCGAATCCCATACACCTCTACCTAGGAAGCGCGGCAGGGCAACACTACGAGGCCTTTACAAAGTTCCACTAGCTTCCGAAAACCCGCTACAGTTTATAGGAAGTTCCAATGCAGGGTTCTTGGCTGACCGCCATCGCAGCAAAATCAACCAAGGACCTCCCTACACTGACCACTCCCCTACTGCCCTTGCCCCTTTCGGGTAAGGTAGTCTTCCACTAGCTTTCCTAATTAGTCAGCCAAGGGCGTCCCATTAAACCCTTGTGGTGGCACGTGGTTCTCAAGTTAAGCTCTATGTTCCAATTAACATTAATGATCTCAACATGAACATAAATAGAATAACCAAAAGAATTGGAACATAGAGGTAATAAATGATTATCCCAAAACCATGTAAAGCAATAGCAAACTACCCAAGTGAGTCAGGGGTAAACAAGGTAATGAGATAAACAATCTAGGGTGACCTATCGGGTCCCATCAACATTAACCTATGCATGAATAAGTGATATTAAAGAACATTATTGGGTAAAATGTGGTCAAGGGCACAACTTGCCTGGCACTTGAGATTCCGGTTACCAACTTGCCTTACAGATGACACGTGCCCTCGCGCTAGTCGTAGCAATACAAACAAACATGGTATAAAATTAACATCACACCAAACATAGAAACAAATTGAATAATAATAATCTACACGTTGCTACGGGACTAACGCAACTAGAACGAGTCAAATCGGATTTAAAACGAAGGAGTTACGAATTTCCTAAGGTTTTATGTGTTTGATACGGAAATAATTAAGTGGTCAAATTTAATATAGTTTTCATGCTAAAACAGAGTCATTAAGTGCTAAACAATATTAATACAAAATTATAGAAATTGGAACGGGTCCAAAAATGAGTTAAAATGAATTTTCTATGATTTACACAAGTTCTAGTATTTATTTTTGCATTAAAAATAAATTCCTATTTCATTTTTCCTGATTTTCTAATTTCCTGGACTGGGCGTCAATTATAGGAAAGCGCAGGGGCTAACGCATAAGAAATTCTAAGACACATAGCGCTACTGTGTGGACTGCGGGTTGAAATAGATAAAGGACAGGGGCTCTTATGCAAAAGAGTCGGCCGAAGAGGTATCTTGTCATCCAGGCCACACGATCCAGATCCGGTGGTCCGGATTAGATCATCGGTTTAATGAAGCAGTGTGTAATACGATCCACTGGATCATGACCCAACGGTCCTGATTTTAACTCACGCGCTTTGCTCCACACCACACATCTGCCGATCGACGGCAGTGGCGAACCCTAGCCAAACCGGACGCCAACCCAGACCGCGCCCGTTCGATTAAGATCCGACGGTATCTGCCTGCTCTAATCGTCACCGTGCCTTAGCCGATCAACGGCCATCGTTCTTCTCTTCAACCTCCAGCCGAACAACCCACCGAACAGGGTGTTTGCGGCGGCACCGCACGCCGGCGGCCACGGATCCACATCCCCGCACCCTCCTAGACAAATCCGAGGAACTCTACTCGCGGCTTAGATGAAGGTGAAATAGTTAGAGAGGTTATCACCATGATTAGGGACGGAGAAGTTGCTGCCCACGCAACACGGCAATTTCACGGCGAGACTCCATCACCAGTGACGAATTCCAGTCGATTCCTTGAATCAGCGCCCGAAGTCTCACTCGAGCGGTTAGGTACTACACGAAGCCAGAGAGATGGCAAACGTCTTGGTGATTTCCATACCGAGACGGTAGAGGCCCCAATCACGCACCGTAGCGGCACCACAGCAGAGGAGATGCATCGGCGGTCAATTCCGTCCACCCAGAGCATCGCATCATCAAATTGAGGGGGGCTTCGTTTCCCCCAGATCCCGGCGATCCTCCAGAGACTCCCTCCAAAGTCCCATCGACGGCCACCAGCAAGAACCATGGCGGCGACGCCCCGATTTCTCCCATGCCAGCCCGTCTGCTCCTTCCGATGGCTTTGATGCTCAATATAAATATCACAGGGCTAGGGGCGAGTCCGATGATGGGGATTTATGGCCGATCGATGAACCTCCCCAACCGAATGTGTCGAGGTCAACGGAGGCGCCCGCCAGGCTCGGCGAAATCCGTTGCGGCGGCAAGTCCGGAGCGAGCGTGACTTCGTCGTTAGCTGGAAAGCAGAAGCCCTCTCCCCCGTGGCCCATAAGTCAGTGAGGAACGGAAGAGCTGACGAGCGTGAGAGGCCGACCTGGGGGACCCACCTGTCGGCACCCGGATTCCCAGCCTGGGCTACGCAGACGCCGGGGTGGATTGGGCCGCACGGAATGATGTAATGGGCCGAGGGGAGGACAATCGGCCCAGTGGTCGAATGAGTTTATTGTTTTTCCTTTTGTTTCTTATTTCAAAGATGAAATTCCGATTCAAATTCAATCTGGTTTTGATTCTCAAAATGAACATGCAGAAAAATAAAATCTCAGCATGGGATGAAAGGTTTATTTTATTTATCTACATATAAATGAGTTTATTCATTCATTTACTTCAAATGCTCCAAACGTGAAATAGACACCCCGTATTCATTTTAGAATCTTATTATCCTTAAATGTACATATGAATTAAAGTACATCCAAATGTGAATACTAATTACTTATATAAATTAGGAGAAGTTAATATAAAATATTTATCAAAAGTTACTTTAACTCGGAAAAGAATGTTTTATATAGTTCTTGAATGGCTAAGGTCGTAGAAATCTCTACTATTATTCTTATAAAGTAACCAAGAACGAGCGAAAAATCCATACAACATTATTCAGGGTTTACAAATCCTACCCCCCTTAAAAAGAATCTCGTCCTCGAGATTTGCAATGAAAGGGAAAAGATGGGGAAAATCTATGCGAAGCTCTTCTCTTTCCTAAGTAGCTTCATCTTCTCCATGGTGATTCCATTGCACTTTGCACATCTTTATCACTTTATTCCTTGTAACTCGAGTCAATGTATCAAGAGTCTTGATAAGATACTCCGTGTAAGTCAAATCACCCTGAACACTAAGCTCTTCCATTGGCAACTGTTCCTCAGGAACACAGAGACACTTCTTTAGTTGAGATACGTGGAACACGTTATGCACATCCGATAGACTATCCGGTAACTCGAGTTGGTATGCCATCTCCCCAACTCGCCTAAACATCAAGAATGGTCCAATATAGCGAGGGGACAATTTGCCCTTGACTTTAAATCTCCTCATTCCACGAAGTGGTGACACCTTGAGGTACACATAATCTCCTTCTTCAAATTCCAGTGGTCTTCTTCTATTATCAGCATAGCTCTTTTGCCTGGTTTGAGCTACCCTCCAATTCTCTCAAATTATACGAACTTGTTTTTCTGCCTCTTGAATAAGTTTAGGTCCAAAGAACTGTCATCCTCTAGTCTGGTCCAAAAATAGAGGAGTTCTGCATTTCCTGTCATATAGAGTCTCGAACGGTGACATCTTTAGACTGGCATGTTAACTATTATTATATGAGAACTCAGCATATGGTAGACTTTTATCCCAACTTCCTCCATGCTGAAGGGCACAAGCTCTCAACATATCTTCCAAAACTTGATTAGTCCTTTCAGTCTGTCCATCAGTCTAAGGGTGATAGGTCGTGCTAAAATTCAACTTTGTACTCATGTTCTCATGAAAGCTTCTCCAAAATCTTGAGGTAAACTGCGAACCTCGATCAGACACGATCTTCTTTGGTACTCCATGTAAACACACAATCCGAGCCATATATAACTCTGCTAGCTGAGAACCTTTATATGTGGTCTTTACCGGAATGAAGTGAGCCACTTTAGTCAATCTATCCACAATCACCCATATAGCATCATATCCTTTCTGGGTGCGAGGCAATCCAGTGATGAAATCCATACCAATCTCTTCCCATTTCCACTCGGGTACCTTCAGTGGATGCAATAGTCCAGCTGGCCTCTGGTGTTCAGCCTTAACTCTTTGACATACATCGCACATAGCCACATGTGGAGCCACATCTCTTTTCAATCCATACCACCAATACTTCCGTTTCAAATCCTGATACATCTTGGTACTACCAGGATGAATAGAATAATCCGAGTCACGGGCTTCCTTTAAAATAGTCTCTCGAAGGCTTTTAATATCAGGAACACACATCCTATCCTTGAACCATACAGTGCCTTGCTCATCTTCCGTAAATTCCGGAACTCGACCTTCAGTAATCAGATCCTTGATCTCTTTTATTTTAGCATCATCAATTTGTCCTTTGCGGATCTCTTGCTCCAAAGTAGGTTCCACATCAATAGTAACTCCTTCAGTGTGAGCAACTATCCCCAGGTTAAGTCTCCTGAAATCCTCAACAATCTCATCGGGTAGCTGGGCAACAACAGCCGAATGAACATGCTCCTTGCGACTCAAGGCATCTGCAACCAAATTTGCCTTGCCCGGGTGATAGTGAATTTCCAAATATAATCCTTAATAAGCTCCAACCAACGGCGTTGCCTAAGGTTGAGATCCTTCTGAGTGAATATATACTTTAGACTCTTATGATCCGTATATACTTGACACTTGGTCCCCATAATATAATGTCTCTAAATCTTAAGCGCATGCACAACGGCTGCCAATTCCAAGTCATGAATGGGGTAGTTCAATTCATGTTTTCGTAACTGACGCGACGCATAGGCAATCACATGTCCTTCTTGCATGAGCACACATCCCAAGCCTTGGCCACATGCATCACAATAGATATCAAATCCTTTCTGTAGGTCTGGCATAACCAACACTGGTGGTGACATCAATCTCTTCTTTAATTGTTCAAAGCTATTTTGGCATTTCTCGTCCCACTTAAACTCTCTTCCTTTCTCCAAAAGCGAAGTCATAGGCTTAGCAATCTTAGAAAATCCTTCAATAAATCTCCGATAATAGCCTGCTAATCCCAAGAAACTCCGAATCTCAGTAACTGTAGTGGGTACTCTCCACTCCATTATCTCCTTAACCTTAGCAGGATCCACTGCTATTCCTCCATTAGAAATAATATGACCAAGAAATGGCACCTCGCCAATCCAAAACTCGCACTTACTGAACTTGGCATAGAGTTGATTATCTCGTAGCTTCTGTAGCACCAACCTTAGATGTTCCTCATGATCACTATCACTCTGGGAATGGATAAGAATATCGTCGATGAATACCACGACGAATCTATCCAAATACTCCATAAACACCTTATTCATCAAGTTCATAAAATAAGCTGGTGCATTGGTTAATCCAAATGACATAACAGTAAACTCATATAATCCATATCGAGTCGAGATAGCCGTCTTGGGAATATCCGATGGTCTAATCCTCATCTAATGGTAACCAGATCGGAGATCAATCTTCGAGAATACTCTAGCACCTCTCATCTGATCAAATAAATCCTCAATACGGGGTAACAGATACTTGTTCTTCACAAAAACATCGTTGAGAGATCTATAATCCACACACATTCTTTGTGATCCATCCTTCTTCTGTACAAACAGAATCGACGCTCCCCAAGGTGAGGAACTCGGACGAATGTACCCAGCCTCTTGTAACTCAGTTAACTGCTTCTTAAGTTCCTTCAACTCCTCTACGGACATCCTATATGACCGTTTAGAAATAGGGGCAGTTCCAGGTAAGAGATCGATAACAAACTCAACTTCTCTATCAGGTGGCATCCCTGGTAACTCCTCTGGAAAGACATCCGGAAAATCTCTAACCACACGGATGTTGTCACCAACAACTCCTCAGGTATAAAGAACATTGCACGTTTGGATAAGGTGGTTACTGTAATATTAACTTGAAATCTTTCTCCTTTAGGGCTGGTAAGTTCTATGGTTCCCTTAGCCCAGTGTATAAACTGTCTTTGCCTTTCTTAACCATGACATACCAAGGATCAAGCCTATACTGCTCTCTTCTAACAGTATAGGGGTAGCCCATTTGGGTTAGGAATATAGGGTAAGAAAGGAAGAATTGTAGACAAGGCGAGTAATTACGAGAAATGTTACTGCGGGGGATTTATTAGCTAAGTAGATTAGTGTGTTATCCACTAAAGCTAATACATTACCTTATGGTGGTACATGCTAAGATGCCCGTCTATACTATTTCAATCAATCAAAGAAGCAAATCAGACATTGATCATCAGAACAATCAACCAACATTTTTAATAGAGAAAATAATTTTAATTTCGTCTTAGGTTCCCTATCTCTGAAAAATTTCATAGTTATAGGATTCCAAAGTGTGAAATCCATCTTGTCTTGAAGTAGAAAAGATAAGAATAATCAGAGGAGAACAGTAGAAGGTGAGACAGGATCAAGATAAGTATAGAGAGAATCGGAGTAAGGTAAGTATACAATGAATCAGAATAAGATAAGCAGGTAAGGGTTTTGTCCATTTCTATCTAGGTCTCGTCCTACAGTCAACATTTCCTCTGATACCACTTCTGTCACACCCGGCTTTAAGGAACAAAGCCAGGTGCATCTCATACATGCGCCAAGAAGACAACATATATAATAACAGAGTGTATAGAGATAAATGTCATAAAACATCAGAGTATTTATTACATAGCGGAAGACTTATTAAAAAATAAAATAATAAAGATAAAACGAACTAAGGATCGTCGGCGCCAATGTCAACTGAGAAACGCCACCTAGATCAGATCATAATCCTCGCCTTGTGGCTCCTCCTGAACCACCTGCTCTTCTCCTGTGGGGGGGTGTGTGAGACAGCAAGGGTGAGCTCACACATGATCATAGCTCAACAAGTTGTGGGGAACCAGTGGACATAAACTCACAAAGGTGTGAGTTCATGTGATGTGTAAGGCTAATCAATAATAGGGGTTAAAGCTGAGCATTGCTTTTAAGTAGTTGGTCAAAATTTTATTAGCAGTTACTAAGTGTAAGTAAATACCAAACCATAAGTAAAGTAATAGAACAAAATTAATAATAAACCCATGCAATGCAAATGACAAAATTGAATTTAAGTTCCATAATTTAAACATCAGAGAGTCCTGAGCTGCTCATGACCGTGAGCTCGGCTAGTATACCAGTTTTACACTCTGCAGAGGTTGCACCCTTTACCCACAAGTCATGTTACCCATCTGCCAAGGGGTCGCGAATCCCATACACCTCTACCTAGGAAGTGCGGCAGGGCAACACTACGAGGCCTTTACAAAGTTCCACTAGCTTCCGAAAACCCGCTACAGTTTATAGGAAGTTCCAATGCAGGGTTCTTGGCTGACCGCCATCGCAGCAAAATCAACCAAGGACCTCCCTACACTGACCACTCCCCTACTGCCCTTGCCCCTTTCGGGTAAGGTAGTCTTCCACTAGCTTTCCTAATTAGTCAGCCAAGGGCGTCCCATTAAACCCTTGTGGTGACACGTGGTTCTCAAGTTAAGCTCTATGTTCCAATTAACATTAATGATCTCAACATGAACATAAATAGAATAACCAAAAGAATTGGAACATAGAGGTAATAAATGATTATCCCAAAACCATGTAAAGCAATAGCAAACTACCCAAGTGAGTCAGGGGTAAACAAGGTAATGAGATAAACAATCTAGGGTGACCTATCGGGTCCCATCAACATTAACCTATGCATGAATAAGTGATATTAAAGAACATTATTGGGTAAAATGTGGTCAAGGGCACAACTTGTCTGGCACTTGAGATTCCGGTTACCAACTTGCCTTACAGATGACACGTGCCCTCGCGCTAGTCGTAGCAATACAAACAAACATGGTATAAAATTAACATCACACCAAACATAGAAACAAATTGAATAATAATAATCTACACGTTGCTACTGGACTAACGCAACTTGAACGAGTCAAATCGGATTTAAAACGAAGGAGTTACGAATTTCCTAAGGTTTTATGTGTTTGATACGGAAATAATTAAGTGGTCAAATTTAATATAGTTTTCATGCTAAAACAGAGTCATTAAGTGCTAAACAATATTAATACAAAATTATAGAAATTGGAACGGGTCCAAAAACGAGTTAAAATGAATTTTCTATGATTTACACAAGTTCTAGTATTTATTTTTGCATTAAAAATAAATTCCTATTTCATTTTTCCTGATTTTCTAATTTCCTGGACTGGGCGTCAATTATAGGAAAGCGCAGGGGCTAACGCATAAGAAATTCTAAGACACATAGCGCTACTGTGTGGACTGCGGGTTGAAATAGATAAAGGACAGGGGCTCTTATGCAAAAGAGTCGGCCGAAGAGGTATCTTGTCATCCAGGCCACACGATCCAGATCCGGTGGTCCGGATTAGATCGTCGGTTTAATGAAGCAGTGTGTAATACGATCCACTGGATCATGACCCAACGGTCCTGATTTTAACTCACGCGCTTTGCTCCACACCACACATCTGCCGATCGACGGCAGTGGCGAACCCTAGCCAAACCGGACGCCAACCCAGACCGCGCCCGTTCGATTAAGATCCGACGGTATCTGCCTGCTCTAATCGTCACCGTGCCTTAGCCGATCAACGGCCATCGTTCTTCTCTTCAACCTCCAGCCGAACAACCCACCGAACAGGGTGTTTGCGGCGGCACCGCACGCCGGCGGCCACGGATCCACATCCCCGCACCCTCCTAGACAAATCCGAGGAACTCTACTCGTGGCTTAGATGAAGGTGAAATAGTTAGAGAGGTTATCACCATGATTAGGGACGGAGAAGTTGCTGCCCACGCAACACGGCAATTTCACGGCGAGACTCCATCACCAGTGACGAATTCCAGTCGATTCCTTGAATCAACGCCCGAAGTCTCACTCGAGCGGTTAGGTACTACGCGAAGCCAGAGAGATGGCAAACGTCTTGGTGATTTCCATACCGAGACGGTAGAGGCCCCAATCACGCACCGTAGCGGCACCACAGCAGAGGAGATGCATCGGCGGTCAATTCCGTCCACCCAGAGCATCGCATCATCAAATTGAGGGGGGCTTCGTTTCCCCCAGATCCCGGTGATCCTCCAGAGACTCCCTCCGAAGTCCCATCGACGGCCACCAGCAAGAACCATGGCGACGGCGCCCCGATTTCTCCCATGCCAGCCCGTCTGCTCCTTCCGATGGCTTTGATGCTCAATATAAATATCACAGGGCTAGGGGCGAGTCCGATGACGGGGATTTATGGCCGATCGATGAACCTCCCCAACCGAATGCGTCGAGGCGAAATCCGTTGCGGCGGCAAGTCCGGAGCGAGCGTGACTTCGTCGTTAGCTGGAAAGCAGAAGCCCTCTCCCCCGTGGCCCATAAGTCAGTGAGGAACGGAAGAGCTGACGAGCGTGAGAGGCCAACCTGGGGGACCCACCTGTCGGCACCCGGATTCCCAGTCTGGGCTACGCAGACGCCGGGGTGGATTGGGCCGCACGGAATGAAGTAATGGGCCGAGGGGAGGACAATCGGCCCAGTGGTCGAATGAGTTTATTGTTTTTGTTTCCTTTTGTTTCTTATTTCAAAGATGAAATTCCGATTCAAATTCAATCTGGTTTTGATTCTCAAAATGAACATGTAGCAAAACAAAATCACAGCATGGGATGAAAGGTTTATTTTATTTATCTACATATAAATGAGTTTATTCATTCATTTACTTCAAATGCTCCAAACGTGAAATAGACACCCCGTATTCATTTTAGAATCTTATTATCCTTAAATGTACATACGAATTAAAGTACATCCAAATGTGAATACTAATTACTTATATAAATTAGGAGAAGTTAATATAAAATATTTATCAAAAGTTACTTTAACTCGGAAAAAGAATGTTTTATATAGTTCTTGAATGGCTAAGGTCGTAGAAATCTCTACTATTATTCTTATAAAGTAACCAAGAACGAGCGAAAAATCCATACAACATTATTCAGGGTTTACACCAAGAGGGCGTCGATTAAAAAGAACGCGTGCCATTCAAAATCTCCTGCTCACGCAACAAAATTTGGTATTGAGGCAGCCCGACCGAGGGAAACGGTTGGGAGGATCCGGGACGCCACCAAACACCACGAACACGATGTAATTCCTAGTGGGAATCGGGATCGGTACCACTCCAACGCCGAACACCAGAGACGAGCCCGGCAACGTCTGCTCGCCCTGGAAGGCGGGTGTTCGATGGCGCGAGACGGCGAGAGCCGAGAGGAGATAGACGGTGACGGGGATAATTCTTCCGCCGCCGCTCCGTCACCTCCCCCGAAACCAATGAGGACCGAGCGCAGGGGCACGATAGGGCTAAGGGCGAGCTCGGCGAGCACCAAGGGTGAGGTGGCGGCGGCACCTGCCACGGCTGAGGGAGGGGGCGGCCATGGGAGAAGTGACAGCGGCTGTGCGCGTGGAATAGGGTTTCGTTTGTTTGTTTAGTAGGCCTTTAGATGGGCTTTGGTGAGTAAATAAGAAACACAAAAATCATGTACCCCTATAGCGACCCACCATCAGTCACACACTTACCTCTATAGCGACCGACCATAAGTCGTTAAATTTCTAGACTTTTAGCGACCCACAGACCGTCGCTATAAACGCATTTAGCGACCAACCATCGGTCCATAACTTTTAGCAACCAACCGTCGGTCCCAAATAAGGGTCGCTAAAGATCAACCGTCGTGTAGTGTAAGTTCACCTCCTGGTGATCGAATTAATAGTTTCTTCTTCAAGGGATAGTTTGGTATATTATGTTTTTCCACAAATGACTTTGTTATGAAGGAATGAGATGCTCTAGAATCAAATAAAATTGATGCAGGTATGGAGTTAATAAGAAACATACCATACACCACGTCGGCATCCTCAGGAACTGATTCCGCTGTCACATGGTTGACTCTTCCTCTACTCTGGTTCTGTGGAGTCTTGTTCTGTGTAGATCCATGAGCAGGTGTGTTCTGGTCAGTCCTCTGGTTGCTGTTCTTCTGGGGTGTCTGTTGGTTACGTCTAGGGCAGTTGTTGGCATAATGGCCAAGTTCGCCACACTTGAAACAACCATTAGGTTGAACTGGGGTAGTTGCATTGTTGTTCTTAGCCGGTGTGTTCACGACGCTTCCTTGACGATTCTGTTATTTCCCACTAGACCTTTGACCGGTTTGAGTGCTGCTTCTTTGTTGGTTCTGGTATTGGCTGCTCCTCTGACCTTGTTGTCCAGAGCGTTGTGCTTGATAGTTGTTGTTTCCACTCTGATTTTCGGAGCGGAACTGAGAACCTTGGGAATTGTTTTACCGGGTATTCCTGCTAGTCTACCCTTGGTACTTCCTCTTGTGATCCGACAACTCTTTCCTTTTGCTTTCAAGGCCAATTGCCTTGTTCAGTGAAGTCTGGAAATTGGGGAAACTGTGGCTCTGTAGCTGGTAGTTCAAGGGTCCAATCAAGCCTTCCAAGAAACATACTTGGCGCTTCTCGTCAGTGTCCACTTCCTCTGGGGCGTAACGTGAAAGCTAGGTGAAGCGATCATGGTACTCACTAACGGTCATGTTCCCTTGTGTGAGGGAAAGGAACTCCTTCTTCTTTAGCTTCATGATTCCCGAGGGAATATGATGAGCATGGAAGTTCACTTGGAACTCCTGCCAGGTTATGGCATCAGCATTGGCGTGTGCCACTGTGAAGGCATCCCACCAATCGTACGCAGCTCCTTCGAGTCTTCCCGAAGCGTACAAGACCTTTTCTCAGAAATTGCACTGGGTGATGTCTAACTTCTTTCCAATAACCTTAAGCCAGTCATCGGCATCCAAAGGATCTACTGCATGAGAGAAAGCAGGCGAGTGATGACTCATGAAGTCCCGATGCTTATCTCTAGCTTGGGGTACGTGTTGCTGTTGTTGTTGGTACTGTTGGTTTTGTTGATTCTGTTGAATCTGTTGTACCGAAGCTGTGAGTCCTTGCAGAAGTTGTATCTACGCTGCGATGAATTGATCCATAGTGGGATTGGGTGGCGGTGGTGGCAACTGCTGACCATGCTGGTTCTGGTGGTTATTGGGACCTGATCGAGTGTTCACCATCTGTTTGGTTACAAGGTGCACTCCCGGGGTAAGTGAGGAGTAGAAAAGATTTTAGGGGGAATAGCTTATTATTAAGGTTAAGTGTATATATATATTATGCTCTTATGGCCATCATTCTATAAGACCAATGCACTCAAGCAAAAAATCCAAATCAAACATTTCAAACAACACCATCACATGGTTGTTATTAATAATAGTGTAGTAATAGAAAAGTGGTCTTCGTCTACCGCGGAAACTAACTTATTACAACATAAATGAAAAATCTAAAGCAGCCTAGTGATGGATCCTGGTTCTCCATAGCGGATCCTCTTGCGGGGAGGGGATAACGCCATGGCAGGGACTTGAACTTCAGAGGGATTCCTTCCATCGAGCTATGCTTCTAGGGCTGCGATCCTTGTATGTGCATCCTCTAGCTCCAAGTGTACCCTAGAGAGGTCCAGGGTAGCACTATCCAGGTCGGTGTTAAGACCTGCCACCACACCAGCTAGGGTGTTGAGGCGATCTTCATTAGCTCCACCTAGAACAATGCTGGTCTGATTTTCTCCACGAATACGCAGAGGAAGATGCATGTACTTCGTGTTGTGCAGCTACTGCTGGTAGGTGTGGCTGAGGGACCACAGAGTTCGCCTAGCAACATCATTGACCGAAGCAGTGTAGGTGGATAGCGGCGTCAGAGACTCTTGAGCTGACAGAGTCCTGAACCCTCTATCACCTGCATCCATCACCCGACATGAATGCGAGTGATGTAGTAGCAAGCCCGAGGGGGCTCGTACACTCGCCTTGTCTCGTATGGGGGTCGGACGTAGGTTCCCAACACATGCAGAACATCCTGCAGTAGGTTAGGGAAGTGCCCTGTCTCAAACATTGAAGTGTAATGTTCAGTGACAGGCCGTAACCCCACGTAGTGGTCCTGCTGTTCTTTGTTGGCTTCATCATTGAGGCTTTCCTCATCTTCTTCTTCTTCCTCTTCATCATCTTCATCATCGTCTTCAGAGTCGTCCGGGTCGTCGCCTCCGAGGGCATGGGCTTGGACTGCTGGTGCTGGCGGTGCTGAAGCTGACGATCTAGCTGCGAAGGCTAGTGATTCTGCCAATAGGGTGGGTGTAGGCAGAAACTCCTCCGAGCTATCTTCCAGAATGACTCTGTTCTGCACACAAATGCGAGGGAGATCCACAGGGATTTCCTTGACTACTAGTGGGTAGACAGGAACTAGCCGTGGCGGAGGGATGTAGTTAGTGTTGATCCGAGTGGTTTGAATGGTACGAACCATCTATAAGAGAAAATGTCAACTTAGTTGATGTTTAAAGACGTAAGGTTAATAAAATAATTTTGTAAGAACAAAATTAGCATGTTTTGAATAGACTAGTCTTTCCATTTCTAACTAATCTAATGACCTAGAGTCAGCATAGCTTTGATACCACTTCTGTCACACCCGATTCTAGGGGCAAAACCGAATGCATAGCATATGTGGGCCAGGATCCATTTTCCACACATATGTTGACATCACAAGTGTAATATATCAAAAGACAATGCAATAAAGGCATAAAGAGAGTAGATTAACTTTATTACATCATCTAGATCATTGTATCTTTAACAAGTATCGTAATCAAATTACGATGGAAATAACATGGACACTCTTCCATAGGAAGGTGACTGGCGCATCGTTAGACTCAAAACTCATCAACGTCATCAGCGAGGTCTTCAGCATCACCCTCTGATCAAAATATTAGCAAGGGTGAGCTCACTTATGGTCAGGGCTCAGCAAGTGGGGGAAATTAATGCAAGTTAACAAGGTAGGCTATGGATAAGCGGTAAGCATTTTAGTTGGTCAATATTTTATTAGCAACACATGTCTTACTAATAAGTGTGCATCCAAAATCCTAATTAATCAAAGGTATAAGATTATATCAAAAGCACTTAAGTGAAATCACTTAAGCAAACCATTGGTAGACCATCAGATCTCGATTTATTTTCCATCTTTAAGTTCAATTATCATGTGAGGGTCCAGGTTGCTCTTAACCGTGAGCACGACTGACATATCAGTTTTACACTCTGCAGAGGTGGTACAACTTTACCCACAAGCCATGTATCCCATCTAGCCTGGGTTGATCGGACCCGTAAACACTGCCAAGGTGAATGGCTAGGGATCCATTATGAGGCTTTCACAAAATATCCTTAGTACAAAGCCACCCGCTAAGGTTTCCACGTCAGTATTGATGGCCCTCTGGGTGAGGTAACTTATCCAAGACTACCACCCCATGTTAACATGAGCTGTCACCAAATCATTGCCGCCCCCTGTTGCCCATCTTTTAGGTAGGGTTGCTAAGCACTAAGTCTATAGAGCTAATTACCAAAGTCAGAGCCATGATAGCACTCGTGGTTGCACTGTTATCATGGGTGGTCACTCCATGTTCCATTTAACTCAAAATGTTCTTGTTTAACCATCGGGTTAACAACATAATAAAACTTCATTTTTGGAACATAGTATCATTAAAAGAGTGACATCATATTCATCAAGTTGAGAAATAGTAAAAATTGCTATCCTAGGGTAATTCAAGGAATAGGGTTGGTAATTCTAGGAAATCTTATTTAGGCAAATCCCATAAAATTATGCAATATATCCAAAAAGTAAACATTATTATATGCATTATTTGGGTACAAATAGAATATGCAGAGGGAGAATCCACTTGCCTTGCTCGAAAGTGTCCTGTGGGTCGTCCTTGAACGAGTTTGTTTCGTTTACCTCACAGTCAACTTCTAGCATCGATTTGCGTATCGTACAAACAAAAGAATACGTATGCCAAATAAATAAACATACACCATTACAGGGGTAATCATTCACCATTACATACACATTCATACATCACATAATTATACCCATAAATACGTCTTAAAGCGTAAATACTTATTAACCCATTATCACTACTGTTGCGAGTTATTATTGGTGAAAATATGAGTAGGTGACTATGACACTAGTTTTATCTAGTATAATATAGATAAACATGTATTGACAAACTTTATGGAAAATATTTATTACTAATAATAGACTTTTGAGTTTTATCCCTTTTGTTCCTAAATAGAATTTATACGTATAGCTAAAAATGATCATTTCTAAAATCACCTAACATTAATATTCTAAAAATTAATGTAAATTACTAATTGGACTTTTAATAACATAATCATGGTTATTATGACATAAATAAGTATTTTACTAATTCTAAGTAATTAAGTGCTATACTTATGAATACATTTATCATGACTAGTAGAATCTATATTTTCATCTGAACGAAAATACGTGGCCTAGTATTTCTTCTACTTTCTTATATCAATAAAATTATACTTATACCACTACTAAAAAATATTGTTTCATGTGCTAAATCGTAAACGTTTCTAGTATGAAAATCACCAAGTTAGTGAATAGTGACATTATTCATTTTTGAAATATAAAATAATATACCTGTCAAAAATATTGTTGCGGGGTTTGTCTATGATTAAACATATACATCGGGGCAACTTTTCGATAATTTTGAAACTAAAAATCTCGAAATTAAGTTTATTTACAAAACCAGGGACTAAAATGGAAAATTGGCATTCTTCTACCTTGAGCTTGTGCTCACGCATAGGGGTTCGGCGAGCAGGGGAGGGCTCGGCCGGGCAGGGGAGGTGCGACCGAGGGTGCGAGGCGCGGCTCCGGGATGGCGATGCATGACCGGGACGGCGAGGCGCGGCTCCGGCAAAGCTCCAGCGATGGCGGGCACGACAGATGGCGAGAGAGCGTGCGAGAGAGAGAGAGAGCTCAGGGAGGGAGAGAAGGAAGGAGCTCAGGGAGAGAGAGGCACCGAGGAGGAACAGTCGGCCGTCAACAGCCATTAACGCCATTGAGGGAGAGAGAACGTGGGGGAGGGAGAGGGATAATCGAGGCGGTTTCTAGCTCGAGGAGGTGGACGGTCCGGCGTGGACGCCGAGGTCAGGCGCGGGCGCGTCCTGGAAGCGACGGTGGCTGGGAAGGAGAGGAGGGAGGGAGGAGAGAGGGGGTCGCGGGTGGGGCCCACCTGTAAGAGAGAGAGAGGGAGGGGATCGGGCGCAGCTTGGGCCCCTAATGGGCCGGTTTTGGCGAGTTAGGTTTTAGGGTTTTTGTTTTGTTTTTTTCTTTTCTTTTCTATTTAAAAATATAAATAAATATATTTTTAAATAATTCTAAAAATCATAATAAATATTCCAAAATTATTTATAACTAAAATATTTATTTTTGGACCAATATTTCTATATTAATTAATTGAATTTTCAATATGAAAGAAATTCTACTAAACATCCAAAAATCAAATATGAGCAAACAAAATTACTCTAAATGCAAATAAAAATTGAACACTTGAAAGAAAATTCATTACCATATTTACCATTAATAATCTAAATGTATTATTTTTAGTTGATGGTTTTGGTAGTGTTACACACTTCACTCGGGGTTAGGTTTAGAAATAAATAATATTGAATTCGGAGTGCGGAAGATAGTTCCTCTTACTATGAGTTACTTAATCAATGCGGATAACTTGCGAGCCAACTCAAAACAATATGACCAAGAGAACTTTAGAGAGAGGAGAGGGAAGAAACAAATCGAGTGATGAAGATCAACACAAATGGACATGGTGATTTGTTTCCCGAGGTTCGGTTCCGATGAAGCTACTCCCCATTGAGGAGGCCACAAAGGCCTGGTCTATTCCAATCCTTTCCCTCTCTCAATCGGTCACTTAGACTGGTTGAGTGCTTCTTCTTAATCACATGGGTCACTAAGACCCCGCAAGGATCACCACACAATTAGGTGTCTCTTGCTAGCTTTACAAAGCACTTAGAAAGATTAGAGTGAGAAGAAGAAAGCAACCAAGCAGCAAGAGCGACAAAAGAAACACAAATCACCCTCTCTCAAGTCATTAAGCACTTTTGATGACTTGACTTGATTTTGAAACTTGGAGAGGATTTGATGCTTTGATTGTGTCTTGGAGTCTATTCTTTTGCTCTAGTATTGAATGAGAAAGTTGCAATGCTTGGATGGCTTGAATGGTGATGGTTTGGGGTATTTATAGCCCAACCACTATTCCAGCCATTGCTGTCGATGGGCACACCGGACAGTCCGATGGTGCACCGGACACTCTACTGTTCATTGTCTGGTGAGTGCCACGTCAGCCGACCGTTGGGGTTTGGAGTTGTTGACCATTGAAGTCTTTTGTCTTCTTGTGGCACCGGACAGTCTGGTGGCACACCGGACAGTCCGGTGCGATCTGACATCACAGACTGTCTTCTGACTTCTGATGGTTAGACTGTTCCGCAGTCGACCGTTGGCGAAGTTGACCGTTGCTCCATTGTCTCATCGGACAGTCCGGTGCTACACCGGACAGTCCGATGAATTTTAGTGGACAAGCGCTGAGAAAACCAGAGAGCGGCCAGTTCGCGAGGTGCTCAACCAGGGCACCGGATAGTGTCCTGTGCACACCGGACAGTGTACGGTGCGTTACTGGCCACACCAGATCTTGTATGCTCCAAACTTTGTAGAATTCCTTCAATTCATTTTCTTTGTATGTTTATGTGAACTTTATGCACATGAGAAAAAACATTCACTAGGCAAACTAGTTAGTCCATATGGTTTGTGATGGACGTCAAACACCAAAATCGATTATAGGAAATGTTGAGGCCATTTCCCTGTCAACTCGCTCGTTGACATTCCTTCCTTCCTGAGTGAGAGAAACTCCTTCTTGATCTTCATTTAACCAACAGGAATATGGTAGTTTCTAAAGTTGGTTGAGAATTCTGCCCAAGTGATGGTGTCAGCGGCAACATGTGCGGCATAGGCATCCCACCAATCCGCAACGGGGCTAGTAAGGCGACCTGATGCATATAACACCTTCTCCCTGTCAGTGCATTGGGCAATGTTAAGCATCTTCTCCATGGATTTTAGCTAGTCATCAGCTTGTAGTGGGTCTAGGGAGCTGGAAAAGGTGGGTGGTTTGTGGCTCATGAACCCATGATTCTTGTCTCTGGGTGGTGATTGGTGTGGGTGTTGCTGGTTATTGTTGAGCTGGGCTTGCATGTTGGCCATGGTATTGGATATCTGTTGCAGTAGCTGAATTTGGGCGGCAAATAAGGCTTCCGACCTAGCAGGTGGAGGATTTGGGGATTCATCTGCGGTTTTGTATTAACTATTTCCCTTCTTCGGTGGATGCATGCAG
Organism: Zea luxurians; assembly: GCA_029449295.1. Classification (NCBI taxonomy): domain Eukaryota; kingdom Viridiplantae; phylum Streptophyta; class Magnoliopsida; order Poales; family Poaceae; genus Zea; species Zea luxurians. The sequence goes on along the minus strand of JAOPSE010000041.1, from coordinate 7,639,790 downwards.
GTTGATCAACACCTCCTCCTGTCCTGGTATTAACCATCTGAGTTAGAGACATAAGGTAAGATAGATTTGCCACATAAGACAGATGATTAGGTACGGGACACCTGACTTTTAGGTTAAGATATTTTAGGTCACAAAAGCTCAGTTGGATAAAGTACTCCTACCTATCATTACTACACTACCTCTATGTTGGTACATGCTCGAATGTACCCACTATACTAGGTTCTATTGTGGATATAACCCCACAAATATTTCACTCAATCAAAGAACCAAATCAAATAGGTATCATAAGAACAAACATTCAAGCGCATATATGCCTACAGAAATAGTTTTTTTCCTTAGGATTAGGTCTCTTGTCTCTTAAAGAATCATAGATTTAGGATTCCAAGGTGTGAAATCCTTTGTCTTTAGAAAAGGTGAGAGTAGTTAGAGTAAAATAGCAAAATGTGAGACATGATCAAGGAAAGTATAGAAAGAATCCGTATAATAAAGGTAAGTAGGTAGGGGTTTGACCAGGTCTATCTAGGTATTGCTCTGATACAACTTCTGTCACACCTGGATTTAAGGGCAAACTCGGGCGCATCTCATATGTGCGCCAAATGAACATTCACACATATAATGAATCAGTGTATAGAGACGAATGCCATAATCTTTATTATATAACAAGAATGACTTGCAAAATTACTGATAAGAAAATAACTCGAATTAAGATAACTATCTCCATGGTGCCATAGTTGGCTAGGAGACGATGCCTAGATCTCATCAAACTTGTCGTAGTATTCCTCCTCCGGTGGTACCTGCTCTTCTCCTGGTGTGATTATAACAAGAGTGAGCTCACATACGTTCATCACTCAGTAAGTGTGGGAAATAATGTGCATGAGCTCACTTATGGTGGGGGTTCATGTGTAGTGTAAGGCTTATCAACAAAAAATGGTTAAGGCTGAGCATTGCTTTTAATAAGTTGGTCAAAATTAATATCAGCAATTACTAAATATAAGTGTATACCAACCCAATTAAATAACTGATCACAATTAATAATAAATCACATAATGTAATGCAAATGATAGGTTGAGTTTCATTTCATAAATTACTCATGTGAGGGTCCGAGCCGCTCTTGAACGTAAGCACGGTTGGTATACCAGTTTTACACTCTACAGAGGTTGGACATCTTTACCCATAAGACGTGTTACCCATTTGCCAAGGGATCTTGAATCCCATTCATTTCTACCAAGGGGACGAGGCAGGGTAGCACTTACGAGGCCTTTTCGAAGTTCCACTAGCATGAGAGAACTCGATATGATTTCTGGGCAGAAGGGAGCGATACAGGAATCCCTCATCCAAAAAGTTATCACAGACAGATCGACCCGAGCACCTCTCTATACTGGCAGCTTCTCCATGCCGCTTGCCCCTTTGGGGAAAGGATTAACTCACACTAGCTTTCCTAATTAATCAGTCAAGGGCGTCACATTCCACCCTTGTGGTAGCACTGTTTTTTCGGGTGGTCTCTCCATGTTCCAGTTAACAAAAATAATCTTATCATGAACAATAAATAATCCATTGACAGTAATAAGCCTGATCATGATACATATACATCAATCATTGAAAGTTGCCTAGAGGGGGGTGAATAGGCAAGTTGAAACTTTTTCAACAAAAACTAGAAACAAACTGGGTAAAACCGGTTCAACTGGTTTGCACGAGCTCAACTAAATGATGAGATATAAAACTGAATTGATCTCGAAATTGACCCAGTTATCTTTGGAAATGAGATGTTCTATATGATCCACAGGGTTCAAATTAGTAGATCTGAGAAGGGCACTTCTCAAAATCCACACACCAAAAAGATATGAACAGTTCTTTCACAGAATGGTGAGAGAACGAAGAACACGAACAAACACAATGAACAAGAACACAAGAGACACAAGATTTATCCTGAGGTTTGGTCACACCACAAAAGGTACCCTACTTCCTCGTTGAGGCGCCCACAAAGAGCTGGGTCTTTTTCAACCATAATCCTCCCTTTGCCGACCACAAAGGTCAAGCCCACACACTAATCTTTGCTCAACGTGCGGGTAATACAAACTTTCTTGTGGTCTTCCACAAGATTTGGAGACTCACAAGAGACACCTAGTCGTCTAGGAGCTAGAAGCTCCAAGAGTAATGAATCCACAAAGAACTCAATGTAGTACCAAAGATCGAATGAAGAAGAGCAAGAGGGATTTAGAGATGAAGCACAAAAATCGCAGCTCTCAAACTCACTCAAAGATTTCTCTCCAAAGATTTGAAATGGGAGAGGCAAGAGATGTGAGAGAAAGAGAGAGTGGGAGGTGTTTCTCAGGTTAGAAATGGAGTTCAAATCGTGCTCACATGTGGGGAGAGAGGTAGGAGTGAGTATATATAGGTTGGGCTGATTTTTCCGGGGAGGACCGGTTGAACCGCCCCTGGTCTGACTGTCAACGTGTCTGCCACTTTGACTAGCAGACTGCTGCATAGTCTGGTCAAGTTGACCAAAACCAGTTGAACCTCTGAATCTCTCTGGGGAGAGCGATTGAACCTCTCTGGCAGACCTGTCAGCCTGCCTGCCAGTCTGACTGGCAGCCTCCTACGTAGTCTGGTCAAGTAGACCAAAACCGGTTGAACATCTCTGGGGGCGGTTGAACCGCCCCTGGCAGACTATTCACGGTCTAGCCAGAGGGGTCAGAGACCGGTTGAACCGCCCCTGGGGACCAGTTCAACTGGTCTTGACCAGAAAGATTAGGAGAGAAAACCCTAGTTCAACTAGCCTGGAGGCAAGTTCGACTGGTGTATGGTCAAAGAGGTTCACAGTTGAAGTTGAAGTTCAATTGCAGTTAAGAAAGCTCAATTGCAGCTGAAAAAGCTCAACTGCAGTTGAAGAAGTTCAACTCAGCTGAAAAAGCTCAACTGCAGCTGAAGAAGCTCAACTCAGCTGAAGTTCAACTCAGCTGAAAAAGCTCAACTGCAGCTGAAGAAGCTCAACTCAGCTGAAGTTCAACTCAGGTGAAAAAGCTCAACTGCTTTTTCAACTGGAACACTCTCAGTTTCTCAATCCTAACAACAGTCAGGCACAGAGTGTCCAAGGGATTTTGGTTTTTCGAAATAGCTTTTGAATATAGAGGCTGAGTTTTGGCCAATATCAACCTTCTTTTTGGATCCCCCTAATAGTACGACGATTCCTATACTCAAGTTAAATAAAATATAATTAAGTAAACTTCTTGAGTAATTTGTGTCTCATGTGTGATTTCTCCATGGTGTTGCTTCATAAGGATCACAGACATCTTTGTCTCACCTTTTGAAGCAAACACAAATCAAACGTTGTGACTTGTACCATATCACCATATATGAGTTCAAATCATGGCTTCAAGTCACCTTACTGATGAATCAACATGTTATAACTCTTCATAGTCGATTAGTTCATCGACTTAGTGCAAGTACTCTCTTCTTCACCTTAGCCATGGTACCTCGGTCCACAAGCCGTCGCTTGGCCTTCACCTTCGCTTAGATCCTCGAAGCCCTTTCCTTGCTATCTTCACCCTATCAAGCCATTCTTGAGTCACATCATATTGAGCATCCATTGAGATAATCATTTCTTCAATATTGTGAACCTTGCTTGAATGTCTTCTAGATATTACTGTTATGATCAATCAAGCTCTAGTTTAATTCTCATAGAAGCATATATGGACTGATAGTAATATGGTCAAGCCAATTCATGATTCCTCATATCTTATTCATTTTGGCTTGACCAATCCTCTTAATCACTTCATCTTCTATTTTGATCATATGTTTGTAGTGATTTCTCAGGTATTATCCATATATTCAAACCAATATAGAGATCATATTATATCCATTTACATTGTCTCACTGGTTATTTAACCTTGTGTTGAATCTTTGTTCACTGACCATTATACACTATTCAAGTATGTTCATCATACTGAATTTCCAGTTCAACACTTAGCAAATTTGTTAGACCTTTCAATGTGTTGTTATCCAAATCACCAAAACTCATAAAAGGGATGGATGCACTTTCAATCATAACACCCAAAACCACATAGAGCAATAGCAAGACTAACCAATAGTTCATTTGTAAGCAAGGTATAGGGTAGACAAAACTAGGATAACCTATTAGGTCCCATCAAATTAACCTAAGCATGTAACGGTGATTAACATGAACATTATTAGGTAAATGATGTGATCAAGGGCACAACTTGTCTTCAACGAGCTTCTACTCAGAATCTTCAACTTGGATTGCTTTGGGCTCCTCGGTCACTTGCTCGTCTGTTCGCAGCAATACATATAAACAATATATATATATATATATATATATATATATATATATATATATATATATATATATATATGCAGAAATTAATATCACACCAAACATGAGAGCAAACTGCATAATAAAATTCTACACGTCGCGATGAATCTGTAGGTTCGAGAACCACTAATAAATTCGAAGCTAAAACGATGGAGATATGAATTACTCAAGTTTTATGAATTATTTTTATATTACAAATCATTTTATTTATTCCTTTTATATTTATGTGGTTAATTGGACGGCGGCTACTAATCCATAAACTATTCCAAAGGGTATTCGTCCATCTAATCTCGTCTGTGTGCTCATGATCCAATGGTCGCCCTTCTCTCGCCTCGCTCACCGGCCAACCGCAGCCGTGCGCCAACGCTCACGGTGGTTCCCTCGCCGGCGCTTGCCGAGTCGGCGCCATGGTGCTCCCCCTACCCATCTAGCTTGAGAATCGCAAATAGAAGAATACGGATACGATGAGGACACATACCACTGACGGAGGGCTACAGACCGCGTTGGCTCCTGTGAATGGTGGCACGGCGGCTGCCGCGAAGTGTGGTTTGCAATTCCCCTCGCTGCCGATCGAATCTTCACGAGGGATGCTATGCGAGGCTTCCTCACGCGATGGTGAAGCGTCAAGCCCCAACACCAAAGCCCCAACGACGGCGAGGGCATGGGTTGACGGCGGCGGCTCGAATTCTCCACACTCTCCCTTTCACTGCGACGAATCCTTGTGCTGCAGCCCATGGTGGTACGAGTAGATGTGGAGGCGATGACAACGTGCAGCTAGGACATAAATACTCTAGGGCGAAAATGGGGAGGTCGTTCAGACGCAACGACCATAGCGGGATTTGCGCGATTCGTTACGGCTTTGTCGCATGCGACCAGCTCTAGCTCTCGTCTGATGGGAAGGAGGAGCTTTTGGAAGGTTGGGCCCATGCGACAGTCTCAGCAAGGAATAGCGCTCGTGGCCGGTGGTTTAAAGAAAACAAAAGATAAATAGGGAGGGAGTGTGGGCCGCGCCTGAGCGGTGAGGTGGAATTTGGCTGACTGGTGTGGGGGTTCGGCCCATTCGTCTGTTTTCCTTTTTCATTTTCTTTGTTTTTTTTATTTTTTTATCTTCATTTTTTTTGTTTCAAATTCAAGTTTCAAATTCAAATGAAGTTTGACTCTCAATCTCCAATCAAATGAAGCACATAGAATCCCAGCATGATATGCACTCTTGTTTTATTATTTATTTATTTTATTAATTACGCTTGCTTTAACTAAGCCCATGATTGTGAATATGCATAGAAAAGAAAGGAAATTACATGGACTCTATAAACTTTAATAAACTATTTATTTACCCTGAATTTTGGGTATTATAAAATCTGACCGAGCAGTTTTTATGGAAGCTTGCGTCAATGACCCAATCCAACCAGGCTGCGTTTAGTTGAGGTACGATGTGGTATCCTGGCCTAGGTGGATTGTGTGATATCTGGGTCCAAGGCTTAATAGAATTAATAGAGTACTCATACAAATAAATTACATCTTCTTTTCTGCAAGCCTATCTCGAAAGAACCTCTGGGTTAAGCGTGCTTGGCCTAGAGCAATCTTGGGATGAGTGAACGACCGAGAAGTTTTCTCGGGTACGCATGAGTGAGGACAATGTGTGCACAAAAAACACATGTTGGTCTATGGGTACGATATATGATCCTAAAGGGCTTCTAGGAGTAAGTACCGCCTGCCCGGGAGTGTACGAGGTGTTACGAATGGTATCAGAGCCGACCCTCATTGTTTCACATGCGAGTGTCGGCTAGGGGTTCGGTATATGTGCATGTGGGTCCAGAGTGGTCACATGGCATGTCATATGACGGTACTAGACACACAGACATGACCAAGAGGGGGAGGTTCTTGGCTTGGGATTGATCGACGAGGGCTTGGGGTTGACCGACGAGGACATCAGTCTTCGAAGGGGATGGATTGTGGTATCCTGGTCTAGGTGGATTATGTGATATCCAGATCCAAGGATTAATAGAATTAATAGAGTACTCATACAAATAAGGTGTATCTTTTTCGGAAGCATGTCTCGAAAGAACCTCTAGGTTAAACATGCTTGGCCCGGAGCAATCTTGGGATGGGTGATCGACCTGAAGCCTTATTGGGTGCGCATGAGTGAGGACAAAGTGTACATAAATGAAACATGTTGGTCTGTGGAGATGATATATGATCCTAAAGGGCTGAATCAGTAAGTACCGCCGGTCCGGGAGTGGACGGGGTGTTACACCTGCGTGAATGATCTAATCTGGCAGGACGATTTCAGTGAGAATCGAGATATCTCAGTGGCGTCGACGGCGAAGGCTACATGCTTTACCTGAGGTCTTGGCCTAGCGATGTGCTATGAGACATCTCGGGCGAAAACCTCAGTGACGATGATGCCCATGGGCGTCGCTTCCCCTATTGAGGGTGTCGCTCCAATACTGTCATCTTGGGCGTAGGCCCGGTTCTTCTCGGGCATGCGATAGTGGCGTCCAAGACGTCACTCCCTTCCTGAAGGTGTCGTTATTGAAGTTCGTCTTGGCCACGATGTCGCCTCTGGTTGTTGCTTTCGCTTCTCCGCATCTAGTATGTGGGTGGAGGTTGTTTTTGCAATGTGAAGTCAAAGCTGTTGCGTCAGGGGATGTGGCTAGACAATGATGACATGAGGTGAACCCCCCCTTTTTCGTGGACTATGTAAGGAAAATGGACCCCGAGCCATTTGGCTAAATGAGTTTTGGTGTTTGATGATTAACACAACCTGTGAACTAATGGGTTTGCTAGTGTTTGTGTTTGTAGTTCACAAGATGCTAAAGTTACTTGGGCCAAGGCGTTGAGGAAAGCAACACCTCAAAAGAAGACATTATGAAAATCAAGTAAAGTCCAAGAAAAGAAGAAGTGTTGCCACAGTCGGACTGTCCGGACAGGTGCACCGGACTGTCCGGTGCACCAGGAACAATAGCCCTAACGGCTAGTTCCAGGTGGCACCGTGGAGGGAAGACCATCGGACTGTCCAGTGTGAAGTCCAGACTGTCTGGTGCAAAAAGCCTGCACGCCAACGGTCACCTGCGCTGACAAATCCAATGGCTAGGTGCATCGGACAGGGGCACCGGACTGTCCGGTGTGCCACAGAAAGTAGCAACTTTCCTCGAATGGCTAGTTTTGTGTTGGGGGATATAAATACACCCCAACCGGCCATTTCCAAGTGTGAGAGCCCAAGATACATACCAAGGCATATAGTAAACATTCCCAAGTGCTCTTACACCCAAGTGCTTAATAGAATCACTCGGTGATTAGCGTAGATGCTTTGCGAAGTGCTTAGGTTAGTTAGACCGCTCTAGCGCTTGCTCTAGATGAATCCTAGTTAGTTTAGTGAGTTTAGATAAACCACATAACCCCTCAGCTCTTGCGTGAGTCGTTGTAATTGTACCAAGTGGGGCGAGAGTCTTGCGAGATCGTGACAACCGCGTTTGTGTCACGGCCACCACCGTGTACCGGAGGGAACGAGGCTCACGACGTTTTTAGCCGGAAGCTCTATAGTGGAGACGACAGGGAGCGTCCGAGAGGAGCCGAAAGTGGAGCACCACTTGCGCATGGAGAAGGCCCGTGGCTCTCTACGGAGTTACTTGACCGAGGTGCTTGGCCCTCGCGTGGGCTTCCCTTTGCGTAGGGGCACCAACGAGGATTAGTCGGGACATTGCGTGGTTCCGGATACATTGGTAAAAATACCGGCGTTATCCATGAGAGTTTGCATCTCTACCTCGCTCTTTAAGTTTCTGCATTTATATTAGGCATTTAAGTTTCAATCTTGTATTCATACTTATATAGTGTAGATTGAAACTTAGCCATTACGGTAGAGATAGCAACACTTAGACAAAACCTAGTTTGCACATTCTAGTTTGATTATTTGCAAAGGTTTTGCTCTAGGGATTTATTTGTGGCCTAGTTTAGTGAAAGTTTGAGAAGTCGTACGTCCTAATTCACCCCCTCTTAGGCGTCACCCGTTTCCTACAAACTAGATTGTTTCGGAGGCTTGGCAATTGTCGGTGGCGGGGTGGAGGAGCATGCTCGTTGGTGAAGAATCGGAGCTCCCCCACGTGGGGTGTGTTGAGGCTTTAGCAACGATGGCGCACCGCAGTCTTCCTCCTTCTATGTCGCTGTTTGGGTGTAGGTGTTGTTGAGTTCCTTTGGCCATGTGCGGCCTGCCTAGGTGAGTCGGAGTTGCTTGTCACTTGTGTTGAGCTTGACAACGATGATTCTGGATGGGTTTTATGTGTGGGTCTGCCGTTGTTTTGGTTGTCTGTGCACTCTGTGTAGGTTTTGTGCCCTATTTTTCTTAAAACTGAATCAATTCAACTCTTCTTCTTAATTAAAAGGCAGAGCTCCTACCATTATGTTCAAAAAATATATATCCTAAACTTCTACTACCCCTCGGTCAAGTTTGCCATGTTCATTCTTGTTCTTGTGCTATGTTTGAATTTGCATATTGATAGCATGTATCCCTTCTATTACATGGTAAGCATCACTAGCGGCTGCATTTGATTTGTTGCTACATCAATACTTGCCATCTATGTAGGTGTGTCGACGTCCTGGCGACCCTAACAAGTCGATGTTCTATAAAAGTTATGATGACGCTTATCACTGTTATTGTCAGCAACCATGGCACAAGATGAATTTATTGTATTCTTCCTTCCACCACCACCACCCATTTTTTGTATATATAGGTAGCATTTACATCTGTTTTTCATCACTGAACACTGAACATTGTAGAATGTTACCCATGGGCCATATCTATGTCCAAAACATACAAGGTGCCACAACTGTGGATTTGGTGTGCCTGGTAGTGGTCATAACACAAGGTAATGATTCAAATGTTCATCTCCTTAACTGGTATTCACTACCAGGTGTCTTATGCTGTACTTTTTGTTTGTGTGTAACACTGAATTTGTAGATATAGGCAATTTTTGGGGTACACATGCTATGATGCGTGTGGACGATTATTTGTGAAAGAAAACTATTGTCCAGTTTGCTTGAATATACAAATGATATGTTCTCAGTACCAAAATGATTAATTTTAGCCTTTTGCAATTTATTAATTATTATGCTCTGTTCAATTTTGGAGTTTCTATTTTTTCTTGTTTCTGCCCTACCACCTTACAACATAGTGGTTGCCTACGCAAGATATTTTGTGAGGGAAGTTATTTGTTTATATTATAGTTTGAAGCCTCTTTGATTGAGACTTCATTTCAGTTTTAAAGTTGAAGTATGAGTAATCTTGGTTTATAAATACCATGCTTTCATTTTGTTGACCTAAGCTTATATGACATCTCCTGCTTTGGGTTCCCTCTCCTGTAAGGTTTATAGAGACTCGGAAGTGATACCTGTTGGGGACTTGTTCTCAAATGCTATGAATTAAGAACAAGGCAACACAAAAAGAGGTTAATGGTTAATGTCCTTCGTCCTTCGAAGCATTATTTCCCTTAGGATATAACGATCTTCAGACGAAGGTCATGAAGGACGTACCTTCATCATCACAGTATATATTGATGAAAGACGAAGCATATGGAACATGAGAAATAACATGAATGATTATATGACATTATTTATATATCTTTATTATACTATCATAAATGAATAAGAACAACATTGAATTACATTTGTACCTTTGGCTTGACAGAAGGCAAAAGTACAAGCGTGACGCACGAGCGAGTACAAGTCAGTGTGAACAGTACGGTGTACTGTTCATCTATTTATAGGCACAGGGTGCAGCCTGTGTGGAATTACATTCATACCCTTCATGTTTACTATTGACTTAAGAACAATCTGTCGAGGACTATATAGCTTTTTCCTCCTTAAGTTGGTTCCTTTTTCTGCTACTGAGCCAAAGCTCCCTTGCGCGCAGCTTCGGCGCTAGTTCATCCTTCGTTCTGACCCTGCTTCCCATATTGTGTACAGTTTCATCCTGAGTCCGAAGGTGCCTGTATGTGTATTACACTTGGGAAATATTGTTAATCATGTTGTTGAGGACTTTTGGAAGACGAAGGCCCCCAACAATACCTATGGTTTGCTGCGATGTTTGTGAAAAGTTTGTGCATATTGAGTGTGAGTGTGAATCCTATCTGTTTGTTTGAATAATAACCTTATTTTTTCAACTACTATACATTACCCTCCTTTCCCTTTGCCCTATCTTCTCATTCAGTGTGTGCCTTACTGTTGTTCCAACAATTCCATGCCGAATACTCCCAGATGATAACTACTTCTGTCATCATGCCTCACTGCTATATTGTGTCATCTAACACCCATTTTGGCATTTTGCTAACATCAGATGAGAGACACTAAGGATGCAATCCGGGAGCTTTGGAAGAGGAGGGATGTTGCTGATCATGAGCTTATGTTTACTTTGCGGGCTACTACTAAACTACCTTCTCTTCAAAATGTGTCACCACCTTATCCAAACTCGGGTGATGAGAAAATCGGCGCATACGTATTGTAAAGTGAGAGTAAAAATACACTAAAATTTTCATTAAAAAGTAACAGTACTGAGTCAAGGCTCCATCGGATACACCTGAGACTATCTGCAACGCTATCCTCTAAAATTTCTCCCATATACTACACTATGCAGCCACCTCATCTAATTTTCACCCCTACTTTTCTTCTTCCTGTAACGGTTCTTCTTAAATTCTCCCTCCTATACCCTACTACAACCATAAAATATCATTTTTCAACCCTATTCATCATCTATTACCGATTTTTTTCTCGACCAATAAATAAATGTGTGCTGAGGGAAGGGGCTTGGAACTGTTCGCTCTTGATCTAGCGTCTGGCCGTGTGCAGCAAGCGGGAAGGGGAGGATAGCGCTGGGCGCTGCAGTTTGCACAGGAGGGGAGGCGGCAGCAAGAGACAGTGGTGGACAAAGAAAGGAAATTCATAGGGAACCAAAAAGACTGCAGAATGAAATCAAGCAAAATTGTAAAAAACTAGTTTTACATAGGATAGGTTCATATCAATATATGAGACAAGTTTAAAGAAGAAAACTATATGAACAAAACAACCTCTAAATTTTTGCTGACCAAATCAAAACCATGCATACATTGCTCAATGTCGATCTCAAGGATGCGTACCTCGCCAAGCTCATCCCACGGTGACAACGAGCGAAACAAGATGTCGGCGTTTCGACCCCGGGGGATCCCTGGACCGACGAGTAAATTGTCGCTACGTGTCCCAGCCCAGATGGGTCGGCGCGAGACGGGACACAAAGGGGGGAGAACAGTGAGGGGAAACCACGACCTTCGTGTTGTCCTGCACCTAAGGCGGATGGATGCGCTTGCAGTAGGGGGTTACAAGCGTTCGCGTGGGAGAGAGAGAGAGAGCGAGAGCCTTATGTGTCGGCCTGTTCTCCCGCACGGCCAACCTTTTCGTACGAGAGCCCTGGACCTTCCTTTTATAGGCGTAAGGAGAGGGTCCAGGTGTACAATGGGGGGTGTAGCAGTGTGCTAACGTGTCTAGCAGAGAGGAGCTAGAGCCCTAAGTACATGCCGTCGTGGCAGTCGGAGAGGTTTTGGCACCCTGTTCATGTGATGTCGTGGCCGTCGGAGGAGCGCTGGAGCCCTGCGGAAGTACAGCTGTCGGGGCTGTCGGATCCTTGCTGACGTCTCCCTGCTGATGTAATGGGTTGGGAGCTACCGTCGTCATGGAGCGTGCGGGGTGTCATCATTACTTGTTTGCTGGGGCGAGCTAGATGGGACGCCGGTCTTGTTCCCCGTAGCCTGAGCTAGCTAGGGGTAGGGTAATGATGGCCCCCCTGGCGACGTGGCCGGTCCGGACCCGAGTTTGGGCAAGGTGGCGATTCCTCCGAGGTCTAGGTTGAGTCCGAGCCCTGGGGTCGGGCGAGGCGGAGTCCATTGTCTTCCAGAGCCGAGGCTGAGTCCGAGCCCTGGGATCGGGCGAGGCGGAGTTCGTCGTCTTCCGGAGCCGAGGCTGAGTCTGAGCCCTGGGGTCGGGCGAGGCGGAGTTCATCGTCTTCTAAGTCGCGGTTGAGTCCGAGCCCTGGGGTCGAGCGAGGCAGAGTTCGTCGTCTTCTAAGTCGCGGTTGAGTCCGAGCCCTAGGGTCGGGCGAGGCGGAGTCCATCGTCCGAGGCCAAGACGGGGGCCGAACCCTGGGGTCGGGCGAGGCAGAGCTTCCTATGTCGCCCGAGGCTGGACTTGGCCACTATCGACCTCACTCTAGCGAGTGGCACAGCAGTCGGAGCGGGGCAGGCGGCGCTGTTTTCTTGTCAGGTCGGCCAGTGGAGCGGCGAAGTGACTGCGGTCACTTTGGCTCTGTCGACTGAAGAGCGCGCGTCAGGATAAGGTGTTAGGCGATCCTTGCATAAAATGCTCCTGCGATACGGTCGGTTGGCGTGGCGATCTGGCCAAGGTTGCTTCTCTGCGAAGACTGGGCCTCGGGCGAGCCGAAGGTGTGTCTGTTGCTTGAGGGGGCCCTCGGGTGAGACGTGAATCCTCTGGGGTCGGCTGCCTTTGCCCGAGGCTGGGCTCGGGCGAAGCGAGATCGTGTCCCTTGAGTGAACTGAGCCTTGACCTTAATCGCGCCCATCAGGCCTTTGCAGCTTTGTGCTGATGGGGGTTACCAGCTGAGATTAGGAGTCTTGGGGTACCCCTAATTATGGTCCCCGACAGTAGCCCCCGAGCCTCGAAGGGAGTGTTGATACTCGCTTGGAGGCTTTTGTCGCACTTTTTTGCAAGGGGACCGGCCTTTCTCGGTTGCATTTCGTTCCGGTGGGTGCACGCGAGCGCACCCACCGGGTGTAGCCCCCGAGGCCTCGGAGGAGTGGTTTGACTCCTTCGAGGTCTTAGCGCGTTTCGTGATGCTTCGGCCGGTCTGGTGGTTCCCTCATGCGAACTGGCCGTAGCTCGGGTGCATAGTCGAGTCCCAAGTTCTCGGGCTGGTATGTTGACGCTGTAAACGGTTTGGCCGGAGCCGGGTTTGCGAGAGCAGCCCCCGAGCCTCCGCACAGAGCGAGAGGACGGTCAAGGACAGACTCGGCTTTTTCCATACGCCCCTACGTCGCCTTTCCGCAAGGAGGAGAGGGGGAAAGCGCCATGTTGCCCTCGAAGGGCGCTGAACATGGTGTCTCCAGTGAGTTGCTAACGGGTAATCCGAGTGGACGCCCGTGCCCCATTCGTTAGGGGTCAGCTAGTGGCCCGGAGGCGCGCTCCAAAAGTACCTGCGGGTGATTCGCCGGACCCGGTCCCCTTTTGACGGGGTCCAAGGGCTCGATGCCTCCCTCTGGTGGGATTCCGTTACAAAATCGCTCCCGCTGGTCTCGGAAATGTCCTAGGGTACCTTCGGAGCGTAGCCCGAGCCTTGGTTGTGTATCGAACGTACCCAGAGTCATCACTCGCTCTGCGTGCTTTGAGGCGGCTGTCGAACCCTTTAGGGGCCAGCCTACGAACCCCTGATCAGTAGTGGGCGCGGAGCCCGAGTGGCCTGAGGCGGCCGTTGAACCCTTCCGAGGGGCCAGCCTTCGAACCTCTGACCAGTAGTGGGCGCGAAGCCCGAGTGCTCTGAGGCGGCTGTTGAACCCTTCCGAGGGGCCAGCCTTCGAACCTCTGATCAGTAGGGGGCTCGGGGCCCGCTTCCTTCGCGGAGAAGGATCCCTTTCAGAGTATCCCCTTTCCCGGTCCCTGCGGCAAGAGAGAGAAAGGGGAAGAGGAAAAGGATACGAAATTGAGCGACGTGGCGCACCTTTTTTGACGCAGTCATTATGGCGGAGGTGAAACGTCGCCTGCTTCGCCTACCAAAGGTGCCGCCTGCCCTGCCGCAGAGTTAATGCGACGGGTCGAGTGGTTCGCGGGTCAGCCGTTGTGCGTGCGCGAGCCGTTCAAGGAACGGAACACGGGCGCGTCATCTTCACACCGTGGGAGAGGGCTCTCTCGCTGTCCCAGGAGGGGACGTGAGCCTGCAGACGACTTGACCGCTGCTTCTGCCCGCCTGCTGCCGCCATTACTGTCGGCCCATTTCTGGCTGTATTGACCGTTGTGCCTTCTCCCGCGGCTGACTGACCCATGACCGATGTGCTCGGTTGGCACTGTTGGGCCATGCGCAGGGTCGCCTCGAGTCATGGCACCGGTTCCACAATCGAGAAGGCGCGGTACTGGCGCGAGTGGCGGAGCAGTTTCTCGCACGTAGTAACTGGCGCGTTGGTTACATGACGTGTGGGCCTAGGGCCTCCAAGCTGGACGCGTCGAAGTCGAAGGGGTGCGCCCCTTTGGTGCGGTTGCATGCCGCCTGCATGGCGGTCCTGCCCTTTCACCCGCTGGTCTGGGCGATAGTGGAGGGATGCTTGTAACCGCTGGGCTGTTGTGCGCTCTGCGCATGGCGGTTTGGCTTCTTCTGTCCTGGGCCATCTTGCATGACGCGTGGGACCCAGCCCCTGTGTCGTAGGGGGAGGACCTTGGAGCATGTTGGAGAAGACTCAGTCCGTGACGGTTGAGGACGCAAGTGGGGAGAGTCGCCTTTAAAAGGAGGGTGACCCCCTTGGATGGCAACCATGTCTTTGCACTCTCCTCATGCATCGTGCCCTTCCACCTCCCGAGCCCCCGAATGGGGGGCACTCGCGTCGCTTTCGTCTTGTCGTCGTCGGAGGAACACAACTTCGTAGAAGTTGGTACCTTTCAGCCATCGCTCGGCTTCAAGGATTTTCATCAGGTAGCCCGGCTGCATCCCCTCGCCGGTGGTCACCCAAGACGGTGACCACCAGTTCGATGGTGGGGAGAAGCGAGCCGGGCTGCGGCCTCTGCCCCGCCCTTAGCTTCAAGGATTTTTGTCATCCGGGCTGAGGCGGAGGAGCGCACTGAGTGGGGGGTTGCCTCCGCGTGGGTCGGTAACCCTTTTCTTCCCCCGACGTTTGGGGGAGAAAGGCCTCCTCCAGCCCCGCGGAGGTTTCCTTCAGCCATGCCGGGGAAGGCGAACTACTGCTGCCCAGCCAGGGTGCAGCATTCCGTCCCCCATCCGGGCGATGGTCGCGTCGCGTACGGGCCGGCCACGTCCAGGTCTTCCTCGCGCCGACAGCCGCGCTAGAGGGTCGCCCAGCACGTCGTGCGCCGCGAGGGCGGTGCTCATGTTCTGGGGCGGCCCCAACGAGGGCGGGAGCGAGGACCTGCCGGTGCGCTTTGGGGCGGCCGGCGCCCGCTGGTGCGGTGTTGGTGGACAGGTGGACGCCGGCGTCGGTGCTGAGGTGGTGGCAGCCGGAGAAGGTTTCTCTGCCGATGAGATCGCCAACTCCACCTACACCCTTGGACCTCCACCCCCCTGGCTTGAATGGCTGGTTCTCGTCCTTCGTGGGCGAGAGCCTTTCCGCCATAGCATTTGCCCGGAAGCCGTTGCTGCAGCTATCGGAGTGGGCGGCGGTGAGCTGCTTGGAGTTCGTCGTCCCGCGGGCCTCCTGGTATGGAGGTTGTTCATACCCGCGGGAACGGAACCGGAGTCCCGTTTGTAATGGCACCTTGAGTGCTGGCGTATGTTCATTGTGGCTGTCGGGGCCTGAACATGTAGGTATTTTTTGTGTAATACCATATTTTTTCCTCATTTTGAGCACTAGGACACACCTGTCGGCTAGCCGAACCGCTTAACCAAATGTGTGTTGCTCTGTGCGGAAGGTGACGAGTGAGGTATCCGTATCCCGAAGGCGTAGGAATCCCTCGGCTCGGTCGGCCTTTCCGCCCGAGGCTTCGCTTGCTTAGCCAAATAAACCCTCGGCCGCTCTGTGATGAGCCGGAGCCGGAGGCAGCGGTGCCAGCACGGACAGAGGCAGAGTTGGCTCAAAAAAGGGAGCTTCGTCGGCCGGGGCTTGGCCAGGTCGTCCACTGGCGGGACCAGCGCCGGAGTCGGGTTGCCGAGGCCATGAGCCGGGCTAATGTCCTCGGGGGACAGCTGGCTGAGGCTTTGGGGCGGTCGGCCGAGCCATCTGCTCGGGCCGGGTTTCTGGAGGGGACCCTGGCGGCGATGGCCCGAGCGTGGTGCTGATGTCGTCCTTCGGAGCGGAGATCCTCCGACCGTGTTGCCGTCCGAGGCTCGGTCGGACTTCGCCGAAGGTGGAGTTGACGCCGAGGGTGCTGCTGCTCCCCCTCCATCGACGTCTGAGCCTGCAGGATCAGTTTGCCTGTAGTATGCATATGTTTTTTGTGGCCGCCGAGGCCCAAACATACTGTCGTCGCGTTGTAAAGCTGCGTTTCTTTTCCTCTTGTTTCGAGTATCAGGGATTGCTTGTCGGTAGCAGAATCGTTTATCCGAGCTAGAGTTACTTCTCGCAGAAGGTGACGAGTGAGGTATCCATATCTCGGAGGCGTAGGAGTCCCTCGGCTCGGTCGGCCTTGCCTGCTTACGGGTACTCTGTCGTTTTCATGATCCCACTACCAAAGTAGTCGAAAAGCACGAAAGATATTCTGGCAGAAAGACTTTCTTCGAGGAAAATTTTGACGCGGAGGGGGTTCCCCCCTTCTAGCCCCCGAGGGAGGGTCGGGCTTTGCTGAGGCAAGGCTGACCCTTCCTTGATGGTTAGACTTTGTTGGCATATGTAAACGAGGTGTATGAACAACTTGAAAACATTTCAAGGGTAGAAACGACGTAGCTGTCGGATGTTCCAAGCGTTGCTGTAGACCTCGCCTTGACTGTTGGCCAGCTTGTATGTTCCGGGCTTCAAAATCTTAGCGATGATGAACGGCCCTTCCCAGGGAGGCGTGAGCTTGTGCCGCCCTCGGACATCTTGTCGTAGTCGAAGCACCAAGTCGCCCATCTGGAGGTCTCGGGACCGAACCCCTCGGGCGTGGTAGCGTCGCAGGGACTGCTGATACCGCGCCGAGTGTAGTAGGGCCACGTCCCGAGCCTCTTCCAGCTGGTCCAGTGAGTCTTCTCGGTTATTCTGGTTGCGTCGGTCGTCGTAGGTCCTCGTCCTTGGGGAACCGTATTCTAAGTCTGTGGGCAAGATGGCCTCGGCCCCATAGACTAGAAAGAACGGTGAGAAGCCCGTGGCTCGGCTCGGCGTTGTCCTCAGGCTCCAGACCACCAAGGGGAGTTCCTTCATCCATCGCCTGCCGAACTTGTGGAGGTCGTTGTAGATCCTCGGCTTCAGTCCTTGCAGAATCATGCCGTTGGCACGTTCTACCTGCCCATTCGTCATGGGGTGTGCCGCGGCGGCCCAGTCCACCCGGATGTGGTGATCCTCGCAGAAGTCCAAGAACTTTCTGCCAGTGAACTGGGTGCCATTGTCGGTGATGATGGAGTTCGGGACCCCGAAGCGATGGATGATGTTGGTGAAGAATGCCACCGCTTGTTCGGACCTGATGCTGTTTATGGGTCGAACCTCGATCCACTTGGAGAATTTGTCGATGGCGACCAGCAGGTGCGTGTAGCCCCCAGGTGCCTTCTACAAGGGATCGACGAGGTCCAAACCCCATACAGCAAACGGCCAGGTGATGGGTATTGTTTGCAGAGCCTGAGCGGGTAGGTGCGTCTGCCTTGCATAGAATTGACACCCTTGGCAGGTGCGGACAATTCTAGTGGCGTCGGCCACCGCGGTCGGCCAGTAGAAACCTTGTCGGAAAGCATTTCCAACAAGGACTCGAGGCGCTGCGTGGTGACCGCAAGCCCCTGAGTGTATTTCTTGTAAGAGCTCCTGGCCTTCGGCGATGGATATGCATCGCTGGAGGATGCCGGAGGGGCTGCGGTGGTAGAGCTCCTTCCTGTCACCCAGCAAGACGAATGACTTGGCGCGCCGCGTCAGTCACCGAGCTTCGGCTCAGTCGAGCGCCAGCTCTCCTCGGTGGAGATATTGCAGGTACGGGGTCTGCTAGTCTCGATCAGGCGGGACCCCATTCCGCTCTCCCTTGACGCGCAGTGCCTCACCCTCGGGGGCCGAGACCTTCTCAGGCTCGGGCGTGTCGTCGGTCTTGACTGAGGGTAGATGTAGGTCCCGGGAGAAGACGTTCGGGGGAACCGTTGTTCGCGCCGAAGCTATCTTCGCCAGCTCGTCCGCAGTCTCGTTGTACAGCCGGGCGACGTGGTTGACCTCGAGCCCGTAGAACTTGTCCTCCAGGCGCCGGACTTCGTCGCAGTAGGCTTCCATCTTCGGGTCGCGGCAATGGGAGTTCTTCATGACTTGGTCGATGACAAGCTGCGAGTCGCCACGAGTGTCGAGGTGTCAGACCCCTAGCTCGATGGCGATGCGCAACCCGTTGACCAGAGCCTCATACTCGGCCACATTGTTGGACGCCGGGAAATGGAGGCGCAGCATGTAGCGAAGGTGCTTCCCGAGGGGTGAGATGAAGAGCAGGCCCACGCCTGCCCCTGTTTTCATCAGCGATCCGTCGAAAAACATGGTCCAGAGTTCCGGTTGGATCGGAGCTGCCGAGAGCTGGGTGTCGACCCATTCAGCCACAAAGTCCGCCAAAACTTGGGACTTGATGGCCTTCCGAGGGGCGAACGAGATTGTCTCGCCCATGATTTCCACCGCCCACTTTGCAATCCTACCCGAGGCCTATCGGCACTGGATGATCTCCCCCAGGGGGAAGGATGACACCACAGTCACCGGATGAGACTCGAAGTAGTGTCGCAACTTCCGCCGCGTCAGAATCACTGCGTATAGCAGCTTCTGAATTTGTGGGTAGCGGATCTTGGTCTCGGACAGTACCTCACTGATGAAGTAGACTGGCCTCTGGATGGGCAATGCATGCCCTTCTTCTCGCCTTTCGACCACGATCACGGCGCTGACCACCTGTGTGGTAGCGGCGACGTAGATTAAGAGGGCTTCTCCGGCAGCGGGAGGCACCAGGATGGGTGCGTTCGTAAGGTGCGCCTTCAGGTTCCCGAGGGCTTCCTCGGCCTCGGGGGTCCAAGTGAAGCACTCGGTCTTTCTTAAGAGGCGGTACAGAGGTAGGCCTCTTTCGTCGAGGTGCGAGATGAAGCGGCTCAGAGCCGCAAGGCATCCCATGACCCTCTGTATGCCTTTCAAGTTCTTGATGGGCCCCATGTTGGTGATGGCCGCGATTTTCTCTGGGTTGGCCTCGATGCCCCGCTCGGAGACGATGAACCCCAGGAGCATGCCTCGGGGGACCCCGAAGACGCACTTCTCGGGATTGAGTTTTACGCCTTTTGCCTTGAGACACTTGAATGTCGTTTCAAGGTCGGAGAGGTGGTTGGAGGCTTTCCTCGTCTTGACTATGATGTCATCGACGTAAGCCTCGACGGTCCGACCAATGTGCTCTCCGAACATGTGGTTCATGCACCTTTGGTACGTCGCACCCGCATTCCTCAAACCAAATGGCATAGTAACGTAGCAGTACATGCCAAAAGGTGTGATGAAAGAAGTCGCGAGCTGGTCGGACTCTTTCATCCTGATTTGGTGATACCCTGAGTAGGCATCGAGGAAAGACAGGGTTTCATATCCAGCAGTGGAATCCACGATTTGATCGATGCGAGGCAGAGGGTAGGGAACCTTCGGACATGCTTTGTTTAGACCAGTGTAGTCTACACACATCCGCCATTTCCCTCCTTTCTTTCTCACAAGCACAGGGTTGGCAAGCCATTCGGGATGGAATACCTCTTTGATGAACCCTGCGGCCATCAGCTTGTGGATCTCCTCGCCTATGGCTCTGCGCTTTTGAAAGTCGCCTAGAGGGGGGGTGAATAGGCAAAACCTGAAAATTAAAACTTTATCCCCCAACTAGATCCCTTGATTAGTGGTTAGAACAAGATATAGAAATATCGGAGTATAAAAGCTAAGTTCTTGCTTGTAAAGAGTATTGCGCTTAAATAATGCGGAAGTGATAAATCAATACTACTAACAAGTTTATGAGAATAAAGCAAGGAGGCTTAGATAAGAAGAGCAATAACACAAGTTCTCTCTTACAATGTGTTGCTTCACTAAATGAGAGTTTATCTTAAAGCAACACCAAATAGAATTAGCAAAGAGTAGTGCAAGAGGAACCTAGAGAGGGAAAAGACAAACAAATCACAAGCAATAAGCACACGAGACACGGGTGATTTGTTTTACCGAGGTTCGGCCCTCGAAGGCCTAGTCCCCGTTGAGGTGTCCACTAAGGACGGGTCTTTTTCAACCCTTTCCCTCTCTCCACCGATCACACAAGGATCGGTGAGCTCTTCTTCTTCTCAAGGATCACTCTCGATCCCGCAAGGACCACCACACTCTTTGGTGTCTCTTGCTAGCTTTTACAAGCCTCCAAAACTTTGGAGGAAGTTCAATGGGAGTCAAAACTCCACGCACAAATGGACACAAAGATGTAGCGCACACTATCTCTCAATGAATCTCACAAGGCCTAGTGCTAAACTCAAATGAGTATCTCTCTCTTGCTTGCTCTATCTTTTGTGGCTCTTGTGTTGGTTGTAGTGGTCTAAATCTTGTGTATAGGATTGATCAATAAATATATGTGGTTGGGAGGGCTTGAGTATATCAACTAGATGACTTGGAATGTTGCTTGGACTCCCACACCTTGAAGTGGCCGGTTTGGGGTGGTTTTTATAGCCACCAAACAAAATATGGCCGTTTGAGAAGTCTGCTGGCGATGGGCGCACCGGACAGTCCGGTGCGCCACCAGACAGTGTCCGGTGCGCCACCGGACAGTGTCCGGTGAGCCGCCACGTCAGCCTGTTCGTCAGGGTTGGAGCTGGTCGACCGTTGGAGGCTTTGTCCTCATGTGGCACCGGATAGTCCGGTGTCGCACCGGACAGTCCGGTGCCCCTCTGACTTGCTGCTCTGACATCTGAAATCCACTGTTCACTTTGCAGAGTCGACCGTTGCGCGCAGGTAGTCGTTGCTCCGCTGGTGCACTGGACAGTCCGGTGGCACACCGGACAGTCCGGTGAATTATAGGAGAGGTGCGCCTGGAAAACCCGAAGGTGAAGAGTTTGAAGTCGATCTTCCCTGGTGCACCGGACACTGTCCGGTGCGCCAGACCAGGGAGCACTTCGGTTTCCTTTGCTCCTTTCTTCTTGAACCCTTTCTTGGTCTTTTTATTGACTTATTGTGAACCATTGGCACTTGTAGAACTTATAGACTAGAGCAAACTAGTTAGTCCAATTATTTGTGTTGGGCAATTCAACCACCAAAATCAATTAGGAAATAGGTGTAAGCCTAATTCCCTTTCAATCTCCCCCTTTTTGGTGATTGATGCCAACACAAACCAAAGCAAGTAGAGAAGTGCATAATTGAACTAGTTTGCAAAATGTAAGTGCAAAGGTTACTTGGAATTAAGCCAATATAACTACTCATAAGATAAGCATGGATTGTTTCTTTATAATTTTATCATTTTGGACCACGATTGCACCACATGTTTTGTTTTTGCAAATTCTTTTTGTAAATCCTTTTCAAAGTCCTTTTGCAAATAGTCAAAGGTAAATGAATAAGATTTTGAGAAGCATTTTCAAGATTTGAAATTTTCTCCCCCTATTTCAAATGCTTTTCCTTTGACTAAACAAAACTCCCCTTCAATAAAATTCTCCTCTTAGGTTCAAGAGGGTTTTAAGATATCAATTTTGAAAATACTACTTTCTCCCCCTTTTGAACACAATAAGATACCAATTTGAAATTTACCAATTTGAAAATCATTAGTTTTAAAATTAGGGGACGGTGGTGTGGTCCTTTTGCTTTGGGCTATTACTTTCTCCCCCTTTGGCATGAATCGCCAAAAACGGATACTTAGAGTGAAATATAAGCCCTATGAAGTGTTCTCCCCCTTTGACAAATAATATATGAGTGAAAGATTATACCAATGTGGAGAGACAGTGTGGAGTGATGGCGAAGGGTAGATAATACTGATAGAGTTGAGTGGAAGCCTTGTCTTCGCCGAAGACTCCATTTCCCTTTCAATCTACGACTTAGTATAGAAATATACTTGGAAACATATTAGTTGTAGTCATGGTACGAGAATAATAGGATATATGCATTTGTACCAAAATGAAAGAGATATGATCAAGAGATATATCAATTAAGCATGATCATAGTTCTATATAACATAGATTGCTCCCCCCTAAATATGTGCATGGAGAGAAACACATATTATGGCCTTAAATGCCAATTGCACATAATTAGGTTAATGAGAACATATCTATATCATACAGAATGTGAAGTGCATTTGTGTCATAGTATAAGTGTGATGCTCATGACAATTTATGCACTTATGAAAGCATGTTATGAACAATTTAAGCATTTTCCCTTAAGGATTTCAAAGAGGCTTAAGGACCATCCACCTTTGGAACAAAGGTAGCTTATCCTCGTTACAAGGTTAAGCTTTTAAGCTCTTTGACAATAAAATTACTTCATCTAGTTTAAGCAAAGATGCATTAATGCAGGAGTGAAATTTTTAGAGGTTAAACTAGGTATGAAGCAGGGATAATGCATGGACATTCTTTCTCTTCCTTTTATACAAGATATGCAAGGAGTGTATAGAAAAGGAAGATTTAGGTACATGTATAAATGAGATGAAGTAGTTTTACCCTTTTGTACCTTCACATAGAGACGCTCTTTTCATTGTGCTTTGTCCTTAGTCTTGGATGCTTAAGACCTATACTTAATGACAATATATGGAAATATTTTGCACAAGAGAGAGTTTTATAACTAGTGATCCTTTTCAAAGTTATTGTTAGCATATGGCAAATGGATCACAAATTGCATAAATGAGTCATGAATTCCCCTTTTTAACTTAGTGCATATCAAGAGATACTGATGGATAGAATATATAGCACTAAGAAGCATGATTGTTAATTGAAGTCATTCAATGATCAAACAAATAACAGATGAGATCAAAAGAACAACATATGCATGAGATAAGCTTAAAACAGGAGAATTCATTACATATGCTACTTTAGTAATGGAAGCAACAATCCTTTATAAAGATGACATTACTTTAACAAGAAGGATTGATTTGTAGTAGCATACTTCATGAGAAATTTATTCTCATGCAAGAGACTATATGAAATTACTTGGATAAAGTAATAGTCTCAACATAATCAAGATATAGAAAGAGGCTCCCCCAAAGATATGCATCAAGTATTTGAATGAATTGAATGGATGTATTTACTTTAAAGACAAATATAGGGAGAAGCATTATACATCTTGATCAAGGCTTATAAAATTTGCAATAAACAACTTAAGCCTGGTAATCTCATTATGAAAGGATTTAGAATACTCACAACCACACCATTGATTGTTTTGAGGATCTTATTATCCAGGTGAGTGTTGTTGTTCTTGACGTCCTTCCCTTTCATGTGAGTGTCCTCCCTTTGTAGTTGTTTTCTTTTTTCCTTTCAAACTTATTGAAAATACTCAAGAAAGATATTAATAGCACAAGGGAGCATATGATGAAGGATGATTTCTTTAGATAGAAAATAAATAATTCATCATCCATGAGTCACATAGACATGAAGTAAAATCCTTAACGTTAGTGCGCATTATCAGAAAAGAGGAATGAGCACCTTTTTAAACATTTTTGATCAATCATAGGAATTTTACTTCTTTATATTGAATTCATTATCATGACTTAGAAGCGCATCAATATGAGAATGGATATAGCAAAGGCATGAATTAGATTCTAATGGACAAACACATTTATGAAAATGATATTGAATGCACACTTAGTTAATTTAGGCCCAATAAAGAATCTATTCATCACAAGGGTAGAATATGATAATTTAGATTAAATACCATTGAGATGGGAACTAAATTCGATTAAGAGGATGAGTTCCCATACCTTCGCTTTTACCTTTCCTTTGGGTGAAGAGCGACCCATGAGGCTTGTGCACTTTCTCTTTTGTGGATATTTAAATCGGCTCAAGAGATACGTTATTATTAACACAAGCACTAATTTCCAATTTCGTAATTATTTTTG
Source organism: Zea luxurians (assembly GCA_029449295.1). Classification (NCBI taxonomy): domain Eukaryota; kingdom Viridiplantae; phylum Streptophyta; class Magnoliopsida; order Poales; family Poaceae; genus Zea; species Zea luxurians. The sequence continues at coordinate 7,615,558 of JAOPSE010000041.1, read as the reverse complement.
ATAGGGAATGAAAAGCTAGATTACAAAAAACATGGAAACTTCATATCATGAACTAGATTATCCATAGATGATGTTATGCTTAATTTTAACTCATAAAACAAGCATAAACAATCCTCTAAGATTATGGGAATAAATATAATTCATGATATGGAAAGCGATAAATGTGAAAGAATCAAATCCAATTTAAGCTAGTAGAAGTACATCATAAATTATTGGATTGATTTTTCTTTTTATGTTAGATTACATGCTTTTCCAAATAGAAACCTATTCTCTACAAGTGAGACTACTTAGGTTACTTAGATAAAATCATTAGTCTCACTATTCTAGTTATAGAGAGAGTTTTCCTTTTATAAGTGTCCTAAGGATTTGAATTCCTTACATGACACCTTATTCTTTTAAGAACTTGAAATATCTCTCTATATCTAGAATCATGGAAATAATAGGAATATTAGTGTAAAACATGCCATGAGGCACTTCAACAATTTAAAGCATGTAGATTGTTATAATATAGAAATAATGAATGCACAATCTACCATATGAGAGGAAATTCTTCAAAGAATGGTAATACAAAATTAAAGACATTTGAAGTGCTACATATTCCTATGTGACTACACAAGACACCTAAGAAATGATTATTTAAGACACTTGTACTTAAAAGCATAGAAGTTACCATCCTTTGATTTTCCTCTATGTTGTAGGCCTTGATTTTTCACACATGATAATTCTTTTATTTCCTACAACATCAATATCTTCCTCGAGATGATATGAGTTTAAGACATAATAATTTGAAGAATAACCTTGGGTCAATCATGGATATGGATCATTGAAGATTGATAGCTTGAGTTGATAAGAATTGAATGAACTCTCTCAAGCATCCCAAGGCTTCATATCATCTCATTCCCCTACAAAGCGTGTCAAGTATATTTTGGTACCCATCGCTTGATGGGTCCATCACGGTTAGTCAACACAGATCTAGGAACCAAAAAGTTCTTTGTGTTAGCACTAGGTAAACTCATTACCTTTCTAGCACAAGTTACAATTTTGGGTTGCCTAGTTATATGAGAATTAATTGACAAGCTAGGAGAGGGATTGTTACCAATGGGACAATCCTTGCATTGATGTCCCTTCTTTCGGCATATGTAGCATAGGCGATCCTCAAGTCTTGAAGATTTCTTCTTTCCTTGTTTCTTTCTTTCTACATGGTTAGTGAATATGTTCTTTTCTAACACTATGCCTTTTTGTTTTAAATGGGGACAAGACCTAAACAAGTGTCCCTCTTCAAAGCATTCACTACACTTCTTGTTTCTATTTGTAAGAAGTGTGACTTGATTATTACCTTGGATATTACCTTTTATGGAGGCATGGTTGAGGCTTTTGGAAGAGGTATTAATTTTCTTCTTTTGTTTCCTCTTCTTGGTAATCCTCCAGTCCTTGACATTTTCTTCAAGGGATTTAGTGCATGCCTGGGTTGTTCTCGTCTCAAGCTTCTTCACCATATGATCACGGTTATCTTGAGAAGGTTGAGCAGTGCACTTCCCTTTTAGTTTTGTCAAGCTCATCTTTAGGCTCTCATTTTCTTCTTTGAGCTTTTGATATGTATCATCTTTTGTTCCTGCAATTTCTAGCTCAAAAGAAGATTTGCTTGTCGACGGACAACAAGCATTAGCACATGGTAATATAGTATCAATTTGAATACATGTGCATGAGTGAGGTTGTTGGGATTTTAAATTTTCTATCACAACCTCATGAGCAATGTTTAATATGATATGATCATCTCTAAGATTTTCATGAGAGCATAGGAGCATATCATATTTTTCTTGAAAAGCTAGATTTTCAACTTTTAGCTTTTCTACTTGGTCCTTAAGCAAGGTATTCATATTTACTAATTGAGCGATACAATGTAAAGCGTTATCTTTCTCAATTGAAACAGTTTCATACCTTTGGACCAAATCAACATGAGAGCACTTTAGCTCCTCATGTTCTTTAGTCAACTCGTCAAAGTGTAGCATTTTCATGGAGAGAGCATCTTCTAGCCTTTGACGAGCTTCGCTTTGCTCTCTCGCTCTTTCTAGAAGTTTGAGCATGACCGCCTTATCTTCTTGGCTTAGGCGAGCGTAGTGATGCAAGAAGCTTCTTTCTTCCTCCTCATGCTCATTTGTCCTTCCGCTATCATTTTCATTAGCCACACAACATATGTGGGAATCGAAATGGGAAGACAAACCTTTTGGAGAGGTGGATTCATCGTTTGGTCTCCATCGTTCATTTTCTTCTTCTTCCTTTAAAGGGTTAGTATCACAAGAACTAAAGGAAGTGGAAGCATCAAATGAACTAACATGTTTGGACTCATCAAATTTAGTTTTAATTCTAGTCCAAATATCATGCACATCATGAATGGATTCGTCATAATTTGATATGAAGGCACGATAATCTTCTTTGCTAAGAGAATTACTTAAGATGTCAAAAGCTAGGCAGTTTAAGCGAAAACATCTTTGATCCTCCTCGGAAACAATTTCTTTATTATAACTAGGAAGAAAGATACTCTTGTCTATAATTTGTTCTAATCGAGGATCTATGGTTCTAAAAGCATTTAGCACAATAGTAGACCATGAATCATAGTTAGAAAAATCATCAAATAAAATCTCAAGAGTTACCTCCTTCCGAGTTGTGTTCTCCTGGGTCTTCTTGTTCTTTTGGGATCTTCTACGAGCCATCACTTCGAGTTGTTAGACTCAAGATGAAGTGCCTAGCTCCGATACAAATTGAAAGTCGCCTAGAGGGGGGGTGAATAGGCAAAACCTGAAAAATTAAAACTTTATCCCCCAACTAGATCCCTTGATTAGTGGTTAGAACAAGATATACAAATATCAGAGTATAAAAGCTAAGTTCTTGCTTGTAAAGAGTATTGCGCTTAAATAATGCGGAAGTGATAAATCAATACTACTAACAAGTTTATGAGAATAAAGCAAGAAGGCTTAGATAAGAAGAGCAATAACACAAGTTCTCTCTTGCAATGTGTTGCTTCACTAAATGAGAGTTTATCTTAAAGCAACACCAAATAGAATTAGCAAAGAGTAGTGCAAGAGGAACCTAGAGAGGGAAAAGACAAACAAATCACAAGCAATAAGCACACGAGACACGGGTGATTTGTTTTACCGAAGTTCGGCCCTCGAAGGCCTAGTCCCCGTTGAGGTGTCCACTAAGGACGGGTCTTTTTCAACCCTTTCCCTCTCTCCATCGATCACACAAGAATCGGTGAGCTCTTCTTCTTCTCAAGGATCACTCTCGATCTCGCAAGGACCACCACACTCTTTGGTGTCTCTTGCTAGCTTTTACAAGCCTCCAAAACTTTGGAGGAAGTTCGATGGGAGTCAAAACTCCACGCACAAATGGACACAAAGACGTAGCGCACACTATCTCTCAATGAATCTCACAAGGCACTAGTGCTAAACTCAAATGAGTAGCTCTCTCTTGCTTGCTCTATCTTTTGTGGCTCTTGTGTTGGTTGTAGTGGTCTAAATCTTGTGTATAGGATTGATGAATGAATATATGTGGTTGGGAGGGCTTGAGTATGTCAACTAGATGACTTGGAATGTTGCTTGGACTCCCACACCTTGAAGTGGCCGGTTGGGGTGGTTTTTATAGCCACCAAACAAAATATGGCCGTTGGAGAAGTCTGCTGGCGATGGACGCACCGGACAGTGTCCGGTGCGCCATCGGACAGTGTCCGGTGCGCCACCGGACAGTGTGCGGTGAGCCGCCACGTCAGCCTGTTCGTCAGGGTTGGAGCTGGTCGACCGTTGGAGGCTTTGTCCTCATGTGGCACCGGACAGTCCGGTGTTGCCCCGGACAGTCCAGTGCCCCTCTGACTTGCTGCTCTGACATCTGAAATCCACTGTTCACTTTGCAGAGTCGACTGTTGCGCGCAGGTAGCCGTTGCTCCGCTGGTGCACCGGACAGTCCGGTGGCACACCGGACAGTCCGGTGAATTATAGCGGAGGTGCGCCTGGAAAACCCGAAGGTGAAGAGTTTGAAGTCGATCTTCCCTAGTGCACCGGACAGTCCGGTGCGCCAGACCAGGGAGCACTTCGGTTTCCTTTGCTCCTTTCTTCTTGAACCCTTTCTTGGTCTTTTTATTGACTTATTGTGAACCATTGGCACCTGTAGAACTTATAGACTAGAGCAAACTAGTTAGTCCAATTATTTGTGTTGGGCAATTCAACCACCAAAATCAATTAGGAAATAAGTGTAAGCCTAATTCCCTTTTAGCTTTTCTTCGTCGAATCGGCGCAGAGGCTGCTTCACGGGTCGGGCTCCAGCTCGAATATCCAGCGAGTGCTCAGCGACATCCCTCAGTATGCCAGGCATGTCCGAGGGACTCCACGCAAAGACTTTGGTGTTCGCGCGGAGAAAGTCGATGAGCACTGATTCCTATTTGGGGTCGAGCTCGGAGCCGATCCGGATCTGCTTGGAGGCGTCGTTGCTGGGGTCGAGAGGGATGGACTTAACCGTCTCTGCTGGCTCAAAGTTGCCAGCGTGGCGCTTCGCATCTGGCGCCTCCTTGGATAGGCTCTCCAGGTCGGCGATGAGGGCCTCGGATTCGGCGAGGGCCTCGACGTACTCCACGCACTCCATGTCGCATTCGTACGCGTGTTGATTCGTGGGGCCGACGGTCATGACCCCGTTGGGGCCCGGCATCTTGAGCTTGAGGTAGGTGTAGTTGGGGACGGCTATGAACTTGGCATAGCATGGCCTCCCCAGTACTGCGTGGTAGGTTCCTCGGAACCCGACCACCTCGAACGTGAGGGTTTCCCTTCGGAAGTTGGAGGGAGCCCCGAAGCAGACGGGCAGATCGAGTTGTCCGAGGGGTTGGACGCGTTTCCCGGGGATGATCCCGTGAAAAAGCGCCGCGCCTATCCGGATCGAGGATAGATCGATCTGCAGGAGCCCGAGGGTCTCGGCGTAGATGATGTTGAGGCTGCTGCCTCCATCCATGAGGACCTTGGTGAGCCTGACGTTGCCGATGACGGGGTCGACAATGAGTGGATATTTCCCCGGGCTTGGCACGCGGTCGGGGTGGTCGCCCTGGTCGAAGGTGATGGGCTTGTCGGACCAGTCTAGGTAGACTGGCGCCGCCACCTTTACCGAGAAGACCTCCCGACGCTCTTGCTTGCGGTGCCGAGCCGAGACGTTCGCCACTTGCCCACCGTAGATCATGAAGCAGTCGTGGACCTCGAGAAACTCCTCTGCCTTGTGATCCTCCTTCTTGTCATCGTTGTGGGCCCTGCCACCTTCCACAGGTGGCCCGGCCTTGTGAAAGTGGCGCCGAAGCATGACGCACTCCTCAAGGGTGTGCTTGACGGGCCCCTGATGATAGGGGCACGGCTCCTTGAGCATCTTATCAAAGAGATTGGCACCTCCATGAGGTTTTCGAGGGTTCTTGTACTCAGCGGCGGCGACAAGGTCCGCGTCGGTGGCGTCGTGTTTCCCTTGCGACTTCTTCTTGTTCTTCTTCTTGGTGTCGCGCTGAGCGGACGCCTCGGGGACATCTTCCGGCTGGTGGCCCTGGGGCTGCTTGTCCTTCTGGAAGATGGCCTCAACCGCCTCCTGGCCAGAGGTGAACTTGGTGGCGATGTCCATCAGCTCGCTCGCCCTGGTGAGGGTCTTGCGACCCAGCTTGCTCACCAGGTCACGGCAGGTGGTGCCGGCGAGGAACGCACCGATGACGTCCGAGTCGGTGACGTTGGGTAGCTCGGTGCGCTGCTTCGAGCATCGTCGGATGTAGTCTCGGAGAGACTCTCCCGGCTGCTGGCGGCAGCTTCGGAGATCCCAGGAGTTCCCAGGGCGCACTGAAAGGGAATTAGGCTTACACCTATTTCCTAAATGATTTTGGTGGTTGAATTGCCCAACACAAATAATTGGACTAACTAGTTTGCTCTAGTGTATAAGTTCTACATGTGCAAAAGTTTCACACTTAGCCAATAAAAAGACCAAGAATTGGGTTCAACAAACAGAGCAAGGGATAACAGAAGGCAGCCCTGGTCTGGCACACCAGACTGTCCGGTGCACCACCGGACAGTGTTTGGTGCACCACCGGACAGTGTCCGGTGCACCAGGGCACTCCAGGCTCAACTCTTCACCTTCGGGAAAATCCAGAGGCGCTCCGCTATAATTCACCGGACATGTCCGGTGTACACCGGACAGTGTCCGGTGCTCCAGAGGAGAGCGGCTCTGGAACTCACCAACGTCAAGAATTCGTCCGCTATAATTCACCGGACATGTCCGGTGCACACCGGACTGTCCGGTATGACAGCGGGCAACGGCTACTTCGCGCGCCAACGGCTACCTGCAATGCATTTAATGCACGCCAGCGCGCGCAGAGGAGCAGAGCACGCGCGGGTGGCGCACCGGACAGCCTACAGTGCTTGTCCGGTGCACCACCGGACATCCTGGCGGGCCCACAAGTCAGAGCTCAACGGTCGGAACCCCAACGGCTCGCTGACGTGGCTGGCGCACCGGACCGTGTCCAGTGGCGCACTGGACTGTCCGGTGCGCCATACGACAGCCCACTTCCAACGGCCACTTTGTGGTGGTTGAGGCTATAAATACCCCAACCACCCCACATTCAATTGCATCCAAGTTTTCACACTTCAACACCTTACAAGAGCTCTAGCATTCATTCCAAAGCACACAAAAGAGATCAAATCCTCTCCCAACTCCACAAAAGGCTTTAGTGATTAGAGAGAGTGATTTGCCGTGTTCATTTGAGCTCTTGCGCTTGGATCGCTTCTTTTCTTTCTCATTTGTTCTTGTGATCAACATTCATTCACTTGTAATCGAAGCAAGAGACACCAATTGTGTGGTGGTCCTTGTGGGGACTTTGTGTCCCGTGTGATTGAGAAGAAGAAGCTCACTCGATCCGTGGATCGTTTGAGAGAGGGAAAGGGTTGAAAGAGACCCAGCCTTTGTGGCCTCCTCAACGGGGAGTAGGTTTGCAAGAACCGAACCTCGGTAAAACAAATCCTTGTGTCTCACTTCTTTATTCTCTTACGATTTGTTTTGCGCCCTCTCTCGCGGACTCGATTATATTTCTAATGCTAACCCGACTTGTAGTTGTGATTATATTTGTAAATTTCAGTTTCGCCCTATTCACACCCCCTCTAGGCGACTTTCAATTGGTATCAGAGCCCGGTGCTTCATTAGAGCCTAACCGCTCGAAGTGATGTCGGGAGATCACGCCAAGAGGGAGATGGAGACCGGCAACAAGCCCACTATAAGTCACGGGAGCACCTCATCGGAAGAGTCCCGCAACAAGGGAAAGGGGAAGGTGAAGAAACCCTCTTCTCACAAGTCGCATCGGAGTAGCGGCAAGCACAAGAAGATGAGGAAGGTGGTCTACTACGAGACTGACACTTCATCACCATCAACCTCCGGCTCCGACGCGTCGTCCGTAACTTCTAAGCGCCATGAGCGCAAGAAGTTTAGTAAGATCCCCTTACATTATCCCCGCATTTCTAAACATACACCTTTACTTTCCGTCCCATTAGGCAAACCACCAACTTTTGATGGTGAAGATTATGCGAGGTGGAGTGATTTAATGAAATTTCATCTAACCTCACTCCACAAAAGTATATGGGATGTAGTTGAGTTTGGTGTGCAGGTACCATCCGTAGGGGATAAGGATTATGATGCGGACGAGGTGGCCCAAATCGAGCACTTCAACTCCCAAGCAACAACCATCCTCCTCGCCTCTCTAAGTAAGGAGGAATACAACAAGGTACAAGGACTAAAGAGCGCCAAGGAAGTTTGGGATGTGCTCAAGACCGCGCACGAGGGTGATGAACTCACCAAGATTACCAAGCGGGAAACGATCGAGGGGGAGCTCGGTCTCTTCCGTCTTTGCCAAGGGGAGGAGCCACAAGATATGTACAACCGGCTCAAAACCTTGGTAAATCAAGTGCGCAACCTCGGGAGCAAGAAATGGGATGACCACGAGGTGGTTAAGGTTATTCTAAGATCACTTATTTTCCTTAACCCTACTCAAGTGCAATTAATTCGTGGCAATCCTAGATATACACTAATGACTCCCGAGGAAGTAATCGGGAATTTTGTGAGCTTTGAGTGTATGATCAAGGGCTCAAGGAAGATTAACGAGCTCGAAGATCCCTCCACGTCCGAAGCACAACCGGTGGCACTTAAGGCGACGGAGGAGAAGAAGGAGGAGTCTACACCAAGTAGACAACCAATTGACGCCTCAAAGCTCGACAAAGAGGAAATGGCACTCATCATCAAGAGCTTCCGCTAAATCCTCAAGCAAAGGAGGGGGAAAGATTACAAACCCCGCTCCAAGAAGGTTTGCTACAAATGCGGTAAGCCCGGTCACTTTATTGCTAAATGTCCATTATGAAGTGATAGTGACAGGGACAACGACAAGAAGGGAAGAAGGAAGGAAAAGAAGAGGTACTACAAAAAGAAGGGCGGCGATGCCCATGTGTGCCGCGAGTGGGACTCCGACGAGAGCTCCAGCGACTCCTCCTCCGACGAGGACGTCGCCAACATCGCCGTCACCAAGAGCCTCCTCTTCCCCAACGTCGGCCACAAATGCCTCATGGCCAAGGACGGCAAAAAGAAGAAGGTAAAATCAAGATCCTCCACCAAATATGAAACATCTAGTGATGAGGATGATGATAGAAATGAGGAGGATAACTTGCGCATTCTTTTTGCCAACCTAAACATGCAACAAAAAGAAAAGTTGAATGAATTAATTAGTGCTATTCATGAGAAGGATGATCTCTTGGATTCTCAAGAGGACTTCCTTATTAAAGAAAATAAGAAGCATGTTAAGGTTAAAAATGCTTACGCTTTAGAAGTAGAAAAATGTGAAAAACTATCTAGTGAGCTAAGCACTTGCCATGAGACCATTAACAACCTTAGAAATGAAAATGCTAGTTTAAATGCTAAGGTTGATTCTCATGTTTGTAATGTTTCAATTCCCAATCTTAGAGATGATAATGTTGACTTACTTGCTAAGGTTGATGAATTAAACATTTCTCTTGCTAGCCTTAGAGATGAAAATGAAAAATTGCTTGCTAAGGCTAAAGAATTAGATGTTTGCAATATTACAATTTCCGACCTTAGAAGTAAGAATGATATATTGCATGCTAAGGTTGTAGAATTAAAGTCTTGCAAACCTTCTACATCTACCGTTGAGCATACTTCCATTTGTACTAGATGTAGAGATATTAATATTGATGCTATCCATGATCACCTAGCCTTAATTAAGAAACAAAATGATCACATAGCCCAACTTAATGCTAAGATTAGTGAGCATGACTTAGAAAATGAAAAATTTAAATTTGCTAGAAGCATGCTCTATAATGGGAGACGCCCTGGCATTAAGGATGGCATTGGCTTCCAAAGGGGAGACAATGTCAAACTTAATGCCCCTCCTAAGAAATTGGCTAACTTTGTTAAGGGCAAGGCTCCCATGCCTCAGGATAACGAAGGCTACATTTTGTACCCTGCCGGTTATCTCAAGCACAAAATTAGGAGAATTCATTCTAGGAAGTCTCACTCTGGCCCTAATCATGCATTCATGTATAAGGGTGAGACATCTAGTTCTAGGCAACCAACCCGTGCTAAGTTGCCTAAGAAGAAAACTCCTAGTGCATCAAATGATCATACCATTTCATTTAAAACCTTTGATGCATCTTATGTGCTTACTAACAAATCCGGCAAGGTAGTTGCCAAGTTTATTGGGGGCAAACACAAGGGCTCCAAGACTTGTGTTTGGGTACCCAAAGTTCTTGTTTCTAATGCCAAAGGACCCAAAACCGTTTGGGTACCTAAAACAAAGAACTAAACTTGTTTTGTAGGTTTATGCATCCGGGGGCACAAGTTGGATCATCGATAGCGGGTGCACAAACCACATGACAGGGGAGGAGAAAATGTTCTCCTCCTATGAGAAAAACCAAGATCCCCAACGAGCTATCACATTCGGGGATGGAAACCAAGGTTTGGTCAAAGGTTTGGGTAAAATTGCTATATCTCCTGACCATTCTATTTCCAATGTTTTTCTTGTTGACTCATTAGATTACAATTTGCTTTCTGTATCCCAATTATGCCAAATGGGCTACAACTGTCTATTTACTAATATAGGTGTCACTGTCTTTAGAAGAAGTGATGATTCAATAGCATGTAAGGGAGTGTTAGAGGGTCAGCTATACTTGGTAGATTTTGATAGAGCTGAACTCGACACTTGCTTAATTGCTAAGACTAATATGGGTTGGCTCTGGCACTGCCGACTAGCCCATGTTGGAATGAAGAATCTTCATAAGCTTCTAAAGGGAGAGCACATTTTAGGATTAACAAATGTTCATTTTGAGAAAGACAGGATTTGTAGCGCATGCCAAGCCGGGAAGCAAGTTGGTGTTCATCATCCACATAAGAACATCATGACGACTGACAGGTCACTGGAGCTCCTACACATGGATTTATTCGGCCCGATCGCTTACATAAGCATCGGTGGGAGTAAGTACTGTCTAGTTATTGTGGATGATTATTCTCGCTTCACTTGGGTGTTCTTTTTGCAGGAAAATCACAAACCCAAGAGACCTTAAAGGGATTCTTGAGACGGGCTCAAAATGAGTTCGGCTTAAGGATCAAGAAAATTAGAAGCGACAACGGGACGGAGTTCAAAAACTCACAAATTGAAGGCTTCCTTGAGGAGGAGGGCATCAAGCATGAGTTCTCTTCTCCCTACATGCCACAACAAAATGGTGTAGTGGAGAGGAAGAATAGAACTCTATTGGACATGGCAAGAACCATGCTTGATGAGTACAAGACGCCGGATCGGTTTTGGGCCGAAGCGGTTAACACCGCTTGCTACGCCATCAACCGGTTATATCTACACTGAATCCTCAAGAAGACATCATACGAACTCTTAACCGAGTCTTTAACAAGTCCTCAGGACTTGTTGAAGTCTCTTGTGACGTTGTGTTTGATGAGACTAACGGCTCTCAAATAGAGCAAGTTGATCTTGATGAGATAGGTGAAGAAGAGGCTCCATGCATCACGCTAAGGAACATGTCCATTGGGGATGTGTGTCCTAAGGAATCCGAAGAGCTTCCAAATGCACAAGATCAACCATCCTCCTCCATGCAAGCATCTCTACCAACTCAAGAAGAGGTTGAGGCTCAAGTTGATGAAGGAGAAGATCAAAGAGATGAGCCACCTCAAGATGAAGGCAATGATCAAGGGGGAGATGCAATTAATCAAGACAAGGAGGATGAGGAAATTACGAGGCCGCCACACCCAAGAGTCCACCAAGCAATCCAACGAGATCACCCCGTCGACACCATCCTCGGCGACATTCATAAGGGGGTAACCACTAGATCTCGGGTTGCACATTTTTGTGAGCATTACTCGTTTGTTTCCTCTATTGAGCCACACAGGGTAGAGGAAGCACTCCAAGATTCGGATTGGGTGATGGCGATGCAAGAGGAGCTCAACAATTTCACTAGGAACAAGGTATGACACTTAGTTCCACGTCCTAACCAAAATGTTGTAGGAACCAAGTGGGTCTTCTGCAACAAGCAAGATGAGCATGGTGTGGTGACAAGGAACAAAGCTCGACTTGTGGCCAAGGGATACTCCCAAGTCGAAGGTTTGGATTTCGGTGAAACCTATGCACCCGTATCTAGGCTTGAGTCAATTCGCATATTATTAGCCTATGCTACTTACCATGGCTTCAAGCTTTTTCAAATGGACGTGAAAAGTGCCTTCCTCAATGGACCAATCAAGGAAGAGGTCTATGTTGAGCAACCTCCCGGCTTTGAAGACAGTGAGTACCCTAACCATGTCTATAGGCTCTCTAAGGCGCTTTATGGGCTCAAGCAAGCCCCAAGAGCATGGTATGAATGCCTAAGAGATTTCCTTATTGCAAATGGCTTCAAAGTCGGCAAGGCCGATCCTACTTTATTCACTAAGACTCTTGCAAATGATTTGTTCGTATGCCAAATTTATGTTGATGATATTATATTTGGGTCTACTAACGAATCTACATGTGAGGAATTTAGTAGGATCATGACACAAAAATTCGAGATGTCGATGATGGGGGAGTTGAAGTATTTCTTGGGATTTCAAGTAAAGCAACTCCAAGAGGGCACCTTCATTTGCCAAACGAAGTATACACAAGACATTCTAAACAAGTTTGGAATGAAGGATGCCAAGCCCATCAAGACTCCCATGGGAACCAATGGGCATCTCGACCTCGACACAGGAGGTAAATCCGTAGATCAAAAGGTATACCGGTCGATGATAGGTTCATTACTTTACCTATGAGCATCGCGATCGGACATTATGCTTTCTGTTTGCATGTGTGCAAGATTCCAATCCGACCCTAAGGAATCTCACCTTACGGCTGTAAAACGAATCTTGAGATATTTGGCTTATACTCCTAAGTTTGGGCTTTGGTACCCTCGGGGATCCACATTTGATTTAATTGGTTATTCGGATGCCGATTGGGCGGGGTGCAAAATTAATAGGAAGAGCACATCGGGGACTTGCCAGTTCTTGGGAAGATCCTTGGTGTCTTGGGCTTCAAAGAAGCAAAATTTCGTCGCACTTTCAACCGCCGAAGCCGAGTACATTGCCGCAGGCCATTGTTGCGCGCAATTGCTTTGGATGAGGCAAACCCTGCGGGACTATGGTTACAAATTAACCAAAGTTCCTCTTCTATGTGATAATGAGAGTGCAATCCGCATGGCGGATAATCCCGTTGAGCATAGCCGCACTAAACACATAGCCATTCGGCATCATTTTCTTAGGGATCACCAACAAAAGGGGGATATCGAGATTGCTTATATTAATACTAAAGATCAATTAGCCGATATCTTTACCAAGCCACTAGATGAACAAACTTTTACCAAACTTAGGCATGAGTTAAATATTCTTGATTCTAGGAACTTCTTTTGTTAACTTGCACACATAGCTCATAAATATACCTTTGATCATGTCTCTTTTATATATGCTATGACTAATGTGTTTTCAAGTGTATTTCAAACCAAGTCATAGGTATATTGAAAGGGAATTGGAGTCTTCGGCGAAGACAAAGGCTTCCACTCTGTAACTCATCCCTCGCCGACGCTCCAAGTCACGCTTCATTCTTGGGGGAGAAAGCATGAAGCAAAAGGACTCCGACTTTGGTATAATCTTCATTCGTATGTCTTATTTGCCAAATGGGAGAAAGTAGTTACTAAAGGGCTTATATTTCACTCTAAGTATCCGTTTTTGGCGATTCATACCAAAGGGGGAGAAAGTATAGCCCAAAGCAAAAGGACCGCACCACCACCCTAATTTTTAAAATGATTTTCGATTGGTAAATTTCAAAGTATCATGTTTTTCAATTTGGTATCTTATTGTGTTCAAAAGGGGGAGAAAGTAGCACTTTCAAAATTTATATCTTAAAACCCTCTTGAACACTAAGAGGAGAATTTATTGAAGGGGAGTTTTGTTTTAAGTCAAAGGAAAAGCATTTGAAATAGGGGGAGAAAATTTCAAATCTTGAAAATGCTTTGCAAAATCGTATTCCTTTACCTTTGACTATTTGCAAAAGAACTTTGAAAAGAGTTTACAAAAGAATTTGCAAAAACAAAACATGTGGTGCAAGCGTGGTCCAAAATGTTAAATAAGAAAGAAACAATCCATGCGCATCTCATAAGTATTGGCTTAATTCCAAGTAACCTTTGCACTTACATTCTGCAAACTAGTTCAATTATGTACTTTTATACTTGCCTTGGTTTGTGTTGGCATCAATCACCAAAAAGGGGGAGATTGAAAGGGAATTAGGCTTACACCTATTTCCTAAATGATTTTGGTGGTTGAATTGCCCAACACAAATAATTGGACTAACTAGTTTGCTCTAGTGTATAAGTTCTACAGGTGCAAAAGGTTCACACTTAGCCAATAAAAAGACCAAGAATTGGGTTCAACAAAGAGAGCAAGGGATAACAGAAGGCAGCCCTGGTCTGGCACACCGGACTGTCCGGTGTGCCACCGGACAGTGTCCGGTGCACCAGGGCACTCCAGGCTCAACTCTTCACTTTCGAGAAAATCCAGAGGCGCTCCGCTATAATTCACCGGACATGTCCGGTGTACACCGGACAGTGTCCGGTGCTCCAGAGGAGAGCGGCTCTAGAACTCGCCAGTGTCGGGAATTCGTCCGCTATAATTCACCGGACATGTCCGGTGCACACCGGACTGTCCGGTATGACAGCGGGCAACGGCTACTTCGCGCGCCAACGGCTACCTGCAACGCATTTAATGCGCGCCAGCGCGCGCAGAGGAGCAGAGCACGCGCGGGTGGCGCACCGGACAGCCTACAGTGCTTGTCCGGTGCACCACCGGACATCCTGGCGGGCCCACAAGTCAGAGCTCAACGGTCGGAACCCCAACGGCTCGCAGACGTGGCTGGCGCACCGGACAGTGTCCGGTGGCGCACCGGACTGTCCGGTGCGCCATACGACAGCCCACTTCCAACGGCCACTTTGTGGTGGTTGAGGCTATAAATACCCCAACCACCCCACATTCAATTGCATCCAAGTTTTCACACTTCAACACCTTACAAGAGCTCTAGCATTCATTCTAAAGCACACAAAAGAGATCAAATCCTCTCCCAACTCCACAAAAGGCTTTAGTGATTAGAGAGAGTGATTTGCCGTGTTCATTTGAGCTCTTGCGCTTGGATCGCTTCTTTTCTTTCTCATTTGTTCTTGTGATCAACATTCATTCACTTGTAATCGAAGCAAGAGACACCAATTGTGTGGTGGTCCTTGTGGGGACTTTGTGTCCCGTGTGATTGAGAAGAAGAAGCTCACTCGATCTGTGGATCGTTTGAGAGAGGGAAAGGGTTGAAAGAGACCCGGCCTTTGTGGCCTCCTCAACGGGGAGTAGGTTTGCAAGAACTGAACCTCGGTAAAACAAATCCTTGTGTCTCACTTCTTTATTCTCTTACGATTTGTTTTGCACCCTCTCTCGCGGACTCGATTATATTTCTAACGCTAACCCGACTTGTAGTTGTGATTATATTAGTAAATTTCAGTTTTGCCCTATTCACCCCCCCCTCTAGGCGACTTTCACGCACGTACGTGTCCTGGAAGTTGTCGGCGAAGGCTTGGACCAGGTCATCCCAGTTGGAGATTTGCCCCGGAGGCAGATGCTCCAACCAGGCTCGAGCGGTGTCGGAGAGGAATAGGGGGAGGTTGCGGATGATGAGGTTGTCATCGTCCGTTCCACCCAGCTGGTAGGCTAGTCGGTAGTCCGCGAGCCACAGTTCCGGCCTCGTCTCCCCCGAGTACTTTGTGATGGTAGTCAGGGTTTGGAACCGGGTCGGGAACGGTGTCCGTCGTATGGACCGGCTGAAAGCCTGCGGACCGGGTGGTTCGGGCGAGGGGCTCCAATCCTCCCCGCTGTCGTAGCGTCCCCCACGCCTGGGGTGATAGCCTCGGCGCACCTTCTCGTCGAGGTGGGCTCGACGGTCGCGGTGGTGGTGCTCGTTGCCGAGGCGACCCGGGGCCGCAGGCGCCGTGTTGCGCGTGCGCCTGGTGTGGACCGAGGCTTCCCGCACGAATTGGGAAGTCGCGGCGCGACACTCGGAGGGGTACCCCTGCCTTCGGGAGGCAGAGCTTTTGGCCCGTCAGACCGCGGCATCCTCCAGGAGATTCTTGAGCTCTCCCTGGATACGCCGCCCCTCGGTGGTCGATGGTTCCAGCATCGCGCGGAGTAGTATTGCTGCTGCAGCCAGGTTCTGGCCGACCCCACTGGAAGCCGGTGGCGGCCTTGCCCTGACGTCGTCGGCAATGCGGTGCTGGATGCCCTGGGGTTGATGACGCGCTTCTCCGGCCGGAACTTGGTCTGCCCATTCCTGCCCGATGTTCTGCCGGAACTGCTCAAGTGTTCCTGCTCCCTCGTCGAGCCTGGCCTGCATCTCGCGGATTTGCTCGAGCTATGCGTCCTAACCCCCCGCAGGGACTGGAACCACAGCTAGCTCCCGAAGGATGTCAACGCGAGGCGCAGGCCTAGGGGGATCGCCGCTCTCCGGCATACCAAGATGGTTGCCTTCGCCGGGACCCCCTAGATCGACGTGGAAACATTCACGACTTGGGCCGCAGTCCTCGTCGCCGAAGCTGCGGCTACTGTAAGGAAAATGGACCCCGACCATTTGGCTAATTGAGTTTTGGTGTTTGATGAACAACACAATCCATGAACTAATAAGTTTTCTAGTGTTTATGATTGTAGTTCACATGATGCAAGATTTACTTGGACTAAGGAATTGAGAAAAGCAACACCTCAAAAGAAGACATTAAGAAGATCCAGGAAAAGTCCAAGTGTGCTGCTGCGGACTACCTGTGCGATGGCGCACCGGACTGTTCGGTGGCACACCAGACTGTCCGGTGCCCACACGCCGGACTGTCCGGTGCACCAGGGAACAGTAGCCCAACGGCTAGTTCCAGGTGGCACTCGGAGAGAAGACCACCGGACTGTCCGGTGGCACACCGGACATGTCCGGTGTGAAAAGCCTGCGCGCCCAACGGTCGACTGCTCTATTAGAGCAATGGATAGGCGCACCGGACATGCTACAGTGCAGTGTCCGGTGGTGCACCGGACACCCAGCGACAGAAAGTTCCAGCTTTCTGTCCAACGACTAGATTGGGGTGTGGAGGCTATAAATACCACCCCAACCGACCATTCTCAAGTGTGAGAGTCCAAGCAACATACCAAGGCACATAGTGCATATTTCCAAGAGCTCAAACACCTAAGTGCTTAATAGAATCACTCGGTGAATAGCGTAGGTGCTTTGCGAAGTGCTTAGGTTAGTTAGACCGCTTTAGCACTTGCTCTAGGTGAATCCTAGTTAGTTGAGTGAGTTTAGAAAAACCACACAACCCCTCGGCTCTTGCGCGAGCCGTTGTAATTGTACTGAGTGGGGCAAGAGTCTTGTGAGACCGTGACAACCGCGTTTGTGTCATGGCCACCACCGTGTACCGGAGGGAACGAGGCCTGCGGCGTTTCGGCCGGAAGCTCGATAGTTGTAACACTCAAATTCTAATTTTGGGTCTAGTAAAATTCTTCAAACGATTTGAATTAAAAAAATGTACTCTTAATAAAGATTTCCTTACTTTTGAATCTGTTTTCCTAAAATAGATAAACGATAATATTAAAATTTGGCTATGTATTTAAATTGTTGTCTTAAATAAATATATGGTAAAATACTTTACGTGAATTATTCATATTAAATATTTGTACTAGGTTGAAACTCATATATGAAAAAAAAAGTTCAATTGACATTGGCAAATATTGCATTAGCAATATTATCACGGAAGGCATTCATGTCACCTTCTTCATCCCCAAATTGACTAGTACTAGGCGCAAAAACGATTTGGTGGATTATAATGGCAATGGTGGGTAATTTCTAGGAAACTTGAAAGGGTAGTGGGGAAGTGGGAAAAAAATAATCTGAAATAAGCACCTCCTCACTTGCTTATGGATTATCATAATCCAAAGGGTTAGATTATATAATCTAGGCAAATAAGCTGGACTGTTTGTTTGCCTCATAGGATTATTTAATCCAGATTATATAATCTGGGGGGTAAACAAACAGGCCCTAAGAAAGGTGGGCAGGGTAATAAAACAGATGATGGCCATGATGAAATATTTCTGGAGAGGAGGCATGATGTTAAATCAACAAATAGCGGTTTGGGAGATCAAAGTATAGATGGCAATCATGGTACGAGCCCTTTTAAGAATGATGATAATGCCTATATTTCATCTTCAACTCCAAGTTCAGAAAAGAATTTGAAATCTCCATCCATGAAAGCTGTGACAAACAATTCTGATATTGATACCCAACTACCCAAGGTCAAGATTAAAGGCAGTAAGGTTTCGAGAGTTTGCATTACAAAGATGGTGAAGAAAATACTTCCAAGAATGACAGGGGCGGATCTGGGAGTGTTTGTTGGAGTCAGCCGACCACGATAAAATTTAAAAATCCTTTAGCAAAACATTGTTAAAGTTTAAGAAAAATTATATTATATAGTAAAACCAATTCTATTGACCCTAACAATATTCTTGTTTAGATTTGCCACTGAAGAATGACACTGGAAAAAACTACCAAGTTGGTTATCCATCTTGGTTCACGGAATACAACTAGGAGTGGCTCTCCTAAGTCCGAACTGTCCAATTATCAAAGAGAGCAAGATTTGGGTTCAATACGTGGTATGTGCCCGTTTTCTGGAAGTTCACCGTTTACCAGTTCTATTTCCCTGCTATATATAATAAATGTTTTAGCATGCACAATCATATGCTTCAATTTTTTGGTTGCTTACAAGGTATCCTATGGGCATGCTATAATGAGCTCATGCCTTTTTCTTCTTCTTTCTACGCGTTTAAGAACTATAGCAGTTCAGTATTTTGGTGGTAGTCCAAAGGCGTTGTTTGGAATGTTTTCTTCTGTTTTTCTGATTGAACTTTAAAATCCTAGCATTTTAGCCAAAAGCTTGAATGTACCCATTGATTGCTTAATTTCAGGTAGCGTTGGTTTTTTCCTGTAACACTGTTGTTTCAGTTTCTTATTTCTAAATTTGTTGCGCCCTTTCAATCAGAACTTATTTGAAAATGCAGTCCAACAAAGCATCTACATACAAAAGCTGGCGCGAAATGGGGGCTTTGCTGGACCATCTAGCATGCTCAATTGCTCATCGACTCACCCATGTTTTCAAAGGGAATTTCAGGAAGGCGAATGCGGTGAGGACAAAGGCAATTCAGCACCTACGGCGGCTGGGAGAGCTCGCCGCTGCCTCGTGCTCGTGCAGGTGTCCCCCATCTGTGTTCGTCAACTCGTATGGCACCGCCGCACCGGGAAGAGGAAGAAGGTCCCGACAAGGAGATCCTCGAGATCTCGTATAGTCGTATGGCACAGGGAAGAGCAAGATGCCGACAGGGCGACAAGGAGATTCTCAAGATCGTGGAGAAGAACAAGTTGAGGGCCGGAATGGTCATCGACAAGCTAGCCTATGTTAGGCATTGGCACTGTTCACTGTTGGACGGAAACAATCCCAGAAATATAATTTGAATAAGATATTTAGTTATTTACTAGAGGTTTTAACTCTCTGAGTTTGGCTCCTCTTTACAAATTAGCCTAAAATATTTAATTTTTCATCATAGAGAAACTCTCCCTGGGTTTAGCTCTCATTGCTTCCAAATTAGTCATGAAGCCGAAATCTATCACAAACCAGAGCTGTCATCCTCATCGCTCACAAAGAAAACGTTGCCAAATCACCAAACCAACATTTGTCTGCATCGACGACACCTGAGTCCAAGCCCATTATTGGGCGTCATCGCGACCAACTCCATCCATGTAAGGGCAATAGGGCATGTTCGGTTTTCATGGAACCATTGCCAGAAACAATTACTAGCTAGATTGCTCGTTTAATTTATATATGTTTTGGCCAGATGAAACGATTAATGGTGCATTTTTGGACAAACGAACAACGCCTAAGTGAAAATGAGCTAAACCAGCACTCCGTAGAGTATTATATACTTCTTTTCTCCATAATTTAAGAATCCTAAAGGGTGCCTAGCTGAGATAGCTTTATATTTTTCTTCAAGTCATGTCTTTCACACTTCGTGGGAGGGAGCGAAGGCTAGCTCAAAAATTTTAAAAATTCTCTCGGATGTGCCATGCTAAAGCATATATCTAACACTAACCCCCACTGGTAAATGCATTTTGGCGAGGAAAAACATGTGTTTGCCTGCTTGAACAGTGGAGGCAGGACACACAAAAGTTGGAGCGCATCCAACACATATGCATATAGGTGACACATTTTTTAGCGGGCGCGAAATAAATTGCCGGTCGCGATGCGGGAAATGCTGATGGGAGTTCTCGGGGAGCGAGTGTGGCGGCGACCGAGCTCAGGCAACCGGCTCCCACCTCTTCGACGAATCGAGCTCACGGGCTACGTCTCGATGGCTCTTGAAGGATATCCAAGTCCTAGCGTCGGAGCGGGTCCTAGACATCCTCGTCGGACATCTAGACGCGGGGGACACCTGCCCGGAATGATTGGCGCTTTTGTGCCAGCCAAGCCTTCCCTTCACCTGGAGCGGTCATCTAGGCAAGCTATTGTAGACGTCGTGGCGCGATAGGCATGATGGTTGATGGCTGATGAGGGAGAGGAGGAGCCCCCCTTTCGCCCTACCGAAGAGGGCATCGTGCAAGTGGTAAGGCCCTGGAAATAGGTTCTATGGTAAGGCGTACTAGGAGTCTGGTAAGGCCCTAGAAATAGGTCCTATGGTAAGGCGTACTAGGGGTCTGCTGCATACAGGGAACACTCTTGTGCCCCCATGGTGGGTTATCAATAGGGACAGTGATGGAGCCGAAGGGTCCATGCACCTTGATGATCTGGTACCCGTAATGGGACCACCCATGAACTTGTGGAGTGTGGGCTCTCTAGGATGGCATTGTAGGCCATGTGGAGCCCAACTATGTCGAAGGTGATGTACTTAGTGCGGTGGTTGTTGTCGTCACCAAAGGTGACGACTGTGTGACCTTCCTGACGGAGTGGACAAGACCTAGGTACCCCCTGCGGGGCAATGCCTAGGGATTAGGTGGTAACAAAGGATCTATTCCTATTGATGCACAAAAGGAGAGAACACTCTCCCTCATCACGCCATCAATGAGGATGTGAGGGGTCACGATGCTGATGATGGTCATGGTGACCGTGAGCAGGGTAACATTAGCCATAACATGGTTGGGCGGTCATAGAGGTTAATGTCTATGGGGATGGTGGTCTAGTCAAGGGGACCAAACCCTATGGCCTCGGGCACGATGGTGAAGGCAGCACGGGGCAGTGTTCGTACAACCCGCTTGAGTGTCAGGCGGGCCGCATTGCCATTGGTGGAAGTCAAGGGATCGAGATAGCCAGGGTTGTCCCAACCAGCACAGGATGATATGTCGAGTGGAGTGGTTCGCCAGACCCATGGGTGGCAGCGTCGTTGATGACACTGCGACCGTTAGCACCAAGGTCTGTGTTGTCATTGTTGCTAGAGGATCCAAGCCCCATCCTACCATGGAGGTAGTCGGAACTACTCATGAAAGTGCCCCTACCTGGCACGCCCTGACGACGTTTGTTAGTCGAGGTACAGAGGCGTACCACCCATAAGAATCAGTAGGGGGCTTTAGTGTGCTAACCTTCTACCCACCACACTTGTCAAGCCCCGGCCCGGTTACCAGGAAGATGAGCATGGAGAACATGGGCAATCTTATGATGGGAGCAAAGGACTTAGGTTCGGACTGCCATAGTGTAATATCCTATGTCCTATTTGGATGAGATGAATTTCTTGAAATAACCAAGTGTTTGTATTGATGTTATCTGTCCCCTTACACATGGGCACCCTCTCCCATTTATAGACCAAGGGAGAGGGTGTTACAACTAATAGTTGGGGCCAAGCCATAACCTGTCCTATCTTGTAGTTAATGATTGCACTATTTAATGTCACTCCGATGTCCTGTAGTCACACTTACTGTTTCAAAGAGGATGGGGCCAATAGGCACAACCTGTGAGGATACTTGGAGATATGGTCGATGGAGATGTTCACCCTCCATGCTGCTACATGATACTTGAGAATTCGTGTGCATGTCTCGAATGACCAAGGTTGTATACATCAGGCATATGTCTTGGAAGTCTACACAATGTGGTATGGTGTTATGTAGTTGTGCATGCCACTGCAGGGTACCTGGGTAGTCGCGGAGTACACCGCCCATATTGCCACAGTGACGTATTGTAGCCATGCCTAGAAATGTTGGGTCCTGGTTATGAGGAGATGGACATGGAGTTGTTATGACTGCTGCCATTTCGTCGATTGTTGTTTTGTACACCTTCTGTCCTTCATTAACTCCTTTGTCTAGGTACACAACATGGGTGGTCTTGATGCGTGGCACACCGGAGCCTCTAGGGACACTAGGCCCCCAAGCCCACGTGGCATCTCCGGAGCCTCCCTGGGCGAGGCCGGTGTGGGAGGGATCTAAGCGACACATGGCGAGTCTAGAGCACAACTATTCTAGGGCTCCCATGTCTTGCATAGCAGCTGGTGGAGCAGGAGCCCGAGAAGGCCCTATTCTAGGGTCTGTAGACCTCCCAGTGGGTCTAGGGGCCCCTAAGAGGGATCTTAGGGTAGGACTGGACAAAATACTCATGACTCGTGAGCTCGCTTGACTCGTAGTCAGCTCGGCTCGACTCATTTCAATTTTGTCACGAGCTGATCTAACATCTCAGCTCGGTTCGTTAACAAGCCAGCTCGACACGAGCTCGAGCCAGCTTGTTAGCTCGAATGAGCTAGCATTTATCAACAAAACAAAGCCTATACTTGTATTGGATGAATTAATAAGTGGTGAACTATGTTAATTTAGGGTTCAAATGATGTGATATATGAAATTATGAGTATTATTAGTCTTTTTTAGTGTTAAATTAGTATGAAATTAACTAGCAATTGATTATATTGTTGCATATATATACATGTATATTATTTTTTGTTGTGGCTCGCGAGCTAAATGAGCCAGCTCGAGTTCGCAAACGAGCCGAGCCGAGCTAATTCTCTGGTTCGATTGCTTAACGAGTCGAGCCGAACTAGCTCGATATCCACCCCTACCTTAGGGGCATGTGGTGTCACCGAACCTGCGAAGGGTAGGGGCCGACCAGGCCACATGCCGGAGCTAGAGCCTGCCAACGTGTGAGCGATAACTGTTGGGGGGAAGATGCCTTTCTAATAATGGCCTTAGAGCAACTCCAATAGTTATGTAAATTTTAGCTCTCTAAATCACAGATTTAAGAAGTTGCTAATGGCTTTTGGAGTAAAAAAATATGAGTTCTCCAATAGTTCTCTAAATATATGTTGTAATTTTGTTTTGTATCTATCCATATAAAAAATAAGTCACAAAAACTACATAATGCAGTCAACATTTTTGTTTAGGGAGTTGTTAAATGGTTGCCAAATGTAAAGAGAAAATGAGGTTAGATGACAAGTTCTTAAATTTAGAAAGTTCATTTAGAGAACTGTTGGAGAATAGTTTTTATGTTAACTATCTAAATTATTGATTTAGAAGTCTTTTAGAGAATTACTGGAGTTGCTCTTAGTGGCGAGGGGCCCCTTACGTTTGCCTCATAGTAGGGGTCCTAACTACACATATTGATAACTCTGCAGTTAAGTTTTATCGTCTTAAACCACCTCAGAGCCTGTTCGGTTTAAAATGGATTGAGTGAGATTAGAGAGAATTAAATCTATTTCTATTGAAATTTGTATAGAAAGAGATTTAATCTCTTCTAATTCCTCAATCAATCTCTAATCGAACAAGCACTCAAGTGCGGGGCTCATAAGGTGTCCTTTCTGTATAGGCATATTTTTCATGGGCACCCGTGCTAGGGGCACTGACACAAACCTTTTTCTAAGTTGTCGTATAGGATGATGAAATGAAAAAAAAAAAACTACTTCAGCAAACCTCCTACTCTATATTCTCCCAATCTATGAAAGAAAGGAGGACTAGCACCGAATTTTCTCAATCCGCTTTCTTTCTCCTCAACACGAGGTCACAAGAGGAAGGACCCATCAATAGGCTTTGATGGTACTGCTGCCGCGCGGTCGCCTTCTCGCCACGACGGACGGAGAGGAAAGAAAGAAGAGAGAGGAAAGGAGAGACCATGGTGTTTTGGCTGCACTGCAGCCACGCGGTCGGTCACCTTCTTACTGTGACCAAGGGAGAGGCAAAAGAAAGAAGAGAGAGATGCCAGAGATCCCTCAATCCCACGTAAGAAAAGGGAATGGAGTTTGTCAATCTGCTGTTATGAGCGAGGACATATCCTGTGCAATCACTCATTTTGGTGCAAGCGTGCAATCAAACTATCCAGAGCATCCAATCTAGATCCAACGGTTTAATGATGACTGTTATTTTATATTTAACCCCTTTCACCTAAAACATAGTACCTATTTTACTTTTAACCCCTTCCATATGAAACCGTTGGATCTAGATTGGATGCTCTGGATAGTTTGATTGCACGCTTGCACCAAAATGAGTGATTGCACAGGATATGTCCTCGTTATGAGCTTTCTCCTATAATCTGAAATCGATTCTTCACAATCCTCTATGTTAACCTTTTCTAAACTCTCTATATTAACTTGCTCCTGCTATTATTGGCACGTGCATGCAATGCTTTTTAAATAATCTCAAAACGACGTGTCCTATAAAAATGTCCTCTAATTTAAAAATAAATATTTTTTATATGATTTAGGGCACCAACAAAATATTATACTTCAATAGTAATACCTTAATCCTAGATTATAGTGCAGTGGACCACTGCGTTGTAGTATATTTAAGACACTTTAGAGAGTATTTAAGACACTTTAGAGAGTGTCCTATATATTTTTTACAAAATTTTATAAAAATAAGACATTGTTGGAGTAGTTTTTCCTGTGTAGAAGCTCTATATTTAAATTTGGAACACCAAAAAAATGATTGGTCATGGCATCAAGATTGTCACCTCAAATAAAGCGCGGTCTACTGATAACGATATATGCTCTCTCTTTAAGTCATGGTCGTGCAATGAGCATCGTTATTCGCCATCGCCATCCGATCCAGACCGCGGAGGGAAGATAGGGTACAGGTCAAATTGTGCGGGCATTCATTCTCGTTCACACGGCCGGAGACGCATTATTCGACCCGCCTCCATCTTCAGTCCCTTGCCCATGCATGATCAAGACAGATGCTCCAAAACTGGCTTCAAAGTCAGCCGCTTGCAACTCCCTCCCCGGCCGGCCCTTGCTTTATTCAAATCGTGCGGTTAAATATATAGGAGCAGCAGCTTCATCATTCTATAATAATCGGTGTCAACTACGGTTGATGGTGTTTGTATAGGGATTCGCGGCCCCGTACCGTACGCCAAAGCACAATCCATGGGATATTCCCCGCAAATTTCGGTTTTTTAACTAGTTAGACCGACTGGATCAGTTGAATGAAGCACAAGGAGGAAACAGTTGCTAGCCCAAACCCAAACCTAGAGCTCGTTATTAGGGGGGAGTTGTTGCATCTTCTGTGTGACTGTGTGTATATATATCCCCGGCCGTGGGCAGTGGCGAGTTCTGTTGAGGGAGGAGAAGGGGGTGGCCAAAGAAAGCAGGGGCAGAGGAAGCAGAGTAGTAGAGCGAAGGCGAGCGTATCAATGATGGGGCCTCTGCCTCTCCGCCGCCGCGTGGGCGTCCTGTTCCTGGCCCTCGTGCTCCTGGGCGGCGGCGGCGGCGGCGCGGACGCCGGCACGACGAGCTCGTACAGGCGGAAGCTGGAGGCGACGGTGGAGATGCCGCTGGACGCCGACGTGTTCCGCGTCCCGCCGGGGTACAATGCGCCGCAGCAGGTACAAGATTCCCTCCCCGCCGCCATCGTTCCTGGCCACTCGCGTCGCATGCCTCCTTTTTCTCCTTTTTTTTTTCTCAGCAACCGATGGATGGATGGATGGATGGGTTGGGCATGCGCAGGTGCACATCACGCTGGGCGACCAGCAGGGCACGGCCATGATTGTGTCGTGGGTGACGGCCAACGAGCCGGGCAACAGCACCGTCGCGTACGGCGAGGACCCGGCGAGGATGGAGCGCCGCGCCGACGGCGCCCACACGCGCTACGACTACTTCAACTACACCTCCGGCTTCATCCACCACTGCACCCTCAGAAACCTCAAGGTTCACTTGTTTGTTTGTCCTCAAGGTTCACTTGTTTGTTTGTCCACAGCACGCGGGCAGGAGCCATTCTTCCATCTCTATTCTTCCATCTCTTGTGTATTTTATTGATGGCCGCCGTGGATGGCTTGCTGCAGCACGCCACCAAGTACTACTACGCCATGGGGTTTGGCCACACGGTCAGGACCTTCTGGTTCACCACGCCGCCCAAGCCGGGCCCTGATGTGCCCTTCAAGTTCGGCCTCATCGGTACGCGGCCGATCATTGTTTCCAACGTCTTACTGTTTCTTCGCCATAAAAATCTCATCTATTGTTTCCAACGTCTTACTGTTTCTTCGCCATAAAAATCTCATCTACTCGTAAAGGTAAATATTTTCTAAAAGGATGACAATGGGATTTTTTTTGAACCGAAGTATAGTGTACTAGTAGAAAATTACAGCTCAAGTCGACAAAAAAAAACCGAGGTTGTTCTTGTTCCAATAGTCTAATCTGGAATCGACGAGCTGATTGCGGTCGACGCATCCAATGGTCAATGTCCCATAAATAAATACTAGTACTAGTTTATTTACCAATGCAGATTATATATACTAATGTCTCAATCCCATCCATGATTTTTATCTGAAAGAAAAGGGGATCTTGCTACCACTGGACTAATAATAGTGTCATGGCCGCCTGTTGCCATCTGGACGTCAACCGCAACGTGCAATTAGGTAGTGTTTGGTTGAGGAGCCAAGTAGAACGGAGCCGTTCCATCCCTGATTCTAGGAACGGAGCCGCTCTGTTCTGTGTTTGGTAATCTGGAACAGAGCGGCTCTGTTTTTTGTTTGGTTGCAGAGTGAACGGAACGGAGCGTGACTGTGAGAGCGGGATGGGAACGGAGCGGCTCCGTTCGGTTGATTTTTTGGAGCGGAATGGTTCCGGATCTGAGGAGAATATTTCCTAATTGGAGTCATTCCGTTCTACTTACTTTGTAACCAAACAACAACAAAACTGGAACAGAACGGCTCCGTTCTACTTGGCTCTTCAACCAAACACTACCTTAATCAAAGCTTGAGAACGCCGTGTAGACCGGGGATTCATGGACGCCTAGCTGCCGAGGACTCTGATGACTGACTGACTGACTGATGCTGAATAATGCAGGCGACCTTGGGCAGACGTTCGACTCCAACATCACGCTGTCGCACTACGAGTCCAACGGCGGCGACGCCGTGCTGTACGTGGGCGACCTCTCGTACGCCGACAACCACCCGCTCCACGACAACAACCGGTGGGACACGTGGGCGCGGTTCGTGGAGCGCAGCGTGGCGTACCAGCCGTGGGTCTGGACGGCGGGCAACCACGAGCTGGACTTCGCGCCGGAGCTGGGCGAGACCACGCCGTTCAAGCCCTTCGCGCACCGGTACCCGACGCCGTACCGCGCCGCCGGGAGCACGGAGCCGTTCTGGTACTCGGTCAAGGTCGCCTCCGCGCACGTGGTCGTGCTGGCCTCCTACTCCGCCTACGGCAAGTACACGCCGCAGTGGGCGTGGCTGCAGGCGGAGCTGGCGCGCGTGGACCGGAAGACCACGCCGTGGCTCGTCGTGCTCATGCACTCGCCCTGGTACAACAGCAACAACTACCACTACATGGAGGGGGAGACGATGCGGGTGCAGTTCGAGCGCTGGCTCGTCGACGCCAAGGTCGACCTCGTGCTCGCCGGCCACGTCCACTCGTACGAGCGCAGCCACCGCGTGTCCAACGTCGCCTACGACATCGTCAACGGCAAGTCCACGCCCGTCCGGAACGCCGACGCGCCGGTCTACGTCACCATCGGCGACGGCGGCAACATCGAGGGCATCGCCGACAACTTCACGCGCCCGCAGCCGGGCTACTCCGCCTTCCGGGAGGCCAGCTTCGGCCACGCCACGCTGGACATCAAGAACCGGACGCACGCCTACTACTCGTGGCACCGCAACCACGACGGCGCCAAGGTCGTCGCCGACGGCGTCTGGTTCACCAACAGGTACTGGATGCCCACCGACGACGACACAAACTGACGATCACCGCCGCAGAGGGAACAAATTACTGATAGATCAGCGTAGCACGTTCCTGAGCTAGCCCCGCCCCCTTTTATGTTCTCCAATTCAGTAATGCAATGCGTTTTTATAATTACTGATGAATGAATAAGAAAAATGGCTACGACTGCCCGCCGGTCATCCCAACCAGACTCTCGACCGCAGAAACAACCAGGATTATGTATGGTCCAGTGCAAATAATTATAACATTGACCAAATGCATACTAAGGATTGTTTAGTTTAAGGTTAAAATAGGATGAGGTAGAGGCGACATCGTCTCCTTGATTTTTTGGATCATGCCACCACCAAAAATATCTTTCAGTGTTAACCTCGTCCACACGTGACTCTAATCAAACACTATAGAAACTGTAGCCGCTCCCTTCCGTCTCTCCTTGTACATCCAACCAATCACACCCTAAAAGGTTTGGTTCAGAAAAGAAACTAGTGTATATGTTACCATGTTATTACCGTTGTTTTGTGTTACGAGTAGACTGTGCCTAGAAAAAAGAATAAAAAACACAAATGTTACGAGTAGACTGTTAGCAAAAAAGAATAAAAAGCACAAGAAGCTCGATCACGATCAACGAGAGGTGATCATAGTAGTAGCCGCAGCAAAACAAGTCCCTTTAAAGCCTATTCGTCTGCACAGGGATCAGAGGGGATTAAATCTCCTTCTATTCAATTTTGACTAGGAAGAGATTTATTCCCCTCTAATCCACTTGTAATGGAATAAGCCCTTAGAGGGACAGCCTCGTAGAACCCAGAGACTAGAGTTGCTTCACCACCATAGTCATTTGTCGATGAGAGGCAGGTCTAGAACCGCCCCCACTTTTGTATCTTTGTAGAGCCATGACTGGCCATGTTCATCGGTTTCAACATGTTCCTATTGCCTAGTGACCCTAGAACAGGGGTATTATTTAGCACCACCATACAAGAGTCCTACTGAGCATAGTTGTTAAAGAGGATCGCTCTCTAGGAGCACAAGACCATCAACTTCTATATCTTAGTTGAGGTAGCTGGTTAGAAGATAGAGGATCACGTGTCTTACCTTCCAGGACTCCAGCGATAGTTGATACTATGTGTTGATCAGTGGGTTAGAGTCTTTTATGCTACTATATGGATGTACCCAAAACACGAGTTGTTCCAGTTCCGCTTTGAGGGCTCAAATATAAGAGAGTTGTTTGGGTTTCCAGCACCACAAACTTGGATGCGTCGTTTATGCTATGGCATAGTTGATCAACCTAGAATCCCTCATGGTAGAGATATGCCTTCTACTGCTCATGTTGCTCCACTCTTTAGGCCATCATTCAATGAGGGATATCCCACCATGATCTAGTGGACTTCACACTAGTAGTGTAGGTCCTTCATGTTGTGATGAGGAGGACACCACTACTTTAGATGAGTTATGGTGTGGCTCTCACCAACATATAACAGTAGCTCCTTGATGCCCTTATCTCTCAAATATAGTTTGATAGTGTTGACGCCATGATTTGTGAGATTTATGATATAGTTTTGGATGGTATCAATGCTTGTCATCAAATGCCCCTAGCTCACTACTTGAGGTTGATCAACCATCCCAATGGGCCCTTACTCTAGAGAACTCTGCCAAAATGATATGATTAGGGAGGATGATCACTTAGAGTTTCACCGATTATTTGATTCAAGATATGGCACAGATGATAGCTTCTATGAGGACTATGTTTTGCCATCGCCATCACCGCTAGCACCTTGACCAAGACCCTATAACTCAGAGGTCGGTGGTTTTGGCATAGTTCCTCCACCTCTAGTGCCTACTACATCTAATGACAAAATGGCAACACTTCTATAACACATGATCTCATAGTAGCAATAGCTAGCCATAGAGTAGCAGATACTGGCTGTAGAGCAGTATTTGATGATGATCAAGCAGCTCGGACGTGATACTAAGCACTATGAGAAGCATCATAGATAGACATAGGCCTAGCTGAGACAAACTGCTCATGTTGCTCCACTCTTTAGCACTAGAGCTGACACCTTCTATGGCTCCTATGACTAGGACCGTCGAGACGTTACCTTCTCTAGTGGCATCATCAGAGCGTCTGTAGATTCTTCATGTTCCACCTGCCATTTGGCCAACGCTTGAGACTAAGACACCTTTAGGATAGATGAATGCTTCTTCAAACTCCAACAAGGATGCTCTCCTAATACAATTTGAGTTCATGTCTCACCCTTTAGTACCTAACATAGTAACATCTTCTCCTTCTTAGGTACCTTAGGTTTTCGTCACTTTTGGTGCTTGACACCAAAGGGGGGAGGTCTAGGAGAGGAGAGTATGTAGATACAGGGAGTGTGATCGATAAGGGGGTTAGTGAGTGAGAGAAAGCCATGATTTTAATTTTCCATATGTTTTATGTGTGATACACTCATATGCACTTTTTCACATACTCATTCATTGTATTATACACTTTAAGTTGTTGCATATGTATGAATTGGTTGTGATGAGGTGACATAACTTGTCTTTACATCATATCTTATAACATGTCATATATGCTTGTTTTATGTTCCTTATTTTATTTCTATTGAAAACGGGTTTACTCTTTCATGTACACGAACTTAACCTTACTCTTGTATGGTACATGTTTATGGACATTGATTATATGAACTTACACTGACATCTCTTGTTTTAGTGCTAATAGTTCATATAAACAAGGATCCTTTAAAACCACAAAATGTTTTCCCACATACTCGAGATAGGTTGTTATCAATCAGCAAAAGACGAAGGAGACTGAAAGCATCTAGGCCCTAGTTTGGTTTCATTTATCAATAGAAACATATGATTTAATTTACATAATAAATTTTAGAAAAGTTAGATTCACCTCCCCTCTTGGACATCTTGATCTTTTTAAATAGCTCTTGCATCCCTATTAGTCTAGTGGCTTTGCTTGATTTTACAATGGCGCCTTCATCGATCAAGCATCATAAGTCTTCAAGCTTCATGTGAAGTCTTTGTTGGTGAAGCTTAAAAAGCCATGAGGCTTCATTTGCCTTCGTCGTTTAGGTGTAGAGCGAAGGTGATCGAATAGCTTTGTTCTTCACATATAGCCTTCATGCTCAAGAAAAATAAAACATTTGCACTTTCCTTTTGTCAGTGTTTCGAACCAGCTCCTAAAAGGGAAATGCGTCCATGGGCCATCTCTAAGTGTTTTGGTGACTAACTGTTCAACACACCACTATGAACTAACCATCTTGGTATGAGCATGAGCATAGGTTGTAATCAAGCAAACTGAAGATGTCAAGCCAAAAGAGCACTTGTTGGGCTTGAGTTTGGGACATATTGCAAATCCTGGAAGAAAAGGAACAAAAAAGGTATGCTTCCAACATTTAGTCAATTGTTTTAGTTGTCAACTATGTTTGTCTAAGTGTTAGGGATCATCTCAAGTCATGTCAAAAGAAATAAAAGAAGTTTGGTACAAAAGAAATGAAGTTGGGTTGGTCTGGGCAGCACCGGACATTCCGATGATTGCACGGCCGAAGAGGCCACTCTCCGGTTCAGCCGGGCCCCCTTGGCTATAATTCACCAGATGGTCAATGCAAAGTGCCAGACAGTCCGGTGTGATGGACAACCACGGGATAAAAATTGTTGTGTCTCTTGTGCCATTTACCTTATCGTAATTTTTATCTCTTCCTAGTTCGATTCTTCAGTTGTGATATTACTCTAATTCTAAATTAAATCTTGATAGAGCAATAAAGTGAAAGGAACTTCTCTCCTCTTCTCGACTCTCAAACTTGGTTTTAATTACCTCTAACTCATAGTTTAGATCAAGTTTGTGTTGTTTGAGTTAAGTTTTGCAGGATCACCTATTCACCCCCTCTAGGTGCTCTTAGCTCCAACAAGTAAATTTGCTTGTGCGCGTTCTGGGTCTGGATCATGTGCTCAGTGGGCACAAGATTTATACTGGTTCTAGCAAAACGTCCCTACATCCAATCTTCGGTGGCTCACACTACCGCACCTTGCTGCTCAATGCTTGTAGTAGGGGTTACAAGTGAGCGAGAGAGGGAGGAGGCTCCCAAGTCTCTTATGCGTGGAGTGGCCTAAGGACTACGAATCAGGTGCTCGCTACCTAGCTAAGCTTTGGGCGTCGTGGCGGTGTGCTCCTTAGCTTTGGCCTCTGTACTCCTCTATGTGCTCTAGCATGTCGTCTGTGGTCTACATGAGTCATCTTTGTGATGTCCGTTGTATTGGCCGACCCTCCCCCTTTTATAGGCCAAGGAGGGGGTCGGTTGCTGGTAGCTTCCCAAGGAAGGAGCTACTGTGCCATGGTAAAATAAGGTGTTCTACCTTAGTAAAGTCGGGCTTGTCTGCATGTGTCTTAGTCGTCTGAGCTTCTCTGGCTATGGTCTTTAAGATTGGCTGTGCATGGGTTGCGAAGAGCTTCAGCACCACCGTTACTGTCTCTACGCCACGTGAACCCCTGGTCTCTGTATCTTAGGTCTCGACGTGGCTTATCATGTTGTGGGTCCTGTAAATGACCAATACACTCAAGCCTAGGGTGTGACGGAACCTCCCAAGTCATTAGGCCCACCTACAGTTGTCCTTGTCCAACGGACATCAGACAACCCTGCAGATGCCCCTGAATCACTTGACAAGTTCGGTATCTACTTTTCTTACCTTTCCCAAGAGCGTTTCACTCGTCACGCAGACATTACAGATCATCGGAGATATGATAATGCGGAAGCGGTTACATAAACTTACCTTTATTTCAAAAGTAAGACAAAGTTATATATTACAGACCAGGATATAACTTATGATTGCAGAGTAGTATTATTACACACCAAGGGAGGCAAAAACCCCTCCCGATAAGTTTTAAACAAAAGTTCTTATGGAGGAACTCTTCCTCCCACAGCTTTACTCTTGTTTTTCTTCTTTTGGGACCACCTTGGAACAGAAACAACAAAAGTTTGTTGCTTCCTCACCTAAAAACAATAGGGAATAAAACCCTGAGTATGGA
The DNA here is from genome assembly GCA_029449295.1 of Zea luxurians. Taxonomy (NCBI): domain Eukaryota; kingdom Viridiplantae; phylum Streptophyta; class Magnoliopsida; order Poales; family Poaceae; genus Zea; species Zea luxurians. The sequence continues at coordinate 7,582,746 of JAOPSE010000041.1, read as the reverse complement.
ATTACTCAGCAAGACTTACCCGACTAAAGAAAAGACTCTCAAGGGTATGCTGGTTATAAGGGAGTCAAGGTAAGGTTTCTCAATGATCAAAGACTCTGTTTTGCAGAAATGCTTACTAAAAGTGGATCCTTAAAATCCAGTTTTATTATCAGGTTAGGTAAAATTACCTGCATCTAGAGTTCTTTCTACCCTAGTTCAAATACTTGATCTGCACTAGCCAATTTCTTAACAAGCCCTTCATCTTTACTGGAATTCTACGTATAGGGCAGTGACTAAGTCTTCATAACCGTGAAGGTACGGCGATCCAAATCGATTATACTCAGCTGAGGATCTCCAATCACATGACATATGTAGCACTTAACCCTTGCATATGTCACCCCGCCACCGGGGTTCTTAAGACCAGATCAGGTTCACGTCAACCGAGAGCACAGATACACCACCGTCCAGCCTCTTGCCACGGAGGGTACACGCTACTCTCACCACCGCTCCACGCCCATTGCGTGTTATCTTATTCTGGCCTTAGTCTGCCTGAGGCAAGGCTTACCCATGACGAGGCATGTGACCAGTTAAAGGGTCCTCGTTCATCAAGCCTACATCGACACGGTCCTTAATCGACTCAGATGGAGACACTACACCGAGACTCTTTCTCGTGCAAGTCACCCGCCCCGTCTCAGCTTAATCATTTCAACCCAAGGTTTGGTACATGGCAGAGGTACATCTTTTCCGATGTTGAACCCATCACGGCCATGATGGATCCACCATCAAGTTTTGTTTTCAAAAACATCCCACCCACTTTTGCCATATCATCTTTTGTAAAAACAAAACATTTGTTTTTCTAAAGCAAGGCTAAGCATCAAAATCTTTTGTAAAACAGGTGATCAAGGAAGGTAATCAAATTCAAGGAAGGTAATGCAGGAATTGTTTTATCAATCAACTCCTATCACCTAATACAACAAGCAAGTGATAAAGATCTTTAAATCACAAGGTGGTGGCAAATGCACCGGGGCTTGCCTTTGTTTATAGGTGATTCAGGCTCGGATCCACAGATGTCAAAGTAAAAGCAATTCCCTGCCTGAGGTTCCGCAAGTGGTGGTGAGGTCTTCTCTTCTTCTACCTCGACCTCTTCTTCGTTTTCTAGATATAACCATATATATACATATATAAGAATGAATGCCATGTAATGCTCATGAGAGTGCAAAGATAATAAGAATTTATTATCTAAAGTCTTGAATACAATTTTCCTTCACGGTTCTCCGAGAAACTAGGGTTTCCGGAGTCAGTAAAGGAATTCAAAGGGCAGGGGGTAGGGTTTTGGGTTCTTAGTATCAAACAAGGTCCAAATCAAACCAAATTCTACCCAAGGCTTCTAAATAATGTTTAAAGTTCAAATAAAAAGTTTGGCCATTTTTGGAATTATTATCCATTTTCTAAAAATCCAGAACCAATGCTTTAGGCTATTTTAAATGCTCCAAAATTCCTTATTTGACCTAAAAATCATGAAACTATTTTTATTAAATACTATGGAAAATTAGGAATATGGAAAAATTAGTTTGACATTTTTACCATTTTTCTACCATTTTATAAAATTGTTGGAGTCCTGCCCGAAAAAGAAAAGAGAAAAGAATGAACAGTCCTGGGCTGATTTCAACCCAGGCGGCCCAACTAACACAGGAAAACGCGCGCGCCCACGCCCGTGCTGGCTGCTTTGCGAAAAGGCCCTCGATTTACTGGCTAACCCAAAGTGGGTTCAATCACTGTTGCACTGAGTCGCTGACAGGTTGCAAGAAGGACCTCCACGTTCTATTTCTTCGCCGCCTGAAGTCCCAAACGGCGATGAGCACGGCAGAGCTCCGGCGAGCTCGTAGACCGTCCGAATGGGGCAAGGACTGGCGCTAATTTCTGGTCTAACCCTAATTCTGACCCAGAGGAGTGTTTCCCCTCATTAAATTTCATGAACGACCATCCCAATGTCTCTGGCTACGGTGACAGAGCGGACAACCCAAAGAACAACGTGTTCCCGGTGATTCATGGCAGTCCCGTTCAATTAGATGACGAGTTTGAGGAGAGTCTAGGGGTGTTAGAACAAGCGACGGAGTAACTTGAACTGACCTGAGTTGAGCTGGCCGCGATGAGAGTGTTCTTGAGGTGTTTTCGAGCAGTTTGGGGAAGTTTAAAATTCAAGCTCGCTGGTGATCGGCTGGAGGTAATATTAGGTGGCTGGGTGTGTGGTGACCTTGCGGAGCTCGCGGTGGCCTCAATTTATAGGGAGCGACAGCGGTGGCCGGGAATTTTAGTGGCGACGCGCGGCGGTTAGAGGAGGGGAAGGTCATTGGCGCGCGTGAATTCGTGTCCTACGCCGTGGCAGTTACTCCGGCGATCAACGGAGAGCTAGAGCGAGTCACGGCGATGTGGTGGAGACACTTAGACACGCGACACAAAGCCGGAAGGCGGCGGTCACCGGCGTACTTATCAGAATCCACCGCGATGAACGCTGTACGGTGGCCGGAATACTTTATTGGCCGGAGTTATCCACGGCGATGATCTTCAAGTGTTATCCAGTTGATCTGGTCATGAATCACGGCGGCGATGGCACGAATCTATGCGCAGGGAGGTCGCCGGTGGTGAGGTTGCCGCGCTGGCGGTCTGATCCATTTCAGTTACTGTACCATGGTGTCTTATTCAGATAGCCTGACAACGCAAGTTTAGGTCCCATTTTCTCTAGATTTTCTATGGTACCAAGCCCAAACATCTATAGCAAAGTTGTTCTACTATAAAGGATCTACAACTTTGTTATATTGACTTGGGGCAAATTCCTTGAAGTTCTTGATCTGTAGAGCTCCAAAGATGACCCAGTACCACTGTTAGTCTGATATTCAGACTTCAACAGTCTGACAGCCCATCTTTGGGTGTAATTCTCTTCCATTTCTTCATAACAACTATGCTTACATCCTTAAGCAAAGTTGTTCCCCTTTCATAGAGATACAAAATTGATGTGGTGCCCTAAGGTGAATTCTCACTATTTTGAAAGTTACACAGCTCTAAAGTTGAGCCTATAACCCTGATTTCAGACTTAGCATAGAACTCAAATGAGGTCCATTTTGCAAATAAGTCCAAAATCCAAGATTTAGCTTACAACTCCACACATTTGTGAACCAAATGACTTAGGATACTCATTTATCATGATTTTTTCACTTTAGTCCGAAAGTGGACTAATTTTGCACATAGGCCCCAAGGGTTTGGATTTAGGGGTTTCCAGGGTTTCAATTAGGGTTTTTGGTATCTCAGGGGTGTAAATGTAATGTAGGTCCATATTTGATAACATTTTATGATTATTTTACTTAATCTTTGTGGTTTTCTCTATTTGGGTCCTGTTTTACCCCTCAGATCCCTATTGAAGGTTAAGTACCCTACACTAGGGTCTTATTTGCAAAATGCCATATCAATACACTTGTTTGAAATTTTTGCCTAGTGAATGCATTCTAGGTATGTCAAACATATGCAAATGCCAATGCTCATGATGTTATGCTCAAGTTTTAGTAACAGTAACACTAGGGGTGTTACATCCTTCCCCCCATAAAAGAATCTCGTCCCGAGATTAAAAGTCCTAGGGTAAGTAGTGGAAAAGGAAATGCTTCACGTTTTTATTTCCTAAGTTTTGGTACAGGGCAGGGTGGGTTTAGGGCTCACTCCTTTATTACAACAATTTTACACACTTTAAAAATTACATGAGGCTAAAAAGCCTGGGAAGTTCTTATCTAAGAAGTCTTGAGTTTCCCAAGTAGCCTCATCTTCGGAATGTTGGTTCCACTGTATCTTGTAAAACTTGAGAGTTTTTCTTCGGGTAATCCTGTCCTTTTGATTCAAGACTCGAATAGGATGTTCAGAATATGTCAAGTCTGGTTCAAGGACAACATCTGTCACTTCAATGGTTCGATCTGGAACCCGAAGACACTTCTTCAACTGAGACACGTGGAACACATTATGTACAACAGACAAAGTTTCGGGTAGTTGGAGTCAGTATGCCACTGGTCCACATTGCTCAAGTATAGGGAAAGGACCAATGTAACGGGGTGCAAGCTTCCCTTTAACCCCGAAACGCGATACACCCTTCATTGGGGAGACCTTCAGATAAACATAATCCCCCACCAGAAAATATAAGGGCATTCGCCGTTTGTCTGCATAACTTTTCTTACGAGCTTGAGCTTTCTTCAAATTATGAGTTATTTTCTGAACCTTTTCTTCGGTCTCTTTCACCATATCAGGCCTGAAGAAGTACCTTTCACCAGGTTCAGACCAATTTAGCGGAGTACGACATCGTCGTCCATATAAAGCTTCGAAGGGTGCCATCTGGATACTTTCTTGATAGCTATTATTATATGAGAACTCCGCTAGTGGTGAACATTCATCCCATTTCTGTGGGAATTCCAGCACACATGCCCGCAGCATATCCTCAAGTATTTGATTGACCCTCTCAGTCTGCCCACTTGTTTGAGGATGATAGGCCGAACTGTGGAGCAATTTGGTACTCAGGGATTTATGAAGTTCTTCCCAGAATTTGGATACAAATTGAGGTCCACGATCCAACACTATAGTCTTCGGAACCCTGTGCAAACTGAGAATGCGAGCAATGTACAGCTCCGCATAGGTGATGACGGGATATTTTACTTTGACTGGAAGGAAGTGGGCGATCTTTGTAAGTCGATCAATGATAACCCAAATGGAGTCAAAGCCTTTTGCTGTTCTGGGTAATCCCACAATGAAGTCCATACTAATATCTTCCCATTTCCATGTTGGTATTGGTAAAGGTTGTAATGGACTGGCAGCTTTCAGGTGTATGGCCTTGACACGCTTACAAGTGTTACATCTAGCCACATAGCGTGCAATTTCAATTTTCATATTTGTCCACCAATAATGCTGTTTCAGATCTTGATACATCTTAGTGCTTCTGGGATGAATAGAATAGCGACTAAGATGTGCTTCATCTAAAATTTGCTGGCGGACCCCTTCATTCTTCGGCACCACTATGCGGTTATTAAACCATACCACACCTTGATTGTCTTCTCGGAAGCAATTGGCTTTTCCAGCCCTTATCTTCTTACGTATATGTTTCATACCCTCATCATTTTTTTGTGCGTCAATTATCCTTTGTAAGATGACTGACTCCAACTTCAAGTGATTTGAAGTCCCATGCTGAATCATTCCTAGGTTCAAATTTTCCATCTCCTGGCATAATGTAATGCCAGAAGTCCTCATTGTTAGACAATGGCAGGAAGCCTTGCGACTGAGTGCATCTGTCACTACATTTTCTTTGCCTAGGTGATAATGGATTTCCAATTCATAATCCTTGATCAGCTCGAGCCATCTCCTTTGTCTCATATTGAGCTCTGACTGGGTAAAGATATACTTCAAACTTTTATGATCTGTATAAATGTGACAGATATTACCCAACAGATAATGACGCCAAATCTTCAGGGCATGAACCACTGCAGCTAGCTCCAGATCATGAGTTGGGTAATGCCCCTCATGCCAGCGCAACTGCCTTGAAGCATACACTATTACTTGGCCTTCTTGCATTAATACACAGCTGAGACCACTGCCCGATGCATCACAATACACATCAAATGTCTTATTAATGTCCGGTTGAGCCAATACCGGAGCAGTGGTTAACAATACCTTCAATTGCTCAAAGGCTTCATTACACTTTAAAGACCAATTGAATTTAGTATCATTCTTCAATAGACTTGTGATTGGCTTCACAAGCTTAGAAAAATCTGGTATAAATTGGCGGTAATAGCCAGCCAGTCCAAGGAAACTTCGGACTTGATGAACAGTGGTTGGGGGTTTCCACTCCAAAATATCCTTGACCTTGCTAGGATCTACCGCAATCCCCCTGGCAGCTAGCACATGTCCCAGAAATTGAATTTCTTCCAGCCAAAACGCGCACTTACTGAACTTGGCATATAATTTGTGTTCTCTTAAGCGCGTCAACACGATCCGTAAATGTTGAGCATGCTCCTCTTCATTCTTGGAATATATCAAAATATCATCTATGAAGACCACCACAAACTTGTCCAACTCGGGCATAAATACTGAGTTCATCAAATAAGTGAAGTGGGTCGGAGCATTCGTCAGCCCGAAAGACATTACAAGGTATTCAAATAATCCATACCGCGTAGTGAATGCGGTTTTTGGTATATCCTCGGGCCGAATACGGATTTGATGATAGCCCGATCTGAGATCAATCTTGGAGAATACCCTCGCCCCGGTCAGTTGATCAAATAAAATGTCAATTCATGGAAGAGGGTACTTGTTCTTGATAGTGACCTCATTCAGGGGTCGATAATCTACACACATCCGTAAAGTTTGATCCTTCTTCTTGACGAATATGGCTGGACAACCCCATCGCGACGAGCTTGGCCGGATGAATCCTTTTTCTAGTAGATCTTGTAATTGAATCTTTAATTCTGCCAGCTCATTTGGAGGCATTCGGTACAATCTTCTAGAAATGGGAGCCGTACCTGGCTTCAACTCAATTACAAACTCTACATCTCTTTCGGGTGGCAATCCAGGCAAATCCTCTGGAAAGACATCTGGGAACTCACATACTACCGGAATATCCTTGATCTCCGGTATAATGGCTTCATAAACTCTGCCAGTAGTTTTGGTTGGAATGGGGATAGACAAAAGAATTTCCTCTTGGTTATGACTCAACCTGATGGTTCTCTGATCAGTGTTGAGGGTTGCTTTGTGTCAGGCCAACCAATTCATGCCCAAAATCACATCTATGTCTTGGCCTTTCAGAACAATCATATTAGTAGGAAAGTCCCGTCTGGCCAATGTTACGGGCACTTGGAAAGCCACTTCCCTAGTAAAAATTTGTCCCCCAGGTGACTGAATTTTAAACCCTTCTTTTGATTCATGGTATGAAATGCAATGTTGCTCCACAAATTTCTTGCTGATGAATGTATGTGAAGCATAGAATCAAAGAGAATAATTGCGGGATGATTGGCCACAAGGAACGTACCCATCATTACTGGTTCATCGTCCGGTGTGGTGGCCACTTGAGTGTAATAAATTCGTCCCGTCTTCTTTGTATTCTTGGCCACATTTCCCTTAGCTTGAGAAGAATTCCCAGTACCTTGTTGATTGTTTGTGTGATTCTGCTTCGGATAAGGGCAATCCTTAATAAAATGCCCAGATTTTCCGCAATTGAAACAACCTGTTGATGAACTGGGAAGGGCCGGGAAACGAGTGCCAGGGGCACCCAGCTGACTTGTTGTAGTGGGGGCAGCATTGGGACGGATGAACACTGGTTGTTTGAATGGGAAGAAGGGTGGACGTGATGAAGAACGACCTTGATTAAAAGGCTGGATAACTAACCGTTGCCTTTTCTCGGGGCCCTAACTAGGCCTGTTGCCTCCACTCCCCTTGGTTTTTCTAGAACTTGTATATTTAGATTCGACTGCCAGCGCTGTGTTGACAGCCCTTCCATAGGTGAGGTCGATGCAGGTAGCCATTTTCCTTTGCATCCTATCATTTAAACCCCTCATGAAACAGTTCTTCTTCTTTGTGTCGGTGTTGACTTGGTCATTCGCATACTGAGATAAGTGATTAAATTTATTGAGATACTGGGTGACAGTATCTCCGCCTTGCTTCAACTTCATGAATTTTTCCTGTTTCATGTGGAGTACTCCTTCAGGTATGTAATGTTCACGGAAGGCCAGCTTGAATTCTTCCCATGTAATCTGATGATTGGTCAGCTGAACGGTCACAAAGTTCCCCCACCAAGTGCTGCCAGGGCCACGCAATTGCTGAGCTGCGAACAGGAGCTTCTGAGTTTCAGAACACCAAAGAAGTCCATATTTCTGCTCAATGACGCGGATCCATTCGTCCGTCTCTAAAGGGTCTTCTGCCTTGATGAACAACGGTGGGCGCGTTTCGGAGAAGTCCAAATAAGATGTCTCATGGGGACCTTGCGGATAGCCCCGCCCGCCTTGTTGTTGAAGTTGCTGACCTGCCATCTCCCGTAGGAAACGAGTATTATCTGTTGTAGCATTTACCAAGGCGGCGATAGCCTTGGCAAGTGTGGGAGGGACTGGAGGTGGGTTTGGTGTTGCCTCCCTCCCACGGGAGGTACTAGCCCCATCCTGAGCACAAGCCCGGGAAGGCATCTGTGGCAACAAACATTTGAAAACAATATGATATGCCAAAGAAAACCATCCATTTTACATTACTAAAAAGAGTAATGTTACAGACTCAAATTTTTACAACAGGATTACACCACTTATTATACATCACTACTATTTCTACTATTATACTATACTATTCTACTCCTGCTTCCCGTTGCTCCCGGTAGCCTCGTTGTCGGGTGTAGGAGACCACTCATCGACCAACTTCATAGAGGGAGGGGGCCTAAAAAGGTCCAATTCACCACCAAAAGCTTCTCCCGCTACGTGAGAAGGTCTGGCTTCTGTCCCGACAGGATCCGCAGGCACATTGGGGTGCAATTGTGAATACAGTACATGAACTTCTTCATGTAGAGTATTGCAATAAGCCTGTAGGTTATCGATGGCTGAGCTAAGCTCTTCTACTCTGGCTCAAGCTTTTGCCTCCTTAGCCCAGGCAATCGAATGAGACTGAACCGCCCAGTCGAGTGCTAAATGTCGATCTGTGAGTTGATCTTGCAGGTGGCGGATGTCGCTTCTTAATTCATTAATTCTATCGCCATCCGCAACCCAGATGTTAGTCCTACGTCGGAGTTCTGTTTGAAACTGATTTACTTGTGCTTCAAGATCCCCGATCGGATCATTACTCCCACTACTGCTATCCTCGTGTCTTGGGGCAAGTTGATGACGTGGCACACCAATTGGGCCAGTATGCTTGCGCGCAGTTTGCCTTGTGCGCGGCGGCATTTTTCTAAGGGGAAAATCTTATTAACATAGTTCTTAGCATGATGCATATGTAATTACAGAACCAACCTTAGTTGATTCAACCTTCTATACATTGCACTCCTCCTATCTAGTCTTTCGGATAAATTCTTCAGAAATAATAGGTAAGAAGGGAAGAAATTTTTCTAGATAAATCTTTAGAAAATTCTTTTGAAGATGCCTCATAATATCTGCAGAGAAGGGCTTCGCTCCGATACCAGCTGTGACGGAACCTCCCAAGTCATTAGGCCCACCTACAGTTGTCCTTATCCAATGGACATCAGACAACCCTGCAGATGCCCCTGAATCACTTGACAAGTTCGGTATCTATTTTTCTTACCTTTCCCAAGAGCGTTTCACCCGTCACGCAGACATTACAGATCATCGGAGATACGATAATGCGGAAGCGGTTACATAAACTTACCTTTATTTTAAAAGTAAGACAAAGTTATATATTACAGACCAGGATATAACTTATGAGTGCAGAGTAGTATTATTACACACCAAGGGAGGCAAAACCCCCTCCCGATAAGTTTTAAACAAAAGTTCTTATGGAGGAACTCTTCCTCCCGCAGCTTTACTCTTGCTTTTCTTCTTTTGGGACCACCTTGGAACTGAAACAACAAAAGTTTGTTGCTTCCTCACCTAAAAATAATAGGGAATAAAACCCTGAGTATGGAATTACTCAGCAAGACTTACCCGACTAAAGAAAAGACTCTCAAGGGTATGCTGGTTATAAGGGAGTCAAGGTAAGGTTTCTCAATGATCAAAGACTCTGTTTTGCAGAAATGCTTGCTAAAAGTGGATCCTTAAAAATCCAGTTTTATTATCAGGTTAGGTAAAATTACCTGCATCTAGAGTTCTTTCTACCCTAGTTCAAACACTTGATCTGCACTAGCCATTTTCTTAACAAGCCCTTCATCTTTACTGGAATTCTACGTATAGGGCAGTGACTAAGTCTTCATAACCACGAAGGTACGGCGATCCGAAACGATTATACTCAGCTGAGGATCTCCAATCACACGACATATGTAGCACTTAACCCTTGCATATGTCAACCCGCCACCGGGGTTCTTAAGACCAGATCAGGTTCACGTCAACCGAGAGCACAGATACACCACCGTCCAGCCTCTTGCCACAGCATGTGACCAGTTAAAGGGTACACGCTACTGTCGCCACCGCTCCACGCCCATTGCGTGTTATCTTATTCTGGCCTTAGTTTGCCCGAGGCAAGGCTTACCCATGACGAGGCATGTGACCAGTTAAAGGGTCCTCGGTCATCAAGCCTACATCGACACGGTCCTTAATCGACTCAGACAGAGACACTACACCGAGACTCTTTCTCGTGCAAGTCACCCACCCGGTCTCAGCTTAATCATTTCAACCCAAGGTTTGGTACCTGGCAGAGATACATCTTTTCCGATGTTGAACCCATCATGGCCATGATGGATCCACCATCAAGTTTTGTTTTCAAAAACATCCCACCCACTTTTGCCATATCATCTTTTGTAAAAACAAAACATTTGTTTTTCTAAAGCAAGGCTAAGCATCAAAATCTTTTGTAAAACAGGTGATCAAGGAAGGTAATCAAATTCGAGGAAGGTAATGCAGGAATTGTTTTATCAATCAACTCCTATCACCTAATGCAACAAGCAAGTGATAAAGATCTTTAAATCACAAGGTGGTGGCAAATGCACCGGGGCTTGCCTTCGTTTATAGGTGATTCAGGCTCGGATCAACAGATGTCAAAGTAAAAGCAATTCCCTGCCTGAGGTTCCGCAGGTGGTGGTGTGGTCTTCTCTTCTTCTACCTCGACCTCTTCTTCGTTTTCTTGATATAACCATATATATACATATATAAGAATGAATGCCATGTAATGCTAATGAGAGTGCAAACATAATAAGAATTTATTATCTAAAGTCTTGAATACATTTTTCCTTCACGGTTCTTCGAGAAACTAGGGTTTCCGGAGTCAGTAAAGGAATTTAAAGGGCAGGGGGTAGGGTTTTGGGTTCTAAGTATCAAACAAGGTCCAAATCAAACCAAATTCTACCCAAGGCTTCTAAATAATGTTTAAAGTTGAAATAAAAAGTTTGGGAATTTTTGGAATTATTATCCATTTTCTAAAAATCCAGAACCAATGCTTTAGGCTATTTTAAATGCTCCAAAATTCCTTATTTGACCTAAAAATCATGAAACTATTTTTATTGAATACTATGGAAAATTAGGAATATGGCAAAATTAGTTTGACATTTTACCATTTTTCTACCATTTTCTAAAATTGTTGGAGTCCTGCTCGAAAAAGAAAAGAGAAAAGAATGAACAGTCTTGGGCTGATTTCAGCCCAGGCGGCCCAACTAACACAGGAAAACGCGCGCGCCCACGCCCGAGCTGGCTGCTTTGCGAAAAGGCCCTCGGTTTACTGGCTAACCCAAAGTGGGTTCAATCACTGTTGCACTGAGTCGCTGACAGGTTGCAAGAAGGACCTCCACGTTCTATTTCTTCGCCGCCCGAAGTCCTCGACGGCAATGAGCACGGCAGAGCTCCAGCGAGCTTGTAGACCGGCCGAATGGGGAAAGGACTGGCGCTAATTTCTGGTCTAACCCTAATTCCAACCCAGAGGAGTGTTTCCCCTCATTAAATTTCATGAACGACCATCCCAATGTCTCTGGCTACGGTGACAGAGCGGACAACCCAAAGAACAACGTGTTCCCGGTGATTCATGGTGGTCCCGTTCAATTGGATGGGTCGACGAGTTTGAGGAGAGTCTAGGGGTGTTAGAACAAGCGACGGAGCAACTTGAACTGACCTGAGTTGAGCTGGCCGCGATGAGAGTGTTCTTGAGGTATTTTCGAGCAGTTTGGGGGAAGTTTAAAATTCAAGCTCGCTGGTGATCGGCTGGAGGTAATACTGGGTGGCTGGGTGTGTGGTGACCTTGCGAAGCTTGCGGTGGCCTCAATTTATAGGGAGCGACAGCGGTGGTCGGGAATTTCGGTGGCGACGCGCGGCGGTTAGAGGAGGGGGAGGTCATTGGCGCACGTGAATTCGTGTCCTACGCCATGGCAGTTACTCCGACGATCAACGGAGAGCTAGAGCGAGTCACGGCGATGCGGTGGAGACACTTAGACACGCGGCACAAAGCCGGAAGGCGGCGGTAACCGGCGTACTTATCAGAATCCACCGCGATGAACGCTGTACGGTGGCCGGAATACTTTACTGGCCGGAGTTATCCACGGCGATGATCTTCAAGTGTTATCCAGTTGATCTGGTCACGAATCACGGCGGCGATGGCACGAATCTATGCGCAGGGAGGTCGTCGGCGGTGAGGTTGCCGCGCTAGCGGTCTGATCCATTTCAGTTACTGTACCATGGTGTCTTATTTAGATAGCCTGCCAGCGCAAGTTTAGGTCCCATTTTCTCTAGATTTTCTATGGTACCAAGCCCAAACATCTATAGCAAAGTTGTTCTACTATAAAGGATCTACAACTTTGTTATATTGACTTGGGGCAAATTCCTTGAAGTTCTTGATCTGTAGAGCTCCAAAGATGACCCAGTACCACTGTTAGTCTGATATTCAGACTTCAACAGTCTGACAGCCCATCTTTGGGTGTAATTCTCTTCCATTTCTTCATAACAACTATGCTTACATCCTTAAGCAAAGTTGTTCCCTTTCATAGAGATACAAAATTGATGTGGTGCCCTAAGGTGAATTCTCACTATTTTGAAAGTTACACAGCTCTAAAGTTGAGCCTATAACCCTGATTTCAGACTTAGCATAGAACTCAAATGAGGTCCATTTTGCAAATAAGTCCAAAATCCAAGATTTAGCTTACAACTCCACACATTTGTGAACCAAATGACTTGGGATACTCATTTATCATGGTTTTTGCAGTTTAGTCCAAAAGTGGACTAATTTTGCACATAGGCCCCTAGGGTTTGGATTTAGGGTTTTTCAGGGTTTCAATTAGGGTTTCTGGTATCTCAGGGGTGCAAATGTAATGTAGGTCCATCTTTGATAACATTTTATGATTATTTTACTTAATCTTTGTGGTTTTCTCTATTTGGGTCCTGTTTTACCCCTCAGATCCCTATTGAAGGTTAAGTACCCTACACTAGGGTCTTATTTGCAAAATGCCATATCAATACACTTGTTTGAAATTTTTGCCTAGTGAATGCATTCTAGGTATGTCAAACATATGCAAATGCCAATGCACATGATGTTATGCGCAAGTTTTAGTAACAGTAACACCAGGGGTGTTACATAGGGCCCATAGATCGTGAGTAGAAGGAGAGCCGACTCTCCTGCTGTGGCTCGGTGCCAGCCATAGTTAATGTGGTCGGTCACTTATAGTGGGTCAGTTTAGGTCAAGCACGAAATCCACTCTAGTGGATTCCTCTTGGCTCGCCTGACTCCCCTTATGGATTCACCTCGCCCAATCCTGGCCTCGGTGCCTCGGGACTATCTGAGAGTGGGTCCTTCCAGAGTGGACTTTTCCCTTGTCCTCCTGCTGACTCGTGGGTCCTCGAGGATCTTTCCCTCGATAGTAGCCCTCGAGCACTCGAGGGGAGAGTGTCTCCCCTTGGTGGCTTCCCCCAAGTCGAGCAGAGATTGCTTTGTCCCTTTTGGCGTCTGAGCCCAGAGGTTAGGTGGGGTCAGGTTTTGCTTGCGTTGTAATGCATTCCTTTCTTGACCTCGTAGATTAGGCGACGTGTCGCTTCGTTTCCTTGCGTGCCCCTTTATAAGCGGATGCTTCCTAGCATCGTGTTCTTGCTTGGTTCTCTCTTTCCCGTTGAGAAGAGGGTGCCCCTTCCCTTTTTGTCTTTTTTATTCTTCTTAGCGCCTGATGGATCCAAGCAAGAGTTTTGTGGCAATGCTTGATTGAGTCTAGGTGTGTGATATTTTGACCATTGTTGTCCTCCTTTTCTCCTCTTAGGACTGATTTGGTGGTCAAGGATCCTGAGGAGATCCATGGGGGTGGAATCCCCTTACTATTCAAATTTGAATAACAAGGAGATTACTCCCCCATGGATCCTCTAGGAATCTATGATCACCAAATCAGCTCTTACAGTGTTTCCCATTCCCTGCACTCACCCCCTTCCCTTAGGCTGGTGATTTCAATGGGAGCTCGTAGGGATATCGGGCCATACTTTTGTCTACAGGACCGTCGAACACTCCTAACACTAGCGAACCTGTAGGTGAGTCTGGTCGATGCTCGCGCGGCCTTGATGCTGCTGATGACGAGGTCACATGCCTTCATGTGTGTTTAGTTGAGTTGGATCATAGCGTCGCTGGTAAGCAACGTTTTATTTTTCTTTGATGATTTCTCTGGATTCTACTGACCATTTCTTTGTCTCACCTTTTTAGAGTTGGAGTTCGAGGTGTCAGTTCTTCGCGAGCGCGCTAATGAGGTCATTGGACTCGTGCGGACCAAGGGTGCCAACCGGGCGAAGCATCTCCTCGACGTGTCGAACCGGTTTGTCAAGCCGTTCGTCTCAACACTCATTGTGTTGCTACCGGTGTCGTGGCTTTTGTCCAGTTCAGGTCAGGTTACGAGTTACGCGACGTCGCCGAGCTGTTAGGTGACGTTGCTGGTGGCACCCTGGAGGATCTGGAGGACGACCTTGGCATAGCCGCCGAGGCTGTAGTTGATCTTCTCCCGTTAGAGGATGTGATGAACGGTTCCCCTTAGCCAAGGTGTGATCTTAGGTTATTGATTCCCGCGGTCGTGGGATCGTCAGGGAACATTTTTGGCTCTTCATGAGCTTTGTAATGACTGGGCATTTTTCTCGCCATTTGCATCATCTTGGTTGCACGGTAGAGATTTTCCTCCCTACAGGATTTGGGGTCGTCCCGGAGGTGTTGTTTGGTGTTCGCGTTTTGGGGCCCTATTCACTAACTAGGTACATGATCGTGCGATGCCACGGAACATAAATTGCGAGCCTCCAATGGGCTTAGGGCCATAGCGACGGGCACGGTGAGAGCACAAGTTTTCAACTCATGATCGTTGAAGTCAGTGTCCGTAGTAGTGAAGATCCATCCGCCTGTCCAAGTGCTGCTGCAGCAGGCCAGGAACAGCAATGAAGATCTGTCCGCCTTCACACGGTCGCGATAGGGACAGACGAGTGACTTCACATGAGGACGCATGGAGAGTGGCAAATGCTAGAGCTATGAGAAGATGGATAGCATGGAGATGTGCATGCAACAGACCTAGAAACACAATATTCAGGAAAGGAATGCCAAACCATTGTAGGACTTTCCCTTTTGAATTAGACACATCGATGAGCAAGCAGAACATGTGGTTATATTCTGGTCGCGAGCCCGCGATGCTCAAATCCGTCGCGCATGGCCAGCTAGAGGCGCTCAAACACAAAGTGGTTGCGGTACAACGATCCAGGTTGAGCGTGAGGGGACGCGTCCTCGGGGCTAGGGAGGGCCGACAGACGAATAGAGGAGGCCACCGTCACTACCGGGCACGGGCCTCCCACCGCCGCCCTGCCCATAGAGCAGCCGGATAGCCTCTCGTCGAGTAAGAACATGAGCAGCCCCCGACGTAGGCGAGCGTGAGGAGCAGGGCGGCGACCGCGACGCTTCTCCGTGCCCAGGCTTCCTCGTAGCCAGTGGCGGCAGCGGACTGGTGCGCGGCTGCCGGTCCTCGTTGAGAAAAATGATTGCAATACTTGTGGTTTCTTCAACAAAGTGATAATCTTTGAGCTTCAAAGAAAGGAATGGTCACTATTTGGCATGTAGCTACTAAGCTAAATCGCTTGGTTTCTCTAAGTGATTTGCTTATCAAGTTTGTTAAGCCTATGTCATATACAAGCACACCCAGCATATTCTCTCCTGATCTAATTGGCTACCTCATTTTTATAAGAAAGAATTTACCACTGTATCATTGAAGCCTTCCAGCATCTATCAAAGTTTTGTTGTTCTCGTTTGATCTAATCCAGGAAACTACAAATTGTCCACGTTCCCCGCAACTTGTTTGTCTACGATTCATCTATTGCTACTATTGCATTCATTCATCCAACAGGAATTCTATTTACACGGATGGGTACTGGTAGCCAACCACACTGCGTCACTGCCCACAAGGAATACTCACTGATCTCCGTCCAAACCTTCAGATCTCCTGCCCTCCCCCAACGAACAGAACGGGATCAAAAGAAGCGGAAACACGGGTATTGTACCTAGCGGGGCCAATGGCTGGTGGAGTCGGGGGCACGAGGGAAGAGGCCGGCGGGGTAGAGAAACGCGCACAGGCAGCTGAGTGCGACGCCGACCACTACCGTCGCGGCGATGCGGGACCCCCGAGACAGTGGGCGTGGACAGAGGGAGGGCGAGGGCAGAGCCATCGATGCCGCGGTGAGATTAGCGGGGGCATGGGGGGACGAAGATGGGGCCACGTGTGCGGCATGGTGATTAGCAGGGGGAGGAGGGCAGAGCCGCGCGGTGAGGGTGGTGGTGGACGCCCTCCTTAGCCTCTTAAGGAATAGTAAAGATTATACTTGCTCTTAAAATTATCTGTTTGTCTGTTTTCAGAAAGAAGAGAATGGGCTCCGGTGACATGGATACAGATGGGCGAACCATTGCCCCTCAGCAACTGGGCCACGTCTGGTCTTACCCCTGGGCAACTGAGCCCATCCGACTTCGTTAAGGGAAAACTGCCCGTGCACGTTAATCCACCAGTCCAGTGTTCTGTTTGATATTTACCCTTCGCGTCGCAGCGCCAGATCGCCCAATCAGAGCGTGCGTTGCACATCATCTGGGTACGATATCGAGGCAGACGGCGTACACGAATCTCGCTCGGCCATTTTACTGTACCCAGGTCCTAAACAAAGGACGTATTCAAGTGGCGCCTACAAAAGATGGCAGATAATAGCCCATAAGCTATAACATGGCTTGACAGAAATCATTCTAGGATTTGGTATAGAAGTGGCTTCTATGAACATAGCAAATGTGACTACCTAACTAAAAATGCATCTGAGAATTTCAATAACCAAATTAAGGCACCGAGGGGTCTCTTACCTCATGAGCTATTTGACGGCTTAAGAGAGATGATAATGGAGAAAATGGCACATAGAAGGCAGATTGGGTGGTAGTTGGATGATAGTGTTTTACCATCTCTAATGATGGAATTGAACAAAGTTAGCAATAGTCTGAGAGTTGTCAAGATTGCTAGAGGTGACAACAACTTTGCTAACAGGAAGCGCAAGGCTATCAGTGAGAAATAGTGTTTGCCCATTAGGCAGGTTGCCAAAGGTAAGCAACAAGGATTGAACGACAAGATCAGGACAACAGAAATAGAAAGTAGCATATGCAAGCACATGCAAAAAAATATGAAGCATAAACAAGACTCGCAGAGATTTATCATAGCCCTCAGTATTGCAAGTTGTATAGATAAACTTCTATAACACTTCACAATCTGATAGTCACTTGCTATCCATTGAAATCGCTCTACAAGGTTCCTCTCTGATAGTCACTTGCTATCCATTAAAATGGCTCTATAAGGCTCCTCTCTTGGTGGCCTCTGTTTTCTTGGTTATGGTAGTACCAACCTAGTTGGAGGTGCGGTACAGCTTCCCAAAAACATGGAGCATAGCGACAACAACTATGAACCCAATGCTCATGATCAGAACGATGTTTGGTGACATTTTGTGGCCCACAGCCTCATCGGTGTAGAACTGGAGCATCGAGCTGGCACCACCTCCGCCAGCAGTAGCAGCGCTTGTGGTCCTACGCCTGCGCAGGCTTGCAGTTGCCGCCGCACTCCCTCTAGCAGGTGCGTCGCCATTCGCCACCATCTTGTCTTAACACACTCTGCATGACAGTGAAAGGGTTCAGATTACAATATTTGCATTCACTACTGCAACTGTGAGAACACAACATGATGTTGGCTGCCAATAGTGAGTATCACATATTTGATATTCCATATTTTGGAAATATAGCTAAGAAATACATGCATCATGTAGCATTGATGTAGTTGGTCGTTCATGATGAAACAAAAAAGCAATCATTTTTCTTTCTTATGCTTACAAAGTCCAACTAAGCACAAAACTCTGAAACATGGTTTTACTTTACTGGTGGTAATGGACAAATTATGACTGGGATAGTAGGCTGAAATTCAATTTCTGAATTGTTCAAAAATTCAGCTCCTACTTTGGCAGACGACATATTAACCTTATAAGCTAGAAGTGATTATGATAGGTTACAGTAGTATGTGCCCACAAGCTTCACCATAAGATTATTCAATGCTTGTAACAGAAACAGATGTGCAGGCAAATACAGTTGCATTGTGAGGAGCATTGCAAAATCAACATGCATGTTGTCATGTTGACATACACAGGGATGATATAACAATTACACACAAATCAAGCCCAAAGCAATCAACAAGGCCCACCAAGACCAACCAAAGATTAGGTTATATAACCAGAATGTATCTGATCTATGTTTGCATTTTGGTTGTATTTGCAAGCCATAATGATCAACTTTGGTTGTTCTTGGTCAATTCATCCAGATCCTACAGCCAGAAAATTGTAGTTTTGTTTAAGTGTTGATTTCTTATCTATTGAGCAGTTTAAGTAGAAATGGTGCAAACCATCATATTATGAAACACATGCAGCATGCTACTTTGTCATGAAGGATGCAGCATGTTACTTCTGTGTACATGTGTTCAAACGAACAAGAAATTGCAGCTGCAAGACCAAACAGCCAGTAAAGGCAAGGGCTAAATTGTGTTAGTAAATGGAGTCTCTGGATTTAGGAGGTGTTTTGTGTGAGGTCTACCTCATAGCAGCTCTGCTCTAAAACTCCAGAATGGAGTAGCTCTAGAGTTTTTTAGATTTCAAAGCAGCAAACGAGGTACTAAAAAAACCTTGAACTACAACTCCCAAAACTTCAAAAAGTTTGTAACTCTAGAGTTAAGAGTGTTTGGTTGGCTCTGACTACGTTGACCTCCTCAGTTGTGAAATTTGGGAGCCTGCCTTTCATGGTTCTTTGAACTGATTTGGGGTACTCACTGTAGACAATCGGGTGCAGAAACCTAAAACGTTTTCAAGGCTCGGTGTTCAGAGGTGGTACAGATACAAGATGATCTCTGTATCTAGCTCTTTGAATCAACGGAAATGGTCACGAGTTGAAGCAAGCTAGAATGTTTGGGATGGGGGCAGACGATTTTTTTTTTTCAAATTACCATCTGGCATGGAAGTTTCTTGATCTTTCAGCCACAACTTGGTCGACAGTTTCTTGATCTTTCAGCCGCAACTTGGTCGGCAGTTGAGTTTTTTAGGGCCTCATATCACACGAAACCCAGAAGGATCCCAATCCTCCCCTTCTATGTCAACTGGAAGGGAGTTTGTGTGTGTGCAGACAAAATTTGGAAGAAAAAAAGTTCTAAACGGTATTGTTTAATGTCTCTGTCTAACTTAGAACTGTTCATTACCTGCTACTTTTGGCGGTACCTCTAGACTGCAGCGGCGTGGGGAAGGTTGAGGCGATGAGCGACAATGTAAGGCTTGGTAGTGGAGTTCCCAGCCTTGCATCTTGTGTACCTTCCTGGCGCGAACCTACCGTCATCATACCATAGGGCAGCAACCACCCTCAGGCTCGTTGAACATCATCCAGTTCTTCACTCAACCATAAAACATGACATCATTGAAACTAAAGATGACACCACTCATGCTTCAACAGCAACCCTTCCAGCCACTTGGTCCAGATCACGCCTTCCCTAGGAGGTTATGAGGCGCCCACTGCAACACAATGACAATGTGCGATAAACAAACTTCAACAACCAGGACAAGTTAGTAGCAAGAGGAAGGGGTGTGACAGCTAAATTGCCCCTTGGGATCGATATCAATGATGCCCATCTTCTACAACTGCTGCAGGATGTTGCGTGAAATGGCACCACTACTCTTGCAGAAATGTGGTGGGGCAGGAACCATTTCTTTGGTGGCCACCATAAAACTTATGAAAGCCACCCATACCAATGCCTTACCTTAGGTAGATCTTCCTTGCAATGAACAATGAATTGTATGTTTCCTCTTGATCCTGCAAGGGGCAGTAGTATGTTTCCTCTTGATACAATGAATTGTATGTTTCCTCTTGCAATAAAACGGGTAGATAAATTGTATGTTTACTCCTGGCTGTGTTGTGCTAGGAAGCACTCTAATGACCAGCTACCCTAGAGACATTGAGCCAGAGGTAGGGTCGACACACCAGAGTTTTTAAGTGCTGCAGATACGCTATGGCCTATAGATAAGCCCAATCGTAGCAGGAGGGAAGCAACAACCATGGTGCTAATAGTAGAAAATTGACAGCAGCGCAGAGCGTCATGTGGAAGGGATAAAACCAAATCTGATAGCACTGTGTCAGTTCTCCCAATGGCTCTAAAAATTATGTAGTGCCACTGTGTCAGTTCTTTTTTATTTGCAAGCTCGGTTCAGAAATCTAGCTAAATTATAAGACTCCATATAGCATCATGAAAAAAGGTGACCAATCCATCTTGTACGGTGATATGAGAAGAACAATGAATTGTATGTTTCCTCTTGATCCTGCAAGGGGCAGTAGTATGTTTCCTCTTGATACAATGAATTGTATGTTTCCTCTTGCAATAAAAGAAAGGTCAATAAAAGCAGCACTTGAGCCAAATATAAGTATATTACTAGCCCACTATTCATCATGATATAACCAACCCACTATTCTTAATCTACAATTATGCCACTACATATTTGCCTTTTTTGGTCCATTAGAAGTTCACCAACCCTTTAAAAATAACAATACATTGCAAAAATAAAACGAAATTAAGAATAACTATGTCAATAAGTTAGTTGACACTTCTGAGGATATGCCAACGTCTTCGGGTAGGCGGTAGCTCCATCTAATTACCTAACTCCACGATGTAGAACTTCCCTGTCACCTAGCTATCTATTCCCTGTCAAGCCCATATACATAATCAGAAACCCTAGCTCATTGATCCACAGATGCTTAGCTTTGGCAGTTTGTCAAATTAATTAAATTTGTCTTGCATTGACTCGTACAGGTTACAGCTCAAAGTTCCAAAAGCATTGACTTCGAATTTTAGAACCATTATTGCCCAAATATTCTACAACATCCTTAGGATTTATCTGTGCTATCAAGTTATGTTATGGTCCTCACTAAAAGATACTCCTACTGCTGGTTTGCAGATGCCTAGCTTTACATGCAGCTGTAGTTGCAGACCTGGCAAATATACATGTGCCAATGTGCAATCGAGTGTTGACCTACTGTTCCTAGCAGTTTGCGAAAATGATGCTATTGTTATTATAATAGAAAGAGACTACAACTCAGAAGGCTGGTTGGTGCCGTCTTTCCTGAACAAAGGCAGCGCAAAGGGAGGAAGAAGGGGACGCACTTCAGGAGCAAAGGGGGGAAGAAGGGGATCTGAAAGCAGGGATTGCAGACCTGAGAGCACACGGTGGGTTGGTGCCGTCTCCGCTGACCGAGGCAGTTGAAATGGGCCCAAAGCGCGTCCTCGAAGGCTGGAGAGACTGCGGCAGAGGAGCGCAGTCGGGCAAACACCTCGCATTGCATCTCTGCGCCATGCCCCTGCTAGGATTGCTTGTCGCCATCTCCCTCAACGTCGTTGCCACCACCTCGCCCAAGCACGGTGGGGAGTTTGGGCCACGAGCAGGGGAAGAGCCTTTGTGCGCGCATAGACCTCCTCGTCGGTTTGGTCGCCGGCGATCTCCTTGATGTGCGCGACTGTGTGCCGCGCCCCTATCGGGATTGAAGCCCTACTGCCCGCCACCATCTCCCTCAATGTCGTGTGGGTAGGATAGCGAGCATCTCGCGGGTACTCTGCGCTGTCATCTGGGGGAGGGGGCAGGGGTTCGCAGCGGGGAGAACATCACGGGGGCACGCCGTGGGGGAGGCTGTCACGGTGGAGGTGGCGGGGCATAGGGTGAGCGAAGGACAAGGGCGGGGCACGCACGGAGGAGGGGGCGTGCACGTAAGGAAGGAAGGCGATGGCACGGATGGCAGCCTCGGTGTGTGGGGAAGGAAGGTGATGGCGGCCTCGGCACGCGCGTGTGGCGCGGGTGGCGGCCTCGACGCGTGGGTAAGGAAGGTGATGGCGGCCTCGGCGCGCGCGTGGGGAAGGAAGGTGATGGCGTGGATGGCTGCCTCGACGCATGGGGAAGGAAGGTGATGGCAACGATTGTGTAGATGGCGGCCGAGGCGCGTGGGGGTGGGCGGTGATGGTGCGGTGGCGGCCGAGGCGCGTGGGGAAGGGCAGTGACTGCACGATGGTGAATGGCATAGGTCAGTGTGGCGGGGAGCATGGTGAGGCATGTGCACGCCCTCGTTATGCTTTTATAGAGTAGTAATAGATTTATTGGTCTTTTGATCATGCCTCATTCAGTTGTTTCGGGGGTGGCTTGCAAGTTTTAGTGGGCGGGCCCTCGGGTGCCGACTTTTGCAGTATCTAGATGGCCCCGTCGTGCGACGCCTACTCATGTGTCCTGGAGGAATTAAGAATTTCAAATGGGGGGAGAAGGGGACTGACCATAATGTCATGAAGCGGTACTCTTACTTTGAGGTTTGTCGTGGCCTCATCCCTTACCCAACCTTTATGATCCATATGGGGTCTTATCCCCCCTCTCCTTTGCTCCTCTGCGCCCCTTTCGATATCCCGACCCCATTTTGTTGTATGCGAAGCGAGCCCCTAAGCCCTCTGTTTGTCACATCGGATCCGTCTAGGGACACGTCTCGACTTTTTTTATGATTCCTTCCTATGCATTCCATTCACCAAAAAAGGAAGGATGAGCAGTACCATGCTTCCCTTGATGGTCGAGTTCACGGTGCTCGGTGAGCTCCAAACGTGTGATCCGAATGAGGCACTGGTGCCTTTTTCATGCTCTAGGCGTGGGGTCCGCTGGCGACCATTCTCATACTCCCAAGTGTCAACTCATATAGTTTCAGCCCCATTCGACTGGGTCCGATGTCTCGTTGCCTCTCTTTGCAATAAACCATGAGTCACACGTCTCCTGAGACTTGAACATGATCTAGAAGTGCCTTTGGCGCTCATGCGCTAGGGTCTTGGCCGCTAGGTGCCCAACTCATGACCGCCCATCACTCTGTGGTTTCGAGAGTGGCCACATTTTTTTGTGGGCCCACCTTCAAATTCCAAGTTATTGGTTCTGGCCCAGCCTTTTTGTCGTCGCTGATCGGTGTGGGCCATTCGGTTCTTCCCCTCCACAGGAAAAAATATCATGAACGGGTGAGGCAGGATAAGTCACCTTACCTGGTGTAGTCGTGCAGCGGTCGTGCGGTCGACGTCCATCTTCTTGGTTGGGTCCGGGGGTCGCCTCACCTTGAGGCTGGTGCCCTTCCCAAATACCCGGTCAGGGCCTTTTCTTTAAGGTCAGCGATATGTTAGCTTATACATTAACCACTTACTAGGGTGCATCTCCGATCTATTAATCGAGTGCAGGTGGGCAGTCATTCTTGATTTGGGGAGGAGGCACTACCTGGTTCTGGCTTCCCGTTTGCCCTTCAAGGTCTAGTGTGACTCTTCCTTGTCTTGTTGCCACCGCTCCTCGCTTGCCACAAACCCCAACTTCTATTTTCTATCCTCGAGAGTCATGGGATTCTGGAGCCACTCCTTGGTCGAGCAAGGTCACTTGGATGCCCTCATCTCTCGTGGGCTTCTCCATGAGGGGGATTACATGCTTTCTGGTTTTGAGGACATCCCTGAGCTACCGCTAGGCTTTGTGGTTTCATCCGTCCATTTCGATGAGTGTGGTTTTGTGATGCCCCCTCATCCGTTCTTAGTAGGGCTCCTGCATCATTACAAGATCCAGTTGCACCATCCCAACCCTAATGGGATCAAGAATATGGCAACCTTAGTGGCGTTGTGTGAGGGTTACCTTGGGATGGCTCCCGCTTTTGCCTCTGGTGCCATTTCTTCTTGGCCAAACTACTCTGTATGCGGCCGGCATTGGACATATCAGTGGAGACGACATAGATTGGCTATGCGGCTATTCACCTCCGAGGGGCGTAGTCAAGGGGGTACATCCCATTGCGATTGTAGTCGTCCAACAAAGGTTGGCATGGCCAGTGGTTTTATCTTCGTAACTATGGGTCCGCGCTCGCCACTGATCATGGCCTTCCTCCCTTCTCACTCAAAGTGCCCCTAGAGGCCCCTTAGAGCTAGGTTTGCGGTGTCCCCAAGGATGAAGAAAAAAGGGCCATCGGATCTATCTACCATATCAGTCCTTCATGACCGAGGGGTCAGGCTTACAGGAGTGATCGGGAATTACCTCCACCCTCATGGATAGGTAGCTACCTTTGTACAAGATGACTGTCGATGCTCCATTGGATGGCACGTGACTAAGCACTTTGCCCCCTAGCGATGTCGAGATCGCCTGCTGGCTCACGGAAGACATGGAGGTTCGTAAGGGTGCTAACGGGGCCATCATTCCATACGCCTTTCCCATCCCGGGTTGTGCTCTGATATGCCTCGAGATAGGCTTCGTTGAATTCGTATGTTCGTCTTGTTCACCTTTCGCTCCAGTTTTTTGGCCACTGATCTTTCTTCTTCCCTCTTTTGTCAGCTCTCTTCCCTGATGCTCTGGGACAACCCTATCCCCTTGCCCAAAAGTGTGGCTAAGAAGGAGGCGACCCGCGCAAGGGCAGAGCATCAGAGGAGAGATAAAAGGCCAAAGTCGTGAAGAAACATTGTCGTACCAAGCGTTACATACATAGGCATCCCGGCGCTGAGACCAACTCAATTGATGAAGAAGAAGACGATGGTGTCATGAGCACAAGCTCCGAATTTTTGGCTATTCCCTCGGGCGATGCCTATCTTGATGTGTTGGTGGCCGACTCCTTCCTGGCTTTCTCAGGCAAGGCAACAAATGCTTCCTCCACTAGGGTGGGGGAGGCAGATTTCCCATACCTCCCTGCCCTAACCCCTGGGCCAATGGTTTTGGCGGTGCTAGCCTCTTTGCTCCTTAAGCCTATCGTCTATGAGTCATCGAAGGTAGCCGGCGGGGGAAACTTCACTACGTTGGGCACATCGATGGTTGGGACCTGCCTTTCAGGATAGGTAGATCCAACGGGAAATGGGGAAAGGATTTGTAATGCTAACACGGGGTGTCAAAGCCACAATATTTCTCCCTGCGCTTTGGCATAGTATAGGGGTATTTATAGGTACTCGAGGGACTACCCGACCCTGTCAAGGACATTTAGATCCTCGACTACCTAGTTTATCCCTGGAATATTCCCACGAGGGAAGGTTACAACGAGTCATTATGGCATACTTTATTACAGACACGGCCCAACCCACACTGCTCACGTGGCGTCTAGACGCGAGGCCCTGCTACATGGGCCGAATTGTACACGGGCCTCTACCTGCTCTGAGGGGGGAGGAGGTCCCATGGCCTTCACGGGGCCTTCATCTTGTCTCGCCAGCGCGAAGGGGGCCGAACAGGCCTCCGTATGGACAACGTCCATGGTCTGTCTAGCGGGGCCTGCGGATGCGGTCTTTGTCTGTGCAGCGTGAAGTAGATGTCGTCAAGCGAAGGGTGGCGTGTTCGCCTTTGCCCCAACATTTGCCCTTCGAGGGGCCAGTTCAACCAAGTCAGCTGGTGCCAAAGACCATCATGAGATGGTGAAGACACTGTCCTCGCTCGAAGTGGTCCCGCGGGGGTTTTTGAAATGTGACCATTGATGGACGCGTTACTGTTGGACTGCGGGTTCCCGAGGCATCGCGTCGCACCTATAAAAAGCTGACCTCGGCCGAGACCGCTGCTTGCTTGCATTTGTGCTGCAGAAACCCTAGCTTTTACAATTGCTCGCCTGCCCTCCTTGCTCGTTCTGCGCCGGAAATCTGGCCTGTATCAAGCAGACCGCACGCCGCCGCCAACGGTACGTTGCAATGTCTTCTTCCTCGTCTGCTGCGAGTGCATCGCCAGCCACGCCGTTGTCCGAGGAGACCTTGAGTGACTTGGCGGTGGTTGAGTTGCAGCCCGGCCACACCGTGGAGTTTGGGACCTCAAGGATTTTCTTGGGCCGCGTGTTGGAGATGCATCGGCTTGGTTACTTTAGTAACGGTGTCGAGTGGGCCCTAGGTGCGGAAGAGGTCCCCGAGCCTGAGGGCGAGTTGATAGTTTTTGAGGCCTTTTTTGCTGTCGGTCTTTGCCTCCCGACTCATCAATTCGTGGTGGAGGTGTTGCGAAGGTTTGAGGTGCAAGTACACCAGTAGACGCCGAACGCAGTGGTGGCGCTTGCGAAGTATGTCTGGGCAGTTTCTTCCTACGGCGGGCAACCGTCTATGGAGGTCTTCGCCAAAAATTATTGCTTGCATTGGCAGAAGAGGAAGATAGGGGATAAGATAGCCCAATTTGGATCATGCACCTTCATGTCGAGGACTGGGAAGACTTCAGCTGAGGTTGTGGAGATAGTCCCTTGTGCTAGGAACAAGTGGGGGTAACTGGTGGGATTTTTGGTTCTATGTGGCTCTCGGGGATGTCGAAGGCTTGTCAAATCTGCCTCCGGCCATCCTGTGCTCACGTTGTTATGTAGCATTTCCTCGATTCGAGGTGGCGGAAGAAGACAAGGACGAAGGGGCCCTCCGATACGCTACCCGCCTGAGTAGCGGGCATGACCTGATGGCGGAGTTTATTGCCTATGGGGTGTGGCCCTTGGCACATGGTTGGGCGTTGGGCGAAGTGACCACCTGCCGGATGCCTACCCTGGGCGGTTAGATGGTGCGAAGTCCAGCCATCGCAGTGGATCTACGCGGTCGTGACGCAGCCGTGTTTGTGCGTGAAGTCGAGGCTGAGGCCGTGAAAATTGTAGGGAAGTATGTGCCGAAGACGAAGACTTTAAGGAGTTGGGACTTTTGCGGTTCAAACGTTAGGCTAAACCGTGTTTTTGAGTTAAACCATTTGCCGTATGGTGGTTACCTGGGGGTACTATGCCGACATTGCTAGCTGCCGGGGGAAATAGGCGATGTCAATGGCCGACGAGGGCCCCTCACGGGACAAGGCTCCAGGTGCGGCCGCCAAGAAAAGAAAATTAGGTACAATAGTTGAGGAGTTGAGGGCTTCCGATCATTTTGTTGTGGATTTGTTGGAGATGTGCGCGGCTCCCGGGGAGACGATGTCTTCACCCAAGCTCCGGGAATCTTCTGTGTGAATGTTGTAGGCTACCGGGGGTCGCTGGCCTAGGAATGTTCCGATACCCCAAGCGGTCGATGAGGACATATTTACGTCTCGATTAGCTCGTGACATGAAGATTTTCCCTTATGGAAGGAATGTTGGTGCTGTTGTATCAGTAGTGATGGAGAAGGATCGCCAAGATGCGCCGTGGAAGCGCTGGGCGTATGCCAGTTTGGCGGACCCGAGGCGCGAGACAAAGGTGGTGCGACCCACTGTGAAGCCTGTCACCCCAAGCGCCAGCATGCCTCCGCCCACCGCGCCCACTAGTGAGCGAAGGCCTCCCTCGCCACTACGCGCTGCTGAGACAGCGGTGGCGAGCGCCGAAGTCTCCATGGAGCTCTCTGTGGACGACTACCTGGGGGGCGGGGTCGCTATGTTCGATGCCCATACGGGGCTGACTCCTGATGGTGAATTTTTTTTGACGAGGTCTGTGTTTTTGACTTGACCATGGTGTAGGGGCGGAGTCCGGGCAACTAGCTAGTTGTTCCGGCGGTAGCATTAGCCGGCCCGGTGGCTGCGGCGACCGTGGCGAAGGGTGACAAGGGGGGCCCGGAGGACCCATGGTCCAAGTTCTGCACCGGCGGCGAGATTGCCTCGGCCGCCGCTGCGATGGGCGTGGCCGCATCAGTTGTGCAACAGCTGAAATATGTGAGTGTGGCTAGTGTTTGCAGTTGTATCATTTTCATAGTTTTGTTTTGACAGCCTTTGTGACAAGTGGCTACCTTCGCCGAACGCATTGCTTCGGGGGCGCTACCTCGAAGTTTTTTGCTGAGAGGCGGTAACTTGAGGGGAGGATCGAGCGCCTCCAGACGCAACATACGGAAGCGCTCAGGGACAAGTCGGCGGTGGAGAACAAGAGCCGCAACCTGCTTGAGAAGCTGATGGCGGCGGAGACAGAGAAAGAGGACCTCAGCCGTCGGCTTGCGGAGGAGAGGAAGGGCATGGAAAAGGCCCGCGCAGAGGCCCAGGTTGCCCGTGCTGAGGCTGACGCCACGCGCGCTAAGGCCAGCCTTGCCCTCAAGCGCGCCGCTGACGCGGAGTCAGGGCTGAAGAGCTTGCGTAGCTACACCGAGAAGACGGAGGCCTCCACCCGCGCTAGGGTTGAACGGGCACACACGTTGTTCGTGGATGCATACCGCAAGCTCGGCGCGCGAACCGCCCCTTTTGACAAGTCTAGCGAGGAGGTGGGCCTTCGCTTTCTTGGGTGGCTGCAGGAGGAGCTAGAGTCGCTCCCATCTATCACGATGGGACTCATGTCCTACGCCTCGCTCATTACCTGTGAGGGGTGGTGAATGCCTTGTCCCATGAGGGGTGTAGGCATTTCGAAGTCTTCGATCGGGTAATCGAGGACTTCGACCATGGAATCTTCCAGGTCAGAGACGAGATGCTAAAGCGGTCTGCTAGGGCGCTTTACGACAGGATGTGGGGCCCTCACGGCCGTGACACTGTCCGAGAGAGGGCTAACCGAGCATTGACGCAGGTATTGTTGTCTCTCTATGCGTTTTTTCATCATATTTTTTTATATTTTAGTCGCTTGTAGGGACATCAACTGGTATGTCTCGCTTTCTCCATGGGCAAAGGAGAGTGTGCGAGCGCTTTGTCGGTAACCTCCAGGCGTCGAGGAATGAGGCCGGCAAAGCCCGCGCTCGTGCTGAATCAATCAAGAAGGCTTACGAGAGTTTAGTGGAAGCGATAAAGAGATACAAGGAGATGATTGTCCTCACCCGCCTCGAGTGTCTCAAGGTAAACGCCCACCTTCGCATCTTGGAGTGAGGGAAGGGAATAACCGAAGCTTAGGTCGTGGCCTCGAAGGAGGAAGCGAGTGGTCGAGTCAAGGAGGAAGAGAGGCTTCAGGCCACTCTAAGAGGTAGGATCTTTGTGCCCTACTCCTTGATGTGGTACTCATCCTAACCCCACTCCACCCTTTCCATTGCTTGTGTTTTCTTTGGCCAATTTTGCACGGGAAGTTTGATGCTGTCAAGGAGAACTTCATTGAAGTGCAGCATCGCTTAGAGAAGTTGGAGAGGGAGAACCATCATTTGTTGGAGGCGGTGGACGTCGCATGCACGCGATTCAGGGTGCCCCCTTATCTAGGTATGGGCCATTGATCTCTAGCTTCGAGCATTTCGCGGGTCGAGTTTGAGAGCTCAAGATGGAATCTCCACCAGGTGTTAGCCAAACCTTCATCATCGCCATGTCCCACGACAAGGGGGTCAACTTGGAGGTCTTGAGCAAAGGTTACTATGATGCCTGGACTGACGAGCTCATGGAGATGGTCAAGGCTTCCGAACCCCTTGCCTATAAATTGGTCGATGCCCTACTCGACAGTGCTCTCCCCTGGAGGGGTTAGGGGGAACCCTTGCCTTTATAAGGTTGAGGGGTGAGACCTTTCAACACCCTTTCAACATTATGAATGCCTGTGTCGCTCGCTTTTTTAGGGAACTCCTCCTGAAAAAGCCTCAAACGAGGTTGCTAGAAAGGAACCGGAAACAATGGGCATTGGGTTCGTGGAATATATATCTGGTTGTTGTTGTTCTAACGGTGGGGGAGATATGAAGTTATCTGTTCTAGGAGGCTCCGACGCCTTTCGGGAAGTTGTTGTCAATTTCCATCTAGATCCTAGGGAAAAAGATGTCGAGAATGCACAAGGCCCGTACCTAGCACGCCAACTGTTTGTGTTTCAAACTAGCTCTGATAAGTAAATTTGTTTGTGTGTGTTTCAGGTCTAGATGGTGTAATCAATGGGTGCAAGATTTATACAGGTTCGGGCAGAACGTCCCTACATCTTGGCTTCGGTGGCTCATGCTACTGGCACCTTGTTGCCTAATGCTTGTAGTAGGGGTTACAAGTGAGCAAGAGAGGGAGGAGTTTCACAAGTATCTTTTGCATGGAGTGGCCTAAGGACTACGAATCTGGTGCTCGCTACCTAGCCAAGCCTTCGGCATCGCGGCGATGTGCTCCTTAGCTCCGGCCTTCATAGTCCTCCGTGTGCTCTGGCCTAGTCATCTTTGTGTTGTTTGTTGTCTCAGCCGACCCTCCCCTTTTATAGGCCAAGGAGGGGGGGACGGTTGTCAGTAGCGTCCCAAGGAAGGAGCTACTGCGTCGTGGTAAAATGAGGCATTCTACCTTGGTAAAGTCGGGCTTGTCAGCATGTGCCTTGGTCATATAAGCTTCTCTGGCAGTGCTCTTTAGGACTTGTTGCGTGTGGGTGGCAAAGAGCTCCGGCACCATCATTATTATCTCTGCGCCACGCCGGCCCCTGGCCTCCGTAGCCTGGGTCTCGGCGTGGCTTGTCGTGTTGTGGGTCCTATAGACGGCCAGTACACTTAGGCCTAGGATTGATAGGTCATGAGTGGGTCATAGGCCTATGGGCCCTAGTTCATGACTAGAAGGAGGACCGACTCTCTTGCTATGGCTCGGTGCCAGGCACAGTTAATGCGGTCAGTCACTTATAGCGGGTCAGTCCGGTTTAGGCGTGGAATCCACTCGAGTGGCTTCCTCTCAGCTCACCTAACCCCCTTTTGGCTCCGCCTCGCCTAGGCTCGGTGCCTTGGGACTTTCTGGGGCGGGTCCTTCCAGGGCAAACTTTTCCCTCGTCCTCCTGCTGACTTGCGGGTCCTAGGGGCATGGGGATCTTCCCCTCGACACCTTTCATATTGCTTTGCTCAAATACAAAGTTGACCCTAAGAGCTAATGTAAAATAGAGATGGATTGTTAATAAGCTTTGGAACATTAGGGGTTGTGTTTGTTCGAAGTGAAATGTCCAACATAATCACAAGAGAGGCACTCCAACTAACCAGAATTACCTAGAGTTGCTCTTTGCGAACCCCCCATAGAGAATGAGCATAAGAGTCGCTTACAGTCAACAATTAGAGCCAGCAACAAACACCAAGCCGCTCAATGATCCCACATAACCCTCAACCAACTAGGCAACGACAATCACCAAGAGAATAACTAGCCCAAGTCACTCAACTAGTGCCACATGGTGCAATAACTAATGTGATGCACTAGAAGATCTCTAATCCCACTCAAATGATGATCCAAAGAATGTGAGTGAATTGTGTTTCTCAATCCTCAAATGTGTCCACAAGTGTATGGGGTGCCAAGAATATGGTCAAAGCCAACGACAAGGTCTATATAAAGACCCTTAAAGAATGCAATCTTTGCCTTCTTGGTGGGTCGACAGAGGAGGCATTGGACATGACTCCAACGATGCTGGCATCGAACACATCCATTACGCCCCCAACAGCTACTTTTCGACACCAACGACTACTTTCCAACATCTCAAAAACTAGATATTACTACGCGTTAGATGTCCAGTGTTTACACCGGACATGGCACTAGACACGTGTGATGCTTGTTAGAGCTGATGCACTCGATTTACATGCCATTTGAGTTCTCTCTTCGGTATATGTAGTGCTCTTGGAATTGCTTTATGGTGCTGAGCTAAAAATTTATTGTACATTAGACCTCTTCGTGCTCGGCTAGAAACTATAATGTGTATAATGCATGCCCGAACTTGAAATAACCCTCTTTTTATCTCTTCTTAATGTATAGAAAATAGTAAAGCTTGAAATTTGATATATTAGTACAATAAATTATAAAATATACCTGTAATTTTTTAAAATCATAACTTTTATTCATTTAATTATATGTGATACAGAAAGCTTAATTGTACAATAGTTGTTTAAATAGTAAAACAGAGTACTACTAGATTCTACATGTTTCCACTTTCCAAATAGTTGTCGACAAAAATAGCAGTCCCAAATAGTTGTCGATAGAGATAACAGTTCTATATACAATAATAGTAGTTAGTTGCTCGTATATTGATAAAGTTTCTATATATATCATATAGGTAGATTTTATCACACCCGGGTTTCAGGGCACCAAGACTCGGGCACGAACATAATCAGCAGGTGTGCTGGGACCAAGTCTCACACATATGATGAATCATGGTACAGAAATGAATGTCACATCTTTACTATATAATAGGAGTTCGGTACAAAATAAATAAATAATTACATCATAAGAAAACAACGATCCAGCAACCCAAAGTTGACTTGGAGATGATGACCTAGACCTCTCACGAACTCATCACAGCATCTTCCATGCGCCTCATCCCGCGGTACCTGTTCTTGACCTGTGGGGGTGTGAGACAGCAAGGGTGAGCTCACATAGGTTCATCGCTAAACAAGTTGTGGGGAATAATGTGCATGAACTCACCAAAGGTGGGAGCTCATGTGAAGTGTAAGGCTTACCAAAGAGGATGGTTAAAGCTGAGCATTGCTTTTAAAGTTGGTCAAAATGTTATTAGCAGTTACTAAGTATAAGTAGATACCGACCCAAATAAGTAATAGATCAAAATTGGTAACAACACCCGCAATGCAATGCATATGACAAATTAAGTTTAGTTCCATAAATTACTCATGTGAGGGTCCGAGCCGCTCATGACCGTGAGCACGGCTGATATACCAGTTTTACACTCTGCAGAGGTTGCACATCTTTACCCACAAGTCGTGTTACCCATCTGCCAAGGGGTCATGAATCCCATACACCTCTACCAAGGAAGTGAGGCAGGGTAACACTACGAGGCATTTACAAAGTTCCACTAGCTTCAGAAAACCCGCTACAGTTTCTAGGAAGTCCTAGTGCAGGGATCCCTCGCCTGACCGCCATCGCAGTAAAATCAACCCGAGGACCTCCCTACACCAACCACTCCCCTACTGCCCTTGCCCCTTTTGGGTAAGGTAGTCCTCCACTAGCTTTCCTAATTAGTCAGCTAAGGGCGTCCCATACCACCCTTGTGGTAGCACTGTTTTCCCGGGGTGGTTCTCCATGTTCCAATTAACAATATGATCTTATCATGAACAATAATTAAACAACAACATAATTGGAACATGATCATAATAAAACATTAGTTTCCCAAAACTAGGTAGAGCAATAGCAAATCTACCCAATAATTCATCTGTTTGCAAGGTGGGGAATAAACAATGCTAGGGAAACCTATTAGGTCCCATCAAATTAACTGAGCATGTCACAGTGATTAATAGTGAACATTGTTAGGTAAAAAGGAGTGATCAAGGGCACAACTTGCCTGGGACTTGAGATTCCAGGTACCAGGATGATCTTCAGATGACTCATAACCTCATGCTAGTCGTAGCAATACAAACAAACAGTGTATAGGCAAAATTAACATCACACCAAACATAGGGACAAACTAAATAATAATGAACTACGCGTCGTAACGAGATCATAGGTTCGAGAACTACTAAATTCGGAGTTACGGCTAGTAAGATATAGTTTTCGGAAGATTTAACTGTTCAATATACAATAAACTAAGTGCCTAATTTTAATCTATGCTTCATGACAAAATAGGGTTACCAGATGATAAACAATATTAATATGAAAGAGACCAGGGTCTAACTCATAAATTTCAGGACCGATCTGCAATACTAACAGTACTAGGGTGGACGGCGGGTTTATTTTTCAAAAACCCTAGGGCTCTTTTGAATAATTGCACGGTCGAAAGGGTATTGGTGGATCTCGGCTGTTGGATCAAACTCCTACGTGCCAGATTAGAATACACCACAACCGAACCGGTATGCGTTCAATAACCCTCGGATCAAAATCCTACGGTCAAGGTTTTATGGGTACGTGACCTATCCCACAACGCCCATCGCCAGATCGACGACATGGATTAGAGCCACGAAGGGGTATGCCTTGGATCTAATCACGATTGTTCTACGATAGATCAATGGCACACAAGCTTTCTTCATCCCATACCCTCATAGTGACACCATGACAGCGCCATAGACGGGCTTCGCCGGAGCACACTTCAGTGCCCCCAAACTGTAGTCTAACGGGCGGTACATGACTATGGGACGCTTGCGAATTCGATGGGGGGTTTACTCACCGGAGACGGGGGTTGAATGAGGCCGACCACAACGCTCGGCGGTCCGGTGTTGTTGAAGGTACTCTGACGAGCAATTGTTGGAGTTGTGGTGCCCTTCTGCTCCCTTGACAACCACCCGCACTTCCGCGATGACCAACCGAATGCCCAGAGCGGCGGGGAAAGCAAGCGGATTGCGGCGGCCCAAGCGCCCAACTGCTCCCTCCTCCTCTCACGACGGCAGGTATACTCTAGTTTTCTAGACGGCCGAATAGGGTCAAAGGGGGTCACAGCGCATTGGGTTTTATACCCAGGACGAGGCCAGAGAACTAGGGCAGGGCCACGGTCGAGGATTTCACCCACATGCTGCCGTCCCAAAGATGCGGGAGCTTCTGTTGGGGATGATGCTGACCGAGCGGTCCCACACGTCAGCCACCACGCGGAGAAACGCGAGTATGCCCCATGGGCCCACAAGTCAGCTGCACTGTCAACCCAGGTGTGAGCGCGAGCATGGCTGGTGTGGAGAAGGTGACTGACGAGGGGCCCCACCTGACAGTTACTGCAAGCAAAGCGCGGTTGTGGGGTGACTGAGTGGAGAAGTTGGGCCGCATGAAGGAGATTCAGCCCAAGACACAGGTAAGGTTTCCTATTTTTCTTTTCTTTTCCATTTTAATTTCAGATATCCAAATCAAATTCAAATTCCTCTTTTGTACTTAAATTTTCCAAGTGCCAAAATTAGTACTTATGTGAATATAATCTCTGTTATTCAATATATTATTATTTATTTTCCTTGTCATTTATTAATGGAAGGAATAAATGGTTTCATTAGAAATTCCCTTTCTCATTTTCCCATTTTATGTTTTCATTTAAAATTGGAGATCTAATTTGTGTTGTCAATAAAATACATTACCACAAAGCTATTGGCAAGAGGTCAACTTTTCTCTATCTGTTTATTAGTTGCTTAACTAACTTAATGTTATCAATTGATTATGGATAGGAAAGGCCCTTATAAATTCTCAAAGGTTTCAAAAATTCTAGAAACACTATCCTAGATATTTTTTCCTTTATTTTATTATTTCATAATTTATTTTTTTCTTCTACCAAATTTTAGGTCTTACAATTTTGCTAAAATAAGATATTTATATAAATATGAATATATTTTTACTCAAATATATGTATAGTGTAGTGCTGGAGAACAAACTCTGGCTTCTGAAGGTCGTGGGTTTGAAATTCTCATGTGCATGTATTTTGGTATTTCTGCGAGGACACGTGTTAGGGGAGTGGAGAGGGGAGGACGCACGAAGGGAGAAACTCGCACTTTAGGCTATTCAAACTTCAATGCGCGAATAGTACAATCTAAAATGCAAAATAGTGTAAAATAATGTTTTGGTTGACCATATAGGTGAACTGTTGGACACGATCTTATATTAGTAGTGTATAGATACAGGAAACTGGAAAAGTATACCATAACCAACTATCCAATACAACAATATAGATCGAAGAGCATCATATAATCATCATGCAACAATTTGAATCACAAGCACAACCAAAAACTTATCCATCAGATCACCACAACATATCAGCATCTTAGAGCATAGGATCATAAACAAACCATCGAAGATTCCATCACCATTCATCCCTAAGCAAGCAAAAATTAAGGCCCAAAACAAACCATCCAACATTCCATCATCAATCATCTGGAAGCATAATTCAATTACAAACTAGAGACAAAGATTAACCAACGAAAAAGGTAGTGTTCTCCCCAGCCACATTCCAAACTGAAATATTGCATATTTCCAATGTCATGCGGCAGCCCAGGCCATGGAGGCCCACAGGGATAGGCTCAGGGTTAGGATTAGTGGATAAAGATTAGATTAGATAAAATTGAGTTAGTTACTTGGGATTAGATTAAATAAGATCGAGTTAGTTACATGTCATTAGATTATATTGAGTTAGTTACTTAGGGGGCAAGTCTTCTTATATATATAGGATTAGATTGAGTTAGTTAATTGGGGGGACAAGTCTTCCTAGGTCTAGGACTAATTCTTCTTCATTGAATGATCCCCCCTTAAGGAGGTACAACCCATCCTTATATAGATAGGAAGACTTGCCCCCTAAGTAACTAACCCAATCTAATCTAATCTAATCACATGTAACTAACTCAATCTTATCTAATCTAATCTTTATCCACTAATCCTAACCCTGAGCCTATCCCTATAGGTCTCCATGCCTTGGGTTGTCGTTCCATGACATTCCCCCACCATTCGAAGACTGCTCGTCCTCCAGCTGTAATGGGGTGCATGGAAACAGTCTTCCTATCTAACTTGATATGCCTTTCTATCTAACTTGATATGCACGTGAAAGTGCAACCCTAACTAGAAGCCTTTTACATCTCAGATTTAATTTATTTTCTAATAAAATAAAGAACTTAACATATGCCAAGGTTGGTCCCCCTAGATGCCATGGGAACAACCTCGTCTAGACTACAAAGGCCAAGATGTGGCAGATCACCAGTCATACGGCCTAAGCTGTCGTGAGTTCCAGTGAAGACAGCACCACCCAACTAGACGTGTTCTTACCGTCCACATGGCCATGGATTAAGATGGTGAACTGCAATGGAGGATCGGCCAACCCTGCTGAAGGGCTTACCGCCCCATGTGTCGCATGTTGTTCAACGCATAATATCGATGTAAGTTGTTGTGCCAAGGAACGACGGACCGCAACCTACAGCCACGCCGTCGCTTGTCGTGCTTGATGCCGCACCAGGAAGCCATGTGTCGCAGCCTGAAGACAGCAAGCCACTACCTGCAGCCACGCCGCTACTTGTTGTGCTTGACACCACGCCAAAAAGTCATGTGTCGCAACCTGAAGACAGCAAACCGCTGCCGCAACTTATCGCACTGGACGCCATGCCAGGAAGCCACGTGCAGCCGCCTGCAGTCGTGTTGTCCCCACTGATTGGCGATCAGACTCCACCTTTGTCGCGAGTAGATCACAGAGCTAGAGGATATCAGATCAGGCCTACTCCAGATCTGCCCTGGTAGGAGGGCTTGAAAGCGGTCCTGGTAGTCCACCACCGAGCCCATTCGGTGGCATGCAGCAAGCTCGACGAGTGGGTTTGAACACAGTGGGGGTCCAAAGTAGAGGGTCAGGAGTTCAAAGAAGCGACACCATGATGGAGTGTCCACATCTTGCTGTATTTGGATGAACCACAACTGGGCGACGTCGTCGAGGTTGTAGGAGGCCATCCACACATGTTCCTCATCGATGATGCACTGTTGATGAAAGTACGACTCACATCGATTAAGGAACACCAATGGATCAGTTTTACCATCATACTTTGGGATGTCCAACTTCTAGAACTGCGGGGCTCGATCCTGGTGATGATAACCGGTGTGTTGTCCCTTCCCGCCCAGGGCAGAGGACTCGGTTTGGTGGTCATGCTGGAGTTTGGTGGCCGACAGCTTGAGGGATTCCACCGTTGCTGCAAGGGATTGGATGATGGAGACTAGGTTGGATGTATTGGGTTCCGCCATAGCAGCCATAACAGAGGTTGATGAGGCTGCGTCGGGTGGTGGTGAAGAGATGGATTTGAGTGGCAGAAGTGGTGGGGAGGATGTCCTAAAACTGATACCAGATATTATGGATCCTAGTTCATAAGGAGATAAAAAGCGCTGGGAAGATAGTCAGGTGGAGTTAGGCTTGGGAATGGGCCATATAAACTCATGGACAGAAAGGGGCTCCAAACTCACGGGCTAAAAAATTTGAGCTTTTTTGGGTTCTCCAGGCGTTGCTCGCAGGGATTAAAGGGCTACGTCTCAATCTCTCAGGTGTTGCTCGCGGGGAGGCGTGGTGCTCGCAGGGAGGAGGCGGCACGACGCTCGCAAGGAGGCGTCGTGATATCTATAAGCGGGCCTGTGGAGACGTTGTCCCTGTCGTGGAGGTCGTCCTCATGACCGAGCAGCCACCAGCCCAACCTAGATCTCTACTGCAACGTCATTCAATAGGTGCAGTTCTTTCTCCTCACCCTGTTGTGTTCGATCCACTATGAGTTTGCATCTACTTCTCTTTTTTCTTGGTTTCTTCCCACCCTTCTTCCTTGTTGATTTCTCGGTAACGAATGATGGCTGCTGAGAACTTCAATCAGAAAGAACAAGTATAAAGTTTGTATGTACGACTGACCTAGATAAGTTTTCATCTGTTCCTAGTAATCTCTATGATTCTTCTTAACATTTTCTAGGAGGAAAGCTTCAGTTTGTTTTCTAGTTTTAGACCTTCCATTTTTTGATAAATCTAGTTTATTGTTTATTATCCACTGTCAATGTTATAGAGTCTGGAGTTGGATTACCGATTTGTTCAGATATTGGTCATTGTCCATACTTCCTTTCTATATGTTCGAGTGGAGTTAATTAGTATCATATGAACTCTGGTCACCATTCTGATTAATTGGTGTATGTTAGTTGCAAGCACACCACTTTGTCTCTGATCACTATTATTAATGATTGTAGTTGCACTCGTTCTCAATTTAAGCAGCTACCTGCCATCACCTGCTCTCGGTGCTACTTTAATTACTGTTTGAGTCTATTTTAGATTAATTTCAGTTTGAATGTTGACTGCTCTCGGTGCTACTTTCATTACTGTTTGAGTCTGCTCATTATGTAAGACAATTAATTAGACTCTATTTCAACTGTATGCCCTAAGCTTAGAGTTCATGACGCACAAGAGCTTACAAATGCAAAAAGTATAATGCCTTTGCAGATCAGTTTTGGATTTTGCTTTTCAATGTAGGTTGTTTTTTGTCCCCTGCCCGAGATATTACTATAGATTGTTTTCTTGATTTGGTTGAAATTAACTCTGTATAAGGACATACCATCATGTGCCAAATTAACTGATCATAAATATTATAAACAAATGTATCACTAAATAACTGATCGTAAATATATGGATAGCTGATTGTCCATGTTCTGGAGTTAGATACCGTTATAAGCGTGTTGTTGTTGTGTGTGTATAAATAATAACTGGTACAATTTCAATTGAATGATTTCAATTGGTGATTTTGCAGCCTAGGCCATGGAGGGGGTTTCATCAGCTCCAAAAATGGACAAGGCTATCTCAACTGACCAATCAAGCAGATCAACAAAAAGAAGGGATAAAGTGTGGGATCATGTTGATTCAGAGCTAGTAGATGGGAAAGAGAAGGCTATTTGCAAATACTGTAAGGCCCACTTATCTTCTGCTGTGGGTAAAGGTACAACTCATCTGAATAGGCACATTTATGTGTATTGCCATGCAATTCCACTAGAAGAGAGACAAAGGTTCTTAGCGACCCAAAAAACAAAGCACGATGTTGCTCATGTTTTCAACCCTATAGTCTTTTGAGGTCTAATAGCCAAGTATTTCCTTAGCGCGGAGATTCCATTCAAAAGTGTGAAGATCGATCTTGGAAAGAAATGATAAATTAATGCCAACCATCTTTTTGATTAGTCAGTCGACAGACGGTCTATTCAGATTGTATGTTGTTGCATGAAGAAGAGAAGTTACAGTTGATGGATCAGTTTACGAAGTTGAAATCCCATATTAGTTTGATTGTTGATCTTTGGTCCTCTAATCAAAACCTTGGCAATCTCGGTGTAACAACACATTTCATTAGTGAAGACTTTGAGTTGCACAAAAAGATTATTGTATTCAAGATCTCCTTCCTCATACATCTTATGTTGTGCAAGATGGTATTACCTCTTGTTTGCTAGAGTGGGGATTGGTTGGGGATTTGTTCACGCTGACATTGGATAATGCTAGTGTAAACAATAGAGCAATGAAAGATATACAAGATACATTGGGCAGCCAGATGTTTTTAGTGGTGAACACCTCCATGTGAGATGTTCTTATCATGTGCTCAATATCTTGGTTCAAGCTGGACTAAAGGTCGTTCCAAATGCGGTCGGGAGCGTGAGGGACATTATCAAGGTCGTGACATCTACACCATCTCATTTGCAGACCTACAATTCTATTGTTCAAGCATTGGGTCTTAGAAGTAAATCATGGCTGATTCTTGATGTTCCACATTGTTGGAATGCAACCTATGATATGCTAAATGAAGCCCTATATATGAATGTCCCACTAAAGAAGATTGGTCAAAGGTAGAAGCTCTTCATGGTTTTCTACAAGAGTTCAGTGATGCAACTAAAGCATTCTCAGCGGATAGCCATCCCACAGCTCATCTTTTTATCAAGATGTTGCTCGTTATTCGAGGTGTGCTGCTTGATGTGACTTGGAACTCAAATGAACTCCTTAATGAGATGGCAAATGCTATGTATGCTGAGTTCTAGAAATATTGGGGAAATCCTAATATTGTGTTGCTCATATCTGCTGTTCTAGGTCCATCAATGAAGACCAAATTTGTCAAGTTCTATTTCTACACAGTTGGTGAGAATGTTGATATGAAGATGAGGGAGCTCAAAAGGTACTTGAAGAAATATTACCTAGAGTAAGAGAAAATTATGAGGAGTCATAGTTTGCATGTGTTTATTCCTCCTGAGGATCATATCAGAAGTGAGTCTTTTACCTCTTCACCTCTCTATGGTAAAAGAAGGGTGGAACATGCATTTGCTCAATTTGTATCTCAAAATGTGGATGCCCATCCAGAGCGAACATAAATGGATACTTATTTGGAGGACCCTAGGATCCTTGTTAAGAGAAATGAAAACTTAAATGTTTTAGGATGGTGGAAGAAAAACGTAGATGCCTATCCAATATTATCTTTGATGGCTAGAGATTTCTGGGCTATTCCTGTGAGTACAGTGTCTTCAGAATCTGCCTTTAGTGCAGCTGGTAGAATTCTTGGAAAAAATAGGACATCACTATCTCCTGAAACACTTGAAGCTTTAATCTGTGCCAAAGACTGGTTGATTGGATTCAATGAAGAAGAAGGTAAATTAGTATGTAAAAGTAGATTGTGCTCCTATCTTGTCGTTGCACTGCAAACAATGAACTATATGACAATGACTTAAATTATATACATTAATTCATGTAGGTGAACCAATGACTGGAAAGCGAATGTTTGATTCAGATGATGACGAAGATGATTGGGAAATTTGACTCATGCAGGTGAACTCAAAACACATTTACTTTTCTCATTTATCTTATTTTGTTGGTAACTACTTTCCATTGTGCTGAGGCATCTGAAGTATTGACAATAATTCCTTTGTTGTGAATAAATTTTGGATGGAGGCTATGCTTGAAAATTGTAACCTACAAAATTACAACTTCTCATGCATTTCAATTTAGCTATCAATTTCATATTTTTTATCTAACCAAATAATCAAGTCATGTCAAATGTGGCTAATACATTGCCCAATGACAGGGTTGAGAGCTATGAGCAATCTTGTAAGTGACTATGTAGAAGCTCAATCTTGTAAGTGAATGTGATGTAAGATTTATATTATTCTACATTTTTTGTAATTGTTTCTCTGTACCTAACACAGCCTTGAATTATTTAAGCAGTACATGTACCTAATACATTCCCTAAGACAGTATATTCTCA
Source organism: Zea luxurians (assembly GCA_029449295.1). NCBI lineage: Eukaryota > Viridiplantae > Streptophyta > Magnoliopsida > Poales > Poaceae > Zea > Zea luxurians. The sequence goes on along the minus strand of JAOPSE010000041.1, from coordinate 7,541,195 downwards.
ACATCTTGCAGGAAGAAAAAGAGATGACACACCTTTATGGATTCTAAATAGTTTGAGCAGGAAGCACAACACGTACAATTTACATGGACAATTTGTGATATCAAAAAAATCTAAGGCAAAACCACTGACAATTTGTAATAATTCGATTTTTTAGATAGCACAATTTGCATGGACAAGATTATTTTTTGACTGCAACATTGTATGGACAATTTTTATGGGTCATCTGTTTGCTATTAGCTACTCAGGCTATTACTAAGTAGCACAATCCACCTGCTAGCTTGTTTAATTATTGGTGTAATGCGCCCATGCGGACAGCGTGAGCCCATGAATTTGTGCTAATTCAATAGTCACTGTGGGTGTTTGCTTGTTTGTGAGGTCCCTTGGATTGCTAATGTGGATTGGCCTATGGATTTTGAAAGAATCGAGGCGGATTAGGATGGCAAGGCTTTAAAATCAATTTGGATTGAGCTGCAGCAAATTATTTTGAATTTAGGTAGGGCCGAGTCGACTTCTTAGTCTTCTAGGATTTGTGGGGTTAGGGCTCGATTGTGACCTATTTTCAGGCCTAGGCCGAGTCGACTTGGGGGAGACTAGAGTATTAAAGAGGTTTAGGATTAATTCTTCTTCATGATTGACCTCTTAAGGAGGTATAACCCATCCTTAGGCCGACTCCAGCAGATTATCTAAAGTTTACCCATATGTACTATTTTTTATTGTTCTGTGTTGTAGAGTGCACTGTTCGCAGAGTGGAGTTTGAATATAGGTATGAGGATGGGTAAGCTGCTGGAGATAGTCTTATGTAGATAAGAAGACTTGCCCAAGTAACTAACTCAATCTAATCTAATGACATGTAACTAACTCGATCTTATTTAATCTAATCACAAATAACTAACTCAATCTTATATCTAATCTAATCTTTATCCACTAATCCTAACCCTGAGCCTATCCCTATGGGCCTCCATGCCCTAGGCAGCCGCCCCATAATAGTCATATTATTAATTACTAGTCATATGCCCGTGCATTGCTACGGTTTTTATATGACATAGAATAAATTGTATTTTAATAAAACACAAAATATATATTTTCTATTGATTAGGTACATGTGAGTGTGGAGCCAACAACCAATATTCAAACACTCACTGATACATAATTTCACCTTATTTTTTACATAAAGCGTAAATATAAGGCTTCCCAAAAGTAGGTCTTGCACCCTTGTACCATTTGCCCTTTCAGCAAGAGATACTAAACATTGGATGGTTTCAATGATATTTTTGTTGTCTCTCTAAAGGATATTATGAATAATCACCTCAAATAATTGTTGGGGCTTTGGTGGTCACAATACATTTATGTCAAATAAAACAAATTTTTCTAAACTGATCCGAGCATGCCAAGGCAAATGAAGCAACACTACAGGTCCTATGCACCCTTGAAGTGGAGGACCAAGTTCACTGAATGTTTTTAGCATGGTAATTGTGTGATGCTATGAGAACTCAAAACCATTGCCTAGAAGCACAAGAAGTTTCTTGTCAATTCCTAATTCAATAATAGTCTCAACAGCCTTCAACTTTCCAACCTTTATCAAAGATGCAAGTCTTGCAAACATATTTTCATACATTATTCATTTTATGCAAACAAGAGATCTGCAATTTGATCCATGGGAATTCTTATCAAATTTCATTAGCAATTATCCCATCAACATACTTAGATATCTTGGCTAGAACAGAAGAGAAGTTGGCTAGAGTTGAAGTATCTTCATAGGCACCAAGAAGATCAATTAATCTATCTATGGAACCTACTATTTTAAAGAGCAAGTAAGATTTATGTAGTCTGCTAGAACAAATATAATTGCAATTGCGGTAGTTAATATAAAAATAAGATCTGGTGATCCTATGGAAATTATCTCTGCTATTTGAGAGACAAGTATTTTACTGAACCCAATTCTGATTGCCTCAAATTCAGATGGGGATATGCATGCCATGAGAGCTTGAGTTGTGTTTGCCAATTAAATGTTAATGTCCATGAATTCTAACAGAGAAAAGAATGATCACATCTTCCGTTCAGCTTGTCTTTTCATACACTCTTCGCCAAAAAAACAAAAGGCCAAGGAGCTACAAATGTCGCATAATATGAAATCAAATCAAATAAAAGAGCACGAGTAACATCATTTGTTTTGTTCTGATGGTGCATCTACATCTTTCTCATTGATGTATGAAACTGGACCAGGTGCACAAGTTGCATATGTTGGGAGGTTGGATATGGTTTTCTCCCCTTTTTCCACTCTGGTTTCCTTCGTTAGAGCTTGCCCATGACAACAACTGTAAAAGGATGGAGACCACAACGATCCAGCAAGACTTCTACGATGGGCTGTGAAGTATAGAGAAGTTAAATGCCTAAAATCCATGGTGTTTGGAATTTTCAGTTATTCTATTTTTCATGATGTATCTTCCTCTAACATGCCTTAATTTGCAAATTTGGCATAACTACTGATTGACAAAATATATGTATGTAAAAAATACTAACCATATTTGTGAAGCTAAACATGATGTTATTTAAGAAAATATGTTCTTAACAGAATAAAATTAATATTGAAATGGAAACATATGTAAATTAGAATCATCCGACAAAGCTAAGAGATGTCCATACTTTGAGAACCTTCTTCAGATCATGATCACAGAAATAGCTCTCCAAGACTCAGTGAAGATTGTCTCAATTCCACAAATACATAGCATGCATCCTCATGGCTGTCGTCGCCACCATAAACACGAACAACTCAATTCGTCGCTCCATTAATTTAGAAACGAGCAAGCAAGCAGCCGATCGCTCACTCCCATACGCACCAATCTCACTCCCAAGCTTTGTTCGCATCAGTAATGCCAGCACTCCACCTGTAGCTACCAATCGAGACCTCCCTGGCCTAAGCAGATCGATTGATCATCAGAGTTAGAGAGTTGATGGTACGGGTACCTTAACTACCATGGAATGATGGGGTACAATGTAGAGCAGATAGCGGCTCCCTAGGCAGAACGGCACCCGTGCCACACCGCTCGACTATAGCCTCCTCGTTGTCGGTGCCACATTGAGCGGGCCCATGGCCGTAGCCATAGACCAGCATGTCTTCGCGTCCTCGTCCGACCTCAACGTGTCATGGCAAACAGTCAGACGCCAGCACCAGACTAACGACATGGTTCTCTGAAGAGCTCGCCACCTCGGGAGATCCGAGCCCTACTGTTAGTGGTGGTAACCATTTTCGTAGCGCTGACGCAGAGAGCTAGAGGCCAAAAATTTATAGCGACGGTTGTCGTGGCAGACACGCTATCGGAGGTTGCGGCATGGCGGGTTGAAAGGGAAATGTACCCTTGGACCATTCCTATATTGTTTTGGTGATTAGATGCTCAACACATGTTGTTTAGACTAACACAAGAATTGAGCATAGGTATATTAAGCAAAGTGAGCTTGGAAGAAGAAATAATGCAAATCTATATGGACCAAGTAAAAAGGTAAGCCATGGGCACTTGGTAAATTGTTTTATATGCTAATCATATTTTTCTAAGTGTCAGGGACTTTATGAAGTCAAGTCAAAAGCAGCAAAAGAGAACAAAGAAAAAAAGAAAAAGCGTGTTGGGCTGAAGAGCATCGGATAGTCTAGTGCACGGTCCGACCAACGGCCTGCTCTCGGGAATTTTAGCCTGCGCCAGCTATAATTCACCGGACCATCCGCGCGGAGCACCGGGCAGTTCGGTGTGCCAGCCGCCAATGGCTAACTGCCACGTCGGTCGAGAGCCAACGGTCAACAGGAGCACCAGACAGTCTGGTGCCCCGGACAGTCCGGTGCCCCCTAGAAAAGGAAGTCAACCAATTAGGGATTTTGTAACCATTGCACTGTTCACTATCTAGTATGCACCGGACAGTCCGGTGCACCCACGGACAGAAGGCAACCAGTACCTTCCAAATGGAGCTCCAACGGCTCCTAAGTCCCTTGGGCTATAAAAGGGACCCCTAGGCGCATGGAGCTCTAAAACCAAGCATCCCTTAAACATTCTACAACACTGAGATGTTGTGATCACGCCATTGCTTCGCTAGTTAAAGATCGAGCACGTGTTTTGAGTTGTAACTCTGTTGCGCCGTCTTTTGTGCTCTTATCTTGGATTGTGTGCGTGTGTTGCTATGACTTTGTCTCGTGTGTGTGTGCTTCTATTCTCCCTTACTATTGTGTTCATTTGATATCAACTGTGTAAGGCGTGAGATACTCCAAATTGTGGAGATTCCTCACAACGGGATATTCTTGAGATAAAGAGAGAACTGTGGTATTCAAGTTGATCTTTGGATCACTTGAAAGAAGTTGAGTGCAACCCTCGTCCATTGGGACGCCACAACGTGGAGTAGGCAAGTATTCTAATTGACCGAACCACAGGATACAAAATCGTCGTGTCACTTGTCTTTATCTTATTGCGACTTTATCTCTATTCACTTCACTTACATAATTGCTCTAAGTTTAATAGTTACTTAGTGAAGAGCAATTAAGTGAAGAAGTTCACTCCTCTCATCCTCCTCATTCGAACTTGGCTCTTACTTTCACTAATCTAATATTAGTCCAAGTTTGTTTTGTTAAGCTGTTTTTATAGGATCACCTATTCACCGCTCTCTAGGTGCTCTCACTGGTCACTCGGCGCGGAGTTCACGGGGCCTATCCTCGCATCGCTTGGCACGGAGTTTGCGGGGACTTATCCTCACGACGTGCTCTGAGGTTGCGACAGTGGGCGGAGGAAGGTGCGTGGAGTGTGGAGACAGTTTCTGCGTGTGGCGTACAAGAGTTTGTTTCAGAGATGCGGGAAAGCACGACGACGCATGACGGTCACTAGAGGGGGACAACTCACGAGGACGCACGAAACTCTCCTATTATAGTAGTAGAGAAGAGATTATAAGAGTGCGGTTTTTTTTTTAAAAAAAAAATATTGACGCGGGACCACCGTTAAAACTGGTGCTTTAATATAGTAGAGATAGCGGTTATTTACATTATCTCTTTTATATAACACAATCATTTGTATAATACAAGCAGATGTAAGTTGTAGATACATTGTTACGGTTATTTACATTATATTTTTTATATAACACAATCATTTACATAACACAAGCAGATGTAAGTTGTAGTGGTAAGCTGATTGGAGTGAAGAACTTGGGTTCGAATCTTGGCGCACAGCGGAGGACGACGGCGTACGAAGAAGCTCACGTTTTAAACACGCTTTAAAGTAGTGACTATTGAGCAAATATTCCAAATTATTTATTTTAAATATCTGAAACTTAACTTTTGGGAACAAAAGTAGTCTAATATGACTGCACGCGATAGGTTGAAGCAGAGCATGCAAGTTTCTGTTGTTTGATCCTCAGATAGTTTCATATTATGCAGACATCAGAACTAGCTAATCGGCTTGTTCGCTGCGGCTTTAATCCGGCTGCGGCTGCGGCTTCTACAGTATTTTTCTCTCTATGGATTGCAGCTGCAGCAGTCCAAACGGCTTTAATCCAGCCGCAGCGAATATTTCGTTCTAAAAAAGATTTGGTTATGCCATATCACCTACAAAGTTGCTCAGCGGAAAGAGTATGTACCATCCCTTTTTAGTAAAGTGGAGCAAAAAGCAAGAATCAACAACAGATTTAAAGATGCAGACTTGCGGAGTAAATCGTAAGCCACAAAATATGTTCACCAAACAACTTATAAAAAAGAGAGTCTAGGCTCCTGCCGGATTAGCGTTTTCTTCTACATCAAGCACGACAACAGCTTTCTTCAGAAGAGCCTCAACAGGCAGGTGTGAGTTTTCAACAGCCTTGGTTATTGCTTGCCATTTTTCGCCATGCTTTGGTTCTGCTGCAACACATCTTTTCAGAACATCCTTTTGTGTGTCCACATTTCCATGCTGAAGTTCAAATTTGTAATACAATGCCCAAAAATCACCAATATCAGGAGCAAGAGTAACAGCCCTGTTTAACCAACTCCTAGCTTTATCAACCTTCCTGTCAAGCCAGAAAAGTTTGGCCACAGTTGCAATGACATGTGGATCATGATCACTTCGCTTAATAGCATCTGTGCTCTTTCCTTTATGCTGTGGGCGTGGTGCCATCTCAATAGCTGCAGCCCACAAAATACCACTTGTTGGACACTCTTGCAATGCCTTGGCCAGTAGAGCATCGGCTTCCTTTTTGTTCCCATTCCTCAATTCAGCTCGAATTGCCGCTAGCCAGAGTTCAGGTGTAGCAGGGTTCTTCTTTCTAGCCATTGTGAGAACAGCACGTGATTTACTCAAGCCACTAATCTTCTCCTCTAGGCTAGCTAGAGAGAGCCAAAGAGGGATGCAACTAGGGCACTGCTTCAGGCCATTCTCAAAAACCTCCTTGGCCTTCGCTCCATTACCAAGCCGGTCCTCCATCTGTCCATGCATTAACCACAATTTGAAGAATGCAGGGAATAGCTTCAAACCTTCCTCCAACAATCTCCTTTCCTCACCAACATTCCCCAATTCCCTCTCAACAATGGAAGATTTCATCCAAACCCTCTCTGTCCCTCCTCTTTCCCTGGCCTTGGCCAAGAGCATTCTTGCTCTCTCCGGCTCATTGTTCTCAAACTCGAGCTTGAATGCAGCCAGCCAGATCTCTTCTGAATTGGGGATAGCAGCATAAGCTTCCTGAAGAATTGCACGAGCAGCAGGCACATCTCCAGCCAACCATTTCTCCTTTGCAGCCATAAGCCACAATACTTCAGCTCGTGGATTGTAGTTAACAGCCTTCTTGAGGAGCGCATCAAGTGACTCCCTAGTCCCATGGCTCTTCTCAAGTTGTGCTGCTTTCAGCCAAATACTCTTCTTAGTAAGGAACACAGTAAGCGCATGTGCATAGATGGCGCGTGCTGTTTCAATTGAACCACGCTTCTTGCATTCCTCAGCATCAGCAACCCACGTGCGCTTCCGATCCTCATCATCAACACCAATGCCTATAGTGTTCTTCACAATAGCCTGGCAAGTCAAAACAGATCCAGCACGCTCCGCGGCTTCTGCTTCCTTCAACCATGCTTCCCTATCAATATCCATTCCTTCTCTCTGTAGAGATCTGATACCTCTCTCAATCACCTTGTTAACTGATTGTGTGTTCCCATTAGCCTCCTCTAGCTTTGCAGCTGTAATCCAAATGGCAGGCTCCTTGGGGAGCTTCTCCCTCGCCTTGTTAAGTACTTTCCTTGCTTGGTCATAGGTCTCCAGCCTTGCAAGGGCAAGCCAAAGCTCCACATGCAACGGGCAACACTCCACAGCCCTGTGAAGCAACAACCTTGCATCCTCTTCATTTGCAAGCTCAACTACAGCCTTCCATAGCCGGACTGAATCAGGAATGTGCTCCAGCCCTTTCCTCAAAACCCTGCTCTTATTCAGATCACTGCTCTCCAATTTTGCTGCCTGCAACCATAGCTTCACAGAATTTGGAATTGACATCACACCACGGGCAATTACAGCCTTTGCCTCATCTGGACTGGCCAAACGGCATGCTTCAAGCCACACATCTTCGTTCTTGGGGCACTCTTCACAGCCACGCTGGATAAGCTGTCGAGCAATCTGAAGCTTGCCAGCAATCTCTTCGAGCCTAGAAGCAGCAATCCAACCGGGGGGATGCTTAGGATTTGTCTGCGTCACTGACTTGAGCAATAGACGCGCCTTCTTGATGTCAGAAATCTCAGCATCACTAGTAATCTTCATGCTTTTCAGGTCTGTCAAATACCCTTTCGGATCAACTACAGTGAGCCCAGAAACTGAATCTGACAGCCTATCTAACTTGAGCGAGAGCACAGTGCCACGACCCTCGCCAACAGCCGTCAGATCAGTAACAGGAGTCTGTGCCCATGGCGTCTCTGTGCCACCAGCCGCACGGCTCTTAGGGTCAAGCGCTGTGACATGCTCCTGCTCCTGCCGAGCCTTCTCAAGCAGGGTGTCCGGCACGGGCACGAAGCTCTCAAACCGCTTCTTGTTGCGCAGCGAGTAGTCCCCAATCTCCGGTATGCTCTCCCATTCCTGCGCGGACAGATCAGCCAGCTTCCTCTTGAGATCAGCAAACTGCTCGGTGATTTTAGGGTTTGACGCGCGGTACTTCTCAATCTCCTGCTTGAGGCGCGCCTCGCGGCGGTCCTTGCGGCGCGAGTCCATCCTCTGGTCGATGCTCTCCCACACGGCATCCGCCTCGCGGTCGTCGTCGTCGTAATCGGCGTTGGAGAAGAGACCGGCGTCGTTGCCCTCGAACTCGTCGAACTTCTGGTTCTCGTCGTATCCCTTCTCCTCGTCGCCGCCGTCGTCGTCGCCGTCATCCTCGCCGGGAGGCTTCCCGCGGCCGCGGCCGACGGCAGGGCCGGCGGCCGAGCGGTCGGGTAGGTCGGGCGCGGCGCGGGCCGGCCCGATATCCGAGCGGGTGGTGAAGCCGGTTGCGCCACGGCCGAGCCCCGCGACGTAGTTGGCCGGCGGCTTCGAGTTGAGGAAGTCGTACCGCACGGGGCGAGCGGCCGGCGGCGGCGGGAGAGGCGGCGGTGTAGGTGTAGGGGTCGGAGTGGTGCCGGACATGACGCTGATCGGGTAGGATTGAGGGACGAGGAGCGTGGAGCGTCGCCGTCGGCTGCGAGTTTGGGACGAATTGGTGGAAGAATTTAATCAGTGACGTGTTTCGTTGCCGGGCCCAACTCACGGCCCAACTCACGACCAGACCCATTTAAAACAGACATATCATGTTTAGTTACATGGCTCAACTTCGGAGCCTAGTTAAGACGGGTCAGCCGACTTCGTGTTCTAGCCCGATCAAAATGGAGATAACTTGTTTCGCTGGCTGGTCAAGCCTGTGCTCGCCCGGTAAAAATATGCTGGCCATATGTAATGTCTTTGTGGTTTTATTCTGAGAAAAGTTATAATCTGCAGTGATGTTTTTTGTTATCAGCCTTATAATCTGAGAAAAATTGTACTCTGCAGTGATGTCTTAAAACTATATAATTTTTTCATGCTGAGAGAAATTGTGATCTACAGTGATGCTGTTTTACTTTCTGCTTTGAAACTTAGTTATTTTTTATATGCTGAGAAAACTGGTCCTATGCTATGATGCCATTTCATTATCTCTTCTTATGACTTCAATTTTATAACTGTCTTATCAATTGTATATAGACTATAGAAGTTGAGCAAGTTGTTGCTAGTAGTACCTCAATGACTGCAGTGCGCTAGACCCCTGTGATGTCAGCCTTTATCCTGAGGAAGTTTGCGGACTTGGTTGGGCAAGGAGTAAAAACGGATAACTGGTTCAAAGAGGTCCATATCAACTCTGTTTCCAAAGCACTAACTGAATTCAGTGGTCAAGAAGTCACAGGCACCCAGGTCTACAATCATTTGAGGAAGTGGCGTCAAAAATGGATCAGGGTTTGTAGGCTCAAGGTCCTAAGCGGTGCTCATTGGAATGAGAATACATTCACAATCATCCTTGATGATAAGCACCTGCTGGGCCATACAAAAGACAACCCAAAGGATGTTGAATTCCTCAATGTGCCAATTGAAAAATATGTGCAAATGAAAATTATATTTGGAGCTGGGCAGGCTACTGGCAGGTATGCCATGGCCTCAAATGAGCCCCTTGGCACCATCTCGAACATCACTGACCATGTCTTATTGGTACTACTGCTTCTGGTTCTGCTGGTGCCAGCCCTTCTCATAGTGGCTATGGTGCTGCTAGTTTCTCTAGATCCTCTGGAAAGAAAAGGAGAATTAGTGATGAAGAGCTGGGGATTATGACATGACTTACTGGAGCTGTGAACAAATTGGTTGAAATTGTCCAAGCACCTATTGTGGTCCAGACCACTGATGTCCACCCTGATCTATATCAAATTTGCATGAGTATTCGAGGTTTCACTGATGAGGACTTGATGACTTGCCTTACCTACCTATTAGACAACAAAAGGCAAGGTGATGGCTTTGTGAAGATGGAACCTAAACATTGTGTGCTTTGCATAAGGCAGCACCTTGCAAGGATTTGAGCAGACCAGTCTTATGCCTATAATGCCTAATACCTTGCTCTATGCGTAATACTTTGATCTATGCCTAATACTTTGCTCTATGCCTATGATACTGTGTATGATAACAACTTGTCTTATGCCTGAATCTGGAACTATGGATGATAATTCAAGTTGTTTATTCATACAAATCTAAGGCAATTTATTGTATTACTCTCATGAGTTGATCAAGTGATTTTAATTAATAATGATTTCTGAGGCAAACTATAGTTCATACAATTCTGGTTATGGTAAGTTGCTACTATGGTAGCATTTTTTGGATGTTACTCTTATGGTTCTTCTAGCAGAGCACATATGACATGATTTTCCTTGTGGTGGTCTATGTTTCCCTGTGGCAAACTATGCTAAAACAGTCAATTCATGTTGTTCAGATTTCCTCCTCTTTGCTTGAAATATATCTTTGCTTCAAATTTATTGTATTACTATGTTGTTCAATGTTTTTCCTCTTTTCTTCCTCCTTGTTCCTCATATTGTGTTTACTATGTTTTTCAGTTTCTAGTATATATAACGTTGTTACTGTCATCAGGAGGTGTTTAAGGGTGCGTTTGGTTGCGGGACAGCCAGGACAAGGACGTCCCCTAGCGTCCTCTCTCGTCCCTCCAATTTTGAGGGACAACTGGGGACAACACTGGGATAGTCCTGTCCTAACCATTGACCCTGAACCAAACAACCTTATTTGAGGGATCATCCCATCCCATTCCGTCCTGTCATTGCAACCAAACGCACCCTAAGTTGCTACTATAGTTCATATTGTGTTACTGTAATTCAGATGATTGTACTTCATAGTGGTAAGTTGTAATTTATAGTAGTAAGCTATCAAACAGATCACAATCATCTATGTATAAAACAATCATTGTAATTTCACTGTTTATAAAACAGATTATTGTAATTTTAATGATTGTAATGCATAGTTGTAATTTCAATGATTGTCATGTTCTGTTTACAATGTTCATGGTCATTTTTCTCTACTGGTAAGTTGCTATGGGTGTAAATCATATTCAAATGATTGTAATCAGTTAAATTTATGGGTCAAAATCATATTTTTAGTTCAAATTCATTGTAATTTGTTTAATAGCGCTTAAAATTTTGAAATTTGGCGGGAACTGCAACTAAAACATCAAAACTGGCGGCAACTCAATTGGGCCAAGCTAAAAAAATGAGAACCAAATAATGTGTCATATGGGTCAGGTTCATTTTAACCAGATAACCAAACATTTTAGGTTGGCTCTGTACATACGGGCTCCATTTAGCCTGGTCCTCCCACCGAGCCAGGCTCAGGCTGGGCCAAGCAACCAAACATATCCTACATGTTTCGTTTGAGAAATGATGCAGTCCATTGTCTTCTCCCTATTCACTTTCTTATTTGGTTTGGAGAATGGGATAAATTGATCCATCACTATTTTATTTTATATAGACTAATAATTTATAATAATAAGTGAAATAAATTTGTTTCACCAAATTTATAAATGAATCCATGATACATCACCTCATCTAGAATGAATTAATTTTTCGAACCAAACACTCTCTAAGACCCTTACTGATTCGGTTTGCTGCAGAGTCGTGAGTGGGCGATGAATAGAAATGAAAATGGTTGGAAAGGGTCAGTAAATGCTAAAATTGTTTTATTTTTATAATTTTTATAGAAAATGAAATTGAAAACGATAACTCTAAAAATGAAAACGAAATCTGTATTTCAAAAACATTAAAAACAAAAGTTCAATATGGAAAATATATCAATAAGGGTCGAAAATTAAAATACGATAGGTAAACATATTAATACGAAAAATCTCAATATAACCAGTTCACAATATAACAAGATAAAATTATTACAAATCGAAAATATAAGAAGTTCACAATGATCACAAGTTCACAATACTGAGATATAAAATTCTGATAATCGATTCTGTTTCTGATAATCACCAATACCACTGAATCTAATCAAAGAAACTGAAAATGATTTCTGGAGTTTTGAAAAGTTCCGAAATTGTTCTCATACCTATTAGGGTTTGTTATTAATTCTGGACAATTCTGAGACCTAAATTCGGTAAATTTTGACTAATTTCGGTAACCGAAGAAAACAGTTGGTAAAATGTCACACCGATTTCGATATCTATTCTGATACAAAATTATGATAACTGATTTCGCTTCCTAAAATTACTGTTACCAGTGAATCCGATCGAACAAAATCAAAAATAGTTTCTAGAATTCTGAAAATTTCGGAAACCATTTTCATCTTTAGTGATGAGTGTGGATTGTTTTTTATGGGTTGATTGAGGCGATGTCGACTGCAGATTGTGGAGAGAGGCGGTGTCGTTGAGCTGGTGCAAGTAGTATGTGCATGGACCAAGGTTTATAAAACCACCAAGAAACCACTATTTGTCGGACAATTTTTCAATACCACGCCAATGCCACGAAGTAGTTTCTCAGCATGTTTTTAAAAAATTGTTTCATTTTTAAATACAAAAAATAAAAATATGATAAGAAACTGCATGTTATGGTGAGCAATTTGATATAGCTCATACATAAATTTGGTTCGATTTGAATTGCTAACAATCAAAAACAACTAGACCCGCTAACAAAACCATAAACCTATTAACTCATTTCTATAAGAAACCTAAACCCTACCCATTTTCGCTCACCTCCCGGCATTCCCCACTCTTTCCCTAGTCCCTTCTCCATGCGCTCCAGCGTCGCTTCCACGCAAATCTCACTGCTGACGTCTCATTTCTCGGCCACTAGAGCCAGTATCCTGCTGCCCAAGCGCGAGATCCCATGCGCACACGCTGGGAAACTGACCCTGCGTCGCCTTCCATGATGTCTATCCAAAAACCCACCGTCGATGCCCGTTTTCTGCCCTCACCTCACGCTAGAAACCAAACATGCGAACCGAGAAAACACTTGTGCCTATTTGACCGGTCAGATCTCGCTTTGTTTGACCGTGAAATCCTTATTTAGTGTAGATCTCATTGGTTTATAATCTCCATGCAATTTTATTAGTAGCTGTCAAATATTATGAGTACACAATATTACTAGATATTGCTATGGGTAGCCAATATTTTTATTAGTATAGGTTTGTTATTTGTGAGTAAACATTATTAGACAATATTGTTACTAACATGTTAGTTGTCCTTGTGACATCAAAGATTGTATCTTACTAAATATTTGGTTCGATGCTAGGGTAGCTAACATGTTATGTGGGTGCATATATTTTCTTGTAGGTCAAAACGATGGACCTAGTGTGGGAGCATGCATGGAGAGAAGATTCGCTCTATCTTTAGGTGCAAATACTATCATGAAGCCAAGAGTGGAGGTGGTGCTACTCATCTGAAGGAGCATCTGGCACATAGAGGGAAAGATGTGAAGGATTGTCCCTCTGTTCCACCTGATATGAAGGCATACTTTGCTACTAAGTTAGACAACACAAAGGAAAAGAAGAGGCAAAGAACGCGATAGAGGCTACGGGAAGATGTGAGGTATGATAAGGGAGGTAGATCTGTCTTGATCCTGAGAGTACCTCAAGGGTGAGGCCCACTCTCTAGGATGATGGCAAGGACCCGGTCAGAAGTACGCGGGCAAGTTAGGGACTACAATCTTGGTGCAAGCTCTAGACCACTGCAATAGAGGATAGAAACTAGGTCATGGACAAGGAAGGGCAAGACTTCGAGAGAGCTTCTTGGTAGGGCTTGGGCTAAGGCTGGCCATGCCATTGGCATACCTAGCCAAAGGTGGATGATCGTTTCTTAGGGTAGCCATCTTTGAGACTCAAAAACATGGCAAATCATAAGTTTGATCTATTCATACATTTTATTGTACTTCATATATGTTGTTTACAAAATATCGTTGTTGTTGGTCACTTGTTCTCAAATGCTATAGATCAAGAACAAGGCAACACAATTGTTAATAGTTAAAGACCTTCGTCCTCCGAAGCATTATTTCCTTTCGGATATAATGATCTTCAGACGAAGGACATTAAGGACATACCTTCATCATTTTAACATATAAATATAATAAAAAATATGAAAGAACATTAAAGAACATAGATAATGATTAAATCCTTACAATTTATTTATATTTACATTCAGAGACAAGAATTAACATTAATAATATTTATAATACAATGGTACCTTCGGTTCGCCAAAAGGTAAGAATGCAAAGATGACGCGAGGGAGAGATTACAATCCAGCATGAATAGTACGGTGTTACTGTTCTTCTATTTATAGGCACGGGACACAGCCCGGATAAGATTACATTCATGCCCCTGACATTCACTCTTAACCATAATACAAGTTATCAAGAACTAAGTAGTCTTTTCCCCCTTAGGTCGGTTTCGTCCTTCATCTTTGCTATCATACTAAGCTGAAGGTCCTTTAGCCATAGCTTCGGCGTCCATCCATGTCATCTTCGGGTTGTATCTTCATATCGCACATGCCTCTTCCATGAGAAAACCTTCATCCCAAAGCTGAAGCCTCCTGTAACAGTCTGTTATACTGAAAACATATGGTTAGTCATGTTTTTGAGGACCTTCGTAAGAGGAAGGTCCCCAACAGTAGCCCCTCGCAGTATTAGTTTGTTTCTTTGTAACAAATTTAGACTACGACGTGAACGAAGGCCTTTAGCTGAAGGTCCGAAAAAACACCTTTCCTTCGCTAGAATAGTGAAAGACACTGGCATGTAGGACCCACCAAATCATGGGGCGCTAGGCATATAAATAGGGACTCACATTGATAGCATTTGCTGTGTCATTTTAGCTGCTTATATTGTGTTTGTCATTCTAAATTTTCTTGCTCGCCTGAGTTTTGATTGAATTTTAAGCTTCGACATTTCAACGAGACTTGATGGCTTGCGAGAAGAAGACTGACGACCCGGCTCTTTCCGGGTTTTACAAAGCTATGGAAGAGATCAACGCAGAAAAGATTGCCCGTGAGACACTTGCTGGAATATCTGAAAGTTCCAGTGACAATGAAGATTTGACATAGAGAGTGGGAACGAAGGTGCCGAAGATCGGCCCTGGCTACAGAGTCATACTATCTTCAGGAAATCTACCATCAAACATAGTCAAATTGATGCAATGATGGGAAGGTATTTCCGCGATATTTCTAGTGTGAGGGCTGGGGGAGACAGCAATGCCCCTTTGCCCGAAGCTGACGAAGTAGTCGTTTAGAGAAGCTTCATGAAAGCGGGACTTCAGTTCCCTTTAGATAAACTGCTAGTTGAAGTTTTGAAGACTTTTGAAATATTCCTTCATCAACTCACCCTCGAGGCTATCATCAGGATGGGGATTTGTATTTGGGCCATGAGGAGCCAGGGGTTAGAACCAAATGCAAGATATTTTTGCAATATTCACGAATTGTCATACGAGATGAAGGCCACTGGTAAAGAACAATATCACAATAATTTTGGCTGTTAGATCTTCGTGCCTTGTTCTGATATGAGCTATCCAGTTCCAACATTTCGGAAAAGGTGGCCAGGGGCCTAAATGCAAGAGTGGTTTTATGTGAAAAACGACCTGGTTGAAAGAGAAGATATTAAGGGTATCATTCAACGCCCTATCTGGTCTCGCTTTGGCATCAGGAGGCCGTCTCTTGCCCTTGGTAATGACGTACAAGCGTGCCAAGCTACGTATAATACAGTTTGCACATATATTGGCACTAGGGATTTAGTTCAGGAACACATTGCTTACAGAGTGTGGCCTCTCGCAAGTGGCTAGGAGATGCCGAACGAAGCTGCCTCTAGGTCTAGCCAGGATGGTTTAGTTTACCTGAAGTACACCTTCATGTATAGAAATCAATTCGATGAGCTGAACGATGACTGGCTAGATTGCAATGAGGCAACTAGTGACGAGTTGCTTGGTGCCTACACGAGGGACGAGGATGATGCCATGACAGTGGCCTTCGGAGGGTGAGGCAAGAAGAGATTAAACAGGGTTTTTGATGTAAGTGGTTTTGTTTACCCAGACTATTGTTATCCCTCACGAAAGCAGGGAAAGAAAAGAAAGGCTGCTGCTTTGGCTATCTTTACCACGCTGAAGGGGAAGAAGGTTAAAGTTTTAACGCACCGACCCAGGTATATTGAAACGGCCAAAGTGCCGAAGCTTGCTGAAGAAAGGCTTCTGCTGTTGAGCCAAACTACCCCACTCTTGCTAAAGCCAAGGAAGAATCGTCCGAAGTGCCGAAACCGATGGCGGAGCAGGAGAAAACCAAGACGGCTAAAGTGTCGAAGCTAAGGAAATAATGGCTGGAGAACTAGAATTAAGGAAGTCGACAGAGCGACCGAAAACTCTGATCCTGCCGCAAGAGTCAGAGCTGTCGAAGGCGACAAAAATTCCTGCAATAACTCCAAAAAGGAGGAGAATGGCCAGCGTACTAGACGCTGTCATGGAATCTTCAAAAGTACAAACTCCTGCTTCAGCGCCTAATAGAAAGGGTGAAATGCCAAAGAAATCTAGTGAAGCTGGCACAACACTAGATACTGTCGAAGCTGGTCCATCAGCTCCTATTGAGGGAGCTATTCCTCTGACCTTGGAAAAAGAAAGTGCGCCCAAGGAAGTTACATCTCCTGCT
Organism: Zea luxurians; assembly: GCA_029449295.1. Taxonomy (NCBI): domain Eukaryota; kingdom Viridiplantae; phylum Streptophyta; class Magnoliopsida; order Poales; family Poaceae; genus Zea; species Zea luxurians. Next base: position 7,524,563 of record JAOPSE010000041.1, on the reverse strand, counting down.
ACTAAAGTGTCTACTGAAGAACTTGAATTTATCGTGCGTCATGCTTTGGGGAAGCAACTATCAAAAGAGGAGATTGCCGAAGCTAAACAATACGCCAAGTATCTAAAGTACCCAAAAAGATCCTTGGTATACAACGGCACTGATGAAGACGACTTTTTATATTGTCTTCTGGATAATAAGGAGATATCTGTCTGCCGGGAGATGGCAGATAGCATAGGATATCCAAAGCTTGAGCTCGACCTGTCTGTAATGTTGAAGGATCAACTTGCAGACAGCCTTGCTTATAACAGTCTAAAGGTGAGAATGTTTTAGCTTATAAACAGATTATTTTTTGTATCCTTTCTTTTTATTGTGTGCTGATCCTTAATTTTTTTTGTAGGGCTTAATCCTAAGTAAGGCTTTAAGGGCACAAAAGAACGTTGAAGATGAAAGCTGCCAAATAGCCCTTGGGAACCTTCGGTCAGAAGTCATTACGCTAAGGAACGAAGCCCTTGAAAAAGATAAAATACTGCTTTCCTTAGTAGATAGGCTGAAGAGCAGCGAAGCGAAACTTAATACACAATCCGAAGCTCACAAGGCCGAAGTCGAAGACCTAAAGAAAAAACTTGCCGAAATGAATGAAGATTTTGAAGTTGCAAAGGCAGAACAAGAAATAAGTGAATGGACAAGTTCAAGATTGCAAAAGAATGTGGAGGAGCTTCGTGAATCCAAGGAGAAACATTATGAAAAATCCTTGGATTGCGCAAAGAAACTGAAAGATAGTTTTTGCAAATGTGGGTGCATACTCATTGGAGCAAAAATTTATTCAAGGCGATACCGAAGGAGTCATTCAATGGATCGGTGAAGAAGTTGAAGCTTTTGAAGAAATACTTAGCGACCGTGGGGACTTTTGTGCCTTCGCTGGTGCCCGAGGGGTTGCAGCAGTTTTGGAGAAAACTAGCTATGAACATGTTAAAGCTGCAGCCCAGGCAGAAGTTGTCTTCTCCATAGACGATACAAAGGGACCTTCAGCCGAAGCTACTCTGATGGGCGGGAAATTTTTATTTCGATGTTTGGATGAAAGGCGGCTATGAGATAGCCAACGAAGCAATAAAGAAAAATGAAAAAGAATCCCATGATGCCCGAGTAGAGGCAAAGGAAGCTGAAGAAGGTGCTGAATGTGCATTGATTATAGGTACCTCTATTTATTGCTCTTTTGCTTTCTTATTCGTTTCTAGCTTTGAACCCTAATTATCACATACTTTGTTACAGCCAGCCTCTCGCCACCACCGGAGCCATTCAATCCTGAGGCTGACCCCGTCATGAAATAAGCTTTGGATGTGATGAAAGTCGCCAATACAATCGTTGACGAAGTTGTTGATAGGCTGCTGAATGAAGCTGCCGAAAGAATACTAAAAGAAGACTAGATTCTTGTTAACTAGGAAATGTAATATTTGTATGTGAGTCAAACATCAGATATTTATATATATAAATGTATTTTCTTTGCGATGTATGAAATTTGTGTACATACCATTTTTGAGCCTTCGGCGAAAAAACACCTTCTCTTCTTTTCATGCTTCGCAAAGAATTAAAACTTCTGCTATGCCACAACTGTTGTTCAATATTGCTATTGACGAAGGTTTCCTTGGTGTGTAAATTTATGTCTGCCGAAGGTATACTTCGTGCTTCAACACATTGTTTCGTAATCCACATATCTTCGTAGGATCATTTTTCCTTTTTCACAATTTTCTTAATGCGATATGATGTATGATGTAATGCTATGCAAAATGATGTTATGGTATGATGCAGCATGATGTTTATGCCGACAGCACACACCCACACAAAAACACACCTAGACTCTGCATTCCCTTAGGAACGACTTTGGAGTCTTTTCACCCTTTACTTAGGTGATGTTTCAGCTCTGCATCCCCTTAGGAACGACTTTGGAGCTAAGCTCTGCATCCCCGTAGGAACGACTTTGGAGCTTCTTCACCTCTGATTTAGGTGGTATTTTAGCTCTGCATCCCCTTAGGAACGACTTTGAAGCTTCTTCACCTTTTATTTATGTGGTATCTTAGCTCTGCATTCCCTTAGGAACAACTTTGGAGCTTCGGAACTTACTCTGTGCTCCCATAGGAACGACTTTGTAGCTTCATAACTTACTCTGCGCTCCCTTAGGAACGACTTCCACCATCGATGATGCAACCAAAGTATTAGTATTACATCAAATTGGATATTAATTCTTTCTGAATTATCTTTCTTACAAGAAAATATAAAAGCAGAAAAGTTTAAGATACATCAGATCAGGATATTCTTTAATCGCACCACTGTAGCCTTTTAGTAAATGTGCTTTGATTTAGGCACAGTGTTGTTGACTATGCAAGCTTCGGACTCTTCCCGAAGGTCGTGTTGTTGCTGAGCGTGGTGGTGCCCTTCTAGCTGCTGACTGTGAACCAAGATAGGTGCTAGCGGTGGTGGTGTGGCAACTGGGCCCAGGAAGCTTGAGAATGGCTTTCCAAAGCAACAGAGGCCGTAGGCTGTTGGTTGCCTACATACTCCGGGACATAAGGAGAGTAGCACGAAGCAGTGTGGAGGACTTGCTTCGGCTGACTCTACCGTGCTTCAGCTTCAGCAATTTCCTTCTGCTTTTGAATGGTAACCTGGCATGTCCTTGTTGTGTGGCCCTTGTCCTCGCCACAGAAAAGGCAGCACAAGTTTCAGGGTTCATTGCCAAACCTTCCACCACCAAAACTTCTTCCTCCTCTACCTCTCGGAGCTGATGGTTTGAAATAAGTCTGTTACAAGCTCGAAGTCTTAGAACTATGATGGCTATGTTGAGCATTGCTGGCCCTATCATCGTTGGTAGTGGAGTTGTGGATTGATCGGACATGCTTGGGGTGAAGTCTTCCTCCGAAGCCCCTGGTCATCTCAGAAAACCTATAGGCCTCCTCCCTTCTTTGGCGAAAATCATTGTCAGCCTGGATGTACTCATCCATCTTCTAAAGAAGCTTCTCCAGAGTTTGTGGAGGCTTCCTGGCGAAATATTGCGCTGTAGGTCCTGGCCGAAGCCTCCTGATCATGGCCTCGATGACAATTTCATTGGGCACTATGGGCGCTTGGGCTCTTAAGCGTAAAAACCTTCAGACATACGCCTGAAGGTATTCCTCATTGTCCTGCGTACATTGAAACAGGGCTTGAGCTGTGACTGGCTTCGTCTGAAAGCCTTGGAAACTGGTGACCAGCATGTCCTTGAGCTTCTGCCACGAAGTAATTGTCCCTGGCCAGAGAGAAGAGTACCAAGTTTGGGCCACTTTTCGGACTGCCATGACGATGGACTTTGCCATGATGGCAGCATTACCCCCATACAAAAATATTATTGCTTTGTAACTCATCAAGGATTGGTTTGGATCCAAGTGCCCATCATACATGGGCAACTGAGGTGGCTTATAGGATTGTGGCCATGGGATGGCCTGCAATTATGCTGCCAGAGGAGAAGCATCATCAAAGGTAAAGGTACCGTGATGAAAGTCACCATACCATTCATCTTCGTTAAAAGAGCTTTCCTGGCGAAGCTCCCAGTGCTGAGGTCTTCGGTCATGGTCATCTTGGGTAAGATGGCACATTTCTTCAGCGGCTTCGTCGATCTTCTCCTAAAGGTCGGCCAACCGGGCCATCTTCTCCTTTTTTCTTTGCACCTGCTGATGAATGACTTCTAGGTCTCTGATCTCCTGGTCTAGCTCTTCTTCCTAAAGTGTTGGGCTGGTAGCCTTTCTCTTCTGGCTTCTCGGAGAGAGATTGTCTCCTGGTTTATGTCCAGTGGCTGCAGTGCAGCCCCTGGCGCTGCTGTCTTCTTCGGCGGCATGACGAAGGTTGATGCTTTGCCGAAGATTGTGGAAGTGAGTACACCGGAGGTGGGCGCCAATGTTGGTCACTTGTTCTCAAATGCTATAGATCAAGAACAAGGCAACACAATTGTTAATAGTTAAAGACCTTCGTCCTCCAAAGCATTATTTGGTTTCGGATATAATGATCTTCAGACGGAGGTCATGAAGGACATACCTTCATCATTTTAACATATAAATATAAATATAAATATAAATGCGAAAGAACATAAAAGAACATAGATAATGATTAAATCCTCACAATTTATTTATATTTACATTCATAGACAATAATTAACATTAATAATATTTATAATACAATGGTACCTTCGGTTCGCCAGAAGGTAAGAACACAAAGATGACGCGAGGGAGAGATTAAAATCCAGCGTGAACAGTATGGTGTTACTGTTCATCTACTTATAGGCACGGGATGCAGCCCGGATAAGATTACAATCATGCCCCTGACATTCACTCTTAACCATAATACAAGTTATCAAGGACTAAGTAGTCTTTTCCCCCTTAGGTCGGTTTCATCCTTCATCTTTGCTATCATACCAAGCCGAAGGTCCTTTAGCCATAGCTTCGGCATCCATCCATGTCATCTTCGGGTTGTATCTTCATATCGCACACGCCTCTTCCATGAGAAAACCTTCATCCCAAAGCCGAAGCCTCCTGTAACAGTCTATGTTATACTGAAAACATATGGTTAGTCATGTTTTTTAGGTCCTTTGTAAGAGGAAGGCCCCCAACAGTTGCCTTATATGCAGGTCCCAGTGTAACCTTACCCACTGGTAGAGAAATTGATGGTAAATACTTGGACAAAAATGTTAAGGAGTTTCAATCTGAAATTGATAAATGGAAGAAAGAGTGGAGCGAGTTTGGTGTGACTCTCATGTGTGATTCATGGACTGGTCCCACATAGAAAATATCATTAACTTCTTAGTATATTATAATGGCATGATGTATTTTTTAAGATGCAACCGGAGTGACTCAATATCATAAACTCATAATACAGGTATGTTTTGGTTCTACGGTTGGAGATGAAATCACTAATATTCTACCTTTCATGTATTGGCTAATCATACAGTTTTTACAATCGCATGAGATTAAGCACATATTGTGGTTGTTCAAATTGTGATAGATAATTGTTCAAATTTTAAGAAAGCTTGTAATCTTTTGAGCAGGGAGTACAAGCACACTATTCAGCAGCCATGTCTTGCACATACCATCAACCTAATGTTGAAGGACATATGCAAGTGGCCAGATCATGAAGCAACAACTAGAGCACCCAACACATTTGTAGTTGGATGTACAACTCCAATAGTTTGCTTAGCATGATGAGGTAGACCATCAGAGGAGAGTGAGTGAAATGGAATATCACTAGGTTTGGCACTAACTACATGTTTCTAGAAAGTTTCATGACGAAGGACAAATTCATGGTATGGATGATGTCGCCTAAATTTAGAGGTTCATGTTTCTTCTAAAGTGAATCTAGGAGGTATGCTTTTGACACATGTCAAATCCAGATTGGTGGGCTAACATGCAAACAATTCTGTATGATGTTGAACCTCTATATGTCTTCATAAGATTTGCTGATTAGGACAAGACTCCAACTCTTGCTCAGGTCCACATGCAATACACAAACACCATGCACACCTACCAAAGTAAGTTCACACATGACAATGCTCAATATAACATGATCATTGTAACACCCTGAATTTGGGAATATAAAATTTCTTTGCTCATATCCACAAATTCAAGCGTTACTCCTCTCTTCTCTTCTCTCTTAATCCCCCTTTTCTCTTTTCTCTAGAAGAAGGGTTGTTATTTTATTTGGAAATGTAATTATATTCTAGTAGGCAAATTCCAAGAAAGTATGAAATGTTGCATCATGTTGAAACCCAACTTTTATATTTGTTTGATGCATATGCTTAGGATGGTCATATTTGAATTAGAGTCCAAAGGAGAAAATAAAAGAAAAGGAAAAGAAGGCCACAGCCCATTCCTCCCTCAGTTGTTTGTTCCAGCCAACCATCCCAGCCGAGCCCCCCACCTACCCCTTCTCCCTCTACCCGGCGAGCCCGCCATGTCGGCGCACCGCCCTCAGCCGCGTGCTCTCTTTCTCTCTCTGTGCCATGGACCCGCTCGATCGGCACATGCTCTCACGCGTGCTCTCTCACTTCTCTCTGATCAGTGGGACCCGCTTGTTAGCCCCATCCTCCTCTCCACAACTATTTGCTCTGTTGTGGCCGCACCCATGTCGCGCGTTCCGCGCGGATAACCGCCGCCTGCACCCCACGACCCCCGTCTCATGCGCCTCACCCGGGCTTCAAAGTGAAGGCTTTAGACCCTCAGCGCCCTCACTCCTCATTTGCACTCTCCCTGTCTATTTTCCTCACCCAACACGCAGCAACACCGTCGCCATCGCGAAGGTCGTTCTGCCGTTGTCACTGAGCCCCTATCATTGCCTTGCCATAGTGAGCTCCGCATGAGTGCGATGCACCAGGAACCTGCCTCGGTTTCTCCTATTCGTGGCCTCTCCACCCTGTCCATGCCTAACCTCTTCCCTAGTGAAGTCTTGGGGCCACCGACATCGTTCCATGCCACCACTGTGCCATTGCCACCTCCGAGGGGATCTTGAGTCTCGCCCTAATGTAAGGAACCTCCCCTGCCCCTCCATTTCCTTCCCTTGTTCTCTGTTGCGTGCGATTGCTCGTCTGAGTTCCTAGCGCCACCGTAGAGCCGTCTCATCTTGGACCTCCACCCTTTGATGCCTCTACCTCAGTTCAGCCATCACCATTGGGTTCCTAGCACCCTCCTCCATCTTCTCAGGCCATCCCAACTGCCCTAAGACGCCTAAAACCCTCGCTTCCTTCATCTTCGGCGAGTTCCTCGCCGCGGACACGGGTAGTCGTGGGAGAATGCTAGAGCCGGCCGCCTCGATCCCCACCATTCACCCTAGATCCAACGGTTGGAATCTAATGAACCCAAGCCTAAACCTATTCATCCGCCCCACGCTCGCACCCATGTCCCTATCCTTGGGCCTCGCGCCGTGCCCTCGAGCGAGGCGGAGAAGCCATCAACCGTCTGACCCTGTGCCGCACCCTTGGGTGTCACACCCGGATTTAAGGGACAAAGCCGGGTGCATCTCATATATGCGCCAAAGAAGACAACACATATAATAACAGAGTGTATAGAGATAAATGTCATAATATCATTAGAGTACTTATTACATAGCGGAAGTCTTACAAAATAAAAGATAAATATAAAATGAACTAAAGTCCATCCTTGGCGCCATAAAGTCAACTAGGAGACGCCACCTAGATCAAGTCAAACTCCTCGTTGTGTGGCTCCTCTTGAACCACATGTTCTTCTCCTGTGGGGGGTGTGAGACAGCAAGGGTGAGCTCACACATGTTCATCGCTCAACAAGTTGTGAGGAATAATGTGCATGAACTCACCAAAGGTGGGAGTTCATGTGATGTGTAAGGCTGATCAACAATAGGGTTAAAGCTAAGCATTGCTTTTAATAAGTTGGTCAAATTTTATTAGCAATTACTAGATATAAGTAACCACCAAACCATAATAAGAATAATAGAACAAAATTAATAATAAATCCCATGCAATGCATATGACAAATTGAATTTAGTTTCATAATTTAATCATGCGAGAGTCCTGAGCTGCTCTTGACCGTGAGCTCGGCTAGTATAACAGTTTTACACTCCGCAGAAGTTGTACCCTGTACCCACAAGTCATGTTACCCAACTGTCAAGGGATTGCGACTCCCATACACCTCTACCAAGGAAGCGAGGCAGGGCAACACTACGAGGCCTTTACAAAGTTCCACTAGCTTTCGAAAACCCACTACAGTTTATGGGAAGAGCAATTGTAGGAATCCCTCGTCTGACCGCCATCGCAGCAAAATCAACCGAGAACCTCCCTACATGCCTACTTCCCTACTGCCCTTCCCTCTTTCAGGTAAGGTAGTCTTTCACTAGCTTTCCTAATTAGTCTGCCAAGGGCGTCCCATTCCACCCTTGTGGTGGCACGTGTTTCTCAAGTTAAGCTCCATGTTCCAATTAAAGATAATGATCTTGACATGAACATAAATAAAACAATAGAATAATTGGAACATGAATGTAATGAAATATTAACCCAAAACCATATAAAGCAATAGCATAACTACCCAAATGATTCAGGGGTAAACAAGGTAAAAGATAATCACACTAGGGTGACCTATTAGGTCCCATCAAAATTAAACCTATGCATGAATAAGTGGTATTAAAGAACATTATTGGGTAATAAAAGTGGTCAAGGGCACAACTTGCCTTCAATGAGCTCCTGCTCAGCAACTTCTATCTGCTGAACACCGGGATCCTTAGCCACTAGCTCTTCTACTCGCCACAATACAAACAAGCACATTATAAAGGAGAAATTAACATCACACCAAACATGTAAACAAAATACATAATAATAATCTACACATTAAAAATAAGATCCTAGGAACATGAATCAATAATTTTGGAGCTATAGATTTTAAGTTATGAATTTCTAAAGGTTTTATGTGCTTGGTATAAGATTACTAGGATATAAATTTTAATATGGTTTTCATGTCAAAACAGAGACACTATGTAATAAACAACATTATTACAAAATTATAGAAACTAGAACGAATCAATTTGGACTCAGTATGAATTTTATATGAATTAAACAAGTTCTAGCATTTATTTTTACATAAAATTCATTTTCTAAATGATTTTATAAGTCTTATTCACTGTCTGGACTGCGCATCAAATAAACAGGAACACAGGGGCTAACTCACAAGATCTCCTAGACTCAGTACACAGTTCCTGTGGACCGTGGGTTATTATCCTAAAATTCCAAGGTCTCTTTAGCAAATCTGACCCACGAAGTGGTATGCATCTATCCTGGCCGCCCTATCTCTAATCGACGCATAAGATTAGCTGATCAATATCCGAACCTGTATCAAATCACGCCCGTGGGATGAAAGATCTACGGTTCACCGTGTTCGACAACCCACTCTCTCACTCTTGACCGCACGATGGTGGATCTGCGGCCCATATTCAATCGCATGAAGGGATATCTTCTATCTAATCAATGTCGTCCGGCAGCGGATCAATGACACGCCCACTCCTCCCCAAACCGCAGGGACTACACGGCGGCGGACCTCACCGCCGCCGCCCTGTTCCACGTCGGTGATGGCCACTCGGAAGTCGAGGCACCAAATCCCGCGGGTGACTAGCGTAACACAATAAGGAGGACAAGGCGAATACCGCGGAGAAACTTTTACCGAGGTTAGTAGCATGACTATTCCGGCCTTGGCAGTGAGCGTGGCTACAGTGCAGCTCTGACACCGGCGACGAATTGGCGCGCCACTAGTCGTCAATCCCGCACGACGAGTTTGGGAACTTCAACAGCAAACTGAACTGAAGCACCTAGGATCAAATGGATGGCTCTAAGGCGGCTTCGCGAGGGACTGCCAATATGCAGGGTCGGTGGCAATGGGGTTTGATGAAGGGCCCTGGCGCAAAGCCGATTGGTACATATATGTATGCACAGAAGGACTCAGGCAACTAACCCAGACACCGCCAAAATCGCAACTATCCCACGCCGCATCGCACACGCATGTTGTTCAAGCTCCACGGATTTCCGGGCGCGCATGGAGGAAGAGGGAGCACGGCAGTGCTGTTGTGGGGCTACCCAGTGGGTCCAGCGAGCCAGAGCGAGCAGCACGTGTGGGTCAAACGTCACTAGCGAATGGGGCCCGCAGTGCAGTGAGTGCCCGAGGGTTGGCGTGTGCCCAACGACTGACGACCGCGCCCCACCTGTCGACGCATGACATCCCACGGATGGGCTACACGGTGAAAGACTGTTTAATTTTATTCTTCCTATTTCTTTTCTTTCAATTTCAAATTCAACCTTCATTCTAATTTTAAATTCAAACTTGGTGGTAAGGTTGTACTCAAGCTAACTGTTTAATTTAATCATACCAAATTGTGGTGAAGTTATTCAATTATAAATTTTATTTTGTATTGTATAATATCTCTTTCTTTCCTTCTCTATTTTTATGGTTTTATTTTTCAAATTAGGGTTTAGATTCCATGGACCCATTAATACATTGTTATTGATACTTTTATTTTATTACCCTTAAATGTGTAATCAAGTAAAACTCAGCATGGTGCATAAATTATTTAAGTGTCATTTGTTTCAATTACTCATTCTTAATTATAATTACTCTCTTGTTATAATGAAATGATGACACACAAGTAAGGAGGTCAACTATATCCTTATTATATACACTTTGGGTATTACATTGGGCGAGGGGGAGAATTTGTCAGCCGTCCAAGCCTACCCCACGCCCTCGGCTAGGACGAAAATCCCCATTGTTTAAGCCCATCTCCTTTCTATATGCCCGTTGTGGCAATGGTGTCCGCCCTCGGCACGTTGTGCCCTCGGTGTGTTGTGCCCTCGACGCGTTATGTCTGCCCTTAGCATGTTGTGCCCTCGGCGTGCTGTGCCCTCGGCGTGTCGTGTCCGCCCTTTGTGCGCTATGCCCTCGGTGCACTGTGCCCGTCCCAACGCGGCCGAGCCACCTAGCTTGATCCCGCCAACGCCCCTGTAGCCTTTGTCGTTCATCTACCATAGATGTAAGCTCCATGTTACGTTGCATATTTATTTGATCTATAATGTTGTATGGTGTATTGTTCATTTGCTATTCCATAAGTGTATTGAATGAATGATTATTTCACGTAGACAATGAGCAGTCTATGTTTCCTGATGGAGTTTTAGGAGAAGTCCATGTGTAGCAGTTTGGTGAAGGCAAGTGCCATCTGACCTATTATGTCCTATTTACTTTATAATTCACTCTCCCGCTTACTATGATCAACCTAAGGATTTACTAGTTTCTGCTTATCCTGTCCTTGATTACCTTTTTGGGATTGGGCTATTATGATCAATTTCATGCTAGTGCTTTACTTTAATCAATGGACATGATGAGAATTATTTTATGATACGATGATTTATTCTAGATATGATGATAAACTTGTGACACTTTATGGGGCTCAGGCTGTTTCCCAAGTACCTCTCCATAAGGACCTATTCATTGAGAGACCACCTGGGATAACAGTGCAACCATGAGGGTGAAATTGGCGCCCTTAGCCAATTAATTGGAGGAGCTAGAGGCGTAGTTGATTCGCCATCGTGCTATTAATGGGGTCCAGGCACAGTGCTTGCTCTGCCGAGGTTGGGTGCCAAGGTTCTTTTGTTTTACTTTTGTTAGTCACCCTCCTGCGGGGAGAAGTACTATGTTTATCAAAATGGAGAAACCTAACGATCGGCTATCACCTCTAGAGAATCTTTGTAAAGGCTACATAGTGAAACCCTTCTATGTCACCTGGGAAGTGATCAATGGGGAGGCTAGAACCTCGAACGGAAAGGGGATCACAACTCATGGGTAAAGTGTGTGACCTCTGCAGAGGGTTAGAAACTGGTATATCAGTCATGCTCACGGTTAAGAATAGCCTTGGGATCCTCTTTGATTAGAGATACTCTAGATACATTTATGATGATGGCTTAATGTTGATGGCTATACTTATGGTTTCTGGTATTTTCCTCTCTAAGGAAGTGTCCTTTTGGGATAACAACTTGGGTTTTACGATAAAAGTTGGCTTCTACTAATCATGAATACCTAATGAACTAAAAGCAACTGCTTTGAACCTAACCCCACATATATTTAGTCCACTTCAGTCAAACAGGACATTTGTGAGTATATTGATTTGTACTCACCCTTGCTTAAACACAAAACACCAGGTTGTCCACATTGCAACCACTGCTCAGGAGAAGATGACAGCAATGCGGAGGACTTTCATTAGTTCCAGGACTTTAAGGAGTTCTAGATTAGATTAGTGGCAACCCTAGTCACCTGCCTGTGAAGGCCTTATCTTTACTGCATTTTGCTTTAGCGCTTTAATTACTCTTTAAGTTAGTGACTATGTGGATGTCTCTAACATCATGATGTAATAAATTAATACTTTTATGTAATAAATTAATACTTTTATGTTATTATTTTGCTTTAGCGCTTTAATTACTCTTTAAGTTAGTGACTATGCGGTGATGTACATTTATGTAATCGTTGTATACGTGAATTTCTGATCCTGGCACACACATGGTTCACATTCGGTTTGCCTTCTGAAACCGGGTGTGACATAAGTGGTATCAAAGTTGTGCTGACGGTAGGACCGCTAACCTAGAGTAGTAATGGTCGTACTAAGGACTATTGACCCTCACTCTCACCTTGATCTCTGGTGTCACTTCAAAAGTTTGTCATCTTGACCAACCCTATGTTATACTACTATATATACATATTATACCTTGCTAAAATTTTGTTTTGGTTCTATCTATGGCTTACTTACCAATCATAATAGTTTTGCTCTTACTCTTATGTTTACGATGTCTTTTGTAGATGGCCCGTCTTAGGCACAACGCTCATAAGTCAGTGATTCCTTTCCTACCATCCTGCCTTGCAGAGTGTCCACTTCGCCGCATGGTGTCTGATCAGTCAAACCACCTAAAGAGGTTGCACCATCGTCTGCACAAGGAGTAGGAGTGCCGGCGTCAGGAGAGGGAGCAGCAGGACTCTTCCTCCCCACCTCCACCAAAGGTAGAGTCTATGAGGCACCCCTTGCACCACCACAGGGTGCCCCGGCTGCTGAAGGAGTCCCCAGCGGAGACGATGACGAAGACAGCTCTGGCCATAGCACTGAGCTCTCGGAGGAGCAGGAGCCAGAAGGATGGCCCGTGACGCCGCTCGTTGTTGTTACTTTGACGACGCACTCGACACCCTTTTGCACTGAGCCTTCAAGCGACACACCTGATTGATTGAGTATCATTGTGTAGTTTACCAGCATAATCGCAGGAGGTACCCGGACCGCTATGAGGCTACCTACCTAGTGCGCCATCCAGAAGATGACCTCCTTGGTGCATAGGCTCTCTCAGAACATGAAAGGGAAATGTGCCCTTGGGTCATTTCTAGTATAGTTTTGGTGATTAAGTGCCCAACACGTATTGAGTGAGTAATCTTGTGCCAAATGATTGATCAAGTGCAAATCAACAAGAAGGTATGATTCTAGACTTAGTACATTGGTTTTTATGTACTAATATATTTGTCTAAGTGATTGAATCAGAGAAAAGAGAAGAAGAAAATATCTTGGCTGGAACAGCCAAGACTCAGCGCAGTCTGGCACACCGGACTGTCCGGTGGTGCACCGGACAGTGTCCGGTGCGCCAAGCCAGCCTCCGGTGAACAGGCCACTCTCGGGAACTGACGGCGGTGTACGGCTATAATTCACCGGACTGTCCGGTGAGCCAACGGTCGACTGCGCCAACGGTCGGCCGCGCAATACGCGCGTGACGCGTGGCCGCGCCAACGGTCGGCAGGGGGCACCGGACTGTCCGGTGTGCACCGGACAGTGTCCGGTGCGCTAACGGCTCCATTTCTGCAATGGTCGACAGTTCTATTTTTGGAAGGAGATCTGCACCGGACTGTGAACAGTACCTGTCCAGTGGTGCACCGGACTGTCCGGTGCGCCACCCGACAGAAGGCAAGAATTGCCTTCCCAGATTGCTTCCAACGGCTCCTAGCTGCCTTGGGGCTATAAAAGGGACCCCTAGGCGCATGGAGGAGATAACCAAGCATTCTTTGATCATCCCTAAGCACCAAGACTCCATTCTCGCGCATTCGATTCTTTGTGATAAGTGACTTGAGCTCTAGTTGAGTAGAAAACTCCCCGCATTGTGTTGTGAGCTCAAGTTGTGGCTTGTGTGCATGTTTGTGTTCATGCTTTGAGTCTTGCGTGTGTTGCTCTTCCCTCCCTTACTTCTGTGCTTCTTTGTGATCATCATTTGTAAGGGTGAGAGGCTCCAAGTTGTGAAGATTCCTCGCAAACGGGATTGAGTAAAAGAAAGGAAAACACCGTGGTATTCAAGTTGATCATTGGATCACTTGAAAGGGGTTGAGTGCAACCCTCGTCCATTGGGACGCCAAAACGTGGAGTAGGCAAGTGTTACTTGGCCAAACCACGGGATAAATCATCGTGTCTCTTGTGCCTGCTTTCATCGTAACTATTATGTTTCACAAGAGCTTGGTCCTTAGCCACTTGCTTCTATTGAGCTAACACTTAACCAAGTTTTTGTGGCTATAAGTGTTTGATTTTTACAGGATCACCTATTCACCCCCCTCTAGGTGCTCTCAATTGGTATCAGAGCCGTTCTCTTCACGCAAGGGACTAATCGCCCGAAGAGATGGATCCTAAGGGAAAGGGGTTGGTGGTCAATGACAAGACAAAGGAGTCCATCGTCAACGAGCCAAGAGATGATAAGCCCTCGGACTCTGGCTCAAGTCATAAGAAAAAGGACGGGAAGAAGAAGAGGCGCATCAAGAAGATCGTCTACTACGACAGCGACGAGTCTTCTTCTTCCCAAAGAGACGACGACTATGACGAGAAAAAGAAAACGGTCTACTCAAACTTTTCTTTTGATTATTCTCGTATTTCATTTAACTCAAATGCTCATTTACTTTCAATTCCAGTTGGGAGACCTCCTCACTTTGATGGAGAGGACTACGCCTTTTGGAGTCACAAAATGCGTAGTCACCTATTCTCTCTCCATCCAAGTATTTCGGAGATCGTTGAAAACAGAATGTTTTTTGATATTACTGACAACCCCGTTTTCATTAATGAGCAAATCCACAAAAATGCACAAGCTACCACTGTTTTGCTAGCATCCTTGTGCAGGGACGAGTACCATAAGGTGAGCGGCTTGGATAACGCCAAACAAATTTGGGACACCCTCAAGATTTCTCATGAGGGGAACGATACCACCATGATCACCAAGATGGAGTTGGTGGAAGGCGAATTGGGAAGGTTCGCAATGATTAGGGGGGAGGAGCCAACCCAAACGTACAACATGCTCAAGACCCTGGTCAACAAAATCAGGAGCTACGGAAGCACGAGATGGACGGACCACGACGTTGTCCAACTTATGCTCAGGTCCTTCACTGTCCTTGATCCTCATCTTGTGAACTCTATCCATGAAAATCCTAGGTACATAAAGATGACACCCGAGGAAATACTCGGAAAGTTTGTAAGCGGGCGGATGATGATCAAGGAAGCGAGATACGTGGATGAGGCATTGAATGGTCCCATGCCCATCTACGAGCCTCAAACCATTGCTCTCAAAGCAACAAGTAGTAGGGAGACGCTACCGAGCAAGGTGGCGCAAGTTGAGGCGGCCGGGCTAAATGAGGATGAAATGGCCCTCATTATCAAGCGCTTCAAGACGGCGCTAAAAGGACGAAAGGAGCACCCTAACAAGAACAAAGCAAAGGGAAAGTGCTCCTGCTTCAAATGTGGTAAGACAGGTCATTTTATTGCTCAATGTCCCCATAATACAAATGACCAGGAACAAGAAAGGAACGGGAAGAGGGATAAAAAGAAGGCCTACAAGAAGGCGAAGGGCAAGGCGCACCTTGGCAAAGAGTGGGACTCGGATTGTTCTTCGTCCAACTCCGACGACGAAGGACTCGCCGCCTCGGCCTTCAACAATTCGTCGCTCTTCCCTAATGAGCGCCATACTTGCCTAATGGCAAGGGAAAAGAAGGTAAACACTCAAGAAACTCCTAAGTACTCTACTTCTAGTGATGAGGACTCTAGTGATGATGAAGTAGATTACACTAGCTTGTTCAAAGGATTAGATAGAACTAAAGTAGAAAAGATTAATGAATTGATTGATGCCTTGAATGAAAAAGATAGACTGCTAGAAAGGCAAGAGGACATTTTGTATGAGGAACATGACAAATTTGTTAGTGTTCAAAAGTCTCTTGCCTTAGAGATTAAAAGGAATGAATTACTATCTTCTGAGTTATCAATTTGCAATGAATTTATTTCTAGCTTGAAGACTTTGAATGATGATTTAAATGCTAAGCTAGAAATAGTTAATAAATCTAGTCCTTGTGTAGAGCATGTTGTGATTTGTAATAGGTGTAAGGACTTCAATTTGTTGATGCATGTGTTGAGCACCTTACTTCTATTACAAAACTTAATGATGAAGAAGCAAGTCTTAATGCCCAACTTAAGACTTGCAAAAATGACTTTGATAAATTAAAATTTGCTAGGGATGCCTACACCGTTGGTAGACATCCCTCAATTAAGGATGGGCTTGGCTTTCGAAGGGAAGCCAAGAACTCAACAAGCCAAAGGGTTCCCATTCCCAACAAAGAGAAAGGGAAGGCCCCTATGGCTAGTAGTAGTCAAAAGAACCATGCTTTCATGTACCATGATAGAAAATATTCTAGAGATGCTCATTATTATAGGAGTTATAATGTTTTTGACTCACATGCTATGATTGTTTCGAGTTCCAATTTTAATGGTAGGCCTAGGAAAAATATTGTGTCTCATGCTCCTAGGAAAGTTTGTAATAAACCTACCACTGTTTTTCATACTTGCAACACTACATTTGTTCTTTCATGCAAAAATAAAAAGGTGGTTGCTAAAAAGATGGGGGCCAAATGCAAGGGAGACAAGACTTGCATTTGGGTCCCTAAGGCTATTGTTACTAACCTTGTAGGACCCAATAAGAGTTGGGTACCTAAAACCCAAGCCTAATTTGCCTTGCAGGTTTATGCATCCGGGGGCTCAAGCTGGATTATCGACAGCGGATGCACAAACCACATGACGGGGGAGAAGAAGATGTTCACCTCCTACGTCAAGAACAAAGATTCCCAAGATTCGATCATCTTTGGAGACGGGAATCAAGGTAAGGTTAAAGGACTAGGAAAGATAGCTATTTCATCCGAGCATTCCATATCTAATGTGTTCCTAGTTGAATCGCTCGGGTATAACTTGTTATCCGTTAGTCAACTATGTAATATGGGTTACAATTGCTTATTTACCAATGTAGATGTGTCTGTCTTTAGAAGGAGTGATGGTTCATTAGCTTTTAAGGGTGTACTAGACGACAAACTCTACTTAGTGGATTTTTTGAAAGAGGAGGCCGGTCTAGATGCATGCTTAATTGCTAAGACTAGCATGGGCTGGCTGTGGCATCGACATCTAGCACATGTTGGGATGAAGAACCTTCACAAACTTCTGAAGGGAGAACATGTGTTAGGTCTAACAAATGTGTTTTTCGAAAAAGATAGACCTTGTGCAGCTTGTCAAGCAGGTAAACAGGTGGGAAGCGCTCATCACAACAAGAATGTGATGACTACATCAAGACCTCTGGAGCTACTGCATATGGACCTCTTTGGACCCGTCGCCTACCTTAGCATCGAGGGAAGTAAGTATGGTCTTGTTGTTGTTGATGATTTTTCCCGCTTCACTTGGGTAGTCTTTTTGCAGGATAAATCAGAATCCCAAGGGACCCTCAAGCGCTTTATAAGGCGAGCTCAAAACGAATTTGAGCTCAAGGTGAAAAAGATTAGAAGCGACAACGGGTCCAAGTTCAAGAACCTTCAAGTGGAGGAGTTTCTTGAGGAGGAAGGAATCAAGCACGAGTTCTCCGCTCCCTACACACCACAATAAAACGGTGTGGTAGAGAGGAAGAACAGGACGCTTATAGACATGGCGAAGACGATGCTTGGAGAATTCAAGACGTCCGAGCGGTTTTGGTCGGAAGCTGTGAACACAGCCTACCACGCCATAAACCGGGTCTACCTTCATCGCCTCCTCAAAAAGACGTCGTATGAACTTCTAACCGGTAACAAACCCAACGTGTCTTATTTTCGTGTATTTGGGAGTAAATGTTATATTCTAGTGAAGAAAGGTAGGAATTCAAAATTTGCTCCCAAAGCTGTAGAAGGGTTTTTTACTAGGTTATGACTCAAATACAAAGGCGTATATGGTCTTCAACAAATCATCGGGTTTGGTTGAAGTCTCTAGCGACGTTGTATTTGATGAAACTAATGGCTCTCCAAGAGAGCAAGTTGATGTTGACGAAATAGATGAAGACGATGTTCCAACGGACGCAATTCGTACCATGGCGATTGGAGATGTGCGACCACAGGAACACTAAGTGCAAGATCAACCTTCTTCCTCAACAATGGTGCACCCCCCAACTCAAGATGATGAACAGGTTCCTCAAGAGGAGGCGTGTGATCAAGGGGGAGCACAAGAAGACCAAGTTGAGGAGGAAGAAGCACCATGGGCCCCTCAAACTCAAGTTCGAGCGACGATTCAAAGGAATCATCCCGTCGACCAGATATTGGGTGATATAAGCAAGGGAGTAACTACTCGCCCTAGATTGGCTAATTTTTGTGAGCATTACTCTTTTGTCTCTTCTATTGAGCCTTTTAGGGTAGAAGAGGCCTTGCTAGATCCGGACTGGGTGTTGGCCATGTAGGAAGAGCTCAACAACTTCAAGCGAAATGAAGTTTGGACACTGGTGCCACGTCCCAAGCAAAACGTTGTGGGAACCAAGTGGGTGTTCCGCAACAAGCAAGACGAGCATGGGGTGGTGACAAGGAACAAGGCTTGACTTGTGGCAAAAGGTTATGCCCAAGTCGCAGGTTTGGACTTTGAGGAGACTTTTGCTCCTGTGGCTAGGCTAGAGTCAATTCGCATTTTGTTAGCCTATGCCGCTCACCATTCTTTCAGGTTGTTCCAAATGGACGTGAAGAGCTCTTTCCTCAATGGGCCAATCAAGGAGGAGGTATATGTGGAGAAACCCCCTGGTTTTGAGGATGAACGGTACCCCGACCACGTGTGTAAGCTCTCTAAGGCGCTCTATGGACTTAAGCAAGCCCCAAGAGCATGGTATGAATGCCTTAGAGACTTTCTAATTGCTAATGCTTTCAAAGTTGGGAAAGCCGATCCAACTCTTTTCACTAAGACTTGTGATGGCGATCTATTTGTGTGCCAAATTTATGTCGATGACATAATATTTGGTTCTACTAACCAAAAGTCTTGTGAAGAGTTTAGCAGGGTGATGACACAAAAATTCGAGATGTCGATGATGGGTGAGTTGAACTACTTCCTTGGGTTTCAAGTGAAGCAACTCAAGGATGGCACCTTCATCTCTCAAACGAAGTACACGCAAGACTTGCTTAAGAGGTTCGGGATGAAGGACGCCAAGCCCGCAAAGACTCCAATGGGAACCGACGGACATGTCGACCTCAACAAAGGAGGTAAGTCCGTTGATCAAAAGGCATACCGGTCTATGATAGGGTCTTTACTTTATTTATGTGCTAGTAGACCGGATATTATGCTTAGCGTATGCATGTGTGCTAGATTTCAATCCGACCCAAGAGAGTGTCACCTTGTGGCCATTAAGCGAATTCTTAGATATTTAGTTGCTACGCCTTGCTTCGGGATCTGGTATCCAAAGGAGTCTACCTTTGACTTAATTGGATACTCAGACTTCGACTATGCTGGATGTAAGGTTGATAGGAAGAGTACATCAGGGATGTGCCAAGTTCTAGGAAGGTCCCTGGTGTCTTGGAGTTCAAAGAAACAAACTTACGTTGCCCTATCCACCGCTGAGGCCGAGTATATTGCCACAGGATAGTGTTGCGCGCAACTACTTTGGATTTGGCAAACCCTCCGGGACTTTGGCTACAATCTGAGCAAAGTCCCACTCCTGTGTGACAATGAGAGTGCAATCCGCATGGCAGACAATCCTATTGAACACAGCCACACAAAGCACATAGACATCCTGCATCACTTTTTGAGAGACCACCAGCAAAAGGGAGATATCGAAGTGTTTTATGTTAGCACCGAGAACCAGCTAGCCGATATCTTTACCAAGCCTTTAGATGAGAAGACCTTTTGCAGGCTGCGTAGTGAGCTAAATGTCTTAGATTCGTGTAACTTGGATTGATCTACAGCATACATGTGTTTCATGCCTTTGATCATGTTCCTTTATGCATTTTATTGCTTATTTATGGTGCTCAAGTTGTGCAAGGGATCCCCGGACCTCACAAGTCCATGTGTGAATGATGCACATATTTAGGGGGAGAAATGCTACAACTTGACCCTTTGAGAGTAACCGTGTGCTTGAGTTCTCTTAATTTAGTCTCAAAGGAGGATTGAAAGGGAAAAGGTGAACTTGGATCATGCAAGACTTCCACTGCACTCCGATGAGAGGGTAATTTACTCCAAGTTCATCTCCATGCTCTTATTGCCTTTTTACTCTTAATTGAAGATTTTGGTGAGGCAATGGGGTTTGAGGGCCGATAATGATCCCGTTTTGGTGCTTAATGCCAAAGGGGGAGAAATTAAGGCCAAAGCAAATGGATCAGCTACCACTTGAGAATTTTGAAAATAGTAGAGTTAGAACTTTTGTTTTGTCAAAATACTCTTATGTGCAAAATTTGGCCTCTTGTGGGGAGAATGAAGGATTATGGGAGAAAGGGGAGTTTTTGGCTCTTGATCAATTTTTCTCATGGAATACCTCTCTTTATGCCTAAACAAGTATTTGACTTAGAGATAGGAAATTGAGTTTGATTTCGAAAACAAACCAAGTGGTGGCAAAGAATGATCCAAATATGCCAAATTTGAATCAAAAACAATTCTTGTTCTCAATTGCTTTGATGTTGCACTTCTTTTAGTTGCTTTTTGATGTGTTGGCATAAATCACCAAAAAGGGGGAGATTGAAAGGGAAATGTGCCCTTGGGCCATTTCTAGTATAGTTTTGGTGATTAAGTGCCCAACACGTATTGAGTGAGTAATCTTGTGCCAAATGATTGATCAAGTGCAAATCAACAAGAAGGTATGATTCTAGACTTAGTATTGGTTTTTATGTACTAATATATTTGTCTAAGTGATGGAATCAGAGAAAAGAGAAGAAGAAAATATCTTGGCTGGAACAGCCAAGAATCAGCGCAGTCTAGCACACCGGACTGTCCGGTGGTGCACCAGACAGTGTCTGGTGGTGCACCGGACAGTGTCCGGTGCGCCAGGCCAGCCTCCGGTGAACAGGCCACTCTCGGGAACTGACGGTGGTGTACGGCTATAATTCACCGGACTGTCCGGTGGTGCACCGGACTGTCTGGTGAGCCAACGGTCGACTGCGCCAACGGTCGGCCGCGCAATCCGCGCGTGACGCGTGGCCGCGCCAACGGTCGGCAGGGGGCACCGGACTGTCCGGTGTGCACTGGACAGTGTCCGGTGCGCCAATGGCTCCATTTCTACAACGGTCGACTGTTCTATTTTTGGAAGGAAATCTGCACTGGACTGTGAACAGTACCTGTCCGGTGGTGCACTGGACTGTCCGGTGCGCCACCCGACAGAAGGCAAGAATTTTCTTCCTAGATTGCTTCCAACGGCTCCTAGCTGCCTTGGGGCTATAAAAGGGACCCCTAGGCGCATGGAGGAGATAACCAAGCATTCTTTGATCATCCCTAAGCACCAAGACTCCATTCTCGCGCATTCGATTCTTTGTGATAAGTGACTTGAGCTCTAGTTGAGTAGAGAACTCCCCGCATTGTGTTGTGAGCTCAAGTTGTGGCTTGTGTGCGTGTTTGTGTTCGTGCTTTGAGTCTTGCGTGTGTTGCTCTTCCCTCCCTTACTTCTGTGCTTCTTTGTGATCATCATTTGTAAGGGCGAGAGGCTCCAAGTTGTGGAGATTCCTCGCAAACGGGATTGAGTAAAAGAAAGGAAAACACCGTGGTATTCAAGTTGATCATTGGATCACTTGAAAGGGGTTGAGTGCAACCCTCGTCCATTGGGATGCCACAACGTGGAGTAGGCAAGTCTTACTTGGCCGAACCATGGGATAAATCATCGTGTCTCTTGTGCCTGCCTTCATCATAACTATTGTGTTTCACAAGAGCTCGGTCCTTAGCCACTTGCTTCTATTGAGCTAACACTTAACCAAGTTTTTGTGGCTATAAGTGTTTGATTTTTATAGGATCACCTATTCACCCCCCTCTAGGTGCTCTCAGAACACTACTATATTTATGAGGGAGACACTGCTGAGGTTGCCATGCAGGATGTTGCATGACATGCACTTTCCTAGTACTGTTCTTTGTTCGGTGGGGTAGTCGATGGTCTTAACCTCAGGTACTACCCCGCCATCCCACTGGCAGCACTGAGAGTGTGGTTGTCTTGCTCATTGGAGAAAACAACCCTAGGTTGAGCAGCACATTCAACCTAGTCACGGTGCTTAACACTGAGATGGACCACTCTCTGGATGAGCTGAGCAGGGCTCGTGCGAAGATCGTGGAGTTGCGTGATAAGCGAGTAGAGTGCTGCTATTAGGAGGATGGTTCCCCCACTCCTGTGGGGACTCAACACCTTTACCACTCACCACCATGTGGTCACCGCCCCTATGATTCCCCCCGCCTGCAAGACCAAGATAGCTCTAGATCCTTAGATCATTAGCGTCGAAATCTATAATAAATCATTAAGTCATGAGTCTCGTTCTTAGTCGATCAGGTTAGTCTGCTTTGTTTATCAGATGTTGTTATGCTTGTTATGATGAACCTATGCTGGATTTGAATCTATGTAATGATTGCCACAAGAATGTGGGTTTCCCCTACAGTTTGGCTTAGCTAAAGATGTCAATAAAATCAGTTGTTTAGTTAGGAAACCATTTACTTCCACTTTCCTCTTTATCTAAGAAGTTATGTGGATCGTGTTGAAAAATTAGTGAAGACTCTGTTCACCCAATGTTATGAAGAATTCTATATACCTTCTCTTATGCTGAAAGATTGCAAGATTGATGTTGATGTGTGTATGTCTTCTATAGATGTCTGACAATAGGTGCCGAGGAGGTAGGTGTACCTAGTAGGAGCAACATGTCCAGCAAGAGGAGGAGCCCTAGCCACTACCTCCCTTGCCACCCCCAATGTCAGTGGAGTAGATGTGCTTCATGCAAACCCAGACAGTGCAAGTTATCGAGCAGACTCTAGCAGCTATGTAACAAGCTCAACAGCAAACCTAGCCACTGCCATAGATTTAGATGCCACAAATGCCATGGGACAAATGTGGCGAGTTCATGAGAGGGCACCCCTAACTTCGCCCACTCTACTGATCTTATGGATGTAGAAGACTGGTTGCATGCAATCGAAAGGGAACTGCACAACACCCAATGCGACGATAGGGAGAAGGTTATGTATGATCCTTGCTAGCTAAAGGGAACAGCTCAATCCTAGTGGGAGTCCTATCTCACCACCCATGCTAACCCCAAAGCCATTACCTGGGAGGAGTTCAAAGACAACTTCCGTTGATATCATGTTCTAGAAGGTCTGATGATAGTGAAGAAGGAGGCATTTTTAGCACTGATGCTGGGGCCCATGTCTGTCAGTGGGTATAGGACATATTACTACAGCTATCTTGTTATGCACCTAAAGACGTCAACACTGATGCTAAGAGGCAATACAGGTTCATGAGAGGTCTAGTCAACCCCCTGCGTTACCAGCTAATGAACCACACCTTCCCCACCGTCCAGCATTTGATCAATAGGACGATCATGATGGAGAGGAAGAGTAAGGTGATGGAAGACTGAAAGCGTAAGATGGGAGGACCACAACTGGGAAGTAGTAGTCGTCCTCGCCTTTCAAATAACTACCAACAGTAGAGCCAGCAGCCACGATAGAGATATCAACAGCAGAGCTAGCGCCCACCCCAACAGTAGTATCAGAGGCAATATCCACAACAACAGCAACAGTACCGCCAGAACAATCCACAGGGAAGTAATCAGTACATGAAGCAGAACAATGAAGCACCCTATCCTCCTGCCCCAGCAACTAATCAGAGCAACCAGGTGCCAAGCATAGGGAGGAGGTAGAGAATGCTTCCATTGTGGAGAGCAAGACCATTGGACAATGCATTGCCCAAAGAAGATAGCACAACAATAGTTAGCCCCTGCGAGACAAGGAGCACCGCAACAGGCAGCAGGCGGTCACGGCCCGACATACAACTGTGGAAAGGTGAACCACTTGGAGGCTGAAGCACTCTAGGATGCTCTAGACATGGTAGTAGGTATGTTCTTAGTTGAATCCCATCTGGCAAAAGTGCTATTTGATACTAGTGCAACTCAATTATTTATCACTACAACATGGGTAGAAATACATAACATCCTAGTAGAACCAATGATACCACCCATGAGGGTTAATTTGGTTGGTGGAAAAGTGCAAGCAGATAAAACATGCTTAAATATAAGGTGGAAATAAGGGGGATAGGATTCCCTAGTGACTTAATAGAATAGACACACTTGGGGTAGATGTCATCCTAGGGATGAATTGGTTAATGAAGTATGGAGCGAATATTAGTTGTGACAAGAGGACTGTGAAGTTGATGTCCCCATCCGGAGAGGAGGTAGTGGCTGAGCTAAGAATTCCTGAGTCAGAGACAGGAGATTGTCAACAGTTGACTGTGGATAACAAGGAGGCAAACCCGCTCGAGACAATCAGAGTAGTATCAGGGGTTTCTAGAGGTGTTCCCCGAGGAGCTACCGGGCATGCCACCTGAGAAGAAGGTCGAGTTTGCCATAGATCTTATCCCTAGTACAGCCCCCATCTCTAAAAGAGCCTACAAAGTGTCCATACCAGAATTAGTGGAACTCAAGAAGTAGATAGATGAACTGTTAGAGAAGGGCTATATCAGACCCAGTACCTCACCTTGGGCCACTCCAGTGTTGTTCGTATAGAAGAAGGATGGAACCAAGAGGATGTGTATAGATTACAGAGCTTTGACTGAGGTTACCGTCAAGAACAAATACCCCTTACCAAGGATATAAGATCTATTTGACCAGCTCAGAGGTGTCAGCGTGTTCTCGATGATATATCGGAGATCAGGTTACCATCAGCTCAAGATCTGACCCTCACACATAATGAAGATGACATTTATCACCAAATATAGGTTATATGAGTTCACAGTGATGTCCTTTAGTTTAACAAATGCGCTGGCCTTCTTCATGTATTTGATGAACAGTGTGTTCATGGACAACCTGGACAAGTTTGTGGTGGTGTTCATTGATGACATCCTCATATATTCTCAGAGTGAGGAGAAGCATGAGGAACACTCGAAGTTGGTTTTGTAGAGATTATGGGAGCACCAGTTTATGCCAAGTTAAGTAAATGTGAGTTCTGGATTCATGAAGTCCTGTTTTTGTGTCACATCATAAACTGAGATGGACTAGCGTGGATCCAAAGAAAGTAATAGACATTCTAAACTAGAAAACACTAAAGGATGACCGTGGGATCAAGAGCTTCATTGGAATGGCTGGGTATTATCAACGTTTCATTGAAGGCTTTTTCAAGATTGAAAGACCGATGCCAACTCTATTAGAAAAGAAAGCCAAATTCAAGTGGATTCAAAAATGCCAAGACACATTTGAGGAGCTGAAGAAGAGATTGACGACATCGCTAGTCCTTATTCTACCAGATGTTCACAAGCCGTTCTCAGTGTGCTGTGATGCTTCCTACACTGGACCGGGATGTGTGCTAATGCAAGAAGGAAGAGTTGTTGCATACTCGTCTCGGCAACTAAAGATTCATGGGAGGATTTATCCAACACATGACTTGGAGCTAGCAGTAGTGATTCGCTTTGAAGACATGGATACTTACTTGTATGGGAAGAAATGTGACATCTACACAGACCACAAGTCTAAAGTACATATTCACTCAGTCAGAGCTAAATATGTGGCAGCAAAGGTGGTTGGAATTGATCAAAGACTATGAGTTGGAGATACATTACCATCCGGGCAAACAAAATGTGGTTATAGATGCTCTGAGTAGAAAGAGTCAAGTCAACATGTTGGTCGCTCACCCAATGCCGTATGAATTAGCAAAGGAGTTTGACCGATTTAGCCTTGGATTTCTGAATAGCACACAAGGAGTAACAGTTGAGTTGGAACCCACCTTAGAGTGGGAGATGAAAGAAGGGCAGAAGAATGATGAGAATACCAACAAGATCCGGAAACTGATTCTAGAAGGAAGAGGCAAAGATTTTTGAGAGGGTGCAGAAGGCGTGATATGGTTCAAAGATTGATTGTGTGTTCCCGATAACAAGTCCCTTCATGAAGCTAATCCTCAAAGAAGCACATGAGAAAGCTTACTCGATGCACCCTGGAAGTGAGAAGATGTATCCGGATTTGAAAAGGAGGGTTTGGTGGTACGATATGAAAAGGGAGATCACAAAATATGTCGCTATCTGTGACAGCTGTCAGAGAACCAAAGCTGAGCATCAGAAGCCAGCTGGACTTTTACAGCCATTGCAAATTACTCAGTGAAAGTGGGATGAGATCGGGATGGATTTCATAGTTGGCCTACCTCGTACCTAAGCTGACTACGACTTAACCAAGGTGGCCCATTTCATACATGTGAAGACAACATACACCGGAGCAACACTAGCTGAGTTATACATGTCTCGGATTGTCTGTTTTCATGGTGTGCTGAAGAAGATAGTGTTAGATTGAGGGACACAGTTCACCTCTCATTTTTTGCAGCAGTTGCATGAAGCCTTGGGTACACATTTGAATTTTAGTTTAACTTATCACCCGTAGACCAACAACCGGACTGAAAGGACTATCAGATTCTAGAGGATATGTTGAGGGCATGTGCATTACAAGACAAGTCAGGATGGGACAAGAGGTTACCTTATACAGAATTCTCCTGCAACAACAGTTACTAGGCCATCTTGAAGATGTCACCATTTCAGGAACTTTATGGAAGGAGTTGTATGTCACACTCGGTTTTGGAAGGTAAACCAAATGCGAACCATGTACGTGCCAGGATCAGAAACTCACGTACAGAGTGATTACATAGTTGGACATTATCACACATTGCTCAAAATAAATAGCGGAAAAGGTACTTTATTACATCAAGATGTCCAAGACATCCACAAAGTCATTAACATAACATAGTCATTAACGTGATCAAAGTGTGGAATACGAAACGTAGTAGATAAGGCCTTCATAAGCAGTTGACTGGGGGTTTGCCACTGACACAACTAGAACTCATCGTAGTCCTGAAACTCCTCCAAGTCCTCCATGTTGCATGCATCTCCTCCTGAGCACTGATTGCAATGGGGATAACCTAGGGTAGGGTGGTTTTTAAAGCAAGGGTGACTACACATCAACGTACACAACAAATGTCCTATTTGGCTAAAGTGGACTAGCTTTATGTGGAGTTAAGGTTAATGCAGTTGCTTTTAGTTGGTTAGGTATTTATTACTTGTAGTAAGCCAAGTTCTAGTAATAAACCCCGTTATTACCCACATGTACTCCCTCCAAGAGGAAATACTAGAAGTTAGAGTTATAACCATCAATATTAGCCATCATCATAAAGTATCCAAAGTTCTTCTAATCAAAGAGGATCCCAAGGCTGCTCTTAACTATGAGCATGACTAATATACCAGTTTCTAACACTCTACAGAGGTTGCACACTTTACCCACGAGCCATGATTCCGTTTCTAGCCAAGGTTGTCCAGACCCAATCTTCACTACCGAGGTGAATGGCCAGGGATTTACATAGCCTTTACAAAGACTCCCCTGTTGCATAGCTGCTCGTTAGGTTTCATCAGTTTTACAAACACAATACTCCTCCCTAAGGTGGGTGACTAACAAAACCAAATCAAATGAACCTCGGCACCCACCCTTAGCAGAGCGAGCACTATGCCCCGACCCCCATTGACGGCCCTCCGGCAAAGCCAACTACACCCTTAGGTTCATCTAATTAATCAGTTAAGGGCGTCCCATTCCACCCTCATGGTTGTACTGTTATCCCGGGTGGTCACTCAACGAACAGGTCCTTACGGAGAGGTACTCAGGAAAACAGCCTAAGTCCCGTAAAGTGCCACAAGAACAGCATCATAATCATAATAACAACATCATATCATAAATATTCACATCATGTTCATAGATTAAAGTGGAGCAATAGCATGAAGCTAACCATAATAATCCAAAAGGTAATCAAGGACAATATGAATACAGACTAGCCAATCCTTAGGCTTCAATTAAGTAATGTGGGACAGTGAATTATAAAGTAAGTAGAACATAATAGGTTAGAGGACACTTGCCTTCACCAGGTTGCTGCTCAGGAAGGTCTTCGGCAACACACTCAGGACCATGGACTGCTCATTGTCTACGCAAAGCGATCATGCATTCAACACATTTGGATAATGACAAAGAAATAGTACACCAAACATGTACAATTAAGTGAACACAAGCTCGACAAAACAATAAGAACACAAGAGGGGAAAATCTAGGTTCTAGGGTAGGCAATTACACCTAGAGGTTTGTGGTTCTCTAAGTATTACATATCTCAATAGATTACACAACTTAACTTCATTTATCTTAATGAGACACAAAAATTATACCAGGGATAGGTTCATACTTTACATGTTGTTACTTTCACAAGGTTGATTACCTAATTACCATT
Organism: Zea luxurians; assembly: GCA_029449295.1. Taxonomy (NCBI): domain Eukaryota; kingdom Viridiplantae; phylum Streptophyta; class Magnoliopsida; order Poales; family Poaceae; genus Zea; species Zea luxurians. The sequence goes on along the minus strand of JAOPSE010000041.1, from coordinate 7,496,306 downwards.
AAGGTTTTCCTTTAGTAAATAAACCATCACTTACACTAACCTATAGTCTAGGCATAAAATTAACACACGCAGATAGTAAAAGATCATAATTTAAATGGGTAGAGAAAAATCTTATGAACATTTTGCAATTTGAATCACTCAATTTGGAGTTCATATGCAAAAGGTATGAAATAAACAAGTTTTGGAATTCAAAATACAAAACTAGTTCCAATTCTGCAATAAAACAAAAGGGCGGGGGCTTTTCTGCAAATACTCAGGGGCCTACGCATGAAAACCAGGGACGACGGGTTGATTCTTAGAAAGCCGAGGGTCTCTTTAGCAAAACTACCACGTGAAGGGGTACGGGGTAATCTCATCCATCCGATCGCAGACAAACGGCCACGATCAGATTTGAGCAAGGGGGCGCGAGCGCGGGGGCACGAGCGTGGGCTGACAAGTGGGCTAGGAGAGTCAGCGACTTAGGGGCGAGGCGGTCTGACCAGCAAGGCCCAGCTGCAGGATGCAGGTGAGGGGGTGGATCCGAGCGGCCAGATCTGAATCGGACATGTGGGATCAGATTGGGTTCAATTAAAGTCAGGCCGTCAGATCTCAGACTTATGCACTTTTATACTTGCTTTGGTTTGTGTTGGCATCAATCACCAAAAAGGGGGAGATTGAAAGGGAATTAGGCTTACACCTATTTCCTAAACTAATTTTGGTGGTTGAATTGTCCAACACAAATAATTGGACTAACTAGTTTGCCCAAGTTTATAAGTTCTACAGGTACAAAAGGTTCACCATAAGCCAATAAAAAGACCAAGAAAAAGGGTTCAAACAAGGAGCAAAGGGACAACCGAAGGCACCCTGGTCGGGCGCACCGGACTGTCCGGTGCACCACCGGACAGTGTCCGGTGCACCAGGGGAGATCGACTGCAAACTCTTCACCTTCGGGAATTCTCGGAGCTGGCGCGCTATAATTCACCGGACTGTCCGGTGTACACCGGACAGTGTTCGGTGCTCCAAGGAGGCGCGGCTCCGAACTCGCCAGCCTCGGGAATTCGCAACGGCTCCCCGCTATAATTCACCGGACTGTCCGGTGTAACTGCGGGGCAACGACTACTTCGGCGCCAACGGCTACCTGCAGGCGCATTGAATGCGCGCCAGAGCGCGCAGAAGGCAGGCACGCCCATGCTGGCGCACCGAACATGCGTGCGCCACCGGTCATCCAGGCGGGCCTAGCGTCAGAGCTCCAACGGTCGGAACCCTAACGTTCGGGTGACGTGGCTGGCGCACCGGACATGTCCGGTGTGCACCGGACTGTCCGGTGCACCATGCGACAGACAGCCTCCACCCAAACGGCTAGTTTGGTGGTTGGGGCTATAAATACCCCCAACCACCCCACATTCAAGTCATCCAAGTTTTCCACCTCTCAACCACTTACAAGAGCTAGGCATTCAATTCTAGACACACTCAAGTGATCAAATCCTCTCCAATTCCACACAAAGCTTTAGTGACTAGCGAGAGAGATTTGCCGTGTTCTCTTGAGCTCTTGCGCTTGGATTGCTTCTTTTCTTTCTCACTTGTTCTTGTAATCAAAACTCCATTGTAACCGAGGCAAGAGACACCAATTGTGTGGTGGTCCTTGTGGGGAAGTTTTGTTCCGGGTTTTGATTTGAGAAGAGAAGCTCACTCGGTCCGAGGGACCGTTTGAGAGAGGGTAAGGGTTGAAAGAGACCCGACCTTTGTGGCCTCCTCAACGGGGAGTAGGTTTGCGAGAACCGAACCTCGGTAAAACAAATCCGCGTGTCACACTCTTCATTTGCTTGCGATTTGTTTTGCGCCCTCTCTCTCGGACTCATTATTATTTCTAACGCTAACCCGGCTTGTAGTTGTGATTAATTTTGTAAATTTCAGTTTCGCCCTATTCACCCCCCTCTAGGCGACTTTCAATTGGTATCAGAGCCCGGTGCTTCATTAGAGCCTAACCGCTCGAAGTGATGTCGGGAGATCACACCAAGAGGGAGATGGAGACCGGTGACAAGCCCACTACAAGCCACGGGTCGACTTCATCGGAAGAGTCCCGCAATAAGAGGAAGGAAAAAAGAACTCCTCCAACAAAGGGAAGGGGAAGGAGAAGAAATCTTCTTCCCACAAGTCGCATCGGAGAGGCGACAAGCACAAGAGGATGAGGAAAGTGGTCTACTACGAGACCGACACTTCATCAACGTCGACCGCCGGCTCCGACGCGCCGTCTGTCACTTCTAAGCGCCAAGAGCACAAGAAGTATAGTAAGATCCCCCTACTCTACCCTCGCACCCCTAAACATACACCTTTACTTTCCGTCCCATTAGGCAAACCACCAACATTTGATGGTGAAGATTATGCTAGGTGGAGTGATATGATGCGATATCACCTAACCTCACTCCACAAAAGTATATGGGATGTTGTTGAGTTTGGTGTACAGGTACCATCCGTAGGGGATGAAGATTATGATGAGGACGAAGTGGCCCAAATCGAGCACTTCAACTCCCAAGCCACCACTATACTCCTCACCTCTCTAAGTCGAGAGGAGTATAACAAGGTGCAAGGGTTGAAGAGCACCAAGGAGATTTGGGACGTGCTAAAAACCGCGCACGAAGGAGATGAGGTGACCAAGATCACCAAACGGGAAACGATCGAGGGGGAGCTCGGTCGCTTCCGTCTTCGCCAAGGGGAGGAGCCACAAGACATGTACAACCGGCTCAAAACCTTGGTGAACCAAGTACGCAACCTCGGGAGCAAAAAATGGGATGACCACAAAGTGGTTAAGGTTATTCTAAGATCACTTGTTTTCCTTAACCCTACTCAAGTTCAATTAATTCGTGGCAATCCTAGATATACTCAAATGACCCCCAAGGAAGTTATAGGTAATTTTGTAAGCTTTGAGTTGATGATCAAAGGCTCAAAGAAAATCAACGAGCTTGACGGCCCCTCCACGTCCGAAGCACAACCCGTCGCATTCAAGGCGACGGAAGAAAAGAAGGAGGAATCTACTCCAAGTCAAACACCCATCGACGCCTCCAAGCTCGACAATGAGAAAATGGCGCTTATCATCAAAAGCTTCCGCCAAATCCTCAAGCAAAGGAGGGGGAAAGATTACAAGCCCCGCTCCAAGAGAGTTTGCTACAAGTGTGGTAAGCCCGGTCATTTTATTGCTAAATGTCCATTATCAAGTGATAGTGACAGGGACAATGACAAGAAGGGGAGAAGAAAGGAGAAGAGATATCACAAGAAGAAGGGCGGCGATGCCCATGTGTGCCGCGAGTGGGACTCCGACGAGAGCTCCACCGACTCCTCCTCCGACGAGGACGCCGCCAACATCGCCGTCACCAAGGGTCTTCTCTTCCCCAACGTCGGCCACAAATGCCTCATGGCCAAGGATGGCAAAAGGAAGAAGGTAAAATCAAGATCCTCCACCAAATATGAAACATCTAGCGATGAGGATAATGCTAGTAATGAAGAGGATAACTTGCGTATTATTTTTGCCGACCTAAACATGCAACAAAAGGAAAAACTAAATGATCTAATTAGTGCCATCCATGAAAAGGATGATCTCTCGGACTCCCAAGAGGACTTCCTAATCAAGGAAAATAAAAAGCATGTTAAGGTTAAGAACGCTTATGCTCTAGAAGTGGAAAAATGTGAGAAATTATCTAGTGAGCTAAGCACATGCCATGACACTATTGCCAACCTTAGAAATGAAAATGCCAAATTAATTGCTAAGGTTGATTCTCATGTTTGTGATGTTTCAATTCCCAATCTTAGAAATGATAATGATGATTTGCTTGCTAAGATTGAAGAATTAAACACCTCTCTTGCTAGCCTTAGGATTGAAAATGAAAAATTAATTGCTAAGGCTAAAGAATTAGATGTTTGCAATGTTACAATTTCCAATCTTAGAGATAACAATGATATTTTGCGTGCTAAGATTGTTGAACTTAATTCTTGCAAACCCTCTACATCTACCATTGAGCATGTTTCCATTTGCACTAGATGTAGAGATATTGATGTAGATGCTATTCATGATCACATGGCTTTAATTAAACAACAAAATAATCATATAGCAATATTAGATGCTAAAATTGCCGAGCATAACTTAGAGAATGAAAAGTTTAAATTTGCTAGAAGTATGCTCTATAATGGGAGATGCCCTGGCATCAAGGATGGCATTGGCTTCCAAAGGGGAGACAATGTCAAACTTAGTGTCCCTCCTAAGAAATTGTCTAACTTTGTTAAGGGCAAGACTCCCATGCCTCAGGATAACGAGGGATACATTTTGTACCCTGCCGGCTATCCTGAGAGCAAAATTAGGAGAATTCATTCTAGGAAGTCTCACTCTGGCCCTAACCATGCTTTTATGTATAAGGGTGAGACATCTAGCTCTAGGCAACCAACCCATGCTAAGTTGCCTAAGAAGAAAACTCCAAGTGCATCAAATGATCATGACATTTCATTTAAAACTTTTGATGCATCATATGTTTTAACTAACAAATCCGGCAAGATAGTTGCCAAGTTTGTTGGGGGCAAACACAAGGGGTCAAAGACTTGTGTTTGGGTACCCAAAGTTCTTGTTTCTAATGCCAAAGGACCCAAAACCATTTGGGTACCTAAAGTTAAGAACTAAACTTGTTTTGTAGGTTTATGCATCCGGAGGCTCAAGTTGGATCATCAACAGCGGGTGCACAAACCACATGATAGGGGAGAAGAAAATGTTCTCCTCTTATGAGAAAAACCAAGATCCCCAACGAGCTATCACATTCGGGGATGGAAACCAAGGTTTGGTCAAAGGTTTGGGTAAAATTGCTATATCTCCTGACCATTCCATATCCAATGTTTTTCTTGTTGATTCATTAGATTACAATTTGCTTTCCGTATCCCAATTATGTCAAATGGGCTACAACTGTCTATTTACTGATGTAGGTGTTACTGTCTTTAGAAGAAGTGATGATTCAATAGCATTTAAGGGAGTGTTAGAGGGTCAGCTATACTTGGTAGATTTTGATAGAGCTGAACTCGACACTTGCTTAATTGCTAAGACTAACATGGGTTGGCTCTGGCACCGCCGACTAGCCCATGTTGGAATGAAGAATCTTCATAAGCTTCTAAAGGGAGAGCACATTTTAGGACTAACAGATGTTCATTTTGAGAAAGACAGGATTTGTAGCGCATGCCAAGCCGGGAAGCAAGTTGGCACTCATCATCCACACAAGAACATCATGACGACTGACAGGCCACTGGAGCTCCTACACATGGATTTATTCGGCCCGATCGCTTACATAAGCATCAGCGGGAGTAAGTACTGTCTAGTTATTGTGGATGATTATTCTCGCTTCACTTGGGTATTCTTTTTGCAGGAAAAATCTCAAACCCAAGAGACCTTGAAGGGATTCTTGAGACGGGCTCAAAATGAGTTCGGCTTGAGGATCAAGAAAATTAGAAGCGACAACGGGAAGAAGTTCAAGAACTCACAAATTGAAGGCTTCCTTGAGGAGGAGGGCATCAAGCATGAGTTCTCTTCTCCCTACACGCCACAACAAAATGGTGTAGTGGAGAGGAAGAATCGAACTCTATTGGACATGGCAAGAACCATGCTTGACGAGTACAAGACACCGGATCGGTTTTGGGCTGAGGCGGTTAACACCGCCTACTACGCCATCAACCGGCTATATCTACACCGAATCCTCAAGAAGACATCATATGAACTCCTAACCGGTAAAAAGCCCAATATTTCATACTTTAGAGTCTTTGGTAGCAAATGCTTTATTCTTGTTAAAAGAGGTAGAAAATCTAAATTTGCTCCTAAGACTGTAGAAGGCTTTTTACTAGGATATGACTCAAACACAAGGGCATATAGAGTCTTTAACAAGTCCTCAGGACTTGTTGAAGTTTCTTGTGACGTTGTGTTTGATGAAACTAATGGCTCTCAAGTAGAGCAAGTTGATCTTGATGAGATAGGTGAAGAAGAGGCTCCGTGCATCGTGCTAAGGAACATGTCCATTGGGGATGTGTGTCCTAAGGAATCCGAAGAACCTCCAAATGCACAAGATCAACCATCCTCCTCCACGCATGCATCCCCACCAACTCAAATTGAGGATGAGGCTCAAAATGATGAAGGAGAAGATCAAAGAGATGAGCCACCTCAAGATGACGGTAATGATCAAGGGGGAGATGCAAATGATCAAGACAAGGAGGATGAAGAACCAAGGCCGCCACACCCAAGAGTCCACCAAGCAATCCAACGAGATCACCCCGTCGACACCATCCTCGGAGATATTTATAAGGGGGTAACTACTCGATCTCGTGTTGCACATTTTTGTGAGCATTACTCTTTTGTTTCCTCTATTGAGCCACACAGGGTAGAGGAAGCACTCCAAGATTCGGATTGGGTGATGGCGATGCAAGAGGAGCTCTACAATTTCACTAGGAACGAGGTATGGCATTTAGTTCCATGTCCTAATCAAAATGTTGTAGGAACCAAGTGGGTCTTCCGCAACAAGCAAGACGAGCATGGTGTGGTGACAAGAAACAAAGCTCGACTCGTGGCCAAGGGGTATTCACAAGTCGAAGGTTTGGATTTTGGTGAAACCTATGCACCCGTAGCTAGGCTTGAGTCAATTTGTATATTATTAGCCTATGCTACTTACCATGGCTTCAAGCTTTATCAAATGGACGTGAAGAGTGCCTTCCTCAATGGACCAATCAAGGAAGAGGTCTATGTTGAGCAACCTCCCGGCTTTGAAGACAGTGAGTACCCTAACCATGTCTGTAGGCTCTCTAAGGCACTTTATGGGCTCAAGCAAGCCCCAAGAGCATGGTATGAATGCCTTAGAGATTTTCTTATAGCTAATGGCTTCAAAGTCGGCAAGGCCGATCCTACTTTATTCACTAAAACTCTTGACAATGATTTGTTTGTATGCCAAATTTATGTTGATGATGTTATATTTGGGTCTACTAACGAATCTACATGTGAAGAATTCAGTAGGATTATGACACAAAAGTTCGAGATGTCGATGATGGGGGAGTTGAAGTATTTCTTGGGATTTCAAGTAAAGCAACTCCAAGAGGGCACCTTCATTTGCCAAACAAAGTACACTCAAGACATTCTAAACAAGTTTGGGATGAAGGATGCCAAGCCCATCAAAACACCCATGGGAACCAATGGGCATCTCGACCTCGACACGGGAGGTAAGTCCGTGGATCAAAAGGTATATCGGTCGATGATAGGTTCATTGCTTTATTTATGTGCATCTCGACCGAACATTATGCTTTCCGTATGCATGTGTGCAAGATTCCAAGCTGACCCTAAGGAATCTCACCTTACGGCCGTAAAACGAATCTTGAGATATTTGGCTTATACTCCTAAGTTTGGGCTTTGGTACCCTCGGGGATCCACATTTGATTTGATTGGTTATTCGGATGCCGATTGGGCGGGGTGCAAAATCAATAGGAAGAGCACATCGGGGACTTGCCAGTTCTTGGGAAGATCCTTGGTGTCTTGGGCTTCAAAGAAGCAAAATTTGGTCGCTCTTTCTACCGCCGAAGCCGAGTATATTGCCGCAGGCCATTGTTGCGCGCAATTGCTTTGGATGAGGCAAACCGTGCGGGACTATGGTTACAAATTAACCAAAGTTCCTCTTCTATGTGATAATGAGAGTGCAATCCGCATGGCGGATAATCCCGTTGAGCATAGCCGCACTAAACACATAGCCATTCAGTATCATTTTCTTAGGGATCACCAACAAAAGGGGGATATCAAGATTGCATACATTAATACTAAAGATCAATTAGCCGATATCTTTACCAAGCCACTTGATGAACAAACTTTTACCAAACTTAGGCATGAGCTCAATATTCTTGATTCTCGGAATTTCTTTTGCTAATTTGCACACATAGCTCATAAGTATACCTTTGATCATGTCTCTTTTATATATGCTATGACTAATGTGTTTTCAAGTGTATTTCAAACCAAGTCATAGGTATATTGAAAGGGAATTGGAGTCTTCGGCGAAGACAAGGCTTCCACTCCACTCTATTAACTCAACCTTCGCCGTCGCTCCAAGCATCTCTCCATCTTTGGTATAATCTTCACTCATATGTTTTATTTGCCAAAAGGGGAGAAAATAGTTAGGAAAGGGCTTATATCTCACTCAAAGTATCCGTTTTTGGCGATTCATGCCAAAGGGGGAGAAAGTATGAGCCCAAAGCAAAAGGACCGCACCACCACCCTAATTTTAAAAATTGATGATTTTCAATTGGTAAATTTCAAATTGGTATCTCTTTGTGTTCTAAAGGGGGAGAAAGTAGTATTTTCAAAATTGATATCTTAAAACCCTCTTGAACTCTAAGAGGAGAATTTATTTGAGGGGGAGTTTTGTTTAGTCAAAGGAAAAGCATTTGGAACAAAGGAAGAAAATTTCAAAACTTGAAAATGCTTCGCAAAATCTTATTCATTTACCTTTGACTATTTTGCAAAAAGACTTTGAAACGGTATTACAAAAAGAATTTGCAAAAACAAAACATGTGGTGCAAGCGTGGTCCAAAATGTTAAAAAGAAACAATCCATGCATATCTAGTAAGTGATATTTATTGGCTCAAATTCTAAGTAACCTTTGCACTTACATTCTGCAAACTAGTTCAATTATGCACTTTTATACTTGCTTTGGTTTGTGTTGGCATCAATCACCAAAAAGGGGGAGATTGAAAGGGAATTAGGCTTACACCTATTTCCTAAACTAATTTTGGTGGTTGAATTGTCCAACACAAATAATTGGACTAACTAGTTTGCCCAAGTTTATAAGTTCTACAGGTACAAAAGGTTCACCATAAGCAAATAAAAAGACCAAGAAAAAGGGTTCAAACAAGGAGCAAAGGGACAACCGAAGGCACCCTGGTCGGGCGCACCGGACTGTCCGGTGCACCACCGGACAGTGTCCGGTGCACCAGGGGAGATCGACTGCAAACTCTTCACCTTCGGGAATTCTCGGAGCTGGCGCACTATAATTCACCGGACTGTCCGGTGTACACCGGACAGTGTCCGGTGCTCCAAGGAGGCGCGGCTCTGAACTCGCCAGCCTCGGGAATTCGCAACGGCTCCCTGCTATAATTCACCGGACATGTCCGGTGTACACCGGACTGTCCGGTGTAACTGCGGGGCAACGGCTACTTCGGCGCCAACGGCTACCTGCAGGCGCATTGAATGCGCGCCAGAGCGCGCAGAAGGCAGGCACGCCCATGCTGGCGCACCGAACATGCGTGTGCCACCGGTCATCCAGGCGGGCCCAGCGTCAGAGCTCCAACGGTCGGAACCCTAACGTTCGGGTGACGTGGCTGGCGCACCGGACATGTCCGGTGTGCACCGGACTGTCCGGTGCACCATGCGACAGACAGCCTCCACCCAAATGGCTAGTTTGGTGGTTGGGGCTATAAATAACCCCAACCACCCCACATTCAAGTCATCCAAGTTTTCCACCTCTCAACCACTTACAAGAGCTAGGCATTCAATTCTAGACACACTCAAGTGATCAAATCCTCTCCAATTCCACACAAAGCTTTAGTGACTAGCGAGAGAGATTTGCCGTGTTCTCTTGAGCTCTTGCGCTTGGATTGCTTCTTTTCTTTCTCACTTGTTCTTGTAATCAAAACTCCATTGTAACCGAGGCAAGAGACACCAATTGTGTGGTGGTCCTTGCGGGGAAGTTTTGTTCCCGGTTTTGATTTGAGAAGAGAAGCTCACTCGGTCCGAGGGACCGTTTGAGAGAGGGTAAGGGTTGAAAGAGACCCGGCCTTTGTGGCCTCCTCAACGGGGAGTAGGTTTGCGAGAACCGAACCTCGGTAAAACAAATCCGCATGTCACACTCTTCATTTGCTTGCGATTTGTTTTGCGCCCTCTCTCTCGGACTTGTTATTATTTCTAACGCTAACCCGGCTTGTAGTTGTGATTAATTTTGTAAATTTCAGTTTCGCCCTATTCACCCCCCCTCTAGGTGACTTTCAGTTGGGCTGCCCACGGCGGCGATGCCTGATTCCGCTATGGAGATTCGCCGGAGGCGAGGGCGTGGCCACGATGAGTGTCTAGGGCGCTACAAAAAGGCTTAGGGCGAGTTTGTGCTGACACAGCGGACTCAGATGTGGGCACGACACTAGCGCAGAGGCACCAGAGGGCACGGTCCATGGTGGAGTGGCCCAACGGCGGCGCAACTCAACTCCAGCGAGCGATTGCACGGACAGCAGAGCAGGGAATGTGGAATTAAGGGCATGAGGAGGTTAGTTACCTCGAGAGACGGCTCTGGAGTGCTTGAGCAACGGCGTGGACGCAGCGAGGACCTTGATCGACGGCGGTGGAGGCACAGCTGCATGGCGAGAAGTCTGGTGAGCGCGAAGAGAGGGAAATAGAGAGGCTAGGGGCAAACCAAAGGGTGTCTTGTGTTGCTGGCAAGGAGGCATAGCTCACCGAGGTAATGGACACGGCATGAGCTCGACGATGGCCGCGGAACGGATGACATACGACCGTGGTGCTCCATGGGTGCGCGCATAGTGCGAGAGAGGGGTGCGAGGGGGTTTGCTGAGGAGCGCAACTAAGCTAGGGGAGTGAGCGAGTGGGTGTGGGCTCATAAGGAGGTCGGGCGTGTGGGGGAAGTGGCCGGGAAACGCGTGACATGGGCGCGTCCACGGTGGTGTGCGCGGGCAGGAAGTTAGGGAAGGGAGGAGGCTGACAGGTGGGGTCCGCGAGCCAGCGATGGCGAATATGCGAACGGACGGTCAGCGCTGACAGAGCGGATCGATCGGGTAGAGAGAGGGAGCGAGTGCACGCGCGAAGAAACCAACGCCGACAAGCTGGCCCCACTGGGCAGCGGGAGGGAGAAAGCGTGGACGCGGGCCGTCGCTGACAGGTGGGACCCACCTGTCAGGCGAAGCGGGCGCGCGGTCTCACTGGGCTGGGCTTAACGGGCCGAAATCGCTTTTTCTTTTTTCTGAAATTTTCCAAATGCTTTTCTTTTTATTTTCTCTATGGATTTCAAATCCAATTCAAACCCAATTTAAATTCAAACATGTGCATCAAACAAAACAATAATTTAGGCTTAGCATGATGCAACATTTCATGACTCATATAGGTTTTGCTATATTAAATAAATAGTTAATCCCTCACCTAATTGACATCACTCTAATAAAAAAGGAAGAGAGAAGTCTAGAGAGAGAAACAAGAGGTAACACCTGAATTTGGTAGGCATTAGAGAAGAAATTTTATACCCCTAAATTCAGGGTGTTACATTGTAGAACTCCATTGCATATGGATCAACCTGGGGAAAGACAAGTGTTTGTCCCATAAGTTTTGCTTGAAGTCGAGGAGAACATCAAAATGGTTTGAGAGAATCTAAAGATAGCACAGTCAAGGCAGCGAAGTTAAGCCGACACCAGAAGAAGGGAGCTGACTTTTGAGGGTGTCACCTATCAGAGGAGTTCAAAGATTCGGAGTTAAGGGCAAGCTAGTACCCCAATACATTGGACTGTACTAGATTTAGGCAGGAAATGGAGAAGTGGCCTACTAGCTCAATTTACTAGAAAGCCTATCATCAGTGCATGATGTTTTCCATGTGTCTCAACTGAAGAAGTGCTTGCGAGTTCTAGAAGAGCAGTTGCTAGTGGAGGACCCGGAAGTCCGAGAAGACCTGACATATATAGAGAGGCCAACATAGATCCTAGAAATCACAGACAGAGTCACTCGAAGAAACACCATCAGGATATGAAAAGTCAAATGGGGTCACCATTCTGAGGAAGAAGCTATCTGGGAGCGAGAGGATGACTTGAAAGCCAAGTACCCCAAACTCTTTGCTGTCCAAACCTTGAATGTCGAGGGCGAGATTCTTTTAAGGGGATAGTTTGTAACACCCTGAATTTGGAGGTATAAAATTTCTTTGCTCATATCCACAAATTCAGGTGTTACTCCTCTCTTCTCTTCTCTCCTAATCCCCTTTTCCTCTTTTCTCTAGAAGAAGGGTTGTTATTTTAATTGGAAATGTAATCATACTCTAGTAGGCAAATTTCAAGGAATTATGAAATGTTGCATCATGTTGAACCCCAAGTTTTGTCTATGTTTGATGCATATGCTTGAGATGGTCATATTTGAATTTGAGTCCAAAGGAGAAAATAAAAGAAAAGGAAAAGAAGGCTGCAACCCATTCCTCCCTCGACTGTTCGGCCCAGCAAGCCATCCTAGCCGAGCCCCCCTGCCTCTCCCTTTTCTCTCTGCCCGACGGGCCCGCCCTGTCGGCGTAATGCCCTCAGCCGCGCGCTCGCTCTCTCTTTGCGCCGTGGAGCCACTCTGACCAGCGGGGCCCGCTCTCTCTTCTCTCTGACTAGCGGGCCCCCTCTTCCGCCCTACCCTCCTCCCCGCAACCGTTCGCTCTGCCATGGCCACACCCACGTCTCTCGTTCCATGCAGATAACCACCGCCTGCACCCCACGACCCTCGTCCCATGTGCCCCACTTGAGATTCAAAGTGAAGGCCTTAGAGCCCCAATGTCTCCCCCACTCCTCATTTGCACTCTCCCTGCCCATTTTCCACACCCAGCATGCAGCAATGCAGCCAACGTCGTGGAGGTCGTTCCGCCGTCGTTGCTGAGCCTCTAAAATCACCTTGGCCACAGTGAGCTCTGCCTAAGTGCGATGCACCGAGAACTTGCCTCGATTTCCCCTATTCCTGGCCTTTCCACCATGTCCTCACCTAACCTCTTCTCCGGTGCAGTCCCAGAGCTGCTACCATCGTTCCAAGATGCCACCATGTCGTTACCGCCTCCGAGGGATCTCGAGTCTCGCCCTGAGGTAAGGAACCTCCCCTGACCCCTCCATTTCCCTCCTTTGCTCTCTGTTGCATGGGAGTGCTCATCAAAGTTCCCAACGCCGCCAACGAGCCGCATCACCATGGCCTCCACCCCTCGATGCCCCTACCTTGGTTCAGCCCCAACCATTGGGTTCCCCGCACCATCTCCCATCTTCTTAGGCAAATCCAACCTCCCTAAGACCCCCGGAACCCTTGCTTCCTTCGTCTCTGATGAGTTACTTGCCGCAAATGCGAGCGGTGCCGCCTCAGGTGGCCATGGGAGAACGCGAGAGCCAGCCACCTCGATCTCCGTCATTCATCCTAGATCCAACGGTTGGATTCTAATTAACCTGAGCCTAAACCTAACCGTTTGCCTGAGACCCTACAGCTCGCACCCGCGCCTGTGCCCGCGTCTCTGCCCTTGGGACCCGCACTGCGCCCTCGGGCAAGGCGAAGAAGCCGTCAGTCGCCTAACCCTACGCCGCGCCCTCGGGCAAGGCGAGAAGCCATTAGCCATCCGACCCTGCGCCGCACCCTTGGGCGAGGCGGAGAATCTGTCAGTCGTTCGAGCCCGCCCCGTGCCCTCGGCCGAGACAAGAATCCCCATTGTCCAACCCCATCTCCCTTCTCTATGCCTAGTGTAACACTCTAAATCAGTCAATTGAAAATAACTTAGTTTATATTATTATTTTCCAGCAAAAAGGAAAAATATTTATGTTCATAAATAATGAAATGGTGATATAATTGAACTGAACAATTTCTTAAATAGTAGAAGTTTACCAAGTGTTTGATGTATTCGTGCCGAAGTATATATTTTGTTTGATTTGAATTTCAAGTCCAATTCTTGGATTTAATTGTATTAGAAAATCTTATTTTAGAAAATAATAATGAGTTGTTAAATTATTGTATTTGGAATATGTATTTTGATAGATTTCATTCTAATTAAATTATTCTTTGTGTGTGAACCCCAATTTATTTAAAATAATAAATTTTAGCTTAAAAATAATTATCTTGAAAAATTAAGATTTTTTTTGTAAAATATTATTTATGTGATTTATTATGATGTTTGATATATATATATATATAATAAAAAAAGAAAATAAAATAAATAAAAAAGGAAACTAAACTCTTGAACCAACTCCTACTGTCAACCATGCACGTCCCTTGCTCTCCTCCCTCACATCTCACTTCCATGTGGGCCCCACCTAGGGGTGAAAACGGAAACAGTAATTTTCGGATACTAGGAGTCGTTTCGAAGTTTTACCGAAATTTAGGTCTAAATGGAAACGGATACCAAAAATACGGAAATGGAATTGGTAGAAAAACTAGGAATCAGAAACAGAAACGGTTTGGGTCTCTTCCGACCATTTTGCAAAAATTACCGTTTTTATCCGCTATTTTACCATCGGTAATAAATTCAGTACTTTTGAAAAAAATATTAAATCTGAGCTGATCTTTATAAATTCATAATAAATTCATCTTAGTTTAGAAAAATATGAAACTAATTTTATTATTTTTCTAAAATCAAGATCTATCTAATGGTATTTAGTTTAGAATCGTTTGAAACTTTTATAATTTTTTTTTATGTTTTCTTACATGTTATTACTCTTGATACATATATTCATAATTTGCACGAGTACTTAAGAAGGACCAAGAGGACACTAATTATATTTATTACGCCAAGTAGTAGGAGCACAAATTGAATGTCATTGTCATATCATTATACACATCTTGATTCTACTTTATTTAAATACATAACAATGATTTTATTATTGTATGACTTCTTACTTCATATATTTATTGTGACCTCCTACTTTATATATTATTACTAATTTTATATGAATGTGTGACTTGCGCGAATTTTTGAAGTCAATTGAGGGTGCATGTTACAGTTTTTACCGATCGAATTTTAGATTCGGATCGTAACCAGTGTAATTTTCATACTGAACTTTCGTTTCCGATGTTTTCGAATTACCGATGTCGTTTTCGTTTCCGGAGTTACCGTTTTCGATCTCGTTTCCGAGAAAAAAATATGAAAACAAAAATGTTTTAGTGTTTGCCGATCGTTTCTGACCGTTTTTGTAACACCCTTGGTGATACTGGCACTAAAAATTGAGCATGACATCATGTGCATTGACATTTCATATTGTTTGTTACACCTGGAATGCATTCACTAGGTAAAAATTTCAAAGAAGTTGTGATGACAGGGCTTGGTGTGTCATAAACCCTAGGGTAGGGTACTTGACCCTGAATTAGGACTTATGGGTGAAAGTGAAGCTTAAATGAGTAAAAATCTCATGAGACATGAGAAATGTTCACAAGGTATCACATTTGATGGACTTTAGTGGCACAAAAACCCTAGAGAACACAAAACCCTAAAAAGAAACCCTGGAAAACACCAATTGAAACCCTAGGGGGGTAGATGTAAATTTTATGCACTTTTGGACCAAAGTGCAAATACCAAAGTGATAGAAAACCATAAATCATGTGTTTTTCACACTTGAGAATTTGCAAGTTAAATAGTGGAATTTGGACTTATTTGCAAAAAGTACCCCATGAACCCTATATGCTTAAGTCTGAATTTCAGTAAATGGGGTCAACTTTGGAGCTCCATATTTCTAAATCTACAAGGAATTTGCCCTAGCTCAACACATCAAATTTGTAGAGCTATGATAATAGTACAATTTTGCTTAAGTGACTAAGCCTTGGTGACATAGAAAATTTGGAGTAAAATGGACCTAAAGTCTGGCTCTCAGACAATCTTGAGACTGAATCTGGGCTACCAGTGAGTTCTGAGAAACTTTGAAGATGATTTGAGACCAATCGAGTGAGTAAATGACCTAAGTTTCTATAGTAGAATTAGAGCTGGTATATTGGGGATTAACTTTGTTACAGATGGATTAAGTAGTTGTCACATGAAAATCAAAGATCAAGGCACTGCAAATCGCTCTGTCAGGCGCTCTTATGAGGATTCTGATGATACAATGAACTGAATAAGATCTCAGGTGCAGTGCACCTCGCCGCCGGCAACCCCACGCTCGGATTCGTGCCGGCGCAGTGATTCGCGCCCAGTAGCACACAGATAACTTCGCGGGGTGAAAAGATCTTGCCGTGGATGAACTTGGGGTACTGTTGCGCTCTGTCGCTCATCCACTTGCGCTGGCGAAGTGGCCGAGCGGCCGTCACCTGAATGTACACCATTCACCACGATTGCGCCACGCCTTAGGCCATTTACCACGTCGTCGCGAGTCGTAGTGACTACCTAGTGACCGTCGTAGCTCATTACCCAGTTACCGCCAAGGTAGATCGCCACGATGACTCACCTCTCTCTCTCGGCCGCCAGCACGATTTCTTCAAATTGGACACCACCACCGTAGAATTCTATAAATTGCTGCCCCTTGAGTTTCGCTAGGTATTTACGCATCCAACACACTAGCCCTTGCCTCAGATCATCCACCAGAGCCCCTCGATTTCTCATTTCCCCCAATTCGGTTCTTCGCGCCGGCGTGAGTGAGCTCGCCGTGGCCAAGCATCTACAGGTCCGGTCATAGCCTCCTTGCCCTCGTTTCAGCACCCTTGTGTGCTATGGATGCTTATCGGCCCAGCCATTTGAACTAGACCACGTTAGATCGCTGGGAACACCTCGGTTTGTCCTCAGTTCACGCCATCACTGTGGACAGAGAGATTTTGAGCTAGAACTCCACAATTGGTTGAGGGATTAGTGTCGCCGAGGGAGGAATTAGGTGTGGAGCAATGGAGAAGCCTAGTTGTTGCATTTTCCGGTCGGTATAAGCTCGCCGGAGCCACTGCTCCACCGTCCATGGTCGGGGATCTCACCTTGCGAAGAAATAGAAAGGGAGTGGCCTTAGTGAAGATGTCAGTGAGACAGGAAAATAGTGGAGAGGATTGTTTACAGGTTTTTCAAACGGCTAGGGGCCTCTGTGCAAAGATGACACCGCGGGCACGCGCGGACGCGCCTTCGCCTCGACGTGGGCCGTATTGGGCTCGTTTTAGCCCGATACTATTTATTCTTTCTCTTTTTCTTTTTCTGCCAGGCTTGGATAAACAATAGAAAATTCTAGAAAAATATTAAAAATATGAGACCAATTTTACTAGACTCCTAAATTCCTCTAGTAATTAATAAAAATAGTTCCAAGATTTTTAGTCTAAACTAGGAATTATTCAGTATTTAAAAGGGCCTAAACCTATACTTGTAGAATTTTAGAAATTACTAGATAACTCCAAAAATCATAAAACTTTTTGGGTAAGCCTAATATGGTATTTAGAACCCATGGGTGAAGTTTGACTTGTTTTGGACATTGTTTGATCCCTAAACCCAAAACCCTAGTCTTCTAGGTAGTATCTGCCTTATGATAATGAAGTACTTACTCTAAAAACCCTAGTTTCCCTGGTGTACCGTGAAGGAAAGTTGTATTCAAGATACAACTTGATGTGTCTCTATTATAATTGCATATTCATAACATCACATGAGCATTCATGTGTATGTATGGTTATGTATAGAAAACAAAGAAGAAGTAAGTGTTGAAGAAGAAGAGGCTACACCACCAGCTGAAAATCCACCTGCCAGGAACTATTTTTTTTTGATATCTGTGGAACAGATCCCGAATCCCCTACAACACAAGGCAAGCCCCGGTGGATTTACCTTTCCTTGAGGTTTTAAACTCTTTATCACTTGAATGATGCATTAGGTAATAGGAGTTGGTGAAAGGGAAATGTGCCCTTGGACCATTTCTAAGTATTTTGGTGATGGAGTGCCAACACAAGTGCTTAAGTGAAAATCTATGCCAATTGATGGACGAAGTGCAAATCAAGTCTAAAGGTATGTTTCTAGACTTAGTACATTGTTTTGAGAACTAATGTATTGTATCTAAGTGCTGGAAACAGGAGTAATCAATTTGGAGATGACTTGGCTCGTTCAGCCAAAGTCTGCTTAGTCTGGGTGCACCGGACAGTGTCCGGTGCGCCAGGCTGGCTCTGGCGAACTTGCTGCTCTCGGGACTTCGATGGCGGTGTACGGATATAAATCACCGAACTGTCCGGTGGTGCACCGGACTGTCCGGTGAGCCATTCACCGGCGAACTCGTCGCTCTCGGGAAGCAATTAACGGCGTACGGCTATAATTCACCGGACTGTCCGGTGAGCCAACGGTCAGCCATGCCAACGGTCGGCCGAGCATTCCGCGTGTGACACGTGGCCGAGCCAACGGTCACAAGGGGGCATCGGACTGTCCGGTGGGCACCGGACAGTGTCCGGTGCGCCAACGGCTTAAATCTGCAACGGTCGGCTTCGCCAAATAAGGAAAGAGATCCACACCGGACAGTGTCCGGTGGTGCACTGGACTGTCCGGTGCGCCAGGCGACAGAAGGCAAGAATTGCCTTCCTGGAATGCTCTCAACGGCTCCTAGCTGCCTTGGGGCTATAAAAGGGACCCCTAGGCGCATGGAGGAGTTAACCAAGCATCCTTTGAGCATTGTTGATCACTCACACTTCATTCTTGCGCACTTGTTCGATATTCTTAGTGATTTGAGCTCCGTTCTAGTGAGAACCTCATGATATTCTTTTGAGCTCAAGTCTGGGTCTTGTGTGTGCGTATTTGCTATGATTTTTGTGTCTTGTGTGCGTTGCTCATCCATCCCTTACTCTGTGCTTCTTTGTGAACATCAAAGTGTAAGGGCGAGAGACTCCAAGTTGTGGAGATTCCTCGCGAGCGGGATATAGTAAACAAAGCAAACCACCATGGTATTCAAGTGGGTCTTTGGATCGCTTGAGAGGGGTTGATTGCAACCCTCGTCCGTTGGGACGCCACAACGTGGAAGTAGGCAAGTTTTGTACTTGGCCGAACCACGGGATAAACCACTGAGTCTATCTGTGTTGATCTTCTTGTGGTTGTTGTGTTTCGCAAGAACTCCTCTCTAGCCACTTGGCTTAATTGTGCTAACATCTAATCAAGTTTTGTGGCATTAAGTTTCAAGTTTCATAGGATAACCTATTCACCCCCCCTCTAGGTACTCTTAGTTGGGTGTTAAGCCAATTGCTGCATTTCCTTCCTTTGAACTGTTTACCATTCCTTGATTACCTGTTTTACTAAAAAGATTTTCTAATGCTTAGTCTTGCCTTAGAAAACAAAAATGTTTTGTTTTTAATAAAAGATGATGCTTTAGATGGAATGGGATGTTTTCAAAAATAAAACTTGATGGTGGATCCATCGTGGCCGTGATGGGTTCAGCCTCGGACAAGATGTACCTCTGTCAGGTACCAAAAATTTTGGGATATGAAATGATAAAGCTAAGATTGGGCGGTTGGCTTGCACGAGAAGGAAGTCTCAGTGTAGTGCCTCTGTCTCAGTCGATTAAGGAATGTACCGATGCAGGCTTGATGATCGAGGACCTTTTAATTGGTCACATGCCTCATCATGGGTAAGCTTTGCCTCAGGTAGACTAATACCAGAAAGGCCGACACGTAATGGGAGTGGAGAGATGGCGAGAGTAGCGTGTACCCTCCATGGCAAGAGGCTGGACGGTGCTGTATCTGTGCTCTCGGTTGGCATGAACCCGGTCTGGTCTTAAGAAACCCGGTGGCGAGTTGACATGTGAAGGGTTAAGTGCTACATATGTCGTGTGATTGGAGATCCTCAACTGAGTATTAATCGATTCGGATCGCCGTTACTTCCCAGACAAGAAGACTTGGTCACTGACTTACACGTAGCATTCCAGTGAACTGAAAGGGGTGATAAAAGACGAATAGCATAGGCCAAGTGCTTGAACAGGGTAGAAAGATCTCTAGTGCAGGTAATGACTCAACTTGATAATAAAATTGGCTGTTTAAGGATACACTATTAGTAAGCATTTATGCAAACAGAGTCGTTGATTCTTCAATAGCCTTACCTTGACTCCCTCAAGCCAGCATATCCTTGAGAGTCTTTTCTTTTGTCGGGTAAGACTTGCAAAAGTACACTCCGTACTTAGGGTTTTCAAACCCATGTTATTGTAGTTGAGGAAACAGCAGACTTTTGCTGTTTTTGTTCTAAGGTGGTACCCAAGGATGAGCCCCAACAGTGAAGTCCATCACGGGAGGTTGTTGGCCTCCCACTTTAAAAACAATACTCTTTTATGCGGGAGGATGTTTTGCCTCCTAGGTTTGTAATAATAATAGTTGATGCACTCATAAAACCCTGATACTGTAATAACAATACTCTCTCTCTATGAATGTAAATTAAGTTATTGTAAGTTGCTTCCGCTTATTCTTTTCTCTGATGTGATGTAATATCTGCGTGACGGGTAAAGCGCTCTTGGGTGAAATAATGAAGGTTCAGTAGGCCATTTACCACGTCGTCGCGAGTCGTAGTGACTACCTAGTGACCGTCGTAGCTCATTACCCAGTTACCGCCACGGTAGATCGCCACGATGACTCACCTCTCTCTCTCGGCCGCCAGCACGATTTCTTCAAATTGGACACCACCACCGTAGAACTCTATAAATTGCTGCCCCTTGAGTTTCGCTAGGTATTTACGCATCCAACGCACTAGCCCTTGCCTCAGATCATCGACCAGAGCCCCTCGATTTCTCATTTCCCCCTATTCGGTTCTCCGCGCCGCCGTGAGTGAGCTCGCCGTGGCCAAGCATCTACAGGTCCGTTCATAGCCTCCTTGCCCTCGTTTCAGCACCCTTGTGTGCTATGGATGCTTATCGGCCCAGCCATTTGAACTAGACCACGTTAGATCACCGGGAACACCTCGGTTTGTCCTCCGTTCGCGCCATCACTGTGGACAGAGAGATTTTGAGCTAGAACTTCGCAATTGGTTGAGGGATTAGTGTTGCCGAGGGAGGAATTAGGTGTGGAGCAATGGAGAAGCCTAGTTGTTGCATTTTCCGGTCGGTATAAGCTCGCTGGAGCCACTGCTCCACCGTCCAGGGTCGGGGATCTCACCTTGCGAAGAAATAGAAAGGGAGAGGCCTTAGTGCAGATGTCAGTGAGACAGGAAAATAGTGGAGAGGATTGTTTACGGGTTTTTCAAACGGCTAGGGGCCTCTGTGCAAAGATGACACCGCGAGCACGCGCGGACGCGCCTTCGCCTGGACGTGGGCCGTATTGGGCTCGTTTCAGCCCGATACTATTTATTCTTTCTCTTTTTCTTTTTCTACCAGGCATAGAGAAACAATAGAAAATTCTAGAAAAATGCTAAAAATATGAGACCAATTTTACTAGACTACTAAATTCCTCTAGTAATTAATAAAAATAGTTCCAAGATTTTTAGTCTAAACTAGGAATTATTCAGTATTTAAAAGGGCCTAAACCTATACTTGTAGAATTTTAGAAATTACTAGATAACTCCAAAAATCATAAAACTTTTTGGGTAAGCCTAATATGGTATTTGGAGCCCATGGGTGAAGTTTGACTTGTTTTGGACATTGTTTGATCCCCAAACCCAAAACCCTAGTCTTCTAGGTAGTATCTGCCTTATGATAATGAAGTACTGACTCTGAAAACCCTAGTTTCCCTGGTGTATCGTGAAGGAAAGTTGTATTCAAGATACAATTTGATGTGTCTCTATTATAATTGCATATTCATAGCATCACATGAGCATTCATGTATATGTATGGTTATGTATAGAAAACAAAGAAGATGTAAGTGTTGAAGAAGAAGAGGCTGCACCACCAGCTGAAAATCCACCTGCCAGGAACTATTTTTATTTTGATATCTGTGGAACAGATCCCGAATCCCCTACAACACAAGGCAAGCCCCGGTGCATTTACCTTTCCTTGAGGTTTTAAACTCTTTATCACTTGAATGATGCATTAGGTAATAGGAGTTGGGTGTTAAGCCAATTGCTGCATTTCCTTCCTTTGAACTGTTTACCATTCCTTGATTACCAGTTTTACTAAAAAGATTTTCTAATGCTTAGTCTTGCCTTAGAAAACAAAAATGTTTTGTTTTTAATAAAAGATGATGCTTTAGATGGAATGGGATGTTTTCAAAAATAAAACTTGATGGTGGATCCATCGTGGCCGTGATGGGTTCAGCCTCGGACAAGATGTACCTCTATTAGGTACCAAATTTTGGGATATGAAATGATAAAGCTAAGACTGGGCGGTTGGCTTGCACGAGAAGGAAGTCTCAGTTTAGTGCCTCTGTCTGAGTCGATTAAGGACTGTACCGATGTAGGCTTGATGATCGAGGACCTTTTAACTGGTCACATGCCTCATCATGGGTAAGCTTTGCCTCAGGTAGACTAATACTAGAAAGGCCGACACGCAATGGGAATGGAGAGATGGCGAGAGTAGCGTGTACCGTCCATGGCAAGAGGCTGAACGGTGGTGTATGTGTGCTCTCGGTTGGCGTGAACCCGGTCTGGTCTTAAGAAACCCAGTGGCGAGTTGACATGTGCAAGGGTTAAGTGCTACATATGTCGTGTGATTGGAGATCCTCAACTGAGTATTAATCGATTCGGATCGCCGTTACTTCCCAGACAAGAAGACTTGGTCACTGACTTACACGTAGCATTCCAGTGAACTGAAAGGGGTGATAAAAGACGAATAGCATAGGCCAAGTGCTTGAACAGGGTAGAAAGATCTCTAGTGCAGGTAATGACTCAACTTGATAATAAAATTGGATTTTTAAGGATCCACTATTAGTAAGCATTTATGCAAATAGAGTCGTTGATTCTTCAATAGCCTTACCTTGACTCCCTCAAGCCAGCATATCCTTGAGAGTCTTTTCTTTTGTCGGGTAAGACTTGCGAAAGTACACTCCGTACTTAGGGTTTTCAAACCCATGTTATTGTAGGTGAGGAAACAACAGACTTTTGCTGTTTTTGTTCTAAGGTGGTACCCAAGGATGAGCCCCAGCAGTGAAGTCCGTCACGGGAGGTTGTTGGCCTCCCACTTTAAAAACAATACTCTTTTATGCGGGAGGATGTTTTGCCTCCCAGGTTTGTAATAATAATAGTTTATGCACTCATAAAACCCTAGTACTGTAATAACAATACTCTCTCTATGAATGTAAATTAAGTTATTGTAAGTTGCTTCCGCTTATTCTTTTCTCTGATGTGATGTAATATCTACGTGACGGGTAAAGCGCTCTTGGGCGAAATAATGAAGGTTCAGTACCGAACTTGTTGAGTGATTACGTGCATCTATAGGATTGTCCAAGGTCCTTAGGACAAGGACAACTGTACGTGGGCCTAATACCTTGAGAGGTTCTGTCATAGCTGGGATCGGAGCAACTTACAAAGAACTTCAAAGTTATTTGTAAACACTTACCTAAGGAATATTCTTTCATTCTTACCCTATCACTTTCTAGTAGTTTTCACCTTGTAAAGTCAGGGTAATAGAGTGCAGTATATAGGAAGTTGGGATCAACGGAGGTTGATTCCATATTTACTAGGCTATGCATGCATCATGGCTAAAATTATACTAATATATCTTCCCCTCTTATGGAGACATGGCGTGTACAAGGAAAACTGCACGTAAATCTACTGGACCTTTTGGCGTGCCTCGCCATCAGCTAGCCCCCAGACACGAAGGGAGTAGTAGTGGCTCCAATGACCCGATTGGAGACTTGGAGGCCAAGGTGGAACAACTCCGGACAGAGCTACGTCACCGAAACAGGATATGGGCGCAGGACAGCCAACGTATAGCTGAATTGTCAGCTGACGTCAGCCGCTTGCAATACGAGATATCTGAGCGGGATTCGGCCATTGATTGAGCTGTCAACTCACGTTCGATCGCTTGGGATCGTGAAGCAAAAGCTCGAGCTCGTGTGGTAGAGCTTAGCGCGACCCTGGACGGCCTGCAAGTGTACTGTAATACTCTACATGAGGAAGTACATGTACTGTATACTCGACTGCACCCAGACGTGCCTGCCGACGCTGTTGCAATTGGAGCCGGACCATCGGGGACAGCAAATGAAGGACCTGATGGGGAGTTGGACCTTTTTAGGCCCCCTCCTTCCATGAACCTTGCTGATGAACGGTCTCCTGCAACAGGGAATGAAGAAACCAAGGATGATGAAGACTAGAATAGTGTAGTTAGATGTTATACTTATGTAAAATAAGTAGTGAAGTCAAGTTGTACGTTGAAGTCTGTATAATTATTACATTTTGGTAATGTAATATGATGGTATATGTTGGCATGTTATATTTTTCCCAAATGTTTCTTTGCCTCAGATGCCATCACGGACTCACGCGCACGATGGTGCGGGGACTTCCCGTGGTCGGGAAGATACTCCTAACCCACCACAAGTACCACCAACGTTGGTCGAGGCTATCGCTGCCATGGTCAATGCCACTGCGGATAATACACGCTTCTTGCGTGAGATGGCGGGTAATTAGTTCCAGCAGCATGGAGGCAGAGCTCCACCGCAAGGACCGCGTGAAACTACGTATCAAGATTTCTCTGAGACATGACCCCGCTCTTTATTAAAGCTAAAGAACCTTTAGAAGCGGATGAGTGGGTAAGAGTCATGGAACAAAAATTTGGGTTGATTCGCTGCATAGAGACACAGAAGCCATTATTTGCTGCCCAACAACTGAGAGGACCTGCCAGCACATGGGCAAATTTTGTAGCAATTCAACCAGCCGGACACCAGATCACTTGGGAGGAATTCAAGCTAGTCTTCCGTGAGCACTATGTTCCAGAAGGAGTGCTCCACATGAAACAAGAAGAGTTCATCTGGCTAAAGCAAGGAGGAGATACTGTAATGCATTATCTCAACAAATTCAACCATCTGTCTCAGTATGCCATCGACCAAGTAAACACCAATCTGAAGAAAAAGAATTGTTTCACGAGAGGAATTAATGACAGGCTTCAAAGGAAAATGGCAACCTGTCTGGACCTTACTTACAGTAGAGCTATCAGCACAACGCTGGCAGTAGAAGCCAAGAATACTGGCCATGGAAAATCAAAGGGATTTGGAGGTGACCGGTCTAATCAAGGACCTAAGAAGCGAACCAAGTTGGTGATCCGACCTTTTAATCAGAATCGTTCTTCACCTCGCCCACCCTCCTATCCATTCAAACAGCCTGTTTTCATTCGTCCCAATACTGCCCCCACTTCTACAAAGCAGCCGAGTGCCCCTGGTACTCATTTCCTCGCTCTCCCTAGTTCTTCTTCTGGTTGCTTCAACTGTGGAAAGTATGGTCATTTTATAAAGGACTGTCCATACCCGAAGCAGAATAAGTTCAACACTCAGCAGAACTCTGGGAGCTCCAATCAAGGCAAAGGGAACATGACTAATAATTCAACGGGCAAAAATGCCAAGAAGACTGGGCGAATTTATTATACTTAAAGTGGCCACTACACCGAAAGGCGAGCCAGTAATGATGGGTACGTTCCTTGTGGCCAATTACCTAGCAGTCATTCTCTTTGATTCTAGTGCTTCACATACCTTCATAAGCAAGAATTTTGTGGAAAAGCATTGCATTCCTTGCACTGAATCAAGGGAAGGATTTATTATCCATTCATCTGGGGGACGGATATTTACTAAGGAAATAGTCTTCCATATACCAGTAACATTGACCGAAGGGAATTCCCTACCAACATGATTGTTTTAAGGGGCCAAGACATAGATGTAATCCTGGGCATGAATTGGTTAGCCCTGCCTAGAGCTATCTTCAATACTAACTTAAGGACCATCAAATTGAGCCATGGTCATGAAGAAATTCGATTGTCCATCCCTGTAGCTATTCCAGCCAGACCATCCGGACTAGTTTATGAAGCTATCATACCAGAAATCCAGAATATTCTAGTGGTGTGTGAATTCCTGGATGTCTTTCTTGAAGATTTGCCAGGACTGCCTCCTGAAAGGGATGTAGAGTTTGTGATTGAACTAAAACCTGGTACGTCTCCTATATCTAGAAGGTCGTATCGAATGCCACATAATGAATTGGTAGAACTCAAGACTCAACTCCAAGATTTGCTTGAGAAGGGATTCATTAGGCCTAGTTCGTCACCATGGGGATGTCCAGCAATTTTTGTGAAGAAGAAGGATCAAACACTTCGAATGTTCGTGGACTACAAACCCCTTAATGAGGTCACTATTAAGAACAAGTACCCTCTTCCCCGAATTGATATTCTATTTGATCAACTTACTGGAGCTCGGGTATTCTCTAAGATTGACCTCAGGTCAGGTTATCATCAGATCCGTCTAAGACCCGAAGATATACCCAAGACCGCATTTACTACACGGTACAGATTATTTGAATACTTGGTTATGTTCTTCGGATTGACAAATGCTCCAGCCCACTTCACATACTTAATGAACTCGGTGTTTGTGCCCGAGTTAGATAAATTTGTGGTGGTCTTCATTGATGACATCCTGATTTATTCCAAAAATGAAGAGGAGCATGCTAAGAATTTGTGGATCGTACTAACGCGTCTAAGAGAGCACCAATTGTATGCTAAACTCAGTAAATGCACATTTTGGTTGGAAGAAATCCAGTTTCTAGGACATGTATTATCTACAAAAGGAATTGCGGTCGATCCTAGTAAAGTTAAAGATATTCTAGAATGGAAACCGCCAACCACTGTACATCAAATTCGAAGCTTCCTTGGACTAGCCGGATATTACCGCAGGTTTATTCCGGATTTCTCCAAGATTGTTAAACCTATTACAGGTTTATTGAAAAATGATACCAAATTTGATTGGTCCTCAAGATGTAATGAAGCCTTCGAGCAGCTGATGGTGTTACTGACCACTGCTCCAGTATTGGCTCAACCAGACATAGCGAAGCCTTTTGATGTATATTGTGACGCATCAGGAAGTGGACTCGGATGTGTCCTAATGCAAGAGGGCTGAGTCATAGCTTATGCTTCAAGACAACTACGCTGGCATGAGGAGCATTATCCAACTCATGACTTGGAACTAGCTGCAGTTGTTCATGCCCTTAAGATATGGCGTCATTATCTTCTGGGAAATACTTGCCATTTATATACGGACCATAAAAGTCTAAAATATATTTTTACCTAGTCAGAACTGAATATGAGGCAGAGAAGATGGCTTGAGCTGATTAAAGATTATGATTTAGAAATCCACTATCACCCAGGAAAAGCCAATGTGGTGGCAGATGCCTTAAGTCGTAAGGCTTCATGCCATTGTCTTACAGTAAGAACCCCTGACACCACACTCTGTCAAGAAATGGAAAAGTTAAACCTGGGAATGATACAACATGAAACTTTGACCCAATTGAAGCTTGAGTTAGTTCTTCTGCAAAAGATTATTAATACCCAAAGAAGTGACAAGGGTATGAAGCATATTCATGAGAAAATAGAAGCCAGCAAAGCTAATTGCATTAGAAAGGATGATCAGAGGATAGTATGGTTTAATGATCGCATAGTTGTGCCTAAGGATGTGAATGTCCACCAACAAATTTTGGATGAAGCTCATCTTAGTCGATATTTCATTCATCCCGGAAGTTCTAAGATGTATCAAGATTTAAAGCAGCATTATTGGTGGACAAAAATGAAAATTGAGATTGCACGCTATGTGGCAAGTTGTGACACTTGCAGACGTGTCAAGGCAATACACATGAAGACCGCTGGACCATTACAATCCTTACCCATCCCAACTTGGAAATGGGAGGACATTAGTATGGACTTAATTGTGGGATTACCCAGAACAACTAAAGGTTTTGACTCTATCTGGGTTATAATTGATCGGCTTACAAAGATAGCTCATTTTCTGCCAGTCAAGACATATTACCCGATCATCACCTATGCCCAGATATATATTGCTCGCATTCTCAGTTTACACGGGGTTCCAAAGACAATAGTGTCGGACCATGGACCACAATTTGTATCCAAATTTTGGGAAGAGCTTCACAAGTCTTTAGGTACTAAGTTGCTCCACAGTTCGGCCTATCATCCTCAAACAAGTGGACAAACTGAGAGAGTGAATCAAATACTTGAAGACATGTTGCGAGCATGTGTCCTGGAATTCCCATAGATATGGGATGATTGTCTGCCACAGGCAGAGTTTTCTTATAATAATAGCTATCAAGAGAGCATCAAGATGGCACCATTTGAAGCACTGTATGGACGACGGTGACGGACACCCTTAAATTGGTCTGAACCAGGGGAAAGATGGTTTTTCAGGCCTGACATGGTTAAAAAGACGGAAGAAAAAGTTCAACGAATCATACACAACTTGAAAGAGGCACAAGCTCGGCAAAAGAATTATGCGGATAAGCAACGTCAACCTTTGGTCTTTCAAGTTAATGACCATGTGTATCTAAAAGTATCACCAATGAAGGGTGTAAATCATTTCGGTGAAAAAGGGAAATTGGCACCCCGGTATATTGGTCCGTTTCTTATTCTTGAACGATACGGACCAGTGTCCTACCGACTCCAACTGCCAGAAACACTGTCTGCAGTGCATAATGTGTTCCACGTATCCCAGTTGAAGAAGTGCCTTCGGGTTCCTGATCAAACCATCGATGTAGTGGATGTTGCCTTGGAACCAGAATTAACGTATTCAGAACATCCCATTCGAATTTTCGACCAGAAGGACAGGATTACCCGAAAAAGGACTCTTAAATTCTATAAGGTACAATGGAACCAGCATACGAAAGATGAAGCTACCTGGGAGACTCAAGACTTCTTGGAAAATAATTTTCCTAGGTTTTTAGCTTCATGTAACCTATAAGATATGTACATTGGTTTGTAAAGTTGGAATAAACCCCATACCAACCCCTGCTCTGTAAGACAAAGAAGGAAATAAAGATGTGACTCATTTCCTTTTCCATTACTTACCCTAGGACCTTAAATCTCGGGACGAGATTCTTTTATGGGGGGAAGGATGTAACACTCCTGGTGTTACTGGCACTAAAAATTGAGCATGACATCATGTGCATTGACATTTCATATTGTTTGTTACACCTAGAATGCATTCACTAGGTAAAAATTTCAAAGAAGTTGTGATGACAGGGCTTGGTGTGTCATAAACCCTAGGGTAGGGTACTTGACCCTGAATTAGGACTTATGGTGAAAGTGAAGCTTAAATGAGTAAAAATCTCATGAGACATGAGAAATGTTCACAAGGTATCACATTTGATGGACTTTAGTGGCACAAAAACCCAAGAGAACTCAAAACCCTAAAAAGAAACCCTAGAAAACACCAATTGAAACCCTAGGGGGTAGATGTAAATTTTGTGCACTTTTGGACCAAAGTGCAAATACCAAAGTGATAGAACACCATAAATCATGTGTTTTTCACACTTGAGAATTTGCAAGTTAAATAGAGGGATTTGGACTTATTTGCAAAAAGTACCCCATGAACCCTATATGCTTAAGTCTGAATTTCAGTAATGGGGTCAACTTTGGAGCTCTATATTTCTAAATCTACAAGGAATTTGCCCTAGCTCAACACATAAAATTTGTAGAGCTATGGTAAGAGTACAATTTTGCTTAATTGACTAAACCTTGGTGACATACAAAATTTGGAGTAAAATGGACCTAAAATCTGGCTGTCAAACAATTTTGAGACTGAATTTGGGCTACCAGTGAGTTCTGAGAAACTTTGAAGTTGATTTGAGCCCAATCGAGTGAGTAAATGACCTAAGTTTCTATAGTAGAATTAGAGCTGGTATATTGGGGATTAACTTTGTTACAGATGGATTAACTAGTTGTCACATGAAAAATCAAAGATCAAGGCACTGCAAATCGCTCTGTGAGGCGCTCTTATGAGGATTCTGATGATACAATGAACTGAATAAGATCTCAGGTGCAGTGCACCTCGCCGCCGGCAACCCCGCGTTCGGATTTGTGCCGGCGCTGCGATTCATGCCCAGTAGCACACAGATAACTTCGCGGGGTGAAAAGATCTTGCCGTGGATGAACTTGGGGTACTGTTGCACTCTGTCGCTCATCCACTTGCACTGGCGACGTGGTCGAGCGGCCGTCACCTGAATGTACACCATTCACCACGATTGCGCCACGCCTTAGGCCATTTACCACGTCGTCGCGAGTTGTAGTTGAAAGGGAAATGTGCCCTTGGGCCATTTCTAAGTATTTTGGTGATTGAGTGCCAACACAAGTGCTTTTGTGTTAATATATGCAGAGTGGTGGACAAAGTGCAAATCATGTCAAAAGGTATGTTTCTAGACTTAGTACATTGTTTTATGGACTAATGTATTGTGTCTAAGTGCTGGAAACAGGAAAAATCAAGTTAGAGAAGAGATGGCTTTGAAGTCTGCGCAGTCTGGGTGCACCGGACTGTCCGGTGGTGCACCGGACAGTGTCCGGTGGTGCACCAGACAGTCCGGTGCACCAGACTGGCTCTGGCGAACTTGCTGCTCTCGGGAGTTCGACGGCAGTGTACGACTATAAATCATCGGACTGTTCGGTGGTGCACCGGACTGTCCGGTGAGCCGTTCACAGGCGAACTCGTCGCTCTCGGGAAGCCATCAACGGCGTACGGCTATAATTCACCGGACTGTCCGGTGTGCACCGGACTGTCCGGTGAGCCAACGGTCAGCCGGGGCAACGATCGGCTGAGGATTCCGCGCGTGACGTGTGGCCGAGCCAACGGTCACATTGGTGCACCGGACAGTGTCCGGTGCGCCAACGGCTCTGGATCTTCAACGGTCGACTGCACCATAGAAGGAAACAAATCCGCACAGGACAGTGTCCGGTGGTGCACCGGACCGTCCGGTGCGCCAGGCGACAGAAGGCAAGTTCTGCCTTCCTGGAATCCTCTCAACGGCTCCTAGCTACCTTGGGGCTATAAAAGGGACCCCTAGGCGCATGGAGGAGCACACCAAGCATACTCAAAGCATTCCTAAGCACCGAGACTTCGATTCCACGCATTTGTTTCTTCGTGATAGCATCTAGAGCTCTAGTTGAGTTGTGAACTCGTCGTGTTTTGTTGCGAGCTCTTGTTGCGACTTGTGTGCGTGTTGACACTCTGATTATTGTGTCTTGTGTGCTTTGCTCATCCCTCCCTTACTCCGTGCTTCTTTGTGAACTTCAAGTGTAAGGGCGAGAGGCTCCAAGTTGTGGAGATTCCTCGCAAACAGGATATAGTAAAGCAAGCAAAACACCGTGGTATTCAAGTGGGTCTTTGGACCGCTTGAGAGGGGTTGATTGCAACCCTCGTCCGTTGGGACACCACAACATGGAGTAGGCAAGCGTTGGTCTTGGCCGAACCACGGGATAAACCACTATGCCATCTCTGTGATTGATCTCTCGTGGTTATTGTGTTTTGTTGAGACTCCTCTCTAGCCACTTGGCGATTATTGTGCTAACGCTTAACCAAGTTTTTGTGGCTTAAGTTTCAAGTTTTACAGGATTACCTATTCACCCCCCCTCTAGGTGCTCTCGATTGGTATCAGAGCCGTTCTCTTCATAAAGGGACTAATCGCCCAAAGAGATGGATCCTAAGGGGAAGGGAATCGTGATCAACGATAAGAAGAAGAAGTCCTTCATCAATGAGCCGAAGAATGACAAGCCTACTGACTCGGGCTCGGGCCACAAACGCAAAGATGGGAAGAAGAAGAAGACGAGACGCATCAAGGAGATCGTCTACTACGACGACAGCGATGAGTCCACTTCTTCCCAAAAGGATGACTATGACTACGAGAAACAAAAGATGGTTAATTCGAATTTTTCTTTCGATTACTCTCGTATTCCTCAGAGTTCAAATGCTCATTTGCTTTCCATCCCTCTTGGCAAACCTCCACACTTTGATGGGGAGGACTACGGATTTTGGAGTCACAAAATGCGTAGTCACCTGTTCTCTCTCCATCCAAGCATATGGGAGATTGTTGAGAATGGAATGAAATTTGATAGCTCGGATAGTCCTATATTTATTAATGAACAGATACATAAAAATGCACAAGCTACTACTGTGTTGTTAGCCTCTTTGTGCAGGGATGAGTACCATAAGGTGAGCGGCTTGGACAATGCCAAGCAGATCTGGGACACCCTCAAGATCTCTCATGAGGGGAACGATGTCACCTTGTCTCACCAAGATGGAGTTGGTAGAGGGCGAGCTTGGAAGATTCGCGATGATAAGGGGCGAGGAGCCAACCCAAACATACAACCGGCTCAAGACCCTTATCAATAGAATAAGGAGATACGAAAGCACGCGATGGACGGACCACGACGTTGTCCGCCTAATGCTAAGGTCCTTTACTGTACTTGATCCACATCTGGTGAACAATATTCGTGAAAATCCTAGGTACACCAAGATGTCGCCCGAAGAAGTTCTTGGGAAGTTCGTAAGCGGGCGAATGATGATCAAGGAGGCGAGATACGTCGACGATGCACTGAATGGTCCAATCAATGGTCCTCAACCCGTTGCTCTTAAGGCAACAAGGAGCAAGGAAGCGCTACCTAGCAAGGTGGCGCAAGTTGAGGCGGCCGGGCTCAATGATGAAGAGATGGCCCTCATCATCAAGCGCTTCAAGACGGCGCTAAAGGGTCGTAAGGGACAGCCAAGCAAGACCAAGACAAAGGGGAAGCGCTCATGCTTCAAATGTGGTAAGATTGGTCATTTTATTGCTAACTGTCCCGATAATGAAAGTGACCAGGAAAAAGGGAACAAAAGGGAGAAGAAGAAGAATTACAAGAAGGCCAAGGGTGAGGCACAT
The DNA here is from genome assembly GCA_029449295.1 of Zea luxurians. NCBI lineage: Eukaryota > Viridiplantae > Streptophyta > Magnoliopsida > Poales > Poaceae > Zea > Zea luxurians. Next base: position 7,463,865 of record JAOPSE010000041.1, on the reverse strand, counting down.
CTCGGAAAGGAGTGGGATTCGGATTGCTCCTCCTCCGACTCCGACAATGAAGGACTCGCCGCCACCGCCTTCAACAAGTCATCCCTCTTCCCCAACGAGCATCACACATGCCTCATGGCAAAGGAGAAGAAGGTATGTACTCGGGATACCACTTATGCTTCTTCAAGTGATGATGATTCTAGTGATGACGATGAGATAGACTATTCTAGTTTATTTAAAGGTTTAGATAGAATTAAAATTGGCAAAATTAATGAGTTAATTGATGCCTTGAATGACAAGAATAGGTTACTAGAAAAGCAAGAGGATTTGTTGTATGAAGAGCATGATAAATTTGTTAGTGCACAAAATTCACTTGCTCTAGAAGTTAAAAGGAATGAAATGCTTTCTAGTGAATTGTCTACATGTCGTGACTCTATCTCTAGCTTAAAGAGAATTAACAATGATTTAAGTGCTAAACTAGAAGTAGCAAATAAATCCAACTCTTGTGTAGAACAAGTTATGATTTGCACTAGGTGTAAAGATTTTGACATTGATGCTTGCAGTGAACACCTAGTTTGCATTTCTAAATTAAATGATGAATTGGCTAGTCTTAATGCCTAACTTAAGACTAGCAAAAGTGAATTCGATAAGCTAAAATTTGCAAGGGATGCCTACACGATTGGTAGACACCCCTCAATTAAGGATGGACTTGGCTTCAAGAGGGAAGCCAAGGACTTAACAAGCCATAAGGCTCCCATCTCCACCAAGGAGAAAGGGAAGGCCCCTATGGCTAGTAGTGCTAAAAAGAACCATGCTTTTATGTACCATGATAGGAGACAGTCTAGGAATAGGAGTTGTAATGCTTATGATGCCTTTGATTCTCATGCCATGTTTGCTCCTAGTTCTTCCTATATGCATAGTAGAGATATGTCTAGGAGAAATGTTATTTATCATGTGCCTAGCAAGAATATTGCTCATGCTTCTAGGAAAGTAATGAATGAACCTTCTACAATTTATTATGCTTGCAATGCTTCCTTTGCTATTTGTGGAAAGGATAAGAAGGTAATTGCTAGGAAGTTAGGGGCCAAATGTAAGGGAGGCAAAACTTGCATTTGGGTCCATAAGACCATTGTCACTAACATTGTAGGACCCAACAAGAGGTGGGTACCTAAGACCCAAGCCTAAATTTGCCTTGCAGGTTTATGCATCCGGGGGTTCAAGCTGGATTATCGACAGCGGATGCACAAACCATATGACGGGGGAGAAGAAGATGTTCACCTCCTACGTCAAAAACAAGGATTCCCAAGATTCAATAATATTCAGTGATGGGAACCAAGGCAAGGTAAAAGGGTTAGGTAAAATTGCTATTTCATCTGAGCACTCTATATCTAATGTGTTTTTAGTTGAGTCTCTTGGATATAATTTGTTGTCTGTTAGTCAATTATGCAATATGGGATATAATTGTCTATTCACAAATGTAGATGTGTCTGTCTTTAGAAGGTGTGATTGTTCACTAGCTTTTAAGGGTGTACTAGACGACAAACTTTATTTGGTTGATTTTGCAAAAGAAGAGGCCGGTCTAGATGCATGCTTAATTACTAAGACTTGCATGGGCTGGCTGTGGCATCGCCGCTTGGCACATGTGGGGATGAAGAACCTTCACAAGCTTCTAAAGGGAGAACACGTGATAGGTCTAACTAACGTGCATTTCGAAAAAGATAGACCTTGTGCAGCTTGTCAAGCAGGGAAACAGGTGGGAAGCTCTCATCACACCAAAAATGTGATGACCACATCAAGACCCTTGGAGATGCTTCATATGGACCTCTTCGGACCCGTCGCCTATCTAAGCATAGGAGGAAGTAAGTATGGTCTTGTTATAGTTGATGATTTTTCCCGCTTCACTTAGGTATTCTTTTTACAGGACAAATCTGAAACCCAAGGGACCCTCAAGCGCTTCCTCACGAGAGCTCAAAATGAGTTTGAGCTCAAGGTGAAGAAGATAAGGAGCGACAATGGGTCCGAGTTTAAGAACCTTCAAGTAGAGGAGTTCCTTGAGGAGGAGGGGATCAAGCACGAGTTCTCCGCTCCCTACACACCACAGCAAAATTGTGTGGTAGAGAGAAAGAACAGGACGCTCATCGATATGGCGAGGACTATGCTTGGAGAGTTCAAGACCCCCGAGCGCTTTTGGTCGGAAGCCATGAACACGGCTTGCCACGCCATCAACCGGGTCTATCTTCACCGCCTCCTCAAGAAGACTTCGTATGAGCTGCTAACTGGTAATAAACCCAATGTGTCTTATTTTTGTGTATTTGGGAGCAAGTGTTATATTCTTGTGAAGAAAGGTAGAACTTCTAAATTTGCTCCCAAAGCTGTAGAAGGGTTTTTATTAGGTTATGACTCAAATACAAAGGCGTATAGGGTCTTCAACAAATCATCGGGTTTGGTTGAAGTCTCTAGCGACGTTGTATTTGATGAGACTAATGGCTCTCCAAGAGAGCAAGTTGTTGATCTTGATGATGTAGATGAAGAAGACGTTCCAACGGCCGCTATGCGCACCATGGCGATTGGCGATGTGCGACCACAGGAACAATTGGAGCAAGATCAACCTTCTTCCTCAACGATGGTGCATCCCCCAACCCAAGATGACGAACAGGTACCTCAAGTGGAGGCGCATGATCAAGGGGGAGCACAGGATGTTCAAGTTGAAGAGGAAGAAGCACCTCAGGCACCTCCAACCCAAGTTCGAGCGATGATTCAAAGGAATCATCCCGTCGACCAAATTTTCGGTGATATTAGCAAGGGAGTAACTACTCGTTCTAGATTAGTTAATTTTTGTGAGCATTACTCCTTTGTCTCTTCTATTGAGCCTTTCAGGGTAGAAGAGGCCTTGCTAGATCCAGACTGGGTGTTGGCCGTGCAGGAGGAACTCAACAACTTCAAGCATAATGAAGTTTGGACACTGGTGCCTCGTCGCAAGCAAAACATTGTGGGAACCAAGTGGGTGTTCCGCAACAAATAGGACGAGCACGGGGTGGTGACGAGGAACAAGGCTCGACTTGTGGCAAAAGGTTATGCCCAAGTCGCAGGTTTGGACTTTGAGGAGACTTTTGCTCCTGTGGCTAGGCTAGAATCTATTCGTATATTGCTAGCATATGCCGCTCACCATTCTTTCAGGTTGTTCCAAATGGATGTGAAGAGCGCTTTCCTCAACGGGCCAATCAAGGAGGAGGTGTACGTGGAGCAACCCCCTGGCTTCGAGGATGAACGGTACCCCGACCACATGTGTAAGCTCTCTAAGGCGCTCTATGGACTTAAGCAAGCCCCAAGAGCATGGTATGAATGCCTTAGAGACTTTTTAATTGCTAATGCTTTCAAGGTTGGGAAAGCCGATCCAACTCTTTTTACTAAGACTTGCGATGGTGATCTTTTTGTGTGCCAAATTTATGTCGATGACATAATATTTGGTTCTACTAACCAAAAGTCTTATGAAGAGTTTAGCATGGTGATGACGCAGAAATTCGAGATGTCGATGATGGGCGAGTTGAACAACTTCCTTGGGTTCCAAGTGAAGCAACTCAAGGACGGCACCTTCATCTCCCAAACGAAGTACACGCAAGACTTGCTAAAGCGGTTTGGGATGAAGGACGCCAAGCCCGCAAAGACACCGATGGGAACCGACGGACACACCGACCTCAACAAAGGAGGTAAGTCCGTTGATCAAAAAGCATACCGGTCCATGATAGGTTCTTTGCTTTATTTATGTGCTAGTAGACCGGATATTATGCTTAGCGTATGCATGTGTGCTAGATTTCAATCTGATCCAAGGGAGTGTCACTTAGTGGCCGTGAAGCGAATTCTTAGATGAGGCAAACTTTCGTTGCCCTAAGAAACAAACTTAGGCCATTGTCGTGTCGTGGAACTCTAAGAAACAAACTTCCGTTGCCCTATCCACCGCTGAGGTCGAGTACGTTGCCGCAGGACAGTGTTGCGCGCAACTACTTTGGATGAGGCAAACCCTCTGGGACTTTGGCTACAATCTGAGCAAAGTCCCACTCCTATGTGATAATGAGAGTGCTATCCAAATAGCGGAAAATCCTGTTGAGCACAGCCGCACAAAGCACATTGACATCCGGCATCACTTTTTGAGAGACCACCAGCAAAAGGGAGATATCGAAGTGTTTTATGTTAGCACCGAGAACCAGCTAGCCGATATCTTTACCAAGCCTTTAGATGAGAAGACCTTTTGCAGGCTGCGTAGTGAGCTAAATGTCCTAGATTTGCGGAACTTGGATTGATTTATAACATACATGTATTTATGCCTTTGATCATGTTCCTTATGCATTTTGTTGCTTACTTATGGTGCTCAAGTTGTACAATCACTCCCCGGACCTCATAAGTCCTTTTGCAAGTGATGCACATATTTAGGGGGAGATGTGCTACAACTTGACCCTTTGAGACTAACCGTGTGCTTGAGTTTGCTTGATTCAGTCTCAAAGGAGGTTTGAAAGGGAAAAGGTGGACTTGGACCATGAAAGACTTCCACTGCACTCCAATGAGAGGGTAACTTATTCCAAGTTCATCTCATGTACCCTTATTGCCTTTGTATTCTTATTTGAAGATTTTGGTGAGGCAATGGGGTTTAAGGGCCAAGATTGATCCCGTTTTGGTGCTTGATACCAAAGGCGGAGAAAATAAGGCCAAAGCAATAAATGGATCAGCTACCACTTGAGAAATTTTGAAAATAGTAGAATAGAGTTTTTGGTTTGTCAAAACTCTTTTATTGTCTCTTTTGTCAAAAGTTGGCCTCTTGTGGGGAGAAGTGTTGATTATAAAAAAAGGGGGGGGGGGGAGTTTTTGAAATCCTTGATCAAATTCTTTTGGAATACCTCTCTTTATGTCTCTACAAGTGAATTTGACTTAGAGATAGGAAACTGAGTTTGATTTGCAAAAACAAACCAAGTGGTGGCAAAGAGTGATCCATATATGCCAAATATGAATCAAAACTATATTGAGTTTTCATTTGCATTGATATTGCACTTGTTCTAGTTGCTTTATGTTGTGTTGGCATAAATCACCAAAAAGGGGGAGATTGAAAGGGAAATGTGCCCTTGGGCCATTTCTAAGTATTTTGGTGATTGAGTGCCAACACAAGTGCTTTTGTGTTAATATATGCAAAGTGGTGGACGAAGTGCAAATCATGTCAAAAGGTATGTTTCTAGACTTAGTACATTGTTTTATGGACTAATGTATTGTGTCTAAGTGCTGGAAACAGGAAAAATCAAGTTAGAGAAGAGATGGCTTTGAAGTCTGCGTAGTCTGGGTGCACCGGACAGTGTCCGGTGCGCCAGACTGGCTCTGGCGAACTTGCTGCTCTCGGGAGTTCGACGGTGGTGTACGACTATAAATCACTGGACTGTCCGGTGGTGCACCGGACTGTCCGGTGAGCCGTTCACAGGCAAACTCGTCGCTCTTGGGAAGCCATCAACGGCGTACGGCTATAATTCACCGGACTGTCCGGTGTGCACCGGACTGTCCGGTGAGCCAACGGTCAGCCGGGGCAACGGTCGGCCGAGGATTCCGCGCGTGACGCGTGGCTGAGCCAACGGTAACATTGGAGCACCGGACTGTCCGATGTGCACCGGATAGTGTCCGATGCGCCAACGGCTCTGGATCTTCAACGGTCGACTGCACCATAGAAGGAAACAAATCCGCACCGGACAGTGTCCGGTGGTGCACCGGACTGTCCGGTGCGCCAGGCGACAGAAGGCAAGATCTGCCTTCCTAGAATGCTCTCAACGGCTCCTAGCTGCCTTGGGGCTATAAAAGGGACCCCTAGGCGCATGGAGGAGCACACCAAGCATACTCAAAGCATTCCTAAGCACCGAGACTTCGATTCCACGCATTTGTTTCTTCGTGATAGCATCTAGAGCTCTAGTTGAGTTGTGAACTCGTCGGGTTTTGTTGCGAGCTCTTGTTGTGACTTGTGTGCGTGTTGACACTTTGATTTTTGTGTCTTGTGTGCGTTGCTCATCCCTCCCTTACTCCGTGCTTCTTTGTGAACTTCAAGTGTAAGGGCGAGAGGCTCCAAGTTGTGGAGATTCCTCGCAAACGGGATATAGTAAAGCAAGCAAAACACCGTGGTATTCAAGTGGGTCTTTGGACCGCTTGAGAGGGGTTGATTGCAACCCTCGTCCGTTGGGACGCCACAACGTGGAGTAGGCAAGCGTTGGTCATGGCCGAACCACAGGATAAACCACTGTGCCATCTCTGTGATTGATCTCTCGTGGTTATTGTGTTTTGTTGAGACTCCTCTCTAGCCACTTGGCGATTATTGTGCTAACGCTTAACCAAGTTTTTGTGGCTTAAGTTTCAAGTTTTACAGGATTACCTATTCACCCCCCTCTAGGTGCTCTCAGTAGTGACTACCTAGTGACCGCCGTAGCTCATTACCCAGTTACCGCCACGGTAGATCGCCACGATGACTCACCTCTCTCTCTCGGCCGCCAGCACGATTTCTTCAAATTGGACACCACCACCGTAGAACTCTATAAATTTCTGCCCCCTTGAGTTTCGCTAGGTATTTACGCATCCAACGCACTAGCCCTTGCCTCAGATCATCCACCAGAGCCCCTCGATTTCTCATTTCCCCCAATTCGGTTCTCCGCGCCGTCGTGAGTGAGCTCGCCGTGGCCAAGCATCTACAGGTCCATTCATAGCCTCCTTGCCCTCGTTTCAGCACCCTTGTGTGCTATGGATGCTTATTGGCCCAGCCATTTGAACTAGACCACGTTAGATCGCCGGGAACACCTCGGTTTGTCCTCAGTTCGCGCCATCACTGTGGACAGAGAGATTTTGAGCTAGAACTCCGCAATTGGTTGAGGTATTAGTGTCGCCGAGGGAGGAATTAGGTGTGGAGCAACGGAGAAGCCTAGTCGTTGCATTTTCCGGCCGGTATAAGCTCGCCAAAGCCACTGCTCCGCCGTCCATGGTCGGGGATCTCACCTTGCGAAGAAATAGAAAGGGAGGGGCCTTAGTGCAGATGTCAGTGAGATAGGGAAATAGTGGAGAGGATTCTTTACGGGTTTTTCAAATGGCCAGGGCCTCTGTGCAAAGATGACACCGCGGGCGCGCGCGGACGCGCCTTCGCCTGGACGTGGGCCGTATTGGGCTCATTTCAGCCGGATACTATTTATTCTTTCTCTTTTTCTTTTTCTATCAGGCTTAGAGAAATCATAAAAAATTCTAGAAAAATGTTAAAAATATGATACCAATTTTACTAGACTCCTAAATTCCTCTAGTAATTAATAAAAATAGTTCCAAGATTTTTAGTTCTAACCAGGAATTATTCAGTATTTAAAAGGGTCTAAACTTATACTTCTGGAATTTTAGAAATTACTAGATAACTCAAAAAATAATAAAACTTTTTGGGTAAGCCTAATATGGTATTTAGAGCCCAAGGGTGAAGTTTGACTTGTTTTGGACATTGTTTGATCCCCAAACCCAAAACCCTAGTCTTCTAGGTAGAATCTGCCTTATGATAATGAAGTACTGACTCTGAAAACCCTAGTTTCCCTGGTGTACCGTGAAGGAAAGTTGTATTCAAGATACAACTTGATGTGTCTCTATTATAATTACATATTCATAGCATCACATGAGCATTCATGTATATGTATGGTTATGTATAGAAAACGAAGAAGTGTTGAAGAAGAAGAGACTGCACCACCAGCTAAAAATCCACCTGCCAGGAACTGCTTTTATTTTGATATCTGTGGAACAGATCCTGAATCCCCTACAACACAAGGCAAGCCCCGGTGCATTTACCTTTCCTTGAGATTTTAAACTCTTTATCACTTGAATGATGCATTAGGTAATAGGAGTTGGGTGTTAAGCCAATTGCTGCATTTCCTTCGTTGGAACTGTTTACCATTCCTTGATTACCTGTTTTACTAAAAAGATTTTCTAATGCTTAGTCTTGCCTTAGAAAACAAAAAAGTTTTGTTTTTAACAAAAGATGATGCTTTAGATGGAATGGGATGTTTTCAAAAATAAAACTTGATGGTGAATCCATCATGGCCGTGATGGGTTCAGCCTCGGACAAGATGTACCTCTATCAGGTACCAAATTTTCGGATATGAAATGATAAAGCTAAGACCAGGCGGTTGGCTTGCACAAGATGGAAGTCTCAGTGTAGTGCCTCCGTCTGAGTCGATTAAGGACCGTACCGATGTAGGTTTGATGATCGAGGACCTTTTAACTGGTCACATGCCTCATCATGGGTAAGCTTTGCCTCGGGTAGACTAATACCAGAAAGGCCGACATGCAATGGGAGTGGAGAGATGGCGAGAGTAGCATGTACCCTCCGTGGCAAGAGGCTAGACAGTGGTGTATCTGTGCTCTCGGTTGTCGTGAACCCGGTCTGGTCTTAAGAAACCCGGTGGTGAGTTGACATATGCAAGGGTTAAGTGCTACATATGTCGTGTGATTGGAGATCCTCAGCTGAGTATTAATCGATTCGGATCGCCGTTACTTCCCAGACAAGAAGACATGGTCACTGACTTACACGTAGCATTCCAGTGAACTGAAAGGGGTGATAAAAGACGGCTAGCATAGGCCAAGTGCTTGAACTAGGGTAGAAAGAACTCTAGTGCACGTAATGACTCAACTTGATAATAAAATTGGATTTTTAAGGATCCACTATTAGTAAGCATTTCTGCAAATAGAGTGGTTGATTCTTCAATAGCCTTACCTTGACTCCCTCAAGCCAGCATAATCTTGAGAGTCTTTTCTTTTGTCGGGTAAGACTTGCGAAAGTACACTCCGTACTCAGGGTTTTCAAACCCATGTTGTTGTAGGTGAGGAAACAACAGACTTTTGTTGTTTTTGTTCTAAGGTGGTACCCAAGGATGAGGCCCAGCAGTGAAGTCCGTCATGGGAGGTTGTTGGCCTCCCACTTTAAAAACAATACTCTTTTATGTGGGAGAATGTTTTGCCTCCCAGGTCTGTAATAATAATATTTTATGCACTCATAAAACCCTGGTACTGTAATAACAATACTCTCTCTCTATGAATGTAAATTAAGTTATTGTAAGTTGTTTCCACTTATTTTTTTTCTCCGATGTGATGTAATATCTGCGTGACGGGTGAAGCGCTCTTGGGCGAAATAATGAAGGTTCAATACCGAACTTGTCGAGTGATTACGTGCATCTACAGGATTGTCCAAGGTCCTTAGGACAAGGACAACTGTAGGTGGGCCTAATACTTAGGAGGTTCCGTCACAGTTTTCACCCCTAGCCCCACCCCATCTCTCCTCTCCCAACTTTTCTTCTCCCTCACAGACAGCAAGCCGTCGCCACTAGCAATTTCATCACTGACCGCCGCGTCTCTCTGCCTCCACGGCTGCTCGTCTTCTTGTCATCCAGTGGAGCTCGCATGCGCACCCTCTCCTCTCCTTTCCCCTTCCCCACTGCGCACGACTCATTTACTTCTTTCCACTAGTGACGCCCACCATTAATGGCGTGGCCAGTTCTGGTTGCCTGCGACATCTTGGCTCCCTCTCGTCGCCTTTATAAGCAGCACCACGAGCTCGCCTCCCTTCCCCCGGCTCATTCTCTCGCTCGCGCGCACCCCTGCTACCCATGCTATGGTAGTAGTTGCTGCTCAGCGCCGCTGCCGTTCGCTGGAGACCATTTTTCTGCACCTCCAACCATTCCAGGCCGCCAGCAACTGGTCCCTTGGCTCCCACGTCCAAGCCGAAGCACCCTAACGGAGTTTTCCCTTCCTCGCGTCTGATCTCCACGCCTGAGGTCCCCTGCGCTGAAGTCGTCATGTTTCTGCTCGCCTTTCATTGAAGTTCGTAGTGCTGTGCGTCGTCGTGAGCAGTACGACACCGTCATTCGCCGCGTTTGAAGCTTTGCTCGCCGGCCATGATTCCCCTGCCCATGCCCAGTTCCCCTTCGTCGCCCTCGTTGAAGCTCCTGCTCTTGGTAGCTGTGCACAGTCATCGTTCGTCATCACATTCGTCGATGTCCCCTGTTGTGCTGAAGCGTCACCATGCCGAAGCCACCTCGCCATGCACTCGCCATCAATGTCGTCTGCGACGAAGCTTTGCCCCCGTGTCGTTGACATCCCGCATCCGAGTCCCTGCCACTGGAGGCCACCCTACAGTCTGCTTCCACCGGCGCCTGCTCTGTTGCCGTGACGAAGATAGAAGACGACATTTTGTGAACTGACACCTGTCGGCTACGGTTATTAGTGAGGTAGCCCCTACGACAATTTTTGTTTAATAAAATAATTATTTAGAGTGCAAATAATTTAATAATGGTGTTGTTAATTTCATAAGTTTATGCAAAATACTTTAATACTAGTGTTTTCAACAATTTACATGTGTCATTAATTTAATTTAAATTATGATCGGTATATTTGATTCATATGTAGTCGTAAAATTAAGAAAATTAAAAGAATTATGATCGGTATATTTAATTTTATGGTTTTTTATAAAAAGGAGACAGTTGACAATATATGTGCACAAAATACAAATTTACCATCTATCCCTTATAGTCTATCTTTAATTTTATTTAGGTATTTGTTACAATTTTTATTATAAAATATATTGTAGGAACACAAATAAAATAAAAGATTGTTTATTTTCAAACCACCCCTTACTAGCTACAGATAAATAGAAGCTAGCCCTGCGTTAGATTTAATTATTTAATTTTGATTATTTAGAATCTAAACAGTTTAGAAACAATTTGATTTATTTCATAATTATGTGATTACCATTTTCAATTGATGTTTGCAATGGTTTTTGTATTTTCATAATTTAAATTAGAGTTATGTTTAAACATAGTTTTTGCTAAAAAGAAATTAAAAGAAAAGTAGCACTTATGTTTCTATCAGAAAAATATAATATAGTAATTTATTTATTTAGATATCTTTGTTCATAAAATATTATTTAGTTTTATGTTCAAGTTCGATTCATATATGTACATTGCCTAGCGATACTATACTACTATATTAAGGCTGTAGGGGTAGCTTGCCACCTCCTTGTTTTACCTTCTATGAATCTACGACATCGATATATAGTCATCAAATCAGGACCGTCTGTTTTGCTCCTCGGCCCTCCCTAGCAGACTCATCCAGGATCCGTAAACAACCTAGCAGCCTCATCCGCTGCAAGCCGCGCAGGCCCATGGCGCCCCAAATCCTCATCTTGAAGTCGCGAACAACCAAATCCAGCTCCGACCGCGATCCCGACGCCGCTCTCCCCGTCACCCACCAGTCCCCAAATCTCATGCCATGGATGGCGGCTATATACCGCCCTCTATGCTGCCAAGGAGCTCATCTCCATCCCATCCCCGACGTCGTCCCCATCCGTCTCGCCCTGCCCCGCAACCAAATCTGTAACACCCCTGGTGTTACTGCCACTAAAACTTGAGCATAACATCATAAGCATTGACATATTATGTGTTTGTCACACCTAGAGTGCATTCACTAGGCAAAGATTTCAAATAAGTTGTATTGATGTGACATTTCATGGGTGAAACCCTAGGGTACAGTACTTAACCCTAAACTAGGCTTAAGAAAGTAAACAAAGCCTAATAACAGAAAACTTCAAAACTCATTAGTAATGGTCATAAAATGTCACCATGAATAGACTTAAGTGGCATCCAAACCCTAGAAGTACCAAAAACCCTAAATAGACCCTGGAAAACCCTGGACTGAAACCCTCGGGGGTAATCTGTAAAAGTGTGCACTTTTTGGACCTAAGTGCAAAAATCATGAAATTAAGGTACCTCAAGTCATATGGTTCACATATTTGGAGATTTGCAAAAGAACCCATGAGATTTGGGCCTAAATGCAAAAAGCCACTTTTGTGATCATATAGCTAAGTTTGAAAATCAGTGCATTTGGACCAACTTTAGAACCCTTTATCTTTCAAATTGTGAGGAATTTGCCTAGGGTCAACACATCAAGTTTGTAGAGCTACTATAGGAGAACAACTTTGCTATAGGGATTATGCCTTGGTGCCATGAAATATTTTGAGAAAATTTGATCCAAAGTCGGGCTGTCAGGTCACCTTAAGTCTGAATTCAGACTAACAGTGAGATTGGGCAAACTTTGAACCAAGATTCGACCATGATCCAGTCATTGTTTGGCGGTGATTGCTATAGCAAGATTGTAGCTGGATCATCAGGCAACAACTTTGTTACAAGCAGATTAACAAGTTGTCATGTAAAGATTTGAGATCTAGGCCCTGCGAAATGGTCTGTCAGGCGCTCTGAATAGGGATTCTATTGTACAGTGACTGAAATAGATCGTGGGTTCACCCCCCCTCACCGCCGGTGACCTCCATGCTATGATTCACGCTGGCCGCTGCGATTCGAGCGCAGTACGAAGGGATAACTGAGGAAAGTAAAGATCTTAGCGGCCGGATCAGCTCGAGCTCGGTCACGGCTGAATTCACCGTACCCACTTGCTCGTCGATCAGTCGGGATAAGCCTCGCCGCCGTTGGCCGCTTGCCGCCTGTGCGCCACGTTCTTAATCGCTGTACCACATCGCAGTGAATCGCGTCTTGCATGCCCGGTGATCGCCGGAGAGCCGCCACGGTGAAAGCCACTAATCTCGCGCTCCAGTGACTCCTTTCTTCTCCGACCGCCACCGCGCCAACCCAAATTCACTGGCCACCGCTTAGCGCCACTATAAATTGATGGCACAGTCTGCTGCGTTAGGTCATCACCAAGCCTGAGCACCCGCTCCTGCCTCCGATTAGCCACCACAACTCTCCAATTTCCCATTTCCCCAAATTCTATTTTCCGCCGCCGTGGTAGAGCCCTCACTGTGGTCATCATATTCTAGGTCTGTTCCTGCTCCCTGCTCCCTTGTTTCAGCATCCTTAGGTTCTCCTGATGCTCCTCGACCAATTCGATTGAGTTAAGCTGCCTTAGATAGCCAGGAACGTGTTTGGTTGTCCGGCGTGCCCGCTGTCACCGCGGACAGAGCAAGTTAGAGCTCCGTTAGTGAAATTAATTGAGGGGAAACACTTGTTAGGGCTTGAATTAGGTCTAAGCCAAATTAGAGCACCGGTCATCGTGTGACCCAGTCGGTGGAAGCTCGCCGGAGCTCGGTTCTCCGTCGTCCGCGGTCGTGGACTTTCTCTTGTGAAGGATTAGAACATCGGGGGTCTCTATGTCAATGTCAGTGACCCCTGGTAATAGTGCACGAGACTTTTAATCAGATCTTCAAATAACCAAGGGCCTTTGCGCAAAATGAACACCGCGACGCGCGCGGGCGCGCGTTCTCCTCGCTTCTGGGCCAACTTAGGCCAGATTTGGCTCAGTACTGTTTATAATTTCTCTTTTTCTTTTTTCTTATGGACAAAGAAAATCCATAGAAAATTCCAGGAAAATGCTAAAAATACCAAACCAATTTTGCTAGACTTCTAATTTTCTATAATATTTAATAAAAATAGTTTCATGATTTTTAGTTCCAATAAAGAATTTTGGGGGATTTAAAATAGCCAAAACCCATACTTCTGGAATTTTAGAGAATAATTAATAATTCTAAAATTCACCAAACTTTTTAGACAAACTTTAAATATTATTTAGAAGTCTTGGGAAAAATTTGGTATGATTTGAACCATGTTTGGTACTTAGAACCCAAAACCCTAACCCCTGCCCTATGAACTTCACTATAGACTCCAAAAGCCCTAGTTTCCCGGAGATCCATGAAGGAAAGTTATATTCAAGACATTAGATAATATACTTTTATTATCTTTGCACTTTCATGAGCATTACATGAGCATTCATGATTATATATGGCTATATATATATAGAAAACGAGGAAGAGATAGAGGTCGAAGAAGCGAGGACTACACCACCACCACCTGAAGAACCTCAGGTAGGAAGCTGCTTTTACTTTGATATCTGCGGAGCAGAGCCTAATTCACCTATCACACAAGGTAAGCCCTGGTGCATTTGCCACCTCCTTGTTATTTTGAAATCTTTCTCACTTACTTGATGCATTAGGTGATAGGAGTTGTGTGCTAAACCAATTGCTGCATTTCCTTCCTTGGATTTGATTACTTCTCCTTAATCCCCTGTTTTACAAAAAGGTTTTTCTTATGCTTAGCTTTGCTCTAGAAAAACAAAATGTTTTGTTTTGACAAAAGATGATGCTTCAAAGTGGGTGGAATGTTTTCAAAAATAAAACTTGATGGTGGATCCATCATGGCCATGATGGGTTCAACATCAGAAAAGATGTACCTCTGCCAGGTACCAAACTTTGGGTTTGAAATGATAAAGCTGAGACCGGGCGGGTGACTTGCACGAGAAGAGAGTCTCGGTGTAGTGTCTCCGTTTGAGTCGATTAAGGACCTTGTCGATGTAGGCTTGATGATCGAGGACCCTTTAACTGGTCACATGCCTCGTCATGGGTAAGCTTTGCCTCGGGCAGACTAATACCAGAATAAGATAACACGCAATGGGAGTGGAGAGATGGTGAGAGTAGCGTGTACCCTCTGTGGCAAGAGGCTGGACGGTGGTGTATCTGTGCTCTCGGTTGGCGTGAACCTGATCTGGTCTTAAGAACCCCGGTGGCGAGTTGACAATTGCAAGGGTTAAGTGCTACATATGTCGTGTGATTGGAGATCCTCAGCTGATTATAATCGATTCGGATCATCGTTACTTCTCGAACATGAAGACTTGGTCACTGACCTACATGTAGCATTCCAGTGAATAACAAGGGTTGAAAAGAAATTGGCTAGTATAGGTCAAGTGCTTGAACTAGGGTAGAAAGAACTCTAGAACTCAGGTAATGACTTAACTTGCTAATAAAACTGAACTTTTAAGGATCCACTATTAGTAAGCATTTCTGCAAACAGAGTCATTGATTATTGAAAAGCCATACCTTGATCCCCAAAGGCCAGCATATCCTTGAGAGTCTTTTATTTTGACGGGTAAGACTTGCGAAAGTACACTTCGTACTCAGGGCTTTGTCTCATGTTGTTTTAGGTGAAGAAGCAGCAAATTTTTGTTGCTTCTGTTCCAAGGTGGTGCCTAAAGAAGAAAATCAAGACTGAAGCTGCGGGAGGAAGGGTCCTCCGTTAAGAAAAACTTTTTACTGTTTATCGGGAGGGGGTTTTGCCTCCCAGGTTATGTAATAATATTATTTCAGCACTCCTATATTTACTCTGGTCTATGATAATTCTACTCTTTCTTACTTTAAAATAAAGTAAATTGTTGTAACTGCTTCCGCATTCTCGTACCTCCGATGTGTTGTAATAATTGCGTGACAGGTGAAACGCTCTTGGGCAAGGTAAAGAATACGGATACCGAACTTGTAAAGTGATCAGGGCACCTGCAGGGTTGTCTGAGGTCCATTGGACAAGGACAACTGTAGGTGGGCCTAATGACTTGGGAGGTTCTATCACAGCTGGTATCGGAGTGAAGCCCATCTCTGCTGATGTTATGAGGCATTTTCAAAAAGAATTTTCAAGGACTTATCTAGAAAATTTCTTTCCTTCTTATCTAACTACCTTCTGAAGTACTTATTTTAAAGACCAGATAGTAGAGTGCAATGTATAGAAGGTTGTGAATCAACTAAGGTTGATTCTGTAATTATGCATGCATCATGATAAAAACTATATTAATAAGGTTTTCCCCCTTATGGAGATATGCCACCGTGCACAAGGAAAACTGCGCGCAAGTCTACCGAACCAATTGGCGTGCCTCGCCATCAACTAGCTCTAAGGCATGAGGATAGTAGTAGTGGTAGCAATGATCCTATTGCTGATCTAGAAGCTCAGGTAGAGCGGCTTTGATCGGAATTACGTCACAGAAATAATGTGTGGGTCGAGGATGGTCAACGAATAAATGAGTTAAGAACTGACATCCGACATCTGCAAGACCAACTTGCTGAACGAGATTTAGCACTCGGTTAGGTTGTTAACTCCCGTTCACTTGCTTGGGCCAAGGAAGCCAAAGCTCGAGCCCGTGTGGAGGAGCTTAGCACAGCCGTGGACAACTTGCAGGTATACTATAATACACTACATGAGGAAGTTCATGTATTGTATTCACGACTGCACCCTGACATGCCTGCGGATCCTGTTGGAATGGGAGCCGAACCTTCTGGAGCAGCGGGAGAAGCCCTTGGTGGGGAACTAGACCTTTTTAGGCCCCCTCCTTCAATGAATCTAGTTGATGAATGGTCCCCTACACCCAACAGTGAAGCTACCAAAAGTGATAAGAAGCAAGAGTAGTGTAGTTTAGATATGATAGTGTATAATAGGTAATGTGGTCCTGTTGTAAATTCGAGTCTGTATCATTACCCTTTTAAGTAATGTAAAATGGATGGTGTGTTTTGGTATATTATATTTTCCAAATGTTCTTTGCCTCAAATGTTGTCCAGGACTCGTGGACAGGATGGTGCGGGAACCTCCCGTTGGAGGGAAGCTACTCCTAATCCACCACCAGTATCCCCAACTTTGGCTGAGGCTATCGCTGCCTTAGTCAATGCAACAGCCGATAACACCCGCTTTCTTTGGGAAATGGCGGGACAACAAATGCAACAGCAAGGCGAGCGAGCGTATCCGCAAGGACCCCGCGAAACTTCCTATTTGGATTTTTCAGAAACGCGTCCCCCGCTATTTGTCAAGGCTGAAGACCCTCTTGAAGCGGATGAATGGATTCGGGTTATCAAGCAGAAATTTGGGCTTCTCCGATGTACCAAGACTCAAAAGCCCATATTTGCGTCGCAGCAGTTGTGAGGCCCTACCAGCACCTGGTGGGGAAATTATGTGGCTATCCAGCCTGCTGGCCATCAAGTTACCTGGGACGAATTCAAACTGGCATTTCGGGAGCACTATATTCCAGAAGGGGTGCTCCATATGAAACAAGAAGAATTTATGAAGCTCAAACAAGGCGGAGATACTGTCACAAGTTCAACCATTTGTCCCAGTATGCTATTGATCAGGTCAACACTGACCTACTGAAGAAGAAAAATTGTTTTATGAGGGGCCTTAATGACTGGCTGCAGAGGAAAATGGTCACCTGCCTCGACCTCTCTTACAGTCGAGCTGTCAGTATGGCACTGGCAGTCGAAGCCAAATATACAGGCCTAGGAAAGTCAAAGGGCTATGGAGGTGACAGGTCCAATCAGGGGCCTGAGAAGAGACAAAGGTTGGTGATCCGACCTTTTAATCCAAACCGTTCTTCACCACGTCCACCCTCCTACCCCTTTAAACAACCTATCTTTATCTGCCCCGCCACCGCCCCACCTCGACAAATCAGCCGAGTGCCTCTGGTACTCGTTTCCCCGCCCTCCCAAGCTCCTCAATAGGCTGCTTTAATTGTGGGAAGTCCAGACATTTTATCAAGGACTGCCCATATCCAAAGCAGAACAGATCAAGTAATCAGCAGAGTTCAGGGAGTTCCACTCAAGGCAAGGGAAACCCGGAGAATATTACAGCGGGCAGAAATATGAAGAAAACTGAGCGAATTTATTATACGCAAGTGGCCACAACACCGGAAGGAGAACCAGTCATGATGGGTACATTTCTCGTGGCCAATCACCCTGCAGTTATTCTTTTTGATTCTGGTGCTTCACATACATTCATAAGCAAGAAGTTTGTGGAGCAACATTGCATTCCATACAATGAATCAAGGGAAGGGTTTATAATCCATTCGCCTGGGGGACAAATATTTACTAAAGAAGTGGCTTTCCATGTGCCCGTAACATTGGCTGAACAGGACTTTCCTACAAACATGATTATTCTAAAAGGCCAAGATATAGATGTAATCCTAGGCATGAATTGGTTAGCCCAACACAAAGCTATCCTCAACACTGATCTGAGAACCATCAGGTTGAGCTATGGCCAGGAAGAGGTTCTCTTGTCCATTCCCGTAGCTACTACAGCTAAACCATATGGCAGAGTATATGAAGCCATCATACCGGAGATCCAAGATATTCCGGTAGTATGTGAATTCCCGGATGTCTTTCCGGAGGATCTGCCTGGATTGCCTCCAGAGAGAGATGTAGAATTTGTGATTGAATTGAGGCCCGGTACGGCTCCTATTTCTAGAAGGTCGTACCGAATGCCTCCAAATGAGTTGGCACAACTCAAGACCCAATTACAAGATCTATTAGAAAAGGGATTCATCCAACCAAGCTCATCGCCTTGGGGTTGTCCAGCCATCTTTGTCAATAAGAAGGACAAAACACTTCGGATGTGCGTGGATTATAGGCCCCTTAATGAGATCACAATCAAGAATAAGTACCCTCTTCCCCGGATCGATATCTTATTTGATAAGCTTACCGGAGCTCGGGTATTTTCCAAGATTGACCTCAGGTCGGGTTACCATCAGATCCGTATCCGGCCCGAAGATATAACCAAGACAGCGTTCACCATGCGGTATGGATTATTCGAATATCTGGTTATGTCTTTCGGGTTAACAAATGCTCCTGCCCACTTCACATATCTTATGAACTCGGTATTCATGCCCGAGTTGGATAAATTCATGATGGTATTCATTGATGATATCTTGATATATTCCAAGAATGAAGAGGAGCATGCTCGGCATTTGCGGATCATGTTAACGCGCTTAAGGGAGCATCAACTATATGCCAAATTTAGTAAATGTGCGTTCTGGCTGGAGGAGATCCAATTATGGGGCACGTATTGTCTGCCAATGGGATTGTGGTGGATCCCAGTAAAGTCAAGGATATTTTGGAGTAGAAACCACCAACCACTGTACATCAAGTCCGGAGTTTCCTTGGACTGGCTAGTTATTACCGCCGATTTATTCTAGATTTTTCCAAGCTTGTGAAGCTAATCACAAGTTTATTGAAGAATGATACCAAATTTAATTGGTCTTCAAAATGCAATGAAGCCTTTGAACAGATGAAAGTATTATTGACCACTGCTCCGGTATTAGCTCAACCAGACATTGAAAAGCCCTTTGATGTGTATTGTGACGCATCAGACAGTGGTCTACGCTGTGTTCTAATGCAAGAGGGCCGAGTGATAGCCTACACTTCAAGGCAGTTATGCCAGCTTGAGGAGCATTATCCAACTCATGACCTGGAATTAGCTGCGATGGTTCATGCCCTGAAAATATGGCGTCATTATCTGCTGGGAAATATTTGTCATATTTATATAGATCATAAAAGCTTGAAGTACATCTTTACCCAATCAGAGCTGAATATGAGGCAGAGGAGATGGCTTGAGCTGATTAAAGATTATGAATTGGAAATTCATTATCACCTAGGCAAGGCTAATGTAGTGGCAGATGCGTTAAGTCGCAAGGCTTTCTGTCATTGTCTTGCAATAAAGACTTCTGACATTACGTTATGCCAATAAATGGAGAAGTTGAACCTGGGGATGATTCAACATGGAACTTCAAATCACTTAAAGCTCGAGTCAGTCCTTCTGCAAAGGATAATTGATTCACAAAGAATTGATGTGGGTATGAAACACATTCATGAGAAAATGGAGGGCCTTAAAGCCAACTGCTTCAGAAAAGATGATCAAGGCGTTGTATGGTTCAACAACCGCATAGTTATGCCCAAGAATGATGAGATCCACCAGCAAATTTTGGATGAAGCACATCTTAGTCGCTATTCTATTCATCCCAGAAGCACTAAGATGTATCATGATCTAAAACAACATTATTGGTGGACGAAGATGAAGATTGAAATTGCATGCTATGTGGTGAGATGTGACACTTGCAGACGTGTCAAAGCCATACATGTGAAAACTGCTGGTCCATTACAATCGTTACCTATCCCAACTTGGAAATGGGAGGATATAAGCATGGACTTTATTGTGGGATTGCCTAGGATAGCAAAAGGATATGATTCTATTTGGGTTATAATTGATCGGCTTACGAAGATTGCTCATTTTCTGCCAGTCAATGTGGCGGAACCGCCCGAATTATTCCAACTTAAGTGCCTAAGTCCCACCTTAAAGGCTAGACCACACTTAAATAGGAATAAAACATCAGTCCCTCGGATCTAGTCCGACGAGGCCACTAACAGGATCAAGTACCACGTACTCACTCGAAGATGAGGCACAGAGCAAATACAATAAAGCATAAAACCAAGTAATAAGGAGTATTTAATTTATTACAACATCATCAGAGTTTTAACAAAAGCAGTGATCATTGTTCCGAATGCAGCGGAATAAAACTAACGATAACTAAACGGAGGGATGGGGAAGCCTGTCGCATCACTCCTCATGCTCCTCCTCTGCCGAGGTAGGGTCCCACTCGACTGTCCAACCCGGTGGCAAGATGGACGGCCAAGTCACTCTAGCAACCATTTCCTCCAAAGAACCTATAAAAATTATGCCACAAGCAAGGCTGAGTATACTAATACTCAGCTAGACTTACCCGGTGTAAGGAGTCTACTCCACTACCTCTAGACATGCAGCTGTTTGGTTGAGGGGTTTGGTTTGCCAAAAGCACTAGCTGAGTCTAAAATCTAGTTTAGCTTTTCAAGTTTCAGTGTGACTCTCTTAAGACTAAATGTATACCTAGCTAATCATACATGGTAGCAAGCATTTAGCAATCAACATCTTTTGCCAAATCAACACATTTCCACTTGTTACTCAATGTAGCAGCATGGATCAAGCAGACTCATTAGCTGCAAGAAGCAGACGATTCGAATCGAGTTTTTAAACCTTGCAAGGTAAACCTAAACACACGATGTGGCGAGGCACTCCGTCCCCACACACACCAACCATCCCCATCGATTCCCCGTCAACAGAGAGGGGCTCACCGCCTTGGCGTATAATGCTTCACTGACCCTGACTGCCATCGTGCAGTGACCACACTTGTACCCATCATAACCAGAATGGGAGACCACGTCTCAGGTAACGTGAGAAGGGCAATCTGCTGCCAAGTTCACTCAGGTACTAGGCTTACCGTTTTACCATATTTCTCGGCATGTGCTTAGTACGTTCAAACGCTTAACAGACGGTACCACACCTTAATCCTTATTCCAATTTCTGTCTCGTAGACAACGCATCCCCATGGATCGTTGCCCACATACCATCATCAGTACGATATAAAAATGGATACAACCAATTCCTGACCTCGCGCGAGTGCAAAAAAAATCACTCGACTTCTACCGAGATCCCTAATTAGTAAAGCAGCTATTCGATCTAGCATACTAGTATCCATCTTAAAAGGAATCCTGAGTTCATTTAACTAGGGTTTCAGTCAACTCCTACACTTAAGTGCACAGTGCAAGCCTACAAACATTAAGTGTAGTAAAATAGCATATATAAACGGTTATCCATAAAACCAGGGTTTGCCTTCCAAAGCTGGGGCAGGCAGATCCTCGATGGCAGGCTCTGGTGCTGGCTCCTGGGCTACCTCCTGAGCAACTCCTTGCTCCGGAACGAGGATGTACTCTCCGTCAGCGAGATTACAGTCAATCGAATGCAATGAATAAGATATATGCATATTAATGACATGTAAATTTGTAAAGGCTATGCATAGTAAAATAGTACTTAAATTTAGTGGTACTCTTAGGGTCTCCTTTTGGGTATACTTAAGGGTTTTGTACTTTCACCTTTGAGATTTTGAATGAAAAATTACACTCTTTAATTATATTTTTATGTTCCATGAGTTCCTTGGAAGGTTTTGGTTGTACATTATCTATTTCTCCCAAAATTCCCTTTTTCTTTCTATTATGCTTCTCATTAAGCATTTTTGAACTGTCTTGGTTAGTTAACATTTTCCAAAAATGTTGTAAAAATTACAGGGAGTAAACATTGACATTTGTGGGTTCTCCTAAAAATTTGAGGTGGAAATTAATTCATATGCTCCTTGTGCAAAATTAACAAAAGTAAGGGTAAAAGGGCACTTTACACTATAGCTCTAATTTGGGTGAGGTTTCTGGGCTAAACTTTATTTTTGCCTTGCTCCAAAGGTGATAATAGGCTTTTGTGCCAAAAATTTCAGAAAAAGACCTACTGGGCATTTAGTTATGATTTTACAAATTTTAAAGCCAAAAAGGTACTTATAACTAACTTGTTATTTGAAAAATATCAAACAACAGATCTTACATTTTTCTTAGATCCATAATAACATATTATTAGTTAACCCATGGTTTGGGGTGGGTTCTCCTTAGGATTATTTTTCTAAGGTTTTTCTAAGTTCTCATTGTTTTCATGAAATAAAAGGTACCTCATTTCTTTTACACTAACAAAGGGTCTAACAAAATTTTCCAGTGAACTATGTTAAATAAGTGAGCTAGCAAAAATGTGGTTGCCACTTGGTTTTTATCTTAAACTACTTTTTCTATTTTCTTTAACTTTGGGCCAAAATGAGTTTAAATGGTAAACCCTTTCTTAATTTGGTGTACTGAGGGGTGTACTATTTTTAAACAGATTAGGGAATGGTTAAGTACTTCTCTGATTTTTCTTAACCCTAGTCTAACAGTGTAGCTATTTTGCCCTCTTTTATTTAGCTTTTGGACAAAATACTATTTAATTCAAAACTTTAAAATCTTCTGCAACACTTAGGGGTCTTGTATTTTTCCTAAGTAGTTCACAATATTCAAAACCTAGCAAAATTGGTTTGACTCAATTTGGTTGAATAAAACTGAAGTTATGAATTTTACAAGCTCTATTTGTATTTAAATGAGAAATGTTTAAAAGGTTTCTGGAAAACCAGTTTGCACCGAGGACCCTGGGTTTTTTCTAAACCAACTCTTAAACTTATGCCCCTGCCCAACTATTCCTCTGAGTCTCTGACCATTCAAAAACCCCCTGACTATCTTTCCTTCTTCCCCAAGGTCCCTCTCCCCTTTTGAACAGTACCCGCGGAAGTAAATAGGGCGGCACGACTTACCGGCGGTGAGGGAGGTCCGGCGAAGGGCGGGGTTGGCTTCGGGAAGTCCTTGCGGTCACGACGAGGTTCAGCTCGACGACGGTGATGGCCGGAATCGGCCTGCCCACGTGCGCAGGCGGGCGAGCTCGTCGGCGGTGTGTGCTCCGGCCTATCCATGGCGATATTGTTCAATCCAAGGGCATGAGAAGCTTCACGGGGTGCTAAGGAGTCTACCCGTGCAAGGAATTGAAGAAAGGCTCACCGTGGAGCTCGGTCTATGCTCACCGGCGGTCGGGTGAAGTCCGGTGACCTTGATCCGGTGTCTCCGGCGAGGCAGAGCTCGATTCCCTGCTCTGGGAGCTTCACCAAGGCACGTAGAGTCCCTCTCGAAGGTCGGACGGGACTAGGAATGGCTAGGTCGGCCAGTCTACGGTGGTGGGTTCTCGGGCGGCCGCTGGCACGCCATGCGCAGGGCAAACACCGGTGATCTTGCGCTCCGGCGAGGTCAGGAGTGAGTAGGGGTGTACGGCCGAGGTCTTGGTTGGCTTTATAGGCGGGGGCACGGGCGGGGGCACGAGTTTGGCTCGGCGCGGCACGGTGCGCGCGGGGTCGGGCGCCGGGGCGTGCTCTGGCGATGCCACGACGCGTCGAACACGTGGAGGTTTGTTTCTGCCCTTGTTCAAACATCTGCAGAGATCGCAAGCATGCGAATCTTGGCAAAAATCCTACACAGACCTCCTCTTGGAACCTATGGCTATCTCTTGTATGTGAGTTCCGATGGAGAATACGCCCTAGGTCAGAAGATATGCGGACGCCAAATCAGGTATGTCTCACTGTTCACCCCAAGACAAAAGGGATGTCAAATCATGTCAAACGGTTTTGGCTTGGGTTCAAATTTTTCCAGTGGGTTCCTTAGGTAGTTTGGCTCCTTTTTTATATTCAGGCCAAGTGGTTTTGGCACCATTAACTAGGTGAACACTTCTGATCTTTAGGTTAGGGTTCATTTTTGACTTAGAGAAAATTGGAGAGCTCTAGTGTACTCTCTACTTAAATAATGGATTTGGGGTCTTTAAGGGGCCTTTTTGTAATGTTTCCCCTCTGCATTTTATAGATTTTAATGTGTACTTAAACTTTGGTTAAGGGTTAACTCATGACTTGTGCATTTGCTTCACCTTTTCCTTAATCCAAGGTTTTGGGAGCTAAGGGCTCAAGAAGGGTCTAGGGTTTAATCTTCTCTTGCCCAAAGTGATAATTGCCCAATTTTCTTGGGGATTGCTTTTGTCATGAACATTTCTTAGTTAACCCATGTTCTCGAAAGTTTTGGTGCTCATTTTCCTTTACTTAAACACATGTGATAACAATTCACAAGTGTATGTAGGGAGTTAGGGCCTCAGGTAACACCTGGGGTGTTACAGTCAAGACATATTACCCGATCCTCACTTATGCCCAGATGTATATTGCTTTCATTCTCAGTTTGCAAAGTGTTCCAAAGACAATAGTGTCGGATCGTCTTACAGTCAAGTTTCTCTAGCTAACTGCTCTTCGAATGTCATCCTCTTTGCAACTTCAGAAGGAAGTCCTTTTAGATCTATTTCCACAACTTAGTCTACTCTTAACAACTAGGTTTTTCTTATATTTAGATTCAAAGGGCAGGTGGGGGTGGGGTTTTGGGTTACATACCGACTCCTTTGGGCAGAAAGTCGAGGAAGCGAGAACGTAGAAAATCCTCAGTTTCCCACGTAGCCTCTTCTTCTGAATGGTTGCTCCACTGGATCTTATACATTCGGATTGACCTTGTTCGAGTTGATCTTTCCTTTTGGTCCAATACCTTGATGGGGTGCTCTTGATAAGACAAGTCTAGTTCTATCTCCAATTCTGGTTCAGGTAGCACTTCCGTGGGTAAGCGAACACACTTTCGCAGCTGAGATACGTGGAATACATCATGAATTGCTGACATATGGGGTGACAACATCAATTAATATGCTACGGGTCCACAAGTCTCTTTGATCTCATAGGGCCCACTGTAGCGAGGAGCTAACTTGCCCTTGATTCCAAATCTCTGAACACCTTTGGTGGGTGACACCTTAAGATAAACATGATCTCCCACTTCAAACTACAGAGGCTTTCTCCTCTTGTCATGATAACTTTTTTGTCTGGCCTAAGCAGCTTCTAGGTTCTTCTTAATGACTCTGACTTTCTCCTCTGCTTCAAGTACCAGGTCAGGTCCAAATATTTCCCTATCTCTAGCTTGTGACCAATTTAGCAGTGTCCTGCACCTTCTCCCATACAAGGCCTCGAACGGTGCCATCTTTAGGCTGGACTGGTAGCTGTTGTTATATGAGAATTCTGCCAAGGAAAGGCACTTATCCCAATTCTTCCCATAGTGCAACACACATGCCCTCAACATGTCTTCCAAAATCTGATTCACCCTTTCTGTCTGACCATCTATTTGAGGATGGTATGCTAAGCTTCTTATTACATGGGTCCCAAGTGACTCTTGCAGATGCTCCTAGAAACGTGCTACGAACAGTGCTCCTCTATCAGATACAATAGTCCTTAGTATTCCATGCAAACGAACTATCTGGTCAATATAGATCTCGGCATACTTCTCTGCTCTGTGGGTGGTATGCACTGGCAAGAAATGAGCTGTCTTAGTCAACCTATCCACAATGACCCAAATAGAATCGTGGTGCCAGGAGGTATTGGGCAACCCCAAAATAAAATCCATGCAAATATCCTCCCATTTCCAAGATGGTATGGGAAGGGGCTGTAAGGTGCCTGCCACCTTCAAATGGCTGGCCTTCACTCTTCGGCAAGTGTCACATTCAGATATATACTTAGCAATTTCTCTCTTCATCCTGGTCCACCAATACAAAGATCTGAGATCATGATACATCTTGTTACTGCCAGGGTGCATGGAGAATTTGGAAAGGTGAGCTTCATCCAATATTTTCATTCTGAGCTCGGGGTTCTTAGGAACAACCAACCGGTCTCCAAACCATAGAACTCCATTGTTGTCCTGACGGAAGCATTTGTACTTATCTACCTTCTGCTCGAGCATTTCCTTGATGACTTGAACACCCTTGTCACCAATTTGAGCCATGACTATCTGCTACTGCAAACTGGGCTCTACTAAGATGTAATTCAGAGCTCCTGAGGAAACAACTTCCACGTTCAGCTTGCACAACTTGTCACACAGAGTGGCGATCGTGGAATCCATAGTCACACAGTTGCACTGGGTTTTCCGACTTAAGGCATCTGCTACCACATTGGCCTTGCCCAGATGGTAATGCACTTCCAAATCATAGTATTTGATTAATTCCAACCACCTTCTTTGCCTCATATTAAAATCGGCCTAAGTGAAAATATACTTGAGACTCTTGTGATCGGTATAGATATTACAACGAGCTCCCATCAAGTAATGTCTCCATATCTTCAGAGCATGAACTACGTCTGCTAACTCCAGATCATGCGTGGGGTAGTTCTGCTCATGAGGCCTGAGTGCTCGGGAGGCATAAGCAATAACTCTGTTGTCCTGCATCAAAACACATCCCAATCCAGTGCCGGAAGCATCGCAATAAACTTCAAAGGGTTTGGTGTTGTCAAGCTGAGCTAGCACGGGCGCCGTCGTCAGATGCGGCCTTAATGCATGAAAAGCATCCTCACATTTCTGACTCCATTCAAACTTTGCTCCTTTCTTCAACAATTCAGTCATTGGCTTGGCAATTCTGGAGAAATCCGGGATAAATCGCCGATAGTATCCTGCTAATCCTAGAAAACTCCGAATCTGTCGTACAGTGGTAGGAGGCTTCCAATCCATCACTTCTTGCACTTTCTCAGGATCAACTGATATCCCACCCTGAGAAATGGTGTGACCCAAAAATTTTATTTCCCTCAGCCAGAAATCACATTTGGACAACTTAGCATATAAGCGATGATCGCGCAGTCGCTGAAGTACGATGTGTAGATGCTCAGTATGCTCGTCTTCATTCTTGGAATAAAACAGAATGTCATCAATGAAGACCACCACAAACTTGTCCAGCTCTGGCATAAACACTGAGTTCATCAAATACATGAAATACGCCGGGGCATTGGTCAGCCCGAAAGACTTCACCAAGTACTCATAAAGCCCATATCTGGTAGAAAAAGCCATCTTCGGAATATCACTGGCCCTGATCTTGATCTGATGGTAGCCAGAGCGAAGGTCTATCTTGGAGAATACCTTGGCTCCCACCAATTGATCAAATAATACATCAATGCGAGGCAATGGATACTTATTTTTGATTGTTACTGCATTGAGAGGGCGGTAGTCAACACACAACCTCAGACTCTCATCCTTCTTCTTTACGAACAAGGTTGGACATCCCCATGGAGAAGTACTTGGGCGAATGAATCCCTTGTCCAACAATTCTTGTAACTGCTTTTTCAATTCTGCCAATTCTGCTGGAGGCATCCTATAGGGTCTCTTGGATACAGGTGCAGCTCCGAGTTGCAACTCAATTGCAAACTCTATGTCTCTGTCGGGTGGCATCCCTGGCAATTCATCTGGGAAAACATCTGGGTACTCACAGACCACTGGGATTTTCTCAACAGGTGTCTCTATCATAGCAAAGGCACAAGAACGGTACAACCCTGGTTAGGCAAATATAATGTAGTTTCACCACAAGTAGGTGAGTGTATCTCAATGGCTCTTGCTGCAATATCAAGTACTACCTGATGCCTTGATAACCAGTCAGTTCCCAATATGATGTCCACACTATCCAAACCCAAGATAAGGAGGGTGGTTCTAATTACAAGACTACCAAATTTTATAGGCACCTGCCTGTTGATTTGATAGGTGGCAACCCTGCCTCCTGGTGTTGAAATTATAATGCCCCCATTGGTGTGATGGAAAGGTAACTGGCATTTGGCACTAAATTTTGCACTGATAAAACTGTGTGAGGCACCAGAATCAAAAAGAATGATTGCAGGAAAATTCAAAACGGAAAAGATACCAGTCATGATGGGTGCTCCCTCTGGAATGTCAGTCATGGTGGTGAAGTTCAGCCTACCTTGTTTCACTTGCACCTTCTGCCTCTTGCCTTGGTTCTGATTGGGATTTTGTCCCTGCCTTTGCTGGTTCTTGGGGCAATTCTTGGCATAGTGTCCAGTGCTACCACAAGTGAAACATCTGTTATCATTGGCCTAACGGTACTACTGCTGTGGCTGATTGTTCCTCTGAATTGGGGGCTGAGAGCGGTTGGGTGCCTACTGCTGCTGCTGCTCTGGTCGGATCACCCAACGTCCTTGTTGCTACTGAGGTCCCCTATTCTGAGGGTCAGATACAATCCTGAAGTGCTGAGGCTGAGCTGATGGTCTTGCCATAGGGGTCTTCCTCTTCATTTCTGCCTAGCGGACTGTGATGCAGTCTTCCTGAGAAATGGCCATGTTGACTAACTCATTGTAGTTGTTGGCCCTGACTGTGTTGAGACGGTCGTGGAGCTTAGTACTGAGGCACCTCCTGAACCTGTCCCTCTTCTTCTCATCAGTGTCTGCATGATAACCTGCATACTGACACAGGTCGTTGAAAGCCTGAGCGTACTGCAACACAGTACGATTCCCTTGAGTAAGTGCCAGAAACTCATTAAGCTTGTGGTCCATAATGCCTGCCGGTATGTGATGCCCTCTGAAAGCTGCCTTGAACTCTCTCCATTCCACCACATGGTCAACTAGCTACATAGCGAGGAAGTGATCCCACCATGTCCGCGCAGGTCCGCGAAGTTGCTGGGTGGCGAATCGGACCTTAGCCACATCTGAACAAACTCCATTAAGCAGTGGGAATTTGGATTCCACTACCCTGAGCCATACGTCAGCATCAAGTGGATTCTCTGCCCGAGTGAACAATAGCGGCTGAGTGCTGAGGAACTCCTGATTAGTGGCCGCTGCTAGGGGACGCTGATGGTGATCACCACCACCATAGTGCTGAGGTTGTGGCTGACACTGAGCCAACTGTCGTAGAATATGATTTTGCTGAGCCATCAATTCTTGCATGGTAGGAGGCGGTGGCGGTGGTGGAGGAATGCGCTCATTCTGTCTACGGCACGCTCTTCCGGCCATCTAAAAATTCAGGGTGCTCTTAATATCATACCTTTGATATTAGGGTTCATACATGGTGAAAGATTTGAAAAGGCAAGGTTGTAGCATGCCAACATTTTTCCTTGCATTTTTCATAAAGGATACGATAGGACATAAAACTTTCTTCATAAGTAAAAGTTGACATCATTCATCATTCATAAATCCAAAAGAGTTTTCTAAGGGTTACAGTAGTGCTCAAAAGACTCAACTCTTCCTAGCCTAGTACCCCAAGGCGCAAAAACTAAGCTAGCTCTGAGGAGTTCTACTGCCGCATGCTTCTATCCAATCCTTCTGAAACCTAATGGGCAAACGAGGCAACGCTAGACTCGGGGGAAGGTGGTCTCTCTGAGCCAGCAGTGTCCAAACTAGATGCGGGCTCTGGCTCCTCTCCTCCCTCGATGTCAACATCCTCGTTGGCATCCATATCCTGAATCTCCTAATGGTGCATATCCAAGTGCTGGTTAGCTTCCTCAAGTTGCTGCTGAGTGTTCATGAGCTGATCTTCGAGAACCTCGATGGTGTTCTCCCTGGCTCCTACTAGCTCCTCAAGCTCTTGAATCTGGGTGGCCATCTACTCCACCTGGAGGTCTTTCTTCACCAGCTCAGTAGACTGGTCTACCACAAGGTCCTCCCTGTTATCCAGGGTGATCTTGGTAGCCTCCAACAAGCTCATCAGCTGAGACATTGCCTCTCCTCGCACTGCTTGCAGACGATACAGGGCATTCATGCATCGCACCGCTAGGTGAGCAGTCTGCCCTGGGTAGAGAGCCCATATATCCTTGGCGTGCTCCACTCGATCCTTCCACATTGGGTCGTCCTCCTTTTCAGCGGGGAACAAACCAATGGGATGAGTGGACAGCTCCAAGGGGTGAAAGCCACAAAAGGTCGTCAGTCTGTGGAGGGCAATGGCCTCAATAGTGTCTTCAGCCCGGTATTCGAAAGACTCGAAGTCCAACGAACGCCAGCCTGGCTGCAAGGGATGAGGCTCCAAGGTCATCCTCATCCTAAAACGGGGTACCCGGTGCTCCTCGAACAACTGCACCACGTACTAGGGAGGCGTCGTATAACCGGCTCCCTGCAGTACCTCCCACAAAATGCGGGGGAAACCCTCTCGTGCAAGTCCGTCCGTGTGGGAATGTGTGTTCCCTCCTTCCGAGGATTCGTGAGAAGTCATCTGTGTAAGGGTAAGCGTAAGCGAAAAAGAAAAAGAATTACAAAAAAATAAAAGGAATCCGTGCTTGGCCCTTCTAAGGTTACGTTGAGGTCTTGGAGTATACTTAATCTTTTGTTATCATGTCTCATAGTATTTAAAGTTCTTAACCATTTACTAAGTAGTTTATGTAACATCACAAAAGCCATCAAATAAAAATAATGAATTTAGTTATTATATTAATTAGGGTAATAATTTTTTAAGTGTTTAATTATTTATTTGCATTTTGATCATTTTCTTTGTATGCGCTTGATTGATTATCGGATGATTGTTATGAACTTCCTTTTAAAAAGAAATCCTAGTAATTAAAATAATAATTAAGTAATATAGTAATTATTAGTCTAAAAATAAGTATTTTATTTATAAATATTTTTGTTAAATTTTTTATGACTTTTTGAGCTCTTTAAATAATCATCTCGGAATTAGAAAAAAAATAAAAAAAACAAAGCCTACACTAACTGGCCCACTAGGGGCCTAAGACCCCATGCCCCTAACCCTAACGCAGTAGCCGCGCGCGCCCTGCTGAAAATTTCAGCCGCCGCCATTCTCTGCTGTGTCCCTCTCCTCTCCCTACTCTCTCTCCTCTATCCTATCTCTCTCCCTTGCTCTCTCTCCAAGCGCACGCACCAGAGCCGTCCGAACGGCTGCCGACGTCGCCAGCCGCCCGCAACCACACTCGGCGCGCGCTTGAGCCGCGCCCAAGCCGACCGGCCGAGCCCCGGCCAAGTCCCTGCCGCTCTGCGCGCATCCAGCCCAGGCGCGAGCGACGCCGCGCCTCTGCCACGCCGTTCCAGCGCCCGACGCCCGCGCGCGAGCAGCGCGCCGTCCACCCGCGAGCCCCGTCGTCCGTTTGTTTCTCTGCGTTAATGGAAATCACTGCTACCGTTTCTTCCTCCCATTTTCCCCCATTATCCTCCTTGTAATGATGCTTGTGATGGCCATTGAAGTCTGATTGTGCCCATTGAAGAACCGGCGACTTCTCCCCTCCCTCTCTCTATAAAAGGCAGCAGAGACCCTCTCCTTTCTCCTGCCTACCCAAGCTTACTCCATCTCTCTAGCTCGCCAGTACACTGCTCGACGCCGTCGTTCGTTGCCGTTCGTCGCCGGAGCCCGTGGAGTTCGCCGGAGTGTGCCGTTCATCGCCGGAGTTCACCGGAGCCACGCATTCGCCGTCCGTAGTCGAGCCCCTGCTTTTCTCTACCCGGCCGAACCCCCGTCGAACTCTCCCCATCGCACACGCGAACCTAAGGTTGATGACGACCCAAATTATTTTGTATATTTTATAAAATACTTTTTGATTCGATTCATGAGTTATATATTTTGTTTGTTGTAATATGAACACATGTGATTCCGATTTATGTATATGTGTGCGTTATGGAATTTGTTAGAGATATGCGATTATTAGTGCACCGTGTTATTTCATGTTAATCGATGCGTTGAATTTTGGTTTAGAGAAATATGACGTAGATTTAATAGTCACACGTTGGTGATAAAAATACTAGATAAGAATTTATAGTCAAATTTGGTCACGATAAATTTTAGAAACTATTTAGAGAATTATAGGTGCATTTTAAATGGATTTGGAAAATGGTATAGATGTCATATGAATAATATAGGATTTTTAGATGATTTATCTAATTATTTTATTAGCATTTTCTTTTTAGAAAGAAAAGAGAAAAATATCACCGGTAGTGTGGTAACTAGATTTTTGCTAGTTAAATAATCTTGTTCGCAAATTGAGCACTTAGATTTTTATATTAAGTAAAATACTTGTTTATATCAAAATATCCTCACTTGTGTTATAAAAAGTCCAATTACCAATTTATGTAGATTTTTAGAATATTAATATTATTAAATTCATTTTTGCTATACTAACTAATTTGAGTTAGAAGTAATAAAAGGTATTAATTTATTTATTAGTATTAAAAGACAATAAGTATTATTTATTTTCATTAATGATGTTAAAATATATTTAAACTGTATTTATTACACCCACTCATAAATTCACCATTAGGATTCACATTAATAGCTATAATTGAATTAATAAGTATTTATGCGATTAGGACGAATTTAAGATGTGATTAGTGCGATATGTTAATGTGTGTTCAATGACGTATTGGTGTATGTTTATGGAATGATGCATGTTTATTTATTGGTTTATGTTTTATTTTTGTATGTGCGCTATGCGACTCTATTAGAAGCCGATTGTGCGGTAGGCGATCCGAATTCGTTCGAGGACGACCCACAAGACGCTTTTGAGCAAGGCAAGTGGATTCTCCCTCTGCATATTCTGTTTGTACCTACTCATTGCATATAATAATGTTTACTTTTTGATATACTGCATAATTTGTTGGGTTATACCTAATTAAGGATTTCCTAGATTTACTACCTGTATTCCTTGTTTAACCTGGGAAAATTATTAAGCTGTGCAAAATTTATGCTATCGCTCAACTTAATGATTTCTAATGTCACTCATTAATTGGTTTTAATGTTCCAAAGATTTAATTGGCAATTATGACATTAACCCGATGGTTAAAACAATATTATTTCAAATTAATTGGAACATGGAGTGACCACCCAGGATAACTGTGCAACCACGAGTGCTATCATGGCTCTGGCTTTGGTAATTAGCTCTATATGCTTAGTGCCTAGCAACCTTACCTGAAATATGGGCAAGAGGGGGAGCGGTAGGTGCTGGCAGCCCACGTTAACATGGGGTCATACTCTTGGCTAAGGTACTTCACCCAGGGGGCCACCACCATCGTCTTTAGAAACCTTAGCGGGTTGCTTCGTATTAAGTGTATTTTGTGAAAGCCTCATAATGGATCCCTAGCCATTCACCTCGGCAGTGTTTAAGGGTCCGATCAACCCAGGCTAGATGGGATACATGGCTTGTGGGTAAAGTTGTACCACCTCTGCAGAGTGTAAAACTGATATATCAGCCGTGCTCCCGGTTATGAGCGACCTGGACTCCTCACATGATAATTGAACTTGAAGATGGAATTAAATTGAGATCCGATGATCTGCCAATAATTTGCTTAAGTGGTTTCACTTAAGTGTTTTTGTTATACTCATATTCCTTTGTTTAAATGAGATATTTGGGATTCACACTTATTAGTAAGACAGGTGTTGTTAATAAAATGTTGACCAACTAAAATGCTTACTGCTCAACCTTAGCCTCACCTTGTTATACCTGCATTAATTTTTCCCCCACTTGCTGAGCCCCGACCATAAGTGAGCTCACCCTTGCTAATATTTTGATCAGAGGGTGATGCTGGAGACTTTGATGGAGATTTTATCGAGGACGATGAATTCTAACGATGCGCCGGTCATCTTCCTGTGGGAGATTGCCCAGTTGTTTATTTCCGCTTTACTTTGATGTGATACTTGTTAAAGATACAATGTTTCAGATGATGTAATAAAGTATTATACTCTCTTTACGCCTTTATTGCATTGTCTTTTGATATATTACACTTGTGATGTCAACATATGTGTGGAAATGGATCCTGTCACACATATGCTATGCGCTCGGTTCTACCCCCTGGAACCGGGTGTGACAGTTTAATTAACAATGATGCATGCATGCCCGTCCTAAGCGACCTCATATCAACCTATAGGGGTAGAGAAATCTCCATCCCTTATTAGAGTAGCCCGTAGGGC
Organism: Zea luxurians; assembly: GCA_029449295.1. Classification (NCBI taxonomy): domain Eukaryota; kingdom Viridiplantae; phylum Streptophyta; class Magnoliopsida; order Poales; family Poaceae; genus Zea; species Zea luxurians. Next base: position 7,430,066 of record JAOPSE010000041.1, on the reverse strand, counting down.
ACACTCAAATAGCCACCTAGCTACCCATCTAGTATCCTAAGGCCTCACGCTCTATGTCTATTCTTATCGTCTTACCGATCTATCCAACTTTGGTTTCTAACAAGTTTTACTTTTTGAAAAGGATGGTAATTATAGTTTATTGATTCCTCTATGGTGGTACAAGCTCCGATACTAGCTGTGGCGGAACCGCCCGAATTATTCCAACTTAAGTGCCTAAGTCCCACCTTGAAGGCTAGACCACACTTAAATAGGAATAAAACATCAGTCCCTCGGATCTAGTCCGACGAGGCCACTAACAGGATCAAGTACCACGTACTCACTCGAAGATGAGGCACAGAGCAAATACAATAAAGCATAAAACCAAGTAATAAGGAGTATTTAATTTATTACAACATCATCGGAGTTTTAACAAAAGCAGTGATCATTGTTCGGAATGCAGCGGAATAAAACTAACGATAATTAAACGGAGGGATGGGGAAGCCTGGCCCATCACTCCTCATGCTCCTCCTCTGCCGAGGTAGGGTCCCACTCGACTGTCCAACCCGGTGGCAAGATGGACGACCAAGTCACTCCAGCAACCATGTCCTCCAGAGAACCTATAAAAAATTATGCCACAAGCAAGGCTGAGTATACTAATACTCAGCTAGACTTACCCGGTGTGAGGAGTCTACTCCTCTACCTCTAGACAGGCAGCTGTTTGGCTGAGGGGTTTGGTTTGCCAAAAGCACTAGCTGAGTCTAAAATCTAGTTTAGCTTTTCAAGTTTTAGTGTGACTCTCTTAAAACTAAATGTATACCTAGCTAATCATACATGGTAGCAAGCATTTAGCAATCAACATCTTTTGCCAAATCAACACATTTCCACTTGTTACTCAATGTAGCAGCATGGATCAAGCAGTCTCATTAGCTGCGAGAAGCAGACGATTCGAATCGAGTTTTTAAACCTTGCAAGGTAAACCTAAACACACGACGTGGCGAGGCACTCCGTCCCCACACACACTAACCGTCCCCATCGATTCCCCCCACACACTAACCGCCTTGGCGTACAATGCTTCACTGAACCCGACAGCCATCATGTAGTGACCGCACTTGTACCCACCATAACCGAAATGGGTGACCACATCTCAGGTCGCGTGAGGAGGGCAATCTGCTGCCAGGTTCACTTAGGTACTAGGTTTACTGTTTTACCATATTTCTCGGTATGTGCTTAGTACGTTCGAATGCTTGACACACGGTACCACACCTTAATCATTATTTCAATTTCCGTCTCGTAGACAACGCATCCCCATGGATCGTTGCCCATAGACCATCATCAGTACGATATAAAAATGGATACAACCAATTCCTGACCTCGCGCGAGTGCAAAAAAAATCACTCGACTTCTACCGAGATCCCTAATTAGTAAAGCAGCTATTCGATCTACCATACTAGTATCCATCTCAAAAGGAATCCTAAGTTCATGCAACTAGGGTTTCAGTCAACTCCTACACTTAAGTGCACAGTACAAGCCTACAAACATTAAGTGTAGTAAAATAGCATATATAAACGGTTATGCATAAAACCGGGGCTTGCCTTCCAAAGCTAGGGCAGGCAGATCCTCGATGTCTGGCTCTAGTGCTGGCTCCTGGGCTACCTCCTGAGCAACTCCTTGCTCCGGAACGAGGATGTACTCTCCGTCAGCGAGATTACAGTCAATCAAATGCAATGAACAAGATATATGCATATTAATGACATGGAAATTTGTAAAGGCTATGCATAGTAAAATAGTACTTAAATTTAGTGGTACTCTTAGGGTCTCCTTTTGGGTATACTTAAGGGTTTTGTACTTTCACCTTTGAGATTTTGAATGAAAAATTACACTCTTTAATTATATTTTTATGTTCCATGAGTTCCTTGGAAGGTTTTGGTTGTACATTATCTATTTCTCCCAAAATTCCCTTTTTCTTTCTATTGTGCTTCTCATTAAGCATTTTTTAACTGTCTGGGTTAGTTAACATTTTCCAAAAATGTTATAAAAATTACAGGGAGTAAACATTGACATTTGTGGGTTCTCCTAAAAATTTGAGGTGGAAATTAATTTAGATGCTCCTTGTGCAAAATTAACAAAAGTAAGGGTAAAAGGGCACTTTACACTATAGCTCTAATTTGGGTGAGGTTTCTAGACTAAACTTTATTTTTGCCATGCTCCAAAGGTGATAATAGGCTTTTGTGCCAAAAATTTCAGAAAAAGACCTACTGGGCATTTAGTTATGATTTTCCAAAGTTTAAAGCCAAAAAGGTACTTATAACTAACTTGTTATTTGAAAAATATCAAACAATAGATCTTACATTTTATTAGATCCATAATAACATATTATTAGTTAGCCCAAGGTTTTGGGTGGGTTCTCCTTAGGATTATTTTTCTAAGGTTTTTCTAAGTTCTCATTGTTTTCATGAAATAAAAGGTACCTTATTTCTTTTACACTAACAAAGGGTCTAACAAAATTTTCCAGTGAACTATGTTAAATAAGTGAGCTAGCAAAAATGTGGTTGCCACTTGGTTTTTATCTTAAACTACTTTTTCTATTTTCTTTAACATTGGGCCAAAATGAGTTTAAATGGTAAACCCTTTCTTAATTTGGTGTACTGAGGGGTGTACTATTTTTAAATAGATTAGGGAATGGTTAAGTACTTCTCTGATTTTTCTTAACCCTAGTCTAACAGTGTAGCTATTTTTCCCTCTTTTATTTAGCTTTTGGCCAAAATACTATTTAATTCAGAACTTTAAAATCTTTTGCAACACTTAGGGGTCTTGTATTTTTCCTAAGCACTTCACAATATTCAAAACCTAGCAAAATTGGTTTGACTCAATTTGGTTGAATAAAACTGAAGTTATGAATTTTACAAGCTCTATTTCTATTTAAATGAGAAATGTTTGAAAGGTTTTCTAGAAAACCAGTTTGCACCAAGGACCATGGGTTTTTCCTAAACCAACTCTTAAACTTATGCCCCTGCGCAACTATTCCTCTAAGTCTCTGACCATTCAAAAACCACCTGACTACCTTTCCTTCTTCCCCAAGGTCCCTCCCCCTTTTGAACAGTACCCGCGGAAGTAAATAGGGCGGCGCGGCTTACCGGCGACGAGGGAGGTCCGGCAAAGGGCGGGGTTGGCTTCGGGAAGTCCTTGCGGTCACGACGAGGTATGGCTCGACGACGGTGATGGCCGGAATCGGCCGGTCCACGTGTGTAGGCGGGCGAGCTCGTCGGTGGCGTGTGCTCCGGCCTATCCACGGCGATATAGTTCAATCCAAGGGCATGAGAAGCTCCACGGGGTGCTAAGGAGTCTACCCGTGCAAGGAATTGAAGAAAGGCTCATCGTGTAGCTCGGTCTACGCTCGCCGGCGGTCGGGTGAAGTTCGGTGACCTTGATCCGGTGTCTCCGGCGAGGCAGAGCTCTATTCCTTGATCTGGGAGCTTCACCGAGGCACGTAGAGTCTCTCTCGAAGGTCGGACAGGGCTGGGAATGGCTAGGTCGGCCGGTCTACGGTGGTGGGTTCTCGGGCGGCCGCTGGCACGCCGTGCGCAGGGCAAACGCCGGTGATCTTGCACTCCAACAAGGTCGGGAGTGAGCGGGGGTGTACGGCCAAGGCCTTGGTTGGCTTTATAGGCGCGGGCACGACTTTGGCTCGGCGTGGCGTGGTGCGCGCGGGGTCGGGCGCCGGGGCGTGCTCTGGCGATGCCAGAGCGTGTCGAACACGTGGAGGTTTGTTTCTGCCCTTGTTCAAACGTCTGTAGAGATCGCAAGCGTGTGAATCTTGGCAAAAATCCTACGAAGACCTCCTCTTGGCACCTATGGCTATCTCTTGTATGTGAGTTCCGATGGAGGATACACCCTAGGTCATAAGATATGCGGACACCAAATCAGGTATGTCTCACTGTTCACCCCAAGACAAAAGGGATGTCAAATCATGTCAAACGGTTTTGGCTTGGGTTCAAATTTTTCCAGTGGGTTCCTTAGGTAGTTTGGCTCCTTTTTGATATTCAGACCAAGTGGTTTTGGCGCCATTAACTAGGTGAACACTTCTGATCTTTAGATTAGGGTTCATTTTTGACTTAGAGAAAATTGGAGAGCTCTACTGTACTCTCTACTTAAAGAATGGATTTGGGATCTTTAAGGGGCCTTTTTATAATATTTCCCCTTTGCATTTTATAGATTTTAATGTGTACTTAAACTTTGGTTAAGGGTTAACTCATGACTTGTGCAAGCTTCACCTTTTCCTTAATCCAAGGTTTTGGGAGCTAAGGGCTCAAGAAGGGTCTAGGGTTTAATCTTCTCTTGCCCAAAGTGATAATTGCCCAATTTTCTTGGGGATTGCTTTTGTCAAGAACATTTCTTAGTTAACCCATGTTCTCCAAAGTTTTGGTGCTCATTTTCCTTTACTTAAACACATGTGATAACAATTCACAAGTGTATGTAGGGAGTTAGGGCCTCAGGTAACACCTGGGGTGTTACAGTCAAGACATATTACCCGGTCCTCACTTATGCCCAGATGTATATTGCTTGCATTCTCAGTTTGCACAGTGTTCCAAAGACAATAGTGTCGGATCGTGGACCTCAATTCGTATCCAAATTCTAGGAAGAACTTCACAAGTCCTTGGGTACTAAATTACTCCACAGTTCAGCCTATCATCCCCAAACTATTGGTCAGACTAAGAGAGTAAATCAAATACTTGAAGATATGTTGCGAGCATGTGTTCTGGAATTCCCACAGAAATGGGATGATTGCTTACCATTAGCAGAGTTTTCGTACAATAATAGCTATCAAGAGAGTATTAAAATGGCACCCTTTGAAGCTTTGTATGGACGGCGATGTCGTACTCCGTTAAACTAGTCTGAACCAGGTGAAAGATGTATCTTCAAGCCTGATATGGTAAAGGAAACCGAAGAGAAAGTTCAACGGATAATACACAATTTGAAAGAAGCCCAAGCTCGCCAAAAAAGTTATGCAGACAAGTGACGCAAACCCTTGTACTTTCAAGTTGAAGATTATGTTTACCTGAAAGTCTCACCAATGAAGGGTGTATCACGTTTCGGGGTAAAAGGGAAGCTTGCACCTTGGTACATTGTTCCTTTCCCTATTCTTGAACAATGTGGACCAGTGGCATACCGACTCCAAATACCCAAAACATTGTCTGCTACATAATGTGTTCCACGTGTCTCAATTGAAGAAGTGTCTTCGGGTTCCCGATCGAACCATTGAAGTAACAGATGTTGCCTTAGAACTAGACTTAACATATTTCGAACATCTTATTCGAGTCTTGGATCAAAAGGACAGGATTACCCGAAGGAGAACTCTCAAGTTTTACAAGATATAGTGGAACCAACACACGGAAGATGAAGCTACTTGGGAAACTCAAGACTTTTTAGATAAGAATTTCCCAGGCTTTTTAGCTTTGTGTAAATTGTAAGACATGTATACTTGTGGAATAAACCCCATACCACCCCTGCCTTGTACCAAAAATAAGGAAATAAAAGTATGACATGTTTCCTTTTCCATTACTTGCCCTAGGACTTTTAATCTCGGGACGAGATTCTTTTATGGGGGAAAGGATGTAACACCCTTGGTGTTACTGCCACTAAAACTTGAGCATAACATCATAAGCATTGGCATATCATGTGTTTGTCACACCTAGAGTGCATTCACTAGGCAAAGATTTCAAATAAGTTGTATTGATGTGACATTTCATGGGTGAAACCCTAGGGTACAGTACTTAACCCTAAACTGGGCTTAAAAGAGTAAACAAAGCCTAATAAGGGAAAACTTCAAAACTCATTAGTAATGGTCATAAAATGTCACCATGAATAGACTTAAGTGGCATCCTGTCACACCCGGTTTTAGAAGGCAAACCGAATGTGAACCATGTACGTGCCAGGATCAGTTATTCACGTACACAGCAGTTACATAACATGGACATCATCACACAGTGCTCAAAATAGTATTAAAAGGGAAATAATAGTCGATTACATCATACGTCTGAGACGTCCATATAGTCCTTACAGTAAATCAAAGTGCGAACACGAAACGTAGATAAACGCAGCCTTCACAGGCAGCCGACTGGGGGTTGCCGCTAACCCACACCTCGAACTCGTCGTAGTCTTGGAACTCCTGGAAGTCTCCTTCCACAGCTTCATCTTCTCCTGAGCAGTGGTTGCAATGCTGACAACCTGGGGGGGGTTTGGTGTGTAGAGCAAGAGTGAGTACACATCAACATACTCAGCAAGTATCCTGTTTGGCTATAGTGGACTAGCTTTATGTGGGGGTAAGTCAAGCAGTTGCTTTTAGTTGGTTAGTTTATTATTTACTAGTAGAAAGCCAGGTTTTAACATTAACCCAAGTTATTAACCCAAAGTACCCTTTCCAAACGGAAAGAATACCACTTACCATTACCATAAGCATAATCATAACCATCCTCATTGTCATCTATAAACCAAAATGTCTCTGATCAAGTACCACTAATCACTGGAGCTCCCTTGGCCGCTCATAACCGCGAGCACTGCTGATATATCAGTTTTCAAACACTCTGCAGAGGTTGTGCACTTTACCCACAAGCCGTGATTCCCTCTTGCCTCGGGCCGATCAAACCCTTAAACACTACCAAGGTGAATAGGCAGGGTCTCACTATGTAGCCTTTACAAAGATTTCCCCGGGGCTGTAGCCGCCCGTTAGGTTTCCTAAATGTACCGCACTCCTCGCCAAGGAACAAATCAACCTTGGCAGAGCGAGCCGCATACACCGAGCCCCATTGACGGCACAACGGCTAAGCGAACTACACCCCGGTTCCTCTAATTATTCAGCTAAGGGCGTCCCACTCCACCCTCATGGTTGCACTGTTTTCCCGGGCGGTCATCCATAGAACAGGTCCTTACGGAGAGGCACTCGAGAAACCGCTCGAGCCCCCTTGAAGACCACAAGTACAACATCATAATAAGAGAAGGGAAAACAGCGTATCATATATAATCTCATCATGTTCATTGATTAGAGTTTGAGCAATAGCATGAAGCTAAACAGTAATAATCCGACCCAAATAGGTAAACAAGGACATGGATAACAAAAGCTAGTCAATCCTTAGGTATAAATGTGTAATGCGGGAGGTGAATTAAATAATGAATAGGACAGAGATAGGTCAAAGGACACTTGCCTCCACCAACCGACTGCTGCTCAGGGGCTTCTCCTGCGAGTTCCTCGGGCTCTTCGACCGGATCGTTCTCTATGCGATTGCAAGCATACATACATACATCCATTCAAATGAGGAAACAAACATTACACCACACAAGGGGACAAATAAAGTAAATATGCATCAAGTATGACATTCGGTATCGCATTCGTTAAGGTTAGAAAGAATTGAAACGGGGAAAGGTCTCGCAGGGGTTAAAGCTTATGCACGAATGATTAGTTACAATTGGTTCTAACAAAAGAATATAGTTATATGCACTAATGGAAACCTAGTCATTTTTAGTTGATCAACATTGAACTGGATAAACAATTGATTATGTGAATTAACTAGCGTAACGGAATTCTAAATTAAGTTTTCTTATTTCATTAACATGAACGATGATTAGCTTGTCCAAAACAAAATAAATAACAATGATGAAAGAAAATAAAATAAAATAAAATAAATAAAAAAAGGGGGGGCGGTTGAACCGGCCAGGGGCAGGGGCGGCTGGGCAGGGCGCGGGCGCAGGGCGGCCGAGCTGGGGCGGCTGGGCCGCGGGCAGGGGCAGCCGAGCGGCGGTGCGGGCGGCCGAGCCGTGCGGGCATAGGGGCGGCCGAGCCGGGCGGCCACAGGGGCGGCCGAGCGGCGGCTGGGTGCGCGGGCAGGGGCGGTTGGGCCGGGCGGCGGCCTGACCGGGGAGAGGGAGGGGAGGGGAGAGGGAAGGGAGAGGGGAGGGCTCACCGGGGACGGGGACGGGGCGGCCGAGCGGCGGTGCGGCCGAGCTGCAGGGGCGGCCGAGCTGCAGGGGGCGGTGGCTATGGCAGGGGGCGGCGGCTAGAGAGAAAATGGGAGAAAGGGAGGGAGAGGGATTTGGGGGAAAGAGGGAGGGGCGGCTGGGCCAGCTGGGCCCAAAGGGGGCGCGCGGGGGGGGGGGGGGGGGCGGCTGGGCCGGCCAGGGGCGGCTGGGTCGGCCGGGGCGGCCCACGGCGCGGGAGAGAGAAAAAGGGAGGAGAGAGAGAAGGGAAAAAAGAAAGAAAAGAAAAGAAAAAGAAAAAAAGGTTTTCTCCTTTTCGAAATCCGTTTTTTTCCTGGATGAATGCACTTACATTTTTAAGCAATCGAAAGAATGCATGGTTCGGCATGGTGCATCAAACAACATAAATTATTTTAAGGTTTTGCTTAACACGGGAATTCCAAGCCGAACCCTGCTAAAACTTTGGAAAAGGTCAAGGTTTAGCGAGAGAACGAGAAAAGAAAAGAGTAACGCCTGAATTTGGTGAGAGAAAAGAAGAAAAAATTCTACCCCCAAATTCAGGGCGTTACAAACCTATCCCCCTTAAAAGAATCTCGCCCTCGAGATTCAGGTTTGGCTAGCAAAGAGCTCAGGGTATTTAGCCATCAGATCATCTTCACGCTCCCAGGTTGCTTCTTCCTCAAAGTGATGATTCCATCTGACCTTGCACATTCGGGTGGTCTTCCTTCGGGTGACTCTGTCTGCAACCTCAAGGATCTGCACTGGCTACTCAACGTAGGTCAAGTCCTCCTGGACTTTAAGACCTTCCACTGGCAACTGCTCTTCTGGCACACGCAAGCACTTCTTCAACTGAGACACATGAAAGACATCATGCACAGCGGACAAATTCTCTGGCAGACTGAGCTGATAGGCCACTTCTCCACGCCTTTAGAGGATTTGGTACGGACCAATGTAGCGGGGTGCTAGCTTGCCTTTGACTCCGAATCTTCTGACTCCTCTGATCGGTGACACTTTCAGATAGACAAAGTCTCCAACTTTGAAACTCAGCTCTCTTCTTCTTGTGTCTGCATAGCTTCGCTGCCTTGATTGCGCTATCTTCAGATTCTCTCGGACCATCTTGATGTTCTCTTCGGCTTCAAGCAAAATGTCTGGCCCGAACACTTGCTTTTCCCCAGGCTGATCCCATTGCAACGGAGTTCTACAACTCCTTCCATAGAGCGCCTGAAACGGTGACATCTTCAAACTGGCCTGGTAACTGTTGTTATAGGAAAACTCTGCATAAGGCAATCGCTTGTCCCATCCGGACTGATCTTGCAACGCACAGGCTCTCAACATGTCTTCAAGAATTTGATTGGTTCTTTCGGTCTGGCCATCTGTCTGCGGATGATAAGCTGAACTAAAATTCAGATGTGTGCCCAAAGCTTCATGCAATTGCTGCCAGAAATGAGAGGTGAACTGCGTTCCTCTGTCTGACACTATCTTCTTTGGCACACTATGAAGACAAACGATCCGAGACATATACAACTCTGCCAATACGGCACTGCTGTAGTTGGTCTTGACTGGTATGAAGTGGGCTGACTTGGTCAAACGGTCCACTACTACCCAAATGGAATCGTAGCCGGCTCGAGTGCGAGGCAATCCGACTATGAAATCCATACCGATTTCATCCCATTTCCACTGAGGAATTTGCAACGGTTGCAACAATCCAGCTGGTCTCTGGTGCTCTGCCTTAATTCTTCGACAACTATCACACATAGCCACATGCTCTGCGATTTCCCTCTTCATTCCGTACCACCAGAACTTCTTTTTCAGATCCTGATACATCTTCTCACTACCAGGGTGAATCGAATAGGCTGTCTCATGAGCTTCCTTAAGGATCAACTCCCGAATGGACTGGACATTGGGAACACACAAGCGGTCTTTGAACCATATCACGCCTTTGCATCTTCTCGAAAATCTTTGCCTCTGCCATCTAGAATCAGTCGCCGGATCTCACTGATCTTCTCATCATTCTTCTGCGCTTCTTTGATTTCTCGCTCCAAGGTAGGTTCCAACTCAACTGTGACTCCTCGCGAATTGTTCAGAAACCCGAGACTCAACCTGTCAAACTCCTTGGCCAACTCATAAGGCATCGGACGAGCGACCATCAGATTGACTTGACTCTTCCTGCTCAAAGCATCTGCCACTACGTTTGCTTTGCCTGGATGGTAATGGATCTCCAACTCATAGTCTTTGATCAACTCTAACCATCTTCGCTGCCTCATATTCAATTCTGACTGAGTGAATATGTACTTCAGACTCTTGTGGTCTGTGTAAACATCGCATTTCTGTCCATACAGATAGTGCCTCCATGTCTTCAGTGCGTGAACCACTGCTGCCAACTCTAGGTCATGGATTGGGTAATTCTTCTCATGAACCTTCAGCTGTCGGGACGAGTAAGCCACAACTCTTCCCTCTTGCATCAATACGCATCCCAAACCTGTGTAACAAGCATCACAATACACAGAGAAGGGCTTGTGCACATCAGGCAAGACTAAGACAGGCGCTGTTGTCAACTTCTCTTTCAGCGCTTCAAAGGCCTCTTGACATTTCTGGGTCCACTTGAACTCAACCTTGTTGCCTAGCAACACTGTCATTGGTTTCGCAATCTTCGAAAACCCTTCAATGAATCGCCGATAATATCCGGCCATTCCAATGAAGCTCTTGATTCCTCGAGCATCCGTTGGCGCTTTCCAGTTCAAAATGTTTGCCACTTTCTTCGGATCCACAGCCAATCCTTCTTTGTTGATTATGTGACCCAAGAACAGGACTTCACTGATCCAGAACTCACACTTGCTCAACTTTGCATACAACTGGTGCTCTCGCAATCTCTGCAATACCATCCTCAAATGATCTGCATGTTTTTCTTCGCTTTGAGAATAAACCAGCATGTCATCAATGAATACCACCACAAACTTATCAAGATAATCCATGAATACACTGTTCATCAAGTTCATGAAAAATGCTGGTGCATTGGTCAAACCAAAAGACATCACTGTGAACTCATATAACCCATACTTGGTAGTGAATGCCGTCTTCGGAATGTCCGAAGGTCGGATCCTGAGCTGATGATAACCTGACCTCAGATCGATCTTGGAGAACACATTGGCTCCTCTAAACTGGTCGAACAGATCTTCTATTCTGTGCAAAGGGTACTTATTCTTGATCGTGACTTCATTCAAAGCTCGATAATCGATACACATCCTTTTGGTGCCGTCTTTCTTTTCCACGAACAAGACAGGGGCGGCCCAAGGCGAGGTGCTTGGCCGGATGTAACCTTTCTCTGACAGCTCATCAATCTGCTTCTTAAGCTCAACCAACTCTGGTCCGGATATTCTGTAAGCTCTCTTAAAGATAGGGGCGGTTCCAGGAAGAAGCTCTATGGCAAACTCAACTTTCCGCTCTGGTGGCATACCCGGTAAGTCCTTTGGAAACACGTCTGGAAATTCAGACACAACCTTGATACTCTCAATTGGGTCTGCTTCACTGCTATCGACAGCCATCTGATAACAACTTCCTCTCTTCAGCTCAGGCGGGACTAACTCGGTCACCACTTCCTCTCCTAGTGGGGACACCAACTTGATTGTCCTTTTATCACAACTGATAACTGCCTGATACTTATCTAGCCAATTCATCCCTAGAATGACATCTATTCCCTGAGTACCCATTACTATAAGGTTAGCGGGAAACGCTATCTCCCTTATTTCCACACTTATATTCAAACAAATGCTATCGGCTCGAATTCTACCACCGGCTGAGTCAATTTGAATGGGGGTTGACATGGCAGTAATTGGAAGATTATGTGCTTCTACCCACGATGCAGTAATGAAAGAATGCGTTGCTCCAGTATCAAATAACACTTCTGCAATATGGGAGTCGACTGGGAACATACCTACTATCATGCCGGGGGTCTCCTGAACTGCTTCAGCCTCCAAGTGGTTCAGTATCCGATGATTATAGCGCGGTTGAGAGCGGTTGCCTGCTCCAGGCTGAGACACATTCTGCTTTGCTAGGGCATTGGGGCCTGACTACTGCTGGGCTGCCTTCTTCGGGCATTGCATCACCCAGTGGCCTTGCTCTCCACAGTGGAAGCATGCTCTGTTTCCAACCTGAGCTGGTGCTGCCTGACTGTTCTGCTGGTTTGCTGGGGCAGGAAGACGAGGTGTCTGCTGATTCTGCCTCTGAAACTGACCTCCTGACTGATTGCTCTGACGGTTCTGGTACTGATGCTGAGGATACTGCCTTTGGAACTGCTGATGCTGCTGAGGTGGACGCTGGTTCTGCCTGAACTGCTGAGGTTGATTGCCTGAGAAACGAGGACGGCTGCTGCTTCTAGGCTGAGGTCCACTGATCTTGCACTTACGATCCTCCATCTCCTTACGCTTCCTTTCTGTCATGATTGCTCTGTCAATCAGGTGCTGAAATGTCGGGAAGGTATGATTCATCAGTTGGTACTGAAGAGGGTCAACCAAGCCTCTCAAGAAACGGTACTGTCGCTTGGCGTCGGTGTTGACATCCTCAGGAGCATAGCGAGACAATTGCAGAAACCTGTCTCGATACTCACTGACAGATGATGACCCTTGCTTAAGGGCCAGGAACTCCTCCTTCTTCACTGTCATCAGACCTGCAGGCACATGGTACTGACGAAAGCTACCTCTGAACTCTTCCCAGGTGATGGCATCAGGGTTGGCATGGGTGGCGAGATAAGACTCCCACCATGATTGGGCTGCTCCTCTCAACAGACGGGACCATACAAGACTTTCTCCCTGTCATCACACTGAGCGGTATGCAACTCCCGCTCCAGAGTGCGTAGCCAATCTTCAGCATCCATGGGGTCAGAAGAGTGAGCGAACGTTGGGGGATGACCTCTCATGAATTCAGCACGCTTGTCTCTGGGCATCTGAGGCATCTGAGGCTAGGGTGGTGCTTGCTGCTGTTGCTGCTGCTGCTGCTGAATGGCGGCTGGAGTCTGACCGATGGCTTGAACCGCTTGAGTCTGCATCAGAAACATCTGCTCGATCGACATCGGGGGCGGGGGCGGCAGGTGCTGCTGCTGGGGCACCTCATCCTGCGGAGCGGCTCGCTCCTACTGAGCACGCCTTCCTCCTCTGTGCCTGTTCTCTGACATCTGCAGAATGCAACCACACATCAGAACTGATCTGGCAAATCTTGCAGCATAAGAAAAGAGTATAGAATTCTTCAACAGCACTGAACAGATGAGCATCTTCACTGATCTCCAACACAGACCACATAGCTTCTCAGATAAAGAGGAAAGTGGAATAAAAGGTTTCCCAACTATATAACTAACTCCATTAACATAATATGTAAACCAAAATGCAGGGGATACCCACACTCTGGTGACAGTCATTACAAAGATCCGAACCAAACATAGTTCATCATGACAAACATAAATGCACAGGATATAGCAAACTACCCTGTCTAACTAAGACTAACTAACAGCGAGACTAACGCTAAGACTGTAGCTTCTACGTATATATTTCGTATTAATTACAAGATCCAACTCTAACGATCTATGGTTCTAGATTTATCTTGGTCTTGCAGTCAGGATTGCCATAAGACTGGAGTCCACACCGAGGTGAGCGGTACGGGTGCTGAGTCCCAACGGGAGCGGGGGAACCATCATCCAAGTGACGATGTTCCGCGCGCTCAGCCCGCAGCAGGGCGATCTCAGCACGAGCCCTACTCAGCTCGTCTAATGCATGGTCCAGCTCCGTGTTTAGCAAGGCGGCTAGGTTGACTATGCTGCTCAACCTAGGATTGTCCTCACCAGCAGGTGAAATAATCACGCCTCCTGTGCTGCCAGATGGACGGCGGGGGTAATACTTCAGGTCGAGACCATCAGCTACCCCACCGAGAACCGAGCAGTAGTGCGAAAGCGCACGCCGTGCAGCATCCTGCATGGCTGCCTCAGCTGAGTCCCGCTCAGAGATAGAATAGTGCTCTGAGCAAGCCTCCGCGCCCTGGAGACTGTTCTCCGGACGGCGCACCAAACAGGTCGCCTCCCAGTGGTCCGGGTAGACCCCGCGACTATGCTGGTAGACCACACAGCGATACTCGATGGACCAAGTACGCCGGTCAAGTGCCTGACGTAGCAGGGTGTCGAGCGCGTCGTGGAAGTGACACCCGCGAGCAGCGTCGCGAGTGATGGGTCGAGCAACCCATCCTTCCGGCTCATGGTCAGCAGGGAAGTCAGTGTCGTGGCTCGGGCTATCGTCGCCATCTCCATCGTCTGGGTCTCCTCCAGCAGCTACTCCAGAAGCTGGGGCGCCTAGTGGTGGTGCAGGGGGCGCCTCCAGGGGAAGCACAGGATAGCAGCTCCTCACAGACTCTATCTCCTGCTGGAGCGAGAAAGAAGAGCCCTGCTGCTCCTGTCGTCGACGTTCCTGCTCCTCATGCAGGCGGTGGTGCAGTCTCTCCAAGTGGCTGGACTGTCCGGCCACGGGACGGCGAAACGGACGCTCCGCAAGGCGGGAGGGTAAGAAGGGGATGACGGACTTTCGTGCAGTGTGTCTAAGACGAGCCATCAACAAAAGACACCGCAAGCAAAAGAGTGAGAACAGAATTAATATGACCAGCAAATAATGAATCATAAATAAATGAAGGATTAGAATAAAACATAATTTTCAGCAAGGTGTAATATATAGTAGAACATAGGTTTGGTCAGTATGACCAACTTTTGAAGGGGTACCAAAGTCAAGGCAGGGACAGAGGTCTATAATCCTTAGAACGACCATTCTACTCTAGGTTAGCGGTCCTACAGTCAGCACGGTTTTGATACCACTTATGTCACACCCGGTTTTAGAAGGCAAACCGAATGCGAACCATGTACGTGCCAGGATCAGTTATTCACGTACACAACAGTTACATAACATGAACATCATCACACAGTGCTCAAAATAGTATTAAAAGGGAAATAATAGTCGATTACATCATACATCTGAGACGTCCATATAGTCCTTACAGTAAATCAAAGTGCGAACACGAAACGTAGATAAACGCAGCCTTCACAGGCAGCCGACTGGGGGTTACCGCTAACCCACACCTAGAACTCGTCGTAGTCTTGGAACTCCTGGAAGTCTCCTTCCACAGCTTCATCTTCTCCTGAGCAGTGGTTGCAATGCTGACAACCTGGGGGGGTTTGGTGTGTAGAGCAAGAGTGAGTACACATCAACATACTCAGCAAGTATCCTGTTTGGCTGTAGTGGACTAGCTTTATGTGGGGGTAAGTCAAGCAGTTGCTTTTAGTTGGTCAGTTTATTATTTACTAGTAGAAAGCCAGGTTTTAACATTAACCCAAGTTATTAACCCAAAGTACCCTTTCCAAACGGAAAGAATACCACTTACCATTACCATAAGCATAATCATAACCATCCTCATTGTCATCTGTAAACCAAAATGTCTCTGATCAAGTACCACTAATCACTGGAGCTCCCTTGGCCGCTCATAACCGCGAGCACGGCTGATATATCAGTTTTCAAACACTCTGCAGAGGTTGTGCACTTTACCCACAAGCCGTGATTCCCTCTTGCCTCGGGCCGATCAAACCCTTAAACACTACCAAGGTGAATAGGCAGGGTCTCACTACGTAGCCTTTACAAAGATTTCCCCGGGGCTATAGCCGCCCGTTAGGTTTCCTAAATGTACCGCACTCCTCCCTAAGGAACAAATCAACCTTGGCAGAGCGAGCCGCATACACCGAGCCCCATTGACGGCACAACGACTAAGCGAACTACACCCCGGTTCCTCTAATTATTCAGCTAAGGGCGTCCCACTCCACCCTCATGGTTGCACTGTTTTCCCAGGCGGTGTCACACCCGGCTTTAAGGAACAAAGCCAGGTGCATCTCATACATGCGCCAAGAAGACAACATATATAATAACAGAGTGTATAGAGATAAATGTCATAAAACATCAGAGTATTTATTACATAGGGGAAGACTTATTACAAAATAAAATAATAAAGATAAAACGAACTAAGGATTGTCGGCGCCAATGTCGACTGGGAAACGCCACCTAGATCAGATCGAACTCCTCAGTGTTGGGCGGCTCCTTTTCGACCACCTGCTCTCCTCCTGTGGGGGGGGGGTGTGAGACAGCAAGGGTGAGCTCACACATGATCATAGCTCAACAAGTTGTGGGGAACCAGTGGACATAAACTCACAAAGGTGTGAGTTCATGTGATGTGTAAGGCTTAATCAATGACAGGGGTTAAAGCTGAGCATTGCTTTTAAGTAGTTGGTCAAAATTTTATTAGCAATTACTAAGTGTAAGTAAATACCAAACCATAAGTAAAGTAATAGAACAAAATTAATAACAAACCCATGCAATGCAAATGACAAAATTGAATTTAAGTTCCATAATTTAAACATCAGAGAGTCCTGAGCTGCTCATGACCGTGAGCTCGGCTAGTATACCAGTTTTACACTCTGTAGAGGTTGTACCCTTTACCCACAAGTCATGTTACCCATCTGCCAAGGGGTCGCGAATCCCATACACCTCTACCTAGGAAGCGCGGCAGGGCAACACTACGAGGCCTTTACAAAGTTCCACTAGCTTCCGAATACCCGCTACAGTTTATAGGAAGTTCCAATGCAGGGTTCTTGGCTGACCGCCATCGCAGCAAAATCAACCAAGGACCTCCCTACACTGACCACTCCCCTACTGCCCTTGCCCCTTTCGTGTAAGGTAGTCTTCCACTAGCTTTCCTAATTAGTCAGCCAAGGGCGTCCCATTAAACCCTTGTGGTGGCACGTGTTACTCAAGTTAAGCTCTATGTTCCAATTAACATTAATGATCTCAACATGAACATAAATAGAATAACAAAAAGAATTGGAACATAGAGGTAATAAATGATTATCCCAAAACGAGGTAAAGCAATAGCAAACTACCCAAGTGAATCAGGGGTAAACAAGGTAATGAGATAAACAATCTAGGGTGACCTATTGGGTCCCATCAAAATTAACCTATGCATGGATAAATGATATTAAAGAACATTATTGGGTAAAAAGTGGTCAAGGGCACAACTTGCCTTCAATGAGCTCCTGCTCAGCTACTTCAACCTGCTGCTCACCAGGATCCTCGGTCACGGGCTCTTCTACTCGCCACAATACAAACAAGCACAGTGCATATAGAGAAATTAACATTACACCAAACATATAAACAAAATACACAGTAATAATCTACATGTTAAAATAAAATTCTAGGAACATGAATCATAATTTTTGGAGTTATAAATTTTAAGTTATGGATTTTCAAAGGTTTTATGTGTTTAAAATAGGATTAAGTGTGGGATTAATTTTCTTACTGTTGTCATGATAAAACAGAGACACTAAGCGCTAAAGAATAAAATTACAAAATTTTAGGAACTGGAATGGATTAATTTGGAGTTCATATGTATTTTCTATGAATTATCAAAGTTCTAGCAATTATTTTGTATTAAAAAGTAATTTCTATAATTAAATAACTGAATTTAAAGAGCTATGGACTAGGCCTCAAATCCTGGAAAGCGAAGGGGGCTCGGGGTAAGAATCCAGAGACACAGGGAAAATCACTGGTGGACGGCGGGTTGATTATATAAAAACAGAGGGTCTCTTTGGCAAAAGATACCCACGAAGGGGTATTGATGAATATGGGCCATTGGATTAGAAACTAGTGGGTGCGATTAGATCTTACCAGCCATGAAGCGGTATGAGATCTGGTCCGTCGGATCAGCAATCTGGGGTCCCGATTTAATTATCGCGAATCTAACCCACGCCCGCCCGATCACGATCGAACGGCTCACCCGCGCCCACGCCGAACCGTTATCAGGATCTAATCCTATGCGTTGGCAACAGATCCAACGGCCAGAATCGCTTCCCCCAAACTAAGCCAGCCCGCGGCGGCGCTGGCCCCTTCCACGGCGGAGCGCCATGACCGGAGCAGCCCCCACCCTATTCATGTCGCCATTTCATAATCTACTTGTGCTACACCGACATAGGACCATGGCGAACACGAAGAAGGTGAAGAATACCGGAAATCGGGCGCGCAGACAGGTTGTTCACGCGTTGGGGCGGCTCGGCGGTGTTATCTCCACTCCGGCGAGGAATTCCCCGCGCCGTTGGGACGTTTCGGGCCTCAATCCGCCACGGACGCGTTCCACGGCCCCAGGGAAGTTACCCCGACCACCGGGCAACACCGGAATGATGGCGCAGAGGAGAGTCAGCGGCGGCGATGGGGTTGTCACTGCGCGGCGTGCACTGGAATCCTATCGGCGGCGATGGACACGGCTAAGTGGGGCGAGGAGTAGTCACGGCACCGAGCGCTCACATTTATATTGGTCAACACCCAACGGTCCGAGCGAGTCCCACGCCGGCCATGGCGGCAAGGTCCGCCCGCGCCGCGCGACAATCGCGGAGGAGACGACCGCGACGCGGAGGCTGGTCAAACGGCCCCACCGGTCAGTGTGTTGGGAGGAGTCCGGTCGGCGCGCGCGCGAGGATCTGGCCGGGCGGGCCCACAGTCCAGCCGCGGAGTCACGCGTGCATACACGGTGGATGGCTGACCGGTGGCCCCCAAGTGTCGGCGCCGAAGACAAGTCTGGGCTGCGTGGGGGAGAAGGAGGAGATGGGCCAGAATGGGTACAGTCGGCCCAGGTAAGGTTTTTTTCTCTTTTTCTTTTTATTTTCTGTTTTATTTCTTTTTCAAATTCAAACTTCAATTCAAATTCAAACTTTGTGGCACTTTGTATACTGGCTAATTATTTATTTTGATCATATCAACTGTGGTGCAGATATTTTAATGATAATTTTATTTGTATTGAATAATATTCCTTTCTCTTCTCTATTTTCATGGTTTTATTTTCAAGTTAAACTTTAAATTCTATGGATCCATTGAGATGCTATTAATGGTATATTTATTTTATTAAGCACAAATGCACATCCAAATAAAAACTCAGCATGATGCATAAACTTTAATGGTATATCCTTTTATTACTTATTTGTTTTTTTTTGAATTTAGTGTTCACATGTGATGATGCATAAAGGTCAAACTCACATAAAGAGGAATTGTTTCTCTATTGGTATTATTTCTAGCAATTTACAAATTGGGTGTTACAGGCGGTCATCCATAGAACAGGTTCTTACGGAGAGGCACTCGAGAAACCGCTCGAGCCCCCTTGAAGACCACAAGTACAACATCATAATAAGAGAAGGGAAAACAGCGTATCATATATAATCTCATCATGTTCATTGATTAGAGTTTGAGCAATAGCATGAAGCTAAACAGTAATAATCCGACCCAAATAGGTAAACAAGGACATGGATAACAAAAGCTAGTCAATCCTTAGGTATAAATGTGTAATGCGGGAGGTGAATTAAATAATGAATAGGACAGAGATAGGTCAAAGGACACTTGCCTCCACCAACCGACTGCTGCTCAGGGGCTTCTCCTGCGAGTTCCTCGGGCTCTTCGACCGGATCATTCTCTATGCGATTGCAAGCATACATACATACATCCATTCAAATTAGGAAACAAACAGTACACCACACAAGGGGACAAATAAAGTAAATATGCATCAAGTATGACATTCGGTATCGCATTCGTTAAGGTTAGAAAGAAACGGGGAAAGGTCTCGCAGGGGTTAAAGCTTATGCACGAATGATTAGTTACAATTGGTTCTAACAAAAGAATTTAGTTATATGCACTAATGGAAACCTAGTCATTTTTAGTTGATCAACATTGAACTGGATAAACAATTGATTATATGAATTAACTAGCGTAACGGAATTCTAAATTAAGTTTTCTTATTTCATTAACATGAACGATGATTAGCTTGTCCAAAACAAAATAAATAACAATGATGAAAGAAAATAAAATAAAATAAAATAAATAAAAAAAGGGGGGGCGATTGAACCGGCCGGGGGGCGATTGAACCGGCCAGGGGCAGGGGCGGCTGGGCAGGGCGCGGGCGCAGGGCGGCCGAGCTGGGGCGGCTGGGCCGCGGGCAGGGGCGACCGAGCGGCGGTGCGGGCGGCCGAGCCGGGCGGGCACAGGGGCGGCCGAGCCGGGCGGCCACAGGGGCGGCCGAGCGGCGGCTGGGTGCACGGGCAGGGGCGGTTGGGCCGGGCGGCGGCCTGACCGGGGAGAGGGAGGGGAGAGGGAAGGGAGAGGGGAGGGCTCACCGGGGACGGGGACGGGGCGGCCGAGCGGCGGTGCGGCCGAGCTGCAGGGGCGGTCGAGCTGCAGGGGGCGGCGACTAGAGAGAAAATGGGAGAAAGGGAGGGAGAGAGAGGGATTTGGGGGAAAGAGGGAGGGGCGGCTGGTCCAGCTAGGCCCAAAGGGGGCGCGCGCGGGGGGGGGGGGGGCGGCTGGGTCGGCCGGGGCGGCCCACGGCGCGGGAGAGAGAAAAAGGGAGGAGAGAGAGATGGGAAAAAAGAAAGAAAAGAAAAGAAAAAGAACAAAAAAGGTTTTCTCCTTTTCGAAATCCGTTTTTTTTCCTGGATGAATGCACTTACATTTTTAAGCAATCGAAAGAATGCATGGTTCGGCATGGTGCATCAAACAACATAAAGTATTTTAAGGTTTTGCTTAACACGGGAATTCCAAGCCGAACCCCGCTAAAACTTTGGAAAAGGTCAAGGTTTAGCGAGAGAACGAGAAAAGAAAAGAGTAACACCTGAATTTGGTGAGAGAAAAGAAGAAAAAATTCTACCCCCAAATTCAGGGCGTTACACATCCAAACCCTAGAAGTACCAAAAACCCTAAATAGACCCCTAGAAAACCCTAAACTGAAACCCTAGGGGGTAATCTGTAAAAGTGTGCACATTTTGGACCTAAGTGCAAAAATCATGAAATTAAGGTACCTCAAGTCATATGGTTCACATATTTGGAGATTTGCAAAAGAACCCATGAGATTTGGGCCTAAATGCAAAAAGCCACTTTTGTGATCATATAGCTAAGTTTGAAAATCAGTGCATTTGGACCAACTTTAGAACCCTGTATCTTTCAAATTATGAGGAATTTGCATAGGGTCAACACATCAAGTTTGTAGAGCTACTATAGGAGAACAACTTTTCTATAGGGATTATGCCTTGGTGCCGTGAAATATTTTGAGAAAATTTGATCCAAAGTCAGGCTATCAGGTCACCTTAAGTCTGAATTCAAACTAACAATTTGATTGGGCAAACTTTGAACCAAGATTCGACCATGATCCAGTCATTATTTGGCTATGATTGCTATAGCAAGATTGTAGATGGATCATCGGGCAACAACTTTGTTATAGACAGATTAACAAGTTGTCATGTAAAGATTTGAGATCTAGGCCCATGCGAAATGGTCTGTCAGGTGCTCTGAATAGGGATACTATTGTACAGTGACTGAAAGAGATCGCGGGTTCACCCCCCTCACCGCCGGTGACCTCCGCGCTACGATTCACGCTGGCCGCTGCGATTCGGGCGCAGTACAAAGGGATAACTGAGGAAAGTAAAGATCTTAGCGGCTGGATCATCTCGGGCTTGGTCACGGCTGAATTCACCGTACCCACTTGCTTGTCGATCAGCCGAGATAAGCCTCGCCGCCGTTGGCCGCTTGCCGCCTGTGCGCCACGTGCTTAATCGCTGTACCATGTCACAGTGAATCACGTCTTGCATGCCCGGTGATCGCCGGAGAGACGCCACGGTGAAAGCCACTAATCTCGCGCGCCAGTGACTCCTTTCTTCTCCGACCGCCACTGCGCCAACCCAAATTCACTAGCCACCGCTTAGCGCCACTATAAATTGATGGCATGGTCTGCTGCGTTAGGTCATCACCAAGCCTAAGCACCCGCTCCTGCCTCCGATTAGCCACCACAACTCTCCAATTTCCCATTTCCCCCAATTCTGTTTTTCGCCGCTGTGGTAGAGCCCTCATCGTGGTCAGCATATTCCAGGTCTGTTCGTGCTTCCTGCTCCCTTGTTTTAGCATCCCTAGGTTCTCCTGATGCTCCTCGACAAATTCGATTGAGTTAAGCTACCTTAGATCGCTGGGAACGCGTTTGGTTGTCTGTCGTGCCCGCTGTCACCATGGACAGAGCAAGTTAGAGCTCCGTTAGTGAAATTAATTGAGGGGAAACACTTGTTAGGGCTTGAATTAGGTCTAAGCCGAAGTAGAGCACCGGTCATCGCGTGACCCGGTCGGTGGAAGCTCGCCGGAGCTCGGTTCTCCACCGTCCGCAGTCGTGGACTTTCTCTTGTGAAGGATTAGAACATCGGGGGTCTCTGTGTCAATGTCAGTGACCTCTGGTAATAGTGCACGAGACTTTTAATCAGATCTTCAAATAACCAAGGGTCTCTGCGCAAAATGAACAATGAGACGCACACGGGCGCGCGTTCTCCTCACTTCTGGGCCGACTTAGGCCACATTCGGCTCAGTACTGTTTATAATTTCTCTTTTTCTTTTTTCTTTTGGACTTAGAAAATCCATAGAAAATTCTAGGAAAATGCTAAAAATACCAAACCAATTTTGCTAGACTTATAGTTTTCTATAATATTTAATAAAAATAGTTTCATGATTTTTAGTTCCAATAGGGAATTTTGGGGGATTTAAAATATCCAAAACCCATACTTCTGGAATTTTAGAGAATAATTAATAATTCTAAAATTCACCAAACTTTTTAGATAAACTTTAAATATTATTTAGAAGCCTTGGTAAAAATTTGGCATGATTTGAACCATGTTTGGTACTTAGAACCCAAAACCCTAACCCCTGCCCTATGAACTTCACTATAGACTCCAAAAACCCTAGTTTCACGGAGATCCGTGAAGGAAAGTTATATTCAAGACATTAGATAATATACTTTTATTATCTTTGCACTTTCATGAGCATTACATGAGCATTCATGATTATATATGGCTATATATATATAGAAAACGAGGAAGAGATAGAGGTCGAAGAAGCGAGGACTACACCACCACCACCTGAAGAACCTCAGGCAGGAAACTGCTTTTACTTTGATATCTACAGAGTAGAGCCTGATTCACCTATCACACAAGGCAAGCCCTAGTGCATTAGCCACCTCCTTGTTATTTTGAAATCTTTCTCACTTACTTGATGCATTAGGTGATAGGAGTTGTGTGCTAAACCAATTGCTGCATTTCCTTCCTTGGATTTGATTACTTCTCCTTAATCCCTTGTTTTACAAAAAGGTTTTTCTTATGCTTAGCTTTGCTCTAGAAAAACAAAATGTTTTGTTTTGACAAAAGATGATGCTTCAAAGTGAGTGGGATGTTTTCAAAAATAAAACTTGATGGTGGATCCATCATGGCCATGATGGGTCCAACATCAGAAAAGATGTACCTCTGCCACGTACCAAACTTTGGGTTTGAAATGATAAAGCTGAGACCGGGCAGGTGACTTGCACGAGAAGAGAGTCTCAGTGTAGTGTCTCCGTCTGAGTCGATTAAGGACCTTGTCGATGTAGGCTTGATGATCGAGGATCCTTTAACTGGTCACATGCCTCATCATGGGTAAGCTTTGCCTCGGGCAGACTAATACCAGAATAAGATAACACGCAATGGGAGTGGAGAGATGGCGAGAGTAGCGTGTACCCTCCATGGCAAGATGCTGGACGGTGGTGTATCTATGCTCTCGGTTGGCGTGAACCTGATCTGGTCTTAAGAACCCCGGTGGCGAGTTGACATATGCAAGGGTTAAGTGCTACATATGTCATGTGATTGGAGATCCTTAGCTGAGTATAAGCGATTCGGATCACCGTTACTTCTCGGACATGAAGACTTGTCACTGACCTACACGTAGCATTCTAGTGAATAAGAAGGGTTGAAAAGAAATTGGCTAGTATAGGTCAAGTGCTTGAACTAGGGTAGCAAGAACTTTAGAACTCAGGTAATGACTTAACTTGCTAATAAAACTGAACTTTTAAGGATCCACTATTAGTAAGCATTTCTGCAAACAGAGTCATTGATTATTGAAAAGCCATACCTTGATCCCTAAAGGCCAGCATATCCTTGAGAGTCTTTTATTTTGACGGGTAAGACTTGCGAAAGTACACTTCGTACTCAGGGCTTTGTCCCATGTTGTTTTAGGTGAAGAAGCAGCAAATTTTTGTTGCTTCTGTTCCAAGGTGGTTCCTAAAGAAGAAAATCAAGACTGAAGCTGCGGGAGGAAGGGTCCTCCGTTAAGAAAACCTTTTTACTGTTTATCGGGAGGGGTTTTTGCCTCCCAGGTTATGTAATAATATTACTTCAGCACTCCTATATTTACTCTGGTTTGTAATAATTCTACTGTTTCTTACTTTAAAATAAAGTAAATTATTGTAACTGCTTCCGCATTCTCATACCTCTGATGTGTTGTAATAACTGCGTGACGGGTGAAACGCTCTTGGGCAAGGTAAAGAATACGGATACCGAACTTGTCAAGTGATTAGGGGCACCTGCACGGTTATCTGAGGTCCATTGGACAAGGACAACTGTAGGTGGGCCTAATGACTTGGGAGGTTCTATCACAAAATCCATGTGCGAACATGAGCCCCTTGCAGCAGCGCGGAAGCCCAACGACCTCGCCATCGCCGCTAGGTCCCCAAACTCGACGCGCAGGTACGAGAACGAGCCACCAGCCGACGGGATCGCGATGGCGAGCTCCACGTAGTAGAAGGACAAGAGTAGCGTCGATGTGCAGCCGCGGAAGCCCAACGACCTCACCATCGCTGCCAGGTATTCCCATTTTAATACCAAATTGCCGATATATGCAACAGTACAGTAAAAAAAGTCCAAGAAGTTACTGCAAGGACGAGTGTCTGCATCACATTAGTTTTATTATCACCACCAGTTCTAGGGGTTTGAGCTCTACCAAATAGGGTGAGAGGTTTCTTTTGTTTCTAGGTTGAATTCAGGATGGCGATTGAGATTATAGAAGTGAAATCTTGCATCATATGCCAGCATGACATCTTTGCCAATTATTTACGCAAGGACCCTTATGTTATTATTATAATTTATAACCACAGACCACTCGTATGTTGTAGACACCAACCTCCAACAAACCTGTCTCCACCAACCACCATCATTGCCAGTTATGTTTGTAGACTTGTAGTATCATCTTCCAATGAGTTCCTCTCTGCAGCAAACACCCTCTACAGTTTTAGTAGATTAGAATACCAAAACAGTTCCATGTTATCCTGTCCCTTTCTCATTCACCAAATCAACAGAATGAAAGAGTGATATCAAATTTAAAAGGATAAATCAGACTAAAAGAGCAGGATAATAGCTTCAACAGCTATGCTGTCAGCAGTATGGAAGTATCTCACATCTCTCTGTCCCCCAGAGTTGATATGCAGTAGACTTTAGGCCAACTTCTCTTGCTGGATACTAATGTTCAAGACAAGGTGACAATTTGGGATGAGTCAGAACTAAAATTTTGAACAAACAAGTGTGTTTCTAATTGAACCTAGACTGTTTATTATAGGAATATCTAATCCAAAGTTTGGACAAACTCTCATCTCTATTTACTCCCATCTCCAATCTGGACTAGAAATAGTATCCTATACCTAACAACAGGACACTTTCTTGAGCCTCTTTAAATAGTATTAAGGTGTTATCAGAATCTAAATTTGAGTCAGTTATATATCTGCTCTTATGGTCCTCTAGAACTGTGGAAAACAAGAGGTATGAGATAAATAGTTCAGATAACTCTAGCTTTAAAGTTCATACACAAGCTAAACATATATCAACATGAAATAAAAGATAGATTTGCATACTTGAGAGGATTTGCCAGAACCCTTTGCCTAATAGTAACAAAACTGGTCTCTTGATTGGACATAAACCAAGCCAGCGATGAAACACTTAAATATAAACACAACAATGTTGTTAGCACTCATACCTTGTGTATTAATGGTATGATCAAGACACAAATAAATCTTTAGGTATATGGGGGCATACCTTCCAGTAAACTTTAATGATCTCACGTAAGCCTAATATAGTGGGTTTGCTCTTCCCATACTTTCTACTCTCAAACTCCTCCAGCATAATCTGTACCATGTGGAATTTCAAACTAAACCTGATTCATATCAATAGCCTGAAGTGCTTCTCCCCTGGTGAAGATTATGGCATGATTTTGGTTTTCTGGTTTTCCGTCTCTAATATCTATTGGATTGCCAGGAAGCTTTATGCCGTAAATTTCCTAAAACAAAATTTGCAGCGTTAAGCATGAAAATGACATCTGTTTTAATCATGTGTACACAGAAATAGCACAATGTTGCTAAACCTGAGCATTTGGTTGCATGAATCAGTGTAGAAATCTTGATAAGAAACTACTTATATATATCACACATTATTTGGTAAAAGATTCTTTTGTAGGAGTGTAACCTGAGGAAAGCATTATTTTTATGACATAGCTGACTCAAATTGCAAAAACTCCTAAGCTTACTTATTAACTAGAAAGAAAATAGATAACTGAAGGCTTGATATTTAACATTATAACATAGGCTCATAACAATGTCAACCAAGCCAATCCTAATAACTGGATTTTTCATATAACTTCATTTACCAAATCCAAAAATTCTAGAAATGAAATAAGTAAAAATTCAAAACTCATATAACTCTTCTATTTTATGCATGGGTTGCCCAGGACTTGTGACTTCATGTGTTATGCAAAGGCAAGTGAATCTTTAAATTTTAGTTGACAAGTACCTCATCATACTTTTCACCACCTTTGATAAGAACAGAATAATATGTCTTCTCAGTTGCTCCATTTCTGGTTGGAGCTTCGACCTCATCAATGAAAGCAACTCGTAGTGATGGTGATGAGGACATCACTTCTATACATACAATGAAAGGACCGATAACACGATCTCGTGCACGACAGCTAAATCTCCAGGTACGTTCTACCCTAGTCAATTGTGTTCCAGAGCTTACGCTTGGGGCCATGGATGTTTTGATGATTAGGTACCTTGGAGAGGACCAGCAAGGACTTGAGAAAGGCCAAGGTGTTGAGGAGGAGCAGCAAGGGCATCCACAACAGGAAGGAGATCAAGTCCAAGTCGGCTGCGACTCCATCTAGGGTTCTAGGACCAGTCTGCACTAAAATGGATGCCCAAGATGCATCCGTACTCCTATTGCAACGGACCAGATATGGTTGGAAAGATAACGAGATTATCTAACCAACCCAACTCGTTCCACCCTAAAATTCATTCGGAGTCAACGGGAATCGTCGAAACAAGTCAGCGTTCAGATTCTGTTTGGTGCTGCGACACCGTCTGTTGGGCCGTTGGGCCGTGTATCACGTCGGAGCCCATTAGGGGCGAGTCTAGGGGTCACGCATGCCCTAATACTCTATTTATTTAGCAGCCGCTGGCACATTTAGGTTTGGGTTTTGCTTAGATCAATTCTGTCATCAAACAGTGTCGCCGTCATCGGTTTGTGAGACCCCATCCCGTAATCAATACAATTTTGGTTGCGTTTCTTTCCTGTTCTTGCTTGTGTTCTTGATTACGCTTACAGGGATAAGCCTTCATGGCGAGGTCATTCGTGTGTCACGGGTGATAACCAATGGAGCCGTGGTGTAGTGATTGCGAGGAACCGTTCGCTCGGAGCCTTGGATCATCAACGTCGAGATCTCCACTCAATCAAGTTATCCTATCTCATGGAAGATCAGGCCGCGTCTACTATCAATTGGTATCAGATTTCCAGGTTGCCCGTGAGGTATAATCCTACTCTTAGATTAGTTTTGTTTTGTCCCATAGTCCACAAAAAGCCAAAAAAAATTACGATCAGTTTATTCTGACCTAAAACCATCGCCTTAGCCTTTGCACAATTCAGTTTTAGAGTCCGCAGTTCTGAGTTCGTGTTCTAGTTGAGTTTGGTTGCTGGATTAGATTTGTTTTGGTTCAGTTTAATTCTGTCCATCCGCTTCTATCCTACAAAACCGACCCTATCTACAAAACAGATCCTATCTCTAAAACCGACCCTATCCACAAAACAGATCCTATCCCTAAAACCTACCCTATCCACAAAACAGATCCTATCTCTAAAACCGACCCTATCCATAAAACAGATCCTGTATCTAAACCAACCATATCTATAAAACAAATCCTATCTCTAAAACCGACCCTGTGCTCCATAGCCGCCGTTTCGGATCCTACCGATTTGTGCCTTTGAAAACCATAACTTGAGGTACCTTCCATAAAATGGACATAACTTTTCGCTCGGTGCTCCGTTTGAGCTCAATTTTTTACAGCAGGTTTCTGACTCCATTCTGGGGTGACCCAAACTCGCCTTCAGCCTGTTTGGTCCGGTCAAAAAATTCAAAAAAATCAGGAAGATAATTAAAAAAATTGTTTAAGTGTTTTCAGGAATTTCAGAGATCCTTTGTGATTTTCTCTAGGTCACAATACAACTCTGTTTCAAGTGAAATTTTGTGTGCTTCCATCCTTTGTGATTTTCGACCAGTGATAAAAAATTCAGAATATTTCGAGCTCTTTTGTTGGTACTCCTTTGGAAACGCGCCTTTGATTTCTACTAGTGCTGAAAAATCTGCTCTTTTTACAGAACTGCCATTTCTACTAGATACTTGTACCTCCTTTCTTGTGCTTTGGTCCAACTGTTCTATTACATTTTCTAGGCTAGCAACTAGGACGAGTACTTGGAACACTTATTTAGCATTGCTATCTGTTATTGACTTGTGTGCCACATATATATATTTAGTCAGCCTTCCTAGAACTCCAGCTTTCTCTCGAGCAGAACAGGTACTCCTTTGCAATCACACTCACGCTCGTTGGACAGTCACACCGGTCACCGTTTGCCACCTGCAGTGCTAGTAAGAACATTGTAAGAGCAGGGTAAGACGCTTCATAATTTGTATTCCACCTCCACCACCACAACCCTGAGAGATAGTTGTACGGTTCACATTGTTTGTTTCCTTTTTGTATCTGTTTTGTGCTAACAATGACATGACCAAAGAATCAAATGGACAAGGACAAGGGGCCTAAGCTTAATGACGATGAGTGTGTCTCTCAGATGGAATTGAAGGAAATGATGTGCGCGATGACTGAAGCTTTTAAAAAATACCAGGACTCTGCGGCGACATCCTATGAGCAGCTTGATCGACGAGTTGATGAACTTGTTACACGCATGGACATACTGGAGGCTCGTCCCCCACCACCAACTCCAGCCCCAGCTCACTCTCCTGTGGACGATGACGACGATGACAACGATGTGTATGCACTGCTGCGACAACGTCTCGCACGTAACCGACAAGGTATGGGAGGTAATGGTAGACGTCGTCATCATAATCCTGAACCAGACTATGATTTGCTAAAATTAAGTTCTGTATTCCACCGTTCATGGGTTCTTATGATGCTGAAGCTTACTTAGACTGGGAGATGACGGTAGAACAAAAAATTAAATCCCATCTTGTTCCTGAGCAGCATAGGGTTAGACAAGCCACTAGTGAATTTAGAGATTTTGCTATCATTTGGTGGAATGAACTTGTTAACACACGTGCTGCACCACAAACATGGAATGCGTTAAAAGAGGAGATGCGAGCTCGCTTTGTTCCCCCTTCTTATAGACGTGATCTTCGAAAAAAATTGCAACACTTAGATCATGGAGACATGTCGATACAGGAATACTACCAAGAGCTTCAGAAAGGTATGCTACGATGTGGGGTAGTTGAGGATCCAGAGGATCAAATGGTTAGGTTTTATGGGGGATTGAGGCGGGAGATTCAAGATATTGTTGATTATAAAGAATATCATTCTATACAACGCTTGTTCCATCTTTCTATGTTGGCAGAAAAAGAATTGCAGGGTTATCAACAGCGGAGGAGCAGCACTTTCGCGCCACACCAGCCACCGGCGCCAGCCAAGGCGTCATCCTCTTCGGGCGTACGGACGTCCACATCTTCCTCCACCAGCGGCACAAGCAGCACCACACCTTCGGCATCACAGGGATAAGACAACAGCAAGTCCTTGGTGCCTTCGGGTGTTGCAGCAAAACCTACTACGACTACCTCTTCCACAGGCCGCTCCTCCGACATCAAGTGCCACCGCTGCCAGGGACTTTGCCATATTCAGCGAGATTGCCCCAGCAAACAGGCATACATTGCTACTGGTGATGGTGGGTACGTTAGTGCTTCTGATGTTGAAGATGAAGATACTGTTGGAGCTAACATTGCAGAGAGTTATGATGGTGATGAAGAGGTTCTTGGTACAACAGCGACCGAGACCTATAAGGCCTTGATTGTGCAACGAGCTTTGAGTACCACGGCTAGTGACGACGACAACAGACAGCGCCACAACCTCTTCAACATGTTCCTCATCGTCAAGGACTGCCGTGTACATACCATCATTGATAGTGGTAGCTGCAACAACTTGGTGAACGTTGAGTTGGTCAAGAAGCTTGGCTTGACCACACGACAACATCCCCACCCTTATCACATTCAATGGTTTAACAACAGCGGTAAGTTCAAGGTAACAAAAATAGCATGGGTGCATTTTTCTATTGGCTCTTACCATGACTTTGCTGATTTCCATGTGGTGAGTATGGATGCTAGCTCTCTTTTACTGGGACGTCCTTGGGAGTTTGATACTGATGCTATTCACCATGGTAAATCTAATAAATATACTTTCATGCATAAGGGAAAGAAAATTGTGTTGCTTCCTATGACTCCCACTGAAATGGTCCACTTAGAACATGAGAAAAAGATTAATGCTAAGCAAAAAGGTGTTTTGAACTCTAAAAATCAGCAACCTATTAAGTTAAAAACTCCTACTTTGCTAGCCACTAAATCTGATCTTGATGAGTTACATGCCTCTGTTGGACTTTGCTATGCCTTAGTGTGCAAAAATGTTTTCTATTCCATTGATGATACGTCTATTGCTTTGCCACCAGCTATTGCTAACCTTTTGCAAGAGTATATGGATGTGTTTTCCTCTGAGATACCCCCTGGATTACCACCTGAGTTGCCTCCAGATTTTCGGGTCAGTTCCACCTTTAACATTTCAGATTTGAAGCCATATATGGGTGACGAAGATGAGATCGAGTCGAGGACGACTCCAATTCAAGAGGAGGAGGATGATGAGGACATCACTTCTATACATACAATGAATGGACCGATAACACGATCTCGTGCACGACGGCTAAATCTCTAGGTACGTTCTACCCTAGTCAATTGTGTTTCAGAGCTTACGCTTAGGGCCATTGATGTTTTAATGATTAGGTACCCTGGAGAGGACCAGCAAGGACTTGGGAAAGGCCAAGGTGTTGAGGAGGAGCAGCAAAGGCATCCACAACAGGAAGGAGATCAAGTCTGAGTCGGCTGTGACTCCATCTCGGGTTCCAGGACCAGTCTGCACTAAAATGGACGCCCAAGAAGCATCCAGACTCCGATTGCGACGGATCAGATATGGTTGGAAAGAATACAAGATTATCTAACCAACCCAACTGGTTCCACCCTAAAATTCATCCAGAGTCAACAGGAATCATTGAAACAAGTCAGCGTTCAGATTCTGTTTTGATGCTGCGACACTGTCTGTTGGGCCGTTGGGCCGTGTATCGCGTTGGAGCCCATTAGGGGCGAGTCCAGGGGTCACGCACGCCCTAATACTCTATTTATTCAGCAGCCACCGCCACATTTAGGTTTGGGTTTTGCTTAGATCAATTCTGTCATCGAACAGTGTCGCCGTCATCGGCTTGTGAGACCCCATCCCGTAATCAATACAATTTTGGTTGCGTTTCTTTCCTGTTCTTGCTTGTGTTCTTGATTGCTCTTGCAGGGATAAGCCTTCGTGGCGAGGTCATTCGTGTGTCACAGGTGATAACCAACGGAGCTGTGGTGTAGTGATTGCGAGGAACCGTTCGCTCGGAGCCTTGGATCATCAACGTCGAGATCTCCACTCAATCAAGTTATCGTATCTCACGGAAGATCGGGCCACGTCTACTATCAGATATAGGTGAATTTGACATGCCATAAACTTGACATGAGACAACATAGGTGAATTTGATATTAGCAATAGCTTGTGCCATTTCAATATCAGATTGCAACTCTTGGTAGGATCCAATTGATCTGTCTCGGTCAACTTTATCTACAAAAAATAAACATGTAATCAAAGATATGATGATAAACATGGTTTGGAAAAAGGAAAACATGGACACATTGATCTTACCAGGATCTATCAGATCTTGAAGGCATTGGATTTCAAGTGCCTTTCTGTAGTACATCATTCCTCTTACTAGGAAAAAAAGTAGTTTGGGAAAAAAAAATGTGTCACACCCGGCTTTAAGGAACAAAGCCAGGTGCATCTCATACATGCGCCAAGGAGACATCATATATAATAACAGAGTGTATAGAGATAAATGTCATAATAAAATCAGAGTACTTTATTACATAGCGGAAGACTTATTACAAAATAAAAGAATAAATATAAAACGAACTAAGGATCGTTGGCGCCAATGTCAACTGAGAAACGCAACGTAGATCAGATCATACTCCTCGCCTTATGGCTCCTCCTGAACCACCGGCTCTTCTCCTGTGGGGGGGTGTGAGACAGCAAGAATGAGCTCACATACGTTCATAGCTCAACAAGTCGTGGGGAATAATGTGGCATGAACTCACCATGGGTGGGAGTTCATGAAGTGTAAGGCTGATCAATGAAATAAAGGCTGAAGCTGAGCATTGCTTTTATAAGTTGGTCAAAATTTTATTAGCAGTTACTAAGTGTAAGTGAATACCGAACCATAGTAATAATAAGTAAAAGTAATAATAAAATAATCCCAAATGCAATGATATGACAAATTAAGTTTAAGTTCCATAAATTAATCATGTGAGTGTCCGAGCCGCTCATGACCGTGAGCACGGCTAGTATACCAGTTTTACACTCTGCAGAGGTTGCGCATCTTTACCCACAAGTCGTGTTACCCATTTGCCACGGAGTTGATCAGACTCCATACACCTCTACCAAGGAAGCGAGGCAGGGTACCACTACGAGGCCTTTACAAAGTTCCACTAGCTTCAGACTACCCGCTATAGTTTATAGGAAGCTCAAGTGCAGGAATCCCTCGCTTGACCGCCATCGCAGCAAAATCAACCCAAGGACCTCCCTACACTGACCACTCCCCTACTGCCCTTGCCCCTTTCGGGTAAGGTAGCCCTCCACTAGCTTTCCTAGTTAATCAGCCAAGGGCGTCCCATTAAACCCTTGTGGTAGCACTGTTTTCCCGGGTGGTTCTCCATGTTCCCATTAACATAATGATCTTAACATGAACAGTAAAGAATAAAATAGATAATAAAAAGTATAACAATGTGTGATGAATATCTCTATACCCAAATCCACATAAAGCAATAGCATGAACTACCCAAAACTTTAGTAGTAAAACCAGTGGTGAAACAAGGTATCAAGATAGTCAAATCTAGGGTATCCTATTGGGTCCCATCAAAATTAACCTATGCAGATCATTATGAATAATAAGAACATGAATAGGTAAAGAATTGATCAAGGGTGAAAGTGCATTCATCCCTTTTGTGAGTTTTGGTGATTTGGATAACAACACATTTAAAGGTCTAACGAGTTTGCTAAGTGTTGAACATGAAATTCAGTATGATGAACATACTTGAATAGTGTATAATGATCAGTGAACAAAGGTTCAACACAAGGTTAAATAACCAATGAGACAATGCAAATGGATATAATATGGTCTCTATATTGGTTTGAATATATGGACAAGTCCTGAGAAATCACTATGCATAAATATGATCATAATAGAGGTTGAAGTGATTAAGAGGATTGGTCAAGCCAAAGTGAATAAGATATGAGGAATCGTGAATTGGCTTGACCATATTACTATTAGTCCATATATGAATATATGAGAATCAAACTAGAGCTTGATTGATCTTAGCAGTTATATGTAGATGACATTCAAGCAAGATTCACAATATTGAAGAAATGATTCTCTCAATGGATGCTCAATAGGATGTGACTCAAGAATGGCTTGATAGGGTGAAGATAGCAAGGAAAGGGCTTCGAGGAACTAAGCGAAGGTGAAGGCCAAGCGACGGCTTGTAGATCGAGGTACCATGGCTAAGGTGAAGAAGGGAGTACTTGCACTAAGTCGATGAACTAATCAGCTATGAAGAGTTACAACATGTTGATGCATCAGTAAGGTGACTTGAAGCCATGATTTGAACTCATATAAGGTGATATGGTACAAGTCACAGGGTTTGATTTGAGTTTGCTTCAAAAGGTGAGACAAAGATGTTTGTGATCCTTATGAAGCAATGCCATGGAGAAATCACACATGAGACACCAGTGACTCAAGGAGTTTTCTTAATTAATTTTATTTAACTTGAGTATAGGAATCGTCGTACTATAAAGGGGGATCCAAAAAGAAGGTTGGTGTTTGCCAAAGCTCAAACCTCTCTATTCAAAAGCTATTTTTGAAAAGAAAAAAATCTCTTTAAAATTCTTTGGTTGACCATGGTTAGGTTTGAGAAACCTAGAGTGTTCTTGCTGAAAAGCAGCTAAACTTCTTCAACTGCAGCTGAGCTTTCCAGCTGAACTTAACTTCAGCTGAGTTGAGCTTCTTCAGCTGCAGCTGAGCTTTTCAGCTGAGCTGAACTTCAGCTGAGTTGAGCTTTCTCAACTTCAGCTGAACTCAACTTCAGCTGTGAACCTCTTTGACCATACACCAGCTGAACTTGCCTCCGGGCAGTTGAGCTAGGGTTTTCTCTCCTAAACTCTCTGGTCAAGACCGGTTGAACTGGTCCTGAGGGGCAGTTCAGCTGGTCTCTGACCTCTCTGACCTCTGACCAACAGTCTGCAAGTCAGACTGGCAAACAGGTCGCCAGAGGTGTCAGGGGCGGTTCAACCGCCCTGGGGGGCGGTTCAACCGGTCTGGTCAACCCTGACCAGTCTGCGGTCAGTCTGCGCGTCAGTCTGCCAGTCAGACTGGCAGACATGCTGCCAGGCCTGCCAGGGGCGGTTCAACCGCCCTAGGGGGCGGTTCAACCGGTCTCAGGCAGAAAAATCTGCCCAACGGCTAGTTTTGAGCTCCACCTATATATACTACCTCCTACCTCTCTCCCCACAGCCAAGAGCACGATTTGAACTCCATTTCCAACTTGAGAAACACCTCCCACTCTCTCTCACACATCTCTTGCCTCTCCCATTTCAAATCTTTGGAGAGAAATCTTTGAGTGAGCTTGAGAGCTGCGGTTTTGTGCTTCATCTCTAAATCTCTCTTGCTCTTCTTCTTCAATCGAGCTTTGGTACTACATCGAGTTCTTTGTGGATTCATTACTCTTGGAGCTTCTAGCTCCTAGACGACTAGGTGTCTCTTGTGAGTCTCCAAATCTTGTGGAAGACCACAAGAAAGTTTGTATTACCCGCTCGTTTGAGCAAAGATTATTGTGTGGGCTTGACCTTTGTGGTCGGCAAAGGGAGGATTAGGGTTGAAAGAGACCCGGCTCTTTGTGGGCGCCTCAACGAGGAAGTAGGGCACCTTGGTGGTGTGACCGAACCTCGGGATAAATCTTGTGTCTCTTGTGTTCTTGTTTATTGTGCTTACTTGTGTTCTTTGTTCGCTCATCCTTCCGTGGAAGATTTGTTCATATCTTTTTGGTGTGTGGATTTTGAGAAGTGCCCTTCTCAGATCTACTACTTTGAACCCTGTGAATCATTTAGAACATCTCATTTCCAAAGTTAACTGGGTGAATTTCGAGATCAATTCAGTTTTACCCAGTTTGCTTCTAGTTTTTGTAGAAAAAGTTTTAACTTGCCTATTCACCCCCCCTCTAGGCAACTTTCAATTGGTATCAGAGCCTAATCCTCGTTCTAACGCTTAACCGCGTGAGGAAAAGATCATGTCGGGGGGACTAAGAAACAAAAGTGCTTCTAAGCTTGAAAAAGTTGAGGTTGTCTCGACTTCATCTTTTGGTTCAGATGTTGATCCTAGGGCAATAGATCTTGCCATGAGAATCGCCGAAAGGATGTTCCTCAAAATGAAAGAAGATGAGGCGAAGAACAAGATTGAAGAAGAAGAAAATGATCGATGGAGACCAAACGACGAATCCACCTCTTCACAAGGTTCGTCTTTCAAATCCACTTCTCATATGTGCTTTATAGCTAATGGGAGTGACAGTGAAAGCGAAACTGAGGATGAGGAGGAGCATGAAAGTGATAGTGAAGATGAGGATGATCTTCAAAAATTCTTCGCTCAACTAAGTAAGAAGAACCGGATGAGCTTGCTCAAACTCATGAAAAGAGCGGAAGAACAAAAGGAAATGCTTCATAAGCAAGAAGATATCCTCATCGAAAAAATCAAAGACTTGGAGAAGTTGACCAAAGAGCATGAGAAGCTAAAGTGCTCTCATGATGATTTGGTCCAAAGGTATGAAGACATTTCAGTTGAGCAAATTAAAGCTATTAATCATTCATCATATATTGCTCAATTAGAAAATAAAAATGCTATGCTCAAGAACACGATAGAAAGGCTAAATATTGAAAATCTAGCTTTGCAAGAAAAACATGATATGCTTGTGTGCTCTCATAATAAATTTATGGATTCACATATCATGTTAGAAATGGCTCATGAGGTTGTGTTAACTAATTTGAAATCATACCAACCTCACATATGCACATATACTCAAATAGAAACTATATTACCATGTGCTAACAATTGTTGTTATCAAGCAAGCCAATCTTCCATTGAGCTAGAAATTTCAGGAATTAGTGATATTTCTATCACACAAGAAAATAAAGAGCTCAAGGAAGAAAATGAGAGGCTAAAAAGGAGCTTAACTATTTTGAAGGGAAAGTGTCATGCTCAACCTTCTCAAGATAACCGTGATAATATGGTGAAAAAGCTTGAGAAGGGGACAACTGTAGCATGCACAAAACCCCTTCAAAAGAATACCAAGCTTTCCAAGAAGGGCATGAGCAAAATTCATGGTAAGAAAATTAATGCTCATACTATTTGCTCTAACAATGTACCTATGTGCTTCAACAAAGAAAGATCAAAGAGAAGCGATAGGAGATGCTATGGATGCAAGGAGAAGGGCCATGAAATTGATTCATGCCCCCACATGAAGAATCAAGACCTTGCACGATCAAGAAAGATGACCATCAAAAAGGATGAAAGCAAAAGGCAAATGCATTGCAAGGACAAGCATCGCATTTGCTACAATTGCCGTGAAAAAGGTCATCTATTCAAGGTCCAAAGGGTAAAACTCCTAAGCCTAACTTGTCAATACATTCAAATATGCTTAGGAGACCCAAATTTGACTCTTGTGCTAGAAAGGTGATGAGTTCACCACATTCTAGGACCAAGGCTATTTGGGTGCCTAAGTACTTGTTAGCTAACCTTGGTGGACCCATCCAAAGATGGGTACCAAAATGTACTTGATAAGTTTTGCAGGTACCCACAGATGATATGAAGCTTTGGGGTGCTTGAGCGGTTTAACTCAATTCTTATCTCAAGCTATCAACCTTACATTGTCCATCCTTTAAGATTGACCCAAAGATGAATTGAGTTGTTATATCACTAACTTCATATTCATCTCTAGCAAGAACTTGTGTTGTAGGGAATAAGGATTAACCTTTGTGGGAATCAAGCAAAAGGCCTACAACCAAGTGATATCCAAAGGATGGTAACAATTAATTCTTAAGTGCACATTGCTTTTAATTGGTGTATTCCTTTGTGTCTTTTGTAGCCACATAGGAAAAATGAAGCACTTGAGAATGAACTTAAAATATTTTACCTTGTCTTGGAAAAGTTCCAATCATATGGTAGATTGCAAGTTTATATTTTTATATTGTGACAATCTACATGCTTTAAATTGGTTGTATTATATGTATCTTGTGGCATATTTCAAATTTATTATCGTATTATTGCCATGACCTAGACATAAAGAGTATTATCCCATGTTCTTAAATGAATAGAGTGCTAAGTAAGAAATTAAAATTCTTAAAGCACTTACCAAAAGGGAATTCTCTATATGACTAGAGTTGTGAGACTAATGTTTCTATCTAAGTGTTTGTGTAGTCTCACAACATGAGAATGTGTTTCTCACATGGAATGTGCCATTCAACATTCAAAGAAGATCAATCCAATACTATGTGATGTATTCCTTCTTGTTTAAATTGGTTTTGAGTCTTCTACATTAATCACTCACCATGCTATGAATTAAACTTGCCATGTAAACTTAATTAAATAATCATGTTTTTTCACCTTGCTTAATTTTGGTGTTATGCATGATGCTTGTAAGGGCAATTTAGTTCATATCATGAGGTTTCCTTATTTTAGTAACCTTCTTGTCATTCATATACTAGAGGTTTCTAAATAGGAAATAATTGTTTGTGTTTCTAATGCAATCTCTTTTAAGCCATTTCATGGAAATTCATAAGTAGAGATTGTGCTTTTTCAATTGGTAAAATCACAAGCATTAAAGGTTAATCTTCACCTAAAAGAAAGATTAGGAATGCTCAAGGCAAAGGTATGGAACTAATTGCTTTAATTGGTAGTTGATCAATAGTAGTTCCTTTCAAGTGGCATTCTTTCAATTTGTAATAATCTATTCTATGTAAAGAAATGTCAATATGAAGGTTAAATTCCTTTTGGCTTAAATTTTGTAAATTGGTGCATATTATTAATTCACTCATCCATGTGCATTAATTTAAAAGGAATTTAATTTATGCCTTTATGCCTCATAAATGATAATTTGTTTGCCATTCATATATAGATATCATCATTCATTAAATACTTCCTTGTACTATTAATACCTCTTTTCAAAGTGTTTTATCAACTAGTTTTAAAAGGAAAAGAGATAACAAAGAAGGAAGTCTCCACAAATGATGAAAAGAAGAATACTAAGGTGACACCACCACAGATAGTAAGATCTGTCAAATTGGTATAACAAATGGTACGTTCTATATGGTGGTAAGTATTCTTAGGCATAAGTTAATTCATTGCAAATTTGTCATGCCTTGATCATGGTATGTAATGTACTCCTCATGAGACTCTTAACTGAATTGAAAGTGCATGTGGTAAGTCATTCAAATACTTGATGCACATATCTAGTGGGAGAACATTATATATCTTGTGTCATAGAGAATAAGTCTCACTTGAGTGAGCTATACTGAGATAATCCAAAATGGTAAATTTGTATCTCATTCATATGGATTGTAATCTTTGTTTTCTAAATAGCTACTCTTGATGCAGTTTAAAATTCCCTTATCGTTAATTCTAAA
The DNA here is from genome assembly GCA_029449295.1 of Zea luxurians. Lineage (NCBI taxonomy): Eukaryota > Viridiplantae > Streptophyta > Magnoliopsida > Poales > Poaceae > Zea > Zea luxurians. Next base: position 7,390,856 of record JAOPSE010000041.1, on the reverse strand, counting down.
AGTGCATAAGAATCCTTTTGTTGATATTCATCACATACATATGCACTAACATGGATATGATTTTTAAACTGTAAAAGGTACAATTAGTGATCCATACTCTCTAAATTTTGGAAACCCATATTTTGATATCTTAGAAATCTACTTCAATCGATATCCATATGCTTCACATTGAATTGGATCACTAAGTTGTAAATTCCATGCATAACTTGTCTTTATGATATGAATGCTTGTGCGACTAACCTTGATAAGCTAGGTGCACCCAAAGTCAAGGTAGGTTCATCATCAAGAAGGCAACACAATGATGTATTAATAAAAGGAGAAAAGGCTCCTATTCTTAACTCTAGTTTTATCTATGTGATTAAATATTGACTTGAAACCATGTAAGATGGTTGTCAAGTATATGTTGGTGCCTACACAAAGAGAAAGGCCACAATAAGAAATGTGTGGGTACCCAAGGCTCTTACTACTAATCTCAAAGGACCCAATTCAAATTGGGTACCAAGATACGAAGCTTAAACTTGTTTTGCAGGATCACTCCTTCAATGGATCAAGTTGGGTGCTCAATAATGAATGTATAAATCATATTTGGAGATAGTAGCAAGGTGGTAACAACTGAATCTCAAGTGCATATTATTTTCAAATCTTATCTTTTTGTGACTTGTGTAGCCACTAAGGAAAAAGAAGCACTTGAGGATATACATCAGTTGTTGATTATGAAATAAAGGTCTAATTGGAAGATGAATGAATATTATCATATGGTGAACAATCCAAAACTATGTGATGTACTCTTTCTAATTAATTTGGATTTGATTCTTCTATATTAGACAATCACCATAATATGGATTAAGTCAGCCCTTTAGACTTCATTGAATAACCATGCATATTATCCATGTCATTCAAAATATATTGTACATGAGGGTTCAAGGAAATTTAGTCCATATTATGATGTTTCTCTATTTTAGCAACATGCTTGTCTTCCACATATAAAAGGGTTGCTAAATAAGAAACTAGTGCTTGTGCTACTAATGCCATCTCTTGTGTTGAGTTTATCCATAGAAAATCTATGTTAAGAGATGATGCTTGTTTTAAATTGGATAAATCACAAGCTTAAAGGATACTATTCAACTAAAGTAAGAAGAAGTTGATGAGAGGCAAAGGTATGAAAACTTCCTCTCCTTCGGTTGTTTTTAGTATTCTATCCTTAGTGGGATGTACCATAGTATAGGTTAAATTCCTTGCAATATAAAATGTTCAATAGTGCATATAGCTTTGACATCAACTATATGTGTGCACTAATTTAAAGGAATTTAGTCTATCCTTTTGGGTTTCAATAATGATGATTCATTTTCCATCCACATATAAGGATTATCATTTGTGAAACCCTCCCTTGTGTTTCTAATGCTCTCTTTTCTAAGTGTTTCAATAAGGTCTTTCCAAGTGCTTTCAGGATGGATTCAAAATCTACGGATATAAGAGTCTTGGTTCTTTCAATCATTGAGTTTCAATGAGTCTCATATCAAGTATGATCGAACCAAGCAAGGATGAATAAAGTTCAAGATCACTTGGTTGGATGAAATCATAAAAGAAAAGAAAGCACAGTCATTCAAGAAGGGAGTTACACTTTTTGTCAACCAAATAATGAAGATGTAGTGACATATTTATATGATATCCTTCATTATGAGGTTTGAGGTTCATCTTAGCATGCTTTACCCTTTAGGATTTCAATTGATATACTTTTAGTTCTTAAACTTTCAATTGGTTTGATTTTCATCATCTATGTAAAGCATGTTATGTTAAGCCAAGATATAGTACAAACATCTCCTTTAACCTCACATTGTTAATGTGCATAAGTGTACTTTGTGTACTCTTGCATGCACAAATTGAGGGAGAGTTTAGCCTATATCTTGTGAGACTAATGATTTCTTTCAAGTTCATGATTGTGTAGTCTCACACCTTGGAGAACATCAAATGAGGATGAGTGGTTCCAAGGAAATGATCAAATATTTACCACATGTCACCCCATGGATTAGTTCTATTGAGGATCGATATGTGTTCTCTAGCATAAATTCAATTGTTTCAAATATATTATGCCTTGACCAAGATATATGATGAACTCCTCTAAGAATCTTAATTGAATCAAGTGCATGTTACAAGTAATTCGAGTACTTGATGCATACATTTAGGGGGAGCTCATTCTATATCTTGTGTCCTTAAAGACTAACATTTTCTTTTAGTGAACTTGTGTAGTTCTTTGAAGAGAATGAGTTTCTCTTGATCGTTTAAAGAGGATAAGTTTCTCTTTGAAATATCAAGCCTATCAAAAGCTAAGATAGAAATTCATGATTATAATGAAGACCATATGGCATGGAACAAAGGTGTGTCACTCCATGAACTATTGTATTATATTTGTGTATCTAGGCTCTTACAAGTTAGTGTATGCATGTATATGCAATATCTTAAGTCACATCATAAGGTTGCACTTGAATCTTGGCTTAAAATATTGCATATCATGTCTATTAGTATACCGTTTGATTATGAGTAATTCCTTAAATTGGTGCAATTTCATATTTTCATACTTTATTTGTACCAAGGTTCAAATTATAGAACTTAATCCCCTGGCCTCACAAGTCCATGTGCATAAGCTAAACAAGTATTCATCACTTGTATGCACACATTTGGGGGGAGAATAGTCTATAATTTGAATCTTTGAGACTAACTTCATTTTCAAGTCTACTATGTGTGTAGTCTCAAATTAGAAAGGAATCTTCAAGCAAAGACAATCGCTTCCACTACAAAATTTGATGGGTATCAAAGATTCTTTGCTCCAATAAATGTATCTTCTATACATTTCATAAGAGAATGAGTTTCTCTTGTATATGCTACTCCAACGTCATCTAAAATTGGTAAATATGTATCACATCCTTTTTGATTGCAAATGTCTGAAGTAGCATAGCTTATAAATTCTCTTGTCTAGAACTTAATTGACTAAATAGTGCACATGTTTCTTATGTTGCATGATTATGTTCAGTTGATACTCCTTTTATGCCAATGGTACTTTAAATTGCAAATAAGTACTTTCAACGGATATCAATTGAACTCATATATATGTGTGCACTAAAACTTGAGGAGAACTTAGTGTAATATGCTATTAGTGATCTGCTTATCTATCAAATTGTATCAATTGGTGTTTTTCAATTGATATTTTTCATACATGATCACTAGTTGCATAATCCATACTTGTGCAATTTTCATGTTGCCTCTTGTTGTGATAAGAAAATGCTAGGTGACATCTAGACTCTAGGTATCAAGTTTCACCTTCGATTTAGTATGACAATCTTCATTTGATATCTTGGACTTATGTCACAACTATACCAACAAGAGCGTGCAAATGAATTCTAAATCCAACACAAGTTTGGAACACCCCCTTGAAAAGGTAAAACACAAAGGTACATCACTTCATGGCACTTCTACATTACTTTTTGTCATCTAAGGATCCTTTTCATGATAGTGTGTTCACATCTTGCTTAAATCATAATTTCTACCCTTTATATTCTTTGTATCCTTTTTGGAGATTTATGACAAAGGGGGAGAAATTTTGCATTAAAGCTTATCTTTAATTTTGAAAAGGGGAGAAATAATTAACAAAAAGGGGGAATCATAAGAAAAACATAAGATGTAGAGAGTTGATAAGTGCATTCTATGTCATGAGCATCATGTTTATTTTATGACACACTGCACCCTATGAATAGTATGATATACGTTATCTCCATACTTTGACCCAAATATGTGGTTTTCGCATTTGAGTACAAAATTGCTATTTTCTGAAATGCACATGTTTAGGGGGAGGAAACTATATCATAGGATTCAAAATATTATTTATCAAATCTTATGTAAGCTTTAAATGTGTTGTCATCAATCACCAAAAAGGGGGAGATTGAAAGTGCATTCATCCCTTTTGTGAGTTTTGGTGATTTGGATAACAACACATTTAAAGGTCTAACGAGTTTGCTAAGTGTTGAACAGGAAATTCATTATGATGAACATACTTGAATAGTGTATAATGATCAGTGAACAAAGGTTCAACACAAGGTTAAATAACCAATGAGACAATGCAAATGGATATAATATGGTCTCTATATTGGTTTGAATATATGGACAAGTCCTGAGAAATCACTATGCATAAATATGATCATAATAGAGGTTGAAGTGATTAAGAGGATTGGTCAAGCCAAAGTGAATAAGATATGAGGAATCGTGAATTGGCTTGACCATATTACTATTAGTCCATATATGAATATATGAGAATCAAACTAGAGCTTGATTGATCTTAGCAGTTATATCTAGATGACATTCAAGCAAGATTCACAATATTGAAGAAATGATTCTCTCAATGGATGCTCAATAGGATGTGACTCAAGAATGGCTTGATAGGGTGAAGATAGCAAGGAAAGGGCTTCGAGGAACTAAGCGAAGGTGAAGGCCAAGCGACGGCTTGTAGACCGAGGTACCATGGCTAAGGTGAAGAAGAGAGTACTTGCACTAAGTCGATGAACTAATCAGCTATGAAGGGTTACAACATGTTGATGCATCAGTAAGGTGACTTGAAGCCATGATTTGAACTCATATAAGGTGATATGGTACAAATCATAGGGTTTGGTTTGAGTTTGCTTCAAAAGGTGAGACAAAGATGTTTGTGATCCTTATGAAGCAATGCCATGGAGAAATCACACATGAGACACCAGTGACTCAAGGAGTTTTCTTAATTAATTTTATTTAACTTGAGTATAGGAATCGTCGTACTATAAAGGGGGATCCAAAAAGAAGGTTGGTGTTTGCCAAAGCTCAAACCTCTCTATTCAAAAGCTATTTTTGAAAAGAAAAAAATCTCTTTAAAATTCTTTGGTTGACCATGGTTAGGTTTGAGAAACCTAGAGTGTTCTTGCTGAAAAGCAGCTGAACTTCTTCAACTGCAGCTGAGCTTTCCAGCTGAACTTAACTTCAGCTGAGTTGAGCTTCTTCAGCTGCAGCTGAGCTTTTCAGCTGAGCTGAACTTCAGCTGAGTTGAGCTTTCTCAACTTCAGCTGAACTCAACTTCAGCTGTGAACCTCTTTGACCATACACCAGCTGAACTTGCCTCCAGGCAGTTGAGCTGGGGTTTTCTCTCCTAAACTCTCTGGTCAAGACCGGTTGAACTGGTCCTGAGGGGCAGTTCAGCTGGTCTCTGACCTCTCTAACCTCTGACCAACAGTCTGCAAGTCAGACTAGCAAACAGGTCGCCAGAGGTGTCAGGGGCGGTTCAACCGCCCTGGGGGGCGGTTCAACCGGTCTGGTCAACCCTGACCAGTCTGCGGTCAGTCTGCGCGTCAGTCTGCCAGTCAGACTGGCAGACAGGCTGCCAGGCCTGCCAGGGGCGGTTCAACCGCCCTAGGGGGCGGTTCAACCGGTCTCAGGCAGAAAAATCTGCCCAACGGCTAGTTTTGAGCTCCACCTATATATACTACCTCCTACCTCTCTCCCCACAGCCAAGAGCACGATTTGAACTCCATTTCCAACTTGAGAAACACCTCCCACTCTCTCTCACACATCTCTTGCCTCTCCCATTTCAAATCTTTGGAGAGAAATCTTTGAGTGAGCTTGAGAGCTGCGGTTTTGTGCTTCATCTCTAAATCTCTCTTGCTCTTCTTCTTCATTCGAGCTTTGGTACTACATCGAGTTCTTTGTGGATTCATTACTCTTGGAGCTTCTAGCTCCTAGACGACTAGGTGTCTCTTGTGAGTCTCCAAATCTTGTGGAAAACCACAAGAAAGTTTGTATTACCCGCTCGTTTGAGCAAAGATTATTGTGTGGGCCTGACCTTTGTGGTCGGCAAAGGGAGGATTAGGGTTGAAAGAGACCTGGCTCTTTGTGGGCGCCTCAACGAGGAAGTAGGGCACCTTGGTGGTGTGACCGAACCTCGGGATAAATCTTGTGTCTCTTGTGTTCTTGTTTATTGTGCTTACTTGTGTTCTTTGTTCGCTCATCCTTCCGTGGAAGATTTGTTCATATCTTTTTGGTGTGTGGATTTTGAGAAGTGCCCTTCTCAGATCTACTACTTTGAACCCTGTGGATCATTTAGAACATCTCATTTCCAAAGTTAACTGGGTGAATTTCGAGATCAATTCAGTTTTACCCAGTTTGCTTCTAGTTTTTGTAGAAAAAGTTTTAACTTGCCTATTCACCCCCCCCTCTAGGCAACTTTCAAAGGGCACAACTTGCCTTCAACGAGCTCCTGCTCAGCAGTCTCTACTTGCTGAACCTCAGATTCCACAGTGGCTTGCTCGTCTACTCGCATCAACACAATATATACATAGCATAGCATAAATTAACATCACATCAAACATGCAAATAGAATATACAGTATAAACTAGACATTAAAATAAGATCACAAGAACTGGAATCATTAAATTTGGAGTAATAGATTTTAAGATATGAATTTCTGAAGATTTTATGTATTTAATATAGGGTTAAGTGAGAAATAAATTTTAATGTGTATTTCAGGTAAAAACAGTGGTACTATTTGATAGAGAATAATATTACAAAATTATAGGAACTGAAATGGTCCAATTTGGAGTTCATATGGATTTTCTACAAATTAAACAAGTTCTAGTAATTATTTTTGTATTAAAAATGCATTTCTGATTTATTTTCTCTGTTTTTCGAGTTTTCTAGACTGGGCCTCATTTCCCAGAAAGGTCAGGGGGTCTAGCGCAAGATTTCCACAGACACAAACTACTATACATTAGACTGCGGGTTGATTTATCAATACTGGAAGGGCTCTTTTGCTAATACGTCCCGCGAAGGGGGTATCGACCAACACGGGCCACCCGATCGAGTCTGGACGGACGAGATTAGATCCCCATCGAACCAAACGGGTACGCAATGCTGATCCTCGGATCTAGATCTGATGGCCACCGTTTTAAATAGCGTGGATCGAACGAGGCCCATTCGATCCAGATCCAACGAATCATATCCATCATGTGAAGGGGTATCTCCAAGTTCTAATCACATCCGTTCGCATCGGATCAGACGGCGCCAACCCCATCACCCCCATCGGTCACCGGACTCAGGCGGCGCCACCCATGCCGAACGGCGGTGTTCCGCCGGCGCACGGAGCCCAAGGGATTTAGCGCCCCAAAATCTAATTATACCGGTGCTAGACGTTGAAGGGACGAAGATGAACAACGTAGGGTCGTCCTCACCTTAGTTTAGGGTGGCCGCGACGTCGCTCCACGGCGAATAGGGGGCCCGCGGCGGCGCAGGAGCGACGACGAGAAATTCGCTGGTGCCAGGTGATCGATTCCACTCCCAGATGCCACGGACGGCAACAACGGGTGTAGACGCTCCTCCACAACCCAACCCCGAGAGCAGACAACCAACGGTGATAAGATTCACCGGCGGCGGCGAGTTGTCCGTGTGGGTAGCGGCGGCGCAAGAGCTAGCGTGGAGTGGCGGTGGCAGAAAAACAAGAGGGGGCCGAGCGGATGAGTTCGTGGGGTCGATGCTTATAGGCGAAGCGGGGTACCAGGTGATTGAACGGCTCCGAAGCTTTCGGGCGGTGCGCGGCTTCGCCGGCGTTCGTTGCGGAGTCCGCGTAGTGAAAGAAGCTCTGTCGTGGTGGTCCCAAGTGAAAGACGCGGGCGCGACTGCATCATGGGTCCCACGCGTCATCGGGCGAGACAGCCATCACGCGCGCGTGACCGAAGACTGGGCAGTGGGCCCCACGTGCCAGTGAGTCCGGGCGTGGTGGCGATGGGCTGGGCGAGAGAGGAAAGGTGGAGTGGGCCGAATAGGGTTTGGCCGGCCCAAACAGGATTTCTTCCTCTTTTCTTTTCTTTTTCTTTTTCTCTCTCTTTTCAAATTCAAGTTGTGTTCAAATTTAATTCAAACTCTTGTGACCAAATATTCTCAGATGATATTGTGCCATAAATAGTACTACTTTGAAGATATATTATTATATATATTATTTCTATATCTTTTCTCTTTTTGGTTTCACTTCTAGAATTTCTTTTCCAAACTCTAGAATTTCTTTTAGGATTTAATTTCCCATTGGGGTATTAACATAATTATTATTTTTTTTGTTTACCATATTTTTATATCATCACAAAATGCACACAAAGTAAGATCCAGCATGATGCACAGGTTATTTAGGTGTTCTTGGTTCTAATTACCCACTTTTAACTAGTGTTGATCACATGCAATGAATAGTAGAGGCCACAAACTAATGGGTTTATCTCTATCCACTTTTATTACACTTTTGAGTATTACAAATCCTACCCCCCCTTAAAAATAATCTCGTCCTCGAGATTTAAGAAGATCTAGGGAAAAGGTGGGGAAAATCTATATGAAGCTCTTCTTCTCTTTCCCACGTTGCTTCATCCTCTCCATGGTGACTCCATTGTACCTTGCACATCTTTATCACCTTATTTCTTGTAACTCGAGTCAAAGTGTCAAGAACCTTGATTGGGTACTCAGCATAAGTCAGATCATCTTGAACACTGAGGTCCTCCAGTGGTAGCTGTTCCTCAGGTACCCTGAGGCACTTCTTTAGCTGAGACACATGAAATACATCATGTACATCTGACAGATGATCGGGTAACTTCAGTTGATATGCAACTTCTCCCATTCGCTTTAAGATCAAGAAAGGTCCAATGAAGTGAGGGGACAACTTTCCTTTAACTTTAAATCTCCTCATACCCCAGAGTGGTGACACCTTCAAATAGACATGATCACCCTCCTTAAACTCCAGTAGTCTCCTTCTATTATCAGCATAGCTCTTTTGCCTTGATTGTGCAATTCTCAAATTTTCCCTTATCATTCGAACTTGTTCTTCTGCCTCTTGAATAAGCTCAGGCCCAAAGAACTGTCTTTCTCCAGTCTGATCCCAATATAGGGGAGTCCTGCATTTCCTGCCATACAAAGCCTCAAATGGTGACATCTTCAAACTGGCCTGGTAGCTATTATTATAAGAAAACTCAGCATAGGGTAAGCTCCTCTCCCAACTGCCACCATGCTTGAGAGCACAAGCTCTTAACATATCCTCTCTGTCTGTCCATCAGTCTGGGGATGGTAGGCTGAGCTAAAATTCAACTTTGTATCCAAGCTCTCATGTAATTTCTTCCAAAATCGAGAAGTAAACTACGATCCTCGATCAGACACGATCTTTTTAGGCACACCATGTAGACAAACTATCTGAGTCATATACAATTCTGCTAGCTTGGCTCCCGTGTAATTAGTCCTCACAGGTATGAAATGAGCCACTTTTGTCAATCTGTCTACAATCACCCAAATAGAGTCATACCCAGCAGGGGTGCGGGGTAGTCCAACAATAAAATCCATACCAATTTCTTCCCATTTCCACTCAGGAATCTTAAGCAGGTGCAATAGTCCAGCGGGTCTTTGATGTTCGGCCTTGACTCTTTGACACACATCACACTTAGCCACATGAGCAGCCACATCTCTTTTCAGTCCATACCACCAATACTTTTGCTTCAAATCCTGATACATCTTAGTGCTTCCAGGGTGGATGGAGTAATCAGAATCATGAGCTTCTTTCAATATAGCCTCACGAAGGCTATTGATCTCTGGAACACATATCCGATCTTTGAACCATATAGTACCTTGCTCATCCTCCGTGAATTCTGGAACTCGACCTTCCGTAATCAGATCCTTAATCTCTTGAATCTTAGCATCACCAACCTGACCTTTACGAATCTCTTGCTCCAAGGTAGGTTCGAACTCGATGGTGACTCCTTCACTGTGTGTACAATTCCCAAGTTGAGTCTCTCAAAATCTTTTGCTAATTCATCAGGTAGCTAGACAACGAAAGCGGAGTGAACATGCTCCTTCCGACTCAAGGCATCTGCAACCAAATTTGCCTTGCCTGGGTGGTAATGAATCTCCAAGTCATAATCTTTAATAAGTTCCAACCAACGGCGTTGCCTAAGGTTGAGATCCTTCTGAGTGAATATGTACTTCAAGCTCTTATGATTCGTGTATACTTGGCACTTAGTTCCCATAATGTAGTGTCTCCAGATCTTAAGTGCATGCACAACTTCTGCTAGTTCCAAGTCATGAGTGGGGTAGTTCAATTCGTGTTTCCGCAACTGACGAGACGCATAAGCGATCACATGTCCTTCTTGCATGAGCACACATCCCAATCCTTGGCCACATGCATCACAATAAATATCAAATCCTTTCTCTAAGTCTGGCATAACCAACACTGGAGGTGACATCAATCTCTCCTTCAATTGATCAAAGCTTTCTTGGCACTTCTCATCCCACTTAAATTCTCTTCCTTTCTCCAGAAGCGATGTCATAGGCTTGGCAATCTTAGAGAATCCCTCAATAAATCTCCGATAATACCCTGCAAGCCCCAAGAAACTCCGAATCTCAGTAAATGTAGTGGGCACTCTCCACTCCATTATCTCCTTCACTTTAGCAGGATCCACTGCTATTCCTCCATTAGAAATAATATGACCAAGGAATGGCACCTTGTCAATCCAAAACTCGCACTTACTGAACTTAGCGTAGAGTTGATTATCTCGTAGCTTCTGTAGCACCAACCTTAGATGTTGTTCATGATCACTTTCACTCCTAGAATAGATAAGAATATCGTCGATGAACACCACGACGAATCTGTCCAAATACTCCATAAACACCTTATTCATCAAATTCATGAAATAAGCTGGTGCATTGGTCAATCCAAATGACATAACAGTGAACTCGTATAATCCATATCGAGTCGAGAAAGCCGTCTTAGGAATATCTGATGGTCTAATCCTCATCTGATGGTATCCCGATCGGAGATCAATCTTCGAGAATACCCTGGCTCCTCGCATCTGATCAAACAAATCCTCGATACGGGTTAAGGGATACTTGTTCTTCACAGTAACATCATTAAGAGATCTATAGTCCACACACATCCGTTGTGAACCATCCTTCTTCTGTACAAATAGAACCGGTGCTCCCCAAGGTGAGGAACTCGGACGAATGTAACCAGCCTCTTGTAACTCCGTCAACTGCTTCTTAAGTTCCTTCAACTCCTCTATGGACATCCTATATGGCCGTTTAGAAATAGGGGCAGTTCCAGGTAGGAGATCAATCACAAACTCAACTTCCCTATCCGGTGGCATCCCTGGTAACTCCTCTGGAAAGACATCCGGAAAATCTCTAACCACCCGGATGTTGTCACCAACAAACTCCTCAGGTATAAAGAACATTGCACACATGGATGAGGTGGTTACTGCAATATTAACTTGAAATGTTTCTCCTTTAGGACTAGTGAGCTCTATAGTACCTCTACCACATGCTATAATGGCCTTTGCCTTCCTTAACCATGACATACCAAGAATCAGATCTATACTGCTGGCATCTAATATTATAGCAGTAGCTCCAAATTCTCTTCCCATAATTGATAATGTCAATCTACGTGTCATTTGATTCGCCTCAATAGGCCCTTTAGGTGTGATTACTATCATGGGTTTTCTCATATTTAGCAGTGGTATTTCATTTGTGTTGGCATATCGAGCAGACATGAATGAATGTGTAGCACCAGAATCAAATAATATTGTTACAGGAAGGGCATTAATGTAAAACATACCGAGTACGATGTCAGCACCATCAGGAGTATCATCAACGCTGACTTGATTCACCCTGGCTATAGAATATCCCTTGCCAGGAGTCTGTTGCTTGTTCTTAGCTGGTGTACCAGAATTTCCCATCGGACAAGCATTAGCATAGTGCCCAATCTGACTGCACTTGAAGCATATAGGGCCAGTCTTCTATCCTGTAGGCCTCGTCGGGGTGCCAGTGGGAGTGGCCTGACGAGTAGGTGTCCGTGGAGACCCCTGTGGAGCATACTGAACTGGGCGTGGTCCTCCTGGTCGAGTCGGTGTACCCTGTGGTGGAACATAGCGGGGACGAACACTGCTGCTACCCTGTCCCTGTGAGATAGCCTTCCTCTTCAAATCACCCAGTTGAACACGCTTGTGTTCAATAGCAAGAGCCTTATCCAGTAGCCTCTGAAATGATGGAAAGGTGTGTGCAACCAGTGCATACTGCAAGGGTCCATTAAGTCCTTCAATAAAGTGCTCCTGCTTCCTCTCATCCTCATCAACTTCCTCCGGAGCATATCTCGACAGCTGAATGAATTTGTCTCTGTACTCGCTAACCGACATGTTGCCTTGCTTCAAAGACAGAAACTCCTTCTTCTTGATCTTTATCATACCAGCTGGAATATGGTAGTTCCTGAACTGCATACTGAACTCTGCCCAAGTAATAGTGTCAGCAACATCGTGGGCAGCAGTATAAGAATCCCACCAATCAGCAGCAGGACCTGTCAGACGACCTGAGGCATAAAGAACTTTCTCCCGGTCTGAGCATTGGGCGATGTTGAGCATCTTCTCAATTGACTTCAACCAATCATCTGCATCAAGTGGATCTGGTGGGCTGGCGAAGGTCGGTGGCTTACGACTCATAAATTCCCGGTGCTTATCACGAGGTGGAACTGGTGGTGGTGGTGGTGGAGGCAATGGCACTTGTTGTTGTTGCTGCTGTTGTTGAAGTTGTTGTTGCATCTGCTGTTGTTGCGCCCTTCTCTCCTGGCGTATCTCCTCTCTCTCCTGGCGCAACTCGTGGTGTATATCTTCTCTTTCCTGACGCATCTCCTGGCGTTCTTGCTGCATCTGTGCACGCATATCAGCCATAGTGTCCGCCATTTGCTGCATCACCGCCATCTGAGCTGCAATCAGTGGATCAACTCCACCTGGTGGAGGATTAGGAGGATTCATCTCTGCTGGTTGTGGCTGAGGTTGTCTATATATCCTTCGAGTGTGTCGATTAGGAGGCAAATCGATTCCACCACCCCTCCTGGTATTGACCATCTGAGTTAGATATATAAGGTAAGAGAATAGTAGACAAGGCAGTAATTACGAATCATGTTACTTTGGGGGATTTATTAGCTAAGTGTGTCACCTACTAAAGCTAACTCATAACCTTATGGTGGTACATGCTAAGATGTCCATATATAATACTTCAATCAATCAAAGAAGCAAATCAGACATTTTTCATCAGAACAATCGAACAACATTTTTAAATATAGAAAGTAGTTTTGATTTTGTCTTAGGCCTCCTATTTCTTAAAAATGTCATAGGGGTAGGGATTCCAAGGTGTGAAATCCATCTTGTCTCAGAGTAGAAAAGGTAAGAATGATCAGAGTAGAACAGTAGAAGGTGAGACAGGATCAAGATAAGTGTAGAAAGAATCAGAGTAAGGTAAGTATAGAATGAATCAGAATAAGATAAGTAGGTAAGGGTTTTGTCCATTTCTATCTAGGTTTCGTCCTACAGTCAACATTTCCTTTGATACCACTTCTGTCACACCCGGCTTTAAGGAACAAAGCCAGGTGCATCTCATACATGCGCTAAGGAGACATCATATATAATAACAGAGTGTATAGAGATAAATGTTGTAATAAAATCAGAGTATTTTATTACATAGCGGAAGACTTATTACAAAATAAAAGAATAAATATAAAACGAACTAAGGATTGTTGGCGCCAATGTCAACTGAGAAACGCCACCTAGATCAGATCATACTCCTCGCCTTGTGGCTCCTCCTGAACCACCGGCTCTTCTTCTATGGGGGGTGTGAGACAGCAAGAGTGAGCTCACATACGTTCATAGCTCAATAAGTCGTGGGGAATAATGTGGCATGAACTCACCAAGGGTGGGAGTTCATGAAGTGTAAGGCTGATCAATGAAATAAAGGCTGAAGCTGAACATTGCTTTTATAAGTTGGTCAAAATTTTATTAGCAGTTACTAAGTGTAAGTGAATACCGAACCATAGTAATAATAAGTAAAAGTAATAATAAAATAATCCCAAATGCAATGATATGACAAATTAAGTTTAAGTTCCATAAATTAATCATGTGAGTGTCCGAGCCGCTCATGACCGTGAGCACGGCTAGTATACCAGTTTTACACTCTGTAGAGGTTGCGCATCTTTACCCACAAGTCGTGTTACCCATTTGCCACGGAGTTGATCAGACTCCATACACCTCTACCAAGGAAGCGAGGCAGGGTACCACTACGAGGCCTTTACAAAGTTCCACTAGCTTCAGACTACCCGCTACAGTTTATAGGAAGCTCCAGTGCAGGAATCCCTCGCCAGACCGCCATCGCAGCAAAATCAACCCAAGGACCTCCCTACACTGACCACTCCCCTATTGCCCTTGCCCCTTTCGGGTAAGGTAGCCCTCCACTAGCTTTCCTAGTTAATCAGCCAAGGGCGTCCCATTAAACCCTTGTGGTAGCACTGTTTTCCCGGGTGGTTCTCCATGTTCCCATTAACAAAATGATCTTAACATGAACAGTAAAGAATAAAATAGATAATAAAAAGTATAACAATGTGTGATGAATATCTCTATACCCAAATCCACATAAAGCAATAGCATGAACTACCCAAAACTTTAGTAGTAAAACCAGTGGTGAAACAAGGTATCAAGATAGTCAAATCTAGGGTATCCTATTGGGTCCCATCAAAATTAACCTATCCAGATCATTATGAATAATAAGAACATGAATAGGTAAAGAAGTGATCAAGGGCACAACTTGCCTTCAACGAGCTCCTGCTCATCAGTCTCTACTTGCTGAACCTCAGATTCCACAGTGGCTTGCTCGTCTACTCGCATCAACATAATACATACATAGCATAGCATAAATTAACATCACATCAAACATGCAAATAGAATATACAGTAATAAACTAGACATTAAAATAAGATCACAGGAACTGGAATCATTAAATTTGGAGTAACAGATTTTAAGATATGAATTTCTGAAGATTTTATGTATTTAATATAGGGTTAAGTGAGAAATAAATTTTAATGTGTATTTCAGGTAAAAACAGTGGTACTATTTGATAGAGATTAATATTACAAAATTATAGGAACTGAAATGGTCCAATTTGGAGTTCATATGGATTTTCTACAAATTAAACAAGTTCTAGTAATTATTTTGTATTAAAAATGCATTTCTGATTTATTTTCTCTGTTTTTCGAGTTTTCTGGACTGGGCCTCATTTCCCAGAAAGGTCAGGGGGTCTAGCGCAAGATTTCCACAAACACAGACTACTATACATTAGACTGCGGGTTGATTTATCAATACTGGAAGGGCTCTTTTGCTAATACGTCCCGCGAAGGGGGTATCGACCAACACGGGCCACCCGATCGAGTCTAGACGGACGAGATTAGATCCCCATCGAATCAAATGGGTACGCAACACTGATCCTCGGATCTAGATCTGATGGCCACCGTTTTAAATAGCGCGGATCGAACGAAGCCCATTCGATCCAGATCCAACGAATCATATCCATCATGTGAAGGGGTATCTCCAAGTTCTAATCACAGCCATTCGCATCGGATCAGACGGCGCCGACCCCATCACCCCCATCGGTCACCAGACTCAGGCGGCGCCACCCATGCCGAACGGCGGTGTTCCGCCGGTGCACGGAGCCCAAGGGATTTAGCGCCCCAAAATCTAATTATACCGGTGCTAGACATTGAAGGGACGAAGATGAACAACGTAGGGTCGTCCTCACCTTAGTTTAGGGTGGCCGCAACGTCGCTCCACGGCGAATAGGGGGCCCGCGGCGGCGCAGGAGCGACGGCGAGAAATTCGCTGGTGCCAGGTGATTGATTCCACTCCCAGATGCCACGGACGGCAACAACGGGTGTAGACGCTCCTCCACAACCCAACCCCGAGGGCAGATGTAACACCCAAAATTCTGAATTTGGGATTGATAGAAGAAATCTGAGCAAAATACCATTGATAAATAATTAAACTTTATAATTCACCCTTTTTAAAGGTAAATACTCATAATAAAATAAATGAAGAAACACTATGTAGTAATTGTGCATCATGTGAAAGTTTAACTTGGGCATAAATTTGAAATCTAGAATTTAAAACTTGGTTTGATTTGAATTGGAAATAGGAAAGAAAGAAAGAAATATTATACAAAACAAAACAAAGTTATAAATTCATCACACTTTTAGGTATGTCCAAATTTTACTATTAATCTGAAAGTGAATTTGCCACAAGTTGAAATTTAATTTGAAATGGAATTAGGGTTTGAAATAAGAGAAGGGAAGAACTAAGAAAAATACTACATAAAATAAAATAAAAATCAGAATAAACATCCTTCACACTTAAATTATTAAATTATACCATTCAAACTGAGGACAAGTTATTCACAAAGTTTGAATTTAAACTTGAACTCAAATTGGATTTGAAAATGGAGAAAAGAAAATAGAAAATAAAAAGAAAAGGAATTCTAACCTAACTGGGCCTGCTACCTTGTATTCGGCCCACCTAAGCATTTCCTCACCCGCGCGGCCCACTCACTCCGATCCCTGGCGCCGACAACCCGGGCCCACTTGTCAGCCGCTTACACACCGCGCGCGCGCGCCAACTCTCGCTGCTCTGCGGGCCACCCTCGTCAGCGTTTCCTTTACCGCGCCATCTTCCATTGACGCGTGGGGCCCTCCTGTCAGCTGTACCTTCCCCTCTCCCGACAACAGAATACGCGAGCTCGCCGCCGCCGCGGAAATCGCGCGCGCGGTTGACCTGGGATCGATCTGGCCGACTCAACCTCGTCTCTGGACTATAAAAGCGAACCCTTGGGTCCTTCTCGCCCAACAAACCAAGAACCGAACCCTTGTGTCATCACCGCGCGGAGAGAAGCTGACGGCCGCCGCTGTTGGCCCACGTCCTCGTCTCGGCGCCGACCTGGGGAGCTGCGGGCGGGCGAGGATGGATGTCAGATCCCGGGGAACTCGTACCATGGGAATTTGGGCCTCTTGTGGTCGCGGATGGGTAGCGATTTCTCACCGGAGACGAAGCTCCGCCGCGGGACACCACCCTGGCGTGGCCGGGGGCTATAGCTACGCATCACCTGGTGAGAACCTCCCCAACTGCATCGCGTTCACCTAAGGATCATGTAGAGCACACCGAGATGGAAAATGGGGCACTGGGGCGCCTAAACGCTCGTCTCCGGCGAGCTGCACCGCCGCTCGGTGCCGTCGCGCCGCCGCGGTCCAGTGTTTAGGAAGGGGATGAACCCAGTACCGTTGATCTCGACGTGGGCGGCTGAGATTAAGTCTGGCGTACCGTTTTGGCTGAACGCACGACGACCGTAGATCCAAGATCCAACGGACTGCGCATCGATCTCGGTTATGTTGAGCGCGGACCATAGATTTCCAATCCGACGGCCTGTGATGCGTACCGGTTCGTTTAATGGGTGATCTAATCTGGGCGGTTGGCGCGCGATCGGACGGCCCAGATCACATCATACCCTCCGGCCGGGTCGTTTTTCATATGAACCCCTGGGTTTTACAGAAATAGAACCCGCCGTCCTTGCCCAGGGTTTTCTGAGTCTCGGGTTATTTGTTAAACAGCCCCCTGTGCTTCTGTTTAATTGAGGCCCAGTCCAGGAAGTTAAGAAATCAAATAAATGGATTTAGAAAATGATTTTTAATGATTAAATAATTGCTAGAACTTAGATAATTCATAGAAAATCCATTTTAGCTCTAAATTGAACCATTCCAGTTTCTAAAATTTTGTAATAATATTCTTCATCATTTTGTGCCTCTGTTTTGGCATGAAAGACTCATTTAAATTTATCTAATACTTAATCTTGTATTAAACACATAAAACATTAGAAAATCCATAACTTAAAATCTATAACTCCAAAATTAATGATTCCTGTTCCTAGAATCTTATTTTAATGTGTAGATTATTATTATGTATTTTGTTTACTTGTTTGGTGTGATGTTAATTTTGCCTATACACTGCTTGTTTGTATTGCTACGACTAGCGTGAGGTCACGAGTCATCTGAAGATCATCCTGGTACCTGGAATCTCAAGGCCCAGGCAAGTTGTGCCCTTGATCACTTCTTTTCACCTACTCATGTTCTAATTAATCATAATGATCTGCATAGGTTAATTTTGATGGGACCCAATAGGTTACCCTAGTTTGTCTATCTTTATACCTTGTTTACCACTGAACTTTCTGGGTAGTACTTGCTAGTGCTATATGTGGTTTTGGGTATGGAGATACACCATTCATGATTATACTTTTGTTATCAGTTGTTATTTATGGTTCATGTTGAGATCATTATGTTAATTGGAACATGGAGAACCACCCGGGAAAACAGTGCTACCACGAGGGTGGAATGGGACGCCCTTGGCTGATTAATTAGGAAAGCTAGTGGAAGACTACCTTACCCGAAAGGGGCAAGGGCAGTAGGGGAGAGGTCAGTGTAGGGAGGCCCTCGGGAGGATTTTGCTGCGATGGCGGTCCTGCAAGGGATTCCTGCACTGGATCTTCCTATAAACTGTAGCGGGTTTTCGGAAGCTAGTGGAACTTTGTAAAGGCCTCGTAGTGGATCCCTAGCCATTCACCTCGGTAGTGTCTAAGGGCCTTGCAAACCCTGGCGACATGGGATACACGACTTGTGGGTAAAGATGCGCAACCTCTGCAGAGTGTAAAACTGGTATACTAGCCGTGCTCACGGTCATGAGCAGCTCGGACACTCACATGATTAATTTATGGAACTAAATTCAATTTGTCATATGCATTGCATTGCAGGTGATGTTGTTATTACTTCTGTTCTACTACTTAATTGGGTTGGTATTTACTTATACTTAGTAATTGCTAATAAAATTTTGACCAACATTAAAAGCAATGCTCAGCTCTAACTATCCTTTTTGGTAAGCCTTACACTTCACGTGAGCTCCCACCTTTGGCGAGTTCATGCACATTATTCCCCACAACTTGTTGAGCGATGAACGTATGTGAGCTCACTCTTGCTGTCTCACATACACCACAGGTCAAGAGCAGGTACTGCAGGATGATGCTCATGGAGGATGCTGTGATGAGTTCGTGAGAGGTCTAGGTCGTCGTCTCCCAGTCAACTTTGGGTTGCTGGACCGTTGTCTCCTTATAATGTAATTATTTATTTTGTATAGAACTCCTGTTATATATAAAGTTGTGACATTCGATCCTGTGCCACTGTACATCATATGTATGAGACTTGGTCCCAGCATACCTGGTGTTTATGTTAACCCCGGGTTTTGGACCCCTAAAATCCGGGTGTTACAGAAGTGGTATCAGAGGAATGTTGACTGTAGGACGAAACCTAGATAGAACTGGACAACCATTATCTACTTACCTTTGCTACTCTGATTCTTTCTAAACTTATCTTAATCTTTTTCTCATCTATTTCCGCTTACTCTGATCAATCTTACCTTATCTTTCTAAAGACAAATGTGGATTTCACACTTTGAAGTCCTGTACCTAAAGTGACTTTTAGGAATAGGAGACCTATTCTTAGGAACAAAAACAAAACTATTTTTGTAAATATTTATATGCTTGAATGTTTGTTCTTATGATACTTGTCTGATTTGGATCTTTGTTTGAGTGTGACGAGTTGTGGAGTAATGTCCACAATTGCATCTGCATATACACATAGGTATTAAAATATATTTATAAAATAACTAGACAACCTAGATTGTCCCCATTGGAACATATCTAGCTTAAGAGATTTATCTTATCCTAAAAGGCTCTCATTCTAACCAATTCATCTTATCTTAAAAGATTCTCCCTTATCTTAATAGATCCATCTTATCTTAAGAGGTTTTCTCTTATCTTAATAGATTCATCTTATCTTAAAGGATTCATCTTATCCTAACCACTTTACTTATCCCATCTTAATAGATCTAACTGACCTCGAAAGATTCTATCTTATCTTATGAATTCATCTTGCCCTAAATTGAATATTTATCCCACTCTAGAATAACAACCATGACCTAATTAAAATTAATGAGATTCTATCTAGTCTAATCTAGTTATACCAAACTAACCTAAAATTGGTGCCCTAGACCGACTTTACCATATACAACCACCTAACCATATGCAACTACCTTACCCATCAGATAGTTGCATAACCCCTCTGTTTTAACCTAACAGAGATTTTTAACATATCCTGATAAAATATATCCTACCCAGGAAAATCTATCTAACTTTAACTAGTCTCATCTAGTCATATCCCATCTAATCTAGATCCCATCTAATCTCATATGATCTAATCTAATGTGGCTACTTAAACATGATAATTAATACTTGTGAAATAGATTAGACCCTCTCCACATGTTTTAACTTAGTTCACCCTACACTAAATAAAAGAATGAGAAACCAACCCAACCAATAGAGTCTTGATGGATTGCATGACCTGCCTATCCCCACCTAACATCAAACAAACTTTTGACCTACATCATGTAGTCTATCTCATCCATACCTATATTAACCATATTCCCCAGCCCAATAATATACACTAACTCCTCATCAATGAGACAAGACCGAAGAATATGATCAACTTCATCAAGTAAGGATGAGCACCAACTCAAGTCTTCAGGGATCAAGTGAGGTCACCAAGATGAGTCAAGATCCACAATCTAGGATGAAGTCTTTTCTTATCCTACTCCTTCTTACCCAAACCTATATATGCCCTAAAGACATCTTCTATCCTACATAATTAAAGTGGACATACATATATATACCCATGCTCTCCTAATCACTTACTAATGAAAAAAAAGAGACTCTTGATTTTGAACTAATTAGAAACTGAAAGCTAAATTGCAAACCACTCTTCCTATATCCTCTTTCTTACTAATCTCGAGGACGAGATTATTTTTAAGGGGGGTAGGATTTGTAACACCCAAAATTCTGAATTTGGGATTGATAGAAGAAATCTGAGCAAAATACCATTGATAAATAATTAAACTTTATAATTCACCCTTTTTAAAGGTAAATACTCATAATAAAATAAATGAAGAAACACTATGTAGTAATTGTGCATCATGTGAAAGTTTAAATTGGGCATAAATTTGAAATCTAGAATTTAAAACTTGGTTTGATTTGAATTGGAAATAGGAAAGAAAGAAAGAAATATTATACAAAACAAAACAAAGTTATAAATTCATCACACTTTTAGGTATGTCCAAATTTTACTATTAATCTGAAAGTGAATTTGCCACAAGTTGAAATTTAATTTGAAATGGAATTAGGGTTTGAAATAAGAGAAGGGAAGAACTAAGAAAAATACTACATAAAATAAAATAAAAATCAGAATAAACATCCTTCACACTTAAATTATTAAATTATACCATTCAAACTGAGGACAAGTTATTCACAAAGTTTGAATTTAAACTTGAACTCAAATTGGATTTGAAAATGGAGAAAAGAAAATAGAAAATAAAAAGAAAAGGAATTCTAACCTAACTGGGCCTGCTACCTTGTATTCGGCCCACCTAAGCATTTCCTCACCCGCGCGGCCCACTCACTCCGATCCCTGGCACCGACAACCCGGGCCCACTTGTCAGCCGCTTACACACCGCGCGCGCGCGCCAACTCTCGCTGCTCTGCGGGCCACCCTCGTCAGCGTTTCCTTTACCGCGCCATCTTCCATTGACGCGTGGGGCCCTCCTGTCAGCTGTACCTTCCCCTCTCCCGACAACAGAATACGCGAGCTCGCCGCCGCCGCGGAAATCGCGCGCGCGGTTGACCTGGGATCGATCTGGCCGACTCAACCTCGTCTCTGGACTATAAAAGCGAACCCTTGGGTCCTTCTCGCCCAACAAACCAAGAACCGAACCCTTGTGTCATCACCGCGCGGAGAGAAGCTGACGGCCGCCGCTGTTGGCCCACGTCCTCGTCTCGGCGCCGACCTGGGGAGCTGCGGGCGGGCGAGGATGGATGTCAGATCCCCGGGAACTCGTACCATGGGAATTTGGGCCTCTTGTGGTCGCGGATGGGTAGCGATTTCTCACCGGAGACGAAGCTCCGCCGCGGGACACCACCCTGGCGTGGCCGGGGGCTATAGCTACGCATCACCTGGTGAGAACCTCCCCAACTGCATCGCGTTCACCTAAGGATCATGTAGAGCACACCGAGATGGAAAATGGGGCACTGGGGCGCCTAAACGCTCGTCTCCGGCGAGCTGCACCGCCGCTCGGTGCCGTCGCGCCGCCGCGGTCTAGTGTTTAGGAAGGGGATGAACCCAGTACCGTTGATCTCGACGTGGGCGGCTGAGATTAAGTCTGGCGTACCGTTTTGGCTGAACGCACGACGACCGTAGATCCAAGATCCAACGGACTGCGCGTCGATCTCGGTTATGTTGAGCGCGGACCATAGATTTCCAATCCGACGGCCTGTGATGCGTACCGGTTCGTTTAATGGGTGATCTAATCTGGGCGGTTGGCGCGCGATCGGACGGCCCAGATCACATCATACCCTCCGGCCGGGTCGTTTTTCATATGAACCCCTGGGTTTTACAAAAATAGAACCCGCCGTCCTTGCCCAGGGTTTTCTGAGTCTCGGGTTATTTGTTAAACAGCCCCCTGTGCTTCTGTTTAATTGAGGCCCAGTCCAGGAAGTTAAGAAATCAAATAAATGGATTTAGAAAATGATTTTTAATGATTAAATAATTGCTAGAACTTAGATAATTCATAGAAAATCCATTTTAGCTCTAAATTGAACCATTCCAGTTTCTAAAATTTTGTAATAATATTCTTCATCATTTTGTGCCTCTGTTTTGGCATGAAAGACTCATTTAAATTTATCTAATACTTAATCTTGTATTAAACACATAAAACATTAGAAAATCCATAACTTAAAATCTATAACTCCAAAATTAATGATTCCTGTTCCTAGAATCTTATTTTAATGTGTAGATTATTATTATGTATTTTGTTTACTTGTTTGGTGTGATGTTAATTTTGCCTATACACTGCTTGTTTGTATTGCTACGACTAGTGTGAGGTCACGAGTCATCTGAAGATCATCCTGGTACCTGGAATCTCAAGGCCCAGGCAAGTTGTGCCCTTGATCACTTCTTTTCACCTACTCATGTTCTAATTAATCATAATGATCTGCATAGGTTAATTTTGATGGGACCCAATAGGTTACCCTAGTTTGTCTATCTTTATACCTTGTTTACCACTGAACTTTCTGGGTAGTACTTGCTAGTGCTATATGTGGTTTTGGGTATGGAGATACACCATTCATGATTATACTTTTGTTATCAGTTGTTATTTATGGTTCATGTTGAGATCATTATGTTAATTGGAACATGGAGAACCACCCGGGAAAACAGTGCTACCACGAGGGTGGAATGGGACGCCCTTGGCTGATTAATTAGGAAAGCTAGTGGAAGACTACCTTACCCGAAAGGGGCAAGGGCAGTAGGGGAGAGGTCAGTGTAGGGAGGCCCTCGGGAGGATTTTGCTGCGATGGCGGTCCTGCAAGGGATTCCTGCACTGGATCTTCCTATAAACTGTAGCGGGTTTTCGGAAGCTAGTGGAACTTTGTAAAGGCCTCGTAGTGGATCCCTAGCCATTCACCTCGGTAGTGTCTAAGGGCCTTGCAAACCCTGGCGACATGGGATACACGACTTGTGGGTAAAGATGCGCAACCTCTGCAGAGTGTAAAACTGGTATACTAGCCGTGCTCACGGTCATGAGCAGCTCGGACACTCACATGATTAATTTATGGAACTAAATTCAATTTGTCATATGCATTGCATTGCAGGTGATGTTGTTATTACTTCTGTTCTACTACTTAATTGGGTTGGTATTTACTTATACTTAGTAATTGCTAATAAAATTTTGACCAACATTAAAAGCAATGCTCAGCTCTAACTATCCTTTTTGGTAAGCCTTACACTTCACGTGAGCTCCCACCTTTGGCGAGTTCATGCACATTATTCCCCACAACTTGTTGAGCGATGAACGTATGTGAGCTCACTCTTGCTGTCTCACATACACCACAGGTCAAGAGCAGGTACTGCAGGATGATGCTCATGGAGGATGCTGTGATGAGTTCGTGAGAGGTCTAGGTCGTCGTCTCCCAGTCAACTTTGGGTTGCTGGACCGTTGTCTCCTTATAATGTAATTATTTATTTTGTATAGAACTCCTGTTATATATAAAGTTGTGACATTCGATCCTGTGCCACTATACATCATATGTATGAGACTTGGTCCCAGCATACCTGGTGTTTATGTTAACCCCGGGTTTTGGACCCCTAAAATCCGGGTGTTACAGCAGACAACCAACGGTGATAAGATTCACCGGCGGCGGCGAGTTGTCCGTGTGGGTAGCGGCGGCGCAAGAGCTGGCGTGGAGTGGCGGTGGCAGAAAAACAAGAGGGGCCCGAGCGGATGAGTTCGTGGGGTCGATGCTTATAGGCGAAGCGGGGTACCGGGCGATTGAACGGCTCCGAAGCTTTCGGGCGGTGCGCGGCTTCGCCGGCGTTCGTTGCGGAGTCCGCGCAGTGAAGGAAGCTCTGTCGTGGTGGTCCCAAGTGAAAGACGCGGGCGCGACTGCATCACGGGTCCCACGCGTCATCGGGCGAGACAGCCATCACGCGCGCGTGACCGAAGACTGGGCAGTGGGCCCCACGCGCCAATGAGTCCGGGCGCGGTGGCGATGGGCTGGGCGAGAGAGGAAAGGTGGAGTGGGCCGAATAGGGTTTGGCCGGCCCAAACAGGATTTCTTCCTCTTTTCTTTCCTTTTTCTTTTTCCTTCTCTTTTCAAATTCAAGTTGTGTTCAAATTTAATTCAAACTCTTGTGACCAAATATTCTCAGATGTTATTGCGCCATAAACAGTACTACTTTGAAGATATATTATTATATATATTATTTTTATATCATTTCTCTTTTTGGTTTCACTTCTAGAATTTCTTTTCCAAACTCTAGAATTTCTTTTAGGATTTAATTTCCCATTGGGGTATTAACATAATTATTATTTTTTTTGTTTACCATATTTTTATATCATCACAAAATGCACACAAAGTAAGATCCAGCATGATGCACAGGTTATTTAGGTGTTCTTGGTTCTAATTACCCACTTTTAACTAGTGTTGATCACATGCAATGAATAGTAGAGGCCACAAACTAATGGGTTTATCTCTATCCACTTTTATTACACTTTTGAGTATTACAAAATGGGGAAAAAAGAAGTTAGAGAACAAGTTATATTTTGATGAATCACAGGATTGCACTACTCATTTTACTTGTTCTGGTGAGAATTTGACCCCTTTAGGACGCCCAATTACAGATCTCATCCATCCTTTCTTTAAGTTCTTCTTCATCCTTCAGTTTAAAATCTATCCGCTGAAGGAAGTTCCTAAATTCATCTACGGACACACAAGAGTCATGGTGAATCATTTCCTAAATTCATCTATGTGTTTTCTTCGATCATACCAGGAATCGAATGTTGCTGGTTAGATTCATTTATGTTTTGTTCGTGCTCATGGTGCCAGTCGGTGCAAAACTAAACCAGCAAAAGCCCAACCTGAAAACCCCAAAACAACTAGCTTTTGATGATAAGTAACAACACATTCAGGTATATGTAAGAAATAAGAATATTACTGTCTTAGAAGTTTCCAGATGAGGCTCAGCCCATTTCTTTGTCTGCACTGTTTTTTTAGATGCCTGCAGTCATTCAGTTCCCAGGGTATAAATCTCAAGTGGATAGATAGTGTCACTTTAAATCAGATTTTTCATCCATAAATAAAAAGAATTACAAATAAGGCACATGGCACCTTCTGCAAGAAGCTGTCAAAGGCAGGTTTCCCATGTTCATTCTAGTGATTTGACATCACCTCCTGCATAGTTACACAATGAATGTGATGAGAGAAAACAACCAACCAAATAGGAGGAATAGTCTTTAGGTCCACCACTTGTACCATAGAGCGGACTACATGTGTCGCTAACCATGGTGGCAACCAGGCTCCATGAACCTATGACAGAAAAATATTCACTACAATATGCATGCAATACTCATCAAAAAGGGGTAGTGTTGGACGTTTGTAATTCTCATGTAATGTTATCATGCTCAACTGCTCATGGAAACCATGTCAGCTTGGAAGTTCTCGCTGAACAAGTTCCCTAATAGCAACTGCATGCCCAAGAACTGGAATATGCTAGGGTTTAGCAAAATATGAGTTTGTATTTTTTTCAGCTTCCTGAGTTCTCACAATTAGAGCAGTTTAGCTAAAAAGTTAAGTTCCACCGAATTGTGTTGTCAGAAAGGTCATTGGAGCACATCGCCAAGACGTGAAGCAGATATATTTACTAAACTTTTACAATGAACTCACATCAATCAAAACATGAATTTACTATCCTATGCAACTCCATCACAGATTCACAATTAGAGCAGCTGAACTGACAAAGTTGCATTTTATTAGAAAATCATTGATATACTGCACCAAGTTGTGAAGTGGATAGTTTTACTAAAATTGCAATGAATTTACAACAACATCAGAAACCTTGATAAGATATCAGAGAGTTAAATATATATTTACCTCTCTAAGCTGTTTTACTTTTGTTGTTGTTTCCAACTGAGCCTTTTCATCAGCTCCTCCTAGAGACATAAGAAACAAAGGTTGAATAGAATGCAAACACACTACATCAGAACAAAACATCATAGTAGTCACACATTCTCATACCTCAGCAGCTTCAAGAGCATGTTCAGTCTTGTGAATCATGTGCTTTTGATCACTGCTTGTCCTCTGGAGCTATTAATAAAAGTATAGAAGTAAGGACACTACACACTGAATAAAAGAATGGACTAAAATAAATTTTCTTTTCTTTTTTGAGGTGCCTAACCCTGCTTACACAGAAACTGAAACATGTGACAAGAAAGAAAGAAAGAAAGCACACCGCATCTGACAACCTACCTTTCTCTCAACGTGAAATTAACTTGATTTTTTTTTACTTTACAGCTTGATTGTAACTCAACAAGACATGAGCCCCATTTATATTGAGATAAATAAGAAAATGCTAACATGTGCCATGCTATCATTCCATGGAACTCTACCCTCTAGGAAACATCAACAATTAGTAATCCCTTATTAACTTATATCCCAGCCTCTGATTCTATGTTTACAATTTATAAAGATTAAAGGACTCCAAAGACAAATTGATATAGTATCTCAGCGCAAGGAGTTAAAAGATCATAGGTGGCCAGACCTCCAGGTTGCTTCTTGGTCGCTAAGAGAAATAGAAATGGGATATGCAAAGCAGACATATGGGTACACCATAAAATCTTCTTAACCAATTTCTTCATTGATATTAATCTTGACATTTTTATTAACAATGTAATGTAGCTCCTCGTGTGGCCTCTTTCTATTGAACTATATCGAATTCTGACAGGAGATGAACTGTCAGACATTTTTACCCAAGTATATTATTACTTCTATGACATATATCCACATCTACAGTCAATGTTACATATGATGCTATGAATAAATTTTTTCTTATTTGCAGGATGACATGATACATTTCAGGAAAAAATTGGTTGCTATATTACTATCTTCAGACATGAACAAGAGAAAGGGGTGTATGTTATACAAATATGAAAAAGAAGTTGACACGGGAAGCCCCTCTGATGTTCAGATATTAGATAGTCCTTAAAATCCTAAGAAGAGAAAACTACTCTATGCACCTGATGATAGCGAAGTATTGATGGAAGATGATGATGGTCCCATTACTCAAGCGGACTTAGGAAGGTGGTTTGTTCATGATTGGGATAAAGGAACTCCTATAAAGGTATCGGCCGATGAGTGCACCAACGACTTTTTAATGAGTAGTCTTTCCACAAAGGATATGACCATGACCAAAGCCGATTTAATTGATGTTCTATGCAATTACATCATGGCAATCCAAGACGATATGGCATTACAGTAAGTGCTCATTGTTTTATCTATTTTATGTATACCAACTACGTATAGTCTTGATATTGACTTTCGTCATGCTACATTACAGGATGACATGGGTGCGAAGTTTCAACCCTTTTAAGATAGAAATATCTATCAAAGACTTGCAAAATATATTAAGGATAAATCCAGATATGACTCTAAAATGTTTTGACATGGCTGTTCGACTGCTTGCCAATAAAGATTCATGTATGTCAAAAGGTGAAAAGACAAAGGATATAAAGCATTATATGGATATGCGCTTCTGGGTAAGTTTATTTCCAATCAATAATGTAGCAATATATAGTATCAACCTCTAATCCTCATGTGGTCATGTGTATATATTTATCCAGAGAATGGTTGGTTTTGGCAAACTTCCAAAGTACCACGAGGACCCTACAATAGAAGAGCTAGCCAAAACACTTGACTGTTGGCCATCAATGATCTACTATATCACTGGTTGTAGATATGTAAGTATGTGTTCATTTCGAATGTATTTATAAAAAGACACTTCTTTGCAATCCTAATGACTGATGTTTTGCTGGTTCTTATGCCATGGAAATTCAACGAGTGCTACGCCCTTTTTGTATTTGACCATGGTAAAAAGCACGGGACTTTTATCAACTTTACACCCACTCAAGATTGGTGTAAGCATATGCCATACAATAGGTTCATGGAAGCGATTATCATGGCCTCAAAGAAATATAAGATTGTCTAAAACAAGAAACGTTTTGAATGGGTAGAGGGTATTTATAAATGGGAACATACAATTCGGACTGGTCTTCCAATTGACTTAAAAGTGTATTTTCTCCGTACCACTTACCTTCTCAGCAATATAGAATTTTTCTATGATAACCATTGTATATAACATAGTTGGCCAAACATTATTCTATATGGTTAATACCAACTACCTCGTTCTACAAGCTATGGTCATGTGGGGAAAAGGTAGGCGAATGGAATTTGTTAGGGTAAGTGGAGTACGTTTGTTTCATGTTCAAACATACATTCTAGTTACATAATACAAATTTGATTTGATGTTCTATTCTCTTTTGTCTTTGTGTGTAGGATGCAAAGATTCTTTGAAGGAACTTTGTGATTGATCTATTAAGTTACGAGGACAATTCATGCCGCTATGCCATCCCTGCAAACATACAACAGAGACTTATCAATATCTCTACAAAGGAATATATTAGTGTATGATTGTCGATATATTGTTTGTTTTCATGTAATTATTGTGCACTCACGTTTTATTAATAATGTGTTAGTCGTCGCACGCACAGACACCTAACTATCATATATATAGGTCTGCATGATATTGATGGTTGCAATGTAATGGTGAAACAGGTAGATTAAAATAACAAAATTTATATTGTCGGAGAGGGAAATCTCCGGCCGGATGTCGGAACGCACCCGCCCTAAATCCTAAGATGAGGAGGGGGCCTAAGCGTTTTGCCTGCTAGGCGGATTGGTGGAAGAACACACGAGGACATGAGAGTTTAGAGTGGTTCCAGCCGCCGGAGCGTAAAACCCTACCTCCACTGTATATGTTATATTGCTTATGAGTCTAGAAAGCTTGAGAGCTTGAGTTTGGTATGAGGGTCTAAAGAGCCTGTGAATTGGGTCTGCTTTGTAACGTTGTGTGCCTTCCCTTTTATAGCTCAAGGGAGGCACATACAAGGATGTTGAGCCCCGACATGTGGGCCCAGGTATAGGAGTAACTAATGCAAGTAACACCTAAGCAATCTCCAGGCACCATGATGTCCACAGTCCATGCAGTATTGATACGTGAGCGCTGCTTCCTCGGTAATGTGCGAGTAATGATGAGCATAGTGCACGCGGCAGTATGGGCGTGCTACCTGCCAATGGAATGGACAGGCATGCCGCCTGCCAGTGGATTGGACAGGCACGTCGCCTGCGGAATGGATAGGTCGCCGCCTGCCAGCAGAATGGATAGGTCACCGCCTGCCTGCGGGATGGACAGGTCTCATTAAATGTAGAGGCGGCACACCGCCTACTAGTGGAATGGACAGGCGGCGTGCCTTATCCTCAATAAATGCAGAGGCCGCATAACCCGGAGGCCTTACGTCAGGCTCCGCCCGTTGGCTTACGTCATGTGCAGTAGGCCACGTGGCAGCATCGGATCTCCGCCTGGGCGGGTGAAAGATCCCTTTGACCCGGGAACAGGATCTGGATGTCGCCTAGAGGGGGGGTGAATAGGCGAATAAAACTTATCACTTTAAAACTTAAATTCTTACTCTACTCGAAGACTTAGTACGCAGTGGAGTGAGAAGACCCTTCGAGTAGGTTGCAGCGGAATAGAAGATCCTGTCTCAAAATGTCCTGCACTTCAAATAAAGCTTATACCACAGATAAGTATTGAAGTGCAGATATAAAGGCGAGTAAGACAGAGAGTTAGGATACAATACAGAACAGAGCACACAGACGCAAGGATTTATCCCGAGGTTCGACCAAGCCTGAAATGCTTGCCTAGTCCTCGTTGGAGTTAGCCACACCTGGGCTTGGAGTCTATTTCAACTCCTTCCTCCGTTTGCTCAGATCTGTCAGTATGATAGATAGAGCCTTTCACTATGTTGAGTTGGGTTACAACAGAACCGCGGCTGCTTACAAACTTCTTGGCAGCACCCCGGCAGAGTAACGATACGCTCAAGACCTTGCTCTAGCTCTTAGCAGCACTTCTCCACTCTCTAAAGGCTTATAGCTTTGCCTTCTACACAAACTAGAGAGATACACACAAGAGGGAGAGTGAGAATTGATTCGAGTGATGTCTACACTTGTTTGCTGCACTTGTACTTCTCTTGGAGGCGCCTAGGAGTCCCTTTTATAAGCACAAGGGGCCTAGGAGCCGTTGAGAGCAATCCAGGAAGGCAATCGTTGCCTTCTGTCGGGTGGCGCACCGGACACTGTCCGGTGCCTGATTTCCTTCCAAAAGTGGCAAAGTCGACCGTTGCCGTCATGGAGCCGTTGGCGCACCGGACACTGTCCGGTGCACACCGGACAGTCTGGTGCCCCCATCTGACCGTTGGCTCGGCCACGTGTCACGCGCGGATTGCATGGCCGACCGTTGGCCCAGCCGACCGTTGGCTCACCGGACAGTCCGGTGCACCACCGGACAGTCCGGTGAATTATAGCCGTATGTCGCCAGACTTCTCCCGAGAGCGGCATGTTCACCGGAGTTCAACCTAGTGCACCGGACACTGTCCGGTGCACCACCGGACAGTCCGGTGTGCCAGACTGATCTGAGTCTTGGCTGTACACAGCCAAGCCTTTTGCACCTCTTTCCTTTTCTTCTTTTCTCTATTTCTAATACTTAGACAAATATGTTAGTACACAAAAACCAATGTACTAAGTCTAGAAACATACCTTCTCTTGGATTTTCATATCTATAGCATTTGACATGCTTCAGCTTCGATGTTGGACTCATAAATCATCAAGTCAGCTTGACTTGATCTAGATTGACATTTCTTAGCTCCAACATCCTGCAAAGGTCACATAGAAGATCTCCAAACATAGGAACAACCCAAACTAAAGGTCAGAGTGCACTTAGCTCTTTTGGGCTACTTCCAGTTCTGTTTTTGACATTTGTTCTCGTTCTAGTGACATTGATCTCCTTCTTAGAGCTTGGTCTTGAGCCTTATGACTTACACCACATAACTATAGACATTTCCTCATTGGTTGTAAGTCACGTCCTTATGTAGTGATCCTTGATGTGCCGTAGCTGTTCTCAACTCGATCACCCTTGACTTTGCAAGCCTTCTTCTTCACCCTTGGCTTTGGGTTCCTCAGCCTCCTTGACCTTCTCCCGTGCACTTGGTACCTCGAAGCTTTTCTTGCCTCCGTCCTTGGCTTGATCGGTTGTCTCCGAGCTACGCAACCGAGTCTCACTTTATGCAATGACAATCTTACTTGTGATGCCCATTATCTATTCATCATTTAGTCCTTGGACCATCACACTTGTTCACTTGTGTTGAACCCTGTTAGCTTTACCTTAAGCACCTGTTCAACACTTAGTACACTTGTTAGTCCTTTAATTGAGTTGTCATCAAAACACCAAAACTCACAAGAGAGCTTTCAATCTCCCCCTTTATGGTGATTGATGGCAACACAATTAAAGCTTACATAAGAATAAGATTTGAAGCACAAATTTTGAATTCTAAGTTTATAGAATGCTCCCCCTAAATATGTGCTTACTTCAAAAACATAATTTTGGCCTTAGACGCCAATTTGCACATACTTAGGCAATTCAAAACATTTCTACACCTTAGCACTTATTGGGATGCATTGTGTCAAGAATCAAACCATGATGCTATAACACACAGATGCACATAATCAGAGTTAAACACCATTCAATTTAGTGGATATATCATAGGAATATCAACCTACCACTATTCACCATTAAGATATGTAACACCCTAAAGTTCAATTTTTTGAAGACAAGGAAAAATTCTCAAAAATTTTAAATCAAAACACCTTTCCTTAAAGATAATCATAATATAGAAGTTTCCACTCATGAATATGTTAAAAATACATAATTAAAGATACTTAGATAATCTAAATTGCCTTTGGGTTAAGTTATACAGGAGAATTATGATTAAACTATTTCTTAATATATATAGTCTACAATATAAATTTGATTTCCCTAGAACTAATAAGGTATGGATTATTCTCTACTATATGATTAAAAGCTTGTCTAAAAGAACTAAAATAAATAAAGAAATATATAAAATATGTTTTTGCACAGATATGGTTTGCAAATGAACTAGTCACAAGCTTGAATTTAAATTTGAATTCAAAATTTAAATTTGGAAATAGGAAAGAAAGGGGAAATAAGAAAAAGAGAAGGAATATAAAACAAAAATATAAATAATATATATATAAATAAATATATTCAGAATTAATATCCCTAACTTCACAAAAATAAGTTGAAATGATGAGCCATAGAAGTTTGAATTTAAGTTTGAATTCAAATTTAACTTAGAAATGAAGAAAAGAAATAGAAAATAAAATGGAAAAAGAGAAAAACTTTAACTGGGCCGGTAACCCTGTTTTCGGCCCATTTATCTTCGTGACCGCGCGGCCCGCTCGCTCTCTGCGCTTTGCTCTCCACGCCGACAGGTGGGCCTGAGCCGTCGGTGGCTCAGCCGCGCCTGAGCACTCCCTCTCTCGCTGACGTGGCGGGACCCACTGCTCAGGTTCGTCTTCTTCACCTGCCCACGACTATCAGCCCAATCACCCGCGTCGCGCGTCCATCGCCGTGGAGATCGGGTCGTTGCGGATCCGTGCGATTCTTGAGCTCGGACTCGCCCCAGCCCCTGCTCACCACGCTCGCGTCCGCACCAAGGACTCCATGGCCTGGAATTTCGCAACAGACTTGCGCGCGCGGGGGAGAATCGCACCAATTCCGCCGACGGTCTCGGCCTCCTCTCGCGCGGACTTATCCCTCCCTCCGGGCTATAAAACTCGAGCGCCCGTGACCCTGAGCCATAGCCTTTGCAAGCCGGACACCAAGGTGAGAAATCGCGTAGTCATCGCCGAGCGAAAAGCACCGAGGAGCGCCGCCGCCGAGGATAGCCGTCGTTGGGGGGTCCCGGCTCTCGAAATCGGGTCGTGGAGTGTCGTCTACACCTGGGGAAGCCGTCTGTGCCCTCAATTTGGGTCGAACGCTGCCAAGACTCGAGCAATCGCTCGTCGCACTACGATTCTCCGCCGTGGGCCGCGCGACACCGTGGCCAGCCGCGGTCATCGCTTCAATCACTGGTACGTCAACTCCTTGTTGTTCGTTAGGGCCCGGACAT
The DNA here is from genome assembly GCA_029449295.1 of Zea luxurians. Taxonomy (NCBI): domain Eukaryota; kingdom Viridiplantae; phylum Streptophyta; class Magnoliopsida; order Poales; family Poaceae; genus Zea; species Zea luxurians. The sequence continues at coordinate 7,357,191 of JAOPSE010000041.1, read as the reverse complement.
TGTCTAGCGCCGTTTAATTTGAATTTGGGGCGGTGGTACGCCGGATTGAGCTCCCTCCGGCGGGGTCGCCGCCGCGCGGGTGTTCCTGGGGATCGGGTGTTAGCGAGGGGATGAAGAAGGTGCCTCGGCCGTTGGATCTGGGGTCGGTGGCTGCGATTAGGTGTTAGGTCCCGATGGGGGTGTTCTGTGCGGAGCCTTTGGATCAAAATCGTGTGGCCCGGAGCTGATCCGGCTTCATTAAATCCGAACCGTTCATTTATGATCTGAGGGATCCGAGCGCATACCGGTTCGATTAAAACGCGATCTAATCTGGACCGTCTGAGTTAGATCGGGCGGTTGAGACTTCATGATACCCCTTCGGCCAGGGAATTTTTGTTAAAGAGACCCTGGGGATTTCTGGAATCAACCCGCCATCCCCGTTTTACTGTTTCCTGAGTCTAGGATATCTTGCGCAATGGCCCCTGCGTTTCCCATTAATTGAGGCCCAGTCCAGTGCAGTATTAAAGTGATTAAATGAATTAGAAATTAGATTTTTAATACAAAAATAATTGCTAGAACTTAGATAATTCATAGAAAATTCATTTTAGCTCCAAATGGAACCATTCCAATTTCTAAAATTTTGTAATAATATTCTCTATCATTTAGAATCACTGTTTTGACATGAACTCTGTTAGGAAATTAATTTATCATCTAATCCTATTATAATCACCTTAAATCTTAGGAAAATTCATAATTTGAATTCTATAACTCAAAAATTAATAATTCTTTTTCCTGTGATCTTAATTTAATATGTATATTATTAATGTGTATTTTGTTCTTATGTTTGGTGTAATGTTAAATTTTGCCTATACAATGTTTGTTTGTATTGCTACGATTAGCAGTGAGGTCACGAGGATCTGAAGAATCATCCTGGTACCTGGAATCTCAAGGCCCAGGCAAGTTGTGCCCTTGATCACTTCTTTTTACCCAGCCATGTTCTGATTAATCATAATGATCTGCATAGGTTAATTTTGATGGGACCCAATAGGTTACCCTAGTTTGTCTATCTTTATACCTTGTTTACCACTGAACTTTCTGGGTAGTACTTGCTAGTGCTATATGTGGTTTTGGGTATGGAGATACACCATTCATGATTATACTTTTGTTATCAGTTGTTATTTATGGTTCATGTTAAGATCATTATGTTAATTGGAACATGGAGAACCACCCGGGAAAACAGTGCTACCACAAGGGAGGAATGGGACCCCTTGGCTGATTAATTAGGAAAGCTAGTGGAAGACTACCTTACCCGAAAGGGGCAAGGGCAGTAGGGGAGAGGTCAGTGTAGGGAGGCCCTCGGGAGGATTTTGCTGCGATGGCGGTCCTGCAAGGGATTCCTGCACTGGATCTTCCTATAAACTGTAGCGGGTTTTCGGAAGCTAGTGGAACTTTGTAAAGGCCTCGTAGTGGATCCCTAGCCATTCACCTCGGTAGTGTCTAAGGGCCTTGCAAACCCTGGCGACATGGGATACACGACTTGTGGGTAAAGATGCGCAACCTCTGCAGAGTGTAAAACTGGTATACTAGCCGTGCTCACGGTCATGAGCAGCTCGGACACTCACATGATTAAATTATGGAACTTAAACTCAATTTGTCATATGCATTGCATCGCAGGTGTTACTTTTGTTCTACTATTTAACTGGGTTGGTATTTACTTATACTTAGTAACTGCTAATAAAATTTTGACCAACTTTAAAAGCAATGCTCAGCTTCAACCATCCTCTTTTGGTAAGCCTTACACTTCACGTGAGCTCCCACCTTTGGCGAGTTCATGCACATTATTCCCCACAACTTGTTGAGCGATGAACGTATGTGAGCTCACTCTTGCTGTCTCACATACACCACAGGTCAAGACCAGGTACTGCAGGATGATGCTCATGGAGGATGCTGTGATGAGTTCGTGAGTGGTCTAGGCCGTCGTCTCCCAGTCAACTTTGGGTTGCTGGACCGTTGTCTCCTTATAATGTAATTATTTATTTTGTATAGAACTCCTGTTATATATAAAGATGTGACATTCGATCCTGTGCCACTATACATCATATGTATGAGACTTGGTCCCAGCATACCTGGTGTTTATGTTAACCCCGGGTTTTGGACCCCTAGAATCCGGGTGTTACAGAAGTGGTATCAGAGGAATGTTGACTGTAGGACGAAACCTAGATAGAACTGGACAACCCTTACCTACTTACCTTTGCTACTCTGGTTCTTTTCTAAACTTGTCTTAATCTTTTCTCATCTAATTCCGCTTCACTCTGATTATTCTTACCTTTTTCCTTCTAAAGACAAACTTGGATTTCACACTTTGAAATCCTGTGCCTAAAGTGACTTTAGGAATAGGAGACCTACTCTTAGGAACAAACAAAAACAAAACTATTTTTATAGATATCTATGAACTTGAATGTTTGTTCTTATGATACTTGTATGATTTGGATCTTTGTTTGAGTGTGATGAGTTGTGGAGTAATGTCCACAATTGCATCTGCATATACACATAGGTATAAAAATATATTTATAAAATAACTAGACAAACTAAATTATCCTTCAATAAAGTATCTAGCCTAACAATACCCATCTTATCTTAAAGATTCTCCCTTATCTTAATAGATCTATCTCATCTCAATAGATCCATCTTATCTTAAAAGATACCCCTCTCACCTTAATAGATTCATCTTATCTTGAAAGGATTTTATCTCCCCCTAATAGACCTAACTGACCTCAAAAGATTCTACCTTATCCCTATGAATGCATCTTGCCCTAATAAGCATATTTGCCCCACACTAGTGTAACAACCATGATCTAATCCAAAGAAATTAGACATTATCTAGTCTAATCTAGTTATATCCAACCTAATCCAGATTCTATATAATCTAAATATGACCCAATCTAAAGTGAGTTATTAACAAGATAGTTAAGTTGGTGATATAGGTTAGACATTGTCTCTACAAATATATCTTAACGTAAATTAATGTCTTATACCAACTCATCCTTGAACAATGGCCTACCTATATCATATAATCCATCCTATCTTAAAAGATTCTAACATATCCTAATAATATTTATCCTACCCTGGTAGATCTAGCTAATCTTAACTAGTTTAATCTAGTCATACCAACCTAATCTGGATTCTATCTAATCCAGTATGATCTAAGCTAGATTGAGATACTTAATGCTGATACAAAGGATAAGGCTATACTCCAAAATTCACTTAAGCCTAAATTGGTGACCTAGATCAACTCGGCCATATCCAACAACTTGACCTATATAACAAGTAGCATAACAACCCAACCAATAGAGTAATGATGGATTGCATAGTCTATCAACCCCCACCTAATAACAAACAAACTTTTAACCTACATCCTGTAGTCCATCTCACCCATATATATCTCTAATCTTGACAGATTCTATCCTACCCTTAGATATTCACCTTATACGACGGGTTACCCTAATCTGAACATAAAACAAAGATTAAAGCCCTACTAAAGGATCTTCAGAGTATAACCAGCTACTAGCTTATTTATTCCGCTTATTGAATAATTTCCTTTGCAAAACTATTACCATGTGCCTCTAACTTTCATGGTCAATACCAGGAAAGGAAAGATTATCACGTAACAGCAAACAGAAATGAATCCTCCAAATCCTCCACCTATTGAGATCGATCAAGTGGTTGCTACCCAAAGACTGGTAATACAACAATTAACAGACCTGGTGAGCGAGATGCAAAATCAGATAAGACAACAACGCGAGGAAATACGTCAGGCCCGCCAAGAAATAAGGCAAGCACGGTTGGAGAGACAACAACAACAACAACCTCCACCACCACCACCAGCTCCACCAAGCTACATAGATATAAATTATGATGATTTGTAAGGTCTAGATGTTACTTTAGTTGGTAGATGATATGATATTATTCTAGAAGGAACAATAAGGTCTATTGACCCTATGTTTTGTTAAAGAATTATACCTCATGCGGAGATTTCTTTGTTTGTGCATATGTTCCGAGAACAATATGAGTATACATCCCTTTTCTTACAAATCTCGAGGACGAGATTATTTTTAAGGGGGGTAGGATTTGTAACACCCTAAAGTTCAATTTTGTGAAGACAAGGAAAAATTCTCAAAAATTTTAAATCAAAACACCTTTCCTTAAAGATAATCATAATATAGAAGTTTCCACTCATGAATATGTTAAAAATACATAATTAAAGATACTTAGATAATCTAAATTGCCTTTGGGTTAAGTTATACAGGAGAATTATGATTAAACTATTTCTTAATATATATAGTCTACAATATAAATTTGATTTCCCTAGAACTAATAAGGTATGGATTATTCTCTACTATATGATTAAAAGCTTGTCTAAAAGAACTAAAATAAATAAAGAAATATATAAAATATGTTTTTGCACAGATATGGTTTGCAAATGAACTAGTCACAAGCTTGAATTTAAATTTGAATTCAAAATTTAAATTTGGAAATAGGAAAGAAAGGGGAAATAAGAAAAAGAGAAGGAATATAAAACAAAAATATAAATAATATATATATAAATAAATATATTCAGAATTAATATCCCTAACTTCACAAAAATAAGTTGAAATGATGAGCCATAGAAGTTTGAATTTAAGTTTGAATTCAAATTTAACTTAGAAATGAAGAAAAGGAATAGAAAATAAAATGGAAAAAGAGAAAAACTTTAACTGGGCCGGTAACCCTGTTTTCGGCCCATTTATCTTCGTGACCGCGCGGCCCGCTCGCTCTCTGCGCTTTGCTCTCCACGCCGACAGGTGGGCCTGAGCCGTCGGTGGCTCAGCCGCGCCTGAGCACTCCCTCTCTCGCTGACGTGGCGGGACCCACTGCTCAGGTTCGTCTTCTTCACCTGCCCACGACTATCAGCCCAATCACCCGCGTCGCGCGTCCATCGCCGTGGAGATCGGGTCGTTGCGGATCCGTGCGATTCTTGAGCTCGGACTCGCCCCAGCCCCTGCTCACCACGCTCGCGTCCGCACCAAGGACTCCATGGCCTGGAATTTCGCAACAGACTTGCGCGCGCGGGGGAGAATCGCACCAATTCCGCCGACGGTCTCGGCCTCCTCTCGCGCGGACTTATCCCTCCCTCCGGGCTATAAAACTCGAGCGCCCGTGACCCTGAGCCATAGCCTTTGCAAGCCGGACACCAAGGTGAGAAATCGCGTAGTCATCGCCGACCGAAAAGCACCGAGGAGCGCCGCCGCCGAGGATAGCCGTCGTTGGGGGGTCCCGGCTCTCGAAATCGGGTCGTGGAGTGTCGTCTACACCTGGGGAAGCCGTCTGTGCCCTCAATTTGGGTCGAACGCTGCCAAGACTCGAGCAATCGCTCGTCGCACTACGATTCTCCGCCGTGGGCCGCGCGACACCGTGGCCAGCCGCGGTCATCGCTTCAATCACTGGTACGTCAACTCCTTGTTGTTCGTTAGGGCCCGGACATTGTCTAGCGCCGTTTAATTTGAATTTGGGGCGGTGGTACGCCGGATTGAGCTCCCTCCGGCGGGGTCGCCGCCGCGCGGGTGTTCCTGGGGATCGGGTGTTAGCGAGGGGATGAAGAAGGTGCCTCGGCCGTTGGATCTGGGGTCGGTGGCTGCGATTAGGTGTTAGGTCCCGATGGGGGTGTTCTGTGCGGAGCCTTTGGATCAAAATCGTGTGGCCCGGAGCTGATCCGGCTTCATTAAATCCGAACCGTTCATTTATGATCTGAGGGATCCGAGCGCATACCGGTTCGATTAAAACGCGATCTAATCTGGACCGTCTGAGTTAGATCGGGCGGTTGAGACTTCATGATACCCCTTCGGCCAGGGAATTTTTGTTAAAGAGACCCTGGGGATTTCTGGAATCAACCCGCCATCCCCGTTTTACTGTTTCCTGAGTCTAGGATATCTTGCGCAATGGCCCCTGCGTTTCCCATTAATTGAGGCCCAGTCCAGTGCAGTATTAAAGTGATTAAATGAATTAGAAATTAGATTTTTAATACAAAAATAATTGCTAGAACTTAGATAATTCATAGAAAATTCATTTTAGCTCCAAATGGAACCATTCCAGTTTCTAAAATTTTGTAATAATATTCTCTATCATTTAGAATCACTGTTTTGACATGAACTCTGTTAGGAAATTAATTTATCATCTAATCCTATTATAATCACCTTAAATCTTAGGAAAATTCATAATTTGAATTCTATAACTCAAAAATTAATAATTCTTTTTCCTGTGATCTTATTTTAATATGTATATTATTAATGTGTATTTTGTTCTTATGTTTGGTGTAATGTTAAATTTTGCCTATACAATGTTTGTTTGTATTGCTACGATTAGCAGTGAGGTCACGAGGATCTGAAGAATCATCCTGGTACCTGGAATCTCAAGGCCCAGGCAAGTTGTGCCCTTGATCACTTCTTTTTACCCAGCCATGTTCTGATTAATCATAATGATCTGCATAGGTTAATTTTGATGGGACCCAATAGGTTACCCTAGTTTGTCTATCTTTATACCTTGTTTACCACTGAACTTTCTGGGTAGTACTTGCTAGTGCTATATGTGGTTTTGGGTATGGAGATACACCATTCATGATTATACTTTTGTTATCAGTTGTTATTTATGGTTCATGTTAAGATCATTATGTTAATTGGAACATGGAGAACCACTCGGGAAAACAGTGCTACCACAAGGGAGGAATGGGACCCCTTGGCTGATTAATTAGGAAAGCTAGTGGAAGACTACCTTACCCGAAAGGGGCAAGGGCAGTAGGGGAGAGGTCAGTGTAGGGAGGCCCTCGGGAGGATTTTGCTGCGATGACGGTCCTGCAAGGGATTCCTGCACTGGATCTTCCTATAAACTGTAGCGGGTTTTCGGAAGCTAGTGGAACTTTGTAAAGGCCTCGTAGTGGATCCCTAGCCATTCACCTCGGTAGTGTCTAACGGCCTTGCAAACCCTGGCGACATGGGATACACGACTTGTGGGTAAAGATGTGCAACCTCTGCAGAGTGTAAAACTGGTATACTAGCCGTGCTCACGGTCATGAGCAGCTCGGACACTCACATGATTAAATTATGGAACTTAAACTCAATTTGTCATATGCATTGCATCGCAGGTGTTACTTTTGTTCTACTATTTAACTGGGTTGGTATTTACTTATACTTAGTAACTGCTAATAAAATTTTGACCAACTTTAAAAGCAATGCTCAGCTTCAACCATCCTCTTTTGGTAAGCCTTACACTTCAAGTGAGCTCCCACCTTTGGCGAGTTCATGCACATTATTCCCCACAACTTGTTGAGCGATGAACGTATGTGAGCTCACTCTTGCTGTCTCACATACACCACAGGTCAAGACCAGGTACTGCAGGATGATGCTCATGGAGGATGCTGTGATGAGTTCGTGAGTGGTCTAGGCCGTCGTCTCCCAGTCAACTTTGGGTTGCTGGACCGTTGTCTCCTTATAATGTAATTATTTATTTTGTATAGAACTCCTGTTATATATAAAGATGTGACATTCGATCTTGTGCCACTATACATCATATGTATGAGACTTGGTCCCAGTATACCTGGTGTTTATGTTAACCCCGGGTTTTGGACCCCTAGAATCCGGGTGTTACAAGATACCAATTTAAACTAAGATACTAATTTAAAAACAATCTTAAAGCACCATTAACCATATGCACCATTATCCACATGACTATCTATTTCAAAATGAACACAATAGATGCCAATTAATTCATAACACAATAGATGCCAATTAATTCATAACAGCGGAAGCACTAGTCCATATGATGCAACACATATAATACTGCAAGAAGCATATGAATAACACACTAGCAAAGCTCAAACTAACACATCACCCCTTAGGATAAGCTTTCCTCTCAGGTTGAGATAAGCTTTAATGCACAAATTCTCCCCCTTTGACATCAAACACCAAGACCATATTCAAGCAAGAACATAGAATGATGTCAAGGGACAGCAGGGTATTGAGTAGGTAAACACACACTAACAATACTCTCCCTTACTCATTCAACAAATGCACCACAAGTATTTGGAGGAAAGTTAAGGTACATATACGCAAAAGATCAGTACTTCCTTTGTACCTTTGCCCGGATGTGGTGTACTTCCTCTCTTGAAGGTATTAGTCTCTTGGGAGCTTCTCCTCACTTGTGCCTGATCCTTTATCCTAACCTTTTCTTGTTGCTAAGACACCAAGCTTAGAGCAAGTTATAGTGTTGTGGCACAAGATGAAGCTTCTATTCTAGTGATTACCAAACGATGTCAATTGAAGCAAACTATCACGGCTACCAATTGAAAGATACCAATTACAAGATCATTTATTATCATAGCTCCATGATGTTTTAAGGATAAGCATCTAGTATCACCAAATTTTATAGAGCATGAACAATCTAAAAATATGTAATTACTCACGACTAGATACCAATTCCTTGACTTACAGAGGTACCCCAGTCCTGATTGCTCCATTTCTTGCTCACTTTCTCTTCTCCACATTGAGACTACACAAGATCGCTCAAGATACAATTAGTCTCAAAAGACGCAAGTTATGTGTGCTCCCCCTACACTTGTGCATCAAGTATTTGAAAAACTTTGCACTTTGCACATTCTAGCTTTCTCAGAACTAGAGGGGATCACAACATATCTTGGCCAAGGCATACTCTAACAATTTCAACACAAAGAGATACCGATTTGAATATCAAATGAAAAGTTGACTTAATGCAACAATGCATGCCTCAAGAAGTATAACATTTTACAAGCAACCTAGACATGCTTCATGCTTGACAATCATTGCACCACATATACTAATTGAAAAACAACACGATCATGCATATAAAGCGCAATATCTAAGCACATCATAATTAATAAGGTTCTTTAGGTATACCAAAAGAATCAACATTATAAAGAAGGAGCACCTAAGCCAAGATACTACCAATTCAGAGGCAAAACCATAGCTGTGATCACAATTAATGGAACTTCAAGATATTCAATGAAATTGCATAGTTCCGTTCTCCATACCTTTGCCTTTTCCAGAATTGCCATGAGAGCACCAGTTGTCACTAATTGAGGGCTCCTTTTGATCATGCACCTTATAGCTCAAAAGGGTGCATTAAAGACACAACATGGAGTTGGTATTCACACAATACCAGACTAGAGTAATCATGTGAACATAACTAAACAATATGTCATATTTGCACACAGGTTAATCATTAAAACCATATAGCATAGCTCATTACACACGTATAGCATGATTCACAAAGAAAAACATGTTTATTCATGAACACATAAAGGATTAATCATGGTAAATATAAATGATAGGCTACCCAATGAACGATTCAAAAGATATGACTTAGAGAGCACCTAGTCATGTTTAAGCTAACATGAATGTGATCTTTAAAAACATGAATCAATTATTAACAAGAATCCATCGCAAGCAAGCAGTTTTCAAAGCTTAACTACTCCAAGGACAGATAGCACGACATTCAACTTTAAGAGCAATATTGATAATGCACTTAAGAAACACAGGTACCGTCCTTTGGAGAGTCAGATGCACAATCAAGGTCCTTTGCTTGATTCACCAATGATGATTAAGGACCTCTACAACTTATTTCACTTGAGATGAACATGGGATTAGTGTCTCACAATAATTCAACCTTGGGTCAATGAATAAACACCAAAACAATTAACAGCTTAAGCATAGAGTTTGAGTTAACCGTATTAAGCTCTCCCATGATCTCCAGTCCATCTCAAGGCACCTGCATGGTCTAGCTAGCACAGTTTGGTACCCACCTCGGGATGGGTCCATGACGTTCAACTAAAAGTGCTTTCGGTACCCAAATAGCATTTGTGCTAGTCCTGGGTGATCTCACGATTGATCTAGCACAAAAGTATGATTTGGGTCTCCTAAGCGAATAAGATTGAGACAAATTTACTTGCTTAGGAGCCTCACCTTTATTACATACCTTAGATAGATGACCCTGCTCACCACACTTGTAGCAGAAGCGTCGCTCAACCTGACATGACACTTGTTGTTTGTCATTTTCCTTGGTGAGAGTCATCTTGGAGAATCCACATGCTTGTTTCATCAATAGCGGACATGAAGTGATCATGTGGTCTTTGTTGTTGCATCCAAAACATCTCCTTATCCCTTCGTCCTTGTCTTTGTATGGACAAGATGCGATGAGGTGGCCTAATGCCTTGCACTTGAAGCATCTCTGTTTTCCTCTTCTCTTGTTACTTTGAGATGACATAGAGACATGGTCAGTGCAAACAACATGATTAATTAAATCATTACCTTTTTCCAAGCTCATGTTGATTTCTTCATCTTTAGGAACATTCTTCTTATGGAGCTTAACACTTGCTGCAGTTTTTCCTTTCTCAAGCTTCTTCACCACGCGCCCTTGGATATCTTGAGAAAGTTGAGCAATGTATCTTCTCCTTAGTTGTCTTTGCTTCTTGTTCCCATACAATTTCTTTTGTGTCCCTAAAACTTGTTGCTCAATCAATGATTGGCTTTCTTTTAAGCGACAGGGGTTAGCACATGGTGATATACAATTCAAATGCGTACACGTGCGAGAATGAGGTTCACATGAATTTAAGTTCGTAATTACGACCTCTTGAGCAACTTCAAGCATGATATGTTTATCCAAGAGATTCTCATGAGAGTAAGACAATGAATCATATTTTTCAGTGAGAGCTAGTTTATCATGACTTAGCAATTCTACTTGCCTCTCAAGCATGGCATTTTTCATTCTAAGTTGAGCAACACAAGATAAAGCATCATCATTTCTACTTTGATCAATTAGAATTGAATCATACCGTTGGACCAAGACATCATGAGAGCACCTTAGCTCCTCATGTTCTTTGGACATCTTCTCCGGGCTGTTGTTTGTTTTGATGAGAGTCTCCTCTAGCCTGAGAAGCGTCTCGCCTTGTTCCTTGTTCCTTCTCAACAGTTTAACCAAGAGCGCTTTGTCCTCTTTGTTGAGATGGATGTAGAAACGGCGAATCTCCTCTTCTTCCACATCGTCGGTCTCATTTTCCCTGTCATCAATGTTAGTGGAAGCAATACAGGAAAATGCACCTTGTGGTGATGAGGATTCATCCTCGCTATCATCCTCATATTCCTCCTCATCATGGCTTTCGTCTCCACCATCATTGTTAGCAATGAAACATTTATTACTAGTGGAGAACAAACCTGTTGACGAGGTGGATTCATCGTTTGGTGCCCATCGTTCTTGTTCTTCTCCCTTTGAAAGGTTAGCATCACAAGCAATATAGGGAGTAGGAGCAGTACAATTTGCCACAAAATATTTTACTTTAATTCTATTCCATAAATCATGAGCATCAACAAATAAATCATTATCACTACTCATGATGGCAAAATAGGCATCTCTAGAAAGAGAATCAACTAAGATGTTGCAAGCATGGTGATTTAGAGATAGACATCTTAGTTCATCATTAGAAGGATTTTTACTAACATTAGAGGGAAAAATACTTCTACTAAAGACCTGTCTCAAATCAGGATCAACACTCATGAAAGCATTATAAATAGAGACAGACCAAGACTTGTAATTAGAGCCATCGCCTAAAAGAAGCTCTACAGTTACCTCGTGTGACGACATCATCATCTCCGGATGGCTAAGCCCACACTGGAGAGGCCTAGCTCTGATACCAAATGAAAGATCCCTTTGACCCGGGAACAGGATCTGGATGTCGCCTAGAGGGGGGGTGAATAGGCGAATAAAACTTATCACTTTAAAACTTAAATTCTTACTCTACTCGAAGACTTAGTACGCAGTGGAGTGAGAAGACCCTTCGAGTAGGTTGCAGCGGAATAGAAGATCCTGTCTCAAAATGTCCTGCACTTCAAATAAAGCTTATACCACAGATAAGTATTGAAGTGCAGATATAAAGGCGAGTAAGACAGAGAGTCAGGATACAATATAGAACAGAGCACACAGACGCAAGGATTTATCCCGAGGTTCGGCCAAGCCTGAAATGCTTGCCTAGTCCTCGTTGGAGTTAGCCACACCTGGGCTTGGAGTCTATTTCAACTCCTTCCTCCGTTTGCTCAGATCTGTCAGTATGACAGATAGAGCCTTTCACTATGTTGAGTTGGGTTACAATAGAACCGCGGCTGCTTACAAACTTCTTGGCAGCACCCCGGCAGAGTAACAATACGCTCAAGACCTTGCTCTAGCTCTTAGCAGCACTTCTCCACTCTCTAAAGGCTTATAGCTTTGCCTTCTACACAAACTAGAGAGATACACACAAGAGGGAGAGTGAGAATTGATTCGAGTGATGTCTACACTTGTTTGCTGCACTTGTACTTCTCTTGGAGGCGCCTAGGGGTCCCTTTTATAGGCACAAGGGGCCTAGGAGCCGTTGAGAGCAATCCAGGAAGGCAATCGTTGCCTTCTGTCGGGTGGCGCACCGGACAGTCCGGTGCACCACCGGACACTGTCCGGTGCCCGATTTCCTTCCAAAAGTGGCACAGTCGACCGTTGCCGTCATGGAGCCGTTGGCGCACCGGACACTGTCCGGTGCACACCGGACAGTCCGGTGCCCCCATCTGACCGTTGGCTCGGCCACGCGTCACGCGCGGATTGCGCGACCGACCGTTGGCCCAGCCGACCGTTGGCTCATCGGACAGTCCGGTGCACCACCGGACAGTCCGATGAATTATAGTCGTACGTCGCCAGACTTCTCCCGAGAGCGGCATGTTCGCCGGAGTTCAACCTGGTGCACCGGACACCACCGGACAGTCCGGTGTGCCAGACTGAGCTGAGTCTTGGCTGTACACAGCCAAGCCTTTTGCACCTCTTTCCTTTTCTTCTTTTCTCTGTTTCTAATACTTAGACAAATATGTTAGTACACAAAAACCAATGTACTAAGTCTAGAAACATACCTTCTCTTGGATTTTCATATCTATAGCATTTGACATGCTTGAGCTTCGATGTTGGACTCATAAATCATCAAGTCAGCTTGACTTGATCTAGATTGACATTTCTTAGCTCCAACATCCTGCAAAGGTCACATAGAAGATCTCCAAACATAGGAACAACCCAAACTAAAGGTCAGAGTGCACTTAGCTCTTTTGGGCTACTTCCAGTTCTGTTTTTGACATTTGTTCTCGTTCTAGTGACCTTGATCTCCTTCTTAGAGCTTGGTCTTGAGCCTTATGACTTACACCACATAACTATAGACATTTCCTCATTGGTTGTAAGTCACGTCCTTATGTAGTGATCCTTGATGTGCCGTAGCTGTTCTCAACTCAATCACCCTTGACTTTGCAAGCCTTCTTCTTCACCCTTGGCTTTGGGTTCCTCAGCCTCCTTGACCTTCTCCCGTGCACTTGGTACCTCGAAGCTTTTCTTGCCTCCGTCCTTGGCTTGATCGGTTGTCTCCGAGCTACACACCCAAGTCTCACTTTATGCAATGACCATCTTACTTGTGATGCCCATTATCTATTCATCATTTAGTCCTTGGACCATCACACTTGTTCACTTGTGTTGAACCCTGTTAGCTTTACCTTAAGCACCTGTTCAACACTTAGTACACTTGTTAGTCCTTTAATTGAGTTGTCATCCAAACACCAAAACTCACAAGAGAGCTTTCAGCGGGGAGCAGAAGTGTATGCGGGTAGGTCCACACTAGACTTGGTCTAGACACGTTCGGTACCAGACCCCCGCCTGGGTCATGTTCAAGGCCTATGTATGTTCCGTCCTGGGACCTTGGGACCCTATTGTGGGTGGCTCGGACCCCATACGGGAGGGTCCGGATCCCGTTCCAGGGGTCCAGCTTGCACACGTGGCGGTCCTGGACCCACCTTGAAGGTCCAGACTGCATATCCAGGGGTCCAGCACTCTCCCATGGGGGTCCTGACTCACTGTTGATGCCTTGGAGTATATCACCTTCTCTGGACACGTGGCGGCTCCGGACCCACCCATGTAGTGGAGTCAGGCGCTGCTGTGGACCTAGAGTAGTCGCCCGAGACTGGGGCGAGCCATGGCCTGGTCCCACATACTGCACCATTACCACGCGACTAAGAGATAGCCACGTGGGCACTGCGTCTTTATACAGTAGTAAGGGGTACCCTAGTTTCAGGGTACCGACAGTGGCCCCCGAGCCCGCCTCAGGGGAGGATGCGAGCCTGCAGGTGGGGCCAAAGCTTGTACTTTGCCTCAACATGGTATGACCGGTGATTGGGGCGCCATCTTAGCACGCCTGCTGACGCGCCGCATTAACTCAGCGCATCTGTCGATGCATGCGCTGTCAATCTGCCTTTGGTAACATCAACTGCAATATTTGTCCCCGCGACTGACTGACCCATGGCCCCACATCTAGCGGTTCCATCGGGCCACGCGCGGGACGCCTTGTTGCCGCCGCCTTGGTTAAAAAATATCTCTCTGTAGCGGCCCCGAAGCGGCGCGCGATCGTGCATGGCGGTTCGCTCCCCGCGTGGCGGTTCGCTTTCTTCGCACTCAGAGACCAGCACACCAGTTGTATGACTTGTGGACCCGGGCCCCCGAGTCAGAGACTGGGCCGCCTGGGCGCTAGGTGCGCGTCGGGCGAGATTCCCTACGGGTCTCAGGGCGCGAGCGGGAGAGTTTCCTTGAAAAAGGGTTCACCTTCGTGTGCAGCAGTTATGCTTTCGCATTCTATCCCAATCGCTGCACCCTTTCGCCTTCGAGCCCTCTGTGCCCCTTTGCATTCGCGTTCTCCTTCTCTACACCCGTGCCGCCGCCAACGCCATGACTTCGCTTGGCCATCCCGACCGCTTCTAGTCTGAGGTGGCACTCAATCTGGCGCGCGGCCTGCTCGGGTGGAGCGCACCGGGGCTCACTGGAAGAATCCGCGCCAGCGCCGTCCCCCTCGGTAACCTCGTCGCCGGGGAGTTCATTTTGTTCGTCTCCTACATCTCCTACGGGTTGGCGCTGCCGATCTCGCCTTTCTTCCTGCTACTGTTGGAGGAGTTCGGGCTCCAGCTTCAGCACCTTACGCCCTACTCCATCCTCCAAGCGGCCATCTTCATCCATCTCTGCGAGATGTTCATGGGGGTGGCCCCTGCACTTCCCTCTTTTGCCATTTCTTCGCGTTGGTGAAGTCTAGGAAAGCCAAGGACCATCTCGGTGCCTACTACTTCCAGACGAAGTCAGATTCAGCCGTGTCCTACATCCCCACCCTCGGCGGTGCGAGGTGGGAAAACTGGCGCAACGACTGGGTGATCGTCAGCGCCGAGGCCAATGACCACCCCGCGCTGCCGAGCGACGGACCAACACTCGACCGGAAGCAATGGAGGGCCAAGTCGTCCCTTGCGCTAGAGTTCCTGCCCATGTTGGACAGGATCAAGGCCTTGGCAGCCGGTGGTCTGACCTTGATGCATGTGGTTGGCGATTTCCTGAAGCGTCGGATCATGCCACTGCAGTGGGGGCCGCGTCTGTGCTGCTAGTTCACCGGCCCAAATGACATTGGTAGGATCCAGCGTAGGCCGGGGACCGACCTGTCCTGGGAGGAGCTGGAACTCTTGGTGAAGGGGATTACTGGTGAGTCCTTTATCCCTGAATCCTTGATACTCCCTCAGGACATCCTTGCGCTCTGTGACGATCCAGGGCTGCGAACGGCGGTGCTGGCTACACTGCCGACCCTCGATGAGAGCGACGTGGCGGTTCATCAGACCGACGGTCGGGACCCCCTTCGCTGGATCGAGATCCCTGGTGTACCAGCTAGGGGTCCCCTGCCCGCCAGTGGGGCCCCTAGCACCGGTCCTGCCACGACCCCAAGCTCCATGGACAGGGGCAAGGGACCTGCAAGCAGCTCCTCCGCCCTAGGTGGCACCAGGGGGTCGGAGGAAGAGAGGCGACGCCGGTTGCGTCGCGCCGACAGGTCGCTTGTTTCAGACCCCCCTAGAAGTGCTAGAGAACTACTGGTGGGGCCGAGGAGGCTAGCTCCCAGGCCCCCGGTGCGCAGAGGAACGCCAGTTCCCTGGTGCCACCGCCACCACCACAGCAACAACAGCAGCAACAACAACGGACGTCCCGCTTCCAGGGTCGCTGGAAGGTCCAGGGCCCCAAGTAAGTGTAGCCCCTTTTTTCCACGAGTGTAGTTATCATGCCGACGGGTCTTAACCCATCCTTTGTTTTCCAGGGCTTCCTCCCCCCTCTGCTCCCAAGGTCGCGCCTCCTCCGCCAGATTCCATGCCTGCTGGCGGGTTTGGCTCTCAGCAGCAGGCATCTGCTAGGAGTGGTGTCGGCGATCCGCCCCCGGCTGCTGTCGCCGAGACAGCGCCACCGGGCTCCTGTGCTCCAGCTGGGGGTCCGGCAGCAGCGGCGCCAATGTCAAGTGACGTCGCAGCGGCTGAGGGGGTCCCAACTGCGTCGACAACTACCGTAGCCTCAACGATGGTTATGCCGTCGGGTACACCGCCGGTAGTGGCGGAGGAGGTCCCAACTACGCCCACTCCTGCCGTCAAGGGTGTCGCGGGGGGCGCGTCCAGTTCCATCCCACCGCCCACTCCGGAGGAGACGAAGGTGATTTTTGGGCAGCGGCTCCGGTCTAGCGCCGAGCCAGAAGCAGCGCCAGTTCCCCTCCTCTGGGTGCGTCTTGTGCCCATCAAGCTCTTCATGAGACTGAGGCGGCGATCCTGTGGGAGTGGGAGGTGCTTGAGGCCGAGCACTAGCGCCTCAGCGACTGGCGCACTCAGCTGGAGGAGCGCACCAAGGCGGCGTCCCGCCAGTTCGCCTCTAAGCGGTCCGAGTTGGCACGAGACCGCAAAGATTACAAAAGGGACCTCCAGAAGGTGTACACCCGGGAGCTAGAGGCGTCCCGAAGGGAGAAGAAGCTAGCCAAGAGGGAGGAGGTGCTGAGCCAGAGGGAGGCTCTCACCACGGAGCTCCGGGCCAAGCTGAAGGCCCTAGACCAGACCCTGGAGGCCCAGTGGGCCCAGCAAGTGGAGGCCATAGAAAAAATTAGAAAATGGGAGCAAGAGCTGGAGGCCAAGGCCAGCGACATTGCCCTCGCCGAGGAGAACCTCAAGGAGAAGGATGCATCCCTGGACAGGCGGGCGGTGGACCTCGCCAGGCGTGAGACAGACCTCGCCTTCTAGGAGGAAATGCTTGAAAGGCGGGGCATGTTGCTGGCCGAGCATGAGCTGGAGGCAGAGGAGAAGGAGAAGAAGCTGAAGGAGCGGATCCAGCAATTCCAGGCGGCACAGGCGGCACCGGGCCCCCAGGCGGTGGAGGCCACCAGGAAGGCTCTTGAAGACCTTCAGGCGGAGCATCGCGTCGGGGTTCAGTGCATCGCCGCATGGGCCGACGAGGCGAGCACGGCACTGGTGCCGCTAGGGATGAGTCCCATCCTAGTGTCAGAGCTGCCGACGTCCATCTCTGACGCGCTCCCGGTGCTAGACTCCGCTGCCGACCGCTTCCGACGCTTGGACCAGATTCTTGGCGCTCGCCTAGAGACCGAAGGCGGCAGGCTCTGCCGGGTGGTGATCGAGTATATCTTGACATGCTTTCGGAGCCACGACCCGGCCATATCCTTGGAGCCGATGATCGCTGGTCCGGTGGCTGACACTGAAGATGCCGCCCGGGAGGGCGTACAAGACACCGTGGAGCTGCTAGACGAACGCTTCCAGCGGGATCCCGCTGATGACGAGTAGTCCATTCTGCAGAGACAAAACAAGGGTTCCGCTGGGGTGCGCCTTGTAATAACTTTTGGTTTTGTAAGATACTTTCGAGAAGTATTGGTCAAACAGCACTTATCTATATGCTATTTGTCCTCGCTGTGTGTAGCGTTACCAACTTCTCCCTGGTACTTGGCCCCCCTGGGATGTAGGCTCGACATGTCGAGGCTGGATACCAGTATACCTAAGAAAGAATTGGTGACCCGGCCCCCAGGAGGTAGTCTCGACTGGGACCTGGACCTGCACACAGCTTCGGCTAGGAAGTTTTAGTAGCGCACCCATAGGACCCACCAACTGGTATCATTTGGCACGCCAGGTAGGGGAGTAACTAATGCAAGTAACACCTGAGCAATCTCTAGGCGCCATGATGTCTGCAGTCCACATAGTATTGATACGCGGCCGCTGCTTCCTTGGTAACGTGCGAGTAATGATGAGCGTAGTGCACGCGGCAGTATGGGTGTGCCGCCTGCCAGTGGAATGGACAGGCACGCCGCCTGCGGAATGGACAGGTCGCTGCCTGCCAGCGGAATGGAGAGGTCGCCGCCTGCCTGCGGAATGGACAGGTCTCATTAAATGTAGAGGCGACACACCGCCTGCCAGTGGAATGGACAGGCGGCGCGCCTTATCCTTAATAAATGCAGAGGCCGCGTAACCCGGAGGCCTTACGTCAAGCTCCGCCCGTTGGCTTATGTCACGTGCAGTAGGCCGCGTGGCAGCATCAGATCTCCGCCTGGGTGGGGAGCAGAAGTGTATGCGGGCAGGTCCGCACCAGACTAGGTCTAGACACGTGTCGGTACCGGACCCTCGCCTGGGTCCTGTTCAAGGCCCATGTATGTTCCATCCTGGGACCTTGGGACCCCATTGTGGGTAGCCCGGACCCCATATGGGAGGGTCCGGATCCCGTTCCAGGGGTCTGGCTTGCACACATGGCGGTCCTAGACCCACCTTGGAGGTCCAGACTGCATATCCAGGGGTCCGGCGCTCTCCCATGGGGGTCCTGACTCACTGTTGATGCCTTGGAGTATATCACCTTCTCTGGACACGTGGCGGCTCCGGACCCGCCATGTAGTGGAGTCGGGCGCTGCTGTGGACCCAGAGTAGTCGCCCGAGACTGGGGCGAGCCATGGCCTGGTCCCACACACTGCATCATTACCACGCGACTAAGAGATAGCCGCGTGGGCACTGCGTCTTTATATAGTAGTAAGGGGTACCCTAGTTTCAGGGTACCGACATATATGTATAGCTAGGATCACCAATAGATTACAAAACATTTTCTCATAACAATATAACACATTTATATATAAGTTATCATGATATTATATGTTTCCGTTGCAACACACGGGCACTAACCTAGTTAGATCATATGTTCCTAAATTGAAACTAAATATAATTAATTGATTGACTATATTTTCTTATAATTTATTAATTAAACATATATTTCAATTTGTTCATAACTATTTATATAAGCCTAATTAACCATTTCATCACATTGAGTCCATATCATTTATATATATATCACTTAGTTTTTTCTAAAGGATAAAATAAAGAAATTAGTGTTCATGTTCTTTTTATAATTAAAGTGCTAGTTTACATATTGTTTTGTATATAGCTTTCTTAATAAAACTAGAGGCTATGTGTTTTCTTAAACAAAAGTGAATATGATTAACTGTTTAATTATCTGTTGCATAAATATCTATATAGGCCATGTGTTTTCCTAATTAAAGTAAGATAATTAAATGTTTCTTTCTTTTGCGTGAAAATCCACTTAAGGCCTATATCCTAGCTCTTTATAAATAGGTGTTTAATAATATGATATTTTCACATAAAATCTGTGTAGGCTTATATCGTAATATCGTTATAAATAAATGTTTTATAATATGTTTCATATTGCTTCATAAATTAATAATGTGTTTTATAATATGTTTTGAAAATTAATAATGCTTCATATTGCTTCATAAAATATTAAAATGATAAACCTAATATTTGTATATTTATAATTAAGATATATTCAAGCTCAGGTCTTATGTTATAACATATGAACCAAATCTTTTTGAAAAGGGCGCCTTTTTGTTATAATCATTGCTTGTGATGTTTTTGAAAAGCAAATGTTGTTTTTGTTATGCTTTCTTTTAACTTTGTCAGTGATGAATGTTGTATGTTTTTGAGTGGTGCTTGTTTTTTCTTGTTTGTTGTGTGATGTTTAGAGATTGATCCAGTAGTTGAGAATCAGGATCTATTCCGAGGATGAACCTCAAGGTTTCTATAAGTAAGGCAAGTGGTCTTGTAACACCCTGAATTTGGGGGTATAGAATTTCTTTCCTAATATCCACCAAATTCAGGTGTTACCCTCTCTTTTCCTTGCTTTTCTTTTCTTTTTCCTAAATAGTGGAGAATTATTTTGTTTTATATAACTGAAGCCTAGTAAAATAAAACCCTAGAGGAGTTTCTATGTTGCATCATACAAGAGCATACATCTATTTATCCTTGTTTGTTGGGTGATTTTGTGGAGCAATTATTTAATTAGGAATTCAAATGGGAAAAGAAAAGAAGATAAAAAACACCAGCCTAGCCTCCCCTAGCTGGCCCAGCGCCCCTCCTTAGCCCACCTCGCGCGCTGCCCCCCCCCCCCCCGGCCCAGCTGCACCGCGCGACCCACCCCCTCGCCTACGCGCGCGCGCTTTCACCCTCCACGCACCCTGGCTCGCTCACCCGCTCGACCCAGCGCGCCACCTCCCCGCTCGGCCCAGCTCGACTTTGCCCCGCACGCGGCCCCTTTCTCCCCAACCCTAGCGTGCCGCCGCTGCACGCACCTGCCCAGCACGCTGTGCCCTAGCCGCCGCCTGCACGCGCATGTCGCGTGCGTCATGCGTCTTCCCCACGTCGCGCCCACGTCCTTCCCCAACTGCACACGCCAACCCCAGGGAAGGAACCTCCATCCAACTCCCCTCCCCTTTCCTCTCTCCTTCCCCTCTTCCTCACCCCTCATTGTCCTCGCGCGTGGCAACCTTTTGCCATGGTCGAGGCTCAATTGAGCCGGCTCGGCTGCCCATCTCCACCTTCTCCTTGGCCATGGGCGTGCCCTAGCCGCACCAGCGTGCTCGCCCAGCGCGCCCTCCCTTGGTCGGCCTTTGTGCCTCGCCACGTCCAAACTAGGCCTAGCGTCGCGGCACCTCATCGGAACACCACGCTGCCCTACATGTTCCCGTCGTGGCATGCCTTGCCTCGTCGTTGTTGTCGCATCTCGCCGTCGTCCGTCGAGCCCATGCCGTTTGCCCGTGGTTAGGCCCCTCGTCCGAACCATATGCAAAACTCCATCGCTGTTGCATGATTCGCGTCGCGCGCAGCATGTCTGATTTACGTGCAATTCATGGGTTGTTGCACGTGTCGTCATGCGTCGTTCACGGGTTGTCTGTGCGCGTCGTCGTTCATGTGAGTCGCTGTTTGCACGCTTTAGTAAAATCATTTCGCTATATCGTTCACGTTAAATAATTGATTACTTGTTTAGTTGTGTATTATTAAAATAACAATTCAATCGAACCTAATTAATTATTTTAATTATGTATTTGTAGATGCCTGTTAGTGTGTGTACGCCAACTTAAATGTCGTGTTTAACGCGTAGTCAGTATGAATACGACATAATTTAACAGTACCCGTGTATCGCGTTGTTTATAAGTTCATTATAGGTTTGAATGTATTAAGTCTCATGCGGCGTAACTCGTTCGGTCACGTCAACTCTAGCGTCGTCAATTTCATATTAGGAACATTGTTTGGTCGCGACACATGTTTATTTAATTAATGAATTAATTATTTACCTATTAGTTATTAAAGTAACTAATTTATAATTTTAACTTACGCTTTATAAATATATGATAGTGCGATTAATGACTACACAAATATTTTAAAATTAATACTTGTCTAGTATAGAGGCGACATCTATGTAATAGTTCTCGTTGGCGCGTCAGCGTGCTATTCGCGCACGTAGTCGTGTTGACTCGCGCGTGTCGCACGCTGTTGTGCGCATTGTTTCGCGTACGTGCAGCGTGTCGTCGGGGTCCCGACGACATCCGTCTACCCCCCTAGATGACGTTCGTCTACCCCTAGACAACTCCCGTCTACCCCCCCCCCCCCCCCCCCCCCCCGTCTATCTCGTCTATCCCCCTGCGCTAATTAATTTCCTATTTAATTATCGGTCAGTAAACTGAATACTCAATCGGATTAAAATTATGATTTTAGTCAGGTGACTGTAAATAGGTGTTAATGTGATTTTAACAATTTAGACGTGGTATTTAATACGTATTTAGTGTTTAGTATAAACACACTGTTAGTCGTACGCATCGTCGCACTGTCTACGCGTTGTTCGCACGTGTGGTGCTCGCCGTCGCTGTGTTGTTCGTGCGTATAGTTCATGCGTTATTATCGCGTTGTCGCGTGCCGTTCGCACGCGTTGTCGCATGTCATGTGCGTACATCGCGTGTGTCGGCGCGTCGTCACGCATCGTTGCGCGCTATCGCGCTGCCTGCACGATACCGCGTGCATGTTCGCGTGCCATTCACGCGCTGTTTGTGTGTCGTCGACATTTCCTTCGCGCGTTCGTGCCACGCGTCTGGTTCATGTGTCGCACGACATCGGCATGTGATAATATAGTTTCGTCTATAACTCATGTTAGTAACGTTAACTCATTGGATCACATATTTTAGATAATTAACTTAAGGCTTGCTCGACTAATACTTATTTGATTAATATTCTAACTAGATTAAATGTGTAGTGTACAATAAATATTAACATGATAAATATTAACTTAACTACTTTCTATTTATTTAACCTTTGTTTAGTATAAAAGTGTCACTTATTTAGTTTTTCCTCGTCTGTCTACGTGCTGTTTCGCACGTGATGGCGTGCTCGATCGCGCTCGTCGCGCGCGCTATTTCATGTGTCGTCAGCGTGCGATGTCGCGCGTGTCCGCGCGTCGTCTGCATGCTGTCGTATTGTTTTGCGCATCGTAAATTCGCCTCGCTTAAAATCCCTCATGCTGATTTTATTATTTATTTATTTGACAGTTGATGGTGTAGCATATTTAATCAAAACTAAATAGCAGTTATAATTTATATTTGATAATGTCGAATTAAATGTCCTGACTATTTCTAGTGTAGCGTAATCATAACCTCTCGACCGTAGCTCAGACTGTCGCGTTTCTTTTTCCTCGCATGACCGTAGTAACACGCTCTATTTTGTTTTGCATATTTTATTATGTTTTATTTGAATGGTGTAATGTTCTTATGCTTATATATGTTTGCTTACTTGTGCCTGTTTGTCTTCTCTTTGCATTGCGATTAGATTGCGATCTGTTTTCGAGCTTCGAGGAATCGACGATCAAGCGTTGGCGACCAAGTGACCTAGTTCTTCGAGTTCTGCAAAGTTGAAGACCCTGAGCATCTGTTTGGTGAAGGCAAATGTCCACTGACCCATTATGTCCTATCTACTTATAATTCACTGTCCCACATACTATGAACAACCTAAGGATTGACTAGCTTTCTATTTACCTTGCCCTTGATTACCTTTTGGGTCACTATGGTTAGCTTCATGCTAGCGCTTTAATTTAATCAATGAACATGATGAGATACAATGATGATACTATGGTTTTATTCTAGATTATGATGTTAAACTTGTGGCATTTAAGGGGACTCGAGCGGTTTCTCGAGTGCCTCTTCATAAGGACCTGTTCGTTGGATGACCGCCCGAGAAAACAGTGCAACCATGAGGGTGGAATGGGACGCCCTTAGCTTAATAATTAGAGGAACCGGGGTGTAGTTTGCTTCGCCGTCGTGCCGTTAATGGGGCTCGGTGTATGCAGCTCGCTCTACCAAGGTTGGTTTTGCCCCTTGGGGAGGAGTGCGGTACATTTAGGAAACCTAACGGGCGGCTACAGCCCCAGGGAATCTTTGTAAAGGCTACGTAGTGATGCCCTGCCAAGCCACCTAGGTAGTGGTCAATGGGGAGTAGCTCTCTCTGGGCAGAAAGGGAGTCACGACTTGTGGGTAAAGTGCGCAACCTCTGCAGAGTGTTATGAAACTGATATATCAGTCGTGCTCACGGTTATAAGCGGCCAAGGGAGCTCCATTGATTAGAGACACATTGATCAGAGATGTTTGGTTACAAATGATGATGAGGATAATGATGGTTTTTATGATTATGATTATGCTTATGGTTTCTGGTATTCTTTCCATTTGGAAAGAGTACTTTTGGGTTAACAACTTGGGTTAACGTTAAAACCTGGCTCTCTACTATTAATAATTACCTGACCAACTAAAAGCAACTGCTTGACCTTAACCCCACATAAAGCTAGTCCACTTCAGCCAAACGGGACATTTGCTGAGTACGTTGATGTGTACTCACCCTTGCTTTCACAAAACACCAGGTTGCCTTTGATGCAATCTATGCTCAGGTAAAGAAAGAGAAGAAGGCGTCGAGCTGGATCTCCAGGAGTTCTAGGACGTCGATGAGTTCGAGGATTAGGCTAGCGACCTCCCCCAGTCAGCTACCTGTGGTGGGTTATTTACATTGGCTACGTTTCGATTCTGTGTACTTTGATTTATATTATGTAAATGGCTCTAGTCTGTAATATTATTACTTACTCTTTATTGTAATTCGAAGCATTGTGCTATGATGAGTCATTTATGTAATTGCTATGTACGTGAATTACTGATCCTGGCACGTACATGGTTCGCATTCGGTTTACCTTCAAAACCGGGTGTGACATAAGTGGTATCAAAGCCTTGCTGACTATAGGACCGCTGACCTAGAGTAGCATCGGCCGTTTTAAGGACTTATTGATTATTACTTCACCTCATCCTTGATTTTGCTTCAAAATATTAGTCACCTCGACTAATTCTATGTTGTGCTCCTATATGTCCCCTTGCCAAGAGTATTTTATTCTAGTATGGTCTATACTTTTCTCAACCTATTAGATCTGATCTCACTCTTGTGCTTGCGACATCTTTGTAGATGCCCCTGACCATAACCTTTTTGTCTGTTGGGATTCTTCCCTCTTCCGTCATTAAATTGCTACCCTTTGACTATTTTTATTCCCTTAGTATTGACATGCTCATACTCCTAGACTCTTCAATACTCTTATTTCAAAAACTTACATCTAAATTTCTACTGCCTACTTAAAAACTTCAGTTTACATGTCCATGAATTTCTTGTCCTCTAAAATCCCTTCTTATTTCGTTGTTAAGTTGTTATCCTTTGCCTTTTCTATTCCCTTGTCTTCGTATGCCCGTATCCTTGGGGTATTGCATACTCTTACCTTTTTAGATTTGCTTATCTTTATACCCTAATGTTTGTTTATAAACACTTCAGTTAGCATGCCCTTGACCACCCTTGTTTCTCGACGATCCATGAACGATCATTTTATCTAGCACATGATTGGTGATCTCGTTGCTTCCTTATAACTTCCCTCGGTAACGGATTCTTACTTCAACCATTCTATTCAAACATAACCTATCCTACCTTGATTGTTTTCTTCACTCCGCCATTTCACGAGTCTTGTCTTAACTCTATCCTTTGATATGCCTTTCGTTATTATCACCTTCGCCTTTGACACCTCTATATCTTACCTTGATGCCTATATTATACTTGTGCTCCAAAACCTTCTCTCTTCCATCTCAATTTTAAAAGTTAAAGGTTACCTATTTTCCCTTAGTTGTATCCTATTCCTTGTCGCTTGCGAGTTTTTAGCTCCACCCTTTGTTCTCTGACATACTAACTTTACCTTCGTCGTCTCTCCATCTTACCTTGATGACTATCTTATGTCTGTTATTTAAAATTCCCTCTCCCATCTCAATTCGAGGGAAGTGTTTTACTTATCCTGCCCTTGGTCGTAACCTCATCTTTGCAAGGTGTGAGTCTTATCTTAACTCAATTCTTTGTTGTACTCGTACCACTGGCTCTTCTATGCCTTCATCTTTTCTCTTATACCCTTGGCCGTTATCGCCTTTGACCCTTGCGATATTTATGTCTTCTACTTAAATGCTTACCTTGAGCTTATCCTTTAAAAGCCCCCTTTTCCTTCAGCCCCAGTTTGGGAGCTGTGAGTTACCTATCTCTCCCTTGATTTCTTTTCATTCCTTATCGCCTTACAAGTTTTGTCTTAATTCCATCCTTTGCGGTGTTTTTATTTACTATCACCATCACCTTGTCATCCATCGATCCTGCCCCAATACTCCTCTTTATTCTGGCTCTTTAAAAATCTCCTCTCTTGCACCTCAATTGGAGAGGGGTAGTTTACCTATCTGGCCCTTGGACGTACCCTCTCCTTTTCCATTTATAGGTCATGTCTCAACTCCATCCTTTATGGTACCTATATCCTTTGTCTTATGCCTATTTACCTCCTCTTCTACATCCTTGTCCATTATTACCTTTAAAACTCTCGCGATATCTATGCCCTTGCCTTCCTGCTTACCTTGAACCCACCCTTTGAGGCCTCCTCTTTTTCGTCCCTATTCGAAGATAATACCTCACCTAATTCACCATTGATTGCTCCCCCTTCATCGACGCCTTGCAAGTTTTATCTAAAATACATCCTTGGTTGTGTGTTTGTCTGTTATCACCTTAACCCTTATCATCCCTCAATCTTTACCTTGATGCTTATCATGTACCCATATTTTAAAGCCGCCTCTCCCATTTCATTCCAAGAGTGGTGTTTTGCCCATCCCACTCTTGTATGTTCCCTTTTCCTCTGTCGCGTTGCAAGTCTTAGCTTTTGCTCGATATCACCCTTACCTTCCTAATATCTAGATCTTTCCATGATGCTTATCTTATGCCTACCTTTTGAAATATCATCTTTCCCATCTCGATTTGAGAATGGTGTTTTACCCACCCTGACCTTTGTTGCATTCTCTCCTTGTCGGTTACAATCCTTACTTCAGCTTCATCTTTTATTATGCTCATGCCCCTATCATGCAAGTCTTATTATTCCCCTTGCCTTTCGATGGCATTAGAGTAGTTTCCCCTTTGTAAGGAAAGACCACCAAGTTAACATTAACGTGTAGCAACGAGATGTTTGTTGCTAGATGCTTGTGATGTTTGTCTTTGTGT
Source organism: Zea luxurians (assembly GCA_029449295.1). NCBI lineage: Eukaryota > Viridiplantae > Streptophyta > Magnoliopsida > Poales > Poaceae > Zea > Zea luxurians. The sequence goes on along the minus strand of JAOPSE010000041.1, from coordinate 7,330,354 downwards.
TATGACTGATTTGCTTCTTTGTAATGAGTGTTGATGTGTTGTGGCCCCTAGTCCACAATAACATCAGTTCACTAAGTGAGTGCTATATAGTTAGGTAGCTGGGTGCTCTCCATCTTCTCTCTTTAATCCATCTACGCTTACCTTTTCTATCTATACCCTTTCCTCTTGCACCTGTCCACTTGGCATCCTCCAACCTCTCTTAGTCAATCAAGATCAGAGTCGACACATCTTCATCAAGCAAGTATCAACGCTCCTGTTGAAGGGGTTAGTTGCTAACCCCAATGAAGACAATGCGATCAACATCAACCAACAAAATCAAAGTGGCACAGCGGAAACGTGTGTGGGTCCTAACCCATAGGTCCAAGAGATCCTCAAGAATTGCATCAATCGGTCTCAAGCATCCAAAGGTCAAAGCAACAAGTGCACAAGTTAAAGTTGCCAGAGTCAAAGTTGAGTTACAAGAAGCTATGAAAGACCGATGAACCAATCTCAATTTCTTGCTAGCCTCTTCTTGAATCTTGAGGGCGAGATTCCTGTTAAGGGGATTAGATCTGTAACACCCTGAATTTGGGGGTATAAAATCTCTTTCCTAATATCCACCAAATTCAGGTGTTACCCTCTCCTTTCCTTGCTTTTCTTTTCTTTTTCCTAAATAGTGGAGAATTATTTTGTTTTATATAACTAAATCCGAGTAAAATAAAACCCTAGAGGAGTTTCTATGTTGCATCATACCAGAGCATACATCTATTTATCCTTGTTTGTTGGGTGATTTTGTGGAGCAATTATTTAACTAGGAATTCAAATGGGAAAAGAAAAGAAGATAAAAAACACTAGCCTAGCCTCCCCTAGCCGGCCTAGCGCCCCTCCCTGCTCCACCTCGCGCGCGCTGCCCCCCACCCCCCGGCCCAGCTGCACCGCGCGACCCACCCCCTTGCCTGTGCGCGCGCTTTCACCCTCCACATGCCCTGGCTCGCTCACCCGCTCGACCCAGCGCACCACCTCCCTGCTCGGCCCAGCTCAACTTTGCCCCGCGTGTGGCCCATTTCTCCCCAACCCTAGGGCGCCGTCGCTGCGCGCACCTGCCCAGCGTGCTGTGCCCCAGTCGCCGCCGCCTGCACGCACACGTCGCACGCGTCGTGTGTCTTCCCCGCGTCGCGTCCATGTCCTTCCCCAACCGCCCACGCCAAGCCCAGGGAAGGAACCTCCATCCAACTCCCCTCCCCTTTCCTCTCTCCTTCCCCTCTTCCTCTCCCCTTATTGTCCTCGCGCTTGGCGACCTTTTGCCATGCCTGAGGCTCGGTTGAGCCAGCTCGGTTGCCCATCTCCACCTTCTCCTTGGCCATGGGTGTGGCCCAGCTGCACCAGCATGCTCACCCAGCGTGCCATAGCGCCCTTGGTCGGCCTTCGCACCTCGCCGTGTCCAAACTAGGCCCGGCGTCGTGGTACCTCGTCGGAACTCCACGCCGCCCTACACATTCCCGTCGTGTCATGCCTCGCCTCGTCGTTGTTGTCGCATCCCACCGTCGTCCGTCGAGCCCATGTCATTCGTCGCTGTTCGCCCATGGTAAGGCCCCTCGTCCGAACCATATGCAAAACTCCATCGCTGTCGCATGATTTGCGCCACGTGCAGCACGTCTGATTTACGTGCAATTCACGGGTTGTCGCACGTGTCGTCATGCGTCGTTCACGGGTTGTCCATGTGCGTCGTCGTTCGCGTGAGTCGTTGTTTGCACGCTTTAGTAAAATCATTTCGCTATATCGTTCATGTTAAATAATTGATTACTTGTTTAGTTGTGTATTATTAAAATAACAATTCAATCGAACCTAATAAATGATTTTAATTATGCGTTTGTATATGCTTGTTATTGTGTGTACGCCAAGTTAATTGTCGTGTTTAACGCGTAGTTAGTATGAATACGACATAATTTAACAGTACCCGTGTATCACGTTGTTTATAAGTTCATTATAGGTTTGAATGTATTAAGTCTCATGTGGCGTAACTCATTCGGTCACGTCAACTCTAGCGGCGTCAATTTCATATTAGGAACATTGTTTGGTCGCGACACATGTTTATTTAATTAATGAATTAATTATTTACCTATTAGTTATTAAAGTAACTAATTTATAATTTTAACTTACGCTTTATAAATATATGATAGTGTGATTAATGACTACACAAATGTTTTAAAATTAATACTTGTCTAGTATAGAGGCGACATCTATGTAATAGTTCTCGTTGGCGCGTCAGCGTGCTATTCGCGCACGTAGTCGTGTTGACTCGCGCGCTGTTGTGCGCATTGTTTCGCGTATGCGCAGCGTGTCGTCGGGGTCCCAACGACATCTGTCTACCCCCCTAGACGACGTTCGTCTAACCCTAGACAACTCCCGTCTAGCCCCCCCCCCCCGTCTATCTCGTCTATCCTCCTGCGCTAATTAATTTCCTATTTAATTGTCAGTCAGTAAACTGAATACTCAATCGGATTAAAATTATGATTTTAGTCAGGCGATTGTAAATAGGTGGTAATGTGATTTTAACAATTTAGACGTGGTATTTAATACGTATTTAGTGTTTAGTATAAACACGATGTCTGTTAGCGACTCTTGTGAGTCGTGCGCATCGTCATACTGTCTACGCGTTGTTCACCCGTGTGGTGCTCGCCGTCGCCGTGTTGTTCGTGCGTATAGTTCATGCGTTATTCTCGCGTTGTCGCATGTCATGTGTGTATGTCGTTTGTGTCAGCGCGTCGTCACACATCGTTGCGCGCTATCGCACTACCTGCACGATACCGCGTGCATGTTCGCATGCCATTCACGCGATGTTTGCGTGTCGTCGACATTTCATTCGCGCGTTCGTGCCATACGTCTGGTTCATGTGTCGCGCGACATCGGCGTGTGATAATAAATTAGTTTCGTCTATAACTCATGTTAGTAACGTTAACTCGTCGGGTCGTATATTTTAGATAATTAACTTAAGGCTTGCTCGACTAATATTTATTTGATTAATATTCTAACTAGATTAAATGTGTAGTGTACAATAAATATTAACATGGTAAATATTAACATAACTACTTTCTATTTATTTAACCTTTGTTAGTATAAACATGTCACTTATTTAGTTTTTTCTCGTCTGTCTACGTGCTGTTTCGCACGTGATGGCGTGCTCGTTCGCGCTCGTCGCGCGCGCTGTTTCGTGTGTCGTCAGCGTGCGATGTCGCACATGTCCGCGCGTCGTCTGCACGCTGTCGTATTGTTTTGCACGTCGTAAATTCGCCTCGCTTAGAATCCCTCATGATAATTTTATTAGTTATTTATTTGACAGTTGATGGTGTAGCATATTTAATCAAAACTAAATAGCAGTTATAATTTATATTTGATAATGTCGAATTAAATGTCCTGACTATTTCTAGCGTAGCGTAAACGTCATAACCTCTCGACCGTAGCTCAGACTGTCGCGTTTCTTTTTCCTTGCGTGACCGTAGTAACACGCTCTATTTTGTTTTGCATATTTTTTTTATGTTTTATTTGAATGGTGTAATGTTTTTATGCATATATATGTTTGCTTTTTTATGCCTGTTTGTCTTCTCTTCGCATTGCGATTAGATTGCGATTCGTTTTCGAGCTTCGAGGAATCGACGATCAAGCTTTGGCGACCAAGTGACCTGGTTCTTCGAGTTCTGCAAAGTTGAAGACCCTGAGCATCTGTTTCGTGAAGGCAAGTGTCCTCTGACCCATTATGTCCTATCTATTTATAATTTACTGTCCTGCATACTATGAACATCCTAAGGATTGACTAGCTTTCTATTTACCTTGCCCTTGATTACCTTTTGGGTCACTATGGTTAGCTTCATGCTAGCGCTTTAATTTAATCAATGAACATGATGAGATACAATGATGATACTATGGTTTTATTCTGGATTATGATGTTAAACTTGTGGCTTTTAAGGGGACTCGAGCGATTTCTCGAGTGCGTCTCCGTAAGGACCTGTTCATTAGATGACTGCCTGGGAAAACAGTGCAACCATGAGGGTGGAATGGGACGCCCTTAGCTTAATAATTAGAGGAACTAGGGTGTAGTTCGCTTCGCCGTCATGCCGTTAATGGGGCTCGGTGTATGCGGCTCGCTCTGCCAAGGTTGGTTTTGCCCCTTGGGGAGGAGTGCGGTGCATTTAGGAAACCTAACGGGCGGCTATAGCCCCGGGGAATCTTTGTAAAGGATACGTAGTGATGCCCTGCCAGGCCACCTAGGTAGTGGTCAATGGGGAGTAGCTCTCTCCGGGCAGAAAGGGAGTCACGACTTGTGGGTAAAGTGCGCAACCTCTGCAGAGTGTTATGAAACTGATATATCAGCCGTGCTCGCGGTTATGAGCGGCCAAGGGAGCTCCATTGATTACAGACACATTGATCAGAGATGTTTGGCTACAGATGATGATGAGGATAATGATGGTTTTTATGATTATGATTATGCTTATGGTTTCTGGTATTCTTTCCATTTGGAAAGAGTACTTTTGGGTTAACAACTTGGGTTAATGTGAAAACCTGGCTCTCTACTATTAATAATTACCTGACCAACTAAAAGCAACTGCTTGACCTTAACCCCACATAAAGCTAGTCCACTTCAGCCAAACGGGACATTTGTTGAGTACATTGATGTGTTCTCACCCTTGCTTTCACAAAACACCAGGTTGCCTTTGATGCAATCTATGCTCAGGTAAAGAAAGAGAAGAAGGCATCGAGGTGGATCTCCAAGAGTTCTAGGACGTCGATGAGTTCGAAGATTAGACTAGCGACCTCCCCCAGTCAGCTGCCTATGGTGGGTTGTTTACATTGGCTACGTTTCGATTCTATGTACTTTGATTTATATTATGTAAATGGCTCTAGTCTATAATATTATTACTTACTCTTTATTGTAATTCGAAGCATTGTGCTATGATGAGTCATTTATGTAATCGCTGTGTACGTGAATTACTGATCCTGGCACGTACATGGTTCGCATTCGGTTTACCTTCAAAATCGGGTGCGACATAAGTGGTATCAAAGTCGTGCTGACTGTAGGACCGTTGACCTAGAGTAGCATCGACCGTTTTAAGGACTTATTGATTATTACTTCACCTCATCCTTGATTCTGCTTCAAAATATTAGTCTCCTCGACTAATTCTATGTTGTGCTCCTATATGTCCCCTTGCCAAGAGTATTTTATTCTAGTATGGTCTATACTTTTCTCAACCTATTAGATCTGATTTCACTCTTGTGCTTGCAACATCTTTGTAGATGCCCCTGACCATAACCTATTTGTCTGTTGGGATTCTTCCCTCTTCCGTCATTAAATTGCTACCCTTTGACTATTTTTATTCCCTTAGTATTGACATGCTCATACTCCTAGACTCTTCAATACTCTTATTTCAAATACTTACATCTGAATTCCTACTGCCTACTTAAAAACTTCAGTTTATATGTCCATGAATTTCTTGTCCACCAAAATCCCTTCTTATTCTGTTGTTAAGTTGTTATCCTTTGCCTTTTTCTATTCCCTTGTCTTGGTATGCACGTATCCTTAGGGTATTGCATACTCTTATCTTTTTAGATTTGCTTATCTTTATACCCTAATGTTTATTTATAAACACTTTAGTTAGCATGCCCTTGACCATCCTTGTTTCTCGACGATCCATGAATGATCATTTTATCTCGCACATGATTGGTGATCTCGTTGCTTCCTTGTAACTTCCCTCGGTAACGGATTCTTACTTCAACCATTCTATTGAAATATAACCTATCCTACCTTGATTGTTTTATTCACTCCGCCATTTCACGAGTCTTGTCTTAACTCTATCCTTTGATATGCCTTTCGTTATTATCACCTTCGCCTTTGACACCTCTATATCTTACCTTGATGCCTATATTATACTTGTGCTCCAAAACCTTCTCTTTTCCGTCTCAATTTTAAAAGTTGAAGGTTACCTATTTTCCCTTAGTTGTATCCTATTCCTTGTCGCTTGCGAGTTTTTAGCTCCACACTTTGTTGTCTGTTACTACCTTTACCTTCGTCGTCTCTCCATCTTACCTTGATGACTATCTTATGTCTGTTATTTAAAATTCCCTCTCCCATCTCGATTCGAGGGAAGTGTTTTACTTATCCTGCCCTTGGTTGGAACCTCATCTTTGCTAGGTGTGAGTCTTATCTTAACTCTATTCTTTGTTGTACTCATACCACTGGCTCTTCTATGCCTTCATCTTTTCTCTTATACCCTTGGCTGTTATCGCCTTTGAACCTTGCGATATTTATGTCTTCTACTTAAATGCTTACCTTTAAAAGCCCCCCTTTTCTTTCAACCTAGTTTGGGAGTTGTGAGTTACCTATCTCTCCATTGATTTCTTTTCACTCCTTGTCGCCTTACAAGTTTTGTCTTAATTCCATCCTTTGCGGTGTTTTTATTTACTATTACCATCACCTTGTCATCCATCGACCCTGCCCCAATACTCCTCTTTATTCCGGCTCTTTAAAAATCTCCTCTCTTGCACCTCAATTGGAGAGGGGCAGTTTACCTATTTGGCCCTTGGACGTACCCTGTCCTTTTCCATTTACAGGTCCTATCTCAACTCCATCCTTTATGGTACCTATATCCTTTGTCTTATGCCTATTTACCTCCTCTTCTACATCCTTGTCCATTATTACCTTTAAAACCCTCGTGATATCTATGCCCTTGCCTTCCTGCTTACCTTGAACCCACCCTTTGAGGCCTCCTCTTTTCCGTCCCTGTTCGAAGATAATACCTCACCTACTTCACCATTGATTGCTCCCCCTTCATCGACGCCATGCAAGTTTTGTCTAAAATACATCCTTGTTTGTGTGTTTGTCTGTTATCACCTTAACCCTTGTCATGCCTCGATCTTTACCTTGATGCTTATCATGTACCCATATTTTAAAGCCGCCTCTCCCATTTCATTCCAAGAGTGGTGTTTTGCCCATCCCGCTCTTGTCTGTTCCCTTTTCCTCTGTCGCGTTGCAAGTCTTAGCTTTTGCTCAATATCACCCTTACCTTCCTAATATCTAGATCTTTCCATGATGCTTATCCTATGCCTACCTTTTGAAATATCATCTTTCCCATCTCGATTTGAGAATGGTGTTTTACCCACCCTGACCTTTGTTGCATTCTCTCCTTGTCGGTTACAATCCTTACTTCAGCTTCATCTTTTATTATGCTCATGCCCCTATCCTGCAAGTCTTATTACTCCCCTTGCCTTTCGATGGCCTTAGAGTAGTTTCCCCTTTGTAAGGAAAGACCACCAAGTTAACATTAACGTGTGGCAACGAGATGCTTGTTGCTGGATGCTTGTGATGTTTGTCTTTGTGTTATGACTGATTTGCTTCTTTGTAATGAGTGTTGATGTGTTGTGGCCCCTGGTCCGCAATAACATCAGTTCACTAAGTGAGTGCTATATAGTAAGGTAGCTGGGTGCTCTCCCTCTTCTCTCTTTAATCCATCTACGCTTACCTTTCCTCTTGCACCTGTCCGCTTGGCATCCTCCAACCTCTCTTAATCAGTCAAGATCAGAGTCAGCAGCATCTTCACCAAGTGCGTATCAACGCTCCTGTTAAGGGGGTTAGTTGCTAACCCCAATGAAGACAATGCGAACAACATCAACCAACAAAATCAAAGTGGCATAGCAGAAACGTGTGTGGGTCCTAACCCACAGGTCCAAGAGATCCTCAAGAATTGCATCAATCGGTCTAAAGCATCCAAAGGTCAAAGCAACAAGTGCACAAGTTAAAGTTGCCAGAGTCAAAGTTGAGTTACAAGAAGCTATGAAAGACCGATGAACCAATCTCAATTTCTTGCTAGCCTCTTCTTGAATCTTGAGGGCGAGATTCCTGTTAAGGGGGTTAGATCTATAACACCCTGAATTTGGGGGTATAAAATTTCTTTCCTAATATCCACCAAATTCAGGTGTTACCCTCTGTTGGAACTATCACACGGGCGCAAGTTGATCCAACAGGGGGGAGTGATAGCACAAACAGGGTTTTAGCACGTGATGGCAAAAGCACTGTTCAACTAGCCTCTCAAGGGCACTGAGCGGGGGTATTTATAGGTGTCCGGGTACCCAGCGTCCCGTGTTAAGGACGCATGTGCCCTCAGACACCTAGGTTATCCCCGGAACAATCCCATAAAGCGGGGTTACAGACTGTAATTACAGGGACGCCTTTATAAATTAGGCCCGTAACACGCAGCGGCCACGCAGGGCCTGTTACAATGGGCCGGATCACACGTGGGCCTCCGCGCTGGATGAGGCCGCACGGTGGGATGTCCTCGCTACGGGTCTTCGTCCGATGTCGTATGGAGCGAAGGGTGTCCCTGACCGTTGTCTTGTCTCCGTCGGGTCGACGTTTACGGCGAAGGCCTCGAGCGAAGGGTGGCGTCTTTGCCTTCGCCCCAACATTTGCCCTCCGAGGGACCAGTTCGACTAAGTCATCTGGTGCCGAAGACGTCGCTAGATGGCGGAGATGCTGCCCTCGCTCGAAGTGGTTCCGCGGGGGTTTTTGACATGACCGTTGATTGACGCCGTATTGTGGGACTGCGGGTTTCCCAAAGCGCCGCGCCCTGTGTATAAAAGGGGGCGGGGGGCGGCACGTTTTGAAATTTATTCTTCCGCGCTCCGTGAAAACCCTAGCCGCTTTCTCCACCGTCCTTGCCGCTCGTCTGCCCTCCTTGCTCTTGTTCGCCGGAGATCTGGCTCAAGTGAAGCAGACCGCCCGCCGCCACCGACGGTGCGTAGCGATGCCGACCTCTTCTTCTTCTGCTGCCGCTTCGCCACCGGCCGATGCGTCGTCTGAGGAAATGCTGAGTACTGTGGCGGCGGAGGAGTTGCACGCCGGCGATACTGTGGATTTTGGTGTGTCGCGGATGTCGTCGGCCCACGTGCAGGATATGCAGCGGCTTGGTTACTTTGGCGGCGGGGTCGCTCGTGTCCCGGGGACGGAGGAAGTCCCCGAGCCGGAAGGCGAGTTGGTTGTGTTCGAGGCGTTCTTTGCCGCTGGTCTCCGCCTGCCTGCGCACCGATTTGTTGGAGAAGTCCTACGCAGATTTAATGTTCAGATCCATCAGTTGACTCCGAATGCCGTGGTGGCTCTGTCGAAGTATGTCTGGGCGACGACTTTGTACGGCGGGCAGCCATCAGTCGAAGTCTTCGCGAAGTATTATTGCCTGCACTGGCAGAAGAGGATGATTGGAAGTGAAGTTGCCCAGTTTGGGTCCTGTACATTTACGCTGAAGACCGGCAAGACCACGATGCAGGTAGTTGAGTTAGTTCCTTGCGCCCGCAACAAATGGGGCAATTGGCAGGATTTTTGGTTCTACGTCGCGGAGGGTACAGCCGAAGACCATCCGGGGCTCCCCGTGTCCGAGATGTGCTAGCATTTTTACTCAGCATACCCGCCTTTCGAAGTGGTGGATGAGGATGCGGACGAAGGGGCCCTTCGGTGCGCCGCCGGCCTGAGCAGCGGGCGCGATTTGGTTGAGGAGTTTGTGGCGTTCGGGGTATGGCCTTTGGCTCATGGCTGGGCGCTGGACGAAGTGTGCCCTCGCCAGATGCCTTCCCACGGTGGGAAGCTGGTGCGAAGTCCTGCCTTCGCGCTAGATCTGCAGAGTCGCGATCCGACCGCCTTTGTGCGCGAGGCGGAGGATGGGGCGGTGCGGATCATGGGTCGGTATGTGCCTAGGACAGAGGGCCAGCGTAGCTGGGACATTCGCGGGTCAAATGACCGCTTGAACAGGGTTTTTGAGTTGAATCGTCTGCCGTATGGCGGTTATCCCGGCCAAGACGATGTGGATCGTCGCGGGAAGAAACCGGTGGTGGAGTCTGGAGACGACCCCGCGCCGGCGGCCGCCCCGTCTAAGAAGAGGAAACTAGGTACTGCTGTGGGAGGACTTGGGGTTTCTGATGGTTTTGCTAGAGAATTGATGAGGACATGCGCGGCCCCGGGGGGAAGGATGTCTTCGCCCGAGCTCCGGGAGTCTTCGGCGCGGATGCTAAGGGTTACCGGGGGTTGGTGGCCTAAGAATGTTCCTGTCCCCCGCGCGGCCGGCAAAGACTTTTTTACATCTCGCATGGTTCGTGCTTGGAAAGTGTTTCCTTACGGGCAGAATATTGCTGCTGTTGTGTCGGCAGTGATGGACAAGGATCGCCAGGGAGCTGCACAAAAGCGCCAGGCGGTCGTTAGGCTTCATGAAGCCAGGCCGAAGAGGCAGCGGGGGGCGGCGAAGGCTACTGCCCCCGGCAGAGGCCAGCCGCCGCAGGCGGCTAACTCGACCGTCCCTGCATCCAGTAGGGCGCCGGACGCTGCGAAGGCGGCTGTCACCGGTGGTCCCAAGTCAGCGAAGGCTGCCCCTTCGTCCAGCGGGTTGCCGGAGGCTGCGAAGGCGGCTCGAGGGTTGCCGCCCCCTGGCAAGCGCGTTGCTGACTTCGCCACCGACATTAGTGTGGATGATTATCTTGTTGGTAAGTCGTTGGCTTGAGTTTTTTTTTAATTTGTTGATGCGTCGCAGGGTCGGACGAAGACCAGCTTCTTGTTGTTCCGCCTGCCGCGGCGGCCACGGCGGCTGCCGTGGTGCCAAGGGCGAAGGGCAGTGCACTTTGTGCCGGTGGTGAGATACCGGCACTCACTGCCGTCAGGGACGAGGCGGGTGCCGTGTCCCGCCGGCTGGAGGAGATGAAGGAGGCTCTAAGTCAGGTGCGTTGAGCTAGACCTCGGTTCGGTTTTTTTTAACGGCTTCGCCGGGGCTGTGGTCTTATGTGTGTCTTGTAGGCGGCTGACTTCGCAAACCGCGTGGCGTCGGGGGCCCTGACGGCAGTTGTGCCTGCCGAAGTCGAGAGACTTCGGACGCAACATGCTGACGCCGTCCAGGAAAAGTCGGCCGCCGACAGTAAGTGCCGCAAGCTGGCGGACAATGTGGCTGTGCTGGAGGGGGAGAAGGCTGACCTCCGGCGCCAACTGGCGGCGGAGAGGGAGGAGGCTACTGAGGCCCTTGCTAAGGCGCAGGCTGCGCAGGCGGTGGCCAACTTGGCACGGGCGGAGGGCAGCCTTGCCAGGCAGCGCGCCGAGCAGCTGGAGGAGCGGCTCAGCGCGCTGCAGAGCCGTGTGGAGAGGGCCGAGGCCTCGGCGCGCACGGAGGCTGACCGGACGCGCAAGCAGCTTATGGATTCGTACCATGAGCTGGGCGCATGGACCGCTGAATTTGAAGTGCCGGACTGAGAGCCCGGACTTCGCTGCCTTGAGTGGGTGCAGGAGGAGCTGCAGGCGCTCCCCACCATCGTGGAGGGGTTTATGTCTTATGCCTCTCTGGTCACCTGCGAGGGGGCGATGAACGCGTTCTCTCGTGAAGGGTGCCGGCACTATGAGGTCTTCGACCAGGCTGATGAGGATTTGGAGCGTGATATCTACAAGGTTGAGGACCCTATAGTGAAGGAATCCGCCGGAGCCCTCTACGACCGGATGTGGGGCCCCCACGGTCGAGAGGTGGTCAGGGAGCGGGCTGAGACGGCGAGGAGTCAGGTAATGTTTGGCTTTTGTTTGGTGTTTGTTTAATGTGGGTTAAATGTGGGTTTGCTGAGTCTGTGTGTTGTGTCTCAGGCGGCGCATGGCGAGAGGGTGGACGACTTCGGGGCTTTGAACAGCGCGCTGCCTGACCCGGAGCCGAACCCGGCGGCGGCTGTGCTCGAGGCCGCTCCGGAGCCGCCCCAGAAAACCACCGAAGGCGTTCCTGATGCCCCTGCAGCCACTGCGGCCGGCGGAGACCCGTCATCAACTGCTGCGCTGAGGGCTGAGGATCCTGTGGCGGAGGCTGTGGAGGCGACAGCGGAGGCTCCCGCGACGGCTGGGTCTTCGCAGGTGGCCTAGTGGGTGTTGGTAGTTAGGAAATTTTGGATATTGTTGCTGAACCTTGGTTGCTGCGCAGGTTCAAGATTTTGGGCCTGCGCACGCAACCGCTACTACTAATTTTTGGGCGGCTTCGACCGTGGATGATGGGAATAAATCGGATGAGTCTGCGTCTAAATTTTCCGAGTTCGGTGACTCTGGGAGCTCTGTTGAATGGACCGAAGAGTCGTCGGATGAGGACTTGGACTACTTTGCGGCCTTGGATGTGGCAGTGGCGGAGGCTTCGTCGCAAGCTGCGGATGCTGATGTTGTGTCTGGTCCGAGCACTAGGCGTAGGCGGCGAAGGGCGGTTGTGAAGAGTAGAGTGAGTGGAGCGGACGTCGGTCGGCTTCATGTGAGTGGGGCTGGCAAGCAGGAACTGTTGTCCTTGCCGGCCGCTGTGAGTGCAGGTGAGGGGGAGTTGCGAAGCCTTTTTGCGGGTGAGGAGCTTAGGATAATGTTATTTAACTATAGGGAGATGGGAATTATTCCGAAGGTCGAGCCGATGTAGAATGCGATGCCCTCGCTTGTACATGAGTAATGGCTTGTATGATGAGGTTGTGTGCCTTCGCACACCCGGCTATGTTCGCGAAGGCGTTAAGTGCTTGGTCTGGTGTGTTTGTTATGTTGGTCTGGTGCGCATGTAGTCGGCCTTTGTGCGGTCAGTTTGGTGTAGCCGTTTTTGCACTTGTTAGGCTTCGTGCGGCTGTACCATTGTAATTGGTTCGTCGGACTTGATGCGCTGTCCCTGCTGCACCCTGAGGCGACTTCTGCAGGGATAGTGTTCGCGGCAAATTAGAATTTTTCGCACTTATTGCGCTAGTTCGGCTGCACCCTTAGGCGACTTCTGCGCGGATAGTCTTCGTGGAAGACTTCGATTTTTCGCACTTGTTGTGCTAATCCGGCTGCACCCTTAGGCGACTTCTGCGCGGAGTCTTCGTGGAAGACTTTGATTTTTCGCACTTGTTGTGCTAATCCGGCTGCACCCTTAGGCGACTTCTGCGCGGATAGTCTTCGTGGAAGACTTCGATCCGGCTGCACCCTTAGGCGACTTCGGCGCGGATAGTCTTCGTGGAAGACTTCGATTTTTCGCACTTGTTGTGCTAATCCGGCTGCACCCTTAGGCGACTTCTGCGCGGATAATCTTCGTGGAAGACTTCGATTTTTCGCACTTGTTGTGCTAGTCCGGCTGCACCCTTAGGCGACTTCTGCGCGGATTTGTCGCACGCGAGGGCAGCTGCTGCTGGGCCTCGCGGTGACTTTGTATTAGTCGAATGTCGAAGACCGTTGATGCGGTCTTTTTTCGACGTGGATTTTGCGGGGGATTTTTTTCTTGTATATTAGATGACTCCGCCTCGTTAAAAACCTCACCCCCCGGGAGGAAAAGAGTGCGGGCCAGAACAAAATTGTTTTTACAAATTACAAGGGCGAGCTGGCCCTGATGAGTCAAACAAAAAATTTGCGCAGATTATCAATGTTCCAGGAATGCTCTAAGTCTTCGCCGTTTGGCGTTGCAAGCCTGTATGCGCTGGGGGAGGCCTTCGACTTGACAATGTAAGGGCCCTCCCACATGGGCTCCAGCTTGCCACTGGACTCCGTTCGAGCTGTCCGGATGAGGACGAGGTCCCCTTCGCTGAATTCCCTTGGGATGACTGCCTGGTCACGCCATGCTTTTGTCTGGGCTTGGTATTTGTCCAGGGCCTGCAGGGCGAAGACGCGGTCTCTGTCGATGAGATCCTTCGAAGTTGGCTCATCTACGTCTGGGACGGCCGACGCGGCTGTCCGAGGCGACCCATGCTTTATTTCTTGCGGGGTCATGGCCTCCGACCCGTATAATAGGCGAAAGGGGGTAAACCCAGTCGCCCTGCACTCGGTTGTATTCAGTGCCCAGACCACTTCGGGTAACAGGTCGGGCCACTTGCCTTTTTTGTCGTCAAGGAGCATTTTCTTGACAGCTGTGAAAATTTTGCCGTTGGCGCGCTCCACGACTCCGTTGGACTGGGGGTGGTACACGGAGGCGAAGGCAAGCTTGGTGCCGATGGAGAAGCAGAAGTCTTTGAAATCTTGATTGTCGAACTGCTTGTCGTTGTCGACCGTGAGTTCAGATGGTACTCCGAAGCGGCAAACAATATTTTGCCAGAAGAATTTCTGGGCCGTCTTCGATGTGATGGTGGATACTGCCCTCGCTTCAATCCATTTAGTGAAGTATTCGACGGCTACGAAGGTGAACTTAAGGTTCCCCTGAGCCGTGGGTAGGGGCCCGACGATGTCTAGGCCCCAGCGCTGAAGGGGCCACGTGTGGGCGATCAGCTTTGTGAACTGCGAGGGGCGTCCCAAGCGTGGGGAAAATTTCTGACAGGCTTCGCCGGATCTGACAACCCGATTCGCGGCGCAGATAATGGCGGGCCAGTAGAAGCCTTGTCGTATCACCTTTGCCACCAGGGCCCTAGGCCTGCGTGGGAGCCGCAGGTCCCCCTGTGGACTTCGCGCAGGATTTGAACGCCCTCGGTCTCGATGACGCACTTAAGCATCGGCTGGTTGACTCCCTTTTTATACAGTTGTCCCTCGATCAATGCGAAGTCCCGGCTTCTGTGGTGGAGGCGCTTGGCCTCGTTGCTGTCGACTGGGTGATAGAACCCTTGTAGGTACAGGGTTATTGGCGCCCGCCAGTCTTCGGTCATGATAAGGTTGATCATGCGCTGGCCCTCGCTGTCGTTAGTTATTTGGAGCCCTTCAGGGCTGCGGACGGCTGGTGTGCCGATGACGTGATAGAACACGTCGGAGGGGAGGGCTTCACCCCTGGCGGCCACCTTGGCCAATGCGTCAGCTTCTTCATTCTTGGCCCGGTCCACATGCTGCACAGTGAATCCCTTGAATTGTTTCTCGAGGCTTCGGATGGCCGCCAGGTACTGCATAAGTGCGGGGTCCTTTGATGCATAGTCCTTTTTGACTTGGCCAGCGACAACCCTGGAGTCTGTTCGGACTATGCAGGTGGTGATGCCAAGGGCTCTTAACTTGCGGAGGCCGAGGATGGCAGCTTCGTATTCTGCGATGTTGTTTGTGCATCTGTCGGACTCCAGGGCGAAGCTTAAGCGTGCCGCGTATCTGTGCTTGACCCCGGCGGGTGAGGTGATGACTGCAGCAGCACCTGCCCCCGCACGGCACCAAGCGCCGTCGCAGTGTATTGTCCAAACCTTCTCTGCGGACGGCTCTGGCTGTGTTATTGGCCCGGTCCAGTCGACAACAAAGTCTGCTAAAACTTGTGACTTGATCGCAGTCCTGGGCTCGAAAGTGATGTGGTAGCCGGAGAGTTCGACCGCCTTGGCAATCCGTACCGATGCCTCCGGGTTTCTGAATAATTCGCCGAGTCCCCTATCTGAGGTGACGCGGACCTTGAATGCTTCAAAGTAGTGGCGCAATTTGCGCGAAGACATAACGACTGCATATGCAATCTTTTCGAGCTCCGTCATGTTACACTTTGATGGTGTGAGCACCTCGGAGACATAATATACTGGGCACTGCCTGATCACGCCCTCTACTATCTGCTCCTGAACCAGTGCCGCACTGACCGCGTGCGGCGAAGCCGCGACGTAGAGCAACAGTGGTAGCAAAGAGTCGGGGCTCGTAAGGACGGCCAACTCCATCATGTACTGTTTTAGTGAGGCGAAGGCCGCCGCCTGCTCTGGTCCCCAAGCGAAGTCTTTTGCGCCGCGGAGTGTTTTGAGGAAGGGAAGACTTCGCTCAGCAGACTTGGAAATGAATCTGTTGAGGGCGGCCAATCTGCCCGTCAGATGCTAGACCTCTCTGGCTGACTGCGGGGGCGCCATGTTGATGATGGCCTGGATTTTGGTTGGGTTGGCCTCGATGCCGCGGTGCAATACCAGATAACCCAATATTTCCCCTGGCGGACACCGAAGACGCATTTATTGGGGTTCAGGCGAAGCCGTGCGTCCCGCATGTTCGCGAATGTCTCGGCGAGGTCTGTGAGATGGTCCTCTTTATTCCTGCTGGCGACGACGATGTCGTCCACGTATGTGAATACGTTTCTGCCGACTTGCCCTTCGAGCACTGTTTTGGTGAGCCGGGAGAAGGTGGACCCGGCGTTCTTGAGTCCCTCCGGCATTCTGATAAAGCAATATGTGCCGAAGGGTGTTATGAAGCTGGTGCTGGCCTTGTCCTCCTCCTTCATGTATATTTGATGATAACCAGAGAAGCAGTCGAGGAGTGACATGACCTCGCACCCGGCCGCGCTATCGACTATTTTGTCGATCCGGGGCAAAGGGAAGTTGTCCTTTGGGCAGGCCTTATTGAAGCTGGTGAAGTCTATGCACATTCGCCACTTGCCGCTCTTTTTCTGCACCATTACCACATTGGAGAGCCACGTGGGGTAAGCCACTGGCTCGATAAATTTGGCTTCCAGGAGGCGGTGTACCTCTGCCTTGGTGGCCTTTGTCTTCTCGTCGGACATTTTGCGAAGACGTTGTTTTTTCGGTCTTACCGAGGGGTCGATTCCCAGGCTGTGCTCAATTATGGACCGGCTGACCCTGACCAGGTCGAGGGCTGACCAAGCGAAGACGTCCTTGTTCTTGGACAAGCAGCATAGGAGCTTTTCCTCGTCATGCGAGGTGAGGTCTTCGCTAATCGTGACTGTTTGCTTGGGTATGGCCAGGTCGAGGGGGACAGTCTTGGTCCCGTCGTTGCTTTGCAGCTGCGCCTTGTGCTGTTTTTCAGTTGAGCTGGCGGGCGCTGGGACTTCGCGCTGGGTCGTGAGGCAGTGGACATTTCTTTTGCCCAGGGACGAAGTCCCGCTCTATGTTGCGCGCGGTCTGCTGATTGCCGTAGACCGAGATGGTGCCCAACGGACCTGGTATCTTCATGCACAGGTACAATCCGTGAATGGCTGCCTCAAACTTGTTGATGGAGCACCGGCCCATGATAGCGTTGTACGGATACACCATGTCGACGATGTCGAAGGTTATTTGCTCACTTCGGGCATTGGGCGCTACACCGAAGGAGAGGGGCAACTCTATTTTGCCGATAGGAAAAGTGCCCTTGCCGCCGAAGCCGTATAATGGATTGTCCGAAGGCTTGAGCAAGCTGTGGCTTATGCCCATGCGGTCGAAGGCATGGAGGAATATGATGTCTGCCTGGCTGCCATTATCAACGAGGACTTTGTGCAGGTCCTAGCCTGCCACGCTACAGTTGATGACCATGGCGTCGATGTGGGGGGCGCTGTGCAGGTCGACGTCTCGGGCGTCGAAAGTTAGCGGTACATGGGACCACTTTGTCTGCACGACTGGACCGGTGATGGCAATGTGGTTGATGCTGCGGTAGTGGTCCCGCTTTTGTCGCTTGGTGTCGAAGTCGACATTGGACCCACCAGTGATCATATGAATGACTCCGTGATACGGCTGATCGGCGAAGTCTTCTTGCTTGGGGGCGTGGGGGTGGGGGATGTTTTGTTGTTGCTGGTGTGGAGGCGGGGGTGGGGGAGGTATGATTTGTACTTCCTGATGGTGTTGGTAAGCGTGGTGCGGTGGATGCGGAGCGGGGGCGTGGATATATGGTGGAGGGTGTTGCTGATAAGTGTGTGCGACAACCCTTGGGTTGTCGGCCGGTTGCGCCCGTGCCATCCTGTCTCTGGTGGCCTTCGTTTCTGGGCAGTCTTTTGTTTGGTGGGCGCAGTCTTTGCCGTGGAAGAGACAGTAGAATCGGCGCGGCGGCTGCGCGCGTCCCCGGCCCCTACCGCGAGTTCCACCTCCGCGGCCCTAGGGGGATACTCCTGGTGGCGAGGGGCATCACCAGCGGGGTGCTGGTTGGCGATGTTGTGCACCTGCTGCTGGTTACGGCCGTCTCGGACGGAGTCTGGCTGCGGAGTCCTCGTCCACGTGCGGCTGGACTGTGGAGCATCTTTGGGCTTTCTTTGGGACTCAACCTTGCGCTGGTGGAGCTCTTCGGATTTGGCGTATTTTTCAAATAGTTGATATAACTCCTGAAGGTTCTTGGCGGGTCCCTGATGCAATGACTGTAAAGGACGCCGGCGCGAAGGCCACTGATGGCGTAGTGAATGGCGATCTGGTCATCAACTGAGGGCTGCTGTGACTTGAGTGTTAGAAACTTGCGGTAATATTCCCGCAGAGTATCTTTTTCCAGCTGCTTGCAGAGTGAGAGTTCGGCCAAGGTGTCGGTGTCTGGGCGGTACCCTTGGAAGTTGAGCAGGAATTTGTCCCTTAGGCTTCTCCAGGAGTCAATGGATAGCGGGGGCAACCTGGTGAACCAGGTGAGAGCTGGGCCTTTGAGGGCGATGATGAAAGACTTGGCCATTGTGGCGTCGTCCCCTTCGGAAGATGCAACGGCGACCTGATAACTCATGATGTACTGTGCAGGGTCCGTGCTGCCGTTGTACTTGGGATAGGTCCCTGCCCGTAAGTTGGCAGGCCAGGGTGTCACTTGCAGATGTGGCACCAGGGGACTTCGCTCGTCGAGGTAGTTGACCCCTTGAAATGGCGCGGCGGCTGGGAAGGCGTAGTCGCGCTGGGGGAAGTGTGGGTCTTCCGCCTGCGCGCGCTGCTGCAGGGGTGCCCCATGCTGCAAGCCGCGGTGGCCTTTGTGTGTGTCTTCCACTTGTGCGCGGTGTTGCAGTGGTGGCCCATGTTGCAGGCCGAGGTGGCCTTCGCGCTGCATCAGCGCGATCTCCCGCTCGAGGTCCTGGGCCTTCTGCTCTTTGTCGCGTATCATTTGCCGCACCTTGGCTAGTGCAGACACGCGCTGGCGCTTGGCCTCCAGTATCTCTTTTTGCCTCTGGAGATTGCTGTTCTTCCGCGGAAACGCCAAGGACTTCACCGTCCTCAGTGAGGTCCGAGCCCTCCGGTGGAGCGAAGCCGAGGACCTCACCGTCCTCGGTGAGGTCCGCGCCTTCCGGTGGGGCGAAGCCTGGGGGAGGCTGCGGTTGTCCTTCAGGGCCGCAGGTGCGGAGGGCGTCGTCTTCAGCAGCCTCTTGGTGAGTGGAGCGGGTGAGTGCGAGGGCCTTGCCCTTCCTTGCGGCCAGCAGTGCTACCTTCGCAGCCTCGTCAACCTTCGAGCTATCTTTCTTGGGTGCCATCGCGGGTGGTTTTTTCGTAGCACGAACGGTGGGCGCCAAATGTTGGAACTAGCACACGGGCGCAAGTTGATCCAACAGGGGGGAGTGATAGCACAAACAGGGTTTTAGCACGTGATGGCAAAAGCACTGTTCAACTAGCCTCTCAAGGGCACTAAGCGGGGTATTTATAGGTGTCCGGGTACCCAGCGTCCCGTGTTAAGGACGCATGTGCCCTCAGACACCTAGGTTATCCCCGGAATATTCCCATAAAGCGGGGTTACAGACTGTAATTACAGGGACGCCTTTATAAATTAGGCCCGTAACACGCAGCGGCCACGCAGGGCCTGTTACAATGGGCCGGATCACACGTGGGCCTCCACGCTGGACGAGGCCGCACAGTGGGATGACGTCGCTATGGGTCTTCGTCCGATGTCGTATGGAGCGAAGGGTGTCCCTGACCGTTGTCTTGTCTCCGTCGGGCCGACGTTTACGGCGAAGGCCTCGAGCGAAGGGTGGCGTCTTTGCCTTCGCCCCAACACCCTCTCCTTTCCTTGCTTTTCTTTTCTTTTTCCTAAATAGTGGAGAATTATTTTGTTTTATATAACTAAAGCCTAGTAAAATAAAACCCTAGAGGAGTTTCTATGTTGCATCATACCAGAGCATACATCTATTTATCCTTGTTTGTTGGGTGATTTTGTGGAGCAATTATTTAATTAGGAATTCAAATGGGAAAAGAAAAGAAGATAAAAAAACACGAGCCTAGCCTCCCCTAGTCGGCTCAGTGCCCCTCCCTGACCCACCTCACGCGTGCTGCCCCCCCCCCCCCCCCCCCCGGCCCAGCTACACCGCGCGGCCCACCCCCTCGCCTGCGCGCGCGCTTTCACTCTATGCACGCCCTGGCTCGCTCACCCGCTCGACCCAGCGCGCCACTGCCCCGCTCGGCCCAGCTCGACTTTGCCCCGCGCGGCCCATTTCTCCCCAACCCTAGGGCGGCGTCGCTGCGCACACCTGCCCAGTGCTTTGCGCCCCAGCCGCCGCCGCCGCCTGCACGCGCACGTCGCACGCGTCGTGCGTCTTTCCCGCGCCGCGCCCACATCCTTCCCCAACCGCCCACGCCAACCCCAGGGAAGGAACCTCCATCCAACTCCCCTCCCCTTTCCTCTCTCCTTCCCCTCTTCCTCTCCCCTTATTGTCCTCGCGCGTGGCAACCTTTTGCCATGGCCGAGGCTCGGTTGAGCCGACTCGGCTGCCCATCTCCACCTTCTCCTTGGCCAAGGGTGTGGCCCAGCCGCACCAGCGTGCTCGCCCAGCGGCCCTAGCGCCCTTGGTCAGCCTTCGCGCCTCGCCGCGTCCAAACTAGGCTCGGCGTCACGGTACCTCGTCGGAACTCCACGCCGCCCTGCATGTTCCCACCGTGTCATGCCTCGCCTCGTCGTTGTTGTCGCATGTCGCCGTCGTCCGTCGAGCCCATGTCGTTCAACGCCGTTCGCCCGTGGTAAGGCCCCTCGGCCGAACCATATGCAAAACTCCATCACTGTCGCATGATTCGCGCCGCGCACAGCACGTCTGATTTACGTGCAATTCATGGGTTGTCGCACGTGTCGTCATGCGTCGTTCACGGGTTGTCCGTGCGCGTCGTCGTTCGCGTGAGTCACTGTTTGCATGCTTTAGTAAAATTATTTCGCTATATCGTTCGCACTAAATAATTGATTACTTGTTTAGTTGTGTATTATTAAAATAACAATTCAATCGAACCTAATTAATGATTTTAATTATGCATTTGTAGATGCCTGTTAGTGTGTGTACGCCAACTTAAATGTCGTGTTTAACGCATAGTTAGTATGAATACGACATAATTTAACAGTACCCATGTATCGCGTTGTTTATAAGTTCATTATAGGTTTCAATGTATTAAGTCTCCTGCGGCGTAACTCGTTCGGTCACGTCAACTCTAGCGGCGTCAATTTCATATTAGGAACATTGTTTGGTCGCGACACATGTTTATTTAATTAATGAATTAATTATTTACCTGTTAGTTATTAAAGTAACTAATTTATCATTTTAATTTACACTTTATAAATATATGATAGTGTGATTAATGACTACACAAATGTTTTAAAATTAATACTTGTCTAGTATAGAGGCGACATCTATGTAATAGTTCTCGTTGGCGCGTCACCGTGCTATTCGCGCACGTAGTCGTGTTGACTCGCGCTGTTGTGCGCATTGTTTTGCGTACACGCAACGTGTCGTCGGGGTCCCGACGACATCCGTCTACCCCCTAGACGATGTTTGTCTACACCTAGACAACTCCCATCTACCCCCCCCATCTACCTCGTCTATCCCCCTGCACTAATTAATTTCCTATTTAATTGTCGGTCAGTAAACTGAATACTCAATCGGATTAAAATTATGATTTTAGTCAGGCGACTGTAAATAGGTGGTAATGTGATTTTAACAATTTAGACGTTGTATTTAATACGTATTTAGTGTTTAGTATAAACACGATATCTGTTAGCGACTCTTGTGAGTCGTGCGCATCGTCGCACTGTCTACGCGCTGTTCGCACGTGTGGTGCTCGCCGTCGCCGTGTTGTTCGTGCGTATAGTTCATGCGTTATTCTCGCGTTGTCACGTGCCATTCACACGCGTTGTCGCATGTCATGTGCGTACGTCGCGTGTGTCGGCGTGACGTCACGCATCATTGCGCGCTATCGCGCTGCCTGCACGATACCGCGTGCATGTTCGCGTGCCATTCATCACGCGCTATTTGCGTGTCGTCGACATTTCCTTCGCGCGTTCGTGCCACGCGTCTGGTTCATGTGTCGCGCGATGTCGGCGTGTGATAATAAATTAGTTTCGTCTATAACTAATGTTAGTAACGTTAACTCATCGGGTCGCATATTTTAGGTAATTAACTTAAGGCTTGCTCGACTAATATTTATTTGATTAATATTCTAACTAGATTAAATCTGTAGTGTACAATAAATATTAACATGGTAAATATTAACTTAACTACTTTCTATTTATTTAACCTTTGTTTAGTATAAACGTGTCACTTATTTAGTTTTACCTCATCTGTCTACGTGCTGTTTCGCACGTGATGGCGTCCTCGTTCGTGCTCGTCGTGCGCGCTATTTCGTGTGTCGTCAGCGTGTGATGTCGCGCGTGTCCGCGCGTCGTCTGCACACTGTTGTATTGTTTTGCGCATCGTAATTTCGCCTCGCTTAGAATCCCTCATGCTAATTTTTTAGTTATTTATTTGACAGTTAATGGTGTAGCATATTTAATCAAAACTAAATAGCAGTTATAATTTATATTTGATAATGTCGAATTAAATGTCCTGACTATTTCTAGTGTAGCGTAAACGTCATAACCTCTCGACCGTAGCTCAGACTGTCGTGTTTCTTTTTCCTCGCGTGACCGTAGTAACACGCTCTATTTTGTTTCGCATATTTTATTATGTTTTATTTGAATGGTGTAATGTTGTTATGCATATATATATTTGCTTGCTTGTGCCGGTTTGTCTTCTCTTTGCATTGTGATTAGATTGCGATCCGTTTTCGAGTTTCGAGGAATCGACGATCAAGCGTTGATGACCAACTGACCTGGTTCTTCGAGTTCTGCAAAGTTGAAGACCCTGAGCATCTGTTTGGTGAAGGCAAGTGTCCTCTGACCCATTATGTCATATCTACTTATAATTCACTGTTTCGCATACTATGAACAACCTAAGGATTGACTAGCTTTCTATTTACCTTGCCCTTGATTACCTTTTGGGTCACTATGGTTAGCTTCATGCTAGCGCTTTAATTTAATCAATGAACATGATGAGATACAATGATGATACTATGGTTTTATTCTGGATTATGATGTTAAACTTGTGGCATTTAAGGGGACTCGAGCGATTTCTCGAGCGCCTCTCCGTAAGGACCTGTTCATTGGATGACCATTCGGGAAAACAGTGCAACCATGAGGGTGGAATGGGATGCCCTTAGCTTAATAATTAGAGGAACCGGGGTGTAGTTCGCTTCGCCGTCGTGCCGTTAATGGGGCTCGGTGTATGCGGCTCGCTCTGCCATGGTTGGTTTTGCCCCTTGGGGAGGAGTGCGGTACATTTAGGAAACCTAACGGGCGGCTACAACCCCGAGGAATCTTTGTAAAGGCTACGTAGTGATGCCCTGCAAGGCCACCTAGGTAGTGGTCAATGGGGAGTAGCTCTCTCTGGGCAGAAAGGGAGTCACGACTTATGGGTAAAGTGTGTAACCTCTGCAGAGTGTTATGAAACTGATATATCAGTTGTGCTCGCGGTTATGAGCGGCCAAGGGAGCTCCATTGATTAGAGACACATTGATCAGAGATGTTTGGTTACATATGATGATGAGGATAATGATGGTTTTTATGATTATGATTATGCTTATGGTGTCTAGTATTCTTTCCATTTGGAAAGAGTACTTTTGGGTTAACAACTTGGGTTAATGTTAATACCTGGCTCTCTACTATTAATAATTACCTGACCAACTAAAAGCAACTGCTTGACCTTAACCCCACATAAAGCTAGTCCACTTCAGCCAAACGGGACATTTATTGAGTACATTGATGTGTACTCACCCTTGCTTTCACAAAACACCAGGTTGCCTTTGATGCAATCTATGCTCAGGTAAAGAAAGAGAAGAAGGCGTCGAGGTGGATCTCCAGGAGTTCTAGGACGTCGATGAGTTCGAGATTTAGGCTAGAGACCTCCCCCAGTCAGCTACCTGTGGTGGGTTGTTTACATTGGCTATGTTTCGATTTTGTGTACTTTGATTTATATTATGTAAATGGCTCTAGTCTATAATATTACTTACTCTTTATTGTAATTCGAAGCATTGTGCTATGATGAGTCATTTATGTAATCGTTGTGTACGTGAATTACTGATCCTGGCACGTACATGGTTCGCATTCGGTTTACCTTCAAAACCGGGTGTGACATGTCTTCTCCCCCTGCATATTCTCTTTGATCCTAATCAACACATGATAACTAAGTTTATATTTGTTCTATGGATAATTTGATGGGTTACCTTTTGAGAAACCCCTAACCTTTCCAACCTTATTCCTTGTTTAACCTAGGTTATGATCTAATCAAGTAGCTATGATATTGCTACAACTTCAACTTTATGCTGGTACTCCTACTAATGATATTAATGTTCCAAATGGTAAGTTTACATTATTGTTGTTAATCCGATGATTAAGCAAGATTATATTGTGATAAATGGAACATGGAGTGACCACCTAGGAAAACAGTGCAACCACGAGTGCTATCATGGCTCTGGCTTTGGTAAATAGCTTTGTATGCTTAGTGTTTAGCAACCTTACGTGAAAGATGGGCAAGAGGGGGCGGCAGTGGTTTGGTGGCAGCTCACGTTAACATGGGGTGGTAGTCTTGGCAAAGGTACCTCACCCAGAGGGTCACCAATACTGACGTGGAAACCTTAGTGGGTTGTTTTGTATTAAGTGTATTCTGTGAAAGCTTCATAGTGGATCCCTAGCCACTCACCTCGGAAGTGTTTACGGGTTTGGTTGACCCAGGCTAGAGGGAATACACGGCTTGTGGGTAAAGTTGTGCCACCTCTCCAGAGTGTAAAAATGATATAAGAGTCGTGCTCACGGTTAAGAGCAGCTTGGACCCTCACATGATAATAAAACTTGAAGATGAAGATAAATCGTGACTAGTTTTGTTTAAGTGGTATGCTTAAGTGGTTTGCTCAATTGGTTGAGCTTCATGCTGATGATATTTTGGTTCAAGTGGTTCTAAGCTTTATGCTAATGAAATATATATGCTAATGAATATTGCTTATGCTTAATATGGGTTTGGTATATACTTATACTTGGAAATCAGGTGTTGATAATAAAATGTTGAAAAACTAAAATGTTAACCGCATTAAACTTTAGCCATACCTTGTTAACCTTACATTTTCACCACACTTGCTGAGCTCTGGCACACCCGGATTTAATGGATAAAGCTAGGTGCGTCTCATATGTGCGCCAAAGAAGAACATCACATATAATGGCAAAGTGTATAGAGATAAATGTCACAAGTATCATTATTACATAGTGGAAGTCTTACAAAAATAAATGATAACAATAAAGCAAACTAAATATTATTCATTGGTGCCATCAAGCTGACTAGAAGACACCACCTAGATCAACTTGTACTCCTCATTGTACGGCTCCTCCTGGACCACCTGTTCTTCTCCTGTGGGTGGGTTTATATATCGCAAGGGTGAGCTCATAAAAGATCATAGCTCAACAAGTTGTGAGCTCATAAAAGACCAAAGGTGGGAGTTCATGTGAAGTGTAAGGCTGACCAATAAATAAGGGTTAAAGCTGAGCATTGCTTTTAATAAGTTGGTCAAGTTTTATTAGCAGTTACTAAATGTAAGTAGATACCAAACCAGAGTAATAATAGATCAAAATTAATAATAAATCCCAATGTGATCCAAATGACAAATTGAATTTAATTCCATAAATTAATCATGCAAGAGTCTTGAGCTGCTCATGACACGAGCATGGCTAGTATACCAGTTTTACACTCTGCAAAGGTTGTACCTTGTACCCACAATTCGTGTATCCCATCTAGCCTGGGTTTGCAAGGCCTTTAGACACTGCCGAGGTGAATGTCTAGGGATCCACTACAAGACCTTTACAAAGTTCCACTAGCTTCAGAAAACCCGCTACAGTTTCTAGGAAGAGCAATGCAGGAATCCCCCTTCTGACCGCCATTGCAGCAAAATCAACCCGAGAACCTCCCTACACGCCTACTCCCCTACTGCCCTTGCCCCTTCTGGGTAAGGTAGTCCTCCACTAGCTTTCCTAGTTAGTCAGCCAAGGGTGTCCCATTCCACCCTTGTGGTGGCACGTGTTTCTCAAGTTACCCTTATGGCTTCCTTCAGTATAGTCTCACGGAGGCTGTCAATCTTAGGAACACATATCCAGTTCTTAAACCATATTGTGCCTTGCTCATCCTCCGTGAAGTCTGGACCTCTACCTTCAGTAATCAGATCTTTGATCTCTTGGATTTTAGCATCATCAATCTGTCCTTTGCGGAATTCTTGTTCCAAGGTAGGTTCTACTTCAATAGTGATCCCTTCAGTGTGTGCAACTATTCCTAGGTTTAGTCTTCAAAAATCTTCTACTAACTCATCGGGTAGCTGGGCAACAATAGCTGTATGGACGTGCTCCTTCTGACTCAAGGCATCCGCAACCAGATTCGCTTTGTCCACATGATAGTGAATCTCCAAGTCATAATTCTTAATGAGCTCCAACCAACGGTGTTGCCTAAGGCTGAGATCCTTTTGAGTGAAGATGTATTTTAAGCTCTTGTGATCGGTGTAGACTTGGCACTTAGTTCCAATTATATAGTGCTTCCATATCTTGAGCGCATGCACTACGATTGCCAGTTCTAAGTCATGAGTGGGGTAGTTCCACTCATATTTCCATAACTGGCAAGACGCGTAGGCGATAACATGTACTTCTTGCATAAGAACACATCCCAAGCCCTGGTGGCTTGCATCACAATATATATCAAAACCCTTATTTAGATCTGGCATAAGCAACATTGGGGTTGACATTAATTTAAACCTCAGTTGATTGAAACTCTCTTGGCATTCATGAGTCCACTTAAACTCTTCCCCTTCTCAAGTAATGAGGTCATAGGTTTCGCTATCTTGGAGAATCCTTCAATAAAATGCCGGTAATAGCCCATGAGTCCCAGGAAACTCCAGACCTCTATGACTGAACTTGGTATCTTCCAACCTACTATCGCTGTTACTTTAGCCAGATCCACTAAGATTCCACCCTTGGAGATGATGTGCCCAAGGAATGGTATTTCATCAAGCCAAAACTCACACTTGTTGTATTTGGCATAGAGTTGATTATCCCGTAACTTTTGTAGCACCATCCGTAGATGTTCCTCATGATCACTATCATTCTTGGAATAAATAAGAATGTCGTCGATGAATACCACGACGAACTTGTCAAGATACTCCATGAACACCTTGTTCATTAGATTCATGAAGTAGGTTGGTGCATTAGTCAAACCAAACGACATGATTGTGAACTCATATAGACCATATCAGGTAGAGAAAGTCGTCTTGAGAATATCAGAAGGCTTAATCTTCATTTGGTGCTAACCTGATCTAAGATCAATCTTCGAGAATACCCTGGCACCTCTCATTGATCGAATAAGTCTTCAATATGGGGTAAAGGATACTTGTTATTAATTGTGACATCATTAAGTGATATATAATCCACACACATCCTTTGTTGTCGGTACCCTAAAACTAGGGTACCCCTTACTGCTGTATAAAGACGCAGTACCCACGCGGCTATCTTTAGTCGTGTGGTAAAAGAGTTGTATGTGGGACTAGGCCATGACTTGCCCCAGCCTTGGGCGACTACTCTGGGCTAGCAACAACACCTGACCCCACCACATGGGCGGGTCTGGTACCGCCACGTGTCTAGAGAAAGTGACATACTCTGAGGCATCACCAGTGAGTCCGGACCCCCATGGGAAAGTGTCGGACCCCTGTATATACGGTCCGGGCCTCCAAGTTTGGTCCAGGACCTCCACGTGTGCGAACCGGACCCCTAGAGTAGATCCGAACCTCCCTGTATGGGGTTCGGGCCGCCCACAGTGGGGTCCTAGGGTTCCAGGACAAAACATACCCGGGCCTTAATCAGGTCCCAGGCGGGGGTCCGGTGCTGACACGTGTCCAGACCTAGTCTGGTGGGATCCAGACCTATCCGCATACACTCCTGCTCCCCGCTCAGGCGGAGACCCGATGCTACCACGTGGCATACTGTGTGTGGCATAAGCCAACGGGCAGAACCTAGCATGATGCCTCTGAGCTACGCGCACCTTCGCATTCATTACGGATAAGACGTGCGCCTGTCCATTCCACTGACAGGCAGCATGCTCAGTCCATGATACGTGGGCCGTGTTGTTACTCACCATTACTCGCGCGTTTCTAAGAAAAGGGTTACTGACTATCAATGCTGCATGGACTGCGGTCATCATGACTCCCGCTGATTACTCATGCGTTACTAAGGCAGAGGATCTTTGTGTGCTGTCAACATTTACTATTCACATAATGTATTCCTACCATTAAGCTCCTAGGCCTGCATATCGAGGCTCAGCATCCTTGTATGTACCTCCCTTAAACTATAAAAGGGAAGGGACACAGCGTTACAAGGGACACGCTCGAACACACGCTCAAACACACGCTCAACACACGCTCAATACAACTTACATACAGTGGAGGTAGGGTATTACCCTCCTGCGGCCCGAACCACTATAAACCCTCGAGTGTTCTTGTGTTCATTGACAATCCACCAATCAGGCGAACGCTTAGGCCCCCTCCTCATCTAAGGATTAGGGAGGGTGCATTCCGCCACCCGGCCAGAGGATTTTCCCTCCGACATTTGTGATCCATCCTTCTTCTCTACAAATAGAATTGGCGCTCCCTAAGGTGAGGAACATAGACGAATGTACCCTGCCTCCTGCAATTCTGTTAGTTGCTTCTTAAGTTCTTTTAGTTCTTCTACTAACATCATGTATGGCTGTTTTGAAATAGGAGCGGTTCGAGGTAAGAGATCAATGACAAACTCAACTCCCTATCTGGTGGCATCCCGGGTAACTCCTCTGGAAAGACATCGGGGAAATCTCTAACCACACGGATGTTGCTGCCTACAAACTTCCCATCCACTAGATATACAGAGGGTCTGGTAGAGGCGGTTATGGTAATCTCGACTTTGAATCTTTCTCCTTTAGAGCTGGTGAGGTCTACGATTCCCCTAGCACAATGTATAACTGCCTTGGCCTTCCTTAACCACGACATACCAAGTATTAGATCTATACTGCTTTCCTCTAATACTATCGGTGCAGCCCAGAATTCCCTTCCCATAATTGTCAAGGTTAATCTGTTGGTCATATAATTTGCTTCAACACGCCCTTTAGGGGTAATTACTATCAGTGTCTTTTGCATATTTTGAAGGGGTAACTCATTTGTTGGCATATCAAGCAGGAATAAATGAATGTGTAGCACCATAATCAAATAATATGGTTGCAGGAATTGAATTAATGTAAAACATACCAATAGCGATGTCAGCTCCGTATGCAGTAGCATTGGCACTTGATTGACTCTGGCAATGCTGAATCCCTTGCCAGAACCTAGAGTTTGTTGCTTGTTTTGGATGGGTGTGCCGCAATCCTCTATGGATAAACATTGGCATAGTGCCCAATCTGTCCACACTTGTAGCATGTGGTGCCTGTACTCTGTCCTACGGGTCTCGCCGGGGTGCCAGTGGTGGCAGCCTGACGAGCATGTGGAGTCTGTGGAGTGCCCTATGGTGCATACTGAGCTGGGAGCTGACCTCCTCCAGTACGAGCCGGTGTACCCTGGGGTGGAACATAGCAAGGATGAACGCTACTACTCCCCTGCCCCTCAGTGATAGCCTTCCTCTTCATTTCCCCCAGTTGAACACACTTGTGTTCAATAGCTAGAGTCTTATCTAGGA
Organism: Zea luxurians; assembly: GCA_029449295.1. Lineage (NCBI taxonomy): Eukaryota > Viridiplantae > Streptophyta > Magnoliopsida > Poales > Poaceae > Zea > Zea luxurians. Next base: position 7,300,812 of record JAOPSE010000041.1, on the reverse strand, counting down.
GCCTCTGGAATGATGGAAAGGTGTGAGCAACCAGTGAATACTGAAGTGGTCCATTAAGTCCTTCCATGAAGTGTTCCTACTTCCTTTCATCATCAGCAACTTCATCTAGAGCATATCTTGATAGTTGAATAAACTTGTTGTGATACTCACTGACTGACATGTTGCCTTGCTTCAGTGATAGAAATTCTTTCTTGATTTTCATCAGTCCGACAGGAATATGATAGTTTCTAAACTGTGTGGTGAATTCTGCCCAGGTAATATTATTAGCAACATCATGGGCAGCAGTGTAGGAATCCCACCAATCAGCAACGGGGCCAGTAAGACGACCAGAAGCATAAAGCACCTTCTCCCGGTCAGAACATTAAGCAACATTCAACATCTTCTCCACTTCCTTCAGCCAATCATCAATGTGCAATGGATCTAGAGAGCTGGCAAATGTGGGGGGCTTGTGACTCATGAACTCCTAGTGCTTGTCCCGGGGTGGAATTGGTGGTGGTGGTGGAGGCATTGGTGCTTGTTGCTGTCGTACCATGCTTTCTTGCCTCATTTCTTCTCTCATCTCCTGCCTCTCCTGGTGCATCTCTTGATGTTTCTGCCACATCTGAGCTTGCATATCTGTCATAGTATTTGCCATCAATTGTAGCATCTGCATCTGAGCTGCAACCACTGGATCTGTCCCAGCCAGTGGAGGATTTGTATGATTCATTTCTTCTTGCTATTATCTAATCACCCTCCAGTTGTGTGGGTTGGCAGGTAGATCAATTCTGCCTCCCTTCCTGGTATTGAACATCTGGGTTAGAAACACATGGTAAGAAAGAATCGTAGACAAGGCGAGTGATTACGAGACATGATCTTTTGGAGGTTTTATTAGCTAAGTAGGTTAGTGTGTCACCTACTAATATTAATACATTACCTTATGGTGGTACATGCTAGAATGTCCTGCTATACTATTTCAATCAATCAAAGAAGCAAATCAGGCATTTATCATCAGAACAATCATCCAAACATTTTAGATAGAGAAAATAATTTTAATTTTGTCTTAGGTCTCCTATCTCTTTAGGGGTCATAAATGTAGGATTCCAAGGTGTGAAATCATCCTTGTTTTAGAATAGAAAAGGTAAGAGTAATCAGAGTAGAAAAGCAAAAGGTGAGTCAGGATCAAGAAAAGTATAGAGAAAATCAAAGTAAGGTAAGTAGGTAAGGGTTTTGTCTAGTTCTATCTAGGTTTCGTCCTACAGTCAACATTTCCCCTGATACCACTTCTGTCATACCCGGATTTATTGGATAAAGCCGGGTGTGTCTCATATGTGCGCCAAAGAAGAACATCACATATAATGACAAAGTGTATAGAGATAAATGTCATAAGTATCATTATTACATAGCGTAAGTCTTACAAAAATAAATGATAACAATAAAGCGAACTAAATATTATTCCTTGGCGCCATCAAGTTGACTCGGAGATGCCACCTAGATCAACTCGTACTTCTCATTGTACGTCTCCTCCTAGACCAGCTGTTCTTCTCCTGTGGGGGTTTATATATCGCAAGGGTGAGCTCACAAAAGATCATAGCTCAACAAGTTGTGGGGAATAATGTGCATGAACTCACCAAAGGTGGGACTTCATGTGAAGTGTAAAGCTGACCAATAAATAAGGGTTAAAGCTGAGCATTGCTTTTAATAAGTTGGTCAGTTTTATTAGTAGTTACTAAATGTAAGTAGATACCAAACCAGAGTAATAATAGATCAAAATTAATAATAAATCCCAATGCGATGCAAATGACAAATTGAATTTAATTCCATAAATTAATCATGCAAGAGTCTTGAGCTGCTCATGACCACGAGCACAGCTTAGTATACCAGTTTTACAATCTGCAGAGGTTGTACCCTATACCCACAAGTCGTGTATCCTATCTAGCCTGGGTTTGCAAGACCCTTAGACACTGCCGAGGTGAATGGCTAGGGATCCACTACGAGGCCTTTACAAAGTTCCAGTAGCTTCAGAATACCCGCTACATTTTCTAGGAAAAGCAATGCAGGAATCCCCCGTCTGACCTCCATCGCAGCAAAATCAACCCGAGAACCTCCCTACACGCCTACTCCCCTACTTCCATTTCCCCTTTCAGGTAAGGTAGTCCTCCACTAGCTTTCCTAGTTAGTCAGCCAAGGGCGTACCATTCCACCCTTATGGTGGCACGTGTTTCTCAAGTTAAGCTCGATGTTCCAATTATCATAATAGTCTTATCATGAACAGAAATAGAACAATAATAAAGAATGACCATGTGTAGTAGTTATCTCAACACCCAAAACCATATAGAGCAATAGCAAAGACTACCCAAAAGTTTAGGGGTAAACAAGGTGTAAAGATAACCAGACTAGGGTGGCCTATTGGGTCCCATCAAAATTAAGCCTATGCATGATAAAATGATTATAGAGAATATTATTGGATAAATAAAAGTGGTCAAGGGCACAACTTGCCTTCAATGAGCTCCTGCTCAGCAACTTCTACCTGCTGAACACCTGAATCCTCGGTCACTAGTTCGTTTACTCGCCACAATACAAACAAACATGGTACAAGGGATGAATTAACATCACACAAACATGAATATAGAATACATAATAATAATCTACACATTGAAACAAGATCATAGGAACGGGAATCACTAAATTCGGAGTTACGGATTTTAAGTTATGATTTTCCAAAGTCCTTATGTGTTTGGTGTGGAATAACTCAAGTGAATAATTTTAGTCTAAGTTTCATGGCCAAACAGAGTTACTAAGTGTTAAACAATATTAAAACAAAATTAATGCCATTGGAATGGATTAAAAAGGAATTAAAATGGATTTTCTATGAATTAAATGAGTTTCTGCAATTATTTTTGTACTAAAAATCAATTTCTAGAATCATTTATCTGTTTACCTACTGTCTGGACCGTGCTTATAATACCAAGAAGCTCGGGGGTTAGCTCACAAAATATCTTAGACTTAGACTACAGCCGCGGTGGACTGTGGGTTGAATCACCAGAAATAGAGGGGTTCGTATGACAAACTGCCAGCTCAAGCGGTATGAGCCGATTCTAGCCGATGGATCAAAGATTAGTGTCCCAGATTAGATCTCTCGGTTACTGAACCGGTACCTGTTCCTAACCCTCGGATTTGAAATAAGCGCTCGAGATCTGACCATGCTAGAGCCTAATCACAGCCCTCAGATGTAAGACTCACAGCTCGGATTGAAAGTGTTAAAAGGACACGCCCCAAGTTTATTCTCCACCGTTAGATCGATGATATGCTTACGATCAACTTTCATCCACAAGATCCTGGACACATGGCTCTGATATGATCTAGCGAAAAGGTATGCGCCCCTCTAATCTGGACCATCCGTGGTCTGATCGACGGCCCCCGATCAGATTTTTCTCCCCTCCCCGAGGTCGGCACCGCGGCGACATTGTCGCGGCCGCACGCATCACCGGAAGCAGTCAACTAGCGACTCGAGCCCAAAACTACTATCTCTCTAGCGCCACATGAACGGGGAAACAATGTGAGTTGAGCTGGGTACCCCATACTGTGGATCGACGCTTGGTTGATGCCGTCCGCGATGGCACGCAAGCTCGGCGGAAATCACAGCTCTGACAAGAAATTCCGCGGGCACTATGGGCCCTCGATCTCCACCGACGCCGCGGTTACTTCCGCCACACACTGGTGAAGCCTCCCAACCTCTGCAATCGACCGGAGTGGAGGCAGGGCGTGATTCAGCTGGGCACACGGTGGCTAAGAGTCGGGCGGCGCTCTATCTCCTTCTATTCACAGGGCGGTGGTATGCCCTAGTTGTCTAGGTGGTCATATAAGGTCATAGGGGTGTGGCATGACAATCCTTATACCTAGGTCGAGGCTCTAGAATCGTGGTAGGGCCGCTGCTGAGAGTCTCGCGCCATGAACCGGAGATCTGCATAGTGCGGGTGGGTTTGTTGGGGAAGGATCTGACGCGTGGGGGGCCACGGTCGGCGACACGGCGCACGCAGTCGAGTACGGAGAAAGCACGCACCTCGGTAGAGACCGACAGGTGGGTCTCGGGTGTCAGCGTCGACCCGAGCCCCTGGGTCGCGTGGAGAACGAAGGTGGGTCGAGCATCGGTCACTTTGGGCCCAACACGGGTTTTCCTATTTTCTTTCCTTTTTCCTTTTTCCTGGTTTCTTTTCCTTTTCATTTTCTTGATTTCAAATTTGAATTCAATTTTGTTATAAACTTCACAGTTGAGATAAATGTACAAATTCAAATCCTAATGTAAGAGGAATATATACTTATTTATATATTTATTTTCTGTATATAGAATTTTCTTTCTCTTCCTCTTCTCTTGGTTATTTTTCATTTCCAATTCTCCAATTTAGGACTTAAATCCCCATTTTTATACTAATTTATTTCCATTAATATGATTACTATAATTATTAAATGCGCACTCAAATAAAATTCAACATGATGCACAAGTTAGTCATGTGTCATTTGTTAATTATTTACTTTTAGATGTGGGTGTTCACATATGCTATTGAATTGAAGTCACACAGATATGGAGATCAACTCTATTCTCATTACTTACAATTTGGGTATTACAAGCTCCCACCATAAGTGAGCTCACCCCTTGCTTAATTTTGATTAGAAGTTTGCAGATGAAGATTATGATGGTGAACTCGATGGATGCTAGTCTAGATACCCCCGATCCTCTTCCTATGGAAGGATGCCCATGTTTCACTATACTTTGATGAATAAAGGTTAAGACATTATGTCCGTTCGAAGTGTAATATGTTAATATAATATTTATTTACGCTATTATGCATTGTTCTTTTGATATATTACACTTGTGACGTCAACATATGTGTGGAAATAGATCCTGGCACACATATGTTATGCATTCGGTTTTGCCCTTAAAATCGAGTGTGACACCCGACGTGGCCATGGTGTCCACCCTCGGCGCGTTGTGCCCTCGGCATGCTGTGCCCTTAGTGCACTGTGTCTGCCCTCGATGCGTTGTGCCCATCCTAGCGTGACCGAACCGCCTAGCTTGATCCCGCAGACACCCATGTAGCCTCGGTCGTTCATCTACCATAGATGCAAGCTCCATGTCACGTTGCACATTTATTTGATCTATACTGTTGTATGGTGTATTGTTCATTTGCTATTCCCCAAGTGTATTGAATGAATGATTGTTTCGTGTAGACAACGAGCAATCTATGTTTCCCGAGGGAACAACTTAGTGAAGGCAAGTGTCCTCTATTCTATTATTTCATATTTACTTTATAATTCACTCTCCCATATACTATGATCAACCTAAGGATTTACTAGTTTCTGCTTACCATGTCCTTGATTACCTTTTCGGGATTGGGCTATTATGATCAATTTCATGCTAGTAGTTTACTTTAATCAATGAACTTGATGAGAATTACTTTATGATACGATGACTTATTCTGGATATGATGATGAACTTGTGACACTTTAGGGGGCTTAGGCTGTTTCCCGAGTACCTCTCTGTAAGGACCTGTTCGTTGAGAGACCAGTAGGGATAACAGTGCAGCCATGAGGGTGAAATGGGGCGCCCTCAACTAATTAATTGGAGGAGCTAGTGGTGTAGTTCCTTCACCGTCATGTCGTCGATGCGGTCCAGGCATAGTGCTTGCTCTGCCGAGGCTGGGTTTCGAGGTTCTTTCGTTTTACTTTTGTTAGCCACCCCTTCTGTGGGGAGAGGTAGTGTGTTTATAAAACTAGAGAAACCTAACGGGCGGCTATGACCACTAGGAAATCTTTGTAAAGGCTACGTAGTGAAACTCTGTCGGGTCACCTCGGAAGTGATCAATGGGGAAGCTAGAACCTCAGGTAGAAAGGGAATCACGACTCGTGGGTAAAGTGTGCGACCATTGCAGAAGGTTACAAGCTAGTATATGAAAGGGAAATGTGCCCTTGGGCCATTTCTATAATGTTTTGGTGATTAAGTGCCCAACATGATTGACTAAGTGTTTATGTGCTAAATGAAGAAGGAAATGCAAATCAAAGAAAAGGTATGTTTCTAGACTTAGTACATTATTTTTGAGTACTAATGTGTTTTGTCTAAGTGCTAGAAACAGTGACAAAAGAAAAGGAAAACAAATGGAAAAGACTTGGCTGTGAGCAGCCAAACTGCAGTTCGGCCTGGCACACCGGACTGTCCAGTAGTGCACCGGACAGTGTCCGGTGTGCCAGGCTGGTCCCCGGTGAGCTAGCCACTCTCGGGATTCGATGACTGCGTACGGCTAAAAATCATCAGACTGTTTGGTGGTGCACTGGACTGTCCGGTGAGTCATCCGCGGTGAACTCATCGCTCTCGGGAATGAAGAAAGGCGATGTGGCTAAAATTCACCGGACCGTCCGGTGGAGCACCGGACTATCCGGTGAGGCAACGGCCGCCAGCGCCAATGGTCGGCCGCGAAATCTGCGGGCGACGCGTGGCAGCTCCAACGGTCGGCGGGGGGCACCAGACTATCCGATGTGCACCGGACATTGTCCAATGCGCCAACAGGCCTGGAGCTGCAACGGTCGACTGTGCCCAATTTGGAAGGCAATCACGCACCGGACAGGCTACAGTTGCTGTCCGGCGGTGCACCGGACTGTTCGGTGCGCCACTTGACATAAGGCAAGCATGGCCTTCCAAGTTGGTCTCAAACAGCTCCTAGCTGCCTTCGGGCTATAAAAGGGACCCCTAGGTGCATGGAGGAGTTAACCAAGCATTCACAAAGCATCCTAAGACTCCAAGACTCCAACTCCACGCATTTGATTCTCTGTGTTAGTGATTTGAGCTCCATTTGAGTTGTGAACTCCGTGTGTTGTGTTTCGAGCTCAAGTCGTGACTTGTGTGTGTGGTTGTGTTGCGTATTTGAGTCTTGTGTGTGTTGCTCTTCCCAACCTTACTCTTGTTCGTTCTTTGTGATCAATATTGTAAGGGCGAGAGGCTCCAACTGGTGGAGATTCCTTGCGAACGAGAAGAAGACTATAAGGAAGAAAGTCGTGGTATTCAAGTTGATCATTGGATCACTTGAAAGGGGTTGAGTACAACCCTCGTCCATTGGGACGCCACAACGTGGAAGTAGGCAAGTGTTACTTGGCTGAACCACGGGATAAAATAGCGTGTCACTTGTGTTGCTCTCTCTGTGATTGTTTTGTCCACAAGAACTTGCTTCAAAACTACTTAGTCGCACTAACACTTCTATAACTAAGTTTTGTGGCTATTTAGTGTTTGATTTTACAGGATCACCTATTCACCCCCCTCTAGGTGCTCTCAATTGGTATCGGAGTCATACTCTTCACTTAAGGGACTAATCACCCGAAGAGATGGATCCTAAGGGAAAGGGGATGGTGGTCAACGACAAGGAAAAGGAGTCCTTCCTCAACGAGCCTAGAGACGACAAGCCAACCGACTCAGGCTCGAGTCACAAGAAAAGAGACGGGAAGAAGAAGAGGCACATCAAGAAGATCATATACTACGACAGTAATGCCTCATCTTCGTCACCACACGACGACGATGACTCCTCGTCAAAGAAGAAAACGGTCAATCAAAACTATTCATTTGATTATTCTCGTATTCCGTACAATTCTAATGCTCATTTGCTATCAATTCCACTTGGGAACCCCCCCCCACTTTGATGGAGAAGACTATTCTTTTGGAGTCATAAAATGCGTAGTCATTTATTTTCTCTCCATCCTAGTATCTGGGAGATTGTTGAAAATGGAATGCACTTTGATAGTACTGACAATGCCGTGTTTATTAATGAGCAAATTCATAAAAATGCCTAAGCCACTACTGTTTTGCTAGCATCTCTGTGCAGGGATGAATACAACAAGGTTAGCGGCTTGGATAATGAGAAGTAGATCTAGGACACCCTCAAGATATCTTATGAGGGAAACGACGCCACCATGATCACCAAAATGGAGTTGGTGGAAGGCGAGCTGAGGAGATTTGCGATGATCAGGGGAGAGGAGCCAACACAAACCTACAACAGGCTCAAGACCTTGGTCAACAAGATACAAAGCTACGGAAGCACAAGGTGGACGGATCATGATGTCGTCCGACTCATGCTAAGGTCATTCACTGTAATTGTCCCCCATCTTGTCAATCTTATTCGTGAAAATCCTAGGTACACCAAGATGACGCCCGAGGAGATCCTTGGAAAATTTGTGAGTGGGTGCATGATGGTGAAGGAGGCTCGATACGTGGACGATGCTCTAAACGGTCCACTACCCGTCTATGAGCCTCAACCCGCTGCTCTCAAGGCAACTAGTAGCAGGGAGGCGCTACCAAGCAAGGTGGCTCAAGTGGAGGCTGTCGGCCTCAACGAAGATGAGATGGCACTCATCACCAAACGTTTCAAGACCGCACTCAAGGGACGCAAAGAGCACCCCAACAAGAATAAAACAAGGGGAAAGCGCTCCTACTTCAAATGCGGTAAGACTGGTCACTTTATTGCTCAATGTCCCGATAATGATAATGACCAGGAACAAGAAAAGAGTGGGAAGAAGGAGAAAAAGAACTACAGGAAGGCTAAGGGCGAGGCGCACCTTGGAAAGGAATGGGACTCGGACTGCTCCTCTTCCGACTCCGACGACGAAGGATTTGCTACCTCAGCCTTCGACAAATCCTCACTCTTCCCCAACGAACGCCATACATGTCTTATGGCCAAGGAGAAAAAGGTACGTGTTCGGGACACACCCAAATACACTTCATCTAGTGATGAAGAATCCTCCGATGATGAAGTAGATTATTCTAATTTATTTAAAGGTTTAGATAGAGCCAAAGTAGAGAAAATTAATGAATTAATTGATGCTCTAAATGAAAAAGATAGATTGCTAGAAAAGCAAGAGGACATATTGTATGAGGAACATGACAAATTTGTTAGTGTGCAAAAATCTCTTGCTTTAGAAACTAAGAGAAATGAAATGCTATCTTCTGAGTTATATACTTGCCATGAATCTATCTCTAGTTTAAAGAGTTTAAATGATGAATTAAATGCTAAGCTAGAGGAAGTTAGTAAAACAAGTTCATGTGTAGAGCATGTTAGTATTTGTAATAGATGTAAGGACTTCGATGTTGATGCATGTGATGAACACCTAATTTCTATTACTAAATTAAATGATGAGGTGGCAAGTCTTAATGCTCAACTTAAGACATGTAAAATTGATTTTGATAAACTAAAATTTGCTAGGGATGCCTACACTGTTGGTAGACACCCCTCAATTAAGGATGGGCTTGGTTTTCGAAAGGAAACCAAGAACTTAACAAGCCAAAGGACTACCGTTCCCAACAAGGAGAAAGGGAAGGCCCCTATAGCTAGTAGTCATCAAAGGAACCATGCATTTATCTATGATAGAAAAGTTGCTAGTCGTTCTCGTTATAGTAAAAGTTATGTTCATACTGCTTATAATGATTCACATGCTATGTTTGCCTCTAGCTCTACTCATGCTCATGGTAGAAGTAGGCCTAGGAGAAATCATGTTGTATCTCATGCTCCTAGAAAAATGTGTATTGGACCATCTACCATTTACCATGCTTGTAATGATTCTTTTGTACTTTCACGTAAAAATGCAAAAGTAGTTGCTAGGAAATTGGGATCCAAATGCAAGGGAGATAAGACTTGCATATGGGTTCCAAAAACTGTTATAACTAACCTTGTAGGACCCAACAAGAGTTGGGTACCTAAAACCCAAGATTAAATTGCCTTGCAGGTTTATATATCCGGGGGCTCAAGCTGGATCATCGACAGTGGATGCACAAACCATATGACGAGGGAGAAGAAAATGTTCACCTCCTACGTCAAGAACAAGGATTCCCAGGATACGATTATCTTTGGAGATGGGAATCAAGGCAAGGTCAAAGGTTTGGGAAAAATAGCCATCACAAGCGAGCACTCCATATCGAATGTATTCCTAGTAGAGTCGCTTGGATACAACCTTCTGTCTGTAAGTCAATTGTGTCACATGGGTTACAATTGTCTTTTTACAAACGTTGATGTATCTGTCTTTAGAAGGAGTGATGGTTCATTAGCTTTTAAGGGTGTATTAGACGGCAAACTCTACTTAGTTGATTTTTCGAAAGAGGAGGCCGATCTAGATACATGCTTAATAGCTAAGACTAGTACGGGCTGGCTGTGGCATCGCCGTCTAGCACATGTTGGGATGAAGAACCTTCATAAACTTCTAAAGGGAGAACATGTGTTAGGACTAACCAATGTTTGTTTCGAGAAAGATAGACCTTGTGCAACATGTCAGGCAGGGAAACAGGTGGGAAGCACTCATCACAGCAAGAATGTGATGACAACATCAAGACCATTGGAGCTTCTTCACATGGACCTCTTTGGACCCGTTGCCTACCTTAGCATCGGGGGAAGTAAGTATGATCTTGTAATTGTTGATGATTTTTCCCGCTTCACTTGGGTGTTCTTTTTGCAGGATAAATCAGAAACCCAAGGGACCCTAAAGCGCTTTCTAAGGAGGGCTCAAACGAATTTGAGCTCAAGATGAAAAAGATAAGAAGCGACAACGGGTCTGAGTTCAAGAATCTGCAAGTGGAGGAGTATCTTGAGGAGGAAGGCATCAAGCATGAGTTCTCCGCTCCCTACACACCACAGCAAAACGGTTTGGTAGAGAGGAAGAATAGGATGCTTATTGACATGGCAAGAACGATGCTTGGAGAGTTCAAGACGCCCGAGCGGTTTTGGTTGGAAGCTGTGAACACAGCTTGCCATGCCATAAACTGGCTCTATCTGCATCGCCTTCTCAAGAAGACCTCCTATGAACTCCTCACCGGTAACAAACCCAATGTTTCTTACTTTCGAGTATTTGGGAGCAAATGCTACATTCTGGTGAAGAAAGGTAGACATTCTAAATTTGCTCCCAAGGCAGTAGAAGGGTTTTTACTAGGGTATGACTCAAATACAAAGGCGTATAGGGTCTTCAACAAATCTTCGGGATTGGTTGAAGTCTCTAGCGATGTTGTATTTGATGAGACTAATGGCTCTCCAAGAGAGCAAGTTGATCTTGATGATGTAGATGAAGAAGAAATTCCGACGGCCGCAATACGCACGATGGCAATAGGTGATGTGCGACCACAGGAATTACAGGAACAAGATCAACCATCTTCCTCGATAATGGTGCAACCCCCAACTCAAGATGATGAACAGGTTCCTCAAGAAGAAGGGCATGATCAAGGGGGAGCACAAGAAGATCAAGTGATGGAGGAAGAAGCACCACGGGTCCCTCCAACTCAAGTCCAAGCAACGATCCAATGACAACACCCCGTCGACCAGATTCTAGGTGACATAAGCAAGGGAGTAACTACTCGCTCAAGATTAGCTAATTTTTGTGAGCATTACTCGTTTGTCTCTTCTATTGAGCCTTTCAGGGTAGAAGAGGCCTTGCAGGATCCGGACTGGGTATTGGCCATGCAGGAAGAGCTCAACAACTTCAAGAGAAATGAAGTTTGGAGCCTGGTGCCACGTCCGAAACAAAACGTTGTGGGAACCAAGTGGGTGTTCCGCAACAAGCAAGACGAGCACGGGGTGGTGACAAGAAACAAGGCTCGACTTGGGGCAAAAGGTTATGCCCAAGTCGCAGGTTTGGATTTCGAGGAAACTTTTACTCCTGTGGCTAGGCTAGAGTCTATTCGAATTTTATTAGCCTATGCCGCTCACCACTCTTTTAGGATATTTCAAATGGATGTACAGAGCGCTTTCCTCAACGGGCCAATCAAGGAGGAGGTATATGTGGAACAACCCCCTGGCTTTGAGAATGACAGGTATCCCGACCACGTGTTCAAGCTCTCTAAGGCGCTCTATGGACTTAAGCAAGCCCCAAGAGCATGGTATGAATGCCTTAGAGATTTCTTAATTTTTAATGCTTTCAAGGTTGGGAAAGCCGATCCCACTTTTTTCACAAAGACATGCAATGGTGATCTCTTTGTGTGCCAAATTTATGTCGATGACATAATATTTGGTTCTACTAATCAAAAGTCTTGTGAGGAATTTAGCACGGTGATGACACAAAAGTTCGAGATATCGATGATGGGCGAGTTGACCTACTTCCTTGGGTTCCAAGTGAAGCAACTCAAGGACGGCACCTTCATCTCTCAAATGAAGTACACACAAGATCTTCTCAAGCGGTTTGGGATGAAGGACGCCAAGCCCGCAAAGACACCGATGGGAACCGACGGGCACGTTGACCTCAACAAAGGAGGTAAGTCCATTGATCAAAAGGCATACCGGTCCATGATAGGTCCATTGCTTTATTTATGTTCTAGTAGACCGGACATTATGCTAAGTGTATGCATGTGTGCTAGATATTAATCTGACCCCAAGGAATGTCACCTTGTGGCCGTTAAGCGAATTCTTAGACATTTAGTTTCTACGCCTTGCTTCGGGATCTGGTATCCAAAGGGGTCTACCTTTGACTTGATTGGATACTCAGACTCTGATTATGTCGGGTGCAAGGTTGATAGGAAGAGCACATCGGGGACGTGCCAATTTCTAGGAAGGTCCCTGGTGTCTTGGAGTTCAAAGAAACAGACATCTGTTGCCCTATCCACCGCTGAGGCCGAGTATGTTGCTATAGGACAGTATTGTGCGCAACTACTTTGGTTGAGGCAAACCCTCCGGGACTTTGGCTACAATCTGAGCAAAGTCCCACTCCTATGTGATAATGAGAGTGCAATCTGCATGGCGGATAATCCTGTTGAACACAGCCGCACTAAGCACATAGACATCCGGCATCACTTCCTGAGAGACCACCAGCAAAAGGGAGATATCAAGGTGTACCATATTAACACTGAGAACCAGCTAGCTGATATCTTCACCAAGCCTTTAGATGAGAAAAGGTTTTGCAGGTTGCGTAGTGAGCTAAATGTCTTAGATTTGCGTAACTTGGATTGATCTATAGCATACATGTATTCTATGCCTATGATCATGTTACTTTGTGCATTTCAATCAATTATTGTTATTTATGGTGCTCAAGTTGTACAAGTGATCCCCAGACCTCACAAGTCCATATGCGAATGATGCACATATTAAGGGGGAGATGTGCTACAACTTGACCCTTTGAGACTAACATGTTTGTTTGAGTACTCGTGATATAGTCTCAAAGGTGCATTGAAAGGGAAAATGGACTTGGACGATGCAAAAACTTCCACTGCACTCTGGTATTGGTGTATTTAATTCCAAGTTCATTCTTATGCTCTATTTGCCTTTTTGCTCTTAATTGACATTTTTGGTAAGGCAATGGGGTTAAAGGGCCAAAAATGATCCCGTTTTGGTGCTTAATGCCAAAGGGGGAGAAGTTAAGGCTAAAGCAACTGGATCAGCCAACCACTTGAGAATTTTGAAAATAGTAGAGTTAGAATTTGATATTGTCAAAATACTCTAACTGCAAAATTTGGTCTCTTATGGGGGAGAATTTTTGACTATGGGAAAAAGGGGGAGTTTTTGGTACTTCATCAATTTTTCTCTTGGAATATCTCCTAATTTGCCCAAACAAGTGTGTTTGACTTAGAGATAGGAAAAAGGATTTGATTTACAAAAACGAACCAAGTGGTCGCAAAGAATGATCCAAATATGCCAAATCATTAGCGAAAACAATTTGGTCTTCAATTGCATTGATATTGCACTTCTTATGTTGCCTTTTGATGTGTTGGCATAAATCACCAAAAAGGGGGAGATTGAAAGGGAAATGTGCCCTTGGGCCATTTCTATAATGTTTTGGTGATTAAGTGCCCAACACGATTGACTAAGTGTTTATGTGCTAAATGAAGAAGGAAATGCAAATCAAAGAAAAGGTACGTTTCTAGACTTAGTACATTATTTTTGAGTACTAATGTGTTTTGTCTAAGTGCTAGAAACAGTGACAAAAGAAAAGGAAAATAAATGGAAAAGACTTGGCTGTGAGCAGCCAAACTACAGTTCGGCATGGCACACCGGACTATCCGGTGGTGCACCGGACAGTGTCCGGTGCGCTAGGCTAGTCCTCGGTGAACTAGCCGCTCTCGGGATTAGACGATGGCGTACGGCTAAAAATCACCGGACTGTCCGGTGGTGCACCGGACTGTCCAGTGAGTCATCCGCGGTGAACTCGTCGCTCTCGGGAATGAAGAAAGGCGACATGGCTAAAATTCACCAGACCATCCGGTGGCGCACCGGACTGTCCGGTGAGCCAATGGTCGGCCACGAAATCTGCGGGTGACGCGTGGCAGCTCCAATGGTTGGCGGGGGGCACCGGACTGTCCAGTGCGCCAATGGGTCTGGAGCTGCAACGGTCGACTGTGCCCGATTTGGAAGGCAATAGCGCACCGGACAGGCTACAGTTGTTGTCCAGTGGCGCATCGAACTATCCGGTGCGCCACTCGGCGGAAGGCAAGGATGGCCTTCCAAGTTGGTCTCAAATGGCTCCTAGCTGCCTTGGGGCTATAAAAGGGACCCCGAGGCGCATGGAAGAGTTAACCAAGCATTCACAAAGTGTAACACCCCTGGTGTTACTGTCACTAAAACTTGAGCATAACATCATGAGCATTAGCATATCATGTGATTGTTACACTTAATATGCATTCACTAGGCAAAAATTTCAAACAAGTTGTGTTGATGTGACTTATCATGGGTGAAACCCTAGAGTAGAGTACTTAACCCTAAACTAGGCTTAGGAGTGTAAACAAATACTAAATAAGAGAAAACTTCAAAACTCATTAGTAATGATCATAAAATGTCACCATTAATGGACTTAAGTGGCATCCAAAACCCTAGAAGTACCAAAAACCCTAAATAGACCCCTGGAAAACCCTAGACTGAAACCCTAGGGGGGTATATGTAAATTTTGCACACTTTTGGACCTAAGAGCAAAAACCAAGGTGTTAGGGTACCTCAAGTCATATGGTTCACATGTTTGAAGATTTACAAGTCAAAAGATGTGAATTGGACTTATTTGCAAAAAGCACCACTTAAACCCTATTGAGTTAAGTCTGAATTTCAGTAAATTGGGTCAACTTTGAAGCCCTGTACCTTCAAATTCATAAGAAGTTTGCCCTAGGTCCACACATCAAACTTAAAGAGCTATATAAGGAGAACAAATTTTATTAAGTAAGTAAGCCTTAGAGCTACATGGAAATGGGAGAAAAATAGACCTGAAGATGGTCTGTCAGTCGAGCACAGCCCTGAAACTAGACTGACAGTAACCTAGGACCAGGTTTGAGAGCTATTTTGAGCATGATCTAATGAGAATTGAAGTATGGTGACTATAGTGAAATTAAAGCCAGATGGTAGGAGAACAACCTTGCTAAAGGTAGATTAGCAAGTTATCACATGGAAATTTGAGATCTGGGCTCTGCAAACAGCTCTGTCAGACAAACTGATGAAGCCTCTGATGGTACAGTGCGCTGAAGGAGATTAGGTGCAGTGCACCTCGCCGCTGGTTAGCCGTGCGCTCGGATTCACGCCGCTGTTGCGATTCGTGCTCACCGATGACCGGATAACACTTCTGGGTAAAAGATCTTCGCCTCAAGATAACACCGGTGGCTGCCCCCGTACCCCTATTGCTTTGCGGCCGGCATAGATAAGTTCACCGGTGTTGGTCGCCCATCGATCGGATGCCACGTGTCCTGAAGTTTCACCACGTCGCTGCAAACCGCTCTATATCACTGACTCGTCGCCGGTGAGCCTACCACGATGAAAGACACGCAGCTCTTGCACTAGTGACGTCTTCCTTCTCTGGCCACCACCGTGCGAGACCAAATTCACTGACCACCGCTTAGCGCCCCTATAAATTGATGGCCCGGTCTGCTGCCCCATGTTATAACAAAGCCAGAGCAACCATTCCAACCTTCGATTAGCCACCATAGCTCTCTAATTTCTCGTTCTCCCCAAATCTGTTCTCCGCCACCGTGAAAGAGCCCTCACCGTGGCTAGCTTGTTCTAGGTCTGATCATACTCTCTACTCTTCCATTTCAGCATCCTTAGGTTCTCCTGATGCTCCTTGAACCGTTCAATTGAGCTAGGTTGCCCTAGATCACCGGGAACACTTCTGTTCCTCCTTTGTTTGCGCTGTCTACGTGGACCGGACGATCTAGAGCTCCACTAGTGAAATTGATTGAGGGGACACGCTTGATAGGTGTTGAATTATGTCTCAGCCAAATTAGAGCACCAGTCCTTAAGTATCTTGGCCGGTATGAGTTCGCCGGAGCTCTGTTCTCTGTCGCTCCCCGTCGTGGACCTGGGGGTGTGAAGGAATAGAAGCGTGGGGTGTTTTTAGCAAAGGTGTCGGGGACCATAATTAGGGGTACCCCCAAGACTCCAAATCTCAGCTGGTAACCCCCATCAGCACAAAGCTGCAAAGGCCTGATGGGCGCAATTCAGGTCAAGGCTCCGTCCACTCAAGGGACATGATCTCGCCTCGCCCGAGCCCAGCCTCGGGCAGGAACAGTAGACCAAGGCAGATTCACGCTTCCCCCGAGGACCTCCTCAAGCAACGGGCGCACCTTCGACTCGCCCGAGGCCTAGCTCGGGCAGGCTTCACAAAGAAGCAACCTTGGCTAGATCGCCTCGCCAGCCGACCGGATCGCAAGAGCATTCAATGCAAGGATCGCCTGACACCTTATCCTGACACGCGCTCTCCAGTCGACAAGCCCGAAGTGACCGCAGTCACTTTGCCCCTCCACTGACTGACCTGACAGGAAAACAGCGCCGCCTGCGCTGCTCCGACTGCCGTGCCACTCGCCAGGGTGAGGCTGACAGCAGCCAAGTCCAGCCTCGGGCGCCAAAGGAAGCTCCGCCTCGCCCAACCCCAGGGCTCGGACTCCACCTCGACTCCGGAAGACGGTCTCCGCCTCGCCCGACCCCAGGGCTCGGACTCCACCTCGACTCCAGAAGACGGTCTCCGCCTCACCCGACCCCAGGGCTCGAACTCAACATCGACTCCGGAAGACGGTCTCCGCCTCACCCGACCCCAGGGCTCAGACTCAACCTCGACTCCGGAAGACGGTCTCCGCCTCGCCCGACCCCCGGGCTCGGACTCAACCTCGACCTCGGATGACTCCGCCTCGCCCGACCCCCGGGCTCAGACTTAGCCTCGACCTCGGAGGAGTCACTGCCTCGCCCGACCTTGGGCTTGGACCGACCACATCGCAGGGGGGTACATCATTACCCTACCCCTAGCTAGCTCAGGCTACGGGGAACAAGACAGACATCCCATCTGGCTCGCCCCGGTAAAACAAGTAATGATGGCACCCCGCATGCTCCATGACGACGGCGGTTCTCAGCTCCTTATGGAAGCAAGGGGACGTCAGCAAGGTCCCGTCAGCCCCAACAGCTGTGCTTCTACAGGGCTTAAGCGCTCCTCCGACGGCCACGACGCCACACGAATAGGGCTCCAACACCTCTCCGACAGCCACGTCGACATGTACATAGGGCTCTGGCTCCTCTCTGCTAGACACGTTAGCACACTGCTACACCCCCCGTTGTACACCTGGACCCTCTCCTTATGTCTATAAAAGGAAGGTCCAGGGCCCTCGTACGAGAAGGTGGTCGCGTGGGAGGACGGGCTGACGCACAGGCTCTCTCTCTCTCTCCCTCGTGAACGCTTGTAACCCCCTACTGCAAGCGCATCCGCCCTGGGCGCAGGACAACACGAGGCCGCGGTTTCCCCTCACTGTTTCCCCCCTTGTGCTCCGTCTCGCGCCGAACCATCTGGGCTGGGACACGCAGCGACAATTTACTCGTCGGTCCAGGGACCCCCCCGGGGTCGAAACGCCGACAGTTGGCGTGCCAGGTAGGGGACTGCTGCGTGTTGACGAATAGCTTCCCGTCAAGCTCCAGATGGGTAGTCTCCAGCAACCTCTCCAGCCCGGGACAATGCTCCGTTTCGGGAGTCTTGAATTCATGTCCCTCGATGGTAGCTACGACATGATACTCCTTCCTCCGCCGAACGACAACGACAATGGCGGCCGTCAGCCCGCCCGCCAGTGGCGGAATCGACGACGTCTTCCCCTCGTGATGGAAGAACAGCATCCGGGTCTATCCCGTCACCTTCCCCGCCGACGGAGGAGGAGACGGGGCAACCATGGCCAAGCAGGAGGCGGCACCTCGTCCGCTGTCGAGCGAGTCGACGGCGTCGGCGCCCCAGCGGGGGACACGTCGGGCGTTGACCTCGTGTCTGAGACGAAGACGGGCGTCGTTTCCCCGCAACACGCCAACCCCAAGCAGACGGACGACGCCAGCACGCTCGTGAAGGACTTGCTGGGCATTAGCCTCGTACCTGAGATAACGGTGCAGTCCGTCCCTGACGCGACTTCGTCACCATCCGTCGATTAAGAGGTATCATCCGTTTTCCATCCTGTGCCTTTTAGATTCAACATTGACCCACCAAGCGACCACGCTTCGGTGGACGCTTTCATAAAGGCATACCCAAACCCTCCGGGGTACCATATGTGGTCAACCTAGGACCAACTGACGGCCGTCTCGACCTATGGGCCCCCGGGTTCCGAGGAAGATGACGAGCCCGACTCTGGTTGTGATTTCTCTGGGCTCGGTAACCCCAGCGCCTTGCGGGACTTCATGACCGCATGTGACTACTGCCTTTCCGATTGCTCCGATGGTAGCCACAGCCTTGGCGACGAGGACTGTGGCCCAAGTCGCGAATGTTTCCACGTCGATCTAGGGGGTCCCGACGAAGGCAACCATCTTGGTATGCCGGAGGACGGCGATCCCCCTAGGCCTGTGCCTTGCGTTGACATCCTTCGGGAGCTAGTTGTGGTCCCAGTCCCTGCGGGGGGTCAGGACGCATAGCTCGAGCAAATCCGTGGGATGTAGGCCAGGCTTGACGAGGAAGCAGGACAACTTGTGCAGCTCCGGCAGAATATCGGGCAGGAGTGGGCAGGCCGAGCACCGGCCGGAGAAGCGCGTCATCTAGCCCAGGACGTTCAGCACCGCATCACCGATGATGCCAGGGCGAGGCTGCCCCGGCTTCTAGTGGGGTCGGCCAGAACCTGGCTGCAGCAGCAATACTACTCCGAGCGATGCCGGAACCATCCACCACCGAGGGGCGGCGTATCTAGGGAGAGCTCAAGAATCTCCTGGAGGATGCCGCGGTCCGATGGGCCGAAAGCTCTGCCTCCCGAAGGCAGGGATACCCCCTGGAGCATCGCGCCATGACTTCCCGATTCATGCGGGAAGCCTCGGTCCACACCGAGCGCACGCGGGACACAGCGCCTGCGGCCCCGGGTCGCCTCGGCAACAAGCACCACCACCGCGACCGTCGAGCCCACCTCGACGAGAAGGTGCGCCGAGGATACCACCCCAGGCATGGGGGACGCTACGACAGCGGGGAGGATCGGAGCCCCTCGACCGAACCACCCGGTCCGCAAGCTTTCAGCCGGGCCATACGACGGGCGCCGTTCCCGACCCGGTTCCGAGCCCCGACTACCATCACTAAGTACTTGGGGGAAACGAGGCCGGAACTATGGCTCGCGGACTACTGGCTAGCCTGCCAGCTGGGTGGAACGGACGATGACAACCTCATCATCCTCAACCTCCCCCTGTTCCTCTCCGACGCCGCCCGAGCCTGGCTGGAGCATCTGCCTCCTGTGTAGATCTCCAACTGGGACGACCTGGTCAAAGCCTTCGCCGGCAACTTCCAGGGCACATATGTGTGCCCTGGGAACTCCTGGGATCTTCGAAGCTGCCGCCAGCAGCCGGGAGAATCCCTGCGGGACTACATCCTGCGATTTTCGAAGCAGCGCACCGAGCTGCCCAACATCACCGACTCGGATGTCATCGGCGCGTTCCTCGCTGGCACCACTTGCCGCGACCTGGTGAGCAAGCTGGGTCGCAAGACTCCCACCAGGGCGAGCGAGCTGATGGACATCGCCACCAAGTTCGCCTCTGGTTAGGAGGCGGTCGAGGCCATCTTTCGAAAGGACAAGCAGCCTCAGGGGCGCCAGTCGGAAGACGTCCCTGAGGCGTTCGCTCAGCGCGGCACCAAGAAGAAGGGCAAGAAGAAGTCACAAGCGAAATGCAGCGCCGCCGACGCAGACCTTGTCGCCGCCGCCGAGCACAAGAACCCTCGGAAGCCTCCCGGAGGTGCCAACCTATTCGACAAGATGCTCAAGGAGTCGTGCCCCTATCATCATGGTCCCGTCAAGCACACCCTTGAGGAGTGCGTCATGCTTCGGCGCTACTTCCACAAGGCCGGGCCACCGGCGGAAGGTGGCAGGGCCCACGACAACGATAAGAAGGAGGGTCACAAGGCAGAGGAGTTCCCCGAGGTCCATGACTGCTTCATGATCTACGGTGGGCAAGTGGCGAACACCTCGGCTCGGCACCGTAAGCAAGAGCACCGGGAGGTCTGCTCAGTAAAGGTGGTGGCGCCAGTCTACCTAGACTGGTCCAACAAGCCCATCACCTTCAACCAAGCCGACCACCCCGACCACGTGCCAAGCCCAGGAAAGTACCCGCTTGTTGTCGATCCCGTCATCAGCAACGTCAGGCTTACCAAGGTCCTCATGGACGGAGGTAGCAGCCTCAACATCATCTACGCCGAGACCCTCGGGCTCCTGCAGATCGATCTGTCCACGATCCGAGCCAGCGCGGCGCCCTTTCACGGGATCATTCCTAGGAAGCGTGTCCAGCCTCTTGGGCAACTCGATCTGCCCGTCTGCTTCGGGACTCCCTCCAACTTCCGAAAGGAAACCCTCACGTTCGAGGTGGTTGGGTTCCGAGGAACCTACCACGCAGTGCTGGGGAGACCATGCTACGCCAAGTTCATGGTCGTCCCCAACTACACCTACCTCAAGCTCAAGATGTCAGGCCCCAACGGGGTCAACACCGTCGGCCCCACGTACCGACACGCGTATGAATGCGACGTGGAGTGCGTGGAGTACGCCGAGACCCTCGCCGAATCCGAGGCTCTCATCGCCAACCTGGAAAGCCTCTCCAAGGAGGTGCCATATGCGAAGCACCACGCCGGCAACTTTGAACCAGCTGAGGCGGTTAAGTCCATCGCTCTCGACCCCAGCAACGACGCCTCCAAGCAGATCCGGATCGGCTCCGAGCTCGACCCCAAATAGGAAGCAGTGCTCGTTGACTTTCTCCGCGCGAACGCCGAGGTTTTTGCGTGGAGTCCCTCGGACATGCCTGACATACCGAGGGATGTCGCCGAGCACTCGCTGGATATCCGAGCTGGAGCCCCACCCGTGAAGCAGCCTCTGCGCCGATTCGACGAAGAAAAGCGCAGAGCCATAGGCGAGGAGATCCACAAGCTGATGGCTGCAGGGTTCATCAAAGAGGTATTCCATCCCGAATGGCTAGCCAACCCTATGCTTGTGAGAAAGAAAGGCGGGAAATGGCGGATGTGTGTAGACTACACTGGTCTAAACAAAGCATGTCCGAAAGTTCCCTACCCTCTGCCTCGCATCGATCAAATCATGGATTCCACTGCTGGGTGCGAAACCCTGTCGTTCCTCGATGCCTACTCAGGGTATCACCAAATTAGGATGAAAGAGTCTGACCAGCTCGTGACTTCTTTCATCACACCTTTTGGCATGTACTGCTACATCACTATGCCATTTGGTTTAAGGAATGCAGGCGCGACATACCGAAGGTGCATGAACCACGTGTTCGGAGAGCACATTGGCCGAACGGTCGAGGCTTACGTCGATGACATCGTAGTCAAGAAGAGGAAAGCCTCCGACCTCCTCTCTGACCTTGAAACAACATTCAAGTGTCTCAAGGCGAAAGGCGTAAAACTCAATCCCGAGAAGTGTGTCTTCGGAGTCCCCCGAGGCATGCTCTTGGGGTTCATCGTCTCCGAGCAGGGCATCGAGGCCAACCTAGAGAAAATTGCGGCCATCACCAACATGGGGCCCATCGAGGACTTGAGAGGAGTACAGAGGGTCATGGGATGCCTTGTGGCTCTGAGCCGCTTCATCTCGTGCCTCGGCGAAAGAGGCCTACCCCTGTACCGCCTCTTGAGGAAGACCGAGTGCTTCACTTGGACCCCCGAGGCCGAGGAAGCCCTCGGGAACTTAAAGGCGCTCCTTACAAGGGCACCCATCTTGGTGCCCCCTGCTGCTGGAGAAGCCCTCTTGATCTACGTCGCCGCTACCACTCAGGTGGTCAGCGCCGCGATCGTGGTTGAGAGACGAGAAGAAGGGCATGCATTGCTCGTCCAGAGGCCGGTCTACTTCATCAGTGAAGTACTGTCCAAGACCAAAATCCGGTACCCGCAAATCCAGAAGCTACTGTACGCGGTGATTCTGACGCGGTGAAAGTTGCGACACTACTTCGAGTCTCATCCGGTGACTGTGGTGTCATCCTTCCCCCTAGGGGAGATCATCCAGTGCCGAGAAGCCTCGGGTAGGATCGCAAAGTGGGTGGTGGAAATCATGGGCGAGACAATCTCGTTCGCCCCTCGGAAGGCCATCAAGTCCCAAGTCTTGGCGGACTTCGTGGCAGAATGGGTCGACACCCAGCTTCCAGCAGCTCCGATCCAACCGGAACTCTAGACCATGTTTTTCGACGGGTCGCTGATGAAGACAGGAGCGGGCGTGGGCCTGCTCTTCATCTCACCCCTCGGGAAGCACCTCCGCTACGTACTGCGCCTCCATTTCCCGGCGTCCAACAACGTGGCCGAGTACGAGGCTCTGGTTAACGGGTTGCGCATCGCCAAAGAGCTAGGGGTCTGGCGCCTCGATGCTCGTGGCGACTCGTAGCTTGTCATCAACCAAGTCATGAAGAACTCCCATTGCCGCGACCCAAAGATGGAAGCCTACTACGACGAGGTTCGGCGCCTGGAGGACAAGTTCTACAGGCTCGAGCTCAACCACGTCGCTCGACGATACAACGAGACTGTAGACGAGCTAGCTAAGATAGCCTCGAGGTGGACAATGGTTCCTCCGGATGTCTTCTCCTAAGACCTACATCAACCCTCCGTCAAGACCGACGACACGCCCAAGCCTGAGGCACCCTCAGCCCCCGAGGGTGAGGCACTGTGCGTCAAGGAAGAGCAGAATGGGGTCACGCTTAATCAAAACTGGCAGACCCCGTACCTGCAATATCTCCACCGAGGAGAGCTACCCCTCGACAAAGCCGAAGCTCGGCGACTGGTGCGGCACGCCAAGTCGTTCGCCTTGCTGGGTGATGGAAAGGAGCTCTACCACCGTAGCCTCTCAGGCATCCTTCAGCGATGCATATCCATCGCCGAAGGTCAGGAGCTATTGCAAGAAATACACTCGGGGGCTTGCGGTCACCACGCAGCACCTCGGGCCCTCGTTGGAAACGCCTTCCGACAGGGTTTCTACTGGCCAACTGCGGTGGCCGACGCCACTAGGATTATACGCACCTGCCAAGGGTGTCAATTCTACGCAAGGCAGACGCACCTGCCCGCTCAGGCCTTGCAAACAATACCCATCACCTGGCCGTTTGCTGTGTGGGGTCTGAACCTCGTCGGTCCCTTGCAGAAGGCACCCGGGGGCTACACGCACCTGCTGGTCGCCATCGACAAATTCTCCAAGTGGATTGAGGTCCGACCCTAAACAGCATCAGGTCCGAACAGGCGGTGGCGTTCTTCACCAATATCATCCATCGCTTCGGGGTCCCGAACTCCATCATCACCGACAACGGCACCTAGTTCACTGGCAGAAAGTTCCTGGACTTCTGCGAGGACCACCACATCCGGGTGGACTGGGCCGCCGTAGCTCACCCCATGACGAATGGGCAGGTAGAGCGTGCCAACGGCATGATTCTGCAAGGACTCAAGCCGAGGATCTACAACGACCTCAACAAGTTCGGCAGGCGATGGATGAAGGAACTCCCCTCGGTGGTCTGGAGTCTAAGGACGACGCCAAGCTGAGCCACGGGCTTCACGCTGTTCTTTCTAGTCTATGGGGCTGAGGCCATCTTGCCCACAGACTTAGAATACAGTTCCCCGAGGACGAGGGCGTACGACGACCGAAGCAACCGGACCAACCGAGAAGACTCACTGGACCAGCTGGAAGAGGCTTGGGACATGGCCTTACTACACTCGGCAAGGTATCAGCAATCTCTGCGACGCTACCACGCCCGAGGGGTTCGGTCCCGAGACCTCCAGGTGGGCGACTTGGTGCTTCGACTACGATAAGACGCCCGAGGGCGCCACAAGCTCACGCCTCCCTGGGAAGGGCCGTTCATCATCGCCAAGATCTTGAAGCCCGAAACATACAAGCTGGTCAACAGTCAAGGCGAGGTCTACAGCAACGCTTGGAACATCCGACAGCTACGTCGCTTCTACCCTTAAGATGTTTTCAAGTCGTTCATATACCTCGTTTACATACACAAATAAAGTCTAACCATCAAGTAAGGGTCAGCCTAGCCTCAGCAAAGCCCGACCCTCCCTCGGGGGCTAGAAGGGGGGAACCCCCTCTGCGTCAAAATTTTCCTCGGAAAAAGTCTTTCTGCGAGAACATCTTTCGTGCTTTTCGACTACTTCGATAGTGGAATCCTGAAAACGACGGAGTGCACGTAAGCGGCAAGGCCGACCGAGCCGAGGGACTCCTACGCCTCCGGGATACGGATACCTCACTCATCACCTTCTGCGATAAGTAACTCACGCTCGGATAAGCGATTCCGCTGTCCGAACAAGTCTTAGCGCTCGAAAACTTTTCTGCCAAAACGATTTTTTGTGCCTTGTCGACTATATCGATAACAGAATCCAACGGACGATTAAGAGTACACGTAAGCGGCAAGGCCGACCGAGCCGAGGGACTCCTACGCCTCCAGGATACGGATACCTCACTCATCACCTTCCGTGAAAAGTAACTCCCGCTCGGATAAACAATTCTGTTGCCGACGAACAAGTCCTGATACTCGAAACAAGGGGAAAAGAAACGCAGCTTTACAACACGACAACGACATGTTTGGGCCTTGGCGGCCGCAAAAAACACACGCATACTACAGACAAACTGATCCTGCAGGATCAGGCATCAGTAGGGGGAGCAGCAGCACCCCCGGCATCGACTCCACCTTCGGTGGAATCTGGCCCGGCCTCGGACGGCGACACGATCGAAGGATCTCCACCTCGAAGGAAGATGTCAGCACCACGCCTGAGCCATCGCCACCAGGGTCTCCTCCGAGAACCCGGCCCAAGCAGACGCCCAGACCGGCCGCTCCGTAGCCTCATCCAGCTGTCCCCGAGGACACCGGCCCGGCTCATGGCCTTGGCAACCCGACTCTAGGGTTGGTCCCGCCAGTGGACAACATGGCCAGGTTCTAGTCGCCGCTGCTCCACCTCCTCGGCCTGGGAAGTCCCCTACTCCTGGGCCGATGAAGTTTCTTCTCCAGCCAACTCCGCCTCTGTCCATGCTAACACTGCTGCCTCCGGCTCCGGCTCATCGCAGAGCGGCCGAGGGTTTCTTTAACTGAGCAAGAGAAGCCTCTGGCGGCAAGGCCAACCGAGCCGAGGGACTCCTACGCCTCTGGGATACGGATACCTCACTCGTCACCTTCCGCACAGGGCAACTCACACTTGGTTAAGCGGTCCAGCTAGCCGATAGGCGAGTCCTGATGCTCGAAATAAGGAAGAAACATGGCTTTACGCCCAAATACACAAATGTTCAGGCCCCGACAGCCGCAATGAACAAACACCAGCACTCAATGTGCCATTACAAACGGGACTCCAGTTCCACTCCCGCGGGTATGAACAACCCCCCACATCGGAGGGCCTGCGGGACGACGACTTCCAAGCGGCTCACCAACACTGCACCAGCGAGCGCCAGCCGCCCCAAAGCGCACCGGCAGGTCCTCACTCTCGTCCTCGCCACGAAAACGAGAATGGGACCGTCCCAGAACACGAGTACCGCCCTCGCGGCGTACGACGTGTTGTGAGACCCCCCGGTGCGGCTGGCCACCGTTGCCCAGACAAGATGACGGAATGCTGCACCTTGGCCGGGCAGCAGCAGTTCGCCTTCCCCAGCATGGCTGGAGGACGCCTCCTCCGCAGAGCTGGAGGATGGTTTCCACCCCCAGAAGCTAGAGGAAGAGGTGGGTCGCCAGCCCACACAGAGGCCGACCCCCGGCTCGGCTCTCCCTCCGCCTCAGCAAGGATGACGAAGATCCTTGAAGCTGAGGGCAGGGCGGAGGCCGCAGCTCGGCTTGCTTCTCTCCACCAAACTGCCCATTGGTGAGGGAAGGCAGCCGGGCTGCACGACGAAAATCCTTGAAGCCGAGCGATGGCTGAAAGGTACCAACCTCCACGAGGTTGCGCTCCTTCCACAACGAGACGAAGACAACGCGGGCGCTCCCCATCCGGGGGCTCAGAAGGCGGAAGGGCATGACGCATGAGGAAAGTGCGAAGGCATGGCTACCACCCAGGAGGTCGATCCCTTTTTAAAGGCGACTCTCCCCACTTGCGTCCTCAGCCGTCGCGAACTGAGTCTTCACCAACATGCTCCAAGGTCCTCCCCCTACGACACGGGGGCTGGGTCCCACGCGTCATGCGAGCTGGCCCAGGACAGAAGAAGCCAAACCGCTGTGCGCGGAGCGCGTAACTGCCCAGCGGTTACAAGCACTCCTCCACTTTCGCCCAGACCAGCGGGTGAAAGGGCGGACCGCCGTGCAGGCGGCATACAACTGCACCAAGGGGGCGCACCCTTTCGACTTCGACGCATCCAGCATGGAGGCCCAGGCCCACACGTCATGTAACTGGCGCGCCGGTTACTACGTGCGAGAAACTGCAGCGCCACTTGCACCAGTGCAACGCCTCCTCGACTGCGGAATCGGTGCCATGACTCGAGGCAACCCTACGCATGGCCCAGCAGTGCCAACCAGGCACGCCGGTCACGGGTCAGTCAGCCGCGGGAGAAGGCGCAACGGTCGATATGGCCAGAAGTGGGCCGACAGTAATGGCGGCAGCACGCGAGCGGAAGTAGCAGTCAAATCGTCTGCAGGCTCACGTCCCCTCCTGGGACAGCGAGAGAGCCCTCTCCCACAGCGTGAAGACGACGCGCTCGTCTTCCGTTCCTCGAACGGCTCGCGCATGCACAACGGCTGCCCCGCGAACCACTCGTCCCGTCGCATTAACTTTGCGGCAGGGCAGGCGACACCTTTGGCAGGCGAAGCAGGCGATGCTTCACCTCCACCATGATGACCGTGTCAAGGTGCGCCACGTCGTTCAATTTCGTATCCTTTTCCTCTTCCCCTTTCTCTCTCTTGCTACAGGGACCGGGAAAGGGGATACTCCAAAAGGGATCCTTCTCCGCGAAGGAAGCGGGCCCCGAGCCCTCCTACTGATCAGAGGTTCGAAGGCTGGCCCCCGGAAGGGTTCGACAGCCGCCTCAGAGCACTCGGGCTCTGAGCCCTCCTACTGATCAGAGGTTCGAAGGCTGGCCCCTCGAAAGGGTTCAATAGCTGCCTCAGAGCACTCGGGCTCCACGCCCATTACTGATCAGGGGTTCGAAGGCTGGCCCCCCGAAGGGTTCGACAGCCGCCTCAGAACACGCAGAGCGAGGGATGACTCTGGGTACGTCCGATACATGGCCGAGGCTCGGGCTACGCTCCCGAGGTACCCTAGGACATTTCCGAGACCAGCAGGAGCGATTCTGTAACGGAATCCCATCAGAGGGAGGCATCGAGCCCTCAGACCCTATCAAACGGGACCGGGTCCGGCAAATCACCTGCAGGTACTTTTGGAGCGCGCCTCTGGGCCACTAGCCGACCCTTATCAAACGGGACACGGGCGTCCACTCGGATCACCCGTTAGCAACTCACTGGAGACACCATGTTCGGTGCCCTCCGAGGGCAACATGGCGCTTCCCCCCCCCCTCCTCCTTGTGGAAAGGCGACGAAGGGGCGTATGAAAAAAGTCGAGCCAGTCCTTGACCGTCCTCTCGCCCTGTGCAGAGGCTCGGGGGCTGCTCTCGCAAACCCGGCTCCGGCCAAACCGTTGACAGCGTCAACATACCAGCCCGAGAACTTGAAACCTGACTATACACCCGGGCAATGACCAGTTTGCATGAGGGAACAGTCAGACCGGTCGAGGCATCACGAAAGGCATTAAGACCTCGAAGGAGTCAAACCACTCCTCCGAGGCCTCGGGGGCTACAACCGGCGGGTGCGCTCGCACGCACCCACCGGAACAAAATGCAACCGAGAAAGGCCGGTCCCCTTGCAAAAAAGTGCGACAAAGCCTCCAAGCGAGTACCCACACTCCCTTTGAGGCTCGGGGGCTACTGTCGGGGACCATAATTAGGGGTACCCCCAAGACTCCTAATCTCAGCTGGTAACCCCCATCAGCACAAAGCTGCAAAGGCCTGATGGGCGCAATTCAGGTCAAGGCTCCGTCCACTCAAGGGACACGATCTTGCCTCGCCCGAGCCCAGCCTTGGGCAGGAACAGTAGACCAAGGCAGATTCACGCTTCGCCCGAGGACCTCCTCAAGCAACGGGTGCACCTTCGACTCGCCCGAGGCCCAGCTCGGGCAGGCTTCACAGAGAAACAACCTTGGCCAGATCGCCTCGCCAGCCGACCGGATCACAGGAGCATTCAATGCAAGGATCGCCTGACACCTTATCCTGACACGTGCTCTCCAGTCGACAAGGCCAAAGTGACCGCAGTCACTTTGCCCCTCCACTGACTGACCTGACAGGAAAACAGTGCCGCCTGCGCTGCTCTGACTGTTGTGCCACTCGCCAGGGTGAGGCTGACAGCAGCCAAGTCCAGCCTCGGGCGCCATAGGAAGCTCCGCCTCGCCCGACCCCAAGGCTCAGACTCCACCTTGACTCTGGAAGACAGTCTTCGCCTCGCTCGACCCCAGTGCTCGGACTCCACCTCAACTCCGGAAGACAGTCTCCTCCTCGCCCGACCCCAGGGCTCGGACACAACATCGACTCTGGAAGACGGTCTCCGCCTCGCCCGACCCCAGGGCTCGGACTCAACCTCGACTTCGGAAGATGGTCTCTGCCTCGCCTGACCCCCGGGCTCGGACTCAACCTCGACCTCGGACGATGGTTTCCGCCTCGCTTGACCCCCGGGCTCGGACTTAGCCTCGACCTCGGAGGAGTCACCGCCTCGCCCGACCTTGGGCTCGGACCGACCACGTCGCAGGGGGGGTACATCATTACCCTACCCCTAGCTAGCTTAGGCTACGGGGAACAAGACAGGCGTCCCATCTGGCTCGCCCCGGTAAAACAAGTAATGATGGCACCCCGCATGCTCCATGACAACAGCGGTTCTCAGCCCCTTATGGAAGCAAGGGGACGTCAGCAAGGTCCCGTCAGCCCCAACAGCTGTGCTTCTACAGGGCTCAAGAGCTCCTCCGACGGCCACGATGCCACACGAACAGGGCTCCAACACCTCTCCGACAGCCACGTCGGCATGTACATAGGGCTCTGGCTCCTCTCTGCTAGACACGTTAGCACACTGCTACACTGTCACACCCGGCTTTAAAGGACCAAGCCAGGTGCATCTCATACATGCGCCAAGAAGACAACATATATAATAACAGAGTGTATAGAGATAAATGTCATAAAACAACAGAGTGATTATTACATAGCGGAAGACTTATTACAAAATAAAAGGTAAATATAACACGAACTAAGGATCGTCGGCGCCAATGTCAACTGAGAAACGCCACCTAGATCAGATCAAACTCCTCGCCTTGTGGCTCCTCCTGAACCACCTATTCTTCTCCTGTGGGGGGGGGGGTGTGAGACAGCAAGAGTGAGCTCACACATGATCATAGCTCAACAAGTTGTGGGGAATAATGTGACATGAACTCGCCAAAGGTGGGAGTTCATGAAGTGTAAGGCTGATCAACAATAGAGGTTAAAGCTGAGCATTGCTTTTAAGTAGTTGGTCAAATTTTATTAGCAGTTACTAAGTGTAAGTGAGTACCAAACCATAATAAAATAATAGAACAAAATTAATAACAGATCCCATGCAAATGCAAATGACAAATTGAGTTTAGGTTCCATAATTTAATCATCGGAGAGTCCTGAGCCGCTCATGACCGTGAGCTCGGCTAGTATACCAGTTTTACACTCTGCAGAGGTTGTACCCTTTACCCACAAGTCGTGTTTCCCATGTCGCCAGGGTTAGCTAGGCCCTTAGACACTACCAAGGTGAATGGCTAGGGATCCACTACGAGGCCTTTACAAAGTTCCACTAGCTTCCGAAAACCCGCTACAGTTTATAGGAAGTTCCAATGCAGGGTTCCTGGCTGACCGCCATCGCAGCAAAATCAACCAGGGACCTCCCTACACTGACCACTCCCCTACTGCCCTTGCCCCTTTCGGGTAAGGTAGTCTTCCACTAGCTTTCCTAATTAGTCAGCCAAGGGGTCCCATTCCTCCCTTGTGGTGGCACGTGGTTCTCGAGTTAAGCTCCATGTTCCAATTAACAATAACATAATGATCTTGACATGAACATAAATAGAATAACAAAATAACTGGAACATGGATATAATGAAATATTAACCCAAAAACCACGTAAAGCAATAGCATAAACTACCCAAGTGATTCAGGGGTAAACAAGGTAAACAGGATAAACAGTCTAGGGAAACCTATTGGGTCCCATCAAAGTTAAACCTATGCATGGTAAATGATTATAAAGAACATTATTGGGTAACAAAAGTGAATCAAGGGCACAACTTGCCTGGCACTTGAGATTCCAATTACCAGGGTGATCTTCTGGTGACTCGTGTCCTCGCGCTAGTCGTAGCAATACAAACATACATGGTATAGATAAAATTAACATCACACCAAACATAAGAACAAACTGAATAATAATGATTTACGCGTTGCTACGAGACTAACGCAACTTGAACGGATCCAATCGGAGTTAAAACGGAGGAGATACGAATTTCCTAAGGTTTTATGTATTTGATACGAGATTAGTTAAGAAATAAATTTTAACACCATTTTCATGTTAAAACAGAGACACTAAGTATTAAACAATATTAATACAAAATTATAGGAACTGGAATGGATTAAAAAGGAGCTAAAATGAATTTTCTATGCATTAAATAGGTTCTAGAATTCTTTTTACATTGAAAATTCATTTTCTAAATTCATTTTTCCTATTTTCTCTGAGCTCTGGACTGCGCACACAATAACCAGGGAGCTCGGGGTTTAACTTGCAAAATCGCCCAGACACAGCCACACCCGAGGGGTACTGCGGGTTGATTCTGCGAAAGTTTGGAGTCTCTTTAGTAAAAAGGTCACGGCCAAAGGGGTAAGGAGGGATTTGGGCCGTTGGATCATACATCCATGGATCAGAATAGATCGGCCATCTTGCGAACCGGTACGCAAGGGAAGCCACAGGATCGGAAACCGACGACCCTGATTTTATGAAGCTTGATCCATCCCGCACCGTCCGATCGATATCTAATGGTCGCGGGCAAAACGCTACCCAGACCTAATCCTACGCGATCACTGCGGAACAGACGGCTAGATGCACCAACTATGATCAATCCAGTGGCCCAGATTACTTCTACACCGTGTCATGCCCTGGACCGTCGATCTGTCCATCGACCGCCCACAATGTCTCTTCCTAACCGAGTGCCCAGGCGGCAAAGCTCCGCCCAAACTCCGATGAGCTCACCGGAGTTGAGTGATTCTCCCTTCCCCACCGGCGACCCGCGTTCGATCGATGTTCCCCGGAATCGTAGAGGCTACAACGGGATCGAGAAGAAATCTACTTGTCACTAATTATCCCAAGCTGAGGCTGTTCTACCGCCCGCGGCGGCAGCCTCGCCATACCAACACCGACGGAAATAACCCGACACGCTCACAACTTCGGAAATCTCGGATTAAGGCACCAATACGTGCAGCGGATGCGGGGAAGAAGCTGTGGACCTTACCGAAGATGCACCGGCACTAGATTTGACGATTCCCGAGCCCTTCATCCAAGAGATTTCCGCCGCCGTAGTGATCTCCGGCCACCACAAGTTCGCGAAGACGCACAACATGATTGGGCAAACACCCCTGGCTCCTTCACGGACGTCCGAACGACGGCGGTAGGGTGTTTCCCCCACGGCGACTTCGGCGAATCCATTCCCCAAATGCCTACGCAGAGGGATTCGCCCAAGCAGCGGGACTATTTCTTCTCGGTAATGGCAGAGGAGAAATCATGGCACACCGTCCTGGGTCCGCCGGCGGTCGCAGGTGGGGCGTCGTGATCCTGGCGATTTGGCGAGGCAAGCTGGCAGTGAGGCCGGTGGAGCTGTGGGTCCTGCGTCGTCGAGTCCGGCTGCGATGGTGGACCAGTATGCAACACGCGGCGACGAGGGTTCTCAGGCTTAAGGCTTTCCCGTTGATGTCTATGGGGTTACGAAGTGTATGCGGACGCGATTGCCAGCACGATCTATAAAGCTTTAGGCTGAGCCAAGTCGTCGGGTTTGGCAGCAAAGTCCGCGGCGAGGATCTCGATCCAGCCGTTGCAATTCGGTTGAGGTGAACGACGACTGGGTGAGATTGGGGATGACACAGCGGGTCCCACGCGGTAGTGAAATGAGCGAGGCGCGTGAGTAACTGGGCGGTAGACCCCGCCGCGCAGAGAGCCAGCCCGTGTGTGCGAGGGCATGGATAGGGACCCTGACGGGTAGGGCCCACACGTCAAACGCCCACGCGCTGGTTTCCCCGGTTTGGACCGCGCCGACTGAGAAAAGGTTAGATGGGCCAGCTCCTGTGGATTGGGCCCAAGACAATGTTTTCTGTTTTTCTTTCTCTTTTCTTTTTTCCTGTTTTGTTTTCTTTTTATTCTTTTAGATTTCAAATTTTAAATTCCATTCTAGTGGCAAATTCATCCTCAATTTTATATTGTGCCATTAAAGTACTGACTTTGAAGATACTTATTTTTATGTATATATATTTTCTATAAATTCTATACTCTTTCCCTTTTCTTTTCTATATTCTCATGGTTTTATTTTCAAGTTAGGGTTTAAACTCTGCGGATCCATTGATATGCCATTAATGACACATTTAATCTATTAACCACAAATGCACAAACAAGCAAAACTCAGCATGATGCAAGATTTATTTTGGGGTCCTCGGTCATTTACTCCCTCTTTATATGGTGGTTACCATGTGATAATGAGTATGGGGTAAAAACATGGAATGAGATCTGCTCTCTTCATATTAATTACAAATTGGGTATTACAAATCCTACCCCCCTTAAAAATAATCTCGTCCTCGAGATTTAAGAAGGTCTAGGGAAAAGATGGGGGAAGTCTATACGAAGCTCTTCTTCTCTTTCCCAAGTAGCTTCATCTTCTCCGTGGTGACTCCATTGCACTTGCACATTTTTATCACCTTATTCCTTGTAACTCTAGTCAAAGTGTCACGAATCTTGATGGAATACTCTGTGTAAGTCAAATAACCCTGAACACTAAGCTCTTCCATTGGTAACTGTTCCTCGGGGACACGGAGACACTTCTTAAGTTGAGACACATGGAACACATTGTGCACGTCAGATAGACTATTAGGTAACTTGAGTTGATAGGCCATCTCTCCAACTTGCCTAAAAACTCAGAATGGTCCAATATAGAGCGAGGGGACAATTTGCCCTTGACTTTAAATCTCTTCATTCCATGAAGTGGTGACATCTTGAGGTACACATGATCTCCTTTCCTTAAATTCCAATGGTCTTCTTCTATTATCCGCATAGCTCTTTTGCCTGGTTTGAGCTACCCACAAATTCTCCCGAATTATATGGACTTGCTCTTCTGCCTCTTGAATAAGTTTAGGTCCAAAGAACCATCTTCCTCTAGTCTGGTCCAAAAATAGAGGAGTCCTGCATTTCCTGTCATACAGAGTCTCAAACGGTGACATCTTCAGACTGGCCTGGTAACTATTATTATATGAGAATTCAGCATAAGGTAGACTCCTGTCCCAATTACTACCATGTTGAAGGGCACAAGCTCTCAACATGTCTTCCACTACTTGATTAGTCTTTTTAGTCCGTCCATCAGTCTGAGGGTGATAGGTTGTACCAAAATTTAACTTTGTAACCATATTCTCATGAAAACTTTTCCAAAATCTGGGGGTAAACTGTGATCCTTTATCCAAAATGATCTTCTTCGGTACACCGTGTAAAGACACAATCCGAGCCATATATAACTCTGCCTATGGAGATCACTTATAAGTAGTCTTGGTCGGAATGAAATGAGCTACTTTAGTCAATCTATCCATAATAACTCATATCGAATCACATCCTTTCTGGGTGCGAGGCAATCCAGTAATAAAATCCATACCAATCTCTGCCCACTTCCACTCGGGTCTCTTTAGTGGGTGCAATAGTCCAACTAGTCTTTGGTGTTCGACCTTAACTCTTTGACACACATTGCACATAGTCACATATGCAGCCACATCTCTTTTCAATCCATACCACCAGTATTTCTGCTTCGAATCCTGATACATCTCGGTACTACCAGGATGAATAGAATAATCCAAGTCATGGGCCTCCTTTAAAATAGTCTCACGAAGGCTTTCAATATCAGGAACACATATCCGATCCTTGAACCATACGGTGCCTTGCTCATCTTCCGTGAATTCTAGACCTCGACCTTTAGTAATCAGATCCTTAATCTCTTGTATTTTAGCACCACCAACCTGTCCTTTGTGGATTTCTTGCTCCAAGGTAGGTTCCACATCAATAATAACTCCTTTAGTGTGAGCAACTATCCCCAGGTTAAGTCTCCTGAAATCCTCAACAATCTCATCGGGTAGCTGGGCAACAACAGCCGAATGACCATGCTCCTTTCGACTTAAGGCATCTGTAACCAAATTTGCCTTGCCTGGGTGATAGTGAATCTCCAAATCATCATAATCCTTAATAAGCTCCAACCAACGGCGTTGCCTAAGATTGAGATCCTTTTGAGTGAATATATACTTCAAACTCTTATGATTCGTGTATACTTGACACTCGGTTCCCATGACATAATGTCTCCATATCTTAAGTGTGTGCACAACAGCTGCTAATTCTAAGTCATGAGTGGGGTAGTTAAATTCTCGTTTTCGCCACTGACGAGACGCGTAGGCGATCACATGTCCTTCTCGCATAAGTACACATCCCAAGCCTTGGCCACATGCATCACAATAGATATCAAATCCTTCCTGCAGATCTGGCATAACCAACACTGGTGGTGACATCAATCTCTTCTTCAATTGATCAAAGCTATCTTGGCACTTCTCGTCCCACTTAAATTCTTTGCCCTTCTCCAAAAGCGAAGTCATAGGCTTAGCGATCTTAAAAAAAATCCTTTAATAAATCTCTGATAATATCCTGCTAGTCCTAAGAAACTCTGAATCTTCTTAACTGTAGTGGGTATGCTCCACACCACTATATCCTTGACTTTAGCAGGATCCACTGAAATCCCTCCATTAGAGATGATATGTCCAAGAAATGGCACCTCGCCAATCCAAAACTTGCATTTGCTATACTTGACGTAGAGTTGATTGTCTCGTAGCTTCTATAGCACCAATCTCAGATGTTCCTCATGATCATTATTACTCTTGGAATAAATAAAAATATCGTCGACGAAAACCACGACAAATCTGTCCAGATCATGAACACCTTATTCTTCAGATCCATAAAATAGGCTGGTGCATTGGTTAATCCAAACGACATAACATTGAACTTATATAATCCATATCGGGTCGATAAAGACGTCTTGGGAATATCCGATGGCATAATCTTCATTTGATGGTAACCCGATCGGGGGTCAATCAAAGAGAATATCCTAGCATCTCTCATCTGATCAAATAAATCCTCAATACGAGGTAACAGATACTTGTTCTTCACATTAACACCATTAAGGGATCTATAATCCACGCACATCCCTTGCGATCCATCTTTCTTCTGTACAAATAGAACTAGCGCTCCATAAGGTGGAGAATTCAAACGAATGTATCCAACATCCTATAATTCCGTTAACTACTTCTTAAGTTCTTTTAACTCTTCTATGGACATCATGTATGACCGTGTGGGAGTAGGAGTAGTCCTAGGTAAGAGATCAATCACAAACTCAACTTCCCTATCTAGTGGCATCCCTGGTAACTCTTCTGGGAAGACATCCGAAAAATCTCTAACCACACGGATGTTGACACCAACAAACTTCTCATCTACTAAGAATGCCGCTAGTCTGGTGGTGGTAGTTACTGCAATTTCAACTTCAAATCTTTGTCCTTTGGAACTGGTGAGTTCTACGGTTCCCTTAGCACAATGTATAAAGTGTCTTTGCCTTCCTTAACCATGACATACCAAGGATCACGTCTATAGTGCTTTCTTCTAACACTATAGGGGTAGCCCATCTGGGTTAGGAACACAAGGTAAGAACGAAATGACTATAGACAAGGTGAGTAATTATGAGAAATGTTACTGTGGGGGATTTATTAGCTAAGTAGATTAGTGAGTTACCTACTAAAGCTAATACATTACCTTATGGTGGTACATGCTAAGATGCACAGCTATACTGTCTCAATCAATCAAAGAAGCAAATCAAGCATTGATCATCAGAACAATCATCCAACATTTTTTAATAGAGAAAATAATTTTAATTTCGTCTTAGGTTCCCTATCTCTTAAGAAGTTCATAAATGTAGGAATCCAAGGTGTGAAACCCATCGTGTCTTAGAGTAGAAAAGATAAGAGTAATCAGAGTATGACAGCAAAAGGTGAGACAGGATCAAGGTAAGATAAGTATAGAATGAATTAGAGTAAGGTAAGTAGGTAAGAGTCTGTCTATTTCTATCTAGGTCTCGTCCTACAGTCAACATTTCCTTTGATACCACTTCTGTCACACCCGGCTTTAAAGGACCAAGCCAGGTGCATCTCATACATGCGCCAAGAAGACAACATATATAATAACAGAGTGTATAGAGATAAATGTCATAAAACATCAGAGTGATTATTACATAGCGGAAGACTTATTACAAAATAAAAGGTAAATATAACACGAACTAAGGATCGTCGGCGCCAATGTCAACTGAGAAACGCCACCTAGATCAGATCAAACTCCTCGCCTTGTGGCTCCTCCTGAACCACCTATTCTTCTCCTGTGGGGGGGGTGTGAGACAGCAAGAGTGAGCTCACACATGATCATAGCTCAACAAGTTGTGGGGAATAATGTGACATGAACTCGCCAAAGGTGGGAGTTCATGAAGTGTAAGGCTGATCAACAATAGAGGTTAAAGCTGAGCATTGCTTTTAAGTAGTTGGTCAAATTTTATTAGCAGTTACTAAGTGTAAGTGAGTACCAAACCATAATAAAATAATAGAACAAAATTAATAACAGATCCCATGCAAATGCAAAGACAAATTGAGTTTAGGTTCCGTAATTTAATCATCGGAGAGTCCTGAGCCGCTCATGACCGTGAGCTCGGCTAGTATACCAGTTTTACACTCTGCAGAGGTTGTACCCTTTACCCACAAGTCGTGTTTCCCATGTCGCCAGGGTTAGCTAGGCCCTTAGACACTACCAA
The DNA here is from genome assembly GCA_029449295.1 of Zea luxurians. NCBI lineage: Eukaryota > Viridiplantae > Streptophyta > Magnoliopsida > Poales > Poaceae > Zea > Zea luxurians. The sequence goes on along the minus strand of JAOPSE010000041.1, from coordinate 7,263,330 downwards.
GGTGAATGGCTAGGGATCCACTACGAGGCCTTTACAAAGTTCCACTAGCTTCCGAAAACCCGCTACAGTTTATAGGAAGTTCCAATGCAGGGTTCCTGGCTGACCGCCATCGCAGCAAAATCAACCAGGGACCTCCCTACACTGACCACTCCCCTACTGCCCTTGCCCCTTTCGGGTAAGGTAGTCTTCCACTAGCTTTCCTAATTAGTCAGCCAAGGGGTCCCATTCCTCCCTTGTGGTGGCACGTGGTTCTCAAGTTAAGCTCCATGTTCCAATTAACAATAACATAATGATCTTGACATGAACATAAATAGAATAACAAAATAACTGGAACATGGATATAATGAAATATTAACCCAAAAACCACGTAAAGCAATAGCATAAACTACCCAAGTGATTCAGGGGTAAATAAGGTAAACAGGATAAACAGTCTAGGGAAACCTATTGGGTCCCATCAAAGTTAAACCTATGCATGGTAAATGATTATAAAGAACATTATTGGGTAACAAAAGTGAATCAAGGGCACAACTTGCCTGGCACTTGAGATTCCAATTACCAGGGTGATCTTCTGGTGACTCGTGTCCTCGCGCTAGTCGTAGCAATACAAACATACATGGTATAGATAAAATTAACATCACACCAAACATAAGAACAAACTGAATAATAATGATTTACGCGTTGCTACGAGACTAACGCAACTTGAACGGATCCAATCGGAGTTAAAACGGAGGAGATACGAATTTCCTAAGGTTTTATGTATTTGATACGAGATTAGTTAAGAAATAAATTTTAACACCATTTTCATGTTAAAACAGAGACACTAAGTATTAAACAATATTAATACAAAATTATAGGAACTGGAATGGATTAAAAAGGAGCTAAAATGAATTTTCTATGCATTAAATAGGTTCTAGAATTCTTTTTACATTGAAAATTCATTTTCTAAATTCATTTTTCCTATTTTCTCTGAGCTCTGGACTGCGCACACAATAACCAGGGAGCTCGGGGTTTAACTTGCAAAATCGCCCAGACACAGCCACACCCGAGGGGTACTGCGGGTTGATTCTGCGAAAGTTTGGGGTCTCTTTAGTAAAAAGGTCACGGCCAAAGGGGTAAGGAGGGATTTGGGCCGTTGGATCATACATCCACGGATCAGAATAGATCGGCCATCTTGCGAACCGGTACGCAAGGGAAGCCACAGGATCGGAAACCGACGACCCTGATTTTATGAAGCTTGATCCATCCCGCACCGTCCGATCGATATCTAATGGTCGCGGGCAAAACGCTACCTAGACCTAATCCTACGCGATCACTGCGGAACAGACGGCTAGATGCACCAACTATGATCAATCCAGTGGCCCAGATTACTTCTACACCGTGTCATGCCCTGGACCGTCGATCTGTCCATCGACCGCCCATAATGTCTCTTCCTAACCGAGTGCCCAGGCGGCAAAGCTCCGCCCAAACTCCGATGAGCTCACCGGAGTTGAGTGATTCTCCCTTCCCCACCGGAGACCCGCGTTCGATCGATGTTCCCCGGAATCGTAGAGGCTACAACGGGATCGAGAAGAAATCTACTTGTCACTAATTATCCCAAGCTGAGGCTGTTCTACCGCCCGCGGCGGCAGCCTCGCCATACCAACACCGACGGAAATAACCCGACACGCTCACAACTTCGGAAATCTCGGATTAAGGCACCAATACGTGCAGCGGATGCGGGGAAGAAGCTGTGGACCTTACCGAAGATGCACCGGCACTAGATTTGACGATTCCCGAGCCCTTCATCCAAGAGATTTCCGCCGCCGTAGTGATCTCCGGCCACCACAAGTTCGCGAAGACGCACAACACGATTGGGCAAACACCCCTGGCTCCTTCACGGACGTCCGAACGACGGCGGTAGGGTGTTTCCCCCACGGCGACTTCGGCGAATCCATTCCCCAAATGCCTACGCAGAGGGATTCGCCCAAGCAGCGGGACTATTTCTTCTCGGTAATGGCGGAGGAGAAATCATGGCACACCGTCCTGGGTCCGCCGGCGGTCGCAGGTGGGGCGTCGTGATCCTGGCGATTTGGCGAGGCAAGCTGGCAGTGAGGCCGGTGGAGCTGTGGGTCCTGCGTCGTCGAGTCCGGCTGCGGTGGTGGACCAGTATGCAACACACGGCGACGAGGGTTCTCAGGCTTAAGGCTTTCCCGTTGATGTCTATGGGGTTACGAAGTGTATGCGGACGCGATTGCCAGCACGATCTATAAAGCTTTAGGCTGAGCCAAGTCGTCGGGTTTGGCAGCGAAGTCCGCGGCGAGGATCTCGATCCGGCCGTTGCAATTCGGTTGAGGTGAACGACGACTGGGTGAGATTGGGGATGACACAGCGGGTCCCACGCGGTAGTGAAATGAGCGAGGCGCGTGAGTAACTGGGCGGTAGACCCCGCCGCGCAGAGAGCCAGCCCGTGTGTGCGAGGGCATGGATAGGGACCCTGACGGGTAGGGCCCACACGTCAAACGCCCACGCGCTGGTTTCCCCGGTTTGGACCGCGCCGACTGAGAAAAGGTTAGATGGGCCAGCTCCTGTGGATTGGGCCCAAGACAATGTTTTCTGTTTTTCTTTCTCTTTTCTTTTTTCCTGTTTTGTTTTCTTTTTATTCTTTTAGATTTCAAATTTTAAATTCCATTCTAGTGGCAAATTCATCCTCAATTTTATATTGTGCCATTAAAGTACTGACTTTGAAGATACTTATTTTTATGTATATATATTTTCTATAAATTCTATACTCTTTCCCTTTTCTTTTCTATATTCTCATGGTTTTATTTTCAAGTTAGGGTTTAAACTCTGCGGATCCATTGATATGCCATTAATGACACATTTAATCTATTAACCACAAATGCACAAACAAGCAAAACTCAGCATGATGCAAGATTTATTTTGGGGTCCTCGGTCATTTACTCCCTCTTTATATGGTGGTTACCATGTGATAATGAGTATGGGGTAAAAACATGGAATGAGATCTGCTCTCTTCATATTAATTACAAATTGGGTATTACATACACCCCCGTTATACACCTGGACCCTCTCCTTACGTCTATAAAAGGAAGGTCCAGGGCCCTCGTACGAGAAGGTGGCCCCATGGGAGGACGGGCTGACGCACAGGCTCTCTCTCTCTCCCTCGCGAACCCTTGTAACCCCCTACTGCAAGCGCATCCGCCCTGGGCGCAGGACAACACGAGGCCACGGTTTCCCCTCACTGTTTCCCCCCTTGTGCTCCGTCTCGCGCCGACCCATCCGGGCTGGGACACGCAGCGACATTTTACTCGTCGGTCCAGGGACCCCCCGGGGTCGAAACGCCGACAAAAGGTCAGTGAGACAAACAAATAGTGCGCGGGTTCCTTGCTAGATTTTCAAATCGCCGAGGACTTCGGTGCAAAATCGCCGCGCGGGCAAGCGCGCGCGGGTGAGTTCTGTCTTTGCTGGGCCATCTCGGACTGAAATGAGCCCAATACTATAGCACCTTTCTCTTTTTCTTTTTCTGCCAGGACTAGAGAATTCCTAGAAAATTGTAGAAAAATGCTAAAAATACCAGACCAATTTTGCTAGACTCCTGATTTTCTATAGTATTTAATAAAAATAGTTTTAGGATTTTTATTCCAATTAAGGAATTATGGAGTATTCAAAATAGCCAAAACTCATACCCCTGGAATTTTAGGAATTAATTAATAATTTCAAAATTCACCAAACTTTTTAGATAAGCTTTAAATATTATTTAGAAGCCTTGGGTAAAATTTGGTATGATTTAGACCATGTTTGGTACCTAAAACCCAAAACCCTAGTCCCCTGCCCTATGAACTTCACTATAGAGTCCAAAAACCCTAGTTTCTTGGAGATCCGTGAAGGAAAATTATATTCAAGACCTAAAATAATATACTTTTATTATCTTTGAATTTTCATGAGCATTACATGAGTATTCATGATTATATATGGCTATATATAGAAAACAAAGAAGAGATAGAAGTTGAAGAAGCAAGGACTACACCACCACCTGAAGAACCCCATGCTGGGAACTGCTTTTACTTTGACATCTATGGAGCAGAGCCTGACTCACCTATCACACAAGGCAAACCCCGGTGCATTTGCCACCTTCTTGCTATTTAAAAATCTTTCTCACTTGCTTGATGCATTAGGTGATAGGAGTTGTGTGCTAAGCCAGTTGTTGCATTTCCTTCCTTGAGGATTTGATTAACTTTCCTTAATCTCCTATTTTACAAAAGGGTTTTTCTTATGCTTAGCTTTGCTCTAGAAAAACAAAATGTTTTGTTTTAACAAAAGATGATGCTTCAAGTGGGTGGGATGTTTTCAAAATAAAACCTGATGGTGGATCCATCATGGCCATGATGGGTTCAACCTCGGAAAAGATGTACCTCTGCCAGGTACCGAACTTTGGGTTAAATGATAAAGCTGAGACCGGGCAGGTGACTTGCACGAGAAGAGAGTCTCGTTGTAGTGTCTCCGTCTGAGTCGATTAAGGATCGTCTCGATGTAGGCCTGCTGACCAAGGACCCTTTAACTGGTCACATGCCTCATCATGGGTAAGCTTTGCCTTGGGCAGACTAATACTAGAATAAGATAACATGCAATGGGAGTGGAGAGATGGCGAGAGTAGAGTGTACCCTCTGTGGCAAGAGGCTGGACGGTGGTGTATCTCTGCTCTCCGTTGGCATGAACCTGATCTGGTCTTAAGAACCCCGGTGGCGAGTTGACATATGCAAGGGTTAAGTGCTACATATGTCGTGTGATTGGAGATCAGCTGAGTATTAATCGATTCGGATTGCCTTTACTTCTCGGACATGAAGACTTGGTCACTAACCTACACGTAGCAATCCAGTGAACAAGAAGGGTTGATAAGAAGTTGGCTAGTATAGGTCAAGTGCTTGAACTAGGGTAGAAAGAACTCTAGAACTCAGGTAATGACTTAACTTGCTAATAAAACTGGACTTTTAAGGATCTACTATTAGTAAGCATTTCTGCAAACAGAGTCTTGATTATTGATAAACCATACCTTGATTCCCAAAGGACAACATATCCTTGAGAGTCCTTTTATTTTGATGGGTAAGACTTGCGAAAGTACACTTCATACTCAGGGCTATGTCCCATGTTGTTTTAGGTGAAGAAGCAGCAAATTTTTGTTGCTTTTGTTCCAAGGTGGTGCCGAAAGAAGAAAATCAAGACTGAAGCCGTGGTAGGAGGTGTCCTCCTTTAAGAAAAACTTTTTACTGTTTATCGGGAGGGGTTTTTGCCTCCCAAGTTATGTAATAATATTACTCCCGCACTCTTATATTTGCTCTGGTCTGTAATAATACTACTCTTTCTCTACTTTAAAATAAAATAAAGTTATTGTAACTGCTTCTGCATACTCGTTCCTCCGATGTGTTGTAATATCTGCGTGACGGGTGAAACGCTCTTGGGCAAGGTAAAGAATACAGATACCGAACTTGTCAAGTGATCAGGTGCACCTACAGGGTTGTCCGAGGTCCGATGGACAAGGACAACTGTAGGTGGGCCTAATGACTTGGGAGGATCCGTCACACAAAGCATCCTAAGACTCCAAGACTCCAACTCCATGCATTTGATCCTTTGTGTTAGTGATTTGAGCTCCATTTGAGTTGTGAACTCCGTGTGTTGTGTTTAGAGCTTAAGTCGTGACTTGTGTGCGTGGTTGTGCTGCGTATTTGAGTCTTGTGTGTGTTGCTCTTCCCAACCTAACTCTTGTGCGTTCTTTGTGATCAATTTTGTAAGGGCGAGAGGCTCCAACTTGTGGAGGATTCCTCGCAAACGGGAAGAAGACTATAAGGAAGAAAGACGTGGTATTCAAGTTGATCATTGGATCACTTGAAAGGGGTTGAGTGCAACCCTCGTCCATTGGGATGCCACAACATGGAAGTAGGCAAGTGTTACTTGGCCGAACCATGGGATAAAATAGCGTGTCTCTTGTGTTGCTCTCTCTGTGATTGTTTTGTCCACAAGAACTTGCTTCAAAACTACTTAGTCGCACTAACACTTCTATAACTAAGTTTTGTGGCTATTTAGTGTTTGATTTTATAGGATCACCTATTCACCCCCCCCCTCTAGGTGCTCTCAGTATATCAGTCATGCTAATAGTTAGGAGCAGCCTTGGGATCCTCTTTGATTAGAGATACTCTGGATACATTTATGATGAGGATTTAATGTGGATGGTTATATTTATGGTTTCTGGTATTTTCCTCTATGAGGAAGTGCCCTTTTGAGATTACAACTTGGGTTCTATGATAAAAGTTGGCTTCTACTAATAATGAATACCTAACGAACTAAAAGCAACTGCTTTGAATCTAACCCCACATACAACTAGTTCACTTCAGCCAAACGGGGTATTTGCTGAGTACGTTGATGTGTACTCACCCTTGCTTAAACATAAAACACCAGGTTGTCCACATTGCAACCACTGCTCAGGAGAAGGTGATGACAACGTGGAGGACTTTTAGAAGTTCCAAGACTTTAAGGAGTTCTAGACTAGATTAGTGGCAAACCCCAGTCAGCTGCCTGTGAAGACCTTATCTTTACTGTGTTTCACTTTAACACTTTTATTAATTTTTAGTTAATGACTATGTGGATGTATCTGACATCATGATGTAATAAATTAATACTTATTTATGTTATTATTCGAGCACTATGTGATGATGTACATTTATGTAATCATTGTGTACGTGAATTTATGATCCTAGCACGTACATGGTTCGTATTCTGTTTGGCTTGCGAAAACGGGTGTGACAATCATGTAAGTAATAAATGCAATAATGGACACCATCATGAGGGATACATATGTTCAAGAAGCTTGTGCCTTGCACCCTTATGTCAATTATTACATGGGTACCACTAATAATATTATGATAAATCTTCGGAAGGATGTGGAGAGAATGTTTGATTCAAATTATCAAATATAGTTGCAATAGCCCTCTAGGAGTATGAGTTCTTTAGAAGGAAGGTTGGAGAGTTCTCAAATGAACTAGCAAGAAGGATAGCAAATCCAGTGATACTTCTCCATCCAGTTGGTGATCAATGTTTGGGTCCAATACACTGACTCTAGAAGGTGTTGTGGAGCGGCTATTGTCGCAGTGTGCATCATCAAGTGGGTGTGAGTGTAATTGGAGTACTTTCAAATTTATTCATACGAAGCTTCATAACAAATTAAGCTACAAGAAATTGTATGACTTGGTGTTTGTGTAATACCCAAAAATGTATACAAAGAGAATATAGTTGATCTCCCTATTTTGTGTACCATATATTTATCACAACAAGAGCATACATATTAAGAGTGATTAATTAAAACAAATTATACTAAAATAAAAGAATATGCATCATATTGGAGTTTTGTTTGTGCATTTAATACAATAATAATAAATGAATAAAAATATAATAATGATAATGAGGTGAAGAATTAAAGGAAATGGGGAGAAAAGAAAAGGAGAGTATATAATATAAAGAGAAATTATATTTTTAGAATTGGTACTTCTTAATTTTATAATATAATTGAGAATAAATTGGGCACAAGTTTGAATTCAAATTCAAAATTCAAATTGAACTTGGAAATAGAGAAAGGAGAATAGAGGATAAAACAGAAAAGAATAAAAGGCTTCATGGGCCAACCGACCTCTAATTCGGCCCACTGTCTCATTCAGCCCGCGCAGCCCAAGACTTCCTATCTCGCGCGCACCAGCCACCACGGACCTTCACGCGCGCGCCCAACCAGGCACTGACAACAGGGCCCCTGCTGCCAGCTCCCTCACACGAGCACGTTTGTTTATCCCTGCTGCCTCTGCAACGCGGGCCCCGGACATCAGTGGTACACTATGGTTCGTCCTCGCGCGCGAGGACTCCGTCCGCCCACCTCGTCAACCACATCCCGAGCATGGTGGGCCACATCCTGGGATCTTCTCCACGCGCGATTACCCAACCATAAAGCGTGGCACTCAAACCCTAACCCATCTCTCATCCTGTTGCCACGACCCAACTAACCACCAGGTGCCACCTGAGTGAGCCGGACCGAGTGCGCCGCCGTCGCAATGGACTCACGCCTTCGCCATCGTTTTGGGGTCAACAAGGAGGCTTGGCGATGTGCCTGGTTACATGGATTGTTACCATGGCGGATTAGAGCGGGTGAGCCAGGGACGTTGGCTGAATTCCTCGTCAGAGCATCGAGGACCACCATGGAGCTCGTCTTCCCGCCGTTAGTGCTCTGCGACGTGCCATTGACGGTATGGATTACCTCCCCGTGCTTACCATGGCATTCTATGCATTTGGCATGTTTCATTTTGGGTTCTAGGGCTTGCACGCGCAGACGGCGCCGCTCGTCGGCGTATACGCCGCCGTGACGCGGACGGCGCCGCCGTGTCTTGAGGCGGGTCGGTGGGGAAGGATCGCCAGCCGTTGATCGGGTGGCCAACGGTTGAGATTAGAACCTGCGTAACGCTTCGGAGTGACCAATGTAGAGCGTTGATCCGGATTTGGACGGGTTAGGATCGGCCATGTGATTTAAAATCCGGGCCGTCGTTGGGGAATCCTACGGTGGGAGTCTGATACCGATTCGTGAAGGGGCTGATCTGATCCGAGCCATCCGCGCATGATCGTGCGGCTGGGAACTCATCATACCGATTCGGCCAGGGAACTTTGCGTAAGAAACCCTGAGAAATAGTAAAGTCAACCCGCCGTCCACCAGGGCAGTGCTCTGAGTCCTGGAATATTTTGTGCAGAGCCCCTTGTGCTTTCAACTATTGACGTGCAGTCCAAAAACTGATAAATTGGTTAAATAATTATGGGAATGGATTTTTAATACAAAAATAAGTGCTAGAATTTGTATAAATCATAGAAAATTCGTATGAACTCCAAATTGATTCATTTTAGTTTCTAAAATTTTATAATATTATTGTTTATCATCTAGTGTCTGTTTTGGCATGAAAACAGTAATAAAATTTATTTATTAGTTAATCTTGAATCAAATACATAATACCTTCGGAAATTCATAACTTAAAATCTATAACTCTAAAATTAATGATTCATGTTCCTAGGATCTTATTTTAATGTGTAGATTATTATTGTGTATTTTATTTACATGTTTGGTGTGATGTTAATTTTTGCTATACTATGCATGTATTGTGTTGATGCGAGTAGACGAGCAAGCTACTGTGCCTGAGGTTCAGTTGGTAGAAATTGCTGAGTAGGAGCTCATTGAAGGCAAGTTGTGCCCTTGATCACTTATTTCTACCCAGCCATGTTCTTATTAATCATAATAATCTGCATAGGTTAATTTTGATGGGATCCTTTAGGTTACCCTAGTTTGATGATCTTTGTACCTTGAATCCGCTGATATTTTTGGGTAGTACTTGCTATTGCTTTATGTGGTTTTGGGTATGGGGATACATTATTCATGACTACACTTTTATTATCTTTTTATTATTAATGCTCATGTTAAGATCATTATGTTAATGGGAACATGGAACGACCACCCAGGAAAACAGTGCTAGCACAAGGGTAGTATGGGATGCCCTTGGCTGATTAACTAGGAAAGCTAGTGGATGACTACCTTACCCGATAGGGGCAAGGGCAGTAGGGGAGTGGTCAGTGTGGGGAGGTCCTTGGGTTGATTTTGCTACGATGAAGGTCAGGCAAGGGATCCCTGCATTGGAGCTTCCTATAAACTTCTAAAGCTAGTGGAACTTTGTAAAGGCCTCGTAGTGTTACCATGCCTCGCCTCCTCGGTAGAGGTGTATGGGATTGGCCGTCTCTTGGCAGATGAGTAACATGACTTGTGGGTAAAGATGCAGAACCTCTGCAGAGTGTAAAACTGGTATACTAGCCGTGCTCACAGTCATGAGCAACTCGGACCCTCACATGATTAATCTATGGAATTAAAACTCAATTTGTCATTTTCATCGCATTGGGATTATTTTATTATTACTTTTATTTATTATTACTATGGTTTGGTATTTACTTACATTTAGTAATTGCTAATAAAATTTTGACCAACTTATAAAAGCAATGCTCAGCTTCAGCCTTTATTTTATTGATCAGCCTTACACTTCACATGAACTCCCACCTTTGGTGAGTTCATGCACATTATTCCCCACGACTTGTTGAGCTATGAACGTATGTGAGCTCACTCTTGCTGTCTCACACCCCCCACAGGAGAAGAATAGGTGGTCGAAGAGGAGCCGCCTAACACTGAGGCTTTCGACTTGATCTAGGTGGCGTTTCCCAGTCAGCTTTGTGGCGCCAGGGAATAATAATTAGTTCGCTTTATTTTATCATTTATTTTGTAAGACTTCCGCTATGTAATAAGTACATCTATGATATTTATGACATTTATCTCTATGCACTCTGTTATTATGTGTGTTGTTCTTCCTTGGTGGACATATGAGATGCACCTGGCTTTATCCCTTAAATCTGGGTGTGAAAGCTTGTCAACTACAACCTTTGTCTTTGCATACAACGAGCATCTGTTATGCCTGAGCTAAGTGAGTTTCATCCTACCTTAGCCCTCATGGATCAATGTCACACCCGGTTTTAAGGGCAAAACCGAATGCATAACATATGTGTGCCAGGGTCTATTTCCACACATATGTTGACATCACAAGTGTAATATATCAAAAGAACAATGCACGAAGGCACAAATTAAGATATTACACTTTGAATAGACTTAATGTCTTAACCTTTATCCATCAAAGTACAGCAGAGCATGGGCATCCTTCCATAGGAAGATGACCGGGGGTATCACTAGACTAGAATCCATCGAACAACATCATAGTCTTCATCTGCAAACTTCTAATCAAAATTAAGCAAGGGGTGAGCACACTTACGGTGGGAGCTCAGCAAGTGGGGTGAAAATGCAAGGTTAACAATGTAAGGCTAAGGTTCAATGCGGTTAACATTTTAGTTGGTCAGTATTTTATTACCAACATCTGATTACTAAGTGTTAGTATATACCAAACCTAATTAAGCATAATTAATAATCAACATAAGCTCAAACCACTTGAGCAAAATAACATCAACATGAGGCTCAACCACTTGAGCGAACCACTTAAGCATACCGCTTAAACAAAACCGATCATGATTTATCTCCATCTTCAAGTTCAGTTATCATGTGAGGGTCCAGACCACTCTTAACCGTGAGCACGGCTGATATATCAATTTTACACTCTGCAGAGGTTGTACAACTTTACCCACAAGCTGTGTATCCCCTCTAGCTTGGTCGACCAACCTCGTATTCACTTCCGAGGTGAATGACTAGGGATCCACTATGAGATTTTCACAAAATATACTTAGTACAAAGCTACCCTCTAAGGTTTCCACGTCAGTATTGGTGACCCTCTTAGTGAGGTACCTTAGCCAAGAATACCACTGTAACACCCGGATTTTAGGGGTCCAAAACCCAGGGTTAACATAAACACCAGGTATGCTGGGACCAAGTCTCATACATATGATGTATAGTGGCACAGGATCGAATGTCACAACTTTATATATAACAGGAGTTCTATACAAAATAAATAATTACATTATAAGGAGACAACGGTCCAGCAACCCAAAGTTGACTGGGAGACGACGACCTAGACCTCTCACGAACTCATCACAGCATCCTCCATGAGCATCATCCTGCAGTACCTGGTCTTGACCTGTGGTGTATGTGAGACAGCAAGAGTGAGCTCACATACGTTCATCGCTCAACAAGTTGTGGGGAATAATGTGCATGAACTCGCCAAAGGTGGGAGCTCACGTGAAGTGTAAGGCTTACCAAAGGAGATGGTTAGAGCTGAGCATTGCTTTTAAGGTTGGTCAAAATTTTATTAGCAGTTACTAAGTATAAGTAAATACCAGCCCAATTAAATAGTAGAGCAAAAGTAACAACCTTCACCTGCGATGCAATGCATATGACAAATTGAATTTAGTTCCATAATTTAATCATGTGAGGGTCCGAGCCGCTCATGACCGTGAGCACGGCTAGTATACTAGTTTTACACTCTGCAGAGGTTGCGCATCTTTACCCACAAGTCGTGTATCCCATGTCGCCAGGGTTTGCAAGGCCCTTAGACACTTCCGAGGTGAATGGCTAGGGATCCACTACGAGGCCTTTACAAAGTTCCACTAGCTTCCGAAAACCCGCTACAGTTTATAGGAAGTTCCAATGCAGGAATCCCTTGCAGGACCGCCATCGCAGCAAAATCCTCCCGAGGGCCTCCCTACACTGACCACTCCCCTACTGCCCTTGCCCCTTTCGGGTAAGGTAGTCTTCCACTAGCTTTCCTAATTAATCAGCCAAGGGGTCCCATTCCTCCCTTGTGGTAGCACTGTTTTCCCGGGTGGTCGCTCCATGTTCCAATTAACATAATGATCTCATCATGAACAATAAATAACAACTGATAACAAAAGTGTAACCATGAATAGTGTATCTCCATACCCAAAACCACATATAGCACTAGCAAGTACTACCCAGAAAGTTCAGTGGTAAACAAGGTATAAAGATAGACAAACTAGGGTAACCTATTGGGTCCCATCAAAATTAACCTATGCAGATCATTATGATTAATCAGAACATGAGTGGGTAAAAAGAAGTGATCAAGGGCACAACTTGCCTGGGCCTTGAGAATCCAGGTACCAGGATGATCTTCAGATGACACGTGTCCTCACTGCTAGTCGTAGCATTACAAACAAACAGTGTATAGACAGAATTAACATTACACCAAACATATATGCAAAATACATATTAATAATCTACATATTAAAATAAGATCATAGGAATAGGAATCATTAATTTTGGAGTTATAGATTTTAAGTTATGAATTTTCAAAGGTTTTATGTGTTTAAAATGGATTAAGTGAGAGATTAAATTTCTAATTGTTTTCATGACAAAACAGAGGCTCTAGGTGATAGAGAACTAAATTACAAAATTTTAGGAATTGGAATGGTTCAATTTGGAGCTAAAATGAATTTTCTATGAATTATCTAAGTTCTAGCAATTATTTTTGTATTAAAAATCTAATTTCTAATTCATTTAATCACTTTAATACTGCACTGGACTGGGCCTCAATTATAAGAAAGGTCAGGGGGCTCGGCGCAAGAATCCCGAGACACAGTCAACAGTGCCCGTGGGACGGCGGGTTGATTCACTGAAACCCGAGGGGCTCTTTAGCAAATAGACCAGGGCGAAGGGGTATCGTTGATTCAGAGCCGTCCGATCAAGCGTGAACGGCCAAGATTAAATCCCGAGCCCCGCGAACCGGTACGCATTTATAACCGCACGATCCAAATCCTACGATCACGATTTTATGAAACGAGATCCAACCGGGTTCGTCTATTAGCAGATCAGCGGCCCAGATCATCCACGCGAAAGGGTATTCTCCCTTCTAATCTGAGTCGCACATACTAGATCCAACGGCCCAACGCCATCGTCATCACTTCGAGCCCACCCGCGGCGGCGCCGCCCTGCCCGCGGCGCGCCCTCGCCGGAGGGGTGATTAATTCGCAAGCCCAAGCCCCGATTGAACAATCCGAGAACATCTACGCATTGCCGAGTGAAAAGCGAACCTAGGAGAGGGTTTCTTACCGGGGCTGGAAGCGCAGAGGGCACTGCCCACGACGACGAGCGGCACCACCGCGAAGCTTCAATTCCGGTGACAAATTCCGGGCACACGGAACGATCACCGCGGTCCAATACTCGCACACAGCACCAATGGATCACCACCAACCTCCAGCTAGCCCGATTGGCGCCCGAAGTCTCCTTCCGGTAGCGAATCGCGGCGGCGGCTCGTTTCTCTTCTCCCTTCCGCTGCGCTCGGTAATGGCGGATGACACGTCGCAAAGGAACGGCTCGGTTTTATACAGCTACGGGGTTCCGAGTCCAAGGGAAGACCGGCCCGGTCGGACACCGCTGGACGCCGAGGTCACCGGCGGGGAAGTCGCGGGGTGAGCGCGGTCCGCGCGGTGCGGTTCGTTGAGCCCTGACAGCTAAGGCCCACCGAGACAGTGAGACAACAGGTGAGCGAGGCGCGTGAAGAACGGACCGGATAGTGGGTCCCGCGGGACAGAGGGAGTGGTGCGCGCGAGTGCGGTGCGGAGGCTGACAAGTGGGCCCCGCCCGTCAGCGAGGGGGGAGCGGGCGCGGTAAGGTGTCCTGGGCCGCGCGGGTTGGATTGTTTAGGTGGGCCGAAATGTGTGGTTGTGGCCCAGTTAAGGTTTTTCTCTTTTTCCATTTTATTTTCTATTTCTTTCCTTCATTTCCAAGTTAAATTTGAATTCAAACTTAAATTCAAATCACTATGGCTCATCATTTCAACTTATTTTTGTGAAGTTAGGGATATTAATTCTGAATATACTTATTTATATATATATTATTTATATTTTTGTTTTATATCCCTTCTCTTTCTCTTATTTCCCCTTTCTTTCCTATTTTAAATTTTGAATTCAAATTTAAATTCAAGCTTGTGACTAGTTCATTTGCAAACCATATCTGTGCAAAAACATATTTTATATATTTCTTTATTTATTTTAGTTCTTTTAGACAAGCTTTCAATCATATAGTAGAGAATAATCCATACCTTATTAGTTCTAGGGAAATCAAATTTATATTGTAGACTTATATATATTAAGAAATAGTTTAATCATAATTCTCCTGTATAACCTAACCCAAAGGCAATTTAGATTATCTAAGTATCTTTAATTATGTATTTTTAACATATTCATGAGTGGAAACTTCTAAATTATGATTATCTTTAAGGAAAGGTGTTTTGATTTAAAATTTTTGAGAATTTTTCCTTGTCTTCACAAAATTGAACTTTAGGGTGTTACAAATCCTACCCTCCTTAAAAATTATCTCGTCCTCGAGATTTGTAAGAAAAGGGATGTATACTCATATTGTTCTCAGAATATATGCACAAACAAAGAAATCTCAGCATGAGGTATAATTCTTCAACAAAACATAGGGTCAATAGACCTTATTGTTCCTTCTAATATCATATCATCTACTAACTAAAGTAACATCTAGATCTTACAAATCATCATAATTTATATCTATGTAGCTTGGTGAAGCTGGTGGTGGTGGTGGAGGTTGTTGTTGTTGTTGTCGCTCCAACCGTGCTTGCCTTATTTCTTGGCGGGCCTGACGTATTTCCTCGCGTTGTTGTCTTATCTGATTTTGCATCTCGGTCACCAGGCCTGTTAATTGTTGTATTACCAGTCTTTGGGTAGCAACCACTTGATCGATTTCAACAGGTGGAGGATTTGGAGGATTCATTTTCTGTTTGTTGTTACGTGATAATCTTTCCTTTCCTGGTATTGACCATGAAAGTCAGAAGCATATGGTAATAGTTTTGCAAAGGAAATTATTCACTAAGCGGAATGAATAAGCTAGTAGCTAGTTATAATCTAAAGATTCTTTGGTAGGGCTTAATCTTTGTTTTATGTCCAGATTGGGGTAACCAATCATATAAGGTGAATATCCAAGGGTAAGATAGAATCTGTCAAGATGAGATGTATATATGGGTGAGATAGACTACAAGATGTAGGTTAAAAGTTTGTTTGTTATTAGGTGGGAACAGAAAGGTTATATCATTCATCATGGGTTGGGTTAGCTCATAGTTGAGTTGATCCAATGTGCTAAGTTAAGTTAATACATGGCTAGTAGGGTCTAATCTCTTCTATCACTAATCTGATTTAGTAGACCACATTAGATTAGATCATAATAGGTTAGATGGGATCTAGATTAGATTGGTATGACTAGTTTAACTAGATATGATCTAATTAATTTGCATTAGATTATGGTTGTTAATCTAGGGTGGTTAAGTATGCTTATTAGGATAACATCAATCCATAATGATAAGATAGAATCCTTTAAGGCCAGTTAGATCTATTAGGATGACATAAAATCTCTTCAAGATAAGATGAGTATCTTTTTAGGATAAGATGGATTATATACATTAGGATAAGTTAAGACCTTTTGAGATAAGATAGATCTGAGTGTAGGATAGAATCTCTTGAGATGAGATGAATCTATTAAGATAAGGGAGAATCTTTTAAGATAAGATGAATTGGTTAGAATGAGATCTTTTAGGATAAGATAAATCTCTTATGCTAGATATGTTCCAATGGGGATAATCTAGGTTGTCTAGTTATCTTACAAATGCTATCCTTTATGCCTAGAGGTATATGCAGATGTAATTGTGAACATTACCCCACAACCCATCACACTCAAACAAAGATCCAAATCAGACATATATCATAAGAGCAAACATTCAAATACATAGACACTTATAAAAATAGTTTTGTTTTTGTTCCTAGAATTAGGTCTCCTATTCCTAAAGTCACTTTAGGCACTGGATTTCAAAGTATGAAATCCACATTTGTCTCTAGAAGGATAAGGTAAGAATGATCAGAGTGAGCGGAAATAGATAAGAATAGATTAAGGTAAGTTCAGAAAGAATCAGAGTAGCAGAGGTAAGTAGATAATGGTTGTCCGGTTCTATCTAGGTTTCGTCCTACAGTCAACATTCCTCTGATACCACTTCTGTAACACCCGGATTTTAGGGGTCCAAAACCCGGGGTTAACATAAACACCAGGTATGCTGGGACCAAGTCTCATACATATGATGTATAGTGGCACAGGATCGAATGTCACAACTTTATATATAACAGGAGTTCTATACAAAATAAATAATTACATTATAAGGAGACAACGGTCCAGCAACCCAAAGTTGACTGGGAGACGACGACCTAGACCTCTCACGAACTCATCACAGCATCCTCCATGAGCATCATCCTGCAGTACCTGGTCTTGACCTGTGGTGTATGTGAGACAGCAAGAGTGAGCTCACATACGTTCATCGCTCAACAAGTTGTGGGGAATAATGTGCATGAACTCGCCAAAGGTGGGAGCTCACGTGAAGTGTAAGGCTTACCAAAGGAGATGGTTAGAGCTGAGCATTGCTTTTAAGGTTGGTCAAAATTTTATTAGCAGTTACTAAGTATAAGTAAATACCAGCCCAATTAAATAGTAGAGCAAAAGTAACAACCTTCACCTGCGATGCAATGCATATGACAAATTGAATTTAGTTCCATAATTTAATCATGTGAGGGTCCGAGCCGCTCATGACCGTGAGCACGGCTAGTATACTAGTTTTACACTCTGCAGAGGTTGCGCATCTTTACCCACAAGTCGTGTATCCCATGTCGCCAGGGTTTGCAAGGCCCTTAGACACTTCCGAGGTGAATGGCTAGGGATCCACTACGAGGCCTTTACAAAGTTCCACTAGCTTCCGAAAACCCGCTACAGTTTATAGGAAGTTCCAATGCAGGAATCCCTTGCAGGACCGCCATCGCAGCAAAATCCTCCCGAGGGCCTCCCTACACTGACCACTCCCCTACTGCCCTTGCCCCTTTCGGGTAAGGTAGTCTTCCACTAGCTTTCCTAATTAATCAGCCAAGGGGTCCCATTCCTCCCTTGTGGTAGCACTGTTTTCCCGGGTGGTCGCTCCATGTTCCAATTAACATAATGATCTCATCATGAACAATAAATAACAACTGATAACAAAAGTGTAACCATGAATAGTGTATCTCCATACCCAAAACCACATATAGCACTAGCAAGTACTACCCAGAAAGTTCAGTGGTAAACAAGGTATAAAGATAGACAAACTAGGGTAACCTATTGGGTCCCATCAAAATTAACCTATGCAGATCATTATGATTAATCAGAACATGAGTGGGTAAAAAGAAGTGATCAAGGGCACAACTTGCCTGGGCCTTGAGAATCCAGGTACCAGGATGATCTTCAGATGACACGTGTCCTCACTGCTAGTCGTAGCATTACAAACAAACAGTGTATAGACAGAATTAACATTACACCAAACATATATGCAAAATACATATTAATAATCTATATATTAAAATAAGATCATAGGAACAGGAATCATTAATTTTGGAGTTATAGATTTTAAGTTATGAATTTTCAAAGGTTTTATGTGTTTAAAATGGATTAAGTGAGAGATTAAATTTCTAATTGTTTTCATGACAAAACAGAGGCTCTAGGTGATAGAGAACTAAATTACAAAATTTTAGGAATTGGAATGGTTCAATTTGGAGCTAAAATGAATTTTCTATGAATTATCTAAGTTCTAGCAATTATTTTTGTATTAAAAATCTAATTTCTAATTCATTTAATCACTTTAATACTGCACTGGACTGGGCTTCAATTATAAGAAAGGTCAGGGGGCTCGGCGCAAGAATCCCGAGACACAGTCAACAGTGCCCGTGGGACGGCGGGTTGATTCACTGAAACCCGAGGGGCTCTTTAGCAAATAGACCAGGGCGAAGGGGTATCGTTGATTCAGAGCCGTCCGATCAAGCGTGAACGGCCAAGATTAAATCCCGAGCCCCGCGAACCGGTACGCATTTATAACCGCACGATCCAAATCCTACGATCACGATTTTATGAAACGAGATCCAACCGGGTTCGTCTATTAGCAGATCAGCGGCCCAGATCATCCACGCGAAAGGGTATTCTCCCTTCTAATCTGAGTCGCACATACTAGATCCAACGACCCAACGCCATCGTCATCACTTCGAGCCCACCCGCGGCGGCGCCGCCCTGCCCGCGGCGCGCCCTCGCCGGAGGGGTGATTAATTCGCAAGCCCAAGCCCCGATTGAACAATCCGAGAACATCTACGCATTGCCGAGTGAAAAGCGAACCTAGGAGAGGGTTTCTTACCGGGGCTGGAAGCGCAGAGGGCACTGCCCACGACGACGAGCGGCACCACCGCGAAGCTTCAATTCCGGTGACAAATTCCGGGCACACGGAACGATCACCGCGGTCCAATACTCGCACACAGCACCAATGGATCACCACCAACCTCCAGCTAGCCCGATTGGCGCCCGAAGTCTCCTTCCGGTAGCGAATCGCGGCGGCGGCTCGTTTCTCTTCTCCCTTCCGCTGCGCTCGGTAATGGCGGATGACACGTCGCAAAGGAACGGCTCGGTTTTATACAGCTACGGGGTTCCGAGTCCAAGGGAAGACCGGCCCGGTCGGACACCGCTGGACGCCGAGGTCACCGGCGGGGAAGTCGCGGGGTGAGCGCGGTCCGCGCGGTGCGGTTCGTTGAGCCCTGACAGCTAAGGCCCACCGAGACAGTGAGACAACAGGTGAGCGAGGCGCGTGAAGAACGGACCGGATAGTGGGTCCCGCGGGACAGAGGGAGCGGTGCGCGCGAGTGCGGTGCGGAGGCTGACAAGTGGGCCCCGCCCGTCAGCGAGGGGGGAGCGGGCGCGGTAAGGTGTCCTGGGCCGCGCGGGTTGGATTGTTTAGGTGGGCCGAAATGTGTGGTTGTGGCCCAGTTAAGGTTTTTCTCTTTTTCCATTTTATTTTCTATTTCTTTCCTTCATTTCCAAGTTAAATTTGAATTCAAACTTAAATTCAAATCACTATGGCTCATCATTTCAACTTATTTTTGTGAAGTTAGGGATATTAATTCTGAATATACTTATTTATATATATATTATTTATATTTTTGTTTTATATCCCTTCTCTTTCTCTTATTTCCCCTTTCTTTCCTATTTTAAATTTTGAATTCAAATTTAAATTCAAGCTTGTGACTAGTTCATTTGCAAACCATATCTGTGCAAAAACATATTTTATATATTTCTTTATTTATTTTAGTTCTTTTAGACAAGCTTTCAATCATATAGTAGAGAATAATCCATACCTTATTAGTTCTAGGGAAATCAAATTTATATTGTAGACTTATATATATTAAGAAATAGTTTAATCATAATTCTCCTGTATAACCTAACCCAAAGGCAATTTAGATTATCTAAGTATCTTTAATTATGTATTTTTAACATATTCATGAGTGGAAACTTCTAAATTATGATTATCTTTAAGGAAAGGTGTTTTGATTTAAAATTTTTGAGAATTTTTCCTTGTCTTCACAAAATTGAACTTTAGGGTGTTACAACCACCCCATGTTAATGTGAGCTGCCACCAAACCACTATCGTCCCCTCTTGCCTATATTTCAGGTAGGGTTGCTAAGCACAAAACACATTAAGTTAATTACCAAAGCTAGAGCCATGATAGCACTCGTGGTTGCACTATTTTCCTAGATGGTTACTCCATGTTCCAATTAATACATATGATCTTGTTATCTCATGATCGCAACAATAACATAAACTTGGAACATTAATATCATTAAAGAGTGACATCATAGGGTTGATGTTGTAGCAATAGTATAACTACTTGATTAAATCATAACTCAAGGTAAACAAGGAATAAGGTTTGAAAAGGTTGGATATATCTAATTAGATAACCCATCAAATTATGCATGAAATAAATGTAAACCTAGTAATCATGTGTTATTTGGGATCAAATAGAGTATGTGGGGGGGGGATAGGTCCACTTGCCTTACTGATAGAAAGCATATGTTATTTGGGATCAAACAGAGTATGGCAGAAACCTATAAGGTTTAGGTGTTACTGGCAAAATATCCCCATTACGCCAGAATGTCAGACTATAACGATGTATCTGATCGATGAAGAATCTCTGATGGATTACAATCTTTGATGCACTTATGTTACACCATCATTTAAGTTGTAATGAATAAACGGTTGGAGCTAGAATATGTACTATTACAACTATAATATCCCCTAAGTCCTGTGAAAGGACAAGTTATTTGCTTTGTAGAACTATGTATACATTGTGGTGTATGATAGAATGAAAGGTGTAGTTCCTTAGCCCCATCCATCCTCATTATTCCAGATAAATAATGAGACACATATCTTGAAGAAATATGTTTTAGTTATGAGTGATAACGACTTTGATGTGTCATCGCCAGGGGGAGTGAATGCTTAATATTGATAATAATTATGGGACATTGCATGTTATATTGTATGCCCCGAAGACGTCAGCTTGATGACCAATATGTAAACCTCTATGAAAGTTTCTATCAAATATGTAGATCCAGTCGATCGAACACCACCAATCAAAGTGGCTTATTTCTGTTGATACGTGCACTTACCTCGTGTATCATAGAAGTGAGTTGATGTGAAGTTCCTAAAATAATCATTGCAATGATATGAAATCTGTTTTCTAAATCTCTATGTGCATAAACTTCCAAAAGATGTTTTGACATATTGATACATTTTTGAAAGGATCAGGGGGAGCTTGTTTCTAAATTTAGCCCTTGTAGAAGATTTGATGGAATCTAGATCCTGAAGATCGAAATATGTCCTAATGACAACTGTTATACTCTTTTTCCCTCGATGAGTTTTTCTGAAGTTTCTCGCATAAGGCTTTTAACGAGGAATGTGTTGGTCGCGGTATTTGTGCAAAGGAGAGTGTTAAGTAACCCTAATTAGGATTATGTGGGCAAATACCGACTTTGCCCCTGATATGTCTCACGTCTCTATATAAAGAAACTCATACCCCTCGTAATAGAAGAGAAAGAGGCCAGAGGCCCAACTCCATATTCTGTGTCTCGTGTGTTTTCTGTTGTGCTTCCACAAAAGGAGAAATGTCTTTTAAATCTTCTCACGACTAATCTTACGATCCGTGATAACGTGTTATTCAATACAAACAAGTCAACTTGAGAAAATGCAAGGAGACGCAAAGCGAAAGCCCGAATTGGTGACCAGGTGAGGTGCAAAGCGAGGAAAGCGAAAAGGACCCCCGCTTTGGAGTTTGGGCTTGGCTGCCTTGCCGGGCCACGACCAGATCCGCCGAATCCCAACAAGCTCCGCTTCCGCGTCATCCAAACAAACACAATAAATAGTACTAAAATAAAAGGGTGCAAAAGTCGTATAAAGACACCGGGACCTCGTCGTCGCTTCCCCCCACTGATTCCGAGTCCATCTTTCCCCGCCGCCGGCCGTGATCCCTCCTCGCCGCTGACCGCCCCGCCTGCCCCGGCATTCTCCCGCTCCAGATCCAGGTACCCTCCTCTCATTCGGCTGCGCCCGCGCGTCGCGTCCTACTGTAATATAATAATCTCTCCGCTTTGTTAGCCCGCGCCGCCGGCGCCACCTGGGCTCGCGCCGAGCCGGAATCCTCCCGGTTGCCGGGTGCGTCTCGATGATCCCTGCGCTTGATATTTCCTTGCTTGCGCGGGGTGCTCGTTTTGGTTGTTTCATTCCTTTGTTCGTTGCTGTGCCTGTGAGCCGTGGAACCCCAGGGTTCCTCCCTCTCCCGGATCCGGCTGGTTCGCGTGTGGCTCTGTTGTTAAATGCACTCGTTCGTTCGCTGTGATGTGGTCCTAAGCAACTTCTTTTACCGTGCTCAACAGGGCCCTCATAGAGCCTCCGCTCGATCTGCGCCCCCGGATCGGATTGGCCGCCGCGCATCTCATGGTGAGTTTGATTAGCTGCTGGTGCTACATCTATGAGCTTGCAAGTGCGTTTGGCACCTTGCTCGTTTGTTATGTGCACGTCAAGTAGTGTTGGAATAGTGCCTCCTGATTTTGATCTGTTTGATTGATCGGGCCAACAGGGTGAGGAAGCTGTCCACTTCAGCGTCGTCGACGCCAAGGACTGCAAACAGAGTGCCTTTGAAGTCGGCGATAAGATGGTGAGTGCGATGGAATGGATTAGCCTGTTCAGATTAGCTGCCTGGTGTTCCATGGTTCTTTAGACGTTTGCTCGGGGGTTGTTTCTTGTTTTATGCTTATGACTTTAAGGCTTGGAGCAAATGCTCGTGCTTTGTCCTGCCTATATGAAATAGCTGCTGCTCTTTTTATGAATGTGAACCTTTGTAAGAAGGATAGCCCGTTGAGTACCTTGTCACTTTCAAAAAGCACACATCATCTCAGCTAGACCTTTCTCTTTCTAACAGAAAGGCAGGATATGCACAGTACATGATACTGTATGAGCTTCTTGTATCAGCTTCGAATTAACTAAGATGACAGGCTGCATAACCTAATTCCTTTGCTAATATGTAGTGACTTTAACCTTGCACTTTCAGTTATCAGCTGCTGCTTATTTTTCTGCGAAATATTCTGGATCTAAATTGTCCCAACATTCTCTTGCTTTTGCAGTATGTTATTTGTAGATCAGATGATGATTTGAAAACATCTGCTGTTAAAATTCACGACAAGCTCACTCAGACTTGGTATTGCATTTCATCGTTTCATTGGTCTGCTCTGCTCCCTTGGCACTCAACTTATTTGTACCTATTCATTCATATTTTTTTGTCTTGTTGCATTGCAGGGTCTCACCCACAATACTTGGGGAACAGCCACTTCTAACCAAGTCACAGTCTGTGATTCCTCTCAGTGATGAGAAGATATTAGTTATCGAGAAGGGTGTTCCCTTGAATGAGTCCATCTGGTTCCTTGAGGTATACACTAGCAAATTGATACAATGCTCTGTTTTGGATTTGAAATACTGTTCCTCTTTAGATATTTTGAATGCACCGGCAGCTTGCACAGGGTGCTTCCTAATTTGTTTCTGTTCCTACATATGTTAACAAATTTCTAGTCTCTTGTGTCAGACTTTTTCTTCTACACACCCATAACCTAACTAAGTGGACACACTACTGTTTTTTTTCATTTATTCAGATAGACACCCCCTTTGTTAAGCAACAACGGAAAATCAAGGAAACAGAAGTTGTTTCTTGGAGCAAGGGAGTAATCGGCGTCGGCCAAAAACCAGTTGTGATTAGTGGTCCTTCTGGTGTTGGTAAAGGGACATTGATTGCAAAGTTGATGAAAGACTATCCATCGAAGTTTGGTTTTTCTGTTAGCCACACTACAAGATCTCCAAGGGAGAAGGAAATAGATGGTGTTCACTACCACTTCACAGAACGAATCAAGATAGAGAAAGATATAAGCGAGGGCAAATTTCTTGAATTTGCTCATGTTCATGGAAATGTGTATGGCACAAGTATCGAAGCAGTCGAATCTGTAACTGATGAGGGAAAGGTAAGATTAGTACAATCTTTAATAAAACTTTCTGAAAGGTGAACTGCTTCATCTTTCCATTGCTTTTTCATTGAAGAGGTGTATTCTCGACATTGATGTCCAAGGAGCTCGATCCGTGAGGGCTTCTTCTCTTGAAGCAATATTCATCTTTGTATGCCCTCCATCGTTCGAGGAACTAGAGAAGCGCCTTCGGGCACGGTATATTTGTAGTTCATGAAATATAGTGTTTGGATAACATATGTGATGTTTGTCTCATTCTTAACCATAATTGGATGACATGCTTGATTTATTCTCTGGTAAATTGGTCATACAGGGGTACTGAAACAGAGGAGCAAATCCAGAAACGACTCAGAAATGCTCAGGCTGAACTTGATCAGTCCAATGAACCAGGTCTCTTTGATCATCTTTTGGTCAACGATGACCTTGAGACATGCTATGAGAATTTGAAGGTAATTCACCCAGATCATTGGCTACCTTGCCTGGATTTTTTCAACGCAATACTTCAATTATGACATTAATCTTTTCTAAATAATTGTTGTTGTAACCTACAGAAGTTGCTTTCTCTGGATGATGACCAAGAAGATTCAGATGATTTTTGTAAGTTCAAGAAATATTTTTACTTCCACTGTGTACTGATGCTTCATTGTGTTTTTTCTGATGGTGGATCCCATTATCCTTCAGTTAACAAGGAGGACAAAGAAACTGCAAGTTACTCTATCGTGTCCAAAACTGACTCAGAAATTTTGTTGCAATCTGAGACTAACGAAGGCAAAAATGGAGCCATACACTTGTATGTCATTGGCCCAATATTCTTTTTACAGAATTCCTTGCTATTAGTATTTGCTGTTGAATTTGTGCTTAAACTTGTTTATGTATATGAATTTCTCTGCAGGCTGGCACTTGATTTGTCGTCTCTCTCAGGCGGTGCGCCTGGACGAACAAGGGGCCTTAAGATAGGCTCAATTAACTCCTTTTGACAAGGGCTTATATTGGTGTTTTAGATGACCCAAAGCATTCTTCAAAATGATACAGCAGAAGCACTGACTTGAATTTTGGATCAATTCCCATGAGCTGATATCTTCAAAAACATCTTAGTTAGGAAAAAGAAGGAAACGAAAATGGAATTTATTTCCGTTTGTTATTTGTTTGGGTGCCACAAGGAGGCAAAATCATAGCAAGGAATTGTACCTTATTTTTTAGGGATTGTGTACTTTTCTGCTGTTGAGAGGTATTTGGTGGTCGGATAATGTGTTGGAGGCTATCTAAATGTTCCTTTCATAGTGGTCTGAATAACATTGAGCTCATTGCTGGATTATGTTGTGATTCTTTCAACTCTTGGGTCATGTTGCACCGAACTAACTCAGTTCTGACCAAAGAGATGTTTTTTTTATGTTAAGTACGCCCTGCCGTAAGCAAATGTAAACTTTGGTGACAAATTGCTTTTCATGTATTTGACTTTGATATTTGAAAATGGTACAAGTATGTACCCAAACGTCACTTTGCGACTATGTTTACAAGCTCGGCCCTCTTGCTGGTCTGGTCCTCTCGCTGGCGTCGCCGCAGGCGTCACGCGCCGCTTCATCGGACACCGTCCAGACCGGCGGAGCCTCCGATGCCTCTGCCGGCCCTAGCGCGAGTTGCGAGTGCGTTTTGGCGTGGGGCAGCGGTCGGAGTGCGATGGCGATCGCGAGCACGCCCGCCTTGGCTCGAGGCAGCGATCGGACGGCGAGGACGATGGCGCGTCGCATATTCACATTGTACCTACGAGAGGGCCTTCCTGACGAAAGGGAAGACAGGTATGCTTTCACCTCAATCCCTCACTGATCTGTCATTCTGTCTTCTGAATTAAGACTTAGCTTCAGATTAGCAGCATTTACCGGTCACCAGTTATTTCTTCCCTGTTACCCTTTTCCAGATCTATTTTTAGTCTGAATTCAAACAACCAATATTGCCGTTCAAGTTGAGAAAATATCGTTCTCTGTCTCTCATAGCTGCATGTGTGGACATCATTAAGACGTGTCACAAACATGATGCACCTGTGACCTGACACAACTAGAATAAGAATGAAACTTGAGCATCATGGTTCGAATTCCATTCACATCAACTGGAAATATATTTAGCTCATCATCTGTAAAGAAGTACTGGCATGTATTTAACATGAGACTTTCAAAAGAACGGCATACAAGAGGCTGCAGGATCACTGCAAATCAACATTGCTCAGAAGTCAGGCCGGTTGGTCTTGGAATAGCAAAGGCGCCCTGGCAGCAAAGCGAATTTAGATATGTTAGGGGGCGTTTGGTTCCTTTAGTCATACTCCTAAACTTTAGTAACTAAATTTTAGTCCCTAAAAATTCTTTTTGGGAGAACTCATTTAGTCCTACCGTTTGGTAGTTTGGGGATTAAAAGTGACTAAATTTTAGTCAACTAAAGTTTAGGAGGTGGGAACCAGATAGCCCCTTCATCACTATTTTGATTTGCTTAGGTTAGTTACGGATTCTGATCAGCATATTTATCTTGAATTCTTGTGCAAAATCGACAACCAAGAGCATTTTCTAAATTTTACTCCGTAGACTATAAGGGTGATTCATGCAACCAAAGTCAAGGTTTAGCTATAGATTCCTTTTATTCTAGCCATGAGAAAACCGTTGTAAACTATAAGAAAGCTGAAAACTATTTGATTGTATCAATTATAGAGCATGACGACATGACAACCTAGCAGAAGGCGGCACCGTCCGAGAGGACGAGGGGGCGGTACGCCGTGCTGTGGGACCCTATGCCCGCAGCGCTAGGCCCAAGTGTCATGACTGTAGTCACGCTTACCCCAACGTGTCCATGACGTTCTACACGAGCAGTGTGCACGATGGTAGCAGTAGCTAAAACAATAGGTATTGCGTCATCATTTTTCATAGAGATGAAGCCTTGCCGTCATCGAGCAACGAAGTGGGGTCAGTGGAACTACCAGATTGACTTCTTTGCAACCTTTCAACAAGCCAGGGACTTGCACGGTTCACCATTCTTTATGGAGGTCTTTATCATAGCAGCTTGGCAAATCTGGAAGCAAAGAAACAATTTTATCTTTGACAGGGGACGACCATCTTTCCTTGGTTGGAAAAAAGAATTCCGCGCCGAAGCTCTTCTGCAAGCTAACCGCTTTTCTGAAGAGAAATCAACTCTTTTCTCCTCGCTTGTAAATTCCTATAGATAGCAGATAGTTCTTTTCCCTGTGCTTTAGTTAGTTTACTTCTGATTTATGTCTTGGGAGCGACTGCTCATGCTCTTTGTCCGCCTTCTTCTTTATGTTAATAAATATCTACCACAGCAGAAGCTTCCCCTCCTGTACATTTTTTTTAAAAAGCAACGAAGTGGGGGCTGTAAAGGTGCTGAAGGAGACAACGTTACATGGGGACGGGCAGCGTGGATGTTGGGCAATGAGCAGTGCTAAAGGATCAATGGGGAAGAGGTGCAATGGTTTAAAGACGGCCGAGCCATTACGCTGACCATATCGTGGGGTGGACCAATGAGTTAGGTGGGGCCTCCGAATATAAAAGAAAACGATTTAATCCTATGAACAGACAGTGGATGTGGTTAATATTTTGAAAAATTTTGATGGTACAAATTTTAAAAATCTGGGATGGGAGGAAATTCTGGATTGAATTAGGGAATCTATAGATCTTTATAAATCTATTCGCCTCCTATATCTTTTTGGGTAAGGATTCCAGGTTTTTGACACTGAATAATTGCTTAGCTAAATCTAGTTGACCTAGTTGCTTGCAGGTGCAAGTTGGCAAGTAGTGTAATCTGTCAGTCAAGAATAGTTCTCAACAACCTTCATCAAGTTCCAGTCTTAACGACCGAGCAACGACTGCGACAGTTCAGCTAATTGACAGCCTTGCATTGCTTCTCATAGGCTTATCTTTGCCAACTGGGCTAAATGTCAGCTTTTGACTTATTTATATGACTTGCCTGCTCATTTCCCCTAGCCTTCCACTGCAAACTCACATTCATCACATACTCTCGTCGCTGGACAGCGTTCATCCACCAATTCAACGTTTGCGCCATCTCAGCCTTCTGTCGTTTCCATCATGGCTTGAAGCTGCAGATAAGGTATGGTTTCTCCTCGGTCCTCACACGTTCGTCAAGTCCTGCAAGCAGCAGATGAGACCCCACGTCCGAGTCCAGCAGCAGTTCTGCTTGGATACTTGAGATTCATGTCACCAAATCAACTCGGCTTAATATCCGATTTCATCTGTGCAGAGAAAGCTATGATATGTGTTTGCTCGTTTTCTGAACATGTGTGGTTTTTACTACTCTGTTTCTCCAATTATTTCTTTTTTTAGAAAGGACGGTAAAAGCTTTGCAGCAGATTTTATTGGATGAAAGAAAGGAAAATAAACTGTACAAGGAATTACAGAGGAACAACCACAATCACGCGTCACGCCCCACTCTACTGAACAACTCAAAAGGCCTAAACAAAAGAAGTCAGGCGTGCGCTCCATACTTATTTCACTGCAGTATTTAGGAGAATATCTTTTGACCTTTTGGATTCAACATCTGAGATTCCAAAAAGTAGCAAATAATGTTGACGAATTTGACTGACAGTCTGACAGAGGAGGAAATCTTTGTGAAGATTTGTTAACCAGACTGATTGTAACTGTATAATTCGTTTCTTAGAAATAGATTCTATAGAGGAAAATCTAGGATTCTTAACACAGGAAATCATCTTTGGTTGTATGTGGTAGTGGTTCCCATGACATATGGTTGTGAACAGAACATCGTAGCCAAGTGTAGTGATTGAAAAGACTGGACATTTAGCTAACTTTAGATCAAGCAGTATACTTAGCTTTCTGGTTTCTCTGGAATTGGAAAGCCGAAAGCAGCAAGCTTACTCCATTTCAGTTTATTTGAGCCCAAGAAATAAACAAAAATCAATTTCAATTTCAGAACTTTGAATTCAATAAAATAGAAAACCAGGCATCCCACTCTTTTCATTCAAGTACAGAGATCCTTCTACTTAGGTACCCTGTAAAGCCATTCTATTATCATATTCCCTGGATGGATGATGCCTGTACCCAATACTCTGAGCTTTTGTATGGTCTTATTTGAGAGACAACCATGCACAGTTTGCGAACTCCAAATCAAAAATCTTTTCCCATTTTTTACGCTATTGATAACTTCAAAATCTCTGTCCTCGCAAATGTGTCTCTTGTGGGTTCCTCTATGTCTCTCTTTTAGCTCTATCATGCTGTGCTTAGGGGTGTTTGAATGCACTATAGCTAATAGTTAGTTAGCTAAAAATATACTAGTAGAATTAGCTAGCTAACAAATAGTTAGCTAACTAGTAGCTAATTTACTAAAAATAGCTAATAGCTGAACTATTAGCTATGGTGTTTGGATGTCTCTAGCTAATTTTATCTACTAACTATTATCTCTAGTGCATTCAAACACCACCTTAGTAACTGACGGCTTGATGTGCTAGTTATACATATTCATGACGAGTTTTGTTTCTTCTATGTGTAGGTGGATTTGGAGTTCGGAACGGCTCAGTCAATCATTGAACAAAAGGTAAGAATAGCGCCACTTCTTTGCCTATGTTAGGGTATCGAGCGAAACATACCTTCATACCAGTGCTTCTAATATATGTGTTCCTATCTCATAAGAACATTACCTGTCTGCCTACTTGAATATATAGCGAACGTTGAATTATCTGGTAGGAGAAATAGATAACATGCTAAAAATGGAAATGAGAACAATAAGTGACGACATATTTAGGGCCCGTTTGGTTTCTAGGGACTAATTTTTAGTCACTCCATTTTAGTCTCTTTTAGTCCTGCCCAAACACAGAGACTAAAAGGGACTAAAATAGAGGGACTAAAAATTAGTCTCTTTTAGTACATGTGTTTGGCAATTTAGGGACTAAAAGGGATTAAAATAAAGGGACTAAAAATTAGTCCCTAGAACCCAAACAGGCCCTTAAAAGAATTTATCTTTGAACCCGTATGCCTTGTTCATAGGTATTTTCACCTACCTAAGTTTTAAAATCACATGCAGAAGGCAGTGAAATAACTGAAGGCCAGAAGAATGGCAGAAGGTTTGATACTAGTTGTGCTTCAAAAAATCACAACCACCTTAGGAGGAGCTGCATTGAGTGTAATTAAGTCAAAATTAGGGAAAGGAGCCAACATTTTACTTGAAGCAGAGAACAGCATGAAAGAAATTGAGAGTGAGTTCGAAATAATGCAAGCATACATAAGTCAAGCAGACCCGTACAGTGAAAGTAACAAAATTCTGAAACCATGGTTGAAGAATGTAAGAAAAATAGCTTCTGAAGTCGAGGACATCATTGATGAATATGCCTTTCTACTTGGAAAACTGGACAACGCAGGAAACTTGGCGAAGAAGTTCCACCATTCGAGATACATCACTGCATGGAGTGACATTTCTTCTCAGTTGAAGCAAGTGCAAGCACGCCTACAAAATTTGACAGTTCTGAAAGACAGATATGGCATCACAGTAGTTGGACCTGGTGGTGGATCATCAAGCCATAATAACAGTCGTAAGAATTACCTGTCTGAATCTTCCTACCTGAATGATGATGGTGATGGTGTAATGGTAGGCAACGAAGATGAAGTAAAGAAGTTGACAGAATGCATAGATGATGCTGGTGCAGATCGTGCAGTTATCTCCATCTGGGGAATGGGCGGTTCAGGAAAAACAATCCTTGCAAGGGGCATCTATAGAAAACGAGAAGTTAGAAAGAACTTCCAGTGCTGTGCCTGGATCACAGTATCACTGAATTATCAAGTCGAAGACCTTTTGAACAAGCTCATAAAGCAACTCCACATCCAAGATGTGCCTGATGCAGCTGACAGTACACATTTGGTTGCTAGGATCCAGAATCATCTCAAGGACAAGAGGTACCTTGTTGTTTTGGATGACATGTGGAACAGGGAGTCTTGGTTATTCTTTGATCGAGTATTTGTCAAGAATCTTTATGGAAGTAGAGTCATCGTTACCACTCGAACAGAAGCTGTTGCGTCAATAGCTGAGCTGAACCATACTATAAGAATTGGCCTTCTTTCACAGGGGGAGTCATGGAAGCTCTTCGGCAGAAAGGCATTCTCAAAGATAGGCAAGGAAGAACCGACCTGCCCTCAGGGCCTTGTTCAATGGGCAAACAAAATCCTCGAGAGATGCCAAGGTCTGCCCCTTGCTATTGTAGCCATAGGGAGCCTTCTGTCATACAGAGAAATGGAGGAACAAGAGTGGAGACTCTTCTACAATCAACTTAATTGGCAACTGACAAATAACCCAGAACTCAACTTCGTATCGAGCGTCCTAAAGCTAAGCTTGAATGATCTTCCAAGCCACTTGAGGAATTGCTTCCTGTACTGTGGCTTGTTCCCCAAAGACTACCAAATACGTCGGAAGTGTCTAATCAGACTGTGGGTAGCTGAAGGTTTTGTGGAAGACCGGGGAACAGAGATTACACTGGAAGAAGTGGCCGAGGAGTACCTCAAGGAACTCACACGGCGTTCACTGTTTCAAGTGATGGAAAGGAATGAATTTTCACGGCCAAGAAGATTCCAGGTGCACGACCTTGTTAGAGAGA
This sequence comes from Zea luxurians, assembly GCA_029449295.1. NCBI lineage: Eukaryota > Viridiplantae > Streptophyta > Magnoliopsida > Poales > Poaceae > Zea > Zea luxurians. Next base: position 7,231,756 of record JAOPSE010000041.1, on the reverse strand, counting down.
TGACACTGGCCATATCAAGAAATGAGAGGTTTGGTCATGTAAGTGACCAGCCAGATGTAACAGACATTGGCGATGTAGGAAAACGTGTATCAGTGCACAGTGGGGGCCAAATCTATCAGCCAGGTCCGTCTTCGCAGCATCTGCGTTCATTTTTGTTGTTTGACAAACACGTGCCGCTTTCATGGATCAGCATCGCTTCATCGGACTTCAAACTGTTAAGAGTCCTGTGCCTCAGGTACTCCCTCCTTCAGGACATTCCAGATGCCATGACTTGTTTGTTCAATCTGCACCATCTAGACTGCTCTCGTACTAAAGTAAGGAAGGTACCAAGATCAGTGGCAAGGCTGAAGAAACTAGAGACATTGCATCTCAGGTTCGCCCGTGTGAGGGAGTTGCCGTCTGAAATAACAATGCTCACAAACCTCCGCCACTTGTCTGTGAGTGACGACTTGTATGGAACATCAATTTGTGGTACTATCCGCAGTCTCAAGCACTTGCAAACTCTTCGAGAGGTGAAAGCCAACAAAGATTTGGCTAAAAGTCTTGGTTACCTGACACAACTAAGAAGCTTAGGAATTACTGGAGTCATACAAAGCCACAATGCAGATCTTTGGGCTTCTATCAGGAAGATGACTGTCCTTAACAAACTAGCCGTCGCAACTCCTGGCGTGAGTAACGAAGTGCTTAGTTTTGAAGAGCTGAGGCCGCTCAAGAACCTGGAGAAGTTCTACTTGACAGGCAAGTTGGCAGAAGGGAAGCTTTTTCCAGTATCTAATGGTTTTCAGAAACTTAAGGTCCTAACAATGCGCTGGTCTAGGCTAACACACGACCCCCTAAGTTCCTTATGTCAAATGGAAAATCTCGTCTACCTTAATCTTTACTGTGCATACGATGGGGAATGCTTGATCTTCTCTTCTGGGTGGTTTCCAAAGCTCAAGCAACTCTACCTAGGCAAGCTTGAGAGACTGAGGTCAATTCAAATAAGTGATGGCGCCATTGAAAATTTAACATACCTGGAACTTCATGAGCTGTGGAATCTGAAAAGTGTCCCTGAAGGCCTTGTATACCTTAGGTCTCTTCAGCACTTGTATGCACGAAAGATGCCTGCAGATTTCGTGGAGGAACTGGAGGGAAGTTGCCTGGGCTTGGTTCGGCACATTGCCAACATTGAATGTATGTGACAACAAGCTCTCCTGTCCTTGTAATGATTATATATCTTTAGTTTCTTTAGTGGTTCCTTGATTTCCAGTGAATTGTCATGTAAGCGGGTTGTTATATTTTGGGCATCTATATTTTTTGTTGTGTTAAGTGTGACAAAGAAAACTGTATAGTAGCATGCATATTTTGTTGAATAATTTTCTTGGTTGTGATGAGAGGTAGTGACAACATGTGGAGTCATGCATGAATGAAAAACTAACACGTAATCAGTGAGGATAAGTGTAATGCTTATTTTTTAGGTGTAATGGCCTAATACTCCTATTTGTTTTGCAACCGTCCCAAACAGGTTTTTGACAATGTTTTTAGACGCTCTATGATTCATAACCAAAATAAAATCACATTTTAGTTTGATTTATATTACGACTTGTCCATGTATAATCTTATTGCAGCGATATTTTTCAGCTCCACGAGTATAGGCTTAGCTTTATCATGCTACGAACAAATGTTGTTGAGATCATATATGCCATTGAAAGTTGAAACATAATTATTTAACAATTATATGGCTTACTGTGAAAAGGAAAAATAATATGTTACACAAATATGAAAAATGGTGCGCTCGTTTCTTAGCTGCTTCTGTAGTTGTCCAGAGCAGCATTTTTTTTTGTTTCTTTGCCTGTTGCAGCTATAGACAGCACAGACAAACACGCCGAAGGAAATAATAATTAGCAAATATAAAAATTTCATGATAAGAAAATATAACAAATATAAATATAAAATATAAATGTCATAGATCTTTACACATGGTCATTCAACTGGTAAGCAAGCCAACAGACTTCAGAAGATTGGCTGACATGGTCCTTTGAATATCTGCATCTCTGTAAGCACTTAAAAAAAAGGAAATGGTCATCCTAAAGCTTGACTTTGAGAAAGCCTTTGATAAACTTCAGCACGAGGTCATTTATAGTATTCTGCAACATAAAGGTTTTGGCCCTAAGTGGCTAAAATTGACTAAAATGATTATGAACTCTGGAACATCCGCAGTTCTTCTGAATGGTGTCCCTGTTAAACCATTCCACTGTAGAAGAGGAGTTAGACAAGGCGTTCCACTCTTTCCACACATTTTTGTTATTGTTGTTGATCTATTGCAACCCGTCATTAACATGGAAAATATCTTGGTATTCTTAGGTTCCCTCTACAACAACCATGTGGACAAGACTTCCCCATCATCCAATATGCTGATGACACTATTTAGTTATGGAAGCCTATCAGAAGCAACTTTTTTTTTCCTGAAAGCAATCCTAAACTCCTTCGCTGAATCCACGGGTCTTCGTGTCAACTATCATAAATCCAATATATATCTCATCAATGTGATTGATCAAAAGATGGTTATTTTGGCCAGAACTTTTCAGTGCCGAATTGGGACTTTCGCCTTTACTTACATGGGATTACCCATGGGGCTGACCAAACCCAATCTAGAAGCATTCCTACCACTAGTCTTGAAAATTGAGAAACACCTAGCATCAACTTCTCTATTCTTATCACAGGCTGGTAGATTACAGATGGTCAACTCAGTCTTCTCATCACTGCCTACCTTCTACATGTGCACCCTTAGGCTTCCAAGCTCCGTGATTAAGCACATAGACAAGTACATGAAACATTGCTTGTGGAGAGGGACTGGTACCAATGCAAAAAAAAACACCTCAAACAGCTTTGACAGCATGACGATTGGCATGCAGACCAAAAATCCAAGGGGGTTTGGGAATCCTCAAACTGGCAACACATAATGAATCCCTGCTGATGAAGAATCTGCACAAGCTCTTTAACACACATAAGCTACCTTGGGTGAGCTTGGTCTGGAATAACCATTATAAATATGGAATAGTCCCTTCTAGCAAAATGGTGGGGTCCTTCTGGTGGAAAGATGTGCTAAAAACTCTAAATACATTCAAAGGAATCTCCAAAGAAACTATTGAGGATGGTCGTACTGTTCAATTATGGTATGAGTACGATGTGTGCGACACTAAAAATCACTCTACAATGTATACTAAGCTATTCTCCTATGCCATCGACAAAGACATTACACTCATGCAAGCAAAGGTGATCATTACACTCATGCAAGCAAAGGTGATCACACAACATTAGGACATGACCCACTTACCTATGTCAAATGAGGCATTTGGGCCGTTTCAGCTCTTCACCAACGCGCTTCAAGGGCAACATGCAACTGGTCACTGTGTCGTATGGTAATACGATTGGGAAAACAAAAACTACTCATCACAGAAAGCCTACAAACATATGTCAAGGTCTTCCCCGCCCCCCCCTGGCGTTCATCTTTTTGTGGAAATCCAAATGTGAAATGCTAACCAAAACATAAACTATTCTTCTGGATGCTCTTACAAGGCCGTTTAAATACCAAAGCCATGCTCAAAAGAAGAAATATAAAATTGGACTATACACATGTGAGAATTGTATCTTAGAGATAAGAAACACTATCCGCGATGCTGGCAAGCGATTAGAATAGCTCCACCAAGAACATCTAACCCCCATGTTGTGATTCAGCCCATTAATAAGCGACAACTAGCGGATACTTGGAGCATGGAAGTTGCAATGGTAATGCTATGATGCATATGAAAATGTAGAAATTGTTGGATTTTTGAAAGCATCCCGTTAACAATCCCAAGTTGTACAACCATTGATAATTGCCTAGAGGGGATGAATAGGCAGCACCTGAAAATTCAACACTTAAAACAAACTAAATCCCAAATTAGAGGTTAGAGTAAGAGATAATCAACATAGAGTAGTGGAAGGGAGAGAAGTTATCTTGGACTTGTTTCTCTTATGAATATGAAATTAATTTAGAGAGCAACTCAAGTGACTCAAATTAAAGTCGAAGCAAGAGAACTTAGAGGGTGAGAAAGAGAAGAACAAATCGCAGCAAAAGGTAAAGAACACAAGAAGACATGATTTGTTTTACTGAGGTTTGGTTCAAAAAAACCTATGTCCTCATTGTGGTCTCCCAAAGGACAGGGTTCCTTATAGAAGCTTTAATAGGCGACCAACACTTCTCCAAGAATTTGACATTGAAAAAAGATAAAAAGAGAGCCAAAAAAATTGTAGATGGTAATTTATTGATAATGCAATTCAAAGGAACACCCGAACTTTTGATAAATGATTTGCTGCAAGATGAGATATTAATCAAGGTAACAAACTCCAACACATAGAATGCAAATATCATGAAATTTATAATAACCGGATATGTTCCACCTTTGGTTTTGCTTGTGTTTTCGGGTTCACCTAAAGCTAACTAGCCAGGGCGTCTTCCCCCCTGCTCCCTTGCATGCCTTTGATGTGCCTTCCCATGCCAGCCCAATGTACCTGACCTGGCTGGATTGAGACCTGGTAGGTTGGCCTCTCTACACCATGCGTCCATGCCATGCCCAATTATATTGGCCCATTTAAGACTTAGTCAGGCCGGTCCTACTATTGCTGCTTGTCAGCTGGCTCCCCAAGCTAAATAGAAAATCAGTCCTTCGCATTTTTTTGATAGAAAACACGGAGATTATAATTTTGGACCTTTTTCTATTTAGATAAGATGTTGGTGCCGATATGGTGCCAATCACTATGAGATATATCAGCGACGATGTTCTCTACAGCGACACAGATGGTCCATGGTCTAAGGCCGGATGGTCCGCGATCCTGCTGTAGGAGCAGGTCTTCCCTACGCCGAGCCGGACGGTCCGCGCGTGGTGTCCGGACAGTCCGTCGGAAGGGACTCTGTCAGGGAGGAGAGATCAAGGTTGTGCCTTGGGGTCGATAGGCCACCGAAGACGCCTCCAAATGATGTAAAGTCGAAGAGAGGTGAAGATTGAGATGGAAGAAGGCTACGTTACCGCTACTCATAGGGCAAGAAAGTAAAAGAATGACATATAGATTGATTGGTTCAATTGTTGGTACACGTAATCAGCTATATATATAGTTTGTATATTAGGAGCCCTGAGCTTCCAATAACTAGAAGAAGCTCAGGTCGGACGGTGCAATCTGGTCGAGCTGGACCAGATCTAGACGTCTATAAAACAAGACCCGGAGTGCTAGGGTTCAGTTTTTTACGCTCCACCCCGATTCATTAGCGACGCCGCGTGCGACGACGGCGGTTGCCCCAGAACGTGCGCGGCGGTGGATCCCCAGCCGGTGGCCGCAGCTCCATGGCCTCGACACGCGGTGGTGGAGGTTCCTCGATCCGGAGTAGTGGCGGCGGTTCCTAGATCGGTGGCGACAGCTCCTCGATCCAGAGGGCAAGCGATAGCGGGACCCTTGTGCGGGCAAGCGGCGGCGTCCCCGAGGCCCCGAGGAGGCGACACTTCCAAGGCCGGCAAGCAAGCGACGCCCGTCGACGTGCGAATAGCGACGACGACGCATGAGGCACGAGGTTCGAGCGAGCGACGTCACGGAAGGCGCGAGATACGCGCATCGATGATCGCGCATGACATCCTCCGATCCGGCGCAGTTTGGGCGGCCCGAGTGACGACCTACATTTGTGCTTGTGTCATCGACGGCGTCCTCCGACCACTACCTCCTTCGATTCGTGTTTTCTTTTTGATTATTGTGTTTTATGCCTACCATATGTATTATTTATGCTAAAAACTATACGATTTTATGCTTGAACACAGAGTTCATATATCAATTTACTGCATGCACATTGGAAAGACAATTCCTTGATTTATGTTGTTCGTAATTTACGCGCATGCAATGGAAACTTCCACGATTTTACCATAATTTTTGGATCTGTATAAAAATAGAAACTGCATGCATGCGGCTGCCATGTTTTTCGGATCTGTCATAAAAATAGGATCATAATAACAACCTACTATAGCTATCAACCTCTCACACTGACTCAGTATTTTACGCTTATAATTGAGAGATTTTATGCTCAAAACATAAGGTTTTTACGCTCCACCCGGAGATGCGTCCACCAGTGAACAACATGCCAGATTTTTTAAGCAATGTAACGAATTGCATAAATACCTACACCATGTAGTATAATTTGTATCAGTATATATCATAAACTAGTTCTAATACGTTTAGCTGCATGGCTGTTGGAGTGATCATATATTTATGAAGGAAATAAAACATTAAATGTGATTTTTTGTTTCTATGCATGCAATTCATTTCCTTTCATTGCATATTCTTTCTATCATAAATTCGTGCATGCAGCTGGTAACAGATTTTTACGCAGTATAACAAATTGCATAATTATCTACACAGTGTAGCATATTTAGTATCAGTATATATCATAAAATGGTCCTTACGAGTCTAGGTGCATGGCTGTTGCAGCGATCCTAAACTTATGGAGGAAATAAAGCATTTAAAATAGAAACCGCCACATATATATTTACTAAATTTACGCGCATGCAAGGGAACGTGTTTGACTCATGCATGCATTTTGCCATAATTTTTGGATCTGTATAAAAATAGAAACTGCATGCATGCGGCTGCCATATTTTTCAGATCTGCCATAAAAATAGGATCGTAATAACAACCTACTAGAGCTATCAACCTCTCACATTGGCTCGGTATTTACGCTTATAATTGAGGGATTTTATGCTCAAAACTTAAGGTTTTTATGCTCCAACCCGGAGATGCGTCCACCAGTGAACAACATGCCAGATTTTTTACATAGTGTACCGAATTGCATAAATACCTACAACGTGTAGTATAATTTATATCAGTGTATATCATAAACTAGTTCTAATGTGTTTAGCTGTATGGCTGTTGGAGGGATTCTATATTTATGAAGAAAATAAAACATTAAATACGATTTTTTGTTTCTATGCGTGCAATTTATTTCCTTTCATTGCACATTCTTTCCATCATAAATTCGTGCGCATGCAGCTGGTAACAAATTTATATGCAGTATACCAAATTGCATAATTATCTACACAGTGTAGCATATTTAGTATCAGTATATATCATAAAATGGTCCTTACGAGTCTATATGCATGGCTTTTGCAGCGATCCTAAATTTATGAAGAAAATAAAGCATTTAAAAATAGAAACTGTCACACATATCTTTCCTAAATTTACGCGCATGCAAGGGAACGTGTTTGACTCATGCATGCATTCCTTTTTTGCGCGCATGGGACGGTGGCGCACCCAACAACCTGGTTGAGTCCTTTTTTGCGCGCATGGGATGGTGGCGCACCCAACAACCTGGTTGAGTCGGCGCGCTGGGTTGAACCATGTTGCAGGGTGATCAGCCTGGGCTTCCTTTAACTTTTGGAAGCTCAGGGCTCCCGTTATACCTGGCCATATATATATATATATATATTACACACAGATGAGGTCTGGACCCATTCCTAGGCGTTCCCCAACAGCATCCACGTGATTAGATGGATAAGAATGCATGGAAAAGGAGTTTAATACACCTGTTCTGATACGATCGCGGACTATCTGGGCATACCTGCGGACTGTCTGGCCATAGGGTCGGACCGTCCAGCTTTCCCAGGTGCCTAATATGGTGCTCAACGCATGCCCCTGCCTTTTGGGTAAGCTAAGCAAACCAAAAGAAGTGCCACGCGTCTGGCTGACAGTGTCATGCATTGAAAAATGCAGAATTGCTTCAAACTTCGTAGAAAGATTGTGTGGGGGAATGAAGATGATTCTTAAAGTACCAACCCGAGCAACTCAAAACTCAGAGCATAGATTAGAAATTCTATTTTGATTGGGGTTTTGATGGAGTTTTCTAGAATGAGTTCAAACTGATTTCATCTTGAATCACAACCAAAATCTGCATCAACAAGGTATGTGTAGTGATCTAAGAAGTGTATCTAACTACTAATCAATCCCTAAATCAAATCCTCACACAAGAACGTGATGGTTCTTCACAAATTCATAAAGAGAGGAAAGGGAAGAACACAAGAACAAGATGACTAAAAAACTTTAGCAAGGCAAAACTGAGATTGATAACCAACAAACGTTGTGGGCGTTATTGGCCACCCTTCCTTAGATTAATCGTTGCAGATTACACAGATGCAGTTCAAAACTATTTGCGGATCTCTGGCAGGAGCAAAACTAGACAGAAAACTAGTGCTCTCTCACAAGTGGAAGTCTAAACTAGTGCTCAATAAGATGTGGCTTCCAAGATGGCTGTAACAACAACCCTACCTCTCTATTTATAGAGATTTATTAGCCTAGACTAAGGTACCCCTAGGATACATGAGCTTATCCACTCCACCGGGGGAAAAATGGACCAACTCCTGGGTTTTTGATCCAATGGTCATGCGTTCCACACAAAGTTGGTTCGCCTTGACACACCCTTTGCTGTGATGCCACGTGCCGCCACCACTTCTTGTTAGAACTGCCACCGCCGAGTTTTGAGGCCAAACTCGATCGACAAACCCACCGTCCATAGTGCTGGGTGATTTTTGAGGTTCAACCACCAAATCCCCGTGAGTATTGCACCTCGTGCGCGTCCCCCACATTCTGGACACGTGTCCCGCTAGTCCTTGGTCACGCCGACAACACGACCCGCTCTGCCACATCCTCACGCCGATGCGTGTCCTAGGTGTCAGCCATTGGGCTAATCACCCGGTGACTCTGGTCCCTCAGTCAAGTCCCAGCGCACATCCTTCACCATCGCTCCCGGTCCATCGACACGAACCTACATGACCTCCACCTTCGTCGTTGACCACCGTACATGTGCTCCACACCTGCACATCACAAGCCAAGAGACATGGTTGCACAACACAATAATTCATGCCTCAGTTAGTCTACGACTCAACCCGAGACGCTACTCGTTGATAATCACTCATCATCAACCCGAACCACAAGAGACCAATCAACTTTGTGTTCACAATCTCCCCCTTGATGAGTGCATTGTCAACACCACCACATGGGCATATATAAGTAGAAAGAATGAAGAAGAGAAGCTCACCTAAATGGCCAAAAGCAAGAAAAGAGCCAAACAAGTCATCTAGAGCGAGCAAAGCTTGGTCTCCAAAGAAATGGGCAATAGCTCAAGACAACCAAGCAAGAAAGGCTAGTCCTCAAGAAGAGGCAAAATCAGGGCTCAACACCACTAACCAGCAGCCAAAACCAAATCAGAGCACAAAAGCTAAAAGCAAAGCTAGTTCCTCCAGAAAGAGGCAAAGGCTCAACACAACTAGCGAAAAGCTCCTGAATGGCTCAAAGACTCCCCTTGAGAAAAATGTCTCACCCTAAAGCACATCTGAAAAGCCTCACAAAAGGAAAGACATCCTCATAAAAATGTGTATACAAGAACTCCCTAAAATCTTCCACAAATGCACATTTTCAAAAACATTCCTCCAAAAACAGAAAACTCTCCCCCTTGCATGAAATTCTCCTCGAGCCTCCAAAACTCTCCCCCTTGATGGGAGCATTAAAATACCCAAAAATTCTCCCCCTTGTTGACAAGTGCACTCAACAAGCATCAACATAGGGTAAAAGGAGAAAGAAGCCAACTCAGACCTGTCTCCGTGCAGGTCACGGGATTGAGGCCATTACTCCTACCGAAGGGGTCCAAGATCCAACCATGGGGGTCTGAACTCGCAAGCACATCCCCTGAGCATCTCCTCCTCTAGGGCATGTGGCATCCATGGACTTGTCTTCATGCAGGTCATGAGTCTGAGGCCATCAGTATAGTCAAAGGGGTCTAGGACCCCTACAGGGGTCCGAACTCACTCATGCAACTTCTGAGCATCTCCTATGGGACATGTGGCATCCCTGGACCTGTCTCTGTGTAGGTCACAGGTCTAAGGCCATCAGTCCTGTTGAAGGGGTCTGGGACCCATTTATGGGGTCCAGACTCGTGAATGCAGCTCCTGAGCATTTCTTCCTTCGAGGCACGTGGCATCCTGAAAGCTCTCTTGTGAGTTTTGGTGTTTGGATGACAACTCAATTAAAGGACTAACAAGTGTGTTAAGTGTTGAACAGGTGCTTAGTGTAAAGCTGACAGGGTTCAACACAAGTGAACAAATGTGATGGCCCAAGAACTAGATTATGGATACATAATGGACATCACAAGTAAGTTGGACATTGCAAAAGTGATACTCGGGTGCGTAGCTCGGAGACAACTGATCAAGCCAAGGACGGAGGCAAGAAAAGCTTCGAGGTACCAAGTGCACGGGAGAAGGTCAAGGAGGTTGAGGAACCCAAAGCCAAGGGTGAAGAAGAAGGCTTGCAAAGTCAAGGGTGATCGAGTTGAGAACAGCTACGACACATCAAGGATCACTACATAAGGACGTGACTTACAACCAATGAGGTAACAACTACAGTTATGTGGTGTAAGTCATAAGGCTCAAGATCAAGCTCTAAGAAGGAGATCAAGGTCACTAGAAGGAGAACAAGTGTCAAAACCAGAACTGGAAGCAGCCCAAAAGAGCTAAGTTCACCTTAATCTTTAGTTTGGGTTGTTCCTATGTTTGGAGATGTTCTATGTGACCTTTACAGGATGTTGGAGCCAAGTAATGTCAATCTAGAACAAGTCAAGCCGACTTGATGATTTATGAGTCCAACATCAAAGCTCAAGCATGTGAAATGCTATAGATGTAATGATTAAGAGAAGGTATGTTTCTATACTTAGTACATTGGTTTTGTGGACTAATATATTTGTCTAAGTGTTAGAAACAGAAAGAAGAAGAAAAGGAGAGAGGTGCAAAGGGCTTGGCTATGTACAGCCAAGGCAGCTCAGTCTGGCACACCGGACTGTCCGGTGGTGCACCGGACCGTGTCCGGTGCGCCAGGCTGAACTCGAGCAAACTGGCCGCTCTCGGGAATCCACCGGCGACGTACGGCTATAATTCACCGGACTGTCCGGTGTGCACCGGACTGTCCGGTGAGCCCGGGCCAACGGTCGGCCGCGCAATCTGCGCGGGACACGTAGCCGAGCCAACGGCTACATGACGGCACCGGACTGTCCGGTGTGCACCGGACATGTCCGGTGCGCCAACGGCTCCCAGATCTGCAACGGTCTGCAACGGTCGGCAGCGCTGTTTAAGGAAACAAATCGGTCACCGGACAGTGTCCGGTGTGCACCGGACTGTCCGGTGCACCACCCGACAGAAAGAAAGTATTGCCTTCCAAATGGGATTCCAACGGCTCCTAGGCCCCTTGTGCCTATAAAAGGGACCCCTAGGCGCCTCAAGCAACATAGAAGTGCAGCCAACAAGTGTAGACTTCATAGGAATTAATTCTCGCTCTCCCTCTTGTGTGTAACTCTATAGTTTGTGTAGAAGGCACAGCTATAAGCCTTTAGAGAGAGGAGTAGTGCTGCTAAGAGCTAGAGCAAGGTCTTGAACGTATCGTTACTCTGCCGGGGTGCTGCCAAGAAGTTTATAAGCAGCCGCGGTTCTGTTGTAACCCCACTCAATAGTGAAAGGCTCTATCTGTCATACTGACAGATCTGAGCAAACGGAGGAAGGAGTTGAAATAGACTCCAAGCCCAGGTGTGGCTAACTCCAACGAGGACTAGGCAAGCATTTCAGGCTTGGCCGAACCTCGGGATAAATCCTTGCGTCTGTGTGCTCTGTTCTGTATTGTATCCTGACTCTCTGTCTTACTCGTCTTCATATCTGCACTTCAACACTTATCTGTGGTGTAAGCTTTATTTGAAGTGCAGGACACTTTTGAGACAGGATCTCTGATTCCGCTGCAACCTACTCGAAGAGTCTTCTCACTCCACTGCGTACTAAGTCTTCGAGTAGAGTAAGAATTTAAGTTTTAAAGTAATAAGTTTTATTCGCCTATTCACCCCCCCTCTAGGCGACATCCAAATCCTGTTCCCGGGTCAAAGGGAACTTTCAATTGGTATCAGAGCTAGGCCTCTCTAGTGTGGGCTTAGCCGACCGGAGATGACGATGTCATCACAAGAGGTAACCGTTGAACTTCTTCTAGGCGATGGTTCTAATTATAAATCCTGGTCTGTCTCTATTTATAATGCTTTCACGAATGTTGATCCTGATTTGAGACAGATCTTTAGTAGAAGTATTTTTCCCTCTGATTTTAGTAAAAATCCTTCTAATGAAGAACTAAGATGTTTATCTCTCAATCACCATGCTTGCAACATCTTAGTTGACTCTCTTTCAAGAGGTGCTTATTTTTCCATCATGAGTAGTGATACTGATTTATTTGCTGATGCTCATGATTTATGGAATAGAATTAAAGTAAAATATTTTGTGGCAAATTGTGTTGCTTCTACTCCCTATATTGCCTGTGATACTAACTCATCAAAGGGAGATGAAAAGCGTTGGACACCAAACGATGAATCCACCTCATCAACAGGTTTGTCTTCCACTAGTAATAAATGTCTTATTGCTAACAATGATGGTGGAGACGAAAGCGATGATGAGGAAGAATATGAGGATGAGGAATCCACATCATCACAAGGTACATTTTCCTGTTTTGCTTCCACTGATAATAATGACAGGGAAAATGAGACCGACGATGTGGAAGAAGAGGAGATTCACCAGTTCTATATCCATCTCAACAAAGAGGACAAAGCAATCTTGGTTAAGTTATTGAGAAGGAACAAGGAACAAGGCGAGACGCTTCTCAGGCTAGAAGAGACTCTCATCAAAACAAACAACAGCCTAGAGAAGATGACCAAAGAACATGAGGAGCTAAAATGCTCTCATGATGTCCTGATCCAACGGTATGATTCAATGTTGATTGAGCAAAGTAGTAATGATGATGCTTTATCTTGTGTTGCTCAACTTAGAATAAAAAATGCCATGCTTGAGAGGCAAGTAGAATTGCTAAGTCATGATAAATTAGCTCTCACCGAAAAATATGATTCATTATCTTATTCTCATGATAATCTCTTGGATAGACATATCATGCTTAATGTTGCTCATGAGGTTATAATTGCAAACTTAAATTCATGTGAACCTCATTCTCGCACGTGTGCACATTTGAATTGTATATCACCATGTGCTAACCCCTGTTGCTCGAAAGAAAGCCAATCATTGATTGAGCAACAAGTTTTAGGGTCACAAAAGAAATTGAGTGGGAACAAGAAGCAAAGACAACTAAGGAGAAGACACATTGCTCAACTCTCTCAAGATATCCACGGGCGCATGGTGAAGAAGCTTGAGAAAGGAAGAACTGCAGCAAGCGTCAAACTCCATAAGAAGGATGTTCCTAAAGCTATAAATGAAGAAATCAACATGAACAAGGAAAAAGGTAAAAATTCAATTAGTCATGTTGTTTGCACTGATCATCTCTCCATGTCATTAAAGCACAAAAAGGGAAGAGGAAAAAGGAGGTGCTTCAAGTGCAAGAAGTTAGGCCACCTCATCGCGTCTTGTCCGTACAAAGACAAGAATGAAGGGACAAGGAGTTGTTTTGAATGCAACAATAAGGACCACATGATCACTTCATGTCCGGTCATGAAGAATCAAGAATGGGCATCCTCCAAGGTGACCCTCACCAAGGAAAATGACAAACAGCAAGCGTCATGTCAGGTTGAGCGACGCTTCTGCTACAAGTGTGGTGAGCAGGGTCATCTATCCAAGGTATGTAATAAAGGTGAGGCTCCTAAACAAGTAAAGTTGTCTCAATCTCATTTGCTTAGGAGACCCAATTCATATACTTGTGCTAGATATGTAGCAAGATCACCTAGAACTAGCACAAAGACTATTTGGGTGCCAAAGGCACTTGTAGTTGATCGTTATGGACCCATCCCGAGGTGGGTACCAAATTGTGCTAACTAGATCATGCAGGTGCCATGAGATGGACTGGAGACCATGGGAGAGCTTAAGACGGTTATCTAAAAACTCTATGCTTAAGCTGTTAATTGTTTTGGTGTTTATTGACCCAAGGTTGAATTATTATGAGACACTAATCCCATGTTCATCTCAAGTAAAAAGTGGAATAGGTCCTTGATCATTATTGGTGAATCAAGCAAAGGACCTCGATTGCGCATCTGTCTCTTCAAAGGACGGTACCTGTATTTCTTAAGTGCATTATCATTATTGCTCTTAAATTTAAGTGTCGTGCTTAGAGTAGTTATGCTTTATGATTGCCTGTGTTAAATGGATCATAATAATGTTTGTCTAATCATGACTAGTGCACTATAGGATATATCTTTTGAATCATTCATGGGTAGCTCTTTCATTTGTTATATCCACAACGATTAACCCTCTTGGTGTATATGGATAAACATGTAACTTTGTGTAAGTCATGCTATGTGCAAATATGACATTTTGTTTAGACCATGTTCACATGATTACCCTGGTTTGGTATTGTGTGAATTTCAAATCCATGTCGTGCCCTTTTGAGCTGTGAGATGCGTAAGCAAAAGGAGCTCTGAATTGGTGATAACAAGTGCTCTCATAAAGGCAAAGGTATGGAAAATGGAACTGTGCAATTGTATTGAATATCTTGAAGTTCCTTTAATTGTGATCATAGCTATGTTCTTGTCTTTCAATCGGTAATATCTTGGTTTAGGTGATTTATGCCTTTAAAATGTTGTTTCTTTTGGTGCATCTAAGAAACCTTCTTAATTATGGCATGCTTAGACATTACGCTTTATATGCATGATTGTGTTGTTCTTCAATTGGCACATGTGGTACAATGTTTGTCATGCATGTAGCATGTTTAGATTGCCATGTATGTGGTACAATAATTGGCATGCATTGCTGTATTAAGTCAATCTTTCATGTGGTACTCAATTGGTATCTCTTTGTGATAAAATTAAGAGTATGCCTTGACCAAGATATGGTGTAATCCCCTCTAGTTCCGAGGAAGCTAGAATGTGCAAAGTGCAAGTTATTCAAATACTTGATGCACAAGTTTAGGGGGAGCACACATAACTTGTGTCTTTTGAGACTAATTGTTTCTTGAGTGATCTTGTGTAGTCTCAAGGTGGAAAAGAGAAGATGAGCAAGAAATGGAGCAATCAGGACTTGGGTACCTCCGTAAGTCAAGCGATTGGTATCTTAAGTCGTGAGTAAATGCGTATTTTTAAGATTGCTCATTTTTTGGTGATATTAGATGCTTATCTTTAAATATCATGGAGCTACGATAATAAATGACCTTGAAATTGGTATCCTTCAATTAGTAGCCATGGTAGTTTGCTTTAATTGACATCTTGTGATAATCATTAGAATAGAAGTTTCTTCTTGTGCCCAATACTATAACTTGTTCTAAGTTTGGTGTCTTAGCAACAAGAAAAGGTAAGGATAAAGAATCTGGCACAAGTGTGGAGAAGCTCTCAAGAGATTAAATACTTTTAAGATGGGAAGTACACTACAACATGGTAAAGGTACAAAAGGAAGTAGTAATCTTTTTGCATATTTGTATCTTGCTTAAATGTTGGTAGTGCATATGCTCAATAAGTAAGGGGGAGTATTGATCATGTGTCTCTCCTCCTTAACACCCTGTTGTCCCTTGACATCATCCTATGTTCTTGCTTGAATATGGTTTTGGTGGTTGATGTCAAAGGGGGAGAATTTGTGCATTAAAGCTTATCTCAACATTAGAGGAAAGCTTATCCTAAGGGGTGATGTGTTAGTTTGAGCTTTGCTAGTGTGTTATTCATATGCTTCCTGCAGTATTATGTGTGTTGCATCATATGGACTAGTGCTTCCGTCGCTATGAATTAATTGGCATCTATTGTGTTCATTCTGAAATAGATAGTCATGTGGACAATGATGCATGTGGTTAATGGTGCTAAGATTGCTTTAAATTAGTATCTAAATTGGTATCTTAATGGTGAAAAGTGGTAGGTTGATATTCCTGTGATATAGCCACTCAATGATGGGTGTTTAACTCTGATTCTGTGCATTTGTGCGTTATAGCATCATGGTTTGATCTTTGACACAATGCATTCCAAAAGGTGCTAAGGTGTAGAAATGCTTCGAATTGCCTAAGTATGTGCAAATTGGCATATAAGGCCAAAATTATGATTCTGAAGTAAGCACATATTTAGGGGGAGCAATTCTATAAACTTAGTATTCAAAATTTGTGCTTCAAATCTTATTCTTATGTAAGCTTTAATTGTGTTGCCATCAATCACCAAAAAGGGGGAGATTGAAAGCTCTCTTGTGAGTTTTGGTGTTTGGATGACAACTCAATTAAAGGACTAACAAGTGTGTTAAGTGTTGAACAGGTGCTTAGTGTAAAGCTGACAGGGTTCAACACAAGTGAACAAATGTGATGGCCCAAGAACTAGATTATGGATACATAATGGACATCACAAGTAAGTTGGACATTGCAAAAGTGATACTCGGGTGCGTAGCTCGGAGACAACTGATCAAGCCAAGGACGGAGGCAAGAAAAGCTTCGAGGTACCAAGTGCACGGGAGAAGGTCAAGGAGGCTGAGGAACCCAAAGCCAAGGGTGAAGAAGAAGGCTTGCAAAGTCAAGGGTGATCGAGTTGAGAACAGCTACGGCACATCAAGGATCACTACATAAGGACGTGACTTACAACCAATGAGGTAACAACTACAGTTATGTGGTGTAAGTCATAAGGCTCAAGATCAAGCTCTAAGAAGGAGATCAAGGTCACTAGAAGGAGAACAAGTGTCAAAACCAGAACTGGAAGCAGCCCAAAAGAGCTAAGTTCACCTTAATCTTTAGTTTGGGTTGTTCCTATGTTTGGAGATGTTCTATGTGACCTTTACAGGATGTTGGAGCCAAGTAATGTCAATCTAGAACAAGTCAAGCCGACTTGATGATTTATGAGTCCAACATCAAAGCTCAAGCATGTGAAATGCTATAGATGTAATGATTAAGAGAAGGTATGTTTCTATACTTAGTACATTGGTTTTGTGGACTAATATATTTGTCTAAGTGTTAGAAACAGAAAGAAGAAGAAAAGGAGAGAGGTGTAAAGGGCTTGGCTATGTACAGCCAAGGCAGCTCAGTCTGGCACACCGGACTGTCCGGTGGTGCACCGGACCGTGTCCGGTGCGCCAGGCTGAACTCGAGCAAACTGGCCGCTCTCGGGAATCCACCGGCGACGTACGGCTATAATTCACCGGACTGTCCGGTGTGCACCGGACTGTCCGGTGAGCCCGGGCCAACGGTCGGCCGCGCAATCTGCGCGGGACACGTAGCCGAGCCAACGGCTAGATGACGGCACCGGACTGTCCGGTGTGCACCGGACATGTCCGGTGCGCCAACGGCTCCCAGATCTGCAACGGTCGGCAGCGCTGTTTAAGGAAACAAATCGGTCACCGGACAGTGTCCGGTGTGCACCGGACTGTCCGGTGCACCACCCGACAGAAAGAAAGTATTGCCTTCCAAATGGGATTCCAACGGCTCCTAGGCCCCTTGTGCCTATAAAAGGGACCCCTAGGCGCCTCAAGCAACATAGAAGTGCAGCCAACAAGTGTAGACTTCATAGGAATTAATTCTCGCTCTCCCTCTTGTGTGTAACTCTATAGTTTGTGTAGAAGGCACAGCTATAAGCCTTTAGAGAGAGGAGTAGTGCTGCTAAGAGCTAGAGCAAGGTCTTGAGCGTATCGTTACTCTGCCGGGGTGCTGCCAAGAAGTTTGTAAGCAGCCGCGGTTCTGTTGTAACCCCACTCAATAGTGAAAGGCTCTATCTGTCATACTGACAGATCTGAGCAAACGGAGGAAGGAGTTGAAATAGACTCCAAGCCCAGGTGTGGCTAACTCCAACGAGGACTAGGCAAGCATTTCAGGCTTGGCCGAACCTCGGGATAAATCCTTGCGTCTGTGTGCTCTGTTCTGTATTGTATCCTGACTCTCTGTCTTACTCGTCTTTATATCTGCACTTCAACACTTATCTGTGGTGTAAGCTTTATTTGAAGTGCAGGACACTTTTGAGACAGGATCTCTGATTCCGCTGCAACCTACTCGAAGAGTCTTCTCACTCCACTGCGTACTAAGTCTTCGAGTAGAGTAAGAATTTAAGTTTTAAAGTAATAAGTTTTATTCGCCTATTCACCCCCCCCTCTAGGCGACATCCAGATCCTGTTCCCGGGTCAAAGGGAACTTTCACATCCCCAGACCTATCTCCATGTAGTGTGTGGGTCCAATGCTAGTAGTCCTAATGGAAGGGTCGGTCCCATGGGTCCGGCTGCCCAGTCCTTAGCGCGTGGTCACAAATAACCATGCAATATATCCCGATTATGGGGCATCGACAAAATTAGCTCAGCAAATGTACTTCATCGACCCCCATATTCACTTTCAAGAGTCTCGAGCCAATTATACTAAAAAATTGACCCAAGCCTCTAGGGCTTGTGGGGGTGGATATCCCTTGGGTCATCATGGCATGAATATGCTTCATGGGCCGCCTATGCGGCCCGATGGGTCACCCATGAAGCATGTGATGGGCCTCAGCAAGACGCAACTGAAGCTGAGTAAAGCGGCCACAAGCCGTGTCAAAGGGATAACTGGAGGCACGTACCCTGCATGTAGCCTGCGCAGGCCTTGTGAGGAGCTAACTGAACTCTAGAAAGACTCAGGATGTCTATAGCGGATATGCGTAGACGCGTATAGGACTCCGATCTGTATAGAGTTATCCCTTTAGTCGGCTATATAAGGCTGAGGAGGTACCCCTACCAAATCATTAGGCACCCCGTTAGACTCCATTATACCTAGCTATATTCGTTTGTCACTCTTGTCATCTACCTTCAACAATTATCTATAATCCTCGAGCTCAGAATAATACAACCACCAGAGACTCACAGGCCGTAGGGTATTACACATCCGAGCGAACCGAACCTATATAATTCGATGTGTTCCGTCATGTCCGACACGAACCATCGAGTTGCGATCGATGTTGCCGTCCTCCCAAAAGCGCTACGTGGTATACCCCGTACTGCACCGTCGGTACCAAACACCGACAGAGGTGTCTATGCTGGTGTTTTTGGAGCTAGTTGGACAATGTTTCAGGTCGATTTCTTCGACCTTGTTTGGTGAGATGACCTAATTGATTTTGCCTGTCTCACCTGGGTAAGCAAGTGAAGTCGTTTTACTGGCCAATCACGGTGTTTGGCCCTTTTATTAACATATTTGGACAATAATTAATCAAAAGTTAGGCCGACTTTGATCAGCCGACCAGATGTCTTTACTAAATTTTGCTTGCATGTATCTATTTTAGGTCGTCGAGGCTTGGAAGTACGCAGTCACTGCTGCCCCTGGGCACTGCCGGACGGTTAATGAGAACTACTCGGACTGTCCGCGATGCGCAGTATCGAGAGATTGCCTCGATCGCCTGTCTGCATTTGCCCCCAGCATTGTTGGACTTGATGGTGATCTTTAGAGTCTCCTTTCTGTCTTGGGTCTTCTCAGCAACAACTTTCCTACAACAGTTTTTCATGTTTTCATCGGGGGCTTGATGGTCGCCGATGATGATGCTTTTGCCTTTTTCTTTATCGGCCACATTCGCCCAAAACAGGAATTTTTTATCATCAAAATCCATCATATTGACAGGGAAAGGCTACTTGTCAACCTGCATTTCTTGAAAATTCAATAGACCCTCATTAATGGCTAATTGTACCTACCGACAGAACACATTACAATCATTAGTGGCATAAGAAAAGGAGTTATGCCACTTACAATATGCACGCCGCTTGAGCTCGTCAACAGATGGAATAGTATGATCCATTTTAATGTTTCCACTTTTCAATAATTCATCAAATATTTTGTCACATTTATTAACATTGAAAGTAAATTTTACCTCTTCTTGTTTACTCTTTTGGACCGGCTGTAAAGAAGAACAAGATGACGGTTTGGCCTTGGCTGGCAAACCATCTCAACAGCATACACTTCTTTTGGCTCATCGTTCGAGCTACTTTGATCATAATTGACTAAGTTAAAATTGTGACGTGCTGCTCTAGGCGTATCTTTACTCCGGCTCTCAAGCCAAAGTCCGCTGCTATAATTGCGCTAATGCAAAAAAATTGGATGCCTTCTAATTTTTCTTTTAAATAATGACGCATCCCATTAAAGGCTAGCCTTGCTAATTATTTTTTGCTACATGAATCTAGAAACATCAGTTTCTAGTGTCCCGGAATATCTGGATAAATTCATTAACAGATTCGTCCTTTCCTTATCGTAGGGCTGCTAAATCGAACATGTATAACTCATATTCCCTCAAGAAAAATTCTCATAGAATTTATGTTCTAAAACTCTTCAAGAAACTATATATAGGGCAGGTATATTAGGAGCCCTAGGCTTCCTCTAGTTAGAGGAAGCCCAGGCCGACCACCCCTGCGGCCTGGTCCAGCCCGGCGCGTTCACTGCACCCACTCGCCAAGCCAGGATGTCGAGTGCGCCCCCATCCCACGTTTGTGCATGCAAAAAAATAGGAAGGTATGCATGAGTCAAACACGTTTCCCTGAATGCGCGTAAATTTAGAAAAGAGATATGTGACGGTTTCTATTTTTAAATGCTTGATATCCTCCATAAATATAGGATCGCTGCAACAGACATGCAGCTAGACTCGTCAGAACCAATTTATGATATATACTGATACTAATTATACTACACAGTGTAGATATTTATATAATTCAGTACATTACGTAAAAATCTGTTACATGGTGCATGCACAAAATTAGGATGATAAAAATGTATGATGAAAGAAAATGAATTGGCATGTATGGAAATAAAAATCATATTTAATGCTTTATTTCCTCCATAAATATAGAATCGCTCCAACAACCATGTAGCTAGGCTCGCCAGGATCAGTTTATGATATATACTTATACTAATTATGCTACAAGGTGTAGATATTTATGCAATTCGATACACTGCATAAAAATCTGTTACCTGCTGCATGCACACAAAATTAGGATGACGAAAATGTACAATGAAAGAAAATAGATTGACATGCATGGAAACAAATATCGTATTTAATGCTTTATTTTTTCCATAAATATAGGATCGCTACAACAACCATGCAACTAGACTAGTTAGAACTAGTTTATGATATATACTATACAAATTATGTTACACGATGTAGGTATTTATGCAATATTGTACACTGCGTAAAAAAAATCTGGCATATGGTTCACTGGTGGACGCATCTTCAGGTTCGAGCGTAAAAATCTTAAGTTTTGAGCATAAAATCCCTCAGTTGTAAGCGTAAATACCAAGCAAAGGCGAGAGGTTGATATCTCTGGTGGGTTGTATTCACGATCCTATTTTTATGGCAGTTCCGAAAAATATGGGAGTCGCATCCATGCAGTTTCTATTTTTATGCATATCTAAAAATTATGACAGATCATTGGAGTTTCCATTGCATGCACGAAAATTTTGGATGCTATTTTCTTTTTCATTGCACGCATGCAAAAAATAGGATGACATGGTTCATGCAGAGCATAAATTAATATACAAAGTCGCATAAATACATACACCGTGTAGCGTAATTGATAAAAACATAATATCAGTTCAACTAACAGCCCCCGCGGGAATTAGGGACAGTTTTATGGCAACATAAAATCGTATTCATCGTCGTAAAAATCATCACTGGAATGCATAAATAGTGTAAGTAGCAGGTATAAAACATAATCATCGATGACATAAACATGGATCGGATAGTTCATCGCCGGAGGATGATCCCGAGGCTGCTAGATCAAAGGACGCCGTCCAAACCACCGGATGTCCGGATCGGAGGAGTTGGTCGTTGAAGGACGCCAGAGCCACCCATGCCTCGCGTGGCTGACATCGCCAGAGACGACCGCGCCTCGCGTGACCGCCGGAGCGACCCGCGTTCCTCGTGGCCACTGCCGCCGTTGCCGACGCCTATCGCGCCTCGCGCAACCGCCATTGTCACCGGGCCTAGGGTGCGCCGCCGCCCGTCCGCTTCGGGAGCGCCGTCACCGCTTGCCTCCCCACCTCGGGAGCGTCGCCGTCGCTCGTTCCTAGTGGAGCGCCGCCGTTGGTCGCCCGCCTCGGGGCGGCACCGTCGTTGGCCCCAAAATCGGCGCCGCTCGCACGCCTGAGGGAACCGCCGCCGTCGCTAAAACCTAATCCCTGACGGCGTGGGGGTGTTTTTATAGCAGCCCGGATCTGGTCCGGCTCGACCGAATTTTACCATCTATATATATATATATATATATATATATATATATATAGAGAGAGAGAGAGAGAGAGAGAGAGAGTCTGGACCCGTTTTTAGGCGTTTTCAGCAGCATCCGCGTGATTAGATGGATACACACGAATGAAAACATGGGTTTAATACGCCTGTTCTGTTCTAATTTGATCGCGGAGTGTCCAAAACATACCTGCAAACCGTCCTGCCATAGGATCGGACCGTCCGAATTACCCAGATGTCAAATATGGTGCTCAACACACCTCTTCTCTGTATATGAGAGGGTCATTGCCTATTTAAGGATCCAACACTCAATCGTCTTCTTTTGCGTGTATTGCCTAAGTTTTCGCCTTTTTCAAATCTATCGATGTTTGTTGCATGTCTTCGCAAGATTCATCGGTGTTCTAGGTGGCCTTACTTGGCGTGCGATTCGAGTTTCAATTCGACATCAACAGTATTACATATACATAATCACAATGCAAGACACACTAGCGGTATCAAACAAATTCATAGTCACAGTGTAAGACACCCCAACAGTATCAAACAAAATTCAAGTCGCAGATACAATATAATAAAATTGGTGCTTTCTCATGCAAATCACACAGATATATCTAATGGAGTACGTGGTTTATCGGTTTTATCAGTTTATGCAATTCAAAGGACGTTACATATATCGTCTACATGCGTGTGATTTGCCGATATTAATTACGTACAGTTGGGTTTAGACAAAGGAAGCCGTGGCACTGGATTCTTGTCTAGCAGGACCAGGCGGACGTCGCGGATTTTGGGTCTCAGCTTGGCGTCCGGGTGACTGCACGCAAGGCCGAGTATGAGGAGCTTCGACGCTTGGGCTTTGATGATCTCGCCGCTCAGCCGCCGGTCCACGGCGCCGAACAGCCGCTCTTCGTTTACCCTCCTCTGTATTTTGCCCTCGCTGGCGCCGTCGTCGGGTTCTCTATACGCTTCGCCGTAAAGCGCCCAGACCCAGTCGACCAGGGTCGTCGTCATCTTCCCGCTGCCGCCGGAGAACTCAGTGTCCGTGCGGCGCCGGCCACACACTAGCTCAAGAAACACAGCTCCGAGGTCGGCAATGTCGGCCTCCAAATCCAATGAGGCGTCGTCGCTTTCTGTCGTTGTGGAGATGGCTCTGCCGCTGCTCGTGTTTGGTCGGTAGTAGAAGTGGTCGTCGAGGCGCGCGGTGTAGTCGTGGTCAAGCATGATGCTGGACACGCTGATCGAGCCGTGGCGTGCGTTACTCACGTGAAGAGGGTCCAGGCCCTGGGCTACCTCCTTGGCGATTCTGTAGCGGGACAGCCAGTCCAAGACCGGCTCGCCGCCATTGACGGGGAAGAGGTGATTCTCTAGGCTGCCCTTGGACATGTAGTCGTACACAAGATACAGCCGTCCTTTGCCTACGGTGTAACCTGGAGCAAGAGAACCGTTAATTATCTGTGGGTACGATCGAGAGCCAAATTATTTTTAAACAAGTACGAACTGTCCTCCAAACAGTATCATTCTAATTTTTAGGAGGAGCGCTGCTACATGTGCGACTGTACTGATAGACTCGGTATAGGTTAGGGAAATCTAATGCCTCGTGATTTATTAGTTTAGAACAAAAGACAACAACAAGGATAGATTAAAGATTACTCGTACTCTAGTCATACGAGTGGATTGAACTTGAAACACTTTTGTTTTAGGAGTCAATAATAAGTGTCATATGTAGTTAGAAATGAATTATAGAATCATTTTTGATAATTAATATAGTTACATACCTTATATTAACAACATTTTCCATGAATCTAGTTAAATAAATTTTTTCAAAGTTTGACTCGGATTAAATCTAGAATGACACTCTTTCAAACGAGGTAATAGATTTTGGGGTAACTTTAGTTTTGATCATTTCTTCATGTGAGGTTGTTTAAAAAACTTTAAATTTTAAATGTGAGGATATTCAAATATTTTTTTTCTCGGATAGGTGATTTTTTAGACAAAACAGTTGTCAACTTTAGAGTTATACAACTTTTCAAGAGCTATAAGTTTTACTTTGGCCGTTTCTTCATCTTATGTCATTTGAATAATTCAAATTTCAAACGTGAGAAATTTGAACATAATTTTGTTATATAGATGATTTTAAATTAAAAATCTGTCACCTACAAAATTATATAGGTTTTTCATATATGTAACTTTTATTTTTGATGGTTTATCCATCAAGATTATTCTCTACCACTACATAACACACATGTGACTATAGAATATGTATACTCCTTTGGTATTGACTTCTATAAAATCCTGTGAATCCGGTATTAAAACAACTTTAAACAAAAATATTGTGAACTAAAAAGTTGCTTATCGAGCACTACAACTTTGATTTGAGGTTTGTCTTCGTCGGACATCGTATGACAAAATTACAAAGTTTCTCGTGCAATCCATCACTATAGGTAATCGACAGTTATATACTATCGTTGTTGGATCGTGAAACGTTCCAGGTTTTTAGCCTTGCCTTCTCAATTGATGACAGGGTGCTTTTCCCCGCGTTCTGAGCGATTTGATATTTTACAATTATTACCAGCGAGCTTTGAAATTTGCCAATAGATTTACAAATCATAGTTACAGATAGACCCATAAATTGTAGTCACATGTGGCATGATAGCAAGAGGACAACGAACTAAGTGGTCAAATACCAATTATTTCACTTTTTTTTAGAGAAATGTTTGAGGATCTTTGCCTTGGCTCCCTAATCGGCGATAGCCGACACTAGTATAGAGAAGTTCTATAGTAGCGGTCGTAAACCTATTTTTAGTGGCGTTTATTGTAACCGCCAGTGTCTAGATTGTAGTTGTTTTGTCCACATATTACAACCATTTAAGTGTAAATTGCTTATTTAAGACTCTAAACGAATTCAAATAAAAAAGTTGTCAACTACAAAGTTAAATAACTTTTGAAGTTCTACAACTTTTATTTTGACACTTTTTTCATCCGAGTTAGTTTGCAAAATTTGAATTTTAAATTTGACATACTTAGATTTAGTTTTTGAGAACCGAAATGAGTTCAAATAAAAAAGTTGTCAACTACAAAGTTTCATAACTTTTAGAGATCTACAACTTTTATTTTGATGGTTTTATCATACGAGGTCGTTTGAAAAACTCGAAAAATTAAGGATAAAAATGATTTCTAGTGGCGGTTCCTTAAGAAAACCGCCACTAGAAATCGATTTCTACAGGCGGTTCCTTAAAAAAACCGCCACTAGAAATCATGGATTTATACTGGCGGTTTTCTTAAGAAACCGCCACTAAAAATATGATTTTTAGTGGCGGTTTTCTTAAGAAACCGCCACTAAAAATAGCACAGTCGGTGGATAACCGGATCCGTCTGTAAAAATATATCGTCCCGCAGGCGTTGAGCCTTTTTCTACTAGTGCGAGATCGGGTGGTTTCACAGCGTTTTAGTTCGGTTTCTTTTGTCTTGTACACGCTAATTTGTTAGTTATAATCTTTAATATAACAAGTTTAAATAGGTAGTATCTAAAAGGAATTGCATTTTTTGAAACATATTTTAATTTATAGTTTTTTCAAAATATTTGTCTTATGAATACGAATCCAACATGCTTGCTAAATGGTCTCATGTGATTTAGATTCATCTCCTACATATTTAGAGAGAATTCCAATCTTAAAAACTTCTAGGGTGTGTTTGGTTTGATAAATAAGCTACTCCATTATCTTCTCACTCTCCACTTTTTTGTTTGGTTTGTGGAATATAATGAATTGATCCATTATCATCTCATTTCTCATAGTTAGTTAGTACTGACATGAGAAATAAGGTTATAATAAAAACACACACTAAGTTTGACCATTTTTTTTATAAAAAACATATATAATAAAAATAGTATTGTATGAAAATATATTTCATGCTGTAACTAACTACACTAACTTTATGTCATAATTTTTTTGTTTTTTTCTATAAAGTTTAGTCAAACTTCAAGAAGGTTTTACTTAAGTCTACTTTCGAAGATGGAGGGAGCAATAGATTAAGGTGATGTTTCGTTTGAAAAATCAATCAATTCCAGATGATGTGGTATATTATGGGTCCGTTCCACAGATTTGGTGGAATGGACTCATTTCTCATATTATTACCAATTATTAGTTTACGAGGAATGAAATGATAACGGATAACTCATTCTATTCTACAAACCAAACAAGAAAGTGATGAGTGAGAAAACGATGGACTATCTCATTTCTCAAACTAAACACGTTGTAAATAATGTAAGACAAGCAACAAACAGAACGGAAATTTCTGAAATTTCGGTGGGCTCTGAAAAATATGTTTCCGAAATTGGTATTTTTTAATATAAATTATATCATTTTTGTTTATAAAAAATTAAATATATATGATTTTGACGTAGATTTCCCGAAATTTTCGAAATTTTCTGTTTTTCGCTGGGGGCTGAAATTTTTTCTTTTTCGAAACTGTAAACCCTTACAAATGTTCAGAATATTACTTACCGTGCAGCTTGACAAGGTTCTTGTGTCGTAGGGTGCACATGCGCTTGAGCTCTTTCCGGATACGCTTGCATTCCTTGTCCGTGAAACTGCCGTTGTGCCTCTTGATGGTCACCAGGACGGGCAAACCTTTGTCGTCCACAATCTGTGTGTTAAGCACGACGTTCCAGGGCCCAACATGGCCACCCGGCAGGGACTTGCTCGTTCCCGATCCCAGCTGGTCGTAGTCGAGGTGGGTCAGTCGTACCCAGACAGCCGGCGAGAAAGGCGCAAGAGGATCCTGAATCGCCGTCTGCTGCTGCAGATTCGCTTGTCCAGGTCGGACGGCAGAAGCAGGCTGCACCGACTGGAGGCGGCTCCCGCAGCAGGTGTAGTAGGCCAGATCGGCAAAGATCGTTGAGTACGACGGCCGTTCGCCAGACGGTGGTGGATCTTGCACGCTGCACGTAGGCGTTGTGTTACTTGTCTGCGCGCTGCGCACCATGGTCGGGTTGATAGACATCGGGTTGCGGGGAGACGACATCGACGACCAAAGATGGGTTGACCACTGATTGGGTTTGTCGACCTGCTTCTTCTTCCTGTCTTGTGCCGCCCGTGGTGTCGCTGCCACCGAGGCGTTTTGGTTTCTGCGGCGGCACGCCAAGACGATCAGTGCCGCCAGTAGTGCCGCGGTAGCGACAGGAAGTGCCACAAGCAAGCACAGCTTCCATGTCGGCAGGTGTAGGCCTGCTGCTTGTCGTCGTTGTCCCGGATCGTTCCGGGCAGCACAGAGCCTGCACGGCAGCAGGGATCAGCATTAGAAGCTGGGGTATATGCGACATCGCTTTGGCTTTCGGGATGTGCTGTGGGGCGACAGGATGGATCGGATAGTGGTTTGCTTAGTTGCTTAATGATCATATATGCAGCCAATTTAAGCCTTCAACCTGAGTACTAGTATCTACTAATCCAGTCGGTCAACGCGCGTTTGTTGGGTTCTTTAACTCAGTGTTGTCGTTTTCATTCCAAGCGTCAGAATTACCTACCCACGCACCGTGTAAAGAGGGCAAGCAATAATAGACGAATGAATATATATAAACCTATCACATTTAAGAGAACAAAACACTAATATGCGCTGTACCGATCTAGACGCCAAACACGGGAATAAACCATCTGGCGGTGCTCTCTGTGGAGGCACGGACGGTCCGCGGCATAAGGCTGGACGGTCCGCGACCTAGGCGCAGGAGCGGATCCTCCTCTGCACGCTTTCGAACGGTTCGCGCCTGGGGCCGAACAGTCCGCGCTAGCTCAGAGGGTCTTCTTCTCTGCGAAGAACCCTAGAATTCGCCCCGGGTGAGATCCCGTCGAGAGAGTTCCAAGGCGTTGCTCTGGGTCGGTAAGCCGTCCGATGCTTCTCTAATCGGCGTAGAGTCTAAGAGAAATTGTTGTGGTAGAGTAAACTAGATCTAAACCTAGGGCTAAATTACTCCTACTCCTAAGAATTGGAAGAACGATGCAAATAAGGTAAAATTGATAAGTAGATTTGATTGGATCAATTGTGTGGGGTTCAATCAACCATAGCCCTTCATCTATATAAAGGGGAGGTTCGGACCCATTACAAGTCAGTTCTCGAGTTAATCCCGTAGGTTTAGCTAACAAATCCCGCTAGAAACCTAGAACCCTAACTGATTCTGCGTATACCGTATACGTGGACCATCCACGTCACCACCGCGTACAGTCCGGACCACGGACCGTCTGGCCCCATGTGCGGACAGTCCGCATGTCACCTCTTTTGTGTTCAACATATGTCCCCCTACCTTTTGGTGAAGGTTGACGAACGAAAAGCATATGCACTAAGCCTGATGCGAGTCACCGGATTTTCAATCTAATAGGGTGATGATTCAACATTGCTCTAATGTATAAAGGCCGTTTCGGATTGCATCTTTCTCGGCATGACCATTTGATCAATGGATCAAAAGATATAGAATGCAGATGCCCCCCAGCCTGAATAGGCAAATGGACTATGCATGTACCATAAAAAATCAAATCAAATAATTTATATTCGTAACTACCAGATTTTTACGTCTGCCATAAAACTGTCCCTAATTTCCGCCTATTCGTAATTATAATAAAAAATCAAATCACTTATGTTTGTAACTACCTTAAAACTACCCATAACTCCCGCTAGCGTTCTTAGTTGGACCAAGCTTATATTTTTGTATCAATTATGCTACACGTTGTAAGTATTTTTGCAACGTTGTATAAGAATTTATGCTCTGTGTGAATCATGTCACTCAATTTTTTTGCGCGTGTGCGGTTAAAAGGAAAATATAATCCAAAATTTACGCGCATGCAATGAAAACTTCCACGATTTGCAATAATTTTTGGCTCTTTATAAAAATAGAAACCGCATGCATGCGACTCCCATGTTTTCGGATCTGCCATAAAATAGAATCGTAAATACAACCCACTAGAGCTATCAACCTCTCACAGTGGCTCGATATTTATGCTTATAACTGAGGGTTTTATGCTCAAAACTTATGGTTTTTACGTTCGAACCTGGAGATGCGTCTACCAGTGAACCACATGCCAAATTTTTTTACAAAGTGTACCGCATTGCATAAATACCTACATCGTGTAGCATAATTTTTATAAGTATATATCATAAACTGGTTCTAATGAGCCTAGTTGTATAGCTGTTGGAGCGATCCTATATTTATGGAGGAAATAAAGTATTTAAATAATATTTTTTGTTTTTATCCATGCCAATCCATTTCCTTTCATCGTACATCTTGCATCCTAAATTTGTGCGCATGCAACATGTTGGGGGGCCTTCTTCCTCCGAAGGTCCTCAAAAACGTAACTAACCATATGTTTTCAGTATGACATGGACTATTATAGGGTGGTTTTGGCTTTAGGACGAAGCTTCTCTCTTATAACAAGGTGAAGATGTGGCCTGAATGTGATAAGAATTGACGACGAAGCTGTAGCCGAAGAGCTTCGGTTTTGATGTGATGACGAAGACCAAGTATGATGATGACAAAAGGAGCAAAGACTATTCAGTCCTCAATGTTTTGTGTTATGATAATAAATGAATGCCAGTGACATGAATGTAATTTCATCCGGGCTGCGTCCCATGCCTATAAATATATGAACAGTAGCACTGTACCGTTCACGCTAGATTGTAATCACTCTCTCGCATTTCTACCTTCGAGCAAGCCAAAGGTATCAATGTAACATTAATCTTGTTAATATTCATGTGTGTTTTATGGAATACAAATATGAATGAACCATTGAATTATATTTGTTATCTTCATGTATTCTACTCATCTATGAAATGATGAAGATACGTTCTTCATGACCTTCGTCCAAAGATCATTATATCTGAGAGGAGATAATGCTTCGGAGGGTGAAGGTCCTTAATGCTTAACGATTGTGTTACCTTGTTCTTGATTAACAGCATTTGAGAACAAGTGCCCAACATTATATCCGGTGAACTCAAACGACCACCTTCGGCAAGCATTCAGCTTCACCATGCTACGGAAGAAGAAAATAGCGCCAGGGGCTGCTCTGCAACCACTGGACACAAACCAGGAGACACTCTCCCTGCGAGAAGCTAGGAGCCATAAGAGAAAGGCTACCGGCCCAATACCTCAGGAGGAGTTGGATCAGGAGATCAGGGATATAGAAGCCATTCACCAGCAAGTACAAAGGAAGAAGGAAAAGATGCTTCGGCTAGCCGACCTTCAGAGGAAGATTGACGAAGCAGCTGAGGAAATGTGTCATCTCACTCAAGGTGACCAAAACCGAAGGCCCCAATACAGGGAGCTTCATCAAGAGAGCCCAATCAATAAAGATGAATGGTACGACGATTTTCACCATGGTAACTTTGCTTTCGATGATGCTTCTCCTTTGGCAGCAGAATTGCAGGCCACCCCATGCCCACCATCTTACAAGCCACCTCAACTCCCCATGTATCATGGGCATTCATATCCAAAATAGTTCCTGATGAGTTACGAGGCAACAATATCCTCGTATGGGGGCAATACTGCCGTCATGGCGAAGTCCTTCGTCATGGCAGTTAGAAGTGTGGCTCAGACATGGTATTCTTCTCTTCAGCTAGGGACAATTACGTCATGGCAGAATCTGAAGGACATGCTAGTCACTAGCTTCCAGGGCTTTCAGACGAAGCTAGTTACTGCCCAAGCTTTGTTCCAATGCACACAGGACCATGAGGAGTACCTCCAAGCGTATGTTCGAAGGTTCTTGCAACTGAGAGCTCAAGCGCCTACAGTGCCCAATGAGATTGTCATTGAGGCCATGATCAAGGGGCTCCGACCAGGACCCACAGCACAATATTTTGCAAGGAAGCCACCACAGACCTTGGAGAAGCTTTTCCAAAGATGGATGAATACATCCGAGCTGACAATGATTTCCGCTAGAGAAGGGAGGAAGCATACATGTATTCTGAGATGACTAGGGGCTTCAGAGGAAGACTTCACCCCAGGCATGTCAGAACAATCCACAATCCCAACGCAAATGATGATAGGACCAACCATACTCAGAGCAGCCAGCACAGCTCGTAGTCTTCGGGAATGCAACAAACTTCTTACAGGCCACCAGCCCAGAGAGGCAGAGGGGGGAGAAGCATCGGGGGAAGATATGTTAATCAGCCTAGGAAACTGTTCTACCTATTCTGTGGCGAGGACAAGGGACACACAACAAGGACGTGCCGAGTCACGATCCAGAAGCAGAAGGAAATTGCTGAAGCCGAAGCATGACAAAATCAACCAAAGCAGGTCCTGCATACTGCTTCGTGCTACTCTCCGTATATCCTAGAGTACGTAGACAATCAACAACCTACGACTTCTGTTGCTTCCGCAAGTCATTCTCAAGCTTCCTGGGCTCAGTTGCCACCACCACCACCACTGGCGCCTGCCCCGAGTCACAATCAACAGCCAGAAGGGCATCAATAGATTCAGCAACAATGTGACCTTCAGGAGGAGTCTGAAGCTCGCATAGTCAGCAACACTGTGCCCGAGTCGAGGTATATCTACTAAAGGCGGCACAACGATTCCGCAAAAGAGTGTTTTAGTCCAGTGCATTTTTACTTATTCTTGTTTTTACATTTTCCTCTAAAAAATACAATACAAGAAGGTATAACCTTCAGTCCAATGTAATAAGGCTATGATTACACCATTGAGTGTAACAAGAGCGGCTCACAAACCTCCAAAGTCATTCCTAAAGGAATGAAGAGTAAGTCACAAAGCTCCAAAGTCGTTCCTAAGGGAATGCAGAGCTTGAATGCCACCTAAGTAAAAGGTGAAGAAGCTCTAAAGTCGTTCCTAAGGGGATGTCGAGCTTAAATACCACCTAAGTAAAAGGTGAAGAAGCTCCAAAGTCATTCCTAAGGGGATGCAGAGCTTAGCTCCAAAGTCATTCCTAAGGGAATGCAGAGCTGAAACACCACCTAAGTAAAAGGTGAAGAGACTCCAAAGTCGTTACCAAGAGGATGCAGAGTCTGGATGTGTATTCGTGTGGTTTTTTTACCTTCGGCATAAATAGCATTTCACATCATACCATCATATCATATTGCATAGCATCACATCATACATCATTTTCATCACTAAAGAGCCGTGGAGAAACAAGGAAAAGTTGCTTCTTTGAAAATATTTGTCGGACCATGAAAGAACATGCTGTAGCACAAGATATGCCTCCAGCAGATATATTTTTACACAGGAGGAGAACCTTTGTCAACAGAATTACTGCGCAGCAACTGTAACATAATACTCAGCATTGAATCAATAGAAGATGAGTCTTTTTTCTTCGTGAAGCATGAAAAGAAGGGAAGGTGTTGGTATGTACGAAGGTTTCATGCATCACAAAGAAATACATTACATTGACATACATACAAAAACTTGATGTTTGGTTCTTACAAAAGACGAAAGCTATATACAAGCACTAAGCTCTCTAATATACAAAGTTTTAGTCTTCTTTCAACACTTTCTCAGCGGCCTCATTTAGCAGTCTCTCGACAGCTTCGTCAATAGCTTCATTAGCAATTTTTATCATATCTAGCACTTCCTTCATGGCTAGGTCAGCTTCGGGGTTATATGGCTCCGATGGAGGTGAAAGTTCAGTTACATCATAAAAAATATTTGTTAACTCCGAAGCTGAAAATAAATTCCGAAGCTAAAACTCAGTAAAAGTACCTATAAGCATTGCACGCTCGGCAGCTTCTTCAGCTCGTTTGGCTTCTTCTTGGTCATCGTGAGATTCTTTTTCATTTTTCTTAATCGCTTCATTAGCTATCTCACGGCCACCCTTCATCCACACCTCGGAGTAAAATCTCCCGCCTAGCGCAGAAGCTTTGGCCGAAGGGTTTTTGATGTCATCCGCTGAGAAAACAAATCCTGGCTGAGCTATAGCCTTAGCATGTTCGTAGCCAGCTTTCTCTAAGATCAACGTGGCCCCCCGTGCACCAGCGAAGGCACAGAAGTCTCCTCGGTCACTTAAAATTTTGTCAAAGGCTTCGACTTCTCCGCTGATCCACTAGATGACTCCATCAGGGTGGCCACAGATGAATTTCTGCTCAGAAAAATATGCCCCAACTCTAGCAAAGCTGTCCTTCAATTTCTTGGCGCATTCCAAGGATATTTCATAACATTTCTCTTTTGAAGCATGAAGCTCATCGCAGTTCTTTTGAGCTCTAGACCTTTCGATCTCACAAATTTCATGCTTCACTGCTTCGACTTCAAATTTTTCAGCAGCTTCAGCAACTTTCTTTTTCAGCTCCTCCACTTTAGCTTTATGAGCTTCGGCTTGTGTAGCAAGACTAGCCTCGCTAGATTTCAGCTTCTCCACTAAGGAAAGTAATATTCTATCATTCTCGAGAGCTTCATTTCTCAATGATATAACTTCTGAACGAAGGTTCCCAAGTGCTATTTCACAGCTCTCATCCTCTGCATTTTTTGAGCTTTTAAAGCCTTGCTTAGAATCAAGCCCTAAAAACGACGAATAAACATGAAATGAGGGTAAGAAAAACCATAGAAATGTTTCATTATAGAACAACAAACCAAAACATACACACCTTCAGGTTGTTGTAAGCAAGACTGTCCGCAAGCTAATCCTTCGACATTGCAGATAAGCCGAGTTCAAGCTTCGGATAGCCTATGTTGTCTGCCATTTCCCAGCAGACATTTATCTCCTTATTGTCTGGCAGACAATAAAGGAATTCATCTTCATCATCGCCACCATACACCAAGGACCCTCGGGGGTACTTCAGATCCCTAGCATAATGTTGCGCTTCGGCAACCTGCCTTTCTGATATCTGCTTTCCCAAAGCATGTCGAACAATGAATTCCAGCTCTCTAGCAGATGCTTCAGGAGCAGGAGATTTGAATTTCTCAGAAGTACTCTCTTTATCCAGGGTTATCGGAGCGTTTTTCGAAGGTCCAGCTTTAACAGGAACTTCTGCAGGTCCAGTTTCAGTAGCAGTGTGAGTCGTGTTGGCGGCATCTTTTTTTTCTCGGAACTTTAGCCTCTGTTCTAAGTGCTTCGGCAGAAGCAAGAGTTGATGTCTTCACATACTCCATAACAACATCTAGCACACTAGCCATTCTCCTTTTCCTTGGAGTTGCTGCGGGGATGCTTGACGGCTTCGGCAATTCCGTTGCACATGGTGGGCTCAGTGCCTTCAACTGTTCTGCCGTTTTCTAAAGTTTTGGCTCTTCAGTCACATTTGTCCTAGCTTCGACTCGCACAGAGCGACTTGGCTCTATAATAGGAGCAGCCCCCTTAATTAGCTTCGGCACGACGATTGTTTCAATGCGCCTGGGTTGACACGTTAAAACTTTAACCTTTTTTGACCTCGACGCACTAGAAGTCGCCGAGGTAGCAGCTTTCCTCTTCTTCCCTTGCTTTCGTGAAGGATAACAGTAGTCTGGGTACACAAACCCGATGACATCAATGTAACACCCCGAGGGTCCACAAACACCCCGGAATGCTACTAAACAACACTACTGCCATCTATATATAAAATTTCGGCAGCATCCCCTTTGCAAAATTGCATAAACGAGGGGGCAACAATGTATAAACATATATCATGACAAAAACATACTAAATACTATTAATCGGCTAGCAAAGAGAAGTTAAACATATGACATGAACTAAATTAACTAGTGCGCGCGACTAGTTAAAAAAACAAACTTCCTTTGACAATAAATTTCTAATTAAATCATGGCTGCACCTCGGCAGCGCTATTGTGAGAGTGAAAGTGGACGTGCTGCTACTCCCCTCATTCCCAACATGTATCAAGTACCTGCATTGACTAATGCAAGAGTGAGATGACACATCTCAGCAAGTAAAATAATATCAAACTATTTAACCACATAAGAACATTGTTTTACCACCACTTGATTCCACAACCTTCTTATTACGAAGGTGCAACACGTATACAACGTACAACACACCTAGTCACCACACCTCGCAGGTAGAAACCACAATAGTAACATAGTAATGTCACACTTCATATATATATACCTCATGAGTGCAAATGTCTGCAAATGCAAGAATGACTTCTGCCTTCATACCTCTAAGGATATGAAGCCGCATCGTACCCCTCCTCGGGCAACGTACGATGCTAAAAATGTACCGGTACGGTCGGACCATAAGATCACGACATAACTTCAAAATGCAAGATGGATGATGCGATGTGCATGTCATGCCTACAACACTTCATATAACGTGATTCAAAAAGATACTTCAACTTCATCCAAGATGGGAATCAACCACATATATCATTAACAAATTATGATCATCCACAATATTAGACAATTGAGAATTAATACTTCCAAACAAATAAACTTCATCATAGAATTCAATGATTAACATAATTAAACTTATGCATACTCAATGACAGGGAATAGGATGCAAACCAAACGGTAGCAACCACCACTGTATTTACTTGCCTTTACCGGAAGTTCGGGCAATCCCTAAGTACGATCCGGAAGTCCACCACCTGTTTTTGACACACAACTTAGTGCACCAATTTCACATAATCAGGCTCATAAGCGACGTCGCACCTACGCACAAACTCAAACCCCGCCGCGGGTTACATCTCTCCCCACACCCACCAAACTGCAGCGGGGCTGCTTAATAATTTCATAACTTTAAAATTATGACAGCAGTGGCAACAAACAAAAACTCCAGAGGCATCTAAATAAAATTCCCCACAAGTTTTGTACACAATTTATAATTAAATTCCAACATCTAATTAGCCCAAAACAGTCCACAAGATGAACCCTGTAATCTGTTTTTTTTGTCTTTTGGACATCGACATACCCGGATTCAAACAGCGATATCTTTTGAAATATAATTCCAAATCAAGCGCATAAGTACTCATTGGAAAGATAAGACAAAGTCCTACATTATTATCATACTGGTTAACACTAATTACCCACGAAAAATGCCCACAAACTGCTAATACTACTGCTGTTCACCCACCTGAAAATCTGTTTTTTTGGACAGCAACATAACCGGATTCAAACAACGATATCTCCTAAATTATAACTCCGAATCGAGCGCATAAGTACCCGTTGGAAAGGTATGACAAAGCTCTACATGATTCACCCACTGATCCCCACTAATTACCCACGAAAAATTCCCAGAAATCCCTAGAACTACTGCTGTTCGCCCACCCACAAAATTTCAGGACAGCACCTCTACCGATTCGGATAGGTAAACATATAATCAATTTGATTACAACACAATTAAACAAGATACAATCTCAAAATCACCTTGAATCCTCCCCCTTTCCTCCCTTCTTCCCTCCACCAAAAACCAATTGGAGACATGCACCAACGCGACGTAGATCCGAGCGGGAAAGGAATGGCACCTTGGAGAGAAGGGCTTGAGGAGGGGGCGGCTAGGGTTTGATGGGGGAGGTGGGGTGGCGGCTGCAAATGGGTGGAGGAGTGAGAGGGGCGTCCTCCAAGCCTAGAGAGGGGGGGGGGGGGGGGGGCGGCTGCACAAGAGAAAGGGGAGGGGGGGTGGCTGAAAAAAATCCCAAGGGATTAAGGGAGGGGCGGCTAGGGTTAGGGGAACTAGTGGGCCGGATCAAGAACCACGGCCCAACTCGTTCACACGTCAACCCCCGACCCCCCCTAGCGCATGAGTCTAACCAAAATTCTACTATTTTACTGGTGAATGCTTCCCCAAAAATTCCCAACCCCAAAAGCGTACCACCCGAAAGAAAGAAGGAAAAAAGAAACAAGGAAAGAATAAACTCCAACTTCTCTTCTTTGCAAACTGGGTATCACACTCTACCCCCCTTGAAAAGAATTCGACCTCGAATTCTGACGCTTCTATCAGAACGACCAAAGGAAAGATCAGCGACGACAAAAACTCACCCCATAACGAAAAGTTCGGGGTACTTCTGCCGCATCAGCTCCTCGAGCTCCAAGGATTCTAGGATACGCAGCAGACGACACTCTAGAGTCAGGTCTTGCTACATGGGAATCGACTTTAGCTCGATTTATTGATCTGGATTCTGCAAATACTTTCTCAACATAGAGACATGGAATACATGGTGTACACTGATCATAGACTCCGACAATTGCATGTGCTAAGCCAAGCTGCCAACTCGGCTAAGATAGTAGACGGTCCTATATACCTCGGACAAAGCTTTCCTGACACCAAATCAACCTTGACACATGCAAGTACTTCAATGAATATATATATTAATGCAATACATACGGTGCTCCTATAGCCTAAACCGAACCTATTCAAACAAGAGTAACTTCAAAAGACCAATTTAATGCTTGCATATTTCTAGACAGCAGCACAACAGTTAATTGTTTTGCTCATAACTCACAAAATATGCATCCAAAAGTATTAAACTAGGACTTTATGGAAAGCCTACAAAGTCCACTATACCCTTGGTATTATCATCACCACAAGATTTGACACTTAGAAAGGCCAAACAATGCAAAACGTAAATTTTGTCCAGACTTGGACAGAATTCAACTACTCACTTCAAAAATCCATAATTAGAGTCTCAGTCATCCAATTGAGGCGCTCCTAGACTTTTTAGAAAGCTAGTAAAATTGTCTATATTTCATTTATAAACATATTATGTTAATTCAATGCATATCAAGATCAAAAGACATAAGAAAGGCTTTGCTGTCCAAATTTGGATAGATTCAAAGATTCCACTTAAAACAGCTGTAGCTTAACTTATAGGTCACCAAAAAGGGTGATCCAAAATTTGTTGGAAAGCTTAAGGAAAGTACTACCACTTCTTTATAATTTATAAGAACTGATTCGAAGTTTAACTTAGACAAACAAGGTCAGTTTCGAAATCTGTACAGAATCTGGACAGATTCCAAGACTAGACTTGAGAAAATCATAACTCCCAAGCTTCTAGACCTATGGTCATGAAATGTTTACACAAGTAAGATGAAGAAGTTTGCTACAACTTTTATATACAACACCTCTACAGAAAACATGGTTTAATTCATTGAACTAGCTGCATAACCAAAACTGGTCATACAGTCCCAAACAACAAGCAATAGATTTATTCAGGTTCTATACTCTTCTAAGATTAAGCGTTCATCGAAGGACTAATAACTTTAGGTTCTTCATTACGAGACACTTAGATCCAACATAAGGATAGAAGCAATATGCTAACTTTTTAAATCATTTTAAGCCTGATCTCATATCATGCAAGAAAGAATCGATTTAACCATACTATGCCTGCCCATATATGCATCCAAGCACATTCTATACATTATATCATCCCATCGAAGAACTCTCTTTTTTTAATTATACTATGCATATATATCCATCCAATAACTCACACAATCTCCATCTCAACCTAGACTTCACACGGCGTAACTATTTCATACTTACGCAATCACGCCAAGACCAGAAAACATGGCTTCACAACAATACGCACTGGCCTATTCAAATGTCCCTCGCTATCTCTGTGTTTCAGCCCATGCTCCACATATACATAAACAAGATAACTATCACAACCACTACGTCTATTCCCTCCCACCATACAACGTAATTAACATGGATTGCGAAAGAGCTCACTATAACCCAAACTTCCATGGAAATATCCCTAAATAGAAAATTGACAATCAACAACACAAATGTTCATTCTGTTTCTACCTCTTTCACTATAAAAGCAATAATAACAAAGAAATATTGTAAAATCATCTAAACTTCATGATCTACAACTTTCGTATTCAAAGGATAAACAAGGTTTTATTTTATCTCCCATTTTTAATTTGACTTGTAAGGCGACATACAAGATCTGCCACCAGAACCTGACGGAGCATGACCCATAAATTCAAAACCTCATAACTCTCTGCATCTAACAAAATTTTGCAAATATAAACTCTAAACACCCTATTCAATCTCTTTTTGCCCTGAGCTCTGAAGGCAGTTGTCATAGCTTCATCTTCGGCCTTTGAATATGCTCCAAGTAGCTCATCGCTAGTTGCCTCTATAGCATCTAGCCAGTCATCATTTAGCTCATCAAACTGGCTCCTGTATCGAAAAGTATATTTTAGATAGACCAAACCATTTTGTTTGGAGCCAGCGGCAGTCTCCTTCGGCATCTCCCATCCGCTTGCAAGTGGCCACATTCTATAAGCAATGTGCTCTTGGACTAAGTCTCTTGTGCCGATGTAAGTACACACTGTATTGAAAGCTACCTGGCACGCCTGCACATCATTTCCAAGTGCAATGACTGGCCTCCTAATGCCGAAGCGAGACCATATAGGGCGCTAAATAACCCCTGTTATACCTTTCCTTTCACTCAGATCAACCTTCACATAAAACCATTCTTGCATCCAAGAGCCTGGCCACTTTTTCCGAAATGTCGACACAGGATAGCTGGCCTCAATGTGGGGTATGAAGCTGTAGCAGCCAAAATTGTTGTGGTATTGCTCTTTCCTAGTCACCTTCGTCTGATATGATAACTCATGGATATTGCAGAAACACCTGACATCTGGCTCCAGCCCTTAGCTTCTCATGGCCCATATAAAAACTCCTACCATGATAATAACTTTGGGAGTAAGTTGATGAAGATAAATTTCAAAAGTCTTTAAAATTTCGACCAACATTTTATTCAGAGGGAACTGAAGTCCGGCTTTCATGAAGCTTCTAAAGACTACCACTCCGTCAGCTTCGGGAAGAGGAGCATTATTCTCTCCTTTGGCCCTAACAATTGAAATGTCATGAAAGTATCTGCCTTTCATTGCTTCGATCTACCCTTGTTTAATGGTCGACTTTCCGAAAATGTCACACCCAGATTTAAGGAACAAAGCGGGTGCATCTCATATATGCGCCAGAGAAGACAACACATATAATAACAGAGTGCATAGAGATAAATGTCATAAATATCATAAATGTACTTATTACATAGCGGAAGTCTTACAAAAATAAATGATAAAATAAAGCAAACTATA
Source organism: Zea luxurians (assembly GCA_029449295.1). Lineage (NCBI taxonomy): Eukaryota > Viridiplantae > Streptophyta > Magnoliopsida > Poales > Poaceae > Zea > Zea luxurians. The sequence goes on along the minus strand of JAOPSE010000041.1, from coordinate 7,191,626 downwards.
TATTATTCCCTGGCGCCACAAAGCTGACTGGGAGACGCCACCTAGATCAAGTCGAAAGCCTCAGAGTTATGCAGCTCCTCTTCGACCACCTGTTCTTCTCCTGTGGGGAGGGTGTGAGACAACAAGAGTGAGCTCACATATGATCATAGCTCAACAAGTCGTGGGGAATAATGTGCATGAACTCACCAAAGGTGGGAATTCATGTGAAGTGTAAGGCTGATCAACAAAATAAAGGCTGAAGCTGAGCATTGCTTTTATAAGTTGGTCAAAATTTTATTAGCAGTTACTAAGTATAAGTAAATACCAAACCTTAGTAAATATAAGTAAAAGTAAATAAAATAATCCCAATGTGATGCAAATGACAAATTAGGTTTTATTTCCATAGATTAATCATGTGAGGGTCCGAGCTACTCATGACCGTGAGCACGGCTAGTATACCAGTTTTACACTCTACAGAGGTTGCACATCTTCACCCACAAGTCATGTTACCCATCTACCAAGAGACGACCAATCCCATACACCTCTACCAAGGAGGCGAGGCAGGGTAACACTACAAGGCCTTTACAAAGTTCCACTAGTTTCAGAAAACCCGCTACAGTTTATAGGAAGCTCCAGTGCAGGAATCCCTTGCCTGACGGCCATCGCAGCAAAATCAACCCAAGGACCTCCCTACACTGACCACTCCCCTACTGCCCTTGCCCCTTTCGGGTAAGGTAGTCATGCACTAGCTTTCCTAATTAATCAGCCAAGAGCGTTCCATTAAACCCTTGTGGTAGCACTGTTTTCCCAGGTGGTCGCTCCATGTTCCCATTAACATAATGATCTTAACATGAACAGTAATAATAAATAGATAAATAAAGTGTAATCATGAATAGTGTGTCTCCATACCCAAAACCACAATAAGCAATAGCAAGTACTACCCAAAAATATTTCAGTGGTAAAACAAAATATAAAGATAACCAAACTGGGGTAACCTATTGGATCCCATCAAAATTAACCTATGCAGATCATTATAATTAATAAGAACATGGCTGGGAAAAAGTAAGTGATCAAGGGCACAACTTGCCTTGAATGAGCTCCTGCTCAGCTACTTCTATCTGCTGAACCTCAGGATCCACAGTGGCTTGCTCGTCTACTCGCATCAACACAATACATACATAGTATAGCAAAAATTAACATCACACCAAACATGTAAATAAAATATGTTGGAGAGGAAATTCTCCAGCGGGTGGCAGAGTGCACCTGCCCTAAATCCTAAGATGAGGAGGGGCCTAAGCGTTTTGCTTGTTGTGAGATTTGGGAATGAACACACAAGAACACGCAAGAGTTTAGAGTGGTTCGGGCCGCCGGAGCGTAATACCCTACTCCACTGTGTGTCGTATTGTTTGTGAGCTTGAGTTGCGTCTTGGATGACATGGGTCTGCATGAGACGTAGTGCGCCCTCCCTTTTATAGTTCAAGGGGGGGGGCACGTACAAGAATTCTGAGTCCCAACATGTGGGCCCAGGGACAAATGGAAGGAAGGAACTGCTGCTTGCAACACCAGGGTGATCTCCATGCGCCATAATATCTGTAGTGCATACAATATTGATATCTTGCGGTAGCGTCCTCGGTAACGCGCGAGTCATGATGAGTGCAGTGCATGCGGCAACACAGGCGTACTGTTAGCCAATGGGAATAGACAGACACGCCGCCTGTAGGATGGCCTGGGCGCCGCTTGCCAGCTGAGTGGACAGTACACATTAAATGCTGAAGGGGCACATCGCCTGTCAGCGGGGTAGTCAGGCGGCGCGTCTTCTCCGCAATAAATGCAGAGGCAGCGCGCCCCAGAGGCCTTATGTCAGGCTCCGCCCGCAGGCTCACATCACGCATGGTAGGCCATTTGGCAGCATCGGGTCTCCGCCTGGGCAGGGAGCAGAAGCGTTATGCGGACAGGTCCGCACTAGGCTGGGCCTGGACACATGTCGCCCCCGGACCCCTGCCGGAGCAGGGCCTGGGTATTCTTTTCCCCAGAGTCCCGGGACCCGGCTATGGGTAGTCCGGACCCCACGCAGAGGGGTCCGGGACCCGTCCTGGAGGTCCGTTCTTCATGTACAGGGGTCCAGTGCTTCCCCCACAGTGGGTCCAGACCCACTGTGTGCATCTTGCAGTACGTCTCTCTCCCTGGCCACGTGGTGACCTCGGAGCTGTCCACGTGGCCGGGTAGAGAGTTGTTCGCCGTGCAACTATAGATCGCTGCGCGGGCATAGCGTCTTCATACTGTAGCAAGGGGTACCCTATTTTAGGGTATCGACAGTGGCCCCCAAGCCCACCTCAGGAGAGGATGCGAGCCTACAGGTGGGGCCAAAACCTGTATCTTGCGTAAGCATAGCGTGGATGGTGATTGGGGCGCCTCCTTAGCGCGTGCCATATTAACTCGGCGCGCACATGCTACTAGTCTGCCATCGGTCACACCAACTGTCGTGCCCGTCTTTGCGGCTGACTAGTGTGTGGCCCCCACGCATGGCAGTTTTGTCATGCCGCACACGCGGGGCGCCTTGTTGCCGCCGCCTAGGTTAAAAATATCCTCCCGCAGCGGCCCCGAGGCAGCGCGGGATCATGCGCGGCGGTTCGCTCCTTGCGTAGTGGTTTACCTTCTCCGCACATGGAAACCAGCGCCCCAGCTACATGACTTGTGGGCCCAGGCCCCCATGTCAGTGACTGAGTTGTTTGGGCGCTAGGTGCGTGTCGAGCGGATTTTCCCGAGGCGCGAGTGGGGGAGTCCTTCTTTGAAAAAGGGGTTCTCCCTGCGTGGAGCGACTTCGCTTTCGCATTCTCTCCAACTGCTGCGCCCTTTTGCCTCCGAGCCCTCTGCGCCCCTTTGCATTCGTGCTCTTTAGTTCTCCGCCGCCGCGGTCGCCATGGCCACGCTGGTTTGTCCCTAGCGTTTCCAGACTAAGGAGGCGCTTGACACGGTGCGCCGCCTGCTCGGATGGAGCACGCCGACGTTCACCGGGAGGATCCAGGCCAGCACTACTCCCCTCGGTGATCTCGCCGCTAGGGAGTTTGTGCTCTTCGTCTCCTATCTCTTCTGCAGGTTGGCGCTACTGATGTCACCGTTCTTCCTGCTGCGGGAGGAGGAGTTCGGACTCCAACTCCAGCACCTCACGCCCCACTCCATCCTCCAGGTGGCCATCTTCGTCCACTTCTGTGAGATGTTCGTGGGGGTGGCAGCCTGCACTTCCCTCTTTCGCCAGTTCTTCGTGTTGGTGAGGTCTGGGAAGGGCAAGGACCAACTTGGAGCCTACTACTTCCAGATGAGGTCAGATCCAACCGTGGCCTACATCGCCACCCTTGGCGGCACGAGGTGAGAGAACTGGCGTAATGACTGGGTGATCGCTAGCGCTGAGGCCAACGACTGTCTTGCTCTGCCGAGCGACGGACCAAGACTCGTCCGGAAGCAGTGGAGGGCCAAACCGCCCCTCGCGCCGGAGTTCGAGCCCGTACTGGACAGGATCAAGGAACTGGCGGCCGGTGGTTTGACCTCGATGCGCGTAGTCGGTGATTTCTTGAAGCGCCGGGTCATGCCGCTGCAGGGGAGGCCGCGTCTATGTTGCTGGTTCACCGGTTCGAGTGACATTGGCAGGATCCAGCGTGGGCCGGGGACTGACCTGTCCTGGGAGCAGCTGGAAATTTTGGTGAAGGGGATCACTGGTGAGGCCTTTATCCCCGAAACCTTGATACCTCCCCAGGGCATTCCGTTGCTCTGCGATAATCCAGGGCTGCGGTCGGTGATGCTGGCCTAGCTGCCGACCCTCGATGAGAGCGGTGTGGCGATCCACCAAACCGGCGGCTGGGACCCCCACCAGGGGATCCATATTCCCGGTGTACCGGTCGAAGGTTTCCAGCCCACCGATGTGGGTTCCAGAGCTTCCCCGCGGCCCCCAGCTTCTCGGACAAGGGCAAGGGGCCTGCGAGCGACTCTTCCGCTCTAGGTGCCACCGGGAGGTTGAAGGGAGAGAGGCGACACCGACTACGCCGCACCGATGGGTCTTTTGTCTCAGATCCGCCCCTTGATTCGGACTCCCCCCAGAAGTGTCAGAAGACAGCTGGTGGGACCAAGGAGGCCGACCCCTAGGCCCAGGGCGCGTAGAGGGGCATGAGCCCTCCGCCACCACCACCTTCGGATCCGCCGCCACCGCCACCGCCACCACCATCTGGCCCACCGCCGCCACCGCAGGGGCAGCAGCAGCAACAACAGCAGGGGCGGCAGCAGCAGCAGCAGCAATAGCAGCGGGCGTCCCGCTTCTAGGGCCACTGGAAGGTCTAGGGCCCCAAGTAAGTTTAGCCCCATCCTAATTCTTGCGAGTGTAGCTTTTATGTCGACAGGTCTTGACCCGTCCTTTGCCCGTCAGGGCCTCCTCCCCCTCCGCTTCCAAGGATGCTCCACCCCCACCCGACACCATGCCCGCCGGCGGGTCTGGCTCCTAGCAGTAGACATCTGCTGGGAGTGTTGCTGGCGATCCGCCAGCGGCTACCATGACCTCAACAGAGTCGCCGTCAAGTACACCGCCGGCAGTGGCCGAGGAGGTTCTCGCTGCGCCCGCCCCCACTATGCGGGGTGACGCGGGTGCTGAGGCGGCACCGTTGGGCCCCTAGGATCTGCCCGTCACCGCCGAGGCAGCGCCATCGGGCTCCCTGGTTCCAGCTAGGGGTCCAGAGGCGGCAGCGCCGCCGATGGCTACTGCAGATCCAATGGCGGCGATATCGTCGAATACAACGCCGACAGGAGATGCGGGGGGCGCATCTAGCTCCATCCCACCGCCGACTCTAGAGGGGCTAGAGGTTATTCTTGGGTGGCCGCTCTGGTCCGGCACCAAGCTAGAAGCAGCGCTGACTCCCCTCCCTCGGGTGCTGTCCCACGCTCATCAGGCTCTCCAGGAAACCGAGGCGGTGATCCTGCGGGAGTGGGAGGCGCTCGAGATCGAGCACCAGCGCCTCAGTGATTGGCGCACTCAGCTGGAGGAGCGCACTAAGGCCGCGTCCCACCAATTCGCCTCGGAGCGGACCGAGCTTGAGCGGGAGCGCGAGGACTTCAAGGAGGACCTCCAGAAGGTGTTTGACCAGGAGCAGGATGTGACCCGGAAGGAGAAAGGGCTGGCAAAGATGGAGGAGCACTTGGACCAGAGGGAGGAGGTCATCACGGCGTTCCTTGAAAAGCTGAAGGCCTATAATGTGATGCTGGAGAAGCAGCGGGACGAGCAGAGCGCGGCTGTGGCAAAACTGCAAAAGCTGCAGCAGGAGCTCGATGACAAGGCTAGCAACACTGCTCTCACCAAGGAGAACCTCAAGGCGAAGGATGCCTCCTTGGAGAAGCGGGCGACTGATCTCGCCTAGCAGGAGAAGGACCTCGCCTTCAGGGAGGAGATGTGGGAAAGGTGGAACAAGTTGCTGGCCGAGTATGAGCTTGAGGCAGAGGAGAAAGAGAAGCAATTGGAGGAGAAAAAGCAGGAGCGGGTCTGCCGGTTCCAAGCAGCGTAGGCAGCCCAGGCGACGCAGACGGCCCCGGGCCCCCAAGCGGTGGAGGCGATGAAGAAGACGCTCGAAGACCTCCGGGCTGAGCAACGCACCGGGGTCCAGCGCATCGCCGCCTGGGCCGGCGAGGCAAGCACGGCACTGGTGCCGCTGGGGGTGAGCCCCATCCTGGTGTCGGAGCAGCCAGCGTCCATCTCCGACGTGCTCCCGGTACTGTATTCCGCCACCGACTGCCTCCGACGCCTGGACCAGATCCTTGGCGCCCGCCTGGAAGCCGAGGGCAGCAGACTCTACCGGTCAGTAATAGAGTATGTCCTGACGTGCTTCCGGAGCCACGACCCGACCATCTCCTTGGAGCCGGTGATCGTAGGTCTGGTGGTCGATACCGAAGGCGCTGCCAGGGAGGGCGTACAAGATGCTGTGGATGTTGTGGCCGAGCGCTTCCAGCGGGATCCCACTGACGATGAGTTGCCAGGCCTGCATAGAGAAAGCGAGGGTCCCGCTGGGGAGCGGGTTGTAATATATCTTGATTTTGTAAGATACTCTTTAAGTACTACTTATCAGGCAATATTACAACTTATCTACAGGCTACTTTTCCTTTGTTGTGTGCGTTGTTACCAACTTTTTCCCTGGTACTTGGCCCCCCTGGGATGTGGGCTTGACGTGTCGAGGCTGGATGCCAGTATTCTTAAGAAGGAATTGGTGACATGGCCCCCAAAAGGTGATCTCGACTGGAACCCGGACCTGCACACAGTCTTGCCTAGGAAGTTTTAGTAGCGCATGTTGGGGGCCTTCGTCCTCCGAAGGTCCTCAAAAACATGATTTGACAATGTTTTCCAAGTGGATTATGTGAACAGGTATCTTCGGACTCAGAATTATGAACATGAAGCACGGTCAGGACGAAGCCTGAACCAGACGAAGGACGAGCTGATTACCAAGCTCTGCGAAGGATGGTGCATAGCCGAAGCTGTGCGCAGGGAAGCTTCGTCGCGATAGCAGAAAGGGGAACCGACTTAAAGATGAAAAGACTACGTGGGCCTTGACAGATTTCCATAAGTCATTAACAAATGTAATGGACATGGATGTAATTTTACGTGGGCTGCGTTCCGCGTCTATAAATAGATGAACAGTACTCCCGTACTGTTCACGCTGACTTGGCATTTGCTTTTGCGTCACGCTTGTACTTTTTACCTTCTCTCAGGACCGAAGGTACATTTGTAATTTGAAATCATTTCTATTTTTCCATGTTAATAAAATAGAAATGATTTTATGTTGTTTGTATTATATTTCGTGCTTTATATGAATCCTTCGTCATTACTTGTTATATTTACGAAGGTATGTCCCTTATGACCTTCGTCCGAAACTCATTATTTCCCGAAGGGGCATAATGTTTCGAAGGACGAAGGACTTTAACATTTAACACTTTTTATGTTGCCTTGTTCTTAACTCTTAGCATTTAAGAACAAGTCCCCAACATTTGCACCCACCTCCGGTGAACTCACTTCCACTTCGAGTTTTTTGAACACCTTCGGAAGCTGTAGACCTTCGCTATGGCACCGAAGAAAGCTTCAGCGGCTGGGGCTGCAGCACTGCAACCGCTGGACCACAACCAGGAGACCGTCTCTCTTCGGGAGGCCCGAAGCCAGAAGAGAAAGGTCGTCAGCCCGACGCTTCAGGAGGAAGAGCTAGACCAAGAAATCAGGGATATGGAGATGCTACATCAACAGGTGCAGAGGAAGAAGGAGAAGATGGCCCGGCTAGCTGAGTTGCAAAGGCAGATAGACAAAGCCTCTGAGGAAGTTCGCCATCTACTCACGATGAGCAAAACAGAAGGCCTCAGCAGAAAGACCTTCATCAGGAGGGCTTCGTCAACGAAGATGACTGGTATGACAATTTCCATCAGGGAAATTTTGTTTTCGATGATGCTTCTCCTTTGTCCGCTGAGCTGCAGGCTACACCTTGGCCTCCGTCCTATAAGCCACCCCAGCTTCCCATGTTCGACGGCCACTCAGACCCGAAGCAGTTCTTGATGAGCTACGAAGCAACAGTGTCTTCGTATGGGGGCAATGCTGCAGTCATGGCGAAGTCTTTCGTTATGGCCGTCAGGAGTGTTGCTCAGACCTGGTATTCCTCCCTTCGACCAGGAACTATCACCTCATGGCAGAAGCTGAAGGATATGTTGTTAACCAGCTTTCAAGGATTTCAGACGAAGCCGGTCACTGCCCAAGCCTTGTTCCAGTGCACTCAGGAACATGAAGAATACCTTCAGGCGTATGTCAGAAGGTTCTTGCGTTTGAGGGCGCAGGCACCAACGGTGCCCAATGAAATTGTCATCGAAGCCATGATCAAGGGGCTTCGTCCTGGACCTGCAGCCCAATACTTTGCTAGGAAGCCTCCTCAGACTCTGGAGAAGCTGCTCCAAAAGATGGACGAGTACATTCGTGCTGATAATGACTTTCGCCAAAGAAGGGAGGAGGCCTTCAGATTTTCTGAGATGACCAGGGGCTTCGGGGGAAGATTCTATCCGAGGCATGTCAGGTCCATCCACAACTCCACTCAAAATGATGACAAGGGGAGTCAGCAGAACAGGCCGCAGTGCTCCTCACAGGCTTCGGGGCAACAGCAAACTTTCTTTCGGCCACCAGCTCCAAGAGGCAGAGGCGCCAGGGGCTTCGGCGGGAGATTTGGAGATCAACCAAGGAGGACATTTTGCTTATTCTGCGGTGAGAACAAGGGCCATACCACCAGGATGTGCCATGTCACCATCCAGAAACAAAAGGAGCTAGCAGAAGCTGCAGCGCAACAGGGACAGCCGAAGCAGGTCATGCATACTGCTTCGTACCATCAGCCTTACATCCCGGAATATGTGGGCAACCACCCTGCAGTTTCCGTAGCTTCGGCGAGTCAACCTCAAGCTTCATGGCAACAGCCCCCGCCCCCACCTCCGCTGCAACAAGGCCAACAGCCAGAAGGGAGCCAATATGTTCCGCACCAAAGGGATCTCAGAGAGCAATCTGAAGCTCGCACAGTCAATAGTACTGTGCCAGAGTCGAAGCACATTTATTGACATATATCCTACTTTGATAGCAGTCTTTTCCGTTTAAGTTCTATTTTCTGTGTAATAAAGAACATTTCAGTTTTCATATAGTAATTTCGTGGTTGGTTATGAGGAAAACCTATCTTCTCCACAGGCTTAAGTTGCTGAAGCTTAAAAATTTGCGGTAATAAGGAGGGCCTTCGAATTATTAAAAATCCTTCGAAGCAACAAAAAGTCGTTCTAAGGAACGCAGAGTAAGTTGCTGAAGTTACAAAAAAGCCGTTCCAAAGGGAGCGCAGTGTAAGTTTTTTGCTCCAAAGACGTTCCTAAGGGAATGCAGAGCATACAGCGAAAAGTCAACGCTGATTCCGCCTAAGTAAAAGGCGAAGAAGCTCCAAAGACGTTCCTAAGGGAATGCAGAGCTTATACCGTCTAAGTAAAAGGCGAAGAAGCTCCAAAGACGTTCCTAAGGGAATGCAAAGCTTACACCGTCTAAGTAAAAGGCGAAGAAGCTCCAAAGACGTTCCTAAGGGAATGCAGAGCTTATAAAGATATTTTGTGTGTATCTTCGGAACAAATGTCATTTGCATAACATAACATCATCACATCATTTTGCATAGCATAAGCATCATACATCATGTTGCATATGGCAAAAGAAGGGGACACAGTATCAACCTTCGAAAGGATGCTTTGAGAAAGAGCAAATTGTGTAAAGTCACGAGGGAATACAATGATAATCTTCGGAAAATAGCTTCGGAAAATGTTTTTACGCAGCATGGATGAGCTTCATCAGAGTAATATCAAAATTGTATAGCTTCGGAGAATGTTTACACGAAGCATGGATGTGATTTATCAGAACAGTTTTAACGGAGAATGTTTTCTTCACGAAGCATGAAAAGAAGGGAAGGTGTTTTTTCGCCGAAGGCTCAAAAATGGTATGTATGTAGAATTTCATGCATCGTAAAGAATTGAATAATGAAAAGAGACTTGTATATTACATTCAAATGTACAAAATATTACAGAGATCACACTTCCAATATTTTTTCTAATAACATTTAGTCTTCTCTTAGTACTGCTTCGGCGGCCTCATTTAGAAGTTGATCAACAACTTTATCCATGATAGCTTCGGCCATTCGTTTAATCTCGTCATCTCCTTTTGTGTGAGGGTCGGCAGTCGATCCAGCAGCTTCTGAGGGAAGAGAACATTTCTTCATTACTATTACAAATCGCGAGCAAAGTTTGAAATAAAAATTACAACACAATAAGAACGACTAATTAATACCTAATTGCCTTTCGGGCTCTGTACTTCTTTCGGCAGCTTCTGCCACTTTCCTAGCATCATGAATGCCTTTTTCACTTCTTTGAATTATTTCTTGCGCCATTTCTCGGCCGCCATTGTCCCAGATATCAGTGAAGAATTTACCGCCAACCATGCTTGCTTCGGTCGAGGGATCTTTGATGTCTTCAGAGGACAGGGCAGCTTCGGACTGAGCTAAGGATTTTATATGTTCACAACCTTTTTTCTCCAAAACAGCAGCAATTCCTCTGGCGCCTGAAAAAGCGCAGATGTCACCGCGGCTGCTCAGGATTTCCTCGAAGGCTTCTGCTTCGTGACTGATCCAGTCCAGTGGACCTTCGGGATTGCCTCTTGGAAAATTCTCTTCACTAGAAAAGGCGCCAACGCTGGCGAAACTGGATTTTATCTTTTTGACGCATTCTACAGATTTAACATAGCATTTCCTCTGAGATGCACGAAGCTCTTTAACACTTAACTCTAAATTATTGACCAAATGATCACTAAGTTCTCGTTTTGTTTCCTCAAGCACACGTTCTTCTTTCGCCCGGGCCAATTGTTTCTGAAGATCTTTAATTTCGCGTTTCTGAGCTTCGGCCTGAATCTTTGCAGCAGCTTCGTCCTTTTTTATCTTGTCTACTAGTGTAACCAGAATTTTGTCTTTTTCTAGAGCTTCGCTTCTCAGTTTTATAACTTCTGATCGTAGATTGTTGAATGCAATTTCATAACTCTCATCTTCGGCACTCTTTTGTGCTCTCAATGCGTTGCTCAGGATTAAACCCTATAAAAAAAAGAATCCATATAAGAATAAAGGAATGAATTACGTATTGTAAAATTTTTTCAAAAGTCTAATTCCCAAACCTTCAGGCTATTATATGCAAGACTATCCGCGAGATCTTCCTTCGTCATAGCGCATAACCCAGCTTCGAGCTTCGGGAATCCCATACTTCTAGCCATCTCTCGGCAGACAGATAGTTCTTTATTATTAGGAAGGCAGTACAGGAAGTCATCTTCATTTGTCCCGTTAAACACTACTGCCCCCTTCGGATATTTTAGTTCTCTGGCATAGTAGTTGGCTTCGTAAGTCTCTTCTTCAGATAATTTCTTCCCCGAAGCATGTCGTACGATGTAATCGCGTATGCTGGCAGGAGCTTCGGGGGCGGCAGTGTCAATTTCTTCAACCAAATTTGGTTCTGATATTTTTGTTTTCAAGGATTGTTCTTTGGTGGGCTCTGAAGGCCCAGCCTCAGCTTCAGGTTGTTGCTTCGAAGCTTCAGCAACTACAGCTTCGGTAGACACTTCAGCAACTTCAATAGTCTTCTTTGGGGTTGTGCTTGAAGACTTAATTGTCTCCAAAACATCTAGCACGTTTACCATTCTTTTTCTTTTCGGGGTCACCGACGGCCCCTTTTGATTTTTTATTGTTTCGACATTTACCGAAGGACTTAAGATTTCTGATATTTTTGGCTCTTCAACCTTCGGTTTCTCTGCTTTTTCTGCTGAAAGCGCTTCAGTCCTTTCTCCCATCTTCGGCACTGGAGCTGGTTCTGTAGCTTCAGAGGCCAAAGAGATTTCACCAATAAATTCTGGCACTAGGGCCGGCTCAATAAAACGTGCTCGGTGAGTGAGCACCTTTATCTTTTTCCTTTGCGGCACTGGCTCATTAGTAGCACTCGTGGTAGCTTCTGCCGCAGTAGAAATACTTTTCCTTTTGCGACTCAATACCGGATAGTGGTAGTCAGGGTAGACAAACCCGACTGCGTCAAATACCCGGTTGAGCCTTTTCTTTTTTCGGCCTCCGAAGGCTGCTGATAACGCAGTGTTCTCGGCCTTCGAATATGCCCCAAGCAGTTCGTCACTTAATGTTTCAATGCTTTTCAACCAGTCATCATCAGGTTCAACAAATTTATCTGCATATTTGAATGTGTATTTCAGTCTGACCAATCCGCCTTCGTCGGACTCTTTGATGGTCTCCTTCGGCATCTCCCACTTTCCCGCAAGTGGCCACACCCTGAAGGCAATATGCTCTTGGACCAAGTCCCTTGTCCCAATGAAAGAGCAGATTACGCCGAAGGCCCTTTGGCATTCCTCGGCCGCTTCATCCATTTCAACCTTCGGCCTTCGGAGTCCGAAGCGTTGCCAGATGGGGCGCATAATGATACTCTTGACATTTTCTTGCGCTGTTAAGTCATTCTTTACATAGAACCATTCAGTCATCCAGGCTCCGGGCCACCTCTTCCGAAAAGTTGGCACAGGGCGGCTTGACCCGGAGCGGGCACCGAAGCTGTAACACCCAAAATTGTTGTGATATTGTTCTTTTCCCCAGGGATTCGTCTCATATAACAACTCATGAATGTTGCAAAAACTTTTAGCATTTGGTTCTAAACCTTGGCTTCTTGCAGCCCAGACAAACATCCCCATTCTTATGATAGCTTCGGGAGTAAGTTGATGAAGGTAGACTTGAAATGTTTTCAGTACCTCAACAACAAAGTTGCTCAGGGGGAATCGAAGCCCAGCCTTGAGAAAGCTTCGGAAGATTACAACTTCATCTTCTTCGGGGGTGGGAGAAGTCTTTTCTCCAGCGTCAGCTCTCACAATAGATATATCTCGAAAATACCGCCCCCTCATATTATCAATATGGCTCTGCTTAATAGTAGTTTTCCCGAAAACCGTGTGACTTGGTCGCCATGGTCGATCTTCGGATTCTTCCCCACCACTTTCTACATCAAAACTGTCGCTGTCATCAGTATCTTCGGACAAACCTTCAAGAATTTCCTTGGTGATTTTCTCTGTGTTGGTTTCCGCCATCGCTATAAGGAACCCCAAGTTCTTCTCTTCGTCGAGGCTCAGCTTCGTCTCGGCAGCGATCTTCTTACTATCAGACATCTTCGGAAACGCTAAAAAACTGTTTTTAAGGCCGAAGCTTCAAAATCAAAAAGACCAGGAAATCTTAGTGCACAAGAGCTAAAAATTTAGTGGGCCGAAGCAGATGGCAAGTGTGCGTACCAAATAAGTTTGCGGTATGATCTTATTTATACCCCCAGGGCGTTGAAAATTGAAAGACCCCACTTGTCAGTGAATGTTGCTATTCTAGCAAAGGGAAGGTGTTTTTTCGGACCTTCGGCTCAAGGCCTTCGTCCATATCGCAATCTGAATTTATTATTAACAAATTAATATTGCGAGGGGCTACTGTTGGGGGCCTTCGTCCTCCGAAGGTCCTCAAAAACATGATTTGACAATGTTTTCCAAGTGGATTATGTGAACAGGTATCTTCGGACTCAGAATTATGAACATGAAGCACGGTCAGGACGAAGCCTGAACCAGACGAAGGACGAGTTGATTACCAAGCTCTGCGAAGGATGGTGCACAGCCGAAGCTGTGCGCAGGGAAGCTTCGTCGCGATAGCAGAAAGGGGAACCGACTTAAAGATGAAAAGACTACGTGGGCCTTGACAGATTTCCATAAGTCATTAACAAATGTAATGGACATGGATGTAATTTTACGTGGGCTGCGTTCCGCGTCTATAAATAGATGAACAGTACTCCCGTACTGTTCACGCTGACTTGGCATTTGCTTTTGTGTCACGCTTGTACTTTTTACCTTCTCTCAGGACCGAAGGTACATTTGTAATTTGAAATCATTTCTATTTTTCCATGTTAATAAAATAGAAATGATTTTATGTTGTTTGTATTATATTTCGTGCTTTATATGAATCCTTCGTCATTACTTGTTATATTTACGAAGGTATGTCCCTTATGACCTTCGTCCGAAACTCATTATTTCCCGAAGGGGCATAATGTTTCGAAGGACGAAGGACTTTAACATTTAACACTTTTTATGTTGCCTTGTTCTTAACTCTTAGCATTTAAGAACAAGTCCCCAACAGCGCACCCATAGGACCCACTAACTGGTATGTTTTATCCTTTGATTCACGCAACAGGACCGGCAGGGCTTGGCCTGGGAAGCAAAGTCGTGTGCCTGGACCCCCTGAACCACAGTTCCAGATACTGGGATACTCACTGCAGAGTGGTGGAGTGTGTAGGCTTATGGTACGGGACCAGGCTAAGCGACTTCACGGCTCCGGACCACCCTAGTGTCTGGAACTGGACCCCAGGTTCCCAGACCACAAGGCTATAGTTCCAAATACTTAGATACCCACCGTAGAGTGGTGGATCGTGCAGGCTTAGGGTGCAGAACCAAGCTAAGCGGCTACACAGCTCCGTACCACCCCAGGAGGCGAGTACCCATTCTCTAGAACTGGCCCCCAGGCTACCGGGCCTGGCTACTCAATGCGGATGTTGCTATACCAGCCAGGGAGGGAAACCACATGGGTGGGTTAGATAATAATAATGGTTGTAAACTTAAGTAGAATAAAACCATCAGAAAAACAAATCTGTGGGGCGAACCCCTTCCTTATAACTGGATATACATGAGCGTAGGCCAACAGACCGGGTTTATTAAGGGCGGATTTCACCGGGCTAGCGTACATATATGCGCTACCTAGTTACAAGGAAGAAAACCAAATCCCTAGCTCTGCTTTTACGGGAAAAACTTATGGAGATGCTCTATATTCCAAGGATTGGGAAGAGGTACTCCGTCAGCTGTGGCGAGGCGGACGCACCCGGGGCGGCATATTTCCGTCACCTTGAAGGGTCCCTCCCAGCTGGGGGAGAGTTTGTGGAGCCCTTCTCGGTTCAGTACTCGCCTTAGGACCAGGACCCCGACCTCGAGCTTCCTACTATGCACGAACCGTTGGTGGTAGCGCCTGAGTGCCTGGTTGTACTGTGCATTTTGGATTGCTGCTCGCCACCTGTGCTCGTCGATGAAGTCCACATCCTCGCATTGTAGCTGTTCCTGCGTAGATTCATCAAACGACTGGACCCGTGGGGAGCCCATAATGATTTCCAGGGGAAGGTAGGCTTCGGCCCCATAGACCAGGAAGAATGGGGTCTCCCCGGTAGCTTGGCTGGGCGTGGTCCGGTTCCCCCACAGTACGGACGACAGCTCACTGACCCAATTTGCACCATGCTTCTTCAAGCAGTCATAGGTGCACGTCTTGAGTCCCCTGAGGATCTCTGCATTTGCTCTCTCCACCTGGTCGTTGCTCCTAGGATGAGCCATGGATGCAAAGCAGAGCTGGGTGCCGATGCCCTCGCAGTACTCCTGGAAGATCCGACTTGTAAACTGGATCCTGTTGTCCATAATGATATGACTTGGGACCCCAAATCTATAGACGATCGACTTGAGGAAGGCGACAGCAGCACCCTGGGTGATGCTGACCACAGGGGTGGCCTCTGGCCACTTGGTGAACTTGTTGATGGCGACAAAGAGGTACAGGTACCCGCCGATGGCCCTGGGAAACGGTCCTAGGATATCCACCCCCCATACGGCGAATGGCCAGGAGGGCAGAATCATTTGTAGAGCCTAAGCCGGTGTGTGTATCTGCTTTGCATGGAACTGGCACGCTTCGCAGGACTTTACCAGCTCGGTCGCATCCTGGAGGGCAGTTGGCCAGTAAAAGCCATGCTGGAAGGCCTTACCGACCAGTGTGCGGGATGAAGAATGACTTCCACAATCCCCTCCATGGATCTCCATGAGCAACTCACGACCCTCCTCCTGGGTGATGCACCGCATGAGAATGCCGTTGGCGCCACGGCGGTAGAGATCCCCTTCCACCACCGTGTATCGTTTAGCCAACCGCACTATGCGCTCTGCGGAGACATGGTCTTGAGGAAGGATATTTTCCTTCAGGTAGTCCCGGATCTCGGAGATCCATGCATCGGGACCACTCTAAGCTATCGACTACGACGCTAAGGGGTCAGCGGAGTCCCCCAGAGCACACACAGCCTTCGGTGGGTTCTGGGATGCCACCGGGACTGCCGGCTTCGAGGTGCTAGTCTCGCCCCCTCCGCCTAGTTCGGCAGGCTAGGCAGTGGGTCTCAGCAGCCGTCTTTCGAAGACCCCTCGGGCACAGGTGCCTAAGTTGATGCCCTCTGGGAGAGGTCATCTGCCGCTGAATTGTCAGCCCGGGGAACATGTTGCAGTTCCAGGGCCGTGAAGTCCTTCTCCAGCTTCCTTACATGGAGGAGGTAAGATGCGAGTCTAGGCTCGTTGTAGCTACACTCCCCGTGGACCTGCTTGATGATTAGCTGAGAGTCCCCCTTCACGAGGAGTCGGCGGATCCCCAGGGATAGGGCCACAGATAAGCCGAAGATCAGTGCCTCATACTCCGCCATGTTGTTGGTGGCCTTGAACTTGAGGCGCACCACATACTTCACCTGATCTCCGCATGGGTCGACGAGGACCACTCCCACGCCAGCACTCTGTAGGCAGGTGGATCCATCGAAGAAGAGCGTCCAGTGGGGCTCGGTGAAGACCGGACCCCTGCGCTCTGCAGGTGTGGGGCCTGGATCGGTGTCCGGGCCCCCAGGGGCGCTCGGGGGTGGAGTCCACTCCATGATGAAGTCGGCCAGGACCTAACTTTTGATGGCGTGGCGGGGCTGGAAATCTAGCTGGAACTCAGCAAGCTCCGCTGCCCACTTGGTGATGTTGCCAGTGGCGTTAGAGTTGTGGAGGATGGCCCTTAACGGGAAGGAGGTCACCATCACAACTCTGTGTGCCTAGAAATAGTGGCGCAACTTCCTAGACGCAACCAACACAACATAGAGAAGTTTTTGCGTCTCGAGGTACCTGGCCTTCGCTTCATGGAGGACCTCGCTGACGTAGTAGACCGGCTTCTGGACGGTCCAGCCCCCTGTAGCTGGTTATAAGCTTTCAGGTCCTTGGCCTTCTTGTGTCGCCCTTTCGGTGACTAGCACCATGCTCACCGCCTCTGTAGCCGTCGCAATGTACAGATACAGCGGCTCCCCTGGCTCCGGAGCAACTAGGATCGACAGGGATGGTAGGTGCTGCTTCAACTCTTGGAAGGCTTGTTCCGCCTCTTCGGTCCAAGTAAATGGGTCGGATTTCCGCAGGAGCTTGAAGAAGGGCAGTGCCCTCTCGGCCAGCCTCGAAATGAAGCGGCTAAGGGCAGCCAGTGATCCCGCAAGCTTCTAGACATCCTTGATATGGGTGGGAGGCCTCATTACCTCAATAGCCTTGATCTTCTCCGGGTTAGCTTCAATGCCCCTGTATGAAACTAGGAACCCCAACAACTTTCTTGTGGAGACACCAAAGACGCACTTCTCCGCGTTTAGCTTGGTGCGGGTTGGCCGCAGCTTGCCAAAAACCAGGGTCAGGTCTTCTACTAGAGTTGACCCCTTCCTAGTCTTGACCATGATGTCATCGACATAAATCTCCACCTTGTCCCAAATTAGGTCCCCAAAGGTCTTACTCATTGCTCGAACAAATGTTGGCAAGGCGTTTTTCAGACCATAGGGCATTACAACATAACAGTACAACCCATCCACCGTTACAAAAGCGGTATGCTTCGTATCCTCCCTAGACATCCAGATTTGATGGAAACCAGAGTAGGCATCCAAGAAGGACAAAAGGTCGCACCCCGAGGTAGAGTCCAAGATCTGATCTATACATGGCAGTGGATACGGGTCTTTGGGACATGCCTTATTTAGGCTGGTGTAGTCGATGCACGTCCGAAGCTTCCCATTTGCCTTTGGCACGATGACTAGGTTAGCCAGCCACATGGGGTGATGAACCTCTTCGATGAAGCTGGCGTGCAACAGCTTCCGGACCTCCTCACGGATGAAGTCCTGCCGCTCCACGGACTGTCTCCGAGGCTTCTGGCTCACCGGCTTGGCGTCTGGGTAGATCTTCAGATGGTGCTCAATCACCTCCCTAGGGATCCCAGGCATCTGCGATGGCTCCCAAGCGAACATGTCGGCATTTGCCTGGAGGAAGGCGATGACCGCAGTTCCTATTTTTCTCCTAGATTTCCCGTGATGCGGGTGGTCTGGGAGGGGTCCGCACTGACCTGGATGGTCTTCGTGGGTCCGCCGTCTGCTTCGGATAGCTGTACCTTCAACGCCTTGGAGGACGCTTTGGCACCGGAGGCCGTGGGGCTTCTCCCTCCGCCGTCCGGTTGAGCAATCTCGACCGCCAGGGCGTGTAGCTTCTCGACGGCCGCTAGCGCGGTGGTGCGGTCGCCCCGCACGGTGAGGACCCCTGTGGGGGACGGCATCATGAGGACCAAATACTCGTAATGGGCAATGGCCATGAACCGGTACAGGGCTGGCCTGCCAATGATGGCGTTAAAGGGGAGGTTGACCTCCGTGACATCGAACTGGACGTTCTCCATGCAGAAGTTTTCCTCCGTCCCGAATGTAACCGGGAGCGTGATGCTCCCGAGGGGATACATGGGCTGTGGGCCAACCCCAGAGAATGGGCGAGAGGGCCCCAGCCGGGACCTCGGGATCTGCAGCTGCCTAAATGCCGTATGGCTAATGACATTGAGGCTGGCCCCTCCATCGATCAGCACATGGTGCAGCCGCATGTTGGCGACGACAGGGGCGGTGATGAGCGGTAGTACGCCGGCCCGCCATGTTGTCGAGGCAGTCGGATGCCCCGAAGGAGATGGTGGTGCTCCTCCACCGTTGGTGCGGAGCAGCCTTGGGGACCCCTGGGACCGCTGAAAGAACCTCCTATCACAGGGACTTGACGTTCCTGCGGGAGGTGAGCTCCTAGCTTTCGCGGTACATTATGTACAACTTCTTGCGGTGGTCGTTGTTGTTGCTGGAGTCGGAGTCTCTGGTGAAGACGTCCTTGAGGTCCCCCTCGGGCGACTTGTACCCAAGGTCTCGTTCCCCCACGGCCGCAGTTTCTTCGTCAGTCCTCTCCTTGCCAGGCCGGCGACGGGGTGGCGAGCCGTCCTTGGAGGACTGCTCGCGTTGCTCGCTGACGCGCTTCGCGAGTTTGATAATCTCGCGGCAGTCGGCGGCACTGTGGCGGCTGTTGGGGTGCACCGGGCATGTGCCACTGCGACCTCCCTAGGGTCGTGGGCGCTTGTTGCGCTCACCCTGGCCCCCGGCCGCGGCAGCAGCGACCGGAGCAGCAACCTGTGGCTTCTTGTGGCCGCGGTTCTTGTTGTTCTTTTTCTTCTTGCCGCCGCCCTAGGCGACGGCACCCAAGCCACCCGTCTAGGTAACCCCGGTCTATGGCGCCGAGAGCCAAGCATGGCCCTCGGTGGCTCTGGCACATTTGTTAGCCAGAGCGAAGAGCGTGGTGACATTGTCCACATCATGTGTGGCCAACTTCTCCAGCATCTTTTCATCACGTACCCCCTGGCGGAAAGCAGTGATGATGGAAGCATCTGAGATACGAGGGATTGTCCCGCACACCTTGGTGAAGCGGGAAATGAACGCCCTGAGGGTCTCCCCGGGTTCTTGCCTCACTGCATGGAGGTGTGCCTCCACACCATGCTGCTGGTAAGCGTTAGCGAAGGTCGCCACGAACCGCGCGTAGAGCTCTTCCCAGGAGTAGATGGATCCTAGGGCTAGGTTCATGAGCCAAGTCCGGGCTGGCCCAGACAAAGCTACATGGAAGTAGGTTGCCATCACGGTGGTGTCTCCACCTGCTGCCGTAATGGCAGTGACGTAGACCTGTAGGAATTCCGACGGGTTTGTCATACCGTCGTACTTCTTCAGCAGGTGTTGCTGGAACTTGGGTGGTCACGTCACCGCGCGGAGATGGTCCGCTAGAGCGGCGCAGCCCACACCTGCCAACGGGATACCCGTCTAGGATCAGGCACCCCCTGGGGCCTGCGGTGCGACCGCAACAAAGTCTTGCTCGAGGTTGCGACCCTCGAGGTTTTGGCGGCGCTCTCGCGCCCTCTCCATGAGATACAGGCATCCTCGCCCGCTCGCCTGTGGTTGAGCTCGTCCCGCAGGTCTTCAGGCCTCTCCAGAGAGGCTTAAGCGTCTTCTACCGCTCGTCTGCGGTTGAGCTCCGCCCGTAGATCTTCGGTCGGCATAGCCCTCACTGAGGGTGAACGCACTGAGGCCGATGCCCCGTGCTAGCGCCGAGATGATCGAGGCCTAGGCTTAGCCTAGCCGGAGTGCGCCATGCCAAGGAGGCGATCCACGTCGTCGCGCCACTGCTTCATAGCCCCTGGCGAGGCTGTGGGGCTTGGTGGGTGGCGCAACAACTCCCTGGCTACAGAAAGCGCCCCGGCGGGAGCAACCCCCGATGGAGTTTGGGACGCCTGTGTAGGCGTGTGCTACCATGCGGGGCACACAGCAGCTGCCCCTGGTGCCGGGCAGCTGGAGCTCAGCAGCGCAGAAGATGTGGCCTCCTCCTCCATGAGGAAGTCCCTCGAGACCATGTCGCGGTGCTCGACGATATGGACCATGACCCGAGCGGGAAAACAAGCAAAAACCTAATGCCAAGGCCCCTACCTGGCGCGCCAAATGTCGGAGAAGAAATTCTCCGACCGGGTGGCGGAGTGCACCCGCCCTAAATCCTAAGATGAGGAGGGGCCTAAGCATTTTGCTTGTTGTGAGATTTGGGAATGAACACAAAAGAACACGCAAGAGTTTAGAGTGGTTCAGGCTGCCGGAGCGTAATACCCTACTCCACTGTGTGTCGTATTGTTCGTGAGCTTGAGTTGTGTCTTGGATGACTTGGGTCTGCATGAGACGTAGTGCGCCCTCCCTTTTATAGTTCAAGGGGGGCATGTACAAGAATTCTGAGTCCCGACACATGGGCCCAGGGACAAATGGAAGGAAGGAACTACTGCTTGCAACACCAGGGTGATCTCCGTGCGTCATAATATCCGTAGTGCATACAATATTGATATCTTGCAGCAGCGTCCTCGGTAACGCATGAGTCATGATGAGTGCAGTGCATGCGGCAACACAGGCGTACAGTTAGCCAATGGGAATAGACAGGCATGCCGCTTGCAGGATGGCCTGGGCGCCGCCTGCTAGCTGAGTGGATAGGACACATTAAATGCTGAAGGGGCACATCGCCTGTCAGCAGGGTAGTCAGGCGGCGCGTCTACTCCATAATAAATGCAGAGGCAGTGCGGCCTAGAGGCCTTACGTCAGGCTCCGCCCGCAGGATCACGTCACGCACGGTAGGCCATTTGGCAGCATCGGGTCTCCGCCTGGGGGGGGAGCAGAAGCGTTATGCGGACAGGTCCACACCAGGCTGGGCCTGGACATATGTCGCCCCTAGACCCCTGCCTGAGCAGGGCCTAGGTATTCTCTGCCCTAGAGTCTCGGGACCCGGCTGTGGGTAGTCTGGACCCCATGCAGAGGGGTCCGGGACCCGTCCCGGAGGTCCGTTCTTCATGTATAGGGGTCCGGTGCTTCCCCCATAGTGGGTTCGGACCCACTGTGTGCAACTTGGAGTATGTCTCTCTCCCTGGCCACGTGGTGACTGTAAGGAAAATGGACCCCAGGCCTTTTGGCTAATTGAGTTTTGGTGTTTGATGATTAACACAACCTGTGGACTAATATGTTTGCTAGTGTTTATAATTATAGTTCACAGGATGCGAAGAGAATTGGACCAAGGCAATGAGGATGCAACACCTCAAAAGAAGACATAAAAAGATGCATAGGAGTCCAATACTCGAGAACAAAAGAAGCCCGAAGAAATCAGCGAAGGAATCCAAGAAGCGGGCTGTCAGCCAGCGCCTGGTGGCGCACCGGACAGTGCTGTCCGGTGTGCACCGGACTGTCCGGTGGAGCACCGGACTGTCCGGTGGAGCACCGGACAGTCTGTGCAGAGAGGCCACAGACAGGCGCTCTCTGGATGTAGCACCGGTCTGTCCGGTGGAGCACCGAACAGTCGGCACCGGACTGTCCGGTGTGCATCAGACAGATGGCAATGGTCAGATCCAACGATCGACTGCTACAGGCGCCAACGGTCGGCTGACGTGGCATGCACCAGACACTGCATAGTGGCTGTCCGGTGGTGCACCGGACTGTCCGGTGCACCCGACGACAAAAAGCTGCTGCTTTCTGTCCAACGGCTAGCTTGGGGTTTGGAGGCTATAAATACCACCCCAACCGGCCATTCTCAAGTGTGAGAGCCCAAGCAACATACCAAGGCACATAGTGCATATTTCCAAGAGCTCAAACACCCAAGTGCTTAATAGAATCACTCGGTGATTAGTGTAGGTGCTTTGCGAAGTGCTTAGGTTAGTTAGACCGCTTTAGCGCTTGTTCTAGGTGAATCCTAGTTAGTTGAGTGTGTTTAGAAAAACCACACAACCCCTCAGCTCTTGCGCGAGTCGTTGTAATTGTACCGAGTGGGGCGAGAGTCTTGCGAGACCGTGACAACCGCGTTTGTGTCACGGCCGCCATCGTGTACCGGAGGGAATGAGGCCCGCGGCATTTCGGCCGGAAGCTCGATAGTGGAGACAGCGGGGAGCGTCCGAGAGGAGCCGGAAGCGGAACACCACTTGCGCATGGAGAAGGCCCGTGGCTCTCTACGGAGTTACTCGACCATGGTGCTTGGCCCTCGCATGGGCTTCCCTTTGCGTAGGGGCACCAACGAGGATTAGTCGGGACCTTGCGTGGTTCCGGATACCTCGGTAAAAATACCGGCGTCATCCACGAGAGTTTGCTTCTCTACTTTGCTCTTTAAGCTTCCGCATTTATATTAAGCATTTAAGTTTCAATCTTGTATTCATACTTATCTAGTGTAGATTGAAACTTAGCCTTTGCGGTAGAGATAGCAACACTTAGACAAAACCTAGATTGCACTCTTTAGTTTGATTATTTGCATAGGTTTTGCTCTAGAGATTTTATTGTGGCCTAGTTTAGTAAATGTTTTAGAAGTCCTAATTCACCCCCTCTTAGGTGTCACCCGTTTCCTACAATTGGTATCAGAGGTCGGTTTGGCTCATTTGAAACGCTTTAGCTTCACCGCTAAAAGAGCCGACACTTTTTAGAGGGAGGGATGGATACCCATAGGCCACCACACTTCGACGGCACTAACTTCCCTTATTATAGTGTTAGAATGGCTTGCTACCTAGAGGCAGTTGATCTAGGTGTTTGGAGAGTCACTCGTGACGGGATGAAACCCCTCAAGAATCCCGAGAAACCCACCACGAGTGAGGAAAAAGAAATTCATTTAAATGCTAGAGCCAAAAATTTCTTGTATGAATCTCTTAGCATGGATATTTTTAATCAAGTATTTACCTTGAAAACTGCTAATGAGATTTGGCTAAAGTTGCACGAGCTCCATGACGGCACATCCAATGTCCGTGAGCAAAAACATTGCCTAGTCTTAAATGAGTATAATTCTTTTGCTATGAAAGATGATGAGCTTGTTAGAGACATGTATTCTCTATTGAATCTAATTACCAATGAGCTCAATTCTATTGGAATTAATAAGCTAGGTGATGCGGACATTGTAAGGAAGATTATCTCCCTGCTACCACAACAAAGATATGGGAGCATCATCACCATCCTTCACAACATGGAGGACTTGAGCAACATGACCCCGACCATTGTGATTGGGAAAATCGCGGCTTTTGAGATGTCGCGAAAAATGAGTCGGGGAGAGGAGCCAACTTCCTCAAGACCATATGCTTTTGCATGTGATGAAAGGAAGGGCAAAAAGAAGGCTCCCACTCCAAGTTCCTCAAGTGAAGAAGAGGAACAAGAAGAAAGTGATGATGATGAAGATAATCAACTATGCACATCATCCTTCGAGGACGAAGAAACAATCCGATGCGTCGGAAAGGTAATGAGGATGATCTGCAAGATTAATCTAATGGGTGTGCCCCTGTAGGTCGAGGATCTTCTCTTTAACATTGACAGGAAAAAGCAAAGGAAGAGAGGATGCTTCGCATGTGGGGAGAAGGGCCACTTCAGGGACAACTGTCCAAATATGGCCAAACCCAAAAAGGAGAGGAGCAAAGGAAAGGCGCTAACAAATGTTAGAACTTGGGATGATTCTTCAAGTGAAGATGAACCTCCAAGGACGCGCAGCCACCGATCCTCATCATGCTCATCACGGTCATCACACAAATGCCTTATGGCAAGAGGTAACAAAAGCATTCCATCCTCTAGTGATGATAGCAGTAGTGATGATGAAGGTGACGGAAAGCACTCTATAGATGAGCTTGCGGAAGCCGTTAATTTTTTCCAGGATGTTTGCACTAAGCAAAAAGCTCAACTTAAAACTTTGAAAAATAAGTTGATTAGCTCTCAAAATGATTACAAAGGTTTGCTAGAAAAATTTGAAACTTTTGCAAACTTAAATTGTGAGCTATCAACTAAAATTGAGCTATTATAATCTAATGCTCCATCCATTGCTACCGATGATAGCCTTATTAAAAAGAATGAAAAACTTAAGGCCAAGTTAGCTAGCTCCCAAGAAGCTATTGAAAATTTGCTAGAGAAAATGGAAATTCTTAGCATACACAATAATGAGCTAACTACTAAGCTAGAAAACATTGGTAGCACCCCAGCAGCATCTTTAGTTGAAATACCTGAAATTATTAAGAAAGATGCTTCTACTTCCTGCTTTGATTTAATTGATGATTCTAACCCCTACAACCAAGTCGTTGTTGAGAATATTGTTGTAGAGACATGTTCGGATGAGGTTGCAAAGGAAAATGAACAATTGAAGCAAGAAGTGGCTCGCCTTGGCAAGGCTTTGTATGACAAGAAAGGCAAAGCCAAACAAATCCGACCTCCACAGGATAACACCACTGCGGGAGTGAACAAGTCTGTAGAGGGAGAAACTGTGATTTGTAGGCTATGCCACATGGAAGGCCACAAGTCTTTCCAATGCAAGGCGATGACCGGGGATAAACAAAGGCAAAAGCTCAAGCAAAAGCCATCAAGCAAAATCTCCAACACCTACATCAAAAAGGTGAACAAAAAGGATGCTACACCATATTTGATCAAGAAGAAAAAGAATGGAAAGGTGATAGCAATCAAGGCCAACAAGCAAGGCAACAAAGGAAAGGGGGCCAAACGCATCTGGGTGCCAAAGGAAATAATTTCAACCATGAAAAGCACCAAGAAGGTTTGGATCCCGAAAGGGAAGTGAGTGGACCGAAGGTCTTCGGGAAATTTGGAGACTTGGCAAAGTTGGGATGTATATCATGGGATACATCATGTTGGATCAAGTTTATTGCCAAGTGGGTTAGCAAAAATTTTGGACCCAAATTTCCCACCCATGACTAAGGTAACTAGTTTTATTGTATCTCTTATTTTTAGATATGCGTATCTATTTACCTTTTATGTAGTCTACCTTTTCTTGCCTAGTATTACATTTGTCATTTACTTTTGTTTAAAATCATGCATACTAGGTAAATCATATGGTAGGATTGCTTGCTTTCAATTCATACACTTAAGCAAACCTACATGGTTTAAAATGTTTATTTAAGCACGACACATAGCTTCTATATCGCTCCATAGTAAATGATGCATCAATTGAAAATTTTGATTCCTACAAGTTGTATCATTTAACTTATATGTGCCAAAGTTAGGATTATGGATAATTTGACCCTCTTGATATCAAATCAAAGTGCATGTCTCCTACAAGTATTCAAAACTTGTATGCACACCTTTAGGGGGAGGTTACTCTATAATCTAACACTTTGAGACTGACACCTTTTCAAGTCTATTCCATGTGATAGTCTCATTGTAAGGAAAATAAGGTCCCCGGAGAAATACAACAATCTTCCACTGCAAAATCTCCAAGAACTCTCATGTCTCTCAAGCTCGCCATTGACTTTCAATTGGTATCTTTTGAGACTATATCTAATATCATTTACATGTCTTCTCCAACATTTGATTAGACTATATTTCATATCATATGCTTCCATGTTGCTAAAAATGCATAAGTACTTAACTCAAATTCTGTTACCTATGCATAAGGGAAGTTAGTCTTTTCAAATCATGTCTTGCACCTTTAATTTTCACATGCTTTTTCCTAAATAGAGGATCTCTGTCAGGGGGAGTATTTCTTCATCTCTAAAAAGGGGGAGAAACTTCTTTCTAAAGAGAACACTCATTTAGGAGGAGTAATCCTTTCAACTGGTATCATTCATGTGGTTTAATTTAATATCCTTCTAGTGGTATCATTTGATAAAATTCTTGATGAGGGCAAGGTCATATTTTCTTCCTACATGCTTTTAATGTCTTCCTTTTCGGTGGTTGATGCCAAAGGGGGAGAAGTTTAGGGACCAAAGCAATGAAAACTATATCAAACACCAAACACCACCAATTTAAAATTTTATATCTACAAATGTTTTTTTTCCAGTGGTTTTGGTTATTTGGTCCAAAAATAGGAAGTAAGTGAATTATGGAGTTAGGGGGAGGCTTAAGTCCATAATATCACATTGTGGGGACAATCATGCATCCTAGCAAGTAGATTGCATATTTTAATTCAAATACTTGTATTATTTGCTTGCTTTGGTTGTGTTGTCATCAATGACCAAAAAGGGGGAGATTGTAAGGAAAATAGACCCCAGGCCTTTTGGCTAATTGAGTTTTGGTGTTTGATGATTAACACAACCTGTGGACTAATATGTTTGCTAGTGTTTATAATTATAGTTCACAGGATGCGAAGAGAATTGGACCAAGGCAATGAGGATGCAACACCTCAAAAGAAGACATGAAAAGATGCATAGGAGTCCAATACTCAAGAACAAAAGAAGCCCGAAGAAATGAGCGAAGGAATCCAAGAAGCGGGCTGTCAGCCAGCGCCTGGTGGCGCACCGGACAGTGCTGTCCGGTGTGCACCGGACTGTCCGGTGGAGCACCGGACAGTCTGCGCAGAGAGGACACAAACAGGCGCTCTCTGGCTGTAGCACCGGTCTGTCCGGTGGAGCACCGGACAGTCGGCACCGGACTGTCTGGTGTGCACCGGACAGACAGCAACGGTCGGATCCAACGGTCGACTGCTACAGGCGCCAACGGTCGGCTGACGTGGCGTGCACCGGACTGTCCGGTGCACCCGACGACAGAAAGCTGCTGCTTTCTGTCCAACGGCTAGTTTGGGGTATGGAGGCTATAAATACCACCCCAACCTGCCATTCTCAAGTGTGAGAGCCCAAGCAACATACCAAGGCACATAGTGCATATTTCCAAGAGCTCAAACACCCAGGTGCTTAATAGAATCACTCGGTGATTAGCGTAGGTGCTTTGCAAAGTGCTTAGGTTAGTTAGACCGTTTTAGCGCTTGTTCTAGGTGAATCCTAGTTAGTTGAGTGAGTTTAGAAAAACCACACAACCCCTCGGCTCTTGCGCGAGTCGTTGTAATTGTACCGAGTGGGGCGAGAGTCTTGCGAGACCGTGACAACCGCGTTTGTGTCACGGCCGCCACCGTGTACCGGAGGGAACGAGGCCCGTGGCGTTTCGGCCGGAAGCTCGATAGTGGAGACGGCGGGGAGCGTCCGAGAGGAGTCGGAAGCGGAGCACCACTTGCGCGTGGAGAAGGCGCGTGGCTCTCTACGGAGTTACTCGACCGTGGTGCTTGGCCCTCGCGTGGGCTTCCCTTTGCGTAGGGGCACCAACGAGGATTAGTCGGGACCTTGCGCGGTTCCGGATACCTCGGTAAAAATACCGGCGTCATCCACGAGAGTTTGCTTCTCTACTTTGCTCTTTAAGCTTCCGCATTTATATTAAGCATTTAAGTTTCAATCTTGTATTCATACTTATCTAGTGTAGATTGAAACTTAGCCTTTGCGGTAGAGATAACAACACTTAGACAAAACCTAGATTGCACTCTCTAGTTTGATTATTTGCATAGGTTTTGCTCTAGAGATTTTATTGTGGCCTAGTTTAGTAAAAGTTTTAGAAGTCCTAATTCACGCCCCCCTCTTAGGTGTCACCCGTTTCCTACAGTGACCTCGGAGCCATCCATGTGGCGGGGCAGAGAGTTGTTCACCGCGTAACTAGAGATCGCTGCGCATGCATAGCGTCTTCATACTGTAGCAAGGGGTACCCTTGTTTTAGGGTACCGACAAAATACATAATAAAAATCTACACATTAAAATAAGAACCTAGGAACAGGAATCATTAATTTTGGAGTTATAGATTTTAAGTTATGAATTTCTAAAGGTTTTATGTGCTCGAAATAGGATTAAGTGAGAAATTGATTTTCTTACCGTTTTCATGCCAAAACAGAGACTCTAGGTGATAAACATTAAATTTACAAAATCTTAGAAATTGGAATGGATCAATTTGGAGTTCATATGGATTTTCTATGGATTAATTAAGTTCTAGGAATTTTTTTATTAAAATTGCATTTCCAAATTCATTTAATCTGATTTTTTCCCTTCTCTAGATTGCGCCTCAAAATTTAGAAAGGTCAGGGGCACTGGTGTAATAAATTTCTAGACTCAGGCTGGTCACCGAGTGGACTGTGGGTTAAAACCTAAGTTCTTCGGGGGCTTTTCTGCTATTCTAACACGCGAAGGGGTCGGTTTGAATCTCGACTGCACGATCTGAGATGGGCGCACAAGATTAGATCTAGGTTTAACGAAGCGGTACGCGATCTTGGCCACCTGATCTGAGATGTACGCACCAGATCTCATCATACTCCATAACCGACTTCGGCCATCGGATAGCGGATCTGCGGCCCCGATTCAATATCACGAAACGCTATTCCTCCATCTAATCGCAGCCGTTCCTCATCCGATCAACGGACAACATGGCCCGCACGCTTTCCTTCCCTGCCCACGGCGGCGACGGTGCTACCTATGGTGGCGACATGGCCAGAGCGCGCGCCACCGGCGATTGTCGGCCCTAAGCTCTATTCTTTTTACTCACCAAATTCAGACGTTACTCTCTTTCCTTTCCGGTTTCTCTCCTTCTCCACAATTTCAAAGCAATATAGTGACGGGTGTCCATGTCGTGCATAAACAAAACCTAAGTTGACATGAGTGTTGCATCATGTCGAAGCACATTTCTTTGCCTGATGTCGTGTTTAGTCGTGTGTTCGTCTCGCCCCGTTTCGGTTTTCGGTTCGCGAATCGATCTTTCGATCTATGGTTGTGCGTGCCATGAGGTTTCAACCCACGGTGTGACCCAGCACGGCCCGGTCTGACCTAGTCCGGCCCGCGCGCCCCTAGCGCCCCACACCCTCTCCCCATGTGTGCCCCCCTCCTCCTCCTCTCCCTCTCTCATTTGGATTTCCCGCGCAGCAACCTCCCTCTCCCTCTCCCACCTCTCTCTCCCCGTAGTGCCCTAGGGGTTGGAGACGGCAATCACCGGAATTTGGACCCCGAGGTTAGCTCTCCTCCCCTCCTCTCTCTCTCTCTCTCTTCTCTTCCCCTCCCCCTTTCTTCTCCCCTGCCCCCCCATTTTCCCTCCATGCGCGCGTGCTCCCCGCGGGCGTGGCCCCGGCGGCCTGGCTTTCCGGCGGCGAGGCCCCGGCGGCGCGGCCCTGGCGCGGGCACGTGGCTCTAGCGCGGGCGCGCGGCCCCGGGCCCCCGACGCGCGGCTTCGGCCCTCCGGCGCGCGGCCCCGGCCACTTGCGCAGGCGTGGCTCCCCCGACGTGCGGCCCCGGCCCCCTGCGCGGGCGCGTGTAACACCCCTGGTGTTACTATAACTAAAACTTGAGCATGACATCATAAACATTGGCATTGCATATGTTTGACACACCTAGAGTGCATTCACTAGGTAAAAATTTCAAACAAGTGTATTGTTTTTGGTGTTTTGCAAATAGGACCCTGGATAGAAAACCTGACTCTAAATCAGGCTTAGAGAGGTAAAACTTAACCTAAGATGAGAAAACCTAAAGGCTTTAAGGAAAGAGTCATTAAATGTCCCCAAAAACAAAGTTGAATCACATTTATACCCCTGGGATACCAGAAACCTTATTGAAACCCTGGAAGACCCTAAAACCAAACCCTAGGGACCTATATGCAAAATTAGTCCACTTTTGGACTAAAATGCAAAAACCAAGTTAAATAAGTATCTTAAGTCATTTGGGTCACAAATATGTGAATTTGCAAGTTAAACCCTAAGTTTTGGGCTTATTTGCAAAACTCAACTCTTAAGTCCTTAATAGACTAAGTCTGATTTTCAGTGATATTGGCTCAACTTTGGAGCCTTGTATCTTTCAGAATATAGGGTTTTTGCCCTAGGTCACCACATCAAAATTGTAGCCTAATTATAGGAGAACAACTTTGCTTAAGAGTGTGAGCATAGTTGTTAAGAAAATATTGGAGATAATTAAGCCTAAAGTTTGGCTGTCAGGCTGATTCAGTCTGAAATTCAGATGTTCAGTGTAACAGAGCCAACTTTGAGTATGAATTCCACCTTGGTTTAGTGCTCAAATGAGTTCAAGCCCTATAGCCGAATTATTACTGGTTTATAGTTCTACAATTTTGCTGCAGGGCTTGGGTGGGGTTGTCATTAGAAATTCAGAGTAAATCCTGTTCCAAGTTACTCTGTCAGGCATCATAAACTGCATTTCTGATGGTACAGTATCCCCAACGGATCAGATCGAGCGCGGTAGAAGAATCCCACCGCCGGTGACCCCTCCGCCGTGATTCACGTCGCCGACCTTAAGATTCGCGTATGGGGTGGATTGATAACGTTGCGGGGTAAGGATCCTCGCCGACGGTGAGCTGGAAATCACTCCGGTGACTCACCGTGGCGTTCTCTTTTACTTTGCGGCGGAGCGGATTTGCTCGCCGGTGAACCGTCGTGCCTCGGCCCTGCGCCGCGTGTCCTAACCGCGCCACCGCATCGCCGTGACTCCCTCTAAACTCCCTGTCGACCACCGGAGTTACTGCCACGACGGTGAACACGTGTTCACTGCACCAGCCTTCTTCCTCACGTCCGACCGCCACACATTTACACCCAAATTCACGGCCACCACTGAAGGGCCCTATAAATTGAAGCCCCCGCTAGCTCTGCAAGATCATCCTCCACCCAGACACCGCTAATCGCTAGCAGTCTTTCGCTAGAACTCGCGAATTTGGAATTCGTCCCAAATTCACTCTCCGCCACCCGAAGCTCAACTTTACCGCGGACAGCCTTCCCCAGGTCCGCTCATCCTCTTCTCATCCCTGTTCTTGCATCCTTACATGTTGGTGATGCTCCCCGACCATTTTAATTGAACCAAACCACCTAGGATCGCTGGGAACACGATCCCCAAGCCGCCATGCTCTCGGTCACCGTGGCCGGAGCTCCTTAGTTGGTCCTAGATGCAATTAGGTTGGGGGAAACGATCATGGTAGCCCCGATTTCATGTCTGTTGCTCGGAGGGTCTTGTCATCGCCCCGTTTGGCCGGTACAGTGGCTCACCGGAGTGCAACCGCGTTCACCGCCGTCGAGGACTTCCCTCTGCGAAGAATTAGAACTGCAGGGGCTTCCCTGTAATCTGTCAGTGACCGGTTCAAATAGTAACCGAACCCAACTCCCATTAGCCAAAACCCCGAGAACCTCCGCGCAAGTCTGCCTCGCGGGCGCGAGCGCGCCCCCATTTTCTCTGAAGACTGGGCCGTATGGGCTACTTGTGGCCCAGCACTATTCATTTCTTTTCTTTTTCTTTTCCAAAGCTAAAACAATTATAGAAAAATGTAGAAAAATCCTAAAATTGTGAAACTAATTTTCCTAGATTCATTATTTTCCCTAGAATTTAATAAAAATAGTTTCATGATTTTTAGATTGAATAATGAATTTTAAGGCATTTTAAGTAGTTTAAAGAAGTAGTTCTGAATTTTTAAAGGATAAATGGTAATTCCAAAAATGTTCAAAATTTTTATATGAACTCTCCTCATTATTTAGAAGCCTTGGGTAGAATTTGAATTGATTTGGGCTTTGTTTGATCACCAAACCCCAAAACACACCCCCTGCTCTATGAACTCCTTTACTGACTCCGGAAACCCTAAGTTCTCGGAGATCCGTGAAGGAAAGTTGTATTCAAGACTTAGATAATAAATTGATATTATCTTTGCACTCTCATGAGCATTACATGGCATTCATTCTTATATACATATATATGGTTATGATTAGAACACGAGGAAGAAGTGGAAGTCACTGAAGAGCAAACACCACCACCTTTGGAAACACAGGCTGAGAACTGTTTCTACTTCGACATTTGTGGATCTGAGCCTGACTCACCCATAAACAAAGGCAAGCCCCGGTGCATTTGCCACCTCTTTGATGTTTTAAAATCTTTCTCACCTGCTTGATGCATTAGGTGATAGGAGTTGCTTGATTAAACAATTCCTGCATTACCTTCCTTGATCTTGATTACTCTCCTTGATACCCTGATTTATGAAAGCTATTTACTATGCTTAGTATTGCTCTAGAGAAATAAAAATGTTTTGTTTTTACAAAATATGATGTGGCAAAAGTGGAGGGTATGTTTTTGAAAATAAAACTTGATGGTGGATCCATCATGGCCGTGATGGGTTCAACATCAGAAAAGATGTACCTCTGCCAGGTACCAAGTTTTTGGGTAAATGATTAAGCTGAGACCGGGCGGGTGATTTGCACGAGAAGAGAGTCTCGGTGTAGTGTCTCCGTCTGAGTCGATTAAGGACCTTGTCGATGTAGGCTTGATGATCGAGGACCCTTTAACTGGTCACATGCCTCGTCATGGGTAAGCTTTGCCTCGGGCAGACTAAGGCTAGAATAAGATAACACGAAATGGGCGTGGAGCGGTGGCGAGAGTAGCGTGTACCCTCTGTGGCAAGAGGCTGGACGGTGGTGTATCTGTGCTCTCGGTTTGCGTGAACCTGATCTGGTCTTAAGAAACTCGGTGGCGGGTTGACATATGCAAGGGTTAAGTGCTACATATGTCGTGTGATTGGAGATCCTCAGCTGAGTATAATCGATTCGGATCGCCGTACCTTCGCGGTTATGAAGACTTGGTCACTGACTTACACGTACCAATCCACTAAAGATGATGGTTTGATAAAAAAATTGGCTAGTGCAGGACAAGTGATTGAACTAGGGTAGAAAGAACTCTAGCTGCAGGTAATTCTACTTAACCTGACAATAAAATTGGATTTTTAAGGATCCACTTTAGTAAGCAATTATGCAAACAGAGTCTTTGATTATTGAAAGGCCTTACCTTGACTCCCATATAACCAGCATACCCTTGAGAGTCTTTTCTTTAGTCGGGTAAGACTTGCTGAGTAATTCCATACTCAGGGTTTATTCCCCCGTTGTTTTTAGGTGAGGAGACAACAAACTTTTGTTGTTTTTGTACCAAGGTGGTGAATAAAGAAGACAATCAAGAATGAAGCTGCTGGAGGACCGAGTCCTCCTTAAAAACTTTTATGTAAAGAACTTTATGGGAGGAGTTTTTGCCTCCCAGATATTGTAATAATACTTTTCAGCACTCGCTTTATACTCTGGTCTGTAATAAATAACTTACCGTTACTTTTTAAATAAATGTAAGTTTATGTAATCACTTCCGCATTTCCGTACCTCCGATGAACATATTGTCTATCAGACGGGTGAAACGTTCCTGGTAAGGTAAGAGAAAGGATACCGAACTTGTCAAGTGATTCAGGAACATCTACAGGGTTGTCTGATGTCTGTTGGACAAGGACAACTGTAGGTGGGCCTAATGACTTGGGCGGTTCCGTCAAAGCTGGTATCGGAGCGTAGCCCTTCTTGGCAGATTTTATGTAGCATCTTCAAAGGGATTTTCTTAAACTTATCTAGAAAATTTCTTCTCTACTTACCTAAGCATTTCTGAAGAGTTTATTTCAAAGACCAGATAGGAAGAGTGCAATGTATAGAAGGCTGAATCAAGGTTGATTCTGTAATTATTCATGCATCATGCTAAGAATTGTACTAATAAATTTTCCCCCTTAGAAAATGCCGCCGCGTACTCGGAAAACTGCGCGAAAGCATACTGGGCCTATTGGTGTACCTCGACATCAACTTGCCCCACGAGATGTGGACAGTAGTAGTGGAAGCAATGATCCTATAGGGGATCTCGAAGCTGAAGTAAGTCGGCTCCAAGCGGAACTCCGCCGCAGGACAGCTATACGGGTCGAAGATGGCGACCGTATAAATGAGTTAAGAAGAGACGTCCGCCATCTACAAGATCAGCTTGCGGACCGGGATTTGGCGCTCGACTGGGTTGTTCAATCTCGTTCGCTTGCATGGGCCAAAGAGGCCAAGGCTCAGGCCCGTATAACCGAGCTCAACTTGGCTGTTGAAGACCTGCAGACATATTGCAATACCTTACATGAGGAAGTTCATGTATTGTATTCGCAACTGCATCCCAGTGAGCCCATAAATTCTGTTGAGTCGAAAGCCGGACCCTCGCATGTGATGGGACACGCGCTTGGTGGTGAGTTAGACCTTTTTCAGCCCCCTCCTTCTATGAGGCTGGTCGATGAATGGTCTCCCACACCCGACAATGAAGCTGCCAAGAGCAACCAGAAGTAGAAGTAGTGGTGTAGAAATAAAAATAAAAGTAATGTATTATTGTACAATAGGTAGTGTATTGTTTAATGGGTAATGTATCCTGTTGTATAACATTGAGTCTGTATCATTACTTTTGATGGTAATGTAAAATGGAAGGTTTCTCTGGCATATTATATTTATTTCAAATGTTCTTTGCCTCAGATGCCTACCAGGACTCGAGGACAGGATGCAGCAGGAACTTCTGGGGGAAGGGATGTTACCCCAAATCCACCTCCGGTTCCTCCCACATTGGCCGAGGCGATTGCCGCCTTGGTAAACGCAACTGCAGACAATACCCGCTTCCTGAGAGAAATGGCGGGCCAACAATTCCAGCAGCAGGGTGGAAGGGGTTATCAACAGGGCCCCCGTGAAACCACATATCTGGATTTCTCTGAAACCCGTCCACCACTATTCGTCAAGGCTGAGGACCCGTTGGAAGCTGATGAGTGGATACGGGTTATTGAACAAAAATTTGGTCTTCTCCGTTGTTCAGAGACACAGAAGCCGTTATTCGTAGCACAACAACTGTGTGGCCCTGCCAGTACCTGGTGGGGAAATTTCGTGGCGGTCCAACCTGCAAACCATCAAGTAACATGGGAAGAGTTCAAGTTGGCCTTCCGCGAGCACTATATTCCAGAGGGTGTTCTACATATGAAACAAGAAGAGTTCATGAAGCTCAAACAAGGAGGAGATACCATCAATCAGTATCTCAACAAGTTTAATCACCTGTCGCAGTATGCCATCGATCAGGTGAATACAGACCTGAAAAAGAAGAACTGCTTTATGAGAGGTCTGAATGATCGATTGCAGAGAAAGATGGCCACCTGCATAGATCTCATGTATGGAAAGGCTGTCAGCACAGCCTTATCTGTTGAAGCAAAATATGCAGGTTCCGGGAAGAACAAGGGGTTTAGTGGTGAGAAGCCTAATCAAGGCCAGGCAAAGAAGCAACGATTTGTGATCCGGCCTTCTAGCCACAATCGTCCTTTCTCTCGACCGCCCTCATTCCCTTTCAAGCAGCCAATCATTATTCACCCCAACAATGCCCCCACTACCCCAAATCAGCCGGGTGCCCCAGGCCCTCGATTCCCTACTTTGCCCAGCTCTTCAACCGGGTGTTTCAACTGTGGCAAGTCTGGGCATTTTATCAAAGATTGCCCATATCCCAAGCAGAATCAATCAAATAATCAGCAAGGATCTGGGAAATTAGCTCAGCCCAAGGGAATAATGTGGGGAAGAATACAAAGAAGACGGGGCGGGTATACTATACTCAAGTGGCCGCTACACCAGAAGGTGAACCAGTGATGATGGGTACGTTTCTCGTGGCCAGTCACCCAGCAATTATTCTTTTTGATTCTGGTGCTTCGCATACATTTATTAGCAAGCAATTTGTGGAGCAACATCATATTTCATGCCATGAATCAAAAGAGGGTTTTAAAATCCATTCACCTGGGGGACAAATTTTTACTAGAGAAGTGGCCTATCAGGTGCCAGTAATAATGGCCAGACGGAACTTTCCTGCTAACATGATTGTCCTGAAAGGCCAGGATATAGATGTAATATTGGGTATGAACTGGTTAACCCAATATAAGGCAATTCTCAACACTGAGATGAGAACCATTAGGTTGAGCTATAATCAAGAAGAGATTCTTTTGTCCATCCCCATAACCAATCCAGCCAAAGCTTCTGGTAGAATATATGAAGCCATTATAACGGAGATCAAGGATATTCCGGTAATATGTGAGTTTCCAGATGTATTTCCGGAAGATTTGCCTGGACTTCCACCTAAGAGAGATGTAGAATTTGTAATTGAGCTAAAGCCCGGTATGGCTCCCATTTCCCGAAGATCGTACCGTATGCCCCCTAATGAATTGGCGGAATTGAAGATTCAATTACAAGATCTACTAAATAAGGGATTTATCCGGCCAAGCTCGTCACCATGGGGTTGCCCCGCCATTTTTGTTAAGAAGAAGGATCAGACCTTACGAATGTGCGTGGATTATCGACCCCTAGATGAGGTCACTATCAAGAACAAGTACCCTCTTCCGAGGATTGACATCTTATTTGATCAACTGACCGGGGCGAGGGTATTCTCCAAAATTGATCTCAGGTTGGGCTATCACCAAATCCGTATTCGGCCCGAGGATATACCGAAGACCGCGTTTACTACGCGGTATGGTTTATTTGAATATTTGGTAATGTCCTTCGGACTAACAAATGCTCCTGCCCATTTCACTTATTTGATGAACTCGGTGTTCATGCCCGAGTTGGACAAGTTCGTGGTGGTCTTCATCGACAATATCTTGATATATTCTAAAAATGAAGAGGAGCATGCTCAGCATTTGCGGATTGTATTGACGCGCCTAAGGGAACATCAGCTGTATGTTCAGCAAGTGCGCGTTCTGGCTGGAGGAAATTCAATTTTCGGGGCACGTGTTATCCGCCAAAGGAATTGCGGTAGATCCTAGTAAAGTCAGGGACATTCTGGAGTGGAAACCCCCGACCACTGTTCATCAAGTCCGGAGTTTTCTTGGACTAGCAGGGTATTATCGCAGATTCATACCAGATTTTTCTAAGCTTGTGAAACCAATCACAAGTTTATTGAAAAATGATAGTAAATTTAATTGGTCTTCCAAGTGTAAAGAAGCCTTTGAACAATTGAAGACATTATTAACCACTGCTCCGGTATTGGCTCAACCGGACATCACCAAACCCTTTGACGTATATTGTGATGCCTCAGGCAGTGGACTTGACTGTGTATTAATGCAAGAAGGCCGAGTAATTGCATATGCTTCAAGGCAGTTGCGCCGACATGAGGAGCATTACCCAACTCATGATCTGGAGCTAGCTGCTGTGGTTCATGCCCTGAAGATCTGGCGTCATTATCTACTGGGAAATATCTGTCATATTTATACAGATCATAAAAGTTTGAAGTATATCTTCACCTAGTCAGAATTGAATATGAGACAAAGGCGATGGCTTGAGCTTATTAAAGACTATGAACTGGAAATTCATTATCACCCAGGCAAGGCCAATGTGGTGGCAGACGCACTTAGCCGTAAGGTTTCCTGCCACTGTCTTATGGTGAAGACCTCTGACAATATCTTATGTCAAGAGATGGAAAAGCTAAACCTGGGGATGGTTCAACAAGGAACCCTGAATCAGCTAAAGCTTGAGTCAGTTCTCTTGCAAAAGATAATTGATGCTCAGAAGGATAATGAGGGTATGAAACACATTCGTGAGAAGTTAAGGACAGGAAAAGCCCAATGTTTCAAAGAAGATGATCAAGGTGTGATATGGTTCAATAACCGCATGGTAGTGCC
Source organism: Zea luxurians (assembly GCA_029449295.1). Lineage (NCBI taxonomy): Eukaryota > Viridiplantae > Streptophyta > Magnoliopsida > Poales > Poaceae > Zea > Zea luxurians. The sequence goes on along the minus strand of JAOPSE010000041.1, from coordinate 7,154,144 downwards.
GAAGAACGAAGAACTCCGCCAGCAAATTTTAGATGAAGCACATCTTAGTCGCTATTCTATTCATCCGGGAAGCACTAAGATGTATCATGATCTAAAGCAGCACTACTGGTGGACGAAGATGAAGATCGAAATTGCACGCTATGTGGCGAAATGTGACACTTGCAGACGTGTCAAGGCCATACACATGAAAACTGCCGGTCCACTACAGTCTTTACCGATACCGACATGGAAATGGGAAGACATAAGTATGGACTTTATTGTGGGATTGCCCAGGACCGCAAAAGGGTATGACTCTATCTGGGTTATTGTTGATCGGCTCACAAAGATTGCTCACTTTTTGCCAGTCAAGACATATTACCCGGTTCTTACCTATGCGGAATTATACATTGCTCGCATTCTCAGTTTGCATGGTATTCCAAAAACAATAGTGTCGGATCGTGGATCCCAATTTGTATCCAAATTCTGGGAAGAACTTCATAAGTCCCTGGGTACTAAGCTGCTCCACAGTTCGGCATATCATCCACAAACCAGTGGGCAAACTGAGAGAGTTAATCAAATACTTGAAGATATGCTGCGGGCATGTGTTCTGGATTTCTCACAGAAATGGGATGAATGTTTGCCCTTAGCGGAGTTTTCATATAATAATAGCTATCAAGAAAGTATCAAGATGGCACCTTTTGAAGCTTTATATGGACGACGATGTCGAACTACGCTAAATTGGTCTGAACCTAGAGAAAGGTATTTCTTCAGGCCTGATATGGTTAAAGAAACCGAAAGAAAGGTTCAGAAAATAATTCATAATATGAAGAAAGCCCAAGCTCGTCAGAAGGGTTATGCAGACAAACGGCGAATGCCCTTATATTTTCATGAAGGGGACTATGTCTACCTAAAAGTTTCACCCATGAAGGGGGTATCGCGTTTCGGGGTTAAAGGGAAACTTGCACCCAGGTACATTGGTCCATTTCCGGTACTTGAGCAATGTGGACCAGTGGCGTATCGACTACAGCTCCCCGACATTCTGTCTGCTATCCATAATGTGTTCCATGTGTCACAATTGAAGAAGTGTCTTCGGGTTCCTGATCGAACCATTGAAGTGACAGATGTTGTCCTTGAACCAGACTTGACATATTCTGAGCACCCTATTCGAGTCATGGATCAAAAGGACAGGGTTACCCCGAGAAAAACTCTCAAGTTCTACAAGATACAATGGAACCAACATTCTGAGGAAGAGGCTACGTGGGAAACTCAAGACTTTTTAAATAAGAATTTCCCAGGCTTTTTAGCCTCATGTAATTTGTAAAGTGTATATAGTTACTGAATAAAGGAGTGAATCCCCACACCACCCCTGCCTTGTACCAGAAATAAGGGAATAAAAATGTGACACATTTCCTTTTCCATTACTCACCCATAAACAAAGGCAAGCCCCGGTGCATTTGCCACCTCTTTGATGTTTTAAAATCTTTCTCACCTGCTTGATGCATTAGGTGATAGGAGTTGCTTGATTAAACAATTCCTGCATTACCTTCCTTGATCTTGATTACTCTCCTTGATACCCTGATTTATGAAAGCTATTTACTATGCTTAGTATTGCTCTAGAGAAATAAAAATGTTTTGTTTTTACAAAATATGATGTGGCAAAAGTGGAGGGTATGTTTTTGAAAATAAAACTTGATGGTGGATCCATCATGGCCGTGATGGGTTCAACATCAGAAAAGATGTACCTCTGCCAGGTACCAAGTTTTTGGGTAAATGATTAAGCTGAGACCGGGCGGGTGACTTGCACGAGAAGAGAGTCTCGGTGTAGTGTCTCCGTCTGAGTCGATTAAGGACCTTGTCGATGTAGGCTTGATGATAGAGGACCCTTTAACTGGTCACATGCCTCGTCATGGGTAAGCTTTGCCTCGGGCAGACTAAGGCCAGAATAAGATAACACGAAATGGCGTGGAGCGGTGGCGAGAGTAGCGTGTACCCTCCGTGGCAAGAGGCTGGACGGTGGTGTATCTGTGCTCTCGGTTTGCGTGAACCTGATCTGGTCTTAAGAAACTCGGTGGCGGGTTGACATATGCAAGGGTTAAGTGCTACATATGTCGTGTGATTGGAGATCCTCAGTTGAGTATAATCGATTCGGATCGCCGTACCTTCGCGGTTATGAAGACTTGGTCACTGACTTACACGTAGCAATCCACTAAAGATGATGGTTTGATAAAAAAATTGGCTAGTGCAGGACAAGTGATTGAACTAGGGTAGAAAGAACTCTAGCTGCAGGTAATTCTACTTAACCTGACAATAAAATTGGATTTTTAAGGATCCACTTTAGTAAGCAATTATGCAAACAGAGTCTTTGATTATTGAAAGGCCTTACCTTGACTCCCATATAACCAGCATACCCTTGAGAGTCTTTTCTTTAGTCGAGTAAGACTTGCTGAGTAATTCCATACTCAGGGTTTATTCCCCCGTTGTTTTTAGGTGAGGAGACAACAAACTTTTGTTGTTTTTGTACCAAGGTGGTGAATAATGAAGACAATCAAGAATGAAGCTACTGGAGGACCAAGTCCTCCTTAAAAACTTTTATGTAAAGAACTTTATGGGAGGAGTTTTTGCCTCCCAGATATTGTAATAATACTTTTCAGCACTCGCTTTATACTCTGGTCTGTAATAAATAACTTACAGTTACTTTTTAAATAAATGTTAGTTTATGTAATCACTTCCGCATTTCCGTACCTCCGATGAACATATTGTCTGTCAGACGGGTGAAACGTTCCTGGTAAGGTAAGAGAAAGGATACCGAATTTGTCAAGTGATTCAGGAACATCTATAGGGTTGTCTGATGTCTGTTGGACAAGGACAACTGTAGGTGGGTCTAATGACTTGGGAGGTTCCGTCACAGCGCGGCTCCCCCGGTGGCGCGGCCCCGGCCCCGGCGCGCGGCCTCGGCCCCCCTGCGCGCGGCTCTAGCCCCTGCGCGCGGCCTCGGCCCCCTGCGCGTGGCCATCCTGGCCCCGTTGCGCGGCGTCCGACCCTCGGATTAGTTAGTTTCAAATTTAGTTTAATGAGCGTGTTGAGTCGCGCGCTTCGTCGCGCGACGAATTGGTTTAGTCTCAGGTTTTATTAATGTGCTGCGTCGCGCGCTTCGTCGCGCGACGATTCAATTTAAGTTCGTATTTATCAATGTGCTGCATCGCGCGCTTCTTCACGCGATGATTCAATTTAAATTTGTGTTTATTAGTGTGCTGCGTCACGCACTTCATCGCACGACGATTCATTTTAAATTCGTATTTATTAAGGTGCGGTGTCGCGTGCTTCGTCGCGCGATGATTCGTTTTAAATTTAGTTCAGTTGACGTAAGCCGTCGTGCGTTTCATCCCGCGACGCTTAATGTTTGTTTATAAAAGTAATGCAGGAGTCTCGTTGCGCGCCCTGTCGCGCGACATGTCATTTATTTCTTAATTCAATTTGAATGCTGCGTCGCACGTCTCGCCGTGCGACCATTTCCTTTGATTCACCTTTATCTGCTTATAATAATTAAATGTGGAACATGACCTTACTTTATGCTAAACGCAATGGCCAAATTAATACCCTTCTGTTTAAACGAGTAGTTTAATTTATAATTGTGTAACGTGATCGCTTCTCGACCGTAGACTCGACCGCTATTTTCTCTTTCTCGCTTAGTCGTAATTGCGAGCCCTGCGTTGAATGTGTGTTTAATTATTGCATTTCATTGTATGTTGTACTATTATTTTGTATTAAATGTGTAGAATGTATGTATGAACTCGTATAGATAATGGTCATTTGGTGGAGTCCGAAGGAGTTGCAGGTGAAGACCCTGAGCAGCAGTCGATTGGTGAAGGCAAGTGTCCCTTGACCTATCTTTGTCCTATACATTCTTTAATTCATCTCCCGCATTACACAGTTATACCTAAGGATTGACTAGCTTTTGTTATCCATGTCCTTGTTTACCTATTTGGGTTGGATTATTATTGTTAGCTTTATGCTATTGCTTAACATTAATCAATGAACATGATGAGAACTATCTATGATACGTTGTTTTCCCTCTTATTTATGATATCATACTTGTGGCATTTAAGGGGACTCGAGCGGTTTCTCGAGTGCCTCTTCGTAAGGACCTGTTCGTTAGATGACCGCCCGGGAAAACAGTGCAACCATGAGGGTGGAGTGGGACGCTCTTAGCTGAGTAATTAGAGGAACCGGGGTGTAGTTGGCTTAGCCGTCGTGCCGTCAATGGGGCTCGGTGTATGCGGCTCACTCTGCCAAGGTTGATTTGTCCCTTGGGGAGGAGTGCGGTACATTTAGGAAACCTAACGGGCGGTTACAGCTCCGGGGAATCTTTGTAAAAGCTACGTAGTGATACCCTGCTGGGTCACCTTGGTAGTGATCAATGGAGAGTCATGACCTCCGGGCAGAAAGGGAAATCACGGCTTGTGGGTAAAGTGCACAACCTCTGCAGAGTGTATGAAAACTGATATATCAGCCGTGCTCGCGGTTATGAGCGGCCAAGGGAGCTCTAGTGATTAGTGGTACTTGATCAGAGATGTTTGGATTACTGGTGGCAATGAGATTGATGGTTTTTGGTATTGATTATGGTAATGGTAAGTGGTATTCTTTCTGTTTGGAAAGAGTACGTTTGGGTTAATAACGTGGGTTAATTCTAAAACATGGGTTTCTCTACTAGTAATAATAATCTGACCAACTAAAAGCAACTGCTTGACTTACCCCCACATAAAGCTAGTCCACTACAGCCAAACAGGACACTTGCTGAGTATGTTGATGTGTACTCACCCTTGCTCTACACACCAAACCCCCCCTTCCCCTAGGTTGTCCGCATTGCAACCACTGCTCAGGAGAAGATGAAGTCGTGGAAGGAGACTTCCAGGAGTTCCAAGACTACGACGAGTTCTAGGCGTGGGTTAGCGACAACCCCCAGTCGGCTGCCTGTGAAGGCCGCGTGTATCTACGTTTTTTTCCGCACTTTGATTATTGTAAAGACTATGTGGATGTCTCATACATATGATGTAATCGACTACTATTCCCCTTTTATATTATGATTTGAGCACTGTGTGATGATGTCCAGTTATGTAACTGCTATGTACGTGAATTGCTGATCCTGGCACGTACATGGTTCGCATTCGGTTTGCCTTCTAAAACCGGGTGTGACATAGATGGTATCAAAGCCGTGTTGACTGTAGGACCGCTAACCTAGAGTAGAATGATCGTTCTAAGGATTATAGACCCCTATTCTCACCTTGACTTTGATATCCCTTCAAAAGCTGGTCATATCGACCAAACCTATGTTCTACTATATATTATACCTTGCTAAAAATCTTTTTGGTTTATTCTAATTCCTCATTTTATTTATGGTTAATTACTTGCTGGTCATATTAGTTTTGTTCTCACCCTTATGCTTACGGTGTCTTTTGTAGATGGCTCGTCTTAGACACACTGCACGGAAGTCTGTCATCCCCTTCTTACCCTCCCGTCTCGCTGAGCGTCCGCTTCGTCATCTAGTGACCGGTCAGTCCAGCCACTTGGAGAGGCTGTACCATCGCCTGCATGAGGAGCAGGAGTGTCGACGATAGGAGCAGGAGCAGCAGAGCTCTTCTTTCTCGCTCTAGCAGGAGATAGAGTCTGTGAGGAGCTTCTCCCCCGTGCTTCCGCTGGAGGCGCCCCCTGCACCACCACTGAGCGCCCCAGCCGCTGGAGTAGCTGCTGGAGGAGACCTAGACGACGGAGGTGGCGACAGCAGCTCGAGCCACGAAGCCGACCTTTCCACCGACCAGGAGTTGGAAGGATGGGTTGCTCGACCCATCACTCACGACGCTGCTCGCAGGTGTCACTTCCACGACGCGCTCGACACCCTGCTACGCCAGGCACTCGACCGGCATACTTGGTCCATCGAGTATCACTGTGTGGTCTTCTAGCACAGTCGCGGGGTCTACCCGGACCGCTGGGAGGCGACCTGCTTGGTGCGCCGTCCGGAGAACAGTCTCCGGGGTGCGGAGATCTGCTCATAGCACTATTCCATCTCTGAGCGGGACTCAGCTGAGGCGGCCATGCAAGATGCCGCACGGTGTGCGCTTTCGCACTACTGCTCGGTTCTCGGCGGGGTAGCCGACAGTCTCAACCTGAAGTATTACCCCCGCCGTCCATCTAGCAGCGCAGGAGGCGTGATTGTCTCACCTGTTGGTGAGGAAAATCCTAGGTTGAGCAGCATAGTCAACCTAGCCGCCGTGCTAAACACGGAGCTGGACCATGCGCTAGACGAGCTGAGTAGGGCTCGTGCTGAGATCGTCCAGTTGTGGGCTGAGCACGCGGAGCGTCATCACCTGGATGATGGCTCCCCCACTCCCGTCGGGACCTAGCACCCGTACCGCTCACCTCGGCGTGGACACTAGTCTTATGGCAACCCCGACTGCAAGACCAAGATAGATTTAGAACCATAGATTGTCAGTGTCGAGTCGTGTAATAAAATGCTTAATATAGAAGTTTTAGTCTTAGTCTCAGTCTCAATCTTAGCGTTAGTCTCGCTCTTAGTTAGTCTTAGTTAGACAGGGTAGTTTGCTTATCCTGTGCTTTTATGCTTGTTATGATGAACAATGTTGGAGTTGGATCTTTGTAATGACTGTCATCAGAGTGTGGGTATCCCCTGCATTCTGGTTTACCCGTTATATATTAATGAAATTAGTTAGCTAGTTGGGAAGCTCTTTCATTCCACTTTCCTCCTTTATCAGAGAAGCTGTGTTGGTTTGTGTTGGAGATTAGTGAAGATGCTCATCTGTTCAGTATTGTGCACGAATTCTATACTCTTTTCTTATGCTGCAAGTTGCAAGATCAGTTCTGATATGTGATTGCATTCTGTAGATGTCCGAAAACAGGCGCAGGGGAGGAAGGCGTGCTCAACAGGAGCAGGCAGCTCAGCAGGATGAGGCACCCCAGCAACAGCAGCTGCCACCCCCGATGTCGATCGAGCAGATGTTCATGATGCAGACTCAGGTAGTTCAAGCCATCGGTCAGACTCTGGCCGCCATTCAGCAGCAGTAGCCACCACCTCAGCCTCAGATGCCTCAGATGCCCAGGGACAAGCATGCTGAATTCATGAGAGGTCATCTCCCAACGTTTGCCCACTCATCTGATCCCATGGATGCTGAAGACTAGCTGCGCACAGTGGAACAGGAGTTGCATACCGCTCAGTGTGATGACAGGGAGAAAGTTCTGTACGGTCCCCGTCTGTTGAGAGGAGCAACCCAGTCCTGGTGGGAGTCTTACCTCGCCACCCATGCCAACCCCGACACTATTACCTGGGAGGAATTCAGAAACAATTTCTGTCAGTACCATGTTCTTGCAGGACTGATGACATTGAAGAAGGAGGAGTTCTTGGCGCTCAAACAAGGCCCGATGTTTGTCAGTGAGTACCGAGACAAGTTTCTGCAGCTGTCCCACTATGCTCCTGAGGATGTCAACATAGATGCTAAGAGGCAATATCGCTTCTTAAGAGGCTTAGTTGATCCCCTGCAGTATCAGCTGATGAATCATACCTTCCCGACATTCCAGCACCTGATTGATAGAGCAATCATGACTGAGAGGAAGCGTAAAGAGATGGAGGATCACAAGCGCAAGGTCAGTGGACCCCAGCCTGGAAGCAGCAATCGCCCTCGTTTCTCAGGATATCAACCTCAGCAATTCAGGCAGAACCAGCGTCCACCTCAGCAGCAGTAGTTTCAGAAGCAGTACCCTTAGCACCAGCAGCAGAACCGCCAGAACAATCAGTCAAGAGGAGGTCAGTTTCAGAGCAGAATCAGCAGGCACCTTGCCTTCCTGCCCCAGCAACCCAGTAGAACAGTCAGGCAGCACCAGTTCAGGGTGGAAGCAGAGCATGTTTCCATTGTGGAGAGCAAGGCCATTGGGTGATGCAATGTTCGAAGAAGGCAGCCCAGCAGCAGTCTGGCCCCAATGCCCCAGCAAAGCAGAACGTGCCCCAGCCTGGAGCAGGCACCCGCTCTCAGCCGCGCTACAACCATGGGAGACTGAACCACTTGGAGGCTGAAGCAGTCCAGGAAAACCCCGACATGACAGTAGGTATGTTTCTAGTTGACTCCTATATTGCAGAAGTGTTATTTGATACTGGAGCAACACATTTTTTCTGAAAGGGAAATGTGCCCTTGGGCCATTTCTAAGTATTTTGGTGATTGGGTGCCAACGCAATTGCCTAAGTCAGAAACCATGCCAAATGATGGTCAAGGTGAAAATCAATACAAAGGTATGATTCTTGACTTAGTACATTGGTTTTTGAGTACTAACATGTTTGTCTAAAGTGTCAGAATCAGAGAAAACTCAGTTGAAAAAGAGTGGCTCGAAGCAACAAAGAATATGCTCAGTCTGGGTGCACCGGACTGTCCGGTGGTGCACCGGACAGTGTCCGGTGCGCCAGGCTGGCGTCCATCAACTTGCTACTCTCGGGACTTCGTCGGCGGCGTACGGCTAAAATTCACCGGACTGTCCGGTGGTGCACCGGACTGTCCGGTGAGCCAACGGTCGGCCGGGCCAACGGTCGGCCGCGCGATCCGCGCGGGACACGTGGCTGAGCCAACGGCTAGAAGGGAGCACCGGACTGTCCGGTGTGCACCGGACAGTGTCCGGTGCGCCAACGGCTCGCAAGTGCCAACGATCGGCTTCGCCAAATAAGGAAGGAGATCCGCACCGGACATGTCCGGTGCGCCAGTCGACAGAAGGCAGGAATTGCCTTCCCTGATTGCTCTCAACGGCTCCTAGCTGCCTTGGGGCTATAAAAGGGACCCCTTGGCGCATGGAGAAGATATCCAAGCAACCTTAGAGCATTCTTGATCATCCACACTCAGTTTTCGCGCATTCGTTTGTCATTCTCAGTGATTCGAGCTCCGTTCTAGTGAGAACTTTGAGATAGTCATTTGAGCTCGATTCTTGGCCGTGTGTGTGCGTATTTTGCTGTGGATTTGTGTGTGTTGCTTCCCTCCCTTACTCCGTGCTTCTTGTGAACTTCAAGTGTAAGACCGAGAGACTCCAACTTGTGGAGATTCCTTGCAAACGGGAATAGTAAAGCAAACAAAACACCGTGGTATTCAAGTGGGTCTTTGGACCGCTTGAGAGGGGTTGATTGCAACCCTCGTCCGTTGCGACGCCACAACGTGGAGTAGGCAAGCGTTGGTCTTGGCCGAACCACGGGATAACCACCGTGCCATCTCTGTGATTTATATCTTTGTGGTCATTGTGTTTTGTTGAAGACTCCTCTCTAGCCACTTGGCGATTATTGTGCTAACACTTAACCAAGATTTTGTGGCTTAAGTTTCAAGTGTTACAGGATCACCTATTCACCCCCCCCTCTAGGTGCTTTCAATTGGTATCAGAGCCGTTCTCTTCACAAAGGGACTAATCGCCCGAAGAGATGGATCCTAAGGGGAAGGGAATTGTGATCAACGACAAAGAGAAGGAGCCCTTCGTCAATGAGCCAAAGGATGACAAGCCCACTGACTCAGGCTCGGGCTACAAGCGGAAGGAAGGGAAGAAGAAGAAGACAAGGCGCATTAAGGAGATCGTCTACTACGACAGCGATGAGTCTACTTCTTCCCAAAAGGATGACTACGACTACGAGAAACAAAAGACGGTTAATTCGAATTTTTCTTTCGATTATTCTCGTATTCCTCAAAGTTCAAACTCACATTTGCTCTCCATTCCTCTCGGCAAGCCTCCACACTTTGATGGGGAGGACTACGGATTTTGGAGCCACAAAATGCGTAGTCACCTGTTCTCTCTCCATCCAAGCATATGGGAGATTGTTGAGAATGGAATGAAATTTGATAGCTCGGATAGTCCTATTTTTATTAATGAACAGATTCATAGAAATGCACAAGCTACTACTGTGTTGTTAGCCTCCTTGTGCAGGGACGAGTACCATAAGGTGAGCGGCTTGGACAACGCCAAGCAAATCTGGGACACCCTCAAGATCTCTCATGAGGGGAATGACGTCACTTTACTCACCAAGATGGAGTTGGTAGAAGGCGAGCTCGGAAGATTTGCGATGATAAGGGGCGAGGAGCCAACCCAAACATACAACCGACTCAAGACCCTTATCAACAAAATAAGGAGCTACGGAAGCACGCGATGGACGGACCACGATGTCGTCCGCCTACTGCTAAGGTCCTTTACCGTTCTTGATCCACATTTGGTGAATAATATTCGTGAGAATCCCAGGTACACCAAAATGTCGCCCGAAGAAGTCCTTGGAAAATTTGTAAGCGGGCGAATGATGATCAAGGAGGTGAGGTACGTGGACGACGCACTAAATGGTCCAATCAATGAGCCTCAACCCGTTGCTCTCAAGGCAACGAGAAGCAAGGAGGCGTTACCTAGCAAGGTGGCGCAAGTTGAGGCGGCAGGGCTCAATGATGAAGAGATGGCCCTCATCATCAAGCGCTTCAAGACGGCGCTTAAGGGTCGCAAGGGACAGCCAAGCAAGACCAAGACAAAGGGGAAGCGCTCATGCTTCAAATGTGGTAAGCTTGGTCATTTTATTGCTAACTTTCCCGATAATAATAGTGACCAGGAAAAAAGAAACAAGAGGGAGAAGAAGAAGAATTACAAGAAGGCCAAAGGCGAGGCACATATCGGAAAGGAGTGGGATTCGGATTGCTCCTCCTCCGACAATGAAGGACTCGCCGCCACTGCCTTCAACAAGTCATCCCTCTTCCCAAACGAGCATCACACATGCCTCATGGCAAAGGAGAAGAAGGTATGTACTCGGGATACCACTTATGCTTCTTCAAGTGATGATGATTCTAGTGATGACGATGAGATAGACTATTCTAGCTTATTTAAAGGTTTGGATAGAATTAAAATTGGCAAAATTAATGAGTTAATTGATGCCTTGAATGACAAGAATAGGTTACTAGAAAAGCAAGAGGATTTGTTGTATGAAGAACATGATAAATTTGTTAGTGCACAAAATTCACTTGCTTTAGAAGTTAAAAGAAATGAAATGCTTTCTTGTGAACTTTCTACTTGTCATGAAACCATTTCTTCTTTAAAAGGTGTAATTGATGATTTAAATGCTAAACTAGAAGTAGCAAGTAAATCTAACTCTTGTATTGAACATGTTGCAATTTGCACTAGGTGTAAGAATTTTGATGTTGATGCTTGTAGTGAACACTTAGTTTCAATTTCAAAACTAAATGATGAAGTGGCTAGTCTTAATGCCCAACTTAAGACTAGCAAGAGTGAATTTGACAAACTAAAATTTGCAAGGGATGCCTACACGATTGGTAGACACCCCTAAATTAAGGATGGTCTTGGCTTCAAGAGAGAAGCCAAGAACTTCACAAGCCATAAGGCTCCCATCTCCGCCAAGGAGAAAGGGAAGGCCCCTATGGCTAGTAGTGTGCAAAAGAACCATGCATTTATGTACCATGATAGGAGACAATCTAGAAATACTTATAGGAGTTGTAATGCATATGATGCTTTTGATTCTCATGCCATGTTTGCTTCTAGTTCTTCCTATGTGCATGATAGAAATGTTGGTAGGGGTCTAGGAGAAACGTTGTTAATGTTCCTAGGAAAGTTAATGAACCTTCTACAATATATCATGCTTGCAATGCTTCTTTTTCCATCTATAGAAAGAATAAGAAGGTGATTGCTAGTAAGTTAGGGGCCAAATGTAAGGGAGACAAAACTTGCATTTGGGTCCCTAAGACAATTGTAACTAACCTTGTAGGACCCAACAAGAGTTGGGTACCTAAGACCCAAGCCTAAATTTGCCTTGCAGGTTTATGCATCCGGGGGTTCAAGCTGGATTATCGACAGCGGATGCACAAACCACATGACGGGGGAAAAGAGGATGTTCTCTTCCTACGTCAAGAACAAGGATCCCCAAGATTCAATAATATTCGGTGATGGGAACCAAGGCAAGGTAAAAGGGTTAGGTAAAATTGCCATTTCATCTGAGCACTCTATTTCTAATGTGTTTTTAGTTGAGTCGCTTGGATATAATTTGTTATCTGTTAGTCAACTTTGCAATATGGGATATAATTGTTTATTTACAAATGTAGATGTGTCTGTCTTTAGAAGATGTGATGGTTCACTAGCTTTTAAGGGTGTACTAGACGGCAAACTTTATTTGGTTGATTTTGCAAAAGAAGAGGCCGGTCTAGACGCATGCTTAATTGCTAAGACGTGCATGGGCTGGCTGTGGCATCGCCGCTTAGCACATGTGGGGATGAAGAACCTCCACAAGCTTCTAAAGGGAGAACACGTGATAGGTCTAACCAATGTTCATTTCGAAAAAGATAGACCTTGTGCAGCTTGTCAAGCAGGAAAACAGGTGGGAAGCTCACATCATTCCAAGAATGTGATGACCACGTCAAGACCACTGGAGATGCTTCACATGGACCTCTTCGGACCCGTCGCCTATCTAAGCATAGGAGGAAGTAAGTATGGTTTGGTTATAGTTGATGATTTTTCCCGCTTCACTTGGGTATTCTTTTTGCAGGATAAATCTGAAACCCAAGGGACCCTCAAGCGCTTCCTCAGGAGAGCTCAAAATGAGTTTGAGCTCAAGGTGAAGAAGATAAGGAGCGACAACGGGTCCGAGTTCAAGAACCTTCAAGTGGAGGAGTACCTTGAGAAGGAAGGGATCAAGCACGAGTTTTCCGCTCCCTACACACCACAGCAAAATGGTGTGGTAGAGAGGAAGAACAGGACGCTCATCGATATGGCAAGGACGATGCTTGGAGAGTTCAAGACCCCCGAGCGCTTTTGGTCGGAAGCCGTAAACACGGCTTGCCATGCCATCAACCGGGTCTACCTTCACCGCCTCCTCAAGAAGACTTCATATGAGCTGCTAACCGAGTTTAGCAGGGTGATGACGCAGAAATTTGAGATGTCAATGATGGGCGAGTTGAACTACTTCCTTGGGTTCCAAGTGAAGCAACTCAAGGACGACACCTTCATCTCCCAAACGAAGTATACGCAAGATTTGCTAAAGCGGTTTGGAATGAAGGACGCCAAGCCCGCAAAGACTCCAATGGGAACCGACGGACACACCGACCTCAACAAAGGAGGTAAGTCCGTTGATCAAAAAGCATTCCGGTCAATGATAGGGTCTTTACTTTACTTATGTGCTAGTAGACCGGATATTATGCTTAGCGTATGCATGTGTGCTAGATTTAAATCCGATCCTAAGGAGTGTCACTTAGTGGCGGTGAAGCAAATCTTTAGATATTTGGTCGCTACGCCTTGCTTCGGGATCTGGTATCCAAAGGGGTCTACCTTTGACTTGATTGGATATTCAGATTCCGACTATGCCGGATGTAAGGTCGATAGGAAGAGTACATCGGGGACGTGCCAATTCTTAGGAAGGTCCCTGGTGTCATGGAATTCTAAGAAACAAACCTCCGTTGCCCTATCCACCGCTGAGGCCGAGTACGTTGCCGCAGGACAATGTTGCGCGCAACTACTTTGGATGAGGCAAACCCTCCGGGACTTTGGCTACAATCTGAGCAAAGTCCCACTCCTATGTGATAATGAGAGTGCTATCGCATGGCGGAAAATCCTATTGAGCACAGCCGCACAAAGCACATAGACATCCGGCATCACTTTTTGAGAGACCACCAGCAAAAGGGAGATATCGAAGTGTTTCATGTTAGCACCGAGAACCAGCTAGCCGATATCTTTACCAAGCCTCTAGATGAGAAGACCTTTTGCAGGCTGCGTAGTGAGCTCAATGTCTTAGATTCGCGGAACCTGGATTGAAATATAGCATACTTGTGTCTACGCCTTTGATCATGTTCTTTCTGCATTTTGTTGCTTACTTTTGGTGCTCAAGTTGTACAAGCACTCCCCGGACCTCACAAGTCTTTGTGCAAGTGACACACACATTTAGGGGGAGATGTGTTACAACTTGGCCCTTTGAGACTAACCGTGTGCTTGAGTTTGCTTGATTTAGTCTCAAAGGTGGATTGAAAGGGAAAGGTGGACTTGGACCATGAAAAAACTTCCACTGCACTCCGATGAGAGGGTAACTACTTCCAAGTTCATCTCGTGAACTCTTATTGCCTTTGGACTCTTATTTGAAGAATTGGTGAGGCAATGGGGTTAAAGGGCCAAGATTGATCCCGTTTTGGTGCTTGATGCCAAAGGGGGAGAAAATAAAGGCCAAAGAAAGAAATGGATCAGCTACCACTTGAGAAGTTTTGAAAATAGTAGAATAGCTTTTTGTTTTGGCAAAACTCCCTTATTAGTTCCCTTGTCAAAAGTTGGCTTTTTGGGGGAAAATGTTGATTATGAAAAAAGGGGGAGTTTTTGGGAGTTTTTGAAATCTTATTTGAATTGATTTTGCACTTGTTCTACATGCTTTATGTTGTGTTGGCATAAATCACCAAAAAGGGGGAGATTGAAAGGGAAATGTGCCCTTGGGCCATTTCTAAGTATTTTGGTGATTGGGTGCCAACGCAATTGCCTAAGTCAGAAACCATGCCAAATGATGGTCAAGGTGAAAATCAATACAAAGGTATGATTCTTGACTTAGTACATTGGTTTTTGAGTACTAACATGTTTGTCTAAAGTGTTAGAATCAGAGAAAACTCAGTTGAAAAAGAGTGGCTCGAAGCAGCAAAGAATATGCTCAGTCTGGGTGCACCGGACTGTCCGGTGGTGCACCGGACAGTGTCCGGTGCGCCAGGCTGGCGTCCATCAACTTGCTACTCTCGGGACTTCGTCGGCGGCGTACGGCTAAAATTCACCGGACTGTCCGGTGGTGCACCGGACTGTTCGGTGAGCCAACGGTCGGCCGGGCCAACGGTCGGCCGCGCGATCCGCGCGGGACAGGTGGCTGAGCCAACGGCTAGAAGGGAGCACCGGATTGTCCGGTGTGCACCGGACAGTGTCCGGTGCGCCAACGGCTCGCAAGTGCCAACGGTCGGCTTCGCTAAATAAGGAAGGAGATCCGCACCGGACAGTGTCCGGTGGTGCACCGGACATGTCCGGTGCGCCAGTCGACAGAAGGCAGGAATTGCCTTCCCTGATTGCTCTCAACGGCTCCTAGCTGCCTTGGGGCTATAAAAGGGACCCCTTGGCGCATGGAGAAGATATCCAAGCAACCTTAGAGCATTCTTGATCATCCACACTCAGTTTTTGCGCATTCGTTTGTCATTCTCAGTGATTCGAGCTCCGTTCTAGTGAGAACTTTGAGATAGTCATTTGAGCTCGATTCTTGGCCGTGTGTGTGCGTATTTTGCTGTGGATTTGTGTGTGTTGCTTCCCTCCCTTACTCCGTGCTTCTTGTGAACATCAAGTGTAAGGCCGAGAGACTCCAACTTGTGGAGATTCCTCGCAAACGGGAATAGTAAAGCAAACAAAACACCGTGGTATTCAAGTGGGTCTTTGGACCGCTTGAGAGGGGTTGATTGCAACCCTCGTCCGTTGCGACGCCACAACGTGGAGTAGGCAAGCGTTTGTCTTGGCCGAACCACGGGATAACCACCGTGCCATCTCTGTGATTGATATCTTTGTGGTCATTGTGTTTTGTTGAAGACTCCTCTCTAGCCACTTGGCGATTATTGTGCTAACACTTAACCAAGATTTTGTGGCTTAAGTTTCAAGTGTTACAGGATCACCTATTCACCCCCCTCTAGGTGCTTTCACTTTCATTACTGCATCATGGGTAGAAGCACATAATCTTCCAATTACTACCATGTCAACCCCCATTCAAATTGATTCAGCCGGTGGTAGAATTCGAGCCGATAGCATTTGCTTGAATGTAAGTGTGGAAATAAGGGGGATAGCGTTTCCCGCTAATCTCATAGTAATGAGTACTCAGGGAATAGATGTCATCCTAGGGATGAATTGGCTAGATAAATATCAGGCAGTGATCAGTTGTGATAAGAGGACAATCAAGTTGATGTCCCCACTAGGAGAGGAAGTGGTGACCGAGTTAGTCCCGCCTGAGCCGAAGAAAGGAACTTGTTATCAGATGGCTATTGATAGCAGTGAAGCAGGCCCAATTGAGAGTATCAAGGTTGTGTCTGAGTTCCCAGATGTGTTTCCAAAGGACTTACCAGGTATGCCACCAGAGCAGAAAGTTGAGTTTGCTATAGAGCTTCTTCCTAGAACCGCCCCCATCTTTAAGAGATCTTACAGAATATCTGGACCTGAGTTGGTTGAACTCAAGAAGCAAATCGATGAGCTGTCAGAGAAAGGTTACATCCGGCCAATCACCTCGCCTTGGGCCGCCCCTGTTCTATTCGTGGAGAAGAAAGACGGCACCAAAAGGATGTCTATTGATTATCGAGCTCTGAATGTGGTCACCTTCAAGAACAAGTACCCCTTGCCCAGAATAGAAGATCTGTTCGACCAGTTGAGAGGAGCCAGCGTGTTGTTAAAGATAGATCTGAGGTCAGGTTACCATCAGCTCAGGATCCGACCTTCAGACATTCCAAAGACGACATTCATTACCAAGTATGGGTTGTACGAGTTTACCGTGATGTCTTTTGGCCTAACGAATGCACCAGCCTTCTTCATGAATCTGATGAACAATGTATTCATGGATTACCTTGACAAGTTTGTGGTGGTATTCATCGATGATATTCTTATATATTCTCAAAGCGAGGAAGAGCATGCAGATCACTTGAGGATGGTATTGCAGAGATTGCGAGAGCACCAGCTGTATGCAAAGTTGAGAAAGTGTGAGTTCTGGATCAGTGAAGTCCTGTTCTTGGGTCACATAATAAACAAAGAAGGATTGGCTGTGGATCTGAAGAAAGTGGCAGGCGTTCTAAACTGGAAAGCGCCGATAGATGCTCGAGGAATCAAGAGTTTCATTGGAATGGCCGGATATTATCGGCGATTCATCGAAGGGTTTTCGAAGATTGCGAAACCAATGACAGCGTTGCTAGGCAACAAAGTTGAGTTCAAGTGGACCCAGAAATGTCAAGAGGCATTCGAAGCACTGAAAGAGAAGTTAACTACAACGCCTGTTTTAGTCTTACCCGATGTGCACAAGCCCTTCTCGGTGTATTGCGATGCTTGTTACACTGGTTTGGGATGTGTGTTGATGCAAGAGGGAAGAGTTGTGGCCTACTCGTCCCGACAGCTGAAGGTTCATGAGCAGAATTACCCAATCCATGACCTAGAGTTGGCAGCAGTGGTTCACGCACTGAAGACATGGAGGCTCTATCTGTATGGACAGAAATGTGATGTTTACACAAACCACAAGAGTCTGAAGTACATATTCACTCAGTCAGAGCTAAATATGAGGCAACGAAGATGGTTAGAGTTGATCAAGGATTATGAATTGGAGATTCATTACCATCCAGGCAAAGCGAATGTAGCGGCAGATGCCTTAAGCAGGAAGAGTCAAGTCAATCTGATGGTCGCTCATCCGATGCCTTATGAGTTGGCCAAAGAGTTTGATAGGTTGAGCCTCGGATTTCTGAACAATATGCGAGGAGTGACCGTTGAGCTAGAGCCTACCTTAGAGCGGGAAATCAAAGAAGCACAGAGGAATGATGAGAAGATCAGTGAAATCTGGCGACTGATTCTAGACGGCAGAGGTAGAGATTTTCGGGAAGATGCAGAAGGTATGATATGGTTCAAAGACCGCTTGTGTGTTCCCAATGTCCAATCTATTCGGGAGTTGATCCTCAAGGAAGCTCATGAGTCAGCTTATTCGATACACCCTAGAAGTGAGAAAATGTATCAGGATCTGAAGAAGAAATTCTGGTGGTACGGAATGAAAAGGGGGATCGCAGAGCATGTGGCTATTTGTGACAGTTGTCAAAGGATCAAGGCAGAGCATCAGAGGCCAACTGGATTGTTGCAACCGTTGCAAATTCCTCAGTGGAAATGGGATGAAATCGGTATGGATTTCATAGTCGGATTGCCTCGTACTCGAGCCGACGACGATTCCATTTGGGTAGTAGTGGACCGCTTGACCAAGTCAGCCCACTTCATACCTGTCAAGACCAACTACAGCAGTGCAGTATTGGTAGAGTTGTACATGTCCTGGATCGTTTGTCTTCATGGTGTGCCAAAGAAGATAGTGTCAGACAGAGGAACATAGTTCACCTCTCATTTCTGGCAGCAGTTGCATCAAGCCTTGGGTACACATTTGAATTTCAGCTCAGCTTATCATCCGCAAACAGATGGTCAGACCAAAAGAACCAATCAAATCCTTGAAGACATGTTGAGAGCTTGTGCTTTGCAAGATCAGTCCGGATGGGACAAAAAGCTACCTTATGCAGAATTCTCTTATAACAACAGTTACCAGGCCATCTTGAAGATGTCATCATTTCAGGCGCTTTATGGGAGGAGTTGTAGAACTCCGTTGCAATGGAATCAGCCTGGAGAAAAGCAAGTGTTCGGGCCAGACATTCTGCTTGAAGCTGAAGAGAACATCAAGATGGTTTGGGAGAATCTGAAGATAGCGCAGTCAAGGCAGTGAAGCTATGCAGACACCAGAAGAAGAGAGCTGAGTTTCAAAGTCAGAGATTTTGTCTACCTGAAAGTGTCACCGATCAGAGGAGTCAGAAGATTCGGAGTCAAAGGCAAGCTAGTGCCTCGCTATGACGGTCCGTATCAGATTCTCGCAAGGCGTGGAGAAGTGGCCTATCAGCTCAGTTTACCAGAAGGTTTGCTCGCAGTGCATGATGTCTTTCATGTGTCTCAGTTGAAGAAATGTTTGCGTGTGCTAGAAGAGCAGTTGCCAGTGGAAGGTCTTGAGGTCCAGGAGGACTTGACCTATATAGAGAAGCCAACGCAAATTCTTGAGATGGCAGACAGAGTCACTCGAAGGAAGACAATCAGAATGTGCAAAGTCAGATGGAGTCACCACTCTGAGGAGGAAGCAACCTGGGAGCGTGAAGATGATCTGATGGCCAAGTACCCCGAACTCTTTGCTGGCCAACCTTGAATCTTGAGGGCGAGATTCTTTTAAGGGGGATAGGTTTGTAACGCCCTGAATTTGGGGGGTAGAATTTTTTCTTCTTTTTACTCACCAAATTCAGGCGTTACTCTCTTTCCTTTCCTGTTTCGCTTCTTCTCCCCAATTTCAAAGCAATATAGTAACGGGTGTCCGTGTCATGCATAAACAAAACCTAAGTTGACATGAGTGTTGCATCATGCCGAAGCACATTTCTTTGCCTGATGTCGTGTTTAGTCGTGTGTTCATCTCGCCCCATTTCGGATTTCAGTTCGCGAATCGATCTTCCGATCTGTGGTTGTGCGTGCCGTGAGGTTTCGACCCGCTGTGTGACCCAGTCCGGCCCGGTCCAGCCCAGTCCGGCCTGCGCGCCCCCGGCACCCCACACCCCCTCCCCATGCGTGCCCCCTCCTCCTTGTCTCCCTCTCTCATTTGGATTTCCTGCGCAGCAACCTCCCTCTCCCTCTCCCACCTCTCTCTCCCCGTTGTGCCCTAGGGTTTGGAGACGGCAATCATTGGAATTTGGACCCCGAGGTGAGCTCTCCTCCCCTCCTCTCTCTCTCTCTCTCTTCTCTTCCCCTCCCCCTTTCTTCTCCCCTGCCCCCCCCCCGTTTTTCCCTCCCTGCGCGCGCGCTCCCTGCGGGCGCGGCCCCGGCGTAGGCGCGCGGCCCCGACGCGGGCGCGCGGCCTCAGCCCCCTACGCGGGTGCGACTCCCCCAGCGGCGCGGCCCCGGCCCCGGCGCGCGGCTCCGGCCCCTACGCGCGGCCTCGGCCCCTGTGCGTGGCTGTCCTGGCCCCGTTGCGCGGCATCCGACCCTCAGATTAGTTAGTTTCAAATTTAGTTTAATGAGCGTGTTGAGTCGCGCGCTTCGTCGCACGACGAATTGGTTTAGTCTCAGGTTTTATTAATGTGCGGTGTCGCGCGCTTCGTCGCGCGACGATTCGTTTTAAATTCAGTTCAGTTGACGTAAGCCGTCGTGCGTTTCGTCGCGCGACGCTTAATGTTTGTTTATAAAAGTAATGCAAGAGTCTCGTTGTGCGCCCCGTCGCGCGACAAGTCGTTTATTTCTTAATTCAATTTGAATGTTGCGTCACACGTCTCGCCGTGCGACCATTTCCTTTGATTCACCTTTATCTGCTTATAATAATTAAATGTGGAACATGACCTTACTTTATGCTAAACGCAATGGCCAAATTAATACCCTTCTGTTTAAACGAGTAGTTTAATTTATAATTGTGTAACGTGATCGCTTCTCGACCGTAGACTCGACCGCTATTTTCTCTTTCTCGCTTAGTCGTAATTGCGAGCCCTGCATTGAACGTGTGTTTAATTATTGCATTCCATTGTATGGTGTACCATTCTTTTGTATTAAATGTGTGGAATGTATGTCTGAACTCATATAGATAACGGTCAGTTGGTGGAGTCCAAAGGAGTTGCAGGTGAAGACCCTGAGCAGCAGTCGATTGGTGAAGGCAAGTGTCCCTTGACCTATCTTTGTCCTATACATTCTTTAATTCATCTCCCGCATTACACAGTTATACCTAAGGATTGACTAGCTTTTGTTATCCATGTCCTTGTTTACCTATTTGGGTTGGATTATTATTGTTAGCTTTATGCTATTGCTTAACATTAATCAATGAACATGATGAGAACTATCTATGATACGTTGTTTTCCCTCTTATTTATGATATCATACTTGTGGCATTTAAGGGGACTCAAGCGGTTTCTCGAGTGCCTCTCCGTAAGGACCTGTTCGTTGGACGACCGCCCGGGAAAACAGTGCAACCATGAGGGTGGACTGGGACGCCCTTAGCTGAGTAATTAGAGGAACCAGGGTGTAGTTCGCTTAGCCGTCGTGCCGTCAATGGGGCTCGGTGTATGCGGCTCGCTCTGCCAAGGTTGATTTGTCCCTTGGGGAGGAGTGCGGTACATTTAGGAAACCTAACGGGTGGCTACAACTCCGGGGAATCTTTGTAAAGGCTACGTAGTGATACCCTGCTGGGTCACCTTGGTAGTGATTAATGGAGAGTCATGACCTCCGGGCAGAAAGGGAAATCATGGCTTGTGGGTAAAGTGCACAACCTCTGCAGAGTGTATGAAAACTGATACATCAGCCGTGCTCGCGGTTATGAGCGGCCAAGGGAGCTCTAGTGATTAGTGGTACTTGATCAGAGATATTTGGATTACAGGTGGCAATGAGATTGATGGTTTTTGGTATTGATTATGGTAATGGTAAGTGGTATTCTTTCCGTTTGGAAAGAGTACGTTTGGGTTAATAACGTGGGTTAATTCTAAAACTTGGCTTTCTCTACTAGTAATAATAATTTGACCAACTAAAAGCAACTGCTAGACTTACCCCCACATAAATCTAGTCCACTATAGCCAAACAGGACACTTGCTGAGTATGTTGATGTGTACTCACCCTTGCTATACACACCAAACCCCCCTTCCCCCAGGTTGTCCGCATTGCAACCACTTCTCAGGAGAAGATGAAGCCGTGGAAGGAGACTTCCAAGAGTTCCAAGACTACGACGAGTTCTAGGCGTGGGTTAGCGGCAACCCCCAGTCGGCTGCCTGTGAAGGCCGTGTGTATCTACGTTTCTTTTCCGCACTTTGATTATTGTAAAGACTATGTGGATGTCTCAGAAATATGATGTAATCGACTACTATCCCCCTTTTATATTATGATTTGAGCATTGTGTGATGATGTCCAGTTATGTAACTGCTGTGTACGTGAATTGCTGATCCTGACACGTACATGGTTCGCATTCGGTTTGCCTTCTAAAACCGAGTGTGATAATTATGAAGCGGGAACGACAGGGATTTGCGAAGGATGCAACTAACCGCGAATTGAAGATGTGAACCTAGCTTCCCATGGCGCCCGGCGGAAACCGAAGTCCGATGACGAATTCCGGTGGCGTCAGTGGATAATTCAGCGCAATTCGGTCGCGTTCGTCTTCCTCACGGCAGAGAGGGACCTTGGGTTCCACACCCCGAGCTCAGTAGTCGACAAGCCGAGAATCCCACCGTGGCGGATTTTCTCTCTACGGTGCGCGGCGGCGTTCTAGTGGTGGCGAGAAGTTGGGGATAAAGAGGGGAGAGCTCGAGAGGGAGGTCGCGGGTCTTGTAGGGCGGCTAGAAGAGGTCCTGGTCCACTCCCCATGCCGCGCAGGCGATGTGGACGCCGACGATCATGGCACGTCTGTTACGAAGGCACTGCTGATGCTTTGGCCCCACACGGCAGCGACGGCCTAATCGGAGAAATGATTCCGCGCTACACTGGCTTCGTGGACGCACAAGCCAGACAGATGGACGCATGGTGCGCACGCGAAGTACCACTGTCGAGTGGGCCCCGCAATCCAGTGAAAGATTGAGCAGCGCGAGAGGGGAGGCTGGTTAGTGGGCCCCAGGTGTCAGCCAGTCGTGTGAGCGCGGTTGGAGAGCTGGGTCGTGCTGAGAAGGGGGGAAAGTGGGCTGAAAGAAGTAAGCCAGCCCAAGTAGGGTTTTTATCCTTTTTATCTTTTCTTTTCTCTATTTCTAAGTTCAATTTGAATTCGAATTGGAATTCAAATTTGTGCCAATTTTAATCTCAATTCATATTGTGAAATTAAAAATACCAATTTTGGGGGTATTTTTAGGTATATATATATTATTTATGTTTTTATATCGTTTTCTCTTTTTCTTTCTCTTCTCTCTTTTTTATTTTCAAAACCCTAATTTTAATTTAGGGTTTAATCCAACCTTTGGAATTATTATATTATTATTATTATCCTTATTATTTTTATTTAATGCACAAACACATAACTCCAACATGATGCATATTTTTTTATCATTTGTTTTAATTCATCTCTTAATTATATGTATGCTCTTTTTATGATGCAAATATGGCACATAAAATAAGGAGATCAACTATAGTATTCACTGTATACATTTTGGGTATTACAGAAAACAACATGACTCGGTCTCCATGGCCGATCTTCGGCATCTTCATTTCCACTTTCTACATCGAAGCTCTCACTATCGCTAGAGTTTTTAGATATTCCAGCTAACATCTTGTTGGTCACTTGTTCTCAAATGCTACGAGTTAAGAACAAGGCAACATTAAATGTTAATCGTTAAAGACCTTCGTCCTTCGAAGCATTATCTCCCTCAGGATATAATGATCTTCAGACGAAGGTTGTGAAGGACATACCTTCATCATCTCAGTATATAATAATGGAAGTAAAAACATATGGAACATGGAAGGTAACATGAACAATCATATGATATTATCATAACATTTTTTATTATATTATCATAAATGAATATGAACAATATTGAATTACATTTATACCTTCGGCTTGACAGAAGATAAAAGGCTTGAGAGTGACGTGCGAATGAATACAAGTCAGCGTGAATCGTACAACGTTACTGTTCACCTATTTATAGGCGCGGGTCGCAGCCCGGTCGAAATTACATTTGTGTCCTTGACAATCATATTCATAATACAAAATGCTAGGGACTATATGGTCTTCTCCTCTTTAAGTCGGAGATGTCCTTCGTTTTAAGCACGTCATTGTGCCGAAGCTTTATTGATGATAGCTTCGGCATATCGTCTTGCCGAAGGTGTCTTTGCTCAGAGGACCTTCGGCGAGGAAGAAGGCCTCCAACAGTAGCCCCTTCGTGGTGCTAGATCGTTTTTCGTAACGAGCTCGATCCGTGAAAAACACGAAGGCTTCGGAATGCCGAAGGTCCAAAAAACGCCTTCCCTGAGCTCGTTGCCGAGAAACGATTAAAATACTCCAATCGCTAGATGGCCCAACGTTCAGCGAATACAAGCGATTTGAGGGTTCGCCTTCCAAGCGCCAGGTGGTCCACCGCTCAGCGTGTAGGGGCGGTCTAGTGGTTCACCTTCCGACCTGCAGCACTATATAAACAGACGGGTTGGTGAGAAGTTACCACAATGTTCATTGCCATTGCACTGTTGTGCTGTTAAAAAATTTAACCATAGTCAAAGCTTTTCATTGCTCTCTCAAGTGAACGCTTCGTCATCTGAAATTAGCTTCGTCGAAAGGATTAGCTTCGTCAAAACTGCAAAAGACATCAACTTCATAAAAATCGCAAGAGATCATCATATGGCCAAAGTACGCTCGATTGCAAGGGTGACTCGTGAAGGAGAGGAGACCGAGGCCACCGAGATAGCTCCGATTTTCGAAGTCATGAGACAATCGGGCTTAGTTGTGACAGAGGGAACGATTGTCGAAGGTACATCTGCTGCCGAAGTTGAACAAGTTGATATTGAAGAAGAAAATACTGATGAAGAAGAGGAGGATTATAGTATTTTGATCCCTTCAAAACCCAACCACTTAGATTTTGGGAAATCTACTGATTCTGAAGCCGACATGCCCATGATGATGAAACTGGGCTACTTTGGAGAGGATGAAAGGAAGCTTGTTTGTTTTGCCGAAGAAGAAACCACTCCAACACCGAAGGACGATGAAGTAGTGGTTTTCAAAAGTTTTTTCAGAGCAGGATTATGGTTTCCTCTGAATGAGATGATAGGAGAAGTTTTGAAGAATTTTGAAATTTATCTTCATTAGCTGACCCCTAACGCTACCGTTAGGCTCAACATCTTCATCTGGGCCCTCCGAAGCCAAGGAATGGACCCAAATGTCGAAGCATGCTGCCGAGTGCACGAGCTGCACTACCAAACGAAGGCTAGGGCAGACGGTTTACATGAGAATTTTGGTTGCTATAATTTCACGTATCGCAAGGATACGAAGGCTCCAGTTCTCAGCTATCGCACCAAGTGGTCAACTGGCTGGAAGAGTGAATGGTTCTATATCAAGGCTAATGAAAAGAAAAGAGGAAAACTGATGACGATGGTTATGTGCCCACTA
Source organism: Zea luxurians (assembly GCA_029449295.1). NCBI lineage: Eukaryota > Viridiplantae > Streptophyta > Magnoliopsida > Poales > Poaceae > Zea > Zea luxurians. The sequence goes on along the minus strand of JAOPSE010000041.1, from coordinate 7,129,309 downwards.
TCTCTAAGCTTCGGAATGACCCGGCCTCTGTGCAACATGCAACTAGGGTCACCATGCCAACTGGCCACAACAAAATTCAGGGTGGTGGCTGAACAAGTCAGCACCAGAGACCTGGTGCAAGAATACCAGGCTAACAGGACATCTCCGACGTCAAGTGACTCGAGTATGCCGAAGCTAAAGGGCACAAAGAAGAAATATGAACTTGTTCGATTACATTATCGTTTTAAGTTTGAGAAACAGTTTAAGCAGCCCTGCCAAGAATGGCTGGATATGGTTGAAACTTTGTGCAATGAAATTTTCGGTAATTATACTAGAAAAGAAGATCAATTAATGTCAGCAGCCTTCGGCACTCGGCCAAAACGGAGGTTAAACCGGGTTATGGACGCTCTAAAATTTGAATACCCTGATTATGAGCGGCTCAACAAGGGTGCCAAAGGGGCAAAAAGGAAAAGGGTTGTTAGCGTTCTGAGCAGATAAGCTGCCAGAATGGTGAAAGAAGATGAGAAGGTTTTAAAGAAGAGAAAATCTAGTCCCAAGCCAAAGATGATGGCTTTAAAGAAAAGAAAAGCTAAATCCCCGGAGCCGAAGGTAACTGAAGAGGAAGAAGAGACTTCGTCAACACCTCCAGCTGCCGAAGTGTCAAAAATTTTAAAGGTAATGACTGAATCTCTACCTATCAAGCTACTAAGCCCTCTGGGACCAGAACTGATGAAGCTTTTTCAGAAGAGAGAAGATCCTTCAACCACGAAGAAGGTAGACGGGCTGAAGAAGCGAAGAATTGGTAGCGTAATGTAAGCCATTGAAAAGACACCACCACTGGTCTTGGCAACCAAGATAGCGCCTACTACAAGTGTCGAGGACACTACCAAAGCAAACACATTGGCCCAAGCTGCAGCTGCCACCGAAGCTGCCAACCTAGAGGCTACCTTATTTGGGATTGATAAATTGATACTAGGTATGCCTATAGAAGAAACATCTACGGCTGCAGATTAGGTCATGGCTCCAGTGCCTGACAAAGGGAATTGCCGAAGCTGCTTCAGAAGAAAAAGGTTTCGATCTTCGGAACTTGGTCGGGCTAGAACTGTCCGAGGCCGAGAAGGAGCTACAGGAATATGGTATTTCCTGTGGCTACCAACCAAGAGCTTTGCTCTTTGGTGGACTCGATGAAGAGGTCTTGGGATGTGTTCGTGACCGTACTGGGGCGAAGGTAATCGACACTTTATCATAGAGTGTTGGTTTTCCGAAGCTTGAAGCTGATATTAGCAGCTATCGACGATAACATATCGTCGGTAGTTTGTTTTATTCCAACTTCAATGTAAAATTCTTATAATAAAACAAAATTTTATTATTTGTTTTGTTTTACAATGAAGTTTGCTAATGAAGGTCTATTTTATACAGAGTATGCTACTGAGCAAAGCGCTGCAAATGCAACAGGACCTCGAGGATAAAAAGAACGAAATTATAACCGAGGGTCTAGAGAGCAAAATTAAAGAGTACGAAGCTTCTCTTGAAAAGAAAGGTTTTCTACTCCAAGCAATGGAAGGTTCCCTTGTAGAAGCGCAAAGTGAAAATGCTAGACTAAGCAGGGAGCTTCTCCAAAAATCAGAGGGCTTCAAACAAGAAAGAAAAGACTTGCAGACGAAGTATGAAGCCGAAGTTGCCGAGAATACGAAGTATGAAGCCGAAGTTGCTGAGAATACAAAGTAAGAAAAGTTTACTCCTTCGGCCGAAAATATATCAAGCACCTTCGAACACATTGAAGGCGAAGTTGAGGCGCTTGACGAAGTAATAGTAGGGCATGGTGACTTCTTCGCGCTGCTAGCTTCTCGTGGCACGGCTGCAGCATTTTTGAAAGCTGGCTGCACGCACACAAAGATATGAATAGGCCTACCTTTAGCCTATCTTCGACAGATTTGACTGATATTCCTGGCGAAGCCCGAAGCATAGGAAGTAGATTTATAACACAAATTTGGGCGAAGGGTGGTCGGGACTTGGCTGGTGATGAGGCCCAAAGCTTACTGAAGCCGGTATGAAACTTATACTTGTTGCTTACCTTTTCTTGTGATTACCTTTTTCCTTATAAAATCTTGTTGTGTGCAGGATGATTATGCCGAAGATTAGTAATCCGAAGTAGATACCGAAGGCCACTAAAGCTGATCTTTAGACTTGCCTGCATAGATCTTTTAGAGGCTTTTGTATTATTTTTGTAAAAGACATTGTAACCGAGAATTGAACATTACTTTGTATATTTGTCCATACCTTGTAATATATTTTTACGTTTTCTTCCATGTGTAAATTGCTTTGCTGTGGTCGAAACTTACATCTTTTGAGCCGGAGGCGAAAAACACCTTCCCTTCTTTTCGTACACAGCGAAGCGTATTTTGCTTCTTCATGCTCATCGAAGCATTGATATCAAAGCTGAAGTATCTATTTGTGCTTTATGTTATGATGATGATGATCCTACGAATGTCTACATGAATGTGTATGAATGCAATGAATGATGTAATGTAAAGTGCAGATGAATGTCCAAACATACAAACGAAGTCATACCCAGACTCTGCATCCCCTTAGGAACGACTTTTGAGTCTTAAGCTCTGCATCCCCTTAGGAACGACTTTTGAGCTTCTTCACCTTCTATTTCGGTGGTATAAGTTCTGCATCCCTTTAGGAACGACTTTTGAACTTCTTCGCCTTCTATTTCGACAGTATAAGTTCTGCATCCCCTCAGGAACGACTTTTGAACTACTTCGCCTTCTATTTCAGTGGTATTTGGCTCTGCATTCCCTTTGGAACGACTTTTGAGCAGAAAACTTACACTGCGCTCCCTTAGGAACGACTTTTTGTAGCTTCGTCATGCTCTGTATCCCCTTGGGGACGACTTTTGAGCTTCTCCCTATTTTTCTTTTTGCACTCGATGGTGCACACTCAGATTTTACATATTACATTTTTTGGTGGATTCTGCCCTTGTAGTGCTAAATAAGAATGAAAAATTACAAGCTATGGCCCCATTAAAAACCTTTCTCCCCTCTTGAAAGGAAAAGGGTGCCATAGAAAAAATGAAAAAGATTACATCAATTTACACATAGTATCGCCGAAGCTCATCCGCGTTCTAAGATCTGGGTATATCATTGCCGTGCATATCCTTCAATCTATAAGAACCGGGCCTTGACGAAGATACTACTAGAAAAGGACCTTCCCACTTCAGTTGCAACTTGCCCACTGTGTCTGGGTTAGCGACTCTCCGATGCACCAGATGCCCTAGCTTGATATTTTTCAACCAAACTTTTCTGTCATGCCATTTTATTGTTTCAGCCTGATATTTATTGATGTGCTCTATTGCCTGAAGTCTTGTCCCTTCTATAGTGTCTTTTGTTACTTGATAATCAGCTTCGTCTTCTGCCGAAGCTATTGTTCTTATTGACCCTGTTTTTGCTTCTTCTGGAGTTATTGCTTCGTTACCAAATAGGAGCTTGAAGGTGTAAATCCTATTGACCTTGACGTAGTTGTGTTGTGGCTCCATACCACTTTAATCAGCTCATCTGGCCATTTTCCTCTGGACTGGTTGAAGATTAGCTTCATTATTCCTGTCATTATAATGCCATTCACTCTTTCTACCAGCCCATTTGATTCTGGATGCCTAACAGATGCAAAGTGGATCTTCGTACCAATTTGATCACAAAAATCTTTGAATGCTTCGGCCTCAAATTGTGTACCTGTCGGGGACCATAATTAGGGGTACCCCCAAGACTCCTAATCTCAGCTGGTAACCCCCATCAGCACAAAGCTGCAAAGGCCTGATGGATGCGATTAAGTCAAGGCTCGGTCCACTCAAGGGACACGATCCTGCCTCGCCCGAGCCCAGCCTCGGGCAAGGGCAGCCGACCTCGAAGGATTCACGCCTCGCCCGAGGACCCCCTCAAGCAACAGACACACCTTCGGCTCGCCCGAGGCCCAGTCTTCGCCAAGAAGCAACCTTGGCCAGGTCGCCACACCGACCGACCGTATCGCAGAAGCATTTAATGCAAAGATGGCCTGACACATTATCCTGATGTGCGCCCCTCAGTCGATAGAGCTGAAGCGACCACAGTCACTTCACCGCTCCACTAACTAGCCTGACAAGAGGACAGCGTCGCCTGCGTTGCTCCGACTGCTGTGCCGCTCGACAGAGTGAGGCTGACAGCAGCTGAAAGGGAATTAGGCTTACACCTAGTTCCTAAATAATTTTGGTGGTTGAATTGTCCAACACAAATATTGGACTAACTAGTTTACTCTAGTGCATAAGTTATACAGGTGCAAAAGGTTCACATTCAGTCAATAAAAAGACCAAGTGTTGGATTCAACCAAGGAGCAAGGGGGCAACCGAGGGCACCTCTGGCTGGAGGCACCGGACTGTCCGGTGTGCACCGGACAGTGTCCGGTGCGCCCAGAGAACTCCAACTTAAACTCTTCGCCCTCGGGAATTCTCGGAAGCCGGCGCGCTATAATTCACCGGACTGTCCGGTGTGCACCGGACATGTCCGGTGCTCCAAGAAAGCGCGGTCTCCGGAACTCGCCAGCCTCGGGTTCGCGCGGCAGCCGCCCCGCTAAAATTCACCGGACTGTCCGGTGTGCACCGGACTGTCCGGTGTACCAGCGGGGCAACGGCTCTTTTCGGCGCCAACGGCTCCCTGCGGTGCATTTAATGCGCGCGCAGCGCGCGCAGACGTCAGACGTGCCCATACCGGTGCACCGGACATCAAACAGTACATGTCCGGTGTGCACCGGACATCCAGGCGGGCCGAGAAGTCAGAAGCTCCAACGGTCAGAATCCAACGGCAATGGTGACGTGGCAGGGGCACCAGACTGTCCGGTGTGCACCGGACTGTCCGGTGTGCCATCGAACAGACAGCTTCCAGCAACGGTCACTTTTGGTGGTTGGGGCTATAAATACCCTAACCACCCCACCATTCATTGCATCCAAGTTTTCCAACTTCCAACCACTTACAAGAGCTAGGCATTCAATTCTAGACACACCAAAGAGATCAAATCCTCTCCAATTCCACTCAAGCATTTAGTGACTAGCGAGAGAGATTTGCCGTGTTCTTTTGAGCTCTTACGCTTGGATCGCTTTCTTTCTTTCTCACTTGTTCTTGTGATCAATACTCAATTGTAACCAAGGCAAGAGGCACCAATTGTGTGGTGGCCCTTGCGGGGAAGCTTTGTTCCCGTTTGATTGAGAAGAAGAAGAGAAAGCTCACTCGATCCGTGGGATCGTTTGAGAGAGGGAAGGGTTGAAAGAGACCCGGCCTTTGTGGCCTCCTCAACGGGGAGTAGGTTTGCAAGAACCGAACCTCGGTAAAACAAATCCGCGTGTCACACTCTTCATTTGCTTGCGATTTGTTTTGCCCCCTCTCTCGCGGACTCGTTTATATTTCTAACGCTAACCCGGTTTGTAGTTGTGATTATTTTTGTTTCGCCCTATTCACCCCCCCCCCTCTAGGCGACTATCAATTGGTATCAGAGCCCGGTGCTTCATTAGAGCCTAACCGCTCGAAGTGATGTCGGGAGATCACACCAAGAGGGAGATGGAGACCGGCGATAACAAGCCCACTACAAGCCAAGGGAGCACTTCATCGGAAGAGTCCCGCACCAAGAGAAGGGAGAAGAAGAAGAACTCCTCCAAGCGGAAGGAGAAAAGATCTTCCTCTTCTCACCACAAGGAGAAGAAGGAAAAATCTTCTTCTCACAAGCCGCATCGGAGTGGGGACAAGCACAAAAGGATGAGGAAGGTGGTCTACTACGAGACCGACACTTCATCGACATCCACCTCCGGCTCCGACGCGGCGTCCGTCACTTCTAAACGCCAAGAGCGTAAGAAGTATAGTAAGATTCCCCTACGCTACCCTCGCATTCCTAAACATACACCTTTACTTTCCGTCCCATTAGGCAAACCACCAACTTTTAATGGTGAAGATTATGCTATGTGGAGTAATTTAATGCGATTTCATCTAACCTCTCTCCACAAAAGTATATGGGATGTTGTTGAGCATGGTGTACAGGTACCATCCGTAGGGGATGAGGACTATGACACGGATGAAGTGGCCCAAATCGAGCACTTCAACTCCCAAGCCGCAACCATTCTCCTTGCCTCACTAAGCAAGGAGGAATACAACAAGGTGCAAGGGTTGAAGAACGCAAAGGAGATTTGGGACCTACTCAAGACGGCGCATGAAGGTGATGAACTCACCAAAATCACCAAACGGGAAACGATCGAGGGGGAGCTCGGTCGCTTTCGACTTCGCCAAGGGGAGGAGCCACAAGACATGTACAACCGGCTCAAGACCTTGGTGAACCAAGTGCGCAACCTCGGGAGCGCAAAATGGGATGACCACGAGGTGGTTAAGGTTATTTTAAGAGCACTTATTTTCCTTAACCCCACTCAAGTACAATTAATTCGTGGTAATCCTAGATATCCACTAATGACTCCCGAGGAAGTTATCGGGAATTTTGTGAGCTTTGAATGCATGATTAAGGGCTCCAAGAAGATCAACGAGCTTGATGAACCTTCCACATCCGAGGCACAACCGGTGGCCTTCAAGGCAACGGAGGAGAAGAAGGAGGAGTCTACACCAAGTAGACAACCAATTGACGCCTCCAAGCTCGACAACGAGGAGATGGCCCTAATCATCAAAAGCTTTCGGCAAATCCTCAAGCAACGGAAGGGGAAGGATTACAAATCCCGTTCCAAGAAGGTTTGCTACAAGTGTGGTAAGCCCGGTCACTTTATTGCAAAATGTCCTATGTCTAGTGACAGTGACAGGGGCGACGACAAAAAGGGAAGAAGAAAGGAGAAGAAGAAGTACTACAAGAAGAAGGGCGGCGATGCCCATGTTTGTCGGGAGTGGGACTCCGACGAAAGCTCAAGCGACTCCTCCGACGACGAGGACGCCGCCAACATCGCCATCACCAAGGGCCTCCTCTTCCCCAATGTCGGCCACAAGTGTCTCATGGCCAAGGACGGCAAAAAGAAGGTAAAATCAAGGTCCTCCACTAAATATGAAACATCTAGTGATGAGGATGATGACAAAAATGAGGAGGATAATTTGCGTATTCTTTTTGCCAACCTTAACATGGAACAAAAGGAAAAATTAAATGAGCTAATTAGTGCCATCCATGAAAAGGATGATCTCTTGGACTCCCAAGAGGACTTCCTAATCAAGGAAAACAAGAAACATGTTAAGGTTAAAAATGCTTATGCTCTAGAGGTAGAAAAATGTAACAAATTATCTAGTGAGCTAAGCACCTGCCATGAGACTATAGACAACCTTAGAAGTGAAAATGTTAAATTAATTGCTAAGGTTGATTCTCATGTTTGCATTGATCCTAGAAATAATAATGTTGATTTGCTTGCTAGGATTGATGAGTTGAATGTTTCTATCACTAGCCTTAGAAATGAGAATGAGAAACTAATTGCTAAGGCTAAGGATTTTGATGTTTGCAATACTACTATTTCCGACCTTAGAACTAAAAATGATATGTTGCATGCTAAGGTTGTTGAACTAAAATCTTGCAAACCCTCTACATCTAATGTTGAGCATATTTCCATTTGTACTAGATGTAGAGATGTTAATATTGATGCTATCCATGATCACCTAGCTTTAATTAAAAAACAAAATGATCACATAGCACAACTTAATGCTAAGATTAGAGAGCATGACTTAGAAAATGAAAAATTTAAATTGGCTAGAAGCATGCTCTATAATGGTAGACGCCCTGGCATTAAGGATGGCATTGGCTTCCAAAAGGGAGACAATGTCAAAATTAATGCCCCTCCAAAGAACTTATCTAACTTTGTCAAGGGCAAGGCTCCCATGCCTCAGGATAACGAGGGTTACATTTTGTACCCTGCCGGATATCCTGAGAGCAAGATTAGGAAAATTCATTCTAGGAAGTCTCACTCTGGCCCTAATCATGCTTTTATGTATAAGGGTGAGACATCTAGATCTAGGCAACCAACCCATGCCAAGTTGCCTAGAAAGAAAACTCCTAATGCATCAAATAATCATGCCATTTCATTTAAAACTTTTGATGCATCTTATGTTTTAACTAACAAATCAGGCAAGGTAGTTGCCAAAATTATTGGGGGCAAACACAAGGGCTCCAAGACTTGTGTTTGGGTACCCAAAGTTCTTGTATCTAATGCTAAAGGACCCAAAACCGTTTGGGTACCTAAAATCAAGAACTAAAATTGTTTTGCAGGTTTATGCATCCGGGGGCTCAAGTTGGATACTCGATAGCGGGTGCACAAACCACATGACAGGGGAGAAAAGGATGTTCTCCTCATATGAGAAAAACCAAGATCCCCAACGAGCTATCACATTCGGGGATGGAAATCAAGGTTTGGTCAAAGGTTTGGGAAAAATTGCTATATCACCTGACCACACTATTTCCAATGTTTTTCTTGTAGATTCGTTAGATTACAATTTGCTTTCCGTATCCCAATTATGTCAAATGGGCTACAACTGTCTTTTTACTGATACTGGTGTTACTGTCTTTAGAAGAAGTGATGATTCAATAGCTTTTAAGGGAGTGTTAGAGGGTCAGCTATACTTGGTAGATTTTGAAAGAGCTGAACTCGACACATGCTTGATTGCTAAGACTAACTTGGGTTGGCTCTGGCACCGCCGACTAGCCCATGTTGGAATGAAGAATCTTCACAAGCTTCTAAAGGGAGAACACATTTTGGGACTAACCAATGTTCATTTTGAGAAAGACAGGATTTGTAGCGCATGCCAAGCCGGGAAGCAAGTTGGCATCCATCATCCACACAAAAATATCATGACTACCGACAGGCCACTGGAACTCCTTCACATGGATTTATTCGGCCCGATCGCTTACATAAGCATCGGCGGTAGTAAGTATTGTCTTGTAATTGTGGATGATTTTTCTCGCTTCACTTGGGTGTTCTTTTTGCAGGACAAATCTCATACCCAAGAAACTTTAAAAGGATTCTTGAGACGGGCTCAAAATGAGTTCGGCTTAAGGATCAAGAAAATTAGAAGCGACAATGGGACGGAGTTCAAGAACTCTCAAATTGAAGGCTTTCTTGAGGAGGAGGGCATCAAGCATGAGTTCTCTTCTCCCTACACTCCACAACAAAATGGTGTAGTGGAGAGGAAGAATCGAACTCTATTGGACATGGCAAGGACCATGCTTGATGAGTACAAGACACCGGATCGGTTTTGGGCCGAAGCGGTCAACACCGCTTGCTACGCCATCAACCGGTTATATCTTCACCGAATTCTCAAGAAGACATCCTATGAACTCCTAACCGGTAAAAAGCCAAATATTTCATATTTTAGAGTTTTTGGTAGCAAATGCTTTATTCTTGTTAAGAGAGGTAGAAAATCTAAATTTGCTCCTAAAACTGTAGAAGGCTTTTTACTAGGATATGACTCAAACACAAGGGCATATAGAGTCTTTAACAAGTCCTCAGGACTTGTTGAAGTTTCTTGTGACGTTGTGTTTGATGAGACTAACGGCTCTCAAGTAGAGCAAGTTGATCTTGATGATATAGGTGAAGAACAGGCTCCATGCATAGCGCTAAGGAACATGTCCATTGGGGATGTGTGTCCTAAGGAATCCGAAGAGCCTCCACATGCACAAGATCAACCATCCTCCTCCATGCAAGCGTCTCCACCAACTCAAATTGAGGATGAGGCTCAAGATGTTGAACAAGAAGATGAGCCACCTCAAAATGACGGCAACGATCAAGGGGGAGATGCAAATGATGACGACAAGGAGGATGAACAACCAAGGCCGCCACACCCAAGAGTCCACCATGCAATACAACGAGATCACCCCGTCGACACCATCCTCGGCGACATTCATAAGGGGGTAACCACTCGATCTCGTGTTGCACATTTTTGTGAGCATTACTCTTTTGTTTCCTCTATTGAGCCACACAGGGTAGAGGAAGCACTTCAAGATTCGGATTGGGTGATGGCGATGCAAGAGGAGCTCAACAATTTCACAAGGAATGAGGTATGGCATTTAGTTCCACGTCCTAATCAAAATGTTGTAGGAACCAAGTGGGTCTTCCGCAACAAGCAAGACGAGCATGGTGTGGTGACTAGGAACAAAGCTCGACTCGTGGCCAAGGGATATTCACAAGTCGAAGGTTTGGATTTTGGTGAAACCTATGCACCCGTAGCTAGACTTGAGTCAATTCGTATATTATTGGCCTATGCTACTTACCATGGCTTCAAGCTTTATCAAATGGACGTGAAGAGTGCCTTCCTCAATGGACCAATCAAGGAGGAGGTCTATGTTGAGCAACCTCCCGGCTTTGAAGACAGTGAGTATCCTAATCATGTTTATAGGCTCTCTAAGGCGCTTTATGGGCTCAAGCAAGCCCCAAGGGCATGGTATGAATGCCTTAGAGATTTCCTTATTTCAAATGGCTTCAAAGTCGGCAAGGCCGATCCTACTTTATTCACTAAGACTCTTGACAATGATTTGTTTGTATGCCAAATTTATGTTGATGATATCATATTTGGGTCTACTAACAAATCTACATGTGAAGAATTTAGTAGGATTATGACACAAAAATTCGAGATGTCGATGATGGGGGAGTTGAAGTATTTTCTAGGATTCCAAGTCAAGCAACTCCATGAGGGCACCTTCATTAGCCAAACGAAGTATACTCAAGATATCCTAAGCAAGTTTGGAATGAAGGGCGCCAAGCCCATCAAGACACCCATGGGAACAAATGGGCATCTCGACCTCGACACGGGAGGTAAGTCCGTGGATCAAAAGGTATACCGGTCGATGATTGGTTCATTGCTTTATTTATGTGCATCTCGACCGGACATTATGCTTTCCGTATGCATGTGTGCAAGATTCCAAGCCGACCCTAAGGAATCACACCTTACGGCCGTAAAACGAATCTTGAGATATTTGGCTTATACTCCTAAGTTTGGGCTTTGGTACCCTCGGGGATCCACATTTGATTTGATTGGTTATTCGGATGCCGATTGGGCGGGGTGTAAGATTAATAGGAAGAGCACATCGGGGACTTGCCAGTTCTTGGGAAGATCCTTGGTGTCATGGGCTTCAAAGAAGCAAAATTCGGTCGCTCTTTCCACCGCCGAAGCCGAGTATATTGCCGCAGGCCATTGTTGCGCGCAATTGCTTTGGATGAGGCAAACCCTGCGGGACTACGGTTACAAATTAACCAAAGTCCCTTTGCTATGTGACAATGAGAGTGCAATCAAAATGGCCGACAATCCCGTTGAGCACAGCCGCACTAAGCACATAGCCATTCGGTATCATTTTCTTCGGGATCACCAACAAAAGGGGGATATCGAGATTTCTTACATTAACACTAAAGATCAATTAGCCGATATCTTTACCAAGCCTCTTGATGAGCAATCTTTTACCAGACTTAGGCATGAGCTCAATATTCTTGATTCTAGGAATTTCTTTTGTTAGTCTTGCACACATAGCTCATAAATATACCTTTGATCATGTCTCTTTTATATATGCTATGACTAATGTGTTTTCAAGTGTATTCCAAACCAAGTCATAGGTATATTGAAAGGGAATTGGAGTTTTCGGCGAAGACAAAGGCTTCCACTCCACTCGACTACTCATCCTTCGCCGTAGCTCCACATCATCTCTCCAACTTTGGTATAATCTTCACTCATTCATTTTATGACCAAAGGGGGAGAAAGTACTTCATTTGGCTCTAATAATTCCGTTTTTGGCGATTCATGCCAAAGGGGGAGAAAATATGAGCCCAAAGCAAAAGGACCGCACCACCACCCTAATTTTAAATTTGATGATTTTTCAATGGTAAATTTCAAAATTGGTATCTCTTTGTGTACCAAAGGGGGAGCAAGTAGTATTTTCAAAATTGATGGAAAACCCTCTTGAACACTAAGAGGAGACCTTATTTGAGGGGGAGTTTTGTTTAGTCAAAAGCATTTGAACCAAGGAAGAAAATTTCAAATCTTGAAAATGCTTTGCAAAATCTTATTCATTTACCTTTGACTATCTTGCAAAATGACGTTGAAAAGAATTTACAAAAGTGTTTGCAAAAAAAAACAAAACTTTTGGTGCAAATGAGGTCCAATATGTCAAAAACAAAGAAAACAATCCATGCGCATTCATATAAGTATATATTGGCTCAATTCCAAGCAACCTTTGCACTTACATTATGTAAACTAGTTCAATTATGCACTTCTATATTTGCTTTGGTTTGTGTTGGCATCAATCACCAAAAAGGGGGAGATTGAAAGGGAATTAGGCTTACACCTAGTTCCTAAATAATTTTGGTGGTTGAATTGTCCAACACAAATATTGGACTAACTAGTTTACTCTAGTGCATAAGTTATACAGGTGCAAAAGGTTCACATTCAGTCAATAAAAAGACCAAGTGTTGGATTCAACCAAGGAGCAAGGGGGCAACCGAGGGCACCTCTGGCTGGAGGCACCGGACTGTCCGGTGTGCACCGGACAGTGTCCGGTGCGCCCAGAGAACTCCAACTTAAACTCTTTGCCCTCGGGAATTCTCGGAAGCCGGCGCGCTATAATTCACCGGACTGTCCGGTGTGCACCGGACATGTCCGGTGCTCCAAGAAAGCGCGGTCTCCGGAACTCGCCAGCCTCGGGTTCGCGTGGCAGCCGCCTCGCTAAAATTCACCGGACTGTCCGGTGTGCACCGGACTGTCCGGTGTACCAGTGGGGCAACGGCTCTTTTCGGCGCCAACGGCTCCCTGCGGTGCATTTAATGCGCGCGCAGCGCGCGCAGACGTCAGACGTGCCCATACCGGTGCACCGGACATCAAACAGTACATGTCCGGTGTGCACCGGACATCCAGGCGGGCCCAGAAGTCAGAAGCTCCAACGGTCAGAATCCAACGGCAATGGTGACGTGGCAGGGGCACCGGACTGTCCGGTGTGCCATCGAACAGACAGCTTCCAGCAACGGTCACTTTTGGTGGTTGGGGCTATAAATACCCCAACCACCCCACCATTCATTGCATCCAAGTTTTCCAACTTCCAACCACTTACAAGAGCTAGGCATTCAATTCTAGACACACCAAAGAGATCAAATCCTCTCCAATTCCACTCAAGCATTTAGTGACTAGCGAGAGAGATTTGCCGTGTTCTTTTGAGCTCTTACGCTTGGATCGCTTTCTTTCTTTCTCACTTGTTCTTGTGATCAATACTCAATTGTAACCAAGGCAAGAAGCACCAATTGTGTGGTGGCCCTTGCGGGGAAGCTTTGTTCCCGTTTGATTGAGAAGAAGAAGAGAAAGCTCACTCGATCCGTGGGATCGTTTGAGAGAGGGAAGGGTTGAAAGAGACCCGGCCTTTGTGGCCTCCTCAACGGGGAGTAGGTTTGCAAGAACCGAACCTCGGTAAAACAAATCCGCGTGTCACACTCTTCATTTGCTTGCGATTTGTTTTGCGCCCTCTCTCGTGGACTCGTTTATATTTCTAACGCTAACCCGGTTTGTAGTTGTGATTATTTTTGTTTCGCCCTATTCACCCCCCTCTAGGCGACTATCAGCAGCCAAGTCCGGCTTCGGGCGCCATAGGAAACTCCGCCTCGCCCGACCCTAGGGCTCGGACCCGGCCTCGGCCCCGGAAGACGACGAACTCTGCCTCGCCCGACCCCAGGGCTCGGACTCGGCCTCGGCCCCGAAAGATGACGAACTCCGCCTCGCCCGACCCCAGGGCTCGGACTCAGCCTCGGCCCCGTAAGACGACGAACTCCGCCTCGCCCGACCCTACGGCTCGAACTCGGCCTCGGCTCCGGAAGGCGACGGACTCCATCTCGCCCGACCCTAGGGCTCGGACTCGGCCTCGGCCCCGGAAGACGATGGACTCTGCCTCGCCTGACCCGGGGCTCGGACTCGACCTCGACCTCAGAAGACAAACTCGACCTCGACCTCGGAGGAGCCTCCGCCTCGCCCGACCCAGGGCTCGGACCGACCAAGTCACAGGGGGGCCATCATTACCCTACCCCTAGCTAGCTCAGGCTACGAGGAACAAGACCGGCGTCCCATCCGGCTCGCCCCGGTAAACAAGTAATGATGGCGCCCCGCGTGCTCCATGACGACGGCGGCGCTCAACCCCTTACGGAAGCAAGGAGACGTCAGCAAGGACTCGATAGCCCCGATAGCTGTCCTTCCGCAAGGCTCCAGCGCTCCTCTGACGGCCACGAAATCACATGAACAGGGTGCCAAAACCTCTCCGGCTGCCACGACAGCATGTACTTAGGGCGCTAGCTCCTCTCTGCTAGACACGTTAGCACACTACTACATCTCCTATTGTACACCTGGGCCCTCTCCTTACGCCTATAAAAGGAAGGCCTAGGGCACTCGTACAGAGGGTTGGCCGCGCGGGGAGGACGGGACGGCGCGTGCAGGCCTCTCGCTCCCTCCCACACGGACGCTTGTAACCCCCTACTGCAAGCGCACCCGACCTAGGCGCGCGACAAACACGAAGGCCGCGGGTTTCCCCTTTACGCCCATCTCCTTGTTTCCCCTCTCCGTGCTCTGTCTCGCGCCGACCCATCTGGGCTGGGGCACGCGGCGACAATTCACTCGTCGGTCCAGGGACCCCCTGGGGTCGAAACGCCGACAGTTGGCGCACCAGGTAGGGGCCTGCTGCGTGTTGACGAACAGCTTCCCGTCAAGCTCCAGATGGGTAGTCTCCAGCAACCTTTCCAGCCCGGGACGGTGCTCCATTTCGGGAGTCTCGAGTTCATGTCCCTCGACGGTAGCTACGACATGATACTCCTTCCTCCCCCGCGTGACAGCGACAATGGCAGCCGACAACCCGCCTGCCGGCGGCGGAATCGACGACGTCTTCCCCACGTGGCGGAAGAACAACATTCAGGTTTGTCCCGTCGCCTCCTCCGCCGACGAAGCAGGAGGCGGGGCAACCAAGGCCAAGCAGGAGGCGGCACCTCGTCGGCTGTCGAGCGAGTCGGCGACGCCAGCGCCCCAACGGGGGACACGTCGAGTGTCGCCCTCGCGTCTGAGACGAAGACAAGCGTCGTTTCCCCACAACACGCCAACTCCAAGCGGACGGACGACGCCAGCACGCTCGCAAAGGACTTGCTGGGCGTCACCCTCGTACCCGAGACGACGGTGTAGTCTGCCCCTGACGCGACTTCATCACCGCCCGTTGACCAGGAGGTACCGACTGATTCCCATCTCGTGCCTTTTGGATTCAGCCTCGACCCACCAAGCGACTTCGCTTCAGTGGAAGCCTTCATAGAGGCATGTCCAAGCCCTCCGGGGTACGGTATGCGGTCACCCTGGGACCGGCTGACAGCCGTCTCGACCTACGGGCCCTCGGATCCCGAGGAAGATGACGAGCCCGACTTCTATTGGGATTTCTCCGGACTTGGTAACCCCAGTGCCATGCGAGACTTCATGACCGCATGCGACTACTGCCTTTCCGACTGTTCCGACAGTAGCCGCAGCTTCGGCGACGAAGACTGCGGCCCAAGTCGTGAATGTTTCCACGTCGATCTAGGGGGTCCCGGCGAAGGCAACCATCTTGGTATACCGGAAAATGGTGATCCCCCTAGGCTTGCGCCTCGCGTTGACATCCTTCGGGAGCTAGTTGTGGTCCCAGTCCCCGCGGGGGGTCAGGACACACAGCTCGAGCAAATCCGCGAGATGCAGGCCAGGCTCGACGAGGGAGCCGGAACACTTGAGCCGTTCCGTCGGGACATCGGGCAGGAATGGGCAAGCCAAGCTCCGGTCGGAGAAGCGCGTCATCTACCCCAGGGCATCCAACACCGCATCACCGACGATGTCAGGGCGAGACCGCCACCGGCTTCCAGTGGGGTCGGCCAGAACCTGGCTGCAGCGGCAATACTTCTCCGTGCGATGCAGGAGCCATCAACCACCGAGGGGCGGTGCATCCAGGGAGAGCTCAAGAATCTCCTAGAGGATGCCGCGGTCCGACGGGCCGAAAGCTCTGCCTCCTGAAGGCAGGGGTACCCCTCAGAGCATCGCGCCACGACTTCCCGGTTCATGCGGGAAGCCTCGGTCCACACCGGGCGCACGCGCAACACAGCGCCTACGGCCCCGGGACGCCTCGGCAACGAGCACCATCACCGCAACCGTCGAACCCACCTCGACGAGAGGGTGCGCCGAGGCTACCACCCCAGGCGTGGGGGACGCTACGACAGCGGGGAGGATTGGAGTCCCTCGCCCGAACCACCCGGTCTGCAGGCTTTCAGCCGGGCCATACGATGGGCGCCGTTCCCGACCCGATTCCGAACCCTGACTACCATCACAAAGTACTCGGGGGAAAAGAGGCCGAAACTGTGGCTCGCGGACTACCGGCTAGCCTGCCAACTGGGTGGAATGGACGACGACAACATCATCATCCGCAACCTCCCCCTGTTCCTCTCCGACACCGCTCGAGCCTGGTTGGAGCACCTGCCTCCAGGGCAGATCTCCAACTGGGACGACCTGGTCCAAGCCTTCGCCGGCAACTTCCAGGGCACGTACGTGCGCCCTGAGAACTCCTAGGATCTCCGAAGCTGCCGCTAGCAGCCCGGAGAGTCTCTCCGGGACTACATCCGGCGATTCTCGAAGCAGCGCACCGAGCTACCCAATGTCACCGACTCGGATGTCATCGGCGCGTTCCTCGCCGGCACCACCTGCCGCGACCTGGTGAGCAAGCTGGGTCGCAAGACCCCCACCAGGGTGAGCGAGCTGATGGACATCGCCACCAAGTTCGCCTCTGGCCAGGAGGCGGTTGAGGCCATCTTCCGGAAAGACAAGCAGCCCCAGGGCCGCCAGCCGAAAGATGTCCCTGAGGCATCCACTCAGCGCGGCACCAAGAAGAAAGGCAAGAAGAAGTCGCAAGCGAAACGCGACGCCACCGACGTGGACCTTGTCGCCGCCGCTGAGTACAAGAACCCTCGGAAACCTCCCGGGGGCGCCAATCTCTTCGACAAGATGCTCAAGGAGCCGTGCCCCTATCATCAGGGACCCGTCAAGCACACCCTTGAGGAGTGCGCCATGCTTCGGCGCCACTTTCACAAGGCCGAGCCACCTGCGGAAGGTGGCAGGGCCCGCAACGACGATAAGAAGGAAGATCACAAGGCAGGAGAGTTCCCCGAGGTCCACGACTGCTTCATGATCTACGGTGGGCGAGTAGCGAACGCCTCGGCTCGGCACCCCAAGTAAGAGCGCCGGGAGGTCTGCTCAGTAAAGGTGGCGGCGCCAGTCTACCTAGACTGGTCCGACAAGCCCATCACCTTTGACCAGGGCGACCATCCCGACCGCGTGCCGAGCCCGAGGAAATATCCGCTCGTTGTCGACCCCGTCATCGGAACATTAGGCTCACCAAGGTCCTCATGGACGGAGGCAGCAGCCTCAACATCATCTACGCCGAGACCCTCGGGCTCCTACGGATCGATTTGTCCTCGGTCCGGGCGGACGCGACGCCTTTCCACGGGATCATCCCCGGGAACGCGTCCAGCCCCTCGGACAACTCGATCTACCCGTCTGCTTCGGGACTCCCTCCAACTTCCGAAGGGAAACCCTCACGTTCGAGGTGGTCGGGTTCCGAGGAACCTACCACGCAGTGCTGGGGAGGCCATGCTACGCCAAGTTAATGGCCGTCCCCAACTACACCTACCTCAAGCTCAAGATGTCGGGCCCCAACGGGGTCATCACCGTCAGCCCCACGTACCGACACGCGTACGAATGCGACGTGGAGTGCGTGGAGTACGCCAAGGCCCTCGCCGAATCCAAGGCCCTCATCGTCGACCTGGAGAGCCTCTCCAAGGAGGCGCCCGATGTGAAGTGCCATGCCGGCAATTTCGAGCCAGCAGAGATGGTCAAATCCGTCCCTCTCGACCCCAGCAACGACGTCTCCAAGCAGGTCCGGGATCGGCTCCGAGCTCGATCCCAAATAGGAAGCGGTGCTCGTCGACTTTCTCCGCGCAAACGCCGATGTTTTCGCGTGGAGTCCCTCGGACATGCCTGGCATACCGAGGGAGGACGCCGAGCACTCGCTAGATATCCGAGTTGGAGCCCGACCCGTGAAGCAGCCTCTGCGCTGATTCGACGAAGAAAAGCGCAGAGCCATAGGCGAGGAGATCCACAAGCTGATGGCAGCAGGGTTCATCAAAGAGGTATTCCATCCCGAATGGCTTGCCAACCCTGTGCTTGTGAGAAAGAAAGGAGGGAAATGGCGGATGTGTGTAGACTGCACTGGTCTGAACAAAGCATGTCCGAAAGTTCCCTATCCTCTGCCTCGCATCGATCAAATCGTGGATTCCACTGCTGGGTGCGAAACCCTATCTTTCCTCGATGCCTACTCAGGGTATCACCAAATCAGGATGAAAGAGTCCGACCAGCTCGCGACTTCTTTCATCACACCATTCGGCATGTACTGCTACGTTACTATGCCGTTTGGTTTGAGGAATGCGGGTGCGACATACCAAAGGTGCATGAACCACGTGTTCAGCCAACACATCGGTCGAACGGTCGAGGCTTACGTCGATGACATCGTAGTCAAGACGAGGAAAACCTCCGACCTCCTTTCCGACCTTGAAACGACATTCTGGTGTCTCAAGGCGAAAGGCGTAAAACTCAATCCTGAGAAGTGCGTCTTCGGAGTACCCCGAGGCATGCTCTTGGGGTTCATCGTCTCCGAGCGGGGCATCG
This sequence comes from Zea luxurians, assembly GCA_029449295.1. Lineage (NCBI taxonomy): Eukaryota > Viridiplantae > Streptophyta > Magnoliopsida > Poales > Poaceae > Zea > Zea luxurians. The sequence goes on along the minus strand of JAOPSE010000041.1, from coordinate 7,110,611 downwards.
AGGCCAACCCGGAGAAAATCGCGGCCATCACCAACATGGGGCCCATCAAGGACTTGAAGGGCGTACAGAGGGTCATGGGATGCCTTGCGGCTCTGAGCCGCTTCATCTCGCGCCTCGGCGAAAGAGGCCTACCCCTGTACCGCCTCTTAAGAAAGGCTGAGTGCTTCACTTGGACCCCTGAGGCCGAGGAAGCCCTCGGGAACCTGAAGGCGCTCCTCACGAACGCGCCCATCTTGGTGCCCCCCGCTGCCGGAGAAGCCCTCTTGATCTACGTCGCCGCTACCACTCAGGTGGTCAGCACCGCGATCGTGGTTGAGAGACGAGAAGAGGGGCATGCATTGCCCGTCCAGAGGCCGGTCTACTTCATCAGTGAGGTACTGTCCGAGACTAAGATCTGCTACCCACAAATTTAGAAGCTGCTGTACGCGGTGATTCTGACGCGGCGGAAGTTGCGACACTACTTCGAGTCTCATCCGGTGACTGTGGTGTCATCCTTCCCCCTGGGGGAGATCATCCAGTGCCGAGAGGCCTCGGGTAGGATTGCAAAGTGGGCAGTGGAAATCATGGGCGAGACAATCTCGTTCGCCCCTCAGAAGGCCATCAATTCCCAAGTCTTGGCGGACTTTGTGGCTGAATGGGTCGACACCCAGCTTCCAGCGGCTCTGATCCAACCGGAACTCTAGACCATGTTTTTCGACGGGTCGCTGATGAAAACAGGAGCGGGAGTGGGCCAGCTCTTCATCTCACCCCTCGGGAAACACCTCCGCTACGTGCTGCGCCTCCATTTCCCGGCGTCCAACAACGTGGCCGAGTACGAGGCTCTGGTTAATGGGTTACGCATCGCCATCGAGCTAGGGGTCCGACGCCTCGACGCTCGTGGTGACTCACAGCTTGTCATCGACCAAGTCATGAAGAACTCCCACTGCCGCGACCCGAAGATGGAAGCCTACTGCGACAAGGTTCGGCGCCTGGAAGACAAGTTCTACGGGCTCGAGCTCAACCACGTCGCCCGACGATACAACGAGACTGCGGACGAGCTGGCTAAGATAGCCTCGGGGCGAACAACGGTTCCCCCGGACGTCTTCTCCCGAGACCTACATCAACCCTCAGTCAAGACCGATGACACGCCCGAGCCCGAGAAGGCCTCGGCCTAGCCCGAGGCACCCTCGGCTCGGCCCGAGGCACCCTCGGCCCCCGAGGGTGAGGCACTGCGCGTCGAGGAAGAGCGGAGCGGGGTCACGCCTAATCGAAACTGGAAAACCCCGTACCTACAATATCTCCACTGAGGAGAGCTACCACTCGACCGAGCTGAAGCTTGGCGATTGGCACGGCGTGCCAAGTCGTTCGTCCTACTGGGAGACGGGAAGGAGCTCTACCACCGCAGCCCCTCCGGCATCCTCTAGCGATGCATATCCATCGCTGAAGGTCAGGAGTTATTACAAGAAATACACTCGGGGGCTACACCCGCCGGGTGGGGCTAGAAGGGGGGAACCCCCTCCGCGTCAATTTTTTCATCGGAAAAGATCTTTTCTGCTAGAACGTCTTTCGTGCTTTTCGACTACTTCGAAAGTGGGATCCTGAAAACGACGGAGTACACGTGAGCAGCCAAGGCTGACCGAGCCGAGGGACTCCTACGCCTCCGGGATACAGATACCTCACTCATCACCTTCTGCGATAAGTAACTCACGCTCGGATAAGCGATTCCGCGGACCGAACAAGTCTTCACGCTCGAAAACTCTTCTGCTGAAACGATTTTTCGTGCCTTCTCGACTATATCGGTAGCAGAATCCTAAGGACGAGTAAGAGTACACGTAAGCGGCAAGGTCGACCGAGCCGAGGGACTCCTACGCCTCCGGGATACGGATACCTCACTCATCACCTTCCGTGAAAAGTAACTCTCGCTCGGACAAACAATTCTATTACCGACAAATAAGTCCAGATACTCGAAACAAGAGGGAAAGGAACACAGCTTTACAACACGATGACAGTATGTTTGGGCCTCGGCGGCCGTAGAAAACATATGCACACTACAAGATGAACCGGTCCTGTAGGCTCAGGCATCGACGGAGGGGGAGCAGCAGCACCCTTGGCGTCAACTCCACCCTCGGCGAAGCCCGACCGAGCCTCGGACGGCAACGTGGTCGGAGGATCTCCACTCCGAAGGACGACGTTAGCACCGCGGCCGGGCCATTGCCGCTAGGGTCTCCTCCAGGAATCCGGCCCGAGCAGACAGCTCGGCCGGCCGCCCCGAAGCCTCGGCTAGCTGTCCTCCGAGGACACCAGCCCGACTCGTGGTTTCGGCAACTCGACTCCGGCGCTGGTCCCGCCAGTGGACGGCCCGGCCAGGCTCCGGCGGATGAAGTCTTCTTTTCGAGCCAACTCTGCCTCTATCCATGCTAACACCGCTGCCTCCGGCTTCGGCTCATCGAAGAGCGGCCGAGGGTTTCCTTTAACTAAGCAAGAGAAGCCTCGAGCGGCAAGGCCAACCGAGCCGAGGGACTCCTACGCCTTCGAGATACGGATACCTCACTCGTCACCTTCGCACGAGGCAACTCACACTTGGTTAAGCGGTTCAGCTAGCCGACAGGCGAGTCCTAGTGCTCGAAATGAGGAAAAAACACGGCTCCGTGTCGAAAATACATACATGTTCAGGCCCCGACAGCCACAATGAACAGACACTGGCACACAAGGTGCCATTACAAACGGAACTCCGGTTCCGCCCCCGCGGGTATGAACAACCTCCACACCGGAGAGCCTGCGAGGCGACAAGCTCCGAGCGGCCAAACAGCAGCAGTGATGACCTCAGGGCGGACGTTGCTGCCACAAGGTCCTCGCCCACGTCCCCACTCGAGGGGCGAGGACAAGCAAAAGGTCGTAGAGTCGGAGGTCAGTCCGTGGGCGGCACCGGCTATCTCGTCGGCGGAGAAACCTCTTCCGGCTGCCGTGGCGGAAGGTGGCACTAGAAGCGGCGCTGAAGCCGCTCGGGCCGGAGAGCCGGACATGCGGCAGCTACCAACGCCACGAACGGCGAATGCCCTTCCCCCCGATCGCTGAGGGAAGGAGCGGGCCGCTGCCCACGCGGAGACCGACCCCAACTCGGCGCACTCCCCTCCCCAGCTCTGATGATGAACATCCTTGAAGCTGAGGGAGGGGCAGAGGCCACAGCCCGGCTCGCTTCTCCCCACCCGGGAGCTGGTGGTCATCGTCTTGGGTGACCACCGGCGAGGGGATGCAGCCGGGCTGCCTGATGAAAATCCTTGAAGCCGAACGATGGCTGAAAGGTACCAACTTTCCGTGAAGTTGTGATCCTCCAACGACGACAAGGCGGAAGAACCGTGGGCGCCCCCCACCCGGGGGCTCGGAAGGTGGAAAGACACGAGGCATGAGGGGAGCGCTAAGACATGGTTGCCTTTAAAGGGGGTCACCCTCCTTTTAAAGGCAACTCTCCCCACTTGCGTTCTCAGCTGTCGCGGGCTGAGTCTTCTCCGACACGCTCCAAGGTCCCCCCACTACGACACGGGGGCTGGAACCCACGCGTCGTGCAAGCTGGCCCAAGGCGGAAGAAGCGAAACTGAAAGTCGCCTAGAGGGGGGTGAATAGGGCGAAACTGAAATTTACAAAGATAATCACAACTACAAGCCGGGTTAGTGTTAGAAATATAAACAAGTTCGCGAGAGAGGGTGCAAAACAAATTGCAAGCGAATGAGGAGTGAGAGACGTGGATTTGTTTTACCGAGGTTTGGTTCTCGCAAACCTACTCCCCGTTGAGGAGGCCACAAAGGCCGGGTCTCTTTCAACCCTTCCCTCTATCAAACGGTCCCTCGGACCGAGTGAGCTTCTTCTTCTCAAATCAACCGGGAACGAAACTTCTCCGCAAGGACCACCACACAATTGGTGTCTCTTGCCTTGGTTACAAATGAGTGTTGATCACAAGAACAAATGAGAAAGAAAAGAAGCGATCCAAGCGCAAGAGCTCAAATGAACACGACAAATCACTCTCTCTAATCACTAAGGCTCGATGTGGAGTTGGGAGAGGATTTGATCTCTTTTGTGTGCTTTGGAATGAATGCTAGAGCTCTTGTAAGGTGTTGAAGTGTAGAAACTTGGATGCCATTGAATGTGGGGTGGTTGGGGTATTTATAGCCCCAACCACCACAAAGTGGCCGTTGGAAGTGTGCTGTCGTATGGCGCCAGCCACGTCAGCGAGCCGTTGGGGTTCCGACCATTTAGCTCTGACTTGTGGCCCCGCCAGGATGTCCGGTGGTGCACCGGACAAGCAATGTAGGCTGTTCGGTGCGCCACCCACGCGTGCTCTGCTCCTCTGCGCGCAGGCGCGCATTAAATGCACTTGCAGGTAGCCGTTGGCGCGAAGTAGTCGTTGCCCGCTGTTACACCGGACAGTTCGGTGTGCACCGGACATGTCCGGTGAATTATAGCGGACGAATTTCCGACGCTGGCGAGTTCCAGAGCCGCTCTCCTCTGGGGCACCGGACACTGTCCGGTGTACACCGGACAGTCCGGTGAATTATAGTGGAGCGTCTCTAGATTTTCCCGAAGGTGAAGAGTTCAGCCTGGAGTGCCCTGGTGCACCGGACACTGTCCGGTGGCACACCAGACAGTCCGGTGCGCCATACCAAGGCTGCCTTCGGTTATCCCTTGCTCTTTTTGTTGAACCCTTTGCTTGGTCATTTTATTGGCTTTTTATGAACCTTTGGCACCTGTAGAACTTGTACACTAGAGCAAACTAGTTAGTCCAATTATTTGTGTTGGGCAATTCAACCACAAAATCAAATTGGAAAATAGGTGTAAGCCTAATTCCCTTTTAATCTCCCCCTTTTTGGTGATTGATGCCAACACAAACCAAAGCAAATATAGAAGTGCATAATTGAACTAGTTTGCATAATAAAAGTGCAAAGGTTACTTGGAATTGAGCCAATATTAATATTTATAGAATGCGCATGGATTGTTTCTTTCTTATTTAACATTTTGGACCACGCTTGCACCACGAGTTTTGTTTTTGCAAATTCCTTTTGTAAATCTTTTTCAAAGTCCTTTTGCAAATAGTCAAAGGTAAATGAATAAGATTTTGCGAAGCATTTTTCAAGATTTGAAATTTTCTCCCCCTGTTTCAAATGCTTTTCCTTTGACTTAAACAAAACTCCCCCTTAATAAATTCTCCTCTTAGTGTTCAAGAGGGTTTTCTTAAGATACAAATTTTGAAATCTCCTCTTTTAAACACAATAAGATACCAATTTGAAAATTTACCAATCGAAAATCATTTTTAAAATTAGGGTGGTGGTGCGGTCCTTTTGCTTTGGGCTAATACTTTCTCCCCCTTTGGCATGAATCGCCAAAACGGATACTTAGAGTGAAATATAAGCCCTTGAACTAACTACTTTCTCCTCTTTGGCAAATAAAACATATGAGTGAAGATTATACCAAAGTTGGAGTCCTTTTGCTTCATACTTTCTCCCCCAAAAGTGAAGCGTGACTTGGAGCGACGGCGAAGGATGAGTTACGGAGTGGAAGCCTTTGTCTTCGCCGAAGACTCCAATTCCCTTTCAATATACCTATGACTTGGTTTGAAATCCACTTAAAAACACATTAGTCATAGCATATATAAAAGAGATATGATAAAAGGTATATGAATGAGCTATGTGTGCAAGTTAACAAAAGAAATTCCTAGAATCGAGAATATTCAACTCATGCCTAAGTTTGGTAAAAGTTTGTTCATCTAGTGGCTTGGTAAAGATATCGGCCAATTGATCTTTAGTATTAATATATGCAATCTTGATATCCCCCTTTTGTTGGTGATCCCTAAGAAAGTGATACCGAATGGCTATGTGTTTAGTGCGGCTATGCTCAACGGGATTATCCGCCATGCGGATTGCACTCTCATTATCACATAGAAGAGGAACTTTGGTTAAGTTGTAACCATAGTCCCGCAGGGTTTGCCTCATCCAAAGTAATTGCGCGCAACAATGGCCTGCGGCAATGTACTCGGCTTCGGCGGTTGAAAGAGCAACTGAATTTTGCTTCTTTGAAGCCCAAGACACCAAGGATCTTCCCAAGAACTGGCAAGTCCCCGATGTGCTCTTTCTATTAATCTTACACCCTGCCCAATCGGCATCCGAATAACCAATTAAATCAAAAGTGGATCCCCGAGGGTACCAAAGCCCAAACTTAGGAGTATAAGCTAAATATCTCAAGATTCGTTTTACGGCCGTAAGGTGAGATTCCTTAGGGTCGGATTGGAATCTTGCACACATGCATACGGAAAGCATAATGTCTGGTCGAGATGCACATAAATAGAGTAGTGAACCAATCATCGACCGGTATACCTTTTGATCGACGGATTTACCTCCCGTGTCGAGGTCGAGATGCCCATTGGTTCCCATGGGAGTCTTGATGGGCTTGGCATCCTTCATTCCAAATTTGTTTAAAATGTCTTGAGTATACTTCGTTTGGCAAATGAAAGTGCCCTCTTGGAGTTGCTTGACTTGGAAGCCTAGAAAATACTTCAACTCCCCCATCATTGACATCTCGAATTTTTGAGTCATGATCCTACTAAATTCCTCACATGTAGATTCGTTAGTAGACCCAAATATGATATCATCAACATATATTTGGCATACGAACAAATCATTTGCAAGAGTCTTAGTAAATAAAGTAGGATCGGCCTTTCCGACTTTGAAGCCATTATCAATAAGGAAATCTCTAAGGCATTCATACCATGCTCTTGGGGCTTGCTTGAGCCCATAAAGCGCCTTAGAGAGCCTATAGACATGGTTAGGGTACTCACTGTCTTCAAAGCCGGGAGGTTGCTCAACATAGACCTCTTCCTTGATTGGTCCGTTGAGGAAGGCACTCTTCACGTCCATTTGATAAAGCTTGAAGCCATGGTAAGTAGCATAGGCTAATAATATGCGAATTGACTCAAGCCTAGCTACGGGTGCATAGGTTTCACCAAAATCCAAACCTTCGACTTGTGAATACCCCTTGGCCACGAGTCGAGCTTTGTTCCTTGTCACCACACCATGCTCATCTTGCTTGTTGCGGAAGACCCATTTGGTCCCTACAACATTTTGATTAGGACGTGGAACTAAGTGCCATACCTCATTTCTAGTGAAGTTGTTGAGCTCCTCTTGCATCGCCACCACCCAATCCGGATCTTGAAGTGCTTCCTCTACCTTGTGTGGCTCAATAGAGGAAACAAATGAGTAATGCTCACAGAAATGTGCAACACGAGATCTAGTGGTTACCCCCTTATGAATGTCGCCGAGGATAGTGTCGACGGGGTGATCTCGTTGGATTGCTTGGTGGACTCTTGGGTGTGGCGGCCTTGTAACTTCCTCATCCTCCTTGTCTTGATCATTTGTATCTCCCCCTTGATCATTGCCATCATCTTGAGGTGGCTCATCATTTTGATTTTCTCCTTCATCAACTTGAGCCTCATCCTCATTTTGAGTTGGTGGAGATGCTTGTGTGGAGGAGGATGGTTGATCTTGTGCATTTGAAGACTCTTCGGATTCCTTAGGACACACATCCCCAATGGACATGTTCCTTAGCGCGATACACGGAGCCTCTTCTTCACCTATCTCATCAAGATCAACTTGCTCTACTTGAGAGCCGTTAGTCTCATCAAACACAACATCACAAGAAACTTCAACACGTCCCGAGGACTTGTTAAAGACTTTATATGCCCTTGTGTTTGAGTCATATCCTAGTAAAAAGCCTTCTACAGTCTTAGGAGCAAATTTAGATTTTCTACCTCTTTTAATAAGAATAAAGCATTTGCTGCCAAAGACTCTAAAATATGAAATGTTGGGCTTTTTACCGGTTAGGAGTTCATAGGATGTCTTCTTGAGGATTCGATGAAGATATAGCCGGTTGATGGCGTAGCAAGCGGTGTTAACCGCTTCGGCCCAAAACCGATCCGTCGTCTTGTACTCATCAAGCATGGTTCTTGCCATGTCCAATAGAGTTCGATTCTTCCTCTCCACTACACCATTTTGTTGTGGCGTGTAGGGAGAAGAGAACTCATGCTTGATGCCCTCCTCCTCAAGAAAGCCTTCGATTTGAGAGTTCTTGAACTCCGTTCCGTTGTCGCTTCTAATTTTCTTGATCCTCAAGCCGGACTCATTTTGAGCCCGTCTTAAGAATCCCTTTAAAGTCTCTTGGGTTTGAGATTTTTCCTGCAAAAAGAATACCCAAGTGAAGCGAGAATAATCATCCACAATAACTAGACAGTACTTACTCCCGCCGATGCTTATGTAAGCTATCGGGCCAAATAGGTCCATGTGTAGGAGCTCCAGTGGCCTGTCAGTTGTCATGATGTTCTTGTGTGGATGATGAACACCAACTTGCTTCCCGGCTTGGCAAGCGCTACAAATCCTGTCTTTCTCAAAATGAACATTTGTTAATCCTAAAATGTGTTCTCCCTTTAGAAGCTTATGAAGATTCTTCATTCCAACATGGGCTAGTCGGCGGTGCCAGAGCCAACCCATATTAGTCTTAGCAATTAAGCAAGTGTCGAGTTCAGCTCTATCAAAATCTACCAAGTATAGCTGACCCTCTAACACTCCCTTAAATGCTATTGAATCATCACTTCTTCTAAAGACAGTGACACCTACATCAGTAAAGAGACAATTGTAGCCCATTTGACATAATTGGGATACGAAAAGCAAATTGTAATCTAATGAATCAACAAGAAAAACATTGGAAATGGAATGGTCAGGAGATATAGCTATTTTACCCAAACCTTTGACCAAACCTTGGTTTCCATCCCCGAATGTGATAGCTCGTTGGGGATCTTGGTTTTTCTCGTAGGAGGAGAACATTTTCTTCTCCCCTGTCATGTGGTTTGTGCACCCACTATCGATGATCCAACTTGTGCCCCCGGATGCATAAACCTACAAAACAAATTTAGTTCTTGACTTTAGGTACCCAAACGGTTTTGGGTCCTTTGGCATTAGAAACAAGAACTTTGGGTACCCAAACACAAGTCTTGGAACCCTTGTGTTTGCCCCCAACAATCTTGGCAACTATCTTGCCGGATTTGTTAGTAAGCACATAAGAAGCATCAAAAGTCTTAAATGAAATGGCATGATCATTTGATGCAGTAGGAGTTTTCTTTTTAGGCAACTTAGCATGGGTTGGTTGCCTAGAGCTAGATGTCTCACCCTTATACATAAAAGCATGGTTAGGGCCAGAGTGAGACTTCCTAGAATGAATTCTCCTAATTTTGTGCTCGGGATAACCGGTAGGGTACAAAATGTAACCTTCATTATCCTGAGCCATGGGAGCCTTGCCCTTAACAAAGTTAGACAGATCTTAGGAGAGGCATTAAGTTTGACATTGTCTCCCCCTTGGAAGCCAATGCCATCCTTAATGCCAGGGCGTCTCCCATTATAGAGCATGCTTCTAGCAAATTTAAATTTTTCATTTTCTAAGTCATGCTCACTAATCTTAGCATTAAGTTGAGCTATGTGATCATTTTGTTTCTTAATTAACGCTAGGTGATCATGGATAGCATCAACATTAATATCTCTACATCTAGTACAAATAGAAGTATGCTCAACGGTAGATGTAGAGGGTTTGCAAGATTTTAATTCTACAACCTTAGCATGCAATATATCATTCTTACTTCTAAGGTCGGAAATTGTAACATTGCAAACATCTAATTCTTTAGCCTTAGCAAGCAATTTTTCATTTTCACATCTAAGGCTATCAAGAGAAATGTTCAATTCATCAATCTTAGCAAGTAAATCAACATTATCATTTCTAGGATTGGGAATTGAAACATTACAAACATGAGAATCAACCTTAGCTAACAAATTAGCATTTTCATTTCTAAGGTTGTTAATAGTTTCATGACAAGTGCTTAGCTCACTAGATAGTTTTTCACATTTTTCTACTTCTAGAGCGTAAGCATTTTTGACCTTAACATGCTTCTTATTTTCTTTAATAAGGAAGTCCTCTTGGGAATCCAAGAGATCATCCTTCTCATGAATAGCACTAATCAATTCATTCAATTTTTCTTTTTGTTGCATGTTTAGGTTGGCAAAAAGGTTGCGCAAGTTATCCTCCTCATTTTTAGCATCATCCTCATCACTAGATGTTTCATATTTGGTGGAGGATCTTGATTTTACCTTCTTATTTTTGCCGTCCTTTGCCATGAGGCACTTGTGGCCGACGTTGGGGAAGAGAAGGCCCTTGGTGACGGCGATGTTGGCGGCATCCTCGTCGGAGGAGGAGTCGGTGGAGCTCTCGTCGGAGTCCCACTCGCGGCACACATGGGCATCGCCGCCCTTCCTCTTGTGGTACTTCTTCTTTTCCTTCCTTCTTCCCTTCTTGTCGTTGTCCCTGTCACTATCACTTGATAATGGACATTTAGCAATAAAGTGACCAGGCTTACCACATTTGTAGCAAACCTTTTGGAGCGGGGTTTGTAATCTTTCCCCCTCCTTTGCTTGAGGATTTGGCGGAAGCTTTTGATGATGAGCGTCATTTCCTCGTTGTCGAGCTTTAAGGCGTCGATTGGTTGTCTACTTGACGTAGACTCCTCCTTCTTCTCCTCCGTCGCCTTAAGTGCCACCGGTTGTGCTTCGGACGTGGAGGGATCATCAAGCTCGTTGATCTTCCTCGAGCCCTTGATCATATACTCAAAGCTCAAAAAATTCCCGATTACTTCCTCGGGAGTCATTAGTGTATATCTTGGATTGCCACAAATTAATTGTACTTGAGTAGGGTTAAGGAAAATAAGTGATCTTAGAATAACCTTAACCACCTCGTGGTCATCCCATTTCTTGCTCCCGAGGTTGCACACTTGATTCACCAAGGTTTTGAGCCGGTTGTACATGTCTTGTGGCTCCTCCCCTTGGCGAAGACGGAAGCGACCGAGCTCCCCCTCGATCGTTTCCCGCTTGGTGATCTTGGTGAGTTCATCACCCTCGTGCGCGGTCTTCAGCAGATCCCAAACTTCCTTGGCGCTTTTTAGTCCTTGCACCTTGTTATATTCCTCCCTACTTAGAGAAGCGAGGAGGATGGTTGTTGCTTGGGAGTTGAAGTGCTCGATTTGGGCTACCTCGTCCGCATCATAATCCTCATCCCCTACGGATGGTACCTGCACACCAAACTCAACTACATCCCATATACTTTTGTGGAGTGAGGTTAGATGAAATTTCATTAAATCACTCCACCTTGCATAATCTTCACCATCAAAAGTTGGTGGTTTGCCTAATGGGACGGAAAGTAGAGGTCTATGTTTAGGAATGCGGGGATAGCGTAGGGGGATCTTACTAAACTTCTTGCGCTCATGGCGCTTAGAAGTGACGGATGGCGCATCGGAGCCGGATGTGGATGGTGACGAAGTGTCGGTCTCGTAGTAGACCACCTTCCTCATCTTCTTGTGCTTGCCGCTACTCCGATGTGACTTGTGGGAAGAAGACTTCTTCTCCTTCCCTTTCCCCTTGTTGCGGGACTCTTCTGATGAGTGGCTCGTAGTGGGCTTGTCGCCGGTCTCCATCTCCCTCTTGGCGTGATCTCCCGACATCACTTTGAGCGGTTAGGCTCTAATGAAGCACCGGGCTCTGATACCAATTGAAAGTCGCCTAGAGGGGGGGTGAATAGGGCGAAACTGAAATTTACAAAGATAATCACAACTACAAGCCGGGTTAGTGTTAGAAATATAAACGAGTCCGCGAGAGAGGGTGCAAAACAAATCACAAGCGAATGAGGAGTGAGAGACGTGGATTTGTTTTACTGAGGTTCGGTTCTCGCAAACCTACTCCCCGTTGAGGAGGCCACAAAGGCCGAGTCTCTTTCAACCCTTCCCTCTCTCAAACGGTCCCTTGGACCGAGTGAGCATCTTCTTCTCAAATCAACCGGGAACGAAACTTCCCAGCAAGGACCACCACACAATTGGTGTCTCTTGCCTTGGTTACAAATGAGTGTTGATCACAAGAACAAATGAGAAAGAAAAGAAGCGATCCAAGCGAAGAGCTCAAATGAACACGGCAAATCACTCTCTCTAATCACTAAGGCTTGATGTGGAGTTGGGAGAGGATATGATCTCTTTTGTGTGCTTTGGAATGAATGCTAGAGCTCTTGTAAGGTGTTGAAGTGTAGAAACTTGGATGCCATTGAATGTGGGGTGGTTGGGGTATTTATAGCCCCAACCACCACAAAGTGGCCGTTGGAAGTGTGCTGTCGTATGGCGCACCGGACAGTCCGGTGCGCCACCGGACACTGTCCGGTGCGCCAGCCACGTCAGCGAGCCGTTGGGGTTCCGACCGTTGAGCTCTGACTTGTGGGCCCGCCAGGATGTCCGGTGGTGCACCGGACAAGCACTGTAGGCTGTCCGGTGCGCCACCCACGTGTGCTCTGCTCCTCTGCGCGCAGGCACGCATTAAATGCACTTGCAGGTAGCCGTTGCCGTGAAGTAGTCGTTGCCCGCTGTTACACCGGACAGTCCGGTGTGCACCGGACATGTCCGGTGAATTATAGCGGACGAATTTTCGACGCTGGCGAGTTCCAGAGCCGCTCTCCTCTGGGGCACCGGACACTGTCCGGTGTACACCAGACAGTCCGGTGAATTATAGTGGAGCGTCTCTAGATTTTCCCGAAGGTGAAGAGTTCAGCCTGGAGTGCCCTGGTGCACCGGACACTGTCCGGTGGCACACCGGACAGTCCGGTGCGCCATACCAAGGTTGCCTTCGGTTATCCCTTGCTCTTTTTGTTGAACCCTTTGCTTGGTCATTTTATTGGCTTTTTGTGAACCTTTGGCACCTGTAGAACTTATACACTAGAGCAAACTAGTTAGTCCAATTATTTGTGTTGGGCAATTCAACCACCAAAATCAAATTGGAAAATAGGTGTAAGCCTAATTCCCTTTCAGAAACCGCTGCGCGTGGTGCGCGTAACTGCCCAGCGGTTACAAGCGCTTCTCCACTTTTGCCCAGACCAGCGGGTGAAAGAACGGACCGTCATGTAACCGGCGCGCCGGTTACTATGTGCAAGAAACTGCACCGCCACTCGCGCCACTACCGTGCCTCCTTGACTGCGGAACCAGTACCGCGACTCGAGGCAACCCTGCGCATGACCCAATAGTGCTAACCAGGCACATCGGTCACGGGTCAGCCAGCCGCGGGAGAAGGTGCAACGGTCGATACGGCCAGAAATGGGCCGGCAGTAATGGCGGTGGCAGGAAGGCGGAAGCAGCAGTCAAGTCGTCAGCCAAGCTCGCGTCCCCTCTTGGGACAGCGAGAGAATCCTCTCCCACGGCGTGAAGACGACGCTCCCGTGTTCCGTTCCTCGAACGGCTCATGCACGCGCAACGGCTGCCCCACGAACCACTCGTCCCGTTGCATTAACTCTACGGCAGGACAGGCGACACCTTTGGCAGGCGAAGCAGGCGACGCTTCACTTCCGCCGTAATGACCGCGTCAAAAAAGGTGCGCCACGTCGTTCGATTTTGTATTCTTTCCCTTTTTCTCTTTCTCTCTCTTACGACAGGGACCGGGAAAGGGGATACCCTGAAAGGGATCCTTCTCCGCGAAGGAAACGGGCCCCGAGCCCCCACTACTGATCAGAGGTTCGAAGGTTGGCCCCTCGGAAGGGTTCAACAGCTGCCTCAGAGCACTCGGGCTCCGCGCCCACTACTGGTCAGAGGTTTGACGGCTGGCCCCTCGGAAGGGTTCAACGGCCGCCTCAGGCTACTCGGGCTCCACGCCCACTACTGATCAGGGGTTCGTAGGCTGGCCCCCGAAGGGTTCGACAGCTGCCTCAGACGTAGAGCGAGGGATGACCCTGGGTACGTTCGATACATAACCAAGGCTCGGGCTACGCTCCCGAGGTACCCTAGGACATTTCCAAGACCCACGGGAACGATTTGTAACGGAATCCCACCAGAGAGAGGCATCGAGCCCTCGGACCCCGTCAAAAAGGGACCAGGTCCGGCAAATCACCCGCAGGTACTTTTGGAGCGCGCCTCCGGGCCACTAGCCGACCCCTAATGGATGGGGCACGGACGTCCACTCGGATCACCCGTTAGCAACTCACTGGAGACACCATGTTCAGCGCCCTCCGAGGGCAACATGGCGCTTTCCCACCCTCCACCTTTTGGAAAGGCGACGCAGGGGCGTATGTAAAAAAGTCGAGTCTGTCCTTGATTGTCCTCTCGCTCTGTGCGGAGGCTCGGGGGCTGCTCTCGCAAACCCGGCTCCGGCCAAACCGTTGACAACGTCAACATACCAGCCCGAGAACTTGGGACTCGACGGTGCACCCGGGCTACGGCCAGTTCGCATGAGGGAACAACTAGACCGGCCGAAGCATCACGAAACGCATTAAGACCTCGAAGGAGTCTAACCACTCCTCCGAGGCCTCGGGGGCTACACTCCCTTTGATGCTCGGGGGCTACTGTCAGGGACCATAATTAGGGGTGCCCCGAAGACTCCTAATCTCAGCTGGTAACCCTCATTAGCACAAAGCTGCAAAGGCCTGATGGGTGCGATTAAGTCAAGGCTCGGTCCACTCAAGGGACACGATCCTGCCTCGCCCGAGCCCAGCCTCGGACAAGGGCAGTCGACCCCGAAGGATTCACGCCTCGCCCGAGGACCCCCTTAAGCAACGGACACACCTTCGGCTCGCCCGAGGCCCAGTCTTCGCCAAGAAGCAACCTTGGCCAGGTCGCCACACCGACCAACCGTATCGCAGAAACATTTAATGCAAAGATGGCCTGACACCTTATCCTGACGCGCGCCCCTCAGTCGACAGAGCCGAAGCGACCGCAGTCACTTCGCCGCTCCACTGACCGGCCTGACAAGAGGACAGCGCCGCCAGCGTCGCTCCGACTGCTTGCCACTCGACAGAGTGAGGCTGACAGCAGCCAAGTCCGGCTTTGGGCGCCATAGGGAACTCTGCCTCGCCCGACCCTAGGGCTCGGACCCGGCCTCGGCCCCGGAAGACGACGAACTCCGCCTCGCCCGACCCCAGGTCTTGGACTCGGCCTCGGCCCTGGAAGACAACGAACTCCGCCTCACCCGACCCCAGGGCTGGGACTCGGCCTCGGCTCCGGAAGGCGACGGACTCCGCCTCGCCCGACCCCAGGGCTCGGACTCGGCCTCGGCCCCGGAAGACGACGGACTCCGCCTCGCCCGACCCGGGGCTCGGACTCGACCTCGACCTCGGAAGACAGACTCGACCTCGACCTCGGAGGAGCCTCCACCTCGCCCGACCTAGGGCTCGGACCGACCACGTCACAGGGGGGGCCATCATTACCCTACCCCTAGCTAGCTCAGGCTACGGGGAACAAGACCGGCGTCCCATCCGGCTCGCCCCGGTAAACAAGTAATGATGGCGCCCCACGTGCTCCATGACGACGGCGGCACTCAACCCCTTACGGAAGCAAGGAGACGTCAGCAAGGACTCGACAGCCCCGACAGCTGTCCTTCCGCAAGGCTCCAGCGCTCCTCCGATGGTCACGACATCACATGAACAGGGTGCCAAAACCTCTCCGGCTGCCACGACGGCATGTACTTAGGGCACTAGCTCCTCTCTGCTAGACACGTTAGTACACTTCTACATCTCCTATTGTACACTTGGGCCCTCTCCTTACGCCTATAAAAGGAAGGCCTAGGACACTCGTACAGAGGGTTGGCCGCGCGGGGAGGACGGGACGGCGCGTGCAGGCCTCTCCCTCCCTCCCACGCGGACGCTTGTAACCCCCTACTGCAAGCGCACCCAACCTGGGCGTGGGACAAACACGAAGGCCACGGGTTTCCCTTTTACACCCGTCTTCTTGTTTCCCCCTCCGTGCTCCGTCTCGCGCCGACCCATCTAGGCTGGGGCACGCGGCGACAATTCACTCGTCGGTCCAGGGACTCCCCGGGGTCGAAACGCCGACAGTACCATTATCCACAGTTATTGCCTTCGGGACGCCGAAGCGACAAACAATATTCTGCCAGAAGAATTTTTGGACGGTAGCCGAAGTTATTGTGGCCAAAGGCTTCACCTCAATTCACTTAGAAAAATATTCCACTGCCACTACAACATACTTCAAGTTGCCTTGTGCTGGTGGGAGTGGACCCAACAAATCTAGGCCCCATCTTTGCAATGGCTAGGTTGGTGTATTAGCTAAGTTAACGACGAAGGTTGTCTCTGATCTCTTGCACATTTTTGACAGTTTTCGCATTTCTGAACCAGATCTGCTGCATCCGAAGCTGCCTTCAGCCAATAAAACCCTTGTCTAAAAACCTTTCCCAACAAAGGCCTAGACCTAATGTGAGATCCACATAAACCTGCATGTATCTCTTTCATTAACTCTATACCTTCGGTTCTGGATAAACACTTGAGAAGTGGGGAGCAAACTCCATGTTTGTATAGCTCCCCTTCTATTATGACGTATGGTCTTGTCCTTGCTTCCATTCTTTTATTATAGACTTCGTCATTCGAAAGACAATTGCCTTGGAGGAAGGATATGATTTCAGTCCTCCAATCTTCACTATGTACAGGTGATATTGTGAGTACCGCTCTATCCATAAGTTCAACAGAAGGTGCTTTTATTGTCTCAAAGAATACTTCCGAAGGTAGTGGGAGCCCCTGTGCTGCTGACTTGGCCAGTAAGTCTGCATGCTCATTTTCCCCTCTTGGAATATTTTTTATAGAGAAACCTTCGAAAGAAGCCTCCAGCCTTCGGACTGTGTACAAATATTTTTCAAGCTTCGGGTCCCTTTCCCTGCTGCTTTTATCCACATGGCCAGAAATGACTTGGGAGTCAGTTTTAATGATCGCCCTTCTTATTCCCATAGCCTTTAACTTCCGAAGCCCCAACAGAAGGGCTTTGTATTCAGCAATGTTATTTGTACAACTAAAGTCCAGTCTTGCTGCATAACATGTTCTGACTTTAGAAGGCGCTACTAGGACAGCAGCGGCTCCTGCGCCGAAGGTTCCCCAAGAACCATCACAGACGACTGTCCAAGCTTCGGCGTCTTTACTTGTTTCTTTTTCCTGAGCCCCAGGCGTCCAATCAGCAATGAAATCTGCTAATGCCTAGGATTGAATTGAAGATCTATGTACATAGTCAATAGTGAATTCATTGAGCTTCGCTGCCCATTTTCCAATCCTTCTAGTAGCTTCTCTGTTCCTCATTATATCCTTCAAAGGTTGTGATGAAGGAACAATTATGTAATATGCTTGGAAATAATGTCGAAGCTTTCTGGAGGCCATTAACATAGCATACAACACCTTCTCCAATTATGTATAATTTTTCTTTGATAAACTTAGAACTTCAGAAACAAAGTATACCAGGGCTTTCCTTTTGACTTAGCCATCTTGCTTCTCCTGTACAAGCGCTACGCTGACTGCAGAATGAGAAGCTGCTACATACAGGAGTAATGGAGCCCCTAGCGAAGGTGGAGTTAGAGTTGTTAGATCTATCAAGTACTGCTTCAACTCTTCAAAAGCCTTTTGCTGAGCTGGACCCCATTAAAAAACTTCGATTGACTTTAAAATTTCAAAGAATGGCAGGTTCCTCTCTGCTGATCTTGATATGAATCTGTTCAATGATGCTAGCCTTCCTGCCAATTGTTGAGCCCCTTTTTTTTGAATTTGGCGGCTCCATCCGAAGGGTAGCTTCGATCCCCTTTGTCGATACTAGACAACCAAGGAACTTGCCCTTCTTTACTGCAAAAACACACTTTTCTAGATTTAATTTTAGACCAGCTTGCCTAAAATTGGCAAATGTCTCCTGCAAGTCAGCAATGTGATTCTCTTGCTTTGTGCTCTTCACTATGATGTCATCAACATAAGTCAGCACATCCCTGCCTATTTGAGAATGAAGGACCTTGGCTGTCATTCTGCTGAAGCTTCCTCTAGCTTTCTTGAGCCCCTCAGGCATCCAAAGATAGCAATAAGTGCCACTAGGAGTTATGAAGCTAGTCTTTGGCTCATCTTCCTTCTTCATCCATATTTGATGATAGCCTGAATAGCAGTCCAATAGACTCATGAGCTCCGAGGAAGCTGTTGCGTCTACAAGGGAGTCTATTCTTGGTAATGGGAATTCGTCCTTTAGGCATGCTTTGTTGAGATTTGTAAAGTCAATACACATTCTCCATTTGCCATTAGCCTTCTTCACCATGACAGTGTTAGCTAGCCATTTTGGATATGTTACTTCTCTGATAACACTAGCACTGAGAAGCCTCTTTACTTCGTTCCGGGCACCTTCAGCTTTATCATCAGACATCTTCCAAAGTCTTTGCTTTCTTGGTCTGAAAGATGGATCCACATTGAGTGAATGTTCGATGACATCTCTATTGATGCCACAAAGATCATTGGTTGTCCAAGCAAAGACATCTTTGTTGTTGAACAAAAATCTTATCAGAGTTTTTTCTTGCTCATCAGATAACTGAGAACCCAGCAGTACCCTTTGATCTGCTATATCTTCAAATAGGAGCATAGGCTTCGGCTAAACCACCGAAGAAGCCTTCTCTCTTTTGTGCTAGTATTGTTGACAAGCTTCGGTTCCATCTATGTTGTGGATTGCCTTTGAATCTGTCCAACTCCCTTTGGCCCTTCTGGCAGCTTCTTGACTTCCATGAATGGCAATGGGCCCTTGCTCCTAAGGTATCTTCATGCATAAGTATGCTAGATGAAGTATTGCTTCGAAGGCATTAAGTGTCCCTTGACCAATGATTGCATTGTATGGGTATTCTATGTCAACAATGTCAAAGATAACCTGCAGAGACCTTGTGTTGTGGACGTAGCCGAAGGTAACTGACATTGTGATTTTTCCGAGTGCGACAATTTGTCTTCCTCCGAAGCCACAAAGAGGATGTGTAGCATCATGAATCTTGTCTTCTGTCTCTTGCATCTATCTGAAGGCCTTTACAAAGATGATGTCGGCTCCACTGCCTGTGTCAACCAGAACATTGTGGACCAGAAACCCCTTGATGACACAAGATATGACCATAGCATCATTATGAGGGTAATCTTTGAGTTGAAGGTCTTCCTGGGAGAAGGTGATTGGGATGTGAGACCACTTGGATTTGATGAAGGGTCCTTGTACCCCAACATGTTGTACTCTCCTCTGTGCTTCCTTCTTCTATTTCTTGTTAACTGGTTCTAAGCTTGAACCGCCTGTGATTGGGAGCACTAGCTTCACGGCCGAAGGTGCTACATCTTGATTGTTGAACGAAGCCATCGTCTCAGCAGTGGAAGTGAGTTCACCGGAGGTGGGCGCCAATGTTGGTCACTTGTTCTCAAATGCTACGAGTTAAGAACAAGGCAACACAAAATGTTAATCATTAAAGACCTTCGTCCTTCGAAGCATTATCTCCCTCATGATATAATGATCTTCAGACGAAGGTTGTGAAGGTCATAACTTCATCATCTCAGTATATAATAATGGAAGTAAAAAACATATGGAACACGGAAGGTAACATGAACAATCATATGATATTATCATAACATTTTTTATTATATTATCATAAATGAATATGAACAATATTGAATTACATTTATACCTTCGGCTTGATAGAAGATAAAAGGCTTGAGAGTGACGTGCGAATGAATACAAGTCAACGTGAATCATACAAGGTTACTGTTCACCTATTTATAGGCGCGGGTCGCAGCCCGGTCGAAATTACATTTGTGTCCTTGACAATCATATTCATAATACAAAATGCTAGGGACTATATGGTCTTCTCCTCTTTAAGTCGGTGCTGTCCTTCGTTTTAAGCACGTCATTGTGCCAAAGCTTTATTGATGATAGCTTTGGCATATCGTCTTGCCGAAGGTGTTTTTGCTCAGAGGACCTTCAACGAGGAAGAAGGCCCCCAACACATCTCATTGGTGATCTTCTCCATGTTGTTTTTTCCATAGCTTCATAAAACCCGGCCACCGCCGGGTCAATGATCTTCTTCTCATCAGCCATTTGGACAATGGTTGCTAGAATGCTGAAGCTCAAGATTCAATCAAATTCGACGAAACAAGGAAGGTTAAAATGCCAAACACAATGCAAGCAACTCAAATAGCACGAAAAATACTCACAACACAGGCTTCTATTTATATACTCAAAACCCCACAGATTGGTGGGTCTCGCAAGTCAGTGTCTTTCGTTATTCTAGCGAAGGGAAGGTGTTTTTTCGGACCTTTGGCTAAAGGCCTTTGTTCATATCGCAGTCTAAATTTGTTACAAAGAAACAAATCAACGCTGCGAGGGGCTACTGTTGGGGGCCATCTTCCTCCGAAGGTCCTCAAAAACGTAACTAACCATATGTTTTTAGTATGATATGGACTATTACAGGGAGGTTTCAGCTTCGGGATGAAGCTTCTCTCTTATAACAAGGTGAAGATGTGGTCCGAAGGTGATAAGAATGGACGACGAAGCTGTAGCCGAAGAGCTTCGGTTTTGATGTGATGGCGAATACCAAGTATGATGGGGACAAAAGGAGCAAAGACTATTCAGTCCTCAATGTTTTGTGTTATGATAATAAATGAATGTTAGGGACATGAATGTAATTTCATTCGGGTTATGTCCCGTGCCTATAAATAGATGAATAGTAGCACCATACTGTTCACACTGGATTGTAATCACTCTCTCGCATTTCTACCTTCGAGCAAGCCGAAGGTATCAATGTAACATTAATCTTGTTAATATTCATGTGTGTTTTATGGAATACAAATATGAATGAACCATTGAATTATATTTGTTATCTTTATGTATTCCTACTCATCTATGAAATGATGAAGATACGTTCTTCATGACCTTTGTCCAAAGATCATTATATCTGAGAGGAGATAATGCTTTGAAGGACGAAGGTCCTGAATACTTAACGATTGTGTTGCCTTGTTCTTGATTAACAACATTTGAGAACAAGTGCCCAACACAACAGGAAACAGATTTTTATGCAGTGTACCAAATTGCATAAATAACTATACCGTGTAGCATAATTAGTATCAGTATATATCATAAAATAGTTCTAATAAGTTTAGCTGGATGGCTGTTGGAGGGATCTAATATTTATAGGGAAAATAAAGCATAAAATATGATTTTTTGTTTCCATGTATGCCAATTTATTTATTTTCATCGCACATTCTTTCCATCCTAAATTTGTGTGCATGCAGCAGAAAATAGATTTTTACGCAGTGTACCGAATTGCATAAATACATAGACCCTATAGCACAATTAGTATCACTATATATCATAAACTAGTTCTAATGAGTTTAGTTGCATGGTTGTTGTAGCTACTCAATTTATAGAAGAAATAAAGCATTAAATACGAGTTTTTGTTTCATACATGTCAATCCATTTGCTTTCATCGTATATTTTTGCCATCCTAATTTTGTGCGCATGCAGCAGGTAACAAATTTTTACCCAGCGTACTGAATCGCGTAAATATGTACACCGCGTAGCATATTTAGTATCAGCATATATCATAAATTGGTCCTGACGAGCCTAGCTGCATGGCTATTGCAGCAATCCTATATTTATGGAGAAAATAAAATATTTAAAAATAGAAACCGCCACATCTCTTTCCTAAATTTATGCGCATGCAGGGAAACGTGTTTGACTCATGCATGTATTCCTTTTTTCCCGCATAGACGTGGGGTGGGGGCGCACCCGACAGCCTGGCTTGGGGAGTGGGTGGGAGCGCCGGGCTAGACCAGGTCGCTGGAGCGGTCGACCTGGGCTTCCTCTAACTATTTGAAGCTCAGGGCTTCTAATATACCTACCCTATATATATAGCCCTAGGCTTCCAATAACTAGAGGAAGCTCTCCCCACGGTGCGATTCGGTTCAACCGCACCAGGTCCAGACGTCTACAAAATAAGTCCCATAGCGCTAGGGTTTAGTTTTTGATGTCCCACCCCGATGCATAAGCCACGACCGCCCAACCAGGCGCGTGCGACAACAACAGTTACTCAGGAGCTGCGGTGGCAGCGACTCCCCGATCTAGACACATGGTGGCGGCGGTTCCTTGATCCGAAGTTGTGGCGGCGGTTTGCAGATTCGGAGGTGCAGTGATGGCGGCTCCCTGATCTGGAGGGCGAGCGACGGCGAGGCCCCTAGGTGGACAAGAGGCTGCGACGACGGGGCCCCATGGAAAGCGAGAGGCCGACACTCCTGAGGTGGGCGGGCTAGTGGCGACAGCGCTCTCGAGGTGGGCGAGCGACGTCGAAGCACCCCTAGGCCCAAGCGGCGGCGACACACCCTAACCCACGAACGACGGTGGCGCCCCGGACGTGCGAGCAGCAATGGCACCACACGAGGAGCGAGGATTGAGCGACGTCCACGGAAGGCACGAGATGTGCACGGTGACGGTCGTGCGTGACATCCTTCGTTCCGACACAGTTAGGGCACTCCAAGTGATGATCTCCCTCCGATCTTATGTCCTCGATGGCATCCTCTATCTACTACCTCCTCCAATCCATGTCATGCCTTCAAGTATTGTGTTTTATGCCTATCACATGTACTATTTACGCTAAAAACTAAAAGATTTTATGCTCAAACACTGAGTTCGTACATTAGTTTACTGCTTGCCATATTTTTTGCATGCACATTGGAAAGAAAATTTCTTGATTTACGTTGTTCGTAATTACATAAAAAATCAAATCATATCACTTATGTTGGTAATTGCCAGTTTTTTACGTCTGCAATAAAATTGTACCTAATTCTCGCGGGGGCTATTAGTTGGACCAATATTAGGGTTTTTATTAATTATGCTACACGGTGTAAATATTTATAAGACTTTGTATAAGAATTTATGCTCTGCGTGACTCATGTCATCCAATTTTTTGCATGCGTGCAGTGGAAACGAAAATATCATTAAAAATTTGTGTGCATGCAATAAATACTCCCACAATCCCATATTTTTTGGATCTGCATAAAAATAGAAACCACATGCATGCGACTCTCATAATTTTCAGATCTGCCATAAAATTGGATCGTGAATAGAACGCACCAGAGTTATCAATCTCTCTCACATTGGTTCGTGTATTTATGCTCATAATTGCGGGTTTTTATGCTCAAAACTGAAGGTTTTTACGAGCGAACATGAAGATGCGTCCACAAGTGAACCATATTTTATATAGTGTACCATATTGCATAAATAGCTATACCTTGTAGTATAATTAGTATCAGTATATATCATAAACTGTTTCTAACGAGCCTAGGTGCAGGACTATTGGAGTGTCCATATATTTACAGAGGAAATAAAACATTTAAATTAGGTTTTTGTTTCCATGCATGCCAATCTATTTCCTTTCATCGCTGATTCCTGCCATCCTAAATTTGTGTGCATGTTGGAGGAAACATATTTTTATGCAGTGTATTGAATTGCGTAAATATCTACACCGTGTAGCATAATTAGTATTAATATATATCATAAACGTGTTCTAACAAGTGTAGATGTATGGACGTTGGAGCGATCCTATATTTATAAAGCCATCCAATTTTTTGCGCGCATGCAATGGAAACAAAAATATCATCCAAAATTTGCACGCATTTAATGAAAACTTCCATGATCTATCATAATTATTGGATCTACCATAAAAATAGGATCTGCATGCATGCGCCTTCACGTGTGGACGTGGTCCGGTGGCTAGACTGGTTTTTATGCTATCTCTATTAAATATTTACGCTATTTCCATGAACTATTTACGTTATTTGCGCAAAAAAATAGAACCGCAATTTAGGTTTGACTAAGGCACGTGGGGAGGTTTGACTAAGACACGTGAGGGAGGTTTGACTTGTTGTCTGATTGTTGGGTGCGGACTACGGGGTGGCTGGTGCAGACCAAGGGCGGCTTGGGCTTCCTCTAACTATTGGAAGCCTTGGACTTCCAATATACCGACCCTATATATGTATACTAGCTGAATGCCCGTGCGTTGCAACAGGAATATATAATACAAGTATACTACGATAACTTATATACAAAATGTGTGTTATACCGTTATGAGAAAATGTTTCATAATCAATTTGTGATTCTGGCCATACATAAATTTTGTTATTTATAATCTATCTGTTTCACCAGTACATTGCAACCATCAGTATCATGCAGACTTCGATATATGTCACGATTTGCATGGTCTCATTATTGGAGAGCACGTTTCACACATACCGGAAGAAATTCTCTCGTACATCGTTAGTCATCGAACACGTACCACCATACGCTTTTGCTTAAACAAAAAGACAAGTGTGTGTTTGCGAAGAGAATTAAAGGCAAGCCGGCACAAAAGCTACCCCAACGGTGGCGAGGATGACGAACTGGTCATTGTTGTCGGTCCTCCTCTGCGTCACCTCTGGCGCCAAGATGACGCCACAGTCCTCGATATAGTAGTCGTTGAACGCGCGCGACATACCGAGTACTGATGACTCTTGGCTAGGGCTGTAAAACGAAGTGCACCCCAGGCTCATCAGCAAGGTAGTAGTACCCCTGACCGTTGCACCACCGAATGCTCTACTCCTCTACATACATCGTGTTCGAGGACACTCATACAACGTCAGCAATAACCATCGTCTCAGCGCACAAGAATTCATGGCCAGTCAGTAGCGACTTACGTGGCAGGTTGGGCTTCAGGTGGACGATGAGCTGGATGACGTGATGGCGTCGTCGTCGAATGCGGTGCCCAGAACAACCCGAGAGTCGCCGACGTTGGCGACAACCATGAGGTCCTCCCGTTTTACGATGGACAGCGCGGAGCAGCTGCTCTGCACCGCGTCCAAGCGGCGGCTGCGCCGGAACTTGTCGTACATAGCGGCACATGCGGCCACGTAGGACTGTTTCTAGAGGTTGAACTGGCAGTCGCCAAGTTTCTTCTTGTCGTCGATGATTGACCCCAACGCGAGTAGGAAACATAGATTCATGTTTGGCGTTGGTTTATAAAAATGATTCACAAGTCAGATCCATGGAAAAAAATATTACGAAGAATAAATGTCACGCATGCAAAAAAGGAATTTAAGTTGAAAACATTATTCAAACAAAAGAAATTGCATGCAAGGCTCTTTTTTAAATACTACTCCCTCCATCCAAAAATATAATTCAAGAATCTCGGTGATACTTATCTACTACCACGCATTGTGCAAGGGTAGCAGGTGGACTTAGGGAGAGATGTAGTAGATGTGTTTTCTGTTATAGATGTAGAAATAAACACACATGTGGTGTAGTGGTAGCTACTGCTAGCATTTGTTTGAGAGGTCGTGGGTTTGAATCTCCTTAGGGCCATGTGTATTTTTTTAATTTTAGCTAGACGTCGTTTTTACGGGGGAATGGGAATGGGCTTTGCGGGGAGGGAGAATGAGAATGATAGATATAGAATGGTGGCAGAACATGGGAATGGACTGTAAGCGAGGAGGGAATCGGAAAGGCAGAACATGGAAGGAGGGAATCGGAAAGGCAGAACACGGAAGGGGCAGAACGTGGAATGACCGACTACTATTACAGTCTTAATAAGTAGTAGAGATATATAAACGAATGTTCGTTGCAAACAATAAGAATAAAAAATGTATGTAAATTGCAAATAATACGAACTAGTTTAGAAACTTAAATTTACTTTGGTATTCTTAGAGATTGAGTAGAAAATTAAGCTAATTTTTCTCTTAATCTAAGAGAATCATGAAGGGAATTTAAGTTTCTAAATTAGCTCTAATAAACAAAAAAACAGACGCTCGGAACGTGCACCTCACTACTCTTTTCTTTGGACGGTGTATGAATATGAATGAATATAAATTAAAATTGAACAACCACTACTACCTACGCGAGGGGTGATCGACGCTGTATTGCTGATGCATCCTCCGTTGTTGCGTGCAAGTTAACACCACGCATATATACAAAAGTCAAAAACAAGGACATCCTCCGAGCTAACCCGCGTAGGCGTCAGCCAAACAACGACGTAACCCAACCATTGTCCGACCGGCTGAGAGCCTGAGACAACCGCTGTCGTCAAAACACTAGTGGAATGTTTTATATAGTGTCGCTATACAGGTTTAAATTCGGGCCGCTTCGTCCGGCCCAAGTCTGAAAAAGCCTGGCATGATTGCTCAACATATTTGTCGGGGACAATAATTAGAGATACACTCAAGGCCCCTAATTCTCAGCTAGTAACCCCCATCAGCGTAAAGCTGCAAAGGCCTGATGGGTGCAATCAAGTCAGGAATCGGTCCATTCGAAGGACGCGATTACGCCTCGCCCGAGCCTAGCCTCGGACAATGGCAGCCGACCCTGAAGGATCTCCGCCTCGCACGAGGCCCCCTTCAGCGACTGGCGTATTTCCGGCTCGCCCGAGGCCCTGTCTTCGCCAAGAAGCAACCCTGACCAGATCGCCGCGCCGACCGACCAAATCGCAGGAGCGTTTAATGCAAAGGCAGCCTGACGCCTTTATCCTGACGCGCGCTCTGTAGCCGACAGAGCCGAAGTGACCGCCGTCACTTCGCCGCTCCACTGACCAGCCTAACAGAAAGACAGCGCCGCCTGCGCCACGCCGACTGCGGCGCCGCTTGACAGAGTGAGGCTGACAGGCGGTCAGACCCGGCCACAGACGCCATGGAAAACTCCGCTCCGCCCGACCCAGGGCTCGGACTCGGGCTAAGTCCCGAAAGACGGCGAACTGCGCTCCGCCCGACCCAGGGCTCGGACTCGGGCTAAGCCCCGGAAGACGGCGAACTCCGCTCCGCCCGACCCAGGGCTCGGACTCGGGCTAAGTCCAGGAAGACGGCGAACTCCGCTCCGCCCGACCCAGGGCTCGGACTCGGGCTAAGCCCCGGAAGACGGCGAACTACGCTCCGCCCGACCCAGGGCTCGGACTCGGGCTAAGCCCCAGAAGACGACGAACTACGCTCCGCCCGACCCAGGGCTCGGACTCGGGCTAAGCCCCGGAAGACGGCGAACTCCGCTCCGCCCGACCCAGGGCTCGGACTCGGGCTCAGCCCCGGAAGACGACGAACTACGCTCCGCCCGACCCTAGGGCTCGGACTCCGCTCTGGCTTCAGCCAAAGGTCTCCGCCTCGCCCGACCCAGGGCTCGGACTCGACCTCGACCACGGAAGACAGACTCGACCACGGCTTCGGAGGAGCTTCCACATCACCCAACCTAGGGCGCAGACCGGCCACGCCAACAGGAGGCGCCATCATCACCCTACCCCGAGCTGACTCGGGCCACAGGGAACAAGACCGGCGTCCCATCTGGCTCACTCCACCAGATGGGCAATGATGGCGCCCCGCATCCTCATTGACGACGGCGGCTCCCGGCCCCCTTACGGAAGCAGGAGGACGTCAGCAACGACTCAACAGCCCCGACAGCTGTCTCTCCGCCAGGCTCCAGTGCTCCTCCGACGGCCACGACATCACGCCAGCAGGGTGCCAAAATCTCCCCGCTAGACACGTAGCACTCTGCTACACCCCATTGTACACCTGGATCCTCTCCTTACGCCTATAAAAGGAAGGACCAGGGCCCTCTTAGAGAAGGTTGGCCGCGCGGGGACGTGGAGGAGACAGGCGCTCGCGCGAGGCCGCTCGCTCTCACACCCGCGTGGAACACTTGTAACCCCCTACTGCAAGCGCACCCGACCTGGGCGCGGGACGAACACGAAGGCCGCGGGATTTCCACCTCTCTCACGCCCGTCTCCGGCCACCTCGCTTTTCCCCCCTTCGCACTCACTCTCGCGTCGACCCATCTGGGCTAGGACACGCGGCGACATTCACTCGTCGGCTTAGGGACGCGAGTCGACGGCCCCGGCGCTCCAACGAGGGGCGCGTCGGGCATCGACCTCACGTTTGAGATGGAGGCGAGCGCCGTCTCCCCGCGACACGCCAACTCCGAGCACACGGACGACGCCGGCACGCTCGTGGAAGGCTTGCTGGGCGTCACCCTCGTACCTGGGAAGACGGCGCAGTCAGTCCCCGACGTGACTTCATCACCGCCCGTCGACCAAGAGGTACCGACCGATTCCCATCTCGCGCCTTTCGGATTCAGCCACGACCCGCCGAGCGGCCACGCTTTGGCGGACGCTCTCGTAGAGGCGAGTCCGAACGCTTTGGGGTCTCGTATGCGGTCACCTTGGGACCGGCTGACGGACGTCTCGACCTACGGGCCCTCTGGGTCCGAGGAAGACGACGAGCCCAGCTTCTGTTGGGATTTCTCTGGACTTGGCAACCCCAGTGCCATGCGGGACTTTATGACCGCATGCGACTACTGCCTTTCCGACTGTTCCGACAGTAGCCGTAGCCTCGACGACGAGGACTGCGGCCCAAGCCGCGAATGTTTCCACGTCGATCTAGGGGGTCCCTCCGAAGGCAACCATCTCGGCATGCCGGAGGACGGTGATCTCCCTAGGCCGGTGCCTCGCGTTGACATCCCACGGGAGCTAGCTGTGGTCCCCGTTCAGGCGGGGGGCTACGACCCACAGCTCGAGCAGGTCCGCGGGATGCAGGCCAGGCTCGACGAGAGAGCAGGAGCGCTTGAGCCGATCCGCTGGGACGTCGGGCAGGCAGGGGGGGCCCAACCTCCGGCCGGAGAAATACGCCATCTACCCCAGGGCTTCCAGCACCGCATCGCCGATGATGTCAGGTTCCGGCCGCCGCCCGCATCCAGTGGGGTCAGCCAGGACCTGGCTGCAGCAGCAATGCTCCTCCGCGCGATGCCGGAGCCATCAACCACCGAGGGGCGGCGAATCTAGGGAGAACTCAAGGATCTCCTGGAAGGCGCCACGGTCCGACGGGCCGAGAGCTCCGCCTCCCGAAGGCAGGGGTACCCCTCGGAACCTCATGCCGCGACTTCCCGATTCATGCGGGAGGCCTCAGACTACACTGGGCGCACGCGCCACACAGCGCTTGCGGCCCCGGGTCGCCTCGGCAATGAGCACCCTCACCGCGACCGTCGGGCCCGCCTCGACGAGGGGGTGCGCCGAGGCTACCACCCCAGGCGTGGGGGACGCTACGACAGCGGGGAGGATCGGAGTCCTTCGCCCGAACCACCCGGTCCGCAGGCCTTCAGCCGGGCCATACGACGGGCGCCGTTCCTGACCCGGTTCCGACCCCCGACTACTATCACAAAGTACTCGGGGGAGACGAGGCCGGAACTGTGGCTCACGGACTACCGTCTGGCCTGCCAACTGGGTGGAACGGACGATGACAACCTCATCATCCGCAACCTCCCCCTGTTCCTCTTCGACACCGCTCGCGCCTGGTTGGAGCACCTGCCTCCGGGGCAGATCTCCAGCTGGGACGACCTACTCCAAGCTTTCGCCGGCAATTTCCAGGGCACGTACGTGCGCCCCGGGAATTCCTGGGACCTCCAAAGCTACCGACAGCAGCCGGGAGAGTCCCTCCGGGACTACATCCGGCGATTCTCGAAGCAGCGCACCGAGCTGCCCAACATCACCGACTCATATGTCATCGGCGCGTTCCTCGCTGGCACCACCTGCCGCGACCTGGTGAGCAAGCTGGGTCGCAAGACCCCCGCCAGGGCGAGCGAGCTGATGGACATCGCCACCAAGTTCGCCTCCGGCCAGGAGGCGGTCGAGGCTATCTTCCGGAAGGACAAGCAGCCCCAGGGCCGCCCATCGGAAGATGCCCCTGAGGCGTCAGCTCAGCACGGCGCCAAAAAGAAGGGCAAGAAGAAGTCGCAAGCGAAAAGCGACGCTGCCGACGCGGACCTTGTTGCCGCCGCCGAGTACAAGAACTCTCGGAAACCCCCAGGGGGTGCCAACCTCTTCGACAAGATGCTCAAGGAGCCGTGCCCCTATCACAAGGGGCCCGTCAAGCACACCCTTGAGGAGTGCGTCATGCTTCGGCGCCACTACCACAGGGCTAGGCCACCCGCGGAGGGTGGCAGGGCCCACGACGACGACAAGAAGGAAGATCACCAAGCAGGGGAGTTCCCCGAGGTCCGCGACTGCTTCATGATCTACGGTGGGCAAGCGGCGAATGCCTCGGCTCGGCACCGCAAGCAAGAGCGCCGGGAGGTCTGTTCGGTGAAGGTGGCGGCGCCAGTCTACCTGGACTGGTCCGACAAGCCCATCACCTTCGACCAAGCCGACCACCCCGACCATGTGCCGAGCCCGGGGAAATGCCCGCTCGTCGTCGACCCTGTCATCGGCGACGTCAGGCTCACCAAGGTCCTCATGGACGGAGGCAGCAGCCTCAACATCCTCTACGCCGAGACCCTCGGGCTCCTGCGGGTCGATCTGTCCTCCGTCCGGGCAGGCGCTGCGCCCTTCCACGGGATCATTCCTGGGAAGCGCGTTCAGCCCCTCGGATGGCTCGACCTTCCTGTCTGCTTCGGAACACCCTCCAACTTCCGAAGGGAGACCCTGACGTTCGAGGTGGTCGGGTTCCGAGGAACCTACCACGCGGTACTGGGAAGACCATGCTACGCGAAGTTTATGGCCGTCCCCAACTACACTTACCTGAAGCTCAAGATGTCGGGCCCCAACGGGGTCATCACCGTCGGCCCCACGTACAAACACGCGTTCGAATGCGACGTGGAGTGCGTGGAGTATGCCGAGGCCCTCGCCAAGTCCGAGGCCCTCATCGCCGACCTGGAGAGCCTCTCCAAGGAGGTGCCCGACGTGAAGCGTCACGCTGGCAACTTTGAGCCAGCGGAGACGGTCAAAGCCGTTCCCCTCGACCCCAGCAGCGACGCCTCCAAGCAGATCCGGATCGGCTCCAGGCTCGATCCCAAATAGGAAGCAGTGCTCGTCGACTTTCTCCGCGCGAACGCCGACGTCTTCGCGTGGAGTCCCTCGGACATGCCCGGCATACCGAGGGATGTCGCCGAGCACTCGCTGGACATTCGAGCCGGAGCTCGACCCGTCAAGCAACCTCTGCGCCGATTCGACGAGGAGAAGCGCAGAGCCATAGGCGAGGAGATCCACAAGCTGATGGCGGCAGGGTTCATCAAAGAGGTATTCCATCCTGAATGGCTTGCCAACCCTGTGCTTGTGAGAAAGAAAGGGGGGAAATGGCGGATGTGTGTAGACTACACTGGTCTGAACAAAGCATGTCCGAAGGTTCCCTACCCTCTGCCTCGCATCGACCAGATCGTGGATTCCACTGCTGGGTGCGAAACCCTGTCTTTCCTCGATGCCTATTCAGGGTATCACCAAATCAGGATGAAAGAGTCCGACCAGCTCGCGACTTCTTTCATCACACCATTCGGCATGTACTGCTATGTCACCATCCCGTTCGGTTTGAGGAATGCGGGTGCGGTGTACCAGCGGTGCATGAACCATGTGTTCGACGAACACATTGGCCGCACGGTCGAGGCCTACGTCGATGACATCGTAGTCAAGACAAGGAAGGCCTCCAACCTCCTTTCCGACCTTGAAGTGACGTTCCGATGTCTCAAGGCGAAAGGCGTCAAGCTTAATCCCGAAAAGTGTGTCTCCGGGGTGCCCCGAGGCATGCTCTTAGGGTTCATCGTCTCCGAGCGGGGCATCGAGGCCAACCCGGAGAAGATCGCAGCCATCACCGGCATGGGGCCCATCAAGGACCTAAAGGGCGTACAGAGGGTCATGGGATGCCTTGCTGCTCTGAGCCGCTTCATCTCGCGCCTCGGCGAAAGAGGTCTGCCTCTGTACCGCCTCTTAAGGAAGGTAGAGTGCTTCACCTGGACCCCTGAGGCTGAGGAAGCCCTCGGGAACCTGAAGGCGCTCCTCACGAAGGCGCCTATCTTGGTGCCCCCAGCCGCCGGAGAAGCCCTCTTGGTCTACGTCGCCGCAACCACTCAGGTGGTTAGCGCCGCGATTGTGGTCGAAAGGCAAGAGGAGGGGCATGCACTGCCCATTCAGAGGCCAGTCTACTTCGTCAGCGAGGTACTGTCCGAAACCAAGATCCGCTACCCACAAGTTCAGAAGCTGCTATATGCGGTGATCCTGACACGGCGGAAGTTGTGGCACTACTTCGAGTCCCATCCGGTAACTGTGGTGTCATCCTTCCCCCTGGGGGAAATCATCCAGTGCCGGGAGGCCTCGGGGAGGATTGCAAAGTGGGCGGTGGAAATCATGGGCGAGACGATCTCGTTCGCCCCTCGGAAGGCCATCAAGTCCCAGGTCTTGGCAGACTTCGTAGCTGAATGGGTCGACACCCAGCTCCCAACAGCTCCGATCCAGCCGGAGCTCTGGACCATGTTCTTCGACGGGTCGCTGATGAAGACGGGAGCCGGCGCTGGTCTACTCTTCATCTCGCCCCTCGGGAAGCACGTACGCTATGTGCTACGTCTCCATTTCCCGGCGTCCAACAATGTGGCCGAGTATGAGGCTCTGGTCAACGGGTTGCGGATCGCCATCGAGCTAGGGGTCCAACGACTCAACGCTCGCGGTGACTCGCAGCTTGTCATCGACCAAGTCATGAAGAACTCCCACTGCCGCGACTCAAAGATGGAGGCCTATTGCGATGAGGTTCGGCGCCTGGAAGACAAGTTCTACGGGCTCGAGCTCAACCACGTCGCCCGACGCTACAACGAGACCGCGGACGAGCTGGCTAAAATAGCCTCGGGGCGGACAACGGTTCCCCCGGACGTCTTCTTCCGGGACCTGCATCAACCCTCCATCAAGATTGATGACACGCCTGAGCCCGAGGCGCCCTCGGCTGAGCCCGAGACTCCCTCGGCTCAGCTCGAGGCACCCTCGGCTCAGGCCGAGGCACCCTCGGCTCCGCCCGAGGCATCCTTGGTTCAGCCCGAGGTGCCCTCGGCCCCCGAGGGTGAGGCACTGCGCGTCGAGGAGGAGCGAAGCGGGGTCACGCCTAATCAAAACTGGCAGACCCCGTACCTGCAATATCTCCACCGAGGGGAGCTACCCCTCGACCGAGCCGAAGCTCGGCGCCTGGCACGACGCGCCAAGTCGTTCGTCTTGTTGGGAGATGGGAAGGAGCTCTACCACCGCAACCCCTCAGTCATCCTCCAGCGATGCATCTCCATCGCCGAAGGTCAGGAACTCCTTCGAGAGATACACTCGGGGGCTTGCGGCCATCACGCAGCACCTCGAGCCCTTGTCGGAAATGCTTTCCGACAAGGATTCTACTGGCCGACGGCAGTGGCCGACGCCACTAGAATTGTCCGCACCTGCGAAGGGTGTCAATTCTACGCGAGGCAGACCCACCTGCCCGCTCAGGCTCTGCAGACTATACCCATCACCTGGCCTTTTGCTATGTGGGGTCTGGACCTCGTCGGCCCCTTGCAGAAGGCACCAGGGGGCTACACGCACCTGCTGGTCGCCATCGACAAATTCTCCAAGTGGATCAAGGTCCGACCCCTAAACAACATCAGGTCCGAGCAGGCGGTGGCGTTCTTCACCAACATCATCCATCGATTCGGGGTCCCGAACTCCATCATCACCGACAACGGCACCCAGTTCACCGGTAGAAAGTTCCTGGACTTCTGCGGGGATCACCACATCCGGGTGGACTGGGCAGCCAGTGGCTCACCCCATGACGAATGGGCAAGTAGAGCGTGCCAACGGCATGATTCTACAAGGACTCAAGCCTCGGATCTACAACGACCTCAACAAGTTCGGCAAGCGATGGATGAAGGAACTCCCCTCGGTGGTCTGGAGCCTGAGGACAACGTCGAGCCGAAGCCACGGGCTTCATGCCGTTCTTTCTAGTCTATGGGGCCGAGGCCATCTTGCCCACAGACTTAGAATACGGTTCCCCAAGGACGAGGGCCTACACCGACCAAAGCAACCAAGCCTAGCCGAGAAGACTCGCTGGATCAGCTGGAAGAAGCTCGGGACAGGGCCTTACTACACTCGGCGCGGTATCAGCAGTCCATGCGACGCTACCACGCCCGAGGGGTTCCGGTCCCGAGACCTCCAGGTGGGCGACCTGGTGCTTCGGCTGCGACAAGACGCCCGAGGGCGGCACAAGCTCACGCCTCCCTGAGAAGGGTCGTTCGTCATCGCTAAAGTTCTGAAGCCCGAAACGTACAAGCTAGGCCAACAGTCAAGGCGAGGTCTACGGCAACGCTTGGAACATCCAACAACTATGTCGCTTCTACCCTTAAGATGTTTTCAAGTTGTTCATATACCTCGCTCCTACGCAAAGTTTAGTCATCTAGGAAGGGTCAACCTTGCCTCGGCAAAGTCCGACCCTCCCTCGGGGGCTAAAAGGGGGCAACCCCCTCTGCGTCGAATTTTTTCTTCGAAAAAAGATCCTTTCTGCCAGGATGTCTTTCGTGCTTTTTGACTACTTCGAAAGTGGATCCTGAAAACGACGGAGTACACGTAAGCAGCCAAGGCTGACCGAGCCGAGGGACTCCTACGCCTCCGGTATACGGATACCTCACTCATCACCTTCTGCGATAAGTAACTCACGCTCGGATAAGTGATTCCGCGGACCGAACAAGTCTTCAGGCTCGGAAGCTCTTCCGCCGAAGCGATTCTTCGAGTCTTCTCGACTGCGTTAGTGACAGAGCCCCATGGACGGGTAAGAGTGCGCGTAAGCAGCAAGGCCGACCGAGCCGAGGGACTCCTACGCCACCAGGATACGGATACCTCACTCGTCACCTTCTGTGAGAAGCAACTCTCGCCCGAACAAACAACTCTGTTACCAACAGAAGAGTCCAGATACTCGGAATAAGGAGAAAGGAGACGCAGCTTTACAACAAGGCGAGGGTGTGTTTTGGCCTCGGCGGCCGCAGAAAACACACACTACAAGATGATCCGACCCTGCAGGCACGGATCCTAACGCTTGAAGGGAGCAACGACACCCTCGGCATCGACAGCGCCTTCGGCGAGGTCCAACCTAGCCTCGGACGGCGACGCGATCCGAGGGTCTCCGCCCTGAAGGACGACGCCATGACCACGCCCGGGCCAGTCGCTGCCAGGGTCTTCTCCGAGGATTCCAGGCCCGAGCAGGCGGGAAGACTGTGAGCATCCCCCATCCGGGGGCTTCGGAAGGTGGAAAGACACGATGCATAAGGAAGCGCGAAGACATGGTCGCCTTCCAAGGGGGTCACCCTCCTTTTAAAGGCGACTCTCCCCTACTTGCTGTCCCCAGCCGTCGTGGGCTGAGTCTTCTCCAACATGCTCCAAGGTCCTCCCCTACGGCACGGGGGCTGGGTCCCACGTGTCATGCGAGCCGGCCCTGAGCAGAAGAAGCCAAACCGCCATGCAGGCGGCATGCAACCGCCCAGCGGTTACAAGCGGCTCTCCACTTTTGCCCAGACCAGCGGGCGAAAGGGTGGGCAGCCATGTAGGCGGCATGCAACCGCGCCAAGTGGGCGCACCACTCCGACTCTCAACACTCCCGGCACGGAGGCCCAGGCCCACGCGTCGTGCAACCGGCGCGCCGGACGCTTCGTGCATGCGACTGCACCGCCACCTGCGCCACCACCACACTTCCTCGACTGTGGAATCAATACCGCGACTCGAGGCGACCCGGAGCACGACCCAGCATCGCCAGCCTGGCGCGACGGTCAATGCGACCAAAAATGGGTCCGGCAGTAATGGCAGGTGGCAGGCGGGCAGGAGCAGCGGTCGCGTCTCCAGCCAGGCTTGCGTCCCATCCAGGGGCGACGAGAGAGCCCTCTCTCGTGGCGTGAAGACAACGCGCCCAGTGTTCCGTTCCTCGAACGGCTCGCACACGCGCATCGGCCGCCCCGCGAACCACTCGCCCCTCCGCATTAACTCCGCGACGGGATAGGCGGCGCCTCTGGCAGGAGAAGCGAGCGACGCTTCACCTTCACCACGATAACCGCATCGAAAAAGGTACGCCACGTCGTTCAATTTCGCGTCCTTTTCCCTTTTTCCTCTTTCTCTCTCTTGCATCAGGGACCGGGAAAGGGGGAAACCCCGAAAAGGATCCTTCTCTGTGAAGGAACCGGGCTCCGAGCCCCCCTACTGATCAGAGGTTCGGAGGCTGGCCCCTCGGAGGGGTTCAACAGCCGCCTCAGATCGCGTGGGCTCTACACCCACTACTGGTCAGGGGTTCGAAGGCCAGCCCCTCGAAAGGGTTCAATGGCCGCCTCAGGCTACACGGGCTCCGCGCCCACTACTGATCAGGGGTTCGAAGGCTGGCCCCCGAAGGGTTCACAGTCGCCTCAGACACAGAGCGAGGGATGACCATGGGTACGTTCGATACATAACCAAGGCTCAGGCTGCGCTCCCGAGGTACCCTAGGACATTTCCGAGACCAGTGGGAGCGATCTTGTAACAGAATCCCATCAGAGGGAGGCAATCGAGCCCTCGGACCCCGTCGCCAGGGGACCGGGTCTGGCAGATCACCCGCAGGTACTTTTGGGCACGCCTCCGGGCCACAGCCGACCCCTAACGAATGGGGCACGGGCGTCCACTCGGATCACCCGTTCGCAGCTCGCTGGAAACACCATGTTCGTCGCCCATCAAGGGCAACATGGCGCTTTCCCCCCCTCCTCCTTGCGGAAAGGCGACGCAGGGGCGTATGTAAAAAAGTCGAGTCTGTCCTTGACCGTCCTCTCGCTCTGTGCGGAGGCTCGGGGGCTGCTCTCGCAAACTCGGCTCCGGCCAAACCGTTGACAGCGTCAACATACCAGCCCGAGAACTTGGAACTCGACGGTGCACCCGGGCTACGGCCAGCTCGCATGAGGGAACGACCAGACCAGCCGAGCCGTCGCGCAAGGCATTAAGACCTCAGAGGAGTCTAACCACTCCTCCGAGGCCTCGGGGGCTACACCCGGTGGGTGCGCTCGCGCGCACCCACCGGAACAAACGGCAACCGAGAAAGGCTGGTACCCTTGCAAAAAAGTGCGGCAAAAGCCTCCAAGCGAGTGTTGACACTCCCTTCGAGGCTCGGGGGCTACTGTCGGGGACCATAATTAGGGGTACCCTCAAGGCCCCTAATTCTCAGCTGGTAACCCCCATCAGCGTAAAGCTGCAAAGGCCTGATGGGTGCGATCAAGTCAGGAATCGGTCCATTCGAAGGACGTGATTACACCTCGCCCGAGCCTAGCCTCGGACAAGGGCAGCAGACCCTGAAGCATCTCCGCCTCGCCCGAGGACCCCTTCAGCGACTGGCGTATTTCCGGCTCGCCCGAGGCCCTGTCTTCGCCAAGAAGCAACCCTGACCAGATCGCCGCGCCGACCGACCAAATCGCAGGAGCGTTTAATGCAAAGGCAGCCTGACGCCTTTATCCTGACGCGCGCTCTGCAGCCGACAGAGCCGAAGTGACCGCCGTCACTTCGCCGCTCCACTGACCAGCCTGACAGAAAGACAGCGCCGCCTGCGCCACGCCGACTGCGGCGCCGCTTGACAGAGTGAGGCTGACAGGCGGTCAGACCCGGCCACAGACGCCATGGGAAACTCCGCTCCGCCCGACCCAGGGCTCGGACTCGGGCTAAGTCCCAGAAGACGGCGAACTCCGCTCCGCCCGACCCAGGGCTCGGACTCGGGCTAAGCCCCGGAAGACGGCGAACTCCGCTCCGCCCGACCCAGGGCTCGGACTCGGGCTAAGCCCCGGAAGACGACGAACTACGCTCTGCCCGACCCAGGGCTCGGACTCGGGCTAAGCCCCGGAAGACGGCGAACTCCGCTACGCCCGACCCAGGGCTCGGACGCGGGCTCAGCCCCGGAAGACGACGAACTACGCTCCGCCCGACCCTAGGGCTCGGACTCCGCTCTGGCTTCAGCCGAAGGTCTCCGCCTCGCCCGACCCAGGGCTCGGACTCGACCTCGACCACGAAAGACAGACTCGACCACGGCTTCGGAGGAGCTTCCACATCACCCAACCTAGGGCGCAGGCCGGCCAAGCCAACAGGAGGCGCCATCATCACCCTACCCCAAGCTGACTCGGGCCGCAGGGAACAAGACCGGCGTCCCATCTGGCTCACTCCACAAGATGGGCAATGATGGCGCCCCGCATCCTCAGTGACGACGGCGGCTCCCGGCCCCCTTACGGAAGCAGGAGGACGTCATCAACGACTCAACAGCCCCGACAGCTGTCTCTCCGCCAGGCTCTAGCGGTCCTCCGACGGCCACGACATCACGCCAGCAGGGTGCCAAAATCTCTCCGGCTGCCACAATGGCATGTACTTAGGGCGCTAGCTCTCCCCCGCTAGACACGTAGCACTCTGCTACACCCCATTGTACACCTGGATCCTCTCCTTACACCTATAAAAGGAAGGACCAGGGTCCTCTTAAAGAAGGTTGGCCGCGCGGGGACGTGGAGGAGACAGGCGCTCGCATGAGGCCGCTCGCTCTCACACCCGCGTGGAACGCTTGTAACCCCCTACTGCAAGCGCACCCAACCTGGGCGCGGGACGAACACGAAGGCCGCGGGATTTCCACCTCTCTCACGCCCGTCTCCGGCCACCTCGCTTTTCCCCCCTTCGCACTCGCTCTCGCGTCGACCCATCTGGGCTGGGACACGCGGCGACATTCACTCGTCGGCTTAGGGACCCCCCGGTCTCGGAACGCCGACAATATTATTGGTTAAACATGTCGGCTCATTTTAGGCAGCCTAAAATTGTAAAAAACCCGAAATTCAAATTCTGGCCCAAAATTCACACAGAGCCCGAAATTTATATCAATGCACGAAATTCACAAAAAAGACAAAATTCACAACAAAGTACAAAATTTAAAACACATATATCATTTAATAGATATTAACATTTCAAGGTTTCTAATTAAAAAATTCAAAGAACATGAAACCAACGGGTGGTTGACACCTCATCTTCATGATTAAGTATGAGGCTAACGAAATTGGACCGGATGATTTCCATGTTTAGAAGCGGATGACCAAATGAATATGGACCTTTTCGTGCCTGTAAATGGGCTATTTCGTGCATCCGTAAACGGGTCGGGCTCATGCCCGACTGTGGGTTGTGACCTCGGTCCAAGTATAACCCGATATATAATTTTGGACCAGCTTGACTCAAAATTATTTTAAATCCTGCCAAACTTGGGTCGTGCTTTTATTTTCGTGCTTTGGGCCGGGCCACCAGGCCCGATCCAAATGTACACCTCTAGGTCGCTATACTGTCTTTTAATTCTTAGGCTGTCTAGCAGAATTTGCTAACGTTCTAAACTAATTTATAATAAAAACATAATAAAAGATGTCCCTCCGTTCTAATTTATAATTCATTTGACTTTTTTACCCTAAGTTTGATCGACTTATCTTATTCAATAATTTCATAATTATTGTTAATTTTATGCTGTGATATTGTTAACTTTAAATGTGGCTTTGAATTTTTCATTTTTTTCAAAAAAAAATGAATAGAACGTGCCGGTCAAACATGACACAAAAAAGTCAAAAAAATGTAATTTGAGGCGAATGGAGTATTGTTTATTAAACGTTACATGGCAACAATATAAATATAGATAAAAACGAAAAACATCATTATGAAGCAATCTTTATTCTTCTTCATTAATTATTTTTGGTCTAGAGATGAAATATACTATAAAAATAAAAAAATACTAAATACTTGAAACCTGTAATAAAGATAGTGTAAATCAAAATTTGGAACATGGATTATGTAAATAGCGTTAGAATAAGGTTGAATAACCATGTGATTTCTCATATTCTAAGGGAGTTAAAAAAATTTGGGCACACCCTAGCCAATTGCCTAGGCGGCTATAGGCCTGTCTTTGCCCGTATCCAACAGGACACTTTGTATGCTCCTCTATACTAAACATATAAAAGATTTTCTTCTCTATAGCTGTCACACCCGAATTTAATGCACAAACCCGGGATAGCTGTCACACCCGAATTTAATGCACAAACCCGGGTGCGAATCAAATATATGCTAGGATCAAGTCTCACACATATGATGACTAATGATATAGAAACAAATGTCACATCTTTACAATAAAATAGGAGTTATGTACAAAATAGCTAAATAATTACATCATATGAAAATAATGATCTAGCAACCATAGTTGACTGGGAGACGACTGTCTAGAACTCTCACGAACTCATCGCGACCTCCTTCATGCTCCTCATCTTGCGGTACATGTTCTTGACCTGGAGGATGTGAGTACAACAAGAGTGAGCTCACATACGTTCATCGCTCAACAAGTTGTGGGGAATAATGTGCATGAGCTCACTACGGTGGGGGCCCATGAGAAGTGTAAGGCTTAACAAAGAAGATGGTTAAAGCTGAGCATTGCTTTTAAAGTTGGTCAAAATTTTATTAGCAATTACCAAGTGTAAGTAGATACCATCCCAAATAAATAAGAGATTAAAATTAATAATAAAACCCACAATGCAACACGTATGGCAGATTAAGTTTAATTTCATAAGTTAATCATGCGAGAGTCCTAAGTCGCTCTTGACCATGAGCACGACTTATATACCAGTTTTACATTTTGCAGAGGTTGCACATCTATACCCATAAGTAGTGTTACTCATTTTCTTAGGGATCACGACTTCCCATTCATCTCTACCGAGGAGACGAGGCAGGGTACACTATGAGGCCTTTCCGAAGTTCCACTAGTTCGAGAAAACCCGTTACAGATTCAGGAAGAATGAAGCATAGGAATCCATTGTCCAAAAAGCTTTACAGACAGTTCGACGACCCGGGGACCTCCCTATACTCTGCAGCGACGCCTCCCTACTTGCCCCTTTCGGGGTAAGGTAATCTCTCCCTAGCTTTCGTAATTACTTGGCCAAGGGCGTCCCATTCCACCCTTGTGGTAGCGCTGTTATCTCATGTTAAGCTCTATATTCCAATTAACATAATAATCTTATCATGAACAATAATTAAACCAACAGTATTAATGGAACATGATCATAATTCAGATATAACATTAATCCCAAACCAGGTAGAGCAATAACAGGTCTACCCAATAGTCCATTTGTTTTGCAAGGTGTGGGGTAAAAAAAACTAGGGTAACCTACTAGGTCCCATCAAATTAACCTAAGCATGTCACAGTGATTAACAGGAACATTATTAGGTAAAGAAGAGTGATTAAGGGCACAATTTGCCTATGACTTGAGATTTCAGGTACTTCACCAAGTTGGTCTTCGGGTTTCTCATGATCTCACTGCTACTCGTAGCCATACATACAAATAGATAAGGAGTACATAAAATAACATTACACCAAACATGAGAACAATTTGCGTAGGAATATTCTACGCGCTGCTATGAGATCGTAGGTTCGAGAACTACTAAAATCAGAGTTATGGTTATAAAGATATGACTTCCAAAAGACCTATGTGAGAAAGATAATTAAACTAGTTCTTATGTTGATTTTATAAATCATGTGAGATAGATAATATAAATAAATAATTAATTCAACTCTAATCTAATATAACTTGATTACATTTTAATCAGATTATAA
Organism: Zea luxurians; assembly: GCA_029449295.1. Lineage (NCBI taxonomy): Eukaryota > Viridiplantae > Streptophyta > Magnoliopsida > Poales > Poaceae > Zea > Zea luxurians. Next base: position 7,069,361 of record JAOPSE010000041.1, on the reverse strand, counting down.
TTATAGATAAAAAGAATTTTATCTTGAGAACAATATTTAGTTTCATTTTTTATAAGTAAGACTTCCAATAAAAATAAAACAAACAATTAACACCCTTTAAAAGTAATTAGTGTAATATTACAAAATTTGCTATGTTAAAATATACAGTTGAAAATAAAAATGGACAATCGCATGGTTGTCCCTACTTACAACTCTAACTCCATTTTTACCCTTGTTTTTCGAACTTTGCATGGTTGCCCTTCTTTTTTTTGAAACGAAACCTCTATTTGCCCATGTCATGTTATAAGCACATTGTTGGAACCTGCCTATCCAGGGACAACAGAATCCAATAGGGAGGAAATGGGAGTAGTTTGATGCCTATAAACACAAGACGTTAGGGTAACATTGTTTCTTTTTTCGTCCCCCACTTTGGCACAGTATGAGGGTATTTATAGGTAATTGAGGGATCGCCCGACCCTGTCAAAGACAATTAGGCCCTCAGTTACCTAGTTTATCCCTGGAATATTCCCTCATAGGGGGTTACAGTGTGTCATTACAGCATACTTTATTACAAACGTGGCCCAACCCGCTCTGCTCGCTTGGCAATCTGCGGGCGGGGCCCTACGACATGGGCCAGATTGCACACGGGCCCCTTCTCGCATTGAGGGAGACAAATCCTTGTAGTCTTTGCGGCCTCGGTCATCCGGTCTTTGAAGTCGTTGATGGTCTTCGCCTCCGCTTGTCGAGCGAAGGGGGCGCTTGGGCCTTCGCGTGGACGACGTCCGTGGCTAGGCCAGCAGAGCCTGCTGGCGTGGCCTTCGGCCTATGGAATGTTGATGTAGAAATCGACGAGCGAGTGGGAGGCGTGTTCGCCTTTTCCCCAACATTTGCCCTCCGAGGGGCCAGTTCGATCAAGTCAGCTGGTGTCAAAGACTGCCATGAGATGGTGAAGACGCTGCCCTCACTCGAAATTGTCCTGCGGGGGTTTTTGAAATGTGACCATTGACGAGACGTGTTACTGTGGGATTGCAGGTTTCCTGAGGCGTCGCTCCGCGCCTATAAAAACACAGCCTCAACCGAGGCTTTTGCCTGCTTGAGCTCGCACTGGAAAAAAACCTAGCATTGACAATCGCTCGCCTGCCCTCCTTGCTCCTTCTGCGTCAGTGATCTAGCCTGTATCAAGCAAACCGCGCGCCGCCGCCGACGGTACGTGACAATGTCGTCTTCTTCTTCGTCTGCTGCGATCGCGTCGCTGGCCACACCGTCGTCTGAGGAGACGTTGAGCGATTTTGTGGTGGTTGAACTGCAGCCCAACCATACCGTCGAGTTCGGGACCTCGAGGATTTTTTTGGTCCGCGTGCTGGAGATGCAGCGGCTAGGTTATTTTGGGAACGATGTCGGGCGGCCTGTAGGGGTAGAAGAGGTCTCTGAGCCGGACGGGGAATTGATTGTTTTTGAAGCTTTTTTTGCTGCTGGTCTTTGCCTCCCGATGAATTGGTTTGTAGTGGAGGTTTTACGGAAGTTCGAGGTACAAGTCCATCAGTTGACACCAAATGCAGTGGTGGCGCTTGTGAAGTACGTCTGGGCTGTCTCCTTATACGGCGGGCAGCCGTCTGTGGAAGTCTTCGCTAAGAACTATTGTCTGCACTGACAGAAGAGAAAAATAGGTGATAAGATAGCCCAATTTGGATCGTGCACTTTCACGCCAAGACTGGGAAGACCTCGGCTGAAGTTGTCGAGATAGTTCCTTGTGCTAGGAATAAGTGGGGCAATTGGTGGAACTTTTGGTTTTATGTAGCTCCCAGGGATATTGAAGGGTTGCCGAGTTCGGCCCTTGCCATTCTGTGTTCACATTGTTATGTGGCGTTTCCACAATTTGAGGTGGCAGAAGAAGATGAAGACGAAGGGGGCCTTCGATATGCGGCCCGCCTGAGTAGCGGACACGACCTGGTCGAAAAAATCATTGCCTATGGGGTGTCGCCCCTAGCCCATGGTTGGACACTGGGTGAGGTTACCCCTTGTCGGATGCCAACACTGGGGGCTAGCTAGTGCGAAGTCCTGTCTTCGCCGTGGATCTGCACGGTCGAGACACGGCCGCATTTGTGCATAAGGTCGAGGCCGAGACCGTCAAGATTGTTGGGAAGTACACACCAAAGACAGAGACTTTGAGAAGTTGGGATATTTGTGGTTCCAACGCTAGGTTGAACCGCGTTTTTGAGCTGAACCATTTGATGTATGGCGGTTACCCAGAGGGGGACTCTACCGACATTGCTGATCGCCGAGGGAAGCAAACAAGGCCCTTGGCCGATGAAGGCCCCTCACGGGATAAGGCTCCAGGTGCGACCGCTAGAAAAAGAAAATTAGGTACAACAGCTGAGGATTTGGGGCTAAAGGCTTCTGATCATTTCGTTGGGGATTTGCTAGAGACGTGTGCAGATCCTGGGGAAACGATGTCTTCGCTTGAGCTCCAGGAAACTTCTGCGTGAATGCTAAAGGTTACTGGGGGTCGCTGGCCTAGGAATGTTCCAATACCCCAGGCAGCTAGCGAATATTTCTTTTATGTCTCGATTAGCTCGTGACTTAAAGATTTTCCCTTACAGAAGGAACGTTGGTACTATTGTATCAGTAGTGATGGAGAAAGATAGCCAGGACGCTCAGCGGAAGAAACGCCAGGCCCACGTCAGGTTGGCAGAACCGAGGCGGGAGGTGAAGATGGCGTGGCCCAGCACGAAGTCCGCCGCCCCAGGCGCCGGTATGCCTCTGCCCATCGTGCCTGCTAGGGCACGAAGGCCCACCTCGCCACCACGCATTGCTGAGGCGGCAGTGGCGAGGGTCGAAGGAGTCTCCATGGAGCTATCCGTGGACGACTACTTGGTTGGTGGGGTCGCCACGTTTGACGCCCAGACGGGGTTGCCTCTAGCTGGTGAGTTTTTTTGAATGGGGCCCATGTTTCTGACTTGAATGTGATGTAGGGGCGAAGTCTAGCTAGCTAATGGTTGTGTCGGAGGCATCGTCTGCCGGCCCGGTGGTCACGACGATGGGGTCGAAGGGTGACACGGGGGCCTCAGAGGACTCGTGGGCTAGATTCTGCGCTGACGGCGAAATCGCCTCCACTGCAGTTGCTACGGGGCGTGGCCGCCTTGGTCACACCACAACTGAACTACGTGAGTGTGATTAGTGCTTGTGGATGTGTCGTTCATGGTTCTGTTTTTGAAAGATGTTTTGGTGTCAGGCAACCGCCTTCGTGGAACGTATTGCTTCGGGGGCGCTAACCTTGGAGTTTGCCACCGAAAGGCGGTGGCTTGAGGGAAGGATTGAGTGCCTCCGCACGCAACATATGGAGGCGGTGAGGGACAAGTCGGCGATGGAGAATAAAAGCCACAATCTACTTGAGACGCTTTTGGCAGCAGAAAAAGAAAGGGAAGACCTTAGCCGCCGACTTGTAGAGGAAAAGGAGGGCGTGGAAAGAGCTCGCGCGGAGGCCCAGGCTACCCGCGCAGAAGCTGATGCTGCGCGCGCTGAGGCTAATCTTGCCCTCAAGCTCGCTGCCGACAAGGAGTCGGAGCTAAAAATCCTATGCAACTGCTACGAGAAAATGGAGGCCTCCACCTGTGCCGGTGTCGAGCCGGCGCACACTCTGTTCGTGGAAGCGTACCACGTGCTCGGCGCACAGACCACTCCTTTTGATAGATCTGGGGAGGAGGTGGGTCTTCGCTTTCTTGGGTGGTTGCAGGAGGAGCTGGAGTCACTCCCATCCATCATGATGGGCCTCATGTCCTATGCATCTCTTGTCACCTGTGAGGGGGCAGCGAATGCCTTGTCCCACGAAGGATGTAGGCATTTCGAAGTCTTCGACCGGGCGAGCAAGGACTTCGACCACAAAGTTTTCTAGGTTGAAAATGATGTGTTGAAGCGGTTCGCTAGGGCGCTTTATGACAGGATGTGGGGTCCTTATTGTCGTGGCACTGTCCGGGAGAGGGTCGATCGAGCATTGGCGTAGGTTTTTTTGACTGAATTGTTTTGTTGGCTTCGCAGATGATGAATGAAGAAGAAGTTGACGATCTCGCCGGTCTTGAGAGCTCGATGACTCGGATGGGTGGCGCAGAGGAAGTAGGAGTTGAAGGGCACTCAACACCTCAGGCTGGTTCTGGTGAAGACCCTACGGCGGCGTGTACTTCGGCGCAGGGTGAAGAAATGCGCTAGGGATTTTAGGTTTTAGGTGATTTGCTTTTTGTGATACTGAAGGTCGGTTGCTGCGTAGGTTCTGACGTCCGGGCCTGTGCAAGCAAACCCTGATGATGTTGATACTAATGTTTTGACGGCTGCAAATGCAACTTCTCTTAATGGAAATGTGTCTAAGGGGTCTGAGCTTGGGTCATGGTCCTAGGACAGGGAGGAATTTGGGAGTCCTTTCTCGTGGGTTGCGGAATCTTCTGAGGAGGACTTACATTATTTTGTTGCGCTAGATTTGGCCGCGTCGGAGTCTCCGCTGCGATCTGCTCCTCGCGAAGCGCTGGCTACCTCGGCCGAGGTGAGGGCTGAAGACTCGCGGAGGCGAAGGATGGTTGTCTCGAAATAGAGCACCTGTCAGACATCAAGAAGTGGAAGACGTCGTTGAATGGGTATGGAAAGGTCTCGTCTTTGACTGGATCGGTGTGGTCAGCACGAGCTACTTTCCTCGACGTCCGGAACATGCATTGGAGAGTGGGACTTGCGGGACCTATTTGAGGGGGAAGAGTTAAGGATGATGTTGTTTAATTTCCGGGAGGCGGGTCTTATTCCGAAGGCGGAGCCTATGTGACATTTTTGTTGCCCTCACTGCTCTTGTTGCGATAGTGAGTGAAAACGCTACGCTCCCCCTCTTCGCAATAGAGTTGTGAGTGTAACAGCCATGATTTGTATTATTACGCGATGGTGTCGTTGAACCCTTCATTTGTTGTTTATTTGTGATTGCGTGTTGTATGTTGTGCTTATTGCGAGTTGGCTTCGATTTGTAATCGTGTTTGTGTTGTAGGGATGACTGCGCGACACTTTAATTATCGGTTGCACCCGTAGGCGATATCTGTTTTGGGAGTTGCTTTTGTAGGGGACTTCACATCCTGTCGGTGGTGACACGCACTTAGGCTTTTGCCGGCTGCACCCTTAGGTGGCTTTTGCTCGGACGTGTCTTTCCGTGAAGACTTCGTACCCTATGGGTGATGTCGCACACTTATTGTGCTTGTTCGGCTGCACCCTTAGGTGACTTTTGCTCGAATGTGTCTTTCCGTGAAGACTTCACACCCTGTGGGTGATGTCGCACACTTATTGTGCCTTTGTCCGGTTGCACCCTTAGGCGACTTTTGCTTGGATGTGTCTTTCCGTGAAGACTTCGCACCCTATGGGTGATGTCACACACTTATTGTGCTTTTGTCCAGCTGCACCCTTAGGTGACTTTTGCTCAGACGTGTCACACGCGAGGGCAGTCTAGGCTGCCAATTGTGGTGACTGTTTTATGCGTCGAATGTCGAAGGCCGTTGTCATGGTCTTTTTCGACACCTGTGGCCGTGATGCCAGTTGGACTGCTTTTGTTTGGGGCTTTGTGGTATTATATTACATGGCTCCGCCTCGTTAAAAACCTCACCCCCCGGGAGAAAAAGAGTGCGGGCCTGATTGACATTGTTTCGAGAATTACAAAGGCAATCGGGCCTTGGGTCTTAGATGAAAAATTTGCGCAGGTTATCTATGTTCCATGAATGCTCTAGGTCTTCACCGAATGGTGAGGTGACCCTGTAAGCATTCGACGATGTTTTGGTTTTGACGATGTAGGGCCCCTCCCACTTGGGTTCAAGCTTGCCCCGAGACTCTGTTCTGATGGTTCTTGTGAGTACTAAGGCTCCTTCCATCAATTCTCTTGGGATGACTGTGTTGTCGTGCCATGCCTTAGTTTGTGCTTGATATTTGTTTAGGGCTTCCAGAGCGAGGACATGGTCTCCGTCGATAAGATCTTTGGAGGTTGGCTCGTCGACGTCAGGGGTGGCTGTTGGGCTTGTTCGTGGGGATCCATGCTTTAGCTCTTGAGGTGTCATTGCTTCGGATCCGTACATCAAGCGGAAGGGTGTGAACCCGGTTGCTCTGGATTCTGTCGTGTTCAACGCCCATATGACTTCGAGTAGTTGGTCTTCCCATTTTCCCTTTTTATCATTAAGTAGCCTCTTCTTGATAGCACTGAAGATCTTGCCGTTGGCGCATTCGACTATGTTGTTGGACTATGGGTGGTAGACAGAGGCAAACACTGCCTTCATGCCGATGGAATTACAGAATTCTCGAAAGTCTTGGTTGTTGAACTGCTTGCCGTTATCAACTGTCAATTCGGATGGGACTTCGAACCGACATACGATATTCTGCTAGAAAAATTTTTGTGCTGTCTTGGATGTTATTGTGGAGACTGCTCTGCCCTCGATCCACTTGGTGAAGTATTCGATAGTGACGAAGGTGAATTTGAGATTCCCTTGAGTTGTGGGTAGTGGTCCGACAATGTCGAGCCCCCACCGCTGAAGCAGCCAGGTGTGGGCAATGAGCTTGGTGAGTTGCGAAGAGGCGCCTGTCGGGGCGAGAATTTCTGGCATGCTTCGCACGATTAGGTTACTCGGTTGGCCGTACATATGACTGCAGGCCAATAGAATCCCTGAAGAATGATCGTGGCTGCAAGGGCCCTTGGTCCTGAGTGTGATCCACAAGTTCCGCTGTGGATTTCGCGGAGAAGCTCTAAGCCTTCGGTTTCAGTTATGCATTTCAACATAGGTTGGCTGATTCCTTTTTTGTAAAGCTAGCAATTGACGATTGCAAAGTCTCTTCTTCTGTGTTTAAGCCTTTTGGCCTCATTGCGATCGGATGGATGGTAGTGGCCTTGGAGGTATAGGGTTATTGGGGCCCGCCAGTCTTTGGCCATTATAAGGTTGACAATCCGGTGCTCGTCGGCGTCTTGCGTTATTTGCAGGCCTTCAGGATTTCGGACAGCTAGCATACCGATGACGTGATAGAATACATCAGAGGCAGGGCTTCGCCTTTTGCTGCTGCTTTAGCTAATGTATCAGCCTCTTCGTTCTTGTTTCTCTCAACGTGTTGTAGACTGAAACCTTTGAATTGTTTCTCAAGGCCTCGAACAACGGCGAGGTACTGCATTAGTATGGGCTCTTTGGCTGAGTATTCCTTTTCGATTTGGTTGGCGACGACCTTGGAGTCCGTTTTAATGATGCATGTAGTCACGACGAGGGCTCATAGCTTGCGAAGTCCAAGGATGACTGCTTCGTATTCGGCTATGTTGTTTGTGCATCTGTCGGACTCTAGAGCAAAGCTGAGGCGCGTGGCATATCTGTGTTTGACTTCGACGGGTGATGTGTTGATTGACGTGGCGCCTGCCCCTGCGTGACACCATGCGCCATTGCAGTGGATAGTCCAGACCGTTTTTGTGTGCTCCTGTTGCGGCCCCACAGGTTCTATCTAGTCTACGATGAAATCTGCCAGGACTTGTGATTTGATTGTTGTTCTAGGCTCGAAAGTGATGTTGTATCCTGAGAGTTCCGCTACTCACTTTGCTATTCTTGCAGATGCTTTTGGATTTCCTAGTAGTTCCCAAAGGCCCCTGTCTGAAGTGACTCGTATTTTGAATGCCTCGAAGTAATGTCGTAGCTTGTGCGAAGCCATGATGACTGCGTATGAGATTTTCTCAAGTTCAGCCATGTTGCATTTGGAATTCGTGAGGACTTCAGGGATGTAGTACATAGGGCATTGCTGAGTCTTGTCGTCCCTTTCCTTTTCTTGGACCAGCGCTGCGCTGACTGCGCTGTGCGAGGCCGCAATGTAAAGGAGGAGGGGGAGTGCTGGGTCTGGACTTGTCAGGGTCGCTAGGTCAGACATATGTTGTTTGGGGGACTCGAAGGCCGCTGCTTATTCTGGGCCCCAGACAAAGTCTTTCGCGCCTCAAAATGTTTTGAAGAATGGCAGGCTTCGCTCGGCGGATTTGGAGATGAATCTATTCAAAGCCACTAGCCTTCCTGTTAGCCGTTAGATGTCCTTGGTGGATTGCGGTGGTTCCATGTCCATGATTGCTTGGATTTTAGTTAGGTTGGCTTTGATTCCTCGGTGTGATACTAAGAAGCCGAGTATTTTTTCCTTGACATACCCCAAAGATACACTTCTCTTGGTTCAGTCGGAGTCTTGCTTCGCGCATTTCGGCGAATGTTAATGTGAGGTTAGACAGGTGGTCCTCCTTGCTTTTACTCGCCATGATGATGTCATCCACATAAGTGAAGATGTTGTGGCCTACATAGTTTTCAAGGACCTTCTTGGTGAGGCGGGAGAAAGTCGAACCCGGCGTTCATGATGTAACACCCGTGGTGTTATTGTCACTAAAACTTGAGCATAACATCATGAGCATTAGCATATCATGTGTTTGTCACACCTAGAGTGCATTCACTAAGTAAAAATTTCAAATATGTTGTACTGATATGACTTGATGTGAGGTTAACTCTAGTGCAAAGTACTCAACCCTAAATCTAGGCTTATGGATTTAAGGGAAGCCCAAGCATGAAAAAACTTCAATAGATATGAAAAATAATCCTAAGATATCCTCTTGGATAGACTTGAGTGGCATCCAAACCCTAAAGTGCTAAAAACCCTAAAAAGACCCCTGGAAAACCATAAATTGGAACCCTAGGGGCCTAAATGTAAAATTGGTGCACTTTTGGACCAAAGTTCAAAAACCAAGGTATTAGGGCACCTCAGCTCATATATTTCACACATTTGAGGATTTGCAAATCAAATTATGAGATTTGGGCTTATTTGCAAAAAGACACCCTATACCTCTCATATGGCTAAGTGTGAATTCAATTGAATAGGGCTGACTTTAGAGCTCTATATTTTTAAATCTACAAGGAATTTGTCTAGGGTCAATACATCAAAATTATAGAGCTACTAAAGGAGTATAACTTTGGTTAAGTCATCAGGCATAAGTGCTACACAAAAGATGGCGTTAAATGGACTCCAAGTACTGCTGTCAGTCACCCCTATAGCCTGAATTTTTATTGACGGTGAGATTTGATCAACTTTGGACTCGATTCAAGCTCAAAGGAATGGGCAAATGAGCTAGGTCTCTATAGTCAATTTGTAGCTGGATTATAGGACTACAACTTTGATGCAGAGAGTTGGTCAGGTCACTACATAAAATCTGAAGCAAATCGCGCTGCAAAATGCTTTGTCAGAACAACTGAAGCAAAATCTGATGGTACAGTAGCGAAAATATCCCAGGGTTCAGTCCCCCTCACCACCAGTGATCCACGCGCCCAGATTCACGCCGGTCACCGTGATTCGTGTTTGGCACGCAGTGGATATTCACGGGGAGGTAAAAATATCATGCAGGGGCTTGGATTTGGTCGCGATAGAGGCTTATCACCGCGCCTGTAGCCATTGCAACGTGGCCAGACCGCCGGTGTCGTCGTGGAAACTCCAGTGACCTCAGTTGTGCCATGCCATGGCTTGTTACTGTGCGGTAGTGACCGTGGCGCACTTAAGAGTACAATCGTGGAGCCATTGCGCCTGTGAACGCCACAAATTCTTTGCGCCAATGCTCTTCCCCCTCTCCGGTCGCCGCGCGTCTCCTTCAAATAGCCGCCATCGCTCATGAATCCTATAAATTGAGTGTGCCATCAGCTCGGCTAGGTATTCAAGCATCCAACGCACCCATTCGTGTTTCAGATTGTTCACCAGAGAGCTCCAATTTGGGATTTCCCCCAAATCGGCCAAAGAACACCGTGTGAGTGAGCTCGCCGTGACCAACGCTCTACAGGTCCGTTCACCCCCTCTGTTTCCTCGTTTCAGAACCCTTATGTGCCCTTGATGCTTCTCGACTCGGTCGATTAAGCTAGAACCCATAGGATCACCGGGAACACTTCAAGTTGTCTGTTGATCGCACTGTCACCGTGGACAGAGAGATTAGGGGCAAGAATCTTGCAATTGATCGAGGGGAAATTGTTATTAGGGGTCGAATTAGGTGTCAACCGCTCCAGAGCACCGGTAGTTGAGTTATCCGGCCGGTATGAGCTCGCCGGAGTTCCTGCTCCGCCGCCCACGGTCGTGGACTTCACCTTGTAAACAAATAGAAAAGGGGAGGGTTTATTTGCAATTGTCAGTGACATAGAGAAACAGTACTGTAGACTCTTCAAAGGTTTTTCAAATCACCAGGGTCCCCGGTAAACAAATGGCAGCGCGAGCGCTCGCGGGCGTTTTCGCCTGTCTTGGGCCGTCTTGGGTTAGATTGAGCCCAGTACTGTTGACCTTTTTCCTTTTTCTTTTTCTACCAGACTTTGGAAATCTATATAAAATTCTAGAAAAATACTAAAAATATGAGACCAATTTTGTTGGACTCCTAAATTTCTATAGTATTTAATAAAAATGGTTCCAAGATTTTTAGTCCAAACTACGAATTATAAAGTATTTAAAATAGCCAAAAATTAGTCTCTTGGAATTTTAGGAATTATTTTAAGATTCCAAAAATCACCAAACTTTTTGGATAAGCCTAATATGATATTTAGAACCCATGAGTGAAGTTAGACATGATTTGGACAATGTTTGATACCTAATCCCCAAAACCCTAATCTTCTAAGTAGTGTCTGCCCTATGAAATAAATTACTAACTCCAAAAACCTAAGTTTCCTAGAGTACCATGAAGGAAAAATGTATTCAAGATACACCTTGATAAACCTTTTCTATTACTGCATTTCATAAGCATTACATGAGCATTCATGATTATATATGGTTATATATAGAGAACGAGGAAGAAGTAGTGGTTGAAGAAGGAGTTGCACCACCACCACCTGAAGACCCACCTGCTGGGAACTGCTTATATTTTGATATTTGTGGAGCAGAGCCCGACTCTCCGACAACTCAAGGCAAGCCCTGGTGCATTTGCCACCTCCTTGCTATTTTAAAATCTTTCTCACTTGCTTGATGTATTAGGTGATAGGAGTTGTGTGCTAAACAATTGATGCATTTCCTTCCTTGGAAGATTGATTACCTTTCCTTGATCACCTATTTTATGAAAAGGTTTTTCTGATGCTTAGTCTTGCTCTAAAACAAAATGTTTTGTTTTGACAAAATATGATGCTTCAAGTGGGATGGGATGTTTTCAAAAATAAAACTTGATGGTGGATCCATCAGGGCAATGATGGGTTCAACATCGGAAAAGATGTACCCTTGTCAGGTACCAAACTTTGGGGTTGAAATAATAAAGCTGAGACCGGGCGGGTGACTTGCACGAGAAGAGTGTCTCGGTGTAGTGCCTCCGTCTGAGTCGATTAAGGACCGTGTCGATGTAGGCCTGCTGACCGAGGACCCTATAACTGGTCACATGCCTCGTCATGGGTAAGATTTGCCTCGGGCAGACTAATACCAGAATAGGACAACATGCAATGGGAGTGGAGAGATGGTGAGAGTAGCGTGTACCCTCCGTGGCAAGAGGCTGGACGGTGGTGTATCTATGCTCTCGGTTGGTGTGAACCCGATCTGGTCTTAAGAAACCCGGTGGCGAGTTGACATATGCAAGGGTTAAGTGCTACATATGTTGTGTGATGGGAGATCCTGAGAGCACCTAGAGGGGGGTGAATAGGTGATCCTGTAAAACTTAACACTTAATGCCACAAAAACTGATTAGGAGTTAGCGCAATAGTGCCAAGTGGCTAGAGAGAAGTCTTTAGCAAAACACAATAACCACAAGAGAATCAATCCAGAGATGGCACAGTGGTTTATCCCGTGGTTCAGCCAAGACCAACGCTTGCCTACTCCATGTTGTGGCGTCCCAACGGACGAGGGTTGCAATCAACCCCTCTCAAGCGGTCCAAAGACCCACTTGAATACCACAGTGTTTTGCTTGCTTTACTATTTCCCATTTGCGAGGAATCTCCACAATTTGGAGTCTCTCGCCCTTACAATGAGAATCACACAGAAGCACGGAGTAAGGTAGGGAAGCAACACACACAAATCCACAGCAAATACGCACACACACGGCCAAGAATCGAGCTCAAATGACTATCTCAAAGTTCTCACTAGAATGGAGCTCGAATCACTGAGAATGACAAACAAATGCGCAAAGACTGAGTGTGGATGATCAAGAATGCTCAAAGGTTGCTTGGTATACTCCTCCATGCGCCTAGGGGTCCCTTTTATAGCCCCAAGGCAGCTAGGAGCCGTTGAGAGCAATCCGGGAAGGCAATTCTTGCCTTCTGTCGACTGGCGCACCGGACATGTGTGGTGCACCACCGAACACTGTCCGGTGCGGATTTCTTTCCCGATTTGGCGAAGCCGACCGTTGGCAGCCTTGGAGCCGTTGGTGCACCGGACACTGTCCGGTGCACACTGGACAGTCCGATGCTCCCTTCTAGCCGTTGGCTCGGCCACGTGTCCCGCACGGATCGCGCGGCCGACCGTTGGCCCGGCCGACCGTTGGCTCACCGGACAGTCCGGTACACCACCGGACAGTCTGGTGAATTTTAGCCGTACGCCGCCTACGAAGTCCCGAGAGCAGCAAGTTGATGGACGCCAGCCTAGCGCACCGGACACTGTCCGGTGCACCACCGGACAGTCCGGTGCACCCAGACTGAGCAGACTCTTTGCTGCTGTAACACCCTGAATTTGGGGGTATAAAATTTCTTTGCTCATATTCACAAATTCAGGTGTTACTTCCCTTTTCTCATCCTTCCCCAATCTTCTCTTTCTCATTTCTATAGTAGGAAAGTGGTTATTTTATTTGTAACTATAGTCTATTAGCTCAAACTCCAAGGGAGTATGAATTGTTGCATCATGTTGAACCCTAGATTTCACTTTTGTTTGGTGCATAATTCTTAGAAAGTCTAATTTGAATTTGTGGCTTATTTGAATTTGAATCAAATAGAGAAAATAAAAAGAAAAGGGAAAACAATTGCTGGAATAAAAGAAAAAGGGAAAAAGGCCCATACCCCCACCCCCCTCGGCCTTTCGGCCCAATCGGTCCATCCCGCGCGCGCCTTCTCCCCCCCTCCTCTCTCTGCCCTGGCGGGCCCACCCGTCAGCGCAGCCGCTTTCCCCCTCCGCGCGTGCCCGCTTCCCCCGCTCTCTCTGCCCTGGCGGGCCCGCCCGTCAGCGCAACCGTTCTCCGCGCCCGCGCCCGCTTTCCTCTCTCTCTCTGCTCGCGGGCCCCGGCTGTCAGCTTCTCCGTCTTCGCGTAACCGCCGCCCCGAGCCGCGCGTGCCGCGGACTCCGCGCCCACGTCGCGCGTGAAGCTCGCCACCACCTTGCCCTCGGCCACTTGAGCCCAGAACCTCGCTCGCCATCTCCCCCTCCCTCATTTGCGCACCTGCAGACCCCTCTCTCGCCTCCCCCACGCTGCGCGCACGCCAAAGCGCCGCCGCCATTAACCACCGTCGCCCGAGCTCGTTCCTCCGTCGCCGTTGGAGCCCCGCCGTGCCCTCTGCCACGGTGAGCTCTGCCCCGACGTCCACAACCCGGGACGCGCTCCAATTTCCCCTTCCCCTCCCTATTTCCCTCTGCCCGCGCTCACCCGCCGTTCGCTGTGCAGCCACCGGGGTCCGCCACCGCCGACCCGGGCCGTCGCCGCGTCTCCGTCGCCACCGAGGAGCCCCCGGAGTTCGCCTTGAGGTAAGGAACCTCCCATGCCCCCTCCCTTCCCCTCTATGGCTCTCTGCTGCGCTTAATTCCTCGCCGGAGTCGATTAGCGCCGCCGCCGAGCCGCTTCGCCGTGAACCGCCCTCCTCCGGTGTCCCTGTCCCGACCTAGTCCCCACCAAAAGGTTCCCCGCGCCCTCCCCAACCTCTCCGGCCATTCAGGTCACCCCAAGGACCCGCAGGGCCCTCGTGCCCCTCGTCTCCGGCGAGTTCTCCGCTGCGGGGACGGGCGCCGCCGCCTCTGCTAGCCGGAGGTGAAGGCAGAAGCCAGCCGCCAGATCTCCGCCGTCCATCTTAGATCGGACGGCCCTGTTTCAAATAGCCCGAACCCAACCTCAGCCGTCCGCCGGAGATCCAACGGCCCAGGGCCGTTTCCCTCACACCCCGCGCCCGCTCTGCCGCCTGGCCCCGCTTGTCAGCCGTCCGCGCCCGCGCTGCCCGCCCGGCCCCGCCTGTCAGTCGTCCGCCCGCGCTGCCCGCCCGGCCCCGCCTGTCAGCCGCTCTCGCCGCCGCGCGCTCGCGCGCCCGCCCGCGATCTAATCTCGGGCGTTGATCTGAGATCCAACGGCCGTAGAAGCCCGATACCCCTTCGCCCGCGCAAATTCTTAAAGAGACCCCCGGTTTTCTGTAAATTGACCCGCCGTCCCTGGATCTTCGCAGTTAGGTCCTCGGACCTTTTATTTAATCCAAAATAAGTATTTAAGGCATATTTTTTAATCCCTAATCTTGAAAATTCATAACTTTGTCATACGAACTCCAAATTTGGTGCTCCAAATTGCAAAATGTTCATAATATTATTATCTATCTGTTTAAGCAATGTTTCCCTGCTGTTTCTATGTCCCAATTAATAGTTGATCATTAGGGTAAAATTAATGTTATGGGAACCCTATTTGAGATAAATAAAAGATAGTAGACTTTAATAAAAGTTGGAGCACTTAAGTTTATGGACTTAACACTATGTAATGATTTAACCCCCACCACTGATTTAGATCTGATTAGTGGATAGTGAATCACTTGGTATAGTCCTCCACCCTAGACCTAGGGAATACTAGAGTACCAACCCTTTTCTATTATGAACTTGTGATCTCTCTGCTGCATATGTTTGGTATATTGTTTTTGTTTGTTATTTCCCAAGTGCATAGTGTGAATGATTACTTTACGTAGACAACGAGCAGTCTGTGTTTTCCGAGGAAGTTGCAGAGGAAGTTCCTGATCAACAGTTTGGTGAAGGCAAGTGTCCTCTGACCCATTATGTCCTATTCATTTATAACTTACTACCCCGCATTACTTACTTGAAACCTAAGGATCGACTAGCTTTACACTTTACTTTATCCTTGATGACCTTGTGGGCTGTTATGGTTAGCATTCTGCTATTGCCTTAACTTAATCAATGAACATGATGTGACTATTTATGATACTGTTATCCTGATGATGTTGATGATCTTGTGATACTCTAGGGGGCTCAGGCTGTTTTCTGAGTACCTCTCCGTAAGGACCTGTTCGTTGAGAGACCACCCGGGATAACAGTGCAACCATGAGGGTGAAATGGGGTGCCCTTAGCTAATTAATTAGAGGAACTAGAGGTGTAGTTGCTTCGCCGTCGTGCCGTCAATGGGGTCCAGGCACAGTGCTTGCTCTGCCGAGGCTGAGTGCCGAGGTTCTTTCGTTTTGCTTTTGGTTAGTCACTCTCCTGCGGGGAGGAGTACTGTGTTTATCAAACTGGAGAAACCTAACGGGCAGCTACGATCTCTAGGGAATCTTTGTAACAGCTACGTAGTGATACCCTGCCGGACCACCTAGGTAGTGGTCAATGGGGATTAGCTCTCCCCGGGCAGAACGGGAATCACGGCTCATGGGTAAAGTGTGCGACCTCTGCAGAGGGTAGTGAAACTGATATATCAGCCGTGCTCACGGTTAAGAGCAGCCTTGGGATCCTCTTTGATTAGAGATACAGATGGTTCGAGATACAAGGATTATGTTATGATTTTGGTTCGAATATGATGATGTTGTTCCTCGATGAGGAAATGGTTCATGGGTTGGTTAATGCTAAAATCTGGCTTCTACTAATGATAAATACCTGACCAACTAAAAGCAACTGCTTGAGCCTAACCCCACATAAAGCTAGTCCACTTCAGCCAAACGGGACATTTGCTGAGTACGTTGATGTGTACTCATCCTTGCTTTACCACAAAACACCAGGTTGTCCGCATTGTAACCACTGCTCAGGAGAAGGTGAAGCCGTGGGAGGAGACTTTCAGGAGTTCCAAGACTACGACGAATTCTAGGTGTGGGTTGGCGGCAACCCCCAGTCAGCTGCCTGTGAAGGCCCTATCTTTACTGCGTTTCGTTAGCACTTTGATTTACCTGTTAAGACGATGACTATGTGGATGTCTATGACTCTGTGATGTAATATGTTAATACTCTTTTAAGTTATTATTCGAGCACTGTGCATTGATGTTCATTTATGTAATCGCTGTGTACGTGAGTTCTGATCCTGGCACGTACATAGTTCGCACTTGGTTTGCCTTCCAAAACCGGGTGTGACAGCTGCTTCGAGCCACTCTTTTTCAATTGAGTTTTCTCTAATTCTAACACTTAAGAAAAACATGTTAGTACACAAAAACCAATGTAGTAAGTCAAGAATCAAACCGTTGTATTGATTTGCACCTTGACCATCATTTGACATAGTTTCTGACTTAGGCAATTGTGTTGGCACCCAATCACCAAAATACTTAGAAATGGCCGAAGGGCACATTTCCCTTTCAATCTCCCCGTTTTTGGTGATTTATGCCAACACAACATAAAGCAAGTAGAACAAGTGCAAAATCAATTCAAATAAGAACTCAAAATTGTTTTGATCAAATTTGACATATATGGATCACTCTTTGCCACCACTTGGTTTTATTTTTGCAAATCAACTTAAAACTCCTATCTCTAGCTCAAACACAATTGTAGAGACATAAAGAGAGCTGTTCTAATAGAAATTGATCAAAGATTTCAAAAACTTCCCCTTTTTCCCATAATCAACATTCTCCCCACAAAAAGCCAACTTCTGACAAGAGAACCAATAAGAGAGTTTTGACAAAGCAAAAGGCTCTATTCTATTCTACTATTTTCAAAATTCCTCAAGTGGTAGCTGATCCATTTCTTGCTTTGGCCTTTATTTTCTCCCCCTTTGGCATCAAGCACCAAAACAGGATCAATCTTGGCCCTATAACCCCATTGCCTCACCAAATCTTCAAATAAGAGTCCAAAGGCAATAAGAGTTCACAAGATGAACATGGAATTAGTTACCCTCTCATCGGAGTGCAGTGGAAGTCTTTCATGGTCCAAGTCCACCTTTCCCTTTCAATCCACTTTTGAGACTAAATTAAGCAAACTCAAGCACACGGTTAGTCTCAAAGGGTCAAGTTGTAACACATCTCCCCCTAAATGTGTGCGTCACTTGCACAAGGACTTGTGAGGTCCGAGGAGTGCTTGTACAACTTGAGCACCATAAATAAGCAATAAAATGCAGAAGGAACATGATCAAAGGTATAGACACAAGTATGCTATATTTCAATCCAGGTTCTGCGAATCTAAGACATTTAGCTCACTACGTAGCCTGCAAAAGGTCTTCTCATCTAGAGGCTTGGTAAAGATATCGGCTAGCTGGTTCTCGGTGCTAACATAAAACACTTCGATATCTCCCTTTTGCTGGTGGTCTCTCAAAAAGTGATGCCGGATGTCAATGTGCTTTGTGCGGCTGTGCTCAACAGGATTTTCCGCTATTCAGATAGCACTCTCATTATCACATAGGAGTGGGACTTTGCACAGATTGTAGCCAAAGTCCCGGAGGGTTTGCCTCATCCAAAGTAGTTGCGCGCAACACTGTCCTGCGGCAACATACTCGGCCTCAGCGGTGGATAGGGCAACAGAAGTTTGTTTCTTAGAATTCCATGACACCAGGGACCTTCCTAAGAATTGGCACGTCCCCGATGTACTCTTCCTATCGACCTTACATCCAGCATAGTCGAAATCTGAATATCCAATCAAGTCAAAGTTAGACCCCTTTGGATACTAGATCCTGAAGCAAGGCGTAGCGACTAAATATCTAAGAATTCGCTTCACGACCACTAAGTGACACTCCCTTGGATCGAATTGAAATCTAGCACACATGCATACGCTAAGCATAATATCCGGTCTACTAGCACATAAATAAAGTAAAGACCCTATCATTGACCGGTATGCCTTTTGATCAACGAACTTACCTCCTTTGTTAAGGTCGGTGTGTCCGTCGGTTCCCATCGGAGTCTTTGCGGGCTTGGCATCCTTCATCCCAAACCACTTTAGCAAGTCTTGTGTGTACTTCGTTTGGGAGATGAAGGTGCCGTCCTTGAGTTGCTTCACTTGGAACCCATGGAAGTAGTTCAACTCACCCATCATCGACATCTCGAATTTCTGCGTCATCACCCTGCTAAACTCTTCACAAGACTTTTGATTAGTAGAACCAAATATTATGTCATCGACATAAATTTGGCATACAAACAAATCACCATCACAAGTCTTAGTGAATAAAGTCGGATCGGCTTTCCCAACCTTGAAAGCATTGGCAATTAAAAAGTCTCTAAGGCATTCATACCATGCTCTTGGGGCTTGCTTAAGTCCATAGAGCGCCTTAGAGAGCTTACACACATGGTCGGGGTACCGTTCATCCTCGAAGCCAGGGGGTTGCTCTACGTACATCTCCTCCTTGATTGGCCCGTTGAGGAAAGCGATCTTCACATCTATTTGGAACAACCTGAAAGAATGGTGAGCGGCATATGCTAGCAAGATACGAATGGACTCTAGCCTAGCCACAGGAGCAAAAGTCTCCTCAAAGTCCAAACCTGCGACTTAGGCATAACCTTTTGCCACAAGTCGAGCCTTGTTCCTTGTCACCACCCCGTGTTCGTCTTGTTTGTTGCGGAACACCCACTTGGTTCCCACAACATTTTGCTTAGGACGAGGCACCAGTGTCCAAACTTCATTCCTTTTGAAGTTGTTGAGCTCTTCCTGCATGGCCAACACCCAGTCCGGATCTAGCAAGGCCTCTTCTACCCTGAAAGGCTCAATAGAAGAGACAAAAGAGTAATGCTCACAAAAATTAACTAATCGAGACCGAGTAGTTACTCCCTTGCTAATGTCACCCAAAATCTGGTCGACGGGATGATCCCTTTGAATCGTCGCTCGAACTTGGGTTGGAGGGGCCTGTGGTGCTTCTTCCTCTTCAACTTGGACATCCTGTGCTCCCCCTTGATCACATGCCTCCTTTTGATGAACCTGTTCATCGTCTTGAGTTGGGGGTTGCACCATTGTTGAGGAAGAGGGTTGATCTTGCACATTTTGTTCCTGTGGCCGTACATCTCCAATCGTCATGGTGCGTATTGCGGCAGTTGGAACGTCTTCTTCATCTACATCATCAAGATCAACAACTTGCTCTCTTGGAGAGCTATTAGTCTCATCAAATACAACGTCGCTAGAGACTTCAACCAAACCCGATGATTTGTTGAAGACTCTATACGCCTTTGTATTTGAGTCATAACCTAATAAAAACCCTTCTACAGCTTTGGGAGCAAATTTAGAGGTTCTACCTTTCTTCACAAGAATATAACACTTGCTCCCAAAAACATGAAAGTAAGACACATTGGGTTTGTTACCGGTTAGCAGCTCATATGAAGTCTTCTTGAGAAGGCGGTGAAGGTAGACCCGGTTGATGGCGTGGCAAGCCGTGTTCACGGCTTCCGACCAAAAGCGCTCGGGGATCTTGAACTCTCCAAGCATCGTCCTCGCCATATCGATGAGCGTCCTGTTCTTCCTCTCTACCACACCGTTTTGATATGGTGTATAGGGAGCGGAGAACTTGTGCTTGATCCCTTCCTCCTCAAGGTACTCCTCCACTTGAAGGTTCTTGAACTCGGACCCGTTGTCGCTCCTGATCTTCTTCACTTTGAGCTCAAACTCATTTTGAGCTCTCCTGAGGAAACGCTTGAGGGTCCCTTGGGTTTCAGATTTATCCTGCAAAAAGAATACCCAAGTGAAGCGGGAAAAATCATCAACTATAACAAAACCATACTTACTTCCTCCTATGCTTAGATAGGCGACAGGTCCGAAGAGGTCCAAATGAAGCATCTCCAGTGGTCTTGACGTGGTCATCACATTTTTGGAATGATGTGAGCTTCCCACCTGTTTTCCTGCTTGACAAGCTGCACAAGGTCTATCTTTTTCGAAATGCACATTGGTTAGACCTATCACGTGTTCTCCCTTTAGAAGTTTTTGAAGGTTCTTCATCCCCACATGTGCTAAACGGCGATGCCACAGCCAGCCCATGCAAGTTTTAGCAATTAAGCATGCATCTAGACCGGCCTCCTCTTTTGCAAAATCAACTAAATAAAGTTTGCCATCTAGTACACCCTTAAAAGCTAGTGAACCATCACATCTTCTAAAGACAGACACATCTACATTTGTGAATAAACAATTATATCCCATATTGCATAATTGACTAACAGATAACAGATTATATCCAAGAGACTCTACTAAAAACACATTAGAAATAGAGTGCTCGGAAGAAATAGCAATTTTTCCTAACCCTTTCACCTTGCCTTGGTTCCCATCACCGAATATTATTGAGTCTTGGGAATCCTTGTTCTTGACGTAGGAGGTGAACATCCTCTTCTCCCCCGTCATGTGGTTTATGCATCCGCTGTCGATAATCTAGCTTGAACCCCCGGATGCATAAACCTGCAAGGCAAATTTAGGCTTGGGTTTTAGGTACCCAACTCTTGTTGGGTCCTGCAAGGTTAGTTACAATAGTCTTAGGTACCCAAATGCAAGTCTTGTCTCCCTTACATTTGGCCCCTAATTTCCTAGCAATTACCTTCTTACCCTTTCTACAAATAGCAAAGGGAGAATTGCAAGCATAATAAATGGCAGAAGGTTCATTCATTACTTTCCTAGGAACATGAACAAAATCTCTTCTAGGCATATGATGAACAACATTTTTCCTAGGTATATCACTACCATGCATATAGGAAGAACTTGAAGCAAACATGGCATGAGCATCATAACTTCTAAAAGCATTTCTAGAATATCTTCTATCATGGTACATGAAAGCATGGTTCTTTTTAGCACTATTAGCCATAGGGTCCTTCCCTTTCTCCTTGGTGGAGATGGGAGCCTTATGGCTTGTTAAGTTCTTGACTTCCCTCTTGAAGCCAAGACCATCCTTAATTGAGGGGTGTCTACCAACCGTGTAGGCATCCCTTGCAAATTTTATTTTATCAACTTCACTCTTGCTAGTCTTAAGTTGGGCATTAAGACTAGCCACTTCATCATTTAGTTTTGAAATTGAAACTAAGTGTTCACTACAAGAATCAATATCAAAATCCTTACACCTAGTGCAAATCCTAACATGTTCTACACAAGAGTTAGATTTACTTGCTACTTCTAGTTTAGCATTTAAATCATCATTTACACCTTTTAAAGTAGAAATGGTTTCATGACAAGTAGATAGTTCACAAGAAAGCATTTCATTCCTTTTAACTTCTAGAGCAAGTGAATTTTGTGCACTAACAAATTTATCATGTTCTTCATATAAAAGGTCTTCTTGTTTCTCTAAGAGTCTATCATTTTCATTCAAGGCATCAATCAATTCATTAATCTTATCTATTTTAGTTCTATCCAATCCTTTGAACAAACTAGAGTAATCTATTTCTTCATCGCTAGACTCATCATCACTAGAAGAATCATAAGTGGCATTGTTTCGAGTACATACCTTCTTCTCCTTTGCCATGAGGCATGTGTGATGCTCGTTGGGGAAGAGGGATGACTTGTTGAAGGCGGTGGCGGCGAGTCCTTCATTGTCGGAGTCAGATGACGAACAATCCGAGTCCCACTCCTTTCCAAGGTGTGCCTCGCCCTTAGCCTTCTTGTATGCCTTCTTCTTCTCCCTCTTGCTCCCTTGTTCTTGGTCACTTTCATTGTCGGGACAGTTAGCAATAAAATGACCAATCTTACCACATTTGAAGCATGAGCGCTTCCCCTTTGTCTTGGTCTTGCTTGGCTGTCCCTTGCGACCCTTTAGCGTCGTCTTGAAGCGCTTGATGATGAGAGCCATCTCTTCATCATTGAGCCCGGCCGCCTCACCTTGCGCCACCTTGCTAGGTAGCGCCTCCTTGCTCCTTGTTGCCTTGAGAGCAATGGGTTGAGGCTCATGGATTGGACCGTTCAACGCGTCGTCCACATATCTCGCCTCCTTGATCATCATTCGCCCGCTCACGAACTTCCCAAGGACTTCTTCGGGTGACATCTTGGTGTACCTAGGATTTTCACGAATATTGTTCACCAAATGTGGATCAAGTACAGTAAAGGACCTTAGCATTAGCCGGACGACGTCGTGGTCCGTCCATCGCGTGCTTCCGTAGCTCCTTATTTTGTTGATAAGGGTCTTGAGCCGGTTGTAAGTTTGGGTTGGCTCCTCTCCCCTTATCATCGCGAATCTTCCAAGCTCGCCCTCCACCAGCTCCATCTTGGTGAGTAAGGTGACGTCATTCCCTTCATGAGAGATCTTGAGGGTGTCCCAGATCTGCTTGGCATTGTCCAAGCCGCTCACCTTATGGTACTCGTCCCTGCACAAAGAGGCTAACAACACAGTAGTAGCTTGTGCATTTTTATGAATCTGTTCATTAATAACTATAGGACTATCCGAGCTATCAAATTTCATTCCATTCTCAACAATCTCCCAAATGCTTGGATGGAGAGAGAACAAGTGACTACGCATTTTGTGACTCCAAAATCCATAGTCCTCCCCATCGAAGTGTGGAGGTTTGCCAAGAGGAATGGAAAGCAAATGTGTGTTTGAGCTATGCGGAATACGAGAATAGTCAAAAGAAAAGTTCGAATTGGCCGTCTTCCGGTAGTCGTTGTCGTCGTCCTTTTGGGAAGAAGTGGACTCATCGCTGTCGTCGTAGTAGACGATCTCCTTGATGTGCCTTGTCTTCTTCTTCTTCCCATCCTTCCGCTTGTAGCCCGAGCCCGAGTCGGTAGGCTTGTCATCCTTCGGCTCGTTGACGAAGGACTTCTTCTCCTTGTCGTTGATCACAATTCCCTTCCCCTTAGGATCCATCTCTTCAGGCGATTAGTCCCTTCGTGAAGAGAACGGCTCTGATACCAATTGAGAGCACCTAGAGGGGGGTGAATAGGTGATCCTGTAAAACTTAACACTTAATGCCACAAAAACTGATTAGGAGTTAGCGCAATAGTGCCAAGTGGCTAGAGAGAAGTATTTAGCAAAACACAATAACCACAAGAGAATCAATCCAGAGATGGCATAGTGGTTTATCCCGTGGTTCGGCCAAGACCAACGCTTGCCTACTCCACGTTGTGGCGTCCCAACGGACGAGGGTTGCAATCAACCCCTCTCAAGCGGTCCAAAGACCCACTTGAATACCACGGTGTTTTGCTTGCTTTACTATTTCCCGTTTGCGAGGAATCTCCACAATTTGGAGTCTCTCGCCCTTACAATGAGAATCACACAGAAGCACGGAGTAAGGTAGGGAAGCAACACACACAAATCCACAGCAAATACGCACACACACGGCCAAGAATCGAGCTCAAATGACTATCTCAAAGTTCTCACTAGAATGGAGCTTGAATCACTGAGAATGACAAATAAATGCGCAAAGACTGAGTGTGGATGATCAAGAATGCTCAAAGGTTGCTTGGTATACTCCTCCATGCGCCTAGGGGTCCCTTTTATAGCCCCAAGGCAGCTAGGAGCCGTTGAGAGCAATCCGGGAAGGCAATTCTTGCCTTCTGTCGACTGGCGCACCGGACATGTCCGGTGCACCACCGGACACTGTCCGGTGCGGATTTCTTTCCCGATTTGGCGAAGCCGACCGTTGGCAGCCTTGGAGCCGTTGGCGCACCGGACACTGTCCGGTGCTCCCTTCTAGCCGTTGGCTCGGCCACGTGTCCCGCGCGGATCGCGTGGCCGACCATTGGCCCGGCCGACCATTAGCTCACCGGACAGTCCGGTGCACCACCAGACAGTCCGGTGAATTTTAGCCATACGCCACCGATGAAGTCCCGAGAGCAGCAAGTTGATGGACGCCAGCCTGGCGCACCGGACACTGTCCGGTGCACCACCGGACAGTCCGGTGCACCCAGACTGAGCAGACTCTTTGCTGCTTCGAGCCACTCTTTTTCAATTGAGTTTTCTCTGATTCTAACACTTTAGACAAACATGTTAGTACACAAAAACCAATGTACTAAGTCAAGAATCATACCTTTGTATTGATTTGCACCTTGACCATCATTTGACATAGTTTCTGACTTAGGCAATTGTGTTGGCACCCAATCACCAAAATACTTAGAAATGGCCCAAGGGCACATTTCCCTTTCAGATCCCCAGCTGGGTATTAATCGATTCGGATCATCGTTACTTCTTGGACATGAAGACTTGGTCACTGACTTACACGTAGCATTCCAGTAAACTTAAAGGGATGATAAAAGATGTCTAGTATAGGCCAAGTGCTTGAACTAGGGTAGAAAGAACTCTAGTGACTGGTAATGAATTAACCTGCTAATAAAACTGGATTTTTAAGGATCCACTATTAATAAGCATTTTTGCAAACAGAGTCTTGATTCTTGATTAAGCCTTACCTTGACTCCCTCAAGCCAGCTTATCCTTGAGAGTCTTTTATTTTGACGGGTAAGACTTGCGAAAGTACACTTCGTACTCAGGGTTTTTGAACACATGTTGTTGTAGGTGAGGAAGCAGCGAACTTTTGTTGCTTTTGCTCTAAGGTGGTGCCAAAGGAAGAATCTCAAGAGTGAAGCCTCGGGAGGATGTTGTCCTCCTTTTAAAAACATTATACTTTTATGCGGGAGGTTTTTTGCCTCCCGAGTTTGTAATAATAGTACTTCTGAACTCATATACCGCTGGTTTGTAATAATAACCCTCTTTCTATATTTTAATGTAAAATAAGTTACTGTAATTGCTTCCGATTATTCGTTCCTCCGGTGCGTTGTAATATCTGCGTGATGGGTGAAATGCTCTTGGGAAAGGTAAAGGATACAGATACCGAACTTGTCGAGTGATCAGGTGCATCTATAGGGTTGTCCTTGGTCCGCTGGACAAGGACAACTGTAGGTGGGCCTAATAACTTGGGAGGTTCTGTCACAGCTGGTATCAGAGCGAAGCCCATCTGTTTAGATATTATGATGCATTTCAAAAGTAATTTTTAAATACTTATCCAAGGAAATTTCTTTCGTTCTCACCTTGCCACTTTCTGAAGTACTCATTTTATAAGACCAGGTCATAGAGTGCAATGTATAGGAGGTTGGGAATCAATGAAGGTTGATTCCGTAATTATGCATGCATCATGTTTAAAAACTATAATAATAAAGTTTTCCCCCTTATGGAGATATGCCGCCGCGCACGAGGAAAACCGCGCGTAAGTTCACTAGACCTAATGGCGTACTTGGGCATCAGCTGGCTCCAAGACATGAAGAGAGCAGCAGTGGCAGTAACGACCCTATTGGAGACCTAGAAGCCCAAGTGGAGCAGCTTCAGACAGAGCTACGTCACCGAAACAGGGTGTGGGTAGAAGATGGTCAGTGTATGAATGAGTTAAGAGCTGACGTCAGACATCTGCAAGACTAGCTTGCTGAACGGGATTTGGCAATAGATTGGGCTGTCAATTCACGATCGATTGCTTGGGACCGGGAAGCCAAAGCTCGTGCTCGTGTGGTAGAGCTTAGTGCGGCCATTGACAACTTGCAGGTGTATTTCAATACTTTACATGAGGAAGTCCATGTACTGTATTCACGACTGCACCTAGACGTACCTGCTAACCCTGTTGCAATGGGAGCCGGACCCTCAGGAACAGCAGGTGAAGGACTTGGTGGAGAATTGGACCTTTTTAAGCCCCCTCCTTCTATGAACCTGACTGACGAACGGTCCCCTACAACAGACAGTGAAGCAACTAAAGACGATAAAAACTAGAGTAGTATAGTTTAGATACAATACTAATGTAAGATAGGTAATAAAGTCATGTTGTACATTTGAGTCTGTATCATTACGTCTTGGTAATGTAAAATGATGGTGTATATCGGCATGTTATATTTTTCCCAAATGTTTCTTTGCCTCAGATGCCATCCAGGACTCATGCACATGACAGTGTGGGTACTTCCCGTGGTCGGGAAGACACGCCCAATCCACCGCCTATACCGCCAACGTTGGCAGAGTCTATCGCTGCCTTGGTTAATGCGACCGCCAACAATACCCGCTTTTTACGTGAAATGGCGGGAAATCAATTCCAGCAACAAGGCAGAAGGGCTCCTCCGCAGGGACCACGTGAGACTTCATATCTGGACTTCTCTGAAACCCGTCCTCCACTCTTCGTTAAAGCTGAAGACCCTTTAGAAGCCGATGAATGGGTACGGGTTATAGAGCAGAAATTTGGACTAATTCGCTACACCAAAACCCAGAAGCCGTTGTTCGCTGCTCAACAGTTAAGAGGCCCTGCCAGTACTTGGTGGGGAAATTTTGTGGCCATTCAACAAGTCCGACATCAGGTCACGTGGCATGAATTTAAGTTAGCATTTCGTGAGCACTATATTCCAGAAGGAGTGCTACACATGAAACAGGAGGAATTTATGCGACTCAAACAAGGGGGAGATACTGTCATGCAGTATCTCAACCAATTTAATCATTTATCCCAATATGCAATTGATCAAGTAAAAACTGACCTGAAAAAGAAGAATTGCTTCATGAGAGGCCTCAACGACCAGCTTCAAAGAAAAATGGCCACCTGCCTAGATCTCACATACAGCAGGGCTGTCAGCACAACGCTGGCTGTAGAAGCTAAGAATACAGGCCAAGGAAAATCGAAGGGATTCAGAGGTGATATGTCCAATCAGGGACCTGAAAAGCGAACCAGGTTGGTAATCCGACCTGTTAATCAGAATCGTTCTTCATTTCACCCACCCTCCTACCCATTCAAGTAGCCTGTCTTCGTTCGCCCTGCCACTGCCCCCACTTCTACAAGTCAGCCGAGTGCCCCTAGTGCTCATTTTCCCACCCTCCCTAGTTCCTCAACTAGCTACTTCAATTGTGGAAAGTCTGGACATTTTATCAAAGACTGCCCATATCCGAGGCAGAACAAATCCAACAATCAGCAAAACTCAGGGAGCTCAAATGAAGGCAAGGGAAACATGGCAAATAATTCAACGGGCAAGAATATTAAGAAGGTTGGGCGAATATACTACACTCAAGTGGCCACTACACCGGAGGGAGAGACGGTTATGATGGGTACGTTTCTTGTGGCCAATCACCCAGCAGTCATTCTCTTTGATTCTGGTGCTTCGCATACATTCATAAGCAAGAAATTCGTGGAGAAATATTGCATTCCTTGCACTGAATCAAGGGAAGGGTTTATTATTCATTCGCCTGGGGGACAAATATTTACTAAAGAAGTGGCCTTCAATGTGCTAGTAACATTGGCTGGACGGGATTTTCCCACCAATATGATTATTCTGAAAGGCCAAGATATAGATGTAATTCTGGGCATGAATTGGTTAGCCCAGCACAAAGCTATCCTTAACGCAGATTTAAGAACCATCAGGTTGAGCTATGGCCATGAAGAGGTTCTCTTGTCCATCCCTGTAGCTATTCCAGCTAAACCATTTGGCAGAGTCTATGAAGCGATCATACCGGAAATCCAGGATACTCCGGTAGTATGTGAATTCCCGGATGTCTTTCTGGAGATCTGCCTAGATTACCTCTAGAAAGAGATGTAGAGTTTGTGATTGAACAGATGCCCGGTATGGCTCCTATTTCTAGAAGGTCATACCGAATGCCTCCAAATGAGTTGGCAGAGCTCAAGACTCAATTACAAGATCTACTAGAGAAGGGATACATTCGGCCCAGTTCGTCACCTTGGGGATGTCCCGCAATCTTTGTCAAGAAGAAGGACCAAATGCTTCGGATGTGCATGACTACAGACCCCTTAATGAGGTCACAATCAAGAACAAGTACCCTCTTCCCCGGATTGATATCTTATTCGATGAGCTTACTGGAGCTCGGGTATTTTCCAAAATTTACCTCAGGTCGGGCTATCATCAGATTCGTATCCGACCCGAAGATATACCCAAGACCGCATTTACTACGCGGTATGGATTATTCGAATATTTGGTTATGTCTTTCGGGTTAACGAATGCTCCTGCCCACTTCACATATCTAATGAACTTGGTATTTATGGCCGAGTTGGACAAATTTGTGGTTGTCTTCATTGATGATATCTTGATATATTCCAAGAATGAAGAGGAGCATGCTCAACATCTACAGATCGTATTAACGCGCTTAAGGGAACATCAATTATATGCTAAATTCAGCAAGTGCGCGTCTTGGCTAGAGGAAATCCAATTTATGGGACATGTATTGTTTGCAAAGGGGATTGCGGTTGATCCCAGCACGGTCAAGGATATTCTAGAGTGGAAACCGCCAAGCACTATGCATCAAGTTCGAAGTTTCCTTGGACTGGCTGGCTATTATGCAGATTTGTCTCGGATTTCTCCAATCTTGTGAAGCCAATCACAAGCTTATTAAAGAATGATACAAAATTTAACTGGTCCTCAAGATGCAACGAAGCCTTCGAGCAGCTGAAGGTATTATTGACCACTGCTCCGGTATTGGTTCAATCGGATATTGAGAAGCCTTTTGATGTATACTGTGACGCATGAGGTAGTGGTCTAGGATGTGTCTTAATGCAAGAGGGAGGAGTTATAACATATGCTTCAAGACAGTTGCGCTGGCATGAGGAACATTATCCAAATCATGACTTAGTATTAGCTGCTGTGGTTCATGCCCTTAAAATATGGTGTCATTATCTACTAGGAAATATCTGCCATATATATACAGATCATAAAAGTTTGAAGTACATTTTTACCTAGTCAGAACTAAAAATGAGGTAGAGGAGATGGCTTGAGCTGATTAAGGATTATGAATTAGAAATTCACTATCACCCAGGCAAGGCCAACGTGGTGGCAGATGCACTAAGTCGCAAGGCTTTATATCATTGTCTTACAGTAAAGACATCTGACATCACATTATGACAAGAAATGGAGAAATTAAACCTGGGAATGATTCAACATGGAACCTGTAATACCTAAATTTGTAAATCATATGATAAGAGAATATTTCCTTTATCTATATGTGTGTACCATATCTAGTTACTATCACATGGGAATTAACACCATCAAAAGGGGACTAAATAACCAATAACACTTAAATAAATCATGCATTATGTTGAGCTTTCATGTTTGTGCATTAAATTTTGGCAAGGCTAAGAAAGAGGTGTCAATGTATAAGTTAGAGATGAAAAAAAATAAAATGGCACTACATAAAACACAATAATAAAAATAGGAATAAATTTTTACTTAATTGATTCTTCAGTTGTATAATAAATTAAGGACAAATCCACCACAAAATTTGGATTTTTGAATGGGGAATTAAGTTTGAACTTTGGGAAAACAAAACAAGGAAAAAGAAATAGAAATATAAAAGAAAAGAGAAAATACCTGCGCATGGGCTGGATCCCCACACTTTCGGCCCACCTCGCCTACACTCGCGCACGGCCCAACTTCACCCCGCGTGCGCCGATAGCGCTGTCCCACGAGTCAGCCTCTCCTTCTCTCAGGCGCTTGCGGACTCCTCCTTTCACCAACCTACGGACCCCCTTCTGTTAGCGGCTACTCACGACTCGGTCACACATCCACGCCCTCGTTCCTATGCCACTGACCAGTGGGCCGACTTTGTCAGCTCCGTCCTCAACGGATCGCCATGCATGGCGGGCACGCCGCGGGCGCAGATCTCGCGGGCGCGTCGCGTGCAACCATGCGGGGAGGTAAAACCCACACCACGACCATCTTCGCAATGCCCAGTTCCAAATCGCTCTCGTCGCCAAAACCCTCTCACCACCATAGCCATCGTCGGTCTCGTCTAGGGGTCAGACCGCCGCCACCGTAGAAATCCCATTCGTACCAACGCTCTGTCTTTGGCGCATCGCCAGGGTGAATCACCGGAGCGCAAGGAAGTAGCCTGTGCCCTCTACTCGAGCTAGGCACTCCTAGGATCTCGGGGATTTCTCACCGGAGATCCGAGGGCGCGCAACCTCGTGGTCGTGCCGCCATCGTCACAAATCTGAGGTAAAAATCACCTCCCTACTCTCTGCACTACTCTCCTCTATGCATAGCGTGGTTCGGAATTAGGTTTGGGGGCTAGATTCGGGGATTGGGCGCGCCGACCATGGCCTCCACCGCGGTCTAGTGGGCGGCGCCGCCTCATACCGGCGTTTGCGGGCGCGGGGTTGGGCGAAGTCGCGGTTGCTATTGATCTGGACATTAACGACTTAGATTAGATGTAGGGATACCCCTTCACTCCATTAAAACCAGACCGTCGATCATGACCTGAAGGACGAGATTAGATCTAGCAAAATTATATCGCGGTCGTTTATCTTGGATGGGACGATGGGCACTGTGTACCCTTTCATTGCGTTAACAATCTAATCCTGACCGTAGATTTAAGATCATGCGGTCCCGGTCGAAACCTACCCCTTCGGCCGAGTAAATTTATTAAAGAGACCCCGCACTTCATAAGAATCAACCCGTAGTCCAGGGATCCTGTTCACTGAGTCTGGGTTATTTTACGTGCCAGCCCCTGCACTCTCTGGAAAATGAGGCCCAGTCCAGTGACGTAATAAATTGAATAAATGGATTAGAAAATAGGTTTTTATTATATAAATGAGTGCTAGAATTTGAATAATTCATAGAAAATTCATATGAGCTTCAAATTACTTCATTCTAGTTTCTAAAATTTTGTAATATTATTATCTATCACATAGAGGCTCTGTTTTGTCATGAAAACAGTAAGAAAAATAATTTCTGACTTAATCCTATTTCAAGCACATAAAACCTTTGGAAATTCATAACTTAAAATCTATGACTCCAAAAATTATGATTCATGTTCCTAGGATTTTATTTTAATGTGTAGATTACTATTATGTATTTTTCTTACATGTTTGGTGTGATGTTAATTTTCTCTATATACTGTGCTTGTTTGTATTGTGGCGAGTAGAAGAGCCTATGACCGAGGATCCTGGTGACCAGTAGATAGAAGTAGCTGAGCAGGAGCTCATTGAAGGCAAGTTGTTCCCTTGATCACTTTTGTTACCCAACAATGTTCTTTATAATCATTTACTATGCATAGGCTTAATTTTGATGGGACCCGATAGGTCACCCTAGATTGTTATTCCATTTTACCTTGTTATCCCTCAATCAGTTGGGTAGTTTTGCTATTGCTTTACATGGTTTTGGGATAATATTTTGTTATATCCATGTTCCAGTTATTTTGTTATTCTATTTATGTTCATGTCAAGATCATTAATATTAGTTGGAACATAGAGCTTAACTTGAGAAACACGTGCCACCACAAGGGTTTAATGGGACGCCCTTGCCTGACTGTTGGGGGCCTTCGTCCTCCGAAGGTCCTCAAAAACATGATTTGACAATGTTTTCCAAGTGAAATATATGAACATGTATCTTCGGACTCAGATTATGAACATGGAGTACGGTCAGGACGAAGGGGGATTGAGATAAAGGACGGGCTGATCACCAAGCTGTACGAAGGAGGGTGCATAGCCGAAGCTATGCGCAGGAAAGCTTCGTCGCGACAGCAGAAAGGGGAACCGACTTAAAGATGAAAAGACTACATAGGCCTTAATAGATTGCTATAAGCCATTAGCAAATGTAATGGGCATGAATGTAATTTTACATGGGCTGCGTCCCACGCCTATAAATAGATGAACAGTACTCCTGTACTGTTCACGCTGACTGGACATTTGCTTTTGGAGTCACGCTTGTACTTTTGCTGTCCTTCAGGCCGAAGGTACATTTGTAACCTACAATCATTCCTATTTTCCTATATCAATAAAATAAAAATGATCTAATAATAATGTTTATATTAAGCTTTATATTCCGTATGAATTCTTCATCATTGTCTCTTGTGCTTACGAAGGTATGCATTTCATGACCTTCGTCCAAAATTCATTATATCCCTAAGGGAAATAATGTTTCAGAGGACGAAGGACTTTATCATTTAACACTTTTTATGTTGTCTTGTTCTTAATTCTTAGCATTTAAGAACAAGTCCCCAACATTGGCGCCCACCTCCAGTGAACTCACTTCCACTCTTTGAGTTTTGAACACCTTCGGCAACCATAAACCTTCGCTATGGCGCCGAAAAAAGCTTCAGCAACAGGGGCTGCAGCTCTGCAACCGCTGGACCCCAATCAGGAGACTCTCTCTCTTCGGGAGGCCCGAAGCCAGAAGAGGAAGGTTGCCAGCACGACGCCTCAAGAGGATGAGCTAGACCAAGAAATCAGAGATATGGAGATGCTTCATCAACAGGTGCAAAGGAAGAAGGAAAAGATGGCCAGGCTAGCTAAACTGCAAAGGCAGATAGACGAAGCCTCCGAAGAAGTTCGTCATCTTACTCAAGATGAGCTGAACCAAAGGCCTCAGCACAAAGACCTTCATCAGGAGGGTTTCTTCAACGAAGATGACTGGTATGACAATTTCCACCATGGAAATTTTGCTTTTGATGATGCTTCTCCTCTGTCCGCTGAGCTGCAGGCTACACCTTGGCCTCCATCCTACAAGCCGCCTCAACTCCCCATGTATGACGGCCACTCCGATCCAAAGCAGTTCCTAATGAGCTATGAAGCAACAATATCTTCGTATGGTGGCAATACTGCAGTCATGGCAAAGTCGTTTGTTATGGCTGTCAGGAGTGTCGCTCAAACCTGGTATTCCTCCCTTCGGCCAGGAACAATCACTTCATGGCAAAAGCTGAAGGACATGTTGTTAACCAGCTTCCAAGGGTTTCAGACGAAGCCGGTCACTGCTCAAGCTCTATTCCAGTGCACCCAGGATCACGAAGAATACCTTCAGGCGTATGTCCGGAGGTTCTTACGTTTAAGGGCACAGGCACCAACAGTGCCCAACGAAATTGTCATTGAGGCCATGATCAAGGGACTTCGGCCAGGACCTTCAGCTCAGTACTTTGCTAGGAAGCCTCCTCAAACTTTGGAAAAGCTGCTCCAGAAGATGGACGAGTACATTCGGGCCGACAATGATTTTCGTCAAAGAAGGGAGGAAGCTTTCAGGTTTTCCGAAATGACCAGGGGCTTCGGAGGAAGGTTTTATCCGAGGCACGTCAGGTCAATTCACAACTCTACTCAAAATGATGATAAGGGGAGCCAGCAGCAAAGGCCACAGTGCTCCTCACAGGCTTCGGGGCAACAACAAAGCTCCTTCCGGCCGCCAGCTCCAAGAGGCAGAGGCGCCAGGGGCTTCGGTGGAAGATTTGGAGATCAACCAAGGAAAATATTTTGCTTGTTCTGTGGTGAAAACAAGGGCCATACCACCAGGATGTGCCATGTTACCATCCAGAAGCAAAAGGAGATAGCCGAAGCTGCAGCACAACAGAGTCAGCCGAAGCAGGTCATGCACACTGCTTCGTACCATTCGCCCTACATCCCAGAATATGTAGGCAACCACCCTGCAGCTTCTGTTGCTTCGGCGAGTCAACCCCAAGCTTCCTGGCAACAGCCTCCGCCTCCACCACCGCTGCAACGAGGCCAGCAGCCAGAAGGGGGTCAATATGCTCAACACCAAAGGGACTTCAGAGAACAATCTGAAGCTCGCACAGTCAATAGCACTGTGCTGGAGTCGAAGCACATTTATTGACAAATATCCTACCTTGATAGCAGTCTTTTACATTCAGTTTTATTTTCTTTGTAACAAAGGACACTTATGGGAGACTAGAGTACTTTTGTTGTTTTAAATCTCTTGTAATAGTTTCGCTTTTTGCCACAAGGAAAATAAATGTTGTCCACAGGCTTAAGTCGCCGAAGTTTAAAGATTTGCGATAGCAAGGAGGACCTTTGAATTATCAAAAATTTATTTTAAAGGCACGGTGTGAATTCTTCGAAGCAACAAAAAGTCGTTCTAAGGAACGCAGTGTAAGTTTGCTGAAGCTACAAAAAGCCGTTCCTAAGGGAGCGCAGTGTAAGTTTTCTGCTCAAAAGTCGTTCCAAAGGGAATGCAGAGCTTACAGCGAAAAATAAACGCTGATACCGCCGAAAGTAAAAGGCGAAGAAGCTCCTAAGGGAGGCTTACAGCGAAAAATAAACGCTGATTCCGCTGAAGTAAAAGGCGAAGAAGCTCCTAAGGGAGGCTTACAGCGAAAAGTCAGCGCTGATATAAAAAGATTATGTGTTTTATTGCGGGGATGTGTGTGTATCTTCGGAACAAATATCATTCTACATAACATAACATCATCACATCATTTCGCATAGCATAAGCATCATACATCATGTTGCATATGGCACAAGAAGGGGACACAATATTGATCTTCGGAAGAATGCTTTGAAAAAGTGAAAATCGTGCAAAGTCACAAGGGGATACAATATTGATCTTCGGAGTATAGCTTCGGAGAATGTTTTCACAAAGCTTGGATATTCTTCATTAGAGCACTATGGACATTGTTGTGATACATAAAAATTTTTCTTCACGAAGCATGAAAAGAAGGGAAGGTGTTTTTTCGCCGAAGGCTCAAAAACGGTACGTATGTAAAATTTCATGCATCGTAAAGAATCGAACCATAAAATGCAAGTATATTACATTCAGGGTTACAAGATACCACACATATTACATTTCAAATGTTTTTACAATAACACCTAGTCTTCCCTAAGTACTACTTCCGCAGCTTCGTTCAGGAGTTGATTGACAACTTGATCCATGATAGCTTCAGCCATCTTTTTAATTTCATCGTCTTCCTTCGAGTGAGGGCCCGGAGACGCTTTAGCGGGATCTGAGGGAGGACAGGATACAGCTACATTGCTATTACAAATTGCGAACAAAGTTAGAAATTAAAAATTACAACACAATAAAAACCACTAGTTAATACCTATTTGCCCTTCGGGCTCTGCGCTTTTCTCAGCAGCCTCTGCTACTTTTCTAGCATCATGGATGCCCTTTTCACTCTTTTGGATAATCTCTCTGGCCATTTCTCGGCCACCATTGTCCCAGATATTGGTGAAAAATTTTCCACCAACCATGCTAGCTTCGGCCGAAGGGTCTTTTGCATCTTCGAAGGACAAGGCAGTTTCGGATTGCGCTAAAATTTTTACATGCTCGCAGCCTTTCCTCTCCAAAATGGTGGCAATCCCCCTGGCACCCGAAAAAGCGCATATGTCTCTGCGGCTATTCAAAATTTCCTCGAAGGCCTCAGCTTCGTGATTAATCCATTCGATTGGACCTTCAGGATTGCCTCTAGAGAAATTTTCTTCACTAGAGAAAGCGCCGACGCTGGCGAAGCTTGCTTTCATTTTCTTATCGCACTCCATAGATTTGTCATAGCATCTTTTCTTGGACGAACGAAGCTCTTCAACAGTTCCTTCTAAATGATTTGCCCATTGGTCGCTAAGTTCTCGCTTCGTTTCTTCAAGTATGCGTTCTTCTTTAGCTCGGGCTAATTGCTTCCGAAGATCGTCAATCTCGCGGTTTTGAGCTGCAGCCTGTGCTTTAGAGGCAGCTTCGTCCTCCTTTACCTTATCCACCAATGTAACTAGAATTTTGTCCTTTTCCAAGGCTTCGTTTCTTAGTTTGATAACCTCTGTTCGAAGGTTGTTGAAAGCAATTTCAT
Source organism: Zea luxurians (assembly GCA_029449295.1). NCBI lineage: Eukaryota > Viridiplantae > Streptophyta > Magnoliopsida > Poales > Poaceae > Zea > Zea luxurians. Next base: position 7,033,904 of record JAOPSE010000041.1, on the reverse strand, counting down.
AGCTCTCGTCTTCGGCATTCTTTTGCGCTCTCAGCGCATTGCTTAGTATTAAACCCTATACGTAAAAGAGTTGGTATAAGAATAAAAGAATAGATTTCAAATTATAAAATTTCCAAACGCGCAGTTCTCGTACCTTCAGGCTATTGTACGCAAGGCTATCTGCAAGATCGTCCTTTGTCATCGCACAAAGGCCAGCCTCCAGCTTCGGAAACCCCATGCTTCGAGCCATTTCCCGGCAGACGAGTAATTCTTTGTTATCTGGGAGACAGTATAGGAAATCTTCTTCATTTGTCCCATTGAACACTAGTGCCCCCTTTGGATATTTCAATTCTTTGGCATAGTGATTAGCTTCAAAAACTTCTTCTTCTGATAACTTTTTCCCCGAAGCATGTCGAACAATGTAATCAAGGACTTTGGGGGATGCTTCGGGGGGAGCAGTACTGATTTCTTCAACTAAAATTGGCTCCGTCATTTTTTCTTCTTCGGTTTCCAAGGATTTTACTTTCGTGGGCTCTGAAGGACCAGCTTCAGTCTCAGATTGTTGCTTTGGAGCTTCAGCAGCAAAGATTGCAGTTTCCGCTTCGGAAGTTTCAACAGTCTTCTTCGGAGTTGTGCTTGAAGACTTAATTGTCTCCAAAACATCTAGCACATTGACCATTCTTTTTCTTTTCGGGGTCACCGCTGGGCCCTTTTGGTTTTTTATTGTCTCAACACTTGCTGAAGGACTTAAAATTTCCAATATTTTTGTTCCTTCAGTTCTCGGTTTTTCTGCTTTCTCTGTTGAAGGTGCTTCGGTTTTTTCTTCGACCTTCGGCACTGGAGACGGTCCTTTAGTTTCGGTGGCCGAGGAGACTTCACCAATAAACTCAGGCACTGTGGCTGGTTCAATATAACGTACCCGGTGTGTGAGCACTTTTACCTTTTTCCTTTGCGGCGCTGGCTCGCTAGGAGCACCCGAGGCAGCTTCCTTTACAGAAGAAGTATTTTTCTTTTGTGGCCTGGCACCGGGTAATGGTAGTCAGGGTAGACAAATCCAATTGCATCAAATACCCGGTTAAGCCTCTTCTTCTTTCGGCCTCCGAAGGCCGCTGATAATGCAGTATCCTCGGCCTTCGAGTATACCCCAAGCAATTCGTCACTTACGGTTTCAATACTTTTTAACCAGTCGTCATCTGGTTCAACAAACTTATCTCCGTATTTGAATGTGTATTTTAGTCTAACCAACCCACCTTCGTTAGGTTCTTTGATGGTCTCCTTCGGCATTTCCCACTTTCCTGCAAGTGGCCAAATTCTGAAGGCAATATGCTCTTGGACCAAATCCCTTGTCCCAATAAAAGAGCAGATCACGCCGAAGGCTCTCTGGCATTCTTCGGCTGCTTCATCCATTTCAACTTTTGGCTTTCGGAGTCCGAAGCGTTGCCAGATAGGGCGCATAATGATGCCCTTAACATCTTCCTGTGCTGTCAAGTCATTCTTCACATAGAACCATTCTGTCATCCAGGCACCAGGCCACCTCTTCTGAAAGGTTGGCATGGGGCAGCTTGACCCGGAGCGCGCACCAAAGCTATAACAACCAAAGTTGTTGTGATATTGTTCTTTCCCCCAGGGTTTCGTCTCATATACTAACTCATGAATATTGCAAAAGCTTTTAGCATTCGGTTCCAAACCTTGGCTTCTCGCAGCCCAGACAAAAATTCCCATTCTTACAATAGCTTCGGGAGTAATCTGATGGAGGTAGATTTGAAAAGTCTTCAGAACTTCAATAACAAAGCTGCTCAGGGGGAACCGAAGCCCAGCCTTGAAAAAGCTTCGAAAAATCACAACCTCATTTTCCTCGGGAGTAGGAGAAGTTTTCTCTCCAGCATCAGCCCTCACAATAGACACATCTCGAAAATATCTCCCCCTCATATTGTCAAGATGACTCTGCTTAATAGAGGATTTTCTGAAAACCGTGTGACTTGGCCGCCATGGTCGATCTTCGGACTCTTCCCCGCCACTCTCTACATCGTAACTGTCGCTGTCGTCAGTATCTTCAGATAAACCTTCTAAAATCTCTTTGGTAATCTTCTCTGTATTAGTCTTCGCCATTGCTTCAAGAAAGCCCAGATTTTTCTCTTCAGAGAGGCTCAGCTTCATCTCGGCAGCAACCTTCTCCTCAGACATCTCTTCGGAAATCCTACTTCTCGCTTCCGAAGCTTAAAACTAGGGAGGAAATCAAATATTTTTGGGGCAAAAAGCTATTTGAGCAGGCAAAGCAAATGTCAAGAGAGCGTGCCAAATAAATTGTGGTGAACCCCTATTTATACACCCATCATGTCGGAAAATGGGCGGTCCCGCTTGTCAATGGCTGTTGCTATTCTAGCAAGGGGAAGGTGTTTTTTCGGACCTTCGGCTTAAGGCCTTTGTCCATATCGCAATCTGAATTTATCACTAACAAATTAATATTGCGAGGGGCTACTGTTGGGGGCCTTCGTCCTCCGAAGGTCCTCAAAAACATGATTTGACAATGTTTTCCAAGTGAAATATATGAACATGTATCTTCGGACTCAGATTATGAACATGGAGTACGGTCAGGACGAAGCCTAAGCTAGACGAAGGGGGATTGAGATAAAGGACGGGCTGATCACCAAGCTGTACGAAGGAGGGTGCATAGCCGAAGCTATGCGCAGGAAAGCTTCGTCGCGACAGCAGAAAGGGGAACCGACTTAAAGATGAAAAGACTACATAGGCCTTAATAGATTGCTATAAGCCATTAGCAAATGTAATGGGCATGAATGTAATTTTACATGGGCTGCGTCTCACGCCTATAAATAGATGAACAGTACTCCCGTACAGTTCACCCTGACTGGACATTTGCTTTTGGCGTCACGCTTGTACTTTTGCTGTCCTTCAGGCCGAAGGTACATTTGTAACCTACAATCATTCCTATTTTCCTATATCAGTAAAATAGAAATGATCTAATAATAATGTTTATATTAAGCTTTATATTCCGTATGAATTCTTCATCATTGTCTCTTGTGCTTACGAAGGTATGCATTTCATGACCTTCGTCCGAAATTCATTATATCCCTAAGGGAAATAATGTTTCAGAGGACGAAGGACTTTATCATTTAACACTTTTTATGTTGTCTTGTTCTTAATTCTTAGCATTTAAGAACAAGTCCCCAACACTGACTAATTAGGAAAGCTAGTGGAAGACTACCTTACCCGAAAGGGGCAAGGCCAGTAGGGGGGTTGCATGCAAGGAGGTTCTCGGGTTGATTTTGCTGCGATGGGGGTTAGATGGGGGATTCTTGCAAGTGCGCTTCCCATAAACTGTAGCGGGTTGTCGGAAGCTAGTGGAACTATGTAAAAGCCTCATAGTGTTGCCCTGCCTTGCTTCCTTGGTAGAGGTCTATGGGAGTCGCGACCCCTTGGCAGATGGGTAACATGATTTGTGGATACAGGGTACAACCTCTGTAGAGTGTAAAACTAGTATACTAGTCGTGCTCGCGGTCATGAGCAGCTTAGGACTCTCTGATGATTAATTTATGGAACTTAAATTCAATTTGTCATTTGCATTGCATGGGATTATTATTAATTTTGTTCTATTACTTTTATTAAGGTTTGGTATTTACTTACATTTAGTAGCTGCTAATAAAATTTTGACCAACTACTTAAAAGCAATGCTCAGCTTTAACCCCTGTTGTTGATTAGCCTTACACATCACATGGACTCCCACCTTTGGTGAGTTCATGCCCACTGGTTCCCCACAATTTGTTGAGCTATGATCATGTGTGAGCTCACCCTTGCTGTCTCACACTCCCCCACAGGAGAAGAACAGGTGGTTCAGGAGGAGCCACAAAGCGAGGAGTTTGGTCTGATCTAGGTGGCGTTTCCCCAGTTTACTTTTGCGACAAGGATGATCCTTAGTTTGTTTTATATTTATCTTTTATTTTGTAATAATAATTCCGCTATGTAATAAATACTCTGATGTTATTGTGGCATTTATCTCTATACACTCTGTGATTATATATGTTGTCTTCTTGGCGCATGTATGAGATGCACCCGGCTTTGTTTCTTAAAGCTCGGGTGTGACAGAAGTGGTATCAGAGGAAATGTTGACTGTAGGACGAAACCTAGATAGAAATGGACAAAACCCTTATCTACTTACCTTACTCTGATTCTTTCTATACTTATCTTATCTTGATCCTGTCTCACCTTTTCACTACAAGAAATCATTTAATCCATGACGAATTCTCAGTGACGTATTTCGAAAACGTCATGAAGATGGCTTCGTGATGGTTTTTCCTATTCCATGACGAATTTTGTGAACCCCATTACAAAAGAAACGTCATAGATTACAATTTATGACCCCCATTATATGATGTTATCAAAATTCGTCATAATCATGGCTTTGTGACGGTTTTTTGCTAATCCATGACAAATTTTGTCTATCATTGATTAAAGGATTTCTTGTAGTGTTTGCTGTCATACTCTGATTACTCTTACCTTTTCTACTCTATGACAAGATGGATTTCACACCTTGGAATCCTACATTCATGATCTTTTTAAGAGATAGGAAACATAAGACAAAATTGAAACTATTTTTTCTATTTAAAAATGTTGGTTGATTGTTCTGATGATCAATGCCTGATTTACTTCTTTGATTGATTGAAATAGTATAAACGAGCATCTTAGTATGTACCACCATAAGATATTGAGTTAGCTTTAGTAGGTAAAACATTAATCTGCTTAGCTAATAAATCCCCCAAAGTAACATTATTCGTAACTACCTGCCTTGTCTACTATTCTCTCTTACCATATATTTCTAACTTAGATGGTCAATACCAGGAAGGGTGGTGGAATTGATTTACCTCCCAACCGACACACTCGGAGGATATTTAGACAACCCCAACCACAACAACCTGAGATGGATCCTCCACCACCGCCTCCACCAGCAGGAGTTGACCCACTGGTTGCAGCTCAGATGAGAATGATGCAACAAATGGCGAACACTATGGCAGATATGCGTGCTCAGATGCAGCAGGAACGCCAGGAGATGCGCCAAGAGCGGGAGGAGATACGTCGAGAGCTGCGCCAAGAACGAGAAGAGATACGCCAGGAAAGGAGGGCGCAGCAGCAACAACAACAACAGCAACAAGTACCACTGCCTCCACCACCACCACCAGTTACACCCCGTGATAAGCACCGGGAGTTCATGAGCCATAAGCCACTGACATTTGCTAGTTCTCCTGATCCACTAGACGCAGATGATTGGCTGAAGTATGTAGAAAAGATGTTGAACATTGCTCAGTGCACTCACTGGGAGAAGGTTTTATATGCTTCTGGACATCTGACAGGTCCTGCTGCTGATTGGTGGGATTCATACACTACAAAAAACTGGTTAAAGAACATGGGTGAAAAACCGTCGAACTTAATGTAATAAGCCGTCGAACTTACCGTAAGAACGTGGGTTTACAGACGAATATAGCCGGCGGCGATTTTTGGACGAACTTAGAGAAGTTTGACGGCCCCGTCAAACTCAAGATAAAGAACGTGGGTACTGTCGAACTTAGCATTAAGAACGTGGGTACCGTCGAACTTAACACTAAAAACGTGCGTTTTTAAGTTCGACGGGGGCCGTCGAATTTTTCCCATAAGTTCGACGGCACCCACGTTCTTAAGGTTAAGTTTGACGGGGCCACATGGCTGTCGAACTTATATGTCATGCGGAGGTCTGCGTGGACTGCACAATAAGTTCGACGGTACCCACGTTCTTAACCCTGCGTGAGTCTGCGAGGACTTCACAATAAGTTCGACGGTACCCACGTTCTTAACCTTAAGAACGTGGGTACCCACGTTCTTAACCTTTTTCCAGAAAAAAAATAAAAAATACAAAAATGAAAAATTAGACACACATAATATCACATGCAACACAATATATCACATACAATACAGATTTCAAACACATTGATATATGTTCATATCACAAATTCACACAAGTCCAAATATATAAGTTCACAAATTCACATAAGTCCAAATACATAAGTTCACAAATTCACACAAGTTCACATCCATAGTTCACATTTTTAGTTCACAAGTTCACATCCATAGTTCACATTTTTAGTTCACAAGTTCAAACATTAGCTCCATCGCTCTCGATCAGGACATCAGATTGTTGTTCGTAGCTCCACCACTAGAATTGAGACATCTATCCGCAAAGTCATCGCGAGGGGAGGAGTCACTTGATGAGAGCCGGAATCCTACAAAATAAACCAAAATTCTCATAAATATACAACTGGCATTAAATCACATGTAACAAAGATATAGGAAAGCATCTACCACTGCATGTCCATCTGTGGGTTTCCTTGTCTGGTCTCATAACCCTATAACCAAATAAAACGATGCATGATTATAATTGTAAATTAAAGTAAATATACTACAAAACTATACCTATGTTTCGTTAGTGTTTGGGGTCTGTCCAGATTGTGACGGACGGGTGAACTGGGGTCCCATTTGAGATCCCATCTGAGCACTATACATCTGCAAATACAATAAACTTGAGTTTTTGCATTGCACCTGAAAATCAAATGAATGGTGGATTACTAAAATTATTACCTCCACGTTTGACATAATAGAATGGTGACTGGGCGTTATAGTGTTCAATAGAAGAACGCTGCAGACGCCGCAAAGAAAACAAAGGCGTGTCCAGGACCACTGCCTTTGGCTCTGAATCTTTGGAACACCAAAAGCGACCAATGCAGCGCTGGAACTAGCTCATGTCAAGTGAAAAGGGACCAATGCAGCTGTGACACAAGTTAGCTAGCTTCTAGCTAGATTCGTTGTGTTGATCTAAGAGCAATGATGCAGTCAATTAGCAATGTGGCAGACCACTTTGCTCATGTCTGCCACGTTACATACACCCAACTCCAGTTCTCCGTGCTAATAGATTTGCTGCTGCTGGAACGATAAAAGATACAAATGTGATGGGTTCCAGACAGGGGAGTCATCCTGGTCTAAGGTCCAACCAATGTGCACAGCATGATTTGCTTTTCTTCAGCATATTGGGAGACATAGAAAAGGATAACAATACTAATGATCATAAAGGAAAAGGAGGAATGAAGCAGCAAAAGATATGCCCAAGCTCGTCTTTGACTAGTATACAAAGTGGAATGAACAGGTAGGCATTTCGTTCCATTGGTCTGGAGTTTGATGTGCCACCTCGACTCCTCTATTTTGCAAGCATAAGATCTGGACTTCAAACAGACATGAAACAGACACACTAGGATAAACAAAATTGCAAGCCAGCCTTAAGAAACGTGCCATGCCATGTCTTTCGAGGTGCGTATAACACGTCTCCAGTGTCTATGGCAAAAGATCAGTTCTGAACCCGGTACAGAAAACTTGGTTTGACCACGATCAGCGCATTCGGCAGGAGCCGTCCTCGTTCCCCAGTCCAAGGTACTTCTGGGCATTGGCAATTCCTTCTTCATCTGTGAGAGATGTACAGCAGCACAGGATTTAGCGGGAGAAGTAAATTGATGGTGCATAATTTGAACTAGGGCACAGGTTGAAGGAGCATCGCGTAAGCCATTGGCTAGATCCGTTGGTCTAAGAGCAACGATCCAGCTAAATCAGCAAGGATCGATGCTATTTCTATTTTACTAGTACATAAAGGGACATCTATACCATGATCACCCATGAGAGGAGGGATACATGGAGTACTGGCGTGAGACCATTGTTTACTAGGGAAAATAGTACAGGCAGATGATACTTCAAAGAGCAGATATGATAAGTTGCTCTCGGCTATTATATGTACGTAGAGCAAGATATCCCACATCAGCACCCTACTATTCCATTCGCAAAGAAGTAAATTTTTTTCCAGGCATCTAGGTAACTGAAATGACATTTATACAAAGAAGAGAAGAGGGTGAATAAGATCATAAGACTGATACTAATGAAGGCTAATTGCAAACACAACATATGAATTATTCTATCACTAGAACATACCCCAAAACTGTGTGAAGATCCGGAACAAGAAGTTTATATTGTGGGATACACTGTATGCCATTACAGGAGGGAGGGGCTTGACAAGTGTGTCCACGCTAAAAACTCTCTTCAGAAACTGCAAAGCATCCAATTCAATGTCAAACGATTGAACAAAAAGTGAAACGATGTTTATTACTTGTGCTAGCCAAGAACTAAATTTGCTAGGTGTGGGGAGCCGAATACAAGAATGAAGGACCATGTCATAGAAAGTAGTGGCATGATGCACGGATGCACCGGACAAGCATTAGTCTTGTGCTATCGACCTAGTCTGATTTCAGGCTATGAAACTTACCTAGTCTGATTTCAGGCTATGAAACTTACACATCACAGTATCACACAAAGCGTCTGGTGCATAAACTGTGTTGAGTGACTTTCAGGTCCTAATTCTGTTCATGGCTTTTGCTCAATCCACGTGTGTAAGAGCACACATGGACTGGGAAGAAATTGAAACTGTTGGGCCCGTGAAAACAGCATTCACGATTTCAGGCTCTGATGATGGTGCAGGTAGCAAGGGTGATTGGAAGCTGCTGTAACGAACAAATCAGTAACAACGTGTGAGTTTAAGTGCGATCCATACCTAGCACTAGTGGTGCCCCGGTGCATTACGGGACACTGCTTTTTCATTAACATGTACGGTTACTTCAGCAAGTGTAAATGCTATTCTCGAGAATCTACTGCACTTTTCCCCAATGTGTTACGGTTGGCACCGTGAAGGTAACAAATCAGCATAATCCTATCCTTCAGCAACTGCAATTTTACAAAGTGCCAATGCTGTTAGCGGTGACCTGGTAAATTTTTTAATTCATTTTAGCCAATGCAATCCAATATCCAAGAACACACAGAACACCAGTACATTTCCTGCACAAGTTTATAAGGATTCTGAACCTGGCAGCGTGTTCCAGGGACAGGGTAACAATCCCACCAAAACAGCGAGGACCTAACAAGCAAGCTAACAATCCGTCGAGCAGGAGCAGGGGAAATCATTGAACCATAAAAAACAATGTCGGTCAGTTAGGCGTATACGGTACCCTGCTGTTCCGCTGGAAGGAGTAGCACAGCTCGGGGTCGATCTCGTCCTCCTCGAAGTCGTCGACGGTGAGGTCGAGGTCCTGGCGCTTGCTCCAGGGCACGCTCATGGTGGGCGTCTCCCCGGGGTTGCTGGTGACACTGAACTTCCCCTCTCGGCTCATCCTTGCCGCGTCCTCGTCCTCCACCGCCTCCCCCGTCCTCCATGGAGCCGACGATAGCAGCTCCTTCCGCTTCCGCCCCATCCTCGCTGCCTCTCTCTCCTTTCCTCTTCCAGCGCTCAGGTCCGTCCCTCCTCCTCTCCTCGCCCCCTACAGATTGCGCGGGATTGTTTTGGCAATGACCAAAATGAGCCAAACACTGGGTACCTCTAGTTAGGTCATGTGCTCGCCTGCAATTTGCACTGCACGAACAGATTTTCTTGCAATTTCGAGGGGGTTTAGATGATGGAAACAAATTCTAGCTTTATTCTTTAAGCTTGTGCGGCCTAGTGGCGGTGCGGTGTTCTGTCGGCGGCAGCGTGGTGTTCTAGCAGCGGCGCGGTTTTCTGGTGGCGGCGGGCGGGAATCGAGTGAGCTGTGACAGAGAGACTCACGGCGACGCATGATAGGAATTTAGGTCTTTTAGGTTAAGTTGGACGGTGTCGAGTTGGTCCATGAACTTAATTTAAGAACATGGGTACTCACGTTCTTAATACGTTAAATTCGATGGTTTTGGTCAGGGCACACGACTTTAAACTAAGAACGTCGGTACCCACGTTTTTAACAAAACCCATGAACTTAACGCATGTAATAACGTCGGTACCCACGTTCTTAACAAAACCCACAAACATTTATCAGTTTCTTGTAGTGATATACTACTGCCTACGATGCTGCAGACACTATCACATGGGCGGAGTTCACGATGCAGTTCAGGAACCATCATATACTAGCTGGGTTGATGAAGATTAAGAACAAAGAATTTATGTCGCTGAAGTAGGGAAGCATGTCAGTCAGCGAGTACCGTTACAAGTTCATCCAGTTATCTAGATATGCGCCTGCTGAAGTTGCTGAAGATGAGAGGAAACATGAACATTTTTATTGAAGGACTTAATGGACCCCTGCAGTATGCTCTTGTGGCACATACATTCCCATCATTTCAGAGGCTGCTTGACAAGGCCCTCGCTATTGAACACAAGTGTGTTCAGCTAGAAGATTTGAAGAGGAAGGCTATATCTCAAGGACAAGGAAGCAATAGTATTCGTCCACGCTACAGTTCACCCCAGGGTACACCAGTTCGCACTGACGGAGGCTAGCGCCTAGTTCAGCAATCACCTCAGAGGACTCCACCGCCTCGTCAGGCTACCCCCACTGGCACCCCGACGAAGTTTTTAGGATAGAGCGCTGGCACTACTTGCTTCAAGTGTGGGAAGACTGGACATTATGCAAATGTTTGCCACAGAGGATTGCTACTACTCCAGTTCAGAACAAGTAGCAGACTCCAGGATCTAGCAAGGGATTCTCTATTGCCAGGGTTAATCAAGTCAGCATTGATGCTACTCCTGATGGTGCTGACATCATACTTGGTATGTTTTACATTAATGCAATGCCTGCAACCATATTATTTAATTCTGGTGCTACACATTCATTTATGTCTGCTAGATATGCCAACACAAATGAGATACCATTGCTAAATATGAGAAAATCAATGATAGTAATTACACCTAAAGGGCCTATTGAGGCAAATCAAATGACACGTAGATTGACATTAACAATTATGGGAAGAGAATTTGGAGCTACTGCTATAATATTAGAGGCAAGCAGTATAGATCTGATCATTGGTATGTCATGGTTAAGAAAGGAAAAGGCCATTATAGCATGTGGTAGGGGTACCGTAGAACTCACCAGCCCTAAAGGAGAAAGGTTTCAAGTTAAAATTACAGTAACCACCTCTTCCAAACGTGTGATGTTCTTTATACCTAAAGAGTTTGTTGGTGACAACATCCGTGTGGTTAGAGATTTTCTGGATGTCTTTCCAGAGGAGTTACCAGGGATGTCATCTGATAGGGAAGTTGAGTTTGTGATTGATCTTCTACCTGGAACTGCCCCTATTTCTAAACGGCCATATAGGATGTCCGTAGAAGAATTAAAGGAACTTAAGAAGCAGTTAACTGAGTTACAAGAGGCTGGGTACATTTGTCCGAGTTCCTCACCTTGGGGAGTGTCGGTTCTGTTTCTACAGAAGAAGGATGGATCACAAAGAATGTGTGTGGATTATAGATCTCTAATGATGTTACTGTGAAGAACAAGTATCTGTTACCCCACATTGAGGATTTATTTGATCAGTTGAGAGGTGCAAGGGTATTCTCGAAGATTGATCTCCGATCGGGATACCATCAAATGAGCATTAGGCCATCGGATATTCCCAAGACAGCTTTCTCAACTCGATATGGATTATATGAGTTCACTGTTATGTCATTTGGACTAACTAATGTGCCAACTTATTTTATGAATTTGATGAATAAGGTGTTTATGGAGTATATGGACAGATTCGTCGTAGTGTTCATCGATGATATTCTTATCTATTCTAAGAGTGAAAGTGATCATGAAGAACATCTGAGATTGGTGCTACAGAAGCTACGAGATAATCAACTCTATGCCAAGTTTAGCAAATGCGAGTTTTGGATTGGCGAGGTGCCCTTTCTTGGACATATCATTTCTAATGGAGGGATATCAGTGGATCCTACTAAAGTTAAGGAGATTATGGAGTGGAGCGTACCCACTACAGTTACTGAGGTCCGAAGTTTCTTGGGACTTGCAGGATATTATCAGAGATTTATTGAAGGATTTTCTAAGATTGCTAAGCCTATGACCTCGCTTCTGGAGAAGGGCAGAGAATTTAAGTGGGACGAGAAATGCCAAGATAGCTTTGATCAATTAAAGAAGAGATTAATGTCACCACCAGTGTTGGTTATGCCAGATCTATAGAAGGGATTTGACATTTATTGTGATGCATGTGGCCAAGGCTTAGGATGTGTGCTCATGCAAGAAGGACATGAGATTGCCTATGCGTCTCGTCAATTGCGGAAACATGAGTTAAACTACCCCACTCATGACTTAGAGCTGACAACCATTGTGCATGCGCTTAAGATTTGGAGACATTATATTATGGGAACCAAGTGTCAAGTATACATGGATCATAAGAGTTTGAAGTATATATTCACTCAGAAGGACCTCAACCTTAGGCAACGCCGTTGGTTGGAGCTCATAAAGGATTATGATTTGGAGATTCACTATCACCCGAGCAAGGCAAATTTGGTTGCAAATGCCTTGAGTCGAAAGGAGCATGTTCATTTAGCTGTTGTTGCCCAGCTACCCAATGAGATTGTTGAGGATTTCAGGAGACTTAACCTGGGGATAGTTGCTCACACTGAAGGAGTTACTATTGATGTAGAACCTACTTTAGAGCAAGAAATCCACAAAGGACAGATTGGGGATGCTAAAATATAAGAGATTAAGGATCTAATTACGGAAGGTCGAGGTCCAGAATTTACGGAGGATGAGCAAGGCACCATATGGTTCAAGGACAGGATATGTGTTCTTGATATTCAAAGCCTTCGTGAGACTATTTTAAAGGAGGCCCATGACTTGGATTATTCTATTCATCCTGATAGCACCAAGATGTATCAGGATTTGAAGCAGAAGTATTGGTGGTATGGATTGAAGAGAGATATGGCTGCACATGTCGCTATGTGCAATGTGTGTCAAAGAGTTAAGGCTGAACACCAGAGGCCAGCTGGACTATTGCATCCGCTAAAGATACCCGAGTGGAAGTGGGAAGAGATTGGTATGGATTTCATTACTGGATTGCCTCGCACCTAGAAAGGATATGATGCTATATGGGTGATTGTGGATAGATTGACTAAAGTAGCTCACTTCATTCCTGTCAAGACTATTTATAAAGGTTCTCAGCTGGTAGAGTTATATATGGCTTGGATTGTGTGTTTACATGGAGTACCAAAGAAGATCGTGTCTGATCAAGGTTCACAGTTTACCTCAAGGTTTTGGAGAAGCTTTCATGAGAATATGAATACAAAGTTGAACTTTAGTACGGCTTATCACCCTCAGACTGATGGACAAACTGAAAGGACTAATCTGGTGTTGGAAGATATGTTGAGAGCATGGAGGAAGTTGGGATAAAAGTCTACCATATGCTGAGTTCTCTTATAATAATAGCTATCAGGCCAGTCTGAAGATATCACCATTCGAAGCTTTATATGCAAGAAGTGTAGGACTCCTCTATATTGGGATCAGACTGGAGAAAGACAGTTCTTTGGACCTGAACTGATTCAAGAGGCAGAAGAACAAGTCCGTATAATTCGAGAGAATTTGAGGGTAGCTCAAACCAGGCAAAAGAGCTATGCTGATAACAGAAGAATACCACTGGAATTTGAGGATGGAGATTATGTATACCTCAAGGTGTCACCACTTCGTGGAATGAGGAGATTCAAAGTTAAGGGCAAATTGTCCCCTCGCTTTATTGGACAATTCATAATCTTTAGGCAAGTTGGAGAGATGGCATACCAACTCGAGCTACCTGATAATCTATCGGATGTGCATAATGTGTTCCACTTATCTCAACTGAAGAAGTGTCTCCGTGTCCCCAAGGAACAGTTACCAATGGAAGAGCTCAGTGTTCAGGGTGATTTGACTTACACGGAGTATCCTGTCAAGATTCTTGATACATTGACTCGAGTTACAAGAAATAAGGTGATAAAGATGTGCAAAGTACAGTGGAGTCAACATGGTGAAGATGAAGCTACTTGGGAGAGAGAAGAAGAGCTTCACATAGATTTTCCCCATCTTTTCCCTAGATCTTCCTAAATCTCGAGGACGAGATTCTTGTTAAGGGGGGTAGGATTTGTAATACCTAAATTTGTAAATCATATGATAAGAGAATATTTCCTTTATCTATATGTGTGTACCATCTCTAGTTACTATCACATGGGAATTAACACCATCAAAAGGGGACTAAATAACCAATAATACTTAAATAAATCATGCATTATGTTGAGCTTTCATGTTTGTGCATTAAATTTTGGCAAGGCTAAGAAAGAGGTGTCAATGTATAAGTTAGATATGAAAAAAATAAGATGGCACTACATAAAACACAATAATAAAAATAGGAATAAACTTTTACTTAATTGATTCCTTCAGTTGTATAATAAATTAAGGATAAATCCACCACAAAATTTGGATTTTGAATGGGGAATTAAGTTTGAACTTTGGGAAAACAAAACAAGGAAAAAGAAATAGAAAATATAAAAGAAAAGAGAAAATACCTGCGCATGGGCTGGATCCCCACACTTTTGGCCCACCTCGCCTACACTCGCTCATGGCCCAACTTCACCCCGCGTGCGCCGACAGCGCGGGCTCGCGAGTCAGCCTCTCCTTCTCTCAAGCGCTTGTGGACTCCTCCTTTTGCCGACCTGCGGACCCTCTTCTGTCAGCGGCTACTCATGACTCGGTCACACATCCGCGCCCTCGTTCCTATGCCACTGACCAGTGGGCCGACTTCGTCAGCTCCGTCCTCAACAGATCGCCGTGCTTGGCGGGCACACCGCGGGCGCAGATCTCGCGCGCACGTCGCGTGCGACCATGCGGGGAGATAAAACCCACGCCGCGACTGTCTTCGCAATTCCCAGTTCCAAATAGCTCTCGTTGCCAAAACCATCTCACCACCATAGCCGTCGTCGATCTCGTCTAGGTGTCAGACCGCCGCCACCATAGAAATCCCATTCGTACCAACGCTCTGTCTTCGGCGCACCACCAGGGAGAATCACCGGAGCACAAGGAAGTAGCCCGTGCCCTCTACTCGAGCTAGGCACCCTTGGGGTCTCGTGGATTTCTCAACGAAGATCCGAGGGCACGCAACCTCGTGGTCGTGCCGCCATCGTCACAAATTCAAGGTAAAAATCACCTCCCTACTCTCCGCACTACACTCCTCTACGCATAGCACGGTTCGGAATTAGGTTTGGGGGCTAGATTCGGGGATTGGGCGCGCCAACCATGGCCTCCGCCGCGGTCTGGTGGGCGCTGCCGCCTCATACCGGCATTTGCGGGCGCGGGGTTGGGCCAAGTCGCGGTTGTCGTTGATCTGGACATTAACGGCTTAGATTAGATGCAGGGATACCCCTTCACTCCATTAAAATCGGACCGTCGATCGTGATCTGATGGACGAGATAAGATCTAGCAAAATTATATCGCGGTCGTTGATCTTGGATCGGATGATGGGCGCTACGTACCCTTTCATCGCGTTAACAATCTAATCCTGACCGTAGATTTAAGATCCTGCGGTCCTGGTCGCAACCTACCCCTTCGGCCAGGTAAATTTATTAAAGAGACCCCGCACTTCATAAGAATCAACCCACCGTCCAGGGACCCTGTTCACTGAGTCTGGGTTATTTTACGCGCCAGCCCTTGCACTCTCTGGAAAATGAGGCCCAGTCCAGTGACGTGATAAATTGAATAAATGGATTAGAAAATAGGTTTTTATTACATAAATGAGTGCTAGAATTTGAATAATTCATAGAAAATTCATATGAGCTTCAAATTACTTCATTCCAGTTTCTAAAATTTTGTAATATTATTATCTATCACATAGAGGCTCTGTTTTTTCATGAAAACAGTAAGAAAAATAATTTCTCACTTAATCCTATTTTAAGCACATAAAACCTTTGGAAATTCATAACTTAAAATCTATAACTCTAAAAATTATGATTCCTGTTCCTAGGATTTTATTTTAATGTGTAGATTATTATTATGTATTTTTCTTACATGTTTGGTGTGATGTTAATTTTCTCTATATACTGTGCATGTTTGTATTGTGGCGAGTACAAGAGCCTATGACCGAGGATCCTGGTGACCAGTAGATAGAAGTAGTTGAGCAGGAGCTCATTGAAGGCAAGTTGTGCCCTTGATCACTTTTGTTACCCAACAATGTTCTTTATAACCATTTACCATGCATAGGCTTAATTTTGATGGGACCCAATAGGTCACCCTAGATTGTTATTCCATTTTACCTTGTTATCCCTGAATCACTTGGGTAGTTTTGCTATTGCTTTACATGGTTTTGGGATAATATTTTGTTATATCCATGTTCCAGTTATTTTGTTATTCTATTTATGTTCATGTCAAGATCATTAATGTTAATTGGAACATAGAGCTTAACTTGAGAAACACGTGCCACAACAAGGGTTTAATGGGACGCCCTTGGCTGACTAATTAGGAAAGCTAGTGGAAGACTACCTTACCCGAAAGGGGCAAGGGCAGTAGGGGTTGCATGCAAGGAGGTTCTCGGGTTGATTTTGCTGCGATGGCGGTCAGACGGGGGATTCTTGCAAGTGCGCTTCCTTTAAACTGTAGCGGGTTGTCGGAAGCTAGTGGAACTTTGTAAAGGCCTCGTAGTGTTGCCCTGTCTCGCTTCCTTGGTAGAGGTGTATGGGAGTCGTGACCCCTTATAGATGGGTAACATGACTTGTGGGTACAGGGTACAACCTCTACAGAGTGCAAAACTGGTATACTAACCGTGCTCGCGGTCATGAGCAGCTCAGGACTCTCTGATGATTAATATATAGAACTTAAATTCAATTTGTCATTTGCATTGCATGGGATTATTATTAATTTTGTTCTATTACTTTTTTAAGGTTTGGTATTTACTTACATTTAGTAACTGCTAATAAAATTTTGACCAACTACTTAAAAGTAATGCTCATCTTTAACCCCTGTTGTTGATTAGCCTTACACATCACATGGACTCCCACCTTTGGTGAGTTCATGCCCACTAGTTCCCCACAACTTGTTGAGCTATGATCATGTGTGAGCTCACCCTTGCTGTCTCACACTCCCCCACAGGAGAAGAACAGGTGGTTCAGGAGGAGCCACAAAGCGAGGAGTTTGGTCTGATCTAGGTGGTGTTTCCCCAGTTGACTTTTGTGTCAAGGATGATCCTTAGTTCGTTTTATATTTATCTTTTATTTTGTAATAAGACTTCCACTATGTAATAAATACTCTCATGTTATTGTGACATTTATCTCTATACACTCTGTGATTATATATGTTGTCTTCTTGGTGCATGTATGAGATGCACACGGCTTTGTTCCTTAAAGCTCGGGTGTGACAGAACCTTAAACCAATTGAAGCTTGAGTCGGTTCTTCCGCAAAAGATTATTGATGCACAAAGAAGTGATAAGGGTATGAGACATATTCATGAGAAAATAAAAGCTGGTAAAGCAAACTGTTTCAGAAAGGATGCTCAAGGCATATTATGGTTTAATAACCGCATAGTTGTGCCCAAGAATGATGAAGTCCACCAGCAAATTTTGGATGAAGCTCATCTTAGTCGCTATTCTATTCATCCCAGAAGCACTAAGATGTATCAAGATTTAAAGCAACATTATTGGTGGACAAAGATGAAGATTGAAATTGCACGCTATGTGGCGAAATGTGACACCTATAGATGTGTCAAAGCCATACATATGAAAACTGCTGGTCCACTACAATCTTTGCCCATCCCAACTTGGAAATGGGAGGACATTAGCATGGACTTCATTGTGGGATTACCCAGGACAGCAAAAGGATTTGATTCTATTTGGGTTATAATTCATCGACTTACCAAGATAGCCTATTTTCTGCCCGTCAAGATAGATCACCAAGTTGCTGTCTATGCTCAGTTATATATTACTCGTATTCTTAGTCTACATAGAGTTCCAAAGACCATAGTGTCGGATCATGGACCGCAATTTGTATCCAAGTTTTGGGAAGCACAACATAAGTCCCTAGGTACTAAGTTGCTTCACAGTTCGGCCTATCATCGCCAAACCAGTGGGCAGACTGAAAGAGTGAACCAAATACTTGAAGACATGTTGCAAGCATGTGTTCTGGAATTCCCACAAAAATGGGATGAATGTTTACCATTGGCAGAGTTTTCATATAATAATAGTTATCAAGAAAGTATCACGATGGCACCCTTTGAAGCTTTATATGGACGACGGTGTCGTACTCCATTTTATTGGTCTGAACCAGGGGAAGGTGGTTTTTCAGACCTGATATGGTTAAAGAAATGGAAGAAAAAGTTTAATGAATTATACATAATTTGAAAGAAGCACAAGCTCAACAAAAGAGTTATGCAGACAAACGACGCCAACCCTTATACTTTCAAGTCCCAGATTATGTGTACCTGAAAGTATCACCTATGAAGGGTGTGACTCGTTTCGGTGTAAAAGGAAAGCTTGCACCCCGGTACATTGGTCTGTTTCCTATTCTTGAAAGATGTGGACTAGTGGCATACCGACTCCAACTACCCGAAACATTGTCTGCAGTGCACAATGTGTTCCATGTATCCCAATTGAAGAAATATCTTCGGGTGCCAGATCGAACTATTGATGTGACAAATGTTACCTTGCAACCAGACTTAACATATTCAGAACATCCTATTCGAGTCCTGGATCAAAAGGATAGGATCACCCAAAGAAGAGTTCTCAAATTCTATAAGATACAATGGAACCAACATACTAAAGATGAAGCTACATGGGAAACCCAAGACTTTTTAGAAAAGAATTTCCTAGGCTTTTTAGCTTCATGTAATTTGTGAGATATGTACAATTGTTGTAAAAGAGTAGACCCCATACCACCCCCTGCCTTGTACAAGAAATAAGGAAATAAAAATATGACGCGTTTCCTTTTCCACTACTTGCCCTAGGACTTTTAATCTCGGGACGAGATTCTTTTATGGAGGGAAGGATGTAACACCCCTGGTGTTACTGCCACTAAAACATGAGCATAACATCATGAGCATTAGCATATCATGTGTTTGTCACACCTAGAGTGCATTCACTAGGTAAAAATTTCAAATGTTATACTGATATGACTTGATGTGAGGTTAACTCTAGTGCAAAGTACTCAACCCTAAATCTGGGCTTATGGATTTAAGGGAAGCCCAAGCATGAAAAAACTTCAAAAGATATGAAAAATAATCCTAAGATACCCTCTTGGAGGGACTTGACTGGCATCCAAACCCTATGCTAAAAACCCTGAAAAGACCCCTGGAAACCCCTAAATTGGAACCCTAGGGGGCTAAGTGCAAAATTGGTGCACTTTTGGACCAAAGTGCAAAAACCAAGGCATTAGGGCACCTCAAATCATATGTTTCACACATTTGAGGATTTGCAAATCAAATTATGAGATTTGGGCTTATTTGCAAAAGACACCCTATACCTCTCATATGGCAAAGTCTAAATTCAATTGAATAGGGCTGACTTTAGAGCTCTATATTTTTAAATCTACAAGGAATTTGTCCAGGGTCAATACATAAAAATTATAGAGCTACTAAAGGAGTATAACTTTGGTTAAGTCATCAGGCATAAGTGCTGCACAAAAGATGGAGTTAAATGGACTCCAAGTATTGCTATCAGTCACCCGTATAGCCTGAATTTTTACTAACAGTGA
Organism: Zea luxurians; assembly: GCA_029449295.1. Lineage (NCBI taxonomy): Eukaryota > Viridiplantae > Streptophyta > Magnoliopsida > Poales > Poaceae > Zea > Zea luxurians. The sequence goes on along the minus strand of JAOPSE010000041.1, from coordinate 7,014,363 downwards.
GATTTGATCAACTTTGGACTCGATTCGAGCTCAAAGGAGTGGGCAAATGAGCTAGGTCTCTATAGTTGATTTGTAGCTGGATTATAGGACTACAACTTTGATGCAGAGAGTTGGTCAGGTCACTACATAAAATCTGAAGAAAATCGCGCTGCAAAATGCTCTGTCAGAACAACTGAAGCAACCTCTGATGGTACAGTAGCGAAAATATCCCAGGGTTCAGTCCCCCTCGCCGCCAGTGATCCGCGCGCCCGGATTCACGCCGGACGTCGTGATTCGTGTTTGGCATGCAGTGGATATTCACGGGGAGGTAAAAAGATCGCGTAGGGGCATGGATTTGGTCGCGGCAGAGGCTTATCACCGCGCATGTAGCCATTGCGACGTGGTCGGACCGCCGGTGTCGCCGTGGAAACTCTGGTAACCTCGATTGTGCCACGCCGTGGCTTGTTACTGTGCGGTAGTGACCGTGGCGCACTTAAGAGTACAATCATGGAGCCATTGCACCGGTGAACACCACGAATTCTTTGCGCCGGTGAACGCCACGAATTCTTTGCACTAGTGCTCTTCCCCCTCTCTAGCTGTCGCGCGTCTCCTTCAAATTAGCCGCCACCGCTCATGAATCCTATAAATTGAGTGTGCCATCTGCTCTGCTAGGTATTCAAGCATCCAGCGCACCCACTCGTGTCTCGGATTGTTCACCAGAGAGCTCCAGTTTGGGATTTCCCCCATATCGGCCAAAGAACACCGTGTGAGTGAGCTCGCTGTGGCCAACGCTCTACAGGTCCGTTCACCCCCTCTGTTTCCTCGTTTCAGTACCCTTATGTGCCCTTGATGCTTCTCGACCCGGCCGATTAAGCTAGAACCCATAGGATCATAGGGAACACTTCAAGTTGTCCATTGATCGCACTGTCATCATGGGCAGAGAGATTAGGGGCTAGAATCTTGCAATTAATTGATCGAGGGGAAATTTTTATTAGGGGTTGAATTAGGTGTCAACCACTCCTGAGCATCAACAGTTGAGTTATCCGGCCGGTATGAGCTCGCCGGAGTTCCTGCTTCGCCGCCCACGGTCGTGGACTTCACCTTGTGAAGAAATAGAAAAGGGGAGGGTTTATTTGCAATTGTAGGTGACACAGAGAAAAAGTTCTGCAGACTCTTCAAAGGTTTTTAAAATCACCTGGGTCCCTAGTAAAAAATGGCAGTGCGGGCGCGCGCGGGCGTTTTCGCCTATCTTGGGCCGTCTTGGGTTAGATTGAGCCCAGTACTGTTGACCTTTTTTCCTTTTCCTTTTTCTACCAGACATTGGAAATCTATAGAAAATTATAGAAAAATACTAAAAATATGAGACCAATTTTGTTGGACTCCTAAATTTCTATAGTATTTAATAAAAATGGTTCTAAGATTTTTAGTCCAAACTAGGAATTATGAAGTATTTAAAATAGCCAAAACTTAGTCTCTTGGAATTTTAGGAATTATTTGAAGATCCCAAAAATCACCAAACTTTTTGGATAAGCCTAATATGGTATTCAGAACCCATGAGTGAAGTTAGACATGATTTGGACAATGTTTGATACCAAAACCCTAATCTTCTAAGTAGTGTCTGCCCTATGAAATAAAATACTAACTCCAAAAACCTAAGTTTCTTGGAGTACCATGAAGGAAAATTGTATTCAAGATACAACTTGATAAACCTTTTCTATTACTGCATTTCATAAGCATTACATGAGCATTGATGATTATATATGGTTATATATAGAGAACGAGGAAGAAGTAGTGGTTGAAGGAGGAGTTGCACCACCACCACCTAAAGACCCACCTGCCGGGAACTGCTTATATTTTGATATTTGTGGAGCAGAGCCCGACTCTCCTACAACTCAGGGCAAGCCCCGGTGCATTTGCCACCTCCTTGCTATTTTAAAATCTTTCTCACTTGCTTGATGCATTAGGTGATAGGAGTTGTGTGCTAAACAATTGATGCATTTCCTTCCTTGGAAGATTGATTACCTTTCCTTGATCACCTATTTTATGAAAAGGTTTTTCTGATGCTTAGTCTTGCTCTAGAAAAACAAAATGTTTTGTTTTGACAAAATATGATGCTTCAAGTGAGATGGGATGTTTTCAAAAATAAAACTTGATGGTGGATCCATCAGGGCCTTGATGGGTTCAACATCGGAAAAGATGTACCTCTGTCAGGTACCAAACTTTGGGGTTGAAATAATATAGCTGAGACCGGGCGGGTGACTTGCACGAGAAGAGAGTCTCGGTGTAGTGCCTCCGTCTTAGTCGATTAAGGACCGTGTCGATGTAGGCCTGCTGACCGAGGAACTTTAAGTGGTCACAGCCTCGTCATGGGTAAGCTTTGCCTCGGGCAGACTAATACCAGAATAGGACAACACACAATGGGAGTGGAGAGATGGCGAGAGTTGCGTGTACCCTCCGTGGCAAGAGGCTGGACGGTGGTGTATCTGTGCTCTCGGTTGGCGTGAACCCAATCTGGTCTTAAGGAACCCGGTGGTGTGTTGACATATGCAAGGGTTAAGTGCTAGATATGTCCTGTGATTGCATATCCCCAGCTGGGTATTAATCGATTCGGATCACCGTTACTTCTCGAACATGAAGACTTGGTCACTGACTTAAACGTAGCATTCCAGTAAACTTAAAGGGATGATAAAAGATGGCTAGTATAGGCCAAGTGCTTGAACTAGGGTAGAAAGAACTCTAGTGACAGGTAATGACTTAACTTGCTAATAAAACTAGATTTTTAAGGATCCACTATTAGTAAGCATTTTTGCAAACAGAGTCTTGATTCTTGATTAAGCCTTACCTTGACTCCCTCAAGCCAGCACATCCTTGAGAGTCTTTTATTTTGACGGGTAAGACTTGCGAAAGTACAGTTCGTACTCAGGGTTTTCGAACCCATGTTGTTGTAGGTGAGGAAGCAGCAAACTTTTGTTGCTTTTGCTCTAAGGTGGTGCTAAAGGAAGAATCTCAAGAGTGAAGCCTCGGGAGGATGTTGTAATAATAACTTTATACTTTTATGCGGGAGGGTTTTTTTGCCTCCCGAGTTTGTAATAATAGTACTTCTGCACTCATATACCGCTGGTCTGTAATATAACACTCTTTCTATATTTTAATGTAAAATAAGTTACTATAATTGCTTCCGCTTATTCGTTCCTCCGATGTGTTGTAATATCTGCGTGACGGGTGAAACGCTCTTGGGAAAGGTAAAGGATACATATACCAAACTTGTCGAGTGATCAGGTGCATCTACAGGGTTCTCCGAGGTCCGCTGGACAAGGACAACTGTAGGTGGGCCTAATAACTTAGGAGGTTCCGTCACACATGAGTCCCTCGGGCATCTGTACGAAACAGTATGTGCCGAAGGGTGTGATGAAGCTGGTGCTAGCCTTGTCTTACTCTTTCATATGGATTTGGTGGTAGCCCGAGAAGCAATCTAAGAGGGACATGACTTCGCAGCCTGCTGCGCTATTGACAATCTTGTCAATTCGCGGTAGGGGGAACTTGTCCTTGGGGCATGCTTTGTTAAGGCTTGTGAAATCAATGCACATGCACCATTTTTCGCTCTTCTTCTACACCATCACGACATTAGCGAGCCTTGTTGGGTAAGCAATTGGCTCGATGAATTTGGCTTCCAATAGGCGATGTACCTCGACCTTGGCTGCCTCTGTTTTTTTCTCAGCCATTTTTTGTAGCCGCTGCTTTTTTGGGCGCACCGAGGGGTCAATGCCCAAACTGTGTTCGATGATGGCGCGACTAACCCTCACTAGGTCTAGGGCAGACCAGACGAAGACATCCTTGTTGCGGCTGAGACAAGAAAGAAGCCTTCCCTCATCGTGTGGTGTCAGGTCTTCACTGATCATGACTGTTTGTATTGGGGTTGCAGGATCGAGGGGAACTATCTTCGTCCTGTCGTTGCTCCGCAGTTGGGTGTTGATCTTTTTGCCTTTGGCTAAACACTGACTACCTCTGCCTTCACACTTCATTGTTAGGCAGTGAACATTGCGCTGCCCTAAAACGAAGTCTCTCTCGATGTTCCATGCTGTCTGTTGGTCTCCGTAGACTGTGATCACGCCCTGTGGGCCTGGGATTTTCATGCAGAGATAAAGCCCGTGAATGGCTGCCTCAAAATTCTTGATTGAACTATGCCAAATTATGGCATTATACGGGTAGAGCATGTCAACTATGTCGAAGGTGACTTGCTCGCTTCGCGCGCTAGGCGCTGTGCCAAATGACAATGGTAGCTCTATTTTGCCAACAGGGATCGTGCCTTTGCCTCCAAACCCATATAAAGGGTTGTCTGCGGGCTTAAGGAGGTTGTGGCTAATCCCCATGCGATCGAAGGCGTGTAGGAAGATGATATTGGCCTTACTGCCATTGTCGACCAATACTTTGTGCAAATCCCGGCCTGCTACCCTGCAATTGATTACCATGGCATCTGCATGTGGTGCACTGAGCAAGTCAACTCCCTAGCATCGAAAGTGATCGGTACATGGGACCACTTCATTTGCACCACCGTCTTGTGAGAGCGACGTGGTTGACACTCTGATAGTGGTCCTTTTTTTGTCGCTTGGTGTCGAAGTCTACACTAGATCACCCAGTGATCATGTGGATGACTCTGCGTTAAGGTTGCTCGACGAAGTCTTCTTGTTTGGGTGCGAGTGGTGGGGGGTTGTGATGTGGAGGATTTGGATGGTGTCGTGGTGGTGGGGGGAGAACCTGCACCTCTTGATGGTGATGGTATACGTGATTGGGTTGGTGTTGGATTTGTTCGTTGTGGTATGGTTGCTGGTGGTATTGTTGGGGGTGGTAGGTGTGCGCGATGACTCGTTGGTTGTCGGTTGGTTGGGCTCTGGCCATTCTGTCCTTGGTGGCCTTGGTCTCCGGGCAATCCCTGGTGGGGTGTGCGCAGTCTTCGCCGTGAAATAGGCAATAAAATCTTCATGGCTGCTGGGCTCGGCCTCTGCCCCTTCCTCTTGTGTTGTTGCCATGGTTTTGAGAGGGGTACTCCTGGGGGCGAGCGGTGTCTCCAACGGGATGTTGGTTGGCTATGGTGTGCACCTGTTGCTGGTTGCGATTGTCCCTGCCACAGTCAGACTGCGTCAGCCTGGTCCATGTTCTACTGGACTGCGGAGGGTCCTTGGGCTTCCTATGAGATTCGACCTTGCGTTGGTGTAGCTCCTCGGACCTGGCATATTTTTCGAACAATTGGTAGAGCTCTTGCGGGTGTTTGGGAGGGCCTATGATATAATGACTATACAAGATGCCGACCCGAAGACCGCTGATTGCATAATGGATTGCTATGTGATTGTCAACAGATGGCAGTTGCGACTTGAGTGTGAGGAACTTTTTGTAGTATTCTCAAAGGGTCTCCTTCTCCTACTGCTTGCAGAGTGATAGCTCGGCTAGTGCATCTGTGTCTGGCCGGTATCCTTAGAAATTCAATAGGAACTTGTCGCGAATCCCTTCCACGACTCGATTGAAAGTGGCGGTAGCCTGGTATACCAGGTTAAGGCCGGGCCTTCTAGTGCGATGATGAAAGATTTGGCCATGGTGGTGGCGTCCCCTCCGGATGATGCAACGACGACTTGGTAGCTCATGATGTACTGGGTCGGGTCGGTGCTGCCGTTGTACTTGGCATAAGTGTCGGCCCTAAAGTTGGCTGACCAGGGTGAAGCTTAAAGCTGCAGAGCCAGCGGACTTCGCTCGTCGAGGTAGTTGATTCCCTAGAAAGCGGCTGCTGGGGTGATGATGGGGCAACGCTACGGGTGGAATGGGTCTCCGCCTTGTATGTTTTGTTGGAAAGCCACCGGGGCCACGAGGGGGCCGTGCTATAGGTTGTACGGGCCTTCGCCTTGTATAAGTGTGGTTTATTGCTCTAGCTCCCGAGCCTTTTGTTCCTCATCTAATATCATCTGTCGCACTTTGACTTTCATGGTGACTCATTAGTGCTTGGCTTCGAGTATCGCTTTTTTGCTTTTGAAGGTGGTTGTTCTTGATGTGCAGGGCTCACAACTTTAGCTGGTCTTCGGCCGAGATGCCTATGATCTCACCATCTTTTATGGTGTCTTCACCTTCTGGAGGAGCGAAGCCTGGTGGGGGTGCTCGCGGTGCGCCCTCGGAACTACAAGTGCGCACGGTGTCGTCGGGGGTGGGGTTGTCCTGGCGTTGCCTCTTACTGTTGACGGTGTCATCTTTGAAGGCCTCCTAAAGGGTGTTGTCCACGAGGGCTTTGCCTTTCTTCTCTGCCAGGAGCGCTGCCTTCGTCGCTTCGTCGATGGAAGCGGCGGCCTTCGAACTTGCTCTCTTGGGGCCATTGTGGGATGTTTTCTCGTCGCACGAACGATGGGCGCCAAATGTTGGAACCTGCCTATCTAGGGATAGCAGAATCCAATAGGGAGGAAATGGGAGTAGTTTGATGCCTCTAAACACAAGACATTAGGGCAATAGTACTTCTTTTTTTTGTCCCCCGCTTTGGCATAGTACGGGGGTATTTATAGGTTACTAAGGGACCGCTCGACCCTGTCAAGGACAATTAGGCCCTTAGTTACCTAGTTTATCCTTGGAATATTCCCTCATAGGGGGGGTTACAGCGTGTCATTACAGCATACTTTATTACAGACGTGGCCCAACCCGCTCTTCTCACATGGCAATCTGTTGGCGGGGCCTACGACATGGGCCGGATTGTAGATGGGCCCCTTCTCGCATTGAGGGAGACAAAGCCTTATGGTCTTCGTGGCCTCGGTCATCTGGTCGTTGAAGTCATTGATGGTCTTCGCCTCCGCTTGTCGAGCGAAGGGGGCGCTTGGGCCTTCGCGTGGACGACGTCCACGGCTAGGCGGTTGAGCCTGCTGGAGCGGCCTTCGACCTACGAAACGTTGATGTGGAAATCGACGAGCGAGGGGGAGGCGTGTTCGCTTTCGCCCCAACACACATAACATTGATTACTCAGCTTATAAAAAAATGTTCTTACACTTGCACCATTACCCCTCTAAGTATCAATTGTTTGCAAATTTGCCCCCACTTTAATATAAAAATTTAGAATATAAGGATGACATAAATACGACCATAAATTTGCAAATCAATTATTTTAAATTTAAAAATTCTAATAACATATGGTTTAACTGAAAATTTCAAAATTTGAATTAAATTTAATGTATTTTTAAATTAAAGTTTGAAATTTCAAATTTATTTCTATTTGAAATTTTATTCAAATCCCTAGAGTAACTTTTATATGTTGAGCGATGGCCCTTCCACTCGGCACCGTCAGATCACTAAGGTCGACTTTTCGTCTCTACTTGACGAATATTCAAACTTTAAAAATTTTCAAAATGTCAACTTTAATTCAAAAAATTGCAATCTGATTTTGATATTTTACATCAATTTTTAGTATTTTGTTGAAAATATAAAATTTAATTTTGAAATAATTCAAAATTTGAATATTTTAATTAAAACATAATTTTAATTCAATGTATTTGAAATTTTAAATATAAAATAATTGATTTTAAAATTTATGGTTGATTTATGTCACAATTATACTCTAAACTTTTATATCAATGTGGGGTCAAATTTGTAAACAATTAATAATAAGAGGGACGATGGTGCAATGATGCGAACATCTTTTAATGGATAGAATTAACATTGTTATATGCATATAGCGGAATAGGGGTAAACAGAGATTTGATTTAGAAAAAAGGGACAAATGATGCAAAGTTAGCAAAATAGGGGTAAAAATAAAGTTAAAGTCATGAGTAAGGGCAACCATGCAAATGCCTCTAATAAAAATATAGTAACATTATCCTATAACATCATAAGAGCATCCAAGAGACTCTCTATGTTCATTTTAATTGATATTAATAGAGATTTCTTTTAAAAAATACCCTACAATAGCTTATTTAAATGGCTATCCAAATATAACCATATTCTATTCTAGGTTTCTCACTAGCCAAAGATAGAAAAACTAAATGAATCTCTAGAGCAATGTTCAAAAAACGCAATTAAGCGCCCACCTAATCACAGTTATACACTAAGTGGCATGTTAGCGCTGCGCTTAGGCCCTGGGTAGTGGTTTCAGTGGTGGGCGCGCGTAAGCAGCGCGTCATTTGGGCTACGCACGCTGAGGCGGAAGGGAGGCGCGTGGAAGCGGGTCTAAGTGTGCAGAAAAGAGATGCCCACGCCCGGGAAAGAATGGCGGGAGCTATGCGTGGGAAAGATTGAGTAAAAGGGAAAGAGGCGGGAGCTGCTGTGCGCGGGAGAGTGAAATAGAGTGGGAGCTACTGTGCGCGAGAGAGTGAAACAGAGCGGGAGCTGCTGTTGTTGCGTATTTTTGTGGGAGAGGAGGGAAACAGGGCCACAACTACTGGTCCTCTTCCCTAACCGTCCAGGCCGCCGCCACCGGTGTCCTTCCCATTCTGGTCAAGTCATCTAGGGTCATTGCCGCCGTCCAAGGTCTGTGCCTCTCTGCTCCTTTTCCTAGTGCACTAGTCATCTAGACATGCTCTCCCTCTCCCTCCTTTGCTCTTGCTCTACTCGACTGCTCCTCCTCCATCTCCTGTCTTATACTTCTATTCATGCATGTGCTTAATTTGTTTGCTGCATACTTCTATTCTAACCAGTTCGATGCTTTGACTTGGATGCTTAATTTGTTTGTTGAATTAGTTAGTGCATGCACATGCTTTGGATAGGATTTTGTTGATCACTTGTTTTCAATTTCTACATGGTATCAAAAACAAGGAAACACAAGATTAAGAGACAAGAACCTTCATCCTTAAGTTAATACACCTTCGGTGCAATAGCTTAAAGACGAAGGTTTTAATGTAGAACAAAGACAAAGTATAACTGAATGAGATTACAATGTAAGGTAAGATACAAGGACTCATCTCATTTGTCAAAGCATTTTATTCCATCTCTTCTTTTATAAAATAAATTTACAATCATACCTTCGGCTTCTTGGCACAAGATAGCGCGAAGGTGTCTCGAAGGCCAAGCAATGCAAAGCTATAGCTCCCACAAAAAGGTGAATTTATGTAGGGCACTTTTCATCTATTTATAGAGGAGACGAACCGCCTTTGTACAGATTTACAATAATGCCCATCAAGGCTTGACATACAGTGTTTACAAATGATATGAGAACAATAATGTATTTTCTCCGTCTTTAGCTTTGCACGTCTTAGCCTTCAGATGTCCTCTAGAATTAACTTCGTTTAATGCATGTACACATAGGTCATTCAAATCCTTCATACTTGTTCTGTTTGGAACCTACCTTCGCTATTATCCCTTCATCATTAGTACTTTGTTGTTAACCCTGCAGTATACATGTTGGGGGCCTTTGTCTTCCAAAGGTCCTCAAAAGTATGATTTAACAATGTCTTCCAAGTGTGACATATGAACAGGTACCTTCAGACTCGGGTTAAAAGTATATACAATGTGAAGAGCATGGTCATGACGAAGGATGGTGTTGCTCCGAAGCTACGCGCAAGGGAGCTTCGGCTAAATGGTGGAAAAAGGAACCGACTTAAAGGGGAAAAGGCTATTTAGTCCTCATATAGTTGTCCATAAGTCAATAGTAAATATGAAGGGCATGAATGTAATTTCTCACAGGCTGCGTCCTATGCCTATAAATAGATGAACAGTACCCCCGTACTATTCACGCTGATTTGTACTCGCTCGTAAATCATGCTTGTACTATCTCCTTCTGTCAAGCCGAAGATACAAATGTAATTGTGCCTTATTCCTGTTTATTCATGATAATATAATAGAAGATGAGTTAATAATGTTACATAATCATTCATTTTGTTTCTTATGTTTCACATACTTCTTCTTTCATTAATGTATACTGCGATGATGAAGGTATATCCTTGATGACCTTTGTCTGAAGATCATTATATCCTAAGGGAAATAATGCTTCGAAGGACGAAGGGCCTTAACCTTTAACATCTTGTGTTGCCTTGTTCTTAATTCATAGCATTTGAGAACAAGTCCCCAACATTGGCGCCCACCTCCAGTGAACTCATTCGACCACCTTTGGCAAGCATTGACCTTCGTCATGCCGCCGAAGACGATAACTGCGCCAGGGGCTGCTGTACTGCAGCCAATAGACCCAAATCAGGAGACTCTCTCTCTCCGAGAGGCTCGAAGCCAGAAGAGGAAAGCCACCAGTCCAACATTCCAGGAGGAGGAGTTGGACCAAGAGATCAGGGACATGGAAATCATCCATCAACAAGTGCAAAGGAAGAAAGAGAAGATGGCTCGGCTCGCTGATCTTCAAAGGAAGATCGACGAAGCTACTGAAGAAGTGCGTCATCTTGCTCAAGATGAACAAGACCGAAGGCCCCAGCACAGGGAGCTTCATCAGGAAGGCCTATTCGACGAAGATGGATAGTATGATGATTTTAATCATGATACCTTTACTTTTGATGATGCTTTGCCTTTGGCAGCAGAACTGCAGGCTATCCCATGGCCACAATCTTACAAGCCACCTCAGCTACCAATGTATGATGGGCACTCAGACCCAAAACAATTTCTGATGAGCTATGAGGCAACAATATCCTCATACGGAGGCAATGCAGCTGTCATGGCTAAATCCTTCGTCATGGCAGTCTGGAACATGGCCCAGACATGGTATTGTTCCCTTCGGCTAGGAACAATTATGTCATGGCAGAAGCTCAAGGACATGCTGGTGACCAGTTTCCAAGGCTTTCAAACGAAGCCAGTCACAGCTTAGGCCCTGTTCCAATGCACGCAAGACCATGAGGAATACCTCCAGGCGTATGTCCGAAGGTTCTTGCGATTGAGGGCACAAGCGCCCATAGTGCCCAACGAAATTGTCATTGAGGCCATGATTAAGGGCCTTCAGCCAGGACCTACGGCATAGTACTTTGCTAGGAAGCCCCCACAAACTCTGGAGAAGCTGCTTCAGAAGATGGATGAGTACATCCGAGCTGACAACGATTTTCGCCAAAGAAGGGAGGAAGCTTACAGATTCTCGGAAATGACTAAGGGCTTCAGAGGAAGAATCCACCCGAGGCATGTTAGATCAATCCATAACTCCACTCAGAATGACAACAAAGGAAATCAGCTTCAAAGGCCACAGTACACCTCGCAATCTTCGGGGCAACAACAAAGCTCTTTCAGGCCGCCAGCCCCAAGGGGCAGAGGCGCCAGGGGCTTCAGAGGAAGATACGGGGATCAGCCTAGGAAGATTTATTGCTTATTCTGCGGTGAGGACAAAGGACATACTACAAGAATGTGCCAAATCACCATTCAAAAGCAGAAGGAGATCGTGGAGGCTAAAGCTCGGCAGAGTCAGCCAAAGCAGGTCTTGCACACTACTTCGTGCCACTCTCCCTACATACCAGAATATGTGGGCAATCATCCTGCAGCTTCTGTTGCTTCGGCTAGCCAGTCACATGCTTCCTGGCCACAACTCCCACCCCCACCACCACTGCAACCAACCTATTCCCTAAGCCAACAGCCAGAAGGGCGCCAACACACCCAACAGCAACGGGAGTTCAAGGAGGAATCCGAAGCTCGCACAGTCAACAGTACTGTGCCAAAATCAAAGCACATTTATTGAGCGATATCCTACCCCCGAAATAGTTTTTGTTCTATGTCATTTTGTTTCTCAATAAGGAACAATTAATGTAAATCTAGTTTTAATTCCTTGTAACAGTTTCGCTTCTATCAGAATGAAATATATCTTCTTCACACACTTACAAAGCTAAAAAACTACCGAAGCTCAAAAGTCGTTCCTAAGTGAACGCAGAGCTAAAAATCGCTGAAGCTACAAAAAGTTGTTCCTAAGGGAGCGCAGTGTAAGTTTTCTGCTCAAAAGTCGCTCCAAAGGGAATGCAGAGCCAAATACTACCAAAATATAAGGCGAAGAAGTTCAAAAGACGTTCCCAAGGGGATACAGAACTTATACCGCCAAAATAGAAGGCGAAGAAGTTCAAAAGACGTTCCTAAGGGGATGCAGAACTTACACCGAAAAATAAGTTGTGAAGCCGAAAAATAAATGGCAAAGAGGTTCCAATTGTTCCTAAGGGGACACAGAGATTGTGTGCTTTAGTATGGGCGTGTGGGTGTGTGTCTTCGGTATTAGCATCATTCTTCGCGTCATATCACCACATCATCCCGCATAGCATCACATCATACATCATATCGCACCAATGACACGAATTGAATACGAAGTCGATCTTCGGAGATTGCTTTATAAAAATGAAAATGTGCTAAGGCACAAAGTAAGCTGAGAAATACAATTTCATCAGCTCTATTGCAAAAGAAGGGATCCCTTGCTTACGAAGCATGGATGTTTCTATGAAGCTTGGACGTTCTTACAAAGTATGGATATTTTCACGAAGCATGGATCTTTTTCTTTATGAAGCATGAAAAGAAGGAAAGGTGTTTTTTCGCCGAAGGCTCAAAAACGGTATGTATATAAGAGTTTCATGCATCGCAAAGAAGTGAATTACAAACAATTTACATATTAGATTCAAAACTATACACATCAAATATTACAGTCTTATTACAGCAAAGTTACATTGATCATCTAAAAATGTTTTTACAATAACTACTAGTCTTCCTTCAGGACCTTCTCCGCAACTTCATTTAGCAATTTGTTAACGACTTCGTCAACAACAGATTCGGCTATATTAATAATCTCAAGTGCTTCCTTCGTCTCTGGATCGGCCAGGGGATCAAACGGTTCCGGTGGCGGAGATAATTCAGCTATAATAGAAAAAGGTAATTAGTTCGAAGCCATAAAAACAAATGCCGAAGCTAAAGGCCACGAAACAATACCTAAACATCTTTCACGTTCTGTAGCTTCCTCAGCTTGTTTCGCTTCCACTCGGGCGTCATGAATATCTTTTTCACTTTTCTTCATAATTTCATGAGCCATTTCTCGGCCACCATTTATCCAGATGTCATTGTAAAATTTTCCGCCCATTAAACTTGCTTCAGCTGAGGGATCCTTTGTATCATCCACGGAGAAGGCAGCTTCGGCCTGGGCTAGGGTCTTGACATGGTTGCACCCCGCCTTCTCTAGGATGGCTGAAATTCCTCTTGCACCAGAAAACGCGCAGACATCCCCACGATCACTTACAGTTTCTTCAAAAGCTTCGGCTTCTCCACTTATCCATTCGATAACACCTTCAGGGTCGCCTCATATGAAGTTATCTTCGTTAGAATAGGCGCCCACGTTGGCGAAGCTAGCCTTTATTTTCTCCACGTAGCCCAAGGATTTTCAAAACATCTTTCTTTGGATGCGCGAAGATCTTCAACTGTTTTTCTAAATAGTTTTTCCAATATTCACTGATATCTCGGTTAGCTTCTGCGAGACCGCATTTTTCTTTGGCTTCAGCCAACTGTTTCCAAAGATCTTCGATTTTGTTCTTTTGGATTTCGGCTTGAGCCTTGAAACTAGCTTCATCTTCTTTCACTTTGTTTACCAATGAAATCAAGATTTTGTCTTTTTCAAGACCTTCGTTCCTTAATTTGATTACCTCTGAACGAAGGTTGTTCAGAGCCATTGTATATCCTTCATCTTCAATGTTTTTCTGTGCTCTAAGGGCATTGCTAAGAATTAGGCACTGCAAGAGGAGGACAGAATTAAGTATAAACAAATAAAATATGTTGTTTTCAAAATACAAAATCAGCTTTCATACCTTTATGCTATTATACGCCAAACTGTCAGCAAGCTCATCCTTTGATAATATTGAAAGGCCATCCTCTAGCTTCGGGAATCCGATGCTTCTACCTATCTCCCGGCAGATGGATATCTCTTTATTATCCGGGAGATAGTACAAAAATCTTCTTCCCCGCTGCCATTAAACACTAATGCCCCCTTCGGGTATTTTAATTTTTGGGCATAGTGTAGCGCTTCTAGCTTCTCTTCTTGAGAAAGTTTCTTCCCCGAAGCATGACGAATGATGTAATCAATGATTTCTTTTAAAGCTTCGGTAGCATCAGCTTCAACCTTTTCAGACGCAATTTGCTTTGCCGCTTCTTCTTCAACTACTGCGGGCTCTGTCTCAGTGGGCTCTGAAGGCCCAGCTTCGGTTTCAGCTTGAATTTTTGCAGCTTCGACATCTGCTTGCTTCGTTTTAGCATTGGGTAGAGCATTGGAAGCTTCGGCAATTTTTCTTGAAGGAGCAAGACTCAAGGATTTTGCTGTTTCTAGCACAACAACTAACACATTTGCCATCCTTCTCCTCTTAGGAGTTGCGGCAGAACCCTTTTGTGCTTTCGGCACTGTTATCTCTATTGACGGGCTCAAAATCTCTGGCATTTTTGTTATTTTTTCAACTTTCAACCCTTCAGCCTTATCCTTATCAACCTTCGTCTCAACCAACTTAACTGAAGGTAACTTCAGCATTACAACCGGCTCTTCAGTGCTCTGCGCAATTGGAGCAGTCACTCTTATTTCAGCAGCTGAAGAGGCCTCCCCGCTAAACTCAGGCACCATGGCTGGTTCAATGTAACGTGGCCGATGGGTAAGAACCTTCATCTTTTTGCCCGTAGCCTTCGGCACAGGTTCGATTGGGGCGGCCAAGGCAGCAGCTTTTCTCTTCTTCCCCTGTCCCCGCAGCGGGTATAGGTAATCGGGGTAGACGAAGCCGATGGCGTCAAAAACTCTGTTCATTCTCTTTTTCCCCGACCTCCGAAGGCTGCAGATAGCGCAATATCTTCTGCCTTGGAATAAGCTCCAAGCAGTTCATCACTTGTAGCTTCGATACATTTCAGCCAGTCGTTGTTTGGTTCATCGAACTTATCCCCAAACCTAAATGTATACTTCAGCCGGACCAAATCACCTTCGCTAGACTTGGTGATGGTCTCCTTCGGCATTTCCCAGCTTTCTACAAGCAGCCATACTCTGAATGCTATATGCTCTTGAATTAAATCTCTTGTACCAATGAAGGAGAAGACTGTACTGAAGGCCTTCTAACACGCTTCAGCGGCATCATCAATTTCGACCTTCGGCTTTCGAAGGCCGAAGCGGGACCAGATGGGGCGCATAATGACTTCCTTAATATCTTCCCTTGCTTTCAGATCATTTTTCACATAAAACCATTCTTCCATCCAAACTTTGGGCCATCTCTTCCGAAATGTTGGTACTAGGTGGCTTGCGTTGGAACAGACGATAAATCCATAACAACCGAAGTTGTTGTGGTACTGTTCTTTACCCATGGCCTTCGTCTCATATAGCAATTTGTGCATATTGCAGAAGCACTTTGCGCTTGGTTCTAACCCCTAGCTTCTTACTGCCCAGACAAAAATCCCCATCCTTATTATGGCTTCGGGGGTGATCTGATGAAGAAAGATTTGCAATGTCTTCAGCACTTCAACTACAAACTTACTCAAAGGGAACCGAAGCCCAGCCTTGAAGAAGCTTCAAAAAATCACAACTTCATTCTCCTCAGGGGCAGGAACGTTGTTGTCTCAGCCAGCCCTCACAATAGACATATCCTGAAAGTACCTTCCCCTCATGTTTTCGAGGTGTCTCTATTTGATGGTCGATTTTCCGAAGATTGAATGACTTGGCCTCCAGGGCCAATCCTCAGAATCTCCGTCCCCACTTTCAACATCATAGCTATCGCTGTCATCAGTATCTTCGGACAAGCCCTCTAGTATCTCTTTAGTAATCTTCTCCGTATTTGTTCTTGCCATCGACTCAACAAATCTAGCAATATAAGAATCCACAGTCTTCTTCTCCTCAAAAGCCTTCTCCTCTTCAGTCAGCTTTGTCTCAGCAGGAACCTTCTTGTCTTAAGACATTTCTTCTTCAGAAATGACGAAAATGCGTCTTTTAAACCGAAGCTCACAGAGCTTGAAAAACTAGCAAGCGCTAGTGAGCAAGAGCTATAAAATTGAGAAAATAAAGCAAATGGCACAAGCAGCGTATCAAATGTAGCTGGTGTGAGTTCTTATTTATACGCTTAGCACGCTCCAAATTGGGGGGCCCCGTCCGTCATTGACTTTTGCTGTTCTAGCAAAGGGAAGGTGTTTTTTTGGACCTTCGGCTTAAGGCCTTCATCCATGTCGCAGTCTGAATTCGTTATCCTAACAAATTAATACTGCGAGGGGCTACTGTTTGGGGCCTTTGTCTTCTGAAGGTCCTCAAAAGTATGATTTAACAATATCTTCCAAGTGTGACATATGAACCGGTACCTTCGGACTCGGGTTAAAAGTATATACAATGTGAAGAGCATGGTCATGACGAAGGATGGTGTTGCTCCAAAGCTACGCGCAAGGGAGCTGTTGGGGGTCTGCTTCATTGCCGAAGGTCCCATAAGAAGAAACACCTTCGGATGATCGACACGGAAACAAAGCCGAAGCTATCAATCAAAGAGCTTCGTAGCATACTTCCAAATGCACCAACTTAATGATGAAATGACCAATCGACCCATGATAACTTGTATTATGATTGTAATCATTTGTAAAGGGCATGAATGTAATTTCTCACAGGCTGCATCCTGTGCCTATAAATAGATGAACGGTACCCCCGTACTGTTCACGCTGTCTTGTATTCGCTCATGCGACACGCTTGGAATTTTTGCCTTCTGTCAAGCCGAAGGTACAAATGTAATTAAATATTGTATTTATCTATTCAAGATTATATAATGAAGATATATGAATGATGTTATATGATTATTCATGTTATCTTTCATGTTTCATATGCTTTGCCTTTCATTAACGTATGCTGTAATGATGAAGGTATGTCCTTCATGACCTTCGTCCGAAGATCGTTATATCCTAAGGGAAATAATGCTTTGAAGGACAAAGGACATTAACATTTAATATTTTGTGTTGCCTTGTTCTTAACTCATAGCATTTGAGAACAAGTCCCCAACATTGGCGCCCACCTCCGGTGATCTCACTTCCACTTTTGAGCTGATGGCTTCATTCAACAATCAAGTTGAAGTTGCTTCGGCTACGAAGCTGGTGCTCCCGATAACAGGCGGTTCATGCTCAGAACCGACCAACAAAAAGCAGAAGAAGGAGGCTCAGAAAATAGTGCAGCATGTTGGGGTGCAGGGACCCTTCATCAAGTTAAAATGGTCACACATCCCAATCACCTTCTCCCAGGAGGACCTTCAGCTCAAGGATTACCCTCATAATGATGCTATGGTCATATCTTGTGTCATCAAGGGATTTCTGGTCCACAATGTTCTGGTTGATATAGGCAGTGCAGCGGATATCATATTTGCTAAGGCCTTCAGACAAATGCAAGAGCCAGAGGACAAGATTCATGATGCTACACACCCTCTTTGTGGCTTCGGAGGAAGGCAGATTGCAGCACTCAGCAAAATCACGATGCCAGTGACCTTCGGCTTCGTCCACAATACAAGGACTGAACAGGTTGTGTTTGACATTGTTGATATGGAATACCTCTACAATGCAATCATTGGTCGTGGAACACTTAATGCTTTCGAAGCAATACTTCATCCAACATACCTATGCATGAAGATACCTTCGGAACAAGGGCCCATTGCTGTCCATGGGAGTCAGGAAGCCGCTAGGAAAGCCGAAGGAAACTGGACAGACTCAAAAGCGATTCACAATATAGATGGAGCCGAAGCTTGTGAACAGCACAAGTACAGAAGAGAGAAGGCTGCTTCGGCTGATCAGCCAAAACCCATGTTTCTATGTGAAGACATAGCAGAGCAGAAGGTACTGCTAGGGTCTCAACTATCTGCAAAGCACGAGAAAACTTTGATAAGGTTTTTATTCGACAACAAGGATGTTTTCGCTTGGTCGGCCAATGATCTATGTGGTGTCAACAGAGATGTCATTGAACATTCACTCAATGTTGACCTGTCCTTCAGGCCAAGAAAGCAAAGGCTTTGGAAAATGTCTGATGATAAAGCAGAAGGTGCTTGGAATGAAGTAAAAAGACTTCTCAGTGCTGGTGTCATTAGAGAGGTAAAATATCCAGAGTGGCTAGCCAATACTGTTATGGTGAAGAAGGCCAATGGCAAATGGAGAATGTGTATTGACTTCCCAGATCTTAACAAGGCCTGTCCAAAGGACGAATTTCCGTTACCAAGAAGAGACTCTCTTGTAGATGCAGCAGCTTCTTCAGAGATTATGAATCTGCTAGATTGCTACTCAGGATATCATCAAATATGGATGAAGAAGGAGGATGAGCCGAAGACTAGCTTCATAACTCCCACTGGCACCTATTGTTATCTTCAGATGCATGAGGGGCTCAAGAATGCTAGAGGAAGATTCAGCAGAATGACAGCCAAGGTCCTTCATTCCCAGATAGGCAGAAATGTGCTAACATATGTCGATGACATCATAGTAAAAAGCACAAAGCAAGAAAATCACATTACTGATCTGCAAGAAACATTTGCTAATTTTAGGCAAGCTGGCCTAAAATTAAATCTAGAAAAATGTGTCTTTGGAGTGAAGAAGGGTAAGTTCCTTGGCTGTCTAGTTTCAACGAAGGGGATTGAAGCTAACCCAAGCAAGATCGAAGCTATCCTTCGGATGGAGCCGCGAAGCACAAAGAAGGGGGCCCAACGGCTGACAGGAAGACTGGCATCATTGAATAGATTCATATCTAGATCAGCAGAAAGAAACTTGCCATTCTTTGAAATACTAAAATCAGGCGAAGTTTTTCAATGGGATCCAGCTCAACAGAAAGCCTTCGAAGAGCGAAAGCAATACTTGATTGATCTAACAACATTAACTCCACTTGCGCCAAAGGCTCCATTACTATTGTATGTGGCAGCTTTGCACTCTACAGTGAGTGCGGTGCTTGTACAGGAGAAGCTTGAAGGACAAATTAAAAAGCAAGCCCTAGTATACTTTGTCTCCAAAGTTCTAAGTTTATCAAAGAAAAACTATACAAAATTGGAGAAGGTGTTGTATGCTGTCTTAATGGCCTCCAGGAAGCTTCGACATTATTTTCAAGCATACCACATAATTGTTCCTTCATCACAGCTTCTGAAGGATATTATGAGGAACAGAGAAGCTACTGGAAGAATTGGAAAGTGGGCTGCGGAGCTTAACGAATTCAGTATTGACTATGTGCATAGATCCCCAATTTAGTCCCAGGCGTTAGCAGACTTCATCGCTGACTGGATGCCAGGGGCTCAGGAAGAAGAACTAAATAAAGATGCCGAAGCTTGGATAGTGGTCTGCGACAGTTCTTGGGGAACCTTTAGTGTAGGAGCGGCTGTTGTCCTAGTTGCACCTTCCAAAGTCAGAACATGCTATGCAACAAGGCTTGATTTCAGCTATACAAATAATATTGCTAAATACGAAGCTTTACTTTTGGGACTTTGAAAGTTAAAGGCAATGGGAATAAGAAGGGCAGTCCTTAAAACCGACTCTCAAGTTATTTCTGGTCATATTGATAAGAGTTGCAAGGCAAGAGATCCGAAGCTTGAGAAATACCTGGACACAGTTCGAAGGCTTGAAGCTTCTTTCGAAAGATTTTCTGTTAAGAATATTCCACGAGGAGAAAATGAGCATGCTGATCTGCTAGCCAAGTCAGCAGCACAGGGGCTTCCTTTACCTTCGAAAGTATTTTTTGAGACAATAAGAGCACCTTCTGTGGAGCTTCTCGAAAGAGCATTGCTCACAATATCTCCTATCCATAGTGAAGATTGGAGGACTGAGATTATGTCTTTCCTCCAAGGTAACTGCCTCTTGGATGATGAGGTTTATACCAAAAGAATGGAAGCAAGAACAAGACCATATGTCATAATAGAAGGGGAGTTATATAAACATGGAGTTTGTTTCCCACTTCTCAAGTGCTTATCCAGAACTGAAGGTATAGAATTGATGAAGGAGATAAATGCAGGATTGTGTGGATCCCACATTGGGTCCAGACGTCTTCTGGGAAAGGAATTTCGACAAGGATTCTATTGGCCAAAGGCAGCTTCGGACGTAGCAGATTTGGTTCAAAAGTGCGAAAATTGTCGAAAATGTGCAAGAGATCAGAAGCAACCTTTGTCATTGACTCAGCTGATACAACCAACCTGGCCATTGCAAAGATGGGGCCTGGATCTACTAGGTCCACTTCCACCAGCGCAGGGCAATTTGAGATATGTCGTGGTGGCGGTAGAATATTTTTCTAAGTGGATCAAAGCGAAGCCTTTGGCTACAATAACTTCGGCTACAGTCCAAAAATTCTTCTGGTAGAATATAGTTTGTCGCTTCGGCGTGCCGAAGGCTATAACTGTAGACAATGGAACACAGTTTGATGCTGAAACTTTCAAAGATTTCTGCAATCAGATCGGCACAAAAATTCATTTTGCATCAGTCAGCCACCCGAAATCAAACGGACTAGTTGAAAGGGCAAATGGTATTATAATGACGGGAATAATGAAGTTAATTTTCAATCAGCCCAGAGGAAAGTGGCTAGATGAGTTGGTTAAAGTGGTGTGGAGCCACAATACATCTATATCAAGGTCAACAGGTTTTACACCATTCAAGTTATTGTTTGGTGACGAAGCTATAACCCTCAAGGAGGCTAAAGCGGGGTCGATAAGAACAATAGCTTCGGTAGAAAGCTAATTATTCTGTGGCAAAGGATACTATAGAAGGGACCAGACTTCAGGCTGTGGAAAATATCAACAAATATCAAGCCGAAACAATAAAATGGCGTGATAGAAAAGTTCGATTGAAAGACATTAAGCCTGGACATTTGGTGCTTCAGAGAGTAGCCAACCCTGACACAGTGGGCAAGCTTCAGCTGAAGTGGGAAGGACCCTTTCTGGTAGTACCTTCGTCAAGACCCGGTTCTTACACATTAAAGGACATGGACGGCAGCGACATTCCTAGATCTTGGAATGAGGATGAGCTTCGACGGTATTATGTATAAATTGATGTAATCTTTTTCATTTTTCCTATGGCACCCTTTTCCTTTCCAAAGGGGAGAAAGGTTTTTAATGGGGCCATAATTTGTAATTTTTCCTTTCTTATTCAGCTCTATGAGAGCAAAATCCCCTAAAATATGTAAATGTAAAATCTGAGCATGCACCATCGAGTGCAGAGAAAAGGAAAAACAGGAAGAAGCTCGAAAGTCGTCCCTAAGGGGATGCAGAGCACGACGAAGCTACAAAAAGCCGTTCCTAAGGGAGCACAGTGTAAGTTTTCTGCTCAAAAGTCGTTCATAAGAGAATGCAGAGCCAAATACCGCCGAAATATAAGACGAAGCGAGAAAAGTCAACGCGAATACCGCCGAAATAGAAGGCGAAGAAGTTCAAAAGACGTTCCTAAGGGGATGTAGAACTTACACCGAAAAATAAGCGGTGAAGCCGAAAATTAAGCGGCAAAGAGACTTCAGTCATTCCTAAGGGAATGAAGGTTATGGATGTGGCTTCGTATGTGTGTGATTGGGCATTCATTTGCATGATACATTACATCATACATTGCATTCATAAACATTCATTTAGACATACATAGGATCATCATCATCATGTCATACAGATACAGACAGGTGCTTCGGCTCTAAGGATACGGCTTCGGAAGCAGAATTATGCTTCGTTGTGTATGAAAAGAAGGGAAGGTGTTTTTCGCCTTCGGCTCAAAAAATACTAGTTTCATCCACATCAAAGCAGTTCATACATGGACGGAAAGGTAAAAATATATTACAAGGTATGGACAAATTTACAGAGTAGCATCTGATTACAATATTCTTTACAAAGGATAATACAAGAGTTTTTCTATAGTTTTTATTTCACAGCAAGCTTTTCGGCTTCATCATCATCTCCTAAGCATCGGATCATCTGCTAAGCTTCGGCTCAATGCTCCTCGGCTTCGTCATCCTATACATATCAAAGCATTATAAGGTAAATTCAAGTTTCAAGGGAAAGGTAAGCACAAGGTATGAGTTTATTACCGGTTTAAGGTGACTTCGTGCTTCGTCACCAGCCAAGTTTCACCCGCCTTTTGCCCAGATTTGGGTAATGAATCTGTTTCCGATGCTTCGGGCCAGGCCGGGGATGTCATTCAAGTCTGCTGGTGAGAGGCTGAAGTTTGGTCTGTTTACAATATTTCCATGTGTACAGCCAGTCTTCATGAAAGCGATAGCTGTACCTCGAGAAGCTAGCAGAGCACAATAGTCACCATGTCCAGCTATAACTTCGTCGAGGGCATCAACTTCACCTTCAATATGATCAAATGTGCCCGGCAGGTCTTCAACCGAAGGTTTAAACTTTTCGGAGCTGGCTCCAACTGAGTTGAAGACCTGCTTCGCACGTTGAATGCACCGGGTGCCG
This sequence comes from Zea luxurians, assembly GCA_029449295.1. Taxonomy (NCBI): domain Eukaryota; kingdom Viridiplantae; phylum Streptophyta; class Magnoliopsida; order Poales; family Poaceae; genus Zea; species Zea luxurians. The sequence continues at coordinate 6,992,113 of JAOPSE010000041.1, read as the reverse complement.
AAGCCTAAGCATTTTTCCTAAAGATCCTTGAGCGATTTCTGTAGATTTGAACTTTTTTCAACTTCGGCTTCGAGTTTTGTTTTGAAATCTTTCTTCTCTTGCTCAAAGCTTTTTGACTGTAAGGAAAGTTCACTGTTCAATCTGGCGATCTCGGCTTGAGCTTCTGCCAGTGAACCTTCCATCATTTGAAGCACGAAGTCTTTCTTTTCTAGGGCAGCTTCATGATCTTTAATCTTCTTCTCTAAGCCCTCAATTATAACTTCGTTTTTCTTGTCCTCGAGGTCTTGTTGCATCCTCAAGGCTTTGCTTAGTAATAGGCTCTGACAAAATAACCTTCATCAGAAAACATCTTCGTACCAAAACAATAAAAAGTTAAGGGAAGAATTTTACCTTAAAGTTAGAATAAAACAAGCTGCCGGCGATATGCTGTCGTCGGTGTCTGCTGAGATCAGCTTCGAGCTTTGGAAAACCAACACTTTTCGATAAAGTGCTGACAACCTTCGCCCCAACTCGGTCCCGAAGGCATCCCAAACTCTCTTCGACAACACCACCGAAGAGCAGCGCCCCTGACTGGTATCCGCAAGATATGGCATAGTCCCTCAGTTCTTCTTTTTTAACCTTTGACAATTCTTGCCCAATTATGTTTCGAAAGTTGAAATTTTCTTCTTCCGAAGTATCTTCGTCAGGCTCCTTCTCTTTTCTAGGCACCTTCTCCCTTTTTTCGGGCACCGCGACCGAGGTTACCTCAGCAGCTGCAGCAGTTTCTTCCTCAGCCATATTCAAAATCATTTCATCAATATCAATAAGTGTGTTTTCCAAATATGTGGTTTCGACTGCTACAGCTTCGGAAGTAGAGGCTTCGGCAGGAGCAGCTTCGGCTGCTGCTTTCAGCGCTGAGGCCGATGGCGGTGTTTCTTCAATAGCCTCAATGACAGTAATAATTCTTCGCTTTTTTGGTTCAGCGGGCTTCTTGGCAGCCGAAGGCTTCTTCTTCTTCTGTAAAAGCTTCATCAGTTCCGGTCCCAGCGGACTTAGCTTATTAGGTAGAGATTCGGTCATTACCTTTAAAATTTCTTCTGCGTCAGTGGCAGAAGGTGTTGAGGGAATCTCTTCTTCTAAGTCAGCTTTTGGCTTCGGAGCTATAGCCTTTCTTTTCTTCAGCACGGCCACCTTCGGCTCAGGACTGGATTTCTTCTTTTTTGCTAAATTCTCATCTTCTTTTATCATTCTGGCAGCTTGACTTTGAATAATATTGACAGCTCTTTTTTGTTTTGGCCCTTCGGCACCTTTGCTTAACCTTTCATAGTCTGCGTATTCAAATTTCAAAGCGTGCATCACTCGATTTAACCTTCGTTTCGGCCGGGTGCCGAAGGTGCTATCATCAATTGATCTTCTTTTTTTGTATAATTGACCAAGATCTCATTGCACATAACTTCAATTGTATCCAACCATTCTTGGTAGGGTTCTTTGAAGTGTTTCTTGAACTTAATGTGATAGGGCAGCCGAACGAGTTCATTCTTTTTCTTCTCTCCTTTAAGCTTCGGCATACCCCATTCCTTTAACGTTGGGAATACCCTATTGGCTAAGTATTCCTGAACCAAATCCCTAGTACCAATATGCTCAGACACAACTCTAAATTCGCCCACAGCATCTGGGCATGATGTCCCCGGTGTCATGCAGCACTGGGGCCTAGTTAACCCAAAGGTAAGGACCAGCGGACTCTGAACTAGCTTCTCCTTTTTCTCATCAATCTTAATATAAAACCACTCAGTTTTCCAACCGGTTGGCCATTTGGTGCGGTAGCTAACCACCAGTGTCTTCATCTCTTTGTGGTAGGCAAAATTATAACAGCCGAAATTCTCGTGCAATCCATCTTCTCTAGCCTTCGTCTGATAGTGAAGTTCGTGCACCCAGTAGAAGGCTTCGGCAAGTGGCTCCACTCCTTGGCTTCGAAGAGCCCAGATAAAGACGATGAGCCTAACGATAGCGTTAGGAGTCAGCTGATGAAGAAAAATTTCAAAATTTTCCAAAACATCTGCAATCATTCCATGCAGAGGAAACCTCAACCCTGCTTTGAAGAAGCTCTTAAAAACTACTACCTCATTGTTTTCTGGCTTCGGGATGGTCTCTTCCCCGCCAAAGCGAATCAGCTTCTTCTTGGCTTCCCCGAAGTAGCCTAGTTTTGTCATCATCGGCATATCAGCTTTGGAGACAATCGACTTCCCAAAATCCAAGTGGCTGGGTTTTGATGGCATAGTTGTATTATAATCTATCTCTTCTTCACCACCATCGCCCTCTTCAATATCTACCTGCTCGGCTTCGGCAGTAGGTGCACCTTCGTCAGCAGTACCCTCTGGCACAACCAGTCCCGACTGCCTCATAACTTCGGAGATTGGGGCAGTCTCAGTAGCTTCGGTCTCCTCTCCGTCGCGTGTAATCCTAGCTGTCGAACGCGCTCTGGCCATTTGATGCTGAATTTCTTGTGTTTTGACGAAGTTGATCACTTTTTATCTTTGCCGAAGCTCCCTCTTGTGACGAAGCTAAAGCAAAACGATGCTTTGATTGAAAATACGATGAATAAGCTTTGGTTGTGGTCAAATTTTTTGATAGCACAATAGTGCAATAGTAGTAAATGCTGTGGTAACGTCACACCTACCCATCTGTTTATATAGTGCTGCAGGTGGGAAGGTGAATCGTCAAGCCACTCGCACCCGCTAAACAGTCGCCCGCACCCACTGAACGGTGGACCATAGTGCCCAAGAAGGCGAATCACCAGATCGCGCGTACCCGTCGTATGGTGGGACCACCTTATACTCGGAATATTAAAATCGTTTCTCGACAACGAGCTCAGGGAAGGTATTTTTCGGACCTTCGACATTCCGAAGCCTAAGAGAATTTTTCACGGGTCGAGCTCGTTACGAAAAACGATCTGGCACCATGAAGGCGCTACTTTTGGGGGTCTGCTTCGTCGCCGAAGGTCCCATAAGAAGAAACACCTTCGGATGATCGACACGGAAACAAAGCCGAAGCTATCAATCAAAGAGCTTCGTAGCATACTTCCAAATGCACCGACTTAAAGATGAAATGACCAATCGGCCCATGATAACTTGTATTATGATTATAATCATTTGTAAAGGGCATGAATGTAATTTCTCACAGGCTGCGTCCTGTGCCTATAAATAGATGAACAGTACCCTCGTACTGTTCACACTGTCTTGTATTCACTCATGCAACACGCTTCTGCCAAGCCGAAGGTACAAATGTAATTAAATATTGTCTTTATCTATTCAAGATTATATAATGAAGATATATGAATGATGTTATATGATTATTCACATTATCTTTCATGTTTCATATGCTTTGCCTTTCATTAACGTATGCTGTAATGATGAAGGTATGTCCTTCATGACCTTCGTCTGAAGATCGTTATATCCTAAGGGAAATAATGCTTCAAAGGACGAAGGACATTAACATTTAATATTTTGTGTTGCCTTGTTCTTAACTCATAGCATTTGAGAACAAGTCCCCAACAGGAGCTTCGGCTAAATGGTGGAAAAAGGAACCGACTTAAAGGGGAAAAGGCTATTTAGTCCTCATATAGTTGTCCATAAGTCAATAGTAAATATGAAGGGCATGAATGTAATTTCTCACGGGTTGCGTCCTGTGCCTATAAATAGATGAACAGTACCCCTGTACTGTTCACGCTGATTTGTACTCGCTCGTGCATCACGCTTGTACTATCTCCTTCTGTCAAGCCGAAGGTACAAATGTAATTGTGCCTTATTCCTGTTTATTCATGATAATATAATAGAAGATGAGTTAATAATGTTACATAATCATTCATGTTGTTTCATATGTTTCACATACTTCTTCTTTCATTAATGTATACTGTGATGATGAAGGTATATCCTTCATGACCTTCGTCTGAAGATCATCATATCCTAAGGGAAATAATGCTTCGAAGGACGAAGGGCCTTAACCTTTAACATCTTGTGTTGCCTTGTTCTTAATTCATAGCATTTGAGAACAAGTCTCGAACAATACACATAACAAAACAGAAGGAATGGTCACTTAATGAATGTATTGAGGATCTTCGGGAGAAGAAGACCCTCGACAGTAGCCCTTCACAGTGTTAGATCTTTTTTCATAACAAGCTCGGTTCGCAAAACATACAAAGGTTTTTTATGCCGAAGGTCCAAAAAACACCTTCCCTGAGCTTGTTACTAAAAAACAAGGAAAAACTTGAGCGTCGTTGGTCCAACGATCAACCGGTCTGAGTAACATGACCGTTCGTATTCATCGCATATCGGGCTATATAAACAGACTGGCTGGCTTCGGGTTTTTACAACATTTATTGCTTTCGTGCCTTTTTGCTGTCGAAATTTTTACTGCACCCGAAGGTCTTTTCACACTTTCAAGCTTTCAACAAAGCTTCGACTTGTCTTGCAATGGCTAGGATTCGCACGACCGCTAAATTGGTCAATGAGGGTGAGGCCACAGACATGACTGAGATAGCCCCAATTTCGGAAATGGTGAGGGAGTCTAGCATTGCCGAGCCGAGTACTAGGGAAGAAGTGTTTGTTTTGGAAAAAAAGTGATTCTAAAGACGAATGTGATGGTGATGAAGGAGATCCCAATATTCTTTATCCGAGCACGCCTAGCCATATTGAGTTTGGGAAATCTACTATGAAGGCTTCAAATTTAGTTGTGATGAAAAAACTTGGATATATTGGTGTCGGGGACCATAATTAGGGGTACCCTCAAGACGCCTAATTCTCAGCTGGTAACCCCCATCAGCATAAAGCTGCAGAGGCCTGATGGGTGCGATTAAGTCAGGGATCAGTCCATACGAGCGACTCGATCACGCCTCGCCCGAGCCTAGCCTCGGGCAAGGGCAGCCGACCCTGAGGTGTTTCCGTCTCGCCCGAGGCCCCCTTTTTACGGCAGACGCATCTCCGGCTCGCCCGAGGCCTTGGCTTCGTTAAGAAGCAACCCTGACTAAATCGCCACGCCGACCGACCAAGTCACAGGGGCATTTAACGCAAAGGTAGCCTGGCACCTTTATCCTGACGCGCGCCCCCTGGCAGAGCCGAAGTGACCGCCGTCACTTCGCCGCTCCACTGACCGGTCTGACAAAAGGACAGCGCCGCCTGCGCCGTCCCGACTGCGGTGCCACTTGATAGAGTGAGACTGACAGGCAGCCAGGCCTTGCCAAAGGCGCCATAGGAAGCTCCGCCCGACCCAGGGCTCGGACTCGGGCTAAGGCCCCGGAAGACGGCGAACTCCGCTCCGCCCGACCCAGGGCTCGGACTCGGGCTAAGGCCCTGGAAGACGGCGAACTCCGCTCCGCCCGACCCAGGGCTCGGACTCGGGCTAAGGCCCCGGAAGATGGCGAACTCCGCTCCGCCCGACCCAGGGCTCGGACTCGGGCTAAGGCCCCGGAAGACGGTGAACTCCGCTCCGCCCGACCCAGGGCTCGGACTCGGGCTAAGGCCCCAGAAGACGGCGAACTCCGCTCCGCCCAACCCAGGGCTCGGACTCGGGCTAAGGCCACGGAAGACGGCGAACTCCGCTTCGCCCGACCCCTAGGGTCGGACTCCGCCCTGGCCTCTGCCGAACGACCTCCGCCTCGCCCGACCCAGGAGCTCGGGCTCGGACTCGGCCATGGAAGACAGACTCGACCTCAGCCTCGGAGGAGCCTCCACGTCGCCCGACCTAGGGCACAAGTCCGCCACGTCAACAGGAAGCGCCATCATCACCCTACCCCGAGCCGATTTGGGCCGCAGAGAACAAGACCGACGTCCCATCTGGCTCGCTCCGCCAGATAGGCAATGATGGCGCCCCGCTAGACCCATGACGACGGCGGCTCTCAGCTCCCTTACGGAAGCAGGGGGACGTCAGCAAGAGCCCAACTGTTCCAACAGCTGTCCCTCCACCAGGCTCCGTTACTCCTCCGACAGCCACGACACCACACCAGCTGGGTGCCAAGTTCTCTCCGGCTGCCACATTGGCATGTACTTAGGGCGCTAGCTCTCCCCCGCTAGACACGTAGCACTCTGCTGCACCCCCATTGTACACCTGGATCCTCTCCTTACGCCTATAAAAGGAAGGACCAGGGCCTTCTTAGAGAAGGTTGGCCCCGCGGGAACGAGGGCAGGGGCAGGCGCTCTCTTGGGGCCGCTCGCTTCCCTCACCCGCGTGGACGCTTGTAACCCCCTACTGCAAGCGCACCCAACCTGGGCGCGGGACGAACACGAAGGCCGCGGGATCTCCACCTCCCTCACGACTCGGCTCCGGCCACCTCGCTTTCCCCCCTTCGCGCTTGCCCACGCGCTCGACCCATCTGGGCTGGGGCACGCGGCACACTCACTCGTCGGCTTAGGGACCCCCCGGTCTCGAAACGCCGACAGTTGGCGCGCCAGGTAGGGGCCTGCTGCGTGTTGACGAGCAGTTTCCCGTCAAGCTCCAGATGGGCAGTCTCCAACGACCTCTCCAACCCGGGACGGTGCTCCGTTTCGGGAGTCTCGAGTTCATGTCTTTCGACGGCAGCTACGACATGATACTCCTTCCATCGCCGCGCGACGGCGACAATGGTGGCCGACAGCCCGCCCGCCGGCGGCGGAATCGACGACGTCTTCCCCGCATGGGGGAAGAACAACATTCGAGCTCGCCCCATCCTCTCCCTCGCCATCGGAGGAGGAGGCGGGGCAACCAGGGCCGAGCGGGAGGCTGCGCTCCGTCGGCTGTCGAGCGAATCGACATCCCCAGCGCCCCAACGGAGGACGCGTCGGGCGTCACCCTCGCGTTTGAGGCGAAGGCGAGCGCCGTCCCCCCGCAACACGCCAACCCCGAGCAAGTGGACGACGCCAGCACGCTCACGGAGGGCCTGCAGGACGTCGCCCTCGTACCCAAGACGACGGCACGATCAGTCCCCGATGTGACTTCGTCGCTCCTCGTCGACCAAAAGGTACCGACTGATTCCCATCCTTCATCATTTCGACTCGACCTCAACCCGCCTAGCGACCTCGCTCTGGCGGGCGCTCACGTTGAGGCGAGTGCAACCTCTCTTGGGTTTCGTGTGCGGTCGCCTTGGGACCGATTGACGGGCGTCTCGACCTACGGGCCCTCTGGGTCCGAGGAAGATGACGACCCCAGCATCTGCTGGGATTTCTCTGGATCTGGCAACCCCAGTGCCATGCAGGACTTCATGACCGCATGCAACTGCTGCCTCTCCGACTGTTCCGACGGCAGCCGCAGCCTTGACGACAAGGACTGCGGCCCGAGCCGCGAATGTTTCCACGTCGAGCTAGGGGATCCCTCCGGAGGCAACCGTCTCGGCATGCCGGAGGATGGTGATCTCCCTAGGCCAGTGCCTCGCGCCGACATCCCGCGGGAGCTAGCTGTGGTCCCCGTTCCGGCGGGGGGTCACGACCCACAGCTCGAGCAAGTCCGCGGGGCGCGGGCCGGGCTCGACGAGGGGGCAGAAGCGCTCGAGTCGGTCCGCCGGGACGTCGGGCAGGTATGGGCGGGCCAGCCCCCGGCCGGAGAAATACGTCACCTGCCCCAGGGTCTCCAGCACCGCATCGCCAACGATGCCAGGGACAGGCCGCCACCCGCATCCAGCGGGACCGGTCAGGACCTGGCAGCCGCAGCGATGCTCCTCCGCGCGATGCCGGAGTCATCAACCACCGAGGGTCGGCGAATCCAGGGAGAGCTCAAGCATCTCCTGGAAGGCGCTGCGGCCCGGCGGGCCGAGAGCTCTGCCTCCCGAAGGCAGGGGTACCCCTCGGAACCTCGTGCCGCGACTTCCCGACTCATGCGGGAAGCCTCGGTCTACACCGGGCGCACGCGCAACACCGCGCCTGCGGCCCCGGGCCACCTCGGCGACGAGCACCCTCATCACGACCGTCGGGCCCACCTCGACGAAAGGGTGCGCCGAGGCTATCACCCCAGGCGTGGGGGACGCTACGACAGCGGGGAGGATCGGAGTCCCTCGCCCGAACCACCCGGTCCGCAGGTCTTCAGCCGGGCCATTCGGCGGGCGCCGTTTCCGGCCCGATTCCGACCCCCGACTACTATCACAAAGTACTCGGGGGAAACAAGACCGGAATTGTGGCTCGCGGACTACCGCCTGGCCTGTCAACTGGGTGGAACGGACGACGACAACCTCATCATCCGCAACCTCCCCCTGTTCCTCTCCGACACTGCTCGCGCTTGGTTGGAGCACCTGCCTCCGGGGCAGATTTCCAACTGGGAGGATTTGGTCCAAGCTTTCGCCGGCGACTTCCAGGGCACGTACGTGCGCCCCGGGAATTCCTGGGACCTCCGAAGCTGCCGGCAACAGCCGGGAGAGTCTCTTCGGGACTACATCCGGCGGTTCTCGAAGCAGCGCACCGAGCTGCCCAACATCACCGGCTCAGATGTCATCGGCGCGTTCCTTGCCGGCACCACTTGCCGTGACCTGGTGAGCAAGTTGGGTCGCAAGACCCCCACCAGGGCGAGCGAGCTGATGGACATCGCCACCAAGTTTGCCTCTGGCCAGGAGGCGGTCGAGGCCATCTTCCGAAAGGACAAGCGGCCCCAGGGCCGCCCATCGGAGGATGCTCCCGAGGCGTCTACTCCGCTCGGCGCCAAGAAGAAAGGCAGGAGGAAGTCGCAAGCGAAACGCGACGCCGCCAACACGGACCTTGTCGCCGCCACCGAGTACAAGAACCCTCGGAAGCCCCCCGGAGGGGCTAACCTCTTCGACAAGATGCTCAAGGAGACGTGCCCTTACCATCAGGGGCCTGTCAAGCACACCCTCGAGGAGTGCGTCATGCTTCGGCGCCACTTCCACAAGGCCGGGCCACCCGCTGAGGGTGGCAGGGCCCGCGACGACGACAAAAAGGAAGATCACCAAGCAGGAGAGTTCCCCGAGGTCCACGACTGCTTCATGATCTGCGGAGGGCATGCGGCGAATGCCTCGGCTCGGTATCGTAAGCGAGAGCGTCGGGAGGTCTGCTCGGTGAAGGTGGCGGCGCCAGTCTACCTAGACTGGTCCGACAAGCCCATCACCTTCGACCAAGATGACCACCCCGACCACGTGCCGAGCCCGGGGAAGTACCCGCTCGTCGTCGACCCCATCATCGGCGACGTTAGGCTCACCAAGGTCCTGATGGATGGGGGCAGCTGCCTCAATATCATCTACGCCGAGACCCTCAGGCTCCTGCGCGTCGATCTGTCCTCCGTCCGAGCAGGCGCTGCGCCCTTCCACGGGATCATTCCTGGGAAGCGCGTCCAGCCCCTCGGACGGCTCGACCTTCCTGTCTGCTTCGGAACACCCTCCAACTTCCGAAGGGAGACTTTGACGTTCGAGGTGGTCGGGTTCCGAGGAACCTACCACGCAGTATTGGGGAGGCCATGCTATGCGAAGTTCATGGCCATCCCCAACTACACCTACCTGAAGCTCAAGATGCCAGGCCCCAACGGGGTCATCACCGTCGGCCCCACGTACAAACACGCGTTCGAATGCGATGTGGAGTGCGTGGAGTACGCCGAGGCCCTCGCGGAGTCCGAGGCCCTCATCGCCGACCTGGAAAACCTCTCCCGAGAGGTGCCGGACGTGAAGCAACACGCCGGCAACTTCGAGCCAGCGGAGACGGTTAAGGCCGTCCCTCTCGACCCCAGTGGCGACACCTCCAAGCAGATCCGGATCGGTTCCGGGCTCGACCCCAAATAGGAAGCAGTGCTCGTCGACTTTCTCCGCGCAAACGCCGACGTCTTTGCGTGGAGTCCCTCGGACATGCCCAGCATACCGAGGGATGTCGCCGAGCACTCGCTGGATATTCGGGCCAGAGCCCGACCGGTCAGGCAGCCTCTGCGCCGATTCGACGAGGAAAGGCGCAGGGTGATAGGCGAGGAGATCCACAAGCTAATGGCAGCAGGGTTCATCAAAGAGGTATTCCATCCCGAATGGCTTGCCAACCCTATGCTTGTGAGGAAGAAAGGGGGGAAATGGCGGATGTGTGTAGACTACACTGGTCTCAACAAAGCATGTCCGAAGGTTCCCTACCCTCTACCTCGCATCGATCAAATCGTGGATTCCACTGCTGGGTGCGAAACCCTGTCTTTCCTCGATGCCTACTCAGGGTATCATCAAATCAAGATGAAAGAGTCCGACCAGCTCGCGACTTCTTTCATCACCCCCTTCGGCATGTACTGCTATGTCACCATGCCGTTCGGTTTGAGGAACGCGGGTGCAACGTACCAGCGGTGCATGAACCATGTGTTCGGCGAACACATCGGTCGCACGGTCGAGGCCTACATCGATGACATCGTAGTCAAGACAAGGAAAGCCTCTGACCTTCTCTCCGACCTTGAAGTGACATTCCGGTGTCTCAAGGCAAAGGACGTCAAGCTCAATCCCGAGAAGTGCGTCTTCGGGGTGCCCCGAGGCATGCTCCTGGGATTCATCGTCTCCGAGCGGGGCATCGAAGCCAACCCGGAGAAGATCGCAGCCATCACCAGCATGGGGCCCATCAAGGACTTAAAAGGCGTACAGAGGGTCATGGGATGTCTCGCGGCCTTGAGCCGTTTCATCTCGCGCCTCGGCGAAAGAGGCCTGCCTCTGTACCGTCTCTTAAGGAAGGCCGAGTGCTTCACTTGGACCCCCGAGGCCGAGGAAGCTCTCGGGAACCTGAAGGCGCTCCTCACCCAGGCGCCCGTCTTGGTACCCCCAGCTGATGGAGAAGCCCTCTTGGTCTACGTCGCCGCTACCACTCAGGTGGTTAGCGCCGCGATCGTGGTCAAAAGGCAAGAAGAGGGGCATGCATTGCCCATTCAGAGGCCAGTTTACTTCGTCAGCGAGGTGCTGTCCGAAACCAAGATCCGCTACCCACAAGTTCAGAAGCTGCTGTATGCAGTGATCCTGATGAGGCGAAAGTTGCGACATTACTTCGAGTCTCATCCGGTAACTGTGGTGTCATCCTTCCCCCTGGGGGAGATCATCCAGTGCCGAGAGGCCTCGGGACGGATCGCAAAGTGGGCGGTGGAAATCATGGGCGAGACAATCTCGTTCGCCCCTCGGAAGGCCATCAAGTCCCAAGTACTGGCGGACTTCGTAGCCGAATGGGTCGACACCCAGTTGCCGACGGCTCCGATCCAACCGGAGCTCTGGACCATGTTTTTCGACGGGTCGCTGATGAAGACGGGAGCCGGCGCGGGCCTGCTCTTCGTCTCGCCCCTCGGGAAACACCTGCGCTACGTGTTGCGCCTCCATTTCCCGGCGTCCAACAATGTGGCCGAGTACGAAGCTCTGATCAACGGATTGCGAATCGCCATCGAGCTAGGGGTCCGACGCGTCGACGTTCGCGGCGACTCGCAGCTCGTCATCAACCAGGTCATGAAGAGCTCCCACTGCCGTGACCCGAAGATGGAGGCCTACTGTGATGAGGTTCGACGCTTGGAAGACAAGTTCTACGGGCTCGAGCTTAACCACATCGCCCGGCGCTACAACGAGACTGCGGACGAGCTAGCAAAGATAGCCTCGGGGCGAACGATGGTTCCCTCGGACGTCTTCTCCCGGGATCTGCACCAACCCTCCGTCAAGATCAGCGACACGCCCGAGCCCGAGGAGCCCTCGGCCCCGTCCGAGGTAACCTCGGCCCAGCCCGAGCCGTCCTCGGTTTAGCCCGAGGAACCCTCGGCTCCCGAGGGCGAGGCGCTGCGCATCGAGGAGGAGCGGGGCGGGGTCACGCCTGATCAAGATTGGCAGGCCCCGTACCTGCAATATCTCCGCCAAGGAGAGCTACCCCTCGACCAGGCCGAGGCACGGCGGGTAGCGCGACGCACCAAGTCGTTCGTCTTGCTGGGCGATGAGAAGGAGCTCTACCACCGCAGCCCCTCGGGCATCCTCCAGCGGTGCATCTCCATCGCCGAAGGTCAGGAACTCCTGCAAGAGATACACTTGGGGGCTTGCGGCCATCACGCAGCGCCTCGAGCCCTTGTCGGGAACGCTTTCCGGCAAGGCTTCTACTGGCCAACGACGGTGGCTGACGCCACTAGAATCGTCCGCACCTGAAGAGGGTGTCAATTCTATGCAAAGCAGACCCACCTGCCCGCTCAGGATCTGCAGACGATACCCATCACCTGGCCCTTCGCTGTGTGGGGGCTGGACCTCGTCGGCCCTCTACAGAAGGCGCCCGGAGGCTACACGCACCTGCTGGTCGCCGTCGACAAGTTCTCCAAGTGGATCGAGGTCCGACCCCTAAACGGCATCAGGTCCGAGCAGGCGGTGGCGTTCTTCACCAACATCATCCATCGCTTCGGGGTCCCAAACTCCATCATCACCGACAACGGCACCCAGTTCACCGGCAAAAAATTCTTGGATTTTTGCGAGGATCACAACATCCGGGTGGACTGGGCTGCCGTAGCTCATCCCATGTCGAATGGGCGAGTAGAGCGTGCCAATGGCATGATTCTACAAGGGCTCAAGCCTCGGATTTACAACGACCTCAACAAGTTCGGCAAGCGATGGATGAAGGAACTCCCCTCGGTGGTCTGGAGCCTGAGGACGACGCCGAGCCGAGCCACGGGTTTCACGCTGTTCTTCCTGGTCTACGGGGCCGAGGCCGTCTTGCCCACGGACCTGGAATACGGCTCCCCGAGGACGAGAGCCTACGACGATCAAAGCAACCAAGCCAGCCGAGAAGACTCGCTGGACCAGCTGGAAGAGGCTCGGGACAGGGCCTTACTACGCTCGGCGCGGTATCAGCAGTCCCTGCGACGCTACCACGCCCGAGGGGTCCGACCCCGAGACCTCCAGGTGGGCGACCTGGTGCTTCGACTGCGGCAAGACGCCCGAGGGAGGCACAAGCTCACGCCCCCCTGGGAAGGGCCATTCGTCATCGCCAAAGTCCTGAAGCCCAGAACGTACAAGCTAGCCAACAGCCAAGGCGAGGTCTACGGCAACGCATGGAACATCCAACAGCTACGTCGCTTCTACCCTTAAGATGTTTCCAAGTTGTTCATATACCCCGCACTCACGCAAAGTTTAGTCAACAAGGAAGGGTCAGCCTCGCCTCGGCAAAGCCCGACCCTCCCTCGGGGGCTAAAAGGGGGGAAACCCCCTCTGCGTCAAAATTTTCTCGAGAAAAAAAAATCACTTCTACCAGAATATCTTTCGTGCTTTTTGACTACTTCGAAAAGTGGGTCCTGGAAACGATGGAGTACACGTAAGCAGCCAAGGCTGACCGAGCCGAGGGACTCCTACGCCTCTGGGATACGGATACCTCACTCGTCACCTTCTGCGATAAGTAACTCGCGTTCGGATAAAGTGACTCCGCGGATCGAACAAGTCTTTACGTTCGGAAGCCCTTCTGCCGAAGCAATTCTTCGAGCCTTCTCGACCGAGTCGGTGATAGGGCCTCATGGACGAGTAAAAGTGCGCGTAAGCGGCAAGGCCGACCGAGCCGAGGGACTCCCACGCCTCCGGGATACGGATACCTCACTCATCACCTTCCGCGAGAAGCAACTCTCGCTCGCACAAACATCCCTGTTACCGACAAAAAGTCCAGATACTCGAAACAAGAGGAAAAGAGACGCAGCTTTACAAAGCAGCGAGGGTGTGTGTGTTCTGGCCTCGACGGCCGCATGAGGCACACGCTACAAGACAATCTGGTCCTGCAGGCTCGGGTCTTGACGTCGGAAGAGGGCAGCAGCACCCTCGGCATCGACGGCACCTTCAGCAAGGCCCGACCTAGCCTCGGACGGCGACGGGGTCCGAGGCTCTCCGCTCCGAAGGACGACGTCATCACCACGCCCGGGCTATCGCTGCCAGGGACTTCTCCAGGAATCCGGCCCGAGCAGGCGGCTCGGCCGGCCACCTCCGGGGCCTCAGCCAACCACCTTCCAAGGGCGCCGGCCCGGTCCGAAGCCTCGGCTAATCAACTCCGGCGTCGATCCTGCCAACGGACAACCCGGCTAGGCTCCGGCCAACCAGGTTTCATTTCCGAGCCAACTCCGCCTCTGTTCATGCTGATATCGCTACCCCTGGCCTCGGCTCGACGAGGAGCGGCCGAGGGGTCTCTTTAACTAAGCTAGAGGAACCTCGGACAGCAAGGCCGACCGAGCCGAGGGACTCCTACGCCTCCGGGATACGGATACCTCACTCGTCACCTTGACACGGGGTGACTCATACTTGGTGAAGCGGTTCAGATAGTCAGCAGACGAGTCTTAGCGCTCAAGAACGAGGAAAAAACACGGCTCCGTGCCGTAATTACATACATGTTCAGGCCCCTAAAGCCGTAATGAACAAAAACACTGGCATTCGAAGTGCCATTACAAATGGAACTCCGGTTCCGTCTCCGCGGGCGCGAACAACCCTACTCGATAGGGGCGGGCCTGCGGGGCAACAGAAGACCGACGAACGACTAGTCATCGCTCGCCCCAGCAGCAGCGACGATGAAGACTTCTGCCCCGGGGGGCCGAACAGCAGCAGTGATGACCTCAGGGCGGATGCTGCTGCTAGGAGGCCCCCGCCCTTGCCTAAACTCGAGAGGCAAGGACGGGCAGAAGGCCGTAGAGTTGGAGGTCGGTCCATGGCCAGCCTTGGCTGTCGCGTCGGCGGAAGAACCTCTTCCAGTTGCCGTGGCAAACGCCGGCGTCACGAGCGGCTCTGAAGCCACTCGCGTCCGAAGGCCAGGCACGCTGCAGATGCCAGCGCCATGGACGACGACCGCTCCTCCCTCCGATCACTGGGTGAAGGAGCGGGCCACCGCCCTCGCGGGGGCCGACCTCAACTCGGCACACTCCCCTCCCCAGCCCTGGTGATGAAAATCCTTGAGGCTGAGGAAGGGGCAGAGGCCGCAGCCCGGCTCGCTTTCCCCCACCATCAAGCCGGAGGTCACCATCCTGGGTGACCGCCGGTGGAGGGGTGCAGCCGGGCTGCATGATGAAAATCCTTGAAGCCGAACGATGGCTGAAAGGTACCAACTCCCACGGAGTTGCGTTCCTCCAACGATGAGGCGAAAAGACAGCGGTTTCCCCCATCCGGGGGCTTGGAAGGTGGAAAAACACAGTGCATAAGGGAGAAAGAAGACGTGGTCGCCTTACGGAAGGGGTCGCCCTCCTTTTAAAAGGCGACTCTCCCTGCTTGCGCCCCCAACCGTCACGGGCTGAGTCTTCTCCAACACGCCTCCAAAGCCCTCCCCTGCGGCGCGGGGGCTGGGTCCCGCATGTCATGCAGACCGGCTCCGAGCAGAAGAAGCCAAACCGCCGCGCACGGCGCACGCAACCACCCAGCGGTTACAAGTGACCCTCCACTTTTGCCCAGACCAACGGGCGAAAGGGGCAGGCAGCCATGCAGGCGGCATGCAACCGCGCCAAGTGGACGCGCCTCTCCGACTCCTGACATGCCAGCACGGAGGCCCAAGCCCACGCGTCGCGCGACCGGCGCGCCGGATGCTGCATGCAAGCAACTGTACCACTTGCGCCACCATCGCACCTCCTCGATTGCGGAACCGATACCGCGACCCGAGGTGACCCAGCGCGCGACCCAGCAGCGCCAGCCTGACGCAGCGGTCAAACGCGGTCAAAAGTGGGCCGGCAGTAATGACGGTGGCAGGCACGCGGGAACAGCGGTCACGCCGTCAGCCAAGCTCACGTCCCATCCGGAGGCAGCGAGAGAACCCCCTCTCACGACGTGAAGACGACGCGCCCGTGACCCGTTCCTCGAACGGCTCGCGCACGCGCAACGGCAGCCTCGCCAACTACTCGCCCCGTCGCATTAACTCCGCGGCTGGACAGGCGGCACTTCTGGCAGGAGCAGCTGGCGACGCTTCGCCTTCGCCAAAACAACCGCGCCAAAAAAGGTACGCCGCGTCATTCAATTTCGTATCCTTTTTCCTTTTTCCTCTTTCTCTATCTCTTGCAACAGGGACCGGGAAAGGGGATACCCCTAAAGGGATCCTTCCCCGTGAAGGAACTAGGCTCCGAGCCTCCTTACTGATCAGGGGTTCGAAGGCTGGCCCCCCGAAGGGTTCAACAGCCGCCTCAGATCGCGTGGGCCCGACACCCACTACTGGTCAGAGGTTTGAAGGTCGGCCTCCTGAAAGGTTCCACGGCCGCCTCAGGCTACTCGGGCTCCGCGCCCATTACTGATCAGGGGTTCGAAGGCTGGCCCCCCGAAGGGTTCACAGTCGCCTCAGACACCGAGCGAGGGATGACCAGGGGTACGTTCGATACATAACCGAGGCTCGGGCTGCGCTCCCGAGGTACCCTAGGACATTTCCGAGACCAGCGGGAACGATCCTATAACGGAATCCCATCGGAGGGAGGCATCGAGCCCTCGGACCCCGTCGCCAGGGGACCGGGTCCGGCAGATCACCTGCAGGTACTTTTAGGCGTGCCTCCGGGCCCCTAGCCGACCCCCAACGAACGGGGCACGGACGTCCACTCGGATTACCCGCTTGCAGCTCACCGGAGACACCATGTTCGGTGCCCATCGAGGGTAACATGGCGCTCTCCCCCCCTCCTCCTTGCGGAAAGGCGACGTAGGGGCGTATGTAAAAAAGCCGAGTCTGTCCCTGATCGCCCTCTCGCCCTATGCGGAGGCTCGGGGGCTGCTCTCGCAAACCCGGCTCCGGCCAAACCGTTGACAGCGTCAACATACCAGCCCGAGAACTTGGGCCCCGACAGTGCACCCGGGCTACGGCCAGTTCGCATGAGGGAACCACCAGACCAGCCGAAGCATTACGCAAGGCATTAAGACCTCGAAGGAGTGAAACCACTCCTCCGAGGCCTCGGGGGCTACACCCGGCGGGTGCGCTCGCGCGCACCCACCGGAACAAAATGCAACTGAGAAAGGCTGGTCCCCTTGCAAAAAAGTGCGACGAAAGCCTCCAAGCGAGTGCTAACACTCCCTTCGAGGCTCGGGGGCTACTGTCGGGGACCATAATTAGGGGTACCCTCAAGACGCCTAATTCTCAGCTGGTAACCCCCATCAGCATAAAGCTGCAGAGGCCTGATGGGTGCGATTAAGTCAGGGATCAGTCCATACGAGCGACTCGATCACACCTCGCCCGAGCCTAGCCTCGGGGAAGGGCAGTCGACCCTGAGGTGTTTCCGTCTTGCCCGAGGCCCCCTTTTTACGGCAGACGCATCTCCGGCTCGCCCGAGGCCTTGCCTTCGTTAAGAAGCAACCCTGACTAAATCGCCGCGCCGACCGACCAAGTCACAGGGGCATTTAACGCAAAGGTAGCCTGGCACCTTTATCCTGACGCGCGCCCCCTGGCAGAGCCGAAGTGACCGCCGTCACTACGCCGCTCCACTGACCGGTCTGACAAAAGGACAGCGCCGCCTGCGCCGTCCCGACTGCGGTGCCACTTGACAGAGTGAGACTGACAGGCAGCCAGGCCTTGCCAAAGGCGCCATAGGAAGCTCCGCCCGACCCAGGGCTCGGACTCGGGCTAAGGCCCCGGAAGACGGCGAACTCCGCTCCGCCCGACCCAGGGCTCGGACTCGGGCTAAGGCCCCGGAAGACGGCGAACTCCGCTCCGCCCGACCCAGGGCTCGGACTCGGGCTAAGGCCCCGGAAGACGGCGAACTCCGATCCGCCCGACCCAGGGCTCGGACTCGGGCTAAGGCCCCAGAAGACGGTGAACTCCGCTCCGCCCGACCCAGGGCTCGGACTCGGGCTAAGGCCTCGGAAGACGGCGAACTCCGCTCCGCCCGACCCAGGGCTCGGACTCGGGCTAAGGCCCCGGAAGACGGCGAACTCCGCTTCGCCCGACCCCTAGGGTCGGACTCCGCCCTGGCCTCGCCGAACGACCTCCGCCTCGCCCAACCCAGGAGCTCGGGCTCGGCCTCGGCCATGGAAGACAGACTCGACCTCGGCCTCGGAGGAGCCTCCACGTCGCCCGACCTAGGGCACAAGTCCGCCACGTCAACAGGAAGCGCCATCATCACCCTACCCCGAGCCGACTTGGGCCGCAGAGAACAAGACCAACGTCCCATCTGGCTCGCTCCGCCAGATAGGCAATGATGGCGCCCCGCTAGACCCATGACGACGGCGGCTCTCAGCTCCCTTACGGAAGCAGGGGGACGTCAGCAAGAGCCCAACTGTTCCGACAGCTGTCCCTCCACCAGGCTCCGTTACTCCTCCGACAGCCACGACACCACACCAGCTGGGTGCCAAGTTCTCTCCGGCTGCCACATTGGCATGTACCTAGGGCGCTAGCTCTCCCCCGCTAGACACGTAGCACTCTGCTGCACCCCCATTGTACACCTGGATCCTCTCCTTACACCTATAAAAGGAAGGACCAGGGCCTTCTTAGAGAAGGTTGGCCCCGCGGGAACGAGGGCAGGGGCAGGCGCTCTCTTGGGGCCGCTCGCTTCCCTCACCCGCGTGGACGCTTGTAACCCCCTACTGCAAGCGCACCCGACCTGGGCGCGGGACGAACACGAAGGCCGCGGGATCTCCACCTCCCTCACGACTCGGCTCCGGCCACCTCGCTTTCCCCCCTTCGCGCTCGCCCACGCGCTCGACCCATCTGGGATGGGGCATGCGGCACACTCACTCGTCGGCTTAGGGACCCCCCGGTCTCGAAACGCCGACAATTGGTAAGAAGGATGATGATTTAATTAGATCCGATGTTAATGAAATCATCCCGGAGCCAAAGGATGATGAAGTTGTGGTGTTCAAAAGCTTCTTCCGTGTTGGACTTTGGTTTTTTATGTACAAAATGATTGCTGAGGTGCTGAAGAAGTTCGAAATATATCTACATCAGCTAACACCAAATGCAATTGTTAGATCTAGTGTTTACATATGGGCCCTTCGAAGTCAAGTAATGAGTGCAAATTTTGAAGGTTGCTGCAAAGTTCACGAGTTGCATTGCCAAATGAATGCAAGTCAGATGACCTTCACAAGAACTTCGGATGCTATAATTTTGCATACAGAAAAGATATTAAGGCCCTGTACTCGGATACCATACAAAGTGGCCAACTAGTTGGACTAATGAATGGTTATACATGAAAGCTGATACCAAGGGTAGAGAGAAATTTAAAAACATTGTGATGAGCTCGATGAGATCGAGCTTCAGAATGACAAGGCCGCTCTGCAACATGAAAATAGATTCTCCATCGCAAGTAGCTAAAGTTACTTTTAGGGCTGTTGCTAGTCAAATTGGTACACATGACTTGGTTCAAGAGTACCTTGCCAATAAGGTGTTTCTAACACTGATCGGTTGGGGGATGCCGAAGTTCAAAGGTGACATGAATAAATTCGAGCTTGTAAGATTACCTTATTGATTTAAATTGCAGGATACCTTCAGCAGTCCCTACACCGAGTGGCTAGAAATTATTGAGGAGATGTGCAATGAAATATTGGTTAATTATACGAAGAAAGAAGACCAAATAATGATTGCTGCTTCATATATTGTGTTACAAGAGGTAATGACTCGTCCTTTGACTTTTGCTATGCTAAGCTCACTGGGTTTAGACTTGACTAGCTTATTACAGACAATGAAGAATAAAAATGCCAAAGAATAGATCGGAAGGGGTCCTTCGAAGGTGGTTGCAGAGGAGATGACCAAAACACATAACGAGCAAGCTCCTCAAAAGAAACGACGTATTATGACAGTGATAAAGGATGTGTGTAAAACTCCTCCAACAAAAACAAGGAAGAAGATTGTGACCAGAGAGAAACTCGTTGCGATAGATATATCTACCGAAACAACTGAGGGAGCCGAAGATAGTGGTGATGCTTAAGGGACCACTATGTTTGAAATTGATTGAATTATTGCAGACATAGTGCCTAGGAAGGAAACTGAAGATGCAACTACTGCAAAGGTTTGAAAGCAAAAGGATGTTATGTCTAAGGATTTGGCTTCGAAGAGGAAGAAAATTGGGGAGACTTCTATGGAAGAGAAGACGACCTTTGACTTGAGGCATTTGGGTGGTCAGGAGCTGAATGAAGAAGACATATCTGAGTTAAGGAAGTTGGCCATAGCAGCGACTATTAGCCTCGGTTCTGTACCCTTTGGTGGCATTGATGAAGAGATACTATGATGTATCCCTGATTGTGCCGGAGCAAAGGTGGTCAATAATCTGACAAAGACTATTCGATTTCCGAAGCTGGAGAGTGAACTAAGTAATTATCGTAAACAACATATTACTGGTAGCATGGTGTATTCAAATTTTAAGGTATGGACTTACTTTTTCGCATATTTTGATGTTGTTTTATGATATAAAGGGTAAAATGTTCAAAATCTTGTACATTCTTCGGCATTATGGCAGATTTTTCTGGTAAGCAAGGCATTGGGCCTGCAACAGGAGACAGAAGACCAAAAGAATGATTTTATCATTAATAAGTTAGAGAACAAAGTCAAAATCTTGGGGATTGCTGAAGGAGAAAGAAGTTATCACTATCGGAATCCGGGTCTCTGCCGAGTGTTTTTTGTCGGGCACTCGGCAAAGAAGCCTTTGCCGAGTGCCGCACTCGGCAAAGTCCTGCTCTCGGTAACGATGGCGTTTGCTGAGAGCAGGACTCTCGGCACTAGAATACACTCGGCAAAGATTTCTTTGCTAAGTGCCAAACACTCGGCGAAGGGCGGCTCTCGATAAAGGGCCATTAGCCGCTGTCTAAAGTTGACGGCTATTATCTTTGCCGAGAGCCGAGTTCTGGCACTCAGCAAAGAATCTTCTTTGTCGAGTGCCCCCCTTTTGACACTCAGCAGAACAAGCTTTGCCGAGTGCCCCCGTTGGACACTCGACAAAGTATATTTTTATTTTTTTATTTTGCCAACCAAACTTTTTGTTGTATGTTGCTACACTATGTAGACCTACGTGTACCATTTTGGCACAATTATAAAAGTGTTTTCTACAACTATTAGATTTAATTCGTTTATTTGAATTTCTTCAGAAAATTCAAATTTGAACTGCAAGTCACTCGAAACATGGAAAACTGTGCATGCAAAATGATATGCATGTTATTTACCACAAGTTACGACCGATTTCAGGATCATACTGGAATCTTCGAGCACCATGCTCACTAAACATGACTGTGAACTTGCCATCCAGTTGTTTAAAAATTGTATAAAACACAAACAAAGTCAGAAAATCATGAAACTTGTCCACATGTCATGATATCATATATAGAGGTTGTGATAAAAATGTGAGAATGTTTCGAGAAAGTTGTGACGCACTATGTGTAGAAAGCTAAGTGAACTACACATGAAATCATAGAGTTTCAATGTAGTTCACTTAGGTTTCTACACATACTGCCTCACAACTTTATCGAAACATTCTCAAATTTTTATCATAGCCTCTATATATGATATCATGAAATGTGGACAAGTTTCATGATTTTCTGACTTTGTTTGTGTTTTATACAATTTTTAGACAACTGGATAGCAAGTTCACGGTCATGTTTAGTGAGCATGGTGCTCGAAGATTCCAGTCTGATCCTAAAATCAGTCGTAACTTGTGGTAAATAACATGCATATCATTTTTGCATGCACGGTTTTCCATGTTTTGAGTGACTTGCAGTTCAAATTTGAATGTTCCAAAGAAATTCAAATAAACGAACTAAATCTAATAGTTATAGAAAACACTTTTACAATTGTGCCAAAATGGTACATGTAGGCCTACATAGTGTAGCAACATACCGCAAAAAGTTTGGTTGGGAAAAGAAAAAAAATAAAAATATTCTTTGTCGAGTGTCAAAAAATGCCACTCCGCAAAGTGTTCTTTACCGAGTGTCGGACGGGAGGCACTCGGCAAAGGTTTTTCAAAAACCCTAAAGGCAGACTTTGTCGAGTGCTTGTCAGTGGGCACTCGGCAAAATATATTTTTTAATTAAATTTTTTTTGCCGAGTGCCAGATCGCGTGCACTCGGCAAAGAATGTTACATTAACAGAACCGAGCGTCACCGCACTCTCGCCGCTGCCTTGGTCGCCGCCTCAGCCACCACGGTCGCCTCGGTCGCTGTGCCACGCCACCTCCGTCGTTGCTGCCCTGTGCAGTCATGGCCCACCATCGTCACTCCACCCCGCCCCGCCCCACGCCACGCCACCATCGTCACTGCCATGCCTCCATCGTCGTCGCCACTAGAGCATCATCGTCGTCGCAGCGAGCCCGGTGACTCTACGCCCCGCACTGCCATTTAGCCAGCCCCGACCTCGAGCTCTCTCGTAATCCGCGCTTCGTTTCCTACGTAGGTGAGAACGTCTCTTGTCATCTAGACTTGTGATGTAGTGACATTGATGGTAGAATCTTAGTAGAATAAAGATTGATAGGGATTCACTTATCCATTTGAAGTTTGTTGACCCAATTATATCTATCAGAATGTTAACATTGCAAACATTTATTTGTTTATATATGTGCATGTGGTAGATTTATTAGTAGAATAAAGTGCATGTGATATATTTATTTGTTTGTCTTAATTTGATATAGTGCATAGATTGATGTATATGTGATTGACGACCATTGTGTCAATTTGATAAAGTGCATGTGATATATTTATTTGTTTGTCTCAATTTGATATAGTACATCATTTGATGTGGAGGTGTTGCCAAAACTTTTAGAGTATGGAGGACCATGAGTGGATGTAGTATATATAATAAAAATGTAGTTTGTATGTAGTTATGTAGTCTTGTTGTGCTATCTCTCATGGATTGAATATATATTCGTGATTGGCGGCCATCATGTCGTTGATGTATATCTGCATGTGTCAGCCATCATGTTGTTACTTATATTTGCAGGCTTTGGAAACCTCCCCGTGCAGGGGAGGTGCCACCAAAAAATTTTGTTGACATGCTTCTTTATATATGTTATAGGATGGAGGACCGTGAGTGGTTGTACACGGGCCGTGTAGGAAGGAATGATGTCACCCCTGAATGGATTAGAAAGACCGATGATTTCGTGGAACGGGCATATGGCGAAGCTGCTAAAGGAGCGAGTCTAGTCCCATGCCCGTGCAGCAAATGTGCCAACCGGAAAAGAAAATCAAAGAAGTCCATTGTAGAACATATTTGGAAGAATGGATTTACGCTGGGCTATACTCGGTGGATCTTTCATGGTGAAGCGCATCGTACGAGAGATGAGGTGCTGAGACAACGTGTCGAGCATTATGATGCTGATGCGAGGGTAGCGGATATGTTGAATGACTATCACGAGGCATAGTACGCCAGAGGATGTACGGATGATGAGCCAGAGTCGACTGCAAAGGCATTCTACGACATGTTTGACGCGGCACAACAGCCCCTTCACGGCTAGACAAAGGTTTCTCAACTGGATGCCATTGGGCGTGTAATAGGGTTCAAGTCGTAGTACAGCATGAGTCGAGACGCATTCGATGGCTTGTTGACGATTATTGGCAGCCTGCTTCCGAAGGATCACGTTCTGCCAAAGAGCAAGTATGAGGCACAGAAACTCCTTCGTGCACTCAAGATGACGTATGAGAAGATACATGCTTGTCCGAAGGGCTGCGTGCTATTTAGGAAAGAATACGCAGAGGCAAAGTACTGTCCGAAGTGTAAATCATCTAGGTTTATGGAGGTAGACTCTGGTGATGGACAGAAGAGACATCTCGACATCCCCTTGACAATCCTACGGCACCTTCCGGTCATACCGAGGATCCAGCGTTTATACATGACCAAGGAATCCGCAAAACAGATGACATGGCACAAAAATGGAAAACGATACAATCTTGACAAGCTGGTGCACGCATCCTATGGTGAAGCATGGAAACACTTTGATGTCATTCACCGTGAGAAATCCGAAGAGGCTCGTAATGTACGTGTTGTGCTGACCACAGATGGGTTCAATCCCTATGGAATGAGCGTTGCCTGTACACATGTTGGCCGGTGTTTGTTATCCCAATCAATCTCCCCCCCAGTGTGTGCTTTCAAAGGCAGAATATATTCGTGTCGTTGATAATTCCCGGACACTCGGGGAATAAAATGGGCATGTACATGGAGCCTTTGATCGATGAATTGGTACGTGCTTGGGAGGAAGGGGTATGGACGTATGACCGAGCTACGAAGACAAACTTCAAAATGCATATTTGGTACCAGTACTCCATGCATGACTTACCGACGTATGGGCTATTCTGCGCCTGGTGTGTTCATGGTAGGTTCCCATGCCCAGTTTGCAAGGAAGCTCTTAGGTTCATTTGGTTGAAAAAGGGTTCGTCCTTTGATAAACATCGACAATTTCTCCCTCTTGACCATCCATTCCACCTAGACATCAAGACTTTATGAAAGGTGTCATAGTGACAGGCCGCCCACCTGCAACGATGACTGGTGCCGAAATTCGTCAATAGATAGATGGACTCGTGGCCAATACAGAAGGTGGTTTTGTGGGATATGGTGAGCAACATATGTGGACATATAAGTCGGGCTTGACTCAGCTCCCCTATTATGACGACCTGCTCCTTCCACACAACATTGACGTGATTCACACTAAAAATAATGTTGCCGAGGCACTTTGGGCAACAATTATGGACATTCTTGATTAGTCAAAGGATAACGTAAAGGAAAGAGTGGATCTGGCAGCGTTATGTGATAGACCAAACCAAGAGATGAAGCCGCTAAGTGGTGGAAAGACATGGGGAAGGACTAAGGCCGATTTCGTCCTAAGTAGGGCCCAAAGGAAGGAAGTACTTCAGTGGATCAAGATGTTGATGTTCCTTGATGGGTATGCAGCTAACCTGAGTAGGAGGGTGAACTTATCTACTCTACGAGTCTTACGGATGAAGTGTCATGATTTCCACATATGGATTGAACGGATTCTTCCTGCGATTGTTCGAGGATATATCCTTGAGTATGTCTGGCTAGCGCTTTCAGAGTTGAGCTATTTCTTCCGCAGCTTTGTGCAAAAGAGTTATCTCGGACCATGGTTGCAAACTTGGAAAGATTAGCACCCGTGTTACTGTGTAAGCTTGAGAAGATATTTCCACCTGGCTTTTTCAATCCAATGCGGCATTTGATTCTTCATCTCCCCTATGAGGCACGAATGGGTGGCCCGTGCAGGGACGTTGGTGCTATCCAATCGAGAGATGTCTAAAGACTATTCGAAAGAAATGTAGAAATAAATGCAAAATCGAGGCTTCCATTGCAGAGGCATGCATTCTAGAGTAGGTGTGAAAGTTCACAACAACTTACTATGGTGACAAACTGTCGAGCGGGCATAATCCACCCCCTCGTTACAATGATGGCGGCAATGAATCGAACCTCAACATATTTCGAGGCCAACTCAGAAGCGCAAGTGGCTCGACCACTAAGACCCTGACACATGAAGAGTGGCAGCATATCATGCTATATGTATTGAAAACCCTTGAAGAGGTGACGCCATAAGTGGAACAATTTCTTCATGAATTCTGGCGTCGATCAAGGGACCCAACTCCACAACAATATTATACTCTTCTTAGAAAGGGTGCGAGAAATGGATTGCCCAATTTCATTTCCTGGTTGAAACGTAAGGTACATTCTTAGTTTGTCAAAGAGATCCGTCTATGAACTCAATTTAGCGTCTTTTAACTTGCGAATACTTGCAGGGCCAAAGAGATCCGTCTATGAGTGCCGAGTTGAGACAAGTAGCCAACGACTTTGCTTATAGGGTCAAGAAATATTCTGGGTATTGTAACACCCTAGATATTACTATGCGTTTAACAACAACTATGGATGTAAGTACGAGATATTTATGAGAATAACAGTCTCTATATCCTAACCATAATCGCCTATCAGTATTCTGATAGCACCTTCATCTATATCTATCTAGACTATCCAAAATATTTCACGAAAGTTTAGGCTTCTAGTGTTGTTTAGATTGGTCGAGCACGAGACTGCGAATATGGAATTTAACTCAGCCTTGTAATTTTGCCCAAATAAATTTATTAGAATTCAGCGACTAAAATGTTCTGTGCAAAATAATTTGTACCGCCCGCTGTCTAAGAGAAATCATGCGCAAGGTTGATAATCAAGTATTTGGGTTGTTAGCAGACGAAATTTATCTAGTTACAATTAAATCAAACTTGAGCTAAATGAAATCAGAACAACGGTTAGCCGATTCGCTTTCATATTTAAAATCCAAGATAATTAGGACCGATATTGAGTAGTTATAATTAATCTGTTTCCCTGTTCAGACTGCGGATAAAATTATCTGAATTCAATCATATCTAATACAGTCTACAATATCGAAGCTGATCTCGTTTGGTTTGGTCCGTGTGTTCTTCGCCCTGATCCAAATCTTCAAATATAAATAACGGGTACAATTTCATCTGACTCCGAAGTATTTATCAAATCAAATTTTATCTAAATACTGTTGTCGATCTTGTTTTGATTTAACTCTTTTATATATCTTTTAGACCTTAATATTAGAACCAACAAAATATCTACATTTTGTTTTTTTTAAAAGTAGATGAAAAGAAATCTCAATTTTTCCTAGCTGATTTTTCCACCGCTTTCCCCTTCCATATTTTAAGTCACTAGTTCCGTGGATATTTTCTCCACGTCGTTCTCCTCTCCCTCATGTCTCCTTCTCTCTTATCCATTTGACGCTAGCTCGCTGGAAAATCTCACGCACGTTTCTCCTCCAGCCTTACCCAGTGACCAGTATTTCTTCCATCCATTAGCATCCAAAGGCAGCCAGCAGCCGGTTGTGCTCATCGGACCCGCCGAGCACCTCTGTGCCCGACGACCTGACCAAGCTCGTCTCCAGCTTACGTCCATCCTGTGCTCAGTTTCCATCCACTAGCACCGTGTCTCTGGTCCTGCTTGTCATGGACATCGTCGGCTCTAGTTTCTTGCTCGAGCTCGGCCTTTGCGCAGGCCACGTCGTGCCCTACGCTTGGCCTCAGCTCCGCCGTTCGGCCATGGACGTCGGAACCTACACCTCAAGCTCCTTGTGTCGCGTTCTGCTCGCCTGAACCAGAGTTCGCCAGTCGTCCCTGCTCATCGCGCCAAGCATCAGGGCATCCGATGTCTGGACCTCGCCGGCCATGGCCGCGTCTCCCCTCACCTTGACGCGGCTGGGCTGACCGTCGTCGTCAGCTTATCTCCACGCCGACGAATTTGTTGAACTGCTCACTGCCAGGACGCATCCCTTCTTACTCGACCCGTGCCTCTAGCTTTCCACGTCGTACACAAGCCTCGGCATTCATCCCTGCGCCATCATTCACCATTGTTCCGGCCTTGTGTCATCGTCGTCGTCTTGCCTTGACAGCGAGCGCCGCTGCGTCCTCGCCATCTCCAGCTTCCATAGCAACATCGTCGTCGCTTCGACTCTGCCTCACCAATGTCATGTCACCATCTGGTAGTTGCTGTGTTATTTATTTGTGTGATTATGATCTAAATTCCCATGCGTGTATGTTTGTATATTAATTCCGTTTGGAGTTGCATGGGGTATTGCCCTGGTTCAATCCCTTCCAATTGAACACACGCTCTAGGTGTTTGGGAAGTCGTCTGAACTAGGGATCGTTACCGTTTTGTGACTTCTGAGTCAAATTAGTACTAGTGAGTCGATTCGCTAATCCTCCTAGCTAGTTTGATGATTGGATGTGTTGAAATGAATTACTGGTCATAACTATAGTCTTTATATGTTCTTTTATTTTAAAATAGGTTATTACTGTTTATGTAATTTCTGGTAATAATTGTTAAATAGATGTTTTTCTAAGTGTATGGTAAAGTTTAGATGGCAATGTAATTTATGCTAGAAGTGTTTTGGTGGTGGATACAAATGACTAGGGTAATTTAATTGATTTAATATTTGCGATGTGCTTGTGATCGCAATTGTGGCATAGACACATCGTGTAAAGCTTGGGTTTAAAATACGGTTTAGGCGAAGGAGGTTTCGGTAGACAAGTATACGATGTTGGTGAATCGATGACATTAAAAATAGGTTTAGTATTAAATCTGCTAGCTGACATTGTTACGTTAGGGTAGTTGTGTTAGATTCGACTAATATTGAGAAGCATGATTGTTGTACTTAGTCATCTGTCATTGGTCAATGTACATAAGTACTCTAGATATTTAAGTCATTGAGAAATTAGTTTTACCGAACACTATGTTATCTGATAATGTTGTATCTGTTAGAGTAAATATTGTGGTGTTTGATTTAGTTAAGTGTGTAATTTAAGTTAATTTAGACGCACAATTTAAAGAGTTAATTAGATTGTTTCTATAATTATTTTAAGTCATTAGTATTCAATAATGACGAGTCCAAGTTTTATTAGACTTTCAATGAAATTTTTTAATAAGGATGATAGTGCAGGTTAAAAAAATCATTCTTGATTTCGGAATTAGATCCAATCAGAAAGGACAAACGTGATTATTGTGCTAGTGAGTCATAGGTATATAGGGTTTATTTATGAAAGTTGTGATGCCTTTCGGTTAAATATTAATCCTCTTTGGTATAGGAATAATTAGTTGTGTGTTATTCCTATTTATATTCATTCATGTGCATTATGCATCTCATTAGGTGCGCTAGTTGATCACGTGATGTGAAGGACAAGAACTAAGTCGACCCCAAGATGATACAGAGAGTGGACATCTCCGCAAGACGATGTCATCAGTCGGGCCAACCTGAAGATGGATAAATCAAGCAAGTGCTCGACTAAGAGATGATCGCCAAGTGGACGTCATCTAACAAACACTAACATAGTGTTATTCTAGGCAAGCCCCAGTGCATGCAACCCCTTCCGTGTGTTTTTAAATGTTTTTTACACACTTTAAGTCTAGCGAAATGTGCATTAGGTTTATAGGAGTTGCTTGGAAACCCTTTAATGCATTGGCTACCTTGAAATCCATTCCTTTTATAGATACTTCTGATGAAGTATCAAATATGATTTACAAAATTGCTTAGCCCTGCCTAGAGGTAAATCTTGCAGATAGAGTTTGTCCTTTGCACTAATGCCTAGCTCAGGTTTATCCTAAGGAAGGATGGCTCTACCTACAAGAATATTTTCACCAAGATCATTGGGAGATCTAATGCAAGGTTCCCTATGATGTTTTAATCATCCTAAGGAACACAAACAATCCTAAGGATGGAAGTACTTAAATCGAGACTTGGGCTAGGAACAGGTGATGTTCTACCCAGGTTGATTAAGGATTATAGGGAATGTAGGCTTGATGATCGAGGACCTTTTAACTAGCCATATGCCTCATCATGGGTAAGCTTTGCCTCGGTCGGACCAATACCAGAAAGGCCACCACGCAATGGGAGTGGAGAGATGGCGAGAGTAGCACGTACCCTCCGTGGCAAGAGGCTGGACGATGGAGTATCTATACTCTCGGTTGGTGTGAACCCATTCTGGTCTTGAGAAACCCGGTGGCGAGTTGACATATGCAAGGGTTAAGTGCTACATATGTTGTGTGGTTGGAGATCCCCAGCTGGGTATTAATAGATTCGGATCGCCGTTACTTCTTAGATATGAAGACTTGGTCACTGCCCTGCAATCTATGTCATGGATGGAATCATAATGAGCAAAAATCATGATGTATTGATTAATGTGATGATGAAATTAGACTAGATGCAAACAAGGTCTAATAATACTTAATCTAGCATTAAAATGTTGAAAGTAAGGACTCATTTTAGTAAGCTTTTTGCAAACTATTAAAGTTGATTCTTGCTAAAAGCCATTCCTTGATTCCCAAATTCAGCTTATCCTGGAGAGTCTTTTTTCTTAGTCGGGTAAGACTTGCGAAAGTACACTTCGTACTCAAGGTTTTCGAACCCATGTTGTTGCAGGTACTAGATTTGTGCTGTTGTGGATGGTGTTAAGCGCTGGTGGGCACGACCTTCTTATAGGTTAAAGTAGCTCTTCTATGCTTCTTATTGAGGATTGTCATTGAGCTAGCATATATTTCAAACTTATAAATAATTTATAACATTTCAAAGTTTATTTCTTTGAATCACTTTTGTAATCACTCCGATAAATATAATATAAATTTGTTATAACTTGTAACTTTTTGTAATAAAGAAATTCCGCTGCAAAATGTTGGTGTGTGATTTGTGTTCATTTAATCTTGCGATCTTGGTTCTAAGTGGTTTATCCGGGGTTCCTGGGACACTCGGACGGATCCTGTTAAGTTATCCGGTGCACATGCATAGCCGTCTGAGGTCTTTGAGACAAGGGCAGGTGCATGTGGGCCCAATAACTTTGGAGGTTCTGCCACAGGTACGACGTCAATGGATACCATTTTCGCACAACAAACTACAACCAAAGTCGGCCCAATCAGAAAACAACGTGTTCTGGAGTCTTTACACCTGGCCTTGACGATGTCGATTATTTTGGACGAATCGAAGAAATATATGAACTCAATTTTCATGGTTCCAAACCTCTTACTCCAGTGATATTCAAATGTCATTGGTTTGACCCCCAAGTAACGAGACGGACACATTCTAATCTTGGGATAGTCAAAATTCGACAAGATTCCACCTTGCCAGGAGACGATGTCTATATCATGGCGTGGCCCAACAGGCCACACAAGTGTATTATCTCCCATATGCATGCCAAACAAAAGAACACCTTAAGGGTTGGGATGTTGTGTATAAGGTATCGCCGCACAGTAGATTACCTATCCCTAACGATGAAGATTATAACTTAGACTTGGACACATATGATGGAGAGTTCTTCCAAGAAGATGGGCTAGAAGGGCGATTTGAGATAGACTTAACTGAAGCTATCTGAATGGACGTAGATATTGAAATGGTTGTTGATGAGGAGGATGATGAGGTGCAAAATGAGAATGACTTAGTATTTTTAAATACATCTTTTTATATGTGCTTATTTGTTTACTCTTAATTATAGGTTGTTGGACAAAGATGGTGGGCGGTTGGCTGAGGAGGAGGCGGGGGAGGAGGAGCAGGACGGCGGATGAGGCACAGCAGGACGACGACGTCTAGCAGTAGGCGGCGCAGCAGGACGACGACGACCAACAGCAGGATGACGAAGACGCTCAGCAGGACGCCTCAGGTTCTGGCGCCTCAGGTTCAAGGAGCGTCTACTTGCGAGGTCCCGCGAGTCTCCCTCAGCGTCCCATACTTCGGGACAGGCGACCGCTGATTCGGCCGGATGGGGAGAGGCATGTAACTTTATGTTCTTCATTCTTGTTCATATTATGTGTTCAAAATCATAATATAAACTAATACCTTTTATTTATCACTTGGACAGGTCTTGGATGGTTGTGGAGAATGCTGGGGGTCATCGTCGCAACCCCAATGGCATCCTTTGCCTACTATGCAGGGAACACTTCCCTAGACTAGTTGAGTACGCCGGAGTGATGGGCCCAGCCTACACCTTCGACCACTACGCCATCACCCCCGTCCCCTGATGTAGTAGACCAGGACGACCGGAAATTCAATAACAAGGTGGAGCGGGTGAAGCAAGAGCTATGGGTAAGTCTTACTATAATGTAAAATATGTCGCATTCGTTGCAATTCTTGAAATAATGTATGGATACACCATTTTTATATGCAGGATTTCTTCAGATGCGAGGCTGGATACGAGGCTAGGGCGGATGTGGTGGCCACCACGAGCTGTAAGAAGCTCGTCATGGACATGCACTATGAGGCACGAATCCAGGCCATCGTCAGCTACCACAGCTCCGTCCTTGGGGAGAAGGTAACCAAGCAGCAAGCTCGAACCATGTCATTGACCAGGGACCAGTACCTGCAGGTAAAGTCATGCATGTTTGGTACCAGTACTTTATGCATGAATTTAATTTTATCTTCTGATATGCAGTGTACGTGTTTACTTTGTAGATGATTCCATATTGGTGTGCCGCACATCCTCTGTGCTGGGAGTAGATGGTGGATAGGTGGTGCTCGCCTGAGTGAGACGAGGCACACAATGCTAGCCGAGAACGGCGTCTGATGATGCAAGGTCCCTCCCACCACCAAGGCAGCCATAGCCTAGGCCAATATGCAGAAGCATAGGTACGCCCTCTTTTTTATTAAGGTATATAACAGTGGATTAGATATTATTTCTAACTATCTTGTTGGTTTTCTTGCAGTCGGCGTCACACGGTGGTCAGCCTTGCTCCATCTTCTCGGCCTATGCTATGGCCCACAAGGGCAAGGCAACATCCAACGTCACCTACAACTTGGATGATGGGCCTGAGGCATACAACAACCCCGCCATCTACAGCCGCCTTCATCACTACACTGCCATGGCACAGGAGGTCCATGGCCCAGAATACGATCCAAGGACCGAGCAGATCGACCCTGATGTCCTCATGACAGTTGGAGGAGGCAAGAGACATGGGTGCTACTGGATTGCCGACGGGGCAATCGACTCGTCATCCACTCCCACTCTGTCTCAGGTGCGAGCAAGGAGCACGGGCTCGAGTCCAGCCATACGACCTCGACATGACAGCTCACAACATCGCATACAACAACTCGAGGTTAGTGCTTCTGTAACTCGTCATTCCTTGAGTTATATACCTTCTCTTTTAGTTACTATAACATTGGCTTGGAATATTACAGACCCAGCTAGAAGAAGAGAGGAGGGAACATCAAGAGATGGCGGCGAGGATGATGGCGGAGCGGGAGGCGGAGAGGGAGGCGGAGAGGGAGGCCCACCTGGCAGATCAGCAGAGGATGGTGGAGATGTTCTAGTACATGCAGAGCCTTGGCATGATGCACAGGTTTTCGCTCCGCCACCTCCATTGTACCCTACAGTTGACCCTGCTCTATTCCATACTCCTGTGAGTATCAAAATTGTAGTTAGATGTTGGTATTGCATCTAGTATAACACATGCAATCTCTTCTCTGTGCAGGGACAATCTGGGCGGCATCCAACAACCCTCAAGGATCGCCCAGCCCATCGCCGCACCAGTCCAGCCGCCCACCTCGATGAGACTTATGTTCTTAGTGTTGACTTATGAGATACTTGTGACTTCAGAACTTGTTGGTAATGCTGTGTTGGATACTTATGATTGTGTTGGATACTTATGTGAGAACTTGAGACTTATGAGACTTATGTTCTTGAGTGTTGGATACTTATGTTTGATTTATGGTCTTTGTGAGATATGTGATGTATATGTGATATCTTTGATGATTATGTGATATATGTGATGTATATGTGATATCTTTTGTTTGTTTGGATGGAATAGAAAAAAACAAATAAAAAAAGTGTATACTGGTGACTTTGCCGAGTGTTACACTTAGCAAAGGACCTCTTTGTCGAGTGTCAGGGCTAGAGCACTCGGCAGAGAAGCAACACCTGGGCACCAGTAAAGCTTCTTTGTCGAGTGCTCTGGCCCTGATACTAGGCAAAAAATCTGACAAAGGGCCCCGCTGGTGGAATATTTGCCGAGTGCAGGTTGGTAGACGCTCGGCAAAGTGGTAACTTCTTTACCAAGTGTTTTAGGTGACACTCGGCAAAGGTATGTTCTTTGCTGAGTGTCACCTAGAACACTCGGCAAAGACGTCGTCTCTGTTACCCGGCTCCGTGACGGCCACTTTTCTTTGCCGAGTACCGACTGGCACTCGACAAAGTTTTTTCCGAGTGCCTGATAAAAAGTACTCGGCAAAGAAGCCATTGCCGATGCACTGTTTGCCGAGCTCTCTTTGCCGAGTGCCACACTCGGCAAAGACTTTGCCGAGTGTTTTTTAGGCTTTGTCGAGTGCTTTAGGCACTCGGCAAAGCGCTCGATTCTGGTAGTGTATAATTCAATCAACCAAAGCAAGTTTTTCCGAAGCTCGAACACTAATTGATCAGAAGGATGAAAAATTGCAGAGCAAGACAAACAGATTCAACAGTTGTGCAACGAGATTGAATCAACGAAGTAAAGTTATGATAATACCATAAACCGACTTGGCCTTAAGGTCAAAGACTTAAAACTCAAAATTAAAGCCGAAAGTGAAAAGAATTTGAAATTGATCGAAGCAATGAAGAACCTTTGGGATACATGCTTTGGCTTCATCGCTCGATGCTCCATGCGATTGCGTGAAATATTCCATTCTGTAGGAGCAACTTTGGAAGAGGTAAAATATGCACCCGATGATTTACCTGCAGCACTGGGATGGGTAGAAGGAGAAGTTGATGCATTTGGCAAAGTGATGGAAGGGCAAGGTGACTTCTGCACTCTTGTTGCATCGTGAGGGACCGCTGCTATCTCTAAGAAGGCTGGGTGCACTCACTTGAAATCTGTGAATAAGCCTAACTTCGATATTTCTCCAGTGGATTTATTTGGGATGTCCATTGAAGCAGTTAGCGTCGGGAAAGGTTTGTCATTTAGATCTAGGCTAGAAGTGGAAGAGAGGCCGCAGGTGACGAAGCAAGGGCACTGCTAAATGAAGTATGTTCAACTCTAACTTGTTGGGTTGTACTCTTCTTATTTATGTCTTTTGCTTATCATTGCATGCTGATGCATTCTTTTGCGGTTCCTCGTAGGCTGATGATGATGAAGGAGACAAAGCTATAGCTTAAGACGTAGTCCTGGAAAAAGACTTAGGAAGCTTCGTCTTGTGTATAATTGATGTCAATGAGGAATCATGAAGTGTAATACTTTTGTAAATGTATGAAAACTTGTGATATTACCTTTTGTACCATGTATTGTGTTGTTATGGATGAAACCAAAAGACTTTGCTTTTGAGCTGAAAGGCGAAAAACACCTTCCCCTTTTTCATGCATGATGAAGCATAACTGATGCCAATGGTTTTTGTGTGTAATGTGATGATGCGATGAAGCTGTAGTGTCTAAAATGGATGCTTATGTGAATGCCAAGAAAGGTCCTTCCCACTTCAGTTGCAATTTTCCCACTGTTTGTGGGTTAGCTACTCTTCGAAGCACAAGGTGGCATGGCTTGATATTTTTTAGTTTAACTTTCCTATTTCTCCATTTAACTGTTTCTACTTGATACTTGTTGATATGATCAACTGCCTGAAGCCTAATCCCTTCTATTGCATCTTTTGAGATTTTGTAACTATCTTCATCATCTACCAAAGCCATAGTTCGTATTGAACCTGTCCTTGCTTCTTCTAGGGTTATAGCTTCGTCTCCTTACAAGAGTTTGAACGGGGTGAAACCTGTTGACCTTGATACTAATGTATTGTGATTCCATACTACTTTTACCAATTCATCTCGCCACTTGCTCTTCGACAAATTGAAAATTAATCTCATTTTTCCTGTTAGAATGATGTCATTTGCTCGTTCCACCAGACCGTTGGATTTTGGGTGCCTTATGAATGCAAAATGTATATTTGTACTAATTTGATCACAAAAGGTCTTGAAGGCTTTATAATCAAATTGCGTTCTATTATCACTGTGATGGATTTTGGCACTCCGAAGCGACAGATGATGTTTTGCTAATAAAATTTCTAGACTGTATGCCAAAGTTATTGTGGCTAATGGTTTAGCTTCAATCCATTTGGAGAAACATTTGACTGCTACTACAACATATCTTAGGTTCCCCTGAGCTGGTGGTAAAGGTCCCAATAGATCCATCTCCACCTTTGTAATGGCCAAGTTGGCTGAATTAATTGGGTTAAAGATAAAGGTTGTTTTTTATCCTTGGCACATCTCTAGCAATTGTTGCATTTTTGTACCAATTATGTTGCATCTGAAGCAGCTTTTGGCCAATCAAATCCTTGCCTAAAAACTTTCCCTAACAGTGATCTGAGCCTCAAGTTGATGCAACCTAAAAGGGAAATAGGGTTTAACCTTTTCCTATAAATTATTTTGGTGGTTGAATGCCCAACACAAATAATTGGACTAACTAGTTTGCTCTAGATTATATTCCACAGGTGCATAAAGGTTCAACACAAACCAATAAAAAGATTAAAGAAAGGGTTCAAAAAGAAAGGAGCAAAGAAACCCAAGTGTGCCCTGGTGTGGCGCACTGGACTGTCCGGTGCTCTAGGGTCGTACAACTCTGAACTCTTCACTTTCAGGTTTTGCAGGCGTCGCTCCGCTATAATTCACCGAACTGTCCGGTGCACCAGCGGAGCAACGGCTAGCCAGCGCAACGATCGGCTGCAACGGTCGCCTGCAACGCTACAGTGCGTGGACAGTTCGCGCAGAAGTCAGAGCAGCAGCTAGAGGCTCACTGGACTGTCCGGTGCCACAAGAAGACAAAGCTCCAACGGTCAAACCCTAATGGTTGGGTGACGTGGCTGGCGCACCGGACAGTGTTCGGTGGTGCACCGGACTGTCAGGTGCGCCCATCGACAGCAGCCACCCTCGACGGTTGAATTGGTGGTTGAGGGCTATAAATACCCCCCAACCACCTCCACTCCAACCATCCAAGCATTCACAACAGTGCATTCAATACAAGAGCAATACACTTCACTCCAAAGACATAATTCAAGTGATCGATCTGCTCAAAGTCCCAAATTCAACTCTAGCGCATTAGGACTTGTGAGAGGATTCTTTGTGTTCCTTGTTGCTCTTGTTTGCTTGGCTTGGCTTTCTTTTCTTTCTCACTTCTTACTCTCGAGTGCTTTGTAAGCGAGGCAAGAGACACCAATTATGTGGTGATCCTTGCGGGGTCTAAGTGACCCGTGAGATTAAGAAAGAAGCCTCACTCGGTCTAGGTGACCGTTTGAGAGAGGAAAAGGGTTGAAAGAGACCCGGTCTTTGTGACCACCTCAACGGGGACTAGGTTCTTTGGAACCGAACCTCGGTAAAACAAATCACCGTGTCATCCACTTTATTTTCTTGGTTGATTTGTTTTCCCCTCTCTCCCGGACTCGGTTTTTATTTTAACGCTAACCCCGACTTGTAGTGTGTTTAAAGTTGTAAATTTCAGTTTCGGCCTATCCACCCCCCTCTAGGCGACTTTCAATTGGTATCAGAGTCTGGTACTTCATTAGAGTCTAACCACTCGAAGTGATGTCGGGAGGATCCGCTAAGAGGGAGATGGAAACGGGCACAAGCCACGGGAAGGCTCCATAAAAGGAGTCTAGCGCCAAAGGAAGGAGGAATCACCTCCACGAGTCAAGTCGCATCGGAGTGGCGACAAGAAGAAGAAGATGAAGAAAGTGGTCTACTACGAGACCGATTCTTCATCGCCATCCACCTCCAGCTCCAACGCGACGTCCATCACTTCTAAACGCCATGAGCGCAAGAAGTTTAGTAAGATCCCTACGCTTCCCTGCATTTCTAAACGCGCTCCTCTACTTTCTGTTCCATTAGGCAAACCACTAGTTTTTTTATGGTGAAGATTATTGTATGTGGCGTGATAAAATGAGGCATCACCTAACCTCACTCCATGCTAGCATATGGGACATTGTTGAGTTTGGAGCACAGGTACCATCCGTAGGGGACGAAGGCTATGACTCGGACGAAGTCGCCCAAATCTGGCACTTCAACTCCTAAGCCACTACTATACTCCTCGCCTCTCTATGTCGAGAGGAGTATAACAAAGTGCAAGGGTTGAAGAGCGCCAAGGAGATTTGGGACGTGCTCAAGACCGCGCACAAGGGAGATGAGGTGACCAAGATCACCAAATGGGAGACAATCAAGGAAGAGCTCGGTCGTTTCGTCCTCAACCAAGGAGAGGAGCCACAAGCTATGTACAACTGTTGGGGTCGTGCTTCGGTGCGCCGAAGGTCTCACACGAAGAAGCAGCTTCGGCTGGAGTCGTCTTCAAGAGATGGCCGAAGGTTCCTTTTCATGGAGCTTCGGCGTTTTAAACCGACATAGAGATAGAATGACCTTTTTATTCATATAGGTCTGAGTCAATGTTGTAAACATTTGTAAGGGGCATGATTGTAATTTGTCACAGGCTGCGACCTGTGCCTATAAATAGATGAACAGTACCTCTGTACTGTTCACGCGAACCTGTCATTTGCCTTCGCATTACACTTGTATTCCTGCCTTCCTCAGAACCGAAGGTACATTTGTCATTCATATTCATTCGTATTAATTGAAATGGAAATGATTCTATGTTAACATTTAAATGTCCATTTCATATCTCATGGTTTATATGAATGCTCCACCCTATGTTATTATGTTTACGAAGGTGCGTCCTTCGTAACCTTCGTCCGAAATTCCTTATGTCCCGAAGGGATGTAACGAAGTGGAGGACGAAGGACCTTAATATTTAACATTTTCTGTGTTGCCTTGTTCTTAACTTTTAGCATTTGAGAACAAGCCCCCAACATTGGCGCCCACCTCCGGTGAACTCACTTCCACTCTTCTGAGCTGATGGCTTCGTTCAACAATCAAGCTGGAGCTGCTTCGGCTTCGAAGCTGGTGCTCCCGATAACAGGCGGTTCTTGCTCAGAGCCGGCTAACAAGAAGCAGAAGAAGGAGGCTCAGAGAAGGGTGCAGCATGTTGGAGTACAGGGACCTTTCATCAAGTCAAAATGGTCTCATATTCCAATTACCTTCTCTCAGGAAGACCTTCAGCTTAAGGATTATCCTCACAATGATGCTATGGTTATTTCTTGCGTGATCAAAGGATTTCTGGTCCACAATGTCCTAGTTGATACAGGCAGTGCAGCTGACATTATATTTGCTAAAGCCTTCAGACAAATGCAAGAGCCCGAAGACAAGATTCATGATGCTACACACCCTCTTTGTGGCTTCGGAGGGCGGCAGATTGTGGCACTTGGGAAGATTACCATGCCGGTAACCTTCGGATTTGTCAACAACACAAGGACTGAGCAAATTGTGTTTGATATTGTTGACATGGAGTATCCTTACAATGCTATCATTGGTCGTGGAACTCTTAATGCCTTCGAAGCAATTCTTCACCCAGCTTATCTTTGCATGAAGATACCTTCGGATCAAGGACCTATTGCTATTCATGGAAGTCAGGAAGCGGCTAGAAGGGCCGAAGGAAGCTGGACTGACTCCAAGGCAATCCATAACATAGATGAGGCTGAAGCTTGTGAGCAGTATAAATTCAGGAGGGAGAAGGCAGCTTCAGCAGATCAGCCGAAGCCCATGTTATTGTGCGAAGATATAGCAGAGCAGAAGGTGTTGTTGGGCTCCCAATTATCTGAAGATCAGGAGAAAACCTTGATAAGGTTTTTATTCAACAACAAAGATGTCTTTGCATGGTCAGCTAATGATCTCTGTGGAGTAAATCGGGATGTTATTGAACATTCGCTTAATGTTGATCCATCCTTCAGACCCCGAAAGCAGAGGCTTCGGAAAATGTCTGATGATAAGGCTGAAGGGGCTCGTAATGAAGTAAAAAGACTCCTCAGTGCAGGAGTTATCAGAGAAGTGAAGTACCCAGAGTGGCTAGCTAACACTGTTATGGTGAAGAAGGCTAATGGCAAGTGGAGAATGTGTATTGATTTCACAGATCTCAACAAGGCTTGCCCGAAGGATGAATTTCCACTGCCAAGGATAGATTCTTTAGTTGATGCAGCAGCTTCTTCGGAACTTATGAGTCTCCTGGACTGCTACTCAGGCTATCATCAAATCTGGATGAAGAAGGAAGATGAGCCGAAGACTAGCTTCATAACTCCAAGTGGTACATATTGCTATCTTCGGATGCCTGAGGGGCTCAAGAATGCTGGAGGGAGTTTCAGCAGAATGACTGCGAAGGTTCTCCAATCTCAGATAGGCAGAAATGTGCTGACTTATGTCGATGACATCATTGTAAAAAGCACGAAGCAAGAAAATCATATTGCTGATCTACAAGAGACCTTCGCCAGTTTCAGACAGGCTGGTCTGAAGCTGAATCCAGAGAAATGTGTCTTCGGAGTGAAGAAGGGCAAATTTCTTGGATGTTTGGTTTCAACGAAGGGAATCGAAGCTAACCCAAATAAAATCGAAGCTATACTTCGAATGGAGCCACCAACCACAAGAAAGGGGGCCCAGAGATTGACAGGAAGGCTGGCATCCCTCAACAGATTTATATCTAGATCAGCAGAAAGAAACTTACCATTCTTCGAGGTGCTGAAGTCAGCTGAAGTCTTTCAATGGGGCCCAAGTCAGCAAAAAGCCTTCGAAGAGCTGAAGCAATACTTAATAGATCTCACAACATTAACTCCACCAACGCCAGGGGCTCCTCTGTTGTTGTATGTGGCAGCTTCGCACTCAGCAGTAAGTGCGGCGCTTGTCCAGGAGAAGTTTGATGGACAAGCTAAGAAGCAGGTCCCAGTATATTTTGTGTCTGAGGTCCTCAGTGTCTCAAAGAAAAATTATACAGAGCTGGAGAAGATATTGTATGCCGTTTTAATGGCATCCAGGAAGCTTCGACATTACTTTCAGGCATTCAACATCATCGTTCCCTCTTCGCAGCCGTTGAAGGACATCATGAGGAACAGAGAAGCTACTGGGCGTATTGGAAAATGGGTTGCGGAACTTAATGAATTTTACATTGATTATGTGCATAGATCTTCAATTCAGTCTCAAGCATTGGCAGATTTCATTGCCGACTGGACGCCAGGGGCTCAGGACGAGGAAGCGAATAAAGATGCCGAAGCATGGACAGTGTTCTGTGATGGCTCTTGGGGAACCTTCGGAGCAGGCGCAGCTGCTGTGTTGGTCTCTCCGTCCAAGGTTAAAACTTGCTATGCAGCAAGACTTGACTTCAGCTGCACAAATAATATCGCTGAGTACGAAGCCTTGCTCCTGGGTCTTCGGAAACTAAAGGCAATGGGGGTCAGAAGGGCGATCCTTAAAACTGATTCTCAGGTTGTTTCGGGTCATATTGACAAAAGTTGCAAGGCTAAAGACCCGAAGCTTGAAAAATACCTAGACACGGTCCGAAGGATCGAAACTTCCTTCGAAGGATTTTCTGTTAAGAATATCCCTCGAGGGCAGAATGAGCATGCTGATTTGTTGGCCAAGTCTGCAGCACAGAGGCTGCCGTTACCTTCGGACGTGTTTTTTGAAACAATAAAGGCACCTTCAGTGGAGCTACTTGAAAGAGCAGTCCTTAACATTTCTCCTGTCTACAGTGAAGATTGGAGAACAGAAATAATCTCTTACCTTCAGGGAAACTTTCTATCAGATGACGAAGCTTATAATAAGAGGATAGAGGCAAGAGCTCGTCCTTATGTCATGATAGAAGGGGAGTTATACAAACATGGAGTTTGTGCCCCGCTGCTCAAATGCTTGTCTAGGGCCGAAGGTATAGAGTTGATGAAGGAGATACATGCAGGCTTGTGCGGATCCCACATTGGATCCAGGCCGTTACTTGGAAAAGTGTTCCGCCAAGGATTTTATTGGCCGAAGGCAGCTTCGGATGCAGCGGAGTTAGTCCAAAAGTGCGAAGGTTGTCAAAGATGTGCAAAAGATCAAAAACAACCTTCGTCATTAACACAGCTGATACAACCCATCTGGCCATTGCAAAGGTGGGGCCTTGACTTGTTGGGTCCATTGCCACCGGCCCAAGGCAATCTAAAATATGTTATAGTGGCTGTGGAGTATTTTTCCAAGTGGATTGAGGCGAAGCCCTTAGCCACAATAACTTCGGCCACCGTCCAAAAATTTTTCTGGCAGAGTATTGTCTGTCGCTTCGGAGTGCCGAAGGCTATCACTGTAGATAATGGAACACAGTTCGACTCCGAAAATTTCAGAAATTTCTGTGACCAAATTGGCACGAAGATCCACTTTGCATCAGTAAGGCATCCGGAGTCGAATGGGCTTGTTGAAAGGGCCAACGGCATCATAATGACAGGAATAATGAAGCTAATTTTTAATCAACCAAGGGGAAAATGGCCAGATCAGTTGACCAAAGTGGTGTGGAGCCACAATACAACAACATCAAGGTCTACAGGCTTTACCCCATTTAAGTTATTATTTGGTGACGAAGCAATAACTCCAGAAGAAGCTAAAGCTGGATCAATAAGAGTGGTAGCTTCGGCAGAATCAGGTGCCGAAGACTCTTGCCTTGTAGAAAAAGATGCCTTAGAAGGGATCAGGCTTCAGGCCGTGGAAAATATCAACAAATACCAGGCCGAAACAATCAAATGGCGAGATAGAAAAGTCCGGCTAAAAAATATTGAGCCAGGACATTTCGTGCTTCGAAGAGTGGCCAACCCGGATACAGTGGGCAAGTTGCAACTGAAGTGGGAAGGGCCTTTCTTAGTAGCATCTTCGTCAAGGCCTGGTTCGTACAGACTAAAGGACATGGATGGAAAAGAAATTCCAAGATCTTGGAATGCGGATGAGCTTCGGCGGTTCTATGTATAACTTGATGTAATTTTACCTTTTCTTTTCTTTTTTTATGGCACCCTTTTCCTTTCCAAAGGGGGAGAAAGGTTTTTAATGGGGCCATCATATGTAATTTTCCTTTTTAGTTTTATAAGAGCAAAATCCCCCAAAAGATGTAAATGTAAAAGCTGAGAGCGCACCATCGAGTGCCGAAACTGAAAAAGAGAAAAAAAAAAGGCTCCGAAGACG
This sequence comes from Zea luxurians, assembly GCA_029449295.1. Classification (NCBI taxonomy): domain Eukaryota; kingdom Viridiplantae; phylum Streptophyta; class Magnoliopsida; order Poales; family Poaceae; genus Zea; species Zea luxurians. Next base: position 6,949,821 of record JAOPSE010000041.1, on the reverse strand, counting down.
TCCCTAAGGGGATGCAGAGCTTACAGCGAAAAGTCAACGCTGATTCCGCCGAAAGTAAAAGGCGAAGAAGCTCCAAAGTCGTTCCTAAGGGAATGCAGAGCTTATACCGTCTAAGTAAAAGACGAAGAAGCTCCAAAGACGTCCCTAAGGGGATGCAGAGCTTACAGCGAAAAGTCAACGCTGGTACTGCCTAAGTAAAAGGCAAAGATGCTCCAAAGTCGTTCCCAAGGGAATGCAGAGCTGATGTGTGGTCGATTCTAAAGGAGTAATCGTTGAGAATGTGGCTTCGGACATACGCTTCGGACATTCATTTGCACATTACATCACATCATGGCATGTGCATGCATAAGCATTCATTCATAGCATTTGTGTTCCTAAGTGGTTGCTTCGGCACAAAGAAAAGTTTCGGAGAAATGGTTTGTTATGATTCATTATGTAAAAGAAAAGTTTCGAAGTGGTTTTTTATGAATCGTTGTGTAAAAGAGTAGTAGTCTTTTATGTTTTCTTATGTAAAGAAGAGCTTCGGCAGAAAAGAGAAGTAGTCTTTTATGTTTTCTTATGTAAAGAAGACCTTCGGCAGAAAAGAGAAGTAGTCTTTTATGTTTTCTTATGTAAAGAAGACCTTCGGCAGAAAAGAGAAGTAGTCTTTTATGTTTTCTTATGTAAAGAAGACCTTCGGCAGAAAAGAGTAGTAGTCTTTTATGTTTTCTTTTGTAAAGAAAAGCTTCGGCAGAAAGAAGAAGTGGTCTTTTAGGCTTCGTTGTGTACGAAAAGAAGGGAAGGTGTTTTTTCGCCTTCGGCTCAAAATACTGATTTCGTCCACATCAAAGCGCCTCAAGCAAAGGGTAAGAATATTACAAGGTATGTACAAAGTTCCTTGAAGACAGTTTAATTGTATTTACAAGAATTGTTACAAAAACATCCTGAGTTTTTCTACAGAACATTTCTACTGATCTTCATCAAGTTTCAGCTACGGCAACAGCTTCGGCAACATAACTTAGGCATCATCTTCACCTTCGACATCCTACATGAATTAAGAGATTATAAGTAAAAATCAAGAGCAAAGGAAAAAGTAACTCCGAAGTATCATTTCTTACTGGTTCAAGATGACTGCGTGCTTCGTCTCCAGCTTTCTCCCGCCCGCCCTTTGTCCATATCATTTTTATAAATCTATTGGAGATACTTCGGGCGAGGTCAGGCATATCATCCAGGATTGATGGAGATAAGCTGAAGTTGGGCCTGTTGACAATTTTTCCGTGGTCGCAGCCGGCCTTCAGAAATGCAGCAGCAGTGCCCCGAGAAGCCACCCAGGCACAGAAGTCACCATGCCCAGCTATGACTTCGTCGAGCTCGTCTATCTCCCCCTCAATATGTTCGAAGGTCTTCGGCAGATCTTCAGCTGAGGGGGTGAATTTTTCACTGCTGGCTCCAACTGAGTAAAAAATCTTTCTTAGTCGTTGAATGCACTTGTTGCTAAAATTCAAGCAGTTTTCTTGAAGATTTGTCAGAAGTTTTCTCAAATCTGAATTTTGCTGAGCTTCGGCTTCAAGTTTTGCACTAAGATCTTGTTTTTCTCGTTCGAACTGCTCAGACTGGCGGAGAAGCTTCGTATTCAGTTCTGATATCTTTGCTTCAGCTTCCGCCAATAAACCTTCGGTTGCCTGGAGCTCAAAGTTCTTCTTCTCGAAAGCATCTGATTGCTCCTTTATTTTGTTTTCCAAATTTCCAATTATAACTTCATGCTTTTTATCTTCAAGATCTTGTTGCATTTGCAAGGCTTTGCTCAGCAGCATACTCTGCACGAATACAACCTTCGTCAGACATGTTTTTATTAGAAGCGACAAAAATTAGGTGGCAAGTTGTTCACCTTGAAGTTGGAGTAAAATAAACTACCAACGACATGTTGTCGTCGGTAGCGGCTGATGTCTGACTCTAGCTTCGGAAAACCGATACTCTTTGATAGAGTACCGATTACCTTAGCACCGGTCTGGTCTCGAATGCAGCCTAGTTTTTCATCATCTACACCTCCAAATAGGAGGGCACCTGGCTTGTAGCCGCAGGATTTGGCATATTCTTTAAGTTCTTCTATTTCGTCCTTTGTCAGCTTCTGCCCAATCAAATTCTGAAAGGAGTAAGCTTCGTCATCTGAAGTATCTTCGGCTATTTCTTTTCCTTTTTCAGGCACTGTGGCCATGGATTTTTCAGTAGCAGCACCGGCTTCTTCTGCATCTATGTCTTCCAAAATTTTGTTAATATTCTCAATGGTTGTTTCTAAATTAACCTCTTCGGCTGTATCGGCTTCGCCAGCCGCGACCTCCGAAGGGGCGACTTCAATGTTCTTGGTGCCTTCGGCAGCTGCTGTTTTCTGAACTGAAGCTCTTGGAGGTGTCTTATCGATAACTTCAGTTACCGCAATGATTCTTTGCCGTTTGTGTTTGCTCATCTTCGCCTGATCCGGCTCGTCCACCTTTTGAAAAAGCTTCGTCAGTCGGAGCCCTAATGGACTTAGCTTCGTGGGCATAGGTTCAGTCATTACCTTTAAAATTTCTTCCACGTCGCTGGTAGAAGGCGGTGTGGGGGTCCTTTCTTCTTCGGATATTTTTCGTTTCGGACTCGATATTTTCCTTTTCTTCGGGATTTTCTTCTCTGCTGCTGGTTGCTCTTCATCCTTTGTCAGAATTTCAGTTACTCTTTTTCTTTTGAGGCCCTCGGCACCCTTGTTCAACTGCTCATAGTCTGGGTACTCGAAGCCCAGGGCATCAAATACTCGGTTCAGCCTTCGCTTCGGTCGAGTGCCGAAGGCCGCTGTCATTAATTGATCCTCCTTTTTGGAATAATTCCCCAAGATTTCATTGCACATTGTCTCAACTGTTTCTAACCATTCTTTGCAGGGCTTCTTAAAGTATTTCTTGAATTTAAAGTGATAGGGCAGACGGACCAGCTCCCCCTTCTTCTTTTCTCCCTTCAGCTTCGGCATTTCCCACTCTTTTAGAGTAGGGAAGACTCTGAATGCCAAAAATTCCTGAACTAGATCCCTGGTGCCAATATGTTTTGAAATGATTTCAAACTCACCCAGAGCAGCCCAGGTAGGACCCTTTAAGTCGCCGATGCGGCAGCGTGGCCTCGTCTCTCCGAAGATTAACTCCAGAGGGCTTTGTACCAATTTTTCCCTGTCTTCGTCAACTTTCACATAAAACCATTCAGATTTCCAGCCTGCTGGCCATTTGCTTCGGTAGCTGATGACAGGGCACTTTGTTGTCTTTCGGTAGGCAAAATTATAGCAGCCAAAATTTTCATGAAGTCCATCTTTTCTGGCCTTTGTCTGGTAGTGTAATTCGTGAACCCGGCAGAAGCTGTCGGCAAAAGGTTCCACAGCTTGGCTCCGAAGGGCCCAGATATAAACATTGAGCCTAACGATGGCGTTAGGAGTCAATTGATGAAAAAAGATACCAAACCTCCTCAATATCTCTGCAATAATATTGTGCAGAGGAAATCTCAGCCCAGCCTTTAAAAAGCTTTTAAAAATAACAATCTCATCCTTCCCTGGCTTCGGGGTGGTTTCTTCTCCCCCGAAGCGGAGTAGCTTCTTCTGATCTTCAGTGAAATAACCCGCTTTCACCATCTTCGACAGTTCAGCTTTTGAAACAGTTGATTTTCCAAAATCCAGGTGACTGGGCTTGCTGGGCGTAGCAATGTGGTAGTCATCTTCGGAGTCAGTCCCATCAATGTTTTCTTCTTCTTCTTCGGCTGTTGTCGGGTTTGCTTCGGCAGCAGGCCTCTCTTCCGCAGTAACTAGACCGGAGCGCTGCATCGCTTCGGAGATGGGCACAGTGTCTGAACCTTCGGCTTCGTCTCCCTCGCGCACAACTTTGGCAGTAGATCGCACTCGTGCCATGTAATTCTTAGTTTGGGGAAGTTAGAAACTTTTTTCTTTTTTCTTTTCTCCGAAGCTCTCCTTTCTGACGAAGCAAGCGTCGAGACGGACCTTCGTTCGATTATGAGTGTCAAGCTTCGGCTATGGTGGAAAATTTTGGCAGAAAAACAGTGCAAATAGCAATGAATGCTGTGGTAACTTCACACCTACCCGCTTGTTTATATAGTGCTGCAGGTAAGAAGGCGAAGCGGCAAGATTTTTACACCAGACGGGCGGTCACTTGTACTCGCTGAGCAGTGGACCGCAAAGATCAAACAGTAACTCTGCAAGGTGGGCCTGGCACGTGCCCGGAATCCGGATCGTTTCTCCGCAACGAGCTCAGGGAAGGTGTTTTTTGGACCTTCGGCTTCCCGAAGCTGAAGAGGCTCTTTTTTCACAGGTCAAGCTCGTTACGAAAAACGATCTAGCACCGCGAAAGGGGCTACTGTTGGGGTCGTGCTTCGGTGCGCCGAAGGTCTCACACGAAGAAGCAGCTTCGGCTGGAGTCGTCTTCAAGAGATGGCCGAAGGTTCCTTTTCATGGAGCTTCGGCGTTTTAAACCGACATAGAGATAGAATGACCTTTTTATTCATATAGGTCTGAGTCAATGTTGTAAACATTTGTAAGGGGCATGATTGTAATTTGTCACAGGCTGCGACCTGTGCCTATAAATAGATGAACAGTACCTCTGTACTGTTCACGCGAACCTGTCATTTGCCTTCGCATTACACTTGTATTCCTGCCTTCCTCAGAACCGAAGGTACATTTGTCATTCATATTCATTCGTATTAATTGAAATGGAAATGATTCTATGTTAACATTTAAATGTCCATTTCATATCTCATGGTTTATATGAATGCTCCACCCTATGTTATTATGTTTACGAAGGTGCGTCCTTCGTAACCTTCGTCCGAAATTCCTTATGTCCCGAAGGGATGTAACGAAGTGGAGGACGAAGGACCTTAATATTTAACATTTTCTGTGTTGCCTTGTTCTTAACTTTTAGCATTTGAGAACAAGCCCCCAACAACAACCGGCTTAAGACTTTGGTGAATCAAGTGCGCAACCTCAGGAGCACCAAATGGGATGACCATGAAATGGTCAAGGTTATTCTAAGATCACTCGTTTTTCGCAATCCTACGCAAGTTCAATTAATATGTGGTGATCCTAGATATAAGCTAATGTCTCCTGAGGAGGTTATAGGAAAATTTGTGAGCTTTGAATTGATGATCAAAGGTTCCAAACAAATCATCAACTTGGAGCAAGGCGGCACCTCCACACCCGAGGTGCAACCCGTCGCATTCAAAGCGACGGAGGAGAAGAAAGAAGAGTCTACGTCAAGTAGGCTCCCCATCGACGCCTCTAAGCTCGACAATGAGGAGATGGCGCTCATCATCAAGAGCTTCCGTTAAATCCTCAAGCAAAGGAGGGGGAAGGACTACAAACCCCGCTCCAAGAGGGTGTGCTACAAATGTGGTAAGCCCGGTCATTTTATCGCTAAATGCCCTATGTCTAGTGATAGTGACAGGGATAATGACAAGAAGGGGAGGAAGAAAGAAAAGAAGAAGGGCGGCGATGCCCACGTGTGTCGGGAATGGGACTTGGACATGAGCTCCACCGACTCCTCCTCCGATGACGAGGATGCCACAAACATCGCCGTCAACAAAGGACTTCTCTTCCCCAACGTCGGCCACAAGTGCCTCATGGCAAAGGACGACAAAAGGAAGAAGGTAACATGTAGAGCTTCCACCAAGTATACAACATCTAGTGATGAGGGTAGCTCTAGTGATGATGAAGATAATTTGCTTACACTTTTTGCCAACCTTAACATGCAACAAAAGGAAAAATTAAATGAATTGATAGGTGCTATTCATGAGAAGGATGAACTCTTGGATAGCCAAGAGGAATTCCTTATTAAGGAAAATAAAAAGCATGTTAAGGTAAAGAATGCTTATGCTCAGGAAGTAGAGAAAAATGAAAACGTGACTAAGGAGCTTAGCACTTGCCATGACACCATTTCCAACCTTAGAACTGAGAATACTAGTTTAAATGCTAAGGTTGAAAAACTAAATGTTTGCCATGATTCAATTACCAATCTTAGAAATGAAAATGCTAGTTTACTTGCTAAGATTGATAAGTTGAATGAATCCATTTCTAGCCTTAGGACTGAAAATGATAGCTTAATTTCCAAGGCTAAGGACTTAAATGTTTGCAATGATTCTATTTCCTGTCTTAGAGATGAAAATGCTATATTACATGCTAAGATAGAAGAATTAAATGCTTGCAAACCCTCTACATCTAGTGTTGATCATGATACTATTTGTATTAGATGTAGAGATGTTAATATTGATGTTATTCATGATCACCTTGCCTTAATTAAATAACAAAATGATCATATAGCTCAATTAACTAGTAAAATCAATGAACATGAAATTGAAATGAAAATTTTAAATTTGCTAGAAGCATGCTCTACAGTGGGAGACGCCCTGGCATCAAGGATGGCATTGGTTTCCAACAGGGAAGCAATGTCAAACTTAATGCACCTAAAATATTGTCTAATTTTGTTAAGGGCATGGCTCCCATGGTTCAGGATAACGAGGGCTATATTTTATATCCTGCTGGTTATCCCGAATACAAGATTAGGAGAATTCATGCTAAGAAATCTCATTCTATTTCTCACCATGCATTTATGTATAAGAATGAGGCTTCTAGCTCTAGGCAATCAACCCATGTTAAATTGCCTAAAAAGAAAACTCCTACTGCATCAAATTATCAAAATGTTTCATTCAAAACTTTTGATGCATCTTATGTTTTAAATAACAAATCAGGCAAAGTAGTTGCCAAATATGTTGGGGCAAACACAAGGGCTCCAAGACTTGTATTTGGGTTCCCAAGGTACTTGTTTCTAACATCAAAGGACCCAAGACTGTTTGGATACCTAAGAACAAGGCCTAAATTGTTTTGCAGCTTTATGCATCAGGGGGCTCAAGTTGGATTATTGATAGCGGATGCACGAACCACATGACAGGGGAGAAAAGGATGTTCTCCTACGAGAAAAACGATGATCCCCAACAAGCTATCACATTCGAGGATGGAAATCAAGGTTTGATCAAAGGACTTGGTAAAATTGCTACATCACCTGACCATTTTATTTCCATTGTTTTTCTTGTAGATTCTTTAGATTACAACTTGCTTTCTGTTTCTCAATTATGTAAAATGGGTTACAACTGTCTTTTTACGGATATATGTGTTACTGTCTTTAGAAGAAGTGATGATTCAATAGCATTTAAGGGAGTATTAGAGGGTCAGCTATACTTAGTTGATTTTAATAGAGCTGAACTCGATACTTGCTTAATTGCTAAGACTAATATGGGTTGGCTCTGGCATCGCCGACTAGCCCATGTTGGGATGAAGAATCTTCACAAGCTTCTAAAGGGAGAGCACATTTTCGGACTAACCAATGTTCATTTTGAGAAAGACAGGGTTTGTAGCGCATGTCAAGCAGGGAAGCAAGTTGGTACCCATCATCCACACAAGAACATCATGACGACCGACAGGCCACTTGAACTACTCCACATGGATTTATTCGGCCCGATCGCTTACATAAGCATCGGCGGGAGTAAGTATTGTCTTGTAATTGTGGATGATTATTCTCGCTTCACTTGGGTATTCTTCTTGCAGGAAAAATCTCAAACCCAAGAGACCTTAAAGGGATTCTTGAAACGGGCTCAAAATGAGTTCGGATTGAGAATCAAGAAGATAAGAAGCGACAACGGGATGGAGTTCAAGAACTCTCAAATTGAAGGCTTTCTTGAGGAGGAAGGCATCAAGCATGAGTTCTCTTCTCCCTACACACCTCAGCAAAATGGTGTAGTGGAGAGGAAGAATAGAACTCTATTAGACATGGCGAGGACCATGCTTGATGAGTACAAGACTCTGGACCGGTTTTGGGCTGAGGCGATTAACACTGCCTGCTACTCCATCAACCGACTCTACCTTCACCGAATCCTCAAGAAGACATCATACGAACTCCTCACCGGTAAAAAGCCCAATGTTTCATATTTTAGAGTCTTTGGTAGCAAATGTTTTATTCTTGTTAAAAGGGGTAGAAAATCTAAATTTGCTCCTAAGGCTATAGAAGGCTTTATACTTGGTTATGACTCAAACACAAGGGCATATAGAGTCTTCAACAAATCCACTGGATTAATTGAGGTTTCTTGTGACATTGTGTTTGATGAGACTAACGACTCCCAAGTGGAGCAAGTTGATCTTGATGAGCTAGATGATGAAGAGGCTCTGTGCATCACACTAAGGAACATGTCCATTGGGGATGTGTGTCCTAAGGAATCCGAAGAGCTTCCACAAGCACAAGATCAACCATCATCTTCCAATCAAGCATCTCCACCAACTCAAGATGAGGACCAAGCTCAAGACAATGAAGAAGAAGATCAAGAAGATGAGCCACCTCAAGAGGAGGACAATGATAAAGGGGGAGATTACCATGATAAGGAAGATGAGCAAGAAATTCAGGGTCAAAGACCGCCACACCCAAGAGTCCACCAAGCGATTCAAAGAGATCACCCCGTGAACTCCATTCTTGGTGATATTCATAAGGGGGTAACCACTCGATCTTGAGTCGCTCATTTTTGTGAACATTACTCTTTTGTGTCCTCTATTGAGCCATACAGGGTGGAGGATGCACTAAGAGATTCCGATTGGGTGCTGGCAATGCAAGAGGAACTCAACAACTTCACGAGGAATGAGGTATGGCACTTAGTTCCACGTCCTAACCAAAACGTTGTAGGAACCAAGTGGGTATTCTGCAACAAGCAAGATGAGCATGGTGTGGTGACAAGAAACAAAGCCCGACTTGTGGCCAAGGGTTATTCACAAGTCGAAGGTTTGGATTTCGGTGAAACCTATGCACCCATAGCTAGGCTTGAGTCAATTCGTATATTACTTGTCTATGCTACTTACCATGGCTTTAAGCTTTACCAAATGGACGTGAAAAGTGCCTTTCTCAATGGACCAATCAAGGAAGAGGTCTATGTTGAGCAACCTCCCGGCTTTGAAGATAGTGAGTACCCTAACCATGTGTATAAACTCTCAAAGGCACTTTATGGGCTCAAGCAAGCCCCAAGAGCATGGTATGAATGCCTGCGAGATTTCCTTATCACTAATGGCTTCAAAGTCGGAAAAGTCGATCCTACACTCTTTACTAAAACCATTACAAAAGATTTTTTGTATGCCAAATTTATGTTGATGATATCATATTTAGGTCTACTAACAAATCTACTTGTGAAGAGTTTAGCAGGATCATGATTCAAAAATTCGAGATGTCTATGATGGGGGAGTTGAAGTATTTTCTAGGATTTCAAGTCAAGCAACTCCAAGAGGGCACCTTCATCAGCCAAACTAAATACATTCAAGACATACTTACCAAGTTTGGAATGAAGGATGCCAAGCCCATCAAGACACCCATGGGAACTAATGGGCATCTCGACCTCGACACGGAAGGTAAATCCGTAGATCAAAAGGTATATTGGTCGATGATAGGATCTTTACTCTATTTATGTGCATCTCGACCGGATATTATGCTTTATATATGCATGTGTGCAAGATTCCAAGCTGATCCTAAGGAAGTTCACCTTAGGGCCGTGAAAAGAATCATGAGATATTTAGTTTACACTCCTATGTTTGGACTTTGGCACCCCAATGGATCCACTTTTGATTTAATAGGATATTCAGATGCTGATTGGGCAGGGTGTAAACTTGATAGGAAGAGCACATCAGATACTTGTCAGTTTCTGGGAAGATCCCTGGTGTCTTGGGCTTCAAAGAAACAAAACTCAGTAGCTCTTTGTACCACCGAAGCCGAGTATATTGCCACAGGTCATTGTTGTGCGCAATTACTTTGGATGAGGCAAACCCTCAGGGACTATGGCTACAAATTGAGCAAAGTCCCTCTCCTATGTGACAATGAGAGTGCAATCTGCATGGCGGATAATCCCGTTGAACACAGCCACACTAAGCACATAGACATTCGGTATCACTTTTTGAGGGATCACCAACAAAGGGGGATATCGAGATTGCTTATGTTAGCACCAAAGAAAAATTAGCCTATATCTTTACCAAGCCATTAGATGAGAAAACTTTTAGCAAACTTAGGAATGAGCTAAATATACTTGATTCTCGGAACTTTGATTGAAACATTGCACACATAGCTCATTTATATACCTTCGATCATATCTCTTTCATGACTACGACTAATGCGTTTTCAAGTGTATTTCTATGATAAGTCGTAAATTGAAAGGGAAATGGAGTCTTCGACGAAGACAAGGCTTCCACTCCACTCTAACGGTATCACTTACCCTTCATCATCACTCCACATCACCCTCAAATTGGTATAATCCTTCACTCATATTTACTTGTACCATTGGGGGAGAAAGTAAAAAGGGCTCATAAAGTCTCTGTTTTTGGTGATTAATGCCAAAGGGGGAGAGAGTATTAGCCTAGCCCAAAGCAAAAGGACCGCACCACCAAACTTCAAAAATTCTTCGAAATGATGATTTATGTTTGTCTTTTCAAATGGTATCTTATGATGAAAATTTTAGTTGATATATTTCAAATTGATATGTTGATTTTCAATTGATACATTTTCAAAAGCATCCCAAGAATAAATTTCAATTGGTATCTATTAAAACCCTCTTGAAAGCTAAGAGGAGAACTTCATTCAGGGGGAGTTTTGTTTAAGTCAAAAGAAAAGCATTTGAAATAGGGGGAGAAAATTTCAAATCTTGAAAATGCTTCTCGAAATCTTATTCATATACCTTTAACTATTTGCAAAAAGACTTTGAAACGATTTTCCAAAACAATTTGCCAAAACAAAACAAGTGGTGCAAATGTGGTCCAAAATGTTAAATAAAAGAAACCAACCATGCATATCTAGTAAAAGTATAAATTGGTTTAATTCCAAGCAACCTATGCACTTACCTAATGCAAACTAGTTCAATTTTGCACTTATATAATTGCTTTGGTTTGTGTTGGCATCAATCACTAAAAAGGGGAAGATTGAAAGGGAAATAGGGTTTAACCTTTTCCTATAAATGATTTTGGTGGTTGAATACCCAACACAAATAATTGGACTAACTAGTTTGCTCTAGATTATATCCCACAGGTGCATAAAGGTTCAACACAAACCAATAAAAAGATTAAAGAAAGGGTTCAAAACGAAAGGAGCAAAGAAACCCAAGTGTGCCCTGGTCTGGCGCACCGGACAGTGTCCAGTGCACCAGGGCCGTACAACTCTGAACTCTTCATTTTCGGGTTTCGCAGGCGTCGCTCTGCTATAATTCACCGGACTATCCAGTGTGCCACCGGACTGTCCGGTGCACCAGCGGAGCAACGGCTAGCCAGCGCAACGGTCGGCTGCAACGGTCGCCTGCAACGCTACTGTGCGCGGACAGTTCATGCAGAAGTCAGAGCAGCCACCAGAGGCGCACCAGACAGTGCACAGTACCTGTCTGGTGCGGCACCTGACTGTCCGGTGCCACAAGAAGACAAAGCTCCAACGGTCAAACCCTAACGGTTGGGTGACATGGCTAGCGCACTGGACTGCGTCCTGTGGTGCACCAGACTGTCCGGTGCGCCCATCGACAGCAGCCACCCTCAACGGTTGAATTGGTGGTTGATGGCTATAAATAACCACCAACCACCTCCACTCCAACCATCCAAGCATTCACAACAGTGCATTCAATACAAGAGCAATACACTTCACTCCAAAGACACAATTCAAGTGATCGATCCGCTCAAAGTCCCAAATTCAACTCTAGCGCATTAGGACTTGTGAGAGGATTCTTTATATTCCTTGTTGCTCTTGTTTGCTTGGCTTGGCTTTCTTTTCTTTCTCACTTCTTACTTTCGAGTGCTTTGTAAGCGAGGCAAGAGACACCAATTGTGTGGTGATCCTTGCGGGGTCTAAGTGACCCATGAGATTAAGAAAGAAGCCTCACTCGATCTAGGTGACCATTTGAGAGAGAGAAAGGGTTGAAAGAGACCCGGTCTTTGTCACTACCTCAATGGGGACTAGGTTCTTTGGAACTGAACCTCGTTAAAACAAATCACCATGTCATCCGCTTTATTTTCTTGGTTGATTTGTTTTCCCCTCTCTCCCGAACTTGGATTTTATTCTAACGCTAACCCCGGCTTGTAGTGTGTTTAAAGTTGTAAATTTCAGTTTCCGCCTATCCACCCCCGCCTCTTGGTGACTTTCACAACCACTGAGCCTGAGAGTCAATTAAAGAGAAAATCAAGTGACAAAGGATAGGAATGGGGGCGGTTAATTGATCCAAATGACAAGAACTGATTGAATTGTCTGCTTTGTGGCCATGAGAGCACAGGAGGATTCAAACAACATCTTGGTCATGTTGGTAGTGCTGTTGCAATGTGCAAGAAAGTGAGTGATATGTTAAAGCCAAGTGCAAGAAAGATTTGGAATCCGCAACTCAACAAAAGAGAGAAGTTGCAGCATGATAGAGATGTTAGAGACAACGTGCAATTGATTGATGATGAACCCACATATGTGCAGTCTCTTGTTGGGAGCTTAGACTCAGTAAACAAACTTGGCCCCATGGACAGTTTTGCTCGTCGCAATGATCCTAAAGCAAATTAGGTTGAAGCATGAAGGCAACAAAACAATAATGAGGCTCTTTGGAAAGAGAGAACACACTAGGTGCAGCAATATGTTGCTAGATGGGTGTACACACATGGTATTCCATTCCATGCTTGTGACAATGATGAGTTCAAGGAAATGGTTGAGGCTATTGGTCGATTTGGCCCTAGTTTTCTGCCACCATCTCAACATCATTATAGAGAGAAGCTGTTAGAAGAGAAGCATGCTAGAACTAAAAGCTTGTTGCAAGACTGTGAAGACGAGAAGAACAAGTATGGCTGCTCTGTTATGACTGATGCTTGGATAGATATGAAGAGGAGAAGCATCATGAACATTTGTACACATACCACTACAGGGACAAGTTTTATTGTAACACCCTAAAATTCTATTTTGAGATTTAGAAGAGACTCAAAAAATGAAACAAGGGAGAAGATCATTATAGAAGTAAATAATATATTTATGAATGTCCTCTAAAAATTTTAAAGTCTAAGTATCCTTTGATAAACATCATGCCTTAGAGATTATTTTTAGAGTAAGTATTTGTATGTGTATGAAATGTATATTTAAAAGCATTTGTTTGAAAAGATAAGTAAAAATAAATAAATAAAATTTATGTTGAGGTTCTTTGTTTGTTGCATCTAGCTAGTGTTTAAAATTCAGAACAAATTTAAACTTGGTTTTGAATTTGAAATTGGGAACACAAAATAGAAAAGGAAACTACAAAACAGAAAAAAGCCTCGCTGGGCCGAATCTGCCCATCAGCCCGGGAAACCCATCCTCAGGTGGCCCATCTCACCTGCACAACGCGCGCTGTGCCCACACTACCCGACCGGTGGGTCCAGAAGCGCAGACACTCATCGTCTCGGATAGCTCCGCACCGCGCGCGCCCCCACTCCGTTCTCTCACTACCGATTGGGTCCTATGGGTCAGGTCGGGTCTTCCTTCTTCCCTGGGTTGTTGCACCTGGGCCGACTTCCTCGCCGCGGAAAGCTCACCGGCCGCGTGCTAACCTCACATGGTTGGGAGGTCGAGAATCGTCGCCCTCCATAAATTCGAACCCCACCACCACCTCGGACCACCTCTATCAAGTCACCGTGCTGCCACAGTAGAGAAACACCACGGCAAGGGAGGAAGAGAAGCCATCGTTGACAAACTAGGTGCTCCCCGCTGTCGCGACCCCGATGTCGAGCCTACAAGCTTTGCCGGACCGAAAGAAGGGTGTCTATGGCCTCTGCGCGCGTGATTGGCCGCCGAGGACCTCGAAATTTCTCGTCGGCATCAGGTGGGCACAATCGATCCACGTCATGTCGTGGTCGAGGGATTTCCTGCTCTAGGACATCGGTACGACAACCTTACTCGATCTGCCTCCGTATTCTCCTCACATTGCACCGAGTCAGGATCGAAATAGGTTATTGGAAGGGAATTTGGGTTACTCCGACGTGCCTCCGTCGTGTGTGCTGGGCGGCGCCACCGTCGCTTGTCGTGAGGATGAGAGGGAGGGCGCTAGGCGTAGATTTGGGCGCGAGCGACCGAGATTAGACCGAGCATATCGATTTGAGTTGAGGGCGTGGGTGCGTTCGATCGCGATCGGATGGATCTGGGGTAATCACGAGTGTTTTAAATCCGTGTCATTGGCATTGAATCTGACGCATAAAACGGCGTACCAGCTCGCTTGAATCAGGATCTGATCCGATCCTTTGATTCTGGATCGGGTGGCCCTTGATGGTCGATACCCTTTCGGGTTTGGAAAGTTTTAAATAAACACCTCGACTTTTCTGCAATCAACCCGCCATTCGGTTACACCTAGAAATAATTAGATATAGGTCCTTTTATTCATGTTTGAGCACCTAGAACTTCCTGTAATCATGGCCTCAGTCCAGTCAACCGGGAAAACAATAAAAATAAATGCAAAAGTCACTTTTTAGTGCAAAATAATGTCTTAATCTTAGAAAAGTTGTAACTTCATTGTTGTAACTCCAAACTGACCCATTCCAGTTGCATTGGACGCATAACAATATTGTTTACCAGTTAGAAACCTTATTTTACTATGTAGCTTAGTGATAAAAATAACACTCATTTGGTTTTATATTTAACACTTAAAACTTCATAAAGCCATATCTTTTCAACCATAACTCCGATTTTAGTGATTCTCAAACATGCGATCTCATTACGATGCATAGATAATTATTATTCAATATGTTCTCATGATAGGTGTGATGTTAATTTTGCCTATACCGATTTTGTTTGTATTGCTAGGAGTAGCAGCTAGCAGCGAGGATATGAATCACTTGAAGACCAAGTTGGTGAAGTACCTGGGAATCTCGAGTCACAGGCAAGTTGTGCCCTTGATCACTTTTCTCTTTACCTAATAATGTTCCTGTTAATCATTGTGACATGCTAAGGTTAATTTGATGGGACCTAATAGGTATCCCTAGCATTGTTTATCCCACACCTTACAAACAAAAGAACTATTGAGTAGATTTGCTATTGCTCTACCTGGTTTTGGGAAATTAATATTATATTATGATCATGTTCCAATTTTGGTATTGTTTTAATTATTGTTATTGATAAGATCATTATGTTAATTGGAACATAGAGCGACCACCTGGGAAAACAGTGCTACCACAAGGGTGGAATGGGACGCCCTTGGATAAGTAATTAGGAAAGCTAGGGAGAGAATACCTTACCCGAAAGGGGAAAGCGGGGAGACATCGTTGTAGAGTATAGGGAGGTTCTTAGGTCGAACTGCTGCGATGGCATTTCGGACGAGGGATTCCTATGCTTCCTTCTTCCTGAAACCATAGTGGGTTTTCTTGAACTAGTGGAATTTTGGAAAGGCCTCGTAGTGCTACCCTGCCTCGACTCCTCGGTAGAGGTGTATGGGGTCCGTACAACCCCATGGCAAATGGGTAACACGACTTGTGGGTAAAGATGTGCAACCTCTGCAGAGTATAAAACTGGTATATCAGCCGTGCTCACGGCCATGAGCAGCTCGGACCCTCACATGATTAATTTATGGAATTAAATTTAATTTGTCATTTTCATTGTATTGTGGGTGTTATTATTAATTGTGATCTCTTATTTATTTGGGTCAGTATCTACTTATACTTAGTAACTGCTAATAAAACTTTGACCAACTTTAAAAGCAATGCTCAGCTTTAACCATCTCCTTTGGTAAGCCTTACACTTCACATGAGCCCCACTATAAGTGAGCTCATGCACATTATTCCCCACAACTTTTTGAGCGATGAACGTATGTGAGCTCACCCTTATTGTACTCACATCCCCCAGGTCAAGGATATGTACCACAAGATGAGGCGCGTGAAGGATGTTGTGATGAGTTCGTGAGCGGTCTAGGCCATCGTCTCCTAGTCAACTATGGTTGCTGGATCGTTGTCTTCGTATGATGTAATTATTTAACAATTTTGTACTATTGGGGGCCTTCTTCTTTGCCAAAGGTCCCCTAGGCAAAAACACCTTTGGTAGGACGATATGCAAGAAGACATAACGCGAAGGTATATGCCGAAGCTACAATCCAGGGAGCTTCGGCATGACGACATGCCTTGAGACAAAGGGCAGCACTGACTTAAAGAGGGAAAGACCGTTTAGTCCATGATAACTTATGTCATGTTTATAATTAGTTATTAAGGACATAAATGTAATTTTGACTGGGTTGCATCCCGTGCCTATAAATAGGTGAACAGTACCCCTGTACTATTTATGCTGACTTGTATTCACTTGCACGTCACACTTGGATTCTTACCTTCTGTCAAGCTGAAGGTACAAATGTAATTTGATATCGTTATTGTTTATTCATGATTATTCGATGAGAATATTGATAATCTAATGATTTAATACGATTAATCATATTCCTTATGTGAAATGCATGCTTCTGTTTTTACATTTACATATTGGATTGATGAAGGTATGACCTTCATGACCTTCGTCTGAAGATCATTATATCCTGAGGGAAATAATGCTTCGGAAGACGAAGGTCGTTAACCATTAACATTTGTGTTGCCTTGTTCTTAACTCATAGCATTTGAGAACAAGTCTCCAACATTGGCGCCCACCTCCGGTGAACTCATTTCCACTGTGGAGCTGATGGCTTCGTTCAACAATCAAGCCGAAGCACCTTCGGTTACGAAGCTGGTGCTCCCAATCATAGGCAGTTCAAGTTCAGAGCCAGCCAACAAGAAGCAGAAGAAGGAAGCATAGAGAAGAGTGCAGCATGTTAGGGTGCAAGGACCCTTCATCAGATCCAAGTGGTCCCACATCCCAATCAGCTTCTCCCAGGAGGACCTTCAGCTCAAAGATTATCCTCACAACGATGCTATGGTTATATCATGTGTCGTCAAAGGATTTCTGGTCCACAATGTTCTGGTTGACATAGGCAGTGCAGCAGACATCATATTTGCAAAGGCTTTCAGGCAGATGCAAGAGCCAGAGGACAAAAATCATGATGCTACACACCCTCTTTGTGGCTTCGAAGGAAGACAGATTGTGGCACTTGGTAAAATCACAATGTCAGTTACCTTCGGTTATGTTCATAACACAAGGTCTGAGCAGGTTATCTTTGACATTGTTGACATGGATTACCCATACAATGCAATCATTGGTCGAGGGACGCTTAATGCCTTCGAAGCCATACTTCATCCAGCATACTTATGCATGAAGATACCTTCGGAACAAGGGCCCATTGCTGTCCATGGAAGTCAAGAAGCTGCTAGAAGGGCTGAAGGGAGTTGGACAGATTCAAAGGCAATCCACAACATAGATGGAGCCGAAGCTTGTCAATAATATAAGCATAAGAGAGAGAAGGTTGCTTCGGCAGATCAGCCGAAGCCTATGCTCCTATGTGAAGTATAGCAGATCAAAGGGTACTGCTGGGATCTTAGCTTTCCGATGAGCAAGAAAAGACTCTGCTGAGATTTTTGTTCAACAACAAAGATGTCTTTGCTTGGACAGCCAATGATCTTTGTTGTGTCAACAGAGATGTCATCGAGCATTCACTTAATGTGGATCCATCTTTCAGGCCAAGGAAGCAAAGACTTTGGAAGATGTCTGATGATAAATGAAAGGGAATTAGGCTTACACCTATTTTCCAAATTGATTTTGGTGGTTGAATTGTCCAACACAAGTAAATGGACTAACTAGTTTGCTCTAGTGTATAAGTTCTACAGGTGCAAAAGGTTCATACTTAGCCAATAAAATGACCAAGCAAAGGGTTCAACAAATGGAGCAAGGGATTACCGAAGGCTGCTCTGGTCGGGCACACCGGACTGTCCGGTGTGCCACCGGACAGTGTCCGGTGCACCAGGGCACCTCAGGCCAAACTCTTCACCTTCGGGAATTCCCAGAGCCAGCGCGCTATAATTCACCGGACATGTCCGGTGTACACCGGACAGTGTCCGGTGCTCCAAGAGGACGCGACTCTGGAACTTCGCAGCCTCGGGAATTCGTGGCAGCTGCTCCGCTATAATTCACCGGACAAGTCCGGTGTACACCGGACTGTCCGGTGAGACAACGAGGCAACGGCTACTTCGGCGCCAACGGCTACCTGCGGGCGCATTAAATGCGCGCCAGCGCGCGCAGAAGTCAGGCATGCCCATGCTGGCGCACCGGACACTCTACAGTGCGTGTCCGGTGAGCCACCGGACATCAAGGCGGGCCTAGAAGTCAGAGCTCCAACGGTCGGGACCCTAACGGCCGGGTGATGTGGCTGTCGCACCGGACTGTCCGGTGCGCCATTCGACAGACAGCTCCACCAAATGGCTAGTTTGGTGGTTGGGGCTATAAATACCCCAACCACCCCACATTCATTGCCATCCAAGTTTCTACACTTCAACACCATACAAGAGCTCTAGCATTCAATTCCAAACACACAAAAGAGATCAAATCCTCTCCAACTCCACATCAAGCCATAGTGATTAGAGAGAGTGATTTGTCGTGTTCATTTGAGCTCTTGCGCTTGGATCGCTTCTTTTCTTTCTCATTTGTTCTTGTCATCAAGACTCCATTGTAATCAAGGCAAGAGGCACCAATTGTGTGGTGGCCCTTGCGGGGAAGTTTTGTTCCCGGCTTTGATTCGAGAAGAGAAGCTCACTCGGTCCGAGGGACCGTTTGAGAGAGGGAAGGGTTGAAAGAGACCCGGCCTTTGTGGCCTCCTCAACGGGGAGTAGGTTTGCGAGAACCGAACCTCGGTAAAACAAATCCGCGTGTCACACTCTTCATTTGCTTGTGATTTGTTTTGCGCCCTCTCTCGCGGACTTGATTATATTTCTAACGCTAACCCGGCTTGTAGTTGTGATTATATTTTTAAATTTCAGTTTCGCCCTATTCACCCCCCCTCTAGGCGACTTTCAATTGGTATCAGAGCCCGATGCTTCATTAGAGCCTAACCGCTCGAAGTGATGTCGGGAGCATCCGCCAAGAGGGAGATGGAGACCAGCGACAAGCCCACTACGAGCCACGGGTCGACTTCATCGGAAGAGTCCCGCAACAAGAGGAAGGAGAAGAAGAACTCCAACAAAGGGAAGGGGAAGAAATCCTCCTCCCACAAGTCGGATCGGAGAGGCGACAAGCACAAGAGGATGAGGAAAGTGGTCTACTACGAGACCGACTCTTCATCACCATCGACCTCCGACTCCGATGCACCATCCGTTACTTCTAAGCGCCAAGAGCGCAAGAAGTATAGTAAGATTCCTCTACGCTATCCCCATATTTCAAAACGTACTCCTTTGCTCTCCGTTCCATTAGGCAAACCACCGGTTTTTGACGGTGAAGATTATAACATGTGGAGTGATAAAATGAGGCACCATCTAACCTCACTCCACACAAGCATATGGAATGTTGTTGAGTTTGATGTACAGGTACCATCCGTAGGGGATGAAGACTACGACTCGGACGAGGTGGCCCAAATCCACCACTTTAACTCCCAAGCAACCACTATACTCCTCGCCTCTCTAAGTCGAGAGGAGTATAACAAGGTGCAAGGGCTAAAAAGTGCAAAGGAGATTTGGGACGTGCTCAAGACCGCGCACGAAGGAGATGAGGTGACAAAGATCACCAAGCGGGAAACGATCGAGGGGGAGCTCGGTCGCTTCATGCTTCACCAAGGGGAGGATCCACAAGCCATGTACAACCGCTTGAAGACCTTGGTGAACCAAGTGCGCAACCTCGGGAGCGAAAAATGGGATGACCATGAGATGGTCAAGGTTATTCTTAGATCCCTCGTATTTCTTAACCCTACACAAGTTCAATTAATTCGAGGTGATCCTAGGTATAAGCTAATGTCTCCCGAGGAGGTTATAGGGAAATTTGTGAGCTTTGAGCTAATGATTAAGGGCTCAAAGAAAATCATCGAGCAAGGCACCTCCTCCATGCCCGAGGCACAACCCGTCGCATTCAAGGCGACGGAAGAAAAGGAGGAGGCTACTCCAAGTCGAACACCCATCGACGCCTCCAAGCTCGACAACGAGGAAATGACGCTCATCATCAAGAGCTTCCGCCAAATCCTCAAGCAAAGGAGAGGGAAAGACCACAAGTCCCGCTCCAAGAAGGTTTGCTACAAGTGTGGTAAGCCCGGTCACTTTATTGCAAAATGTCCTATTTCTAGTGACAGTGACAGGGGCGACGACAAGAAGGGCAAGAGGAGAGAAAAGAAGAGGTACTACAAGAAGAAGGGCGGCAATGCCCATGTGTGCCGCGAGTGGGACTCCGACGAGAGCTCCACCGACTCCTCCTCCGACGAGGACGCCGCCAACATCGCCGTCACCAAGGGCCTCCTCTTCCCCAACATCGGCCACAAGTGCCTCATGGCAAAGGACGGCAAAAGGAAGAAGGTTAAATCTAAATCCTCCACTAAATATGAGTCTTCTAGTGATGATAACGTTAGTGATGAGGAAGACAATTTGCGCAACCTTTTTGCCAACCTTAACATGGAACAAAAGGAAAATTTAAATGAGCTAATTAGTGCCATCCATGAAAAGGATGATCTCTTGGACTCCCAAGAGGACTTCCTAATCAAGGAAAATAAAAAACATGTTAAGGTTAAAAATGCTTACACTCTAGAGATTGAAAAATGTCAAAAATTATCTAGTGAGCTAAGCATGTGCCATGATTTAATTGCCAACCTTAGAAATGAAAATGCTAGTTTAAATGCTAAGGTTGATACTCATGTTTGTAGTGTTCCAATTCCCGATCTTAGAAATGATAATGTTGATTTACTTGCTAAGATTGATGAATTGAACACCTCTCTTGCTAGCCTTAGAGTTGAAAATGAAAAATTACTTGCTAAGGCTAAAGATTTTGATGTTTGCAATATTACAATTTCCGATCTTAGAGATAAAAATGATATTTTGCGTGCTAAGATTGTTGAACTCAATTCTTGCAAACCATCTACATCTACTAATGAGCATACTTCCATTTGTACTAGATGTAGAGATATTAATGTTGATGCTATCCATGATCACCTAGCCTTAATTAAGAAACAAAATGATCACATAGCACAACTTAATGCTAAGATTAGTGAGCATGACTTAGAAAATGAAAAATTTAAATTTGCTAGAAGTATGCTCTATAATGGGAGACGCCCTGGCATTAAGGACGGCATTGGCTTCCAAAGGGGAGACAATGTCAAAATTAATGCCCCTCCTAAGAAACTATCTAACTTTGTTAAGGGCAAGGCTCCCATGCCTCAGGATAACGAGGGTTACATTTTATACCCTGCCAGATATCCTGAGAGCAAAATTAGGAAAATTCATTCTAGGAAGTCTCACTCTGGCCCTAATCATGCTTTTATGTATAAGGGTGAGACATCTAGATCTAGGCAACCAACGCATGCCAAGTTGCCTAGAAAGAAAATTCCTGGTGCATCAAATGATCATGATGTTTCATTTAAAACCTTTGATGCATCTTATGTGCTTACTAACAAATCCGGCAAGGTAGTTGCCAAGTTTGTTGGGGGCAAACACAAGGGCTCCAAGACTTGTGTTTGGGTACCCAAAGTTCTTGTATCTAATGCCAAAGGACCCAAAACTGTTTGGGTACCTAAAACAAAGAACTAAACTTGTTTTGTAGGTTTATGCATCCGGGGGCACAAGTTGGATCATTGATAGCGGGTGCACAAACCACATGACAGGGGAGAAAAAGATGTTCTCCTCATACGAGAAAAACCAAGATCCCCAACGAGCAATCACATTCGGGGATGGAAACCAAGGTTTGGTCAAAGGTTTGGGTAAAATTGCTATATCTCCTGACCATTCTATTTCCAATGTTTTTCTTGTTGATTCTTTAGATTACAATTTGCTTTCCGTATCCCAATTGTGTCAAATGGGCTACAACTGTCTCTTTACTGATGTTGGTGTCACTGTCTTTAGAAGAAGTGATGATTCAGTAGCTTTTAAGGGAGTATTAGAGGGTCAGCTATACTTAGTTGATTTCAATAGAGCTGAACTCGATACTTGCTTGATTGCTAAGACTAACATGGGTTGGCTCTGGCACCGCCGACTAGCCCATGTTGGGATGAAGAATCTTCATAAGCTTCTAAAGGGAGAGCACATTTTAGGATTAACCAATGTTCATTTTGAGAAAGACAGGATTTGTAGCGCATGCCAGGCTGGAAAGCAAGTTGGAGTTCAACATCCACACAAGAACATCATGACGACCGACAGGCCGCTTGAGCTACTCCACATGGATCTATTCGGCCCGATTGCTTACATAAGCATCGGCGGGAGTAAGTATTGTCTTGTAATAGTGGATGATTATTCTCGCTTCACTTGGGTCTTCTTTTTGCATGAAAAATCTCAAACCCAAGAAACATTAAAGGGTTTCTTGAGACGGGCTCAAAATGAGTTTGGCTTGAGGATCAAGAAAATTCGAAGCGACAACGGGACGGAGTTCAAGAACTCTCAAATTGAAGGCTTTCTTGAGGAGGAGGGCATCAAGCATGAGTTCTCTTCTCCCTACATGCCACAACAAAATGGTGTAGTGGAGAGGAAGAATAGAACACTATTGGACATGGCAAGAACCATGCTTGATGAGTACAAGACGCCGGATCGGTTTTGGGTCGAGGCGGTCAACACCGCTTGCTACGCCATCAATCGGTTATATCTACACCGAATCCTCAAGAAGACATCATATGAACTCCTAACCGGTAAAAAGCCCAATATTTCATATTTTAGAGTCTTTGGTAGCAAATGCTTTATTCTTATTAAAAGAGGTAGAAAATCTAAATTTGCTCCTAAGACTATAGAAGGCTTTTTACTAGGATATGACTCAAACACAAGGGCATATAGAGTCTTTAACAAGTCCTCAGGACTTGTTGAAGTTTCTTGTGACGTTGTGTTTGATGAGACTAACGGCTCTCAAGTAGAGCAAGTTGATCTTGATGAGATAGGTAATGAAGAGGCTCCATGCATCGCGCTAAGGAACATGTTCATTGGGGATGTGTGTCCTAAGGAATCCGAAGAGCCTCCAAATGCACAAGATCAACCATCCTCCTCCACGCAAGCATCTCCACCAACTCAAAATGAGGACGAGGCTCAAGTTTATGAAGAAGAAGATCAAAGTGATGAGCCACCTCAAGATGACGGCAATAATCAAGGGGGAGATGCAATTGATCAAGACAAGGAGGATGATGAAGAACCAAGACCGCCACACCCAAGAGTCCACCAAGCAATCCAACGAGATCACCCCATCGACACTATCCTCGGCGACATTCATAAGGGGGTAACCACTAGATCTCGTGTTGCACATTTCTGTGAGCATTACTCGTTTGTTTCCTCTATTGAGCCACACAAGGGAGAGGAAGCACTTCAAGATCCGGATTGGGTGGTGGCGATGCAAGAGGAGCTCAACAACTTCACTAGGAACGAGGTATGGCACTTAGTTCCATGTCCTAACCAAAATATTGTAGGAACCAAATGGGTCTTCCGCAACAAGCAAGATGAGCATGGTGTGGTGACAAGGAACAAAGCTCGACTCGTGGCCAAGGGATATTCACAAGTCGAAGGTTTGGATTTTGGTGAAACCTATGCACCCGTAGCTAGGCTTGAGTCAATTCGCATATTATTAGCCTATGCTACTTACCATGGCTTCAAGCTTTATCAAATGGACGTGAAGAGTGCTTTCCTCAACGGACCTATCAACGAAGAGGTCTATGTTGAGCAACCTCCCGGCTTTGAAGACTGTAAGTATCCTAACCATGTTTATAGGCTCTCTAAGGCGCTTTATGGGCTCAAGCAAGCCCCGAGAGCATGGTATGAATGCCTTAGGGATTTCCTTATTGCTAATGGCTTCAAAGTCGGCAAGGCCGATCCTACTTTATTCACTAAAACTCTTGCAAATGATTTGTTCGTATGCCAAATTTATGTTGATGATATCATATTTGGGTCTACTAACGAATCTACATGTGAGGAATTTAGTAGGATCATGACACAAAAATTCGAGATGTCGATGATGGGGGAGTTGAAGTATTTCTTAGGATTCCAAGTCAAGCAACTCCAAGAGGGCACCTTCATTTGCCAAACGAAGTACACTCAAGACATACTAAACAAGTTTGGAATGAAGGATGCCAAGCCCATCAAGACACCCATGGGAACCAATGGGCATCTCGACCTCGACACGGGAGGTAAGTCCGTAGATCAAAAGGTATACCGGTCGATGATAGGTTCATTGCTTTATTTATGTGCATCTCGACCGGATATTATGCTTTCTGTTTGCATGTGTGCAAGATTCCAATCCGACCCTAAGGAATCCCACCTTACGGCCGTAAAACGAATCTTGAGATATTTAGCTTATACTCCTAAGTTTGGGCTTTGGTACCCTCGGGGATCCACTTTTGATTTAATTGGTTATTCGGATGCCGATTGGGCAGGGTGTAAAATTAATAGGAAGAGCACATCGGGGACTTGCCAGTTCTTGGGAAGATCCTTGGTGTCTTGGGCTTCAAAGAAGCAAAATTCGGTCGCTCTTTCCACCGCCGAAGCCGAGTATATTGCCGCAGGCCATTGTTGCGCGCAATTGCTTTGGATGAGGCAAACCCTGCGGGACTATGGTTACAAATTAACCAAAGTCCCTTTGCTATGTGATAATGAGAGTGCAATCAAAATGGCCGACAATCCCGTCGAGCATAGCCGCACTAAACACATAGCCATTTGGTATCACTTTCTTAGGGATCACCAACAAAAGGGGGATATCGAGATTGCTTATATTAATACTAAAGATCAATTAGCCGATATTTTTACCAAGCCTCTTGATGAACAAACTTTTACCAAACTTAGGCATGAGCTCAATATTCTTGATTCTAGGAACTTCTTTTGCTAACTTGCACACATAGCTCATGAATATACTTTTGATCATGTCTCTTTTATATATGCTATGACTAATGTGTTTTTCAAGTGGATTTCAAACCAAGTCATAGGTGTATTGAAAGGGAATTGGAGTCTTCGGCGAAGACCAAGGCTTCCACTCCGCAACTCATCCCTCGCCGACGCTCCAAGCCATGCTTCATCCTTGAGGGAGAAAGCATGAAGCAAAAGGACTCTGACTTTGGTATAATCTTCACTTATATGTTTTATTTACCAAAGGGGAGAAAGTAGTTAGAAAAAGGGCTCTAATGATTCTGTTTTTGGCGATTCATGCCAAAGGGGGAGAAAGTATGAGCCCAAAGCAAAAGGACCACACCACCAATTTCAAAATTTAGTTTTTCAAAGAGTATTTTTCAATTGGTATCTTATTGTGTTCAAAAGGGGGAGAAAGTAGTATTTCAAAAATGATATATCAAAACCCTCTTGAACACTAAGAGGAGGATCTCATCTAGGGGGAGTTTTGTTTAGTCAAAGGAAAAGCATTTGAAATAGGGGGAGAAAATTCCAAATCTTGAAAATGCTTTGCAAAATCTTATTCCTTTACCTTTGACTATTTGCAAAAGAACTTTGAACTTTGAAAAAGAATTTGCATAACAAAACATGTGGTGCAAAAGTGGTCCAAAATGTTAAATTAGAAAGAAACAATCCATGCGCATCCTAAGTGTTTATATTGGCTCAATTCCAAGCAACCTTTGCACTTACATTTTGTAAACTAGTTCAATTTTATGCTTTGATATTTGCTTTGGTTTGTGTTGGCATCAATCACGAAAAAGGGGGAGATTGAAAGGGAATTAGGCTTACACCTATTTTCCAAATTGATTTTGGTGGTTGAATTGTCCAACACAAATAAATGGACTAACTAGTTTGCTCTAGTGTATAAGTTCTACAGGTGCAAAAGGTTCACACTTAGCCAATAAAATGACCAAGCAAAGGGTTCAACAAATGGAGCAAGGGATTACCGAAGGCTGCTCTGGTCGGGCACACCGGACTGTCCGGTGTGCCACCGGACAGTGTCCGGTGCACCAGGGCACCTCAGGCCAAACTCTTCACCTTCGGGAATTCCCAGAGCCAGCGCGCTATAATTCACCGGACATGTCCGGTGCTCCAAGAGGACGTGGCTCTGGAACTTTGCAGCCTCGGGAATTCGTGGCAGCTGCTCCGCTATAATTCACCAGACAAGTCCGGTGTACACCGGACTGTCCGGTGAGACAACGAGGCAACGGCTACTTCGGCGCCAACGGCTACCTGCGGGCGCATTAAAGGCCTGTTTGGTTTGTGGCTAAATGTGCCACACTTTGCCTAAGGTTAGTCGTTCGAATTGAGTAACTAACCTTAGGCAGAAAAGTTAGGCAAAGTGTGGCAACTGAGGTAGTGAACCAAACAGGCCCTAAATGCGCGCCAGCGCGCGCAGAAGTCAGGCACGCCCATGCTGGCGCACCGGACACTCTCCAGTGCGTGTCTGGTGAGCCACCGGACATCAAGGCGGGCCCAGAAGTCAGAGCTCCAACGTTCGGGACCCTAACGGCCGGGTGACGTGGCTGTCGCACCGGACATGTCCGGTGTGCACCGGACTGTCCGGTGCGCCATTCGACAGACAGCTCCACCAAACGGCTAGTTTGTTGGTTGGGGCTATAAATACCCCAACCACCCCACATTCATTGCCATCCAAGTTTCTACACTTCAACACCATACAAGAGCTCTAGCATTCAATTCCAAACACACAAAAGAGATCAAATCCTCTCCAACTCCACATCAAGCCATAGTGATTAGAGAGAGTGATTTGCCGTGTTCATTTGAGCTCTTGCGCTTGGATCGCTTCTTTTCTTTCTCATTTGTTCTTGTCATCAAGACTCCATTGTAATCAAGGCAAGAGGCACCAATTGTGTGGTGGCCCTTGCGGGGAAGTTTTGTTCCCGGCTTTGATTCGAGAAGAGAAGCTCACTCGGTCCGAGGGACCGTTTGAGAGAGGGAAGGGTTGAAAGAGACCCGGCCTTTGTGGCCTCCTCAACGGGGAGTAGGTTTGCGAGAACCGAACCTCGGTAAAACAAATCCGCGTGTCACGCTCTTCATTTGCTTGTGATTTGTTTTGCGCCCTCTCTCGCGGACTCGATTATATTTCTAACGCTAACCCGGTTTGTAGTTGTGATTATATTTGTAAATTTCAGTTTCGCCCTATTCACCCCCCCCCCTCTAGGCGACTTTCAATAAAGCTGAACGTGCTCGGAACGAAGTAAAGAGACTTCTCAGTGCTGGTGTTATCAGAGAAGTAACATATCTAGAATGGCTAGCCAACACTGTTGTGGTGAAGAAGGCTAATGGCAAATGGAGAATATGTATTGATTTCACAGATCTCAACAAAGCATGTCCAAAGGACGAGTTTCCATTACCAAGAATAGACACCCTTGTAGATGCAGCAGCTTCTTCGAAGCTCATGAGTTTACTGGACTGTTACTCAGGCTATCATCAAATTTGATGAAGAAGGAAGATGAGACAAAGACTAGCTTCATAACTGCTAGTGGCACTTATTGCTACCTTCTGATGCCTGAGGGGCTCAAGAATGCTGGAGGAAGCTTCAGCAGAATGACAGCCAAGGTCCTTCATTCTCAAATAGGCAGGAATGTGATGACTTATGTTGATAACATCATAGTAAAAACAACGTAGCAAGAGAATCATATTGCTGACTTGCAAGAGACATTTGCCAATTTCAGGCAAGCTGGTCTTAAACTAAATCCAGAAAAGTGTGTTTTTGGAGTAAAGAAGGGCAAGTTCCTTGGCTGTCTGGTGTCAACGAAGGGAATCGAAGCTAACCCAAATAAGATCAAAGCTATCCTTCGGATGGAGCCGCCAAATTCACAGAAGGGGGCTCAACGGTTGGCAGGAAGGCTGGTATATTTAAATAGATTTATATTAAGATCAGCAGAAAGGAATCTACCATTCTTTGAAATACTAAAGTCAACTGAAGTTTTTCAATGGGGTCTGGCTCAGCAAAGGGCTTTCGAAGAGTTAAAGCAATACTTGATAGACTTGACAACTCTAACTCCACCTTCGCCAGGGGCTCCATTACTTCTATATGTAGCAGCCTCTCACTCTACAGTTAGTGCGGCGCTTGTACAGGAGAAGCAAGATGGTCAAGTTAAAAGACAAGCTCCATTATATTTCGTCTTCAAAGTTCTAAGCTTATCAAAGAAAAATTATATAGAATTGGAGAAGGTATTATATGCTTTGTTGATGGCCTCAAGGAAGCTTCGGCATTATTTTCAAGCATATCATATAATTGTTCCTTCATCACAACCTTCGAAGGACATAATGAGGAATAGAGAAGCTACTGGGAGGATCGGAAAATGGGCTACCGAGCTTAATGAATTCTGTATTGATTATGTACATAGATCCTCAATTCAGTCTTAGGCGTTAGCAAACTTCATTGCTGATTGGATGCCAGGGGCTCAGGGAGAAGAAGTAACAAAAGACGCCGAGGCCTGGACAGTCTTCTGTGATGGTTCTTAGGGAACCTTCGGCACAGGAGCGGCTACTGTTCTAGTAGCACCCTCTAAAGTCAGAACATGCTATGCAGCAAGACTGGATTTTAGTTGTACAAATAACATTGCTGAGTACGAAGCCCTTCTGTTGGGGCTTCGGACGCTAAAGGCAACGGGAATAAGAAGGGCGATCCTTAAAACTGACTCCCAAGTCATCTCTGGCCATGTAGACAAAAGCAGCAAGGCAAGAGATCCGAAGCTTGAAAAATATTTGGACACAGTCTGAAGGTTGGAGGCTTCTTTCGAAGGTTTTTCTGTAAAAAATATTTCAAGAGGGGAAAATGGGCATGCAGATTTGCTAGCTAAGTTAGCAGCACAGGGGCTCCCTCTACCTTCGGAAGTATTCTTTGAGACAATAAAAGCACATTCGGTCAAACTTCTGGAGAGAGCAGTGCTTGCAATATCACCTGTACATAGTGAAGATTGGAGGACTGAAATCATATCTTTTCTTCAGGGTAACTGCCTTTCGGACAACAAAGTTTATAACAAAAGAATGGAAGCAAGGACAAGACCATATGTCATAATAGAAGGGGAGTTATACAAACATGGAGTCTGCTCTCCACTTCTCAAGTGTTTATCCAGAATCGAAGGTATAGAGCTAATGAAGGAAATCCATGCAGGTTTGTGTGGATCGCACATTGGGTCTAGGCCTTTGCTGGGGAAAGGTTTTTAGACAAGGATTTTATTGGCCGAAGGCAGCTTCGGATGCAGCAGATCTGGTTTAAAAGTGCGAAAATTGTCAAAAATGTGCAAGAGACCAGAAACAACCTTCGTCGCTAACTCAGTTAATACAGCCAACCTCGTCATTGCAAAGATGGGGCCTAGATTTGTTGGGTCCACTCCCACCAGCACAAGGCAACTTGAAGTATGTTGTAGTGGCAGTAGAATATTTTTCCAAGTGGATTGAGGCGAAGCCCTTAGCTATAATAACTTCAGTCACGGTCCAAAAATTCTTTTAGCTGAATATTGTTTGTCGCTTCGGTGTGCCGAAGGCAATAACTATGGACAATGGTACACAATTTGATGATGAAGCATTCAAAGATTTTTGTGACCGAATTGGTACGAAGATTCATTTTGCATCAGTTAGGCATCTAGAATCAAATGGGCTGGTAGAAAGAGCAAATGGTATTATAATGACAGGAATAATGAAGCTAATCTTCAACCAGCCCAGAGGAAAGTGGCCAGACGAGCTGATTAAAGTGGTGTGGAGCCACAACACAACTGCGTCAAGGTCAACAGGATTTACACCCTTCAAGCTCTTATTTGGTGACGAAGCAATAACTCTAGAAGAAGCAAAGACAGGGTCAATAAGAACAATAGCTTCGGCAGAAGACGAAGCTGATTATCAAGTAACAAAAGTTACTATAGAAGGGACCAGACTTCAGGCTATAGAGCACATCAATAAATATCAGGTCGAAACAATAAAGTGGCGTGATAAAAAGTTCGATTGAAAACATCAAGCCCGGGCATCTGGTGCTTCGGAGAGTGGCCAACCCAGATACAGTGGGCAAGTTGCAACTGAAGTGGGAAGGTCCTTTTCTAGTAGTATCTTTGTCAAGACCCGGTTCTTATAGATTGAAGGATATGGACGGCAACGACATACCCAGATCTTGGAATGCGGATGAGCTTCGTCGATACCATGTGTAATCTGATGTAATCTTTTTTCATTTTTTCTATGGCACCCTTTTCCTTTCAAGAGGGGAGAAAGGTTTTTAATGGTGCCATAGCTTGTAATTTTTCATTCTTATTTAGCCCTACGAGGGCCAAATCCCCCAAAGATGTAATATGCAAAAGCTGAGCCTGCACCATCGAGTGCAAAAAAGAAAAATAGGGAGAAGCTCAAAAGACGTCCCCAAGGGGATGTAGAGCATGACGAAGCTGCAAAAAAGTCATTCCTAAGGGAGCGTAGTGTAAGTTTTCTGCTCAAAAGTCGTTCCTAAGAGAATGCAGAGCCAAAAGCATGATGAAGCTGCAAAAAAAGTCATTCCTAAGGGAGCATAGAGTAAGTTTTCTCCTCAAAAGTCGTTCCAAAGGAAATGCAGAGCCAAATACCACCGAAATAGAAGGTGAAGAAGTTCAAAAGTCGTTCCTAAGGGGATGCAGAACTTAAATGCCACCGAAATAGAAGGTGAAGAAGCTCAAAAGTCGTTCCTAAGGGGATGCAGAGCTTAAAAGACTCAAAAGTCGTTCCTAAGAGGATGCAGAGTCTGGGTGTGGTTTCGTGTGTGTGTTCGGGACATTCACTTGCACATTACATTACATCATTCATTGCATTCATAAACATTCATGTAGACATTCATAGGGTCATCATCATCATAACATGAAGCACAAACAGAAATACTTTAGCTTTGATATCAATGCTTCAATGAGCACGAAGAAGCAAAGATATGCTTCGTTGAGAACAAAAAGAAGGGAAGGTGTTTTTTGCCTTCGGCTCAAAAGATACAAGTTTCGTCCACAACAAAGCAATTTACACATGGATAAAAAGGTAAAAATATATTACAAGGTATGGACAAATACACAAATGATCAATTCTCGATTACAATAGCTTTTACAAAGATAATACAAAATGCTTCTAAGCTCTATGCAGGCAGGCCTAAAAAATAGCTTCAGCAGCAGCCTTCGGAATGTGCTTCGGACTATCAATCTTCGGCATCATCATCCTACACACAACAAAGCAGTATAAGGTAAAAAGTAATTACAAGAAAGGGTAAGAAATAGGTATAAGTTTCATACCGGCTTAAGCAAGCTTCAGGCCTCGTCACCAGCCAAATCTCGACCACCCTTCGCCCAAATTTGAGTTATAAATTTGCTCCCTATGCTTCGAGCTTTGCTGGGAATATCAACCAAATCTGTTGAAGATAGGCTGAAGGTTGGTCTATTCACAATCTTCGCGTGCGTACAGCCAGCTTTCAGAAATGCTGCAGCTGCGCCGCGAGAAGCTAGCAGGACACAGAAGTCACCGTGCCCCGCTATTACTTCATCAAGCGCCTCGACTTCACCTTCAATGAGTTCGAAGGTGCTTGATATATTTTCGGTCGAAGGGGTAAATTTTTCAGCACTGGTCCAACCGAGTTGAAAACCTTTTTCAATCTCTGTACGCAGCGGCTGCCAAAACCCAAACACATGTTCCAAAGCTCTTTCAAAGATTGTTGCAGCTTCGTATTTTCGACAGCTTCAGCTTCGTATTTTGTCTGCAAGTTTTTTCTCTATTGTTCAAAGCTCTCTGATTTTTGGAGAAGTTCCCCGTTTAATCTAGTATTTTCGGCTTGCGCTTCTGCAAGGGAACCCTCCATTGCTTGGAGCGAGAAATCTTTCTTCTCAAGAGAAGCTTCGTACTCTTTAATTTTGTTTTCTAAACCCTCGATTATAATTTCATTCTTTTTATCTTCGAGGTCTTGCTGCATTTGCAGTGCTTTGCTTAGCAACATACTCTGTAGAAATAAACCTTCATCAACAAATTTGCTTCTTCGCAAAAACAAAAAAGAAAAATTTTGCTTCATCACAAAAATTTTACCTTGAAGTTGGAATAAAACAAATTGCCGACGGTATGTTGTCGCCAGTAGCTGCTAATACCAGCTTCGAGCTTCGGAAAACCGACACTCTTCGATAGAGTGCCAATTATCTTCGCTCCAGTGCGGTCGCGAACGCATCCTAAGGCCTCTTCATCGATCACACCAAAGAGCATGGCTCCTGGCTGGTAGCCACAGGAAATGCCATATTCCTATAGCTCCTTCTTTTTGGCTTCAAATAGTTCTTGCCCAACCAGGTTCCAAAGGTTGAAGTCTTTTTCCTCCGAAGCAACATCGACAATTTTCTTTCATTTGTTAGGCACTAGGGCCATGACCTTTTCTGCAGCCGCAGTTGTTTCTTCTATAGGCATACCCAATATCAATTTATCAATTCCAGATAGTGTGCTCTCCAAGTTGGCAGCTTTGGTGGCAGCTGCAACTTCGACAGAAATGTTTGCTTCGGTAGTGGCCGAGGCCGATGGTGGCATTCGTTCAATGGCTTCCATTATAGTACCGATCCTTCCCTTTTTCTGCCCATCCACCTTTTTTGCAGCCGAAGGCTCGTCCTTCTTCTATAAAAGCTTTGTCAGTTCTGGTCCCAAAGGACTTAGCGTCTTGATAGGTAGAGATTCAGTCATTACCTTTATAATTTATGCCACTTCAGCAGCAGCAGGGGTCCAAGGAGTCTCCTCTTCTACCTCGGTCACCTTCGGCTCTGGAGTTGCAGCTTTTCTTTTCTTCAAAGCTGCCACCTTCAGCTCAGGAGTGGATTTTCTCTTCTATAAAATCTTCTCATCCTTATTCATCATTATGACAGCTTGTCTGTTCAGAACGCTACAATCCTTTTCCTTTTTGCCCCTTCGGCACCCTTGCTAAGCTGCTCATAATCAGGGTATTCAAATTTTTGAGCATCCATTACCCGGTTTAACCTTCATTTTGGCCGGGTGCCGAAGGCTGCTGTCATCAATTGGTCTTCCTTTTTGGTATAGTTTCCCAGTATTTCATTACCCATAGTTTCAATCATTTCCAGCCATTCTTGGCAAGGTTGCTTGAACTGTTTTTCAAATTTGAAGCGATAAGGTAATTGAACAAGTTCATATTTCTTCTTTGTTCCCTTCATCTTCGGCATCCCCCAGTCACTTGACGTTGGATACATCCAGTTGGCTAGGTATTCCTGCACCAAGTCCCTGGTGCCGATTTGTTCAGCCACTACCCTGAATTTTACCTTGGCCAGCTGGCATGCTGACCCTAGCTGCATGTTGCACAGGGGCCTGGTCATTCCGATGTTTAAGGACAGCGGGCACATGACCATCGTCATCAGTTTCCCCCTCTTCTTCTCATCAGCCTTGATGTAAAATCATTCACCTTTCTAGTCGGTTGGCCATTTGGTGCGATAACTGAGAACTGGAGCCTTCGTATCCTTGCGATACGTAAAATTATAGCAACCAAAATTTTCATGAAGACCGTCTGCCCTGGCCTTCGTCTGGTAGTGCAACTCGTGCACTCGGTAGAATGCTTCGGCATCTGGGCTCATCCCTTGGCTTTGGAGGGTCCAGATGAAGACACTAAGCCTAACAATGGCGTTAGGGGTCAGCTGATGAAGATATATTTCGAAATTTTTCAAGACTTCCCCTATCATCTCATTCAGAGGAAGTCGCAGTCCTGCTCTGAAAAAGCTCTTGAAAACCACTACTTCATCATCCTTCGGTGCTGGGGTGGTCTCTTCTCTAGCAAATTGGACAAGTTTCCTTTCAGCTTCTCCAAAGTAGCCTAGCTTCATCATCATGGGCATGTCAGCTTCAGACACAGTAGATTTCTCAAAATCTAGATGGCTGGGTTTTGATGGGATCAAAATACTATAATCTTCTTCATCCTCCTCAATATCTTCTTCTTCAGCAACGGTCTGTTCAGCTTCAGTAACAGGGGTACCTTCATCAGTCACAACTAGACCTGATTGTCTCATGACTTCGGAAATTGGTGCTGTCTCGGTGACCTTGGTCTCTTCTCCTTCATGAGTTACCCTTGCAGTCGAACGCACTCTGACCATCTGATGGATTTTTTGCGGTTTTTACGAAGTTGATGTTTCTTTTTTGCAGTTTTGACGATGTTAACTCTAAATGATGAAGTGTTCGCTTGAGAGCGCAGTGAAAAAGCTTCGGCTATGGTTAAATTTTTCAACAGCACGACAGTGCAACAGCAATGAATGATGTGGTAACTCTGCACCAACCCGTCTGTTTATATAGTGTTGCAGGTGGGAAGGTGAACCACCAAATAGCCCGCACCCGCTGAACGGTGGACCACTCGGCACTTGGAAGATGAACCGCTAGATCGCTTGTATCCGCTGAATGGTGGACCCCCGATGCTTGGAGTATTTTAATCGTTTCTCGGCAACGAGCTCAGGGAAGGTGTTTTCCGGACCTTCGGCATTCTGAAGCCTTTGAGATTTTTTGCGGATCGAGCTCGTTACAAAAAACGATCTAGCACCACAAAGGGGCTACTGTTGGGGGCCTTCTTCTTCGCCGAAGGTCCCCTAGGCAAAAACACCTTCGGCAGGACGATATGCAAGAAGACATAACGCGAAGGTATATGCCGAAGCTACAATCCAGGAAGCTTCGGCATGACGACACGCCTTGAGACGAAGGGCAGCACCGACTTAAAGAGGGAAAGACCGTTTAGTCCATGATAACTTATGTCATGTTTATAATTAGTTATTAAGGACATAAATGTAATTTTGACCGAGTTGCATCCCGTGCCTATAAATAGGTGAACAGTACCCCTATACTGTTTACGCTGACTTTGTATTCACTTGCACGTCACACTTGGATTCTTACCTTCTGTCAAGTTGAAGGTACAAATGTAATTTGATATCGTTATTGTTTATTCATGATTATTCGATGAGAATATTGATAATCTAATGATTTAATATGATTATTCATATTCCTTATGTGAAATGCATGCTTCTGTTTTTACATTTACATATTGGATTGATGAAGGTATGATCTTCATGACCTTCGTCTGAAGATCATTATATCCTAAGGGAAATAATGCTTCGGAAGACGAAGGTCGTTAACCATTAACATTTGTGTTGCCTTGTTCTTAACTCATAGCATTTGAGAACAAGTCTCCAACATGTGTAGAACTCTATTATATATTAATGATGTGACATTCTTTTCTGTACCATGAGTCATTATATGTGTGAGACTTGATTCTAGCACACATTTGATTCGCGCCTGGGTTTACCCCTTAAATCCGGGTGTGACATTTATCAAGTCAAAGGAGATGTCAAATGTGTCACACACAAGTGAGGTCATATTTGAGTTGGTGGATAAAGCAATTCAGGATTTAGGACCGGACTCGGTTATGCAAGTTGTCATGGATAATGCTTCTAACAATATGGGAGCTAAGGCATTGTTGCATGACAAGAGGCCTAACATTTTTTGGAGTTCTTGTGCAACTCACACAATAAATTTGATGCTACAAGGCATTGGCAACCTTCCAAGATTCAAGAAGAGAATCGACCAAGCTAAATCATTCACCATCTTTGTCTATGGTCACCACCACACCTTGGCATGTATGAGATCATTCACATTGAAGAGAGATATTATAAGACCTGGGGTAACAAGATTTGCTACAACCTACCTTACTTTGCAAAGCATGATGGAGAAGAAGGATGCTATTCGAAAGATGGTTGTTGATTCAAAGTGGTATGACTTACCCGATGTGAAGTCTAAGAAGGGAAAGGAGGCAACAATAATGGTTCTAAGCATACCATTTTGGATAGGTGTGTCACTTTGTTTGAAGGTATTTGAGCCTCTTGTCAAACTTCTTCGTTTGGTAGATGGGGATGTGAAGTCATCTATGGGTTTCCTCTATGGAGAACTAATCAATGCAAACAAGGCCATTAAGGAAGCATTTGGGAATGTTGAGACAAAATACAAAGAAGTTATGACCATTGTTGAGAAAAATGAAAGACGGGCTTGATTCCCCACTGCATGTGGCTGCATATAAGTTGAATCCATACTATAGTTACAGCAACAGTATTATCTTTGTGATTCAACCATTATGGAAAAATCATGATATGTGTTGAGACATTTTATCATGGTGAGGACGAGAAAGCATATAGAGTTGTCAATGATGACTTCGATAGGTTTCAAACAAAACAAGGATCTTTCTTGAAAAATATGGCAATGAGCTTCCAACGCTTTGATCTCAATCTAGGTAATATTGTGCATAAATCATATTTGAACTGTAGCTGCTCCATGTTTCATGGTTTGAGCATGACATTCCTTTATTGCAGCATCTTGGTGGAGGCTCTATGGGGGTGGAGCACCTAATTTGCAAGCAATTGCCATTAGAATGCTTTCATTAACCACTAGCTCATCTGGTTGTGAAAGAACTTGGAGCATTTTTGAACAGGTCAGATTGCTCCTTAACTCTTAAAATGACTTTCTAGTACCAATTGTTTACAGTTATGACATGGATTGTGACTTGTAAGCATATTTATTTTGCAGACTCATACTAAGAGAAGGAACAGATTAACAACAGAATGCCTCAACAATCTTGTCTTCATCCAATTCAACAATAGAATGTTGTCCAAGAAAGAGAGAATTTCCTAAAACAAGAAATATGAGGTGCTCTTAAGTTCTAATTGTTCAGAAGCTCAAGGATTTTTCTTGGAGGAAGGGGATGAACAAGCATTAGTTCAAATCAGGGATGAGGGAGAAATGCAAGGGACAAATATACCATGGTCTGTCCTAGGAGATGCAATGGGAGTAGAGGAAGAGCTTCAACCTCGCAGGAGCGCAAGAGTGGCTAGAGAGGTGGATGAAGAAGATTGGGAATATGAAAAAGAAGATGAAGACAATGTGCATGAGTATATTGATTATGAAGAGGACAACTATGAGATTTCAAACACCAGTGACTATGTCCATGGGGAGTGATGGTGATTTGCAAGACTACAGCTGACCTGCTGTTACGTTTATCATTTTATTTGAACTAATCTAAGTTTGTAATATTTATATGGAGTTATGGACTATGGAGTATGGATGCTCCACTGCATTACTTATGTGTTATGTGGTATGAACTAGTCTATTATCTATTTGAACTAGTTTAAGTCTATTGTGAGCTACTAATGTTTATTTGTGAATTGTGATTATGAGATTTTTCTTATATTTGTGTCGCCGCTGCTGCCGTTGTTTGGTGAAGGGCTGAAGGCAAGAAAATGAGAAGAAGATAAGTTTCTTTTCTTTTAGTCTTCTTGTTGATTTGTTCATCACTTTTACAGTTTAATCTATTGTTTGTTGATTTATGATGCTGTTGTTGTTTGGTAAAGGGCTAAAGACAAGAAGCTAGGAACGTGCAGCAAAGCTGCAAAAACATATCCACTAGTCCAGGTAAGTACTCCTAATTTCTAGGTTAAACCGTTTTCTGTGCAAATATATGTAATATATTGTAATATTCCTACAAATGCTTAAGTACGATTAATCTACACTTAAGCTTTATAGGCACTAAGCAGTGGCCTAACACCTGTTTAGTGCTTAATATAACCTTGCTGTAGAGTGCAAATAAAATATATAAAATGTTAGAGATTAAAAAAGATATAGGAAGCGGTTTTTATGCAAATAAATTTTTAAGGGTTAGTTTGACAACTCTATTTTTCTATGGAATTTTTATTTTCGGAAGAAAAATGAAATAATTTTCCTTAGAAAAATTAAAAATACTTTGAAAAAATAAGGTTGCTAACTAGCCATAAATGATAATAATTTATAGTGAAATTT
The DNA here is from genome assembly GCA_029449295.1 of Zea luxurians. NCBI lineage: Eukaryota > Viridiplantae > Streptophyta > Magnoliopsida > Poales > Poaceae > Zea > Zea luxurians. The sequence continues at coordinate 6,912,041 of JAOPSE010000041.1, read as the reverse complement.
AGAAACTCTCGAAGATGCTCTAATTACGTAATGCATTGAATTGGAACGATACATTGAACCATCAGATCCAGCTTTCTCTTATTTTTTTTTTTAAATCCAGGTCACTGTACGAGTCAGCACTGTCCAGTGTCACTTAGGCCAAACAGAAGCCAAGACATGAGGCGGCCATACCGAGCCAACGCCCTAGTTGTTTTATCCTGACAAGAACGAAGCTCCACCAGAGGCCAGGTCGCACTCACCTGGAGCACAATAAACATCACTATTGTACGCACCATGTTGAGCCACCTCGGAACACATTAAACATCACAGCACACATCGAATCTTATGCCGGCCTGAGATTACCACTCTGCATTAGCCATGACTAGCATCCATCCAAAATGCCAATCACAAACAGAACAGCAGCAGTAACCATTGCTGCAGCTTCAACAGAAAACAGTTGCTGCCAGAACCAATCAGGCGATCATCAAAGCAGCAAATGGACAGACACAGGCCATGCAATTTAAAACAAGGTGATACCATTTAACGAATGAGTTATGCAGTGAAGTGATGATGCATGGCTTAGTTTTGGTGGTCCAGCAACAATGAAGTCAATTAACGCAATCATGGACCATTGGATCGTGAGTAGTGAGTACAACACAACAGTAGGGCATTCAACATCAGTCATGAATCCTGAGTAGTACAACAACAGTAGGGTGTTTTACACCAATCATGAGCCATTAGAAGCAGCGGATGGGGTCTTAGGAGATGATATCACCAACATACATAATTCACAATGGGCGAGGAAATCACCTTTGGAATGATGAGCAAAGGGTATGGATGTGGAAAGTACAAGGAGAAACACAATGTCCACCTACCGAAACCCCAAATTCCATATAATTGGATTGGTTTCCATTTCCTTCATTTCTCTCACTTGTGGGAATTCTAAATGGTGGTGCAAATCTCAACACCTACACTAACCAACTCGAAAAGAATGTATCACCAGTAATTACCAGCGAGGTATGAAGGTTTTTTAGATGTAGTAAGTTGTAGAAGCAACTGGTGAATCACAGCAAAAAAAAATGGCACCTTTGATTTATGTTTATGTTTGTTCTAGACTACCATCTCATCCAGCTGGAGCTGTTCAAGCCAGTCACCGATGACCCCGGCTGTGTCATCCTCACCGCCGATGTCCTCATGACTTGCGGCCTCACTCAATGAAGCAATGGTCTCCTTTGCAGTTGTCCCGTTGATGGATGGCTTCTCTGGCGTTGGCTCCTTCACAAGGGTATTGACCCATGAGAGGTCCGGCTCATCGCCGTTGGCACCGCTCCGGAGCTCAAAGGACGAGGATCGCTTGAGGCGGCCAAGTTCCTCGTCGTCAGCACCCCAATCTGGTGTGCTCGGGGGGATTCCCCATTTGGACCAGCTAGAGGTAACCGGTGACCCAACCAGGACGGAGGCGCCAGAGGCAAGGTCACGAGAGCTCATGCTTCTCAGCGTCTGCTGCTGCATCTTCTCTCGCTGCGCAAGGGCCGCGAGCAGCCTGGAGCTCATCGAAGACGCTGGCTCAGGGATAGCCGTGGCCCGAGGAGACAGCAAGCTCTGCTGCTGCTGGAACTGGTTCAGCATGGCGGCTTTACGCGTCGGCGAGAAAGCAGAGCCGCCTTGGTCTGCGTACCGAGGCGAGTGAGATGCCGCGGCGCCCGCCATCTCCGCGGAGAACAGATCATCAAGATTGGATGGCGCGAGCGTCTTTCCCCTCGCCGACCGCACAGAGGCTGGCGATCCGACGAGCCCGTCGTAATCCGCTGAGGCGAGCAGCTCGTCCACTGCCATGCTGCGCGCGCTCAGCGAAGTGCGCAGCCGGCTCAGGTGAAGGTTCCCCGCGATCCCGGGGAGGCACAGCGCGGGCACGTTGGGCTGCGGCCACGCGCCGGCCACGCCGCTTCCGCCGGCGCAAGGTGAGAGCGGCGGCGTGAACGACGCACCCGGCGAAGACAGTCCCATTCCCATCGCCGCGGCCATCTCCATCGCGCTGCGCGACCCTGTCGACGACACGTACAGTGGCCGGAGCTCCTCAGGCGTGTGCGCGAAGAAGCAGACGCGCCTCGCGCATCCGACGCCGTCCTTGCACAGACGCGTCCGATACTGCGCCGGGTGAAGCCAGCTCTCGAACACCCCGTGCGCGTACTCGCACATGTCGCCCCTCCGGCACCCCGCTCCTTTCTTGAACTCAGGGCACGGTACGCAGCTGTAGTGGTACATGCGCGGGTCCCGCCGCCGCGCGTTCTCGCCGGGGTGGACGAAGGGGCACTCAGTCCAGTCGTGGGAGTAGGCGCGCGAGCACGCGCGCACCTTGAAGGAATACATGCGGAAGTCGTCGGAGGCGTAGGCACCATTCTTGATGTCGGGGAGGGAGGGATCCGGCGGCCACTCCTTGCGCCCTCCGAGGAGGGAGAGAAGGTGGTTTTTGAGCGGGAGCGAGTTGGGTGGGAGGGTGACGACGTCGGATGGTCGGCGATGGAGGTGGTCGACCAACGTGGGGTCGGCGCCAGCAGCTAGGAGACGGGATACCGCAGCCGGCGCAGTGGAGGCGCCGCCGCCGGCTGCAAGATGAAGCGCGGTGGAGAGGGACGACGGTGAGGCGCGGTTGGGGTCGGCCTGGTGGGGCGGAGAGAGTAGGACATCGATGCAGGCCACGGACCCGTACGCCGCCGCGACCATGAGCGGGGTCATAGGCTCCGCGCCGCGAGCTGGGGAGTACCACGGCGCGGGCTCGTCAGCAAGCGACGGGTGTGCCGCAAGGAGGTCCCCGAGCGCCGCAGAGTCGTCTTCGGCCGCCAGCTCCAGGAGCCGCGCAGATACGGCTACCGCCGCGTCGGAGGCTTCCCCCATGGCCGGAGGCGCACGATTGGGGAAGGTGTTCGGCGGAATGGCAGAAGAGGGAAGGCAAGCGAGGGAGGGGAAACGTACTTCGGCTTTGGGTTTTTGGGCAAAACGAGTAGGTTTTTGCTTGGGGGTCGGGATTTTGGGAATTTCCCGATTGCTTATCATGTTTTATCAAGGGCAAAACAGGGTTTCCATCTCTTTGCTCCTGGTATAAAGACTGAATTTGTTTGCAGTGGTCACAAAATACAGGATTAATTATATATATGTTACTCAGTTTTTACAAAACTAAAATGTATTTGGTTCGCAGACTAAAATTTAATATATGTTATATTAAATGTTTGATTGACAATTACATGTATTAAATATAAACTAATTACATAGATGATGACTAAACGAAGAGACAAATTTATTAAATCTAATTAATCTATGATTAACAAATATTTACGATAATATCACATAAACCAATTATGAACTAATTACTCTTAACGTTCCATTTGGATCCTTGGAATTGAATTTCATTCCAATAACAGTAATTCAGGCAAAGATCAATTAATCTAATATAGTTTTATGCGAGATATATTTGTACACTATTTGTCGGGTACCTAGGAACCGGGTGTCCAATGTAGGCTCAAGACTCTTGATGGCCCAGCTGCCGACCAAATCTCCGCCGAGCAATCCTACGAGGTGGAGCATACGGTCAAGTCTCTGTCAAGCAACCCAGTGAGGCAGAGCGGCCGACTAACTCTCTACCGAGTAATCCTGCGAGGTGGAGCGGCTGACTAAGTCCTCACCGAGCAACTCAGCGAGACGGAGGCGTCAATCCAGTACTATCGACCCACATCAGCCACGACATGACGCGTCGTCACCAAACCACGTTCGGACCACAGGCATGGCATACCGAAGCGGTGCCGAAAGGTCTCAGTCGTACGGTCTCAGTCGTATCCTGTCTGCCTTGTGGGACTATTCAACTCTAGTCATGGAGGATCTAAGCACAGGAGTTTCTATAGTGGCCTGCATACCCGGAAGGATGGGATGATAAACCATACCTGGTGTATGCCTACGTGCACTGGAGAGGCACGTGGGGTTCATATCGACATGCAAATCTGCGCCACGCACGACCGCACCACGAGATTGCCCCAAGGGATCCGCCATGCGCCGCTACAAGGACATCAACATCAGACTCGCTACAGGGACCCGTATGCCAAACAAACGGAGCGGTACGCCATACTGGGAGTACGATTATGCATGACCCTATGAACGACATCAGAGGCACTATGTCAATAAGGGGCAACAAATCACGCTCTTACGAGTAGGAAACACGTCTCCTCAGTAAGGTCCTACCCTTGAGCTATAAGAGGACAGACCCCTTTCCTTCTTCTCACACACGTACCCGCTGTAACACAGTCGTCAAGCAATTCTACGATCATCACTACACTTGTCACACACGGTTTTGGAAGCCAAATCGAATGAGAACCATGTACATGCCAGGATAAAAAAACTCACCTACACAGCGATTACATAATTGGACATCATCATACATTGCTCAAAGTAAATAGCTGAAATAGTACTTTATTACATCAAGATGTCCAAGACATCCATAGAGTCATTAACATAACATTGTCATTAATATCATCAAAGTGCGGAAAAGCGAATGTACCAGATAAGGCCTTCATAGGCAGCTGACTAGGGGTTTGCCGCTAACATAACTAGAACTCATTGTAGTCCTCCTCAAAGTCCTCCATGTTGCCTGCATTTCCTCCTGAGCATTGAATACAGTGGGGACAACCTAGGGTGGGGTGGTTTTTAAAGCAAGGGTGAATACACATCAACGTAGACATCAAATGTCTCGTTTGGCTAAAGTGGACCAGTTGTATGTGAGGTTAAGGTTAAGTAGTTGCTTTTAGTTGGTCAGGTATTTATTACCTAGTAGCAAAGCCATGTTTTAGCAATAAACCCAGTTATTACCCAAAAGTACTCCCTCCAAGAGGAAATACTAGAGATCAGAGTTATATTTATCATCATTAACCATAATCATAAAAGTATCCAAAGTTCTTCTAATCAAAGAGGATCCCAAGGCTATTCTTAACCATGAGCACGATTGATATACCAGTTTCTAACACTCTCTAGAGGTTGCACACTGTTGGAACCTGCCTCTCTGGACAGCTAGATCCAACGTGAAATGAGAAAAAGGTTTTATAGCACAAGCACGAGGTGTCAAAGCCGCAATGTTTTTCCTCCCGCGCTTTGGCACAGTACGGGGGTATTTATAGGTAATCGATGGACTGCCCGACCCTGTCAAGGACACTTAGACCCTCGATTACCTAGTTTATCCCCGGAATATTCCCTAGAGGGGAGGTTACAACGAGTCATTACGACATACTTTATTACAGACACAGCCCAACCCACACTGTCCACGCGCCGTCCGGACACGGGGCCCTGCTACATGGGCCGAATTGCACACGGGCCCCTCCTTGCTCTGAGGGGACGAGGCCTTGTGGTCTTCGCGGGGCCTTCGTCTTGGCTTGCCGGAGCGAAGGGGGCCGAACAGGCGTCCGTATGGATGGTGTCCTCGGTATGTCCGGCGGGGCCTGCGGGAGCGGCCTTCGTACGTGCAGACGCGAGGTAGATATCTTCGAGCGAAGGGTGGCGTGCTTGCCTTCGCCCAATTTTTGCCCTCCGAGGGGCCAGTTCGACTAAGTCAGTTGGTGCTGAAGACCACCGTGAGATGGTGAAGACGCTGCCCTCGCTCGAAGTGCACCCGCAGGGGTTTTTGAAATGACCGTTGACAACATGTTACTGTTGGACTACAGGTTTCCTGAGGCGTCGCTCCACGCCTATAAAAACCGGCCCTCGGCCGAGACCGCTTCTTGTTTGAATTTGCGCTAAAGAAACCCTAGCTTTGGTAGTCGCTTGCCTACCCTCCTTGCTCGTTCTACGTCAGAAATCTGGCCCGTATCAAGCAGACTGCACACCGCCGTCGACGCTACATTGCAATGTCTTCTTCCTCGTCTGCTGCGAGCGTGTCACCGGCCACGCCGTCGTCCGAGGAGACCTTGAGCGACTTGGCGGTGGTTGAGTTGCAGTCCGGCCACACCGTGGAGTTTGGGACCTCAAGGATTTTCTTGGGCCGCATGCTGGAAATGCAGCGGCTTGGTTACTTTGGTAACGGTGTCGGGCGGGCCCTAGGTGCAGAAGAGGTCCCCGAGCCTAAGGGCGAGTTGATAGTTTTTGAGGCCTTTTTCGCTGCCGGTCTTCGCCTCCCGACGCATCAGTTCGTAGTGGAGGTGTTGCGAAGGTTTGAGGTGCAAGTCCACTAGTTGACGCCGAACGCGGTGGTGGCGCTTGCGAAGTACGTCTAGGTAGTCTCCTCGTACGGCGGGCAACTGTCTGTGGAGGTCTTCGCCAAAAATTATTGCCTGCATTGGTAGAAGAGGAAGATAGGAGATAAGATAGCCCAATTTCGATGGTGCACCTTCACACCGAGGACTAGGAAGACTTCGGCTGAGGTTGTGGAGACAGTCCCCTATGCTAGGAACAAGTGGGGCAACTGGTGGGACTTTTGGTTCTATGTGGCTCCTGAGGAAGTCAAAGGCTTGTCCAGTCTGCCTCCAGCCATACTGTGCTCACATTTTACGTGGCATTTCCTCAATTCGAGGTGGCAGAAGAAGACGAAGACGAAGGGGCTCTCCGATATGCTACCCACCTGAGTAGCGGGTGTGACCTGGTGGAGGAGTTTATTGCCTATGGGGTGTGGCCCTTGGCGCATGGTTGGGCGTTGGGCAAAGTGACCCCCCGCTGGATGCCTACCCTGGGCGGCTAGATGGTGCGAAGTCTAGCCTTCACATTGGATCTACGCGGTTGCGACACAGCCACGTTTGTGCGTGAGGTCGAGGATGAGGCCATGAAAATTGTAGGGAAGTATGTGCCGAAGACGGAGGCTTTAAGGAGTTGGGACATTCGCGGTTCAAACGTTAGGCTGAACCGTGTTTTTGAGTTAAACCATTTGTCGTATGGTGGTTACCCGGGGGACTGTGCCGACGTTGCTGGCCGCTGGGGGAAACCGGCGATGTCCACGGCCAACGAGGGCCCCTCACGGGACAAGGTTCTGGGTGCGACCTCTAGGAAAAGGAAATTAGGTACAGCAGCTGAGGCTTTTGGGTTGAGGGCTTCCGATCATTTTGTTGTTGATTTGCTGGAGACTTGCGCAGCTCCCGAGGAGATGATGTCTTCGCCCGAGCTCCGGGAATCTTTTGCGCGAATCCTGAAGGTTACTGGGGGTCGCTGGCCTAGGAATGTTCTGATACCCCGGGCGGCCGGCGAAGACATGTTTACATCTCAATTAGCTCGTGACATGAAGATTTTCCCTTACGGAAGGGATGTTGGTGCTATTGTATCGGCAGTGATGGAGAAGGATCGCTAAGATGTGGAGCGGAAGAAGCGCCAGGCTTACGCCAGGTTGGCGGACCCAAGGCGTGAGGTGAAGATGGCGCAACCGAGCATGAAGCCCTTCGCCCCCGACACTGATATGCCCCCGCCTGCTGCTTAGCGGAGGCCCCCCTCGCCGTCGCACGCTGCTGAGGGGGTGGTGGCGGTGGCTGAAGGAGTCTCCATGGAGCTTTCCGTGGATGATTACCTGGTAGGGGGGTCGCCATGTTCGACGCCCAGATGGGGCAGGCTCCTGTTGGTGAGTTTTTTTGTTGATGATGTCTACGTTTCTGATTTGACCATGGTGTAGGGGCGAAGTCTGGGCAACTGGCTGTTATTCTAGCGGCGGTGTTAGCCGGCCCGGTGGTCGTGGCTACCGTGGCGAAGGGTGACGTGGGGGCCCCGGAGGACCCATGGTCCAAGTTCTGCGCCGGCGGCGAGATTGCCTTGGCTGGCACTGCAAAGGGCGTGGCCACATCAGTTGCGCAGCAGTAGAAATATGTAAGTGTGACTAGTGCTTGCAGTTGTATTGTTTTCGTTCTACTGATAGTCTTTGTGATAGGTGGCTGCCTTTGCCGAACGCATTGCTTCGGGGGCGCTGACTTTGGAGTTTTCTGCCGAGAGGCGGCGACTTGAGGGGAGAATCGAGCGCCTCCAGACGCAACATATGGAGGCAATCAGGGATAAGTCAACGGCAGAGAACAAGAGCTGCGACCTGCTTGAGAAGCTGACGGTGGCAGAGACAGAGAAAGAAGACCTCAGCCATCGGCTTGCGGAGGAGAGGAGGGCATGGAAAAGGCCCACGTAGAGGCCTAGGCTACCCGTGCTGAGGCTAACGCCGCGCGCGCTGAGGCCAGCCTTGCCCTCAAGCGCGCCACCGACGCAGAGTTGGGGCTGAAGAGTTTGTGTAGCTACACCAAGAAGACAGAGGCCTCCACCCGCGCTGGGGTTGATCGGGTGCACACGCTGTTCGTGGATGCGTACCGTGAGCTCGGTGCGCGAACCACCCCTTTTGACAGGTCTAGCGAGGAGGTGGGCCTTTGCTTTCTTGGGTGGCTGTAGGAGGAGCTGGAGTCGCTCCCGTCTATCGCGATGGGCCTCATGTCCTACACCTTGCTCGTTACCTGTGAGGGGGTGGCTAATGCCTTGTCCCATGAGTGGTGTAGTCATTTCGAAGCCTTCGACCAGGTAACCAAGGACTTACCATAGAATCTTCTAGGTCGAAGATGAGGTGCTAAAGTGGTCCGCTGGGGCGCTTTACGACAGGATGTGGGGCCCTCACGGCCGTGACACTGTCTGGGAGAGGGCTGACTGAGCATTGGCGCAAGTATTGTTGTCTCTCTATGCATTTTTTGAAATTTTTTGTTGTCTTTGTAGATGATGAATGATGAAGAAGTCGAGGATTTTGGCGGCCTTGAAAGCTCGATGACTCATACAGAGGGCACAAAGGCGGGGGTTGAAGGGCACTCAGCACCTCAAGTAGGCCCTGATGAAGACTCTGCAGCGGCGTCTGCACCGACGCAGGTGGAAGGTCACGTTAGGGTTGTTGGGTTTTGGGTTCCTTTTTGTGATACTAAAGGTTGGTTACTGCGTAGGTTCCGACGCCTGGGCCTACGCAAGCAACCCCCGCTAATGTTGATACTAGTATTTTGGTGGCTGCGAATGCAACGCCCTTTAATGGAAATGTGTCTGAGGGTTCTGAAACTGAGTCGTGGTCCTCGGACGGGGATGGTTTTGGGAGCCCTTTTTCGTGGATTGAGGAGTCTTCTGAGGGAGATTTATACTACTTCGCTGCGTTGGATTTGGCCGCATCGGAGCCCCCACCGCAATCTGATGCGCGCGAGGAGTCTGCTCCCCCGGCCAGGGCGATAGCCGAAGACCACCACATGCAAAGCGTTGGTGGGATGTCACGAAGTGGGAGACATCGCCGGATGGGTATGGAGCGATCCCGTCTTCGACTAGATCGGGGTAGCCAACGCGATCTACTATCCTCGACGTCCGGGACTTGTATTGGGGAGGGGGACTTGCAGAATCTATTTGAGGGCGAAGAGTTGAGGATCATGTTGTTTAATTTCTAGGAGGTGGGTCTGAAAGGGAAATGTGCCCTTGGGCTATTTCTAAGTATTTTGGTGATCAAGTGCCAACACAAATGGTTTAAGTGTGAAACTATGCCAAATGGTGGAAGAAGTGCAAAGTCAACATAAAGGTATGATTCTAGACTTAGTACATTGGTTTTTGTGTACTAACATATTTGTCTAAGTGCTAGAATCAGAGAAAATACAATTCGAAATGACTTGGCTCGAGCAGCCAAGACTCTGCTCAGTCTGGGTGCACCGGACTGTCCGGTGGTGCACCGAATAGTGTCCGGTGTGCCAGGCTGGCGTCTGGTCAACTAGCTGCTCTCGGGTCTCGACGGCGGCGTACGACTATAAATCACCGGACTGTCCGGTGGTGCACCAGACAGTGTCCGGTGAGTTGGCTGCGGCGAAGTCGCCGCTCTCGGGAATCAAGTCAACAGCGTACGGCTATAATTCACCGGACTGTCCGGTGGTGCATCGGACTGTCCAGTGAGCCAACGGTCAGGCGCGCCAACGGTCGGCCGCGTAATCCACGCGTGACGCGTGGCCGAGCCAACGGTCGGATGGGGGCACCGAACTGTCCGGTGTGCACCGGACAGTGTCCGGTGCGCCAACGGCTCCAAGTCTCCAACGGTCGGCTGCGCCAGAATAGGAAAGAAATCCGCACCGGATAGTGTCCGGTGGTGCACCGGATAGTGTCCGGTGGTGCACCGGACTGTCCGGTGCGCCAGTCGACAGAAGGCAAGAATTGCCTTCCTGGATTGCTCTCAACGACTCCTAGCTGCTTTGGGGCTATAAAAGGGACCCCTAGGCGCATGGAGGAGTACATAAGCATACTTTGAGCATTCTTGATCATTCACACTCCGTCTTTGCGCACTCATTTGACATTCTTAGTGATTCGAGCTCCGTTCTTGTGAGAACCTTGTGATATTCATTCGAGCTCGAGTCTTGGCCGTGTGTGTGCGTATTTGCTGTGGATTTGTGTGTGTTGCTTCCCTCCCTTACTCTTGTGCTTTCACTTTGATCCTCATTGTAAGGGCGAGAGACTCCAAGTTGTGGAGATTCCTCGCAAACGGGACAGAGTAAAGAAAAGAAGAACATCGTGGTATTCAAGTTGATCATTGGATCACTTGAGAGTTGAGTGCAACTCTCGTCCGTTGGGACGCCACAACGTGGAGTAGGCAAGTGTTGTACTTGGTCGAACCATGGGATAAATCCTCGTGTCTCTTGTGCTTGTTCTCACTATATCTATTTTGCTTCACAAGAGCTCTCCTTAGCCACTTGATTTTATTGTGCTAACTCCTAACCAAGTTTTGTGGCTTTAAGATTCAAGTTTTTACAGGATCACCTATTCACCCCCCCTCTAGGTGCTTTGAATTGGTATCAGAGCCGTTCTCTTCAAGAAAGGGACTAATCGCCCGAAGGGATGGATCCTAAGGGAAAGGGAATGGTGATCAACGACAAGGAGAAGGAGTCCTTCATCAATGAGCCAAAAGACGACAAGCCCACTGACTCGGGCTCAAGTCACAAGAAGAAGGATGGGAAGAAGAAGAGGCGCATCAAGAAGATCGTTTACTACGACGATAGCGACGAGTCATCTTCTTCCCAAAAGGACGACGACGACAATGACTACGAGAAAAAGAAGACAGTTAACTCGAACTTTTCTTTTGATTACTCTTGTATTCCATAAAGTTCCAATGCTCATTTGCTTTCCATTCCTCTTGGTAAACCTCCTCACTTTGATGGAGAGGACTACGGATTTTGGAGTCACAAAATGCGTAGCCACTTGTTCTCTCTCCATCCAAGTATATGGGAGATAGTAGAAAATGGAATGCAATTTGATAGTACAGATAGTCCCATGTTCATCAATGAACAAATTCACAAAAATGCACAAGCTATTACTGTTCTTTTAGCGTCATTGTGCAGGGATGAATACCATAAGGTGAGCGGCTTGGATAACGCCAAGCAAATTTGGGACACCCTCAGGATCTCGCATGAGGGGAACGACGTCACCATGCTCACCAAGATGGAGTTAGTGGAAGCCGAACTAGGAAGGTTCGCGATGATCAGGGGGGAGGAGCCAACCCAAACGTACAACAGGCTCAAGACCCTCGTCAACAAAATAAGGAGCTATGGAAGCACGCGATGGACGGACCACGACGTCGTCCGCCTAATGCTAAGGTCTTTCACTGTCCTTGATCCACATCTTGCAAACTCTATTCGTGAGAATCCTAGGTACACCAAGATGTCGCCCGAAAAAAATACTTGGAAAGTTCGTAAGTGGGCGAATGATGATCAAGGAGGCAAGATACGTCGATGAGGCGTTAAATGGCCCAATCCATGAGCCTCAAGCCATTGCTCTCAAGGCAACAAGTAGCAAGGAGGCGCTACCTAGCAAGGTGGCGCAAGTTGAGGCGGCAGGGCTCAATGAGGAAGAAATGACCCTCATCATCAAGCGCTTCAAGACGGCGCTAAAGGGTCGCAAGGAGCATCCCAAAAAGAACAAGACAAAGGGAAAGCGCTCCTGCTTCAAGTGCGGTAAGGTTGGTCACTTTATTGCTAATTGTCCCGATAATGATAGTGACTAGGATCAAGAAAAGAAGAGGGAAAAGAAGAAGACTTACATGAAGGCTAAGGGCGAGGCACACCTTGGCAAGGAATGGGACTCGGATTGTTCATCGTCTGACTCCAACGACGAAGGACTCGCCGCCTTGGCCTTCAACAAATCGTCCCTCTTCCCCAACGAGCATCACACCTGCCTCATGGCAAGGGAAAAGAAGGTAAGCACTCGTAATACTAGTACTTACGCTTCTTCAAGTGAAGATGAATCTAGTGATGATGAAATAGACTATGCATGTTTATTCAAAGGTTTAGATAGAACCAAAATTGATAAAATCAATGAATTAATTGATGCTTTGAATGAGAAGAATAGATTGTTAGAAAAGCAAGAGGACCTTTTATATGAAGAGCATGATAAATTTGTTAGTGCGCAAAATTCTCTTGCTCTAGAAGTTAAAAGAAATGAAGTGCTTTCATGTGAATTGTCTACATGCCATGAATCTATCTCTAGCTTAAAAAGTATCAATGATGACTTGAGTGCTAAGTTAGAAATAGCTAATAAATCAACCTCTTGTGTAGAATATGTTGTGATTTGCAATAGGTGTAAAGATTTTAATGTTGATGCTTGTAGTGAACACCTAGTTTCCATTTCTAAATTAAATGATGAAGTGGCTAGTCTTAATGCTCAACTTAAGACTAGCAAAAATGAATTTGATAAATTAAAATTTGCAAGGGATGCCTATACTATTGGTAGACACCCCTCAATTAAGGATGGGCTTGGCTTTAAGAAGGAAGCCAAGAACTTAACAAGTCATAAGGCTCCCATCTCCGCCAAGGAGAAAGGAAAGGCTCCAATGACTAATAGTGCTAAAAAGAACCATGCTTTCATGTATCATGATAGGAGATATTCTAGGAATGTTCATTATGATAGAAGTTATAATTTTGATTCACATACCATGATTGCTTCAAGTTCTTCTATTATGCATGATAGAAATTTGGCTAGGAAAAATATTATTCATCATATGCCTAGAAGAAATGTTGTTCATGTACCTAGGTGTTGGGGACTTGTTCTCAAATGCTAAGAATTAAGAACAAGGCAACATAAAAAGTGTTAAATGATAAAGTTCTTCGTCCTCTGAAACATTATTTCCCTTCGGGATATAATGAATTTCGGACGAAGGTCATGAAGGGCGTACCTTCGTAAGCACAAGAGATAATGATGAAGAATTCATATGAAATATAAAGCTTAATACAAACATTATTATTAGATCATTTCTATTATCTTATCATGGAAAAATAGAAATGATATAAAATTACAAATGTACCTTCGGCTTGAAGGACAGCAAAAGTACAAGAGTGACGCCAAAAGCAAATGACAAGTCAGCGTGAACAGTACGGGAGTACTGTTCATCTATTTATAGGCATGGGACGCAGCCCATGTAAAATTACATTTATGCTCATTACATTTGCTAATAGCTTATAGCAATTTACTAAGGTCTAAGTAGTCTTTTCATCTTTAAGTCGGTTCCCCTTTCTGCTATCGCGATGAAGCTTTCCTGCGCATAGCTTCGGCTATGCACCATCCTTCGTACAGCTTAGTGATCAGCCCGTCCTTCATCTCAATGCCCCTTCGTCTTGCTTAGACTTCGTCCTGACCGTACTCCATAAACTGAGTCCGAAGATACCTGTTCATATATTTCATTTGGAAAACATTGTCAAATCATGTTTTTGAGGACCTTCGGAGGACGAAGGCCCCCAACAGTAGCCCCTCGCAATATTAATTTGTTAGTGATAAATTCAAATTGCGATATGGACGGAGGCCTTAAGCCGAAGGTCCGAAAAAACACCTTCCCTTCGCTAGAATAGCAACAGTCATTGACATATGGGACTGCCCGGTTTCCGTCATACTGGGTTTATAAATAAGAGCTCGCCACAATTTATTTGACACGCTTTGTTTGCCATCTGTTTTGCGTGCTTACGAAGCTTTCTGCCCAAAAATATTCGCTTTCTTTCCTAGTTTTAAGCTTCGGAAGCGAGAAGTAGAATTTCCGAAAGGATGTCTGAGGAGAAGAAGGCTGCTGCCGAGATGAAGCTGAGTCTCTCTGAAGAGAAAAACCTGGGCTTTCTTGAAGCAATGTCTAAGACCAATACAGAAAAGATCACCAAAGAAATTTTAGAAGGTTTATCTGAAGACACTGATGACAGCGACAGCTATGATGTAGAAAGCGGCGGGGAAGAGTCCGAAGATCGACCATGGCGGCCAAGTCACTCGGTTTTCGGAAAAACCACTATTAAGCAGAGTCATGTTGACAATATGAGGGGGAGATATTTTCGAGATGTATCTATTGTGAGGGCTGATGCTGGAGAGAAAACTTCCCCTACCCCTGAAGAAAATGAGGTCGTGATCTTCCGAAGTTTTCTCAAAGCTGGGCTTCGATTCCCCCTAAGCAGCTTTGTTGTTGAAGTCCTGAAGACATTTCAAATCTACCTTCACCAAATTACTCCCGAAGCTATCATAAGAATGGGAATCTTTATCTGGGCTGTGAGAAGCCAAGGTTTAGAACCAAATGCTAAGAGCTTTTGCAATATTCATGAGTTGATATATGAGACGAAGCCCTGGGGGAAAGAACAATATCACAACAACTTTGGTTGTTACAGCTTCGGTGCCCGCTCCGGGTCAAGCTGCCCCGTGCCAACCTTTCGGAAGAGGTGGCCCGGTGCCTGGATGACAGAATGGTTCTATGTAAAGAATGACTTGACAGCGCAGGAAGATGTTAAGGGTATCATTATGCGCCCTATCTGGCAACGCTTCGGACTCCGAAAGCCGAAGGTTGAAATGGATGAAGCAGCCGAAGAATGCCAAAGAGCCTTCGGCGTAATCTGCTCTTTTATTGGGACAAGGGATTTGGTCCCAGAGCATATTGCCTTCAGAGTTTGGCCACTTGCAGGAAAGTGGGAAATGCCGAAGGAGACCATCAAAGAGTCTGACGAAGGTGGACTGGTCACACTAAAATACACATTCAAATACGGAGATAAGTTTGTTGAACCGGATGACGACTGGTTAAAAAGTATTGAAACCGTAAGTGACGAACTGCTTGGGGTATACTCGAAGGCCGAGAATACTGCATTATCAGCAACCTTCGGAGGCCGAAAGAAGAAGAGGCTTAACCGAGTGTTTGACGCAATTGGGTTTGTCTACCCTGACTATCATTACCCGGTGCCAGGCCACAAAAGAAAAAATACTTCTCCTGCAAAAGAAGTTGCCTCAGGTGCTCCTAGTGAGCCAGCGCCGCAAAGAAAAAAGGTAAAGGTGCTCACACACCGGGCACATTTTATTGAACCGGCCACAGTGCCTGAGTTTATTGGTGAAGTCTCTTCGGCCACTGAAACTACAGAACCAACTCCAGTGCCGAAGATCGAAGAAAAAACTGAAGCACCTTCAGCAGAGAAGGCAGAAAAACGAGAACTGAAGGAACAAAAATATTGGAAATCTTAAGTCCTTCAGCAAGTGTTGAGACAATAAAAAATCAAAAGGGCCCATCGGTGACCCGAAAAGAAAAAGAATGGTCAATGTGCTAGATGTTTTGGAGACAATTAAGTCTTCAAGCACAACTCCGAAGAAGACTGTTGAAACTTCCAAAACGGAAACTGAAATCTTTGCTGCTGAAGCTCCAAAGCAACAATCTGAAACTGAAGCTGGACCTTCAGAGCCCACGAAGGTAAAATTCTTGGAAACCGAGGAAGAAAAAATGATGGAGCCAATTTTAATTGAAGAAATCAGTACTGCTGCCCCCGAAGCATCCCCCAAAGTCCTTGATTATATCGTTCGACATGCTTCGGGGAAGAAGTTATCAGAAGAAGAAATTTTTGAAGCTAATCACTATGCAAAAGAATTGAAATATCCAAAGGGGGCCTTAGTATTCAATGGGACAAATGAAGAAGATTTCCTATACTGCCTCCCAGATAACAAGGAATTATCCGTCTGCCGGGAAATGGCCTGAAGCATGGGGTTTCCGAAGCTGGAGGCTGGCCTGTGCGCGATGACAAAGGACGATCTTGCAGATAGCCTTGCATACAATAGCCTGAAGGTACGAGAACTGCGCATTTGGAAACTTTATGATTTGAAATCTATTCTTTTATTCTTATACCAACTCTTTTACATATAGGGTTTAATACTAAGCAACGCGCTGAGAGCGCAAAAGAATGCCGAAGACGAGAGCTATGAAATTGCTTTCAACAACCTTCGAACAGAAGTTATCAAACTGAGAAACGAAGCCTTGGAAAAGGACAAAATTCTAGTTACATTGGTGGATAAAATAAAGAAGGACGAAGCTACCTCTAAAGCACAAGCTGCAGCTCAAAAGCACGAGATTGACGATCTTCAGAAGCAATTAGCCCGAGCTAAAGAAGAACGCATACTTGAAGAAACGAGGCGGGAATGTAGCGACCAATGGGCCAATCATTTGGAAGGAACCGTTGAAGAGCTTCGGTCTTCTAAGAAAAGGTGCTACGAAAAATCCATGGAATGCGTAAAGAAGATAAAAACCAGCTTCGCCAGTGTTGGCGCATTTTCACTACAGGAATTCCGTTGACTCTCGTCGGCCAGATTAATTCCCGTCGGCCAGTGCAAAAGCCGACGGGAATTAAGTAACTCCCGTCGGTCGTCAACTAGCTGACGGGAATTAATTTAATTCCCGTCGGCCACGTCACCTAGCCGACGGGGTTAAGTAATTCCCGTCGGCTTTGTCCCGAAGCCGACGGGGGTTATTTAATTCCCGTCGGCCACGTCATAGGCCGACGGGGATTAATGGTTTTAGAGCCACGTCCGAGCCCGCGCGGACTCATTCTTCTCCTCTCTCTCGTCTGAAACCGACGAGTCGCCGGCCGCCGCCGCCACCCGCCCGAGCCGCCGCCCGCCCTCGCCCCCAACGCCGCCGCCCGGCCGCGCCCCCAACGCCGCCGCCCGGCCGCGCCCCCAACGCCGCCACCCGCCCGAGCAGCCGCGCGGCCGAGCTCCTGTGCCGCCGGTCCGCCGAGCCCCCACGCCAACGCGCCACCACGCCATCGCGCCGCCACGCCACCGCGCCGCCGCGCCCTTGCTCCTCCGCGCCGCCACCATCCGAGGCCCGCCACCCGAGGCCGGAACGCCGCCCTCGAGGCCGCCAACGCCCTCAGCTCGTACCGGAGCGCCGCCGTCCGCTCGAACGCCGCCTCTAGCCCTCGTCGAGGTATAATCCTAAATACATGTGATTATTTTCGTCGGTTTTTTATGGCCGACGGGAGTTAGCTTTAATGTGATTAGAGTTAGTTTAATATAACATGTGATTAGAGTGTGATTAGAGTTAGTTTATGTGGCTTGATTAGAGTGTGATTATTGTTTATTTTCGTCGGGTTTTATGGCCGACGGGAGTTAACTGTAATACGATTACAATTTGTTAGTTTAATATCACATGTTAATTTTCGTCGGTTTTAATATCACATGTTATTTGTTAGTATGATTTGACTTAAAATTGGATGTTGCAATATTGTTAATTAATTATTATCATCTTAATGTGATGAAGGTGATGTTATGTATATATATATATATAGTTTTACTACTTACCTATAGATATATGTGTGACGTGTAGAAACATGAATGTCTCACACGCACTCTTTACTCGTACACACAGCCGCAATAATGGGTGATAGACGTGATTGGATGTATGAAGGTTTCAAGAAGGGTGGGTGTCACACAAGTGAATGGTTTGCCAAGACGCAGATGTTTCTGGACCATGCAGCTGCTTTGTCACAAATAGATAATATTAGGTGTCCATGCAATAAATGTAGAAATATGACGAGCCACACCAAGAGGCAGGTCACACTACACCTGTGTTCGCATGGTTTCGTGCCAGGCTATAAGGTCTGGTATCTCCATGGTGAAGATGTTGAACGAGCAGCAGAAGTAGAAGTTGATGACGGTGAAGATGATGTTGATAGGATGGACCAGATGCTTGAGGATCTGCAGCCTGAACTGGCACCAGATCATCATGATTCACCTACACCGGAGGTTCAGAAGTTCTTCGACCTACTCAAAGCGTCAGAAGAGCCTCTTCACGGGCACACTGACGTGACCGTACTGGAATTCGTGACCCGGCTGATGTCAATCAAGTCCAAGTTTGCATTCTCAATTAATTGTTACAAGGAGCTTGTGGATTTGATTAGCGAGGTTCTTCCTACGGGTCACAAGATGCCCAAAGACATGTACCAGTCCAAGAAATTGCTTGAAGGTCTTGGTATGGAGTATGAGAAGATTGATGTTTGCCAAGACAACTGTATGCTTTTTTGGAAGGAACATGGCAGAGAACAGAAATGCTTAAAATGTGGGAAGTCGAGGTACGTGGAGCTTGTAAATGAAGATGGGGAGAAGGTGGTGACAAAGGTTGCACATAAACAGCTTCGGTACATGCCTCTCACTCCTAGAGTCAAACGTTTGTTTCTCTCGAGGAAGACCGCTATGCACATGAGGTGGCATAAAGATTGTATGGACAGACAAGATGGGTTAATGGTGCACCCGTCAGATGGTGATGCATGGAAGGCTCTTGACAAATTTGATCCAGATTTTGCCAGCGATGCAAGAAATGTTCGTATCGGCTTGGCAACTGATGGTTTCACGCCTTTCAATATGACCGCTGCGTCGTATTCATGTTGGCCTGTCATTGCCATACCGTACAACCTTCCACCTGCTCTTTGCATGAAATATGAGTTTATGTTCCTATGTCTTGTTATACCTGGGCCTGAGCATCCTGGCGTACGCCTCAATGTGATGCTTCAACCACTGATTGAAGAGTTAAAGAAGCTATGGCAAGGTGTGGAAGCCTATGACTGCTTCAAGAAGCAGAAATTCAATCTTCGTGTTGCATATCTGTTCTCGGTTCATGATTTTATGGCGTATGGTATTTTCTCTGGATGGAGCGTGCATGGTAGATTGACGTGTCCTTATTGTGCTAAAGATACAGATTGTTTTCGTCTTAGTGCTGGTGGCAAGATATGTTACTTTGATTGCCATAGATGTTTTCTACCCTTCAATCACCCCTTCAGAAGGCAGAGAAAGGAATTTAGGAAGGGCACCATTGTCACGAAGGGACCGCCCAAGCGACGTAGTGGGATAGAAATTACAGAAGAGCATATGAAACTTGTCCTAGACGAGAGTGGTAAAAGGTATCAAGGTTTTGGTGAGGAGCATAACTGGACTCACATATGTGGCTTGTGGGAGCTTCCTTATGCTAAGTCATTGATTTTGATGCACAACATCGACGTCATGCATCAAGAGAGTAACTTTTGCCAAGCCCTCATAAATACATGCATGGATTTCCCTGATAAAACGAAAGACAATGACAAGGCACGCATGGACTTAGCAGTGATATGTGATCGTCCAACCCAAGTGCTTAGAGAAAACGGAGGCAAACCAAAAGCTGACTATTGTCTGAAATCTAAGCAACGGAGAGAAGTGATGAAGTGGATGAAGGATATTAAATTCCCCGATGGTTATGCCGCTGGTTTTAGAAGATCTGTGAACTTGAAGACAATGAAGATGAATGGACTGAAGAGCCATGACTTCCACATAATTATGGAGAGGCTCATGCCCGTAATGTTTCGTGGGTACATTTCCGAAGCTGTGTGGAAAACGTTAGCTGAAGTTAGCTATTTCTACAGACAGTTGTGTGCTAAAGAAATCAGAAGAGATGTGATGGAACAGCTGGAGAAAGAGGCACCGGTGCTTTTGTGCAAATTGGAAAAAATATTTCCACCGGGTTTCTTCAATCCTATGCAGCATCTCTTTATACATCTTCCATATGAGGCTAAGGTCGGTGGTCCTGTTCAGTATAGGTGGATGTTTCATATAGAAAGAGCATTAAAGAAGCTTAGAGCAATGGTGGGCAATAAGGCAAGAGTTGAAGGATGTATTGCGGAACAATTTAAACTAAAGGAGGTAGCACACTTCACAAGTTGTTACTTTGCAGAAGAACATAATGTATTTGCTCGAAAGAAAAGGTACCATGATGATGAACGAGAGATGCCTCCGTGTAGTGATCTTTCGATTTTTCAGACAAACGGCAAAGCCGTTGGTCCACCCAAGGCATATCACCTCAGTATGGAAGAACGGAAGTCTGCTTTACTGTACATGTTCACGAATATGCCTGAGGTGGAGAAATACTTTGTGTAAGACTTTTCTTAAATTGTTCATATGTGAATTAGTTTATGTTATCAAATATCTCATGTCATACAATAATATTTGACAGCGAGTTTGATGAACAAAACATGAGGTGTCTCGGTAGGCCAATAGCGAGAGACATAGATAAATTGCGACGCGATGGTATGCATGGGCGACCTAATTTCATTATGTGGCTTCGGGACCGTGTAAGTCTTAATTATGTGGCTCCGACAGCTAATTTCAGTTAACTAATATTACAGAATTTGCTAATACTTTGTGGCATAATTGACAGTTTGGGGAGGAAATGAATTTGAATGATGACTTACGTCAGTTATCTATTGGAAGCGTAACTGCCAAAAGCTATGGACGTTACGACGTCAATGGATACCGCTTTCGTTCAAGCATTTTCGAATCAAGTCATCCTATGGCCGCCACTCAAAATAGTGGAGTCGTTACTAGGGCAACCGACATGGAAGGACACGAAGCCTGCTATTACGGGAAAATCAAAAATATAATCGAGATTACATTTGCTGGAAATAAGCCTTTAGCGCTAGTTTTCTTTGAGTGTAAATGGTATGACCCGAAGTATTATAGGACCGAATTTGGGATGACACAGATCCAACCTGAAAAATTGCTTCAAGGACACGACACGTATATCCTTGCCCATCAAGCAGACCAAGTTTATTTCTCGACATATCCATGCAAAAAGTTGTCTAAATGGAGGGTTGTGTACAATGTAAATCCCCGCGAACGCCTATACACTCCTGGTGAGGACGAATATCAAATTGGTCACCTTGAGCAGGTTGATGAGGTGTTTCAAGAAGAAGATTTGCCAACTAGTTTTCATATTGATCCTGCACCGGCATTAGATTCACTAGTTGCAGACGTTAACGACTTAACTTTTCCCGAGAAAAGGAGAAGACAACCTGTTAGGAGAAAAGTAACATGGCGACCTCTGCATAGAAGAGAACAAATAGATCCTGATTTTGATGATATTTAACAAGTAAAGTTGTTTTGTTATTTAATTTGTTTATATTTTAAGTATTATGTCATTTTTTATCCTAATTTGTTTATATTTAACAAGTAAAGTTGTTTTCTTATTTTTTATGCAGGATGCCGCCAAAATCAAAGAAGTCAGTAAAGGGGCTGTTCAAGGGCCTGGGCCTTTTTCAGGGCAGTTCTTCGAGCAGCAGCAGACGTCGAGAGCTGTTGAGCGCGGTACATGGAGATGAGGTAACATATCTTGTACAAATAAATTTGTTTACATATTTACAAATAAATCTTGAGTTGTATGTACCAGGATGAGCAGCACACTGAGGAGCAGCACATTGAGGAGGAGCAGCACAATGAGGCTGAGCAGCACAATGAGGAGGTGGAGCACAATGAGGAGGTGGAGCACGTGACATGGGACCAGGCCGCACAGCATCACCAGCCATGGGACCAGTGGGACCACCAGAGAGAGCAGCAACAGGCGTGGGACCAGTGGGGCCAACAGGGCGAACCGGCTGACAACCCGATGGATGATGGCTCGGGAGGCTCTTCAGCGACACGCACACGTCGCTCAAGAAAAAGCCACTCAGTAAAGCCTCGTCACGCGATAGAGCGAGAGGCTGATAGGACTTTAATCATGCCACATGGAGATCGGTGAGTGTAATATATTAACTTATCTCATATAACTATTATGTGTATTGTTAATGTTTTTGTGTAATGCAGGAATTGGGAGGACCTGTCCTTTGACGGCAAGGGACACCACACTCAGGTTAACCTTACGTTGGGTTCTCTTTGCCGCCTTCACTACCCTGGTATAGTGAAGGTGTCAAACGGTGATACCGAGGATGAGGTGCTCGTCAGTACCTCGGACGAGTACAAGTTTAAAAAGGAACGAAACCACACCGACAGACAGGGACTTGTGCGTAATGACTTTTGGGTATGAATTCTTTATTATTTTTGTTATGTTTCTTAATATTGTAAATCTATGACTTATACCATTGTATTTGTATTCTTTATGTTGTAGCTTCGATATCGGTTGCCTGACGGAGAGGATTACATGGGGCACGCTGAACGTGTCTTCCAAAACAATGCAAAGAAGCTGGTGAAGGATGCCATATACTATGCGAGAATTCAGGCTACAAACCTGTATTTTCAAAAGCATCCGGAAGAAGCAGGCCCCTTGACTAAAAAGGAAGGGTCGTCAAAGATATATTTGACTGAGGATCAATATCGTGAGGTTAGTATTCAATTTGTTTTACCCTTTATATTTATTGTTGTGATTGATAATATGTAACATTGTGTGTGTGCAGGTGATGGTTCCATGGATGGCGCCCGTGCCTGATGCGTACTATGCTTGGTGTCGATATTGGGCTTCCGAAGGCTTCCAGAAAGCGTCAGCGCATCACAGACAATGTCGAGGAACCAATCCTAACCACAAGTTTGGCGGTGACGACATGATACGAAAAGCTAAAAGAATGGTAAGTTTGATCTATCTATGTCGATCAGCAAATAATACGATTGCTTATGAATGTTTTTTGTTTATACAGGAAGCTACGAGTGGCCAAAAGCCTAGTGACATTGAGGTCTACCAGGAGGGCCACAAAGGACCAGACCCGAACAACCCTGACCAGCTCTGCAGCCAGACAGCCACGGATCGCTTGGTGAGTTTTGGCTCAAAAGTTCAAACGTTCAAAGTATATAAATTCTTGCATTTGTAAGGTTGTCAATGATGTATAGGCGGCATATGGGGAGGAGATGGTTCGTCGCCATGGCCCTGACTTCGACTGGCGCCATGAACCGGTGGATCCCTCGGTGGTGTACGCAAGTGGTGGTGGCAAAGCGCATGGACGGTAAGCTCTAACTTATGAAATTATATGGTTGACACTAAATTGACTATACAATAATCACATTTTTTGAATAACTTATAGATACGCACTCTTCGACGGATTCATTGACTCGTCGTCGGTGAGATCTCAGAGGACGGGTTCATCTTCCCGTAGCTCATGCTCTCGTCGACCGAACGAGCAGGAGTTGGAGATTATGAGGATGCGCGAAGAGATGAGACAACAACGCGAATTTATGGAAGCTTGCAATGCTCATAATCAAGCGATGTATCAAGTGAGTACACATAATCCGAACTCTAAATTATTATATTTCAATACAACATCTTCGGTAGTAACACATATGTGTTTAACAGTTAATGCAGCAACAAGGCATGACATCAAATTTTCCACCGCCACCACAATGGAGCCAATTTGCAAACACACCAGTTCCACCACCACAGTTCACCACCCCTCCGACACATATACCTGCACCTGGAGATAGGGTACGTTTGATAACTCTCCATTAATTTATACACTTGTATACTTTTTGATATTTGCATTTAACGTGTTGATATTTGCTAACTTGCATAGGTTACGCCTGAAGCGGGTGGCAGTGGGTCTGATCCAGCAGCAGGGACTGGATTTGTTGACTCGCTCTTCGCGTACCCTCCTCCTGGTGGTGAAGGCGGCAGCGGTCAAAGCTCTAACCACCCAAGTGGTGGTTATCTTTAAACACTTAAACTCGTGCTCGTTATGTTTTTAACTCCTGGACGTTATGTTTGTGTAAACACTCTCGTATCTGAAATGTTTGTGATGTGTGAATTATATCAATGTGTTTGTGATGTGTGATGTCAATGATGTGTTTGTGATGTGTGATGTCAATGCGTTTGTGATTTATATGTTTATGTGATATGTTTTGTCATATGTTTGTGATATATATGTTTTGTGTATGTTATGTGTGAGAAATATCTAATTTGGTGTTGCTGTTGCAGAAATATAGGTTAACTCCCGTCGGCCCAGTTAATTCCCGTCGGTTTGACCATAGCCGACGGGAATTGACTATTACCTCCCGTCGGCCCAGATAATTCCCGTCGGCTGACCTGGCCGACGGGAATTAATTAGTAACTCCCGTCGGCCAGGTCAGCCGACGGGGATTAATTAGTAACGCCCGTCGGTTGTAGAGCCGACGGGAATTAGCCCTTATTCCCGTCGGCTCGATATTGGCCGACGTGGATTACGTATTCCCGTCGGCGGCCGACGGGAATAACCGTATCCCCGACAAGGGACGCCTGGCGGCTGACAACCGACGGGAATAAGGGCTAAACCGACGGGAATTACTTATTCCCGTCGGTTTAGTGCTTATTCCCGTCGGTTCCTGGCCGACGGGAATTAACTGTTTTCCTGTTGTGTTTCGAGTGAAGAAGACTTTGTGAGAGGTAACCCAGAAGGACCGATCGAATGGATCAACCACGAAGCTGAAGCCTTCGAAGAAATTCTAAACAGTCGTGGAGACATTTGCGCCTTCTCGGGTGCCAGGGGGATTGCTACTATGCTGGAGAAAAAAGGCTGCGATCATGTTAAGGTTCTTGCACAATCCGAAGCCAGCTTATCCCCTGAAGATATTAAAGACCCCTCGGCCGAAGCTAGCCAGGTTGGTGGAAAATTTTTCACCGACGTCTGGGACAATGGTGGCCGAGAAATGGCCCAGGAAATCATTCGAAGAAGCGAGCAAGGTATCCACGACGCTAGGGAAGTAACCAAGGCCGCTAAAAAAAGTGCAGAGCCCAAAAGCCAAATAGGTGCCAACTAGTGGTTTTTGGGTCTGTTGTAATTTTTGATTTCAAATTTGCTTATGGTTTGTAATAGTAACATAGACATGTATTCTCTTCCCTCAGAACCTGCTGAACCGTCTGCTGGCCCCCACACGAAGGGGGATGACGAAATTAAACAAATGGCCGAAGCTATCATGGATAAAGTTGTTGAACAACTTCTAAATGAGGCTGCCGAAATAGTACTGAGAGAAGACTAGATGTTGTTGTAAAAACATTTGAAATGTGATCTATGTAATATTTTGTAACTTTGAATGTAATATACAAGTTTCTTCTCATGATTCAATTCTTTACGATGCATGAAATTTTACATACATACCATTTTTGAGCCTCCGGCGAAAAAAACACCTTCCCTTCTTTTCATGCTTCGTGAAGAAAAAGTTTTTATGTATCACAACAATGTCCATAGTGCTCTGATGAAGAATATCCAAGCTTCGTGAAAACAATCTCCGAAGCTATACTCCGAAGATCGATATTGTATCCCCTTGTGACTTGACACGATTTTCACTTTTCCAAAGTATACTCCGAAGGTCGATACTGTATCCCCTTCTTGCACCATATGCAGCATGATGTATGATGCTTATGTTATGCAAAATGATGTAATGATGCTATGTTATACAAAATGATATTTGTTCCGAAGGTACACACATCCCTGCAATAAAAATTCACAATCTTTTTATATCAGCGCTGACTTTTCGCTGTAAGCCTCCCTTAGGAGCTTCTTCGCCTTTTACTTTAGCGGAATCAGCGTTTATTTTTCGCTGCAAGCCTCCCTTAGGAGCTTCTTCGCCTTTTACTTTCAGCGGTATCAGCGTTTATTTTTCGCTGTAAGCTCTGCATTCCCTTTGGAACGACTTTTGAGCAGAAAACTTACACTGCGCTCCCTTAGGAACGGCTTTTTGTAGCTTCAGCAAACTTACACTGCGTTCCTTAGAACGACTTTTGTTGCTTCGAAGAATTCACACCGTGCCTTAAAAATAAATTTTTGATAATTCGAAGGTCCTCCTTGCTATCGCAAATCTTTAAGCTTCGGCGACTTAAGCCTGTGAAGAAGATGTATTTTCCTTGTGGCAAAAAGTGAAACTATTACAAGAGATTTAAAACGACAAAAGCACTCTACTCTCCCATAAGTGTCCTTTATTATAAAGAAAATAAAACTGAATGCAAAAAACTGCTATCAAGGTAGGATATTTGTCAATAAATGTGCTTCGACTCTGGTACAGTGCTATTGACTGTGCGAGCCTCGGATTGTTCTCTGAAATCCCTTTGGTGTTGAGCATATTGACCCCCTTCTGGCTGCTGGCCTTGTTGCAACGGTGGTGGAGGCGGAGGCTGTTGCCAAGAAGCTTGGGGTTGACTCGCCGAAGCAACAGAAGCTGCAGGGTGGTTGCCTACATATTCTGGGATGTAGGGTGAATGGTACGAAGCAGTGTGCATGACCTGCTTCGGCTGACTCTGTTGTGCCGCGGCTTCGGCTATCTCCTTTTGCTTCTGGATGGTAACATGGCACATCCTGGTGGTATGGCCCTTGTTTTCACCACAGAACAAGCAAAATATTTTCCTTGGTTGATCTCCAAATCTTCCGCCGAAGCCCCTGGCGCCTCTGCCTCTTGGAACTGGCGGCCGGAAGGAGCTTTGCTGTTGCCCCGAAGCCTGCGAGGAGCACTGTGGCCTTTGCTGCTGGCTCCCTTTGTCATCATTTTGAGTGGAATTGTGAATTGACCTGACATGCCTCGGATAAAACCTTCCTCCGAAGCTCCTGGCCATTTCAGAAAACCTGAAAGCTTCTTCCCTTCTTTGGCGAAAATCATTGTCGGCCCGAATGTACTCGTCCATCTTTTGGAGCAACTTCTCCAAAGTTTGAGGAGGCTTCCTGGCAAAGTACTGAGCTGAAGGTCCTGGCCGAAGTCCCTTAATCATGGCCTCAATGACAATTTCGTTGGGCACTGTTGGTGCCTGTGCCCTCAAACGTAGGAACCTCCAGACATATGCCTGAAGGTATTCTTCGTGATCCTGGGTGCACTGGAATAGAGCCTGAGCCGTGACCGGCTTCGTCTGAAATCCTTGGAAGCTGGTTAACAACATGTCCTTCAGCTTTTGCCATGAAGTAATTGTCCCTGGCCGAAGAGAGGAGTACCAAGTTTGAGCAACACTCCTGACAGCCATGACAAAAGACTTTGCCATGACTGCAGTATTGCCACCATACGAAGATATTGTTGCTTCGTAGCTCATTAGGAACTACTTCGGATCGGAGTGGCCGTCGTACATGGGGAGTTGAGGCGGCTTGTAGGACGGAGGCCAAGGTGTAGCCTACAGCTCAGCGGACAGAGGAGAAGCATCATCAAAAGCAAAATTTCCATGGTGGAAATTCTCATACCAGTCATCTTCGTTGAAGAAACCCTCCTGATGAAGGTCTTTGTGCTGAGGCCTTCGGTTTTGCTCATCCTGAGTAAGATGACGAACTTCTTCAGAGGCTTCGTCTATCTGCCTTTGCAGTTCAGCTAGCCTGACCATCTTTTCCTTCTTCCTCTGCACCTGTTGATGAAGCATCTCCATATCTCTGATTTCTTGATCTAGCTCATCCTCTTGAGGCGTCGGGCTGGCAACCTTCCTCTTCTGGCTTCAGGCCTCCCGAAGAGAGAGAGAGTCTCCTGATTGGGGTCCAGCGGTTGCAGAGCTGCAGCCCCTGTTGCTGAAGCTTTCTTCGGCGCCATAGCGAAGGTTTATGGTTGCCGAAGGTGTTCAAAACTCAAAGAGTGGAAGTGAGTTCACCGGAGGTGGGCGCCAATGTTGGGGACTTGTTCTCAAATGCTAAGAATTAAGAACAAGGCAACATAAAAAGTGTTAAATGATAAAGTTCTTCGTCCTCTGAAACATTATTTCCCTTCGGGATATAATGAATTTCGGACGAAGGTCATGAAGGGCGTACCTTCGTAAGCACAAGAGATAATGATGAAGAATTCGTACGAAATATAAAGCTTAATACAAACATTATTATTAGATCATTTCTATTATCTTATCATGGAAAAATAGAAATGATATAAAATTACAAATGTACCTTCGGCTTGAAGGACAACAAAAGTACAAGAGTGACGCCAAAAGCAAATGACAAGTCAGCGTGAACAGTACGGGAGTACTGTTCATCTATTTATAGGCATGGGACGCAGCCCATGTAAAATTACATTCATGCTCATTACATTTGCTAATAGCTTATAGCAATTTACTAAGGTCTAAGTAGTCTTTTCATCTTTAAGTCGGTTCCCCTTTCTGCTATCGCGACGAAGCTTTCCTGCGCATAGCTTCGGCTATTCACCATCCTTCGTACAGCTTAGTGATCAGCCCGTCCTTCATCTCAATGCCCCTTCGTCTTGCTTAGACTTCGTCCTGACCGTACTCCATAAACTGAGTCCGAAGATACCTGTTCATATATTTCACTTGGAAAACATTGTCAAATCATGTTTTTGAGGACCTTCGGAGGACGAAGGCCCCCAACACTAGGAATGAGAAATGAACACTCTAGAATTTACCATGCTTGCAATGCTTCCTTTGCAATTTGTAGAAAGGATAAGAAAGTGATTGCTAGGAAATTAGGGGAAAAATGCAAGGGAGATAAGACTTGCATTTGGGTCCCTAAAGCTATTGTAACTAACCTTGTAGGACCCAACAAGAGTTGGGTACCTAAGACCCAAGCCTAATTTGCCTTGCAGGTTTATGCATCCAGAGGATCAAGCTGGATTATCGACAGCGGATGCACAAACCACATGACGGGGGAGAAGAAGATGTTCACCTCCTACGTCAAGAACAAAGATTCCCAAGATTCAATCATATTCGGTGACGGGAATCAAGGCAAGGTTTAAGGCTTAGGCAAGATAGCCATCTCAAATGAGCACTCTATCTCCAATGTATTTTTAGTAGAGTTGCTAAGTTATAATCTTCTATCGGTTAGTCAATTATGTAATATGGGATACAATTACTTATTCACAAATGTAGATGTGTCTGTCTTTAGAAGGAGTGACGGTTCATTAGCTTTTAAGGGTGTACTAGACGGCAAACTTTATTTAGTTGATTTTGCAAAGGAGGAGGACGGTCTAGATGCATGCTTAATTGCTAAGACTAGCATGGGCTGGCTGTGGCATCGCCGTCTAGCACATGTGGGGACGAAGAACCTTCAGAAACTTCTAAAGGGAGAACACGTGTTAGGTCTAACAAATGTGTATTTCGAAAAAGATAGACCTTGTGCAGCTTGTCAAGCAGGTAAACAAGTGGGAAGTGCACATCACAGCAAGAATGTGATGACCACATCAAGACCCCTGGAGCTGCTGCATATGGACCTCTTCGGACCTGTCGCCTACCTCAGCATCGAGGGAAGTAAGTATGGTTTAGTAATTGTTGATGATTTTTCCCGCTTCACTTGGGTATTCTTTTTGCAGGATAAATCTGAAACCCAAGGGACCCTCAAGCGCTTCCTAAGGAGATCTCAAAATGAATTTGAGCTCAAGGTGAAGAAGATAAGGAGCGACAACGGGTCCGAGTTCAAGAACCTTCAAGTGGAGGAGTACCTTGAGGAGGAAGGAATCAAGCACGAATTCTTCGCTCCCTACACACCACAACAAAATGGTGTGGTAGAGAGGAAGAACAGGACGCTCATAGACATGGCGAGGACGATGCTTGGAGAATTCAAGACGCTCGAGCGGTTTTGGTCGGAAGCTGTGAACACGGCTTGCCACGCCATAAACCGAGTCTATCTCCATCGCCTCCTCAAGAAGACGTCATACGAGCTACTAACCGGTAACAAAACCAACGTTTCGTACTTTCGAGTTTTTGGGAGTAAATGCTACATTCTGGTGAAGAAAGGTAGAAATTCAAAATTTGCTCCCAAAGCTGTAGAAGGGTTTTTGTTAGGTTATGACTCAAATACAAAGGCGTATAGAGTCTTCAACAAATCATCGGGTTTGGTTGAAGTCTCTAGCGACGTTGTATTTGATGAGACTAATGGCTCTCCGAGAGAGCAAGTTGATCTTGATGATGTAGATGAGGATGATGTTCCAACGGATGCAATTCGTACCATGGCAATTGGAGACGTGCGACGACAGGAACACAAGGAGCAAGATCAACCTTCCTCCTCAACGACGGTGCACCCCCCAACTCAAGATGATGAACAGGTACCTCAAGAGGAGGCATGTGATTAAGGGGGAGCATAGGATGTCCAAGTTGAAGAGGAAGAAGCACCACAGGCCCCTCCAACTCAAGTTCGAGCGATGATTCAAAGGAACCATCCCGTCGACCAGATTTTGGGTGACATTAGCAAGGGAGTAACCACTCGCTCTAGATTAGCTAATTTCTGTGAGCATTACTCTTTTGTCTCTTCTATTGAGCCTTTCAGGGTAGAAGAGGCCTTGCTAGATCCGGACTGGGTGTTGGCCATGCAGAAAGAGCTCAACAACTTCAAGCGAAATGAAGTTTGGACACTAGTGCCGCGTCCCAAGCAAAATGTTGTGGGAACCAAGTGGGTGTTCCGCAACAAACAAGACGAGCACGGGGTGGTGACAAGGAACAAGGCTCGACTTGTGGCAAAAGGTTATGCCCAAGTCGCAGGTTTGGACTTTGAGGAGACTTTCACTCCTATGGCTAGGCTAGAGTCGATTCGTATTTTGTTAGCCTATGCTGCTCACCATTCTTTCAGGTTGTTCCAAATGGACGTGAAGAGCGCTTTCCTCAACGGGCCAATCAAGGAGGAGGTGTACGTAGAGCAACCCCCTGGCTTTGAGGATGAACGGTACCCCGACCACGTGTGTAAGCTCTCTAAGGCGCTCTATGGACTTAAGCAAGCCCCAAGAGCATGGTATGAATGCCTTAGAGACTTTTTAATTGCTAATGCTTTCAAGGTTGGGAAAGCCGATCCAACTCTTTTCACTAAGACTTGTGACGGTGATCTATTTGTGTGCCAAATTTATGTTGATGACATAATATTTGGTTCTACTAACCAGAAGTCTTGTGAAGAGTTTAGCAGGGTGATGACTCAGAAATTCGAGATGTCGATGATGGGCGAGTTGAACTACTTCCTTGGGTTCCAAGTGAAGCAACTCAAGGATGGCACCTTCATCTCACAAACAAAGTATACGCAAGACTTGCTCAAGCGGTTTGGGATGAAAGACGCCAAGCCCGCAAAGACTCCGATGGGAACCGACGGACATGTCGACCTCAACAAAGGAGGTAAGTCCGTCGATAAAAAGGCATACCGGTCTATGATAGGGTCTTTACTTTATTCATGTGCTAGTAGACCGGATATTATGCTAAGCGTATGCATGTGTGCTAGATTTCAATCCGACCCAAGGGAGTGTCACCTTGTGGCCGTTAAGCGAATTCTTAGATATTTAGTCGCTACGCCTTACTTCGGGATCTGGTATCCAAAGGGGTCTACCTTTGACTTGACTGGATATTCAGACTCCGATTATGCTGGATGTAAGTGTCGATAGGAAGAGTATATCAGGGACGTGCCAATTCCTAGGAAGGTCCCTGGTGTCGTGGAGTTCTAAGAAACAAACTTCTGTTGCCCTATCCACCGTTGAGGCCGAGTATGTTGCCGCAGGACAGTATTGCGCACAACTACTTTGGATGAGGCAAACCTTCAGGGATTTTGGCTACAATCTGAGCAAAGTCCCACTCCTATGTGACAATGAGAGTGCTATCCGCATGGCGGACAATCCTGTTGAGCACAGCCGCACAACGCACATAGACATCCGGCATCACTTTTTGAGAGACCACCAACAAAAGGGAGATATCGAAGTGTTTTATGTTAGCACCGAGAACCAGCTAGCCGATATCTTTACCAAGCCTTTAGATGAGAAGACCTTTTGCAGGCTGCATAGTGAACTAAATGTCTTAGATTCGCGTAACTTGGATTGATATAGAGCATACCTGTGTTTTATGCCTTTGATCATGTTCCATTATGCATTTTATAGCTTATTGATGGTGCTCAAGTTGTACTCATAATCCTTCGGACCCCACAAGTCCATTTGCGAGTGATGCACATATTTAGGGGGAGATGTGCTACAACTTGACCCTTTGAAACTAACCATGTGTTTGAGCTTGCTTGATTTAGTCTCAAAGGTGGATTGAACGGGAAAGGTGAACTTGGACCATGCAAGACTTCCACTGCACTCCGATGAGAGGGTAACTCACTCCAAGTTCATCTCCATATCCTTATTGCCTTTTTACTCTTATTTGAAGATTTTGGTGAGGCAATGGGGTTTAAGGGCCAAGATTGATCCCGTTTTGGTGATTGATGCCAAAGGGGGAGAAAATAAGGCCAAAGCAAGAAATGGATCAGCTACCACTTGAGAACTTTGAAAATAATAGAATTAGAGCTTTTGGTTTGTCAAAATACTCTTATTGTCTCGTATTGTCAAAAGTTGGTCTCTTGTGGGGAGAATGTTTGGGAAAAAGGGGGAGTTTTTGAATTCTTGATCAATTTCTCTTGGAATACCTCTCTCTTTGCCTCAACAAGTGTGTTTGACTTAGAGATAGGAAATTGAGTTTGATTTGCAAAAACAAACCAAGTGGTGGCAAAGAATGATCCAAATATGCCAGATTTGAATCAAAACAAATTTGTGTTCTCATTTGCATTGATGTTGCACTTCCTTTAGTTGCTTTTTGTTGTGTTGGCATAAATCACCAAAAAGGGGGAGATTGAAAGGGAAATGTGCCCTTGGGCCATTTCTAAGTATTTTGGTGATCAAGTGCCAACACAAATGGTTTAAGTGTGAAACTATGCCAAATGGTGGAAGAAGTGCAAAGTCAACACAAAGGTATGATTCTATACTTAGTACATTGGTTTTTGTGTACTAACATATTTGTCTAAGTGCTAGAATCAGAGAAAATACAATTGGAAATGACTTGGCTCAAGCAGCCAAGACTCTGCTCAATCTGGGTGCACCGGACTGTCCGGTGGTGCACCGGACAGTGTCCGGTGTGCCAGTCTGGCGTCTGGTCAACTGACTGCTCTCGGGTCTCGACGGCGGCGTACGACTATAAATCACCAGACTATCCGGTGGTGCACCGGACAGTGTCCGGTGAGTCAGCTGCAGCGAAGTCGCTGCTCTCGGGAATCAAGTCAACAGCGTACGGCTATAATTCACCGGACTGTCCGGTGGTGCACCGGACTGTCCGGTGAGCCAACGGTCGGGCGCGCCAACGGTCGGCCGCGCAATCCGCGCGTGACGTGTGGCCAAGCCAACGCTCGGATGGGGGCACCGGACTGTCCGATGTGCACCGAACAGTGTCCGGTGTGCCAACGGCTCCAAGTCTCCAACGGTCGGCTACACCAGAATAGGAAAGAAATTCGCACCGGATAGTGTCCGGTGGTGCACCGGACTGTCCGGTGCGCCAGTCGACAGAAGGCAAGAATTGCCTTCCTGGATTGCTCTCAACGACTCCTAGCTGCCTTGGGGCTATAAAAGGGACCCCTAGACGCATGGAGGAGTACATAAGCATACTTTGAGCATTCTTGATCATTCACACTCCGTCTTTGCGCACTCATTTGACATTCTTAGTGATTCGAGCTCCGTTCTAGTGAGAACCTTGTGATATTCATTCGAGCTCGAGTCTTGGCCGTGTGTGTGCATATTTGCTATGGATTTGTGTGTGTTGCTTCCCTCCCTTACTCTTGTGCTTTCACTTTGATCCTCATTGTAAGGGCGAGAGACTCCAAGTTGTGGAGATTCCTCACAAATGGGAAAGAGTAAAGAAAAGAAGAACACCGTGGTATTCAAGTTGATCATTGGATCACTTGAGAGGAGTTGAGTGCAACTCTCGTCCGTTGGGACGCCACAACGTGGAGTAGGCAATTGTTGTACTTGGCCGAACCACGGGATAAATCCTCGTGTCTCTTGTGCTTGTTCTCACTATATCTATTTTGCTTCACAAGAGCTCTCCTTAGCCACTTGATTTTATTGTGCTAACTCCTAACCAAGTTTTGTGGCTTTAAGATTCAAGTTTTTACAGGATCACCTATTCACCCCCCTCTAGGTGCTCTCAGGGTCTTATTCCGAAGGCGGAGCCGTTGTAACATTTTTGCTGGCCTCACTCTCGTGTTGCGATAGTGAGTGAAAACGCCGCCCTCCCCCGCTTCGCAATAGAGAGGGAGGGCGGCAAAATATGATTTGTATTATTTGTGCGATGTGGCCGACGGGCCTTTCGTTTTATGTATATAAACTACGATGGCATATCACATGCTGCATTTATTGTGAGATTGTTTCGATTTGTAATCATGTTGGTGCGGCACTTAGGTGGGATGGGGACTTCGCTTCCTGTGGGTGATGTTGTGCGCTTCTGGCGCATGCTCGGCTGCACCCTTAGGCGGCTTTTTCTCGGACGTGTCTTATAGTAAAGACTTCGCACCCTGTGGGTGATGTCGCACACTTATTATGCATGCCCGGCTGGACCCTTAGGCGGCTTTTGCTCGGACGTGTCTTGTAGTAAAGACTTCGCACCCTATGGGTGATGTCGTGCACTTATTGTGCACGCCCGACCGCACCCTTAGGCAGCTTTTGCTCGGACGTGTCTTATGGTAAAGACTTTGCACCCTGTGGGTGATGTCGCGCACTTATTGTGCATGCTCGGCTGCACCATTAGGCGGCTTTTGCTCGGACGTGTCTTATAGTAAAGACTTTGCACCTTGTGGGTGATGTCCCGCACTTATTGTGCATGCCCACCTACACCCTTAGGCGGCTTTTGCTCGGACGTGTCGCACGCGAGGGCAGTCTAGCTGCCTCTTGCGGTGATTGTTTTGTGCATCGAATGTCGAAGACCATTGCCGCGGTCTTTTTCGACACCCATGACCATGATACTGGCTAGATTGTTTGTGTGGGGGCTTTTCGGTATTATATTACATGGCTTCGCCTCGTTAAAAACCTCACCCCCCGGGAGGAAAAGAGTGCGGGCCTGAGCGACATTCTTTGAAGAATTACAAAGGCACTTGGGCCTTGGATCTTAAATAAAGAATTTACGTAGGTTATCTATATTCCACGAATGCTCTAGGTCTTTGCCAGATGATGTGGCTAGCCGGTAAGCATTTGGCAATGCCTTTGTCTTGACTATGTATGGCCCTTCCCACTTTGGCTCGAGCTTGCCCCGGGATTCTATTCTGATGGTTCTTGTGAGTACTAGGTCTCCTTCTTTGAATTCTCTTGGGATGACATTGTTGTCACACCATGCCTTAGTCTGAGCTTGATACTTATTCAGGGCCTGCAAGGAGAGGACACGGTCTCTGTCGATGAGATCTTTGGAAGTTGATTCGTCGACGTTAGGGATGGCTAATTGGTTTGTTCGTGTGGATCCGTGCTTTAACTCTTGTGGTGTCATTGCCTCGGATCCGTACATCAGATGGAAAGGTGTGAACCCAGTTGCTCGGCACTCTGTTGTGTTCAGCGCCCATATGACTTCGGGTAATTGGTCTGCCCATTTGCCCTTTTTGTCGTCGAGGAGCCTTTTCTTGATAGCGCTGAAGATCTTACCGTTGGCGCATTCGACGACACCGTTGGACTGTGGGTGGTAGACAGAGGCGAACACTGCCTTGCTGCCGATGGAGCTGTAGAATTCTCGGAAGTCCAGGTTGTCAAACTGCTTGCCGTTGTCGACTGTCAGCTCGGATGAGACTCTGAACCGGCATACAATGTTCTGCCAGAAGAATTTCTGCACAGTCTTTGCTGTTATTATGGAGATTGCTCTGCCCTCAATCCATTTGGTAAAATATACGACGGTGACAAAGGTGAATTTTTGGTTCCCTTGTGCCGTAGGCAGTGGTCTGACAATGTCTAGCCCCCATCGCTGAAGCGGCCACGTGTGGGCGATGAGCTTGGTAAACTGCGAAGGGGCGCCTGCTCGAGGAGAGAACTTCTGGCATGCTTCGCATGATCTAGTGACTCAGTTGGCTATGCATATTATTGTGGGCCAATAGAATCCCTCACGAATTACCTTGGCTGCGAGGGCCCTTGGTCCTGAGTGTGATCCGCAGGCTTCGATGTGGACTTCGCGGAGGATATCTAGGTCTTCGGTTTCAGTTATGCATTTCAGCATAGGCAGACTGATTCCCTTTTTGTAAAGCTAGCCTTCGACTATTACAAAGTCTCTGCTCCTATGTTGCAGCCTTTTGGCCTCGTTGCGATCGGAGGGGTGGTAATGGCCCTGGTGGTACAGTGTTATTGGGGCCCGCCAGTCTTCGGCCATTATAAGGTTGACAATCCAGTGGCCGTCGGCGTCTTGCGTTATTTGCAAGCCTTCGAGATTATGTGGCGGGACCAGCCGAATTATTCCAGCTTAAGTGCCTAAGTAACACCTTAGAGGCAGCAACACACTTAAATCAGAATAACCCGTCAGTCCCTCAGATCTAGTCTGATAAAGCCACTTACCAAGGATCGAATACCACTAGCCCACGCGAAGGTGAGGCACAGAGAGAATACAATAAACATGAAACCACAGATTAAGATACTGAAGTTATTATATGAATCGGAGTTTTGACAGAAGATAACAAGTTCGGAATTAGATGCAGTGGATAATAGATAACATCGATATTGAGGAATAGAGCAAGGCCTAGCCCACTACTCCTCCTGGTCCTCTCCTATCGAGACAGCATCCCACTCGACCGTCCAACCCGGTGGTAGGGTGGAAGGCCAAGTCACCATCAACCATATACTACAGCGTACCTGAAAAAAATATGCCACAAGCAAGGCTGAGTATACTCATAGTCAACTAGACTTACCCGGTGTGAGGAGTCTAATCCTGATGAGGACATCACTTCTATACATACAATGAATGGACCGATAACACGATCTCGTGCACGACAGCTAAATCTGCAGGTATGTTCTACCCTAGTCAATTGTGTTTTAGAGCTTACGCTTGGGGCCATGGATGTTTTGATGATTAGGTACCTTGGAGAGGACTAGCAAGGACTTGGCAAAGGCCAAGGTGTTGAGGAGGAGCAGCAAGGGCGTCCACAAAAGGAAGGAGATCAAGTCCGAGTCGACTGTGACTCCATCTCGGGTTCCAGGACCAGTCTGCACTAAAATGGACGCCCAAGATGCATCCGAACTCTATTGCGACGGACTGGATATGGTTGGTGACGGACTGGATATGGTTGGAAAGATAACGAGATTATCTAACCAACCCAACTGGTTCCACTCTAAAATTCAGCCGGAGTCAACAGGAATCGTTGAAACAAGTCAGCATTTAGATTCTGTTTTGGTGCTGCGACACCGTCTGTTGGGCTGTTGGGCCATGTATCGCGTCGGAGCCCATTAGGGGCGAGTCTAGGGGTCACGCACGCTCTAATACTCTATTTATTCAGAAGCCACCGCCACATTTAGGTTTGGGTTTTGCTTAGATCAATTCTGTCATCGAACAGTGTCGCCGTCATCGGCTTGTGAGACCCCATCCCGTAATCAATACAATTTGGGTTGCGTTTCTTTCCTGTTCTTGCTTGTGTTCTTGATTGCGCTTGCAGGGATAAGCCTTCGTGGCGAGGTCATTCGTGTGTCACGGATGATAACCAATGGAGCCGTGGTGTAGTGATTGCGAGGAACCGTTCGCTCGGAGCCTTGGATCATCAACGTCGAGATCTCCACTTAATCAAGTTATCGTATCTCACGGAAGATCGGGCCGCGTCTACTATCAATTGGTATCAGATTTCCAGGTTGCCCGTGAGGTATAATTCTACCTTTAGATTAGTTTTGTTTCATCCCATAGTCCACAAAAATCCAAAAAAAATTACGATCAGTTTATTCCGACCTAAAACCATCGCCTTAGCCTTTACACAATTCAGTTTTAGAGTCTGCAGTTCTGAGTTCGTGTTCTAGTTGAGTTCGGTTGCTGGATTAGATTTGTTTTGGTTCAGTTTGATTCTGTCCATCCGCTTCCATCCTACAAAACCGACCCTATCTACAAAACAGATCTTATCTCTAAAACCGACCCTATCCACAAAACAGATCCTATCCACAAAACAGATCCTATCTGTACAACCGACCCTATCCACAAAACAGATCCTATCTCTAAAACAACCATATCCACAAAACAAATTCTATCTCTAAACCAATCCTGTGCTCCATAGCCGCCGCTTCGGTTCCTGCTGATTTGTGCCTTTGAAAACCATAACTTGAGGTACCTTCCATAAAACGGGCATAAATTTTCGCTCGGTGCTCTGTTTGAGCTCAATTTTTTACAATAGATTCTTGACTCCATTCTGGGGTGACCCAAACTGGCCTTAGGCCTGTTTAGTTCAGTCAAAAAATTCAAAAAAATCAGGAAGATAATTAAAAAAATTGTTTAAGTGTTTTTAGGAATTTCAGAGATCCTTTGTGAATTTCTCTAGGTCACAATACAACTCTGTTTCAAGTGAAATTTTGTCTGCTTCCATCCTTTGTGATTTTGCATCAGTGATAAAAAAAATTCAGAATATTTCGAGCTCTTTTGCTGGTACTCCTTTGGAAACGCGCCTTTGATTTCTACTAGTGCTGAAAAATTTGTTCTATTTACAGAACTGCCATTCCCACTAGATACTTGTACCTCCTTTCTTGTGCTTTGGTCCAACTGTTCTATTATATTTTCTAGGCCATCAACTAGGATGAGTACTTGGAACACTTATTTAGCATTGCAATCTGTTACTGACTTGTGTGCCACATATATATATTTAGTCAACCTTCCTATAGCTCCAGCTTTCTCTCGAGCAGAACAGATACTCCTTTGCAATCACACCCACGCTCGTTGGACAGTCACATCGGTCACCGCTTGCCACCTGCAGTGCTAGTAAGAACGTTGTAAGAGCGGGGTAAGACGCTTCATAATTTGTATTCCACCACCTCCACCACCACCTTGAGAGATAGTTGTAGGGTTCACATTGTTTATTGCCTTTTTGTCTCTGTTTTGTGCTAACAATGACAGGACCAAAGAATCAAATGGACAAGGACAAGGGGCCTAAGCTTAACGACGATGAGTGTGTCTCTCAGCTGGAATTGAAGGAGATGATGCGCGCGATGACTGAAGCTTTTAAAAAATACCAGGACTCTGCAGCGACATCCTATGAGCAGCTTGATCGACGAGTTGATGAACTTGCTACATGCATGGACATACTAGAGGCTCGTCCCCCACCACCAACTCCAGCCCCATCTCACTCTCTTGTGGACGACGACGACGATGACGACAATGTTTATACACCGCTGCCACAACGCCTCACACGTAATCGACAAGGTATGGGAGGTAATGGTAGATGTCGTCATCATAATCCTCAACCAGACCATGATCCATTTTCTAAGATTAAGTTCTCTATTCCACCGTTCATGGGTTCTTATGATGCTAAAGCTTACTTAGACTGAGAGATGACGGTAGAACAAAAATTTAATTCCCATCTTGTTTCTGAGCAGCATAGGGTTAGCCAAGCCACTAGTGAATTTAGAGATTTTGCTATCATTTGGTGGAATGAACTTGTTAACACACGTGCTGCACCACAAACATGGAATACGTTAACAGAGGAGATGCGAGCTCGCTTTGTTCCCCCTTCTTATAGACGTGATCTTCGAAAAAATTGCAACGCTTAGATCAGGGAGACATGTCGGTACAGGAATACTACCAAGAGCTTCAGAAAGGTATGCTACGATGTGGGGTAGTTGAGGATCCGGAGGATCAAATGGTTAGGTTTTATGGGGGATTGAGGCGGGAGATTCAGGATATTGTTGATTATAAAGAATAGCATTCTATACAACTCTTGTTCCATCTTTCTATGTTGACAAAAAAAGAATTGCAGGGTCGTCAACAGCGGAGGAGCAGCACTTTCGCGCCACACCAACCACCGGCGCCAGCTAAGGCGTCATCCTCTTCGGGCGTACGGACGTCCACATCTTCCTCCACTAGCAGCACACGCAGCACCGCACCTTCGGCATCACAGGGACACGACAACAGCAAGTCCTTGGTGCCTTTGGGTGTTGCAGCAAAACCTGCTATGACCACCTCTTCCACAGGCCGCTCCTCCGACATCAAGTGCCACCGCTGCCAGGGACTTGGCCATATTCAGCGAGATTGGCCCAGCAAACGGGCATACATTGCTACTGGTGATGGTGTGTATGTTAGTGCTTCTGATGTTGAAGATGAAGATATTGTTGGAGCTAACATTGCAGAGAAGATCGGGTCCCGTACTCCACTCAATCAAGTTATCGTATCTCACGGAAGATTGGGCCGCGTCTACTATCAAATCCTCTACCTCTAGACTATATAGCTGTTTGGCTGAGGGGATTGATTTGCCAAAAGCACTAGTTGAGTCTAAAAATAGTTTTAGCTTTTTCCCAGTTCTAACATATTTAATTAAACTAGGTTTGCTCCTTTCTAAGCATACATGGTAGCAATCACTTAGTACAATCAATCATGTTATCTCAAATAAAACCTCGTTTCACTTTTTACTCGATGCAGTACAAGAGGTCAAGCAGTCTCATTAGCTGCGAGAAGCAGACGATTCGAATCGAGTTTTAACCTTGTAAGGTAAACCTAAACACACGACATATAGGGGCACTCCGTCCCCACACACGTCAACCGTCCCTTGTAATGCCTGAAATTGGTATAAGAGAAGGATAATAGGATAAATGAATAAATATACTTCTATGCTAGAATTTTTTTTAGGATTTCTGGATCTTCTTTTCTTTGTGCATAGTCAACTAAAGGAAGTAAAATAGCCAAATGACAAATAAATAAATACGTGAATTGCATTCCATGGTGGATTCTTGTATGTTTGCATTTATATTCAAATTATGAGACAAATTTAAGTTTGAGAATTTAGAATATGGAAATAAAAGAGAAAAGAGAGGACAAAGAAAAAAAATACCATGATAAGATAACAATAATAAATAATAATAATTCAGACAATAGAAGCATAATCCATGAGACTATTATTTGATATTTGAAATCTGGAATTTTTTGGCACTTTTGCACAAAAACTTGAATCTTGGAAATAGAGTTGGATTCAAAATAAAAATCTGAAAACGAAAAAAGGAAAAGGTGAGACCAGAATAGATTTTGGGCCAAAACTATCCTATTGCGGCCTAGGAAACAACTCCACCAGCTCACCTAGTCTCCTGCGCACGGGCCCGGCACGTCAATCCCTCTAGGCATCACACACACGCGCTCTTCCTATTGCACTAGCGCGTGGGCCGGTATTGTCAGGACCGTCTCCTCCCTGGAATCCAAAGACGAAATTGGCACCGTGTCCTTCGCGCGTGCCGGTGGTGCTATTGCCGCAAACCCCGGAAGAAAACCCGGGGCCCGCCTCCGCTGCCTCGCGCTCACTACCGGTGGGGCCCATCTGTCGGGCCGTCTCCGTCTTCCTCGCGTGGCCGGTTCTCTTCCTCCCGAACTTCACGCGCGCCGCACGGGGCTATTGCAACGAACACGGCCGAGATCCATGGCGGGCGCTCCCTGTCGCTGCTCCGAAGCACGTGCTCCACCGCGGACTCGGCTTCCTGGACTTGGACTCTACCGTCGGGTATAAGTGCCGAGCCATGCGCCCTTCCTGCTGCCCACTGTGTGCCGCTTCGTGTCCGTCGTGTGCGCGTAGAGAGAAGGAGAAAAATCCACTGCGTAG
This sequence comes from Zea luxurians, assembly GCA_029449295.1. Classification (NCBI taxonomy): domain Eukaryota; kingdom Viridiplantae; phylum Streptophyta; class Magnoliopsida; order Poales; family Poaceae; genus Zea; species Zea luxurians. The sequence continues at coordinate 6,870,663 of JAOPSE010000041.1, read as the reverse complement.
GGAACCTCGGCACGCTGCCATCGGGCTGTCCATGGAGTTTTGGCCGTGTACCTGGTGCATGTTCGTGGGGTCCTTAAGCCCAGGGACTGGCCAGAGATCCTAGAATTTTTCACCAAAGCAAAACCTCCGCCGTGGTGCTGCATGTCGTCATCGGTAGCACTGTCCTCACCGTTGACGACAGAGAGGTACCCTCGCTCGAGTTCTCCCTCTCCTCCGCTTTCTTTTGAGCCTATTTGTGTTCGGATGTATGCGTTAGAGCACCTGAATTTCTGGGCTCCCTGACCGCCGTACTTCATGGCCGGTCTGAGGGTAGACGAGAGAACAAAGTGAGAGATGGGAGAGAGAAAGAGACGCAGGAGCGCATGGGTGGATCACCGGCCCGGCATCGTCGTAAACCGGCGCTGTGCTGTGGGCAAGCTTTGTCTCAGGTGGGTGTTTCCCCCTTTGTTAGTTGGTCACGCTCTTGAAAAGTTGGGCGCTCGTTCTCGTGCAACATCCGGCACTGTTGCGCACCCAACGTCCCTCGCCGGCGGGGTACCCTCGATGGCTACGCACGACCTCTATCCTATTCCTGCGTGCCTACGTCTGGATAGTAGGCTAAGGGATGAAGACGGGCCTATGTCCGTTGGATGGGTTTGGTGCGGCCGAGATTAGATGGGAAACCCCCCTTTCGTCCGATGTCTTGTCCTCCGTCCGATCTCAATCGGGTGGCCCGAATCTGATGTAGCGACAACGTTAGGATCGGTTTAATGAAAGATGTCGATGGGTAATCTGAAGGCTGGTAATGCGCACCGGTTCTGGGTGGTGCTTGATTTAATCTGGGCGTCCATCTCTGATCGAACGGTAGATATTCATCCATACCCCTTCGTCGCGCCTATTTTCTTAAAGAGCCCCTACCTTTTCATTTATTCAACCCACCGTCCACCTCGGGTCTGGGCTGAGTCTTGTAGATCTTTTGGAATCGCCCCTGGGTTTCTGTTTAATTGACGATCAGTCCAGGAAATAAAGAAAGTAGGAAAAATGAATTTAGAAAATGAATTTCCAATGTAAAAAGATTTCCAGAACTTATTAAATTCATAGTAAATTCATTTTAACTCCAAATTGAGTCATTCCAGTTGCGATAATTTTGTATTAATATTGTTTATCACCTAGTACCTTTGTTTAACCATGAAACTTGAATTAAAATTGTTCAATTAAATTAATCTATTCTAGGTGCTAAATAATTTCAGAAATTCATAACTGAATAACCATAACTCCGAATTTAGCAGTTCTCGAATCCACGATCTCGTAGCAACGCGTAGAGTATTGTTACACAGTTTATTCTTATGTTTGGTGTGATGTTAATTTTGCCTATACCATGTTTGTCTGTATTGCTACGACTAGCAGCGAGGTTACGTGTCACCTGAAGATAATCCTGGTACCTAGAATCTCAAGTCCCAGGCAAGTTGTGCCCTTGATCACTTCTTTTTACCCAGTCATGTTCTGATTAATCATAATGATCTGCATAGGTTAATTTTGATGGGACCCAATAGGTTACCCTAGTTTGACTATCTTTATACCTTGTTCACCACTGAATTTTTGGGTAGTACCTGCTATTGCTTTATATGGTTTTGGGTATAGAGATACATTTTATTCATGATTATCTTTTATTATTAGTTATTATTTACTGTTCATGATAAGATCATTATGTTAATTGGAACATGGAGAACCACCCGGGAAAACAGTGCTACCACAAGGGTTTAATGGGACGCCCTTGGCTGACTAACTAGGAAAGCTAGTGGAGGGTTACCTTACCCGAAAGGGGCAAGGGCAGTAGGGGAGTGGTCAGTGTAGGGAGGTCCTCGGGTTGATTTTGCTGCGATGGCGGTCAGACGAGGGATTCCTGCATTGGAACTTCCTATAAACTGTAGCGGGTTTTCTGAAGCTAGTGGAACTTTGTAAAGGCCTCGTAGTGTTACCCTGCCTCGCCTCCTCGGAAGAGGTGTATGGGATTGGCTATCTCTTGGCAGATGAGTAACATGACTTGTGGGTAAAGATGCACAACCTCTGCAGAGTGTAAAACTGGTATACTAGCCGTGCTCACGGTCATGAGCAGCTCGGACACTCACATGATTAAATTATGGAACTAAATTCAATTTGTCATATGCATTGCATCGTAGGTGAGGTTGTTACTTTTGTTCTACTACTTAATTGGGTTTGGTATTTACTTATACTTAGTAATTGCTAATAAAATTTTGACCAACTTTAAAAGCAATGCTCAGCTTCAACCATCCTCTTTGGTAAGCCTTACACTTCACGTGAGCTCCCACCTTTGGTGAGTTCATGCACATTATTCCCCACAACTTGTTGAGCTATGAACATATGTGAGCTCACTCTTGCTGTCTCACACCCCCCACACAGGTCAAGAACAGGTATCGCAGGATGAGGCACATGGGGATGCTGTGACGAGTTCGTGAGAGGTCTAGGCCGTCGTCTCCTAGTCAACTTTGGGTTGCTGGACCGTTGTCTCCTTATAATGTAATTATTTATTTATTTTGTACAGAACTCCTATAATATAGTAAAGATGTGACATTCGATCCTGTGCCATGATTCATCATATGTGTGAGACTTGGTCCTAGCACACCTAGTGATTATGTTCGCGCCCGGGTCTTGGTGCCCCGAAACCTGGGTGTGACATCCCCATCGATTCCCATTCGCGGCCAGGGCTCACCACCTTGGCATACAATGCTCCACTGACCCTAGCTGCCACCGTGCAGTGACCACACTTGTACCCATCATAGCTAGCATGGGAGACCTAGTCTCAGGACAAGTGAGGGATAAAGTCCGCGCCCGGCTTGACTCAGGTACTAGGCTTATCGATTACCATATTTCCCGACATGTGTTTAGTACTTTCAAACGCTTGACTCAGGTATCCACACATTAATCCTTAATTCCATTTCCATCTCATAGACAAGGCTTCCATCCTGGATCCAAGTCCATAGACCATCATAGATCCCATTATTAAGATGAGTACAACCAATTTCCTGACCTCGCGCAAGTGCTAGAAAAATCACTCGACTTCTACCGAGTTCCCTAATTAGCAAGCAACTACTCGACCTAGCATATTAGTACCCATCTCAAAAAGGAATCCTGAGTTCATGCAATTAGGGTTTCAAACAACTCCTACACTTAAGTGCACATTACAAACCTATAACCATTAAGTGTAGTAAAGTAGCATATATAAACGGTTATGCATAAAACCGGGGTTGCCTTCAATAGCTAGGGCTGCGAGGAGGTCCTCGGTGGCAGGCTCTTGAGCTGGCTCCTGAACTTCCTCTTGGGCAACTTCTTGCTTGGGAATGAGCACGTATTCTCCGTCAGCGAGGGTGCACTCTAATAAATGTAATGAATAAGATACATGTATGCCATTATATGTAATTTAGTAATTCTGATGCATGGTGAAATGATTAAGTTAACAAGATAAAGCTTAATCTTACTACCGGAGGTTCAGGTGGTATACTTAGCCATTTAGAATTGGGTGTGGCCAAGGTCTGGAGGTTGAATTAATTTAGTACTCCACTACCCTTTAATGTTTTAGTGAAAATCTTAATAAGGTTTATGCTGAAGTTATTATGGTTAAGATATAACACTTGTATTGATTCCCTCCGTTTCCCTTTCATACTGATGCTTTTTAGGGGAGGTTTGAACTACAACATAATTTCAAAAATTTCTAAAAATTCTGTAAAAATTACAGTGGCTTCTCACTGGTGTATCTACTTCAGTCTCAAAAATTGAGGCTTAAAATGGGACTGGTTTTCTCTACACAAAAATACTAAAATTTAGGGTAGAGAGGGTGCTTTGAACTACAACTCTCCTCTAACAGTAGATTTTATTCTAAGGTTTATTTTTGCTGGTATCTAGGTGCAATAATATGACTTCATGCCAAAGTTTAGCCAAAGATACCTACTGGTTAATCTATGGTGATTTTCTAAAGTATGGGGGCTTAGTGGTGCTTTTCACTACTACTATATTTGAAAAATGTCAAACAACAGGTTTCCTAATTTTCCTATCTTCTTCTTTGTGCAAGAGCAATCATTCTTGAAGTTGGTTAATTTTTCCCATAGAGAAAAGGTTGTGAAATTCTTGGAATATATGGTCTTTTTTATGGGGTAGGGGTGAGGTACATTTCATCACAATTTTACTATAGTCCTATATTTTCCCTAGTAGTTTACTTCATAAGTACTTAGGTAAAAATTAGGTTTCTCACTATTTCCCATTTTTAGTCTTCCTTTTGATTTATTTGAGATATTGGCTAAATCTAAGTTCTATTTGTTTAACTCACTTAGGGCCTGTTTGGTTCGTGGCTAACTGCGCCACACTTTGCCTAAGGTTAGGCGTTCGAATTAAAGAACTAACCTTAGGCAGAAAAGTTAGGCAAAGTGTGGCAAGTTAGGCAGTAAACCAAACAGGCCTTTAATGTGATGGTTTTTGGTGTTTACCATTTTTGTAGTGGCATGTTAGTGGTCAGGGGTCTACTGAATTTTTCTTGACATTATTGCATTTGCCCTTGCATTTTTGGTCATGATTTTTATTGACTTCTTAATGCCTAATAAAGTTATAACCTTAGATTAGTACTAGACCAGGGTTGCATAAATTTTTTCTATGATCTATATCACTTAGGCATACTAGGAAAAATATGGCCACTCGCTAGTTTCTATTTTCTATCCCTTTTTCATTTTTCTAAAGTTTGGGCAGAAATAGTCTTTAATGGATATTTCTGGTTTATTCTTGTATATTATGGTGTCCATTATTTTTAAGCAGTGTATATTCTAGGTGAGTATCTCCACAATTTTTCTCAAGTCCAGTATAGAAGAATTTCTATTTTTCTCTGTATTATTAAGGTTTGGGTAGTTTTCAAATTTAATTCAAAACTCTAAAAATTAGCACCAAAAACATGGGGTTTACTATTTTTGTTTGATAGTGCATATTTCACAGAGTCTAACAAAATTTGTTTGACCAAATTCAGATGAATTTTCCTTAAGTTATGCATTTAACTATTTTGCTGTAGATCTAAAGAATTTGGATTTTAAATGGAAAAGGAAATGTACTTTGCGCTAGGGTCTCTGGCTTATTTTTCCTGTGTCTCTTACAAACAGGTCCTCGGGCTACTATTCAACTGAGTCTCTGACAATGCAAAAAAAACCCTAGGGTTAACCTAAATCTAACTCGCACTCCTAACCTTATTGGAACATTAATCGCGGTGGAGAAAAGGGCGGCGGGGCTTACTGGCGGCGATCTAGCTCCGGTGAGGCGTCCAGGGAGGTCGGGGAGGTTACGGCGGTCACGTCGAGGTGTGGGTCAGCGTCGGAGATGGCCGGAGTCGGCCGGGTCCTTGTGCGCAGGCGGGGCGGGGGGGGGGGGGGGGCTCGTCGGCGGCGAGTGTTTTGGCCTGCTCACGGCGGGATAGGTCAATTGGTTGGCTCGGGGAGCTTTACCAAGTGACGCAGAGGCGGTATGCACGAGGAATTTGGAAATGGTGCAGTGACTTGCCCGGTCCACGCTCTCTGGTGAGCGGAAGAAGTCTGGCGAGGGTGATTCGATGTTTCCAGTGAGGTTTTGCTTGGTCTGAGGGTTTGGGGAGCTTCACGAGTCTCCGGTGAAGCTAATCAAACCGCTAGCATGGGCTAGGGATGGTTGGGGTGAGCTGGCCACGGTGGCTGGAGCTCGGACGACTCAGCGGGCGGAGGAGCTCTCGGTTCATGACCAATGCTCCGGTGATTGAGCACGGTGAGTGTGCGAAGCTGAGGCAAGGATGTGCAGGGGCTACTGGCCTTTATAGGCGCGGGCACGAGGAGGGTGTGCGGTGGACTTGACCGTGCACGGGGGTGAGCGCGCGCGTGGGTTGGGCGAACGCCGACGTGCCGACCAGGGTCGAACACGTGTGTGCGTTTCTTCTGCCCGAGTTCTGGCGTGTGTAGTCACTCATCCATGCAAAACCCCTGGTGTTACTGCCACTAAAACTTGAGCATAACATCATAAGTATTAGCATATCATGTGATTGTTATACTTAGAATGCATTCACTAGGTAAAAATTTCAAATAAGTTGTATTGATGTGACATTTCATGGGTGAAACCCTAGGGTACAGTACTTAACCCTAAACTGGGCTTAAAAGAGCAAGCAAAGTCTAAATAAGAGAAAACTTCCAAACTTATTAGTAATAATCATAAAATGTCACCATGGATGGACTTAAGTAGCATCCAAACTCTAGGAGTGCCAAAAACCCTAAATAGACCCTGGAAAACCCTGGACAGAAACCCTACGGGGTTATCTGTAAAAATATGTACACTTTTGGACCCAAGTGCAAAAAACATGAGATTAAGGTACCTCAAGTCATATGGTTTACATATTTGGAGATTTACAAAAGAACCCATGAGATTTGGACCTAAATGCAAAAGGCCACTTTTGTGATCATATAGCTAAGTCTGAAAATCAGTGCATTTGGACCAACTTTAGAACCCAGTATCTTCCAAATTATAAGGAATTTGCCTAGGGTCAACACATCAAGTTTGTAGAGCTACTATAGGAGAACAACTTTGCTATAGGGATTATGCCTTGGTGCCATGAGAAATTTTGAGAAAATTTGATCCAAAGTCGGGCTGTCAGGTCACCATAAGTCTGAACTTTCAGTGTCAGTAAGATTGGAAGAACTTAGAGCTCGATTTTGAGTAAGAACCTATGACTTTTTGTGGATGCACACTGTAACAAGGTTAAAGCTGGTCTATTAGGCTACACTTTGCTGTAGAGCATTGATCTACTCACCATACAAAATTGGGAGGAAATTCGCCCCAAACGTGATTTGTCAAACTGACTAAAGAAGCTCCTAAAGGTACAGTGCACGCAAATATCAGCAGGTTCAGGGTATCTCGCCGCCGGTGACTCTTCACCCGTGATTGGTGCTGCTCGCCACGATTCGTGCTTCAGGTCTGTGGATTGAGCTCGCCGATGAAAAGATCACGCCTCGGATAGGTCCGGGACACTGTGGCCGCGCTGTCCCTTAGTCATTTGCGCCGGCGACGTGGCCTTATGGCCATCACAGGAGTATGCATCATGCGCCACGCCTCAGGACCTTAACCACGTCGGATTAGCTCAGGTCCTCTGTATCCAGTGATTGCCGGAGAGCTGCCACGGTAGATGCCACCAAGCTCTCGTGACAGTGCTCTTCTCACTCTTCGGCCGCTACCACGCCAAACCAAATTCACCAGCCACCGCTTAGCGCCCCTATAAATTGATGGCATGGTCTGCTGCGCTAAGTTATCACCAAGCCAAAGCAACCGCTCCTGCCTCCGATTAGCCACCACAACTCTCCAATTTCTCTTTTCTCCCAAATCTGTTTTCCGCCACCGTGAAAGATACCCCACTGTGGCTAGCTCGCCTCAGGTCCGTTCATGTCCTCTATTCACTTGTTTTAGTGCTCTGATGTGCTTCTGGTACTCTCTGACCCGGCCAATTAAGCTAGGACCCATAGGATCACCGGGAACGCATTGAATTGCCCGTTGATCACACGGTCACCGTGGACAGAGCGATTTAGGATTAGAACTCTGAAATTGATGGAGGGGAAATGGTTAGTAAGAGTCGAATTTGGTGTCAATAGCACAGGAACACTGGTAGTTGAGTTATCCGGTCGGTATGGGTTCACCAGAGTTCTGTGATCCGCGGCTCACCGTCGTGGACTCCGGATTGTGAAGAGATGAAAGCGCAAGGGTGTATTTGCAAGTGTCAGTGAGACAAACAAATAGCGCCACAGATTCTATCGGGTTCTTTAAAAGGTCGAGGTCCTCTTTGTAAAACCGACCGCGCAGGCACGCGTGGGCACACTTCTGCCTGTATATGGGCCGGCTCGGGCCAATTACAACCCAATACTGTAGAGTCCTTCTTCTTATCTTTTTCTACCTGGACTAAATAATTCCTAGAAAATTGCTGAAAAATGCTAAAAATGCAAGGCCAATTTTTCTAGGTTCCTAATTTTCCATAGTATTTAATAAAAATAGTTTCATGATTTTTAGTCCAAATACGAAATTATAGAGTATTTAAAATAGCCAAAGCTTGTATTTCTGGAATTTTAGAAATTAACTAATAATCCCAAAAATCACCAAACTTTTTAGGTAAGCTTTAAATATTATTTAGAAGCCTTGGGTAAAATTTGGTATGATTTGGACCATGTTTGGTACCTAAAACCCTAAACCCTAAACCCTTGCCTATGAACTTCACTATAGACTCCAACAACCCTAGTTTCCTGGAGATCCGTGAAGGAAAGTTATATTCAAGACGTAAGATAATATGCTTTTAATATCTTTGCACTTTCATGAGCATTACATGAGCATTCATGATTATTTATGGCTATATATAGAAAACGAAGAAGAGGTAGAAGTTGAAGAAGCAAGGACTACACCACCACCTGAAGAATCTCAAGCAGGAAACTGCTTTTACTTTGACATCTATGGAACAGAGCCTGACTCACCTATCACACAAGGCAAGCCCGGGTGCATTTGCCACCTCCTTGTTATTTTGAAATCTTTCTCACTTACTTGATGCATTAGGTAATAGGAGTTGTGTGCTAAACCAATTGCTGCATTTCCTTCCTTGGATTTGATTACTTCTTGTTAATCCCCTGTTTTACAAAAAGGTTTTTCTTATGCTTAGCCTTGCTCTAGAAAAACAAAATGTTTTGTTTTGACAAAAGATGATGCTTCAAGGTGGGTGGGATGTTTTCAAAAATAAAACTTGATGGTGGATCCATCATGGCCATGATGGGTTCAACATCGGAGAAGATGTACCTCTGCCAGGTACCAAACTTTGGGGTTGAAATGATAAAGCTGAGACCAGGCGAGTGACTTGCACGAGAATAGAGTATCGATGTAGTGTCTCCGTCGGAGTCGATTAAGGACCTTGTCGATGTAGGCTTGCTGATCGAGGACCCTTTAACTGGTCACATGCCTCATCATGGGTAAGCTTTGCCTCAGGCAGACTAATACCAGAATAAGATAACACGCAATGGGAGTGGAGAGATGGCGAGTGTAGCATGTACCCTCCATGGCAAGTGGCTGGACGGTGGTGTATCTGTGCTCTCGGTTGGCGTGAACCTGATCTGGTCTTAAGAACCCCGGTTGCGAGTTGACATATGCAAGGGTTAAGTGCTACATATGTCGTGTGATTGGAGATCCTCAGCTAAGTATAATCGATTCGGATAGCTGTAACTTCTTGGACATGAAGACTTGGTCACTGCCCTACACGTAGCATTCCAGTGAATAAGAAGGGTTGATAAGAAATTGGCTAGTATAGGTCAAGCGCTTGAACTAGGGTAGAAAGAACTCTAGATGCAGGTAACTTTACTTAACTCGACAAGTAAAACTGAATTTTTAAGGGTCCACTATTAGTAAGCATTTATGCAAACAGAGTCTTTGATTATTGACAAGTCATACCTTGATTCCCAAAGGCCAGCATATCCTTGAGAGTCTTTTATTTTGACGGATAAGACTTGCGAAAGTACACTTCATACTCAGGGCTTTGTCCCATGTTGTTTTAGGTGATGAAGCAGCAAATTTTTGTTGCTTTTGTTCCAAGGTGGTGCCTAAAGAAGAAAATCAAGACTGAAGCCATGGGAGGAAGTGTCCTCCTTTAAGAAAAACTTTTTACTGTTTATCAGGAGGGGGTTTTGCCTCCCAGGTTATGTAATAATATTACTCCAGCACTCTTATATTTTGCTCTGGTCTGTAATAATAGTACTCTTTCTTACTTTAAAAATAAAGTAAATTATTGTAACTGCTTTCGCATTCTCATACCTCCGATGTGTTGTAATGTCTACGTGACAGGTGAAACGCTCTTGGGCAAGGTAAAGAATACAGATACCGAACTTGTCAAGTGAACAGGGGCACCTGCAGGGTTATCTGAGGTCCATTGGATAAGGACAACTGTAGGTGGGCCTAATGACTTGGGAGGTTCTATCACAGCTGGTATCGGAGCGAAGCTCATCTCTACAGATGTTATGAGGCATTTTCAAAAGGAATTTTCAAAGACTTACCTAAGAAAATTTCTTTCCTTCTTATCTAACTACCTTCTGAAGTATTTATATTAAGACCAGATAGTAGAGTGCAATGTATAGAAGGTTGTGAATCAACTAAGGTTGATTCTGTAATTATACATGCATCATGTTAAAAACTATACTAATAAGATTTTCCCCCTTATGGATATATGTCGCCGCGCACAAGGAAAACTGCGCGCAAGTCCACTGGACCGATTGGCGTGCCTCACCATCAACTAGCTCCAAGGCATGAGGATAGTAGTAGTGGTAGCAATGATCCCATCAGAGATCTGGAAGCTCAGATAGAGCAGCTTCGAACGGAGCTCCGTCATAGGAACAATGTGTGGGTCGAGGATGGTCAGCGAATAAACGAGTTAAGAACTGATATCCGACATCTGCAAGACCAACTTGCTGAATGAGATTTAGCACTCGATTGGGCTGTTAACTCACGTTCACTTGCTTGGGCCAAGGAATCCAAAGCTCGAGCCCGTGTGGAGGAGCTTAGCACCACCGTGGACAACTTGCAGGTGTACTATAATACACTACATGAAGAAGTTCATGTATTGTGTTCACGACAGCACCCTGACATACCTACAGATCCTGTCGGAATGGGAGCTAGACCTTCTAGAGCAACGGGTGAAGCCCTTGGTGGGGAACTGGACCTTTTCAAGCCCCCTCCTTCAATGAATCTGGCTGATGAATGGTCCCCTACACCCGACAATGAAGCTACCAAAAGTGAAAATAAAATAGAGTAGTGTAGTTTAGATATGATAATGTATAATAGGTACTGTGGTCTTGTTGTAAATTCGAGTCTGTATCATTACCTTTTATGTAATGTAAAATGATGGTGTGCTTTGGCATATTATATTTTCCAAATGTTCTTTGCCTCAGATGTTGTCCAGGACTCGTGGACAGGATAGTGCGGGAACCTCCCGTGGGAGGGAAACTACTCCTAATCCGCCACCGGTACCCCTGACCTTGGCTGAGGCTATCGCTGCCTTAGTCAATGCAACAGCCGATAACACCCGCTTCCTTCGAGAAATGGTGGGACAACAATATCAGCAGCAAGGCGGGCAAGCTTATTCGCAAGGAGCTCGTGAAACTTCATATTTGGATTTCTCGGAAACGCGTCCCCCACTATTCATCAAGGCTGAACATCCCCTTGAAGCAGATGAATGGATTCGGGTTATCGAGCAAAAGTTTGGGCTCCTCCGATGCATGGAGACTCAGAAGCCCTTATTTGCGGCACAGCAGTTGCAAGGCCCTGCCAGCACCTGGTGGGGAAATTATGTGGCTATCCAGCCTGCTGGTCATCAAGTTACCTGGGATGAATTTAAACTAGCATTTCGGGAGCACTACATTCCAGAAGGGGTGCTCCATATGAAGCAGGAAGAATTCATGAAGCTTAAACAAGGTGGAGTATCTCAACAAGTTCAACCATTTGTCCCAATATGCAATTGATCAGGTTAACACTGATCTGAGGAAGAGAAATTGTTTTATGAGGGGCCTTAATGACCGGCTGCAGCGGAAAATGGCCACCTGCCTCGACCTCTCCTACAACAGGGCTGTTAGCACAACGCTCGCAGTTGAAGCCAAATATGCAGGCTTAGGAAAGTCAAAGGGCTATGGAGGTGACAGGTCCAACCAGGGGCCTAAGAAGAGACAAAGGTTGGTGATCCGACCTTTTAATCAAAACCGTTCTTCACCATGTCCACCCTCCTACCCCTTTAAATAACCTGTCTTTATCCGTCCTGCCACTGCCCCCACCTCAACAAATCAGCCAAGTGCCCCTGGTACTCGTTTCCCCGCCCTCCCAAGCTCCTCAACAGGCTGCTTTAATTGTGGGAAGTCTGGACATTTTATCAAGGACTGCCCATATCTAAAGCAGAACAGATCAAATAATTAGCAGAGTTCAGGGAGTTCCGCCCAAGGCAAGGGAAACCCGGCAAATAATATAGTGGGCAAAAATATGAAGAAAACTGGGCGAATATATTATACGCAAGTGGCCATGACGCCGGAAGGAGAACCGGTCATGATGGGTACATTTCTCGTGGCCAATCACCCTACAATCATTTTTTTTGATTCTGGTGCTTCGCATACATTTATAAGCAAGAAGTTTGTGGAAAAACATTGCATTCCATACAATGAATCAAGGGAAGGGTTTATAATTCATTCGCCTGGGCGACAAATATTCACTAAAGAAGTGGCTTTCCATGTGCCCGTAACATTGGCTGAACAGGACTTCCCACAAATATGATTGTTCTAAAAGGCCAAGATATAAATGTAATTCTGGGCATGAATTGGTTAGCCCAACACAAAGCTATCCTCAACACTGATCTGAGAACCATCAGGTTGAGCTATGGCTAGGAAGAGGTTCTCTTGTCCATTCCCGTAGCTACTACATCTAAACCATTTGGCAAAGTATATGAAGCCATCATACCGGAGATCCAAGATATTCCGGTAGTATATGAATTTCTGGATGTCTTTCTGGAAGATCTACCTGGATTGCCTCCAGAAAGAGATGTAGAATTTGTGATTGAGTTGAAGCCCGGTAGGGCTCCTGTTTCTAGAAGGTCGTACCGAATGCCTCCGAATGAGTTGGCTGAACTCAAGACCCAATTACAGGATCTGCTAGATAAGGGATTCATCCGACCAAGCTCATCACCTTGGGGTTGTCCAGCCATCTTTGTCAAAAAGAAGGACCAAACACTTTGGATGTACATGGATTATAGACCCCTTAATGACGTCACAATAAAGAATAAGTACCCTCTTCCCCGGATTGATATCTTATTTGATCAGCTAACCGGAGCTCGGGTATTTTCCAAGATTGACCTCAGGTCGGGTTACCATCAGATCCGTATCTGACCCAAAGATATACCCAAGACTGCATTCACCACGCGGTATGGATTATTCAAATATCTAGTTATGTCTTTCAGATTAACAAATGCTCCTGCCCACTTCACATATCTTATGAACTCGATATTCATGCCTGAGTTGGATAAATTCGTGGTGGTATTCATTGATGATATTTTGATATATTCCAAGAATGAAGAGAAGCATGCTCGACATTTGCGGATCGTATTAACGCGCCTAAGGGAGCATCAACTATATGCTAAATTCAGTAAATGCACGTTCTGGCTGGAGGAGATCCAATTTTGGGACACATATTGTCTGCCAAAGGGATTGCGGTGGATCCCAGCAAAGTCAAGGATATTTTGGAGTGGAAACCACCAACCACTGTACATCAAGTCTGAAGTTTCCTTGGACTGGCTGGTTATTACCGCCGATTTATTCTAGATTTTTCCAAGCTTGTGAAGCCAATCACAAGTTTATTGAAGAATGATACCAAATTTAATTGGTCTTCAAGATGCAATGAAGCCTTCGAGCAGCTGAAGGTGTTATTAACCACTGCTCCGGTATTAGCTCAACCGGATATTGAAAAGCCATTTGATATGTAATTGTGACGCATCAGGCAGTGGTTTGAGTTGTGTCTTAATGCAAGAAGGCCGATTGATAGCCTACGCTTCAAGGCAGTTGCGCCGGCATGAGGAGCATTATCCAACTCATGACCTGGAATTAGCTGTTGTGGTTCATGCCCTAAAAATATGGCGTCATTATCTGCTGAGGAATATCTGTCATATTTATACAGATCATAAAAGCTTGAAGTACATCTTTACCTAGTCAGAGCTGAATATGTGGCAGAGGAGATGGCTTGAGCTGATTAAAGATTATGAATTGGAAATTCATTATCACCCAGGCAAGGCTAATGTAGTGGCAGATGCGTTAAGTCACAAGGCTTCCTATCATTGTCTTACAATGAAGACTTCTGACATTACATTATGCCAAGAAATTGAGAAGTTGAACCTGGGAATGATTCAACATGGAACTTCAAATCACTTGAAAATGGGAGGATATTAGTATGGACATGGGTTATCATTGATCGACTCACTTCAAATCATATGTGGCAAGATGTGACACTTGCAGACGTGTCAAGGCCATACATATGAAAACTGCTGGCCCATTGCAATCTTTACCTATACCAACGTGGAAATGGGAGGATATTAGTATGGACTTCATTGTGGGGTTACCCAGGACAGCAAAAGGGTATGATTCAATCTGGGTTATCATTGATCGACTCACAAAGATCGCCCACTTTCTCCCAGTCAAGGTAAAGTATACAGTGGCCACATATGCGAAACTGTATATTGCTCGTATTCTCCGTTTACACGGTGTTCCGAAAACAATAGTGTCGGATCGTGGACCTCAATTTGTATCCAAGTTCTGGGAAGAACTTCACAAATCTTTGGGTACTATGTTGCTCCACAGTTCGGCCTATCATCCTCAAAACTAGTGGGAAACTGAGAGAGTAAATCAGATACTTGAAGACATGTTGCGAGCATGTGTTCTAGAGTTTCCGCAGAAATGGGATGATTGTTTACCATTAGCGGAGTTCTCATACAATAATAGCTATCAAGAGAGCATCAAAATGGCACCCTTTGAAGCTTTGTATGGATGACGGTGTCGTACTCCGTTAAACTGGTCTGAACCAGGAGAGCGATGGTTTTTCAGGCCTGATATGGTAAAAGAAACAGAAGAAAAAGTTTGGTGAATAATACATAATTTGAATGAAGCCCAAGCTCACCAAAAGAGTTATGCAGACAAATGACGCAAACCCTTGTACTTTCAAGTTAAGGATTATGTCTACCTGAAAGTCTCACCAATAAAGGGTGTATCACGTTTCAGGGTAAAAGGGAAGCTTGCACCCCAGTACATTGGTCCTTTCCCTGTTCTTGAACAATGTGGACCAGTAGCATACCGACTCCAGTTACCCAAAACATTGTCTATAGTGCACAATGTGTTCCACATATCTCAATTGAAGAAGTGTCTTCGGGTTCTAGATCGAACCGTTGAAGTAACAGATGATGCCTTAGCACCAGACTTGACATACTCCGAACATCTTATTCGAATCTTGGATCAAAAGGACAAAATTACCCAAAGGAAAACTCTCAAGTTTTACAAGATACCATGGAACCAACATACGGAAGACGAAGCTACTTTGGAAACTCAAGACTTTTTAGACAAGAGTTTCCTAGACTTTTTAGCTTCATGTAAATTGTAAGATATGTACACTTGTTGTAATAGAGGAATGAACCCCATACCACCCCTGCCTTGTACTAAAATAAAGAAATAAAAACATGACACGTTTCCTTTTCCATTACTTACCCTAGATTTTTAATCTCGGGACGAGATTCTTTTATGGGGGGAAGGATGTAACACCCCTAGTGTTACTGCCACAAAAAATTGAGCATAACATCATAAGCATTGGCATATCATGTGATTGTTATACTTAGAATGCATTCAATAGGTAAAAATTTCAAATAAGTTGTATTGATGTGACATTTCATGGGTGAAACCCTAGGGTACAATACTTAACCCTAAACTAGGCTTAAAAGACAAGCAAAGTCTAAATAAGAGAAAACTTCCAAACTTATTAGTAATAATCATAAAATGTCACCATGGATGGACTTAAGTAGAATCCAAACTCCAGGAGTGCCAAAAACCCTAAATAGACCCTGGAAAACCCTGGACAGAAACCCTAGGGGTTATCTGTAAAAATATGTACACTTTTGGACCCAAGTGCAAAAATCATTAGATTAAGGTACCTTAAGTCATATGGTTCACATATTTGGAGATTTACAAAAGAACCCATGAGATTTGGGCCTAAATGCAAAAAGGCCACTTTTGTGATCATATAGCTAAGTCTGAAAATCAGTGCATTTGGACCAACTTTAGAACCCTGTATCTTCTAAATTATGTGGAATTTGCCTAGGGTCAACACATCAAGTTTGTAGAGCTACTATAGGAGAACAACTTTGCTATAGGGATTATGCCTTGGTGCCATGAGAAATTTTGAGAAAATTTGATCTAAAGTCAGGCTATCAGGTCACCATAAGTCTGAACTTTCAGTGTCAGTAAGATTGAATGAACTTAGAGCTCGATTTTGATTAAGAACCTGTGACTTTTTGTGGATGCACACTGTAACAAAGTTAAAGCTGGTCTATTAGGCTACAACTTTGCTGCAGAGCGTTGATCTAGTCACCATACAAAATTGGGAGGAAATTCGCCCCAAATGTGATCTGTCAAACTCACTAAAGAAGCTCCTGATGGTATAGTGCACACAAATATCAGCAGGTTCAGAGTATCTCGCCACCGGTGACCCTTCGCCGTGATTGGTGCTGCTCGCCATGATTCGTGCTTCAGGTCTATGGATTGAGCTCGCCGATGAAAAGATCACGCCGCGGATAGGTCCGGGACACTGTGGCCGCGCTGTCCCTCGGTCATTTGTGCCGGCGACGTGGCCTTATGGCCATCACCGGAGTATGCGTCATGTGCCATGCCTCAGGACCTTAACCACGTCACATTAGCTCAGGTCCTCTGTATCCGGTGATCGCCGGAGAGCCGCCACGGTAGATGCCACCAAGCTCTCGCGACAGTGCTCTTCTCACTCTCTGGCCACCACCACGCCAAACCAAATTCACCAGCCACCGCTTAGTGCCCCTAAAATTGATGGCACGGTCTACTGCACTAAGTTATCACCAAGCCAGAGCAACCGCTCCTGCCTCCGATTAGCGACCACAACTCTCCAATTTTTCTTTTCCCCCAAATATGTTTTCCGCCACTGTGAAAGAGACCCCGCTGTGGCTAGCTCGCCTCAGGTCCATTCATGTCCTCTATTCACTTATTTTAGTGCTATGATGTGCTTCTGGTACTCTCTGACCCAGCCAATTAAGCTAGGACCCATAGGATCACCGGGAGAGCATTGAATTGCCCATTGATCGCATGGTCACCATGGATAGAGCGATTTAGGATTAGAACTCTGAAATTGATGGAGGGGAAATGGTTAGTAAGAGTCGAATTCGGTGTCAATAGCACAGGAACACTGGTAGTTGAGTTATCCGGCCGGTATGGGTTCACCGGAGTTCTATTCTCCGCGGCTCGCCGTCGTGGACTCCGGATTGTGAAGAGATGAAAGCACAAGGGTGTATTTGCAAGTGTCGGTCAAACAAACAAATAGCGCCGCGGATTCTTTCGGGTTCTTTAAAAGGTCGAGGTCCTCTTTGTAAAAACGACCACGTGGGCGCGCGCGGCCACACTTCTGCCTGTATATGGGCCGGCTCGGGCCAATTACAACCCAATACTACATAGTCTTTCTTCTTTTCTTTTTCTGCCTAGACTAAAGAATTCCTAAAACATTGCTGAAAATGCTAAAAATGCAAGGCCAATTTTGCTAGGTTCCTAATTTTCCATAGTATTTAATAAAAATAGTTTCATGATTTTTAGTCCAAATAGGAAATTATAGAGTTTTTAAAATAGCCAAAGCTTGTATTTCTAGAATTTTAAAAATTAACTAATAATCCCAAAAATCACCAAACTTTTTAGGTAAGCTTTAAATATTATTTAGAACACTTGGTTAAAATTTGGTATGATTTGGACCATGTTTGGTACCTAAAACCCAAAACCCTAGACCTCTGCCCTATGAACTTCATTATAGACTCCAACAACCCTAATTTCCTGGAGATCCGTGAAGGAAAGTTATATTCAAGACCTAAGATAATATGCTTTTAATATCTTTGCACTTCCATGAGCATTACATGAGCATTCATGATTATTTATGGCTATATATAGAAAACGAAGAAGAGATAGAAGTTGAAGAAGCAAGGCTACACCACCACCTGAAGAACCTCAAGCAGGAAACAGCTTTTACTTTGACATCTGTGGAACAGAGCCTGACTCACCTATCACACAAGGCAAGCCCAGGTGCATTTGCCACCTCCTTGTTATTTTGAAATCTTTCTCACTTACTTGATGCATTAGGTAATAGGAGTTGTGTGCTAAACCAATTGCTGCATTTCCTTCCTTGGATTTGATTACTTCTCCTTAATCCCCTGTTTTACAAAAAGGTTTTTCTTATGCTTAGCCTTGCTCTAGAAAATCAAAACGTTTTGGTTTGACATAAGATGATGCTTCAAGGTGGGTGGGATGTTTTCAAAAATAAAACTTGATGGTGGATCCATCATGGCCATGATGGGTTCAACATCGGAGAAGATGTACCTCTGCTAGGTACCAAACTTTGGGGTTGAAATGATAAAGCTGAGACCGGGCGGGTGACTTGCACGAGAAGAGAGTCTCGATGTAGTGTCTCCGTCTGAGTCGTTTAAGGACATTGTCGATGTAGGCTTGCTGATCGAGGACCCTTTAACTGGTCACATGCCTCATCATGGGTAAGCTTTGCCTCGGGCAGACTAATACCAAAATAAGATAACACGCAATGGGAGTGGAGAGATGGCGAGAGTAGCGTGTACCCTCCGTGGCAAGAGGCTGGACGGTGGTGTATCTGTGCTCTCGGTTGGCGTGAACCGATCTGGTCTTAAGAACCTCGGTGGCGAGTTGACATATGCAAGGGTTAAGTGCTACATATGTCGTGTGATTGGAGATCCTCAGCTGAGTATAATCTATTCGGATCGCCGTAACTTCGCGGACATGAAGACTTGGTCACTGCCCTACACGTAGCATTCCAGTGAATAAGAAGGGTTGATAAGAAATTGGCTAGTATAGGTCAAGTGCTTGAACTAGGGTAGAAAGAACTCTAGATGCAGGTAACTTTACTTAACTTGACAAGTAAAACTAGATTTTTAAGGATCCACTATTAGTAAGCATTTCTGCAAACAGAGTCTTTGATTATTGACAAGCCATACCTTGATTCCTAAAGGCCAGCATATCCTTGAGAATCTTTTATTTTGACGGGTAAGACTTGTGAAAGTACACTTCGTACTCAGGACTTTGTCCCATGTTGTTTTAGGTGATGAAGCAGCAAATTTTTGTTGCTTTTGTTCCAAGGTGGTGCCTAAAGAAGAAAATCAAGACTAAAGCCGCGGGAGGAAGTGTCCTCCTTTAAGAAAAACTTTTTACTGTTTATCGGGAGGGGTTTTTGCCTCCCAGGTTATGTAATAATATTAGTCCAGCACTCTTATATTTTGCTCTGGTCTGTAATAATACTACTCTTTCTTACTTTAAAAATAAAGTAAATTATTGTAACTGCTTCCGCTTTCTCATACCTCCGATGTGTTGTAATGTCTGCGTGACGGGTGAAATGCTCTTGGGCAAGGTAAAGAATACAAATACCAAACTTGTCAAGTGATCAGGGGCACCTACAGGGTTGTCTGAGGTCCGTTGGACAAGGACAAATGTAGGTGGGACTAATGACTTGGGAGGTTCTGTCACAATCCAAGCCTGCTCTTATCTTGGTCAGTGCACAAAACCTCTTCCCCTTCCTATAAGCTACCGATTATGTGTGGGGGTCAAAGGATTTGACCTACTGGTTCCAAAGATATGGAGCTCTCAAGTAGGGTCTTTCTCACAACCCGAGCCCGAGGCAAATCCTTTGTTTTGTCGTGTCTAGGGTCCGAATCCCAATGCCATCTTTAGATATGAGGTAGAGGGGTTAGTTTAGCACATATTTGCTAATGGGAGCTCATGGTTTTGGATTAGGGATCAGGGTGAATGCGCTCGAGTTTGGGTGAGGGGCTGAAATTCAGAAATCTAAAATTTAGATTTCTATAAAAAGCCTCCCATTGAATGGCCTGGTTAAGGCATGGTTCCTAGGGTGCAAAAGACTTGATTAAGTTCTTGCCTATAAATTTTGGTGCCTTCTGCTCAATTTACTTTACATGTGATAATGGTCATAAGGTGGGCATTGAGGGAAAAGCCTTGGGTAACACTGGGGTGTTACCGATTATGGACGGCTGGTGTGCCGATGACATGGTAGAACACATTGGAGGGCAGGGCCTTGCCTTTGGCTGCAGCTTTGGCCAATGCGTCGGCCTCTTTGTTTTTGTTTCTCTCAACATGTTGTAGAGTGAAGCCCTTGAACTGCTTCTCGAGGCTGCGGATAGCGGTGAGGTATTGCATCAGCACGGGCTCTTTGGCTGATATTCCTTTGCGATTTGACTGGCGACGACCTTGGAATCTGTTCTAATGATGCATGTGGTGACACCAAGGGCCCACAGTTTGCGAAGACCGAGGATGGCGGCTTCGTATTCTGCTATGTTATTTGTGCACCTGTCGGATTCTAGAGCGAAGCTGAGGCGCGCGACGTATTTGTATTTGACTCCAGAGGGTGATGTGATGATTGTCGCGGCGCCTGCCCCCGCGTGGCACCATGCGCCATCGCAGTGGATAGTCCAGACTGTTTCTGGGTGCTCTTGCTGCGGCCCCACGGGTCCTGTACAGTCTACGATGAAATCTGCCTGGACTTGCGACTTGGTTGTTGTTCTGGGCTCGAAAATGATGTTGTACCCTGACAATTCCGTTGCCCATTTTGTAATTCTAGCAGATTCCTCTGGGTTCCTGAACAGTTCTCCTAGACCCCTGTTCAAAGTGACTCGTACTTTAAATGCCTCGAAATAGTGTCGCAGCTTACACGAAGCCATGACCACTAGATATGAAATCTTCTCGAGCTTAGTCATGTTGCATTTGGAGGTCATGAGGACTTCAGAGACGTAGTATACTGGGCACTGCTGATTTTTGCCATCCTTGTCCTGCTCTTGGACTAGCACTGCGCTGACTGCGTAGTGCGAGGCCGCGATGTAGAGAAGTAGTGGGAGCGAGGGGTCTAGACTTGTCAAGGTTGTTAAGTCAGACATATTTTGCTTGAGCGACTCGAAGGCCGCTGCCTGCTCTGAGCCCCAGATGAAGTCTTTTGCGTCACACAATGTTTTGAGGAATGGCAGACTTCGTTCGGCATACTTGGAAATGAATCTATTCAGGGTCGCTAGTCTTCTTGTTAGTCGATGGACGTCTTTGGTATATTGCGGTGGTGGCATGTCCATGATTGCTTGGATTTTGGCTGGGTTGGCTTTGATCCCTCGGTGCGATACCAAGTGGCCAAGTATTTTTCCCTGGTGTACCTTTCAGACACACTTCTCTGGGTTGAGCCATAATCTTGCATCGCGCATGTTGGCGAATGTCTCTGCGAGGTCAGTCAGGTGGTCCTCTTTGCTTTTGCTTGCTACGACAATGTCGTCCACATAGGTGAACATGTTGCGGCCTACATGGTTTTCGAGGACCTTCTTGGTGAGGCGAGAAAAAGTTGAGCCGGTGTTCTTGAGTCCCTTAGGCATCTGTAAGAAACAGTACATGCCGAAGGGTGTGATGAAACTGGTACTGGCCTTATCCTCTTCTTTCATGTAGATCTGGTGGTAGCCTGAGAAGCAATCTAGGAGGGACATGACTTCGTAGCCTGCTGTGTTGTTGACAATTTTGTCGATTCGCGGTAGAGGGAAGTTGTCCTTGGGGCACGCCTTGTTGAGGCTCGTGAAGTCGATGCACATGCGCCATTTCCCGCTCTTCTTCTGCACCATTACAACATTGGCGAGCCATGTCGGGTAAGGGATTGGTTCGATGAATATGGCTTCCAACAGGCGATTCACTTCGGTCTTGGCTGCCTCCGTTTTTTCGTTGGACATTTTCTGCAACCGCTGCTTTTTTGGGCGCACCTAGGGGTCGATGCCTAGACTGTGCTCGATGACGGAGCGGCTGACCCCGACTAGATCGAGGGCGGACCAGGCGAAGACATCCTTGTTACGGGTGAGACAGGAAAGGAGTTTTTCCTCGTCTCATGTTAGGTCTTTGCTGATTATGACTGTTTGCTTCAGGGTTGCTGGATCGAGGGGTACTATCTTCATCCCGTTGTTACTCTGTAGCTGGGCGTTGAGTTTTTTGCCTTTGACTAGGCGCTGGCTCTCGATGCCTTCGCGCTCTGCTGTGAGGCAGTAAACGTTTTGTTACCCTAGAACGAAGTCTCGCTCAATGTTGTGCGGTCTGCTGGTCGCTGTAGACAGTGATCACGCCCTATGGGCCTAGGATTTTCATGTAGAGATAGAGCCCATGAATGGCCACCTCAAATTTGTTAATCGAGCCACGCCCCATTATGGCATCATGCGGGTAGACCATGTCGACAATGTCGAATGTGACTTGCTCACTCCGCACATTGGGCGTTGCACCGAATAACAAGGGGAGCTCTATCTTAGCGATAGGGAATGTGCCCTTGCCGCCGAATCCATAGAGAGGATTATCTATGGGCTTGAGGAGGCTATGGCTGATTCCCAGATGGTCGAAGGCGTGCAGAAAAATGATGTCGGCTTGACTGTCGTTGTCGACCAACACTTTGTGTAGATCCCATCCTGCTACCCTGCAGTTGATTACCATGGCATCTGCATGTGTAGCGCTGCGCAAGTTGACATCCCTTGTGTCGAAGGTGAGCGGTACATGGGACCACTTCGTTTGCACCACTGGGCCAGTGAGAGCGACGTGGTTCACATTTCGATAGTGGTCCTTTTTCTGGCACTTGGTGTCGGAGTCCACGCTGGATCCCCTAGTGATCATGTGGATGACTCCACGGTATGGTGGCTCGGTGAAGTCTTCTTGTTTGGGTGCTGGCGGTGGGGGGTTGTGACGTGGAGGATTTGGGTGGTGTGGAGGCGGTGGTGGTAAAACCTGTACCTATTGATGGTGATGGTAAGAATGATTGGTTTGATGTTGGATTTGCTCGTTATGGTAGGGTTGTTGGTGGTGTTGTTGGGGGTGGTAGGTGTGCACGACGACCTGCTGGTTGTCAGCTGGTTGGGCTCTGGCCATCCTGTCCTTGGTGGCCTTAGTCTCCGGACAATCCCTAGTTGGATGCGTGCAGTCCTCGCTGTGAAATAAGTAATAGAATCATCGCGGCTACTGGGCCCGTCCTCTGCCCCTTCCTCTTGCGTTGCTGCTGCGGCCTTGAGGGGGTATTCCTGACGACGTGTGGGCTCTCCGGCTGGGTGCTGATTGGCTATGGTGTGCACCTATTGCTGGTTGCAATTGTCCCTACCGGAATCTGACTACACCGGCCTAACCCAAGTTCTGCTGGACTGTGGAGGGTCCTTGGACTTCCTTTGAGATTCAACTTTGTGTTGATGGAGCTCCTCAGACCTGGCGTACTTCTCGAACAGTTGGTAGAGCTCCTGTAGGTGCTTTGGTGGATCCCTGATACAATGACTGTATAGGACACCGGCTCGAAGACTGCTGATGGCGTAATGGATTGCTGTGTGATCATCAACTGATGGCAATTGCGATTTAAGAGTCAGGAATTTTCTGTAGTATTCATGAAGGGTTTCCTTTTCTTGCTGCTTGCAGAGGGATAACTCGGCCAGTGCATCTGTGTCGGGCCGGTATTCTTGGAAATTGAGCAGGAACTTGTCGCGAAGTCCCTTCCAGGACTCGGTTGACAGTGGCAGTAGTCTGGTATACCAAGATAAGGCCGAGCCTTCAAGTGTGATGATGAAAGACTTGGCCATAGTGGCGTCGTCCCCTCCAGGTGATGCAACGGCGACTTGGTAGCTCATGATGTACTGAGCTGGATCGGTGTTGCCGTAGTATTTGGGGTAAGTACTGGCCCTGAAGTTGCAGGCCAGGGCGATGCTTGGAGCTATGGAGCCAGAGGACTTCGCTCATCGAGATAGTTGATTCCCTGGAAAGCGGCACCTAGCGGATGATGGGGCCGCGCTATGGGTGGAATAGGTCTTCGGCCTATGTGTTTTGCTGGAAAGCCACTGGCGGCATGAGGGGGTCATGTTGCAGGTTGTATGGGCCTTCGCCTTGCATGAGTGCGATCTCTTGTTCTAGCTCCCGAGCTCTCTGCTCCTCATTAAGTTTCATCTATCGCACTTTGGCTTGCATAGTGACCCGTTGACGCTTGGCTTCAAGTATTTCTTTTTTGCTTCTACAGGTGGTTGTTTTTATGTGTAGGGCTCGCATCTTTAGCTAGTATTTGACCGAGATGCCTATGACTTCTCCATCCTCTATGGTGTCTTTGCCTTCTAGGGGAGCGAAGCCTGCTGGTGGTGCTTGCAGTGCGCCCTCGGAACTGCAAGTGCGCACAGTGCCGTCGAGGGTGAGGTTATCCTAGCACTATCTCTTGCTGTTGACAGCGTCATCTTTGAAGGCCCCTTGGGAGTGTTGTCCATGAAGGCTTTGCATTTCTTCTCCGCCAGGACTACTGCCTTCGCCGCGTCGTCGATGGACGCGACGGCCTTCGAGGTTGCTCTCTTGGGGGCCATCACGGGTTGTTTTTTGTCGCACAAACGGTGGGCGCCAAATGTTGGAACCTGCCTCTCTGGACAGCTAGATCCAACGGGAAATGAGAAAAAGGTTTTGTAGCACAACCACGGGGTGTCAAAGCCACAATGTTTTTCCTCCGCGCTTTGACACAGTACGGGGGTATTTATAGGTAATCGAGTGACAGCCCAACCCTATCAAGGACACTTAGACCCTTGATTACCTAGTTTATCCCCGGTATATTCCCTCGAGGGGAGGTTACAACGAGTCATTACATGGTACTTTATTACAGACACGGCCCAACCCACACTGCCCACGTGTCGTCCAAACGTGGGGCCCTGGTACATGGGCTGAATTGCACACGGGCCCCTCATTGCTCTGAGGCGGACGAGGCCTTGTGGTCTTTGCGGGGCCTTCGTTTAAGCTTTTCGGAGCGAAGGGGCTGAACAGGCCTCCATTTGGACGGTGTCGTCGGTCTGTCCAGCGGGGCCTGCGGGAGCGGCCTTCGTACGTGCAGACGCGAGGTAGATGTCGTCGAGCCAAGGGGGACGTGTTCGCCTTCGCCCCAACACACACTTTACCCGTGAGTCGTGGTCCCTTTTTGCCTCGGGTCGATCAAACCCTCAAACACTACCAAAGTGAGTAGGCAAGGTCTCACTACGTAGCCTTTACAAAGATTTCGCAGAGGTCATAGCCACCCGTTAGGTTTCTCCAAACACAACACTTCTCCCCACAGGAAGGGTGACTAACAAAACCAAATTGAATGAACCTCGGGAACTAGCCTCGGTAGAGCAAGTACTGTGCCCGGTCCCCATTGATGGCCCTACAGCGAAGCCAACTACACCTCAAGTTCCCATAATTAATCAGCTAAGGGCGTCCCATTCCACCCTCATGGTTGTACTGTTATCCTGGGTGGTCACTCAATGAACAGGTCGTTATGGAGAGGTATTCAGGAAACAGCCTGAGTCCCCTAAAGTATCACAAGATCATCATCGGGATAACACCATCGTATCATAAATATTCACATCATGTTCATTGATTAAGGTAAAGCAATAGCATAAAGCTAACCATGATAACCCAAAAGGTAAACAAGGATAAGGTAAATACAGACTAGTCAATCCTTAGGTTTCAATAAAGTAATGCGAGACAACGAATTATAAAGTAAATGGGACATAATTAGTCAGAGGATACTTGCCTTGACCAAGTTGTTCCTCATGAAGATCTTCGACAACACACTTAGGAACCACGGGCTGCTTGTTGTCTAAACAAAGCGATCATGCATCCAATACATTTGGATCAAAACAAATGAACAATACACCAAACATATACAATCAAGTGAACACAAGTTTGACATAACAGTATAAACACAAAAGGTAAACTTAAGTTCTAGGGTGAACTAACACACTTAGAAGTTTGTGATTCTCTAAGTATTATCTATCTAGATAGATTACATAATTTAATTCCACTTATTTTAATGAGACACAAAAATTATACTAGGGATAGATTCATATCTTACACATTATTAATCTCACAAATTTAAACATCTAATTACCATTAGGGTTTTCTTTTTTATTTATTAATAAATAAACCATTACCTAAACTAATCTATAGTCTAGGCATAAAAATAATATGTGCAGACAGTAAATGATTATAATTTAAATAGACCGAGAATAATCTTATGAATATTTTGCAATTTGAACCACCCAATTTGGAGTTCATATGCAAAATATATGAAATAAACAAGTTTTGGAATTTAAAATACAAAGTTAGGCCTATTTCTGGGATTAGATATAAGCTCGGGGTTCTTCTGCAATAACTCAGGGGCATGGCTGAGAGATCTAAGGACTGTAGGTTCCATTCTCAGGAAACTAAGGGGCCTTAAGCAAATCATCCACAATGAAAGGGTATCTGGGCTTCTCGGCCATCCAATCGGGAACAGACGACCGAGATTAGGAGCGGGCGCACGAGATCGAATGCATGGGCTGACCGGCGGGTCCCACTCATCATCGGCTTGGGCATCCTCGGTGCGGGACACGAGCGTTGGCGCGCTCTAGCGGGCGGGGCCCACGGGTCGGCGACTCGGGCAACGGGAGGGGGAAAGCGACTGGGACGCTAGGGCACTAGTGCCTGATGGGCTAGGCCACGGTAAGGACGGGCCCGCTGGTCAGTGACATGAGGTGGGCGCAGGCGTGGACCCACGGACACGTGCTGATGCAACGGGCCCTCTAGTCATCGGCATAGATGAGGGAAGAGGGGAGAAGTTGGCGCGGGAGACTACCAGTGGGCCCTGGATGTCGGGGTCTTCATCTTCCTCGGCCGCGAAACAGAGTACCGCCTGTTGGCCGCGGCCAACAGCGGTGCAATGAGGGAAGGGCACGCGTGAACGTCGGCGGTTGGCCTGAGAACCACGACACATAAAAGTGGGAGTAAAACACCTCTAAATTTGCTCTGTCAGCCAAAAGGTATGCAGATTTAGTTGACCGTTCCTAAGTAATTTAGTGTGATTTTACCCACATTTGGAGCTCTGTGGTAATTAATCCATGGAGTATGAGCCCTTCTCTATGTAGCAAAGTTAAAGATCATCTGAAGGATAGCAAGTTTCATGTAGGGAGTTAGCTTGATACGGTGTAGGATTTAGAGAAAAAGGATGCAAAACCCTCTATCAGACCTAGTGTATGCTGTTTCAGACAACTGAAACTGAATTTCATCGAATTTGGCTAAATTTAGATCACCATAACTTTTGTTGTATATGTTTTTAGTTATGGATTGCTATATAAATGAGGAAGAGCTATGAATGGAGAATAATTGTGATGAAGGGACAGTGGTCTGTTACTAAAGAAATTGGGAGATCAAAGGCACTAAATAGTAAGGTCAGATAGGTACAGCGCAGGTCTGATGCAGTCGACTGTTAATATGGTTCAGTGTTTTTCTCCAGACTTTGGAGCTAGTTGTGGTTGATCCAAGGGGTATAAGCCTATGGTACATGTGGAGGAATACTAGAGGGTTGTTTGGTGGACAAGTTTTATTAAGCATGCTCTCCCTATTGCTATGTAAAACTCGGAGGTTAAAGGGGGTCAACAGTGAGGTGTCCAATAGGAAATATGATGGATGAAACTAATTCAGAGTTGGTTTGATAGCTGAAGAAGAATCTCCCTGCTATGGTTGCACTTGTGTGTATAGTTGGAGATATGGAGGAAGTATATGAACAAGGATCTAGAGGCCCCTCCCAATTGGGAAATGTCAAGTTTGGACTAGGGTGTGCTGTGGACTTGTTGAGCACACTTTTGAGCTGGCGGACGGTCCGGCCCTGAGGCCGGACGGTCCGCGGTCCGGACAGTCCGCGCCTGTGGGCCGGACGGTCCGCGCATGCGCAGAGCAGTTTAGGGTTCCGAGTTTTGTGCTACGGTTGTTAGCTATATTCGCGGGATTAGCTCGGAATCAGTTGTGTAAAGGGTCCAGCCCCCTCCTCTATAAATAGAGAGGTCTATGGCCGATTTATAATCATCAACAATCGAATCAATACAACTTCTATTTCGCATTTATTTCCTGTACAATTAGGAGTAGTTCTAGTTTAGCCTCTCGATCCCCAAATTCTCCGCCTCTGCTCGACTCTACGTCGATCAGAGGAGTCTAGGTCGGCCTGCCCGAGCCTAGACAACTCCTAGGATCTCTCCTCCCCGACGGGGTCCCTCCCGGGAGCGAGATCCAGGCGCTGCCGGCGATCTTCCGCCGCCCCTGCGCACGCGCGGACCATCCGGCCCTAGGGCGCGGACCGTCCGGTCGTCAGGCAGAGGACCCAAGCTCCTGCACCAGGCCGCGGACCGTCCGGCCCCGCGTGCGGACCGTCCGCCCTTGTGCAGAGGGCACTGCCGCCGGTTCTTCTTGAGTATTTGGCGCTCCGAAAAGGCGTCAACATACTTTTTGGCGACTCCGCTGGGGACCACAAATACAGAGTCATCTAATCGGCCCTCAATGGCCGGTTCAAGGGATAGCTCTGATATTTCGCCAAGCAACATCATAGAGCCGACTTGGGACACATTGCCGGCTGACGAACAGCTCCAGTTCGAGGAGCACAAGGAGCGTATGATCCAGGAGGCAAAAGCAAAATTCTTGGCCAACTTCAAAGTGGACAGGAACAACAAGGTCGTCCGACATCGGGCGACGGATCCGGCTTCGCTCCAACCCACACCAGAAATCCCCAATGTAAGTAATACCAACGAGCTACAATCTCTTAGAAATTATGTAGAAGAGCAACGTGAACAAATGCAGAACATCATAGGGGGTATGCAAAGCGATTTTAAGAGACTAGTACGTGCATTTGATAAATCTCATATCGGAAATTTTCCTTCGCACGAGGTTGAGTTAGGGGGTAACACACGTAATACATCGGCTACAGGTTGCCACGATCAGTCACAACCCCTTTATGGGATGCCGATGGACACATACCCTGAGCAACCGCAAATCGGCAGCAAATCAGCCGATCTGCACATGCGCGGACCGTCCGCACGTGAGCGCGGACCGTCCGCACGTGAGCACGGACCGTCCGGGCCAGCAACAGTCGGGCCTATTTTTAATGAGTTACCTAGATATGCGCCCGAACCACCACACACGGCATAGAACCCAAACTACCCAGTCGGACGGTCCGCATACAACGACGGACGGTCCGCATATAACCACGGACGGTCTGGGTACGTATCCGGACAGTCCGCGCATGAATCTTTTGAGGGAGATTATTACCTGAATCCTCGCCCGTCCCAGCAACACTTCCCATCACACTATGCAGTGCACCAGCCCATTAATTCAGGATCCAGGGCCCAGGAAAGCTTTTCGGCCCCACCTAGAAGGCCGGAAAGAAATTGTCAAACCTATGAGCCTTATAGGGTAAATGAAAATGCACCACGTAGCTCAAACCAATGGGGGGAAAGACAACCTACTAACATACAACCAACGCCACCTATGTTTGACCAGAGAGCCGGTGGTCTTGCACCGGCTGCCATTGATATAGTGAGAGAAGAAATAGCTGGGCCGTTCCGAGATAAGCTCGGAGTAAGTATGGTCCCTGTGGGGCAATCGTATCGGAAACCTTATGACAGCCGATTTGATCACCACCCATACCCACAGGGAACCAGGATACCCGAATTCACAAAATTTTCGGGTGACCAAGGAAAGAACACACGTGAACACATAGGCCAATTTTTAGCCAATTAGGAGAGTTGGCCGACACAGAGGCATTTCGCGTACGTTTATTTTCATTATCTTTAACAGGAACTGTGTTTGCATGGTACGCCACTTTACCTCCTAATTCCATTTCATCATGGGGGGATTTAGAACAAAAATTTCATGATCATTTTTCTCTGGCGACTATGAGTTGGATTTGGTAGATTTAGTGTCGTTGCGACAAACAAAAGATGAATCGGTTAATGATTACATCCGGAGATTCCGAGATACAAGAAACCGATGCTTTCAAATTCATTTAGCAGAGAAACAGCTAGTAGGATTAGCCTTTAATGGTCTGCGGTATTATTTAAAAGAAAGATTAGAAGGCATCCAATTTTTTACACTAGCACATTTACACCAGAGAGCTTTGGCTTGCGAAAACCGGAGCAAAGAAACTGCTAAAACAATGCATCACAACGTACACATAGTAGAATGCGACCAAAGTAGCTCAGATGACGAATCAGCAGAAGTGTACGCTGCTGAAATGGTTTGGCCAAAACAGGCCAAATCTTCGGCTTGTTCCTCCTTACAGCCAGTTCAAAAGAAACGACAAGAAGAGGTTAAGTTTACATTTAATGTTGGTAAGTGTGATAGAATATTTGACGAGTTACTCAAAAATGGCAATATTAAAATAAATCACACTGTTCCATCCGCCGACGAGCTAAAACGTCGTGCGTACTGCAAGTGGCATAACTCATTTTCTCATGCCACTAATGATTGTAATGTATTTCGGCGACAGAGTCAATCGGCCATTGACGAAGGACGATTGAAATTTTAGGAAATGCAGGTGGATACAGAGCCCTTTCCGATGAACATGATTGACTTCGAGGGCAAGAAAGTCCTGGTTCGGCCAAATGCAGCCGATAAAGGCAAAGGCAAGGAAACAATCATCGGCAATGCTAAAAAGGCCGGTGAGGATCGTAAAGTTTCTTGCAGGAAAGTGGTGGCCGAGAAGACTCCCGATGGATGGGAGACTCTGAAGGTGACCATCACAGCCTCTAGCACTGGGGGGCAAGCGCAGACAGGGAGACAGTTGCGGGAACCCGTGCTGCGCATCACGGACAGTCCGCCTTCCCAACGCGGACGGTCCGACGCTTCTCCGGATGGTCCGGAGGACTCTGGCGGACTGTCCGGCCATGCTCAGGACTCGCAGCGACCACGTACCTTCAAACCACGACGACCAGAGATAGGTACGTGGAAAACAAATACATTTAAAGCAGCTGGTCGGCTGATCAAGCCTGGCCCGACTTTCGATCAATTGTTGTCTAAATATGTGAAAAAGAAGGCCGGCCCTAGTGACCGGCCACCGAAGCGACCCCGCTCACCCATTCATGAGCAACGTCAGGTCAGGCCGATTGGACCACCTCACCAATCGGAAGAAATGAAAGGTCCTATTGTACAATTGAGACCTAACATGCCGACATGGACCCCTCCACCTCTTTATCCATCTATGCCATATCCATACACATACTTACCTCCACCATATGTCCCAAATCAAATGTGGGGCATGCCACCATATCCATTTGGGATGCCACAGTACCCCGCCTGGGGGGCACCCCAAACATCCGTTTTTGATAGGTTGGCGCCGCCAGTGCAAGACCGATTGAGCGCTGCTGAATCCGGTCACCAGGCACAGGCCCAACAAGATTGCCGGACTACTCAGCCTCCTAGGCCGACCAATCCGGCAGGGGGGCATATGCCTATAGCAACTCAAAGAACAACAAAAAAGGACATCATCAAAATAGGCACCGCAGATGTTGTCATAGAGGGAGACAATAAAGAGCCGATGATTTTTGGCGAATCGGCCAACACAACCAAAAAGGATACGGCTACCATCAAAACAGCCGATCCAAAATACTCCATGCCTCGATGGTGCCCAGCGGGATTGACACGATCCCAAAAGAGAAAATTACAACGCCTAAGGGCAAAGGAGAGCCAGGAGAAGGAGGCGGAAAAGACATTTAATGACACACATCCACTATACCCGCCACCACAAAAGAAATGGAGACCGAAGGCCGTTGAGAAAAAACAAACGGCCACAAAAATAGAAAGTCAACCTGCACCAGGCACGGACCGTCTGGCCCCCGCGCACGGACCGTCCGCCGTTCACCAGGAAGCCTCTGGACAACCCGCACCAGGTGCGGACCGTCCGGCCCCCGCGTGTGGACCGTCCGCCGTTCACCAGGAGGCCTCCAACGACACGACAACATCAATGGAAGAGGACGACCTGCTGGGAGAAGACCTAGTCGACTACGAGGCTTCTCCAGAACGCCCAGGTATGGATGTAAATATTATTACATTTTCTGCCGATTGTACTATTATCGGCAACGATGAACCTGTTGTTGCCCAGTTTGATTTTGGTCCTAAAGAAGCCGCCTTTACTAAACCAAAAGAATCGGTAAATCATTTAAAGCCGCTCTTCGTGCGCGGTCACATTGATGGGATACTGATTGCTAAGATGTTGGTAGACGGAGGGGCGGCTATAAATCTAATGCCTTATTCATTATACAGAAAATTAGGTAAACAAGATGACGAACTTGTCAAGACCAACATGACCCTCAGCGGTGTTGGAACTGATAGTTCGATCAAAGCCAGGGGAGTCACGTCCGTTGAATTAACCATCGGGACTAAGACCCTTGCTGCTGCATTCTTCGTCGTTGATGTAGAAGGAAATTACAGTTTAATTCTAGGCAGAGATTGGATTCACGCCAATCAATGTATACCTTCTACATTACATCAAATGCTAATACAATGGGTAGGCGATGACATAGAACAAGTACATGCTGATGTATCGGCCTGCATCGCTGTGGCCGATGCCCCTGTACTCTGGACTTATGAGACTGCTACATGTCTCACAGGAGTAGATTTTTCTGATTATCAATTCATAAGTATAGATAAGAAAGGCTTCATTCCTGTAATGCTAGAGCCGATGGAGAATCGGCTAAATCCTAAATAAAGTTTAAATGATGATTACACACAAAATTCATGAGTCTCTGGCCACGGACAGTTCGGCTTCCAAGGCCGGATGGTCTGGTCTTTCACAAAAGGGTTCGAACATTAAGACCGAACATATATCACAGCAAAAGGACAGTATTACGGATGATCCGGTCCCCGAGACCGGAGAGTCCGCCGTCACACAAATATCTTCTAATTCCTCTGTGGGGAACATAATAGAGGAATTCAGAGATCTTGATAAACTAGGACAGGGGTTTACATCGGCCGATCCTTTGGAGGAGATTGACATAGGAGATGGTAAAACTCCAAGGCCGACTTTTATAAACAAGACCCTGGAGACCGATCCTAGAGATGAGATGATCGGTTTATTAAAGGAATATTCAGATTGCTTTGCTTGGAATTATACTGAGATGTCTGGATTAAGCCGAGAGATCGTAGAGCATCGGCTGCCTATTAAATCTGGTTTCAGACCTTTCAAGCAAAGAGCTAGAACATTTCGTCCAGATCTTCTCCCACGCATCAAGGACGAAATCCACCGGCTGCTAGAAGCTGATTTTATCAGACCTTGCAGATACGCAGAGTGGGTCTCCAATATTGTGCCGGTGGAGAAGGAGTCAGGTAAACTTAGAGTATGCATTGATTTTCGCAATTTAAATAGAGCAACTCCTAAAGACGAATATCCCATGCCCATAGCCGACACATTAATCAATAATGCATCAGGAAATAGAATTATTAGCTTCCTGGATGGTAATGCCAGATATAATTAGATTTTCATGGCCGAAGAAGATGCGTCTAAAACGGCCTTTATATGTCCAGACTTCATTGGTTTATTTGAGTGGGTTGTCATGACATTTGGTCTGAAAAACGCTGGTGCTACTTATCAGAGGGCTATGAATTTGATCTTCCATGAATTGTTAGGAAACACTGTGGAAGTTTACATTGATGATATTGTAGTCAAATCGGCTGAGTTTAGTTCTCATATAGCTGATTTGCGCAAAGCCTTTGATAAAATGCGTCAGTATGGTTTGAAAATGAACCCACGTAAATGTGCTTTTGGAGTGTCGGCTGGTAAGTTTTTAGGATTTTTCATACATGAACATGGTATAGAGATAGACCCTGACCGAATCAAGTCTATTCGGAATGTGGGACCTCCGACCTGTAAGGTAGAGGTACAGAGGTTTCTCGGCAAGGTGAATTATTTACGAAGGTTTATTTCTAACCTAGCCGGGAAGATTGATGCGTTCACCCCTATTCTTCGGCTTAAGAATGATGCCGAATTCGCTTGGGGGGCAAAACAGCAAGAAGCATTTGATCTCATCAAAAAATACTTATCTTCGGCTCCCGTATTAAAAGCACCACGAGCAGGAGTACCATTCCGATTATACATTGCAGCTGAGGATAAGGTCATTGGGGCTGTTCTGACACAAGAAACTGAGGGGAAGGAGCATGTGGTGACATATTTAAGCCGAAGGTTGGTGGATGCTGAAACAAGGTACACTTTTATTGAAAAGTTATGTTTATGCTTGTTTTTTGCATGCACCAAATGTAGATGTTATTTACTGTCTAGTCATTGCACTGTTTCTGGTCAAGCCGATGTGATCAAATACATGTTGCATAACCCAATTATGAGTGGTAGAATTGGTAAGTGGGCTTATGCACTCATAGAATATGACTTGGCCTATGAACCATTGAAATCTATGAAAGGCCAAGTCATAGCGGATTTCATTGTAGAACATCGGGTCAATGATATTCATGAACTAGACACGTCATACCTCACTATTACTCCTTGGACTTTATATTTTGATGGATCGGTTTGCAATGAAGGGCAAGGAATTGGCATTGTGCTTGTTTCACCAAGTAATATCTCCTTTGACTTTTCTAGCCGATTGAAAACTTATTGCACTAATAATCAAGCTGAATATGAGGCCCTCCTATTCGGCTTAGAACTTTTAAATGGTATGGGAGTAAAACATGTGAAGGTATTTGGTGATTCTCAGCTGGTTGTCCAACAAGTGTTAGAAGAATATCAATGTTTTGATGGTACTTTAAATAGTTACCTTGAGAAATGTTGGAGCATAATTCATTCTTTTGACGAATTCAGTATTCGGCATATCTCTAGAGTTGAGAATCATAGAGCTAACAATTTGGCACAAGATGCATCAGGTTATCGGATAAAGAGAGGGAAATTTCACAAAACTGAAAATCTGATGACCAGTGCAGAGCCAAATTCCCAGGTCGCGGACCGTCCGCGTGTTGACGCCGGACCGTCCGAGGTTACCAGAAATGTTCTCTTAATCGATTCGGCTGACAATGGAGCCGATGCAAGTGATTGGAGGACACCTATACTTAATTATTTACGAAATCCCAATATCAGGACAGATAAGAACATTCGGCGAACAACTTTCAAGTATGTTTTGATGAGTGATGAACTTTATCGCCGAACAGTCAATGACGTCCTGCTTAAGTGCTTGGGCCCAGATGATGCTATATTAGCCATGGCCGAAGTACATGAAGGAATTTGTGGTACCCATCAATCAGCTCCAATGATGAAGTGGTTGTTGCGAAGGTCTGGTTTTTATTGGCCTAATATGATAGCTGATTGTTTCAAGTACTACAAGGGTTGCTAGGTGTGTCAAAAATTCGGCGACCTACAGTTGGTCCCTGCAGCCGAATTACATCCTATCATCAAGCCTTGGCCGTTTAGAGGATGGGGATTAGACTTTATTGGAGAAATTCATCCTTCATCATCAAAGGGGCATCGGTTCGTGTTAGTTGCCACTGACTACTTCACCAAATGGACTGAAGCCGTTGCTCTGAAGAACATGACGCACAAGGAGGTAATTGAGTTCATAACTGAGCATATTATTCATAGATTCGGCATTCCCCAGACCTTGACTACAGATCAAGGTACTTCTTTTATGTCAAAGGAGGTACGTGAATTTGCCGAATCATACAGGATTAAGCTACTTAATTCATCTCCATATTATGCTCAGGCCAATGGACAGGCCGAGTCTAGTAATAGGACATTGATTAATTTGATAAAAAAGAAGATATCTGATAATCCTAAACATTGGCATAAGATTTTGTCTGAAGCTTTAAGGGCTCATAGAATATCTAAACATAGGGCTACTAAAGTATCTCCTTTTGAGCTTGTCTATGGGCAGGAAGCAGTGTTGCCTGTGGAAATAAGTTTGAATGCTGTCAGGTTTGCCAGACAGAATGATCTAACTGTTACTGATTATTATAATTCAATGATGGATAATATTGATGAGGTGACCGACAAGAGGATGATAGCTTTGGAAGCAATAGAAAAGGACAAGATCATGGTAGCCAGGGCCTACAACAAGAAGGTCAAAACAAAATCATTTCAAGTAGGGGACCTGGTGTGGAAGACCATTCTGCCTCTAAGGAATAAAGACCGGCAGTTTGGGAAATGGTCGCCAAGCTGGGAGGGTCCTTATAAAGTAAAACAAGTGATGTCTGGCAACGCCTATTTGCTACAAACATTACAAGGCAAGGATTTACCTAAGGCTTTGAATGGGCGTTTCCTCAAACAGTACCATCCTAGTATGTGGCAAGATGCCTAAGAGAACCGATGTAATCACATCGAGTTAGTTGCTCTTGGTTTGCTCAGCTCCACCAAAAGGCAGGGGGGCATATGTTGAGCACACTTTTGAGCTGGCGGACGGTCCGGCCCTGAGGCCGGACGGTCCGCGGTCCGGACAGTCCGCGCCTGTGGGCCGGACGGTCCGCGCATGCGCAGAGCAGTTTAGGGTTCTGAGTTTGGTGCTACGGTTGTTAGCTATATTCGCGGGATTAGCTCGGAATCAGTTGTGTAAAGGGTCCAGCCCCCCTCCTCTATAAATAGAGAGGTCTACGGCCGATTTGTAATCATCAACAATCGAATCAATACAACTTCTATTTCGCATTTATTTCTTGTACAATTAGGAGTAGTTCTAGTTTAGCCTCTTGATCCCCAAATTCTCCGCCTCTCCTCGACTCTACGTCGATCAGAGGAGTCTAGGTCGGCCTGCCCGAGCCTAGACAACTCCTAGGATCTCTCCTCCCCGACGGGGTCCCTCCCAGGAGCGAGATCCAGGCGCCGCTGACGATCTTCCGCCGCCCCTGCGCACGCGCGGACCGTCCGGCCCTAGGGCGCGGACCGTCTGGTCGTCAGGCAAAGGACCCAAGCTCCTGCACCAGGCCGCGGACCGTCCGGCCCCTGCGCGCGGACAGTCCGCTCCTGACCAGAGAGTACCACCGCGCCTCACACCAGGCTGCGGACCGTCCGGCCCCGCGCGCGGACCGTCCGCCCCTGTGCAGAGGGCACCACCGCCGGTTCTTCTTGAGTATTTGGCGCTCCGAAAAGGCGTCAACAGGACTGTAAGGCTGTTTCAGTGGAGTTCATTACTGAATTGGAGACTGAAGAAGATCTTTCCCCTCCCTACTGATTTTTCTATTAGTGTTACTCGAGTTTTGGATAATGGTAAAGTAGAGATATATAACTAAAGATCTGAGACCTCACTTGCTGCTGGGAAAATATCTAGTTTGGACTGGCTTGGGAGCATTGGCAGTGAGGTATTTAATTATTTTGTTTTGCTGTCTGTAGTAAGGGGACAAAAGGAAATTTGTGTGAGGTATTTATGGGCTAGATAACTAAAATCTTGAGATATCACCCTCTGCTGGAAAGAATATCTAGTATTTACACCTGTTAGAGCTTATCCATAAAGATATTTGTGTGCTGCAATTGAAAACCGACCAAGTTCATTGCTTGGACTGGGTTTGTAAGCCTAAGAGAAATTGGGTGCATGAAAGCCACATAGTGAAGTCTTGCAGTGTTGTCAACCTGAGAGCATCTCTCCATTGTATTATAGCTGAGTTCAGGGCTGTCTGCCCCCATATATAATTGCCCTAGGACTAATTCTAGTGGAGTCTCCTCCCTGCCTTGAGCTCTAACCAATAACCACTACAAGGGTGAAGTTGTTCTGGTGTTCCAGCCACTGTTAATCCTCTCCCTTGCTGCAGAATTAAGTTATTCCTATGCTGAGTGTCCACCACCTGTGTGGTGACCAGGGTCATCCGAGTGCCCACCTCGCCGTGGTCAAGCATTCACAAGCGATTCCCTAGCTGTACAGTGCATGTTTCTTGTTCTCCTTAGACCAGTGGAGCTCATGCTGTTTGGTTCTTGAACTCTACCGGGGTGTGTGATCCAGAACGGAGCCGCGCCATCGTGGAACTCACGCCGCGGGCCGCCTCACCGTGGACCGATCGACTGGAGTCGTCCCCGACAAATCTCACGCGCGCACCGATACCTTGGAAGGTTAGTGAAGCTCTCTGCACCATTAATTTAAACTCGACTGCATGTATGCCACGAGATTAGGATCATCGGACAACTATTCCACCGCTGCAGTCGATAGCCGTGTTTTCGAGTCCCCGCAGCCGAATTCCGTGCATGTCGGAATTCGCCATCGACTGGAGGTTGTATTGGCGTCGTTGCGGTCGTCTACGATGTGTTACCGTGGCCGATCGAACGAAGGTTCTTCGGAGTTGTACATGGCGACGTTGGGGTTGAGTCGTTGTAAAAGGAGTAAGGCGGAGGGGCCTATGTGAAGCTGTCAGCGAGAGAACGAAATAGTGGAACGGGCCGATGTGGATTAGTCAGGATGACAGGGTCCTCTGTGTAAGATTTTCCAGCGCAGGCGTGAGCTAGCAATCATGGGTCGGCTTGCTCTGTGGCGCAGGTCGTCTAGGCCAGTTTGGGCCCAGTACTGTTGGTCATTTTCCTTTTTCTTTTACCAGATAACTTGCGAATTATGCCAAAAATAGTAGGAAAAGGATAAAATCATGAAACAAATTTTGTGAGTGGTCTAAAATAGTGATCTATCTGGTAAAAATATTGTTAGGATTTTTGGAACAGTTAGAAAATTTTAAGTGAATTTAAGGTACTCTTGGAAGGACTGTTTGAATTTTAGAAATTAGAATATAGCACCAGAAATTGTGAAATTTTTTGGAGAGACTTGTTATCAAAAGCTGATCACTTAGTAAAAGTTTGGGGCTATTTGGAAGCTTTTTGCTCTAGACACCTTGTAAGCCCCAAAATAGAGTGGCTAATCCCTAATAAAGTGTGGGTTAGTGCTTTGGAAACAAGATAAGTTTATCTAGGGAAGAGATGCAGTTGGTTAAGAAGTTTTAAGATTTTGGATGATATCTAAGATGGATTAGTTCTCTAGTTTTCCTAAGTGAATCTGATTTGGCCACTTTTAGCAAGTGTTGGTGGTGTAGAACCATGTGTATACTTGTCATGTGTTTTAGTTTGTGGTACTTATGTTTTCCACCTCTCCTTTTGAGAGTTTGCATTTCATAGCATTACATAAGCATTCATATATTTGTAATTGACTTGTAGAACACCTAGAAGAAGTGGTGTTTGAAGGAGGAGTCTACTCCAGTGGCTACTGATCAAGTGGAGGAGCCATCTAACTGGGTATTGGGTAGAAAGGTCTTGAGCCTCTTCTCTGCAACAAAGGCAAGCCCCGATGCATTTACCCCTTCCTTGTATTTTAAAAAAAGACTTTTATACACTTAAGTCTAGTGAAATGTGCATTAAGTTTATAGGAATTGCTTGGAAACTATTTGACGAATTGACTACCTTGATATCCATTCCTATTATAGGTACTTCTTTGGAAGTATCAAATATTATTTATAAAAATGCTTAGCCTTGCTTAGATCTTGTGGATAGAGGTTGTCCTTTGTAATAATGCCTAGCTCAGGGGTTATCCTGAGGAAGGATGTCTTCTACCTGCAAGAATATTTTCATTGGGAGCATGGTGGGATCTTACTGCAAAGTTCCCTATAATGCTCTTTTCATCCGAAGGAACACAAAACAATCCTAAGGATGGAAGTACTTAAATCGAGACTTGGGCTAGGAACAGGTGATGCTGCACCCAGGTTAATTAAGGATTGGATGCGTATGTAGGCCTGTATGATCAAGGACTATCTTAACTGGCCACATGCCCTAGATATGGGACAGGGTAAGCTAGAACCCGACTATTCCATACGTGAAAAGACAACCGCGCACTGGGTGTGGGAGATGGTGGGAGTAGCGTGTACCCTCCTGGCTAGAGGCTAGACGGAGGAGTACTGTGCTCCCAGGTAGCGTGGACCGGTTCACGTTGTGGAGGATCTGTGGGAACAGTTGACATATGCAAGGGTTGAGTGCTACATATGTCGTGTGGTTAGAGATCCTCAGCTGAGTAAATCGATTCGGATCGCCGTTATATCCTCGGACAGTGGAGACTTGATCTCTGACCTGCAACCTAAGTCAGGCTGTAAACATTATGAATAAAAATGATGTTGCATTGATGAGATGGTGAAATTAGACTAGATGCAACTAGAGTCTATTAATATTTAATCTGGCGTTAAAATATTGAAAATAAGGACTCACTTTAGTAAGTTATTTCTGCAAAAGTATCTAATTTGATTCTTGCTAAAGCCTTTTCCTTGATTCCTATTTAACCAGCATATCCTTGAGAGTCATTTTTCCTTAGTCGGGTAAGACTTGCGAAAGTACACTTCGTACTCAGGGTTTTCGAACCCATGTTGTTGTAGGTGATGAGGAGTTTTCTAGGAGTTCCTGTGGCTGGAGGGCGTTTCTAGTTCTGGAGGAAGATTAGTTAGGCTTATGTATAAGCTTTGGAGGGTTCCTACCTTCCTACTATTGTAATAAGTTATGCACTTTGAGTTCTATCAGGACTCGTAATAATTATAAATCTTTCTAGCATGTAAAACTTGAGTTTTGGAATAAAGAATGTTTTATAAAGTCTTCCGCTCTATCTCTGAAGTGTGTTTGTATCGAATGTGATTACTGTAATATACATGAATATGGGAGATCTCTGGGATAATGAGTTCAAATTATTGAACTCGATAGCCTTGTTAAGTTACACGGTACATGTGCATAGCCATCTGAGACAGTTATGGGCAAGGATTGGTGCACGTGGGCCCGATAACTTGGGAGGGCTGCCACACACATGGATTACATAGTTGGATATCATCACACATTGCTCAAAGTAAATAGAGGAAATAGTACTTTATTATAGTGGGTTCAGGGTGACGCAGTGAACACAACCGCGGGCACGACACCAGCGCAGGAGCACCAGAGGGTTGCGATCCGCGGCGGGGTGGATCAGCGGTGCAGCCTTGCTCTGGCGAGCAATTGCGCACACACAGGGGTAGGAAATGGGAAATTAGGGGCATAGGGAGGTTGGTTACCTCGAGAGAGGGCTCTAGGACGCTTGAACGGTGATAGGGACACGACGAAGCCTTAGGTCGATGTCGGTGGGGCTTCGACTGCACGGTGGAGTTCCGGTGAGCATGAGCAGAGAGAGATAGAGGGGGAAGGGGTGAACCGAGGGGTGTCTCGAGTTGCTGGCGTTAAGGCAGAGCTCACTAGGGCAACGAACATGGCAGGGACTCGACAACGGCCGCGGAACAAGCTCGAGACCACGGCGGATGGCGGTGGAGCTCCTCGGGTGCACGCGTAATGCGAGGCAGGTGCTGGGGTTTTACGAGTGCGTGAATGAGGGAGGAGCGAGAGCGAGTGGTGTGCGGGAATCTAGAAATGGCCGAGGTGGGGGCGAGCGTGGCCTCGGCGTGCGTCGTGATCGTAGAGTCCATGGCACGTGTGAGCGGTTTGGGAGAGACGGGTCTGACAGGCGGGGCCCAAGGACCAACGAGAGCGGGTGCACGAACGAGCGATCAGCGCTGACGGGCGGAGCCCGCTGTGCAGAGAGAGAATGAGACGCGCGTGCGAGGGGGGTTGGTGCCGACAACTCGGTCCCACTGGCCAGAGAGAGAGGAAGTGGGTGCACTAGTGAGCGCAGGCAAAGGAAACAACACGACTGGCGGGTCCCAGGTGTCAGGGAGAGGATGCAGATGCGCGTGTGGGCTGGCTGGGCCGGACTGGGCCGAACTGGGCTAGAATGGTTTTTTCTTTGAATTTCGAATTCCTCTTCTTTTTATTTTCTCTATGGAATTCAAATCAAATCAAACCATGATTCAAATTCAAATATTTCAAACATGTGCATCAACCAAAAAACAAAATTTAACCTCAGCAAGATGCAAACATTCATATTCCCCCATGTTTTAATATTCTAAAGAAAATAATATATCTCTCACATAATTAACACAAAATCCTATTAAAGAGAAAAGAAAAGAAAAACTATAGAGGTGAGAAAAGGGGTAATGCCTAAATTTGGTAGGTATTAGAGAAGAAATTTTATACCCCAAATTCAGGGTGGGCTAGCAAAGAGTTCAGGATATTTGACTTTCAGATCGTCTTCTCTTTCCCAAGTTACTTCTTCCTCAGAATGATGGTTTAATACCCAATTTGTAAATCATAAGAAAGGAGTGAATTTCCCTTATAAGTTTTTCCCTCTATTTATTATAACATGTGAACAACCAAATTTAATGTTATTAATTAGCTAATGATATCTAAATAATATATGCATCATACCAAGGTTTATTTGTATGTGCATTTGATAATAATAATAAAGATATTAATGGAAATACATTAATGGCCAAATTTAGAATTAAGACATAGTTTACAATTTGGAGTTTAGAGGAAACAAGGAAAATGCTATACAAAATAATGGAAATAGATATATAAGTAAATATAAAATTGTTTATACTGGTATTTGAAACCATACATTTGATATGAGAATAAAGATCACAACAAATTTGAATTTAAATACTAGACTTTTGAATTTAAAAATAAATCCAAATCAGAAATTGTAAAAGAAAATAAAAAGGAAACAAGTGTTTGGGCCGTATCCTCCTCGGCTGGCACAACATCCCCCCTCCCCCGTGACCGCGCGCGCGATGCATGGGACCGCCGTGTTAGCCGCCCATTGCCTCTTAGCGTCGACACCAGGGGGCCCTACGTCAGTCGCTGACTTTGTGCGCGGTATCACACCTGGCGTGTGGGTCCAGTTTCACAGTTACCCCTTCCGCGTCCACCACCGTGGCATGACCGGGAAAATCGGCGGGGCTATTGCCCTCAACTACCCTCTGTCACGCCTGCCACAACCTCTTCAGCTAGATAAAGGCCGGTGCCTTGCTCCCTTCCCTCTCCTAACGCATACTAGACACCGCCTCCGAAACCCCAGGAAGTGAGATCCGTCGATGTCGCGTGCTCGTTTGTCCGCCGCCGGTGAAGCCTTCGGGCCTATCCTGGGTACACTCCGAGAAGCTCGGGAGGGTCGCCGTTATAGTGCCGTGGATAATCATCGGCTAGAGTGCACGGGATCCATCACCAGAGCAACGCCTTCGCCACTGCTCTGCCACCCGCTATGGCCAACGCACCTACGGATGCCAATCGGAGGTGAGACTCGCCATCATGTCTTCTATTGCCTCTACGATTTGTGGAACACCTAGAATCGTGAGAAATAGTGGGGTGGTGGGTCGGCAATTGCTCGCTGTCATGCGACCACCGCAGCGGAGCCACTCCGTGACGTGGCTGAGCCAATCTGAGCTCCGTGGCCTCATTAGGTCCTCAGCTTTCTATACCTCGAAGTGGGAGTAGGAATCGTGGCTCTGGGATGCAACCGGGCATTCTCCGGTGGTGCTCCACCATAGGGAGGAGCTGGAGCCGCCGTCGGGCACATCGTGGGAGGACGTCAGTCGTTTGGTCGTAGATCCCCGCGTGGACGACTGTGATTAGATCTAAGAAATACCCCTTCACACTTTAAACCTAAACCGTTGACGGGTCATCCGAGGGCAGATCGTGGATACTAACGTGGTCGAATCTCGGGTGTTGATCTCGGATCCGAGGGTCGGAGTCGTGTACTGGTTTAGAAGTGGTTGGATCTAATCGTTACCGTGGGTTCTAATCCGACGGTAGAGAAACACCCATTCCCCTTCGCTGTGGGGAATTAACATAGGAGCCCCTCCATTTTTACGTTATCAACCCGCGGTCCTGAGCAGGGTGGTCTGAGTTTGAGTACTTTTACATCGAAGTCCCTGCGTTTTCTTTTAATATTGCGCGCAATCCAGACCTCTAAGAAAACAGAGAAATTTATTTAG
Organism: Zea luxurians; assembly: GCA_029449295.1. NCBI lineage: Eukaryota > Viridiplantae > Streptophyta > Magnoliopsida > Poales > Poaceae > Zea > Zea luxurians. The sequence goes on along the minus strand of JAOPSE010000041.1, from coordinate 6,827,209 downwards.
AAAAAGGGTTTTAGTGCAAAATTAATTCCAAGAACTTGTTTAATTCCTAGAAAATACATTTTAACTCCTTTTTAATCCATTCTAGTTGCATTAATTTTGTATTAATATTGTTTATCATGTAGTAACACTGTTTTAGCATGAAATCTAGAGTAAAAATTGATCACTTAATTATTTCCGTACCAAACACATAAAACCTTCGGAAATTCATAACTCGCAATCCGTAACTCCGAATTTAGTGATTCCTGTTCCTACGATCTTGTTTCGATGCATAGATTATTATTATGTATTATGTATCCATGTTTGGTGTGATGTTAATTTATCCCTTGTACCATGTTTGTTTGTATTGCGGTGAGTAGACGAGCTAGTGGCGAGGATCCGGGTGTTCAGCAGGTAGAAGTTGCTGAGAAGGAGCTCATTGAAGGCAAGTTGTACCCTTGACCACTTTTATTTACCCAAAAATGTTCTCTATAATCATTTTATAATGCATAGGCTTAATTTTGATGGTACCCAATAGGCCACCCTAGTCTGGTTATCTTTACATCTTGTTTACCCATGAATTTTTTGGTAGTCTTTGCTATTGCTATATATGGTTTTGGGTGTTGAGACAATTATTACACATGATCATTCTTTATTACTGTTATATTACTGTTCATGATAAGACAACTACGTTAATTGGAACATCGAGCTTAACTTGAGAAACACGTGCCACCACAAGGGTGGAATGGGACACCGTTGGCTGACTTACTAGGAAAGCTAGTGGAGGACTACCTTACTCGAAAGGGGCAAGGGCAGTAGGGGAGTAGGCGTGTAGGGAGGTTCTCGGGTTGATTTTGTTGCGATGGCAGTTAGACGGGGGATTCCTGCATTGCTCTTCCTAGAAACTGTAGTGAGTTTTCTGAAGCTAATGGAACTTTGTAAAGGCCTCGTAGTGGATCCCTAGCCATTCAGCTCGGCAGTGTTTAAGGGTCTAGCTAACCCTAGCTATACGGGATACACGACTTGTGTGTACAGGGTACAACCTCTACAGAGTGTAAAACTAGTATACTAGCCGTGCTCGCGGTCATGAGCAGCTCAAGACTGTTGCATGATTAATTTATGGAATTAAATTCAATTTGTCATTTGCATCGCACTGGGATTTATTATTAATTTTGATCTATTATTACTCTGGTTTGATATCTACTTACATTTAGTAACTGCTAATAAAATTTGACCAACTTATTAAAAGCAATGCTTAGCTTTACCCCTTATTTGTTGATCAACCTTACACTTCACATGAACTCCCACCTTTGGTGAGTTCATGCACATTATTCCCCACAACTTGTTGAGCTATGATCTTTTGTGAGCTCACCCTTGCGATATATAAACCCCCACATAGGAGAAGAACAGGTGATCCACGAGGAGCCGTACAATGAGGAGTACGAGTTGATCTAGGTGGCATCTCTCAGTCAGCTTTGTGGCGCCAAGGAATAATACTTAGTTCGCTTCGTTATTATCATTTATTTTTGTAAGACTTCCACTATGTAATAATGACATTTATGATATTTGTGACATTTATCTCTATACACTTTGTCATTATATGTGATGTTCTTCTTTGGCGCACATATGAGACGCACCCGGCTTTATCCCTTAAATCTGGGTGTGACAGATGGCCCCACTTGACTTTACACATTCTGATGGTGCTTCTTCGAGTGACCCTGTCTGGTGTCTCTAGAATCTGAGTTGGCTTCTCGATATATGTTAGGTCTTCTTGAACTTCGAGATCCTCAGTTGGCAATTGCTCTTCTGGCACTCGCAAACACTTCTTTAGCTGAGACACATGGAGCACATCATGCACGGCGGGCAGACTTTCTGGTAGGTTGAGCTGATATGCCACTTCTCCACGTCTTGCCTGAATCTGGTACGGTCCGATGTATCGAGGTGCTAGCTTACCCTTGACTCCGAACCTTCTAATTCCTCTGATTGGTGACACCTTCAGGTAAACATAATCTCCCACTTCGAAACTCAGCTCTCTTCTTCTGGTGTCAGCATAGCTTCGCTGCCTGGACTGTGCTGTCTTCAGATTCTCTCGAACCATTCTGATATTCTCTTCGGCTTGAAGCAAAATGTTTGGACTGAACACATGTCTTTCGCCGGGCTGGTCCCAATGCAACAGAGTTTGACAATTCCTCCCATAGAGTGCTTGGAATGGTGACATCTTCAAACTTGCTTGATAGCTATTGTTGTAGGAGAATTCTGCATAAGGTAGCCTTTTGGCCCAACCTAACTTGTCTTGCAAAGCACAAGCTCTCAACATGTCTTCTAGGACCTGGTTGGTTCTTTCAGTCTGACCTTCTATTTGCGGGTGATAAGCTGAACTAAACTTCAAATGTGTGCCCAAAGCTTCATGCAACAGCTACAAAAAAACGAGATGTGAATTAGGTAACCCGGTGAGACACTATCTTCTTCGGAACACCATGCAAGCACACAATCCAAGACATGTATAACTCTACCTACACTATTATAGGTGGTCTTGACTGGTATGAAATGGGTCGCTTTTGTCAAGAGGTCCACTACTACCCAGATGGAGTCGTAGCCGGCTCGAGTGCGAGGCAAACCGACTATAAAGTCCATCCCAATCTCATCCCACTTTCATTGAGGAATCTGCAACGGCTACAACAAACCTATGGGACTTTGATGCTCCGCCTTAATTCTTTGACAGTTGTCGCATATGGCAACGTATTCCGCGATCTCCCTTTTCATACCGTACCACCAGAATCTTTTCTTTAGGTCTTGGTACATCTTCTCGCTGCTAGGGTGTATGGAATAAGCTGTCTCATGATCTTCCTTGATGATCAGCTCCCGAATCGATTTGATGTCGGGAACGCATAACCTATCTTTGAACCATACTACGCCTTCCGCGTCTTCCCTAAAATCCTTGCCTTTTCCGTCTAAGATTAGCTGCTGAATTTCATTGATTTTCTCATCATTTTTCTGCCCATCCTTGATATCTCGTTCTAGAGTGGGTTCTAGCTCAACGGTCACTCCTTGGGTGTTATTTAGAAATCCGAGACTCAGTCTATCAAATACTTTGCTAGTTCATATGGCATCAGATGAGTGGCCATCATGTTAACTAGACTTTTCCTGCTCAAGGCATCTGCAACCACGTTAGCTTTGCCTGGGTGATAATGTATCTCTAGCTCATAGACTTTGATCAACTCAAGCCATCTTCGCTGCCTCATGTTTAACTCTAACTGGGTGAATATATACTTGAGACTCTTGTGGTCCGTGTAAACATCACACTTTTGCCCATATAAATAGTGCCTCCAAGTCTTCAGTGCATGAACCACTGCTGCTAATTCCTGGTCATGTGTGGGTAATTTCTTTCATGGATCTTCAACTGGCGGGACGAGTATGCCACTACTCTCCCTTCTTGCATTAGCACACATCCTAGTCCGGTGTAAGAAGCATCACAATACACCGAGAATGGTTGTGAACATCAGGTAGAATCAACACCGGTGTTGTAGTCAGCTTCTTCTTCAATGTCCCAAAGGACTCTTGGCATTCTAGGGTCCACTTGAATTCAACTTTCTTCGCTAGCAGGGATGTCATTGGTCTGGCAATCTTGGAGAAACCTTCAATGAAACACTGATAGTACCCAGCCATTCCAATGAAACTCTTGATTCCTCGGACATCTCTTGGTGCTTTCCAGTCCAGAATATCTGCTACCTTCTTGGGATCCATAGCTAATCTGTCTTGGTTATGATATGACCCAAGAACAGGACTTAGCTGATCCAGAATTCACATTTGCTAAGCTTGGCATACAACTAACAATCCTGTAACCTCTGCAACACTTCCTCAAACTCTTCAAGATCTTGCTCATTCTGGGAATATATGAGAATATCATCGATGAACACCACTGCGAACTTGTCAAGGTAGTCCATGAATACACTATTCATCAAGTACATAAAGAAAGCTGGTGCATTCGTCAGACCGAAGGACATAACTGTGTACTCATAAAGCCCATACTTGGTGATGAATGTTGTCTTCGGTATGTCCGAAGGCCGGATCCTGAGCTCATGATAGCCTGACCTCAGATCTATCTTTGAGAATACACTGGCTCCTCTCAACTAATCAAACAGATCTTCTATTTTTGGGTAGGGGGTACTTTTTCTTGATAGTGACTTCATTTAGAGCTCGATAATCTATGCACATCCACTTTGTACCATCCTTCTTCTCCACAAACAACACAGGGCGGCCCATGGCGAGGCGCTAGGTCTGATGTAACCCTTCTCCAACAACTCGTCTATCTGTTTCTTGACTTCCACCAATTCTGGCCCGGACGCTCTATAGGCTCTTTTAGAAATAGGGGCGGTGTTAGGGATAAGCTCTATGGCAAATTCAACTTTTCTCTCAGGTGGCATTCCTGGTAAATCCTCGAGAAACACATCAGGAAATTCTGATACTACTTTGATGGCTTCGAGCGGATTGACTGTCTCACTATGGGCAACTATCTAGTGACAGCTTCCTTTCCTTGGTCCAAATAAGACCAACTCCACCAACACTTCCTCTCCTAACAAGGACACTAACTTCATAGTCCTCTTATCACAACTAAGGCCTGCTTGGTACCTCGTCAGCCAATTCATCCTAGGATGACATCTATATCTACATCCTAGGTACCCATTACTATCAGATCAGCGAGGAACTCGAACCCCCTTATTTGAACTCTTGCACTTGGGCAAAATTTATCTATTTGGGTCCTCCCACCAATTGAACTAACCCTCATAGGTGGGTACATGGGTGCTATTGGTATATTATTATGTGTTTCTACCCATGATGTAGTCACAAAAGGATGCATGGCTCCAGTATCAAATAACACATTTGCAGAATGAGATTCGACTAAGAACGTACCTAGTGCCACTCCTGGGGTCTGCTGAACTGTGTGAGCCTCTAGGTGGTTCACCTTTCCAAAGTGGGCACGGGGCTATCCAATGTAACACCCTTGGTGTTACTGTTACTAAAACTTGAGCATAACATCATAAGCATGGGCATATCATTTGTTTGTCACACCTAGAATGCATTCACTAGGCAAAAGTCCAAAAAGTTGTATTGATATGGCATTTCATAAGTAAAACCCTAGGGTACAGTGTTTAATCCTAGATTGGGCTTAAAGGGGTAACCAAAGCCTAAACAATAGAAAACTTCAAAACTTAATAATAATGATCATAAAATACCACCATTAATGAGTTTAAGGGATATCCAAACCATAAGAGCACCAAAAACCCTAAAAAGAACCCTAGAAAACCTTAGACTAAAACCCTAGGGGGCTAAGTGCAAAATTAGTGCACTTTTGGACTAAAGTGCAAAAACCATGAAATTAGGGCATCATAACTCATGTGGTTCACAAGTATGTGGATTTGCAACTTAAACCCTAAGTTTTGGGCCTATTTGCAAAAAGCCACATTTGAGCTCTATTGGGTTAAGTTTGAAATTCAGAGAATTGGCCCAACTTTGAAGCTTTGTAACTTCCAAATTAGGAGGAGTTTGCCCTAGATCAACACATCAAACCTATAGAGCTATGAAAGGAGAACAATTCTTATTAAGTGATCAAGCACTGATGTTGTGTAAAAGTTGGAGAAAAGCAAGCCCAAAGTTGGGCTGTCAGTCAGCCAAAAGCCTGAAATTGGATAATCAGTGATGTTGGAGACTTGTTCTCAAATGCTATAAATTAAGAACAAGGCAACATAGAATGTTAAATGTTAATGACCTTCGCCCGCTGAAGCATTATCTCCCCGAGGGCCATGATCATAGTATCACAAAGGTCATACCTTCGTGATCAAACTTATAAAATATTGCAAAATGAAGTATAAATTGTAAAACATTATAAAGAGATATGCTAAAAACAAATAACATTATTCACATATTTTTGTCATATTTATACCTTCGTCTTGGCAGAAAGTGATAGTTCCAGTGTAATGCGTCAGCGATTACAAGATTGCGTGAACAGTACAGGGGTACTGTTCACCTATTTATAGGCACAGGGCGCAGCCTATGTATGATTACAAATATGCCCTTTACAATTAACTACAATAATGACACAGAACATCATGGGCTTTTAAGTCATTTCATCTTTAAGTCGGTTCGCGCCTTCGTCATGAGATCCGTCATTGTGCCGAAGCTTTATATGTGACAGCTTCGGCGCTGCTTCTGGGAAGATCTTCCGAAGGTGTTTCCTTTCTTTAGGATCTTCGGCTACGAAGCATACCCCCAACAGTAGCCCCTTCGCGGTGCTAGATCATTTGTTGTAACGAGCTTGATCCGTGAAAAAGTCTTCTAGGCTTCGGGATGCCGAAGATCCGAAAAACACCTTCCCTGAGCTCGTTGGTGAGAAACGATTAAAATAATCCGCGCGCGAGGTGGCCCCATCTTGCAGCAGTTGCGCGCGCCCTAGCGATTCACCTTCCCGGACCCTGTGGCCCACCGTACAGCGAGTGCGGGTGGCTGTTTACCCGGTGTGGAAGACCTTGACGATTCACCTTCCCACCTGCGGCACTATATAAACAGACGGGTAGGTGTGAAGTTACCACAGCATTCATTGCTATTGCACTGTTTTGCTGCCAAAAATTTAACCAAAGCCAAAGCTTGATCATCGTGTTCGAACGAAGCGCCGTTTTTGATTCTGCTTTGTCACAAGAGGAAGAGCTTCAGAAAAATCAAAAAAGTCAACAACAAAAAATTTCAAAAAATTCATAATCAAATGGCGAGAGTGTGCTCCACTGCCATGGTTGATCGTGAGAGAGATGAAACCGAAGCTACTGAGACTGTTCCCATTTCCGAAGCGATGAAGCGGTCTGGGCTGGTAACATCGGAGGATGCACCTGCCGCTGAAGCAGAGCAGGCTGATGTTGAGGAGACTGATTCCGAAGATGATTACAGCAGTGCAGTGCCGAGTAAACCTAGCCACCTGGATTTCGGAAAATCTACCATCTCTGAAGGTGATTTGCCTAAGATGATGAAGTTGGGCTATTTTAGTGAAGCGAAGAAACAGCTGATTTGCTTTGGTGGGGAAGAAACTACTCCGAAGCCAGGAAAAGATGAAGTAGTGGTCTTCAAAAGTTTCTTTAAAGCTGGTTTAAGATTCCCTTTGAACAAGATGATTGCTGATGTGCTGAAGAAGTTTGGGATCTACCTTCATCAACTAACTCCTAACGCTATCGTTAGGCTTAGCGTTTATATTTGGGCCCTCCGAAGCCAAGGGGTGGAACCATTTGCCGAAGGTTTTTGCCGAGTGCACGAGCTTCATTACCAGACCAAGGCTAGAGGAGATGGCTTCATGAAAACTTTGGCTGCTACAATTTTGCCTATCGCAAGACTACAAAATTTCTTGTGATCAGTTACCGTAGCAAGTGGCCAGCTGGCTGGAAATCCGAGTGGTTTTACGTCAAAGTTGACGAAGATAAGGAGAAATTGGTCCAGAGTCCGTTGGAATTGATCTTCGGAGAGACCAGACCTCAGTGCAACATGACACCAGAGGGTCCGACCCAAACTGCGCTGGTTGAATTTAGAGTTATTGCAGAGCACATCGGCACTAGGGACTTAGTGCAAGAATTTTTTGCCTTCAGAGTGTTCCCAACTATGAAAGAGTGGGCCATGCCGAAGCTTGAAGGAAAAAAGAAGGAAGGGGAGCTTGTTCGGTTGCCTTATCATTACAAATTCAAGAGACTTTTCAAAGTGCCTTGCCAAGAATGGCTGGACACGATCGAAGTGATGTGCAATGAAATACTCGGCAATTACTCTAGAAAAGAGGATCAGTTGATGACTGCAGCCTTCGGCACCCGTCCGAAGCGAAGATTGAACCGAGTAATGGATGCTATTGACATTGAATATCCCGACTACGAGCGGCTAGACAACGGTGCCGAAGGGCAAAAAAGGAAGAGAGTGGCTGATGCTCTGACTAAAGATGATGAAGATCAATTTAAAAAGAAAAAACCAAAGCCCGAGACAAAAACAATTGCTTCGAAGAAGAGAAAAGCTTCAGCTCCGAAGCAGAAGGCGATTGACGAAGAAGAAGAAATTGCTGCATCACCTTCTTCCATCGTCGTGGAGGAAATTTTAAAGGTAATGACTGAATCCTTGCCTGTCAAGCTGAGTCCATTAGGGTCACATCTGACGAAGCTTTTTCAGAAGGACAAGGAGCCCGCAAAAATGGAGAAGGCAGCTAGGCCAAAAAAGCAAAGAATCATTACAGTGACGGAAGTCATTGAAAAGACACCACCAAGAGCTTTAGCTCCGAAGGCACCAGCTGTTGAGGACATACCGGCTACCGAAGCTGCACCTTCGGAGGCTATAGCTGCCAAAGCTGCCACAGCCGAAGATATAGAGTTAGAAACCACCATTGCAAATATTGATAAAATACTGCTATACATGGCTGCAGAAGAAGCTGCAGCAGCTACCGAAGAGATTTTGGCCCCAGAGCCCGAGAAAAAGAAAGAAATAGCCGAAGACACTTTGGAAGATGAAATTTTTAATTTTCAAAACTTAGTTGGGCAAGAGCTGACAAAGGCCAAAAAAGAAGAGTTAAAAGAGTATGCCATATCTTGCGGGTATCGGCCGGGGGCATTTCTCTTCGGTGGTATCGATGATGAAAAGCTGGGCTGTAGCCGGGATCAGACCGGAGCAAAGGTTATTGGTACTCTATCAAAGAGTATTGGTTTCCCGAAGCTCAAGACAGACATCAGCCGCTACCAACGACAGCACATCATCGGTAGTTTGTTTTATTCTAATTTCAAGGTAAACAACTTTTCTCAATCTTTTTATCGTTTGTAATAACGAAGATGATTTCTAACGAATGTTGTTTATGTACAGAGTATGTTGCTGAGCAAAGCTTTAAAAATGCAAGAAGACTTGGAAGACAAAAAACACGAGGTTATAATCGAGAATTTAGAAGGCAAAATAAAATACCAATCTGCTGCTCATGAAAAGAAAGACTTCGAGCTTTAGACGACTGAAGGCTTATTGGCAGAAGCTGAGGCTAAAATAGCAGAACTGAATACGAAGCTTCTCTACCAGTCAGAAAGTTTCGAACAAGAAAAACAGAAGCTTAATGAAAAATTTGAGGCCGAAGTCCAGAAGGTTTCAAATTTGCAAAAATCATTAACAAGCCTTCAAAATAAATGTTTGGAATTCAGCAATCGATGTGTTCAACAGCTGAAGAAGGTCTTCTATTCGGTCAGGGCCAACAGTGAAAAATTTGCTCCTTCGGCTGAAGATTTACCAGGAGCCTTCGAACACATCGAAGGTGAAATTGATGACCTTGATGATGTTATTGCTGGACATGGTGATTTTTGTGCCCTGGTAGCTTCTCGGGGCACTGCTGCTGCGTTCCTAAAATCTGGCTGCGAGCACGGAAAAATTATCAATAGACCTAATTTTAGCTTATCACTAGCAGATCTAGATGATATCCCCAACCTTGCCCGAAGCATAGCAAATAAATTTATAAAGGTGGTATGGACAAAGGGTGGTCGAGACAAAGCTGGTGACGAAGCTTGGAGTCATCTTAAGCCGGTAACAAAATCATACCTTATGCTTACCTCTTCCTTTGAACATGAATTTTGCTTTCAATGCTTTAACTCATGTAGGATGACGAAGCCGAAGCCGAAGCTTGAAGAGTAGGAAGATGACGCCGAAGCTTTAATGGATGACTATGCCGAAGCTAAAGCTTGATGAGTACTGATGAAGCTTGAATAGATGACTGTAGAAAAAGCTCGAAAAACTTTTTGTAATAACTTTTGTAAATGTAATTAAATTTTACTTGATGAACTTTGGCCGTACCTTGTAATATATCCCTACCTTCCCATAAATGTATGAAGTGCTTTGGTATGAACGAAATTAGCATTTTTGAGCCGAAGGCGGAAAAACACCTTCCCTTCTTTTCGTACACAGCGAAGCATAAAAACTGCTTCTTTTTCCCTTTTGCCGAAACCTGATCTTTAGAGCCGAAGCAACTGCCTGTGTTATGATAATGATGATCCTACGTATGTCTAAATGAATGTTTATGAATGCAAATGTTATGATGTAATGTACCGTGTAAATGAATGTCCAAACACATATACGAAGCAACAACCATAGCCTTCATTCCCTTAGGAATAAACACAGTCTCTTTGCCGTTTATTTTTCGGCTTCACCATTTATTTTTTGGTGTATCAGCGCTGACTTTTCGCTGTAAGTTCTGCATTCCCTTAGGAACGTCTTTTGAACTTCTTCGCCTTCTATTTTGGCGGTATCACGTTGATTTTTCACGCTTCGCCTTATATTTCGGCGGAATCAGCGTTGACTTTTCACTGTAAGCTCTGCATTCCCTTAGGAACGACTTTTGAGCAGAAAACTTACGCTGCGCTCCCTTAGGAACGACTTTTTGTAGCTTCGTCGTGCTCTGCATCCCCTTAGGGACGTCTTTCGAGCTTCTCCCTGTTTCTTCTTTTTTCTTTGCACTCGATGGTGCGAACTCAGTTTTTACATTTACATCTTTGGGGGATATTGCTCTTGTAGAGCTGTAATAAGAAAAAGGGAAATTACATGCTATGGCCCCATTAAAAACCTTTCTCCCCCTTCGGAAAGGAAAAGGGTGCCATAGGAAAAAATAAAAAGTTTACATCAAGCTATACATAATATCGCCGAAGCTCATCCGCATTCCAAGATCTAGGAATGTCGTTGCCGTCCATATCCTTTAATCTATAGGAACCGGGTCTTGACGAAGATACTACCAGAAAAGGTCCTTCCCATTTCAACTGTAGCTTGCCTACTGTATCTGGGTTGGCGACTCTCCGAAGTACCAAGTGACCTGGCCTGATATTTTTTAACCGAACTTTTCTGTCATGCCATTTTATTGTTTTGGCTTGATATTTATTGATGTTCTCCACAGCCTAAAGCCTGATCCCTTCTAAGGCATCTTTTGCCACAGAACAATCAGCCTCGTCCTCTGCCGAAGCCACTATTCTTATTGATCCTGCTTTAGCTTCTTCCGGAGTTATTGCTTCATCACCAAACAGTAATTTGAATGGTGAAAAGCCTGTTGACCTTGACATTGTTGTATTGTGGCTCCACACCACTTTGATCAATTCATCTGGCCACATTCCCCTGGGCTGATTGAAGATTAACTTCATTATTCCCGTCATTATAATGCCATTAGCTCTTTCAACAAGTCCATTTGACTCCGGATGCCTGACTGATGCAAAATGAATCTTCGTGCCAATTTGCTCACAGAACTCTTTGAAAGCTTCGGCATCAAACTGTGTTCCGTTGTCCACAGTAATGGCCTTCGGCACTCTGAAGCGACAAACAATATTTTGCCTGAAAAATTTCTGAATAGTGACTGAGGTTATTGTAAAGCCTAAATTTTGTATCAAGAAAATAATAATAATAAAATAAATATATATATATCTGTACATAGATTATATTTGCTTGGAAAACAATCATCCCTATTGAATTATATATTTTTATGCTTAAAAAGATGAAATAGATAAGTAAAATATAATGGTTGCATGTATTCTAGGGTTTTGCTTGTGTGCATTCAAATGGGAAACTTGAACCCCAAATCAAATTGAATTTTGAACAAATTTAGAATTTGTGATTAGATTTGGAATAGAAATTCAAATAAAAAAAAAGAAAATGAAGTTCCTGTACCCTATGGGCCGAATTGAACCTAGCCGGCCCAACTCCCCTTTCCACTTCTCTCCTCCTGGCCAGCCACTGTGCCCTGCCGTTCTCACCGTGCCGTGGGCCCCACAAGCCAGCGGCCTCAGCCAGAGTCCGTGCGCGCCTACGCTGTCCTCAGCGCCTCTTGCCTGGGTGTCTTGCGTGTGGGCCCAGCCTGTCAGGGTCATCCCTATCCTCTCAAACCCCCTCCGCATCTGGCGCTAACTGATGCCAGGAACCGAGATTTCCGGGCTCGATTCGTCATCCCACCGTGAAGCTCGGCTTTAGGAATATAAAAACCATCCCCCGGTTTCCCCATTGCTTCGGGGTCGACTTGGAACCTGCGGCCCAGCGAGAACACAAGGAGAACCAGGAAGGGGCGCCATGGTGGAGAGAGATAAAGAGCGCCCCTGTGTGGACCTTCAACGAGCACGTGATGTATGGAGGGTTGGCCTCGGTTCGTTGCTCGCGGGGGAGAGACTGCGGGTCTGCCATGCGCTCGTAGGACATCCTCGCCGTCGGACGCCTGTTTGCCGCATCCGTACGCGCCGTGGGAACTCACTGCTCAGGCTCAGATCCCGGCAGGGAGCACCCGCCAGCCCCGTTCCCGTCCGCGGCCATTGCCCGGAGGCCTGTGCTACCTTGGGGTGCTTCGCGGTGCTGCTGGGAGGGCGCTCGATGCTGGAGAAGGAAGTGACGACCATCGGGGCGGCCGGAATTTTACACCGTCGACATCCCTCCCGCCGCTCAGCTGCTCGTGCCGTGGACAGACTCTGCGGCCGTTGTTCCACCAGTAAGAACCCTACTATTCAATTCGCGTTCGTATAAGCGTTGAGTTCCGTTATATGTCGGGCGAAATCATGTCTTGAATCGGGCGGCGCGTTTGCGCCAGTGAGGGCGCCGCCGTGATTGGTGATGCGCCGCCGTGACAGGTATCGTGGGGAAGGGGGGAAGGCTGTGTGCCCGTGTGCCGTTGATCACGTGTTGGACGGTGGAGATTAGACTTCCAGTCGTTGCATTGAAGCTAAGCTCCACGCCATCCATCTGGAGTTCAACGGAGTAGATTAGATCGCGTTAAATAAAATCTAGGTCGTCCGCGTGGGATCGGATGGCTCAGAGCGGGCGGTACCCTTTCAGTCATGTCAATTTGCTAATGAGCCCCTTGGTTTAATAAGAATCAACCCGCCGTCCTTGACTGGAGCACCTCTGTGTCTTGGGCACTTTTGCGCTCTAAACCCCAGTTTTCCCTGTTATTGAGGCCCAGTCCAGTCAACTCGAAATTAAGATAAAAATAAAATAGAAATAGATTTTTAATGTATAGAACATGTTTAATTTGTAGAAAATGCATATGAACTCCAAATTGGTCCATTCCAGTTTCTAAATTTTCATAATATTATTGTCTACTCTTTTATGCCACTGTTTTGGCATGAAAGACTCATTTAAATTTATCTAATACTTAATCTTGTATTAAGCACATAAAACATTAGAAAATCCATAACTTAAAATCTATAACTCCAAAATTAATGATTCCTGTTCCTAGGATCTTATTCTAATATGTAGATTATTAATATATATTTGTACTTATGTTTGGTGTAATGTTAATTTTGCCTATACCATGTTTGTCTGTATTGCTACGTTTAGCAGTAAGGATACGTGTCATCTGAAGATCATCCTGGTACCTGGAATCTCAAGTCCCAGGCAAGTTGTGCCTTTGATCACTTCTTTTTACCCACTCATGTTCTAATTAATCATAATGATCTGCATAGGTTAATTTTGATGGGACCCAATAGGTTACCCTAGTTTGACTATCTTTATACCTTGATTACCACCACACTTGTTGGGTAGTACCTGCTATTGCTTTATGTGGTTATGGGTATGGAGATACATTTTATTCATGATTATACTTTTATTATCAGTTGTTATTTACTGTCCATGATAAGATCATTATGTTAATTGGAACATGGAGAACCACCCGGGAAAACAGTGCTACCACAAGGGTTTAATGGGACGCCCTTGGCCGATTAATTAGGAAAGCTAGTGGAAGACTACCTTACCCGAAAGGGGCAAGGGCAGTAGGGGAGTGGTCAGTGTAGGGAGGCCCTCGGGAGGATTTTGCTGCGATGGCGGTCCTGCAAGGGATTCCTGCATTGGAGCTTCCTATAAACTGTAGCGGGTTTTCTGAAGCTAGTGGAACTTTGTAAAGGCCTCGTAGTGTTACCCTGCCTCGCCTCCTCGGTAGAGGTGTATGGGAAGTCGCGATCCCTTGGCAGATGGGTAACATGACTTGTGGGTAAAGATGCGCAACCTCTGCAGAGTGTAAAACTGGTATACTAGCCGTGCTCACGGTCATGAGCAGCTCGGACACTCACATGATTAAATTATGGAACTAAATTCAATTTGTCATATGCATTGCATCGCAGGTGATGTTGTTACTTTTGTTCTATTACTTAATTGGGTTTGGTATTTACTTATACTTAGTAACTGCTAATAAAATTTTGACCAACTTTAAAAGCAATGCTCAGCTCTAACCATCTTCTTTGGTAAGCCTTACACTTCACGTGAGCTCCCACCTTTGGCGAGTTCATGCACATTATTCCCCACAACTTGTTGAGCGATGAACGTATGTGAGCTCACTCTTGCTGTCTCACACCCCCCCCACAGGTCAAGAACAGGTACCACAGGATGAGGCGCATGGAGGATGCTGCGATGTGTTCGTGAGAGGTCTAGGTCGTCGTCTCCCAGTCAACTTTGGGTTGCTGGACCGTTGTCTCCTTTTGATGTAATTATCTATTCATTTATTTGTATAGAACTCTTATTATATAGTAAAGATGTGACATTCGATCTTGTGCCATGAATCATCATATGTGTGAGACTTGGTCCCAGCACACCTGGTGATTATGTTCGCGCCCGGGTTTTGGACCCCTAAAATCCGGGTGTGACAGAAGTGGTATCAGAGGAATGTTGACTGTAGGACGAAGCCTAGATAGAACTAGACAACCATTGTCTACTTACCTTTGCTACTCTAGTTCTTTCTAAACTTTTCTTAATCTTTTTCTCATCTATTTCCGCTTTACTCTGATTACTCTTATCTTTTCTCTTCTAAAGACAAATGTGGATTTCACACTTTAAAATCCAGTGCCTAAAGTGACCTTTAGGAATAGGAGACCTACTCTTAGGAACAAAAATAAAACTATTTTAAGGTATCTATACACTGGTGTGCTTGTCCTTATGATACTTGTATGATTTGGATCTTTGATTGAGTGTGATGAGTTGTGGAGTAATGTCCACACTTGCATCTACATATACACATAGGCTTAAAAAATATTTATAAAATAGTTAGACAACCTATATTATCTCTTGTTAGAATACAGCTAGTACCACCTATCTATCTCATCTTGACAGATTCTATCTTATCTGCCCATCTCAAGCCAACCACTTCGCTTATCTCATCATGAAGTAACCACCATGATCTAGTCCAAAATTAATTAGATCTTATCTAGTCTAATCTAGTTGTACCAATTTGATCTTGATCTAATCTAATCTGATCATATTTAATCTAAAGTTAGTTACGTAAACATGTTAGTTAATACTGGTGAAATAGATTAGACCTTCTATAAATATGTTTTAACCTAAATTGGTGCCCTAGACTAACTTGACCATATACAACTACCTGATCATATGCAACTACCTCAACCATTCGATGGTTGCATAACCACTCTATTTCATCCTCACAACAAAACATAGATTATGACCAACTCATCTCATGAAATCTATCCTCCCCACAATTATCTTAACTACAAGTCCTTAACTCGGATGGCAACTCCAAAAAGAAAGGCCAAACAAGACCAACTACATCAAAGAAGGATAAGCATCAACTCAAGTCTTCAAAGAACAAGTTGAATCGTCAGCGGAATCAAGATCCACAGTTCTGGATGAAGTCTTTCCTTATTATACTCTTCCTTGCCACAACCTATACTTGCCATAACCGTACCTCATCTGACATAATAAATGGCTAGACATATATATCAATATTTTCCAAATCATCTACTAACGTGTAAAAAAAAGCTTCAAACATAACTTTTGATTCCTAAACCAAATGAGAAACTAAATTTCAAACCAAACTGGCTGCACCCCTTTTTCTTACAAATCTCGAGGACGAGATTTCTGTTAAGGGGGTAGGATTTGTAAAGCCTAAATTTTGTATCAAGAAAATAATAATAATAAAAAATATATATATATATATCTGTACATAGATTATATTTGCTTGGAAAACAATCATCCCTATTGAATTATATATTTTTATGCTTAAAAAGATGAAATAGATAAGTAAAATATAATGGTTGCATGTATTCTAGGGTTTTGCTTGTGTGCATTCAAATGGGAAACTTGAACCCCAAATCAAATTGAATTTTGAACAAATTTAGAATTTGTGATTAGATTTGGAATAGAAATTCAAATAAAAAAAAAGAAAATGAAGTTCCTGTACCCTATGGGCCGAATTGAACCTAGCCGGCCCAACTCCCCTTTCCACTTCTCTCCTCCTGGCCAGCCACTGTGCCCTGCCGTTCTCACCGTGCCGTGGGCCCCACAAGCCAGCGGCCTCAGCCAGAGTCCGTGCGCGCCTACGCCGTCCTCAGCGCCTCTTGCCTGGGTGTCTTGCGTGTGGGCCCAGCCTGTTAGGGTCATCCCTATCCTCTCAAACCCCCTCCGCATCTGGCGCTAACTGATGCCAGGAACCGAGATTTCCGGGCTCGATTCGTCATCCCACCGTGAAGCTCGGCTTTAGGAATATAAAAACCATCCCCCGGTTTCCCCATTGCTTCGGGGTCGACTTGGAACCTGCGGCCCAGCGAGAACACAAGGAGAACCAGGAAGGGGCGCCATGGTGGAGAGAGATAAAGAGCGCCCCTGTGTGGACCTTCAACGAGCACGTGATGTATGGAGGGTTGGCCTCGGTTCGTTGCTCGCGAGGGAGAGACTGCGGGTCTGCCATGCGCTCGTAGGACATCCTCGCCGTCGGACGCCTGTTTGCCGCATCCGTACGCGCCGTGGGAACTCACTGCTCAGGCTCAGATCCCGGCAGGGAGCACCCGCCAGCCCCGTTCCCGTCCGCGGCCATTGCCCGGAGGCCTATGCTACCTTGGGGTGCTTCGCGGTGCTCCTGGGAGGGCGCTCGATGCCGGAGAAGGAAGTGACGACCATCGGGGCGGCCGGAATTTTACACCGTCGACATCCCTCCCGCCGCTCAGCTGCTCGTGCCGTGGACAGACTCTGCGGCCGTTGTTCCACCAGTAAGAACCCTACTATTCAATTCGCGTTCGTATAAGCGTTGAGTTCCGTTATATGTCGGGCGAAATCACGTCTTGAATCGGGCGGCGCGTTTGCGCCAGCGAGGGCGCCGCCGTGATTGGTGATGCGCCGCCGTGACAGGGGTCGTGGGGAAGGGGGGAAGGCTGTGTGCCCGTGTGCCGTTGATCACGTGTTGGACGGTGGAGATTAGACTTCCAGTCGTTGCATTGAAGCTAAGCTCCACGCCATCCATCTGGAGTTCAACGGAGTAGATTAGATCGCGTTAAATAAAATCTAGGTCGTCCGCGTGGGATCGGATGGCTCAGAGCGGGCGGTACCCTTTCAGTCATGTCAATTTGCTAATGAGCCCCTTGGTTTAATAAGAATCAACCCGCCGTCCTTGACTGGAGCACCTCTGTGTCTTGGGCACTTTTGCGCTCTAAACCCCAGTTTTCCCTGTTATTGAGGCCCAGTCCAGTCAACTCGAAATTAAGATAAAAATAAAATAGAAATAGATTTTTAATGTATAGAACATGTTTAATTTCTAGAAAATGCATATGAACTCCAAATTGGTCCATTCCAGTTTCTAAATTTTCATAATATTATTGTCTACTCTTTTATGCCACTGTTTTGGCATGAAAGACTCATTTAAATTTATCTAATACTTAATCTTGTATTAAGCACATAAAACATTAGAAAATCCATAACTTAAAATCTATAACTCCAAAATTAATGATTCCTGTTCCTAGGATCTTATTCTAATATGTAGATTATTAATATATATTTGTACTTATGTTTGGTGTAATGTTAATTTTGCCTATACCATGTTTGTCTGTATTGCTACGTTTAGCAGTAAGGATACGTGTCATCTGAAGATCATCCTGGTACCTGGAATCTCAAGTCCCAGGCAAGTTGTGCCTTTGATCACTTCTTTTTACCCACTCATGTTCTAATTAATCATAATGATCTGCATAGGTTAATTTTGATGGGACCCAATAGGTTACCCTAGTTTGACTATCTTTATACCTTGATTACCACCACACTTGTTGGGTAGTACCTGCTATTGCTTTATGTGGTTATGGGTATGGAGATACATTTTATTCATGATTATACTTTTATTATCAGTTGTTATTTACTGTCCATGATAAGATCATTATGTTAATTGGAACATGGAGAACCACCCGGGAAAACAGTGCTACCACAAGGGTTTAATGGGACGCCCTTGGCCGATTAATTAGGAAAGCTAGTGGAAGACTACCTTACCCGAAAGGGGCAAGGGCAGTAGGGGAGTGGTCAGTGTAGGGAGGCCCTCGGGAGGATTTTGCTGCGATGGCGGTCCTGCAAGGGATTCCTGCATTGGAGCTTCCTATAAACTGTAGCGGGTTTTCTGAAGCTAGTGGAACTTTGTAAAGGCCTCGTAGTGTTACCCTGCCTCGCCTCCTCGGTAGAGGTGTATGGGAAGTCGCGATCCTTTGGCAGATGGGTAACATGACTTGTGGGTAAAGATGCGCAACCTCTGCAGAGTGTAAAACTGGTATACTAGCCGTGCTCACGGTCATGAGCAGCTCGGACACTCACATGATTAAATTATGGAACTAAATTCAATTTGTCATATGCATTGCATCGCAGGTGATATTGTTACTTTTGTTCTATTACTTAATTGGGTTTGGTATTTACTTATACTTAGTAACTGCTAATAAAATTTTGACCAACTTTAAAAGCAATGCTCAGCTCTAACCATCTTCTTTGGTAAGCCTTACACTTCACGTGAGCTCCCACCTTTGGCGAGTTCATGCACATTATTCCCCACAACTTGTTGAGCGATGAACGTATGTGAGCTCACTCTTGCTGTCTCACACCCCCCCCTCCACAGGTCAAGAACAGGTACCACAGGATGAGGCGCATGGAGGATGCTGCGATGTGTTCGTGAGAGGTCTAGGTCGTCGTCTCCCAGTCAACTTTGGGTTGCTGGACCGTTGTCTCCTTTTGATGTAATTATCTATTCATTTATTTGTATAGAACTCTTATTATATAGTAAAGATGTGTCATTCGATCCTGTGCCATGAATCATCATATGTGTGAGACTTGGTCCCAGCACACCTGGTGATTATGTTCGCGCCCGGGTTTTGGACCCCTAAAATCCGGGTGTGACAGTTATTGTGGCTAAAGGCTTCGCTTCAATCCATTTGGAAAATATTCTACCCCCACCACAACATATCTTAAATTTCCTTGTGCTGGTGGAAGTGGGCCTAGCAAATCAAGGCCCCATCTTTGCAACGGCCAAGTGGGCTGTATTAACTAAGTCAGGGATGAAGGTTGTTTTTGATCTCTTGCACATTTTTGACAACCTTCACACTTTTGGACTAATTCCGCTGCATCCGAAGCTGCCTTCGGCCAATAAAACCCTTGACGAAAGACTTCTCCCAGCAAGGGCCTAGATCCGATGTGAGATCCACACATGCCTGCGTGTATTTCCTTCACCAATTCTATACCTTCAGCTCTAGATAAACATTTAAGCAATGGAGAGCAAACTCCATGTTTGTATAGCTCCCCTTCTATTATTACATATGGTTGGGCTCTTGCCTCTATTCTCTTATTATATGCTTCGTCATCTAAAAGGTAATTGCCCTGGAGAAAGGATATAATCTCAGTTCTCCAATCTTCACTATGAATAGGAGATATATTGAGCACTGCTCTTTCAAGAAGTTCCACCGAAGGTCCTCTTATTGTCTCGAAGAATACTTCTGAAGGTAAAGGCAACCCCTGTGCCGCTGACTTAGCTAGCACATCAGCGTGCTCATTTTCTCCTCGTGGGATATTCTTGACAGAAAACCCTTCGAATGAAGCTTCAAGCCTTCGAACTGTATCCAAGTATTTTTCAAGCTTCGGATCTCTTGCTTTACAACTCTTGTCAATATGACTAGAAATAACTTGGGAATCTGTTTTGAGAACTGCCCTTCTTACCCCCATTGCCTTTAACTTCCGAAGCCCCAAAAGCAAAGCTTCGTATTCAGCAATATTATTTGTGCAGCTAAAATCAAGTTTCACTGCATAGCATGTTCTGACTTTGGAAGGTGCAACTAAAACAGCAGCTGCGCCTGCCCCGAAGGTTCCCCAGGAACCGTCGCAGAACACTGTCCAGGCTTCGGCATCTTTACTTGCTTCTTCCTCATGAGCCCCTGGCGTCCAGTCGGCGATGAAGTCTGCTAGCGCCTGGGACTGAATTGAGGATCTATGTACATAATCAATGGTGAACTCGTTGAGTTCCGCAGAACACTTTCCAATCCTTCCAGTAGGTTCTCTCATAATATCCTTCAAAGGCTGTGATGAAGGAACAATTATATGGAATGCTTGAAAGTAATGCCGAAGCTTCCTGGAGGCCATTAAGACAACATATAGCACCTTCTCCAACTCTATATAATTTTTATTTAATAAACTGAGGACTTCGGAAACAAAATATACTGGAGCTTGCTTTTTAGTTTGTCCTTCAAGCTTCTCCTAGACAAGTGCTACACTTACTGCAGAGTGCGAAGCTGCCACATACAACAGCAGAGGAGCCCCTGGCGCGGGTGGAGTTACCATCGTTAGGTCTATCAGATACTACTTTAGCTCTTCGAAGGCTTTCTGCTGAGATGGTCCCCATTGAAAGACTTCGGCTGACTTCAGCACCTCGAAGAATGGTAAATTCCTCTCTGCTGATCTAGATATGAATCGGTTCAAGGATGCCAGTCTTCTTATCAGCCGTTGAGCCCCCTTCTTTGTTCTTGGCGGCTCCATCCGAAGAATAGCTTCGATTTTATTCGGATTAGCTTCGATTCCCTTTGTCGAAACCAGACAACCAAGGAATTTTCCCTTCTTTACTCCGAAGACACATTTTTCTGGATTCAATTTCAGGCCAGCTTGCCTAAAGTTAGCAAATGTTTCCTGCAGATTAGCAATGTGATTTTCTTGCTTCGTGCATTTTACTATGATGTCATCAACATATGTTAGCACATTTTTGCCTATCTGAGAATGGATAACTTTGGCTGTCATTCTGTTGAGGCTTCCTCCAGCATTCTTGAGCCCCTCAGGCATCCGAAGGTAACAATATGTTCCACTGGGGGTTATGAAGCTGGTTTTTGGCTCATCTTCCTTCTTCATCTAGATTTGATGGTAGCCTGAATAACGATCTAGCAGACTCATGAGCTCTGACGAAGCTGCTGTGTCTACTAGAGAATTTATCCTTGGTAACGGAAACTCATCCTTCGGACAAGCCTTATTGAGATCAGTAAAATCAATGCACATCCTCCATTTACCATTGGCCTTCTTCACCATAACAGTGTTAGCTAGCCATTCTGGATATTTTACTTCTCTGATGACTCCAGCACTGAGAAGTCTTTTCACTTCATTCCGAGCACCTTCAGCTTTGTCATCAGACATCTTCCGAAGCTTCTGCTTTCTGGGTCTGAAGGATGGATCAACATTGAGCGAGTGTTCAATGACATCCCTGTTGACACCACATAGATCGTTGGCGGACCATGCGAAAACATCTTTGTTGTTGAACAGAAACCTTGTTAGGTTTTTCTCCTGTTCCTCAGACAATTGAGATCCCAGCAACACCTTCTGCTCTGCTATATCTTCACATAAGAGCATGGGCTTCGGCTGATTGGCCGAATCAGCCTTCTCCCTTCTATACTTGTACTGCTCAGAAGCTTCAGCTCCATCTATATTATGGATTGCTTTTGAATCTGTCCAGTTTCCTTCAGCCTTTCTGGCAGCTTCCTGACTTCCATGGATAGCAATAGGTCCTTGATCCGAAGGTATCTTCATGCAAAGATATGCTGGATGAAGAATTGCTTCAAAAGCATTGAGTGTCCCACGACCAATGATTGCATTGTAGGGGTACTCCATGTCGACAATATCAAACACAACTTGTTCAGTCCTTGTATTGTTGACAAATCCGAAGGTGACTGGCATCGTGATCTTGCCAAGCGCTACAATCTGTCTTCCTTCGAAGCCACAAAGAGGGTGTGTAGCATCATGAATCTTATCCTCTGGCTCTTGCATTTGTTTGAAGGCTTTAGCAAATATAATATCCGCTACACTGTCTGTATCGACCAGAACATTGTGGACCAAAAATCCTTTGATAACACAAGAAATAACCATAGCATCATTGTGAGGGCAATCCTTGAGCTGAAGGTCCTCTTGGGAGAAGGTAATTGGGATGTGAGACCATCTTGACTTGATGAAGGGTCCCTACACCCCGACATGCTGTACCCTTCTCCGTGCCTCCTTCTTCTGCTTCTTGTTGGCCGGCTCTGAGCATGAACCGCCTGTTATCGGGAGCACCAGCTTCGTAGCCGAAGCAGCTCCAGCTTGGTTGTTGAATGAAGCCATTAGCTCAAAAAGTGGAAGTGAGTTCACCGGAGGTGGGCGCCAATGTTGGAGACTTGTTCTCAAATGCTATAAATTAAGAACAAGGCAACATAGAATGTTAAATGTTAATGACCTTCGCCCCCTGAAGCATTATCTCCCCAAGGGTTTAATGAACTTCGGACGAAGGCCATGAGCATAGTATCACGAAGGTCATACCTTCGTGATCAAACTTATAAAATAATGTAAAATGAAGTATAAATTGTAAAACATTATAAAGAGATATGCTAAAAACAAATAACATTATTCACATATTTTGTCATATTTATACCTTCGTCTTGGCAGAAAGTGATAGTTCCAGTGTAATGCGTCAGCGATTACAAGATTGCGTGAACAGTACAGGGGTACTGTTCACCTATTTATAGGCATAGGGCGCAACCTGTGTATAATTACAAATATGCCCTTTACAATTAACTACAATAATGACACAGAACATCATGGGCTTTTAAGTCATTTCATCTTTAAGTTGGTTCGCCCCTTCATCATGAGATCCGTCATTATGCCGAAGCTTTATATGTGACAGCTTCGGCGCTGCTTCTGGGAAGATCTTCCGAAGGTGTTTCCTTTCTTTAGGATCTTCGGCTACGAAGCATACCCCCAACAAGTGACATGGGATAAACTTTAGGGGCCATTTTAAAGATGATCCCGTGGATGTTTGAGCATGGTGACTACAATTTGGATGGATCATTAGACAACAACTTTGCTATTAGCCGATCAGCATGTTGCCATGTAAATTTAGGAGATAATTGAACTCAAAGTTGCTCTGTCGGGCCGACGGAATAGGCTGCACCATGGTACAGTGAACGGATGGATCAGGTTCAGAGAACCTCGCTGCCGGGGACCCATGCGCCTAGATCCACGCCGTCGTTGTGATTCACGCTCACTAGTGACCGGATAATGCTCCTAGGTAAAAGATCTTCGCTTGGGTATAACTCCGGTGGCTGGCCGCCGTACCCCCTTGTCTTGCGGCCGGCACAGATAAGCTCTCCGGCGTTGGCAGCCTGCCAATCGTTTCGCCACGTGCCCTAGCGCCTTGCCACGTCGCGGTTAGTCGTGCTAGGCATATCCGGTGATCGCCGGAGGGACCGCCAGGGTGAAAGCCACTAAGCGCTTGTGCCAGTAACCCCTGTTATCTCCGGCCACCGCACATCGTTGTCCAATTCATTAGCCACCACTCACGGGCTCTTTAAATTGAGAGCACTGCGAGCTCCATAGGATAATTACGCATCCATAGCACCGACGTTTGCCTAAAATCATCCCCTAGAACTCTCCAATTTCCCATTCTCCCCAATTCAGTTTCCGCTGCCGTGAAAGCATCCACACCGTGGCCAGCTTGCTCCAGGTTAGTTCAAGCGCTCTGGTCGTTTGTTCTAGGTTCCTTAAGACCTCCTAATGTTGTTCGACCCCTCTGATTGAACTAGACTGCCCTGGATCATCGAGAACGCTCACGTTCATCCATTGTCCGCGCTGTCTCCGTGGACAGGATGATTTAGAGTCTCATTAGTGAAATTGAGTGAGGGGAAATGATCCCTAGGTCTTGAATTCGGTTTCTACTGAAATAGAGCGCCGGTCATTGAGTAAATTGGCCGGTGTACGCTTGCCGGAGCGCGGCCCTGCGTCGTCCGCTGTGGGGGACTTCAAACTGTGAAGAAATGGAAGTGCAGGGACTTTTCTTCAAGTGTCAGCGACTCACAAAAATAGTGCAGGGAACTCAGTTCGAGTTATTCAAAACGCCGGGGGTCTATTCGCAAAGTTTGCACGCGGGCGCGCGCGTGGGCGCGATTCTGCCCTAGCTGGGCCGGTTCGGGCCGGATTCAGCCCAGAACTGTTCAACATTTTCCTTTTTCTTTTTCTATTAGACTTTGGAAATCTATAAGAAATTGTAGAAAAATCTTAAAAATACCAGACTAATTTTACTAGGCTTCTAATTTCCTATAGAATTTAATAAAAATAGTTTCATGATTTTTAGTCCAAATAGGAAATTATAGAGCATTTAAAATAACCAAAACAATACTTCTGGATTTTTAGGGAATAAATAATAAATCCAAAATTCACTAAATTTTTAGGATAAACTCTAAATAATATATAGAAGCCTTGGGTACAGTTTGGTATGTTTTGGACCATGTTTGATACTTAGAACCCAAAACCCTAGCCCCTGCCCTATGAACTTCACTATTGACTCCGAAAACCCTAAGTTCTCGGAGATCCGTGAAGGAAAGTTGTATTCAAGGCCTTAGATAATAAACTTTTATTATCTTTGCATCTTCATGAGCATTACATGAGCATTCATTATTATACTTGGCTATATTTAGAAAACGAAGAGGAAGTAGAAGTCGAAGAGACAAGGACTTCATCACCACCACCACCTGAGGAACAGCAGGCAGGCAACTGTTTCTATTTTGATATCTGCAGAACAGAGCCTAATTCACTAGTAACACAAGGCAAGCCCCGGTGCATTTGCCACCTCCTTGTTCCTTTTAAAATCTTTCTCACTTGCTTGATGCATTAGGTGATAGGAGTTGTGTGCTAAACCAATTCCTGCATTTCCTTCATTGGATTTGATTACTTCTCCTCAAATCCCTGTTTTACAAAAAGGTTTTTCTTTTGCTTAGCTTTGCTCTAGAAAAACAAAAATGTTTTGCTTTTACAAAAGATGATGCTTCAAAGTGGGAGGGATGTTTTCGAAAATAAAACTTGATGGTGGATCCATCATGGCCATGATGGGTTCAACATCTGAAAAGATGTACCTCTGCTAGGTACAAAACTTTGGGTTTGAAATGATAAAGCTGAGACCAGGCGGGTGACTTGCACGAGAAGAGAGTCTCGGTGTAGTGTCTCCGTCTAAGTCGATTAAGGACCATGTCGATGTGGGCCTGCTGACCGAGGACCCTTTAACTGGTCACATGCCTCGTGATGCGTAAGCTTTGCCTCGGTCAGACTAATACCAGAATAAGATAACACACAATGGGAGTGGAGAGATGGCGAGAGTAGCGTGTACCCTCCGTGGCAAGAGGCTGGACGGTGGTGTATCTGTGCTCTCGGTTGGCGTGAACCTAATACGGTCTTAAGAACCCCGGTGGCGAGTTGACATATGCAAGGGTTAAGTGCTACATATGTCGTGTGATTGGAGATCCTCAGCTGAGTATAATCGATTCGGATCATCGTAACTTCGCGGATATGAAGACTTGGTCACTGACTTACACGTAGCATTCCAGCAAAGATGAATGGTTGTTAAGAAATTGGCTAGTGCAGGTCAAGTGATTGAACTAGGGTAGCAAGAACTCTAGTTGAAGATAATTTTACTTAACCGGACAAATAAAACTGGATTTTTAAGGATCCACTATTAGTAAGCATTTCTACAAACAGAGTCATTGATTATTGATAAGCCTTACCTTGACTCCCTTAAAGCCAGCATATCCTTGAGTCTTTTACTTTGTCGGGTAAGTCTTGCGAAAGTACACTTCGTACTCAGGGCTTTGTCCCATGTTGTTTTATGTGAGGAAGCAGCGAACTTTTGTTGCTTCTGTTCAAAGGTGGTACCAAAAGAGGAGAACCAAGACTAAAGCTGCGGGAGGAAGGGTCCTCCATTAAGAAAAACTTTTTACTACTTATTCGGGAGGGGTTTTTGCCTCCCATGTTTTGTAATAATAATACTCAGCACTCTTATATTTGTTTCTGGTCTATAATAATCCAACTCTTTCTTACTTTTAATATAAGGTAAGTTATTGTAATTGCTTCCGCATTTTTGTACCTCCGATGCTTTGTAATGTCTGCGTGACGGGTGAAACGCTCTTGGGAAAGGTAAGGAATACAGATACCGAACTTGTTAAGTGATTCAGGGGCACCTGCAGGGTTGTCTGAGGTCCGTTGGACAAGGACAACTATGGGTGGGCCTAATGACTTGGGAGGTTCTGTCACAGCTGATATCAGAGCGAAGCCCATCTCTGTAGAGGTTATGAGGCATTTTCAAAAAGAATTTTCAAATACTTATCTAGAAAATTTCTTCCTTTCTTATCTAACCACATTATGAGTACTTATTTTAAAAGACCAGATAGTAGAGTGCAATGTATAGAAGGTTGTGAATCAACTAAGGTTGATTCTGTAATTATGCATGCATCATGATAAAAACTTTATTAATAAGATTTCCCCTTTAGAGAAATGCTGCCACGCACAAGGAAAACTGCACGCAAGTCTACCGGCCCAATTGGCGTGCCTCGCATCAATTAGCCCCAAGGCATGACGACAGTAGCAGTGGTAGCAATGATCCTATCGGAGATCTGGAAGCTCACGTCGAGCATCTTCGAACAGAGCTCTGTCACAGGAATGATGTATGGGTTGAGGATGGAGAGCGAATAAACGAGTTGAGAACTGATATCCGCCACTTGCAAGACTAGCTTGCTAAACGTGATTTAGCACTCGATTGGGCTGCTAACTCGCGTTCACTTGCTTGGGCCAAGGAAGCCAAAGCTCGAGCCCACGTGGAGGAGCTTAGCACCACCGTGGACCACTTGCAAGTGTATTGTAATACACTACATGAAGAAGTTCATGTATTGTATTCCCAACTGCACCCTGACGTACCTACGGATCTTGTCAGAATGGGAGTCGGACCTTCTGGAGTAGTGGGAGAAGCACTTGGTGGTTTACTGGACCTTTTCAGGCCTCCTCCCTCTATGAAGTTGGTTGATGAATGGTCTCCTACGCCCGACAGTGAAGCTACCAAAAGTGACAAGAAGCAAGAGTACTATAGTGTAGAAGTAGTAGTAATGTATAATAGGTAGTGTAATCCTATTGTAAATACGAGTCTGTATTATTACCCTTCTAAGTAATGTAAAATGGATGGTTTGCTTTGGCATATTATATTTTCCAAATGTTCTTTGCCTCAAATGCCTTCCAAGACTCGTGCACAGGATGGAGCAGGGACCTCCCGTGGGAGGGAAACAACTCCGAACCCGCCCCCAGTACCTCCAACATTAGCTGAGGCCATTGCTACCTTAGTTAATGCCACAACTGATAATACCCGCTTTCTGCGGGAAATGGCGGGACAACAAATGCAGCAGCAAGGCGAGCGAGCATATCAGCAAGGACCCCGCGAAACATCATATTTAGATTTCTCCGAGACACGTCCCCCATTATTTGTCATGGCAGAAGATCCTCTAGAAGCGGATGAGTGGATCCGCGTTATCGAATAGAAGTTCGGGCTTCTCCGATGTACGGAGACTCAAAAGCCCTTAGTCGCGGCACAACAGTTGCGAGGCCCTGCCAGTACCTGGTGGGGAAATTATGTAGCCATTCAACCGGGTGGTCATCAAATCACTTGGGACGAATTCAAGTTGGCTTTCCGGGAGCACTATATACCCGAAGGGGTGCTCCATATGAAATAGGAGGAGTTTATGAAGCTCAAACAAGGTGGGGATACTGTCACTCAGTATCTCAACAAATTCAACCACTTGTCCCAGTATGCCATCGATCAAGTTAACACGGATCTGAAGATGTGAAATTGCTTCATGAGGGGTCTTAATGACCGAATGCAACGGAAGATGGCCACCTGCATTGATCTTTCTTATGGAAGGGCTATCGGCACAGCACTGGCAGTCTAGGCCAAATATGCAGGCTCAGGAAAATCGAAGGGCTATGGAGGCGATAGGCCCAATAAGGGGCCTGAGAAAAGACAAAGGTTGGTGATCCGACCTTTTAATGAGAATCGTTCTTCACCACGTCCACCCTCCTACCCTTTCAAACAACCGGTTTTTATCCGTCCTACTGCTGCCCCCACCGCCACAAATCAGCCAGGTGCCCTTGGCACTCGTTTCCCCGCTCTCCTAAGCTCTTCAACAGGCTGCTTTATTTGTGGAAAGTCCATACATTTTATCAAGGACTGTCCATACCCGAAGCAGAATCGATCAAATAATCAGCAGAGTTCCGGGAGTTCCACTCAAGTCAAGGGAAATGCGGCAAACAATACCGCGGGCAAAAATACGAGGAAAACGGGGCGGATTTATTATACTCAAGTGGCCACAACACCGGATGGCAAACCGGTTATGATGCGTACGTTTCTAGTGGCCAATCACCCTGCAGTTATTCTCTTTGATTTCTGGTGCTTCGCATACTTTCATAAGTAATAAGTTTGTGGAGAAACTTTGCATTCCATATACTGAATCAAGGGAAGGGTTTACTATTCATTCGCCCGGGGGACAAATATTTACTAAAGAAGTGGCTTACCAAGTGCCCGTAACATTGGCTGAACGGGACTTTCCAACAAACATGATTGTTCTAAAAGGCCAAGATATAGATGTAATTTTGGGCATGAATTGGTTAGCCCAGCATAAAGCAATTCTCAACACTGATCTGAGAACCATCAGGTTGAGTTATGGCCAAGAAGAGGTTCTCCTGTCCATCCCCGTAGCTATTCCAGCTAAACCGTTTGGCAGAGCATATGAAGCCATTATACCGGAGATCCAAGATATTCCGGTAGTATGTGAATTTCCGGATGTCTTCCCGGAAGATCTGCCTGGATTGCCTCCAGAAAGAGATGTAGAATTTGTGATTGAGTTGAAGCCTGGTACGGCTCCTATTTCCAGAAGGTCGTACCAAATGCCTCCGAATGAATTGGCAGAGCTCAAGACCCAATTACAAGATCTACTAGAAAAAGGATTCATCCGGCCAAGCTCATCGCCATGGGGATGTCCAGCCATCTTTGTCAAGAAGAAGGATCAAACACTTCGGATGTGCGTGGATTATAGACCCCTTAATGAGGTTACCATAAAAAATAAGTACCCTCTTCCCCGGATTGATATTCTATTTGATCAACTGACTGGAGCGAGGGTATTCTCTAAAATTGACCTCAGATCGAGCTATCATCAGATCCGTATTCGACCCGAAGATATACCAAAGACCGCATTCACCACGCGGTATGGGTTATTTGAATATCTGGTTATGTCTTTCGGATTGACAAATGCTCCTACCCAATTCACATATCTGATGAACTCGGTATTTTTGCCCGAGTTGGACAAATTTGTGGTGGTATTCATTGATGATATCTTAATATACTCCAAGAATGAAGAGGAGCATGCTCAGCACTTCCGGGTCGTATTAACGCGCTTAAGGGAACATCAGTTATATGCTAAGTTTAGTAAGTGTGCATTCTGGCTGGAGGAGATCCAATTTCTAGGACATGTATTGTCTGCCAAGGGGATTGCGGTGGATCCCAGCAAAGTCAAGGATATTTTAGAGTGGAAACCCCCCAACCACTGTACATCATGTCCGAAGTTTCCTTGGACTGGCTGGTTATTACCGCCGATGCATACCAGATTTTTCCAAGCTTGTGAAACCAATCACAAGTTTATTGAAGAATGATACCAAATTCAATTGGTCTTCAAAATGTAATGAAGCCTTTGAGCAGCTGAAAGTATTATTAACCACTGCTCCGGTATTGGCTCAATCGGACATTGAAAAGCCCTTTGATGTGTATAGTGACGCATCAAGCAGTGGCCTCGGCTGTGTTTTAATGCAAGAGGGCCGAGTGATAGCTTATGGTTCAAGGCAGTGGCGCTGGCATGAGGAACATTATCCAAATCATGACCTGGAGTTAGCTGCGGTGGTTCATGCCTTAAAAATATGGCGTCATTATCTGCTGGGGAATATCTGTCACATTTATACAGATCATAAGAGCTTAAAATACATCTTTACCCAGTCAGAGCTTAATATGAGACAAAGGAGATGGCTCGAGCTGATAAAGGATTATGACTTAGAGATTCACTATCACCCAGGCAAAGCTAATGTAGTGGCAGATGCGTTAAGTCGTAAGGCTTTCTGTCATTGCCTTACCATGAAGGCTTCTGACATTACGTTATGCCAAGAAATGGAGAAATTGAACCTGGGAATGATTCAGCAGGAACTTCAAATCACTTGAAGCTTGAGTCAGTCATCCTGCAAAAAATAATTGACGCACAAAGAAATGATGAGGGAATGAAGCACATTCATGAGAAAATAGAAGCTGGTAAAGCCAATTGCTTCCGAAGAGATGATCAAGGTGTTGTATGGTTTAACAACCGCGTAGTTGTGCCTAAAAATGATGGGGTCCGCCAGCAAATTCTAGATGAAACACATCTTAGTCGCTATTCTATTCATCCCGGAAGCACTAAGATGTATCATGATTTAAAACAGCATTATTGGTGGACAAAAATGAAGATTGAAATCGCACGCTATGTGGCAAGATGTGACACTTGTAAATGTGTCAAGGCCATACACATGAAAGTTGCTGGTCCATTACAATCCTTACCTATACCGACATGGAAATGGGAGGATATAAGTATGGACTTTATTGTGGGATTGCCTAGGACAACAAAAGGGTATGATTCTATTTGGGTTATAGTTGATCGACTTACCAAGATAGCCCATTTTCTGCCAGTCAAGACAGATCACCCGGTTACTGTCTATGCCCAATTATACATTGCTCGTATTCTTAGTCTGCATGGGGTTCCAAAGACTATAGTGTCGGATCATGGACCGCAGTTTGTAGCCAAATTTTGGGAAGCACTTCATAAATCCCTGGGTACCAAATTGCTTCATAGTTCGGCCTACCATCCCCAAACCAGTGGGCAGACTGAGAGGGTAAATCAGATACTTGAAGATATGTTGCGAGCATGTGTTCTAGAATTCCCATAGAAATGGGATGATTGTTTACCATTAGTGGAGTTCTCATACAATAATAGCTATCAAGAGAGCATCAAAATGGCACCTTTTGAAGCCTTGTATGGACGATGGTGTCGTACTCCGCTAAACTGGTCCGAACCAGGTGAAAGAAATTTCTTCAGGCCTGATATGGTAAAGGAAACAGAAGAAAAGGTTCGAAGAATAATTCGTAATCTAAAGGAAGCTCAAGCTCGTCAGAAGAGTTACGCAGACAAGCGACGACAACCCTTATAATTTCTAGTTGGAGATTATGTCTACCTGAAAGATTCACCAGTGAAGGGTGTATCACGTTTTGGGGTAAAAGGGAAGCTTGCACCCTGGTATATTAGTCCTTTTCTTATCCTTGAATAGTGCGGACAGTGGCATACTGACTCCGGTTACCCGAAACCTAGTATGCAGTACATAATGTGTTCCACGTGTCTCAATTGAAGAAGTGTCTTCGGGTTCCTGATCGAACCATTGAAGTAACAGATGTTGCCCTAGAACCAGACTTGACATATTCGGAGCATCCTATTCGGGTGTTGGATCAAAAGGACAGAATTACCCGAAGAAGAACTCTCAAGTTTTACAAGATACAGTGGAACCAACATTCAGAAGATGAGGCTACATGGGAAACTCAGGACTTTTTATAAAAGAATTTCCCAGGCTTTTTAGCCTCATGTATTTTGTAAAGTATATACAATTGTTGTAATAAAGGAGTGACTCCCAAACTACCCCTGCCTTGTACCAAAAATAAGGAAATAAAGATGTGTCGTGTTTCCTTTTCCATTACTTGCCCTAGGACTTTTAATCTCGGGACGAGATTCTTTTATGGGGGGAAGGATGTAACACCCTTGGTGTTACTATTACTAAAATTTCAGCATAACACCATAAGCATGGGCATATCATGTGTTTGTCACACCTAGAATGCATTCACTAGGCAAAAGTTCAAACAAGTTGTATTGATATGGCATTTCATAAGTAAAACCCTAGGGTACATTGCTTAACCCTAGATTGGGCTTAAAGGGGTAACCAAAGCCTAAACAAGAGAAAACTTCAAAACTTAATAATAATGATCATAAAATACCACCATTAATGAGTTTAAGGGATATCCAAACCCTAAGAGCACCAAAAACCCTAAAAAGAACCCTGGAAAACCCTAGACTAAAACCCTAGGGGGCTAAGTGCAAAATTAGTGCACTTTTGGACTAAAGTGCAAAAACCATGAAATTAGGGCATCATAACTCTTGTGGTTCACAAGTATGTGGATTTGCAACTTAAACCCTAAGTTTTAGGCCTATTTGCAAAAAGCCACATTTGAGCTATATTGGGTTAAGTCTGAAATTTAGAGAATTGGCCCAACTTTGAAGCTTTGTAACTTCCAAATTAGGAAGAGTTTGCCCTAGATCAACACATCAAACCTATAGAGCTATGAAAGGAGAACAATTCTTATTAAGTGATCAAGCACTAATGCTGTGTAAAAGTTGGAGAAAAGCAAGCCCAAAGTTGGGCTGTCAGTCAGCCAAAAGCCTGAAATTGGATATTCAGTGACATGGGATAAACTTTACGGGCCATTTTAAAGATGATCCCGTGGATGTTTGAGCATGGTGACTATAGTTGGTTTATAGATGGACATTAGACAACAACTTTGCTATTAGCCGATCAGCATGTTGCCATGTAAATTTAGGAGATAATTGGACTCAAAGTTGCTCTGTCAGGCTAACTGAATAGGCTGCGCCATGGTACAGTGAACAGATGGATCAGGTTCAGAGAACCTCGCCGCTGGCGACCCGTGCGCCTAGATCCATGCCGCCGTTGCGATTCACGCTCACCAGTGACCGGATAATGCTCCTAGGTAAAAGATCTTCGCTTGGGGATAACTCCAGTGGCTGGCTGTCGTACCCCCTTGTCTTGTGACCGGCACAAATAAGCTCACCGGCGTTGGCAGCCTGCCAATCATTTTGCCACGTGCCCTGGCGCCTTACCACGTCACGGTTAGTCGTGCTAGGCATATCCGGTGAACGCCGGAGGGACCGCCACGGTGAAAGCCGCTAAGCGCTTGCGCCAGTAACCCTTGTTATCTCTGGCCGCCACACGTCGTCGTCCAATTCATCAGCCACCGCTCATGGGCTCTTTAAATTGAGCACACTGCGAGCTCCGTAGGATAACTACGCATCCATAGCACCCACGCTTGCCTCGAATCATCCCATAGAACTATCCAATTTCCCATTCTCCCCAATTCGGTTTCCGCTGTCGTGAAAGCTCCAGGTTAGTTCAAGCGCTCTGGTCATTTGTTCTAGGTTCCTTAAGACGTCCTAATGCTGTTCGACCCCTCTGATTGAACTAGACCGCCCTGGATCATCGAGAACGCTCCGTTCATCCATTGTCCGCGCTGTCTCCGTGGATGGGATGATTTAGAGTCTCATTAATGAAATTGAGTGAGGGGAAATGATCCCTAGCTCTTGAATTCGGTTTCTGCCGAAATAGAGCGCCGGTCATTGAGTAAATTGGCCGGTGTATGCTCGCCGGAGCGCGACCCTGCATCGTTCGCCGTCGGGGACTTCAAACTGTGAAGAAATGGAAGTTCACGGACTTTTCTGCAAGTGCCAGCGACTCACAAAAATAGTGTATAGAACTCAGTTTGGGTTATTCAAAATGCTGGGGGTCTATTCGCAAAGTTTGCACGCGGGCGCGTGCGTGGGCGCGCTTCTGCCCTAGCTGGGCTGATTGGGGCCGGATTAAGCCTAGAACTGTTCATCATTTTCCTTTTTCTTTTTCTATTAGACTTTGAAAATCTATAAGAAATTGTAGAAAAATCCTAAAAATACCAGACTAATTTTGCTAGGCTTCTAATTTCCTATAGAATTTAATAAAAATAGTTCATGATTTTTAGTCCAAATAGAAAATTATAGAGCATTTTAAATAACCAAAAATAATGCTTTTGGATTTTTAGGGAATAAATAATAAATCCAAAATTCACTAAATTTTTAGGATAAACTCTAAATAATATATAGAAGCCTTGGGTAAAGTTTGGTATGTTTTGGACCATGTTTGATACTTAGAACCCAAAACCCTAGCCCCTGCCCTATGAACTTCACTATTGACTCCGAAAACCCTAAGTTCTCGGAGATCCGTGAAGGAAAGTTGTATTCAAGACCTTAGACAATAAACTTTTATTACCTTTGCATCTTCATGAGCATTACATGAGCATTCATTATTATATTTGGCTATATTTAGAAAATGAAGAGGAAGTAGAAGTCGAAGAAACAAGAACTTCATCACCACCACCACTTGAGGAACATCAGGCAGGCAACTGTTTCTATTTTGATATCTGCGAACAGAGCCTGATTCACTAGTAACACAAGGCAAGCCCCGGTGCATTTTCCACCTCCTTGTTCCTTTTAAAATCTTTCTCACTTGCTTGATGCATTAGGTGATAGGAGTTGTGTGCTAAACCAATTCCTGCATTTCCTTCCTTGGATTTGATTACTTCTCCTCAAATCCCTGTTTTACAAAAAGGTTTTTCTTTTGCTTAGCTTTGCTCTAGAAAAACAAAAATGTTTGGCTTTTACAAAAGATGATGCTTCAAAGTGGGAGGGATGTTTTCGAAAATAAAACTTGATGGTGGATCCATCATGGCCATGATGGGTTCAACATCTGAAAAGATGTACCTCTGACAGGTACCAAACTTTGGGTTTGAAATGATAAAGCTGAGACCGGGCGGGTGACTTGCACGAGAAGAGAGTCTCGGTGTAGTGTCTCCGTTTGAGTCGATTAAGGACCGTGTCGATGTGGGCCTACTAACCGAGGACCCTTTAACTGGTCACATGCCTCGTCATGGGTAAGCTTTGCCTCAGGCAGACTAATACCAGAATAAGATAACACACAATGGGAGTGGAGAGATGGCGAGAGTAGCGTGTACCCTCCGTGGCAAGAGGCTGGACGGTGGTGTATCTGTGCTCTCGGTTGGCGTGAACCTGATCTAGTCTTAAGAACCCCGGTGGCAAATTGACATATGCAAGGGTTAAGTGCTACATATGTCGTGTGATTGGAGATCCTCAGCTGAGTATAATCGATTCGGATCGCCGTAACTTCGCGGATATGAAGACTTGGTCATTGACTTACATGTAGCATTCCAGCAAAGATGAAGGGTTGTTAAGAAATTGGCTAGTGCAGGTCAAGTGATTGAACTAGGTGTTGGGACCATGCTTCGTCGCCGAAGATCCTGAAGGAAGAAACAGCTTCGGCAAAAGTTGCTTATATGAGATGCTGAAGCTACCACTTATGAAGCTTCGGTGTTATAGCGTGTCCGAAGATGAAGGATCGAACCGACTTAAAGATAGAATGACCTTTTAGTCCATAAGGGTCTGAGTCATTGTTGTAAACTTTTATAAAGGGCATGAATGTAATTCTACATGGGCTGCGTCCCTTGCCTATAAATAGATGAACAGTACTCCCGTACTGTTCACGCTGATTTGGCATTGGCTTTTGCGTCATGCTCGTACTATTACCTTCTCTCAAGCCGAAGGTACATTTGTAATTTATTATCATTTCTATTTTCCATGGTAATAAAATAAAAATGAGTTAATAATAATGTTTAAGTGTTTATATTATGTCTCATACTTTATATGAATCCTTCTTCATTATCTGTTGTGCTTGTGAAGGTATGTCCTTCATAACCTTCGTCCGAAACTCATTATATCCCAAAGGGAGATAATGCTTCGAAGGACGAAGGACTTTAACATTTAACACTTTTTATGTTGCCTTGTTCTTAACTCTTAGCATTTGAGAACAAGTCCCCAACATTGGCGCCCACCGTGGGTGAACTCACTTCCACTTTTTTGAGCTGATGGCTTCGATCAAGAATCAAGATGGAATTGCTTCGGCTCCAAAGCTGGTTCTTCCGATAACAGGCGGTTCATGCTCAGAGCCGGTCAACAAGAAACAGAAGAAGGAGGCACAGAGAAGAGTACAACATGTAGGGGTACAAGGACCCTTCATCAAATCAAGATGGTCTCACATCCCAATTACCTTTTCTCAAGAGGATCTTCAGCTCAAGGATTACCCACACAATGATGCTATGGTTATCTCTTGTGTGATCAAAGGATTTCTGGTCCATAATGTTTTGATTGATACAGGCAGTGCAGCTGACATCATATTTGCTAAGGCCTTCAGACAGATGCAAGAGCCCGAAGACAAGATCCATGATGCCACACATCCCCTTTGTGGCTTTGGAGGAAGGCAGATTGTAGCACTCGGAAAAATCACAATGCCAATAACCTTCGGATTTATCAACAACACAAGGACTGAACAAGTTGTGTTCGATATTGTTGACATGGAATACCCTTACAATGCAATCATTGGTCGTGGTACTCTCAATGCCTTCGAAGCAATTCTTCATCCTGCTTATCTTTGCATGAAGATACCTTCAGACCAAGGACCCATTGCTATTCATGGAAGTCAGGAAGCTGCCAGAAGGGCCGAAGGAAACTGGACTGACTCAAAAGCAATCCATAACATAGATGGAGCTGAAGCTTGTGAGCAATACAAGTTCAGAAGGGAGAAAGCTGCTTCGGCAGATCAACCGAAGCCCATGCTCTTATGCGAAGACATAGCAGAGCAGAAGGTGCTGTTGGGATCCCAACTGTCCGAAGAACAGGAGAAAACCTTGATAAGGTTTCTGTTCAACAACAAAGATGTTTTTGCATGGTCAGCTAATGATCTTTGCGGAGTTAACAGGGATGTTATTGAACACTCGCTCAATGTTGACCCATCCTTCAGACCCAGAAAGCAGAGGCTTCGGAAGATGTCTGATGACAAGGCCGAAGGTGCTCGGAATGAAGTGAAAAGACTCCTCAGCGCAGGAGTTATCAGAGAAGTAAAATACCCAGAATGGCTGGCTAACACTGTTATGGTAAAAAAGGCCAATGGTAAATGGAGGATGTGTATCGATTTTACTGATCTCAACAAGGCCTGTCCGAAGGACGAGTTTCCATTGCCAAGGATAGATTCCCTAGTTGATGCAGCAACTTCATCAGAGCTTATGAGTCTGCTAGATTGTTATTCAGGCTATCATCAAATTTGGATGAAGAAGGAGGATGAGCCGAAGACCAGCTTCATAACCCCTAGTGGAACATACTGTTACCTTCGGATGCCTAAGGGGCTCAAGAATGCTGGAGGAAGCTTCAGCAGAATGACAGCGAAGGTTCTTCAATCTCATATAGGCAGAAATGTGCTAACTTATGTTGATGATATCA
This sequence comes from Zea luxurians, assembly GCA_029449295.1. Classification (NCBI taxonomy): domain Eukaryota; kingdom Viridiplantae; phylum Streptophyta; class Magnoliopsida; order Poales; family Poaceae; genus Zea; species Zea luxurians. Next base: position 6,789,911 of record JAOPSE010000041.1, on the reverse strand, counting down.
TTGTAAAAAGCACGAAGCAAGAAAATCACATTACTGATTTGTAGGAGACCTTCGCTAATTTTAGACAGGCCGGTCTAAAGCTGAATCCAGAAAAGTGTGTTTTCGGAGTAAAGAAGGGGAAATTCCTTGGTTGTCTAGTTTCAAAAAAAGGAATTGAGGCTAACCCAAATAAAATCGAAGCTATTCTTCGAATGGAACCACCAAGCACAAAGAAAGGGGCTCAACGATTGACAGGAAGATTGACATCTCTCAACAGATTCATATCTAGATTAGCAGAGAGAAATTTACCATTCTTCGAAGTGCTTAAGTCAGCCAAAGTTTTTCAATGGGGACCAGTTCAGCAGAGAGGCTTCGAAGAGCTGAAGCAATATTTGATAGACCTAACGACGTTAACTCCACCAACGCCAGGGGCTCCTCTATTGTTATATGTGGCAGCTTCGCACTCAGCGGTAAGTGCAGCACTTGTCCAGGAGAAGCTTGAAGGCCAAGTCAAAAAGCAAGCCCCGATATACTTTGTATCCGAAGTTCTTAGTTTACCAAAGAAAAATTATACAGAATTGGAGAAGGTGCTATATGCCGTTTTGATGGCCTCCAGGAAGCTTCGGCACTATTTTCAAGCATACAATATAGTTGTTCCTTCTTCACAACCGTTGAAGGATATTATGAGAAATAGAGAAGCTACTAGAAGGATTGGAAAATGGGCTGCGGAACTCAATGAATTTTGCATTGATTATGTGCATAGATCTTCGATTCAGTCCCAAGCGTTGGCAGACTTTATTGCTGACTGGACGCCAGGGGCTCAGGAAGAAGAAACGAGTAAAGATGCCGAAGCTTGGATAGTATTCTGCGATGGTTCTTGGGGAACCTTCGGGGCAGGAGTAGCCGCTGTGTTGGTCGCACCCTCCAAAGTTAAAACTTGCTACGCAGCAAGACTTGATTTCAGCTGCACAAATAACATTGCTGAGTACGAAGCTTTACTTTTGGGTCTTCGGAAGTTAAAGGCAATGGGAATTAGAATGGCAGTTCTTAAAACTGATTCCCAGGTTATTTCTGGTCATATTGACAAGAGTTGTAAGGCAAGAGATCCGAAGCTTGAGAAATATTTAGATACGGTCCGAAGGATTGAAGCTTCCTTTGAAGGGTTTTCTGTCAAAAATATTCCTCGAGGGGAAAATGAACATGCTGATTTGCTAGCCAAGTCAGCAGCACAGGGGCTGCCCTTACCTTCGGAAGTATTTTCTGAAACAATAAAAGCACCTTCGGTTGAACTCCTTGAAAGAGCAGTCCTCAATATATGTCCTGTTTATAGTGAAGACTGGAGAACTGAGATCATCTCTTTCCTTCAGGGTAACATTCTTTCAGATGACGAAGCTTATAACAGGAGGATAGAGGCAAGAGCTCGACCATATGTTATAATAGAAGGGGAGCTGTACAAGCATGAAGTCTGTGCTCCATTACTCAAGTGTTTATCCAGAGCCGAAGGTATAGAATTGATGAAAGAAATACACGCAGGCCTGTGTGGATCTCACATTGGATCTAGGCCTTTGCTTGGAAAAGTTTTTCGTCAAGGATTTTATTGGCCAAAGGCAGCTTCAGATGCAGCGGAATTAGTCCAAAAATGCGAAGGTTGTCAGAAATGTGCAAGAGATCAAAAACAACCTTCGTCTCTAACCCAGTTAATACAACCCACTTGGCCGTTGCAAAGGTGGGGCCTTGATTTGTTAGGTCCGTTACCACCAGCACAAGGGAACTTAAGATATGTTGTAGTGGCAGTGGAATATTTTTCTAAATGGATTGAAGCAAAACCTTTAGCCACAATAACTTCGGTCACTATTCAAAAGTTTTTCTGGCAAAATATTGTTTGTCGCTTCGGAGTGCCGAAGGCTATTACTGTGGATAATGGGATACAGTTTGATTCCGAAGCTTTCAGAGAATTTTGTGATCAAATTGGCACGAAAATTCATTTTGCATCAGTTCGGCATCCGGAGTCAAATGGACTTGTTGAAAGGGCTAATGGCATCATAATGACAGGAATAATGAAGTTAATCTTCAATCAGCCCAGGGGAAAGTGGCCAGACCAATTAATCAAAGTGGTGTGGAGCCACAACACAACAATATCAAGATCAACAGGCTTTACCCCATTCGAACTATTGTTTGGTGACGAAGCAATAACTCCGGAAGAAGCCAAAACAGGATCAATAAGAATAGTAGCTTCGGCAGAAGGCGAAGCTGAAGCTGATTACTCTATGGAAAAAGATGCTATAGAAGGGATCAGGCTTCAAGCTGTGGAAAACATCAATAAATATCAAGTCGAAACAATAAAATGGCGTGATAGAAAGGTTCGGCTAAAGAATATTGAGCCAGGACATTTGGTGCTTCAGAGAGTGGCCAACCCAGAGACAGTAGGCAAGCTACAGTTGAAGTGGGAAGGACCTTTTCTGGTAGTATCTTCGTCAAGACCCGGTTCCTACAGGTTGAAGGATATGGACGGCAACGACATTCCTAGATCATGGAACGCAGACGAGCTTCGGCGATATTATGTTTAGCTTGATGTAATTTTTTCTATTCTTTCTTACGGCACCCTTTTCCTTTCCAAAGGGGGAGAAAGGTTTTTAATGGGGCCACAACATGTAATTTTTCTTTTCCTTATTTCAATTCTATAAGAGTGATATCCCCCAAAGATGTAAATGTAAAAGCTGACAGCGCACCATCGAGTGCAAAGGAAAAAGAAAAGAAAACAGGGAGAAGCTCAAAAGACGTTCCTAAGGGAATGCAGAGCTTACAGCGAAAAATAAACGTTGATTCCGCTGAAAGTAAAAGGCGAAGAAGCTCCTAAGGGAGGCTTAGAGCGAAAAATAAATGCTGATTCCGCTGAAAGTAAAAGGCGAAGAAGCTCCTAAGGGAGGCTTACAGCGAAAAATAAACGCTGATTCCGCTGAAAGTAAAAGGCGAAGAAGCTCCTAAGGGAGGCTTACAGCGAAAATTCAGCGCTGATTATGGTTCAGAATATACATTTGGATATTCATTTGCATAATACATTACATCATGACATTTGCATTCATAAACATTCATTTAGACATATATAGGATCATTATCATCGCACCATACAGAAAAGGCAAATGCTTCGGCTATAAGGAAAAACTTCGGAGAAAGGAAAAAATTTCATGCTTCGTTGTGTACGAAAAGAAGGGAAGGTGTTTTTTGCCTTCGGCCCAAAAAATGAAATTTCGTCCACATCAAAGCAGATTGTACATGGATAAAGGGGAAAAAGATATATTACAAGGTATGCACAAATTTACATAAGTTTTTCTACAAGTATATTACAAAGATTTCTCTAGAATTTTTTGCAGAAAAGTCTTTTGCAGCAATTGTTATGCTTCGGATCATCATTCTTCAGCTTCATCATCCTGTACATATTAAAACAGAATGAGAAAGGTGCATAATTCAAGAAGAAGGTAAAAGTAACAAGTATAAGTTTCTCACCGGCTTAAGGTGGCTCCGAGCTTCGTCACCAGCCATTTTTCGCCCGCCGTTTATCCAAATTTTAGTCATAAATCTTTTTCCTATGCTTCGGGCTAGGCTTGGGGTGTCAACAAAATCTGCCGGTGACAAGCTGAAGTTTGGCCTATTTACAATTTTTCCATGTGTGCAGCCTGCCTTCAGGAAAGCGGTAGCTGTGCCTCGAGAAGCTAGCAGGGCGCAGAAATCAGCATGCCCAGCAATAACTTCGTCAAGTGCATCAACTTCGCCCTCAATATATTCCAAGGTGCTTGGCAGATTTTCAGCTGAAGGTGTAAACTTATCAGAGCTGGCTCCAATTGAGTGAAATACATCCTTTAGCCGCTGCACACATCGACTCCCGAAATCTAAGCATTTCTCCTGAAGCTCCTTCAATGATTTTTGCAAATTTGAATTCTTCTCGATTTTGGTCTTGAGATTTGTTTCGAGATTCTTCTTTTCCTGCTCAGACTCTTCTGATTTTATAAGTAATTCATTGTTTAATTTGTTATTTTAACTTGGGCTTCAGTTAGTGAACCTTCCATAGAATGAATGACGAAGTCTTTCTTTTCCAAGGCTGCTTCGTGATCTTTAATTTTGATTTCAACATCTTGAATGACGGAGTCTTTTTCCTTCAGAGCAGCTTCATAATTTCTGACTTTGTTTTCTAGATCTTTGATGGTAGCTTCGTTTTTCTCATCTTCAAGATCTTGATGCATTCTTAGCACTTTACTTAGAAGTATACTCTTGCCAAAAACAACCTTCGTCGGTCAGAAAACATCTTATTTTTACCTTGAAATAAAAAGTCGAGATTGTACCTTGAAATTAGCATAGAGCAGACTACCAGCAATATGCTATCGCTGATACCTACAAAGGTCCGCTTCTATCTTCGACAGGCCAACGCTTTTGGAGAAGGTCCTAACAACTTTGGCCTCGGTCCGATTCCGAAGGCATCTTAGCTTTCCTTCATTGACCCCACCAAATAGCAGAGACCCTGGTTTGTATCCGCAAAATATGGCATATTTCTTTAGCTCTTCTTTTTCAGCGTCTGTTAACTCTTGTCCAAGTATATCTTGAAAATTAAAATTTCCTTCTTCCAAAATGTCTTCAATCTGCTCTTTTCCTTTTTCAATTGCCGTGTTCACCGCAACTACAGCAGCTTCTTCTTCGGCCATTCTCAGAAGTATATTGTCAATATCATCAAGTGTGGTTTCCAGGTTAGGATCTTCGGCGGCCCTGATTTCGGCCCCGGTGGCTTTGGCTTCTGTGGTTGCTCCGGTAGCTTCGGCTCCAGTGGCTTCGGCCCCGGTGGCTTTGGCTCCAGTGGTTTCGACTCCGGTGGCTTCGGCAATGACAATTTTTGACGCCGACATCGGTGGCGGTGTCTGATGAATGACATCTGCCACTTGGATAATTCTTCGTTTTTTCGGCCTTGCGGGACTCTCTGCTGCCGAAGCTCCTTTGTCCTTCTGAAAAAACTTCGTCAGTTCTAGCGCCAGCGGACTTAGCTTGACAGGCAGAGGTTCAGTCATTACCTTCAGAATCTCTTCCACTTCGGCAGCAGAGGGTGTTGCAGGAGCTTCCTCTTCTCGGGCCGATGGCTTTGGTTTTGGAGATGCAGGTTTTGGAGATGCAGCTTTTCTTTTTCTTGGAGCAGCTACCTTCGGCTCAGGGATCAGTTTTTCAGAAATTTCTTTTTCCTTTTTAGCCAATTTGGCGCTTTCTTTGTCCAGGGCGCTGGCAATCCTTTTTCTCTTCGGGCCTTCGGCAACTCCGCCCAGTTGCTCATAATTAGGGTAATCAAAATTCAAGGCATCTAACACACGATTCAATCTTCGCTTCGGACGGGTGCCGAAGGCTGCAGTCATCAACTCATCTTCTTTCTTAGAATAATTCCCGAGGATGTCGTTGCACATAATCTCGATTGTATCCAACCATTCCTGGCAGAGTTTTTTAAAGTGTTTCTTAAACTTGTAATAATAAGGCAATCGAACAAGTTCTCCCTCTTTCTTTTCTCCCTTTAGCTTCGGCATCTCCCACTCCCTCATTGTTGGGAACACTCTAAAAGCCAGAAATTCCTGCACCAAGTCTCTAGTGCCAATATGATCTGAAATCACGCGAAATTCAGCTAAAGCAATCTGGCTCGGGCTCCCCCTTATCATGTTGCATCGGGGCCTCGTCTCTCCGAAGGTTAGCTCTAGCGGACTTTGGACCAATTCATCTTCATCTTTATCAACTTTAACATAGAATCATTCAGACTTCCACCCGGCTGGCCATTTGCTTCGGTAGCTTATCACTGGAAACTTCATAGTCTTCCGATAAGCAAAGTTGTAACAACCAAAATTTTCATGAAGACCATCTCCTCTGGCTTTAGTCTGGTAGTGTAATTCATGAACTCGGCAGAAACCCTCACCTAACGGTTCCACTCCCTGGCTACAAAGGGCCCAAATATAAACGCTTAATCTAACGATAGCATTAGGGGTCAGCTGATGAAGGTAAACCCCAAACTTCTTCAAAACATCAGCAATCATCCCATTTAAAGGAATCTTAATCCTGCTTTAAAGAAGCTTTTGAACACAACCACCTCATTCTTTTCTGGCTTCGGAGTAGTCTCCTCTCCGCCAAAACGAACCAGCTCCTTTTTTGCTTCACTGAAATAGCCTAGCTTCACCATTTTGGCAAGATCAGCTTCAGAGATGGTGGACTTTCCAAAGTCCAGATGACTAGGTTTACTTGGCGCCCCATAGTTGTACTCATCTTCGGAACCAGCTTCTTCAACATCAGCTTGTGTTGCTTCGGCAGCAGGTGTGTCCTCTGATGAAACCAGCCCTGAACGCCTCATTGCTTCGGAAATCGGAACAGTTTTAGTGGCTTCGGCCTCGCCTCCCTCACGCTCAACCCTAGCAGTGGAGCGTAATCTGGCCATTTGATTTTAAATTTTCTTGAAAATTCCTTGGAAATTAATAACCTTTCTTTTCCGAAGCTCTTCTCGTGATGAAGAAGAATCCAAATTGGAGCTTCGTTCGAATGCAAAAGTCAAGCTTCGGCTATGGTTAAATTTTTGGCAGCGAAACAGTGCAATAGCAACGAATGCTGTGGTAACTTCACACCTACCTGTCTGTTTATATAGTGCTGCAGGTAAGAAGGTGAATCGTCAAGATTTTTACACCGGGCAAACAGTCGCTTGCACCCACTGAACGGAGGGCCGCAAAAACCAAGGAAGTGAACCTGCATGGTGGGACCGCTCCGCACTTGGAAACTGTATCGTTTCTCGACAACGAGCTCAGGGAAGGTGTTTTTCGGACCTTCGGCTTCCCGAAGCCTAAGAGACTTTTTTCACGGATCAAGCTCGTTACGAAAAACGATCTAGCACCACGAAGGGGCTACTGTTCGGACCATGCTTCGTCGCCGAAGGTCCCGAAGGAAGAAACAGCTTCGGCAAAAGTTGCTTATACGAGATGCCGAAGCTACCACTTATGAAGCTTCGGTGTTATAGCGTGTCCGAAGATGAAGGATCGAACCGACTTAAAGATAGAATGACCTTTTAGTCCATAAGGGTCTGAGTCATTATTGTAAACTTTTATAAAGGGCATGAATGTAATTCTACATGGGCTGCGTCCCTTGTCTATAAATAGATGAACAGTACTCCCGTACTGTTCACGCTGATTTGGCATTGGCTTTTGCGTCACGCTCGTACTATTACCTTCTCTCAAGCTGAAGGTACATTTGTAATTTATTATCATTTCTATTTTCCATGGTAATAAAATAAAAATGAGTTAATAATAATGTTTAAGTGTTTATATTATGTCTCATACTTTATATGAATCCTTCTTCATTATCTGTTGTGCTTGCGAAGGTATGTGTATGTCCTTCATAACCTTCGTCCGAAACTCATTATATCCCAAAGGGAGATAATGCTTCGAAGGACGAACAACTTTAACATTTAACACTTTTTATGTTGCCTTGTTCTTAACTCTTAGCATTTGAGAACAAGTCCCCAACACTAGGGTAGCAAGAACTCTAGTTGAAGGTAATTTTACTTAACTGGACAAATAAAACTAGATTTTTAAGGATCCACTATTAGTAAGCATTTCTGCAAACAGAGTCATTGATTATTGATAAGCCTTACCTTGACTCCCTTAAAGCCAGCATATCCTTAAGAGTCTTTTACTTTGTCAGGTAAGTCTTGCGAAAGTACACTTCATACTCAGGACTTTGTCCCATGTTGTTTTAGGTGAGGAACCAGCGAACTTTTGTTGCTTCTGTTCAAAGGTAGTACCAAAAGAAGAGAACCAAGACTAAAGCTGCGGGAGGAAGGGTCCTCCATTAAGAAAAACTTTTTACTACTTATTCGGGAGGGGTTTTTGCCTCCCATGTTTTGTAATAATAACACTCAGCACTCTTATATTTGTTTCTGGTCTGTAATAATCCAACTCTTTCTTACTTTTAATATAAGGTAAGTTATTGTAATTGCTTCCGCATTTTCGTACCTCCGATGCTTTGTAATGTCTGCGTGACGGGTGAAACGCTCTTGGGAAAGGTAAGGAATACAGATACCGAACTTGTCAAGTGATTCAGGGGCACCTGCAGGGTTGTTTGAGGTCCGTTGGACAAGGACAACTGTGGGTGGGCCTAATGACTTGGGACGTTCTGTCACATCCATGGATGTTTGCTCCTTGCTGAGATACATTCTATCTTACTAGGGCATTAGGAGCTGATTGTTGCTGAGCTGCTTTCTTTGGGCAATGCGATGCCTAGTGACCTTGTTCCCCACGGTGGAAACATCCACAGCCTCCTTCTTACACTTTAGCTACTTGGTTGCACTAATTGCTTGCTGGGGCAGGAAGGCAAGGTGCCTGGTTGTTCTGTCGCTGATACTAGTTTCCTCCCTATTGGTTGTTCTAGCGGTACTGTTGCTGCTACTGCTGAGGGAACTGTCTCTGAAACTGATGTTGATGCCGACGTATATGCTAGTGCTGGTGTCCCTCAGGGTGATTCTTCTTGAACTGTTGAGGTGGGTTGCCTGAGAAACGAGGATGGCTGCTGCTCTCAGCCTAAGGTCCACCAATCTTGCGCCTCCGGTGTTTCATCTTCCGGCGCTTCCTCTCAGTCGTTATTGCTCTATCAATCAGATGCTGGAAGGTAGGGAAGGTATGGTTCATCAGCTGGTAGTGAAGGGGGTCAACCAACACTCTTAAGAACATGTACTGCCTCTTGACATCAGTATTGACATCCTCGGTGCATAACGAGATAGTTGTATAAATTTGTCCCTATACTCACTGATAGATAGGGACCCTTGCTTTAATGCCAGGAATTCTTCCTTCCTCACTATCATCAAACCTTCAGGCACATGGTACCGGCGGAAGTTGACTCTGAACTCCTCACAGGTGATAGCTTCAAGGTCAGCATGGGTGGCGAGGTAGGACTCCCACTAGAACTAGGCTGCTCCCCTTAGCAAACGGGGACCATACAGAACCTTCTCTTGGTCGTTGCACTGAGCGGTATGCAACTCTCGCTCCACTGTGCGCAGCCAATCTTTGGCATCCATGGGGTCTGTAGAGTGGGAAAACATAGGGCAATGACCCCTCATGAACTCTGCACGTTTGTCTCTTGGCATCTACGGCATCTGCACTTGCGGTTGAGGTTGAGGCTGTTGTTGCACATGTTGCATGGCTGCTACGGTCTGACCAATAACTTGGAGTGCCTAAGTCTACATCAAAAACGTCTACTCTATCGTCATTGGGGGTGGTGGTGGCAACTGCTGCTGAGGAGCCTCATCCTGTGGTGCTTGCTGCTCTGGCTAGGCACGCCTTCCACCTTGATGCCTGTTGTTAGACATCTGTAGAAAGCATACACACATCAGACCTGGCCCTGCAGTCTTTCAACATAAGAAAAGATATATAGAAGTCTTCATGACACTGAACAAATGAGCATCTTCACTGGCTCTCAACACAGCTTCTCAGATAAAGAGGAAAGTGAAAATAAAAGGTTTCCCAACTAAATGACTAGCTTTATTAATAACTACACCAAATTGTTGGGGATACCCACACTTTGATGACAATAATTACAAAGAGTCAAATCCACCATAAGTTCATCACGACAAACAAGGAAACACATGATAAGAAAACTAAAACTAATTAAGTCTGACTAAGACTAAGACACTGACTTAAACATTTATTACAAACTCCGACTCTAGCGATCTAGGGCTCCAAGTTTATCCAGGTCCTGCAGTCATGGGTGCCATAAGCATGATGACCATGGGGTGGCGAGCTGTAAGGGTGCTAAGTCCCAACAGGGGCGGGGGAACCATCCTCCTGATGGCGGCACACCGCTCGCTCAACATACAGTTCTGCAATCTCCATCCAGGCCTTGCCCAACTCGTCAAGGGTGTGGTCCAACTCGGTGTTGAGCACGGTGACTAGGTTGACCATGCTTCTCAATCTAGGATTGCCCTCACTAATTAGTGAGACAATCAGACCTCCAGTACTGCCAGTCGAGCAGCGAGGGTATTACTTCAGATCAAGACCGTCAGCCACCCCACTGAACAACGAACAATACTATGAAAGTGCACGTCGTGCAACATCCTGCATGGCTGCCTCGATAGTGTCCCGCTCAGTGATAGAAAATACTCTGAGTAGGCCTCTGCACCCCGGAGATCATCGTCCGGACGGCGCACTAGGCAGGTAGCCTCCCATTGGTCCGGGTATAACCTACTACTGTGCTGGTAGACTACACAGCGGTACTCGATGGACCAGGTGTGTCGGTTGAAAGCCCCACGCAGCAAGGTTTCAGGAGCATCGTTGAAATGACAACCGCAAGCGGCGTCACGAGTGATAGGTCGGGTGACCCATACTTTCGGCTCCTGCTCCTCTGAAAGCTCTGTGCTATGGCTCGAACTGCCACCGTCGTTATCGTCTCCATAAGGGTCTCCTCCAGCAACCGAGATGCCCTATGGTGGTGCAGGGGGCACCTCGAGCTGAGGCATAGGGGAGGGCTGCCTCCTAGACTCCACCTCCTGATGAGGCGAGGGGGAAGAGTCTTGCTGCTCCCACTCCTGGCGTCAGCGTTCCTGCTCCTCGTGCAGGCGGTGATGCAGTCTCTCTAGGTGACTCGACTGTCTTGTCACCGTGTGGCGCAGTGGACGCTCCGCAAGGCGAGAGGGCAAGAAAGGGATCACCGACTTATGTGCAGTGCATGTAAAATAGGCCATCTACAAAAGATGTCGTAAGCACAAGAGTGAGAACAGAACTATATGACCAGCAAATAAACCATAAGTGAAGTTAGATAAAAATTTATAAGTTGGGTGTCCTGTTGCTCAGGGAAGTCTCGTGCAACACACTCAGAAACCTCGGACTGCTCGTTGTCTACACAAAGCAATCATTCATTCCACACATTTGGGAAAGGACAAAGGAACAGTACACCAAACATGTGCAACCAAGTGAACGCAAGTTCAATAGAAAAGTACAAACACCAGAGTGAAATCTAGGTTCTATGGCAGACTAATACACTTAGGTGCTGTTTGGTTTATATGTTTGTAATGTAATAGGTAACAAATAACGTTAAATCATGTTTGTTTAAGTCCAACCGTAATCGGATACCACACTAGAAATTGATATCAGCCTATTCAAACTTGTTACCGCTGGTAATCGAATGCAATCCATTACCGTTACCATTTGCGTTACATTTTAGGAACCAAACAGCACCTTAGAGGTTTGTGGTTCTCTAAGTACTGCCTATCTTAGTGGATTACATAACTTAACTATAGCTATTTAATGAATTACTAAAGTTATTCCAGGGGCGGGATCATATATTACCTGACATTAATTTCACGAAGTTAACCACTTAACTATTCATTAGTGTTTTCCTTTTTATTGCATTTTTAATAAACGATCCATCACTTCAAATGAACCTATAGTCTAGTCATAAAATTCATATATGCAAATAGTGAAAGATAATAATTTAAATAGATAGAGAATAAATTTATGAACATTTTGCAATTTGAACCACCCAATTTGGAGTTCATATGCAAAAGATATGAAATAAACAAGTTTTGGAATTCAAAAATACTAAATTAGACCTATTTCTGTGATAAAAATAAAGGTCAGAGGCTTCTCTGCAAGAAACCAGGGGCCAGAGCGCAAGAAACGGGACTGCGGGTTCTATTTCTAGAAAGCTGGGGGCTCTTTAACAAAATGACCACGCAAAGGCGGAGCTTTGACGGAGGCGAGGGCGCGGCCACGCCGAGGGCCCTAGGGCGCTAGGAAGGGCCCAGGTGGGTTCGGGGTGATGTGGTGAACACAACTGCGGGCACGACACTGGCGCAGGAGCACCGGAGGGTGGCAATCCGCGGCGGGGGGCTCAGCAGTGACGTAGCCTTGCTCCGACGAGCAATTGAGCACACATGGGGGCATGAAATGCGAAATTAGGGGCATAAGGAGGTTGGTTACCTCAAGAGAGGGCTCTAGGACACTTGAACGGCGATAGGGACACGGTGAGGCCTCGGGTCGACGGCGGCGGGGCTTCGGCTGCACGGTGGAGGTTCGGTGAGCGTGAGCAGAGAGAGATAGAGGGGGAAGGGGTGAACCGAGTGGTGTCCCGAGTTGCTAGCGTTGAGGCAGAGCTCACCGGGGCAACAGACACGGCGGGGACTCGACGGCGGCCGCGGAACAAGCCCAAGACCACGGCGGATGGCGGTGGAGCTCCTCGGGTGCGCACGTCGTGTGAGGCAGGTGCTGGGGTTTTGCGAGTGCAAATGTGGGAGGAGGGAGAGCGAGTGGGAGGCGAGCAGCTAGAACTGGCTGAGGTGGCGGCGGGCATGGCCTCGATGTGCGTCGTGGGTGCAGAGTCCACGGCAACGCGCGGTTCATGCACGCGGACGGTTTGGCAGCGACGAATCTGATAGGCGGGGCCCACGAACCAGCGAGAGCGGGTGCACGAACGAGCGGTCAGCGCTGACGGGTGGAGCCCGCTGCACAGAGAGAGAATGGGACATGCGTGTGAGGGGTATTGGCACCGACATCTCGGTCCCACCGGACAAAAATAAAGGGAGCGGGTGCGCGAACGAGCGCGAGCGAAGGAAACGGCGTCGACAGGTGGGTCCTAGCTGTTAGGGAGAGGATGCGGATGCGCGCGCGGGCTAGCTGGGCCGGACTTCCGTGGGCTGGCTAGGCGGGACTAGGTCGAACTGGCCTGGAATGGTTTTACCTTTTTCCTTTGAATTTCTAATTCCTTTTCTTTTTATTTTCTCTATGGAATTCAAATCAAATCAATCCACAATTCAAATTCAAATATTTTAAACATGTGCAACAACCAAAAAACAAAGTTTAACCTCAGCATGATGCAAACATTCATATCTCCCCTATTTTTAATATTCTAAAGAAAATAATATATCTCTCACATAATTAACCCAAAATCCTATTAAAGAGAATACAAGAAAAACTATAGAGGTGAGAAAAGGAGTAACACCTGAATTTGGTAGGTATTCGAGAAGAAATTTTGTACCCCAAATTCAGGGTGTTACACCTATCAACTAGAACTACCCGACCATCTAGCATATGTACATAATGTCTTCCATGTATCTCAGTTGAAAAAGTGCCTCAGGGTACCAGAAGAGAAACTACCTATGGAGGAACTTAGTGTTTAAGGTGGTCTAACCTAAACGGAATCTCCTATCAAGATCATTGATACCTTGACTCGAGTTATGAGGAATAAAGTGATTAAGATGTGCAAGGTACAATGGAGTCTACCTGGGAGCAAGAAGATGAACTACGAGTAGAATTTTCCCACCTTTTTCCTAGTTCATCTTAATCTCGAGGTCGAGATTATTTTTAAGGGGTAGGACTTGTAATACCCAACTTCTACACAATAAGAAAGTGGATTTAATATTTTTTTATATAAAGGTGCTCTTCCTTTATGGTCATATGCCAAGTAATATATATATATATATATAAATACATATCATGATGATTTTACTTATGTGGTGCATCTTAATGGAAACCTAGAGATCCAAACCTCACTTGAATTCAAATTCAAAAGGAAGGGGTGGGAGATTAGAAAGGAAGTTTTAAAATAAGTAAATTATCTCCCCAGAAGTAAATAATAGGAAGTAAAATGAATAATATTAAGGCCAGGAGTAGGAGTTATATTACCATTGGTACTTTATTGGGTATCTTAAAAATCTGAAATCCAAAACAGGAATTTAAAATTTGATTGAACCCTTGAAATTGAAAATTGGATAGGAAATTATAAAAGAAAAAGAAAATAAGCAAACCGTTTTGCACTTGGGTCTAATTCCTCATGGCCAGCCCATCTACAGCCATAGCCACTGCATAGCAACCCAACCAGGCACGGGTGCCAGTGTGGGGACTGGCGCCGACAACGAGGCCCCACCGGACAGCCGCACCACCGCGCTCGTGTTGCAGTCCCTGACGGACCGGGCCCAATCACCAGATGCCAGCCCCCGCGCGTGCGTTTGTTGTAACACCCCTATTGTTACTGTCACTAAAATTTGAGCATAACATCATGAGCATTAGCATATCACGTGCTTGTTACACTTAGAATGCATTCACTAGGCAAAAAGTTCAAACAAGTTGTATTGATGTGATATGTCATAGGTGAAACCCTAGGGTAGGGTACTTAACCCTAAACTGGGCTTAAAAGAGCAACCAAAGCCTAAATAAGAGAAAACTTCAAAACTTATTAGAAATGGTCGTGAGATATCAACTCTAATAGGATTTGATAGCATCCAAACCCTAGAAGTGCCAGAAACCCTAAATAGACCCCTGAAAACCCCAAATAGAAACTCTAGGGGGTTATGTGCAAATGTTGCACACTTTTGGACCTAAGTGTAAAAACCATGGATTAGGGTACCTTAAGTCATATAGTTCACATATTTGAAGATTTGCAAAAGAAACCATGAGTCTTGGGCTTATTTGCAAAAGGGCCACTCTAGTGCTCATGTATGGCTAAGTCTGAAAACCATTAAAGAAGGCTGACTTTGGGGCCTTACATCTCAGGATTCATGAAGTTTTTGCTTCAAGTGAGTACACCAAATTTGTAGAGCTATGTATGGAGAACAAGTTTGCTTAAATAATCAAACACTAGTGCTACACAAAAATGAGAGATACATGAGGTTAATGTGGCGCTGTCAGTCGGCCTGACAGGTGTTCATTCACTGCATCTGATCAGATTAAGGTTTCAGTGTTATCGCGCTAATTTTAGCGTCCTGAGCCGGTTGATCTGTGAATATTTTCAGTATGATTATTATACCAAAATGAAAGACCATTAGTCCTAGTATAACTTTGATGCAGACTTGTTGGCATGTAGTCACATAAAAATGGAAGTAATCGCCGTTTGAAATCAGCCTGGCAGGCGTACTGTTCACCGGACTTCAGAAAGATCTCACCGGGGATAAGACCGCCACCGTGACTGGGGATGGGTCTGCGGCCGTGGTAAAAATCTTCCGCGACGTGGCGCTAAAACACTGAGGTGGCACTTCCCGGTTAATCGGCGATCACCGGACGCTCGTCGTGGCTCTGCCCGCGCGGGTGAGCTCGCCAGCGCGTTTACAGCTCAGTGAACCTCATCCATCTCCGACCATCTGCCTATAAATTGAGCCCGAGCACTGCTTCTTCACCACATCACGCACCTGAGCGCTTGAGCAATTGACTCAATTCCACCGGAGAACTCAGATAGACCACAAATCTCTTCCTCCCTGTTCTTAGCGCCGCCGTGAAGGACCTCTCCGTGGCCAGCCCTCTTCAGGTTAGTACTCGCCCAACTGCCTCTTGTTCTAGCATGTCCTTAGCTTCCTATTGCTCTCAGTGCCAACCAATTGAAGTTTACCAGAATCCCACCACCGGAACACTTCGTTGCTCCGTAGAACGCCGCCGTATGCACCCTCTCTGTCGACCCGCTTCCCTATCCTCGTTCGGCCTAAACACAATCATGTACCTAGTCCCTAGTGAACCCGTGAAGCTTTCCCAAGCTTCAATTTTAGCTTCGATTCCATTAATAGTCCGGAACACGATCTCTAGGGTCGGTCCGCCGCCGTGACATGAACAAGCTTCAAATTAGGTCAAATCTCTCAAATTAAATGAGGGCTTTTACTCAGACCGACTATTGCTAGATGTTTATAAGCCAATTACTCCTTGTCTGGGTCACCCTTGCCGTAGAATCGAGGCTCTGGCTAGGTGTTTGATCTATTCCCGTCGTGGGCCAAGATCCATAAAGAAACAGAACTAGAAGGGGGTTTTTGTAAGGTGTCAGTGACACAGGGAATAGTCCATTGGACGCTGTTCAAGTTATTTAAAACGTCAAGGACCTTTTCACAAGACCGGCGAGCGGGCGCGCGCGCGGCTGAGTTCTGTCTCTGCTGGGCCGTCTCGGACTGAAATGAGCCCAATACTGTAGCACCTTTCTCTTTTTCTTTTTCTACCAGGACTAGAGAATTCCTAGAAAATTGTAGAAAAATGCTAAAAATGCAAGACCAATTTTGCTAGATTCCAAATGTTTTATAGTATTTAATAAAAATAGTTTCATGATTTTTAGTCCAAATAGGAAATTATAGAGTATTTAAAATAGCCAAAGCTTGTACTTCTGGAATTTTAGAAATTAATTAATAATCCCAAAAATCACCAAACTTTTTAGATAAGCTTTAAATATTATTTAAAAGCCTTGGGTAAAGTTTGGTATAATTTGGACCATGTTTAGTACCTAAAACCCAAAACCCTAGACCCATGCCCTATGAACTTCACTATAGACTCCAAAAACCCTAGTTTCCCGGAGATTCATGAAGGAAAGTTATATTCAAGACCTAAGATAATATACTTTTATTATCTCTGCATTTTCATAAGCACTACATGAGCATTCATGATTATATATGCTATATATAGAAAATGAGGAAGAGATAGAACTTGAAGAAGCAAGGACTACACCACCACCACCTGAAGAACCCCAGGCCGGGAACTGCTTTTATTTTGACATCTGTGGAGCAGAGCCTGACTCACCTATCACACAAGGCAAGCCCCAGTGCATTTGCCACCTCCTTGCTACTCTTAAAATCTTTCTCACTTGCTTGATGCATTAGGTGATAGGAGTTGTGTGCTAAACAAGTTGATGCATTTCCTTCCTTGAGAATTTGGTTACCTTTCCTTAATCCCCTGTTTTATAAAAAGGTTTTTATTATGCTTAGTTTTGCTCTAGAAAAGCAAAATGTTTTGTTTTGACAAAAGATGATGCTTCAAGTGGGTGGGATGTTTTCAAAAATAAAACTTGATGGTGGATCCATCATGGCCGTGATGGGTTCAACATCGGAAAAGATGTACCTCTGCCAGGTACCAAACTTTGGGTTTGAAATGATAAAGCTGAGACCGGGCGATTGACTTGCACAAGAAGAGAGTCTCGGTGTAGTGTCTCCGTCTGAGTCGATTAAGTACCTTCTCGATGTAGGCTTACTGATCGAGGACCCTTTAACTGGTCACCATGCCTCATCATGGGTAATCTTTGCCTCGGGCAGACTAATACTAGAATAAGATAACACGCAATGGGAGTGGAGAGATGACGAGAGTAGCATGTACCCTCCGTGGCAAGAGGCTGGACGGTGGTGTATTTGTGCTCTCAGTTGGCGTGAACCTGATATGGTCTTAAGAACCCCGATGGCAAGTTGACATATGCAAGTGTTAAGTGCTATATATGTCGTGTGATTGGGGATCCTCAGTTGAGTATTAATCGATTCAGATCGCCGTTACTTCTCGGACATGAAGTCTTGGTCACTGCCCTACATGTAGCAATCCAGTGAACAAGAAGGGTTGATAAGAAATTGACTAGTATAGGTCAAGTGCTTGAACTAGGATAGAAAGAACTCTAGACTCAGGTAATGACTTAACTTGCTAATAAAACTGGATTTTTAAGGATCCACTATTAGTAATCATTTCTGCAAACAGAGTCTTTGATTATTGATTAGCCACACCTTGACTCCCTTAAAGCCAGCATATCCTTGAGAGTCTTTTATTTTGACGGGTAAGACTTGCGAAAGTACACTTCGTACTCAGGGATTTGTCCCATGTTGTTTTAGATGAGGAAGCAGCAATTTTTTGTTGCTTTTGTTCCAAGGTGGTGCCTAAGGAAGAAAATCAAGACTGAAGCCTCGGGAGGAAGTGTCCTCCTTTAAGAAAAACTTTTTACTGTTTATCGGGAGGGGTTTTTGCCTCCCCAGTTATGTAATAATATTACTCCAGCACTCTTATATTTTGCTCTGGTCTGTAATAGTACTACTCTTTCTATACTTTAATCTAAAATAAAGTTGTTGTAACTGCTTCCGCATACTCGTTTCTCTGATGTATTGTAATGTCTGCGTGACGGGTGAAAAGCTCTTGGGCAAGGTAAAGATTACAGATACCGAACTTGTCAAGTGATCAGGTACACCTACAGGGTTGTATGAGGTCCGATGGACAAGGACAACTGTAGGTGGGCCTAATGACTTGGGAGGTTCCGTCACATTCGTCTGTGGTCTCGCCACTGTCACGTGGGTCCCACACATAAGGAATCACCCTGTAGATCTTCTTTGGTTGCAACTGCGCGCGGCCGACTTTCGCACCGCATCTCCAGTTGCCGGTCACATCCAAAACCGACCCATGGGATAAGGGCGGGGGAGAAAGCATAAAGCCCTACCCGGAGTTCTCTCCTCCCTCTCATCACGTCATCACATCCCTAGCCACCTCCACCGCCGAGAGTTCTCATTGGAGCAGTGGTGGGGTAAAGTCACCGCTAGCACATACCCTTTCAAGCCTACGATGGGACCGTAAGGGAGCCCCTAGGTACCTGTGGGCACTCACCAAAGCATGACTTTGGCTCGGCCGAACTCCCAACAGTGCATAGGGCAAGGAATTCCTCGACGTAGTTAAGGACTCACCGCGGAGCCACGCAACCATGTTGGAAGAGTCGCCACCATTCCAAACCAAGGTAATAAGCCTGCCATCGAGTCCGTATTTCCCTTTACATTGTGTAGCGCGGTGCAAATCATGGTTCGGTAGCCTAGGATAAGGGATTAGGGAATCTGGCCATGGCCACCGCCGCGATTCCTTGCCGCTGCCGCGTTAGGGTTGCTGGAGGAAGGCGGCGCCTCCTGATCGTCGATCTGGAAGTTAATGGCTGAGATTAGTCTGCCTTGCCGTTTTGGGAGGGCAGAGTTCGGTCATTGGATCATGGATGAAGGGGTGGGATTAGATCTCGTGCTTATTAAATCTCAAGCCTTGGATCTTGATCTAATGACTCCTGCCGCATACCGATTCATCGGTGGCAGGATCTAATCCAAGTCACAGGACTTAGATCATATGGTTGGGGTTACCCCTTACCCCTTCGCCCGAGTCTTTTTACATATGAGTCCCTATGCTTCATGATTAATAACCCGCCATCCACATCTGTTATAAAGTAATTGAATCTAGGCCCAGAAATTTATGATTTAGCCCCTGTGCTCTCGGAATTTTAGACCCACAGCCTAGGGAGTGAATAAATTGAATAAATTAATGCAGAAAATGTTTTCTAGTATAGAAATAATTCTAGAATCTTGTTTAATTCATAACTAATTCATTTTAACTCCTTTTGATCCATTCCAGTTGCATTAAATTCATATTAATATTGTTTATCAGTTTGTAACCTTATTTTATTATGAAACATATGGTTAAAATCATGCACTTAATTTGTTTTATGTCTAACATCTAAACCTTCAGAAAATCATAACTTTTTAACCGTAACTCCGATTTTAGTGGTTCTCGAACCCACGATTTCGTAGCAACGCGTAGAACATTATTATGCAGTTTGTACTTATCTTTGGTGTGATGTTAATTTTGCCTATACCATGTTTTTTTGTATTGTTGCGAGTAGACGAACAAGTGACCGAGGACCCCGGTACTCAGCAGGTGGAAAACCCTGAGCAGGAGCTTGTTTAAGGCAAGTTGTGCCCTTGATTAGTTTTCTTTACCCAATAATGTTCCTGTTAATCATTATGATCTGTATAGGTTAATTTTTATGGGACCCAATAGGTCATCCTAGTTTGGTCATCCTTATACCTTGTTTACCACTGAACTTCTGGATAGTATATGCTAATGTTTTATGTGGTTTTGGGTGTTAAGATACACATTATTTATGATCATGCTTTTTTTATTGTCAAGGAGAGCGACCACCCGGGAAAATAGTGCTACCACAAGGGTGGTATGGGACGCCCTTGGCTGACTTATTAGGAAAGCTAGTGGAGGAATACATTTCTCGAAAGGGGCAAGGGCGGTAGGGGAGTTGTCGGTACACGGAGGTTCTCGGGTTGATCATGCTGCGATGACTTTTCAGACGGGGGATTCCTATATCGCTCTCCTCAGAAACCGTAGCGGGTTTTCTGAAGCTAGTGGAACTTTGTAAAGGCCTCATAGTGCTACCCTGCCTCGTCTCCTCAGTAGAGGTGTATGGGGTCCGTATAACCCCGTGGCAGATGGGTAACATGACTTGTGGGTAAAGATGTGCAACCTCTGTAGAGTGCAAAACTGGTATATCAGTTGTGCTCACGGTCATGAGTGGCTCGGACCCTCACATGATTAACTTATGGAATTAAATTTAATTGGACATTTGCATTGCATTGTGGTTTATTTATTAATTACAATCTCTCATTATTTGGGTTGGTTTTTAATTATACTTAGTAACTGCTAATAAAACTTGACCAACTTATTAAAAGCAATGTTTTGCCTTAACCATTATTTGTTGATCAGTCTGACACTATACATGAGCCCCCACATTTGGTGAGCTCATGCACATTATTCCCCACACTTGTTGAGCGATGAACTTTTGTGAGCTCACTCTTGTGATAAAACTCTTCCCCCAGGTGAAGAGAAGGTAGCCCAGGAGGAGGACTACTATGAGGAGTTCGATGAGGTCTAGGAATCGTCTCCCAATCGACTTAATGGGGTCAAGGAAATAATACTAGTTCGCTTTATCTATTATCAGTTATTTTGTAAGAAACTCTTGTTATGTAATGATATTTGTGACATTTATCTCTATACACTTGGTCATTGTATGTGTTGTCTTCTTTGGCGCACATATGAGACACACCCGGGTTTACCCCTTAAATCCGGGTGTTACAAAAGAGTAGGATCAGCTTTCCTGACCTTGAAAGCATTAGAAATAAGAAAATCTCTAAGTCATTCATACCATGCTCTTGGAGCTTGCTTAAGCCTATGTCGGGATACCTATCGTCCTCAAAGCCAGGGGTTGTTGCACGTACACCTCCTCCTTGATTGGTCTGTTGAGAAAGGCGCTCTTCACGTCCATTTGAAATAACTAAAAACAATGGTCAGCAGCATAGGCCAATAAAATGTGAATTTACTCGAGCCAAGCTACAAGAGCAAAAGCCACCTCAAAATCCAAACCTACGACTTGGGCATAACCTTTTGCCACAAGTCGAGCCTTGTTTCTTGTCACCACCCCGTGCTCATCTTGCTTGTTGCGGAACACCCACTTGGTTCCCACAACATTTTTCTTTGGACGTGACACGAGGCTCTATACTTCATTTCTCTTGAAGTTGTTGAGTTCTTCCTGCATGGCCAACACCTAGTCTAGATCATGCAAGGCTTCTTCTACCCTGAAAGGCTCAATGGCAGAAACAAACGAGTAATGCTCACAAAATTTAGCTAATCATGAACGAGTAGTTACCCCTTACTGATGTCATCCATAATCTGATCCACTGGATGATCCTGGACTTGAGTTGGAGGTGCATGTGGTACTTCTTCCTCCTTGTCCTTTTCTTCCAGTGGTCCCCCTTGATACATGCCTTCTTCTTGAGGTACATGTTCCTCATCTTGAGTTGGGGATTGCACCATAGTTGAGGAAGAGGGTTGATCTTGTTCTTGTTATTCCTGTGGTCTCACATCACCTATTGTCATAGTTCTTATTGCGACCGTTGGAACTTCATCTTCATCTACATCATCAAGATCAACTTGCTCTCTTGGAGAGCCATTAGTCTCATCAAATACAACATCACTAGTGACTTCAACTAAACCTGAAGATTTGTTGAAGACCCTATATGCCTTTGTATTTGAATCATAACCTAGTAAAAAACCTTCTACAGCTTTGGGAGCAAACTTTGAATGTATACCTTTCTTAACCAAGATGTAGCATTTACTCCCAAATACACGAAAGTATGAAACATTAGGTTTGTTACCGGATAGGAGTTCATATGATGTCTTCTTGAGGAGGCGATGAACATAGAGATGGTTTATGGCATGGCAAGCCGTGTTCACGGCTTCCGACCAAAACCACTTTGGCGTCTTGTATTCTCCTAGCATTGTCCAAGCCATGTCGATGAGCGTCCTGTTCTTCTTCTCTATTACTCCATTTTGTTGAGGTGTGTAGGGAGTGGAGAACTCATGCTTGATGCCTTCCTCCTCAATATATTCTTCCACTTGAAGATTCTTGAACTCAGATCCATTGTCACTCATGATTTTCTTCACCTTGAGCTGAAACTCATTTTGGGCTCTCCTTAGGAAGCGCTTTAATGTACCTTGAGTTTCTGTTTTATCCTGCAAAAAGAATACCCAAGTGAAGCGGGAAAAATCATCAACATTTGCAAGACCATACTTACTTCCCCCAATGTTAAGGTATGCAACGAGTCCAAAGAGATCCATATGAAGAAGTTCTAGTGGTCTTGATGTCATCATCACATTCTTGCTTAGATGATTTGTTCCCACCAGCTTTCCTTCCTAACATGCTGCACAAGGTTTGTCTTTCTCAAAACAGACATCTGTTAGTCCTAACACATGTTCTCCCTTTAGAAGCTTGTCGGCGTTCCGAGACCGGGGGGTCCCCGAGCCGACGAGTGAGAGTGCCGCGTGCCCCAGCCCAGATGGGTCGAGCGCGTGGAGCGAGCGCGAAGGGGGGAACAGAGAGAGAGAGTCGGTGGCCGGAGCCGGGTCGTGAGGGAGTCGGAGAAATTCCCGCGGCCTTCGTGTTCGTCCCGCGCCCAGGTCGGGTGCGCTTGCAGTAGGGGGTTACAAGCGTCCGCACGAGGTGAAGGGAGAGAGCGGCCCCGAGAGAGCGCCTGCCCCTGCCTTTCGTCCCCGTGAGGCCAACCTTCTCTAAGAAGGCCCTGGCCCTTCCCTTTATAGTCGTAAGGAGAGGGTCCAGGTGTACAAGATGGGGGTGTAGCAAGGCGCTACGTGTCTAGCGAGGGAGAGCTAGCGCCCTATGTACATGCCCAGGTGGCAGCCGGAGAGATCGTGGCACCCTGTTGGTGTGGCGTCGTGGCTGTTGGAGGAGTAACGGAGCCGGACGGGAGGACAGCTGTCGAGGTGGCTGGGTCCTTGCTGACGTTCTCCTGCTTTCGTAAGGGAGCTGGGAGCCGCCGTCGTCATGATCTAGCGGGGCGCCATCATGGCCTATCTGGCATAGCTGGCCAGATGGGACGCCGGTCTTGTTCTCTGCGACCCAAGTCGGCTCAGGGCAGGGTGATGATGACGCTTCCTGTTGACGTGGCGGTCTCGTGTCCTAGGTCGGGCGTCGTGGAGGCTCCTCCGAGGCCGAGGCCGAGTCCGTCCTGCAAGACAGAGACAGAGTCCGAGCCCTGGGTCGGGCGAGGCGGAGATTATTCGGCAGAGGCCGAGGCGGAGTCCGAGCCACTGGTCGGGCGAGGCGGAGGTCGCCGTCTTCCGGGGCCTTAGCCCGAGTCCGAGCCCTGGGTCGGGCGGAGCGGAGTTCGCCGTCTTCCGAGGCCTTAGCCTGAGTCCGAGCCCTGGGTCGGGCGGAGCGGAGTTCGCCGTCTTCGGGGCCTTAGCCCGAGTCCGAGCCCTGGGTCGGGCGGAGCGGAGTTCGCCGTCTTCCGGGGCCTTAGCCCGAGTCCGAGCCCTGGGTCGGGCGGAGCGGAGTTCGCCGTCTTCCGGGGCCTTGGCCCGAGTCCGAGCCCTGGGTCGGGCGGAGTCTCCTATGGCACCTCTGGCGAAGTCTGGTCGCCCGTCGGTCTTACCTTTTGCGTTAAACGCCCCGGTGACTCGGTCGGTTGGTGCGGTGATTTAGTCAGGGTTTCTCCTTATCGGAGGCGGGGCCTAGGGCGAGCCGGAGATGCGTCTGCCGTTAAAGAGGAGACCTCAGGCGAGACGGAGTCATCTTAGGGTCGGCTGCCCTCGCCCGAGGCTAGGCTCGGGCATGGCGTGGTCAAGTCACTCGTATGGACTGATCCCTGACTTAATCAAACCCATCAGGCCTTTGCAGCTTTATGCTGATGGGGGTTACCAGCTGAGAATTAGGCGTCTTGAGGGTACCCCTAATTATGGTCCCCGACAGTAGCCCCCGAGCCTCGAAGAGAGTGTTAACACTCGCTTGGAGGCTTGCATCGCACTTTTTTGCAAGGGGACCAGCCTTTCTCGGAGGTACTTTGTTCCGGTGGGTGCGCGCGAGCGCACCCGCCGGGTGTAGCCCCCGAGGCCTCGGAGGAGTGGTTTCACTCCTTCGAGGTCTTAATGCCTTGCGCAATGCTTCGGCTGGTCTGGCGGTTCCCTCATGCGAGCAGGGCGTAACCCAGGTGCACTGTCGAGGCCCAAGTTCTCGGGCTGGTATGTTGACGCTGTCAACGGTTCGGCCGGAGCCGGGTTTGCGAGAGCAGCCCCCGAGCCTTCGCACGGAGCGAGAGGACGATCAGGGACAGACTCGACTTTTTATATACGCCCCTACGTCGCCTTTCCGCAAGGAGGAGGGCGGGAGTGCGCCATGTTACCCTCGATGGGCACCGAACATGGTGTCTCCGGTGAGCTGCAATCGGGTAATCCGAGTGGACGTCCGTGCCCCGTTCGTTGGGGGTCGGCTAGGGGCCCGGAGGCACGCCCAAAAGTACCTGCGGGTGATCTGCCGGACCCGGTCCCCTAGCGACGGGGTCCGAGGGCTCGTTGCCTCCCTCCGATGGGATTCCGTTACAGAGTCGTTCCCGCTGGTCTCGGAAATGTCCTAGGGTACCTCGGGAGCGCAGCCCGAGCCTTGGTTATGTATCGAACGTACCCCTGGTCATCCCTCGCTCGGTGTCTGAGGCGACTGTGAACCCTTCGACAGGCCAGCCTTCGAACCCCTGATCAGTAGGGGGCACGGAGCCCGAGTAGCCTGAGGCGGTCGTGGAACCTTTCGGGGGCCGACCTTCGAACCCCTGACCAGTAGTGGGTGTCGGGCCCACGCGATCTGAGGCGGCTGTTGAACCCTTCGGGGGGCCAGCCTTCGAACCCCTGATCAGTAGGGAGGCTCGGAGCCTAGTTCCTTCACGGGGAAGGATCCCTTTGGGGTTATCCCCCTTCTCGGTCCCTGTTGCAAGAGATAGAGAAAGAAGGAAAAGGGAAATGGATTCGAAATTGAACGTCGTGGCGTACCTTTTTCGGCGTGGTCGTTTTGGCGGAGGCGAAGCGTCGCCAGCTGCCCCTGCCAGAAACGTTACCTGTTTCGCCGCGGAGTTAATGCGCCGGGGTAAGCGGTCGGCGAGGCTGCCGTCGCGTGCGCGAGCCGTTCGAGGTACGGGTCACGGGCGCGTCGTCTTCACGCCGTGAGAGGGGGTTCTCCTGCTGCCTCCGGATGGGACGTGGGCCTGGCCGATGGCGTGACCGCTGCCCTCGCGCGCCTGCCACCGTCATTACTGCCGGCCCATTTTTGACCCCGTTTGACCGCTGCGCCAGGCTGGCGCCGCTGGATCGCAGGCTGGGCGGCCTCGAGTCGCGGTATTGGTTCCGCAATCGAGGAGGTGCGGTGGTGGAGCGAGAGGCGCAGCGGTTCGCATGCAGCGCCCGGCGCGCCAGTTGAACGACGCGTGGGCTTGAGCTGTCGCGCTGGCCTGTCAGGAGTCGGAGAGGCGCGTCCACTTGGCGCGGTTGCATGCCGCCTGCCTGGCCGCTCGCCCCCTTTTGCCCGTTGGTCTGGGCAAAAGTGGAGGGTTACTTGTAACCGCTGGGCGGTTGCGTGCGTCGTGCGCGGCGGTTCGGCTTTCTCTGCTTGGTGCCGGTCTGCATGACAGGCGGGCCCCAGCCCCCGTGTCGCAGGGGAGGACTTTGGAGGCGTGTTGGAGAAGACTCCGCCCGCGACGGTTGAGGGCGCAAGCAGGGGGAGTTGCCTTTAAAAGGAGGGCGACCCTCTTCGTGAGGTGACCATGTCTCCTACCTCCCTTATGCATTGCGTCTTTCCATCTTCCGAGCCCCCGGATGGGGGGAAACCGCCGTCTTTTCGCTCCATCGTCGGAGGGACGCAACTCCGTGGGAGTTGGTACCTTTCAGCCATCGTTCGGCTTCAAGGATTTTCATCAGGCAGCCCGGTTGCCCCCCTCGGCTGGGGGTCACCCGAGACGGTGACCACCAGCTCCTGGGTGGGGAGGAGCAAACCGGACTGCGATCTTGGTCCCACCCTCAGCTTCAAGGATGTTCATCATCCTCGCTGGGGTGGGTGCCGGACTGAGCCGGCGCTCCTCCTCCCGCACGGGTTCGTGGGTCATCCTCTCCCACGATATTCGAGGGAGAAGGCGCTCACTGGCCCTGCGGGCGGCGCGGACTTCGACAACGCGGGATGGGTCGGCGGCGAACGCCGTCACCTCCAGCGTGTCGGGTCCGCTAGCTCGGCTCCGGCGGGCCCCTTTGTCGGGGGGTGGCTGCCGCGCCGTGTACACGGGAGGTCCACCCTAGACACCGCACGCTGCTAGGGCGGCGCTCGTGTTCTGGGGTGGCCCTGCTTTTGCACCAGGGCGGCAGCTTTGCGCGGAGGCCGGCGCCCCACTCATCGGGGAGGATTTGAGTGGGGATCTGGCAGTAAGCTGGCGGCTCCTGGCGTCAGTGCCGAGGTGGAGGCGGCTCGAGAAGTCCCCGTCAGCGACGGGATCACCGCCACCATCGGCGCTTTGGGCCTTCGGCTCTTTGTACTTGTCCTCGCCCCTCGGGTGGCGTTATGGGCGAGGGCAAGACAGCAGCTGTGCCTTCCCCTGAGGCCTGCGTCGCCGCAGAGGGAGGAACCGGAGTTCCGCTTGTAGTGGCACTTCGGGTGCCGGGTTTTTTGTTCATTTCGGCTTTCGGGGCCTGAACATGTATGTAACTCCGGCGCGGAGCCGTGTTTTTCCTCATTTCTGAGCAATAAGACTTGCCTGCCGATTGTCTGAATCGCTTCACCAAGCATGAGTCGCCCCGTGACCAGGTGACGAGTGAGGTATCCGTATCCCGGAGGCGTAGGAATCCCTCGGCTCGGTCGGACCTGTTGTCCGAGGCTCCTCTAGCTTAGTTAAAGAGACCCCTCGGCCGCTCTTCGACGAGCCGAGGCCAGGGGTAGCGATATCAGCACAAGCAGAGGCGTTGTTGGCTCGGAAATGAAACCTGGTTGGCCGGAGCCTAGCCGGGTTGTCTGTTGGCAGGATCGACGCCGGAGCTGATTAGCCGAGGCCTCGGACCGAGCTGGCGCCCTCGGAAGGTGGTCGGCCGAGGCCCCGGAGGTGGCCGGCCGAGCCGTCCGCTCGGGCCGGGATCTCGGGGCAGTCTCTGGCGGAGATTGCTCGAGCGCGGTGACGACGTCGTCCTTCGGATCGGAGGCCCTCGGACCGCGTCGCCGCCCGAGGCTAGGTCGGGCCTTGCCGAAGGTGCTGCTGATGCCGAGGGTGTCGTCGCCCTCTTCCAGCGTCAAGATCCGCGCCTGCAGGGTCAGATCGTCTTGTAGCGCGGGCCTTGTGCGGCCGTTGAGGCCAGAATACACACCCTTGTTGCGTTGTAAAGCTGTGTCTCTTTTCCTCTCGCTTCGAGTATCTGGACTTTTTGTCGGTAGCAGGGATGTTAGTGCGAGCAAGAGTTGCTTCTCGCGGGAGGTGATGAGTGAGGTATCCGTATCCCGGAGGCGTGGGAGTCCCTCGGCTCGGTCGGCCTCGCCGCTTACGCGTACTTTTACCCATCCATGAGGCCCTGTCACCGACTCGGTCGAGAAGGCTCGAAGGACCTGCTTCAACAGAAGAGCTTCCGTACGTAAAGACTCATTCGATCCGCGGAGTCACTTTATCCGAGCGCGAGTTACTTATCGCAGAAGGTGATGAGTGAGGTATCCGTATCCCGGAGGCGTAGGAGTCCCTCGGCTCGGTCAGCCTTGACTGCTTACGTGTACCCCGTCGTTTCCAGGACCCACTTTCCGAAGTAGTCAAAAAGCACGAAAGATGTTCTGGTGAAAGAGGTTTTTTGTTCGAGGAAAATTTTGACGCAGAGGGGGTTAACCCCCTTTTAGCCCCCGAGGGAGGGTCGGGCTTTGCCGAGGCGAGGCCGACCCTTCCTTGTTGACTAAACTTTGCGTGGGTGCGAGGTATATGAACAACTTGGAAACATCTTAAGGGTAAAAGCGACGTAGCTGTTGGATGTTCCAAGCGTTGCCGTAGACCTCGCCTTGACTGTTGGCCAGCTTGTACGTTCCGGGCTTCAGGACTTTGGCGATGATGAATGGCCCCTCCCAGGGGGGCGTGAGCTTGTGCCTCCCTCGGGCGTCTTGCCGCAGCCGAAGCACCAGATCGCCCACCTGGAGTTCTCGGGGTCGGACCCCTCGGGCGTGGTAGCGTCGCAGGGACTGCTGATACCGTGCCGAGTGTAGTAAGGCCCTGTCCCGAGCCTCGTCCAGCTGGTCCAGCGAGTCTTCTCGGCTGGCTTGGTTGCTTTCTTCGTTGTAGGCCCTCGTCCTCGGGGAGCCGTATTCCAGGTCCGTGGGCAGGATTGCCTCGGCCCCGTAGACCAGGAAGAACGGCGTGAAACCCGTGGCTCGGCTTGGAGTCGTCCTCAGGCTCCAAACCACCGAGGGGAGTTCCCTCATCCATCGCTTGCCGAATTTGTTGAGGTCGTTGTAGATCCGAGGCTTGAGCCCTTGCAGAATCATGCCATTGGCACGTTCCACTTGCCCATTCGACATGGGGTGAGCTACGGCGGCCCAGTCCACCCGGATGTTGTGATCCTCGCAAAAATCCAAGAATTTTTTGCCAGTGAACTGGGTGCCATTGTCGGTGATGATGGAGTTCGGGACCCCGAAGCGATGGATGATGTTGGTGAAGAACGCCACCGCCTGCTCGGACCTGATGCTGTTTAGGGGTCGGACCTCGATCCACTTGGAGAATTTGTCGATGGCGACCAGCAGGTGCGTGTAGCCCCCGGGCGCCTTCTGCAGTGGGCCGACGAGGTCCAGACCCCACACAGCGAAGGGCCAGGTGATGGGTATTGTCCGCAGAGCCTGAGCGGGCAGGTGGGTCTGCTTCGCATAGAATTGGCACCCTTCGCAGGCGCGGACAACTCTAGTGGCGTCAGCCACCGCCGTTGGCCAGTAGAAGCCTTGGCGGAAAGCATTCCCGACGAGGGTTCGAGGTGCTGCATGATGACCGCAAGCCCCCGAGTGTATTTCCTGCAGGAGGTCCTGACCCTCGGCGATGGAGATGCATCGCTGTAGGATGCCCGAGGGGCTGCGGTGGTAGAGTTCCTTCTCATCGCCCAGCAAGACGAACGATTTCGCGCGTCGCGCTACCCGCCGAGCCTCGGCTCGGTCGAGGGGCAGTTCTCCTCGGCGGAGATACTGCAGGTACGGGGTTTTCCAGTCTTGATCTGGCGCGACCCCGTTCTGCTCCTCCTCGATGTGCAGCGCTTCGCCCTTGGGCTCCGAGGGTTCCTCGGGTTGAACCGAGGATGGCTCGGGCTGGGTCGAGGTTACCTCGGACGAGGCCGAGGGTGCCTCGGGCTCGGGCGCGTCGCCTATCTTGACGAAGGGTTGGTGCAGATCCCGGGAGAAGACGTCCGGGGGAACCGTTGTCCGCCCCGAGGCTATCTTCGCCAACTCGTCCGCAGGCTCGTTGTAGCGCCGGGCGATGTGGTTAAGCTCGAGCCCGTAGAACTTGTCTTCCAGGCGTCGAACTTCTTCACAGTAAGCCTCCATCTTCGGGTCGCGGCAGTGGGAGTTTTTCATGACTTGGTCGATGACGAGCTGCGAGTCGCCGCGCGCGTCGAGGCGTCGGACCCCTAGCTCGATGGCGATTCGCAGTCCGTTGATCAGGGCCTCGTACTCGGCCACATTGTTGGACGCCGGGAAATGGAGGCGGAGCACATAGCGCAGGTGTTTTCCGAGGGGCGAGACGAAAAGCAGGCCCGCGCCAGCTCCCGTCTTCATCAGCGACCCGTCGAAAAACATGGTCCAGAGCTCTGGCTGGATCGGAGCCGTTGGCAACTCGGTATCGACCCATCCGGCTACGAAATCCGCCAGTACCTGGGACTTGATGGCCTTCCGAGGGGCGAACGAGATTGCCTCGCCCATGATTTCCACCGCCCACTTCGCGATCCGTCCCGAGGCTTCTCGGCACTGGATGATCTCCCCCAGGGGGAAGGATGACACCACAGTCACCGGATGGGACTCGAAGTAATGTCGCAGCTTTCGCCTCGTCAGGATCACAGCGTATAGCAGCTTCTGGACTTGTGGGTAGCGGATCTTGGTCTCGGACAGCACTTCGCTGACGAAGTAGACTGGCCTCTGAATGGGCAAAGCATGCCCCTCTTCCTGCCTTTCGACTACGATCGCGGCGCTGACCACCTGAGTGGTTGCGGCGACGTAGACCAGGAGGGTTTCTCCATCAGCTGGGGGTACCAAGATGGGCGCCTGAGTGAGGAGCGCCTTCAGGTTCCCGAGGGCTTCCTCGGCCTCGGGAGTCCAAGTGAAGCACTCTGCCTTTCTTAAGAGGCGGTACAGGGGCAGGCCTCTTTCGCCGAGGCGCGAGATGAAACGGCTCAAGGCCGCGAGGCATCCCATGACCCTCTGTACGCCTTTTAAGTCTTTGATGGGCCCCATGTTCGTGATCGCTGCGATCTTCTCCGGGTTGGCTTCGATGCCCCGCTCGGAGACGATGAATCCCAAGAGCATGCCTCGGGGCACCCCGAAGACGCACTTCTCGGGATTGAGCTTGACGCCCTTCGCCTTGAGACACCGGAATGTCAGTTCGAGGTCGGAGAGAAGGTCGGAGGCTTTCCTCGTCTTGACTACGATGTCATCGACGTAGGCCTCGACCGTGCGACCAATGTGTTCGCCGAACACATGGTTCATGCACCGCTGGTACGTTGCACCCGCGTTCCTCAAACCGAACGGCATTGTGACATAACAGTACATGCCGAAGGGCGTGATGAAAGAAGTCGCGAGCTGGTCGGACTCTTTCATCTTGATTTGATGATACCCTGAGTAGGCATCGAGGAAAGACAGGGTTTCGCACCCTGCAGTGGAGTCCACGATTTGATCGATGCGAGGTAGAGGGTAGGGGACCTTCGGACATGCTTTGTTGAGACCAGTGTAGTCTACACACATCCGCCACTTCCCCCCTTTTTTCCTCACAAGCACAGGGTTGGCGAGCCATTCGGGATGGAATACCTCTTTAATAAACCCTGCTGCCATCAGGTTGTGGACCTCCTCGCCTATCACCCTGCGCCTTTCTTCGTCGAATCGGCGCAGAGGTTGTCTGACCGGTCGGGCCCCGGCCCGAATATCCAGCGAGTGCTTGGCGACTTCCCTCGGTATGCCGGGCATGTCCGAGGGACTCCACGCGAAAACGTCGGCGTTTGCGCGGAGAAAGTCGACGAGCACTGCTTCCTATTTGGGGTCGAGCCCGGAACCGATCCGGATCTGCTTGGAGGTGTCGCCACTGGGGTCGAGAGGGACGGTCTTAACCGTCTCCGCTGGCTCGAAGTTGCCGGCATGCCGCTTCACGTCCGGCACCTCTCGGGAGAGGCTTTCCAGGTCGGCAATGAGGGCCTCAGACTCGGCGAGGGCCTCGGCGTACTCCACGCATTCCACATCGCATTCGAAGGCGTGCTTGTACGTGGGGCCGACAGTGATGACCCCATTGGGGCCCGGCATCTTGAGCTTTAGGTAGGTGTAGTTGGGGATGGCCATGAACTTCGCGTAGCATGGCCTTCCCAACACTGCGTGGTAGGTTCCTCGGAACCCGACCACCTCGAACGTCAATGTCTCCCTTCGGAAGTTGGAGGGTGTTCCGAAGCAAACAGGGAGGTCGAGCTGTCCGAGGGGCTGGACGCGCTTCCCGGGGATGATCCCGTGGAAGGGCGCAGCGCCTGCTCGGACAGATGACAGGTCGACGCGCAGGAGCCTGAGGGTCTCGGCGTAGATGATGTTGAGGCAGCTGCCTCCATCCATCAGGACCTTGGTGAGCCTGACGTCGCCGATGACAGGATCGACGACGAGCGGGTACTTCCCCGGGCTCGGCACGTGGTCGGGGTGGTCGTCTCGGTCGAAGGTGATGGGCTTGTCGGACCAGTCTAGGTAGACTGGTGCCGCCACCTTCACCGAGCAGGCCTCCCGACGCTCCTGCTTATGATGCCGAGCCGAGGCGTTTGCCGTATGCCCTCCGTAGATCATGAAGCAGTCGCGGACCTCTGGGAACTCTCCTGCTTGACGATCCTCCCTCTTGTCGTCGTCGTGAGCCTTGCCACCCTCTGCGGGTGGCCCGGCCCGATGGAAGTGACGCCGAAGCATGACGCACTCTTCGAGGGTGTGCTTGACGGGCCCCTGATGGTAGGGGCACGTCTCCTTGAGTGCCTTGTCGAAGAGGTTAGCACCTCCGGGGGGCTTCCGAGGGTTCTTGCGCTCGGCGGCGGCGACAAGGTCTGCATCGGGAACGTCGCGTTTCGCTTGCGACTTCCTCCTGCCTCTCTTCTTGGCGCCGCGCGGAGTAGACGCCTCGGGAGCATCTTCCGACGGGCGGCCCTGGGGCTGCTTGTCCTTTCGGAAGATGGCCTCTACCGCCTCCTGGCCGGAGGCGAACTTGGTGGCGATGTCCATCAGCTCGCTCGCCCTGGTGGGGGTCTTGCGACCCAGCTTGCTCACCAGGTCGCGGCAGGTGGTGCCAGCGAGGAACGCGCCGATGACATCGGAGTCGGTGATGTTAGGCAGCTCGGTGCGCTGCTTCGAGAACCGCCGGATGTAGTCCCGAAGGGACTCTCCCGGCAGTTGCCGACAGCTTCGGAGGTCCCAGGAATTCCCGGGGCGCACGTACGTGCCCTGGAAGTTCCCGGCGAAAGCCTGGACCAGATCCTCCCAGTTGGAAATCTGCCCCGGGGGCAGGTGCTCCAACCAGGCACGAGCGGTGTCGGAGAGAAACAGGGGGAGGTTTCGGATGATGAGGTTGTCATCGTCCGTCCCACCCAGCTGACAGGCCAGGCGGTAGTCCGCAAGCCACAATTCCGGTCTCGTTTCCCCCGAGTACTTCGTGATAGTAGTCGGGGGTCGGAATCGGGGCGGAAACGGCGCCCGCCGAATGGCTCGGCTAAAGACCTGCGGACCGGGTGGTTCGGGCGAGGGACTTCGATCCTCCCCGCTGTCGTAGCGTCCCCCACGCCTGGGGTGGTAGCCTCGGCGCACCCTTTCGTCGAGGCGTGCCCGACGGTCGCGATGAGGGTGTTCGACGCCGAGGTGGCCCGGGGCCGCAGGCGCGGTGGTGCGCGTGCGCCCGGTGAAGGCCGAGGCTTCCCGCGTGAGTCGGGAAGTCGCGGCACGAGGTTCCGAGGGGTATCCCTGCCTGCGGGAGGCAGAGCTCTCGGCCCGCCGGGCCGCAGCGCCTTCCAGGAGATGCTTGAGTTCTCCCTGGATTCGCCGTCCCTCGGTGGTTGATGACTCCGGCATCGCGCGGAGGAGCATCGCTGCAGCGACCAGGTCCTGGCCAGTCCCGCCGGATGCGGGTGGCGGTTTGTCCCTGGCATCGTTGGCGATGCGGTGCTGGAGACCTTGGGGCAGGTGACGTATTCCTCCGGCCGGGGGTTGGCTCGCCCATACCTGCCCGATGTTCTGGCGGATTGCCTCGTGCGCTCCTGCTCCTTCATCGAACCCGGCCTGCGCCCCGCGGACTTGCTCGAGCTGTGGGTCGTGACCCCCCGCCGGAACGGGGACCACAGCTAGCTCCCGCGGGATGTCGGCGCGAGGCGCTGGCCTAGGGGGATCACCATCCTCCGGCATGCCGAGACAGCCGCCTCCGGAGGGATCCCCTAGCTCGATGTGGAAATATTCGCGACTCGGGCCGCAGTCCTTGTCGCCAAGGCTGCGGCTGCCGTCGGAACAGTCGGAGAGGCAATAGTCACATGCGGTCATGAAGTCCCGCATGGCACTAGAGTTGCCAGATCCGGAGAAATCCCAGCAGATGCTGGGGTCGTCATCTTCCTCGGACCCAGAGGGTCCGTAGGTCGAGACACCCGTCAATCGGTCCCAAGGCGACCGCACACGAAACCCCAGAGAGGTTGCACTCGCCTCAATGTGAGTGCCCGCCAAAGCGAGGTCGCCAGGCGGGCTGAGGCCGAGTCGAAATAACGAAAGATGGGGAGCAGTCGGTACCTTTTTGTTGACGAGGAGCGATGAAGTCGTGTCGGGGGCTGACCGCGCCGTCGTCTTGGGTACGAGGGCGACGTCCTGCAGGCCTTCCGTGAGCGTGCTGGCGTCGTCCACTTGCTCGGAGTCGACGTGTTGCGGGGGGATGGCGCTCGCGTTTGCCTTGAACGTGAGGGCGACGCTTGGCGTGTCCTCCGTCGAGGCGCCGGGGATGTCGACTTGCTCGACAGCCGTCGGAGCGCGGCCTCCCGCTCGGTCCCGGTTGCCCCGCCTCCTCCTCCTCCGATGGCGAGGGAGAGGATGGGGCGAGCTCGAACGTTGTCCTTCCCCAACGCGGGAAAGACGTCGTCGATTCCGCCGCCGGCGGGCGGGCTGTCCGCCACCAATGTCGTCGTCGCGCGGCGGTGGAAGGAGTATCATGTCGTAGTCGCCATCGAGAGACATGAACTCGAGGTTCCCGAAACGGAGCACCGTCCCGGGTTGAAGAGGTTGTTGGAGACTGCCCATCTGGAGCTTGACGGGAAATCGAACGTCAACACGCAGCGTGCCCCTACCTGGCGCGCCAACTGTCGGCGTTCCGAGACCGGGGGGTCCCCGAGCTGACGAGTGAGAGTGCCGCGTGCCCCAGCCCAGATGGGTCGAGCGCGTGGAGCGAGCGCGAAGGGGGGAACAGAGAGAGAGAGTCGGTGGCCGGAGCCGGGTCGTGAGGGAGTCGGAGAAATTCCCGCGGCCTTCGTGTTCGTCCCGCGCCCAGGTCGGGTGCGCTTGCAGTAGGGGGTTACAAGCGTCCGCACGAGGTGAAGGGAGAGAGCGGCCCCGAGAGAGCGCCTGCCCCTGCCTTTCGTCCCCGTGAGGCCAACCTTCTCTAAGAAGGCCCTGGCCCTTCCCTTTATAGTCGTAAGGAGAGGGTCCAGGTGTACAAGATGGGGGTGTAGCAAGGCGCTACGTGTCTAGCGAGGGAGAGCTAGCGCCCTATGTACATGCCCAGGTGGCAGCCGGAGAGATCGTGGCACCCTGTTGGTGTGGCGTCGTGGCTGTTGGAGGAGTAACGGAGCCGGACGGGAGGACAGCTGTCGAGGTGGCTGGGTCCTTGCTGACGTTCTCCTGCTTTCGTAAGGGAGCTGGGAGCCGCCGTCGTCATGATCTAGCGGGGCGCCATCATGGCCTATCTGGCATAGCTGGCCAGATGGGACGCCGGTCTTGTTCTCTGCGACCCAAGTCGGCTCAGGGCAGGGTGATGATGACGCTTCCTGTTGACATGGCGGTCTCATGTCCTAGGTCGGGCGTCGTGGAGGCTCCTCCGAGGCCGAGGCCGAGTCCGTCCTGCAAGACAGAGACAGAGTCCGAGCCCTGGGTCGGGCGAGGCGGAGATTATTCGGCAGAGGCCGAGGCGGAGTCCGAGCCACTGGTCGGGCGAGGTGGAGGTCGCCGTCTTCCGGGGCCTTAGCCCGAGTCCGAGCCCTGGGTCGGGCGGAGCGGAGTTCGCCGTCTTCCGAGGCCTTAGCCTGAGTCCGAGCCCTGGGTCGGGCGGAGCGGAGTTCGCCGTCTTCGGGGCCTTAGCCCGAGTCCGAGCCCTGGGTCGGGCGGAGCGGAGTTCGCCGTCTTCCGGGGCCTTAGCCCGAGTCCGAGCCCTGGGTCAGGCGGAGCGGAGTTTGCCGTCTTCCGGGGCCTTGGCCCGAGTCCGAGCCCTGGGTCGGGCGGAGTCTCCTATGGCACCTCTGGCGAAGTCTGGTCGCCCGTCGGTCTTACCTTTTGCGTTAAACGCCCCGGTGACTCGGTCGGTTGGTGCGGTGATTTAGTCAGGGTTTCTCCTTATCGGAGGCGGGGCCTAGGGCGAGCCGGAGATGCGTCTGCCGTGAAAGAGGAGACCTCAGGCGAGACGGAGTCATCTTAGGGTCGGCTGCCCTCGCCCGAGGCTAGGCTCGGGCGTGGCGTGGTCAAGTCACTCGTATGGACTGATCCCTGACTTAATCAAACCCATCAGGCCTTTGCAGCTTTATGCTGATGGGGGTTACCAGCTGAGAATTAGGCGTCTTGAGGGTACCCCTAATTATGGTCCCCGACAAAGCTTATGAAGATTCTTCATTCCAACATGTGCTAAACGGCTGTGCCAGAGCCAGCCCAAGTTAGTTTTAGCAATTAGACATGCATCTAGAGCGGCATTCTCTTTAGTAAAATCAACCAAATAAAGCTTGTCGTCTAATACACCTCTAAAAGCTAATGAACCATCACTTCTTCTAGAGACAGATACATCAATATTTGTAAATAAGCAATTATAACACATATGGCATAATTGACTTACAGAAAGCAAAATACAACCAAGCGATTCCACTAAGAATACATTAGAAATTGAATGCTCAGTAGTGGTGGCTATTTTACCCAAACCTTTGACCTTGCCATGATTCCCATCTCCAAAGATAATTGTGTCTTGGGAATCCTTATTCTTGACGTAGGAGGTGAACATCTTCTTCTCCCCCGTCATATGGTTTGTGCATCCGCTATCAATAATCTAGCTTGTGCCCACGGATGCACAAACCTGCAAGGTAGTTTAAGCTTAGGATTTTGGTACTCAGCTCTTGTTGGGTCCTATAAGGTTAGTCACATAAGATTTTGGAATCCTAATGCAAGTCTTGCCTTTCTTACATTTAGGCCCCATAATTTTAGCAACAACTTTATCATTTTTAGAGTATAACACGTATGATAAAGCATGGTTTGACCATTAGATGCATTCCTAGGCGCATGAGAAACAACATTATGAACATGGCGCCTAGATCTACTCCTACCATGAGCATATGAAGAGCTAGATGATGCATGAGGATCGAAAACAACATCATGACACATAGGTAAAACATCACATTTATGACATCCATCATGATGAGCAACATTAGATTCATTCTTAACATGAGCATACAAATAAGCATGGTTATTCTTAACATGAAAAGAATAGCCAAGGGTGCCTTCCCTTTCTCCTTGATGAGATTGGAGGTCCTTTAGCTTGTTAAGTTCTTGGTTCCCTTTTGGAAACCAAGTCCATCCTTAATGGAGGGATGTCTACCAATGGTGTAGGCATCTCTTGCAAATTTTATTTTTTCACATTCATTCTTGAAAATTTTAAGTTGAGCATTAAGATTTGCAACTTCATCCTTCAAATTAGAGATAGTAGAAACATGATTATTGCAAGCATCAATATCAAAAATTTGCATCTATTACAAATAGAAACAAGCTCAAATATGGACTAGCAACATTTAATTTTTCTATTCTAGCATTTAAATCAGCATTCAAACCTTTAAGGCTAGAAATAGACTCATGGCAAGAAGACAATTTAGAAGACAATATTTCATTTTTCTTTATTTCCATATCAAGAGATTTTTCAGCATTAACACATTTATCATGTTCTTCATAAAGAATATCTTCTTGTTTATCAACCTTGGACCTATCTAAGCCCTTAAAGAGATCGCTATAATCTAACTCATCATATGAATCCTCATCACTAGAAGAAGTGTACTTAGGGGTATCTCGTGTATGTACCTTCTTCTCCATAGCCATGAGGCATGTGTGTCGCATGTTGGGGAAGAGGGAGGACTTGTCGAAGGCGGAGGCAACAAGACCCTCATCGTCGGAGTCGGATGAAGAGCAATCCGAGTCCCACTCCTTGCCAATGTGAACCTCTCCCTTTGTCTTCCGGTAGTTCTTTTTCTTCTCCTTCTTCCATTTCTTTTCTTGTCCCTGGCCATTTTAATTATCGGGACATTATGCAATAAAATGACCAGACTTACCACATTTGAAGCAAGACCGCTTTCCCTTTGATTTGCTCTTGTGGGTACTCTTTGTGTCCCTTCAATGCAGTCTTGAAGCGCTTGATCACAAACGGCATTTCTTCCTCGTTGAGCCCGACAGCCTCCACTAGTGACACCTTGTTAGGTAGCGCCTCCTTGTTGTTTGTTGCCTTGAGAGCAACGGGTTGCGGCTCGTATATAGGAAGCGGTCTGTTGGCAATATCATCAACATACCTTGCCTCCTTCACCATCATACGTCTTCTTACAAATTTTCCGAGAATTTCCTCGGGCGTCATCTTGGTGTACCTGTGATTCTCACGAATAAGGTTTACAAGATGAGGACCAATAACGGTAAATGACCTTAGCATCAGTCAAACGACATCATGATATGTCCATCTTGTACCCCCATAGCTTCGGATCTTGTTCACCAGGGTCTTGAGCCTGTATTAGGTTTCAGTTGGCTCCTCTCCTCGTTTGATGGCGAACCTTCCTAGCTCTCCTTCCAATAATTCCATCTTTGTGATCATGGTGGCATCATTACCCTCATGAGAGATTTTGAGGGTATCCATATTTGCTTGGCATTGTCCAAGCCACTAAGCTTGTTGTACTCATCCCTGCATATAGATACTAACAAAACAGTAGTAGCCTAGGCATTCTTATGAATTTGCTCATTAATAAATACAGGATTATCACTAATATCAAAATGTATCCCACTTTCCACTATTTCCTAAATACTAGGATGAAGAAAGAATAGATGACTACGCATTTTATAACTCCAAATGAATAATCTTCTCCATCAAAGCGAGGGGGTTTTCCGAGTGGAATAGATAATAAATGAGCGTTTGAATTGTAAGGAATGCGAGTGTGGCAGAACCACCCAGATTATTCTAGCTTAAGTTCCCAAGTCGAAAGGTAGCAACACACTTAAACCGGAATAAACCATCAGTCCCTCGGATCTTCTCTGATAAAGCCACTTACCAAGGATCGAACACCATTAGTTCACACGATGGTGAGGCACAGAGGGAATACAATAAACATGAAACCACAAATTAAAGTACTGTAGTTATTACATAAATCAGAGTTTTAATAAAAGATAACAAGTTCATAATCAAAATGCAGCGGACAATCGATAATGCCGATACTAAGGAATAGGGCAAGGCCTAGCCCACTACTCCTCCTGGTCCTCTCCTGTCGAGGCAGCATCTCCAACCCAGTGGCAGGGTGGAAGGCCAAGTCACACCATCAACCAGATCCTATAGCATACCTAAAAAAATATGCCACAAGCAAGGCTGAGTATACTAATTAGGACTGGGCATAAAAACCGAAAACCAAACACCGAAACCGAAAAAACCGGAACCGAAACCGAAAAAACCGGAACCGAACAAACCAGATTACATTTCGGTTACTAATCTGCAGAAACCGAAATAATTTCGGTGTTCGGTTTTTTATTTCGGTTTAAACCGAAAACCGAAATCACACAGAACCAGGCACCAGCGGCCAGCCCAGCAGCCTGCAGCCGGCACGGCTCTACACTCGCCAGTACCGGGCAGTCGGCCATCGCCACTGGAGCGGTGGAACAAACAAGGACAAGATGTACGACTCTCTCTCTACTAGAGTCGTCTCGTCTGTCTGTACACTGTTGCAGTGCTCTGCAGCTAACCAAAATAAAGCAGTTGGTGTTGGCTGCAACGTAACGATACACGGCTGACTAGCTAGCTAGCTACTTAGCTCATCATTCATTGCCAGATACAACTAGCGACTGTTTCCATCAGTTAGTTAGGGGCATTAGGTATTTGGAACAAGGGAGGGGAAACAAAAGGACAATACAAAACATGGGATCACGTTGCATGTGCGGCAAAGACTCCACTCCTCCGCCCGATCCTACCAAGACCAACTGCTAAGATATATAGGCCAGTTGCTTGCCTTGCTCGTATTAATTAAAGAAATCAATGAGAGTGGGAACCCTGGCCTTTACATAACGTAATATACATGGTTCTTTTAATTAGTGTTTTATTTGTATTCGGTTTTTTTCGGTTAAACCGAAAACCGAACCGAAATATTCGGTTAACTGAAGATTCGGTTTTCGATTTTCCGCAGAAGGTTTCGGTTACCGTTTTCCAAAAACCGAATTTATAAAAAAACCGAAAAACCGAACCGAAAAACATCGGTTAACCGATTGCCTAGGCCTAATACTAATACTCAGATAGACTTACCTGGTGTGAGGAGTCTACTCCTCTACCTCTAGACCATGCAGCTGTTTGGCTGAGGGGCTTGATTTGCCAAAAGCACTAGCTGAATCTAAAAACAATTTTAGCTTTTCCAATTCTAGCATATTTAATTAAGCTAGGTTTGCTCCTCTCTAAGCATACATGGTAACAATCATTTAGTACAATCAACATGTTATCTCAAGTAAAACCTCATTTCACTTTTTACTCCATGCAGTACAAGGGGTCAAGCAGTCTCATTAGCTGCGAGAAGCAGACGATTTGAATCGAGTTTTAACCTTGCAAGGTAAACCTAAACACACAACATGTAGGGGCACTCTTTCCCCACACATATCAACCGTCCCCATCGATCCCCCATTTGCGACAAGGGCTCACCGCCTTGGCATATAATGCTCCACTGACCCCGGCTGCCGCCATGTAGTGACCGCACTTGTACCCACCATAGCTAGCATGGGAGACCCCGTCTCAGGACAAGTGAGGAGGAAAATCCACGCCCGGCTTCACTCAGGTACTAGGCTTACCAGTTACCATATTTCCCGACATCTATTAGTACTTTCAAATGCTAGACTGAGGTATCCACACATTAATCCTTAATTCCATTTACATCTTATAGACAAGGCATCCACCCTGGATTCAAGACCATAGACCATCATAGATCCTGTTATCAAGATGAATACAATCAATTCCTGACCTCGCACGAGTGCTAGAAAAATCACTCGACTTCTACCAAGATCCCTAATTAGCAAAGCAGCTACTCGACCTAGCATACTAGTATCCATCTCAAAAAGGAATCCTGAGTTTATGCAACTAGGGGTTTCAAGCAACTCCTACACTTAAGTGCACATTGCAAACCCACAAACATTAAGTGTAGTAAAGTAGCATATATAAACGGTTATGCATAAAACCGAGGCTTGCCTTCAAAAGCTAGGGCTACGGGAATATCCTTGGTGACAGGCTCTTGAGCTAGCTCCTGGACTTCCTCTTGAGCAACTCCTTGCTCGGGGATGAGCACGTACTCTCCATTAGCGAGGTTGCAATCTAAATGAATGCAATGAATAAGATACATGTTTGCCATGATATACAATTTAGTAATTGTGATGCATGGTG
Source organism: Zea luxurians (assembly GCA_029449295.1). Taxonomy (NCBI): domain Eukaryota; kingdom Viridiplantae; phylum Streptophyta; class Magnoliopsida; order Poales; family Poaceae; genus Zea; species Zea luxurians. The sequence goes on along the minus strand of JAOPSE010000041.1, from coordinate 6,748,948 downwards.
AAATGATTAAGTCAATAAGGTAAAGCTTAATCTCACTACTAGAGGTTTTAGTGGTACACTTAGCCATTTAGAATTGGGTGTGGCCAAGGTCTGGAGGTTGGATTAACTTAGTACTCCACTGACCTTTAATGTCTTAGTGAAAGTTTTAACCAGGTCCTTGCTGAAGTTATTATGGTTAAGATTTATCACTTCTATTGATTCACTCTTTTTCCCTCTCCTACTTATGCTTTTTAGAGTAGGTTTGAACTACAACATAGTCTCAAAATTTTCCAAAAATTCTGTAAAAATTACAGTGGCTTTTCACTGATGTATATATTTCAGCCTCAAAAATTTAGGCCTAGAATGGCAATGGTTTTCTCTGCACAAAAATATTAAAATTTAGGGCAGAGGGGGTGCTTTGAACTACAACTCTCTTCTAGCAGTGAACTTTACCCTAAGGTTTATTTTTGCTGGTATCTAGGTACAATAATATGACCTTATGCCAAGTTTTAGCCAAAGATACCCACTGGTAAATTTATGGTGATTTTCTAAAGTTTTGGGGGCTTAGTGGTGCTTCCCACTACTACTATAATTGAAAAATGTCAAACAATAGATTTCCTAATTTTTCTATCTTCTTATTTGTGCAAGAGCAATCATTCTTGAAGTTGGTTAATTTTGCTCATAGGGAAGGGGTTGTAAAATTTCTTAAAATATATGGTCTTTTTCATGGGGTATGAGGTGTATTACATCATTTTTTCTTAGCCTTATATTTTTCTCTGGTAGTTTACATCATAAGTACTTAGGTAAAAGTTGGGTTGCTCACTGTTTCCCATTTTTAGTCTTTCTTTTGATTTATTTGAAGTATTGGCCAAATCCAAGTTCTAATTGTTGAACTCACTTACTGTGATGGTTTGGGGTGGTTACCATTTTTGCAGTGGTATGTTAGTGGTCAGGCGTCTACTGAATTTTTTTGCCATTATTGCATTTGCCCTTATATTTTTAATCATGGACTTTATTGACTTCTTAATACCTAAATAACATTATAACCTTGGATTAGTACTAGACCAGGGTTCCATATATTTTTCCTATGATCTATATCACTTAGGCATACTAGGAAAAATGTGGTCACTCTCTGGTTTCTATTTTCTATCCCCTTTTTCATTTTTTAAAGTTTGGGTAGAAATAGTCTTTAATGGATATTTCTGGCTTAGTCTTGTATACTGTGGTGTTTATTATTTTAAAACAGTGTATATACTAGGTGAGTATCTCCAAAATTTTTCTCAAGTCCAGTATAGAAGTATTTCTATTTTTCTCTGTATTATTAAGGTTTGGGCAGTTTTCTAATTCAATTTAAAACTCTAAAAATTAGTACAAAAAACATGGGGTTTACTATTTTTGTTTGATAGTGCATATTTCATAGAGTCTAACAAAATTTGTTTGACCAAATTCGGATGAATATTATTTAAGTTATGCATTAATCTAGTTTACTGCAGATTTAAAGAATGTGGATTTCAAATGAAAAAGGAAATCTACTTTGCGCTAGGGTCCCTGGCATATATTTCCTCCGTCACTTACAAACAGGTCCTCGGGCTACTGTTTAACGGAGTCACTAACAATGCAGAAACCCCCTAGGGTTAACCTAAATCTAACCCGCGCTCCTAGCCTTACTGGAATAGTAACCTAGGCGGAGAAAAGGACAGCGAGGCTTACCGGTGGCGATCTAGTTCCGGTGAGGTGTCCAGGGAGGTCGGGGAGGTTACGGCGGTCACGTTGATGGTCGGCTCGTCACTGGCGGTGGTCGGAGTCAGTCGGACCTCGTGCGCAGGCGGGGGAGCTCGTCGATGGCGAGTGTTCCAGCCTAACCATGGTGGTATAGCTCAATTAAACCATGTAGCGAGCTTCACTAAGTGTCAGGGAACACATGGGCGCGAGTAGTCGAACTATGGCTTACTGGTGAGTCGTGGCCACGCGCACCGGCGGAAGAAAGGACTCCGACGAGGTGGAACGGCGTCTCCGGTGAGGGTGCTCCCGTTTTCTTGCTTCGGGAAGCTTTACGGGGCTCTGGGGAAGCTAGCCGATGCACTGGATCGGTGGGAGGTGGCCGGGAAGAGGCCTGGCCACGGTGGTCGAGCTTTGGCGGTGGTGGCGGGTCACGGGGAGGTCGCCGGAGCTGCGGGCTGGCTCTGGGGAGCTGGGCGTTGTGCGGAGGGAGTATGGCCGAGGTCGTGCTGCTCTTATAGGCGCGGGCGCGGTGCATAGTCGGGCGTGGACCGGTGCAGGCGTGCGGGCTGACGTGCACCGACGCGTCAACCGCGGTCGAGCACGTGGCATATCGCTTCTGCTCCTATTCTAATGCCGATAGGCTTCATATCTTTGCGAATTTGGGCAAGATCGTTGGGTAAGATATGTTCCCTGGTGTAAACTTTGTCATTTATGTGTGGGAGCCGAGGGGTTTTAGGCCGTGTATATAGAGTTGTCGAGTCATCAAGTTATCAGTGTCTAGTTGTTGTGTCCCGAGGCAAACCCATGCCAATTCATGTCAAACGGCTGAAATTTGACTCCAAATTTTTCCAGGGCGTGCCTTAGTTAATTTGGCGCCAATTTGATATTTGAATCATGTGGATTTGAGTCTTGCAACTAGGTGAACATGGTTTATTAAGAAGAGAGGGTCAATTTGCAGAATTCTGAATTTCCAATTGAGTCTTCACTTAAGTGGCTGTTTTGGGAATTTTGCGAAACCCTTTTGATTAAACTTCCTTACTATATTTTGTAGCTTATTTAGTGTACTACAACTTTGTTAATTGGTCCAAATTAAGATTTTATGCTTTTCATAGACTTTTCACTAAATTCCCTTTTTGTGTTCAAATGCCTTAATTAGGGTAGTACTAGTGAGAGCACCTAGAGGGGGGTGAATAGGTGATCCTATAAAAACTTAAGACTTATTGCCACAAAAACTAAGTTAAGTGTTAGTGCAATAGAATCAAGTAGCTAGAGAGGAGGACTTGTGAAACACAGAAACCACAGAGAGAAACAACACAGTAGACACAGTGGTTTATCCCGTGGTTCGGCCAAGTACAAAACTTGCCTACTCCACGTTGTGGCGTCCCAATGGACGAGGGTTGCACTCAACCCCTCTCAAGTGATCCAATGATCAACTTGAATACCATTGTGTTCCTTTTTCTTATCACTTTTCCCATTTGCGAGGAATCTCCACAAGTTGGAGTCTCTCGTCCTTACAACAAATATCAATGTAAAAGAACTAGAGTAAGGGAGGGAAGCAACACACACAAATCCGCAGCAATACGCACACACACAAGCCAAGACTTGAGCTCAAATGAAATGCAACAAGTTCACCACTAGAACGGAGCTCAAATCACTAAGAAAATCAATCGAGTGTGCCGAGACGGAGTGTGAGAGTCTTAGAATGTTCAAAGTATGCTTGGTGTACTCCTCCATACACCTAGGGGTCCCTTTTATAGCCCCAAGGCAGCTAGGAGCCGTTGGAAGCAATCTGGGAAGGCAATTCTTGCCTTCTGTCGGGTGGCGCACCGGACAGTCCGGTGCACCACCGGACAAGCACTGTTTAGTGTCCGGTGCAGATTGCCTTCCAAAAATATCTCAGTCGACCGTTGCACAAATGGAGCCGTTGGCGCACCGGACACTGTCCGGTGCACACCGGACAGTCTAGTGCCCCCTCCCGACCGTTGGCGCAGTCGACCGTTGGCTCACCGGACAGTCCGGTGCCTCACCGGACCGTCCGGTGAATTTTAGCAGTACGCCGTTGAACGATTCCTGAGAGCGACGACTTCGCCGCAGACAGCTCACCGGACAGTCCGGTGCACCATCGGACAGTCTAGTGAATTATAGCCGTACACCGCTGTTAGTTCCCGAGAGTGGCCTGTTCACCGGAGGCTGGCCTGGCGCACCGGACACTGTCCGGTGCACCACCGGACAGTCCGGTGTGCCAAACTGCGCTGAGTCTTAGCTGTTCCAGCCAAGTCTTTTTCCTTCTCTCTTTTCTCTGATTCTAGCACTTAGACAAATATATTAGTACACAAAAAACCGATGTACTAAGTCTAGAATCATACCTTCTTGTTGATTTGCACTTCATCCATCATTTGGCACAAGATTACTCACTTAATACGTGTTGGACACTTAATCACCAAAACTATACTAGAAATAGCCCAAGGGCACATTTCCCTTTCAATCACCCCCTTTTTGGTGATTTATGCCAACACATCAAAAAGCAAATAAAAGGAAGTGCAACATCAAAGCAATTGAGAACAAAAATTGTTTTTGATTCAAATTTGGCATATTTGGATCATTCTTTGCCACCACTTGGTTTGTTTTCGAAATCAAACTCAATTTCCTATCTCTAAGTCAAACACACTTGTTTAGGCATAAAGGGAGGTATTCCATGAGAAAAATTGATCAAGAGCCAAACCCCCCCCCCTTTTCCCATAATCCTACATTCTCCCCACAAGAGGCCAAATTTTGCACATAAGAGTATTTTGTCAAAACAAAAGTTCTAACTCTACTTTTTTTTTAAATTCTCAAGTGGTAGCTGATCCATTTGCTTTGGCCTTAATTTCTCCCCCTTTGACATTAAGCACCAAAACGGGATCATTATTGGCCCTTAAACCCCATTGCCTCACCAAAATCTTCAATTAAGAGTAAAAAGACAATAAGAGCATGGAGATGAACTTGGAGTAAATTACCCTCTCATCGGAGTGCAGTGGAAGTCTTGCATGGTCCAAGCTCACCTTTTCCCTTTCAATCCTCCTTTGAGACTAAATTAAGAAAACTCAAGCACACGGTTAGTCTCAAAGGGTCAAGTTGTAGCATTTCTCCCCCTAAATATGTGCATCACTCACACATGGACTTGTGAGGTTCGGGGATCCCTTGCACAACTTGAGCACCATAAATAAGCAAAAAAATGTATAAAGGAACATGATCAAAGGCATAAGACACATGTATGCTCTAGATCAATCCAGGTTACGTGAATCTAAGACATTTAGCTCACTACGCAGCCTGCAAAAGGTCTTTTCATCTAAAGGCTTGGTAAAGATATCGGTTAGCTGGTTCTCGGTGCTAACATAAAACACTTCGATATCTCCCTTTTGCTAGTGGTCCCTCAAAAAGTGATGACGGATGTCTATGTGCTTTGTGCGGCTGTGTTCAACAGGATTGTCCGTCATGCGGATTGCACTCTCATTGTCACATAGGAGTGGGACTTCGCTCAGATTGTAGCCAAAGTCCCGGAGGGTTTGCCTCATCCAAAGTAGTTGCGCGCAACACTGTCCTGCAGCAACATACTCGGCCTCAGCGGTGGATAGGGCAATGGATGTTTGTTTCTTAGAACTCCAAGACACAAGGGACCTTCCTAGAAATTGGCACGTCCCTGATGTACTCTTCCTATCGACCTTACATCCAGCATAATCAGAGTCTGAATATCCAATTAAGTCAAAGGTAGACCCCTTTGGATACCAGATCCTGAAGCAAGGCGTAGCAACTAAATATCTAAGGATTCGCTTAACGGCCACAAGGTGGCACTCCCTTGGGTCGGATTGAAATCTAGCACACATGCATACGCTAAGCATAATATCCGGTCTACTAGCACATAAATAAAGTAAAGACCCTATCATAGACCGGTATGCCTTTTGATCAATGGACTTACCTCCTTTGTTGAGGTCGACATGTCTGTCGGTTCCCATTGGAGTCTTTGCGGGCTTGGCGTTCTTCATCCCAAACCGCTTGAGCAAGTCTTGTGTGTACTTCGTTTGAGAGATGAAGGTGCCGTCCTTGAGTTGCTTCACTTGGAATCCAAGGAAGTAGTTCAACTCACCCATCATCGACATCTCGAATTTCTGAGTCATCACCCTGCTGTTGGGACCATGCTTCATCGCCGAAGGTCCTGCAGGAAGAAACACCTTCGGCAAATCTATTTATACGTGATACCGAAGCTACCGCTCATGAAGCTTCGACACTATAGCGTATCCAAAGACGAAGGATCGAACCGACTTAAAGATGGAATGACTTTTTAGTCCATAAGAGTCTGAGTTATAATTGTGGTCTTCTGTAAGGGGCATGATTGTAATTTCTTATAGGCTGCGTCCTGCGCCTATAAATAGGTGAACAGTACTCCTTTACTGTTCACGGAATCCTGTAATTGCTAACGCAGTATTCTGGAATTATTGTTTTCTGCCAAGGCAAAGGTATAAAGGTACCTAAATATTATGTTTTAATATTTGAGTTCACATTATAAAATAAATAAATAATGTTATTTATTCTTGGTATTCTGTAACGTTTTGTATTTTATATTTCATTTCGCATTGTTTTATCTTTGATCACGAAGATGCAATCTTCGTGATATATTATTCATAACCTTCGTCCGAAGCTCATTAAATCCTTGGGGAAATAATGCTTCAGCGGACGAAGGGCTTTAATATATAACATTCTATGTTGCCTTGTTCCTAATTCATAGCATTTGAGAACAAGTGACCAACATTGGCGCCCACCTCCGGTGAACTCACTTCCACTTTTTGACCTGATGGCTTCGTTCAAGAACCAAGCTCGAACAGCTTCGGCTCCAAAGCTGATTCTCCCGATAACAGGTGGTTCATGCTAAGAGCCGGCTAACAAGAAATAGAAGAAGGAGGCACAAAGAAGAGTACAACATGTAGGGGTACAAGGACCCTTCATCAAGTCAAGATGGTCTCACATCCCAATTACCTTCTCTCAAGAGGATCTTCAGCTCAAGGATTACCCACACAATGATGCTATGGTTATCTCTTGTGTGATCAAAGGATTTCTGGTCCACAATGTTTTGGTTGATACAGGCAGTGCAGCGGATATTATATTTGCTAAGGCCTTCAGACAAATGCAAGATCTCGAAGGCAAGATTTATGATGCTACGCACCCTCTTTGAGGCTTCGGAGGAAGACAGATTGTAGTGCTTGGTAAGATTACCATGCCAGTGACCTTCGGGTTCGTCAACAATACAAGGACTGAGCAAGTTGTGTTTAACATTGTCGACATGGAGTATCCCTACAATGCTATCATTGGTCGCAGAACACTCAATGCTTTCGAAGCAGTTCTTCATCCAACATATCTTTGCATGAAGATACCTTCGGATCAGGGACCTATTGCTATTCATGGGAGTCAGGAAGCTGCTAGAAAGGCTGAGGGGAATTGGACTAATTCAAAGGCAATCCACAATATAGATGAAGCCGAAGCTTGTGAGCAGTACAAGTACAGAAGGGAGAAGGCTGCTTCGGTCGATCAGCCAAAACCCATGCTTTTATGCGAAGATATCGCAGAGCAGAAGGTGCTGCTGGGATCTCAATTGTCTGAGGAACAAGAGAAAACCCTGATAAGATTCCTGTTCAACAACAAAGATGTCTTTGCATGGTCGGCTAACGATCTCTGTGGCGTCAACAGGGATGTTATTGAACACTCGCTCAATGTTGATCCATCCTTCAGACCCAGAAAGCAGAGGCTTCAGAAGATGTCTGATGACAAGGCCGAAGGTGCTCGAAATGAAGTAAAAAGACTCCTCAGCGCTGGAGTCATCAGAGAAGTAAAGTATCCAGAATGGCTGGCTAACACTGTTATGGTAAAAAAGGCCAATGACAAATGGACGATGTGTATTGATTTTACTGATCTCAACAAGGCTTGTCCGAAGGATGAGTTTCCATTGCCAAGGATAGATTCCCTAGTTGATGCAGTAGCTTCATCAGAACTTATGAGTCTGTTGGATTGTTATTCAGGATATCATCAAATTTGGATGAAGAAGGAGGATGAGCCAAAAACCAGCTTCATAACCCCTAGCGGAACATATTGTTACCTTCGGATGTTTGAGGGGCTCAAGAATGCCGGAGGAAGCTTCAGTAGAATGACAGCAAAGGTTCTTCATTCTCAGATAGGCAGAAATGTGCTAACTTATGTCGATGATATCATTGTAAAGAGCACGAAACAAGAAAATCACATTGCTGATCTGCAAGAGACTTTCGCTAATTTTAGACAGGCCGGTCTAAAACTGAATCTAGAAAAGTGTGTTTTCGGAGTAAAGAAGGGGAAATTCCTTGGTTGTCTAGTTTCAACAAAAGGGATTGAGGCTAATCCAAATAAAATCGAAGCTATTCTCCGAATGGAACCACCAAGCACAAAGAAGGGGGCTCAGCGATTGACAAGAAGACTGGCATCCCTCAACAGATTCATATCTAGATCAGCAGAGAGAAATTTGCCATTCTTCGAAGTGCTGAAGTCAGCCGAAGTTTTTCAATGGGGACCAGTTCAGCAGAGAGCCTTCGAAGAGCTGAAGCAATATTTGATAGACCTAACGACGTTAACTCCACCAACGCCAGGGGCTCCTCTGTTGTTATGTGTGGCAGCCTCGCACTCAGCGGTAAGTGCGGCACTTGTCCAAGAGAAGCTTGAAGGGCAAGTCAAAAAGCAAGCCCCAATATACTTTGTATCTGAAGTTCTTAGTTTATCAAAGAAAAATTATACAGCATTGGAGAAGGTGCTATATGCTGTTTTGATGGCTTCCAGGAAGCTTCGGCACTATTTTCAAGCATACAATATAATTGTCCCTTCTTCACAACCATTGAAGGATATTATGAGAAATAGAGAAGCTACTGGAAGGGTTGGAAAATGGGCTGAGGAACTCAACGAGTTTTGCATTGATTATGTGCATAGATCTTCGATTCAGTCTCAAGCGTTAGCAGACTTCATTGCTGACTGGATGCCAGGGGCTCAGGAAGAAGAAGCGAGTAAAGATGTCGAAGCTTGGACAGTATTCTGCGATGGTTCTTGGGGAACCTTCAGGGCAGGAGCAGCCGCTGTGTTGGTCGCACCATCCAAAGTTAAAACTTGCTACGCAGCAAGACTTGATTTCAGCTGCACAAATAACATTGCTGAGTACAAAGCTTTACTTTTGGGTCTTCGGAAGTTAAAGGTAATGGGAATTAGAAGGGCAGTTCTTAAAACCGATTCCCAGGTTATTTCTGGTCATATTGACAAGAGTTGTAAGGCCAGAGACCCGAAGCTGGAGAAATATTTAGACATGGTCCGAAGGATTGAAGCTTCCTTTGAAGGGTTTTCTGTCAAAAATATTCCTCGAGGAGAAAATGATCATGCTGATTTGCTAGCCAAGTCAGCAGCACAGGGGATGCCCTTACCTTCGTAAGTATTTTTCGAAACAATAAAAGCACCTTCGGTTGAACTCCTTGAAAGAGCAGTCCTCAATATATCTCCTGTTTATAGTGAAGACTGGAGAACTGAGATCTTCTCTTACCTTCAGGGTAACTTCCTTTCAGATGACGAAGCTTATAACAAGAGAATAGAGGCAAGAGCTCAACCATATGTAATAATAGGAGGGGAGCTGTACAAGCATGGGGTCTGTTCTCCACTACTCAAATGTTTATCCAGAGCCAAAGGTATAGAATTGATGAAGGAAATACACGCAGGCCTGTGTGGATCTCACATTGGATCTAGGCCTTTGCTGGGAAAAGTTTTTCGTCAAGGATTTTATTGGCTAAAGGCAGCTTCGGATGCAGCGAAATTAGTCCAAAAATGCGAAGGCTGTCAGAAATGTGCAAGAGATCAAAAACAACCTTCGTCTTTGACCCAGTTAATACAACCCACTTGGCCATTACAAAGTTGGGGCCTTGATTTGTTAGGTCCGCTACCACCAGCACAAGGGAACTTAAGATATGTTGTAGTGGCAGTGGAATATTTTTCTAAATGGATTGAGGCAAAGCCTTTAGCCACAATAACTTCGGTTACTATTCAAAAGTTTTTCTGGCAAAATATTGTCTGTCGATTCGGAGTGCCGAAGGCCATCACTGTGGACAATGGAACGCAGTTTGATTCCGAAGCTTTCAGAGAATTTTGTGAACAAATTGGCACGAAGATCCATTTTGCATCAGTTCGACATCCGGAGTCAAATGGACTTGTTGAAAGGGCTAATTGTAACACCCCGGGTTCCACAAACAACCCAGAATGCTACTGAACTACACTTCTGACGTCCATATATAAAATTTCGGCAGCATCCCCTTTGCAAGATTGCAAAAATAATGGGGCAACATGGTATAAACATATGTCATGACAAAAACATACTAAGTATTATTAATCGGCTAGCAAGGAAAGATAAACGTACGACCTGAACTGAATTAACCAGTGCGCACGACTATATAAAAAACAAACTTCCTTTGACAATAAGTTTCTAATTAAATCATGGTTGCGCCTGGGCAGCGTTATTGTGAGAGTGTAAGTGGACGTGCTGCTACTCCCCTCATTCCCAACATGAATCAAGTACCTGCATTGAGTAATGCAAGAGTGAGATGACACATCTCAGCAAGTAAAATAATATCAAACTATTCAACCACATAAGAACATTGTTTTACCACCACCTGATTCCACAACCTTCTTATTACCAAGGTGCATCACGTATACAACGTACAACACACCTAGTTACCACACCTCGCAGGTAGAAAACCACAAATAGTAACATAGTAATGTCACACTTCATATATTCCTCATGAATGCAAATGTCTGCAAATGCAAGGATGACTTCTGCCTTCATACCTCTAAGGATATGAAGCTGCATCGTACCCCTCCTCGGGCAACGTACGATGCTAAAAATGTACCGGTACAGTCGGACCATAAGATCACGACATAACTTCAAAATGCAAGATGGATGATGCGATGTGCATGTCATGCCTACAACACTTCATATAACGTGATTCAAAAAGATACTTCAACTTCATCCAAGATGGGAATCAACCACATATATCATAACCAAATTATGATCATCCACAATATTAGACAATTGAGAATTAATACTTCCAAACAAATAAACTTCATCATAGAATTCAATGATTAACATAATTAAAAACTTAAGCATACTCAATGACAGGGAATAGGATGCAAACCAAACGGTAGCAACCACCACTATATTTACTTGCCTTTACCGGAAGTTCGGGCAAATCCCTAAGTACGATCCGGAAGTCCACCACCTGTTTTTGACATACAACTTAGTGCACCTATTTCACATAATCAGGCTCATAAACAACGCCGCACCTACGCACAAACTCAAACCCCGCCGCGGGTTACATCTCTCCCCACACCCACCAAACTGCAGCGGCGCTGCTTAATAATTTCATAACTTTAAAATTATGACAACAGTGGTAACAAACAAAAACTCCAGAGGCATCTACATAAAATTCCCCACAAGTTTTGTATACAATTTATAATTAAATTCTAACATCTAATTAGCCCAAAACAGTCCACAAGATGAACCCTGTAATCTGTTTTTTTGTCTTTTGGACAACGACATACCCGGATTCAAACAGCGATATCTTTTAAAATATAATTCCAAATCAAGCGCATAAGTACTCATTAGAAAGATAAGACAAAGCCCTACATGGTTATCATACTGGTTAACAGTAATTACCCACGAAAAAATTCACAGAAACTGCTAATACTACTGCTGTTCATCCACCTGAAAATCTGTTTTTTTGGACAGCAACATAACCGGATTCAAACAACGATATCTCCTAAATTATAACTCCGAATCGAGCGCATAAGTACTCGTTGGAAAGGTATGACAAAGATCTACATGATTCTCATATTGATTATCACTAATTTCCCACGAAAAATCCCCAGAAACTGCTAATACTACTGCTGTTCATCCACCTAAAAATCTGTTTTTTTTGGACAGCAACATAACCGGATTCAAACAACGATATCTCCTAAATCATAACTCCGAATCGAGCGCATAAGTACTCGTTGGAAAGGTATGACAAAGCTCTACATGATTCTCCCACTGATCCCCACTAATTGTCCACGAAAAATTCCCAGAAACCCCTAGAACTACTGCTGTTCATCCTCCCACAAAAAAATCTGGACAGCACCTATACCGATTCGCATAGGTAAACATGTAAACAATTGGATTGCAGCACAAATACTAAAAAGAATGATCTTAAAATCACCTTGGGTTCCTTCTTTCCTCCTTCCATTCTTCCTTCTTCCTCCCTCCAAACTCCAATGGAAGACTCGCACCCACACGACGGGGTACCAAGCGGGGAGGATGCACCATGGAGAGGAGGGGGGGCGGCTAGGGTTGAGGGGGGGGTGCTGCAATCACTTGGGGGGAGAAGGAGAGGGAGAGAGAGAGAGGGGGGTGGCGGCCACAAAGGGGAATAGGGAAGGGGGGGCGGCTGCAACCAAAGGGGAATAGGGGAGGGGGCGGCTAGGGTTAAGGGGGGAGAACTAATGGGCTCCCCACCGCCGGATCGAGATCCACGGCCCAAACTCGCTCTCACGTCCGTTCCCGATCCCAGGGCACCAGTCCAACAAGAATTCTACTGTTTTACTAGTGAATGCTTCCTAAAAGTTCCAAACCCCTGATGCACAGGACCCGAAAGAGAAAACAAGGAAAAAAAAAGAATAATCTTCAATTTCTCTTCCTTTTGGAAATTGGGTATCACACTCTACCCTCCTTAAAAAGAATTCGACCTCGAATTCCGACGCTTCTATCGGAATGACGAAAGAAAGATTAATGAATCAACAAAACTCACACATAACGAAAAGTTCGGGTACTTCTGCCGCATCAGCTCCTCAAGTTCCTAGGATTCTAAGATACGCAGCAGACGACACTCAAGAGTCTGGTCTTGCTACACAGGAATCGGCTCTAGCTCGATTAGATGGTCTGGATTCCACAAATACTTCCTCAACACAAATACATGGAATACATGGTGTACTCTGATCATAGATTCCGACAATTGCAAGTGATAAGCCCAGCTGCCACCTCGGCTAAGATAGTAGACGGTCCTATATACCTCGGACACAGCTTTCTAGACACCAAATCAATATTGACATATGCAAGTACTTCAATGAATGTATATATTAATGCAATTCATATAGTGTTCCTATAGCCTAAACAAAACTTAGCTAAACAAGAGCAACTTCAAAGGAGCAACTTAATGCTTGCATATTTCTAGACAACAACACAGCGGTTAATTATTTTGCTCCTAACTCACAAAATATGCATCGAAAATTAGTAAACTAGGACTTTATGGAAAGCTTATAAAGTCCACTATACCCTTGGTATTATCATCACAACAAGATTTGACACTTAGAAAGGTCAAACAATGCTAAACGTAAATTTTGTCCAGACTTGGACATAATTCAACTACTCAATTCAAAAATCCATAATTGGAGTCTCAATCATCCAATTCAGGTGCTCCCAGACTTTTTAGAAAGCTAGTAGAATTGTCTATAATTCATTTATAAACATATCAAGTTAATTCAATGCATATCAAGGTCAAAAGACACGAGAAAGGCTCTGCTGTCCAAATTTGAACAGATTCAGAGATCACACTTAAAACAGCTGTAACTTAACTTATAGATCTCCCAAAAAAAGTAATCCAAAATTTGTTGAAAAGATTAAGAAAAGTACTACAACTTCTTTATAATTTATAATAAGTTATTCGAAGTTTAAATTGGGCAAACAAGGTCAGCTTCGAAATATGTACAGAATCTGCATAGATTTCAAGACTGGACTTGAGAAAATCATAACTCCCAAACTTCTAGACCTATGGTCATGAAATTTTTACACAAGTAAGATAAAGAAGTTGGCTACAACTTTTACATATAACATCTCTACAGAAAAGATGGTTTACTTCATTGAACTAGCTGCATAACTAAAACTGGTCATGCAATCCCAACAACAAGCAATAGATTTTATCAGGTTCATTACTCTTCTAAGATTAAGTGGTCGTTGAAAGACTAATAACTTTAGGTTCTTCATTACGAGACACCTAGAACAAATATAAGTATAGAAGCAATATGATAACTTTTTAAATCATTTAAGCCTAATCTCACATCATGCAAACAAGAATCAATTTAAGCATGTTATGTCTGCCCACATATTCATCCAAGCACATTCTATACATTATATCATAACTCCCTGCAGCTAACAAAATTTTGCAAATATAAACTCATTGAAAAGATTATAACATTCCCTAGAACTCTTATTATAATGAGTGTCTTGGAATTGGTTTCCAAACTGATAAAACAATGCAACTCTTTTGTTGCAAAACTGATAGGATTGAAACAATGGACAACTAAAATTCAAAAACTTATAACTCCTGCTATACTCAACTTAAACTACAATGAACACGCGTTGGAAAAGTTTTGAAAATTGTCCACGACTTTTGCAATAAAGTTGCACCCAAATTTATCCTTATAGCCCTCAACTCTGCATGACCTACAGCTAAACTCAGCCTGAGCTACTGCACATTAGAGATTCGACTTATATCCGGGCAACCACCTCTCCAAATCTATTTAACAGACAGTTACAAGTAAATACCCATTAAAAGGGTACTGAAAATACCTACAAGTTTTGCTTAAAGAGAATTCGCAAATTTGTGCTCTGCAACTAGCAAAACGCGGTCGATTTATTGGTGATTATAACGATGCCTAAAGTTCAGACACAACAGTGCAACAACTTCAGAGCAACCTAACTCCAATTATATGCAATGAGAATTAGAAACCCATACTCTTTGAAAAGATCATGAAATTACTAAAACTTTCATAATCCACAAAGACCAAATTATACCATCTTCAATGTCTACTCTTCCGTACAAAATTAAAGACTCACTCTGCTAGAGACACCAACAAAGATGTTTTAAGAAACCCATATCTCTCAAATGTTTAGACCAAACATGGTGATTAAGCATCCTATGGAAAGATGCAGAAACATACTACAAAACATTCTAGATAAGTGAAGCCTGATTCAGCCTCCAACTAATTTAAAATGCCTCCCGAAACCAAACAACACATTATCAACAATAATAAAAAAACAATATAAAATGAAACCCAAGTCATTGGCAGGTGCCATCAACACTAGGATTTTCCACTACCAAACTGGGATGCAACTCCACAAAGTCTTTAAATAACACTCTACCAAATAGGTTAGAACACTAAGCACAACAATCAATGAATTCAACAACCTCGTTTGTTAATGCCACTAAGGTCAAACATCCATGTACCGACAATGTATGAAACACCTGACATACCTGTCTCTAGCTCTATAAAACATGGTTGTTATTACACTAGAATCCAACTACTAGAAATCTCCAAAACCATTCTGTTGACGTGAAGCAAATGGTGCTCATGTCATATAACATCTTTTCCCCCTCTCAAAAGAGATAAAATTTGCAATACTCATAAAGCAATGGAGGGATAACAACAAGAAAAAAAACTAATGTACTTCTTGACACAGACTCATGCAAAAGCTTCATAAATATTACTTTCAACACTAAAATAATAACACCATACTATGCTCAACAGGAGTAATTGGACTTCAATAAGATAATCCACCTAACCCAACTACTTTGATTAACCTCACATACAACAATACCTCCTATTATTGCACTTGAACAATTTGCACCTAGTGATGTCATAGGATGACTTCAAAGTAGTAGACATACATGATCTATCAAACCATCATTCATATAAAAAAATCTCCATCTGATGCAACAACATCATTATAGAGATAGAGGACTAACAAACATAAGCAACTTCCAGTTAAACATTGACTTTGTTTAAGATAAAGCGGTCCAAATAATAATTCAACAAGCATGCATAGAGAACTGATCATATAAAAAAACTACCATATATCATCGGCGATTAAAAACAATATAAAACGGGTTGTCCATATCGTCCACATGACTAGCCTCCAACAAATAAAAATTATGCATAACCTTTTTGGCTATAGAAACAAACCATAGAAGGAAAACATGCATGCCTCTTCAACTATAATGTAGACATAAAATCCACTTAAAATCACCCTATTTATTATTAAAAATAAGGTTGCACACAATAAGAAAACTTATCATGTAAACATGGTTGAACTTATCTATCCACGTCACCTTACAAATTCACTTGAGTTCTACCAGCCTCAAGATTTCATAGACAGTCCAACATTGCCTTTGCTCTATGGAGACAAACCTATTGTACTCTAAGATCAAGTTGGCAAGTAGCCACACTAGCCAAAAAAAAGTGAGGTGTAAAGCACTGCACCCATGGAAATATTACATTGATAAGTTGGGTTGTAACCCAACAGTCAATCAAACTCAACAACACCATAAAACTACGTTGTATAGTGTTTTCACACTACACCAAGTCGGAATAGATCCTTTATACACAAGCTCAATAAACAATCGGTCCTATAAGTACTAGAACCCAAGAATCCTTTTGGAAAAAAAAAACATCCACAGTCAAGCATACAGAAATGTATGATAGTAATAGCTCAGAGATTAGTAAACATTGCATCCAAAAACAACATTATGACGATATGTATATAAAACAAGTACATTAGTAGCTTCACTTGCATAATAATTTCAATAACAACCACATCAAGAAACCAATATTAAATAGTAGTAACATTTCATATCAAGCATTACGTCGTTAACGACATACCTCACCAAACCATAAAGGGGTTTGGAGTCAGGAAATTCTAGTCATCTATACAATAAAATACTAATATGAAAGATATATGAACCCATACCCTTCCTGTTGGGGGCCTTCGTCCTCCGAAGGTCCTCAAAAACATGATTTGACAATGTTTTCCAAGTGGATTATATGAACAGGTATTTTCGGATTCAGAATTATGGATATGGAGCACGACCAGGACGAAGCCTGAACCAGACGAAGGTCGAGGGCGGCCGAAGCTGTGCGCAGGGAAGCTTCGGCGCGTTGGCATACGAGAGAACCGACTTAAAGATGAAAAGACTTCGGGGGCCTCGACAGATTTCCATAAACTGTTAACAAATGTAATGGACATGAATGTAATTTTACGTGGGCTGCGTCCCGCGTCTATAAATAGATGAACAGTACTCCCGTACTGTTCACGTTGACTAGGCATTCTGCTTTTGCGTCACACTTGTATTTTATACCTTCTTTCAGGACCGAAGGTACATTTGTAATTTGAAATCATTTCTATTTTTCCATGTTAATAAAATAGAAATGATTTTATGTTGTTTATATTATATTTCGTGCTTTATATAAGTCCTTCGTCATTACTCGTTATAATTACGAAGGTATGTCCCTTATGACCTTCGTCCGAAATTCATTATTTCCCGAAGGGGCATAATGTTTCGAAGGACGAAGGACTTTACCATTTAACACTTTTTATGTTGCCTTGTTCTTAACTCTTAGCATTTGAGAACAAGTCCCCAACATTGGCGCCCACCTCCGGTGAACTCACTTCCACTTCGAGCTTTTGTGAACACCTTCGGAAGCTATAGACCTTCGCTATGGCGCCGAAGAAAGCTTCAGCAATTGGGGTTTCAGCACTGCAACCGCTGGACCACAACCAGGAGACCGTCTCTCTTCGGGAGGCCCGAAGCCAGAAGAGAAAGGCCGTCAGCCCGACGCTCGAGGAAGAAGAGCTAGACCAAGAAATCAGAGACATGGAGATGCTACATCAACAAGTGCAGAGGAAGAAGGAGAAGATGGCCCGCCTAGCTGAGTTGCAGAGACAAATAGACGAAGCCTCTGAGGAAGTTCGCCATCTTACCCACGATGAGCAGAACAGAAGACCTCATCAGAAAGACCTTCATCAGGAGGGCTTCGTCAACGAAGATGACTGGTATGACAATTTCCATCAGGGAAATTTTGTTTTTGATGACGCTTCTCCTCTGTCCGCTGAGCTGCAGGCTACACCTTGGCCTCCATCCTATAAGCCACCTCAGCTTCCCATGTTCGACGGCCACTCTGATCCGAAGCAGTTCTTGATGAGCTACGAAGCAACAGTGTCTTCGTACGGGGGCAATGCTGCAGTCATGGCGAAGTCTTTCGTTATGGCCGTCAGGAATGTTGCTCAGACCTGGTATTCCTCCCTTCGGCCAGGAACAATCACTTCATGGCAGAAGCTGAAGGACATGTTGCTGACCAGCTTTCAAGGATTTCAGACAAAGCCGGTCACAGCTCAAGCCTTGTTCCAGTGTGTTCAGGATCACGAAGAGTACCTTCAGGCGTATGTCCGAAGGTTCTTACGATTGAGGGCGCAGGCACCAACGGTGCCCAATGAAATCGTTATCGAAGCCATGATCAAGGGACTCCGTCCTGGACCTGCAGCTCAATACTTTGCTCGGAAGCCTCCTCAGACATTGGAGAAATTGCTCCAAAAGATGGATGAGTACATTCGTGCTGACAATGATTTCCGCCAAAGAAGGGAGGAGGCCTTCAGATTTTCTGAAATGACCAGGGGCTTCGGAGGAAGATACTACCCGAGGCACGTCCGTTCCATCCACAACACTCAGAATGATGATAAGGGGAGTCAGCAAAACAGGCCGCAAAGCTCCTCACAGGCCTCGGCGCAACAACAAACCTCCTTCCGGCCACCAGCTCCAAGGGGCAGAGGCGCCAGGGGCTTCGGCGGAAGATTCGGAGATCAGCCAAGGAGACTGTTTTGCTTGTTCTGTGGAGAAGGCAAGGGCCATACCACTAGGACGTGCCATGTTACAATCCAGAAACAAAAGGAAATAGCCGAAGCTGCATCTCAACAAGCTCAGCCGAAGCAGGTTATGCATACTGCTTCGTATCATCCGCCTTATATCCCACAATACATAGACAACCACCCTGCAGCTTCTGTAGCTTCGGCAAGTCAACCTCAAGCTTCCTGGCAACAGCTTCCGCCCCCACCTCCATTGCAGCAAGGCCAACAGCCAGAAGGGAGTCAATACACTCCACATCAGAGGGACTTCAGAGAGCAGTCCGAAGCTCGCACAGTTAACAGCACTGTGCCAGAGTCAAAGCACATATATTGACACATATCCTACCTTTGATAGCACTCTTTCCTATTCAGTTTTATTTTCTGTGAAGCAAAAAACATTGGTAGTTTTCATGTAATAATTTCGTTGTTTTCCGCGAGGAAGATCTATTTGTTCCACAAGCTTAAGTTGCTGAAGCTTAAAATTTTTTCCGTTACCAAGGAGGACCTTCGAATTAAAAATCCTTCGGAGTAACAGAAAGTCGTTCTAAGGAACGCAGCGTAAGTTTGCGAAGTCACAAAAAGTCGTTCCAAAGGGAGCGCAGTGTAAGTTTTCTGCTCAGAAGTCGTTCCTAAAGGAATGCAGAGCCTACAGCGAAAAGTCAACGCTGATACCGCCTAAGTAAAAGGCGAAGAAGCTCCTAAGGGAGGCTTACAGCGAAAAGTCAACGCTGATACCGCCTAAGTAAAGGGCGAAGAAGCTCCTAAGGGAGGCTTACAGCGAAAAGTCAACGCTGAGATCGTCTAAGTAAAAGACGAAGAAGCTCCAAAGACGTTCCTAAGGGAATGCAGAGCTTACGAATATATTTTATGAGTATCTTCGGAACAAATGTCACATGCATAGCATAACATCATCACATCATTTTGCATAACATAAGCATCATACATCATATTGCATTTGGCAAAAGAAAGTGACACTCTCAACCTTCGAAAGGATGCTCTGAGAAAGTGATATCGAAATTGTATAGCTTCGGATTACAGCTTCGGAGAATATTTTTATGAAACATGGGTGAGCTTTTTCAGATCAATATTGAGATTGTATAACCTCGGAGTATAGCTTCGGATAATGATTTCACGAAGCATGGATGTCATTCATCAGAATAATTTTAACAAAGAATGTCTTCTTCACGAAGCATGAAAAGAAGGGAAGGTGTTTTTTCGCCGAAGGCTCAAAAAGGTATGTATATAGAGTTTCATGCATCGTGAAGAATTGAATAATGAAAAGAAACTTGTATATTACATCCAAATGTACAAAATATTACACAGATCACAATTTAAATGTTTTTCTAATAGCATCTAGTCCTCTCTTAATACTGCTTCGGCGACTTCATTTAAAAGTTGGTCAACAACTTTGTCCATGATAGCTTCGGCCATTTGTTTGATTTCTTCATCTCCTTTTGTGTGGGGGTCGGCAGTCAACCCAGCAGCTTCTGAGGGAAGAGAACATTTCTTCATCACTATTACAAACTAAGTGCAGAGTTTGAAACAAAAATTACAACACAATAAGAACAACTAATTAATACCTAATTGCCTTTCGGGCTCCGTACTTTTTTCAGTAGTTTCCGCCACTTTTCTAGCATCATGGATGCCTTTTTCACTCCTTTGGATAATCTCTTGCGCCATTCTTCGGCCGCCGTCGTTCCAGATATCCGTAAAAAATTTGCCGCCAACCACGCTTGCTTCGGCCGAGGGGTCCTTAATGTCTTCGGAAGATAAGGCAGCTTCGGACTGAGCAAGAAATTTTACATGATCGCAACCTTTCTTCTCTAAGACAGAGGCAATTCCTCTGGCGCCCGAAAAAGCGCAGATATCGCCACGACTGCTCAGGATCTCCTCGAAGGCCTCTGCTTCGTGACTAATCCATTCCAGTGGACCTTCGGGATTGCCTCGAGAGAAATTCTCTTCGCTGGAGAAGGCGCCTACGCTGGCGAAGCTGGTTTTAATTTTATTCACACATTCTATAGATTTGACATAACACTTTCCCTGGGATGTACGAAGCTCTTTAACTCTTAACTCCAATTTGTTGACCATATGATCACTGAGTTCTCGTTTTGTTTCCTCAAGAACGCGCTCCTCTCTAGCTCTAGTCAGCTGTTTCTGAAGATCTTTAATTTCACGCTTGTGGGCTTCGGCCTGGGTTTTTGAAGCAGCTTCATCCTTTTTTACTTTGTCTATCAGCGTAAGAAGAATTTTATCCTTTTCTAGAGCTTCGTTCCTCAATTTGATAACTTCGGAGCGCAAATTGTTGAACGCAATCTCATAACTTTCATCTTCGGCGCTCTTTTGCGCTCTCAGCGCGTTGCTTAGGATCAGGCCCTATACGAAAAAGAATTCATATAAGAAAAAACGAATGTGTCGTGTAAAAATATAATAATAATACAAGAGGGTTTTCTTTTCAAGCGTTAAATTCCCATACCTTCAGGCTGTTGTACGCAAGACTGTCTGCGAGATCTTCTTTTGTCATGGCGCTTAATCCAGATTCGAGCTTCGGGAAACCAATACTCCTGGCCATTTCTCGGCAGACAGAGAGCTCTTTGTTGTCAGGCAGGCAGTATAAAAAATCATCTTCATTTGTCCCATTGAATATTACTGCCCCCTTTGGATATTTTAGCTCCTTTGCATAATGGTTAGCTTCATGAGTTTCTTCTTCAGATAATTTTTTCCCCGAAGCATGTCGTATGATGTAATCACACATGCTGGCAGGCGCTTCGGGGATGGCAGTGTCAGTCTCTTCAATTAAAATTGGTTCTGGTATTTTTATTGCTTCGGCTTCCAAAGTTTGTTCCCTGAAGGGCTCTGAAGGCCCAGCTTCAGCTTCGGCTTGTTGCGTCGGAGCTTCAGAGGAAGCTTCAGCAATTTCAACACTCTTTTTTGGAGTTGTGCTTGAAGACTTAATTGTCTCCAAGACGTCTAGTACATTTACCATTCTCTTCCTTTTTGGGGTCACCATTGGACCCTTTTGGATTTTTGCTGCTTCGACATTTACTACAGGACTTAAAATTTCTGATGCTTTTTCCTTAGACAGATTTTTCGCTTCTTCCATTTTTCCTGTCGATGGTGCTTTGGCCATCTCTGCAATTTCTGGCAGCAAGATTGGCTGTTCAGCTTCGGTGGCCGAAGAAGTTTCTCCAGTGAACTCAGGCACCGAAGCTGGTTCAATATGGCGTGGTCGGTGTGTAAGGACCTTCAACCTTTTTCCTTTTGGTTCTGGCTCGCTAGGAGCGGTTCCAGCTTCTTCTTTTTCAGAGGTTATGTTTTTCCTTTTTTGCCTTCGGATGGGATAACAATAATCAGGGTAGAAGAACCCGACTGCATCAAACACTCGGTTCAGTCTCTTCTTTTTTCGGCCTCCGAAGGCTGCTGATAGTGCAGTATTTTCAGCCTTCGAATATGCCCCAAGTAATTCATCACTTAACGTTTCAATGCTTTTCAGCCACTCATCATCAGGTTCAATAAATTTATCTGCATATTTGAATGTGTACTTTAGTCTGACTAGTCCGCCTTCGTCGGACTCTTTGATGGTTTCCTTCGGCATTTCCCACTTTTCTGCAAGTGGCCATACCCTGAAGGCGATGTGTTCTTGGACCAAATCCCTTGTCCCAATAAACGAGCAAACTACCCCGAAGGCTCTTTGGCATTCTTCGGCGGCTTCGTCCATTTCGACCTTCGGCCTTCGAAGACCGAAGCGTTGCCAGATTGGGTGCATAATAATACTCTTCACATTCTCTTGAGCTGTTAGATCATTCTTTACATAAAACCATTCAGTCATCCAGGCTCCGGGCCACCTCTTCCGAAAGGTCGGCACAGGGCAGCTTGACCCGGAGCGGGCGCCGAAGCTGTAGCACCCAAAGTTGTTGTGGTATTGCTCTTTTCCCCAGGGCTTCGTCTCGTATAATAACTCATGAATGTTGCAGAAGCTTTTAGCGTTCGGTTCCAAACCTTGGCTTCTTGCAGCCCAGACAAAAATCCCCATTCTTATAATAGCTTCGGGAGTGAGTTGATGAAGGTAGACTTGGAATGTTTTTAGTACCTCAACAACAAAATTGCTCAGGGGGAATCGAAGCCCAGCCCTGAGGAAGCTTCGGAAAATCACAACTTCATCCTCTTCGGGGGTGGGAGAAGTCTTCTCCCCGGCATCAGCTCTCACAATAGATATGTCTCGGAAATATCGCCCCCTCATATTATCAATGTGACTCTGCTTGATGGTCGTTTTCCCAAAAACTGTGTGACTTGGTCGCCACGGTCGATTTTCGGCCTCTTCCCCACCACTTTCCACATCATAGCTGTCGCTGTCATCAGAATCTTCAGATAAACCTTCGAGAATTTCCTTCGTAATTTTCTCTGTATTAGTCTCTGCCATCGCTATCAGGAACCCTAGATTCTTCTCCTCCTCGAGACTCAGCTTCGTCTCAGCAGGGATCTTCAGCTTCGTTTCAGCAGGGGTCTTCTTGCCTTCAGACATCTTCGGGAACGCTCAAAAATTCTTCCCGAGGCCGAAGCTTCGAAATCAAAAAAAACAGCAAATCTTAATGAACAAGCGCTAAAAATTTTAGTGGGCCGAAGCAAAAGGCAAGTGTGCGTATCAAATGAGTTCGCGATGTGATCTTATTTATACGCCTAGGGCGCTGAAAATTAAAAGGCCCCGCTTGTCAGTGAATGTTGCTATTCTAGCAAAGGGAAGGTGTTTTTTCGGACCTTCGGCTCAAGGCCTTCGTCCATATCGCAATCTGAATTTATTATTTACAAATTAATATTGCGAGGGGCTACTGTTGGGGGCCTTCGTCCTCCGAAGGTCCTCAAAAACATGATTTGACAATGTTTTCCAAGTGGATTATATGAACAGGTATTTTCGGATTCAGAATTATGGATATGGAGCACGACCAGGACGAAGCCTGAACCAGACGAAGGTCGAGGGCGGCCGAAGCTGTGCGCAGGGAAGCTTCGGCGCGTTGGCATACGAGAGAACCGACTTAAAGATGAAAAGACTTCGGGGGCCTCGACAGATTTCCATAAACTGTTAACAAATGTAATGGACATGAATGTAATTTTACGTGGGCTGCGTCCCGCGTCTATAAATAGATGAACAGTACTCCCGTACTGTTCACGTTGACTAGGCATTCTGCTTTTGCGTCACACTTGTATTTTATACCTTCTTTCAGGACCGAAGGTACATTTGTAATTTGAAATCATTTCTATTTTTCCATGTTAATAAAATAGAAATGATTTTATGTTGTTTATATTATATTTCGTGCTTTATATAAGTCCTTCGTCATTACTCGTTATAATTACGAAGGTATGTCCCTTATGACCTTCGTCCGAAATTCATTATTTCCCGAAGGGGCATAATGTTTCGAAGGACGAAGGACTTTACCATTTAACACTTTTTATGTTGCCTTGTTCTTAACTCTTAGCATTTGAGAACAAGTCCCCAACATTTCCTATATGTGCAAGTGTGTCAAATTTATCTTCAAATTGCGTAGAATCTAAAGCCTATCCTCTGATACCAACTGTAACACCCCGGGTTCCACAAACAACCCAGAATGCTACTGAACTACACTTCTGACGTCCATATATAAAATTTCGGCAGCATCCCCTTTGCAAGATTGCAAAAATAATGGGGCAACATGGTATAAACATATGTCATGACAAAAACATACTAAGTATTATTAATCGGCTAGCAAGGAAAGATAAACGTACGACCTGAACTGAATTAACCAGTGCGCACGACTATATAAAAAACAAACTTCCTTTGACAATAAGTTTCTAATTAAATCATGGCTGCGCCTGGGCAGCGTTATTGTGAGAGTGTAAGTGGACGTGCTGCTACTCCCCTCATTCCCAACATGAATCAAGTACCTGCATTGAGTAATGCAAGAGTGAGATGACACATCTCAGCAAGTAAAATAATATCAAACTATTCAACCACATAAGAACATTGTTTTACCACCACCTGATTCCACAACCTTCTTATTACCAAGGTGCATCACGTATACAACGTACAACACACCTAGTTACCACACCTCGCAGGTAGAAAACCACAAATAGTAACATAGTAATGTCACACTTCATATATTCCTCATGAATGCAAATGTCTGCAAATGCAAGGATGACTTCTGCCTTCATACCTCTAAGGATATGAAGCTGCATCGTACCCCTCCTCGGGCAACGTACGATGCTAAAAATGTACCGGTACGGTCGGACCATAAGATCACGACATAACTTCAAAATGCAAGATGGATGATGCGATGTGCATGTCATGCCTACAACACTTCATATAACGTGATTCAAAAAGATACTTCAACTTCATCCAAGATGGGAATCAACCACATATATCATAACCAAATTATGATCATCCACAATATTAGACAATTGAGAATTAATACTTCCAAACAAATAAACTTCATCATAGAATTCAATGATTAACATAATTAAAAACTTAAGCATACTCAATGACAGGGAATAGGATGCAAACCAAACGGTAGCAACCACCACTACATTTACTTGCCTTTACCGGAAGTTCGGGCAAATCCCTAAGTACGATCCGGAAGTCCACCACCTGTTTTTGACATACAACTTAGTGCACCTATTTCACATAATCAGGCTCATAAACAACGCCGCACCTACGCACAAACTCAAACCCCGCCGCGGGTTACATCTCTCCCCACACCCACCAAACTGCAGCGGCGCTGCTTAATAATTTCATAACTTTAAAATTATGACAACAGTGGTAACAAACAAAAACTCCAGAGGCATCTACATAAAATTCCCCACAAGTTTTGTATACAATTTATAATTAATATCTAACATCTAATTAGCCCAAAACAGTCCACAAGATGAACCCTGTAATCTGTTTTTTTGTCTTTTGGACAGCGACATACCCGGATTCAAACAGCGATATCTTTTAAAATATAATTCCAAATCAAGCGCATAAGTACTCATTAGAAAGATAAGACAAAGCCCTACATGGTTATCATACTGGTTAACAGTAATTACCCACGAAAAAAATTCACAGAAACTGCTAATACTACTGCTGTTCATCCACCTGAAAATCTGTTTTTTTTGGACAGCAACATAACCGGATTCAAACAACGATATCTCCTAAATTATAACTCCGAATCGAGCGCATAAGTACTCGTTGGAAAGGTATGACAAAGATCTACATGATTCTCATATTGATTATCACTAATTTCCCACGAAAAATCCCCAGAAACTGCTAATACTACTGCTGTTCATCCACCTAAAAATCTGTTTTTTTTGGACAGCAACATAACCGGATTCAAACAACGATATCTCCTAAATCATAACTCCGAATCGAGCGCATAAGTACTCGTTGGAAAGGTATGACAAAGCTCTACATGATTCTCCCACTGATCCCCACTAATTGTCCACGAAAAATTCCCAGAAACCCCTAGAACTACTGCTGTTCATCCTCCCACAAAAAAATCTGGACAGCACCTATACCGATTCGCATAGGTAAACATGTAAACAATTGGATTGCAGCACAAATACTAAAAAGAATGATCTTAAAATCACCTTGGGTTCCTTCTTTCCTCCTTCCATTCTTCCTTCTTCCTCCCTCCAAACTCCAATGGAAGACTCGCACCCACACGACGGGGTACCAAGCGGGGAGGATGCACCATGGAGAGGAGGGGGGGCGGCTAGGGTTGAGGGGGGGGTGCTGCAATCACTTGGGGGGAGAAGGAGAGGGAGAGAGAGAGAGGGGGGTGGCGGCCACAAAGGGGAATAGGGAAGGGGGGGCGGCTGCAACCAAAGGGGAATAGGGGAGGGGGCGGCTAGGGTTAAGGGGGGAGAACTAATGGGCTCCCCACCGCCGGATCGAGATCCACGGCCCAAACTCGCTCTCACGTCCGTTCCCGATCCCAGGGCACCAGTCCAACAAGAATTCTACTGTTTTACTAGTGAATGCTTCCTAAAAGTTCCAAACCCCTGATGCACAGGACCCGAAAGAGAAAACAAGGAAAAAAAAGAATAATCTTCAATTTCTCTTCCTTTTGGAAATTGGGTATCACACTAATGGCATCATAATGACAGGAATAATGAAGTTAATCTTCAATCAGCCCAGGGGAAAGTGGCTAGATGAATTAATCAAAGTGGTGTGGAGCCACAACACAACAATATCAAGATCAACAGGTTTTACACCTTTCAAATTGCTGTTTGGTGACGAAGCAATAACCCCGGAAGAAGCAAAAGCAGGATCAATAAGAATAGTAGCTTCGGCAGAAGACAAAGCTGAAGCCGATTATTCTGTTGAAAAAGATGCCATAGAAGGGATCAGGCTTCAAGCTGTGGAAAACATCAATAAATACCCAGCCGAAACAATAAAATGGCGAGATAGAAAGGTTTGCCTAAAGAATATTGAGCGAGGACATTTGGTGCTTCGAAGAGTAGCCAACCCAGAGACAGTAGGCAAGCTACAGCTGAAGTGGGAAGGACCTTTTCTGGTAGTATCTTCTTCATGACCCGGTTCCTACAGATTGAAGGATATGGACGGCAACGACATTCCTAGATCATGGAATGCGGATGAGCTTCGGCGATATTATGTTTAGCTTGGTGTAATTTTTTCAATTCTTTCTTGTGGCACCCTTTTCCTTTCTAAAGGGGGAGAAAGGTTTTTAATGGGGCCACAGCATGTAATTTTTTTTCTTATTTCAACTCTATAAGAGCAATATCCCCCAAAGATGTAAATGTAAAAGCTGAGAACGCACCATCGAGTGCAAAGGAAAACGAAAAGAAAACAGGGAGAAGCTCAAAAGTCGTTCCTAAGGGAATGCAGAGCCTACAGCGAAAAATAAACGCTGATTCCGCCGAAGTAAAAGGCGAAGAAGCTCCTAAGGGAGGCTTACAACGAAAAATAAACGCTGATTCCGCCGAAGTAAAAGGCGAAGAAGCTCCTAAGGGAGGCTTACAGTGAAAAGTCAGCGCTGACACACCGAAAAGTAAACGGTGAAGCCGAAAAATAAGCGGCAAAAAGATTTGAATCATTCCTAAGGGAATGAAGGCTATGATTATGGCTTCGAATATATATCCGGACATTCATTTGCACGATACATCACATCATGACATTTGCATTCATAAACATTCATTTAGACATACATAGGATCATTATCATCATATCATACAGAAAAGACAGACGCTCCGACTATCAGGATAAAGCTTCGGAGAAAAATAGAAAGAAGAAATTTTTATGCTTCGTTGTGTATGAAAAGAAGGGAAGGTGTTTTTCGCCTACGGCTCAAAAAGAAAATTTCGTCCACAGCAAAGCAGATTGTACACAGATAAAGGGGAAAAGGTATATTACAAGGTACGCACAAATTTACATAAGTTTCTTTACAATCATATTACAAAATTTTCTCTAGAATCTTATGCAGCAAAGTCTTTCGGAACATCTGTTAAGGCTTCAGCTCGTCATTCTTTAGCTTCATCATCCTGTACATATTAAAACGGAATGAGAAAAGAGAGAGTTCAAGGAGAAGGTAAAAGTAACAAGTATAAGTTTCTCACTGGCTTAAGGTGGCTCCGAGCTTCGTCACCAGCCATTTTTCGCCCGCCGTTTATCCAAATCTGGGTCATAAACCTGTTTCCTATGCTTCGAGCTAGGCTGGGGATGTCAATCAAATCTGCTGGCGACAAACTAAAGCTTGGCCTATTAACAATTTTCTCGTGTGTGCAGCCAGCCTTCAGGAAAGCAGTAGCCGTGCCTCGAGAAGCTAACAGGGCGCAGAAATCGGCATGCCCAGCGATAACTTCATCAAGTGCATCAACTTCGCCCTCAATGTATTCAAAGGTGCTCGGCAAGTTTTCAGCTGAAGGTGTAAACTTATCAGAGCTGGCCCCAATTGAGTAAAACACATCCTTCAGCTGCTGCACACATCGGTTGCCGAAATCTAAACATTTTTCCTGAAGCTCCTTCAATGATTTCTGCAAATTTGAATTCTTCTCAATTTTGGTTTTGAGACTTGTTTCAAGAATCTTCTTTTCTTGCTCAGATTTTTCTGATTTTATGAGTAATTCGCTGTTTAATTTGCCAATTTCGGCTTGAGCTTCAGCTAGTGAACCTTCCATAGAGTGAATGACGAAGTCCTTCTTCTCCAAAGCAGCTTCGTGATCTTTAACTTTATTTTCAAGTTCTTGAATGTCGAAGTCCTTTTTCTTCAAAGCAGCTTCATAACTTTCAACTTTATTTTCTAGATCCTTGACGGTAGCTTCGTTTTTCTCGTCTTCAAGATCTTGTTGCATCCTCAGCACTTTACTTAATAATATACTCTAGCAAAACAACCTTCGTCAGAAAACATCTGGATTCAAAAAAACAAAAAAAAAGTTGAGAGTTTTTACCTTGAAATTAGCATAGAACAGGCTACCAGCGATATGCTGTCGCTGGTACCTGCAGAGGTCCGCTTCAATCTTCGGCAGCCCAACATTCTTTGAGAAAGTCCTAACAACTTGGGCCTCGGTTCGATTCCGAAGGCATCTTAGTTTCCCTTCATTGACTCCGCCAAACAGCAGAGCCCCTGGTTTGTACCCACAGGATACGACATATTTCTTTAGCTCTTCTTTTTCAGTTTCTGATAACTCTTGTCCCAGTATATCTTGAAAATTGAAATTTTCCTCTTCCAAAGTATCTTCAGTTTGCTTTTTTCCCTTCTCAATTGTCGTGTCCACAGCGGCCGCAGCAGCTTCTTCCTCAGCCATTTTTAGAAGTATGTTATCAATATCACCAAGTGTGGTTTCTAGATTGGGATCTTCGGCGGTCTCGGTTTCGGCTCCGGTGGCTTCGGCTCCGGTGGCTGCTCTGGTGGCTTCGGCTCCGGTGGCTGCGGTTTCGGCAGTGCCAGCGCTTTCAATAAATGGTATTTTTGACGCCGATGTCGGTGGCGGTGTCTTATGAATGACATCAGCCACTTGGATAATTCTCCTTTTTTCGGTTTAGCGGGACTTTCTGTTGCCGAAGGTTCTTTTTCCTTCTGAAAAAACTTCGTCAGTTCTGGCGCCAGCGGACTTAGCTTGATAGGCAAAGGTTCAGTCATTACCTTTAGAATCTCTTCCACTTTGGCAGCAGAAGGTGTCGCAGGAGCTTCCTCCTCTTGGCCCGATGTCTTTGGTTTTGGGGATGCAGCTTTTCTTTTCTTTGGAGCAGCTATCTTTGACTGAGGGCTCAGTTTTCTTTTCTTAGAAATTTCTTTGTCCTTTTTAATCAATTTACTACCTTCTTTGTCAAGAGCGCTAGCAACTCTTTTTCTTTTCTGCCCTTCAGCAACTTTGCCCAACTGCTCATAGTCAGGATAATCAAAATTCAAGGCATCCATCACCCGATTCATTCTTCGCTTTGGACGAGTGCCGAAAGCCGCAGTCATTAATTGATCTTCTTTTTTAGAATAGTTGCCGAGGATCTCGTTGCACATAACCTCAATTGTATCCAACCACTCTTGGCAAGGTGTTTTAAAATGTTTTTTAAACTTGAAATGATAAGGTAGTCGAACAAGCTCTTTCTTCTTCTTCTCTCCTTTCAGCTTCGGCATGTCCCATTCCTTCAAAGTTGGAAATACTCTGAATGCTAAGAATTCTTGGACTAGATCCCTGGTGCCAATGTGCTCTGCAACAACCCGAAATTCGCCCAGTGCAATCTGGCATGGGCTATCCGGATTCATGGTGCATTGAGGCCTAGTTTCTCCGAAGGTTAACCTTAAAGGGCTCTGAACCAGCTTTTCCTTCTTTTCATCCACTCTAACATAAAACCATTCACTCTTCCAGCCAGCTGGCCATTTTGTACGATAACTGATAACTGGATACTTGGCATCTTTCCGATATGCGAAATTGTAGCAGCCGAAATTATCATGCAATCCGTCTTCTCTAGCTTTTGTCTGGTAATGAAGCTCGTGTGCCCGGCAAAAACCCTCGGCAAGTGGCTCTGCCTCCTGGCTTCGGAGTGCCCAGATGTAAACACTAAGCCTAACAATGGCGTTAGGAGTTAACTAATGAAGGTGAATCCCAAATCTCTCTAAAACATCTGCAATCATCCCATGTAAGGGAAATCTTAACCCCGCTTTGAAGAAGCTCTTAAAAACTACTACCTCATCTTTTTTAGGCTTCGGGGTAATCTCTTCTCCCCCGAAGCGAATCAGCTCCTTTTTGTCTTCACTGAAATAGCCTAACTTCAGTAACTTAGCCATGTCACCCTCAGTAATAGTAGACTTCCCAAACTCTAGGTGGCTGGGTTTAGACGGCATCGCACCGTACTCATCCTCAGATTCATTTTCTTCAACATCAGCTTGTTTTGCTTCGGCAGCAGATATATCCTCTGATGTTGTCAGCCCAGACCGCCTCATTGCTTTGGAAATAGGAACAGTTTCAGTGGCTTCGGCCTCGTCTCCCTCACGCTCAATCCTGGCAGTGGAGCGCAATCTAGCCATTTGATTATGAATTCCTAAAGTTTTTTAAAATTAATAACCTTTTTCCGAAGCTCTTCTTGTGACGAAGCAGAATCTGGAGTGGTGCTTCGTTTGAGTGCAAGGGTCAAGCTTCGGCTATGGTGAAATTTTTGGCAGCAAAATAGTGCAATTGCAATGAATGCTGTGGTAACTTTACACCTACTTGTCTGTTTATATAGTGATGCAGGTAAAAAGGTGAATCGTCAAGTCTCCTACACCGGACGAACAGTCGCCCGCACCCAGTGAACGGTGGGCCACAAAACCCGAGAAGGTAAATATGCATGGTGGGACTACTCCGCGCTCGGAAGTTGTATCGTTTCTCGGCAACGAGCTCAGGGAAGGTGTTTTTCGGACCTTCGGCTACCCGAAGCCTAAGAGACTTTTTCACGGTTCAAGCTCGTTACAAAAAACGATCTAGCGCCGCGAAGGGGCTACTGTTGGGACCATGCTTCATCGCCGAAGGTCCTGCAGGAAGAAACACCTTCGGCAAATTTGTTTATACGTGATACCGAAGCTACCGCTCATGAAGCTTCGACACTATAGCGTATCCAAAGACGAAGGATCGAACCGACTTAATGATGGAATGACTTTTAGTCCATAAGAGTCTGAGTTATAATTGTGGTCTTCTGTAAGGGCATGATTGTAATTTCTTACAGGCTGCGTCCTGTGCCTATAAATAGGTGAACAGTACTCCTTTACTGTTCACGGAATCCTGTAATTGCTAACGCAGTATTCTGGAATTATTGTTTTCTGCCAAGGCAAAGGTATAAAGGTACCTAAATATTATGTTTTAATATTTGAGTTCACATTATAAAATAAATAAATAATGTTATTTATTCTTGGTATTCTGTAACGTTTTGTATTTTATATTTCATTTCGCATTGTTTTATCTTTGATCACGAAGATGCAATCTTCGTGATATATTATTCATAACCTTCGTCCGAAGCTCATTAAATCCTTGGGGAAATAATGCTTCAGCGGATGAAGGGCTTTAATATCTAACATTCTATGTTGCCTTGTTCCTAATTCATAGCATTTGAGAACAAGTGACCAACACCTGCTAAACTCTTCACAAGACTTTTGGTTAGTAGAACCAAATATTATGTCATCGACATAAATTTGGCACACAAATAGATCACCATCACAAGTCTTAGTAAAAAGAGTTGGATCGGCTTTCCCAACCTTGAAAGCATTAGCAATTAGAAAATCTCTAGGCATTCATACCATGCTCTTGGGGCTTGCTTAAGTCCATAGAGCGCCTTAGAGAGCTTACACACGTGGTCGGGGTACCGTTCATCCTCAAAGCCAGGGGGTTGCTCCACGTACACCTCCTCCTTGATTGGCCCGTTGAGGAAAGTGCTCTTCACGTCCATTTGGAACAACCTGAAAGAATGGTGAGCGGCATAGGCCAACAAAATACGAATCGACTCTAGCCTAGCCACAGGAGCAAAAGTCTCCTCAAAGTCCAAACCTGCAACTTGGGCAGAACCTTTTGCCACAAGTCGAGCCTTGTTCCTCGTCACCACCCCGTGCTCGTCCTGTTTGTTGCGGAACACCCACTTGGTTCCCACAATGTTTTGCTTGGGATGTGGCACCAATGTCTAAACTTCATTTCGCTTGAAGTTGTTGAGCTCTTCCTGCATGGCCAACACCTAGTCCAGATCTAGCAAGGCCTCTTCTACCCTGAAAGGCTCAATAGAAGAGACAAAAGAGTAATGTTCACAAAAATTAGCTAATCTAGAGCGAGTGGTTACTCCCTTGCTAATATCACCCAATATCTGGTCGACGGATGATTCCTTTGAATCATCGCTCGAACTTGAGTTGGAGGGGCCTGTGGTACTTCTTCCTCCTCATCTTGGACATCTTGTGCTCCCCCTTGATCACACGCCTCTTCTTGAGGGACCTGTTCGTCAACTTGAGTTGGGGAATGCACCATCGTTGAGGAAGAAGATTGATCTTGCTCCTTGTGTTCCTGTGGTCGCACATCTCCAATTGCCATGGTGCAAATTGCGTCCATTGGAACATCATCCTCATCTACATCATCAAGATCAACTTGCTCTCTTGGAGAGCCATTAGATTCATCAAATACAACGTCGCTAGAGACTTCAACCAAACCTGATGATTTGTTGAAGACTCTATACGCCTTTGTATTTGAGTCATAACCTAACAAAAACCCTTCTACAGCTTTGGGAGCAAATTTTGAATTCCTACCTTTCTTCACTAGAATGTAGTATTTACTCCCAAAAACTCGAAAATATGAAACGTTGGGTTTGTTACCGGTTAGAAGTTCGTATGACGTCTTCTTGAGGTGGCGATGAAGGTAGACCCGGTTTATGGCGTGGCAAGCTGTGTTCACAGCTTCTGACCAAAACCGCTCGGGCATCTTGAATTCTCCAAGCATCGTCCTCGCCATGTCTATGAGCGTCCTGTTCTTCCTCTCTACCACATCATTTTGCTGTGCTGTGTAGGGAGTGGAGAACTCGTGCTTGATTCCTTCCTCCTCAAGGTACTCCTCCACTTGAAGGTTCTTGAACTCGGACCCGTTGTCGCTTCTAATCTTTTTCACCTTGAGCTCAAATTCGTTTTGAGCTCGCCTTAGAAAGCGCTTAAGGGTCCCTTGGGTTTCTGTTTTATCCTGCAAAAAGAATACCCAAGTGAAGCGGGAAAAATCATCAACAACAACTAGACCATACTTACTTCCTCCGATACTAAGATAGGCGACGGGTCCGAAGAGGTCCATATGCAGTAGCTCCAGAGGTCTTGATGTGGTCATCACATTCTTGCTGTGATGAGGATTTCCCACCTGTTTGCCTGCTTGACAAGCTGCATAAGGTCTATCTTTCTCGAAAAACACATTTGTTAGACCTAACACATGTTCTCCCTTTAGAAGTTTGTGAAGGTTCTTCATCCCAACATGTGCTAGACGGCGATGCCACAACCAACCCATACTAGTCTTAGCAATTAAGCATGCATCTAGACCGGCCTCCTCCTTCGAAAAATCAACTAAATAGAGTTTGCCATCTAATACACCCTTAAAAGCTAATGAACCATCACTCCTTCTAAAGACAGACACATCTACATTGGTAAATAAGCAATTGTAACCCATATTACACAGTTGACTAACAGACAACAAGTTATACCCGAGAGATTCAACTAAGAACACATTAGAAATAGAATGCTCAGATGAAATAGCTATCTTCCCTAGTCCTTTAACCTTGCCTTGATTCCCGTCTCCAAAGATGATCGAATCTTGGGAATCTTTGTTCTTGACGTAGGATGTGAACATCTTCTTCTCCCCCGTCATGTGATTTGTGCATCCGCTGTCGATAATCCAGCTTGAGCCCCCGGATGCATAAACCTGCAAGGCAAATTAGGCTTGGGTTTTAGGTACCCAACTCTTGTTGGGTCCTACAAGGTTAGTAACAATAGCCTTAGGGACCCAAATGCAAGTCTTATCTCCTTTGCACTTGGCCCCCAACTTCCTAGCAATTACTTTCTTATTCTTACTACAAATTGCAAAAGAAGCATTGCAAGCATGGTAAATTATAGAAGGTTCATTACTTACTTTCCTAGGCCCATGAACAACATTTTTCCTAGGCATATTTCTACCATGCACAATAGAGGAACTCGAAGCAATCACAGCATGTGAATCATAAGCATAACTTCTATGAGCAATTTTAGAAGAGTTTCTATTACTATAGATGAAAGCATGATTCCTTTGAACATTATTAGTCATAGGGGCCTTCCCTTTCTCCTTGGCGGAGATGGGAGCCCTTTGACTTGTTAAGTTCTTGGCTTCCCTTCGAAAGCCAAGCCCATCCTTAATAGAGGGGTGTATTCCAACAGTGTAGGCATCCCATGCAAATTTTAGTTTATTATAGTCATTTTTGCTAGTCTTAAGTTGGGCATTAAGACTAGCCACTTCATCATTTAATCTAGTAATGGAAATTAAATGTTCACTACAAGCATCAACATTAAAATCCTTACACCTATTGCAAATCACAACATGTTCCACCCAAGAACTAGATTTATTTACTACTTCTAGCTTAGCATTTAAATCATCATTAATACTCTTTAAATTAGACATAGTTTCATGACAAGTAGATAATTCACAAGAAAGCATTTCATTTCTCTTAACCTCTAAAGCAAGAGACTTTTGCACACTTACAAATTTATCATGCTCTTCATATAAGAGATCCTCTTGTTTTTCTAAAAGTCTATTCTTTTCATTTAATGCATCAATCAATTCATTAATTTTTTCTATCTTGGTTCTATCTAGACCTTTAAACAAGCTAGAATAGTCTACCTCATCATCACTAGACTCTTCATCGCTAGAAGAAGCACATGTAGAGGTATCTCGAGCACTTACCTTCTTCTCCTTTGCCATCAGGCAGGTGTGACGCTCATTGGGGAAGAGAGACGACTTGTTGAAGGCCGAGGCGGCGAGTCCTTCGTCGTTGGAGTCGGACGAAGAACAATCTGAATCCCACTCCTTGCAGAGGTGAGCCTCGCCCTTTGCCTTCTTGTAAGACTTCTTTTTCTCCCTCTTCCTGCCTTTTTCTTGTCCCTGGTCACTATCATTATCGGGACAGTTAGCAATAAAGTGACCAGTCTTACCACACTTGAAGCAGGAGCACTTTCCCTTCGTCTTGCTCTTGTTGGGATGCTCCTTGTGACCCTTTAGCACCGTCTTGAAGCGCTTGATGATGAGGGTCATTTCTTCCTCGTTAAGCCTGGCCGCCTCAACTTGCGCCACCTTGCAAGGTAGCGTCTCCCTGCTACTTGTTGCCTTGAGAGCGACGGATTGAGGCTCATAGACGGGCATTGGGCATTGAGAGCATCATCCACATAGCGGGCATCTTTAATCATCATCCGCTCGCTCACAAATTTTCCGAGTATCTCCTCGGGTGTCATCTTTGTGTACCTAGGATTTTCACGAATTGAATTCACAAGATGAGGGTCAATGACGATAAAAGACCTGAGCATAAGTCGGACGACGTCGTGATCCGTCCATCTCGTGCTCTCATAGCTCCTGATTTTGTTGACCAGGGTCTTGAGCCTGTTGTACGTTTGCGTTGGCTCCTCTCCCCTGATCATCGTGAACCTTCCCAGCTCGCCCTCCACCAACTCTATCTTGGTGATTATGGTGGCATCGTTCCCCTCATGCGAGATCTTGAGGGTGTCCCATATTTGCTTAGCATTATCCAAGCCGCTCACCTTGTTGTATTCATCCCTGCACAACGAAGCTAACAAAACAGTGGTAGCTTGTGCATTTTTATGAATTTGTTTGTTAATGAATACTGGGTTATCCGTACTATCAAATTGCATTCCATTCTCTACTATCTCCCAAATGCTAGGATGGAGAGAGAAGAGGTGACTACGCATTTTGTGACTCCAAAAAACGTAGTCCTCTCCATCAAAGTGAGGAGGTTTACCAAGAGGAATAGAAAGCAAATGAGCATTGGAATTATACGGAATACGAGAATAATCAAAAGAAAAGTTTGAGTTGACCGGTTTCTTTTTCTCGTCGTAGTCGTCGTCTCTTTGGGAAGAACAGGACTCGTCGCTGTCGTAGTAGACGATCTTCTTGATACGCCTCTTCTTCTTCCCGTCCTTCTTCTTATGACTCGAGCTAGAGTCAGTAGGTTTGTCGTCCCTTGGCTCGTTGAAGGTGGACTCCTTCTCCTTATCGTTGACCACCATCCCCTTTCCCTTAGGATCCATCTCTTCGGGCGATTAGTCCCTTTTGTGAAGAGAACGGCTCTGATACCAATTGAGAGCACCTAGAGGGCGGTGAATAGGTGATCCTGTAAAAACTTAAGACTTATTGCCACAAAAACTAAGTTAAGTGTTAGTGCAATAGAATCAAGTAGCTGGATAGGAGGACTTGTGAAACACAGAAACCACAGAGAGAAACAACACAGTAGACACAGTGGTTTATCTCGTGGTTTGGCCAAGTACAAAACTTGCCTACTCCACGTTGTGGCGGCCCAATGGACGAGGGTTGCACTCAACCCCTCTCAAGTGATCCAACGATCAACTTGAATACCACGCTGTTCCTTTTTCTTATCACTTTTCCCGTTTGCGAGGAATCTCCACAAGTTGGAGTCTCTCGCCCTTACAACAAATATCAATGTAAAAGCACTAGAGTAAGGGAGGGAAGCAACACACACAAATCAGCAGCAATACGCACACACACAAGCCAAGACTTGAGCTCAAATGAAATGCAACAAGTTCACCACTAGAACGGAGCTCAAATCACTAAGAAAATCAATCGAGTGTGCCGAGACGGAGTGTGAGAGTCTTAGAATGTTCAAAGTATGCTAGGTGTACTCCTCCATACGCCTAGGGGTCCCTTTTATAGCCCCAAGGCAGCTAGGAGCCGTTGGAAGCAATCTGGGAAGGCAATTCTTGCCTTCTGTCGGGTGGCGCACCGGACAGTCTGTGCACCACCGGACAAGCACTGTTCAGTGTCCGGTGCAGATTGCCTTCCAAAAATAGCTCAGTCGACCGTTGCAGAAATGGAGCCGTTGGCGCACCGGACACTGTCCGGTGCACACCGGACAGTCCGGTGCCCCCCTCCCGACCGTTGGCGCGGCCACGCGTCACGCGCGGATTGCGCGGCCGACCGTTGGCGCAGTCAACTGTTGGCTCACCGGACAGTCCGGTGCCTCACCGGACCGTCCGGTGAATTTTAGCCGTACGCCGTTGAACGATTCCTGAGAGCGACGACTTCGCCGCAGACAGCTCACCGGACAGTCCGGTGCACCATCGGACAGTCCGGTGAATTATAGCCGTACACCACCATCAGTTCCCGAGAGTGGCCTATTCACCGGAGGCTGGCCTGCACCACCAGACACTGTTCGGTGCACCACCGGACAGTCCGGTGTGCCAGACTGCGCTGAGTCTTGGCTGTTCCAGCCAAGTCTTTTTCCTTCTCTCTTTTCTCTGATTCTAGCACTTAGACAAATATAGTAGTACACAAAAAATGATGTACTAAGTCTAGAATCATACCTTCTTATTGATTTGCACTTCATCCATCATTTGGCACAAGATTACTCACTTAATATGTGTTGGACACTTAATCACCAAAACTATACTAGAAATGGCCCAAGGGCACATTTCCCTTTCAACTAGGGTTTTGAATATTTTTCTCACTTGAGGTGCATGATGGTGTTAGGGTATGGTTCTTGAGATGAAAAAGGTTTGATTAAGTTCTTGCCTCTAAATTTTGGTGTCTTTTGCTCAATTTCAGTCATAGGTGATAATGGTCAATAGTTGGGTACTGAGGGAAAAACCTTGAGTAACACTGGGGTGTTACAATCCTCCCCCTTAAAAGAATCTCGTCTCGAGATTTGGGTCGAGATTCTCCAGGGGTGAGGAGAAGGTTACGGCTTTCTTTCATGGTGCTGGTTTGCTTATTATGGTTCTTTTAGAAAACCTGCTCTTCGAATGTCATCCTCTTTGCAACTTCAGAAGAAAGCCCTTTTTGTTCTAGTTTTATAGCTTAAATTGGTTTATGTTAAGATCATCTGGTTCTGCTATGACCTCTATTGGTAACCGAACACATTTCTTCAATTGGGATACATGGAACACATTGTGGATGGCAGACATCTTTGGAGGTAGCTTCAATTTGTATGCCACGGGTCCACATGCTTCTACGATCTCATAAGGTCCAATGTAGCGAGGGGCTAACTTGCCTTTGATCCCAAACCTTTGCATGCCTTTTGTGGGCAATACTTTTAGATATACGAAATCTCCCACTTCAAACTGGAGGGGTTTCCTTCTCTTGTCATGGTAGCCCTTTTGCCTGGCCTGAGCAGCTTCTAGGTTCTTCTTGATCATTTTGACTTTTCTTTCGGCTTCCGACACCCGGTCGGGCCTAAAGATTTCTCTTTCGCTGGGCTGTGACCAGTTGAGGGGTGTTTGACACCTTCTTCCATATAAGACCTCAAAACGTGCCATCTTCAGACTGGATTGATAACTGTTGTTATAAGCAAACTCTGCCAAAGAGAGGCACTTATCCCAGTTCTTGCTGTAATCGATCGCACAAGCTCTTAGCATGTCTTCAAGGATCTGATTCACCCTTTCGGTCTGACCATCAGTTTGGGGGTGGTAAGCTGAACTTCTTACCAGCTTGGTTCCCAAGGACTCTTGCAATTGCTCCCAAAATCTGGCTACGAACTGGGCTCCTCGGTCAGAAACAATTGTCTGGGGTAATCCGTGCAAGCACACAACTCAGTCAATATACAACTCTGCATACTTATGAACCTTATCGATGGTGTGCACTGGAAGAAAATGTGCCACTTTCGTCAATCAGTCCACAATGACCTAGATTGAATCATGATGTCGAGAGGTGTTGGGTAGACCCACAATAAAATCCATGCTTGACGTCATCCCATTTCCATGAAGGTATTCATAGGGGCTACAAGGCACCAGCTAATTTTAAGTGGCTTGCCTTTATCCTCTGATAGGTGTCACATTCTGATACATACTTGGCTATTTTCCTTTTCATTCTAGTCCACCAATACAGGGGTTTCAGATCATGGTACATGTTGGTCACTTGTTCTCAAATGCTATGAATCAAGAACAAGGCAACACAAATGTTAATGGTTAATGACCTCCGTCCTTCGAAGCATTATCTCCCTTAGGATATAATGGTCTTCAGACGAAGGTTACGAAGGACATACCTTCATCATCTCAATATGTAAGAATAAAAGTAGGAACATATAAGACATAGAAAAACATGAATAGTTATATTAAACCATTAGATTATTAATATTTTCATTATATGATCATGAACAAACGTTAATGATATTAAATTACATTTGTACCTTTGGCTTGACAGAAGGTAAGAATCCAAGAGTGACGTGCGAGTGATTACAGGTCAACGTGAACAGTATGGTGTTACTGTTCATCTATTAATAGGCACAGGACGCAGCCTAGGTAAAATTACATCCATGTCCTTGACATTTACTATTGACTAAGGAATAATCTGTCAGGGACTAAGCGGCCTTTTCCCCTTTAGGTCGGTTTCATTCTCCACCACCATCTTTGCGCTAAGCCGAAGCTTCTCCATCAACAGCTTCGGAACTGATTCATCCTTCTTCCAGACCGCGCCTTTCATGTCGTGCACACCTTCATCTTAAAGTCGAAGGTTCCTGTGACAGTATATTATACTTGGAAAGCATGTTAGTCGTGTTTTTGAGGACCTACGGAAGACGAAGGCCCCCATCAGTACATCTTGGTGCTTCCCGGGTGCACGGAAAATTTGGAGAGATGAACCTCATCCAAGATTTTCTTCTTGAGGTCCCTATTCTTAGGAATCACCAATCTATCTTCGAACCATAGTATCCCCTTGCTATCTTGGCAAAAGCACTTATACTTCTCCACTTTCTACTTAAAATTCTCTTTGATGATTTGTACTCCCTTGTCACCGGGTTGGGCCATAATAATCTGGTCTAACAAGGTTGGCTCGATGGAGATGTGAGACAAGGTACCAGAAGGAATTATGTCGATTCTCATCTTACTCAATTCATCACATAGGGTGTTGATGCGAGAATCCATCACCATACAATTGCATTGCGATTTTCGACTTAGGGCATCAGCTACCACATTGGCTTTTCCAGGGTGGTAGTGCACTTCCAAGTCATAGTCCTTTATCAATTCCAGCCATCTTCTCTGCCTCATGTTAAGATCAGCCTAAGTAAAGATGTACTAGAGGCTCTTGTGATTAGTATAGATGTTGCAGTGGGTTCCCATCAAGTAATGCCTCCACATTTTTAATGCATGAACCATGGCTGCCAATTCCAGGTCATGAGTAGGATAATTTTTCTCATGAGGTCTGAGTGCTCTTGATGCGTAGGCAATGACTCGGTTGCCTTGCATTAAAACAAAACCCAGTCCAGTGCTAGAGGCATCACAGTACACATCAAATGGCTTGTTGCTGTCAGGTTGTGCTAACACAGGTGATGTGGTCAGATGTTGCCTCAAGGTGTGAAAAGCATCTTCGCATTTCTGACCCCATTCAAATTTTGCTCCCTTCTTCAACAATTCTGTCATGGGTTTCGCAATTTGGGAGAAGTCTAGAATGAATAGTCGATAATATCCGGTCAATCCTAGAAAACTCCGAATCTGGCGAACAGTGGTGGGTGGCTTCCAATTCATCACCTCTTGCACCTTATCTGGATCAACTGCTATGCCATCTTGAGAGATAGTGTGACCCAAGAATTTGATCTCCTTTAACCAGAAATCACACTTTGACAACTTGGCGTAAAGGCAGTGTTCTCTCAGATGATGGAGCACTACATGCAAATGACTGGCATGCTCTTCTTCATTTCTTGAGTACACTAAGATGTCATCAATGAAAACCACCACAAATTTGTCTAGTTCAGGCATAAAGACTGAGTTCATCAGGTACATGAAGTATGCGGGTGCATTTGTCAACCCAAACGACATCACCAGATACTCATACAGCCCATATCTGGTTGAGGAGGCAGTCTTTGGAATATCACTTACTCGTATCTTGATCTATTGATAGCCGAAGCGAAGATCTATCTTGGAAAACACCTTAGCTCCAACCAATTGGTCGAAAAGAACATCAATACGAGGCAAAGGATACTTGTTCTATGCATAATCTCAAGCTTTCATCCTTCTTCTTCACGAACAAGGCTGGACATCCCCAAGGTGAAGTACTTGGGCAGATGAAACCCTTGTCCAACAATTCTTGCAACTGCTTCTTTAATTCTGCCAGCTCGGTGGGTGGCATCTGGTAGGGCCTCTTGGAGATAGGTGTCGTTCCCGGTTGCAATTCAATGGCGAATTCGATATCTCGATCTGGTGGCATTACAGGCAACTCGTCAGGAAAAACATCTGCATACTCATAGACCACTGGAATCTTCTTCAAAGGAAGCTCTATCATGGAAAAAGCACATGATCAAGCGGTCTCTTGGCTGGGCAGATACAATGTAAGGTCTCCGAAGGTAGGAGAACGGATTTCTAGAGCTCTAGCAGCTACATCTTACACTACCCGGTGTTGAGTCATCCAGTTAGCTCCCAAAATGATGTCCACGTTCTCTAGCCCCAAAATCAGAAGTGTAGTTTTGAAGGTTTTGCTTCCCAGTAGGATAGGTACATTTCGATTTAATTGGTTTGTTGCAATCTTGCCCCCAGGTGTTGCTATCATGAAAGACCCTTGGGTATGATAGAAAGGCAGTTGACATTTAGCACTGAATTTCTGGCTAATGAAGCTATGCGATGCACCAGAGTCAAACATAACCAATGCAAGTTGATTAAAAACTAAAAAAGTACCAGTCATGACGGGCGCTCCTTCAGGTAGCTCTTCCAAGGTAGTGAAGTTGAGCTTCCCTTGCCTGACTTGCACTTTCTACTTCCTCCCTTTGTCTTGGTTGGGTGATGGCATCTTCCTTGGTTGATTCCGTGGGCAATTCTTGACATAGTGGCCTGCGTTGCCACACGTGAAGCATTTGTTTCCATTCCCCTAGCGGGACTGCTGCTACTGCTGGGGTTGATTGTTCCTTGGAACGGGAGCGGGGAAACGGTTGGGTACTTGCTGCTGCTGTGGCGACCTGATGACCCATCTTCCTGCTTGCTGCTGGAATCCTCTGCTCTGATTGTTGGAGACAATCCAGAATCTCTGAGGCGGAGCTGAGGGTCTTGACATTGGTGCCTTCCTCTTCTT
This sequence comes from Zea luxurians, assembly GCA_029449295.1. NCBI lineage: Eukaryota > Viridiplantae > Streptophyta > Magnoliopsida > Poales > Poaceae > Zea > Zea luxurians. The sequence continues at coordinate 6,706,257 of JAOPSE010000041.1, read as the reverse complement.
CTCTGCCCGGTGAGCTACAATGCAGTCTTCCTGTGATATGGCAAGATTGACCAGATCGTTGAAGCTGTTAGCGCAAACAGTGTTGAGGCGCTCACGAAGCTTGGTGTTGAGTCCCTGCGGAAATGGTCTCTCTTCTTCTCATTCGAATCTGCATGATAGCCCGCATATTGGCATAGGTCATTGAAGGCCTGAGCATACTGCAACATAGTGTGGGTTCCCTGAGTCAAGGCCAAGAACTCATTGAGCTTGCGGTTCAGAATCCCTGCTGGAATATGGTGTCCTCTGAAAGCCATCTTGAATTCCTCCCATGTCACCACGTGGTCAGCAGGTAACATGGCACGGAAATGGTCCCACCATGTCCTAGCAGGTCCATGGAGCTGTTGTGCGGCAAAGCGGGTCTTTGCGTCGTCACGGCAAGCTCCTGTGAGGAGTGGGAACTTGGACTCCACAACCCTTAGCCACACATCAGCGTCTAGTGGGTCCTCTGCCCTGGTGAACAAGGGTGGTTGCATGCTCAAGAACTCTTAGTAAGCCGCCGCGGCCGGAGGGCGTTGCTGCTGGCCTCCACCATACTGCTAAGTGTGGGGCTGGCGCTGCACCATCTGTCGCATAATCTCATTCTGCTGAGCAATTAGCTCCTGCACTGTAGGAGCTGGAGGAGGTGGCGGGGGAACCTGCTCGTTCTGCCAGCAACGCTGCCTAGCTGCCATCTGAAAACAGAAATTTTTGCCCTTGTTACCTCGATTCGTGATTCCGAGAAATATTCTTTATATCATATGGATAAAATGACATAACATAATATTGAACCAAACGAGGATAATATGACTACATTCATTTCATTGATCACCAAAGTCTTCCCTGGGTTACAACATTTTAGGGGGATTCACCCTTTAGCCTAGTCCAAAATCTGATACCAAAACTAAGCTCGCGTGGGTTCCTGTCCTCCTAATGTGTCAAACTAACCCGTCAACCCAGAGTGGTAGAGGCAACGCTGGATGCAGGTGAAGGGGGTACTCTGGAGGGAGTCACATTTGGACCGGGAGCTGGCTCTAATTCCTCGGGATCCTCCTCTCCTTCGCTTCCTGCCTTATTTGCCTCCATGTCTTGGTGGTGCATCTCTAGGTGGTCGTTGGCTTCCTCAAGTTCCTCCTGCACATCATGGAGCTGGATCTCCAGGATATTGATGGTGTTATCCCGGATTTCCACCTGCTGCTCTAGAGTCGCGATGCGCTGGCTTAACTGTTCCACCTGTAGGTCTTTTTCCACCAGTCCCAAAGACAAATCGACCACGAAGTCCTCTTGACTGTCGAGGGTGATCTTAGTAGTCTAAGCGAGATTAGTGAGGTGTGCCATGGCGTCACTCTGTAGGGCTTGTAGACGGTACAGTGCGCTCATACACTGAACAGTAATCCTCCCAACCTGGTCGGGATGCATGGCCCACACATCCATCACGTGGCTCACTCGGTTGCACCACATGGGATCATCCCTCTTCTCGGTGGGGAAGAGTCACAGTGGGTGCATCATCATTTCTAGGGGATGATATCCACAGAAGGTTGTTAGGGCTTTTAGCGCTGCAGCCTCGGTGGTGTCATCCTCCCTGAACCTGACAGTCTCGGAATCAAGGGAACGCCATCCAGGCTGCAGAGGGTGAGACTCCAGGGTCAGCCAAACCCTGCAACATGGCACCCGATGCTCCTCATACAGCTGCACCATATATAGAGGGGGTGTAGGGTAACCGGCGGAGCAGAGCACCTCCCACAAGATGGAGGGAAAGCCCTCGTGGGAAAGGTAGTCAAAACTAAAGCGAGTGTCTCCACCATTAACAAGGGTGGGTGAAGTCATCTGTGAAAAGAGGGTTAGATGTAAGTGTTACGATAGCGCAAGGAGAAACGTGTTCTCGGGTAGTTAAAAGGAGGTGGGTTAACTTAGATTTATCCATTCGAATCCATTTCTTGTTATCCATTATTAACCATGCTTGTAAAGTTCATACTTAGATGCATTTTTCCTTAGCTTCTAATTTCTTCATGTTTTATGATGCATGCATGCTAGAAAGAATGTCTTCTCAAAAACATGATTTGACAATGTTTTCCAAGTGGATTATGTGAACAGGTATCTTCGGACTCAGAATTATGAACATGAAGCGCGGTCAGGACGAAGCCTGAACCAGACGAAGGACGAGCTGATTACCAAGCTCCACGAAGGATGCACAGCCGAAGCTGTGCGTAGGGAAGCTTCGTCGCGATAGCAGAGAGGGGAACCGACTTAAAGATGAAAAGACTACATGGGCCTTGACAGATTTCCATAAGTCATTGACAAATGTAATGGACATGGATGTAATTTTACGTGGGCTGCGTCCCGCGTCTATAAATAGATGAACAGTACTCCCGTACTGTTCACGCTGACTTGGCATTTGCTTTTGCGTCACGCTTGTACTTTTTACCTTCTCTCAGGACCGAAGGTACATTTGTAATTTGAAATCATTTCTATTTTTCCATGTTAATAAAATAGAAATGATTCTATGATGATGTTTATATTATATTTCATGCTTTATATGAATCCTTCGTCATTACTTGTTATATTTACGAAGGTATGTCTCTTGTGACCTTCGTCCGAAACTCATTGTTTCCCGAAGAGGAATGATGTTTAGAAGGACGAAGGACTTTAACACTTAACACCTTTTATGTTGCCTTGTTCTTAACTCTTAGCATTTGAGAACAAGTCCCCAACATTGGCGCCCACCTCCGGTGAACTCACTTCCACTTCGAGTTTTTTTGAACACCTTCGGAAGATATAGACCTTCGCTATGGCGCCGAAGAAAGCTTCAGCGACTGGGGCAGCAGCACTGCAACCACTGGACCCCAACCAGGAGACCGTCTCTCTTCGGGAGGCCCGAAGCCAGAAAAGGAAGGCCGTCAGCCCGACGCTTCAGGAGGATGAACTAGACCAAGAGATCAGGGATATGGAGATGCTTCATCAACAGGTGCAGAGGAAAAAGGAAAAGATGGCTAGGCTAGCCGAGCTGCAAAGGCAGATAGACGAAGCTTCTGAAGAAGTTCGTCATCTTACCCACGATGAGCAGAACCGAAGGCCTCAACAAAAAGACCTTCATCAGGAGGGCTTCTTCAACGAAGATGACTGGTATGACAATTTCCATCATGGAAATTTTGTTTTCGATGATGCTTCTCCTCTGTCCGCTGAGCTGCAGGCTACACCCTGGCCTCCATCCTATAAGCCACCCCAGCTTCCCATGTTCGACGGCCACTCAGACCCGAAGCAGTTCTTGATGAGTTACGAAGCAACAGTGTCTTCGTATGGGGGCAATGCTGCAGTCATGGCAAAGTCTTTCGTTATGGCCATCAGGAGTGTTGCTCAGACCTGGTATTCCTCCCTTCGACCAGGAACGATCACCTCATGGCAGAAGCTGAAGGATATGTTGTTAACCAGCTTTCAAGGATTTCAGACGAAGCCGGTCACTGCACAAGCATTGTTCCAGTGCACTCAGGATCATGAAGAATACCTTCAGGCGTATGTCAGAAGGTTCTTGCGTTTGAGGGCGCAGGCACCAACGGTGCCCAATGAAATTGTCATCGAAGCCATGATCAAGGGGCTTCGTCCTGGACCTGCAGCTCAATACTTTGCTAGGAAGCCTCCTCAGACTCTGGAGAAGTTACTCCAAAAGATGGACGAGTACATTCGTGCCGATAATGACTTTCGCCAAAGAAGGGAGGAGGCCTTCAGATTTTCTGAGATGACCAGGGGCTTCGGAGGAAGATTCTATCCGAGGCATGTCAGGTCCATCCACAACTCCACTCAAAATGATGATAAGGGGAGTCAGCAGAACAGACCGCAGTGCTCCTCACAAGCTTCGGGGCAACAGCAAACTTTCTTCCGGCCACCAGCTCCAAGAGGCAGAGGCGCCAGGGGCTTCGGCGGAAGATTTGGAGATCAACCAAAGAGGATATTTTGCTTATTCTGTGGTGAAAACAAGGGCCATACCACCAGGATGTGCCATGTCACCATCCAGAAACAAAAGGAGCTAGCAGAAGCTGCAGCGCAACAGGGCCAGCCGAAGCAGGTCATGCATACTGCTTCGTACCATCAGCCTTACATCCCGGAATACGTGGGCAACCACCCTGCAGTTTCCGTAGCTTCGGCGAGTCAACCTCAAGCTTCATGGCAACAGCCCCCGCCTCCACCTCCGCTGCAACAAGGCCAACAGCCAGAAGGGAGACAATATGTTCCGCACCAAAGGGATCTCAGAGAGCAATCTGAAGCTCGCACAGTCAATAGTACTGTGCCAGAGTCGAAGCACATTTATTGACATATATCCTACTTTGATAGCAGTCTTTTCCATTTAAGTTCTATTTTTTGTGTAATAAAGAACATTTCAGTTTTCATATAATAATTTCGTGGTTGGTTATGAGGAAAACCTATCTTCTCCACAGGCTTAAGTTGCTGAAGCTTAAAAATTTGCGGTAACAAGGAGGACCTTCGAATTATTAAAAATCCTTCGAAGCAACAAAAAGTCGTTCTAAGGAACGCAGAGTAAGTTGCCGAAGTTACAAAAAGCCGTTCCAAAGGGAGCGCAGTGTAAGTTTTTTGCTCCAAAGACGTTCCTAAGGGAATGCAGAGCATACAGCGAAAAGTCAACGCTGATACCGCCTAAGTAAAAGGCGAAGAAGCTCCAAAGACGTTCCTAAGGGAATGCAGAGCTTATACCGCCTAAGTAAAAGGCGAAGAAGCTCCAAAGACGTTCCTAAGGGAATGCAGAGCTTATACCGTCTAAGTAAAAGGCGAAGAAGCTCCAAAGACGTTCCTAAGGGAATGCAGAGCTTATAAAGATATTTCGCGTGTATCTTCGGAACAAACGTCATTTGCATAACATAACATCATCACATCATTTTGCATAGCATAAGCATCATACATCATGTCGCATATGGCAAAAGAAGGGGACACAGTATCAACCTTCGAAAGGATGCTTTAAGAAAGTGCAAATTGTGTAAAGTCACGAGGAAATACAATGATAATCTTCGGAGTACAGCTTCGGAGAAAGTTTTTTCAAAGTATGGACGTGCTTCATCAGAGTAATATCGAAATTGCACAGCTTCGGAGAATGTTTCCACGAAGCGTGGACGTGATTCATCAGAATAGTTTTAATGAAGAAAGTCTTCTTCACGAAGCATGAAAAGAAGGGAAGGTGTTTTTTCGCCGAAGGCTCAAAAATGGTATGTATGTAGAATTTCATGCATCGTAAAGAATTGAATAATGAAAAGAGACTTGAATATTACATTCAAATGTACAAAATATTACATAGATCACACTTGAAATGTTTTTCTAATAACACCTAGTCTTCTCTTAATACTACTTCGGCAGCCTCATTTAGAAGTTGTTCAACAACTTTATCCATGATAGCTTCGGCCATTTGTTTGATTTCGTCATCCTCCTTTGTGTGAGGGTCAATTGACGATCCAGCAGGTTCTGAGGAAGCAAAATATTTTTTGCATTACTATTACAAACCGCGAGCAAAGTTTAAAATAAAAATTACAACACAACAAGAGCGGCTAATTAATACCTATTTGCCCTTCGGCAGCTTTTGTCACTTTCCTAGCATCATGGATGCCTTTTTCACTCCTTTGAATGATTTCTTGCGCCATTTCTCGGCCGCCGTTGTCCCAGATATCAGTAAAGAATTTGCCACCAACCATGCTTGCTTCGGCCGAGGGTTCTTTGATGTCTTCGGAGGATAAGGCAGCTTCGGACTGAGCTAAAGATTTTACATGCCCGCAACCTTTCTTCTCTAAGACAGAAGCAACTCCCCTGGCGCCCGAAAAAGCGCAGATGTCGCCACGGCTATTCAGGATTTCCTCGAAGGCCTCTGCTTCGTGACCAATCCATTCCAGTGGACCTTCGGGATTGCCTCTTGAGAAATTCTCTTCACTGGAAAAGGCGCCCACGCTGGCGAAGCTGTTTTTAATCTTCTTCACGCATTCCATGGATTTTTCGTAGCATTTTTTCTTAGAAGACCGAAGCTCTTCCACGGTTGCTTCCAAATGATCAGCCCATTGGTCGCTACATTCCCGTCTTGTTTCTTCAAGTATGCGTTCTTCTTTCGCCCGGGCCAGTTGCTTCTGAAGATCTTTAATCTCGCGTCTGTGAGCTTCGACCTGAACCTTCGCAGCAGCTTCGTCCTTTTTTACCTTGTCTACTAATGTAAGCAGAATTTTGTCTTTTTCTAGAGCTTCGTTTCTCAATTTAATAACTTCTGAACGTAAATTGTTGAACGCAATTTCGTAGCTTTCATCTTCGGCGCTCTTTTGTGCTCTTAATGCGTTACTTAGGATTAAACCCTATACGAAACAGAATCTATATAAGAATAAAAGAATGAATTACGTAATAAAATTTTTTTTTCCAAGCGTCTAATTCCTATACCTTTAAGCTATTGTACGCAAGACTGTCCGCGAGATCTTCCTTCGTCATAGCACATAATCCAGCTTCGAGCTTCGGGAAACCCATACTTCTAGCCATCTCCCGGCAAACAGATAATTCTTTGTTATCAGGGAGGCAGTATAGGAAGTCATCTTCATTTGTCCCATTGAATACTACTGCCCCCTTCGGATACTTTAACTCTCTAGCATAGTGATTCGCTTCATAAGTCTCTTCTTCAGATAATTTCTTCCCCGAAGCATGTCGCACGATGTAATCGCATGTGCTGGAAGGAGCTTCGAGGGCGGCAGTGTCAATTTCTTTAACCAAATCTGATATTTTCTCGGTCTCCAAAGATTGTTTCTTGGTGGGCTCTGAAGGCCCAGCTTCAGCTTCAGGTTGTTGCTTCGAAGCTTCAGCAACTTCAGCTTCGGTAGACACTTCAGCAACTTCAATAGTCCCCTTTGGAGTTGTGCTTGAAGACTTAATTGTCTCCAAAACATCTAACACGTTCACCATTCTTTTTCTTCTCGGGGTCACCGACGGGCCCTTTTGATTTTTTATTGTTTCAACATTTGCTGAAGGACTTAAGATTTCCGATATTTTTGGCTTTTCAATCTTCAGTTTCTCTGCTTTTTCGGCTGAAGGTGCTTCAGTTTTCTCTTCTATCTTCGGCACTGGAGCTGGTTCTGTAGCTTCAGAGGCCAAAGAGACTTCACCAATAAATTTTGGCACTGTGGCCGGCTCAATAAAGCGCGCTCGGTGGGTGAGCACCTTCATCTTTTTCCTTTGCGGCGCTGGCTCACTAGTAGCACTCGTGGTAGCTTCTGTCGCAGGAGAAGTAATTTTTCTTTTGCGACCCAGTACCGGATAGTGATAGTCAGGGTAGACAAACCCGACTGCGTCAAATACCCGGTTGAGCCTTTTCTTCTTTCGGCCTCCGAAGGCTGCTGATAACGCAGTATTCTCGGCCTTCGAATATGCCCCAAGCAGTTCGTCACTTACTGTTTCAATGCTTTTCAACCAGTCATCATCAGGTTCAACAAATTTATCCGCATATTTGAATGTGTATTTCAGTCTGACCAGTCCGCCTTCGTCGGACTCTTTGATGGTTTCCTTCGGCATTTCCCACTTTCCTGCAAGTGGCCACACCCTGAAGGCAATATGCTCTTGAACCAAGTCCCTTGTCCCAATGAAAGAGCAGACTACGCCGAAGGCTCTCTGGCATTCCTCGGCTGCTTCATCCATTTCAACCTTCGGCCTTCGAAGTCCGAAGCGTTGCCAGATGGGGCGCATAATGATATTCTTGACATCTTCTTGCGCTGCTAAGTCATTCTTTACATAAAACCACTCTGTCATCCAGGCTCCGGGCCACCTCTTCCGAAAAGTTGGCACAGGGCGGCTTGACCCAGAGCGGGCACCGAAGCTGTAACACCCAAAGTTGTTATGATATTGCTCTTTCCCCCAGGGCTTCGTCTCGTATAACAACTCATGAATGTTGCAAAAGCTTTTAGCATTTGGTTCTAAACCTTGGCTTCTTGCAGCCCAGACAAACATCCCCATTCTTATGATAGCTTCGGGAGTAATTTGATGCAGGTAGACTTGAAATGTTTTCAGTACCTCAACAACAAAGTTGCTTAGGGGGAATCGAAGCCCAGCCTTGAGAAAGCTTCGGTAGATTACGACTTCATCTTCTTCGGGGGTGGGAGAAGTCTTTTCTCCAGCATCAGCCCTCACAATAGATATATCTCGAAAATACCGCCCCCTCATATTATCAATATGACTTTGCTTAATAGTGGTTTTCCCGAAAACCGTGTGACTTGGCCGCCATGGTCGATCTTCGGACTCTTCCTCACCACTTTCTACATCGTAACTGTCGCTGTCACCAGTATCTTCGGACAAACCTTCAAGAATCTCTTTGGTGATTTTCTCCGTATTGGTCTCCGCCATCGCTATAAGGAACCCCAAGTTCTTCTCTTCGTCGAGGCTCAGCTTCGTCTCGGCAGGGATCTTCTTACCTTCAGACATCTTCGGAAACGCTAAAAAACTGTTTTCAAGGCCGAAGTTTCAAAATCAAAAAGATCAACAAATCTTAGTGCACAAGAGCTAAAAATTTAGTAGGCCGAAGCAAATGGCAAGTGTGCGTACCAAATAAGTGTGCGGTATGATCTTATTTATACCCCCAGGCCGTTGAAAATTGAAAGACCCCACTTGTCAGTGAATGTTGCTATTCTAGCAAAGGGAAGGTGTTTTTTCGGACCTTCGGCTCAAGGCCTTCGTCCATATCGCAATCTGAATTTATCATTAACAAATTAATATTGCGAGGGGCTACTGTTGGGGGCCTTCGTCCTCCGAAGGTCCTCAAAAACATGATTTGACAATGTTTTCCAAGTGGATTATGTGAACAGGTATCTTCGGACTCAGAATTATGAACATGAAGCGCGGTCAGGACGAAGCCTGAACCAGACGAAGGACGAGCTGATTACCAAGCTCCACGAAGGATGCACAGCCGAAGCTGTGCGCAGGGAAGCTTCGTCGCGATAGCAGAGAGGGGAACCGACTTAAAGATGAAAAGACTACATGGGCCTTGACAGATTTCCATAAGTCATTGACAAATGTAATGGACATGGATGTAATTTTACGTGGGCTGCGTCCCGCGTCTATAAATAGATGAACAGTACTCCCGTACTGTTCACGCTGACTTGGCATTTGCTTTTGCGTCACGCTTGTACTTTTTACCTTCTCTCAGGACCGAAGGTACATTTGTAATTTGAAATCATTTCTATTTTTCCATGTTAATAAAATAGAAATGATTCTATGATGATGTTTATATTATATTTCATGCTTTATATGAATCCTTCGTCATTACTTGTTATATTTACGAAGGTATGTCTCTTGTGACCTTCGTCCGAAACTCATTGTTTCCCGAAGAGGAATGATGTTTAGAAGGACGAAGGACTTTAACACTTAACACCTTTTATGTTGCCTTGTTCTTAACTCTTAGCATTTGAGAACAAGTCCCCAACATTGGCCAATGTTGGGGACTTGTTCTCAAATGCTAAGAGTTAAGAACAAGGCAACATAAAAAGTGTTAAGTGTTAAAGTCCTTCGTCCTTCGAAACATTATGCCCCATCGGGAAATAATGAGTTTCAGACGAAGGTCACAAAAGACATACCTTCGTAAATATATCAAGTAATGACGAAGGATTCATATAAAGCATGAGATATAATATAGACAATATCGTAGAATCATTTCTATTTTATTAACATGGAAAAATAGAAATGATTTCAAATTACAAATGTACCTTCGGTCCTGAGAGAAGGTAAAAAGTACAAGCGTGACGCAAAAGTAAATGCCAAGTCAGCGTGAACAGTACGGGAGTACTGTTCATCTATTTATAGACGCGGGACGCAGCCCACGTAAAATTACATTCATGACCATTACATTTGCCAATGACTTATGGAAATCTGTCAAGGCCCAAGTAGTCTTTTCGTCTTTAAGTCATCGCGCCGAAGCTTCTCTGCGCACAGCTTCGGCTGTGCACCATCCTTCGTGGAACTTGGTAATCAGCCCGTCCTCCATTTTAATCCCCCTTCGTCTGGTTCAGGCTTCGTCCTGACCGTACTTCATGTTCATAATTCTGAGTCCGAAGATACCTGTTCACATAATCCACTTGGAAAACATTGTCAAATCATGTTTTTGAGGACCTTCGAAGGACGAAGGCCCCCAACAGTAGCCCCTCGCAATATTAATTTGTTAATGATAAATTCAGATTGCGATATGGACGAAGGCCTTGAGCCGAAGGTCCGAAAAAACACCTTCCCTTTGCTAGAATAGCAACATTCACTGACAAGCGGGGTCTTTCAATTTTCAACGCCCTGGGGGTATAAATAAGATCATACCGCAAACTTATTTGGTACGCACACTTGCCATTTGCTTCGGCCCACTAAATTTTTAGCTCTTGTGCACTAAGATTTGCTGATCTTTTTGATTTTGAAGCTTCGGTCTTGAAAACAGTTTTTTAGCGTTTCCGAAGATGTCTGAAGGTAAGAAGATCCCTGCTGAGACGAAGCTGAGTCTCGACGAAGAGAAGAACTTGGGGTTCCTTATAGCGATGGCGGAGACCAATACGGAGAAAATCACCAAAGAGATTCTTGAAGGTTTGTCCGAAGATACTGGTGACAGCGACAGCTTCGATGTAGAAAGTGGCGGGGAAGAGTCCGAAGATCGACCATGGCGGCCAAGTCACACGGTTTTCGGGAAAACCACTATTAAGCAGAATCATATTGATAATATGAGGGGGAGGTATTTCCGAGATATATCTATTGTGAGGGTTGATGCTGGAGAAAAGACTTCTCCCACCCCCGAAGAAGATGAAGTCATAATCTTCCGAAGCTTTCTCAAGGCTGGGCTTCGATTCCCCCTAAGCAACTTTGTTGTTGAAGTCTTGAAGACATTTCAAGTCTACCTTCATCAAATTACTCCCGAAGCTATCATAAGAATGGGGATGTTTGTCTGGGCTGCGAGAAGCCAAGGTTTAGAACCAGATGCTAAAAGCTTTTGCAACATTCATGAATTGTTATACGAGACGAAGCCCTGGGGGAAAGAACAATATCATAACAACTTTGGGTGTTACAGCTTCGGTGCCCGCTCCGGGTCAAGCCGCCCTGTGCCAACCTTTCGGAAGAGGTGGCCCGGAGCCTGGATGACTGAATGGTTCTATGTAAAGAATGACTTAACAGCGCAAGAGAATGTCAAGAGTATTATTATGCGCCCCATTTGGCAACGCTTCGGACTTCGAAGGCCGAAGGTTGAAATGGATGAAGCAGCCGAGGAATGCCAAAGAGCCTTCGGCGTAGTCTGCTCTTTTATTGGGACAAGGGACTTGGTCCAAGAGCATATTGCCTTCAGGGTGTGGCCACTTGCAGGAAAGTGGGAAATGCCGAAGGAGACCATCAAAGAGTCCGACGAAGGCAGACTGGTCAGACTGAAATATACATTCAAATATGCGGATAAGTTTGTTGAACCAGATGATGACTGGTTGAAAAGCATTGAAACATTAAGTGACGAACTGCTTGGGGCATATTCGAAGGCCGAGAATACTGCGTTATCAGCAGCCTTCGGAGGCCGAAAGAAGAAAAGGCTCAACCGGGTATTTGACGCAGTCGGGTTTGTCTACCCTGACTATCACTATCCGGTATTGGGTCGCAAAAGAAAAAATACTTCTCCTGCGACAGAAGCTACCACGAGTGCTACTAGTGAGCCAGCACCACAAAGGAAAAAGATGAAGGTGCTCACCCACAGAGCGCGTTTTATTGAGCCGGCCACAGTGCCAGAGTTTATTGGTGAAGTCTCTTTGGCCTCTGAAGCTACAGAACCAGCTCCAGTGCCGAAGGTAGAAGAGAAAACTGAAGCGCCTTCGGCAGAAAAAGTAGAAAAACCGAAGATTGAAGGGCCAAAAGCATCGGAAATCTTAAGTCCTTCAGCAAATGTCGAAACTATAAAAAACCAAAAGGGCCCAATGGTGACCCCAAAAAGAAAAAGAATGGTGAACGTACTAGATGTCTTGGAGACAATTAAGTCTTCAAGCACAACTCCAAAGAAGACTATTGAACTTGCTGAAGCGTCTACCGAAGCTTCGAAACAACAAGCTGAAACTGAAGCTGGGCCTTCAGAGCCCACCAAGGAACAATCCGAGAAAATATCAGAACCAGTTTTGGTTGAAAAAATTGACACTGCCGCCCCCGAAGCTCCTTCCGACATATGTGATTACATCGTGCGACATGCTTCGGGGAAGAAATTATCTGAAGAAGAGATTTATGAAGCCAATCACTATGCCAGAGAGTTAAAATATCCGAAGGGAGCCGTGGTGTTCAATGGGACAAACGAAGATGACTTCCTATACTGCCTCCCTGACAACAAAGAATTATCTGTCTGCCGGGAGATGGCTAGGAGTATGGGGTTTCCGAAGCTTGAAGTTGGACTATGCGCTATGACGAAGGAAGATCTCGCGGATAGTCTTGCATATAATAGCCTGAAGGTATGGGAATTAGACTTTTGAAAAATTTTTACAATACGTAATTCATTCCTTTATTCTTATATGGATTCTTTTTTGTATAGGGTTTAATCCTGAGCAACGCATTAAGAGCACAAAAGAGTGCCGAAGATGAGAGTTATGAAATTGCGTTCAGCAATTTACGATCAGAAGTTATTAAACTGAGAAACGAAGCTCTAGAAAAAGATAAAATTCTGGTTTCATTAGTAGACAAGATAAAAAAGGACGAAGCTGCTGCAAAGATTCAGGCCGAAGCTCAGAAATGCGAAATTAAAGATCTTCAGAAGCAATTGGCCCGGGCGAAAGAAGAACGCATACTTGAAGAAACAAGACGGGAATGCAGCGACCAATGGGCCGATCATTTGGAAGCAACCGTGGAAGAGCTTCGGTCTTCTAAGAAAAAATGCTTTGAAAAATCCATGGAATGCGTAAAGAAAATTAAAACCAGCTTCGCCAGCGTGGGCGCATTTTCCAGTGAAGAGAATTTCTCAAGAGGCAATCCCGAAGGTCCAATAGAATGGATCAGTCACGAAGCAGAGGCCTTCGAGGAAATCCTGAGTAGCCGCGGTGACATCTGCGCTTTTTCGGGCGCCAGGGGAATTGCTACTGTCTTGGAGAAGAAAGGTTGTGAACATGTAAAATCTTTAGCTCAGTCCGAAGCTGCCTTATCCTCCGAAGACATCAAAGACCCCTCGGCCGAAGCAAGCATGGTTGGCGGCAAATTCTTTACTGATGTCTGGGACAACGGCGGCCGAAAAATGGCGCAAGAGATCATTCAAAGGAGCGAAAAAGGCATCCATGATGCTAGGAAAGTGACAGAAGTTGCCGAAGGGCAAATAGGTATTAATTAGTCGTTCTTATTGTGCTGTAATTTTTATTTCAAACTTTGCTCGCGGTTTGTAACAGTAATGCAAAAATATTCTCTTCCCTCAGAACCTGCTGGATCGACTGGTGATATTCACACAAAAGGGGATGACGAAATTAAACAAATGGCCGAAGCTATCATGGATAAAGTTGTTGAACAACTTCTAAATGAGGCTGCCGAAGTAGTATTAAGAGAAGACTAGGTGTTATTTAGAAAAAACATTTGAAGTGTAATCTATGTAATATTTTGTACATTTGAATGTAATATGCAAGTCTCTTTTCATTATTCAATTCTTTACGATGCATGAAATTCTACATACATACCACTTTTGAGCCTTCGGCGAAAAAACACCTTCCCTTCTTTTCATGCTTCGTGAAGAAGACATTCTCCGTTAAAACTATTCTGATGAATCACATCCATGCTTCGTGAAAACATTCCCCGAAGCTGTACAATTTCGATATTACTCTGATGAAGCTCATCCATGCTTCCTAAAAACATTTTCCGAAGTTGTATTCCGAAGATTATCATTGTGTTCCCTCGTGATTTTACACAATTTGCACTTTCTCAAAGCGTCCTTTCGAAGGTTGATTCTGTGTCCCCTTCTTTTGCCATATGCAACATGATGTATGATGCTTATGCTATGCAGAATGATGTGATGATGTTATGTTATGCAAATGACGTTTGTTCCGAAGATACACACAAAATATCTTTGTAAGCTCTGCATTCCCTTAGGAACGTCTTTGGAGCTTCTTCGCCTTTTACTTAGACGGTATAAGCTCTGCATTCCCTTAGGAACGTCTTTGGAGCTTCTTCGCCTTTTACTTAGGCGGTATAAGCTCTGCATTCCCTTAGGAACGTCTTTGGAGCAAAAAACTTACACTGCGCTCCCTTTGGAACGGCTTTTTGTAACTTCGGCAACTTACTCTGTGTTCCTTAGAATGACTTTTTGTTGCGTTGAAAGATTTTTAATAATCCGAAGGTCCTCCTTGTTACCGCAAATTTTTAAGCTTCAGCAACTTAAGCCTGTAGAGAAGATAGGTTTTCCTGATAACCAACCACGAAACTATGATATGAAAACTGAAATGTTCTTTATTACACAGAAAATAGAACTTAAACGGAAAAGACTGCTATCAAAGTAGGATATTTGTCAATAAATGTGCTTCGACTCTGGCACAGTACTATTGACTGTGCGGGCTTCAGATTGCTCTCTGAGATCCCTTTGGTGCAGAACATATTGGCTCCCTTCTGGTTGTTGGCCTTGTTGCAGCGGAGGTGGAGGCGGGGGCTGTTGCCATGAAGCTTGAGGTTGACTCGCCGAAGCTACGGAAACTGCAGGGTGGTTGCCCACGTACTCCGGGATGTAAGGCTGATGATACGAAGCAGTATGCATGACCTGCTTCGGCTGGCCCTGTTGCGCTGCAGCTTCTGCTAGCTCCTTTTGTTTCTGGATGGTGACATGGCACATCCTGGTGGTATGGCCCTTGTTTTCACCACAAAATAAGCAAAATATCCTCCTTGGTTGATCTCCAAATCTTCCGCCGAAGCCCCTGGCGCCTCTGCCTCTTGGAGCTGGTGGCCGGAAGAAAGTTTGCTGTTGCCCCGAAGCCTGTGAGGAGCACTGCGGCCTGTTCTGCTGACTCCCCTTATCATCATTTTGAGTGGAGTTGTGGATGGACCTGACATGCCTCGGATAGAATCTTCCTCCGAAGCCCCTGGTCATCTCAGAAAATCTGAAGGCCTCCTCCCTTCTTTGGCGAAAGTCATTATCGGCACGAATGTACTCGTCCATCTTTTGGAGCAGCTTCTCCAGAGTCTGAGGAGGCTTCCTAGCAAAGTATTGAGCTGCAGGTCCAGGACGAAGCCCCTTGATCATGGCTTCGATGACAATTTCATTGGGCACCGTTGGTGCCTGCGCCCTCAAACGCAAGAACCTTCTGACATACGCCTGAAGGTATTCTTCATGATCCTGAGTGCACTGGAACAAAGCTTGAGCAGTGACCGGCTTCGTCTGAAATCCTTGAAAGCTGGTTAACAACATATCCTTCAGCTTCTGCCATGAAGTGATCGTTCCCGGTCGAAGGGAGGAATACCAGGTCTGAGCAACACTCCTGACGGCCATAACGAAAGACTTTGCCATGACTGCAGCATTGCCCCCGTACGAAGACACTGTTGCTTCGTAGCTCATCAAGAACTGCTTCGGGTCTGAGTGGCCGTCGAATATGGGAAGCTGGGGTGGCTTATAGGATGGAGGCCAGGATGTAGCCTGCAGCTCAGCGGACAGAGGAGAGGCATCATCGAAAACAAAATTTCCATGATGGAAATTGTCATACCAGTCATCTTCGTTGAAGAAGCCCTCCTGATGAAGGTCTTTTTGTTGAGGCCTTCGGTTCTGCTCATCGTGGGTAAGATGACGAACTTCTTCAGAAGCTTCGTCTATCTGCCTTTGCAGCTCAGCTAGCCTGGCCATCTTTTCCTTTTTCCTCTGCACCTGTTGATGAAGCATCTCCATATCCCTGATCTCTTGGTCGAGTTCATCCTCCTGAAGCGTCGGGCTGACGGCCTTCCTCTTCTGGCTTCGGGCCTCCCGAAGAGAGACGGTCTCCTGGTTGGGGTCCAGTGGTTGCAGTGCTGCAGCCCCAGTCGCTGAAGCTTTCTTCGGCGCCATAGCGAAGGTCTATAGCTTCCGAAGGTGTTCAAAAAACTCGAAGTGGAAGTGAGTTCACCGGATGTGGGCGCCAATGTTGGGGACTTGTTCTCAAATGCTAAGAGTTAAGAACAAGGCAACATAAAAAGTGTTAAGTGTTAAAGTCCTTCGTCCTTCGAAACATTATGCCCCATCGGGAAATAATGAGTTTCAGACGAAGGTCACAAAAGACATACCTTCGTAAATATATCAAGTAATGACGAAGGATTCATATAAAGCATGAGATATAATATAGACAATATCGTAGAATCATTTCTATTTTATTAACATGGAAAAATAGAAATGATTTCAAATTACAAATGTACCTTCGGTCCTGAGAGAAGGTAAAAAGTACAAGCGTGACGCAAAAGTAAATGCCAAGTCAGCGTGAACAGTACGGGAGTACTGTTCATCTATTTATAGACGCGGGACGCAGCCCACGTAAAATTACATTCATGACCATTACATTTGCCAATGACTTATGGAAATCTGTCAAGGCCCAAGTAGTCTTTTCGTCTTTAAGTCATCGCGCCGAAGCTTCTCTGCGCACAGCTTCGGTTGTGCACCATCCTTCGTGGAACTTGGTAATCAGCCCGTCCTCCATTTTAATCCCCCTTCGTCTGGTTCAGGCTTCGTCCTGACCGTACTTCATGTTCATAATTCTGAGTCCGAAGATACCTGTTCACATAATCCACTTGGAAAACATTGTCAAATCATGTTTTTGAGGACCTTCGGAGGACGAAGGCCCCCAACAGTTAATGTTGGGGGCTTGTTCTCAAATGCTAAGAGTTAAGAACAAGGCAACACAGAAAATGTTAAGTGTTAAAGTCCTTCGTCCTCCACAACATTATATCCTTTCAGGATATAAAGAGCTTCGGACGAAGGTTACGAAGGACGTACCTTCGTGAGCATAATAACGAGGGACGAAGTATTCATATAAATCATGAGGTATAAAATAAACATTTAAATGTTATCATAGAATCATTTCCATTTTTATTAACATGAACGAATATAAATGACTTCAAATTATAAATGTACCTTCGGTCCTGAAGAAGGCGAAAATACAAGTGTGATGCGAAGGCAAATGACAGGTTCGCGTGAACAGTACAGGGGTACTGTTCATCTATTTATAGACACAGGACGCAGCCTGTGACGAATTACAATTATGCCCCTTACAAAAGTTTACAACATTAACTCAGACCTCTATGGATAAAAAGGTCATTCTATCTCTATGTCGGTTTGTAACGCCGAAGCTCCATAAAAAGGAACCTTCGGCCATCTCCTGGGGACAACTTCAGCCGAAGCTGCTTCTTCGTGTAAGACCTTCGGCGCAACGAAGCATGGCCCCAACAAGGCCTTTTGTCCTAGGTCTAGCGTTCTAGTCCTGACGATCCAATACTGGTTTCTAAGCAAATTTTATTTTTGAAAAGTTGGTATTCACGACTTATTGATTCCTCTGTAATGGTAATCGCTCCGATAACAGCTGTGGTAGAACCACCCGGATTATTCTAGTTTAAGTGCCCAAGTTGCGCTCTTAAAGGCAGCAACACACTTAAACCGAAATAAACCGTCAGTCCCTTGGATCTTGTCCAATAAAGCCACTTACCAAGGATCGAATACCATTAGCTCACACGATAGTGAGGCATAGAGGGAATACAATAAACATGAAACCACAAATTAAAGTACTGGAGTTAATACATAAATCGGAGTTTTAATAAAATATAACAAGTTCATAATCAAAATGCAGCGGATAATCGATAACGTCAATACTGAGGAATAGGGCAAGGCCTAGCCCACTACTCCTCCTGGTCCTCTCCTGTCGAGGCAGCATCCCACTCGACCGTCCAACCCGATGGCAGGGTGGAAGGCCAAGTCACACCATCAACCAAATCCTATAGTGTACCTAAAAAATATGCCACAAGCAAGGCTGAGTATACTAATACTCAGCTAGACTTACCCGGTGTGAGGAGTCTACTCCTCTACCTCTAGACCATGCAGCTATTTGGTTGAGGGGTTTGGTTTGCCAAAAGCACTAGCTGAAACTAAAAACAATTTTAGCTTTTCCAATTCTAGCATATTTAATTAAGCTAGGTTTGCTCCTCTCTAAGCATACATGGTAACAATCATTTAGTACAATCAACATGTTATCTCAAGTAAAACCTCATTTCACTTTCTACTCCATGCAGTACAAGGGGTCAAGCAGTCTCATTAGCTACGAGAAGCAGACGATTCGAATCGAGTTTTAACCTTGCAAGGTAAACCTAAACACACGACATGTAGGGGCACTCCGTCCCCACACATATCAACCGTCCCCATCGATCCCCCATTTGCAGCAAGGGCTCACCGCCTTGGCATACAATGCTCCATTGACCCCGGCTGCCGCCGTACAGTGATCGCACTTGTACCCACCATAGCTAGCATGGGATACCCCGTCTCAGGACAAGTGAGGAGGAAAATCCGCGCCCGGCTTCACTCAGGTACTAGGCTTACCAGTTACCATATTTCTCGACATCTGTTTAGTACTTTCAAATGCTAGACTCAGGTATCCACACATTAATCCTTAATTCCATTTCCGTCTCATGGACAAGGCATCCACCCTAGATCCAAGTCCATAGACCATCATAGATCCCGTTATCAAGATGAATACATTCAATTCCTAACCTCGCGTGAGTGCTACAAAAATCAATCGACTTCTACCGAGATCCTAATTAGCAAAGCAGCTACTCGACCTACCGAGGCCTAGCCATGATGGCCGAGCTCTGGTAGTGGTGGCAGGTCACGGGGAGATCGCCGGAGCTGCGGGTTGGCTCTGGGGAGCTGGGCGCGGTGCGGAGGGAGTACGGCCGAGGTCGTGCTACTCTTATAGGCTTGGGTGCGGTGCACGGTCGAGCGTGGACCGGTGCGAGCGCGCGGGCTAGCGTGCACCGGCGCGTCAGCCATGGTCGAGCACGTGGCATATTGCTTCTGCTCCTGTTTTAACGCCGATAGGCTTCATATCTTCGAGAATTTGGGCAAGATCATTGTGTAAGATATGTTCCCTGGTGTAAGCTTTGTCGTTTATGTGTGGGAGCCGAGGGGTTTTAGGCCGTGTACAGAGAGTTGTCCAGTCATCAAGTTGCCAGTGTCTAGCTGCTGCATCCGGAGGCAAAACCATGCCAATTCATGTCAAACGGCTGAAATTGGACTCCAAATTTATCCAGGGCGTGCCTTAGTTAATTTGGCGCCAATTTGATATTTGGATCATGTGGATTTGAGTCTTGGAACTAGGATGTTCAATGAGAGCTTGGTTTTGTGCTCCATGCTCCTATGGGTCCCTTTTATAGCCCCAAGGGACCTAGGAGCCGTTGGAGCTCCATTCGGAAGGCTCTGATTGCCTTCTGTCCGTGGACACATCGGACAGTCCAGTGCACCACCGGACAGTGAATAGTGCATGATTCCCTTCCTTGTCTAGCAAGCCGACCGTTGCAAGCCTCTGGTCCTATTGCACATCGGACAGTCCGGTGGCACCGGATAGTCCGGTGCGACCTGGTCGACCGTTGGCTGAGCGCATGGCTAGCACACCGAACATTCTGGTGTACACCGAATAGTCCGGTGAATTATAGCCGCGGCGCCCTGACTTTTTCCCAAGAGCGGCATGTTCACCGAATGCGTCAGCCTGGCACCGGACACTGTCCGGTACACACCGGACAGTATGGTGCACCGCAAGCTGGTGCAAGTTTGGCTGGACTTAGCCAAAATTCTCAATTTGAATTTCTCTCAATTTGAGAAGTTCCCTAGCATTTAGTAGAACATAGTTAGTACCAAAAACAATTTACTAAGTGTTAGAATCATACCTTTGTTTCTCCAATATTGTAGAGTTTGCAATTTGTTCTTACAACTCTCAATTTACTTCTTTTTTACTCTAAGCTCATACTCACAATTGTATGTTAGATCAAAGTGATGTGTTAGGCACTTAATCACCAAAACACTTAGAAATGGTCCAAGGGCACATTTCCCTTTCAACAAGAAAGAAAAAGAAAAGATAACAATGTCCTTGCATCATTTGTAAATCATGTGTAAACTTTGTGGGCATGCTTGTAATTTTATACGAAGTTGTACCTTACCCTTATAAATAGGTGAACAGTGCCCTGCATAAATTCACAGGGCCTCAAGCTTCATCTCGCTTAGCCTTCGAAGTACCATCGAGCTATCTTGTGGAAAGAAGTTGAAGGTATGTTTGTAAATTCGTATAATACGAAGGAGGATGGAATAATAATTCTAAGGCTTAGGAGATGAGTTCCATACTTCATTGTTTATTATCATTTTGTTTAATATTGTTTCATTTGCATCTTCTTCTAAAGACCTTTGTTCTTAAGCTAACACTTTAAAGAAGTGGTAACTTAAGGACGAAGGTCTAGGCTTCTTAACTTGTGTTGCCTTGTTTTTGATGCCATGTAGCAATTAAATACAAGTGTTCAACAGATAAGATTCCAAACCAAGATAAAAGGATTCTACCACCACATGTGGATTTCAATATTTTCATCCAAGAAATCAGTCGATGGCAACCTTCTAATTTTATTGTTAATTTGATTTTTTGCCATTTTGTCAAAATACTAATTCATAAAATGCTAACAGTCAATTTATTTGATCAGATACAAAAAAGTTAATGAAACTGAATTATGTTAATATGGTTAAGAAGAATATGGAGGATAAGATATAGAGGACAAAATTCAGAGAATGCTACTGGAGATGGTGAAAATATAAAGAACGGAATGAGTATTCTGCAAATGACATAACATTTTTTAGAGTATAAAATTTAGGGGAAGTTGCTGGAGACAGCCTTAGCGCTCTTTTGGTAAGTTTCCCGCACCCACAGCTCTAACAGCTTAGAGCAACTACAATGGTTGTCTAAAAAAGTTTTCTAAACTCATGTTTAGTAAGTTGCTAAATAGCTATGCGGAGTAAAAAATAGCGTGGTCTAGTTTTGGCAGGCCTACTTCTATTGAACCTAGCTGGTGGTGAGGACGAGAGGAGAGGACATCTAGGTCGGAGGAGAAGGCCAATCGGCACAACTTGTGAGGGAGTGGCAGTCCGGCGATGCGACGTATGAGGGCAGTTGTGGTCGGACTACGGAGAATAAGCTTGTGTAACATGTGTTGGACCTGGCTACCTCATTGTGCCAAAAAAGGGGGAAGAGAGCGTGTTGGACCTGGCTACATCGTTGTGTAGGAAAGATGAAAAATGGACATGTTGGTGCAAAGAAATCGACGCTAAATACATTTAGGAAGTGCCTATAAGTTGTTAAACCTAGAGAGTAAATAGGGTTGATAGGAAGTAACTAAATTTAACGAATTTATTTTGAAGAAGGAGAATTATTAGAAAAGTATTTTCTGTTTATTTCTTAAATTTAAGATTTTTGGATTGTTTAGAGAAATATTGGAGTAGCTCTTAGCGGATAGAGCCATTCCAAACATGACGCGAGCGAGGAGCCCTTCTAGCATTCAATCGGAAGGAGTCGGAGGTAGCATAAAGGAGCTAGATCCTAAAGAAACTAGCTTCATTTCGCGGGGCTCCAGCTCCCACAGGAGGAACCCACTCAAACATGACTTTCCGTCCGGTTTTGTCTGGTTTTGTCTGAAAGACGTTTTTTAACCTTTTAACTGTTACTAGTTGAATGCCCATGCGTTGCTACGGTTTCCATGTATTACATAGTTGTACCTTATTTGAATGGGATAATCATTTCATCGGTGATGGAATAGAGTTCAGAAAAAATGGATTTAAACATACACTCAGTTATTATCTGATCAAAGAACGAAGTAGAACTATAGTTAATCTAACGCTACTTGTGGGCATGCGACTCTACATCATGTTGGATCTTCCGTGGTGTTTTCCTTTTCTGCTTATACTTCGCATAAGAGTACCATAGGCTGCCAAATGTGTTGATCACCAGTCCAGTAACATTCAGAGCATGTACTTCGACACCTCCCAACAGATCGAAACCGAGGGTCTGATGATGAAAAACATGATACATGATTTACTTATTAGTTCAGAGCTCAATTGTATCAAAGGGTTTTGATTAAAGGACAAACTGATCTTTCATAAGTCGGCAAACTTACCGTTGATCCGACACCCTTGAGAACTCCTACTATTGTTGTAGTCAGAGCAGAGTTCACAATTGTGCACCAAAACATAGTGAAATTGAGAACGATTCCCATCACCAGCGAGATAACGAGAATGACACCGAACATCAGAGAGGCTGCCTGTAGTTCAAGTGTCACCAGACAATGCAAGTTAGGATAGAGACATACAACAGACAATGACACAGAAACTTTAAGAGTACTATTGTGTTAATGAATAACAGGGAAGTGTTAAACCATTTGCTTCAGAAACTCTAGAGAACTATCTTTGAGTCATTCTTGAGTTAAAGGGGTGAGACAAGGGAACACACAGAGATTGCTAGCTTAAATGTGTTGGTAAAATTTTGATTATACTGCATTTGTATCACTGACCTTTGCAGATAATACTGTAAGAGAATGGGGGAATTCTCCTGTTGCTATAATGAGGAAAAACAGAATTGGAAGTGACAATACGCTATTGTAAAACATCAAGTCCACTACGGAAAGACCATCCTCAGCACCTGATTTCTCCACCAGAATCAAATACATAGTCTGCATAGTGCATACACATTCAGCTGTCAATTACAAAGATAAAGAACCTTGCCTAAAAAATCTCTCAAAAGTTATAGAATAAATTTGTAAGAACAAAGCACAAGGAGATAACACAACCTGGAAGAAGACTGATGTTAGAGCCATGTAGTATCCATATAGGTCAAAGGAAAAATCTCCAAGTGCTGCAATGAGGACACCATTGGCAGTGCAGATAACTGAAAGAATGACCTAAAACAATTTTGAATTGATCAGGATATGGTAAACAACAATAGTAATAAATATCTGTTAGTTCCTAGGAAGAAATAATGCATTTCCCTAAAGTTTGATTTTTAAGTTGCAAATGAGGAAATTTCAAAACAAGAATGTAGAGCATATCATGAGCGTCAGTTACATTGTCAATGCCTTTTGCAATACCTAAAGCGCTTGCATAATTTTTACTGGAAAACATGGCCACCAGAAGACAAGCACTGATATTGACCTAGAATATTAAGATCTATTGACAGGAATGTTGAGAAGTAGGATTTACACTACCCAGTAAGGCTAGAATTCTCATAAACCTTGATAAGCTATATCCAACTTATCTGATTTCATGACTGAATAGTTGAGCTGGGAGAAGCTTGACAGATTTTGCAAGCATCAATTAGAGACAGTGAGGGTTGTATAGTTTAAGTAATAAATGTATTGTATGTTAAAGGAAGTGCAAAATAGAGTAAAGACCTGTGTCGGTGGCTTCCCATTTCCCCGCATGCACCCAGCCACCAACACAGCAAGGGGAGTGATCCTTTTGATTGCAATATACATTGGGATGTTAACCCCTTTCAAGCTTGCTAGAGCAAATCCCACATTTGCATTGAGAAAATTGACACTGGAACAAAACAATCAGATTTAGTCAAACATAGAAGCATGCAATACTTTCCCGGCCGTGATGCTCAGCAATACATGTAAAGTGAGGAGGGTCATGGAGTGAACATACTGAAAGAATTAAGAAACATGCAGTCAAACCTCCAAGTGTTGTCTAATATCGTCGCCACCATTATAGGAATAAATTTGTACAATATGCCTTGAATAAGCAACACCTATTAAAATAATAAATACATCAGAATTGAAGCCATCAAAAGGACAACAAAAACACTGATTAAATCATCTCATCTTACCAAACAAGGTTCCATCAGGACTCCATATTATGCGATTAACTGACACAGCTGGATCCTTAACCAGTGATGCCTGTTGAATGTTGATCAATTTATTATGTGTTATATGAAGGCCAATAGAATATAACAAGTCACTTAAAAGATTTAGTTCTACTACTATTTGTACATCACATGAAAAAATATAGTGCTGATCTGAATATAACTCACTGCAATGTGATTTAAATCTCAGATTCTTTTAACCACTGATCTGAGTATAACAGTAATCACTACATTATTGTTGTGAAGGTTGGCAAATATCTTAGTATACCAATAATCAACAAAAACTTGTGTGCTATGTAAACACAACAGATATCGCCAGCATTTTTGAAACCAAATGAGAAGGTAAACAACAATAATATAGTGAAAACAGTTAGATTTAGAACTTAATGTAGTGAAAACAGTTAGATTTAGATCATCTAAAATCTCTATCTAGCCAATCTACAAGATCAATCTTCCATGGACGCGAGGAGTTTGTGCAGGATGGTGGAGTAGTTTGCTATGGTGTATCGGCAGGGGATTGACGATCGACTGACCTGTCGGAAAATCAGGCGCGCCTATCTCGGAGCAGTGTGATAGGAAGTCTGATGGCGATGCCGAAGAGGCTGCGATAGGTGAGGAGCGCCAAGGTTTGCTGAATGGACTAAGATTCCAATTATGGGATAACAGTAAAAAAACATACACACCCGTTGTGACCTAAAGAATGGTCAGTTGGGCGAGGAGGGGGAGGATTGTACCTTGCTGTTGCGCTGGAACGAGTAGCTTAGCTCAGGGTCGATCAACTCCTCATCGAAGTCATCGATGGCGAGCTCAAGGTCCTGGTGGCGGTCGTGGGACACGCTCATGACACTCCATAGTGTAAATTATATAGTGGATGCTTTTAGGTATTCTCCGCTAGTTACAGTGGGTGCAAATTATATAGTGTAAATTATATAGTGGACACTCCATAGTGTAAATTACAGTGGGTGCAAATTATATAGTGTAAATTACATAGTGGACACTCAATAGTGGATGCTTTTAGGTATTATCTGTTAGATCTAATATATAGTGTAAATTATATATAGTGAAAACAGAAAGTTAAGTTTGTGATGTTAAGTATAAATGAGATAAATTATAGTAAAGAAGTTAAGAAGCAATTCCGAAATATTCTAATTTTGCTTACCAACTAATATAATTTGGAATGACAAAGATAGTACCTTAATAGTTATCTTCAGACCACTGTAAAGTTTTGCTCACCATCTAATCCAGCTTGGAATGATAAAGATAGCACCATGACAGTATTCTTCAAGCCACTGTAATAGTGCAGAATAATTTAAATCAGGATTAACTAATAAGCATTAATCACCAGAAGAATGGGCGGGGAGAAAGAAATGATGGATGCATTGCTTTAGTCTATGTGCTGAAACAACCTGCGATTTATTGCAGGTATATTTTCTAGCACCCTTCGGGTAAATAACAAAGACCTAAAATAGAGCAAAGGGAGGCAAATAACTCGAATTAACCTAAAATCACCCGTTGGGTTGACGCCATGCCACCCTATGTCTTTCCACTGTTCTGAAACTAAGCTAGTGAGCTATGTATCAGGAAAGGAGGCATTCCATAGAGCCCTAAGCAATTCCTAAATCCAAAGAACATATAGTATAATAAATTCACAAGTCAACATCGACTCAAAGTCAATAAGGTATATAACTAACAGAGCAAAACAAATAGCAAGCTAGTTGCAATTTGAAACTGATTTTTGCGCTAAGTGTCGCAGAAGTCCAAATTTGTTTTTAGACTACTACAGAAAGTAAGTTGAAGCCTCTATCTATATCATAGGGGCACACTGATTGAGATAGTTCTGTCAGGTGTCATTGTAAGGTTCACCATCACTCAAACAGGTGACTAACAGCATGGGAAAAATAGTAGACATGTCTGGCATACCAGTCTAGTTTACCATTCTTATCAAGATTGTTTGCACCTGTGCATCCTCCATATGAAGCAACTATTTGCACTAATCAAACAATAACAATATTGGTAAGCAAGGTTATCAAGTCATCCCCTAGTTAGGCTTATCGGTGTAATGGCAATCAGTAGTATTTTAACAAAACATCATCGCAAAATGATATTTATGCAAGGAAATAACCAAAAAAAGAAGGATATCACAATACTTGAATGCATCCAACTCCAGGGCATGCCAAACAAAAACTCGAGCTGGTGGTGGATCAAATCCACGTATCCTGAAAAACATGGACAAACAATGTCACCCTGAGTTCAAAGTGAGAAACTCAAATAAACAAAGTCCAAGAAATAGAGAGGAATATTCTAGAGAATAGGACCAAAACAGTAGTGCCATCAGAATAGGACCAAAAGCGAGCTAAATCATTTGCACATGTGCATCCTTCATATTAAGCAATTATTTACACTAATCAAACGATAGTAGTACATTCACTGTGTAACAATTTCTTCATACTATTTCATGATAACAATGGATCCAAAAGTTCTACTATCTGTTCTCATATTGCTTAAATTCCAAATACAACCCCACATATAATAATTACATAATGCAAGTACAATAAAAAACGGCATATCATATGGTATGCATATTCAATCATAAAAACAAGACTTAAGGTTCACAAAGAGTCTCCAGCTTGAATGATTGAACCACTCTATTAATATGTATTGAAAAGGCTAAGCATTTCACATTGATAGTAAAAAAACAGCAAAGCGGGTATACAGGGAAAGAAAATATGCTTATATATTAAGCACCACATTTTCTTCACGACATCAGATCGTGATAACATGCTCTCACCAGTGCCGATAAATTTCACTAAATCATCCGAAAGTTGAAGGGGCACAAGAAAACCAGATCCAGCTCCTGAAGAGCCACCCTTTTGCTTCTTTCCTGCAAAGGGTATTTCATCAACAGGTTAGTGGGAACAGAAATTCATGATTGTGTAAATATGCTTATATAATTTCTAACCTTCACTCATGTCTCTATTATGTACGAAAGATATTTTTTGGTATGGATGACTTATTAAAGATGGAAGGTTGTATGGTATTTCCATGCAATAAATCAAATTACCAGTTTGGTCTTCTTCCCGGAAGACACCGCCACAACCTCCTCCTCCTCCTCCTGGTTCTGGTGGATCTCCTCAGCCATGGCGGAGCGCTTCCGGTCGGAGACGCGCTCCTCCTCGACGAGCGAGGTGTCGAAGAGCACCGGGAAGGAGGCGGCGTCCAGGAGCGCCACCACGCGCGGGTCGCGCGCCACGAAGGGGCCTGGCGGCATGTTGAGCCACACAACGGTGGAGCCGTGCGCGCGCACGCAGGAGGCAAAGAAGCCGTCGTGGCCGCCCGGCCCGTAGAAGTACTCGAACCGGTCGCGGACCGCGCCCAGCACCGGCGGGCCGTAGTCACCCGGCACCTTCCGCAGCGGGAGCCGGCGCTTCAGGGACAACACCTCGCGCGGGCGATCCGTCGCGGCCGACGTGGCCGCCCTGGTCGTCTGCCACCGCAGGCGGGCGCGTGATGACGGCGCCAGCGGCGCGGAGAAGGAGGAGGAGAGGTAGGTCGCCGTAGCCATCTGTTGATCTGCTTCCGGTCGGAGACGCGCTCCTCCTCGTCGGGCTCCTCGGCGCACACGTTGTCCACAATGAGCTCCACCCTCTCGGTCTCCCCCTTCTTCTTCATCCCCACCTGGCCGGTTTGGCCTGCTTGGGCGTCGGCTTGGGCTTCTTCCCGGACCTTCCAGCGGGCGTGCGGGCGTGAGGACCTTCCATTCTCCGCTGCGGGGCGGGCACCTTCCAGCGGCAGCGGACTTGATAACCTTCCAGCGGGCGTGCGGGCGTGAGGACCTTCCATTCTCCGCTGCGGGGCGGGACCTTCTATCGGCGAGCACCTTCCAACGGATTGCGGGCGGGGATTGCGGGGCGAGGCGGGGATTGCGGGGCAGCTGGCTGCGGGGTGGGGACGCGATGGCAGAACGCGATGTGTGGACGCCTACACTCCACACATATAGAGTAGTAGAGATTAGTGGTTTAGCTAGTCATTTATATTATAGGATAACCAACAAAGAAATTATTTTACTTTTTATATTTATATCAAATAGCACTCGTATTAGATTGACGGATTGTGGCACTATCCTATCGTTGAGACACTATAAAAATAGTTGTTTCCCATGCTATTATTTATTCTAGCTTTTCTTTTTTTAATATTATCTAAAATGGCTGATCTTTTTACATTTTATGTTGGGTGTCGTATAGTACCTATACAATCTAACATGCAGGGGTACCAAAGGCAATGCAAAACAGCTCGTATAGGTGTACTGGAGTCTGGAGTATGGAGAGCCGAGTCTCCCGACGGATGTGTTTTGGCTCAGCGTGATTCGGTCAGCCTTGGATCCATCTCCGTTCTGCGAGCCGCGCGTCAGGGGCTTCTCGATCATTTTACGCTAGTGCGGTGCGCTTTTCTTAAAGTCTTCCGTCTGGTTTGAGAATTGAGAAGAGTTGCACATGCATTGTGTGGGCCCAGGGCCGGCTGAGCGACCAGGGCACTGTAGGCCCCTTTTGATTTAATATTGCTTATTATTTGTGACACAACAATCAAAGAAGTAAACATTAATGCTATTATTTTTTTTACTAACACATGTGATACTACAAATCAAAAGAATAGTAAATAAGATCAATTTGATTACTTCTTACACCACGAAACAATTAGAGCCACAGGACAATATCAAAGAAGTAAACATTAATGCTATTATTTTTTTACTAACACATGTGATACTACAAATCAAAAGAATAGTAAATAAGATCAATTTGATTACTTCTTACACCACAAAATAATTAGAGCCACAGGACAATACGTAGCTACATCTATACATGTCCATTCGTGCGTGCTGGGCCGGCACGGCACGAGCACGGCACAGCACGGCACGATCTTAGGCGTGCTGGGCACGGCCCGATTCAATTCCATGTCGTGTCGTGCTAGCCCGCGGGCTGAAAAGCTGGCCCAAGCACGGCACGAAAGGGCTAGAAACGGGTCGTGCCGTGCCTGTAGCCCGGTCAGCCCATAGGGCCGGGCTGGCCCGAAGCACGATTTACAGAAATCACAGAAAATCACAGAAATTCAGAGACAATCACAGATTTTCACAGAAATTCACACAATTCACATACACATATGGAAATTCACAGAAATTCACACAGTTCACAAAACAACCCAGAGACAATCACAGATCATAAAAGTTTATGCAAACAATATATACTAATGGAGCTTTAGTGCAATGCTGCCTCATTAAAAACCTTATTTTTGCTCTAGGATCCAATACAAAAGCAAAGCAATATAGAACAGGTATCTTCCTCCAATATTTCAAATATTTTGTTTTCATAGGAACAATAGCATCTCTAAGCAAAGCATCATTTTCAAAAGCATTTAGATGTCTAGCAATTTTAAGTATATGATAAAGCATTAATGCTGAAGTAGGATAATAAATTCCAGACAAAGCAACAGTTGTATCATAAAACAACTCAAGAAAAGATAGAATTTTCTCAGCAACATCCCAGTGATCATCTGTCAACAAAAAAGAACCATCTCTTGAAGTAGGATGGTTAGTTTGGATAAAAACAGAGAAGGTGCTTCGATAAGGAACAAGATGCTTAAACATTAAGTAAGTAGAGTTCCATCTAACATCCATATCAACAACAAACTTGCGAGGAGGCACTCCAAGACTCAAGCAAAAGCTTTTAAATGCAGCAATATGTTGGTTAGATGCATTCAGAAATGTAATTGCAGTCCTAAAATCATCTAAATAATTCTTCATTCGTTTCAAACCAGACTTGACAATCAGATTAACAATGTGGCAATTACAGCGTTGATGCAAAAAAAATAGATGCTAATTCATCCTCTTCTCTAACTTCTACAGGCAACAAATGACTAATATAAGCAGAAAAAACAGGTTTAAGAACAGATACTGCAGTTTTATTTGCTGAAGCATTGTCTAGCACAATAGAGAAAATCTTATCAGAAATGCCAAAATCATCAACAACCATATGAACTCTATCAGCAATGTTTCTTCCAGTATGAGCCACTTCAATTGGTCTTAAACCTAGCAATCTCTTTTCTAACTCCCAATCTGAATTTACATAATGAGCAACTACACTTATGTAATCTTCTTTAGCCTTTCCTGACCAGATATCAGATGTAATAGCAATAGATGACACAGACTTTTTCAAAGTTTCAATTAATTTTTCCATACGTTCATTATAAAGCTTGATTAGGTCTCTAGCAATAGTTTGTCTAGATGTTTTAACAAATCTAGGATTATGAGCATTCACAATATATTCTTCAAATGCATCACATTCAGCAAAGGAAATACGTAAATCTGTTCTAGCAATCAAACGACACAATTCAGTACGTGCCCTAGCATCAGAGTACTCCCAACGCATTAGTGAACCATCAGGATTATATTTAAGAACAGATTGAATTCTACCAGATTGTTCCTTTTCTTTCTTAGCAGCACAAGTATCAACATGGCGTAGCAAATGTCTAGTGCCACCAGAGGATTTAGCAGAAAATGTAGCCTTACAGTGGATGCATATGGCAGAGACCCTTTGTTGGAACTTGCACACGGGCGCAAGTTGATCAAACAGGGGGGAGTGATAGCACAAACAGGGTTTTCGCTCATGATGGCAAAAGCACTATTCATCTAGCCTCTCAAGGGCACTGTGCGGGGGTATTTATAGGTGTTCGGGTGCCCAGCGTCCCGTGTTAAGGACGCATGTGCCCTCAGACACCTAGGTTATCCCCGGAATATTCCCATAAAGCGGGGTTACAGACCGTAATTACAGGGACGCCTTTATAAATTAGGCCCGTAACACGCAGCGGCCACGCAGGGCCTATCACAATGGGTCGGATCCCACATGGGCCTCCGCGCCGGACGAGGCCGCCCGGTGGGATGACCTCGCCACGGGTCTTCGTCCGATGTCGTATGGGGCGAAGGGTGTCCCTGACTGTTGTCTTGTCTCCGTTGGGCCAGCGTTTACGGCGAAGGCCCCGAGCGAAGGGTGGCGTCTTTGCCTTCGCCCCAACATTTGCCCTCCGAGGGACCAGTTCGACTAAGTCATCTGGTGCCGAAGACGTCGCTAGATGGCGGAGACGCTGCCCTCGCTCGAAGTGGTTCCGCGGGGGTTTTTGACATGACCGTTGATTGACGCCGTACTGTGGGACTGCGGGTTTCCCGAAGCGCCGCGCCCTGTGTATAAAAGGGGGCGGGAGGCGGCGCGTTTTGAAATTTATTCTTCCGCGCTCCGTGAAAACCCTAGTCGCTTTCTCCACCGTCTCTGCTGCTCGTCTGCCCTCCTTGCTCTTTGTTCGCCGGAGATCTGGCTCGAGTGAAGCAGACCGCCTGCCGCCGCCGACGGTACGTAGCGATGCCGACCTCTTCTTCTGCTGCCGCCTCGCCGCCGGCCGACGCGTCGTCTGAGGAAACGCTGAGTTCTGTGGCGGCGGAGGAGTTGCGCGCCGGCGATACTGTGGATTTTGGTGTGTCGCGGATGTCGTCGGCCCGCGTGCAGGATATGCAGCGGCTTGGTTACTTTGGCGGCGGGGTCGCCCGTGTCCCGGGGACGGAGGAAGTCCCCGAGCCGGAAGGCGAGTTGGTTGTGTTCGAGGCGTTCTTTGCCGCTGGTCTCCGCCTGCCTGCGCACCGATTTGTTGGAGAAGTCCTACGCAGATTCAATGTTCAGATCCATCAGCTGACTCCGAACGCTGTGGTGGCTCTGTCGAAGTATGTCTGGGCGACGACTTCGTACGGCGGACAGCCATCAGTCGAAGTCTTCGCAAAGTATTATTGCCTGCACTGGCAGAAGAGGATGATTGGAAGTGAGGTTGCCCAGTTTGGGTCCTGTACATTTACGCCGAAGACCGGCAAG
Organism: Zea luxurians; assembly: GCA_029449295.1. Taxonomy (NCBI): domain Eukaryota; kingdom Viridiplantae; phylum Streptophyta; class Magnoliopsida; order Poales; family Poaceae; genus Zea; species Zea luxurians. The sequence goes on along the minus strand of JAOPSE010000041.1, from coordinate 6,674,489 downwards.
ACCACGATGCAGGTAGTTGAGTTGGTTCCCTGCGCCCGCAACAAGTGGGGCAATTGGCAGGATTTTTGGTTCTACGTCGCGGAGAGTACAGCCGAAGACCATCCGGGGCTCCCCATGTTCGAGATGTGCTCACATTTTTACTCAGCATACCCGCCTTTTGAAGTGGCGGATGAGGATGCGGATGAAGGGGCCCTTCGGTGCACCGCCGGCCTGAGCAGCGGGCGCGATTTGGTTGAGGAGTTTGTGGCGTTCGGGGTATGGCCTTTGGCGCATGGCTGGGCGCTGGGCGAAGTGTGCCCTCGCCAGATGCCTTCCCACGGTGGGAAGCTGGTGCGAAGTCCTGCCTTCGCGCTGGATCTACAGAGTCGCGATCCGGCCGCCTTTGTGCGCGAGGCGGAGGATGGGGCGGTGCGAATCGTGGGTCGGTATGTGCCTAGGACAGAGGGCCAGCGCAGCTGGGACATTCGCGGGTCAAATGACCGTTTGAACAGGGTTTTTGAGTTGAATCGACTGTCGTATGGCGGTTATCCCGGCCAAGACGATGTGGATCGTCGCGGGAAGAAACCGGTGGTGGAGTCTGGAGACGACCCCGCGCCGGCGGCCGCCCCGTCCTCTAAGAAGAGGAAACTAGGTACTGCTGTGGGAGGACTTGGGGTTTCTGATGGTTTTGCTAGAGAATTGATGAGGACATGCGCGGCCCCAGGGGGAAGGATGTCTTCGCCCGAGCTCCGGGAGTCCTCGGCGCGGATGCTGAGGGTTACCGGGGGTTGGTGGCCTAAGAATATTCCTGTCCCCCGCGCGGCCTGCGAAGACTTTTTTACATCTCGCATGGTTCGTGCTTGGAAAGTGTTTCCTTACGGGCGGAATATTGTTGTTGTTGTGTCGGCAGTGATGGACAAGGATCGCCAGGGAGCTGCACAGAAGCGCCAGGCGGTCGTCAGGCTGCATGAAGCCAGGCCGAAGAGGCAGCGGGGGGCTGCGAAGGCTACTGCCCCCGGTAGAGGCCAGCCACCGCTGGCGGCTAAGTCGGCCGTCCCTGCGTCCAGTAGGGCGCCGGACGCTGCGAAGGCGGCTGCGACCGGTGGTCCCAAGTCAGCGAAGGCTGCCCCTTCGTCCGGCGGGTTGCCGGAGGCTGCGAAGGCGGCTCGAGGGTTGCCGCCCCCTGGCAAGCGCGTTGCTGACTTCGCCACCGACATTAGTGTGGAGGATTATCTTGTTGGTAAGTCGTTGGCTCGAGGGTTTTTTTTTAATTTGTTGATGCGTCGCAGGGTCGGACGAAGACCAGCTTCTTGTTGTTCCGCTTGCCGCGGCGGCCACGGCGGCTGCCGTGGTGCCAAGGGCGAAGGGCAGTGCACTTTGTGCCGGTGGCGAGATACCGGCGCTCACTGACGTCAGGGACGAGGCGGGTGCCGTGTCCTGCCGGCTGGAGGAGATGAAGGAGGCGCTAAGTCAGGTCCGTTGAGCTAGACCTCGGTTCGGGGTTTTTTTTTAACGGCTTCGCCGGGGCTGTGGTCTTATGTGTGTCTTGTAGGCGGCTGACTTCGCAAACCGCGTGGCATCGGGGGCCCTGACGGCAGTTATGTCTGCCGAAGTCGAGAGACTTCGGACGCAACATGCTGACGCCGTTCGGGAAAAATCGGCCGCCGACAGTAAGTGCCGCAAGCTGGCGGACAAGGTGGCTGTGCTGGAGGGGGAGAAGGCTGACCTCCGGCGCCAACTGGCGGCGGAGAGGGAGGAGGCTACTGAGGCCCTCGCCAAGGCGCAGGCTGCGCAGGCGGAGGCCAACTTGGTGCGGGCGGAGGGCAGCCTCGCCAGGCAGCGCGCCGAGCAGCTGGAGGAGCGGCTCAACGCGCTGCAGAGCCGTGTGGAAAGGGCCGAGGCCTCGGCGCGCACGGAGGCTGAGCGGATGCGCAAACAGCTCATGGATTCATACCGTGAACTGGGCGCGCGGACCGGTGAGTTTGAAGTGCCGGACCGAGAGCCCGGACTTCGCTGCCTTGAGTGGGTGCAGGAGGAGCTGCAGGCGCTCCCCACCATCGTGGAGGGGTTTATGTCTTATGCTTCTCTGGTCACCTGCGAGGGGGCGAAGAACGCGCTCTCTCGCGAAGGGTGCCGGCACTACGAGGTCTTCGACCAAGCTGATGAGGATTTGGAGCGTGATATCTACAAGGTTGAGGACCCCGTAGTGAAGGAATCCGCCGGAGCCCTCTACGACCGGATGTGGGGCCCCCACGGTCGAGAGGTGGTCAGGGAGCGGGCTGAGACGGCGAGGAGTCAGGTAATGCTTGACTTTTGTTTGGTGTTTGTTTAATTTGGGTTAAATGTGGGTTTGCTGAGTCTGTGTGATGTGTCTCAGGCGGCGCATGGCGAGAGGGTGGATGACTTCGGGGCTTTAAACAGCGCGTTGCCTGACCCGGAGCCGAACCCGGCGGCGGCTGTGCCCGAGGCCGCTCCGGAGCCGCCCCTGGAAACCGCCGAAGGCGTTCCCAAGCCCCTGCAGCCACTGCGGTCGGCGGAGACCCGTCGTCAACTGCTGCGCCCAAGGCTGAGGATCCTGTGGCGGAGGATGCGGAGGCGACGGCGGAGGCTCCCGCGACGGCTGGGTCTTCGCAGGTGGCCTAGTGGGTGTGGGTAGTTAGGAAATTTTGGATATTGTTGCTGAACCTTGGTTGCTGCGCAGGTTCAAGATTTTGGGCCTGCGCACGCAACCGCTACTGCTAATTTTTGGGCGGCTTCGACCGTGGATGATGGGAATAAATCGGATGAGTCTGCGTCTAAATTTTCCGAGTTCGGTGACTCTGCGAGCTCTGTTGAATGGACCGAAGAGTCGTCGGATGAGGACTTGGACTACTTTGTGACCTTGGATGTAGCAGTGGCGGAGGCTTCGTCGCAAGCTACGGATGCTGATGTTGTGTCTGGTCCGAGCACTAGGCGTAGGCGGCGAAGGGCGGTTGCGAAGCGTAGAGTGAGCGGAGCGGACGCCGGTCGGCTTCACGTGAGTGGGGCCGGCAGGCAGGAACTGTTGTCCTTGCCGGCTGCTGTGAGTGCAGGTGAGGGGGAGTTGCGAAGCCTTTTTGCGGGTGAGGAGCTTAGGATAATGTTATTTAACTATAGGGAGATGGGAATTATTCCGAAGGTCGAACCGATGTAGAATGCGATGCCCTCGCTTGTACATGAGTAATGGCTTGTATGATGAGGTTGTGTGCCTTCGCACACCCGGCTATGTTTGTGAAGGCGTTAAGTGCTTGGTCTGGCGTGTTTGTTATGTTGGTCTGGTGCGCATGTAGTCGGCCTTTGAGCGGATAGTTTGGTGTAGCCGTTTTTGCACTTGTTAGGCTTCGTGCGGTTGTACCATTGTAATTGGTCCGTTGGTCTTGACGCGCTGTCCCTGCTGCACCCTGAGGCGACTTCTGCAGGGATAGTGTTCGCGGCAAGTTAGAATTTTTCACACTTATTGTGCTAGTCCGGCTGCACCCTTAGGCGACTTCTGCGCGGATAGTCTTCGTGGAAGACTTCGATTTTTCGCACTTGTTGTGCTGATCCGGCTGCACCCTTTAGGCGACTTCTGCGCGGATAGTCTTCGTCGAAGACTTCGATTTTTTGCACTTGTTGTGCTGATCTGGCTGCACCCTTTAGACGACTTCTGCGCGGATAGTCTTCGTCGAAGACTTCGTTTTGTCGCACTTGTTGTGCTGATCCGGCTGCACCCTTAGGCGACTTCTGCGCGGATAGTCTTCGCGGAAGACTTTGATTTTTCGCACTTGTTGTGCTAATCCGGCTGCACCCTTAGGCGACTTTTGCGCGGATAGTCTTCGCGGAAGACTTTGATTTTTCGCACTTGTTGTGCTAATCCGGCTGCACCCTTAGGCGACTTCTGCGCGGATAGTCTTCACGGAAGACTTCGATTTTTCGCACTTGTTGTGCTAGTCCGGCTGCACCCTTAGGCGACTTCTGCGCGGATTTGTCGCACGCGAGGGCGGCTGCTGCCGGGCCTCGCGGTGACTTTGTATTAGTCGAATGTCGAAGACCGTTGATGCGGTCTTTTTTCGACGTGGATTTTGCGGGGGATTTTTCTCTTGTATATTACATGACTCCGCCTCGTTAAAAACCTCACCCCCCGGGAGGAAAAGAGTGCGGGCCAGAACAAAATTGTTTTTACAAATTACAAGGGCGGGCTGGCCCTGATGAGTCAAACAAAAAATTTGCGCAGATTATCAATGTTCCAAGAATGCTCTAAGTCTTCGCCGTTTGACGTTCCAAGCCTGTATGCGCTGGGGGAGGCCTTCGACTTGACAATGTAAGGGCCCTCCCACATGGGCTCCAGCTTGCCTCTGGACTCTGTTCGAGCTGTCCGGATGAGGACGAGGTCCCCTTCGCTGAATTCTCTTGGGATGACTGCCTGGTCGCGCCATGCTTTTGTCTGGGCTTGGTATTTGTCCAGGGCCTACAGGGCGAAGACGCGGTCTCCGTTGATGAGATCCTTCGAAGTTGGCTCATCTACGTCTGGGACGGCCGACGCGGCTGTCCGAGGCGACCCATGCTTTATTTCTTGCGGGGTCATGGCCTCCGACCCGTATAATAGGCGAAAGGGGGTAAACCCAGTCGCCCTGCACTCGGTTGTATTCAGTGCCCAGACCACTTCGGGTAACAGGTCGGGCCACTTGCCTTTTTTGTCGTCAAGGAGCATTTTCTTGACAGCTGTGAAAATTTTGCCGTTGGCGTGCTCCACGACTCCGTTGGACTGGGGGTGGTACACGGAGGCGAAGGCAAGCTTGGTGCTGATGGAGAAGCAGAAGTCTTTGAAATCTTGATTGTCGAACTGCTTGCCGTTGTCGACCGTGAGTTCGGATGGTACTCCGAAGCGGCAAACAATATTTTGCCAGAAGAATTTCTGGGTCGTCTTCGATGTGATGGTGGATACTGCCCTCGCTTCAATCCATTTAGTGAAGTATTCAATGGCTACGAAGGTGAACTTAAGGTTCCCCTGAGCCGTGGGCAGGGGCCCGATGATGTCTAGGCCCCAGCGCTGAAGGGGCCACGTGTGGGCGATCAGCTTCGTGAACTGCGAGGGGCGCCCCGAGCGTGGGGAAAATTTCTGACAGGCTTCGCAGGATCTGCCAACCCGATTCGCGGCGCAGATAATGATGGGCCAGTAGAAGCCTTGTCATATCACCTTTGCCGCCAGGGCCCTGGGGCCTGCGTGGGAGCCGCAGGTCCCCCTGTGGACTTCGCGCAGGATTTGAACGCCCTCGGTCTCGGTGACGCACTTAAGCATCGGCTGGCTGACCCCCTTTTTGTACAGTTGGCCCTCGATCAATGCGAAGTCCCGGCTTCTGTGGTGGAGGCGCTTGGCCTCGTTGCTGTCGACTGGGTGATAGAACCCTTGCAGGTACAGGGTTATTGGCGCCCGCCAGTCTTCGGTCACGATAAGGTTGATCATGCGCTGGCCCTCGCTGTCGTTGGTTATTTGGAGCCCTTCGGGGCTGCGGACGGCTGGTGTGCCGATGACGTGATAGAACACGTCGGAGGGGAGGGCTTCACCCCTGGCGGCCGCCTTGGCCAGTGCGTCAGCTTCTTCATTCTTGGCCCGGTCCACATGCTGCATAGTGAATCCCTTGAATTGTTTCTCGAGGTTTCGGATGGCCGCGAGGTACTGCATAAGTGCGGGGTCCTTTGCTGCATAGTCCTTTTCGACTTGGCCGGCGACTACCCTGGAGTCTGTTCGGACTATACAGGTGGTGACGCCGAGGGCTCTTAACTTGCGGAGGCCGAGGATGACAGCTTCGTATTCTGCGATGTTGTTTGTGCATCTGTCAGACTCCAGGGCGAAGCTTAAGCGTGCCGCGTATCTGTGCTTGACCCCGGCGGGTGAGGTGATGACTGCAGCAGCGCCTGCCCCCGCATGGCACCAAGCGCCGTCGCAGTGTATTGTCCAAACCTTCTCTGTGGACGGCTCCGGCTGTGTTATTGGCCCAATCCAGTCGACAACGAAGTCTGCTAAAACTTGTGACTTGATCGCAGTCCTGGGCTCGAAAGTGATGTGGTAGCCGGAGAGTTCGGCCGCCCATTTGGCAATCCGTACCGATGCCTCCGGGTTTCTGAATAATTCGCCGAGTACCCTATCTGAGGTGACGCGGACCTTGAATGCTTCAAAGTAGTGGCGCAATTTGCGCGAAGACATAACGACTGCATATGCAACCTTTTCGAGCTCCGTCATGTTACACTTTGATGGTGTGAGCACCTCGAAGACATAATATACTGGGCACTGCCTGATTACGCCCTCTACTGTCTGCTCCTGAACCAGTGCCGCACTGACCGCGTGCGGCGAAGCCGCGACGTAGAGCAACAGTGGTAGCGAAGAGTCGGGGCTCGTAAGGACGGCCAACTCCATCATGTACTGCTTTAGTGAGGCGAAGGCCGCCGCCTGCTCTAGTCCCCAAGCAAAGTCTTTTGCCCCGCGGAGTGTTTTGAGGAAGGGAAGACTTCGCTCAGCAGACTTGGAAATGAATCTGTTGAGGGCGGCCAATCTGCCCGTCAGACGCTGGACCTCTCTGGCTGACTGCGGGGGCGCCATGTTGATGATGGCCTGGATTTTGGTTGGGTTGGCCTCGATGCCGCGGTGCGATACCAGATAACCCAATATTTTCCCCTGGCGGACCCCGAAGACGCATTTATCGGGGTTGAGGCGAAGCCGTGCATCCCGCATGTTCGCGAATGTCTCGGCGAGGTCTGTGAGATGGTCCTCTTTATTCCTGCTGGCGACGACGATGTCGTCCACGTATGTGAATACGTTTCTGCCGACTTGCCCTTCGAGCACTGTTTTGGTGAGCCGGGAGAAGGTGGACCCGGCGTTCTTGAATCCCTCCGGCATTCTGATAAAGCAATATGTGCCGAAGGGTGTTATGAAGCTGGTGCTGGCCTTGTCCTCCTCCTTCATGTATATTTGATGATAACCAGAGAAGCAGTCGAGGAGTGACATGACCTCGCACCCGGCCGCGCTATCGACTATTTTGTCGATCCGGGGCAAAGGGAAGTTGTCCTTTGGGCAGGCCTTATTGAGGCTGGTGAAGTCTATGCACATTCGCCACTTGCTGCTCTTTTTCTGCACCATTACCACATTGGAGAGCCACGTGGGGTAAGCCACTGGCTCGATAAATTTGGCTTCCAGGAGGCGGTGTACCTCTGCCTTGGCGGCCTCTGTCTTCTCGTCGGACATTTTGCGAAGATGTTGTTTTTTTCGGTCTTACCGAGGGGTCGATTCCCAGGCTGTGCTTAATTATGGACCGGCTGACCCCGACCAGGTCGAGGGCTGACCAAGCGAAGACGTCCTTGTTCTTGGACAAGCAGCACAGGAGCTTTTCCTCGTCATGCGAGGTGAGGTCTTCGCTGATCGTGACTATTTGCTTGGGTGTGGCCAGGTTGAGGGGGACAGTCTTGGTCCCATCGTTGCTTTGCAGCTGCGCCTTGTGCTGTTTTTCAGTTGAGCTGGCGGGCGCTGGGACTTCGCGCTGGGCAGTGAGGCAGTGGACGTTTCTTTGCCCGGGGACGAAGTCCCGCTCTATGTTGCGCGCGGTCTGCTGATTGCCGTAGACCGAGATGGCGCCCAACGGACCTGGTATCTTCATGCACAGGTACAGTCCGTGAATGGCTGCCTCAAACTTGTTGATGGAGCCCCGACCCATGATAGCGTTGTACGGATACACCATGTCAACGATGTTGAAGGTTATTTGCTCACTTCGGGCATTGGGCGCTACACCGAAGGAGAGAGGCAACTCTATTTTACCGATAGGAAAAGTGCCCTTGCCGCCGAAGCCGTATAATGGATTGTCCGAAGGCTTGAGCAGGCTGTGGCTTATGCCCATGCGATCGAAGGCATGGAGGAATATGATGTCTGCCTGGCTGCCATTATCAATGAGGACTTTGTGCAGGTCCCAGCCTGCCACGCTGCAGTTGATGACCATGGCGTCGACGTGGGGGGCGCTGCGCAGGTCGACGTCTCGGGCATCGAAAGTTAGCGGTACATGGGACCACTTCGTCTGCACGACTGGACCAGTGATGGCGACGTGATTGATGCTGCGGTAGTGGTCCCGCTTTTGTCGCTTGGTGTCGAAGTCGACACTGGACCCACCAGTGATCATATGAATGACTCCGCGATACGGCTGATCAGCGAAGTCTTCTTGCTTGGGGCGTGGGGGTGGGGGATGTTTTGTTGTTGCTGGTGTGGAGGCGGGGGTGGGGGAGTTACGATTTGTACTTCCTGATGGTGTTGGTAAGCGTGGTGCGGTGGAAGCGGAGCGGGGGCGTGGATATATGGTGGAGGGTGTTGCTGATAAGTGTGTGCGACGACCCTTGGGTTGTCGGCTGGTTGCGCCCGTGCCATCCTGTCTCTGGTGGCCTTCGTTTCTGGGCAGTCTTTTGTTTGGTGGGCGCAGTCTTCGCCGTGGAAGAGACAGTAGAATCGGCGCGGCGGCTGCGCGCGTCCCCGGCCCCTACCGCGAGTTCCACCTCCGCGGCCCTGGGGGGGATACTCCTAGCGGCGAGGGGCATCACCAGCGGGGTGCTGGTTGGCGATGTTGTGCACCTGCTGCTGGTTACGGCCGTCTCGGCCGGAGTCTGGCTGCGGAGTCCTCGTCCATGTGCGGCTAGACTGTGGAGCATCTTTGGGCTTTCTCTGGGACTCAACCTTGCGCTGGTGGAGCTCTTCAGATTTGGCGTATTTTCAAATAGTTGATATAACTCCTGAAGATTCTTGGGCGGGTCCCTGATGCAATGACTGTAAAGGACGCCGGCGCGAAGGCCACTGATGGTGTAGTGAATGGCGATCTGGTCATCAACTGAGGGCAGCTGTGACTTGAGTGTTAGAAACTTGCGGTAATATTCCCGCAGAGTCTCTTTTTCCAGCTGCTTGCAGAGTGAGAGTTCGGCCAAGGCGTCGGTGTCTGGGCGGTACCCTTGGAAGTTGAGCAGGAATTTGTCCCTTAGGCTTCTCCAGGAGTCAATGGACAGCGGGGGCAACCTGGTGAACCAGGTGAGAGCTGGGCCTTCGAGGGCGATGATGAAAGACTTGGCCATTGTGGCGTCGTCCCCTCCGGAAGATGCAACAGCGACCTGATAACTCATGATGTACTGTGCAGGGTCCGTGCTGCCGTTGTACTTGGGATAGGTCCCTGCCCGGAAGTTGGCAGGCCAGGGTGTCACTTGCAGATGTGGCGCCAGGGGACTTCGCTCGTCGAGGTAGTTGACCCCTTGAAATGGCACGGCAGCTGGGAAGGCGTAGTCGCGCTGGGGGAAGTGCGGGTCTTCCGCCTGCGCGCGCTGCTGCAGGGGTGCCCCATGCTGCAGGCCGCGGTGGCCTTCGCGTGTGTCTTCCACTTGTGCGCGGTGTTGCAGGGGTGGCCCATGTTGCAGACCGAGGTGGCCTTCGCGCTGCATCAGCGCGATCTCCCGCTCGAGGTCCTGGGCCTTCTGCTCTTCGTCGCGTATCATTTGCCGCACCCTGGCTAGTGCAGACACGCGCTGGCGCTTGGCCTCCAGTATCTCTTTTTGCCTCTGAAGATTGTGGTTCTTGAGGCACAGTGCGCGCAGTTGTAGCTGTTCTTCCGCTGAAACGCCAAGGACTTCACCGTCCTCAGTGAGGTCCGCGCCCTCCGGTGGAGCGAAGCCGAGGACTTCACCATCCTCGGTGAGGTCCACGCCTTCCGGTGGAGCGAAGCCTGGGGGAGGCTGCGGTTGTCCTTCAGGGCCACAGGTGCGGAGGGCGTCGTCTTCAGCAGCCTCTTGGTGAGTGGAGTGGGTGAGTGCGAGGGCCTTGCCCTTCCTTGCGGCCAGCAATGCTGCCTTCGCAGCCTCGTCAGCCTTCGAGCTAGCTTTCTTGGGTGCCATCGCGGGTGGTTTTTCGTAGCACGAACGGTGGGCGCCAAATGTTGGAACTTGCACACGGGCGCAAGTTGATCCAACAGGGGGGGAGTGATAGCACAAACAGGGTTTTAGCACGTGATGGCAAAAGCACTGTTCATCTAGCCTCTCAAGGGCACTGTGCGGGGGTATTTATAGGTGTCCGGGTGCCCAGCGTCCCGTGTTAAGGACGCATGTGCCCTCAGACACCTAGGTTATCCCCAGAATATTCCCATAAAGCGGGGTTACAGACCGTAATTACATGGATGCCTTTATAAATTAGGCACGTAACACGCAGCGGCCACGCAGGGCCTATCACAATGGGCCGGATCCCACATGGGCCTCCGCGCCGGACGAGGCCGCCCGGTGGGATGACCTCGCCACGGGTCTTCGTCCGATGTCGTATGGGGCGAAGGGTGTCCCTGCCTGTTGTCTTGTCTCCGTTGGGCCGGCGTTTACGGCGAAGGCCCCGAGCGAAGGGTGGCGTCTTTGCCTTCGCCCCAACACCCTTACCCTCTTACCATTCACCAAATCTTTGACCTCTTCGAAGTCATTCCAAGCTTTAGACCTCTTCTTCCCTGCTCTATCACCTTCAACTGTGCTCTCATTGGTCGGGCTCGTGGATCCCGTCCTAGTACCACCAGCAACAGGATCTATCTCGGCGTCCAAATTGACAGCAGCATCTGCGCTGCTGCCAAGGATGAAACGACGAGCATCCTCGGCGTCGTTGTGGTCCTGCAGCCTTATCTCCGCGGCCTCAGCGGCCAGATCCAAGTCCATTTCCATGGATGCCGCCCGCTGGACACCCACACCACACCTCTACAGGTCCGGTTCCTCAACGGCGTGCGCGGCACCAACCAAATCAGTCGGTGACCTTCACAATTAACAGAACAAAAGATACGATTAGAGATGAATCGATGATGCACGGCAGGCGGCACCAAACTTAACATTTAACAGAACAAAATACCTGCGCAGCCGGAGCACCGGAGAAGAGAGGAGGATGGAGATCTGGCCAACAGAGATGGTTACTTGACCAAAATGAGTAAAAAACGGAGGATTAAGAGAAGCCGAGTGATTAGGGATTAGGGTTAGGGTTAGCTACTTAGCTGCCTGGGAGGAGATCCACAACCGTGACAAGACGCGCCGGTAGCACAGCAATGGCGGAGGCACGGAGCAGAGACCACCGGCGAACGGCGATGTACGGTAAGGAGGAAGGGAGGAAGGAGAGCTAGTCCATACCGTACCCGACGTGGTCGTGGATGACAGGAGGGAGAGAAGAGGGAGATCCTGTCAGCCGCCGGTGCTTGATCCACACCGACGAGGCGCCGAGCGCGATGCGGTGGCCGGCGAACGCCGATGTACGGTAAGGAGGAAGGGAGGAAGGAGAGCTAGTCCATACCGTACCCGACGTGGCCGTGGATGACAGGAGGGAGAGAAGAGGGAGATCCCGACGAGGCGCCGAGCGTGATGCGGTGGCCGGCGGCGCCGCGGAACTGGCAACCGGAGGCCGGAGGGTGGCGGCTAGGGTTTTGTCGCCACCGGAGTCGCCGAATCACCAAGACGCGAGTGAGAGACGGACAGGGGTCGGGAATCGGGATCGACTGATCGAGTGTGCGGCAGTGCGGGACTGGGGAGTAGGGCCGGTCGGGTTTTGGAACCGTTGCTAATATCGGGTCGTTGTCATGCCTGGCACAAAGTCGGGTCGGGCTAGTGCCGGCACGTGGGCTGCCACGTGAGCCCAAGCACGGCACGGTAGCCGTGCCGGGCTGGCCCGCGCCTGTTTCGTACCGGGCCGTGCCGTGCCCGTGACGGGCCAAAATCGTGTCGTGCCACGGGTAGCCCAATGAGCCCGGTCCGAATGGATATGTATAGCTACATCAAAGTTCATTTCAGACTTTTAGCTTCTCCTATAGTCTACTTGATCTCTACATATGTGAATGTGGACCCCATTTTATTGTGGGCCCATAGCCGTCGCCTCTATTACATAGACTCTCATAGCCGGCCTGTGTGGGCCCAGCTGCTACAGAACCTAGAATTGCTTCCTTCATGTGACTGCTCACACTTCGACATTGTGGTGAAAGTGCGAGCAGCCCCTTTGCCATAACGTACCATCGTTGATAGATGGAGCCAAGTCGTGGCCGAGCCCACATGTCAGCCGGTCAGCGGTGGCTATGTCCGTGGACCTTATGGTAGAGGATCCTGCTGAGGTGAAAATAGTTCTCTCCATGCTGTGCTCACCCACGTGTTGATGGGTCCCTCCAAGTCTTGAAGAAATTCGTCTAATAGATCCGTCAAGCTATGGTGAGGCTAAGTCGTAGCTAGTACCTAAACAAAAATGATTTGTCTTCCATTTAATTGGTTCTAAGTTTTTCCACCGAGAAATAGTGTGTTTGAAATCAGCGATAAGAAATCCCATTCACATAGTCAAGGAAAGGCGATAAACTGTAGTATAGTGTTGAAAAAGACAAACGATCAAACATGTGAGCGAGGGACGGATCTAGCGGATGGGCTCGAGCCCCATACCGCTTCAGATTCTATGGAGCCTCAATAGAGCATCTCTTAATCTAAAATGTACATAATATAATGTAGAAGGGGCTTCTATACTGTATCAGTTTAGTTCAGTCCTTTCTAAACTTTTTTCTGGCTTCGTCCCTGGCGAGCGAAGCCGCTTGTTTCTGCGAAAGTGACTCTAACATAATGGTTAGGCTTTCGAGTAGTACCTTTAGATCTCAGGTTTGATCTTCTCGGAGACGAATTTTTGGATTGGTTAAAAAAATTCTCTTGTACCTGACTACCCGCTCACGTCCAGGAGCTAGGCTAGCTCCAGCAAGACACCCTAAAGGGTTCTGTACCCTAAATATAGAGGACCAAATGGTCCTCTACGCTCTCCAGCAGCGTTCTCTAAACGGTCCTCTAAATTTAGAGGACGCTGCTGGATTCTCTATATATAGAGTTTTTTTAAACGGTCCTCTATCCATTTAAATACTTTAAAAAACCGGTTTAGCAAAACTAAAATATGTACAGTACATTTAAGAGTATGACAAATACGTATGTACAAAAAATAAAAATAAAAAAATGTCTCTAATATAGATATTTGAGTATAGAGGACGTGATTTAGAGGACGTTGTTGGAGAGGAATGAGATATAGAGGATGGAATTTTTTAGAGAAGACTGTAAAGTACAGATATAGAGGATAGATATAGAGGACGTTGCTGAAGACAGAGCTCTGAGGTAATATCTTCGTTAGCATAGGAGAAAGCCATTAGGCTTTAGGTGCCCGGACCTGTGCCTACGTGATGTAGCGCTGATGCAGAGAAGTGGTGATGTTGATCTCGTAGTCCTCCCTCCTAGATCGACGAGGGCAGAGAAAAAGACATAGGCGTGCTCGGTCAGATCATTAGGTTTGGTATGGCTAACCTCTTCTGTTTTTAATAGGTTATATCGAGAGGGAAATAGGCTTAATTTTATTTCAAATACTTTGTAATTCATGCAGGAACATGAAGAGTATCTTCTAGTTTTATACCGGGATTCCTTTTTTTTCGACCTCGATTAGATCATATACGTCAAAGTGTCTCCACGGACTCGGTCTTTCAACCGTTTCTTGAGATCAACCCAAAGTCAAGACGAGTTATGAATTATACTGAAGCTATCTCGGGTTAGTTTGCATCTAGAAAACGATGACGCACTCTAGCTTTGGCATTAATAAAATTAGAGAGTATAAAAGTAAACGAAAAGATGGAAATGGATGTTTTAACTGACGTCCATAAACTCAAGACTAACCGAGGGGAAAAGAAAGCAAGGGGGGCTCCTAGTCTCATGAAACGATTTACATACGTTTTCGCAAGATCTTGTGTCAGTCATGCGATTCGCCGCCTTTTCCATCTGAGAGGACGAAATCGGGTGTCTCTTTCGATAGGTCTTTTCATGCATTTTTTTTTTCCGTGCCCTGCTCGACGTAGCTTCCGTCCGCCTAGCCGCCACCGGCCTCGGCAGAGAGGTTCAGCGCCACAAGCGCTAGAGATGGCAAATTCAGTTGTCCTTATATTCTTTTTTCTTTTTGAATAAAGGCATTGTTTATTGTTCGGATAAGTGCATCTCAACAAATTAGCTAGATGGCTCGTCAAGCTAAATTTTTGCTACTTAAAGGCAAAATAACTCTCCAACAGACTAGCTATCTGACTCGTCAAACTATCCGACTTTTCAAATTAGTTCCCTTACTAGCTAAACTTAACTAGCCACCTGATAAGCCAACTAAATAGATAGTCTGTTGAAGTGAGATGCTAAATATAGAGTGCAATCTTTATAAAAAGATAAATAAAGAGTAAAATAGAGAGCCAAAACTAAGTCTTTTAGAGATACTCTAAGCAAGAATTGTGTCAGGCTTATTTAGATCGACAAAATTTTACTAAGAGCTTGTTTGTTGGTGGCTGAGATCGAGCGTCATATATGCGTGCTTAATAAACCAAAATGAAAGGAGTGGTACGATGAGAATGTTTAGGGTATTCAATAACATAATACTAATACGGTTGGGCACTTGAGGTCACTCCCATTCCGTTCAGAATTGTGTCGCCGGGTTCTGAGACCCAAATTCAACGAAACCTGCAAACTGTAGTGCTGAGTGGTTTTTGAGTGGTTTTGAGGCTCAACCATTGAAACATGTGGGTAGCGTACTCGATATACGTTCCCTATGTCTTGTATATGTGTTCCGCCGATCTACAACCGCGTCGGCGACACCAATCTGCTCGTCACATGTCCTCGCCCATGTTTGTTTCCTAGGTGTCAGCCGCCACTGCTAGTCATCTAGCTTCTTCATTCTCTCGATCAAGGCTCAGGCCTTCACGCTACTAGCTCATCGGTACGAACTCATATGATTTTCTCCTTTGTCGTCATCGACCACCGCCTCCGAACTCCATATCTGTATCTACAAGCCAAAAGACATGTTGCACCAACAACCTCACATCCGATTTAACATAAGACACTATCCTTGTTGGCCATTACTAATCACTACCCTAACCACAAATCACATAGCAATCTTATGTTTACATAGGACGGAATCGGATGTCTCTTTTCGATCGGTCTCTTCATATCATTGTTCACCCCACTTGTACAAGGCGCCTGACATTGAGAAAAACAGCTTCAGGAGACCCACGGCTAGACCACGGGATTGTACCAAGAGCTTGTTTGTTTGTTCGCAGAGAGTGTCACCCATGCATGCTTAATAAACCCAAATGAAAGGAGTGGTGACAATGTCTGGGGGCATTCAATTACATAATACTGCTTCCTCCATTCTTTTTTATTTGTCGTATTTTAGTTTAAAATTAAACTAGCAGATGATAAATATTCGAGAATGAAGTGAGTATTGTGGTCATACACCGGAGGCCATGGCATTATTTAAGAAAAATGCAGATATCAATGCTAAAATGCAGAGGTCCCACCCGTGGAATTAAAGAGATTAATATAATAATCCTATATATAAAAGGTTGAGCTAAAGCAAAAGGGTATGTCTTTGGAAGTTTGGGTACCGACGGCACCCATGACGAAAGTGCCGGTCATTTTCTTGGGCTTGGCTTCCTACACCGCTTTGCAAGACGACCGTACAGGAATCTGGAATGTGCGTGTTGCGCACTAAAAACTTTCAACTGATCAATCACGCCATCTGTCTCACAAGTCGTATCTGCTGTCAATGCATCAAAAGTGGCGCAGGAAAGCACAACCAATGTTGGCCGTGATTTTTCGTGACCTCCAACAGTGTACCTTTCACAGAGCACCTAACGTTCAGAGCGTTATTTTAGACAAAAGGGAAAACAGCGTCTAGTCAAGCATCTCCACTAGCGAGCAATTGTTCATCCTCGGGATAGAGTGATTGCAGTTGTGGTATTTAGGATGTCTTCATCATCTCTCCTGTTTTATCTTCTATCCCCTCTCCTATTACAGTACGGCATTCACTATATAAACAGTATGGCCATATGCGCGATCTGCTGATGACAGCACTCGAGCATCATCTCACAGCAATTTGCAGAGTTCTCAGAAAGTCAGGAGCAATGTCAATTAGAACCCAGCCAGCAGTATATATAAATCTACCGGATGCACCAATGTAAT
This sequence comes from Zea luxurians, assembly GCA_029449295.1. Taxonomy (NCBI): domain Eukaryota; kingdom Viridiplantae; phylum Streptophyta; class Magnoliopsida; order Poales; family Poaceae; genus Zea; species Zea luxurians. Next base: position 6,658,496 of record JAOPSE010000041.1, on the reverse strand, counting down.
GCAGAACGTCGTGTGCTGTTGCAGCAGACTCAGAATCCGAACATGAAAAGGAACCAGCACAAATAGTCATCATCGTGGGGATATATATAGGGATCTCCAAGAACCATTGAGCACAGCTCTATATAACAAATTTTGCGCGTTAAAAACTGCACCCTGGCCTCGCAATTAGCCACCGGAAGGTTCGAACAAATGTATCGATACCAACTAAAAAAGAATGGGTTGCATTGCGATCATGTCGACGACAAAACTGTGGACAGCGGCATCTGTAGCACCGCAAATTCAGGAAATAGTTTTCCTCCCCCCACTCGACAAAAAACAACAGAAAAACAAAAGGGATGTCGCAGTTAATGTGCTGCTCTCTGCTCACCACAGCCCGATCATCTTCCACCAGAAGCCGCCCACCCCGAGCCAGATGATGATGTTTACAACGGAGATGACAAACCCATAGCCCCACCACTGAGCCAATGGGACATACCCGGCGCCGTAGAAGACGGGAGCAGAGCCGATGCCGTAGTGGGTGGTCCCGCCCATGAGGTTCGAGAGGAATGAAAGAACCATGGCGGCGAAGAGCGACGGGGTGCCCAGGGCACTCGCCACCGACAGGAACGCGGTGAACATTGCTCCGATGTGTGCGGCACCACTGGCGAAGAAATAGTGCGAGTAGAAGTACAGCAGCACCAGCACACCGAATGAGAGTTGCCATGACATGCCAAGCCCTCCAACAAACTGAGACAAAAGCAATAAGGTCAATAAATGCCAAAATACAGTACAAACATATTTTTATTAAATTTAATAAAAATTTGTGGTATCTCAAAGAAGTGAACTGCTACTTAAAGTGAATGTAAATAAGAAGGTGCACACCAGCAACTGAGAATGTGGCATGTACAATATAACAAAAGAACTACTGATTTTTAACAGAAAATACAGCAGGGGAGGACCCCACTGTTAGAGCTTTTTATATCAATAAAAACAAGAAACTGTACAATAAAAGGGGCCACAACTATGAACAAAAGCAATAGGGTCAATAAATGATAAATTTACAGAAGTACTTAAAAACTATCTGTACTGTAGATGCCAGAAAAAACAAAAAAAAATATAGGAATACATCAGACCCAAGATAATTTAAACTGCATCATGTTACAATTACCAAACCAATGTATTTCGATTTTTTTTATTTCCTAGTTTGCATAGATACATCCATAAGCATATGAATTCAGAGCCAGTATTAAGTTCATACATAACCAAGATAACCATTCATATGACAAATCTAAACAGTGTCAAACAAGTCACATAAGGTTCTTACTATATCATGATGACTACCCAACCTACCCCTTCACAATTTTGGTGCTCTTCTTTCAGTGAACAGACAAAAGCACAATAATTTGCTACTTGTTTCTGGCTAAGGGCAAAGAGATGCATGCCCTTTCATAACCTTTCTTTGCCCAAAGTAAATTTTCATATTTTTGTGGAACTAGGTTAAAAATGAATAGTAAAAAAAAGAAACAGTAAATGTCTAGGCTCCTGATAGCTGGATCATGTTGTATTGCAGTAAAAAGCATTCATCGTGGCAACACCTCTTAAAGAAGGTAGTTTAGTTCGTAAAGCATGCTAATCATGAAATCCTAACAACGAGAAATCCCTTATTTGACACTAGAAGTTGATATGGTTCCATCTAAGGCCAACAATGATAACCTTCAAGTCCATGTCAAATTAGTTAGAGATAGTCTAAAATGCCCCTCTCCTCGAGGCCAAAGAAGCTGCATGGCCCTCAGCCTTCTCCCGTCACAAGCTCAAACGTCTTCTATCCTCTCTGTTGTTCCCTCTCCAGTGCCCCTCCGTCCCTAAACTATAGTCAATAGGTCGTTCATATCCAGTTGAGGTTGAAGGGAAGCATGCACAGTGGATCACATTGACAGTGGCAACCCGAGTGGCATAGGCAGCACCAGCCCAAACGGCCAGGGCGGCACTGGCCTGATCAGCGGCCAGGGCAGCTGTGCCCCAAGCCTCATTGGGGGTGGCAGCCTGACTGACCAAAGAGCCTGAAGCGTGCAGCCTGAGCACAACATCCAAGCAGCCTGGGCGCCTGATTTACCATACCCAAGGCTTGGAGTTCATCTGCCCCAATCCTCTCAGTGAAGCAAGCAGACATACTTTGGTTTTCTTAGGGCCTGTTTCTTTCCATGGACGGGAGTCACATATACTGCAGCAGCTATGCTGTGGGGAAGCACTAATTCCCTCACGTCAAGGTGTCTCATATTTCCTGTTGAAAACCCTACCCAATGCTGAGGGTGGCCAACAGAAGTGTATCAAGGACGTCTGGTGTGATTCTGATCTTTTTTCAACTTTTTTCAGCCACAGACGCCGGATAAGATAAAACAAACAGGGCCTTATCCTGCTCCCTTGTTTCTGTGCTCTGTAACTTTGAATGGTCATGTGATTGGCTCTGTTTTCTTGTTCAGACAGAAGGTTATCTTTGGATTTCTAGTTTATGTGATATGTCAAGAGTCTAGAACTGAAAGGTGGGATGAAAGGAACTCTGTGAAATGCCAAAATACAGTATAAACATATTTTTATGAAATATAATAAAAAATTGTGGTATTTAAAAGAAGTGAACTGCTACTTAAAGTGAATGTAAATAAGGTGCACACCAGCAACTGAGAATGTGGCATGTACTACAATGAAAGAACTACTGTTTTTTAATAGAAAATACAGCAGGGGAGGCCCCCACTGCTAGAGCTTTTTATATCAATAAAAACAAGAAACTGTACAATAAAAGGGGCCACAACTATGAACAAAGCTCCCAGAGGGAACGTTGGGAGCCTCAAGCAAGAACGTGAGCTCAGCAACAGAATCTATATTCTATACAAACAAGAAAAGCAACTCGTTTATCTTCACACATTCTGAGAGCTTGAAATCTAGCCTCACAAAAAGAGGACTTACAAAAAGTAAAAGGTAAAATAAGGCCGGCCTCCTCACAAAACTTACTGTTTCATTCTTTAAGAAAAGAACCATAATGTCCTCACGACATATATTAAGCACATTTTCCCCTCCCCAATAGATAGGATAAAAGAATTCATGTATGAATTAACATGTTGAAAGATATTGGGAAAGAAATAGGATGAAAAACTCATGTATGAAGTTAACATGTTGATAGATACCGAGAAAGAGATGTTTCATACTTTTATCATAATAACCAAAACTACGGATGGTTTTTTTAAATTGCTTGTTGTCTCACATATTTTACGCTAGAAATCCTGGTGCTGGGACTACAGTACTGGCACAAAGAGGGCTCAGGGGCAAAAAGGTCTTTTCATCTTATCTCTTAACGTGTTAACAGCTGAAACTGATAGGTTGTTTGGTGTGCTACTGAAGACAGTAGTACGGAGTTGTTTTCACATGTTTAGTTAGGTTGTTATGTCGTGTGGGGTGATTAAGTCTTAGTTTTGCTCTGTTTTGTTAAACTAGTAGTTGGTGTCGGTGGTAGCTTCCTGTTGTGCTGGTGGTTTAGTGTCTATCTTTGCTTCCTCTTGCCAGTCTGTAATATGTTTCTGACTTGTATTTCTGTTCTATGAATGGAAATGGGATTACCTCGTTTAAAAAAACAGCCAAAACTGATGGAAGTGTCAAACAAAGGAAAAAAAGATAGACCTGGTGTCATATAAGAGAGAAAAAGGTTTTCAAGGCCATAAAGGAAGCATGTCAGTGTCAGGTGGTTCCATATGTTCTGGTCCCTCTGATCAGAAGTATGGATGCTAGTTGGGTGGGATCTGTCAATCTGTGAGGTTATGTCTTTGAACTCGTTATGTTTGTAATTTGTTGCTTCATGTAATGAATTCAGGTATCTCTATGTGGAAAAAAATAAAGGAAATATGTCAATCTAAATTGTCGATTGAGGAATTCTCTCATAAATAAAAGAAAAACATTAACCCTATAAATGTCAAGAGCCAAGGTTCATAAGAGATGAGAGTTGTGGGAAGAAAATAGAGTGTACCTTCACAACAGTCTCACTGAACCAAGAGATCAACCCGAATTTGTTGAGGTAGCCAGCCATTGCTATAAGTGCTGCAAACCATGTAAGGGTATCCCACGCCACAGACTCTGCCAAACACTCTTTCCATGTGACAACCCCTGAGATTAAGAGGACTGCTAGGCCAAGAATTGCTGCAGAAACCGCATCCACATTCAGCATGCCTCCAAAGATCCAAAGACCAACCTGGAGGAATGCAGAGCAAGGGCATAATGTTCAGTGAAGAAAAGTGGATACATTTCGTATTCAAGTTAGATGAGATAGAGAAATGGAAAAAATGCATGCAGTGACGGCGACAGTCAAGAATATGAACATTAGAAAGACATTGCATGGTGCATATATTCATAATATAAAACTATAAAGTAGTTATGCAAGAAAGCTGATAATAATTTTAACCATCAGGATTCAAGGCATAAAGAACACTGATAGCACAAGACAAGTTCAAATAATGCTAGGCTATAATATAGAAACGCAAAATGTGACCTCTTCGTAATGGCAAAAGATAAAATGTTTTAAGAAAATGGCAAGTGTGTATCATTATACCGTAAGCAGCAGCGTGCCGGCCATGATCGTCTCCTCCTTGCTCATGGGTCCCATCTTGGCGAGCCGCTCCTTGGCCAGGCGTGGCGCATCGGGGCTCGCCTTCACCTCCGGCGGGTAGATCACATACAGAATGAGCGGCACGAGCACGAGCGACAGCAGCCCCGGCACAATGGCGGCCTTGGCCCAGAGCGTCCACCCGATCCCCTCGCCGATAGTGGCAGCCGTGAGGTTGGCCGAGAGCGGGTTGGCCGCCATCGCAGTGAGGAACATGGCTGACGAGACGACGGAGGTCTGGAAGCACGTGAGCATGAGCCAGGCTCCGAGCCGGCGCTCCGTGCCGTCGCCAGCGCGAGAGCCGCATGCCTCACAGAGAGACTTGACGAGCGGTAGGAAGATGCCGCCAGCGCGCGCCGAGACGGAGGGAATGGCGGGAGCGAGGAGCGCCTCGGCGAAGACGAGCGAGTAGCCGAGGCCAAGGGAGGAGGACCCGAAGGCGGCGACGAAGGCGTAGGCGACGCGAGAGCCGAGGCCGGTCTTGATGAACCCCCTCGCGAAGAAGAAGGCGAGCGCGATGAGCCAGGGGATCGGGTCGCCGAAGGCCGAGAAGGCCGCGGCGAACGTGAGCGTGCGGCTGAGCACGGCGGCGCCGAGGCCGAGGAGGGCGACCGCGCCGAGGGGCAGCGGCTGGGTGATGATGCCGACGATGGTGGAGAGGAAGATGGCTAGGAGCTGCCACGCGTTGCGGGGCACGCCGGCGGGGGGCGGGATGAGCCAGATGAGGACGCCAGTCGCGATGGAGGCCAGGAGCGGCTTGATGGCCGCGCCCTGCAGCGCGGGCTTCTTCGGCGGGGCGGCCGGTGCTGGAGCCGGCGCTGGAGCCGGTGCTGGAACCGGCACTGGATCCGGCGCTGGAGCCGCGGCGGCGGAGGCGGAGGCGGGTACGTGGGTGAGGCCGCGACGGGAGGATGCGGATGCGGCGGGGGGTGGGGCCAGCGAGTGCTTGGAGGGGAGGGAGTGGGAAAGGGAGGTGGGCTTAGAGGAAGAGGAGGAGCGGCGGCGGAGGGAGATGGAGAGGGACGGGAGGCGAGGGCGGGCACCAACGCTGCCGAGGTGGTGGCAGGTGAGCGGCGAGGCCGCGGTGGAGGACGCCATGGCGGCGGTGAGACAAGTGGTGGTGGGACTGGGAATGGAAGGTGGTGGGTGCGGACTGAGGGTGGGGTTTAAGTGGATGGACGGTGGAGATGGCGGTGGGCGGTGGGTGCCCGGAGCATTGGTCGTATCGAATCGGAGACTGGTCTTCGTGGACCCGGCGTTGGTGCACCGGTGATCAGTGGGTGTAGTGACACGTGTGCATGCTGCGGGGAGATTGTTTTAGGTTTCGATAGAGAAAAGAGAGATCTTCAAGCTTGTACGTCACATGCCATGCAAAGCTTGTAACGAGGTGCAGGTGCAGAGTTGTAGCGCTAGTGTGCTACTTGGTCCTTTCCAAAAGTTTTACCTGAGCTCACACGTATACTACAGATTTCAGTCTATATCTTCACTGATAACTAGTCCGCTATCAATAGGCAATAGAGAGTCGAAGTCCATGGATCCTAATAAAATTGTACTAAGATCCTGTTTATTCTCCTCCTAAATTATATAAGTTAGATTATAAAAAAATAGAAAAATAAAATATCAATTTTGATCATACATAAAATAAGCTATCCAATACTAAATTATTTTAGCTTATTTATAGTTCAAAGTGATATTTTACCTTTCTATATTTTCAATATAATCTAACTTATATAATTTTGGAGGAAACAAACACACCCTAAACCATAGTCATCTAACAAATATTCTATAATTACTAGAATAACAGTGAGTTCTAAGTAATTCAAACATATGCTATTGTCTATCTTTTACTCTTTTCTCATCCCATACATTGCAGCACTAGATTTTTATCCCGTATAATAGTCCATTTAATTATCTATATAAGATATAGGTGTCTGCCTATAATAACTAGGACTAATTATTAACGGCGTTAGTCTAGACACAAGACTATCGTCGATCTTTCGACTAGGGTCTAGATCACAATTAGACGCCTCTAGACATATTTTTATACGATTTTATGCCGCAACAGATGAAAATTTATATAAATATTAAAAAATGCTGATGTACTTCCTCCAGTGCAGTAAAGGTAGTCGTTTAGGACATGATTGTGCATACCAAGGAGTGATTAATTATCATAGAGTTTTCCCTGTTTGCCCCTATTAAATAGGGATGTAGGTGCATTAATGTCACTAAAATAATCAGGCTTGATTGGTTGCTGCAGCAGCTCCAAGGTATTCTAGACTGGAGGTCTCAAGTTCGATTCCTCTTAAATACATCTTTTTTTGTGCAATTACTAGGGGCAACAACGTCCAAATCCCAGACCCACGCGCGCTATGACTTCTTTTTGTGCACACTCGGTCACGCGCAGGATGACTTCTTTTACTGCACCGGAGGGAGTAGTTAGCTAATTATACTCTAGCATAGAAAATATAAATACAATATTATGATGAGTTTTCTAATTATACATATGAACAAACCAAAGTTTTCTATTTCTTAATTTTTCACATACTTGATCTCACGTCTCTCTACTAAAGATGTCTCTCTACTAAAGACGGAGGACAACCGATAGTTTTTATAGAATACATCAGCAGTCCTCGAATTTGGCAATTTGACACGTTATGTTACTTAGAACTCGATCTAAACTTTCAAAACCAGGAAAACGGATCCTCGAACTTGCTCGGCCATCCAAAACTAGATTTACTTAAACCGGATACCAACGTGACGTACCACATTGGAGTACACTAACAAAAGTTCGAGACTCAAGTGACACAGGTGATATTCTAAATTTTGGAATTTGCGCAAGTTGCTTGTTTCTTTAACCATTTGTGAGTTGTGACGATACTAGCATTGAAGTGGAGTTAACAACAATTTCAAATTGAAAAATCAAATCATGTTCACATCGTTTTCAGGTCCTCCTCCACATAGGAGTATTAACATTACTATATCAGGTTTACGACTTACACAATGTTGGAGGACTCCAATCTCCACGGGATCGAGCTATCGCAATCGTATTTAATCTATATATATGTATAGCATGTCGCTTTCTTATTAGAGAAACAAAAACATTGTTACAATGGGAATGAAACCAATAGATGAAAGTTAAGAAAACAGCAGCATCAAAGGGATGCCATTCGTGCATGAAAGGTAATCGGTCTAGGGTGAACACCAAAGTAGAATGTAGCATATTGCAATGCTAATAGGCAGTTTTGAACGATAGAATCAAACATAGTACAATGAGTGAAAAACAACCCTAGGCATGGCGTCTCTATTGGTTCCACCAACAGTTCAAAAACTTGTCCAACCAAAACCCAATGTAAGGTGCAGCTCCACAAGTGAAGTTATAGATTTATCGCCCTATAGAGATGCATACAAAAGCAAGAACCAAAAATACAATCATCTCATAGATCCCTCTCGCTCTAGTGGTCTTAGAGCAACTCCAATAGTTCTCTAAAAAAAAGCTCCCTAAACTTATATTTAGCAAGTTGCTAAATAGCTATTGGAAGTAAAAAAATAGCTTGGTCTCCAACCGTTCTTCATATTTAGACAATATTTATGTCACTGTATCGGATCTGGTTGTCTCGCTGCATGGGAAATGAAAAAAAGAGCATGCCGGACATGGCTACCTCATTATGCGGGAAAGAAAAAAAAATAGGCCATAGTCACAAAGTGTGATACCCAACTTGTGGAATATAAAAAGAGAGGGATAAATCTTTATGTGTATTGCCTTTTATTCATGAAAATTATTAAGGAACATTTTCAAAGTGAATAATAAATAATCCATGCATCATGTTAGAGTTTATTTATTTGTGCATTTCCTAATAATAATAATAGTAATAAAAATATAATAATGTCGATATTTGGATTAACACCTAAATTGAAATTAGGATTTGAAAATAGAAATGGGAAAGGAAAGAAAAGAAAAGGAAAAGAGTATAAAATATAAAGAAAAATATATATATATATATCTCGTTAAACTGGCACTTTTATCTGTGCAATATAATCTGTGAGAAACCTACAGATCAAATTTGAATTCAAATACCAAATTGGAAATTGAGGAGGAAATTCATATGGAACAAAAAAAAGAAACCTAACCTAACTGGGTCGGTTGTCTCGCTTTTGGCCCAGGACCCCTTTACCCCGCGTGCATGGCCCAACCCGATGGAACGGCGCTGACACGTAGGGTCCACCGGGCAGCCGCGCAGTCACGCTCACTCCCCATCCCCTCACTGGCTAGCGGGCCCGCTCATCAGCTTGAGTCTTCCGCGTGCGCTGCTCGTGAGTCTCACTAGAGGGTGGGCCGGGGTCGTCAGCTTCGTCGTCGTAACCCGCGTGCTTGCCGCTGCCGCTATTGCCGTCGTCCGGAAAACGCGCCAACCAACCGTGGGTAATAAGAACCCAATCCTCGGGTGCCTCGCGACCTCCTCTTTGCCACCTCCATAGCGACCTAGTACTGAGAGAACAAATCGGGGAGGGGGAAAAGGGTCGGTGACGTCCGCCGTCGTGTTCTTGGGCCTATGCCGGTGATTGGTGGTCGTGGAGGGTTCATGGGTGTTCGGCATCGTGTGCGGTGCGTGTGTGCGAAGTATCGCTCCCGGGGATCGATCCGGGTGCCCGGAATTGCTCGCCGGGGTTAGGAACTCGCCGTCGTGCCACAAGTCGTCGGCAGTGGACTTCTGTGCCGCGCAATCCTTCGGTAAGAAGCCCTTGCTGTGCTCACTAGATCCCTAGCTACATTCGACACCTTTCGGTTTGGGGTTTAGGGCACCAGGGCCGCTCGGGCAGCTGGCCGGAGATGGCACCACCGCGGAAACCGGGCGCTACCACCGTGCTTCGTCATTGGTTGGGGCGTGTGATCTCGGTCTTCGATCCATCGGTGGATGGCTGAGATTAGATGCTAGGATACCGGTTCGGTGTTTTTAATTGAACCGTAGATCAACGATCGTGCGACCGAGAGAGTGTGAATATATCGTGCGCCGTGGATCGTGGATCTCGGATCCGACGGTTGTGAGTGAAGGCGGGAGTATAACTAGTACCTATCTAATCTAGGTCGTTGGCTACTGATCGAACGATCCACAGTGAAGCATACCCCTTTGCGATGAATATTTTGCTTAAGAGCCCCTGGCCTTTAGGAAAACTAACCCACCGTCCACATCAGGGAAGAAGTAATTGTAGTTAGGTCCAGGAATTTATGAATTAGCCCCTGTGTTCTCGGATAATTATGCATGCGGTCCATAATTATTAAAGTTAATCAGAATTAGCACAGAAATTGATTTCTAGTGTAAAAATAATCCTAGAACTTGTTTAATTCATAGAAATTCCATTTTAACTCCTTTTTGATCCATTCCAGTTGCATTAATTTTGTATTAATATTATTTATCACCTGGTAACTCTGTTTAGTTATGAAACATAGATTAAAATTATCCACTTGATTTATTCTATACTATTGGGACCATGCTTCGTCGCCGAAGGTCCTGCAGGAAGAAACACCTTCGGCAAATCTGTTTATACGTGATACCGAAGCTACCGCTCATGAAGCTTCGATACTATAACGTATCCAAAGACGAAGGATCAAACCGACTTAGGGTCTGTTTGGTTGGGCTGTGGCTGTGAAAAAAGCTGTTGTGGGCTGTGAGCTGTGAAAAAAGCTGCTGTGGGCTGTGAACTGCTAAAAAGCCAAAAACCATTTGGTGGAAACTACTAAAAGTCGCTAAAAATTCTTCCATATATATTTTTACAGTTCCACCTAAAAGCTGCTAAAAGCAGGTCCAGAGGTGCTTTCAGTTTTGCACTACAAGAAAGTCGGCTTTTAAAAAAAGCTGCTTTCTAGATTCATCCCTTTGGTTTGACTTTTGGCTTTTAGGGGGCAAAAGCCAAAGCCACAAGTCAAACCAAACACACCCTTAAAGATGGAATGACTTTTTAGTCCATAAGGGTCTGAGTCATAATTGTAATCTTCTGTAAGGGGCATGATTGTAATTTCTTACAGGCTGCGTCCTGTGCCTATAAATAGATGAACAGTACTCCTTTACTGTTCACGCAATCTTGTAATTGCTAACGCAGTATTCTAGAATTATTGCTTCTGCCAAGGCGAAGGTATAAATGTACCTAAATATTATGTTTTAATATTTAAGTTCACATTATAAAATAAATGAATAATATTATTTATTCTTGGTATTCTGTAACGTTTTATATTTTATACTTCATTTCGCATTGTTTTATCTTTGATCACGAAGGTGCGACCTTCGTGATATATTATTCATAACCTTCGTCCGAAGCTTATTAAATCCTTGGGGAAATAATGCTTCAGCGGACGAAGGGCTTTAACATCTAACATTCTATGTTGCCTTGTTCCTAATTCATAGCATTTGAGAACAAGTCCCCAACATTGGCGCTCACCTCCGGTGAACTCACTTCCACTTTTTGAGCTGATGGCTTCGTTCAAGAACCAAGCTGGAACTGCTTCGGCTCCGAAGCTGATTCTCCCGATAACAGGCGGTTCATGCTCAGAGCCGGCTAACAAGAAACAAAAGAAGGAGGCACAAAGAAGAGTACAACATGTAGGGGTACAAGGACCCTTCATCAAGTCAAGATGGTCTCACATCCCAATTACCTTCTCTCAAGAGGATCTTCAGCTCAAGGATTACCCACACAATGATGCTATGGTTATCTCTTGTGTGATCAATGGATTTCTGGTCCACAATGTTTTGGTTGATACAGGCAGTGCAACGGATATTATATTTGCTAAGGCCTTCAGACAAATGCAAGAGCCCGAAGACAAGATTCATGATGCTACGCATCCTCTTTGTAGCTTCGGAGGAAGATAGATTGTAGCGCTTGGTAAGATTACCATGCCAGTGACCTTCGGATTCGTCAACAATACAAGGACTGAGCAAGTTGTGTTTGACATTGTCGACATGGAGTATCCTTACAATGCTATCATTGGTCACGAAACACTCAATGCTTTCGAAGCAATTCTTCATCCAGCATATCTTTGCATGAAGATACCTTCGGATCAGGGACCTATTGCTATTCATGGGAGTCAGGAAGCTGCCAGAAAGGCCGAGGGGAATTGGACTGATTCAAAAGCAATCCACAATATAGATGAAGCCGAAGCTTGTGAGCAGTACAAGTACAGAAGGGAGAAGGCTGCTTCGGCCGATCAGCCGAAACCCATGCTTTTATGCGAAGATATCGCAGAGCAGAAGGTGCTGCTGGGATCTCAATTGTCTGAGGAACAAGAGAAAACCCTGATAAGGTTCCTGTTCAACAACAAAGATGTCTTTGCATGGTCGGCTAACGATCTCTGTGGCGTCAACAGGGATGTTATTGAACACTCGCTCAATGTTGATCCATCCTTCAGACCCAGAAAGCAGAGGCTTCGGAAGATGTCTGATGACAAGGCCGAAGGTGCTCGAAATGAAGTAAAAAGACTCCTCAGCGCCGGAGTCATCAGAGAAGTGAAGTATCCAGAATGGCTGGCTAACACTGTTATGGTAAAAAAGGCCAATGGCAAATGGAGGATGTGTATTGATTTTACTGATCTCAACAAGGCTTGTCCGAAGGATGAGTTTCCATTACCAAGGATAGATTCCCTAGTTGATGCAGCAGCTTCATCAGAACTTATGAGTCTGTTGGATTGTTATTCAGGCTATCATCAAATTTGGATGAAGAAGGAGGATGAGCCAAAAACCAGCTTCATAACCCCTAGAAGAACATATTGTTACCTTCGGATGCCTGAGGGGCTCAAGAATGCTGGAGGAAGCTTCAGCAGAATGACAGCAAAGCTTCTTCATTCTCAGATAGGCAGAAATGTGCTAACTTATGTCGATGATATCATTGTAAAAAGCACGAAGCAAGAAAATCACATTGCTGATCTGCAGGAGACTTTCGCTAATTTTAGATAGGCCGGTCTAAAACTGAATCCAGAAAAGTGTGTTTTCGGAGTAAAGAAGGGGAAATTCCTTGGTTGCCTAGTTTCAACAAAAGGGATTGAGGCTAATCCAAATAAAATCGAAGCTATTCTTCGAATAGAACCACCAAGCACAAAGAAGGGGGCTCAACGATTGACAGGAAGACTGGCATCTCTCAACAGATTCATATCTAGATCAGCAGAGAGAAATTTACCATTCTTCGAAGTGCTGAAGTCAGCCGAAGTTTTTCAATGGGGACCAGTTTAGCAGAGAGCCTTCGAAGAGCTGAAGCAATATTTGATAGACCTAACGACGTTAACTCCACCAACGCCAGGGGCTCCTCTGTTGTTATATGTGGCAGCCTCGCACTCAGCGGTAAGTGCAGCACTTGTCCAAGAGAAGCTTGAAGGGCAAGTCAAAAAGCAAGCCCCAATATACTTTGTATCCGAAGTTCTTAGTTTATCAAAGAAAAATTATACAGAATTGGAGAAGGTGCTCTATGCTATTTTGATGGCTTCCAGGAAGCTTCGGCACTATTTTCAAGCATACAATATAATTGTCCCTTCTTCACAACCATTGAAGGATATTATGAGAAATAGAGAAGCTACTGGAAGGGTTGGAAAATGGGCTGCGGAACCCAATGAGTTTTGCATTGATTATGTGCATAGATCTTCGATTTAGTCTCAAGCGTTAGCAGACTTCATTGCTGACTGGACGCCAGGGGCTCAGGAAGAAGAAGCGAGTAAAGATGTCGAAGCTTAGACAGTATTCTGCGATGGTTCTTGGGGAACCTTCGGGGCAGGAGCAGTCGCTGTGTTGGTCGCACCCTCCAAAGTTAAAACTTGCTACGCAGCAAGACTTGATTTCAGCTGCACAAATAACATTGCTGAGTACGAAGCTTTACTTTTGGGTCTTCGGAAGTTAAAGGCAATGGGAATTAGAAGGGCGGTTCTTAAAACTGATTCCCAGGTTATTTCTGGTCATATTGACAAGAGTTGTAAGGCAAGAGACCCGAAGCTTGAGAAATATTTAGACACGGTCCGAAGGATTGAAGCCTCCTTTGAAGGGTTTTCTGTCAAAAATATTCCTCGAGGAGAAAATGAACATGCTGATTTGCTAGCCAAGTCAGCAGCACAGGGGCTGCCCTTACCTTCGGAAGTATTTTTCGAAACAATAAAAGCACCTTCGGTTGAACTCCTTGAAAGAGCAGTCCTCAATATATCTCCTGTTTATAGTGAAGACTGGAGAACTGAGATCATCTCTTTCCTCCAGGGTAACTTTCTTTCAGATGACGAAGCTTATAACAAGAGAATAGAGGCAAGAGCTCGACCATATGTTATAATAGGAGGGGAGCTGTACAAGCATGGGGTCTGTTCTCCACTACTCAAATGTTTATCCAGAGCCGAAGGTATAGAATTGATGAAGGAAATACACGCAGGCCTGTGTGGATCTCACATTGGATCTAGGCCTTTGCTGGGAAAAGTTTTTCGTCAAGGATTTTATTGGCCAAAGGCAGCTTCGGATGCAGCGGAATTAGTCCAAAAGTGCGAAGGCTGTCAGAAATGTGCAAGAGATCAAAAACAACCTTCGTCTTTAACCCAATTAATACAACCCACTTGGCCATTGCAAAGGTGGGGCCTTAATTTGTTAGGTCCGCTACCACCAGCACAAGGGAACTTAAGATATGTTGTAGTGGCAGTGGAATATTTTTCTAAATGGATTGAGGCAAAGCCTTTAGCCACAATAACTTCGGTTACTATTCAAAAGTTTTTCTGGCAAAATATTGTTTGTCGCTTCGGAGTGCCGAAGGCCATCATTGTGGACAATGGAACGCAGTTTGATTCCGAAGCTTTCAGAGAATTTTGTGAACAAATTGGCACGAAGATCCATTTTGCATCAGTTCGACATCCGGAGTCAAATGGACTTGTTGAAAGGGCTAATGGCATCATAATGACAGGAATAATGAAGTTAATCTTCAATCAGCCCAAGGGAAAGTGGGCAGATGAATTAATCAAAGTGGTGTGGAGCCACAACACAACAATATCAAGATCAACAGGTTTTACACCATTCAAATTGCTGTTTGGTGACGAAGCAATAACTCCGGAAGAAGCAAAAGCAGGATCAATAAGAATAGTAGCTTCGGCAGAAGACGAAGCTGAAGCTGATTATTCTGTGGAAAAAAGATGTTATAGAAGGGATCAGGCTTCAAGCTGTGGAAAACATCAATAAATACCAAGCCGAAACAATAAAATGGCGTGATAGAAAGGTTCGCCTAAAGAATATTGAGCCAGGACATTTGGTGCTTCGAAGAGTAGCCAACTCAGAGACAGTAGGCAAGCTACAACTGAAGTGGGAAGGACCTTTTCTGGTAGTATCTTCGTCAAGACCCGGTTCCTACAGATTGAAGGATATGGACGGCAACGACATTCCTAGATCATGGAATGCGGATGAGCTTCGGCGATATTATGTT
This sequence comes from Zea luxurians, assembly GCA_029449295.1. NCBI lineage: Eukaryota > Viridiplantae > Streptophyta > Magnoliopsida > Poales > Poaceae > Zea > Zea luxurians. The sequence goes on along the minus strand of JAOPSE010000041.1, from coordinate 6,643,456 downwards.
TAGCTTGATGTAATTTTTTCTATTCTTTCTTGTGGCACCCTTTTCCTTTCCAAAGGGGGAGAAAGGTTTTTAATGGGGCCACAGCATGTAATTTTTCTTTTTCTTATTTCAACTCTATAAGAGCAATATCCCCCAAAGATGTAAATGTAAAAGCTGAGAACGCACCATCAAGTGCAAAGGAAAAAGAAAAGAAAACAGGGAGAAGCTCAAAAGTCGTTCCTAATTGAATGCAGAGCCTGCAGCGAAAAATAAACGCTGATTCCGCCGAAGTAAAAGGCGAAGAAGCTCCTAACGGAGGCTTACAGCGAAAAATAAACGCTGATTCCGCCGAAGTAAAAGGCGAAGAAGCTCCTAAGGGAGGCTTACAGCGAAAAGTCAGCGCTGATACACCGAAAAATAAACGGTGATGCCGAAAAATAAGCGGCAAAAAGATTTGAGTCATTCCTAAGGGAATGAAGGCTATGATTATGGCTTCGATTATATATCCGGACATTCATTTGCACGATACATCACATCATGACATTTGCATTCATAAACATTCATTTAGACATACATAGGATCATTATCATCATATCATACAGAAAAGGCAGATACTTCGGCTATGAGGATAAAGCTTCGGAGAAAAACAGAAAGAAAAAATTTTTATGCTTCATTGTGTACAAAAAGAAGGGAAGGTGTTTTTTGCCTACGGCTCAAAAAGAAAATATCATCCACAGCAAAGCAGATTGTACACGGACAAAGGGGAAAGGATATATTACAAGGTACGCACAAATTTACATAAGTTTCTTTACAATCATATTACAAAATTTTCTCTAGAATCTTATGCAGCAAAGTCTTTCGGAACATCTGATAAGGCTTCAGCTCGTCATTCTTTAGCTTCATCATCCTGTACATATTAAAACGGAATGAGAAAAGTGCAGAGTTCAAGGAGAAGGAAAAAGTAACAAGTATAAGTTTCTCACTGGCTTAAGGTGGCTCCGAGCTTCATCACCAGCCATTTTTCGCCCGCCGTTTATCCAAATCTGGGTCATAAACCTGTTTCCTATGCTTCGAGCTAGGCTGGGGATGTCAATCAAATCTGCTGGCGACAAACTAAAGTTTGGCCTATTAACAATTTTCCCGTGCGTGCAGCCAGCCTTCAGGAAAGCAGTAGCCGTGCCTCGAGAAGCTAACAGGGCGCAGAAATCGGCATGCCCAGCGATAACTTCGTCAAGTGCATCAACTTCGCCCTCAATGTATTCAAAGGTGCTTGGCAGGTTTTCAATTGAAGGTGTAAACTTATCAGAGCTGGCTCCAATTGAGTAAAACACATCCTTCGGCCGCTGCACACATCGGTTGCCGAAATCTAAACATTTTTCCTGAAGCTCCTTCAATGATTTCTGCAAATTTGAATTCTTCTCAATTTCGGTCTTGAGACTTGTTTCAAGATTCTTCTTTTCTTGCTCAGATTTTTCTGATTTTATGAGTAATTCGCTGTTTAATTTGTCAATTTCGGCTTGAGCTTCAGCCAGTGAACCTTCCATAGAGTGAATGACGAAGTCCTTCTTCTCCAAGGCAGCTTCGTGATCTTTAACTTTATTTTCAAGTTCTTGAATGTCGAAGTCCTTTTTCTTCAAAGCAGCTTCGTAACTTTCGATTTTATTTTCTAGATCTTTGATGGTAGCTTCGTTTTTCTCGTCTTCAAGATCTTGTTACATCCTCAGCACTTTACCTAATAATATACTCTGGCAAAACAACCTTCGTCAGAAAACATCTTAATTCAAAAAACAATAAAAGTTGAGAGTTTTTACCTTGAAATTAGCGTAGAACAAGCTACCGGCGATATGCTGTCGCTGGTACCTGCAGAGGTCCGCTTCAATCTTCGGCAGCCCAACATTCTTTGAGAAAGTCCTAACAACTTTGGCCTCGGTTCGATTCCGAAGGCATCTTAGTTTCCCTTCATTGACTCCGCCAAACAGCAGTGCCCCTGGTTTGTACCCACAGGATACAACATATTTCTTTAGCTCTTCTTTTTCAGTTTCTGATAACTCTTGTCCCAGTATATCTTGAAAATTGAAATTTTCCTCTTCCAAAGTATCTTCAGATTGCTCTTTTCCCTTCTCAATTGTCGTGTCCACCACGGCCGCAGCAGCTTCTTCCTCAGCCATTTTTAGAAGTATGTTATCAATATCACCAAGTGTGGTTTCTAGATTGGGATCTTCGGTGGTCTCGGTTTCGGCTCCGGTGGCTTCGGCTCCGGTGGCTGCTCCGGTGGCTTCGGCTCCGGTGGCTGCAGGTTCGGCAGTGCCAGCACTTTCAATAAATGGTATTTTTGACGCCGATGTCAGTGGCGACGTCTGATGAATGACATCGGCCACTTGGATAATTCTCCTTTTTTTCGGCTTAGCGGGACTTTCTGTTGTCGAAGGTTCTTTTTCCTTCTGAAAAAACTTCGTCAGTTCTGGCGCCAGCGGACTTAGCTTGATAGGCAAAGGTTCAATCATTACCTTTCGAATCTCTTCCACTTTGGCAGCAGAAGATGTCGCAGGAGCTTCCTCCTCTTGGCCCGACGTCTTTGGTTTCGGGGATGCAGCTTTTCTTTTCTTTGGAGCAGCTATCTTCGGCTCAGGGCTCAGTTTTCTTTTCTTAGAAATTTCTTTATCCTTTTAGCCAATTTGCTACCTTCTTTGTCAAGAGCACTGGCAACTCTTTTTCTTTTCTGTCCTTCAGCAACTTTGCCCAACAGCCCATAGTCAGGATAATCAAAATTCAAAGCATCCATCACCCGATTCATTCTTCGCTTCGGACGAGTGCCGAAAGCCGCGGTCATTAATTGATCTTCTTTTTTAGAATAGTTGCCGAGGATCTCGTTGCACATAACCTCAATTGTATCCAACCACTCTTGGCAAGGTGTTTTAAAATGTTTTTTAAACTTGAAATGATAAGGTAGTCGAACAAGCTCTTTCTTCTTCTTCTCTCCTCTCAGCTTCGGCATGTCCCATTCCTTCAAAGTTGGGAATACTCTGAATGCTAAGAATTCTTGGACCAGATCCCTGGTGCCAATGTGCTCTGCAACAACCCGAAATTCGCTCAGTGCAATCTGGCATGGGCTATCTGGATCCATGACGCATTGAGGCCTAGTTTCTCCGAAGGTTAACCTTAAAGGGCTCTGAACCAGCTTTTCCTTCTTTTCATCCACTTTGACATAAAACCATTCACTCTTCCAGCCAGCTGGCCATTTCATACGATAGCTAATAATTGGGTACTTGGCATCTTTTCGATATGCAAAATTGTAGCAGCCAAAATTATCATGCAGCCCATCTTCTCTAGCTTTTGTCTGGTAATGAAGTTCGTGTGCCCGGCAAAAACCTTCGGCAAGTGGTTCTGCCTCTTGGCTTCGGAGTGCCCAGATGAAAACACTAAGCCTAACAATGGCGTTAGGGGTTAACTGATGAAGGTGAATTCCAAATCTCTCTAACACATCTGCAATCATCCCATGCAGGGGAAATCTTAGCCCTGCTTTGAAGAAGCTTTTAAAAACCACCACTTCATCTTTTTCGGGCTTCGGGGTAACTTCCTCTCCCCCGAAGCGAATTAGCTCCTTCTTGTCTTCGTTGAAATAGCCTAGCTTCAATAACTTAGCCATATCACCTTTGGTAATAGTAGATTTCCCAAACTCCAAGTGGCTGGGTTTAGATGGCATTGCACCATAATCATCTTCAATCTCATCTTCTTCAATGTCAGCTTGTGTTGCTTCGGCAGCAGGTGTGTCCTCTGATGAAACCAGCCTAGAATGCCTCATTGCTTCAGAAATCGGAACAGTTTCAGTGGCTTCGGTCTCATCTCCATCACGCTCAACCCTGGTAGTGGAGCGCACTCTGGCCATTTGATTATGAATTTCTTGAAGTTTTTTGGAAATTAATAACCTTTTTTCCGAAGCCCTTCTTCTGACGAAGCAGAATCCAAAGTGGTGCTTCGTTTGAGTGCAAAACTCAAGCTTCGGCTATGGTTAAATTTTTGGCAGCAAAACAGTGCAATAGCAATGAATGCTGCGGTAACTTCACACCTACCCGTCTGTTTATATAGTGCTGCAGGTAAGAAGGTGAATCGTCAAGTCTTTTGCACCGGACAAACAGTTGCTCGCACCCACTGAACGGTGGGCCACAAAACCCGAGAAGGTGAATCTGCATGGTGGGACCGCTCTGCGCTTGGAAATTGTATCGTTTCCCGGCAACGAGCTCAGGGAAGGTGTTTTTCGGACCTTCGGCTTCCCGAAGCCTAAGAGACTTTTTCACGGATCAAGCTCATTACGAAAAACGATCTAGCATCACGAAGGGGCTACTGTTGGGACCATGCTTCGTCGCCGAAGGTCCTGCAGGAAGAAACACCTTCGGCAAATCTGTTTATACGTGATACCGAAGCTATCGCTCATGAAGCTTCGATACTATAACGTATCCAAAGACGAAGGATCGAACCGACTTAAAGATGGAATGACTTTTTAGTCCATAAGGGTCTGAGTCATAATTGTAATCTTCTGTAAGGGGCATGATTGTAATTTCTTACAGGCTGCGACCTGTGCCTATAAATAGATGAACAATACTCCTTTACTGTTCACGCAATCTTGTAATTGCTAACGCAGTATTCTGGAATTATTGCTTCTGCCAAGGTGAAGGTATAAATGTACCTAAATATTATGTTTTAATATTTAAGTTCACATTATAAAATAAATGAATAATGTTATTTATTCTTGGTATTCTGTAACGGTTTATATTTTATACTTCATTTCGCATTGTTTTATCTTTGATCACGAAGGTGCGACCTTCGTGATATATTATTCATAACCTTCGTCCGAAGATCATTAAATCCTTGGGGAAATAATGCTTCAGCGGACGAAGGGCTTTAACATCTAACATTCTATGTTGCCTTGTTCCTAATTCATAGCATTTGAGAACAAGTCCCCAACATATACTAAACACTTAACTTTGGAAAATCATAACTCGATAACCATAACTCCGAATTTAGTGATTCTTGAACCTATGATCTCGTTACGATGCGTAGATTATTATCATGTATTATGTACTCATGTTTGGTGTGATGCTAATTTCTCCTATACCATGTTTGTTTGTATTGCTACGAGTAGATGAACAAGTGACAGAGGACCCAGGCATTCAGCAGGTGGAAATTGCTGAGCAGGAGATCATTGAAGGCAAGTTGGGCCCTTGATCACTTCTACTTATCCAATAATGTTCTTGTTAATCATTATGATCTACATAAATTAATTTTGATGGGACCCAACGATCATTTCATAACCAAGTTTGGGCTATTTAATGTTGAATTTTACAGGATCACCTATTCATCCCCCCTCTAGGTGCTCTCACCCCCATAGGTGAAGAGCAGGTAGTCCAGGAGGAGGTCTACAATGAGGAATACGAGTTGGTCTAGGTGGCATATCCTAGTCAGCTTGATGGCGCCAAGGAATAGTATTTAGTTCACTTTATTGTTATCATCTATTTTTGTAAGATACTTCCGCTATGTAATAATGATATTTGTGACATTTATCTCTATACACTTTGTCATTATATGTGATGTTCTTCTTTGGCGCATATATGAGACGCACCCGGCTTTATCCCCTAAAACTCGGGTGTGACAGAAGTGGTATCAGAGGAAATGTTGACTGTAGGACGAAACCTAGATAGAACTAGACAAAACCATTACCTACTTACCTTACTCTAATTCTTTCTATACTATTCTCGATCCTATCTCACCTTTTCTTGTTCTACTCTAACTATTCTTATCTGTTCTACTCTAGAAAGACAAGAAGAATTTCACACCTTGGAATCCTACAACTACAAACTCCCTAAAGAGATAGGAGACCTAAGACAAAAAATATTTTCCTATCTAAAATGTTTGGATGATTGTCCTAATGACAAATGCTTGATTTGCTTCTTTGATTGACTGAATTAGCATAGCAGGACATTCTAGCATGTACCACTTTAAGGTAATGTATTAGTAGGTGGCACACTAATCCACTAGGCTAATAAAACCCCCAAAAGATCATGTCTCGTAATTACTCGTCTTATCTACAATTCTATCTTACCATGTGTTTCTAACCTAGATGGTCAATACCAGGAAGGGAGGCGGAATCGATCTACCTGCCAACCACCATAGCAGGAGGATTGTTAGACAACCACAACCAGAAATGAATCCTCCGAATCCTCCACCGGCTGGGACAGATCCAGTGGTTGCCGCTTAGATGCAGATGCTACAGCAGATGGCAAACACGATGAATGAAATGCAAGCTCAGATGAGGCAAGAACGCCAAGAGATGCATCAGGAAAGGCAGGAGATGCGAGAGGAGATGAGGCAAGAACGATTGAACGGCAGCAACAACCACCACTACCTCCTCCACCACCACCAGCTCCACCCCGGGACAAGCACCGGGAATTCATGACTCACAAGCCACCTACATTCTCCAGCTCTCTAGACCCCCTCCATGTTGATGACTGGCTGAAATCAGTGGAGAAGATGCTTAATATCGCTCAATGCACTGATCGAGAGAAGGTGCTCTATGCTTCAGGTCATCTCACTAGCCCCGCTGCTGAATGGTGGGACTCCTACACTGCTACCCATGATGCTGCCAATACTATTGTCGGCGTTCCGAGACCGGGGGGTCCCTGGGCCGACGAGTGAATGTCGCCGCGTGCCCCAGCCCAGATGGGTCGAGCGCGAGGGCGAGCGCGAAGGGGGGAGAGCAAGGCGGCCGGAGACCGGCGTGAGAGAGGTGGGAATCCCGCGGCCCTCGTGTTCGTCCCGCGCCCAGGTCGGGTGCGTTTGCAGTAGGGGGTTACAAGCGTCCACGCGGGAGAGGGAGCGAGCGGCTCCAAGCGAGCGGCTCCAAGCGAGCGCCTGTTCTCGTCCTCGTCCCCGCGCGGCCAACCTTCTCTAAGAGGGCCCTGGTCCTCCCTTTTATAGGCGTAAGGAGAGGATCCAGGTGTACAATGGGGGGTGTAGCAGGGTGCTACGTGTCTAGCGGAGGTGAGCTAGCGCCCTAGGTACATGCCGTTGTGGCAGCCGGAGAGATCTTGGCACCCAGCTGGTGTGATGTCGTGGCCGTCGAAGGAGCGATGGAGCTTGGCGGAGGGACAGCTGTCGAAGCGGTTGGGTCCTTGCTGACGTCCTCTTGCTTCCGTAAGGGGGCTGAGAGCCGCCGTCGTCACCGAGCATGCGGGGCGCCATCATTGCCTATCCGGCGGAGCGAGCCAGATGGGACGCCGGTCTTGTTCCCTGCGGCCTGAGTCAGCTCGGGGTAGGGTGATGATGGCGCCTCCTGTTGACGTGGCTGGTCTACGCCCTAGGTTGGGCGATGTGGAAGCTCCTCCGAAGCCGAGGTCGAGTCCGAGCCCCCGGGTTGGGCGAGGCGGAGATTGTCGTCTTCTGGGGCCGAGCCCAAGTCCGATCCCTGGGTCGGGCGAGGCGGAGATCGTCGTCTTCTGGGGCCGAGCCCAAGTCCGAGCCCTGGGTCGGGCGAGGCGGAGATCGTTGTCTTCTGGGGCCGAGCCCAAGTCCGAGCCCTGGGTCGGGCGAGGCGGAGATCGTTGTCTTCTGGGGCCGAGCCCAAGTCCGAGCTCTGGGTCGGGCGGAGTTCGCCGTCTTCCGGGACTTAGCCCGAGTCCGAGCCCTAGGTCGGGCGGAGTTCGTCGTCTTCCGGGACTTAGACCGAGTCCGAGCCCTGGGTCGGGCGGAGTTCGCCGTCTTTCGGGGCTTAGCCCGAGTCCGAGCCCTAGGTCGGGCGGAGTTCGCCGTCTTCCGGGGCTTAGCCCGAGTCCGAGCCCTGGGTCGGGCGGAGTTCGCCGTCTTCCGGGACTTAGCCCGAGTCCGAGCCCTGGGTCGGGCGGAGCGGAGCTTCCCATGGTGCCTCTGGCAGAGCCTGACTGCCTGTCAGTCTTACTCTGTCCAGTGGCGCTGCAGTCGGTGTGGCGTAGGCGGCGCTGTCCTTCTGTCAGGCCGGTCAGTGGAGTGGCGAAGTGACGGTGGTCACTTCGGTTCTACCGGCTGGGGGTGCATGCCAGGATAAGGGTTTCAGGCCACCTTTGCATTAAATGCTCCGGCGACTTGGTCGGTCGGTGTGGCGATTTGGTCAGGGTTGCTTCTTAGCGAAGGCAGGGCCTCGGGCGAGCCGGGAATATGTTCGCCGCTGAAGGGGGGCCTTGGGCGAGACGGAAATCCTCCGGGGGTCGGCTGCCCTTGTCCGAGGCTAGGCTCGGGTGAGGCGTGATCGTGTCCCTCGAATGGACTGATCCCTGACTTAATCGCACCCATCAGGCCTTTGCAGCTTCGTGCTGATGGGGGTTACCAGCTGAGAATTAGGAGCCTTGAGGGTACCCCTAATTATGGTCCCCGACAGTAGCCCCCGAGCCTCGAAGGGAGTGTTTGCACTCGCTTGGAGGCTTTCGTCGCACTTTTTTGCAAGGGGACCAGCCTTTCTCGGTTGCGTTTTGTTCCGGTGGGTGCGCGCGAGCGCACCCGCCGGGTGTAGCCCCCGAGGCCTCGGAGGAGTGGTTTCACTCCTTCGAGGTCTTACTGCCTCACGTAGTGCTTCGGCTCGTCTGGTCGTTCCCTCATGCGAACTGGTCGTAGCCCAGGTGTACGGTCGGGTCCCAAGTTCTCGGGCTGGTATGTTGACGCTGTCAACGGTTCGGCCAGAGCCGGGTTTGCGAGAGTAGCCCCCGAGCCTCTGCACAGAGCGAGAGGGCGGTCAGGGGTAGACTCAGCTTTTTTACATACGCCCCTGTGTCGCCTTTCCGCAAGGAGGAGGGGGGGGAAAGCGCCATGTTGCCCTCGATGGGCGCCGAACATGGTGTCTCCGACGAGCTGCAAGCGGGTAATCCGAGTGGACGTTCGTGCCCCGTTCGTTAGGGGTCGGCTAGGGGCCCAGAGGCACGCCCAAAAGTACCTGCGGGTGATCTGCCAGACCCGGTCCCCTGGCGACGGGGTCCGACGGCTCGATGCCTCCCTCTGGTGGGATTCTGTTACAAGATCGTTCCCGCCGGTCTCGGAAATGTCCTAGGGTACCTCGGGAGCGCAGCCCGAGCCTTGGTTATGTATCGAACGTACCCATGGTCATCCCTCGCTCGGCGTCTGAGGCGGTTGTGAACCCTTCGGGGGCCAGCCTTCGAACCCCTGATCAGTATTGGGCGCGGAGCTCGAGTAGCCTGAGGCGGTCGTTGAACCCTTTCGAGGGGCCGGCCTTTGAACCTCTGACCAGTAGTGGGTGTAGGGCCCACGCGATCTGAGGCGGCTGTTGAACCCTTCCGGGGGGGCCAGCCTTCGAACCTTTGATCAGTAGGGGGGCTCGGAGCCTGGTTCCTTCTTGGGGAAGGATCCTTTTCGGGGTATCCCCCTTTCCCGGTCCCTGTTGCAAGAGAGAGAAAGAGGAAAAACGGAAAAGGATACGAAATCGAACGACGCGGCGTACCTTTTTGGACGCGTTCATTTTGGCGAAGGGGAAGCGTCGCCCGCTTCTCCTGCCAGAGGCGCCGCGTGTCCCGTCGCGGAGTTAATGCGACGGGGCGAGTGGTTGGAGGGGCGACCGTTGCGCGTGCGCGAGCCGTTCGAGGAACGGATCACGGGCGCATCGTCTTCACGCCGTGGGAGAGGGTTCTCTCGCTGCTCCCGGATGGGACGTAAGCTTGGCTGACGACGCGACCGCTGCGCCTGCTCGCCTGCCACCGCCATTACTGCCGGCCCACTTTTGGCCGTGTTGACCGTCGCGCCAGGTTGGTGCTGCTGGGTCGCGCGGCGGGTCGCCTCGAGTCGCGGTATTGGTCCCACAGTCGAGGAGGTGCGGTGGTGGCGCGGGTGGCGATGCAGTTACTCACACGTAGCAACCGGCGCACCGGTTGCATGACGCGTGGTCCTGGGCCTCCATGCCGGGCGCGTTGGGAGTCGGAGGAGCGCGCCCACTTGGCGCGGTTGCATGTCGCCTGCATGGCTGCCCATCCTTTCGCCCGTTGGTCTGGGCAAAAGTGGAGGGTCGCTTGTAACCGCTGGGCGGTTGTATGCACCGCGCGCGGCGGTTTGGCTTCTTCTGCCCTGAGTTGGCTTGCATGACGTGAGGGACCCAGCCCCCGCGCCGTAGGGGAGGACCTTGGAGTGTGTTGGAGAAGACCCAGCCCGTGACGGCTGGGGACGCGAGTAGGGAGGACCGCCCTTAAAAGGAGGGTGACCCCCTTGGAGGGCGACCACGTCTTCACGCTCCCTTATGCATCATGTCTTTCCGCCTTCCAGGCCCCCGGATGGGGGAGATCCGCCGTCTTTCCGCCTCGTTGTTGGGGGAACGCAACTCCGCGGGAGTTGGTACCTTTCAGCCATCGTTCGGCTTCAAGGATTTTCATCGTGCAGCCCGGCTGCACCCCTCCACCGGCAGTCACCCAAGATGGTGACCTCCAGTTTGATGGTGGGGGAAAGCGAGCCGGGTTGCGGCCTCCGCCCCTCCCTCAGCCTCAAGGATTTTCATCACTAGTGCTGGGGAGGGGAGTGTGCCGAGTTGGGGTCGGCCCCTACGTGGGCAGTGGCCCACTCCTTCCCTCAATGATTGGGGGGAAGGGCGGGAGTCGTCCGTGGCGCTGACAGCTGCACCGTGCCCGGCTCGCTGGGCCGAGCGGCTTCGGAGCCGCTCCCGGTGCCGCCTCCCGCCACGGCAGCTGGAAGAGGTTCCGCCGCCGACGAGTTCACCGGCGCCACCCGCGGACCGACCTCCAACTCTACGGCCTTCTGCCCGTCCTTGCCTCTCGAGTTTGGGCACGGGCGAGGGCCTCCTGGCAGCAGCATCCGCCCTGAGGTCATCGCTGCTGCTGTTCGGCCCCCCGGGACAGAAGTCGTCGTCGTCGCCGCGGCTGGGGCGGGCGACGACAAGCCGTTCGTCGATCTTCTGTTGCTCCGCAGGCCTCTCCCCCGTCGAGTGGGGTTGTTCGTACCTGCGGAGGCGGAACCGGAGTTCCGTTTGTAATGGCACCTTGAGTGCCGGTGTTTTTGTTCATTGTGGCTGTCGGGGCCTGAACATGTATGTGATTTCGGCACGGAGCCGTGTATTTTCCTCCTTTTCGAGCACTGAGACTCGCCTGTTGGTTGTCTGAACCGCTTCACCAAGCGTGAGTCGCCCCGTGTACAGGTGACGAGTGAGGTATCCGTATCCCAGAGGCGTAGGAGTTCCTCGGCTCGGTCGGCCTTGTTGTCTGAGGCTTCTCTAACTTAGTTAAAGGAACCCCCCGGTCGCTCTTCGATGAGCCGAGGCCAGGGGTAGCGGCGTCAACATGGACAGAGGCAGAGTTGGCTCGAAAAGGAAACCTGGTTGGCCGGAGCCTGGCCGGGTCGTCCGTTAGCGGGACCGACGCCGGAATTGACCAGCCGAGGCCTCGGGTCGGGCTGACGTCCTTGGAGGGCAGCTGGCCGAGGCCTCGGGGTGATCGACCGAGCCGCCTGCTCGGGCCGGATTGACGTCCTCGGAAGGTAACTGGCCGAGGCCCCGGGGTGACCGACCGAGCCGCCTGCTCGGGCCGGATTCCCGGAGAAGACCCTGGCGGCGATGGCCCGGGCGTGGTGATGACGTCGTCCTCCAGAGTGGAGATCCTCGGACCGCGTCGCCATCCGAGGCTAGGTCGGCCCTCGCCGAAGGTGTCGTCGATGCCAAGGGTGCTGCTGCTCCCTTCAGCCGTCAAGATCCGAGCCTGCAGGATCGGATTGTCTTGTAGCGTGTGTTTCCTGCGGCCGCCGAGGCCTAAACACACCCTCGCCGTGTTGTAAAGCTGTGTCTCTTTTCCTTTTATTTCGAGTATCTGGACTTTTTTGTTGGTAACATAAATGTTTGTGCGAGCAAGAGTTGCTTCTCACGGAAGGTGATGAGTGAGGTATCCGTATCCCGGAGGCGTAGGAGTCCCTCGGCTCGGTCGGCCTTGCCGCTTACGCGCACTCCTACCCGTCCATGGGGCTCTGTCACCGACGCAGTCGAGAAGGCTCGAAGGATCGCTTCGGCAGAAGAGCTTTCGGGCGTGAAGACTTGTTCGGTCCGCAGAATCACTTATCCGAACGTGAGTTACTTATCGCAGAAGGTGATGAGTGAGGTATCCGTATCCCGGAGGCGTAGGAGTCCCTCGGCTCGGTCAGCCTTGGCTGCTTACGTGTACTCCGTCGTTTTCAGGATCCACTTTCGAAATAGCCAAAAAGCGCGAAAGACATTCTGGCAGAAAAGATCTTTTTTCGAGGAAAATTTCGACGCGGAGGGGGTTCCCCCCCCTTTTAGCCCCCGAGGGAGGGTCGGGCTTTGCCGAGGCGAGGCCGACCCTTCCTTGATGACTAAAACTTTGCGTGGGTGCGAGGTATATGATCAACTTGAAAACATCTTAAGGGTAGAAGCGACGTAGCTGTTGGATGTTCCAGGCGTTGTCGTAGACCTTGCCTTGGCTGTTGGCCAGCTTGTATGTTCCGGGCTTCAGAACCTTGGCGATGACGAATGGCCCCTCCCAGGGAGGCGTGAGCTTGTGCCGCCCTCGGGCGTCTTGTCGCAGCCGAAGCGCCAGGTCGCCCACCTGGAGGTCTCGGGACCGGACCCCTCGGGCGTGGTAGCGTCGCAGGGACTGCTGGTACCGCGCTGAGTGTAGCAAGGCCTGGTCCCGAGCCTCCTCCAGCTGGTCCAGCGAGTTTTCTCGGCTGACTTGGTTGCTTTGGTCGGTGTAGGCCCTCGTCCTCGGGGAACCGTATTCTAAGTCTGTGGGCAAGATGGCTTCGGCCCCATAGACTAGAAAGAACGGCGTGAAGCCCGTGGCTCGGCTCGGCGTTGTCCTCAGACTCCAGACCACCGAGGGGAGTTCCTTCATCCATCGCTTGCCGAACTTGTTGAGGTCGTTGTAGATCCGAGGCTTGAGCCCTTGTAGAATCATGCCGTTGGCATGCTCCACCTGCCCATTCGTCATGGGATGAGCCACGGCGGCCCAGTCCACCCGGATGTGGTGATCTTCGCAGAAGTCCAGGAACTTTCTGCCGGTGAACTGGGTGCCGTTGTCGGTGATGATGGAGTTCGGGACCCCGAAGCGATGGATGATGTTGGTGAAGAACGCCATCGCCTGCTCGGACCTGATGCTGTTCAGGGGTCAGACCTCGATCCACTTGGAGAATTTGTCGATGGCGACCAGCAGGTGCGTGTAGCCCTGGGTGCCTTCTGCAAGGGGTCGACGAGGTCCAGACCCCACACCGCAAAAGGCCAGGTGATGGGTATCGTCTGCAGAGCCTGAGCGGGCAGATGGGTCTGCCTCGCGTAGAATTGGCACCCTTCGCAGGTGCGGACGATTTGGGTAGCGTCGGCCACCGCCGTCGGCTAGTAGAAGCCTTGCCGGAAAGCGTTCCCGATAAGGGCTCGAGGCGCTGCGTGATGGCCGCAAGCCCCCGAGTGTATCTCTCGCAGGAGTTCCTGACCTTCGGCGATGGAGATGCATCGTTGGAGGATGCCTGAGGGGCTGCGGTGGTAGAGCTCCTTCTCATCTCCCAGCAAGACGAACGACTTGGCGCGTCGCGCCACCCGCCGAGCCTTGGCTCAGTCGAGGGGTAGCTCTCCTCGGTGGAGATATTGCAGGTACGGGGTCTGCAAGTTTTGATTAGGCGCGACCCCGCTTCGCTCCTCCTCGACGCGCAGTGCCTCACCCTCGGGGGCCGAGGGTACCTCGGACTGAACCGAGGGCGCCTCGGGTCGAGCTGAGGGTGCCTCGGACTGAGCCGAGGGCGCTTCGGGTTGAGCCGTGGGTGCCTCGGACTGGGCTGAGGGTACCTCGGGCTCGGACGTGTCGTCGATCTTGACGGAGGGTTGATGCAGGTCTCAGGAGAAGATGTCCGGGGGAACCATCGTTCGCCCCGAGGCTATTTTAGCCAGCTCGTCCGCAGTCTCGTTGTAGCGCCGAGCGATGTGGTTGAGCTCGAGCCCGTAGAACTTGTCTTCCAAGCGTCGAACCTCATCGCAGTAGGCCTCCATCTTCGGGTCGCGGCAATGGGAGTTCTTCATGACTTGGTCGATGACAAGCTGCGAGTCACCACGAGCGTCGAGGCGTCGGACCCCTAGCTCGATGGCGATCCGTAACCCGTTGACCAGGGCCTCATATTCGGCCACATTGTTGGATGCCGGGAAGTGGAGGCGTAGCACGTAGCGTAGATGCTTTCCGAGGGGTGAGATGAAGAGTAGGCCTACGCCGGCCCCTGTCTTCATCAGCGACCCGTCGAAGAACATGGTCCAGAGCTCCGGTTGGATTGGAGCCGTCGGTAGCTGGGTGTCGACCCATTCAGCCACGAAGTCCGCCAAGACCTGGGACTTAATGGCTTTCCGAGGAGCGAACGAGATTGTCTCGCCCATGATCTCCACCGCCCACTTTGCAATCCTACCCGAGGCCTCTCGGCACTGGATGATCTCTCCCAGGGGGAAGGATGACACCACAGTTACCGGATGAGACTCGAAGTACTGTCACAACTTCCGTCGCGTTAGGATCACCGCGTACAGCAGCTTCTGGACTTGTGGGTAGCGGATCTTGGTTTCAGACAGTACCTTGCTGACGAAGTAGACTGGCCTCTGAACGGGCAATGCATGCCCCTCTTCTTGCCTCTCGACCACAATCGCGGCGCTAACCACCTGGGTGGTCGCGGCGACGTAGACCAGGAGGGCTTCTCCGGCAGCTGGGGGCACCAAGACAGGCGCCTTTGTGAGGAGCGCCTTCAGGTTCCCGAGGGCTTCCTCGGCCTCAGGGGTCCAAGTGAAGCACTCGGCCTTCCTTAAGAGGCGGTACAGAGGTAGACCTCTTTTGCCGAGGCGTGAGATGAAGCGGCTCAGAGCCACGAGGCATCCCATGACCCTCTGTATGCCTTTCAAGTCCTTGATGGGCCCCATGCTGGTAATGGCTGCGATCTTTTCCGGGTTGGCTTCGATGCCCCGCTCGGAGACGATGAACCCCAAGAGCATGCCTCGGGGCACCCCGAAGACACATTTTTCGGGATTGAGCTTGACGCCTTTTGCCTTGAGACATCGGAATGTCGTTTCAAGGTCGGAAAGGAGGTCGGAGGCTTTCCTCGTCTTGACTACGATGTCATCGACGTAGGCCTCGACCGTGCGGCCAATGTGTTCGCCGAACACATGGTTCATGCACCGCTGGTACGTCGCGCCCGCATTCCTCAAACCGAACGGCATGGTGACATAGCAGTACATGCGAAGGGTGTGATGAAAGAAGTCGCGAGCTGGTCGGACTCTTTCATCTTGATTTGATGATACCCTGAGTAGGCATCGAGGAAAGACAGGGTTTCGCACCCAGCAGTGGAATCCACGATCTGGTCGATGCGAGGCAGAGGGTAGGGAACCTTCGGACATGCTTTGTTGAGACCAGTGTAGTCTACACACATCCGCCATTTCCCCCTTTCTTTCTCACAAGCACAGGGTTGGCAAGCCATTCGGGATGGAATACCTCTTTGATGAACCCTGCCGCCATTAGCTTGTGAATCTCCTCGCCTATAGCTCTGCGCTTCTCCTCGTCGAATCGGCGTAGTGGCTGCTTGACGGGTCGGGCTCCGGCTCGGATGTCCAGCGAGTGCTCGGCGACATCCCTCGGTACGCCGGGCATGTCCGAGGGGCTCCACGCGAAGACGTCGGCGTTCGCGCGGAGAAAGTCGACGAGCACTGCTTCCTATTTGGGATCGAACCCGGAGCCGATCCGGATCTGCTTGGAGGTGTCGCCGCTGGGGTCGAGGGGGACGGACTTAACCGTCTCCGCTGGCTCAAAGTTGCCGGCGTGACGCTTCACGTCTGGCACCTCCTTAGAGAGGCTCTCCAGGTCGGCGATGAGGGCCTCGGACTCGGCGAGGGCCTCGGCGTACTCCACGCACTCCATGTCGCATTCGAACGCGTGTTTGTACGTAGGGCCGACGGTGATGACCCCGTTGGGGCCCGGCATCTTGAGCTTCAGGTAGGTGTAGTTGGGGACGGCCATGAACTTCGCGTAGCATGGCCTCCCCAGTACCACGTGGTAGGTTCCTCGGAATCCGACCACCTCGAACGTCAGGGTCTCCCTTCGGAAGTTGGAGGGTGTTCCGAAGCAGACGGGAAGGTCGAGCTGTCCGAGGGGTTGGACGCGCTTCCCGGGGATGATCCCATGGAAGGGCGCAGCGCCTGCCCGGACAGAGGACAGATCAACACGCAGGAGCCCGAGGGTCTCGGCGTAGATGATGTTGAGGCTGCTGCCTCCGTCCATGAGGACCTTGGTGAGCCTGACGTCGCCGATGACGGGGTCGACGACGAGCGGGTATTTCCCCGGGCTCGACACATGGTCGGGGTGATCGTCTCGGTCGAAGGTGATGGGCTTGTCGGACCAGTCTAGATAGACTGGCGCCGCCACCTTGACCGAGCAGACCTCCCGGCGCTCTTGCTTGCGGTGCCGAGCCGAGGCGTTCGCCGCTTGCCCACCATAGATCATGAAGCAGTTGCGGACCTCGGGGAACTCTCCTGCCTGGTGATCTTCCTTCTTGTCGTTGTCGCGGGCCTTGCCACCCTCCGCGGGCAGCCCGGCCCTGTGGAAGTGGCGCCGAAGCATGACGCACTCCTCAAGGGTGTGCTTGATCGGTCCCTGGTGATAGGGGCACGGCTCCTTGAGCATCTTGTCGAAGAGGTTGGCACCTCCGGGGGGCTTCCGAGGATTCTTGTACTCGGCGGCGGCGACAAGGTCCGCGTCGGCGGCGTCGCGTTTCGCTTGCGACTTCTTCTTGCCCTTCTTCTTGGCGCCGCGCTGAGTTGACGCCTCGGGAGTACCTTCCGATGGGCGGCCCTGGGGCTGCTTGTCCTTTCGGAAGATAGCCTCGACCGCCTCCTAGCCGGAGGCGAACTTGGTGGCGATGTCCATCAGCTCGCTCGCCCTGGTTGGGGTCTTGCGGCCCAGCTTGCTCACCAGGTCGCGGTAGGTGGTGCCAGCGAGGAACGCGCCGATGACATCCGAGTCAGTGATGTTGGGCAGCTCGGTGCGCTGCTTCGAGAATCGCCGGATGTAGTCTCGGAGAGACTCTCCCGGCTGCTGTCGGCAGCTTCGGAGGTCCCAGGAATTCCCGGGGCGCACATACGTGCCCTGGAAATTGCCGGCGAAAGCTTGGACTAGGTCGTCCTAGTTGGAGATCTGCCCCGGAGGCAGGTGCTCCAACCAGGCGCGAGCGGAGTCAGAGAGGAACAGGGGGAGGTTGCGGATGATGAGGTTGTCATCGTCCGTTCCACCCAGTTGGCAGGCCAGATGGTAGTCCGCGAGCCACAGTTCCGGTCTCGTCTCCCCCGAATACTTTGTGATAGTAGCCGGGGGTCGGAACCGGGTCGGGAACGACGCCCGTCGGATGGCTCGGCTGAAGGCTTGCGGACCGGGTGGTTCGGGCGAGGGACTCCGATCCTCCCCGCTGTCGTAGCGTCCCCCACGCCTGGGGTGGTAGCCTCGGCGCACCCTCTCGTCGAGGTGGGCCCGTCGGTCGCGGTGGTGGTACTCGTTGCCGAGGCGACCCGGGGGCGCAGGCGCGGTGTTGCGCGTGCGCCCGGTGTAGACCGAGGCTTCCCGCATGGATCAGGAATTCGCAGCATGAGGTTCCGAGGGGTACCCCTGCCTTCGGGAGGCAGAGCTCTCGGCCCGTCAGACCGCGGTGCCTTCCAGGAGATTCTTGAGTTCTCCCTGGATTCGCCGCCCCTCGGTGGTTGATGGCTCTGGCATCGCGCGAAGAAGCATTGCTGCTGCCGCCAGGTTCTGGCCGACCCCACTGGATGCGGGTGGTGGCCTGAGCCTGACGTCGTCGGCGATGCGGTGCTGGAAACCCTAGGGTAGATGACGTATTTCTCCGGGCGGAGGTCGGCCCGCCCATGCTTGCCCGACGTCCCGACGGATCGGCTCCAGCGCTCCTGCTCCCTCGTCGAGCCTGGCCTGCACCCCGCGGATTTGCTCGAGCTGTGGGTCATGACCCCCCGCCTGAACGGGGACCACAGCTAGCTCCCGTGGGATGTCAACGCGAGGCACCGGCCTAGGGAGGTCACCGTCCTCCGGCATGCCGAGATGGCTGCCTTCGGGGGACCCCCTAGATCGACGTGGAAGCATTCGCGACTTGGGCCGCGATCCTCGTCGCCGAGGCTTCGGCTACCGTCGGAACAGTCGGAAAGGCAGTAGTCGCATGCGGTCATGAAGTCCCGCATGGCACTGGGGTTATCAAGTCCAGAGAAATCCCAACAGATGCTGGGTTCGTCGTCTTCCTCGGACCCAGAGGGCCCGTAGGTCGAGACGTCCGTCAGCCGGTCCCAAGGTGACCGCACACGAAACCCCAGAGGGTCTGGATTTGCCTCTACGAGAGCGCCCGCCAAAGCGAAGTCGCTAGACGGGTTGAGGCTGAACCCGAAAGACGCGGGATGGGAATCGATTGGTACCTTTTGGTCGACAGGCGGCGATAAGGTCGCGTCGGGGACTGACTGCGCCGTCGTCTCAGGTACGAGGGTGACGTCCAGCAAGCTTTTCGCGAGCGTGCTGGCGTCGTCCGCTTGCTCGGGATTGGCGTGTCGCGGGGAGACGGCGCTCGCCTTCGTCTCAAACGCGAGGTCGACGCCCGGTGCGCCCCCCGTTAGGGTGCCGGAACCATCGACTCGCTCGACAGCCGACGAGGCGCTGCCTCCTGCTTGGCCTTGGTTGCCCCGCCTCCTCCTCCGCCGGCGGGGGAGAGGACAGGGTGAGCTCGAAGGTTGCTCTTCCACTATGCGGGGAAGACGTCACCGATTCCGCCGCCGGCAGGCGGGTTGTCGGCCGCCACCGTTGTTGTCGCACGGCGGTGGAAGGAGTATCATGTCGTAGCTGCCGTCGAGGGATATGAACTCAAGACTCCCGAAACAGAGCACCGTCCCGGGTTGGAGAGGTTGCTGGAGACTGCCCATCTGGAGCCTGACGGCAAGCTGTTCGTCAACACACAGCAGGCCCCTACCTGGCGCGCCAACTGTCGGCGTTCCGAGACCGGGGGGTCCCTGGGCCGACGAGTGAATGTCGCCACGTGCCCCAGCCCAGATGGGTCGAGCGCGAGGGCAAGCGCGAAGGGGGGAGAGCGAGGCGGCCGGGGACCGGCGTGAGAGAGGTGGGAATCCCGCGGCCCTCGTGTTCGTCCCGCGCCCAGGTCGGGTGCGCTTGCAGTAGGGGGTTACAAGCGTCCACGTGGGAGAGGGAGCGAGCGGCTCCAAGCGAGCGCCTGTTCTCGTCCTCGTCCCCGCGCGGCCAACCTTCTCTAAGAGGGCCCTGGTCCTCCCTTTTATAGGCGTAAGGAGAGGATCCAGGTGTACAATGGGGGGTGTAGCAGGGTGCTACGTGTCTAGTGGAGGTGAGCTAGCGCCCTAGGTACATGCCGTTGTGGCAGCCGGAGAGATCTTGGCACCCAGCTGGTGTGATGTTGTGGCCGTCGAAGGAGCGATGGAGCTTGGCGGAGGGACAGCTGTCGGAGCGGTTGGGTCCTTGCTGACGTCCTCTTGCTTCCGTAAGGGGGCTGAGAGCCGCCGTCGTCATCGAGCATGCGGGGCGCCATCATTGCCTATCCGGCGGAGCGAGCCAGATGGGACGCCGGTCTTGTTCCCTGCGGCCTGAGTCAGCTCGGGGTAGGGTGATGATGGCGCCTCCTATTGACGTGGCTGGTCTACGCCCTAGGTTGGGCGATGTGGAAGCTCCTCCGAAGCCGAGGTCGAGTCCGAGCCCCCGGGTTGGGCGAGGCGGAGATTGTCGTCTTCTGGGGCCGAGCCCAAGTCCGATCCCAGGGTCGGGCGAGGCGGAGATCGTCGTCTTCTAGGGCCGAGCCCAAGTCCGAGCCCTGGGTCGGGCGAGGCGGAGATCGTTGTCTTCTGGGGCCGAGCCCAAGTCCGAGCCCTGGGTCGGGCGAGGCGGAGATCGTTGTCTTCTGGGGCCGAGCCCAAGTCCGAGCTCTGGGTCGGGCGGAGTTCGCCGTCTTCCGGGACTTAGCCCGAGTCCGAGCCCTAGGTCGGGCGGAGTTCGTCGTCTTCCGGGACTTAGCCCGAGTCCAAGCCCTGGGTCGGGCGGAGTTCGCCGTCTTCCGGGGCTTAGCCCGAGTCCGAGCCCTGGGTCGGGCGGAGTTCGCCGTCTTCCGGGGCTTAGCCCGAGTCCGAGCCCTGGGTCGGGCGGAGTTCGCCGTCTTCCAGGACTTAGCCCGAGTCCGAGCCCTGGGTCGGGCGGAGCGGAGCTTCCCATGGTGCCTCCGGCAGCGCCTGACTGCCTGTCAGTCTTACTCTGTCCAGTGGCGCTGCAGTCGGTGTGGCGTAGGCGGCGCTGTCCTTCTGTCAGGCCGGTCAGTGGAGCGGCGAAGTGACGGCGGTCACTTCGGTTCTACCGGCTGGGGGGTGCGCGCCAGGATAAGGGTGTCAGGCCACCTTTGCATTAAATGCTCCTGCGACTTGGTCGGTCGGTGCGGCGATTTGGTCAGGGTTGCTTCTTAGCGAAGGCAGGGCCTCGGGCGAGCCGGGAATATGTTTGCCGCTGAAGGGGGGCCTCGGGCGAGACGGAAATCCTCCGGGGGTTGGCTGCCCTTGTCCTAGGCTAGGCTCGGGTGAGGCGTGAACGTGTCCCTCGAATGGACTGATCCCTGACTTAATCGCACCCATCAGGCCTTTGCAGCTTCGTGCTGATGGGGGTTACCAGCTGAGAATTAGGAGCCTTGAGGGTACCCCTAATTATGGTCCCCGACAACTATTACCTGGGCAGAATTTGCTACACAATTCAGAAACTACCATATTCCTGCTGCCCTGATGAAAATAAAGAAGAAGGAATTCCTATCACTGAAGCAAGGCAACATGTCAGTCAGTAAATATCATGATAAATTTATTCAGCTATCGAGATATGCTCCAGATGAGGTTGCTGATGATGAAAGAAAGCAGGAGCATTTCATGGAGGGACTTATTGGGCCTCTTCAGTATCAGCTGGTTTCTCACACCTTCCCATCTTTCTAGAGACTTCTGGACAAAGCTATAGCTGTTGAACACAAACATGTTCAGCTGGGCGAGATGAAGAGGAAGGCTATCATCCAGGGGCAGGGGAGCAGTAGCATCCGTCCTCGCTATGTTCCACCCCAGGGTAAACCAGCTCGTCCTGGAGGAGGGCAACGACCGGCTCAGTATACACCACAGGCAACTCCACAGACTCCACACACTCGTCAGTCTGCCCCCACTGGCACCCCGGCGAGACCTACGAGATAGGGTACAGTCACTACTTGCTTCAAGTGTGGTGAGGTTGGGCACTATGCCAACGCTTGTCTGAAGAGGATCACCAACACACCCGCTCGAAGCAATGTCCAAGGCAAGCAACAGACTCCAACAACTGGCAAGGGATTCAGCATTGCCAGAGTCAACCAAGTCAGCGTTGATGCTACTGCTGATGGAGCTGATATCGCTATCGGTATGTTTTACATTAATTCAATTCCTGCAGCTATATTATTTGATTCTATAGCTACACATTCGTTTATTTCAGCTCGCTATGTCAACACAAATGAGTTACCACTTCAAAATATGCAAAAACCCATGATAGTAATAATGCCTAAAGGGCCTATTGAAGCAAACTATATGACCAAGAGATTAACACTGACAATCATGGGAAGGGAATTCTGGTCTATGCCTATAGTATTAGAAGAAAGTAGTATAGATCTGATACTTGGTATGTCATGGTTAAGGAAAGCAAAGGCAGTTATACATTGTGCTAGGGGAACCGTAGAACTCACCAGTCCAAAAGGAGAAAGATTCGAAGTAATGATTACCATAACCCCCTCTACCAGACCCGCCATATATTTAATAGATGGAAAATTTGTGGGCAGAAACATCCATGTGGTTAGAGAGTTCTCGGATGTCTTTCTAGAGGAGTTACCTAGGATGCCACCGGATAGGGAAGTTGAATTCATCATTGATCTCTTACCTAGAACCGCTCCTATTTCAAAAAGGCCAATAGGATGTTAGTGGAAGAACTAAAAGAACTTAAAAACAATTAACAAAGTTACAGGAGGCAGGGTACATTCGTCCGGGTTCCTCACCTTGGGGAGCACCAAATCTGTTTGTACAGAAGAAAGATGGTTCACAAAGGATGTGTGTTGATTATAGATCACTAAATGATGTCACAATTAAGAACAAGTATCCTTTACCTCGTATTGAAGACTTATTCGATCAGATGAGAGGTGTCAGGGTATCCTCTAAGATTGATCTTAGATCGGATTATCATCAAATAAAGATCAGGCCTTCTGATATTCCCAAGACGGCTTTCTCTACCCGATATGGCATATATGAGTTCACAGTCATGTTGTTCGGCTTAACTAATGCACCAGCCTACTTCATGAATCTGATGAACAAGGTGTTCATGGAGTATCTTGATAAGTTCGTCGTGGTATTCATCGACGACATTCTTATTTATTCCAAGAATGATAGCGATCATGAGGAACATCTGTGATTGGTGCTATAGAAGTTAAGGGATAACTAACTTTATGCCAAGTATAGCAAGTGTGAGTTCTGGCTTGACGAAGTACCATTCCTTGGACACATCATCTCTAATGGAGGGATATCAATGGATCCTGCTAAAGTGAGAGATAGTGGGATGGAAGATACCAAGTTCGGTTACTGAGATCTAGAGCTTCTTAGGACTCGCGGGGTATTATCGACGATTTATTGAGGGATTCTCCAAGATAGCAAAGCCTATGACCTCACTATTGGAGAAGGGAAAGGAGTTTAAGTGGACTCGTGAATGTTAAGATAGTTTCAATCAACTGAAGTTAAGATTGATGTCACCCCCAGTGTTGATTATGCCAGATCTACAGAAGGGATTTGACATATATTGTGATGCGTGCCGCCAGGGCTTGGGGTGTGACCTTATGCAAGAAGGACATGTCATTGCCTACGTGTCTCGCTAGTTACAGAAACATGAGTTGAACTACCCCACTCATGACTTAAAACTGACAGCCGTAGTGCATGCTCTCAAGATATGGAGGCATTATATAATGGGAACTAAGTGTCAAGTCTACATCGATCATAAGAGCTTAAAGTATATCTTCACTCAGAAAGATCTCAACCTTAGGCAACGCCGTTGGTTGGAGCTCATCAAAGATTATGACTTGGAGATTCATTACCATCTAGGCAAGGCAAATCTGGTTGCGGATGCCTTGAGTTGGAAGGAGCATGCTCATGCAACTATTGTTGCCTAGTTACCCGATGAGTTAGTAGAAGACTTTGAGAAGCTCAATCTAGGAATAGTTGCTCATACTGAAAGGATTACCATCAAAGGGAAACCTACCTTAGAACAAGAAATACGTAAAGGTCAGGTTGGTGATGCCAAGATTCAAGAGATTAGAGATCTTATGGCAGTAGGCATGGGTTTAGACTTCATGGAGGATGATCAAGTCACAATCTGGTTCAAGAATAGGATTTGTGTCCTTGAGATTGATAGTCTCCATGAGACCATAATGAAGGAAGCACATGACTCAGCCTATTCCATCCACCCTGGTTGTACCAAGATGTACTAGGACCTGAAGCAGAAGTATTGGTTGTATGGACTAAAGAAGGATGTTGCTTCACATGTAGCATTGTGTGATGTTTGCTAGAGGGTGAAAGCTGAACATCAGAGGCCTGCCGATTTGCTGCACCCACTTAAGATACCTGAGTTGAAGTAGGAAGAAATTGGTATGGACTTCATCATAGGTCTACCCCGCACATCTACTAGGTATGACCTTATAGGGGTGATTGTGGACAGGCTAACTAAAGTAGCCCACTTTATCCCAGTGAAGACCACATATTCGGGAGCCAGGCTAGCAGAGTTATACATGGCTTGGATAGTTTGTCTACACGGAGTGCCTAAGAAGATCGTGTCAGACCGAGGATCTCCGTTTACTTCTCGGTTTTGGCAGAAGTTGCATGAGTTCTTAGATACAAGACTAAATTTCAGCTCGGCCTACCATCCTCAAACTGATGGGCAGACCAAGAGAACCAACCAAGTACTATAAAATATGTTAAGAGCCTATGCTCTTAAACATGGTGGCAGTTGGGATAAAAGTTTACCCTATGCGGAGTTCTCTTACAATAACAACTACCATGCCAGTTTGAAGATGTCCCCATTTGAGGCTTTATATGGCAGAAAATGCAGGACTTCGCTATATTGGGATCAAATGGGTGAAAGGTAGTTCTTTGGGCCAGAAATTATACAAGAGGCAGAAGAACAAGTACGATTAATAAGGGATAACTTGAGAACTACGTAGTCAAGATAGAAAAGCTATGCAAATACCCGGAGAAGTCAGTTAGAGTTTAAGGAGGGTGATCACGTGTACCTGAAGGTGTCACTGATCTGGGGTATGAGGAGGTTTAAAGTTAAAGGCAAGTTATCCCCTCGTTTCATTGGACCTTTCATAATCCTAAAGCGAGTGGGAGAAGTTGTCTACCAACTGGAATACCCGATCATCTTGTGGATGTACATGATGTCTTCCATGTATCCTAGTTGAAGAAGTGTCTTAGGGTACCCGATGAGCAACTGCCTATGGAGGAATTGAGTGTTTAGGATGATCTGACTTATACGGAATACCCTATCAAGATCCTTGATACTTTGACTTGTGTCACGAGGAGTAAAGTGATTACGATATGCAAAGTGCAATGGAGTCATCATAGTGAAGAAGAAGCTACTTGGGAGAGAGAAGAGCTACGAATAGAATTTTCCCACCTCTTTTCTAGTTCATCTTAATCTCGAGGCCGAGATTCTTTTTAAGGGGGCTAGGATTTGTAATACCCAACTTATGGAATATAAAAGAGAGGGATAAATCTTTATGTGTATTGCCTTCTATTCATGAAAATTATTAAGAAACATATTCAAAGTGAATAATAAATAATCCATGCATCATGTTGGAGTTTACTTGTTTATGCATTTCATAATAACAATAATAATAGAAATAAAAATATAATAATTTTGAAATTTGGATTAACACCTAAATTGAAATTAGGATTTGAAAATAGAAATGGGAAAGAAAAGAAAAGAAAAGAAAAGGAAAAACGTATAAAATATAATATATATATATATAAATATCTCGTTAAACTGGCACTTTTATTTGTGCAATATAATCTGTGAGAAACCTACAAATCAAATTTGAATTCAAATACCAAATTGGAAATTGAGGAGGAAATTCAAATGGCACCATTGGAGATGGATGAATAGGCGATGCTTGCCACGTCGCCTTTCGGGCCATTTTATTCGATCGTTTTGTCTTAGCGGGCGACCAGGGTTGCTTTGTTGGCCAATCACGCAGAACAACCTTCTTATCGTATTTGTAGAGTAATTAATCAAAAGTAGGGCTGGCTTTGACTAGCTGATCTGGTGCTTTATCTATACTTCATCCCTGTTGTGTACCCCCTTTTGCTTTATGTGGGCGTTGTGGCCTCTAGTCACTTCTAGACCGTCCGACTGAGTCCGCTGGACTGTCCGCATGGGCTCCAGACTGTTCGGGCACAGATGTCGGACCGTCCGCGATGCGCGAGACAAGAAGCTTTGATCGGCTGTACGATCGTCCTTGCCCTCGGCGTCTCTGGTGTTATTGGTCTTCTTGTCCAGAGCTTTCTGAGCAACCACTCCTCGTGATATATTTGACAGCGAGGATCACCAATGACGATATTTTTGCCTTTGCCTTTATCAGCCACTTCTAGCCAAACCAAGACTTTTTTCTTGCTAGATCTATTATATGGACATAAAATGGTTGCGTGTCCACTTGCATCTCCTGAAAACTCAATCGGCCCTCATTTATAGCCAATTGTATCTGTCGACGAAAAACGTTAGAATCATTGGTGGCATGGGAAAAAGAATTATGCCACTTATAGTAAGCATGTCTCTTTAATTTATCTAGAGGAGGAAGAGTAAGAGTTACTTTAATGTTGCCATTTTTCACTAGTTCGTGAAATATTTTATCACACTTGGCAACATTAAATTAACTTATTCTTGCTGATTCGATAAAGTCCCCCGTCGAGCAAGTCTGCGGGAAGAAGCGGACGACCAAGTCCCTTGCCAAGCAAGTTTAAGCGTTGAGCCAGAGCCACAAGAATACATCGACCACGACAGTGTGTGATGCTAGGAGCCTGGGTAACAGGACACAAACATAACTCTTTTGTCAGGGACGACCTTAGCACTAGAACCTCTAGAGTGGTCGACATGGCAGAAATGACAAGACAGGACGCCATATAGAATGAGCCAATCCACACGCACGAAAGGACAACATCGAGCCTACAAAGACAAAGGAGAACCATGTCGTGTCAGTCGAGTCCTGGGCTTGCGCCATGGCGCCTGCCATGCATCGCCACAAGGACGTCAGCCACGAACCTGCCGCAAGAACAGGGGAACAACGGGCGGTGCTAGGTCCGAAAATGCTACTTCGAGCAACGACCAGGAGAAGGGGGCCCAGGCAACGATGAAAGACTTCCTCTCTCTCTCTCTCTCTCTCTCTCTGAAGAGGGAACAATGTAAGCTCTGACCCTTGGATATAAAAGGGGAGGACCCTCTTCCTCTCTGGAGGACAGGCACACAAGCACACCAGTTGTAACACTTCTCATTTCAATACTACGATCAACACTACACTG
The DNA here is from genome assembly GCA_029449295.1 of Zea luxurians. Classification (NCBI taxonomy): domain Eukaryota; kingdom Viridiplantae; phylum Streptophyta; class Magnoliopsida; order Poales; family Poaceae; genus Zea; species Zea luxurians. The sequence goes on along the minus strand of JAOPSE010000041.1, from coordinate 6,616,830 downwards.
GACTAGAGTGCGAACCCAAACTAGTATAAACCTATGTCCCAAGTTCTTTTTTCGAGTCCTAGTGATTCAATATTCGGAGTGAGTCCGTGCTAACATCCCCACCGAACACAAATCTTACTGCCCCTGGTTTCCGAAACTACGGCACTACGGTTTTAAAATGTCATGACACAATCTTAGTATTTTTTACATCACTCTCAGTAATGAATGTTTGGAGACAAAGTATCTGAAATTATAATATTTAGTATTCATGTGCAAGGCTAGTTATAGACAAAAACTTTGGGTTAGAGTAGAGTTTCAAATACTCCAAAATATCATGGTATCTACAAAACCATGGTATTCAAAACAGAGTTTTTGAAAATGTAGCCAAACACCTCTTAACAAGAAAAAAAATACCATGGTTTTATCTCAAAACTCCAAAAATAATTTGCTTCCAACACCCCCTTATCTCCATCAATGGAGCTCTTATGGAGTTGAAGCTAAAATAGCTACTCCCGCAATGTATGTTCTTGCATTTTTTTCGATTTGGTCAGCATGAAAAGGTCTCTCTTTAAAGACTAGTTTGAGAACCTGATTTTTTCAATGGGTTTTCATTTTCCCAAACTAACCCTAAATATTAACATTAGACACTTGGCATATTAACATGGTTGTCTGTTTGCATCACCTCGGATTGGAAAATAGTAAAATCGCGTACGCATCGTTTTCATGTTAACCTCCACATGAAATGAAAAGAATAATAACAGAGGCTTTCGCCTGTCACGTAGTACAATGTCGGAGGACAAGAGGCTGTTCCAAAGCACAACTATCGCAATCTGCAGGTTTTATTTTCTACGCCGCCGCCGCCGATCCAACACCTGCCATCGTTTTAATAAACAAGAAAGACATGTGAGCAATGTAGGTGCGTATCACCTAGAAAAATCTAGCATGCCTCTCTCTTTTGTTATTAATTAGGAAGAGAAAAAAAAAGAGCATTGTTACGATGGGAATGGAAAACCAATAGATGAGAACAGCAGCACACCTAGGGATGCCTAGACTGAAATCGCAATGCGAGCTGATGGCATATCATATACCGATGGAGAGAGAGAAGGGCAGGGCAGGGCACGCCTATACACCGTGCCCACGCAGGCCAGGATATCCGTGCCTCGGCGTTGTGGCGGCCAGCCAGATCTCGCTGACGGGGCCGGGAGTGGATTGGCTGCGCGTCCTGGCCTTCCGTTCCTTGCCTGGCTCGGATTCGTTCCATCGCCCGTGTCCCTGTTTCCAAACAAAACAATGTCCCCGTCTGATGGAGACCTGAACACATGGGTACAAACGAATCGCAACGGTATAGACAACGCCGTCCCTTGTCCACTTTGCAAGTAGAAGCAGCAGCGAGCCGGTGGTGTTGCAAAAGCCAAGTACAAAAGTCACACGGGGCCTTCAGCAAATTTTTATATATATATTGGTTTCGGTACTACACAAAAATCGAATCGGTGGGCACAGGTTTGCTTTCCGCCGCCGGATTCTTCACAAAAGCATGCCGCCGGCTACGCTTTTTACTAACCTGGGTGGAAACTTTTCGGGGTTTTTTATTTTTTTTCTTCAAAAAGTGGATACGCACGGCACGGCACATGTCTGAGACGAATTCAGACACAAGAAATTATTAAATCGTTTTTTTACAAGAAATGAAAATTCAACTAAAGGGCCACCAGACAAGGAGGTGGACAACTCGATCGAGAGGAGTTCAATAGGATACAAAAAACTTATTACAGTATTTGTTATTTATTCAGACTTTTATATTTAAGCTGTGGTGGTCAGCGGAAAACCCGTCCCTCCCCCACTGTATTATTACATATTTAGAATTCACTTGATGTTTAGTAAAGTCAACATTGCTACTTGGGGCCACCACAGTTTCTATGAAATTGGTTTCTGCCCCGAAACTGGTTTATGGAAGAAAAAAATGGCTATATCTGTTTGGAATCCAGTTTCTTGGAAACTAGTCTCTAGCTTTTTTGGTACACAGAGACAAGTTTACCCTTATGCCTCCTTTGGATCCTTGGAATTGAATTCCATCTAATAATAGTAATTCAGTCTTTTATCTATGGAATACCAACTTCTTGGTTTCTTACAAACTGGGAATACAATTTTTACAAATTGAAGCATAAACTGGCTTGTTCGGAAGCACCCCAGTTTCTATAAAAAACTATGTGCTTTCAAACATGCCCTTAGCTTATTAAAAAAACCCACTATTTAGGAATTTCTACCACACTACGAGAACGTAACTCTACATCACTAAAACATGGAAAGATACTACACCTGGAGAGCAATGTGTACATATAGAAACAGAAAGATCATTATAGAAATCAATGCATAATAACATATATAACCACTCCCAAAAAATGATGTTACCACAAAAATATAAATATGACACTGTGGGAGATAGATATGCCTTGGGTCCTTATGAACACAGAAATGCTTCATGGATAGTCTGATGGGTCTCCCGATGGCTTGCGTAGCAAGATAGGCCATCAGATCACAACCAGGCCAGACGAGCTCGACCTAAGGAAACTGAGATCGGACGACCGAGTAATGCGCCGACCGAAACACTAATATCTCGCGTGAAGAGGTTGCGCACACCTGAAGGGCTAAACACTCGACGTTAACTCGGCTGAGGAAGCGACCGAACTCCGGATTAGCAGGAATGTATGCAGCGTTAAAAGAGGATTCAGGTAGAGTTAGATAGTGATCACAACTTTTAAAGGGATAACCCTCTGGTCATCTATATAAGGCCGAGGGGTACCCATATGAAAGCATCTCAACTCATCACATCCCAGCACCACCTCATAACTATTAGCCCTCTTGTAGCAACCACACGCTACTAGATCGATAGGAGAACTCATCCTCCACCTCCCTTAGCTTATTGTAATCTGTGTACACTAGTGAAATTCCAATACACACCCTAGATAGGAAGTAGAGTGATATGCATTCTAGCGACCCGAACCTGTATAAACCCTCGTGTGATCCAACATGCTCCCGCATGTACCATCGAGCCACAGTCAACGACGTCGTCCTGCTCAAAAGCATCACGTGGGGAACCCCATGGTGCGCAGTCGGATCATAAACACCAACACCTGGCGCGCCAGGTAGTGGGTGCGACGTTGATCCACGACGACTCCATGGCTATCATCTTTAACACCCCGGTCACCTTCAATGTTGAGGAGGTGTTCCGCTTTGGATCCATCTCTTGCATTGTAGATCAAGAAGGTGTCCTGCACCGTAGATCCATCCAAGAAAAGATGAGAGCACCTAGAGGGGGGGTGAATAGGTGATCCTATAAAAACTTAAACTTATAGCCACAAAACTTGGTTAAGTGTTAGCACAATGGAATTAAGTAGCTAAGGACCGAGCTTTTGTGAAACATAATGGTCACAAAGAAAACAAGCACAAGAGACACAATGATTTATCCCGTGGTTCGGCCAAGTATAACACTTGCCTACTCCACGTTGTGGCGTCCCAATGGACGAGGGTTGCACTCAACCCCTTTCAAGTGATCCTATGATCCACTTGAATACCACGATTGTTTTCTTTCTTATACTCTTTCCCATTTGCGAGGAATCTCCACAACATGGAGTCTCTCGCCCTTACAACAAAGATCAAAGTGAAAGCACTAGAGTAAGGGAGGGAAGCAACACACACAAATCCGCAGCAATATGCACACACACAGCCAAGACTTGAGCTCGAATGAATCGCAACAAGTTCACCACTAGAACGGAGCTCAAATCACTAAGAAAATCAATCAAGTGCGCGGAGACGGAGTGTGGAAGGTTTAGAATGCTCAAAGTATGCTTGGGTATCTCCTCCATGCGCCTAGGGGTCTCTTTTATAGCCCCAAGGCAGCTAGGAGCCATTGGAGGCATTCTTGGAAGGTAATACTTGCCTTCTGTCGGGTGGCGCACCGGACAGTCCGGTGCACCACTGGACATCCACTGTTCATGGTCCGGTGCGGATCTCTTTCCATTCCTGGCGCAGCCGACCGTTGGATCTCGGGCTGGTTGGCGCACTAGAAACTGTCCGGTGCACACCGGACAGTCCGGTGCCCCTAGCCGACCGTTGGCTGGGGCCACGCGTCGCGCGCGGATTCGGCGGCCGACCGTTGCGCTGGCGGCCGTTGGCTCACCGGACAGTCCGGTGAATTATAGCCGTACGCCGCCGCCGAATTCCTGAGAGTGGCCTGTTCGCTAGAGCCCGGCCTGGCACACCGGACACTGTCCGGTGCACCAGACTAAGCAGCAATTGGCTATACACAGCCAACTCTTTTCCAATCCTTTTCTTTTCCTAATTCTAGCACTTAGACAAATATATTAGTACATAAAAACCAATGTACTAAGTCTAGAACCATACCTTCTTGTCGATTTGCACTTCATCCATCATTTGGCATATAATTACTCACTCAATATGTGTTGGGCACTTAATCACCAAAATATACTATAAATGGCCCAAGGGCACATTTCCCTTTCAATCTCCCCCTTTTTGGTGATTTATGCCAACACATCAAAAAGCAACAACTAGAAGTGCAACATTAATGCAAATGAGAACAAAAATTGTTTTTGATTCAAATTTGGCATATTTGGATCATTCTTTGCCACCACTTGGTTTGTTTTTGCAAATCAAATTCAATTTCCTATCTCTAAGTCAAACACACTTGTTTAGGCATAAAGAGAGGTATTCCAAGAGAAATTGATCAAAGATTCAAAAACTCCCCCTTTTTCCCATAATCAAACATTCTCCCCACAAGAGACCAACTTTTGACAACACAAGACAATAAGAGTATTTTAACAAATCAAAAGTTCTAACTCTACTATTTTCAAAATTCTCAAGTGGTAGCTGATCCATTTGCTTGCTTTGGCCTTCATTTCTCCCCCTTTGGCATCAAGCACCAAAACGGGATCATTTTTGGCCCTTTAACCCTATTGCCTCAACAAAATTGTCAACTAAGAGCAAAAGGCAATATGAGTATGGAGATGAACTTGGAGTAAATTACCCTCTCATCGGAGTGCAGTGGAAGTCTTGCATGGTCCAAGTTCACTTTTCCCTTTCAATCCACCTATGAGACTAAATTAAGTAAACTCAAGCATACAGTTAGTCTCAAAGGATCAAGTTGTAGCACATCTCCCCCTAAATATGTGCATCACTCACACATGGACTTTTGAGGTCCGGAATTGCTTGCACAACTTGAGCACCATAAATAAACAACAAAATGCATAAAGGAACCTGATCAAGGACATAACACACATGTATGCTATAGATCAATCCAAGTTATGCGAATCTAAGACATTTATCTCACTATGCAGCCTGCAAAAGGTCTTCTCATCTAAAGGCTTGGTAAAGATATCGGCTAGCTGGTTCTCGGTGCTAACATAAAACACTTCGATATCTCCCTTTTGCTGGTGGTCTCTCAAAAAGTGATGCCGGATGTCTATGTGCTTAGTGCGGCTGTGTTCAACAGGATTATCCGCCATGCGGATTGCACTCTTATTATCACATAGTAGTGGGACTTTGCTCAGATTGTAGCCAAAGTCCCGGAGGGTTTGCCTCATCCAAAGTAGTTGCGCGCAACACTGTCCTGCGGCAACATACTCGGCCTCAGCGGTGGATAGGGCAATGGAGGTTTGTTTCTTAGAACTCCAAGACACCATGGACCTTCCTAGGAATTGGCACGTCCCTGATGTACTCTTCCTATCAACCTTGCATCCAGCATAATCGGAATCTGAGTATCCAAATAAGTCAAAGGTTGACCCCTTTGGATACCAGATCCCGAAGCAAGACGTAGCAACTAAATATCTAAGAATTCGCTTAACGGCCACTAGGTGGCACTCCCTTGGATCAAATTGAAATCTAGAACACATGCATACGCTAATCATGATATCCGGTCTACTAGCACATAAGTAAAGCAAGGAACCTATCATAGACCGGTATGCCTTTTGATCAACGGACTTACCTCCTTTGTTGAGGTCGACGTGTCCGTCAGTTCCCATTGGTGTCTTTGCGGGCTTGGCGTCCTTCATCCCAAACCGCTTGAACAAGTCTTGCGTGTACTTCATTTGGGAGATGAAGGTGCCGTCCTTGAGTTGCTTCACTTGGAACCCAAGGAAGTAGTTTAACTCGCCCATCATCGACATCTCGAATTTCTGTGTCATCACCCTGCTAAACTGTTCACAAGACTTTTGGTTAGTAGAACCAAATATTATGTCATCGACATAAATTTGGCATACAAATAGATCACCATCACAAGTCTTAGTGAAAAGAGTTGGATCGGCTTTCCCAACCTTGAAAGCATTAGCAATTAGAAAATCTCTAAGGCATTCATACCATGCTCTTGGGGCTTGCTTAAGTCCATAGAGCGCCTTAGAGAGCTTACACACGTGGTCGAGGTACCGTTCATCCTCAAAGCCAGGGGGTTGCTCCACGTACACCTGCTCCTTGATTGGCCCTTTGAGGAAAGCGCTCTTCACATCCATTTGGAACAACCTGAAGGAATGGTGAGCGGCATAGGCTAACAAAATGCGAATAGACTCTAGCCTAGCCACAGGAGCAAAAGTCTCCTCAAAGTCCAAACCTGCGACTTGGGCATAACCTTTTCCACAAGTCGAGCCTTGTTCCTTGTCACCACTCCGTGCTCGTCCTGTTTGTTGCGGAACACCCACTTGGTTCCCACAACGTTTTGCTTTGGACGTGGCACCAGGGTCCAAACTTCATTCCGCTTGAAGTTATTTAGCTCTTCCTGCATGGCCAACACCCAATCCGGATCTAGCAAGGCCTCTTCTACCCTGAAAGGCTCAATAGAAGAGACAAACGAGTAATGCTCACAAAAATTAGCTAATCTAGAGCGAGTAGTTACTCCCTTGCTTATATCACCCAAAATCTGGTCGACGGGATGATTCCTTTGAATCGTCGTTCGGACTTGAGTTGGAGGGGACTGTGGTGCTTCTTCCTCCATAACATGATTATCTTGTGCTCCCCCTTGATCACACGCCTCTTCTTGATGAACCTGTTCATCATTTTGAGTTGGGGGATGCACCATCATTGAGGAAGAAGGTTGATCTTGCTCTTGGTGTTCCTGTGGTCGCACATCTCCAATAGCCATGGTGCGAATTGCATCCGTTGGAACATCATCTTCATCTACATCATTAAGATCAACTTGCTCTCTTGGAGAGCCATTAGTTTCATCAAACACAACGTCGCTAGAGACTTCAACCAAACCCAATGATTTGTTGAAGACTCTATACGCCTTTGTATTTGAGTCATAACCTAACAAAAACCCTTCTACAGCTTTGGGAGCAAATTTGGAATTCCTACCTTTCTTCACTAGAATGTAACATTTACTCCCAAATACACGAAAATATGAAACGTTGGGTTTGTTACCGGTTAGAAGTTCGTACGACGTCTTCTTGAGGAGGCGATGAAGGTAGACCCGGTTTATGGCGTGGCAAGCCGTGTTTACAGCTTCCAACCAAAATCGTTCGAGCGTTTTGAATTCACCAAGCATCGTCCTCGCCATGTCTATAAGCATCCTGTTCTTTCTCTCTACCACACCGTTTTGCTGTGGTGTGTAGGGAGCGGAGAACTCATGCTTGATTCCTTCCTCCTCAAGGTACTCCTCCACTTGAAGATTCTTGAACTCGGACCCGTTGTCACTCCTTATCTTTTTCACCTTGAGCTCAAATTCGTTTTGAGCTCTCCTTAGGAAGCGCTTTAGGGTCCCTTGGGTTTCTGTTTTATCCTGCAAAAAGAATACCCAAGTGAAGCGGGAAAAATCATCAACAATAACAAGACCATACTTACTTCCCCCGATGCTGAGGTAGGCGACGGGTCCAAAGAGGTCCATGTGAAGTAGCTCCAAAGGTCTTAATGTGGTCATCACATTCTTGCTATGATGAGAACTTCCCACCTGTTTACCTGCTTGATAGGCTGCACAAGGTCTATCTTTTTCGAAAGTTACATTGGTTAGACCTAACACATGTTCTCCCTTTAGAAGTTTATGAAGGTTCTTCATCCCAACATGTGCTAGACGGCGAAGCCACAGCCAGCCCATGCTAGTATTAGCGATTAAGCATGCATCTAGAACAACATCCTCCTTCGAAAAATCAACTAAATAGAGTTTGTCGTCTAGTACACCCTTAAAAGCTAATGAACCATCACTCCTTCTAAAGACAGAGACATCTACATTGGTAAATAAGCAACTGTAACCCATATTACATAGTTGACTAACGGACAACAAGTTATACCCGAGCGATTCAACTAAGAACACATTAGATATGGAATGCTCGGAAGAAATAGCTATTTTTTCTAGACCTTTAACCTTGCCTTGGTTCCCATCTCCAAAGATGATCGAATCTTGGGAATCTTTGCTCTTGACGTAGGAAGTGAACATCTTCTCCCCCGTCATGTGGTTTGTGCATCCTCTGTCGATAATCCAGCTTGAGCCCCCGGATGCATAAACCTGCAAGGCAAATTAGGCTTGGGTCTTAGGTACCCAACTCTTGTTGGATCCTACAAGGTTAGTTACAATATCCTTTGGGACCCAAATGCAAGTCTTGTCTCCCATGCATTTGGCCCCCAACTTCCTAGCAACCACTTTCTTATTTTTATGTGAAAGAACAAATTTAGTGTTGCAGGCATGAAAAATAGTAGCAGATTCATTAGGTATTCTCTTAGGTACATGATGAATAACATTTCCCTTCCTAGGCCTACTTCTATCTTGCACAAAAGTAGAACTTGAAGCAATCATAGCATGTGAGTCAAAAACATTATAACTCCTATGAAAATTTCTAGAATATTTTCTATCATGGTACATGAAAGCATGATTCTTTTGACTACTACTAGCCATTGGGGCCTTCCCTTTCTCCTTGTTGGAAATGGGAGCCCTTTGACTTGTTAAGTTCTTAGCTTCCCTTCGAAAGCCAAGCCCATCCTTAATTAAGGGGTGTCTACCAATAGTGTAGGCATCCCTTGCAAATTTTAGTTTATCAAAGTCATTTTTGCAAGTCTTAAGTTGGACATTAAGACTTGCCACTTCATCATTTAATTTTGAAATGGAAGTAAGGTGCTCAACACATGCATCAATATTGAAATCCTTACATCTATCACAAATCACAACGTGCTCTACACAAGGACTAGATTTACTAACTACTTCTAGCTTAGCATTTAAATCATCATTCAAAATCTTCAAGCTAGAAATAGATTCATTGCAGATAGATAACTCAGAAGATAGTAATTCATTCCTTTTAATCTCTAAGGCAAGAGACTTTTGAACACTAACAAATTTGTCATGTTCCTCATACAAAATGTCCTCTTGCCTCTCTAGCAGTCTATCTTTTTTCATTCAATGCATCAATCAACTCATTAATCTTTTCTACTTTAGCTCTATCTAACCCTTTGAACAAGCTAGTGTAATCTACTTCATCATCACTAGAGTCCTCATCACTAGAAGTAGAGTACTTAGGAGTTTCACGAGCGTTTACCTTCTTCTCCTTTGCCATTAGGCAAGTGTGGCGCTCGTTAGGGAAGAGCGACGACTTGTTGAAGACCGAGGCGGCGAGTCCTTCGTCGTCGGAGTCGGACAAAGAACAATCTGAGTCCCACTCTTTGCCAAGGTGCGCCTCGCCCTTTGCCTTCCTATAGCTCTTTTGCTTTTCTTTCTTCCCGCCCTTTCCTTGTTCCTGGTCACTAGAGTTATCGGGACAATTTGCTATAAAATGACCAGTCTTACCGCACTTGAAGCAGGAGCGCTTTCCCTTTGCCTTGTTCTTGTTTGAGTACTCCTTGCGTCCTTTCAATGTGGTCTTGAAGCGCTTGATAATGAGGGCCATTTCGTCCTTGTTTAGCCCGGCCGCTTCAACTTGCGCCACCTTGCTAGGTAGCGCCTCCCGGCTGTTTGTTGCTTTGAGAGCAACAGTTTGAGGCTCGTAGATGGACATTGGGCCATTCAATGCCTCATCAATGTATCTTGCTTCCTTGGTCATCATACGCCCGCTTACAAACTTTCCGAGTATTTCCTCGGGCGTCATCTTTGTGTACCTAGGATTCTCACAAATTGAGTTAACAAGATGAGGATCAAGAACAGTGAAGGACCTAAGCATAAGTCAGATGACGTCGTGGTCCATCCATCTCATGCTTCCATAGCTCCTGATTTTGTTGACCAGGGTCTTGAGCCTGTTGTACGTTTGTGTTGGCTCATCTCCCCTGATCATTGCGAACCTTCTCAGTTCGCCTTCCACCAACTCCATCTTGGTGATCATGGTGGCGTCGTTCCCCTCATGAGAAATCTTGAGGGTGTCCCAAATTTGCTTAGCGTTATCCAAGCCTCTCACCTTGTGGTACTCGTCCCTGCACAAGGATGCTAGCAAAACAGTGGTAGCTTGTGCATTTTTATGGATTTGCTCATTAATGAAAACGGGGTTGTGAGAGCACCTAGAGGGGGGGGGGTGAATAGGTGATCCTGTGAAACTTTAAAACTTAAGCCACAAAAACTTGTTAAGTGTTAGTACAATAATCACCAAGTGGCTAGAGAGGAGTCTCAACAAAACACAATACCACAAGAGATCAAACACAGAGATGACACAGTGTTTTATCCCGTGGTTCGGCCAAGACCAACGCTTGCCTACTCCACGTTGTGGCGTCCCAACGGACGAGGGTTGCAATCAACCCCTCTCAAGCGGTCCAAAGACCAACTTGAATACCACAGTGTTTTGCTTTGCCTTTCAATATCCCGTTTGCGAGGAATCTCCACAACTTGGAGCCTCTCGCCCTTACACTTGAGATTTACAAGAAATACGGAGTAAGGGATGAAAGCAACACACACAAATCCACAGCAAAATGCGCACACACACGGCCAAGAATCGAGCTCAAAATACTATCTCAAAGTTCTCACTAGAACGGAGCTCGAATCACTGAGAATGACAAACGAATGCGCAAAGACTAAGTGTGGATGATCAAGAATGCTCTAAGGTTGCTTGGGTGTCTCCTCCATGCGCCTAGGGGTCCCTTTTATAGCCCCAAGGCAGCTAGGAGCCGTTGAGAGCAAATCTGGAAGGCCAATCTTGCCTTCTGTCGTCGGGTGCACCGGACAGTCCGGTGCACACCGGACACTGTCCGGTGCCCGATTTCTTTCCTTAAACAGCGCTGCCGACCGTTGCAGATCTGGGAGCCGTTGGCGCACCGGACATGTCCGGTGCACACCGGACAGTCCGGTGCCCCCTTCCGACCGTTGGCTCGGCCACGTGTCGCGCGCAGATTCCGCGGCCGACCGTTGGCCCAGCCACGCGTCGCGCGCAGATTCCGCGGCCGACCGTTGGCTCACCGGACAGTCCGGTGCACACCGGACAGTCCGGTGAATTTTAGCCGTACGCCGTCGGCGAATTCCCGAGAGCGGCTACTTCACGCCGAGTCAGCCTGGCGCACCGGACACTGTCCGGTGCACCACCGGACAGTCCGGTGTGCCAGACTGAGCTGAGTCTTGGCTGCACACAGCCAAGTCTTTTTCTCCTCTTTTCTTTTCTTCTTCTTTCTGTTTCTAACACTTAGACAAGTATATTAGTACACAAAACCAATGTACTAAGGCTTAGAAACATACCTTTACTCTTGATTTGCACTTTGTCCATCCATGAGCATAAATTCACATTTAAGCACTTGTGTTGGGCACTAAATCACCAAAATACTTAGAAATGGCCCAAGGGCACATTTCCCTTTCAATCTCCCTCTTTTTGGTGATTTATGCCAACACAACATAAAGCAAGTAGAACAAGTACAAAAACACTTCAAATAAGAACTCAAATTATTTTGATTCAATTTTGACATATATGGATCACTCTATGCCACCACTTGGTTTGTTTTTGCAAATCAAACTCAAATCTCTATCTCTAAGTCAAACACACATGTTGAAACATAAAGAGAGTCATTCCAAAAGAGATTGATCAAAGATTTCAAAAACTCCCCCTTTTTCCCATAATCAATACTTCTCCCCACAAGAAACCAACTTTTGATAAGAGAGACAACAAAAGAGTTTTGACAAACCAAAAGCTCTATTCTACTATTTTCAAAATCTCTCAAGTGGTAGCTGATCCATTTATCGCTTTGGCCTTTATTTTCTCCCCCTTTGGCATCAAACACCAAAACGGGATTAATCTTGGCTCTATAACCCCATTGCCTCACCAAAATCTTCAATTAAGAGCAAATGGCAATAAGAGTTCATGAGATGAACTTGGAATAAGTTACCCTCTCATCGGAGTGCAGTGGAAGTCTTTCATGGTCCAAGTCCACCTTTTCCCTTTCAATTCTCCTTTGAGACTAAAACAAGCAAACTCAAGCATATGGTTAGTCTCAAAGGGTCAAGTTGTAACACATCTCCCCTTAAACAGGTGCATCACTTTGCAACGGACTTATGAGGTCCAGGGAGTGTTTGTACAACTTGAGCACCATAATAAGCAACAAAATGCAGAATGGACATGATTAAAAGCATAAACACATGTATGCTACAATTCAATCCAAGTTCCGCGAATCTAAGATATTTAGCTCACTACGCAGCCTGCAAAAGGTCTTCTCATCTAGAGGCTTGGTAAAGATATCGGCTAGCTGGTTCTCGGTGCTAACATGAAACACTTCGATATCTCCCTTTTGCTGGTGGTCTCTCAAAAAGTGATGCCGGATGTCAATGTGCTTTGTGCGGCTGTGCTCAACAGGATTTTCCGCTATTCGGATAGCACTCTCATTGTCACATAGGAGTGGGACTTTGCTCAGATTGTAGCCAAAGTCCCTGAGGGTTTGCCTCATCCAAAGTAGTTGCGCACAACACTGTCCTGCAGCAACGTACTCGGCCTCAGCGGTGGATAGGGCAACAGAGGTTTGTTTCTTAGAGTTCCATGACACCAGGGACCTTCCTAAGAATTGGCACGTCCCCGATGTACTCTTCCTATCGACCTTACATCCAGCATAGTCGGAATCTGAGTACCCAATCAAGTCAAAGTTAGACCCCTTTGGATACCAGATCCCGAAGCAAGGCGTAGCGACTAAATATCGAAGAATTCGCTTCACAGCCACTAAGTGACACTCCTTCGGATTGGATTGAAATCTAGCACACATGCATACGCTAAGCATAATATCCGGTCTACTAGCACATAAATAAAGCAAGGAACCTATCATGGACCGGTATGCTTTTTGATCAACGGACTTACCTCCTTTGTTGAGGTCGGTGTGTCCGTCGGTTCCCATTGGCGTCTTTGCGGGCTTGGCGTCCTTCATCCCAAACCTCTTTAGCAAATCTTGTGTGTACTTCGTTTGGGAGATGAAGGTGCCGTCCTTGAGTTGCTTCACTTGGAACCCAAGGAAGTAGTTCAACTCGCCCATCATCGACATCTCGAATTTCTGCGTCATTACCCTGCTAAACTCTTCACAAGACTTTTGGTTAGTAGAACCAAATATTATGTCATCGACATAAATTTGGCACACAAACAAATCACCATCACATGTCTTTGAAAAAAGAGTTGGATCGGCTTTCCCAACCTTGAAAGCATTAGCAATTAAAAAGTCTCTAAGGCATTCATACCATGCTCTTGGGGCTTGCTTAAGTCCATAGAGCGCCTTAGAGAGCTTACACACATGGTCGGGGTACCGTTCATCCTCGAAGCCAGGGGGCTGCTCCACGTACACCTCCTCTTTGATCGGCCCGTTGAGGAAAGCGCTCTTCACATCCATTTGGTACAACCTGAAAGAATCGTGAGCGGCATATGCTAGCAAGATACGAATTGATTCTAGCCTAGCCACAGGAGCAAAAGTCTCCTCAAAGTCCAAACCTGCGACTTGGGCATAACCTTTTGCCACAAGTCGAGCCTTGTTCCTCGTCACCACCCCGTGCTCGTCCTGTTTGTTGCGGAACACTGAAAGGGAAATGTGCCCTTGGGCCATTTCTAAGTATTTTGGTGATTGAGTGCCAACACATGTGTTTAATTGTGAATTTGTGTACATGGATGAACAAGGTGCAAATCATGAAGTAAAGGTATGTTTCTAAGCCTTAGTACATTGGTTTTGTGGACTAACATATTTGTCTAAGTGTTAGAAACAGAAAGAAGAAAAAGAGAAAAGGGGGGAGAATGACTTGGCTGTGTGCAGCCAAGTCCCAGCTCGGTCTGGAGCACCGGACTGTCCGGTGTGCACCGGACAGTGTCCGGTGCGCCAGACTGACTCGACTCGAACTGGCAGCTCTCGGGATTTTGGCCGGCGGCGTACGGCTAAAATTCACCGGACTGTCCGGTGTGCACCGGACTGTCCGGTGAGCCAACGGTCGGCCAGGGCCAACGGTCGGCCGCGCAATCCGCGCGGGACACGTGGCCGAGCCAACGGTCGGAAGACGGCACCGGACTGTCCGGTGTGCACCGGACTGTCCGGTGCGCCAACGGCTCGCAGATCTACGGCAGTCTTCCAACGGTCGGAAGCGCCAGAAAAGGAAACAAATCGGGCACCGGACAGTGTCCGGTGTGCACCGGACTGTCCGGTGCCCCCGTCGACAGAAGGCCAGGATAGCCTTCCAGAATTGCTCTCAACGGCTCCTAGCTGCCTTGGGGCTATAAAAGGAGCCCCTAGGCGCATGGAGGAGACACACAAGCAACTCTTGAGCATTCTTGATCATCCACACAAGTTCTTTGCGCATTCGTTTGTGATTCTAAGTGATTTGAGCTCTGTTCTAGTGTGAACTCTGAGATAGTCATTCGAGCTCGAGTCTTGGCCGTGTGTGTGCGCTTTTGTTGTGGATTTGTGTGTGTTGCTTCCCTCCCTTACTCTGTGCTTTCTTTGTGATCATATACTTGTAAGGGCAAGAGACTCCAATTTGTGGAGATTCCTTGCAAACGGATAGTGAAAGGAACAACAAAACAACGTGGTATTCAAGTGGGTCTTTGGACCGCTTGAGAGGGGTTGATTGCAACCCTCGTCCGTTGGGACGCCACAACGTGGAAGTAGGCAAGCATTGGCTTGGCCGAACCACGGGATAAACCACTGTGTCCCTCTGTGCTTGATTCTTGTGGTATTGTGTTTTGTTGAGACTTCACCTTAGCCACTTGGCATTAATCGTGCTAACGCTTAACAAGTTTTTGTGGCTTAAGTTTGAAGTTTTTACAGGATCACCTATTCACCCCCCCCCCTCTAGGTGCTCTCAATTGGTATCGGAGCCGTTCTATTCACAAAGGGACTAACCGCCCGAATAGATGGATCCTAAGGGGAAGGGTATTGTGATCAACGACAAAGAAAAGGAGACCTTCGTCAACGAGCCGAAGGACGACAAGCCTACCGACTCCGGCTCGGGCCATAGACGAAAGGAAGGGAAGAAGAAGAAGACGAGGCGTATCAAGGAGATCATCTACTACGACGATAGTGATGAATCCACTTCTTCCCAAAAGGACGACGACAACGACTACAGGAAGACGGTCAATTCGAACTTTTCATTTGATTATTCCCGTATTCAACATAGTTCGAATTCGCATTTGCTTTCCATTCCTCTTGGCAAACCTCCACACTTCGATGGGGAGGACTACGGATTTTGGAGTCACAAAATGCGTAGTCACTTATTCTCTCTCCATCCTAGCATATGGGAGATTGTGGAGAACGGAATGAAATTCGATAGCTCGGATAGCCCTATGCTTATAAATGAACAGATTCATAAAAATGCACAGGCTACTACTGTTCTCTTAGCATCTTTGTGCAGGGAAGAGTACAATAAGGTGAGCGGCTTGGACAATGCCAAGCAGATATGGGACACCCTCAAGATCTCTCACGAGGGGAACGACATCACCATGCTCACCAAGATGGAGTTGGTGGAGGGCGAGCTTGGACGGTTCGCCATGATAAGGGGAGAGGAGCCAACTCAGACGTACAACCGGCTCAAGACCCTTATCAACAAAATAAGGAGCTACGGAAGCACGCGTTGGACGGATCACGATGTCGTCCGCCTAATGCTCAGGTCTTTTACCGTACTTGATCCTCATCTCGTGAACAATATTCGTGAGAATCCCAGGTACACGATGATGACGCCCGAGGAAGTGCTTGGAAAATTCATAAGCGGGCGGATGATGATCAAGGAGGCAAGATACGTCGACGAAGCGTTGAACGGTCCGATCAACGAGCCGCAACCCCTTGCTCTCAAGGCAACACGAAGCAAGGAGGCGCTACCTAGCAAGGTGGCACAGATTGAGGCGGCTGGCCTTAATGATGAAGAGATGGCTCTCATCATTAAAAGATTCAAGACGGTGCTTAAAGGTCACAAGGGACAACCAAGCAAGACCAAAGCCAAGGGGAAGCGCTCATGCTTCAAATGCGGTAAGCTTGGTCATTTCATTGCTAACTGTCCCGATAATGAAAGTGACCAGGAAAAGGGGAACAAAAGAGAGAAGAAGAAGCAATACAAGAAGGCAAAGGGCGAGGCGCATCTAGGAAAGGAGTGGGACTCGGATTGCTCCTCCTCCGACTCCGACAACGAAGGACTCGCCGCCACTGCCTTCAACAAATCGGCTCTCTTCCCCAACGAGCGTCTCACTTGCCTTATGGCAAGGGAGAAGAAGGTGAGTACTCAAGACTCCACTTATGCTTCTTCTAGTGATAGTGAGTCTAGTGACGATGATGACATAGATTATTCTTGCTTGTTCAAAGGCTTAGATAGATCTAAGATAGATAAAATCAATGAATTGATTGATGCATTGAATGAAAAGGATAGGCTTTTAGAAAAGCAAGAAGATTTATTGTATGATGAACATGATAAGTTTATAGAGGCACAAAAATCATATGCTTTAGAAGTGAAAAGAAATGAAATGCTTTCTAGTGAAATATCTTCCTGTCATGAAACCATTTCTACCTTAAGGAGTGTTAATATTGATTTAAGTGCTAAACTAGAAGTAGCTAGTAAATCAAATTCTTGTGTTGAACATGTTGAAATTTGTACTAGGTGTAAGGATTTTGATGTTAATGCTTGTAGTGAACACCTAGTTCTAATTTCCAAATTAAATGATGAAGTGGCTAGTCTTAATGCCCAACTTAAGACTAGCAAGAATGAAGTTGATAAAATAAAATTTGCAAGGGATGCCTACACGGTTGGTAGACACCCCTCAATTAAGGATGGGCTTGGCTTCAAGAGGGAAGCCAAGAACTTAACAAGCCATAAGGCTCCCATCTTCGTCAAGGAGAAGGGAAAGGCCCCGATGGCTAGTAATGCTAAAAAGAATCATGCTTTTATGTATTATGATAGGAGACATGCTAGAAATGCTTATAATCATTTTGATTCACATGTTTATGATTCTCATGCAATGTTTGCTTCTAGTTCTTCTTATAATCATGGTAGAGATATGTGTAGGAGAAATGTTGTACATATGCCTAGGAGAGATATTGCTCATGTGCCTAGAAAGAATGTTATTCATGCTCCTAGGAAAGTAGTGAATGAACCTTCTACCATTTATTATGCTTGTAATGCTCCTTTTGCTATTTGTAGAAAGGGTAAGAAGGTAGTTGCTAGGAAATTAGGGGCTAGATGCAAGGGAGATAAATCTTGCATTTGGGTCCCTAAAGATATTTGTGCTAACCTTGCAGGACCCAACATGAGTTGGGTACCTAAGACCCAAGCCTAAATTTGCCTTGCAGGTTTATGCATCCGGGGGTTCAAGCTGGATTATCGACAGCGGATGCACAAACCATATGACGGGGGAGAAGAAGATGTTCACCTCCTACGTCAAAAATAAGGATTCCCAAGATTCAATTATATTCGGTGATGGGAATCAAGGCAAGGTAAAAGGGTTAGGTAAAATTGCAATTTCTAATGAGCATTCTATCTCAAATGTATTCTTAGTGGAGAGTCTTGGATATAATTTGCTATCTGTTAGTCAATTATGTCAAATGGGATATAATTGTTTATTTACAAATGTAGATGTGTCTGTCTTTAGAAGATGTGATGGTTCACTAGCTTTTAAGGGTGTACTAGACGGCAAGCTTTATTTAGTTGACTTTGCAAAAGAAGAGGCCGGTCTAGATGCATGCTTAATGGCTAAGACTTGCATGGGCTGGCTGTGGCATCGCCGCTTAGCACATGTGGGGATGAAGAACCTCCACAAGCTTCTAAAGGGAGAACATGTGATAGGTCTAACCAATGTTTATTTCGAAAAAGATAGACCTTGTGCAGCTTGTCAGGCAGGTAAACAAGTTGGAGGAGCACATCACAGCAAGAATGTGATGACCACGTCAAGACCTCTGGAGCTGCTGCATATGGACCTCTTCGGACCCGTCGCCTATCTAAGCATAGGAGGAAGTAAGTATGGTTTAGTTATTGTTGATGACTTTTCCCGCTTCACTTGGGTGTTCTTTTTGCAGGATAAGTCTGAAACCCAAGGGACCCTCAAGCGCTTCCTCAGGAGAGCTCAAAATGAGTTTGAGCTCAAGGTGAAGAAGATAAGGAGCGACAACGGGTCCGAGTTCAAGAACCTTCAAGTGGAGGAGTTTCTTGAGGAGGAAGGGATCAAGCATGAGTTCTCCGCTCCCTACACACCACAGCAAAATGGTGTGGTAGAGAGGAAGAACAGGACGCTAATCGATATGGCGAGGACGATGCTTGGAGAGTTCAAGACCCCCGAGTGCTTTTGGTCGGAAGCCGTGAACACGGCTTGCCACGCCATCAACAGGGTCTACCTTCACCGCCTCCTCAAGAAGACGTCATATGAGCTACTAACCGGTAACAAACCCAATGTATCGTACTTTCGTGTTTTTGGGAGCAAGTGCTACATTCTAGTGAAGAAGGGTAGAAATTCTAAGTTTGCTCCCAAAGCTGTAGAAGGGTTTTTATTAGGTTATGATTCAAATACAAAGGCGTATAGGGTCTTCAACAAATCATCGGGTTTGGTTGAAGTCTCTAGCGACGTTGTATTTGATGAGACTAATGGCTCTCCAAGAGAGCAAGTTGTTGATTGTGATGATGTAGATGAAGAAGATGTTCCAACGGCCGCTATACGAACCATGGCGATTGGAGACGTTCGGCCACAGGAACAGGATGAACGAGATCAACCTTCTTCCTCAACAACGGTGCAACCCCCAACTCAAGACGATGAACAGGTTCATCAAAAGGAGGCGTGTGATCAAGGGGGAGCACAAGACGATCATGAGATGGAGGAAGAAGCGCAACCGGCACCTCCAACCCAAGTTCGAGCGATGATTCAAAGGGATCATCCCGTCGACCAAATTCTGGGTGACATTAGCAAGGGAGTAACTACTCGATCTCGATTAGTTAATTTTTGTGAGCATTACTCTTTTGTCTCCTCTATTGAGCCTTTCAGGGTAGAGGAGGCCTTGCTAGATCCGGATTGGGTGTTGGCCATGCAGGAGGAACTTAATAACTTCAAGCGCAACGAAGTTTGGACGCTGGTGCCTCGTCCCAAGCAAAATGTTGTGGGAACCAAGTGGGTGTTCCGCAATAAACAGGACGAGCACGGGGTGGTGACGAGGAACAAGGCTCGACTTGTGGCAAAAGGTTATGCCCAAGTCGCAGGTTTGGACTTTGAGGAGACTTTTGCTCCTGTGGCTAGGCTAGAGTCCATTCGTATCTTGCTAGCATATGCCGCTCACCATTCTTTCAGGTTGTACCAAATGGATGTGAAGAGCGCGTTCCTCAACGGGCCAATAAAGGAGGAAGTGTACGTGGAGCAACCCCCTGGCTTCGAGGATGAGCGGTACCCCGACCACGTGTGTAAGCTCTCTAAGGCGCTCTATGGACTTAAACAAGCCCCAAGAGCATGGTATGAATGCCTTAGAGATTTCTTACTTGCTAATGCTTTCAAGGTTGGGAAAGCCGATCCAACTCTTTTCACTAAGACTTGTAATGGTGATTTGTTTGTGTGCCAAATTTATGTCGATGACATAATATTTGGTTCTACTAATCAAAAGTCTTGTGAAGAGTTTAGCAGGGTGATGACGCAGAAATTCGAGATGTCGATGATGGGCGAGTTGAACTACTTCCTTGGGTTCCAAGTGAAGCAACTCAAGGACGGCACCTTCATCTCCCAAACGAAGTACACGCAAGATCTGCTGAAGCGGTTTGGGATGAAGGACGCCAAGCCCGCAAAGACTCCGATGGGAACCGACGGACACACCGACCTCAACAAAGGAGGTAAGTCCGTTGATCAAAAAGCATACCGGTCAATGATAGGGTCTTTACTTTATTTATGTGCTAGTAGACCGGATATTATGCTTAGCGTATGCATGTGTGCTAGATTTCAATCCGATCCTAAGGAGTGTCACTTGGTGGCGGTGAAGCGAATTCTTAGATATTTAGTCGCTACGCCTTGCTTCGGGATCTGGTATCCAAAGGGGTCTAACTTTGACTTGATTGGGTACTCAGATTCCGACTATGCTGGATGTAAGGTCGATAGGAAGAGTACATCGGGGACGTGCCAATTCTTAGGAAGGTCCCTGGTGTCATGGAACTCTAAGAAACAAACCTCCGTTGCCCTATCCACCGCTGAGGCCGAGTATGTTGCTGCAGGTCAGTGTTGCGCGCAACTACTTTGGATGAGGCAAACCCTCAGGGACTTTGGCTACAATCTGAGTAAAGTCCCACTCCTATGTGACAATGAGAGTGCTATCCGAATAGCGGAAAATCCTGTTGAGCACAGCCGCACAAAGCACATAGACATCCGGCATCACTTTCTGAGAGACCACCAGCAAAAGGGAGATATCGAAGTGTTTTATGTTAGCACCGAGAACCAGCTAGCCGATATCTTTACCAAGCCTTTAGATGAGAAGACCTTTTGCAGGCTGCGCAGTGAGCTAAATGTCTTAGATTCGCGGAACTTGGATTGAATTGTAGCATACATGTATTTATGCCTTTGATCATGTTCATTCTGCATTTTGTTGCTTATTATGGTGCTCAAGTTGTACAAACACTCCCTGGACCTCACAAGTCCGTTGCAATGTGATGCACATGTTTAGGGGGAGATGTGTTACAACTTGACCCTTTGAGACTAACCATATGTTTGAGTTTGCTTGTGTTAGTCACAAAGGAGAATTGAAAGGGAAAAGGTGGACTTGGACCATGAAAGACTTCCACTGCACTCCGATGAGGGGTAACTTATTCCAAGTCCATCTCATGAACTCTTATTGCCATTTGCTCTTAATTGAAGATTTTGGTGAGGCAATGGGGTTAAAGGGCCACAATTGATCCCGTTTTGGTGCTTGATGCCAAAGGGGGAGAAAATAAAGGCCAAAGCAATAAATGGATCAGCTACCACTTGAGAGATTTTGAAAATAGTAGAATAGAGTTTTTGATTTGTCAAAATTCTTAAGTTGTCTCTCTTGTCAAAAGTTGGCTTCTTGTGGGGAGAAGTATTGATTATGGGAAAAAGGGGGAGTTTTTGAAATCCTTGATCAATCTCTTTTTGAATGACTCTCTTTATGCTTAAACATGTGTGTTTAACTTAGAGATAGAGATTTGTGTTTGATTTGCAAAAACAAACCAAGTGGTGGCAAAGGATGATCCATATATGCCAAAATTGATTCAAAATAAATTTAAGTGTTATTTGAATTGAGTTTGCACTTGTTCTAGTGGCTTTATGTAGTGTTGGCATAAATCACCAAAAAGGGGGAGATTGAAAGGGAAATGTGCCCTTGGGCCATTTCTAAGTATTTTGGTGATTGAGTGCCAACACATGTGTTTAATTGTGAATTTGTGTACATGGATGAACAAGGTGCAAATCATGAAGTAAAGGTATGTTTCTAAGCCTTAGTACATTGGTTTTGTGGACTAACATATTTGTCTAAGTGTTAGAAACAGAAAGAAGAAAAAGAGAAAAGGGGGGAGAATGACTTGGCTGTGTGCAGCCAAGTCCCAGCTCGGTCTGGAGCACCGGACTGTCCGGTGTGCACCGGACAGTGTCCGGTGCGCCAGACTGACTCGACTCGAACTGGCAGCTCTCGGGATTTTGGCCGGCGGCGTACGGCTAAAATTCACCGGACTGTCCGGTGTGCACCGGACTGTCCGGTGAGCCAACGGTCGGCCAGGGCCAACGGTCGGCCGCGCAATCCGCGTGGGACACATGGCCGAGCCAACGGTCGGAAGACGGCACCGGACTGTCCGGTGTGCACCGGACTGTCCGGTGCGCCAACGGCTCGCAGATCTACGGCAGTCTTCCAACGGTCGGAAGCGCCAGAAAAGGAAACAAATCGGGCACCGGACAGTGTCCGGTGTGCACCGGACTGTCCGGTGCCCCCGTCGACAGAAGGCCAGGATAGCCTTCCAGAATTGCTCTCAACGGCTCCTAGCTGCCTTGGGGCTATAAAAGGAGCCCCTAGGCGCATGGAGGAGACACACAAGCAACTCTTGAGCATTCTTGATCATCCACACAAGTTCTTTGCGCATTCGTTTGTGATTCTAAGTGATTTGAGCTCTGTTCTAGTGTGAACTCTGAGATAGTCATTCGAGCTCGAGTCTTGGCCGTGTGTGTGCGCTTTTGTTGTGGATTTGTGTGTGTTGCTTCCCTCCCTTACTCTGTGCTTTCTTTGTGATCATATACTTGTAAGGGCAAGAGACTCCAATTTGTGGAGATTCCTTGCAAACGGATAGTGAAAGGAACAACAAAACAACGTGGTATTCAAGTGGGTCTTTGGACCGCTTGAGAGGGGTTGATTGCAACCCTCGTCCGTTGGGACGCCACAACGTGGAAGTAGGCAAGCATTGGCTTGGCCGAACCACGGGATAAACCACTGTGTCCCTCTGTGCTTGATTCTTGTGGTATTGTGTTTTGTTGAGACTTCACCTTAGCCACTTGGCATTAATCGTGCTAACGCTTAACAAGTTTTTGTGGCTTAAGTTTGAAGTTTTTACAGGATCACCTATTCACCCCCCCCCTCTAGGTGCTCTCAAACACCCACTTGGTTCCCACAACATTTTGCTTGGGACGAGGCACCAGTGTCCAAACTTCATTGCGCTTGAAGTTGTTGAGTTCCTCCTGCATGGCCAATACCCAATCCGGATCTAGCAAGGCCTCCTCTACCCTGAAAGGCTCAATAGAAGAGACAAAAGAGTAATGCTCACAAAAATTAACTAATCGAGATCGAGTAGTTACTCCCTTGCTAATGTCACCCAAAATTTGGTCGACGGGATGATCCCTTTGAATCACCGCTCGAACTTGGGTTGGAGGTGCTGGTTGCGCTTCTTCCTCCATCACGTGATCATCTTGTGCTCCCCCTTGATCGCACGCCTCCTTTTGATGAACCTGTTCATCGTCTTGAGTTGGGGGATGCACCGTTGTTGAGGAAGAAGGTTGATCTCGTTCATCTTGTTCCTGTGGCCGCACTTCTCCAATCGCCATGGTTCGTATAGCGGCCGTCGGAACATCTTCTTCATCTACATCATCACAATCAACAACTTGCTCTCTTGGAGAGCCATTAGTCTCATCAAATACAACGTCGCTAGAGACTTCAACCAATCCCGATGATTTGTTGAAGACCCTATACGCCTTTGTATTTGAATCATAACCTAATAAAAACCCTTCTACAGCTTTGGGAGCAAACTTAGAATTTCTACCCTTCTTCACTAGAATGTAGCATTTGCTCCCAAATACACGAAAGTACGATACATTGGGTTTGTTACCGGTTAGTAGCTCATACGAAGTTTTCTTGAGGAGGCGATGAAGGTAGACCCTGTTGATGGCGTGGCAAGCCGTGTTCACAGCTTCCGACCAAAAGCACTCGGGGGTCTTGAACTCTCCAAGCATCGTCCTTGCCATATCGATCAGCGTCCTGTTCTTCCTCTCTACCACACCATTTTGCTGTGGTGTGTAGGGAGCGGAGAACTCGTGCTTGATCCCTTCCTCCTCAAGGAACTCCTCCACTTGAAGGTTCTTGAACTCGGACCCGTTGTCGCTCCTTATCTTTTTCACGTTGAGCTCAAACTCATTTTGAGCTCTCCTGAGGAAGCGCTTGAGGGTCCCTTGGGTTTCAGACTTATCCTGCAAAAAGAACACCCAAGTGAAGCGGGAAAAGTCATCAACAATAACTAAACCATACTTACTTCCTCCTATGCTTAGATAGGCGACGGGTCCGAAGAGGTCCATATGTAGCAGTTCCAGAGGTCTTGACGTGGTCATCACATTCTTGCTGTGATGTGCTCCTCCCACTTGTTTACCTGCTTGACAAGCTGCACAAGGTCTATCTTTTTCGAAATGAACATTGGTTAGACCTTTCACGTGTTCTCCCTTTAGAAGCTTGTGGAGGTTCTTCATCCCCACATGTGCTAAGCGGCGATGCCACAACCATCCCATGCAAGTCTTAGCCATTAAGCATGCATCTAGGCCGGCCTCTTCTTTTGCAAAATCAACTAAGTAAAGTTTGCCGTCTAGTACACCCTTAAAAGCTAGTGAACCATCACATCTTCTAAAGACAGACACATCTACATTTGTAAATAAGCAGTTATATCCCATATTGCATAATTGACTAACAGATAGTAAATTATATCCAAGAGACTCTACTAAAAACACATTAGATATAGAGTGCTCATTTGAGATTGCAATTTTACCTAACCCTTTTACCTTGCCTTGATTCCCATCACCGAATATTATTGAATCTTGGGAATCTTTGTTTTTGACGTAGGAGGTGAACATCTTCTTCTCCCCCGTCATATGGTTTGTGCATCCGCTGTCGATGATCCAGCTTGAACCCCCGGATGCATAAACCTGCAAGGCAAAATTAGGCTTGGGTCTTAGGTACCCAACTCATGTTGGGTCCTACAAGGTTAGTGCAAATATCCTTAGGGACCCAAATGCAAGTTTTGTCTCCCTTGCATTTTGCCCCTAATTTCCTAGCAACTATTTTCCTATCCTTTCTACAAATAGCAAAGGAAGCATTTAAAGCACAATAAATTGTAGAAGGTTCATTCACTACTTTCCTAGGAGCATGAATAATATTCTTTCTAGGCACATGATGAATATCATTTCTCCTAGACATATTTCTACCATGCATATAGGAAGAACTAGAAGCAAACATAGCATGAGAGTCAAAATCATCATAAGCATTATAACTCCTATAAGCATTTCTAGTTTGTCTCCTATCATGGTACAAGAAGGCATGGTTCTTTTTAGCACTACTAGCCATAGGGGCCTTCCCTTTCTCCTTGACGAAGATGGGAGCCTTATGGCTTGTAAATTCTTGGCTTCCCTCTTGAAGCCAAGCCCATCCTTAATTGAGGGATGTCTTCCAATTGTGTAGGCATCCCTTGCAAATTTTAACTTATCAAATTCACTTTTGCTAGTCTTAAGTTGGGCATTAAGACTAGCCAATTCATCATTTAGTTTGGAAATTGAAACTAGGTGTTCACTACAGGCATCAACATCAAAATCTTTACACCTCATACAAGTATCAACAATTTCTACATAGGAATTAGATTTACTAGCTACTTCTAGTTTAGCACTTAAATCATTATTAACACTTCTTAAGGTAGCAATGGTTTCATGACAAGAAGATAGTTCACTAGAGAGCATTTCATTCCTTTTAATTTCAAGAGCAAGAGTTTTTTGTTCACTAACAAATTTATCATGCTCCTCATATAACAAATCCTCTTGTTTTTCTAAAAGCATATTCTTGTCATTCAAGGCATCAATTAATTCATTAATTTTGTCTACCTTGGTTCTATCTAATCCCTTGAATAAGTATGAGTAATCTATCTCATCATCATCACTAGACTCATCTTCACTCGAAGAAACATAAGTACTAGTATGAGTGCTTACTTTCTTCTCTCTTGCCATGAGGCAAGTGTGACGCTCGTTGGGGAAGAGGGATGACTTGTTGAAGGCGGTGGCGGCGAGTCCTTCATTGTCAGAGTCAGAGGAGGAACAATCCGAATCCCACTCCTTTCCAATATGTGCCTCGCCCTTGGCCTTCTTGTAATGCTTCTTTTTCTCCCTCTTGTTCCCTTGGTCCTGATCACTATCATTGTCGGGACAGTTAGCAATAAAATGACCAAGCTTACCGCATTTGAAGCATGAGCGCTTCCCCTTGGCTTTGGTCTTGCTTGGCTGCCCCTTGCGATCTTTAAGCGCCGTCTTGAAGCGCTTAATGATGAGGGCCATCTCCTCATCATTGAGTCCGGCCGCCTCAACTTGTGCCACCTTGCTTGGTAGCGCCTCCTTGCTCCTTGTTGCCTTGAGAGCAATGGGTTGAGGCTCATGACTAGGACCGTTCAACGCGTCGTCCACGTATCTTGCCTCCTTGATCATCATTCGCCCGCTTACGAACTTCCCAAGAACTTCTTCGGGCGACATCTTGGTGTACCTGGGATTTTCACGTATATTGTTCACCAAATGAGGATCAAGAACGGTAAATGACCTTAGCATTAGGCGGACGACGTCGTGGTCCGTCCATCGCGTACTCCCGTAGCTCCTTATTTTGTTGATAAGGGTCTTGAGTCGGTTGTATGTTTGTGTCGGCTCCTCGCCCCTTATCATCGCGAATCGTCCAAGCTCGCCCTCCACCAACTCCATTTTGGTGAGCAAGGTGACGTCGTTTCCCTCATGAGAGATCTTGAGGGTGTCCCAGATCTGCTTGGCATTGTCCAAGCCGCTCACCTTGTGATACTCGTCCCTGCACAAAGAGGCTAGCAACACAGTAGTAGCTTGTGCATTTTTATGAATCTGTTCATTAATAAACACAGGGCTATCCGAGCTATCAAATTTCATTCCACTTTCCACAATCTCCCAAATGCTTGGATGGAGAGAAAACAGGTGAGTACGCATTTTGTGGCTCCAAAATCCGTAATCCTCTCCATCAAAGTGAGGGGGCTTGCCAAGTGCAATGGGGAGCAATTGAGCATTTGAACTATGCGGGATGCGCGAATAATCGAAAGAAAAGTTTGAGTTAACCGTCTTTCGTCTATCGTAGTCGTCGTCGTCCTTTTGGGAGGAGGAAGATTCGTCGCTGTCGTAGTAGACAATTTCCTTGATGCGCCTTGTCTTCTTCTTCCTCCCGTCTTTTCTTTTGTGGCCCGAGCCTGAGTCGGTGGGCCTGTCATCATTGGGCTCGTTGACGAAGGACTCCTTCTCCTTGTCGTTGATCACCATCCCCTTGCCTTTAGGATCCATCTCTTCAGGCGGTTAGTCCCTTTCTTGAAGAGAACGGCTCTGATACCAATTGAGAGCACCTAGAGGGGGGGTGAATAGGTGATCCTGTGAAACTTTAAAACTTAAGCCACAAAAACTTGTTAAGTGTTAGTACAATAATCACCAAGTGGCTAGAGAGGAGTCTCAACAAAACACAATACCACAAGAGATCAAACACAGAGATGACACAGTGGTTTATCCCGTGGTTCGGCCAAGACCAACGCTTGCCTACTCCACGTTGTGGCGTCCCAACGGACGAGGGTTGCAATCAACCCCTCTCAAGCGGTCCAAAGACCAACTTGAATACCACGGTGTTTTGCTTTGCCTTTCAATATCCCGTTTGCGAGGAATCTCCACAACTTGGAGCCTCTCGCCCTTACACTTGAGATTTACAAGAAATACGGAGTAAGGGATGAAAGCAACACACACAAATCCACAGCAAAATGCGCACACACACGGCCAAGAATCGAGCTCAAAAGACTATCTCAAAGTTCTCACTAGAACGGAGCTCGAATCACTGAGAATGACAAACGAATGCGCAAAGACTAAGTGTGGATGATCAAGAATGCTCTAAGGTTGCTTGGGTGTCTCCTCCATGCGCCTAGGGGTCCCTTTTATAGCCCCAAGGCAGCTAGGAGCCGTTGAGAGCAAATCTGGAAGGCCAATCTTGCCTTCTGTCGTCGGGTGCACCGGACAGTCCGGTGCACACCGGACACTGTCCGGTGCCCGATTTCTTTCCTTAAACAGCGCTGCCGACCGTTGCAGATCTGGGAGCCGTTGGCGCACCGGACATGTCCGGTGCACACCGGACAGTCCGGTGCCCCCTTCCGACCGTTGGCTCGGCCACGTGTCGCGCGCAGATTCCGCGGCCGACCGTTGGCCCGGCCACGCGTCGCGCGCAGATTCCGCGGCCGACCGTTGGCCCGGCCGACCGTTGGCTCACCGGACAGTCCGGTGCACACCGGACAGTCCGGTGAATTTTAGCCGTACACCGTCGGCGAATTCCCGAGAGCGGCTACTTCACGCCGAGTCAGCCTGGCGCACCGGACACTGTCCGGTGCACCACCGGACAGTCCGGTGTGCCAGACTGAGCTGAGTCTTGGCTGCACACAGCCAAGTCTTTTTCTCCTCTTTTCTTTTCTTCTTCTTTCTGTTTCTAACACTTAGACAAGTATATTAGTACACAAAACCAATGTACTAAGGCTTAGAAACATACCTTTACTCTTGATTTGCACTTTGTCCATCCATGAGCATAAATTCACATTTAAGCACTTGTGTTGGGCACTAAATCACCAAAATACTTAGAAATGGCCCAAGGGCACATTTCCCTTTCAGGTTGTCAGTACTATCAAAAAGCATTCCGTTTTCAACAATCTCCCAAATACTTGGATTGAGAGAGAATAGGTGACTACGCATTTTGTGACTCCAAAATGAGTAGTCTTCTCCATCAAAGTGTGGAGGTTTCCCAAGTGGAATAGAAAGTAAATGAGCATTGGAGTTAACCGGAATACGAGAATAATCAAATGAAAAGTTTGAGTTAACCGGTTTCTTTTTCTCGTTGTCGTCATCTCTTGGAGAAGAGGAAGACTCGTCGCTATCGTAGTAGACGATCTTCTTGATGCGCCTCTTCTTCTTCCCGTCTCTTTTCTTATGACTCGAGCCAGAGTCCGAGGGCTTATCATCTCTTGGCTCATTGACGATGGACTCATTTGTCTTGTCGTTGATCACAATCCCCTTTCCCTTAGGATCCATCTCTTCTGGCGATTAGTCCCTTGCGTGAAGAGAACGACTCTGATACCAATTGAGAGCACCTAGAGGGGGGTGAATAGGTGATCCTGTAAAAACTTAAACTTATAGCCACAAAACTTGGTTAAGTGTTAGCACAATGGAATTAAGTGGCTAAGGACCGAGCTCTTGTGAAACACAATGGTCACAAAGAAAACAAGCACAAGAGACACGATGATTTATCCCGTGGTTCGGCCAAGTATAACACTTGCCTACTCCACGTTGTGGCATCCCAATGTACGAGGGTTGCACTCAACCCCTTTCAAGTGATCCTATGATCCACTTGAATACCACGATTGTTTTCTTTTTTATACTCTTTCCCGTTTGCGAGGAATCTCCACAACTTGGAGTCTCTCGCCCTTACAACAAAGATCAAAGTGAAAGCACTAGAGTAAGGGAGGGAAGCAACACACATAAATCCGCACACACACAACCAAGACTTGAGCTCGAATGAATCGCAACAAGTTCACCACTAGAACGGAGCTCAAATCACTAAGAAAATCAATCAAGTGCGTGGAGACGGAGTGTGGAAGGTTTAGAATGCTCAAAGTATGCTTGGGTATCTCCTCCATGCGCATAGGGGTCTCTTTTATAGCCCCAAGGCAGCTACGAGCCGTTGGAGGCATTCTTGGAAGGCAATACTTGCCTTCTGTCGGGTGGCGCACCGGACAGTCCGGTGCACCACCGGACATCCACTGTTCATAGTCCGGTGCAGATCTCTTTCCATTCCTGGCGCAGCCGACCGTTGGATCTTCGGGCTGGTTGGCGCATCGGACATTGTCCGGTGCACACCGGACAGTCCGGTGCCCCCAGCCGACCGTTGGCTGGGGCCACGCGTCGCGCGCGGATTCGACAGCCAACCGTTGCGCTGGCGGCTGTTGGCTCACCGGACAGTCCGGTGCACCACCGGACAGTCCGGTGAATTATAGTTGTACGCCGTCGACGAATTCCCGAGAGTGGCAAGTTCGCCAGAGCCCAGCCTGGCGCACCGGACACTGTCCGGTGCACCCAGACTGAGCAGCAATTGGCTGTACACAACCAACTATTTTCTAATCCTTTTCTTTTCCTGATTTTAGCACTTAGACAAATATATTAGTACATAAAAACCAATGTACTAAGTCTAGAACCATACCTTCTTGTCGATTTGCACTTCATCCATCATTTGGCATAAATTACTCACTCAATATGTGTTGGACACTTAATCACCAAAATATACTAGAAATGGTCCAAGGGCACATTTCCCTTTTAAAAGATCTTCTCTGATGGCACCAATTGCGGGGGCAGGTTCATCTCACCCGGGGGTTTTATGCTATCTCTATGAACTATTTACGTTATTTCTATGAACTTTTTACGCTATTTACGCAAAAACCACAATTTATGATGTGTGTCCACGCATGGGTTCAGTGTTGGACTGGGGATTGGATTAGCGCACGTGGGGAGGTTTGACCTGGTGCACTAGTCAACCAACCAGGGCTTCAACTATTGGAAGCCCTGGGTTCCCAATATACCCTCCTATATATACGCGCGCGCGCGCGCATATATATATATATATATATATATATATATATATATCAAATTGATCAAATCATAATGTTAGGACATGAATAAAACATAAAATACTCATGAAAAAGCAT
Source organism: Zea luxurians (assembly GCA_029449295.1). Classification (NCBI taxonomy): domain Eukaryota; kingdom Viridiplantae; phylum Streptophyta; class Magnoliopsida; order Poales; family Poaceae; genus Zea; species Zea luxurians. The sequence goes on along the minus strand of JAOPSE010000041.1, from coordinate 6,586,274 downwards.
ATATTTCAAAGTAGAATGAATGTCTACTTGCCAAATGGATCTGAAAAATTTCCCAAGGATTTGATGGAACATTGTCTAACCTCATCAAAGCAAAGTATATGCAAAAGGGTAATTTTGGAAAGGGCTCCATAAAATCAAACATCTTTTTCTATGGGGTCGATAAATAGGGTCAAAATTGGGGAGGGGACTCGTTTTTGGCAAGACACTAACCAGGTTAGGGGAAGTGCCTCTAAAAATCAAATTTCCTAGGATTTTTGGCATTAGTAAGAACAAGAAGGCTCTGGTGGCAGATTATCTACATGAAGATGATTGAAACTTTAAGTTAGTGCGCCCTCTTAGCACTAAAGAGTTTTCCATGTGGGAGGATCTTTATGATGAGATTCAGACATATATTTTCACTCAAAGTAGAGATTCGGTAAACTGGGCGTTAGAGAAGTCCCACTCCTATACTACAAAATCGTTATACAGGTTCATAACTCATGGGGGTTAGGAGTAAAATTTACAAAACAATTTGAAAATGCAAGGCGCCTGTGAAAATTAGAATTTTCCTGTTGCTTCTATACAATAGGAAGATTCAAGCTGCGGTAGTCTTAAAAAAGGGTGGAAAGGAAGTGCCTTGTGCTCTTTGTGCAAAGGGCACGAATCAATTGACCATTGTTGGGTGTGTCCTCTACAGCCGGTCAATAGAGACTGGATTAGGCTTAACCCAACTATCGTTCCTTTAATCGGGCCCTTGATCGGGAGGGCCCACGCTAACCTCGGTTGGAGCCCCCAGACACATGACGCTATATATATAGGACTAAGGGGTCGCAGGAAAGACTAACGCTAGTACCTCGCCCCAAAACCCTAGTCCTCAGAGGCCCCCATCGCCTAGGCATCAGAGTGTTTGGAAACGCGACAACCTACAGCGGCTCGGATCCCGATGCCTGCTGCTGCTCTGCAGGGCGACGGTATGAAGATGGCAACAACAACAAAGGTGTGTATTCCTCTATTCCTCTTAGTAGATCAGAACTACTCGTCATCAAGATTTTACTTCCAGTTACGGATTGGTTTTCTAAGGACTTAGGAATCGATCCTAGACAGTATAGATTCTAACAACCATATCTTCTTTAATTGTATTCTCCCAAAATTTACTTGGGGCTGCATGGAGCAGATTTTTGATTGGGTCCACACTCCTAACTCGGTAGAAGAATTATTTGCTGGCTGGAAGGAGGCCAAACCTGTTTTCTCTCATACCTTCTGTTTATGATTGCAGGCTTGATGTGGGCTACATGGCGTAACCGAAGCAGGATTGCTTTTGAAAAAAATCCTAGTAATACAAAAGTGGTTTTTGTATGAAACTATCTCCTTTATGCAGAACTGGGGGATTCTCCTCAAACCAAAAGATCAACTGGCCATGGAGAAGATCACGGAGACCTTGAAGAGATGGCTTTCTAACCATCAACCAGAAGCTGAAGGGGAGACGGAGGTCATGATGCTTTGAAGATGGTGGCTGGGCGCTGTTGTTTTTTCCCAACGGGGGCAGGGGCAGGCAACCTAGGGATGTGTCGGTTTCTGTTCTGTAGTTTTCAGTTTTTGTTTGCATTCTGGTAAGGGCCTGTTCGTTTTTCATGGATTAAAGGCCTGGAACTGTTCATGGTCGGATTGTTTCTCTAATTTATGTAAGTTTTGAGAAGTTAGAATAAATCCTGGTCTAATTCTGTACAAACGAACGGGCCCTAACTCAGTCCAGGATATGTTTGGTTTCTTCAATAAGGTGTTTGATTCTGTTGCTTGCAGGGTGGGATGGAGCTGTGCTCGCCCAATTTCTAGTTGTCTTTGATCGGTGGATGTAAGTTGGTGTCACAGCGATGAATTTGCTGTGTGAACTGCCATTTGCTTTCTTTAAAGCAGAGCAATAAAAGCTCGTATAAAAAAAGTAAAATTAAAACTCAGACTTAGAACTTATTTATGTAATGCATAAAATATACTAAGCATTTGGGAGCTCAAATCTTAATTAAAACATTAAGAATATTAAATTCTTGGAAATTGGTAACTTAGTCCGGCCTTTTAAAATAAATATGGCCCAGGAAAGCCCATGACAGATGTAGTCTAATGGGCCCGTGCGGCTCCATTTATGGCCCAACAAGGGCCAACTTAAGTAAACCTTAACGCTCAATCGATCTAGACCGTTAATCTGAGTCGGATGGTCAGGATTCGGCCAATCGAAACGAAAGCTCATTTACAAATCGGCAAAAACCCTAATCCCCTTAACTCGTATCATTTTCTCCTTCCCTCTTCTGTCTCGCACAGCTTTACAGACCACCGGCGCCATGGTGGTCCTCTTCGCCGGCGTGCGCGTGCGGGGTTCCGCTCGCGGTTCCGTCGAGGAGGCTTACAGTGGCGCCCTTCTCGGCGGACCTTACTCGCGACGATGGCGGCAGCCTTGATGCGTACGGAGGCCGCGGCACGGTGGCCAGGCCGCAGCACGGCCGTGCGGGCGTGGCGCAAGGAGGGAAAGGTGGCAGCTCTCGTACGCGGGGCAGATGGCTGGTGTGCGAGGCCGGCCAGACTACCCTTGCACGCGGTGTTTCTTAATCTTATGACGAGTCGCAGCAGTAGCTGAGGCTCAACTTATGACCGTCCTGAGGTGTGAGTCTGGGCTGATATGGCACACATCCATAGCCAACACGGCAACACTGCGAGACGTATGCCACAGTGCCACACGTGGTTCCTCAATTTTTTTATTTAATTTTAACTAGCAAATGATTTAATTCGTTTTAATCCCTTTCAATTCACTACTAACCCAACAAGCTCAAAATTCTCTAGATCATCTTCACTGCACGATGATTCACTTTTAGCTGTAAATGAACCGTCGTGTAGTGCTCCTTTATGCAGATGTCAAGCTAATTTGATGTGATCCTAAACCCTAATCTTACTTGAGTATTAATCTATACTATATTTAAAACACCAGTTTCAATGGTCGTTATTTCAAATTAATCTGCTGCACACTGGCCAAGCGGCAGCCCGGCATGTGACCGACGCTCACGGGCCACAACTCTGGCTTAGACACGTTGGCCTATTTGATTAAATCAGCGTAAAATATTAAAAAACGGTGCAGGAGGTGGTATTCGAACTCATGCCTTGATGGAAGTGAGTAAAGCTATCTAACCAGTAGAACATAATGCTTAAATGTTTTTAATATAAAATATAAATTGTATATATGTATATATGTTTTTTGTAAAAAATATATAATTGTGTCGGGCTGGACCAGCGCTACGGGCCGAGGCTACAACCCAAGCACGACACGACGTTCTTGGCTCTTGCAAGTGTTAGGTCGTTTCGGAGACCACATCAACGTAATGGATTCCATGGTGTTTAAGGTTGCTGAATTGGATGAAGCAACAATGTTTTGTCACACTAATATTAAAATGAAAGGTTATTTGTTTGTTTTAAACGTTAGTAATTGCTATGAAGTAGCATAATTTATATGTAGCGCATCCAGTTTTTATTGATGCCTGACTTTAGCAATCACTCCATATTTTGATCTATCTTTTTATAAGTTTTACTTCATGTGACTTATTTTAGAAACTTGAGCTCACAAACTCTTTTATTTGGTCTCTGTATGGTGGAATTATGTCATTTTATAATATCTGTTCGTTCAGTTAGTCGTTGTGAACTCTCTTCTAATCGCTCACTTCATTGGTCGTGTTATACCAAGACATATTGCATGGAGTAAACAATAACATCAGTTAGCCAAATCAAAAATATATTATACAAAGAGCGGAGACAATCAATAAAAAATCTTGAATTTTTTTATAGATAGTTTACGTGGGTATTATTGTAAGCCGTTGCAACGCACGGGCAACCGACTAGTTTTACTTTAATTTGGTGAATTAGGGCCTATTTAAATATACTAGAGCTAATATTTAGCTGGCTAAAAAATATTAATAGAATTAGTTGGCTAACTATTAGCTAATTTTAGCTAGACTTAACTAGCTAAAATAATATGTACTTGAGGGTAGTGGAACTAATTAATAGTTAACTAGATTATTAGCCAAGTTTGTTTGGACGTCTAGGGGTGGGCACTTTTTTACCGTAAACCGAACCGAACCAAAATTTCGGTTTTTTTCAGTAATTCGATTCAGTTTCGGTTTTTGTATCTCCGAAGTTCGGTTTTCGGTATCTTAATCGGTTTTCACCGTATACCGAACCGAAATACAAAAAACCGAAAACCAAACTTTATCAATTCTAAAATTTGACTATTCGATTATGTGAACAAAATGTGTGAAGCAATTAAATTGTTATTCATTGATTTATATGTGATGTATGATGTATCTCTAAATATTTGTACCTATATAATTTTTACTTTTTAAAATTATGTGAAATCTATCATGTAAACTTGTTGTATGTGTTGTCTTGAGTATAAGTTTGGTATTCGGTTTTTACCGAAAAACCAAAGTAAAAAACCGAACCGAGGGCCCCCTGACCAACCCGAGTGTTCTTGGGTGCAAAAGTATGCCAACACATTAGCAAACTCATTGGAGGGTGACTCACCAATAATCGCGGCGTCGCTCAGTTTGGCCACGACGAGTAGCGGACGAAGATTGCCGACGAGCAATTCCGGACGCGTCACCATTCCCCCCATCTGGCCGCCACAGTAGAAACCATCCGGTGGTTCACGCGAACACCCCGGTTACTTTGCGCGCAGGGAATGGCCATTCCAGTGAGTTATTCGTGCGGCGCTCGAGCCCTATCTCTCGCTCGACCCCCTGGTCGAATTTTTTGTTTTTTAGCCCCTTTTGTGACACAAATTTACGTTTGGACCCCCAGAAATTTTATTTGCACGTTTGGACCCGATGCTCGGCGCCATAGGCTGTGGCGCCGAGGTAACACAGCTCGGCGCCACAACCTATGGCGCCGAGCTCTGACGTGGCAGCAACGACTACTTGCGCCTAGGGCTGACCTGGCACCGACGTGGTGGCGACGCGGCCTCGTAGCTCGGCGCCACAGATCTTGGCGCCGAGCTACGAATGCCTATAAAAACGCCCGCGCGGCTGGCCGAGAGCAGCACATTTCCTCTCATTTCCAAACTTCGTCAAAATTTGCTGGATTCAAAGATTTGAGTTGGTTCACTTCGTAGACCAAGGTATGGTGCCCAACTTGATTCGTTTTGTATATTGGGTTGTTAGTTTCATATTTGCTCATAGTTTCATATTTTAATAGTTTGTATAAACCTATTATATTATCATTTCGATTATTAGTTTGTGTAAACTTATTATAAAGCATATTAGGTACAAGTGATAATTATAATCGTTTATTAGATGAAAGACATGTACCGAGAGGCGTTGTGGCAGAAGAGAGGTCGTCCTCGGGAGTTATATCCGGACGTATCTAGTAAGGATGCTCCTGTTCCTCCTGAACTCCCCGTGCCTAACTGTGACTGTGGCAGACTGGCTTGGGTACGTCAGTCACAACATCTAGACACGGCTGCTCGCTGCTACTACCTTTGTGGCGGTTTGGACGTACGTAGCTTATGACTTGTCACTTAATTTTGTTCGCATTCATTATTTTGTAGATGTGTAATAGTGCTTCTTTCCATTATTTTAGGGACATCAGAGGTGTTTCTTTTTTCAGTGGATCGACGGTCCTGATAAATTTGATCCTCGATATCTTCTTTTCGTTAATTGGTTGAGTGGAAGGACCAGTCATAAGCGTTTTAAGCGTTGGGTACCTCCTCCCCCGAATCCTCCACCAATGACGGATGCGGAGAAGGAGGTGCGCGGTGGCCGGGGCGGGCATGCGCGGTGGCCGGGGCAAGCGTGCGCGGTGGCCGGGAAGGGCGAGCGCGGTCGCCTGAGCGTGCGCGCGCGGCGGTTGGGGCGGGCGCGCGCGGCGGCCGGACCGGGGGCGCGCAGCGCCCGGAAAGGGCGAGCGCGGCGGCGGCGCTCGGGAAGGGCGAGCGCGGCGGGGGAGCTTGCGGCGGCGGCGGCGGCGGGGTGTCTTGCGCAAGCAGCCTGGAAATAGAGAAGAAACGCAGAGAAGAACGTTACTCGCGGTTAAGTCCTAGCTCGGCGCCAAGATCTGTGGCGCCGAGCTAGGCGCCACGCGGACGTCCACGTCATCGCTGACAGCCTTGGCCACGTCATCGCTCGGCGCCATAGGCTATGGCGCCGAGATGTGTTAGCTCGGTGCCATAGGCTATGGCGCCGAGCTAAGGGTCCAAAATCGAGATTAAAATTTTTTTAGGTCTAAACGTGATTTTAAACCTGATAAAGGGCTAAAATACAAAAAATTCGGACCCCCTGGCTCCCAATCATAAGTCCCTAAAGGCGCCCACACACATATATCCCTAGGAGGACCCAGGTCGCGACCAAGGATCAAGGTGGGATTGGGGCGAATCCTGACGGATACGGTGGTTACGGAGTTTGTTACCGTGAATCGCGTGACCATGGAATTTATCTCAGCCGAGCTAGGAAGAAAATGCTGACAGCGTGGCCCCATTGGTTGGTACCCGGTGACGAGTAGATGGGTTCCAGGGCTGCGTTGGCTGTTGTATTGGTCCCACGCGACAGTGTCAATGAGTAGTCCACGAAGGCACGCACGGTAGAAGTCCTTGGCCTGACAGGCGGGGCCCGAGTGGTAGAGAGTATGGGCGACCACGGTGTTGTGATGCTGGGCCACGCGTGAAATTAGGGGAACGGGAGTTGGGCCGAGACGTGGAAAAATGGCTTAGGTTGCGTTTTCTCCTTTTTCCCTTTTTCCATTTTGTTTCCTAGTTTTCAAATTTGGATTTCAAGTTCAAATTCAACCTAGGTTTCAGAAATTCAAATTTACAGTTAAATGCACAATACAAAAAGAAAGAAAACCCAACATGAGATGATATTCACATTTATACATGTTTATAAATTATTTTAGCCATTTTGACCACTATTTCAATCATGTAGTGTACACACAAAATTCTAATATATATATATATATATATATATTTGTGTATTAAACTAAATGTTCCTTCACAAGTTAATACCCATTTACTCTAAGTAATGTATAATCTATATAAAGAGTGAATTTAAATATTTTTTTTGATTATATAGTTCATGCGAGGAATTCTCTATTTTAGCAAATAGATTGAGGGGCTTTTCTACTATAATGTTTTCTTTGTATGAGTTTCAATTTAAATCCCTAGTTAGAATTTTAGGGTGTTACAAATTCTACCCCCTTAAAAATAATCTCGTCCTCGAGATTACCAAGAAAAGGGATGTAACAAGTTTGGTTTAAAATTTGGTTTCCCATATGGTTTAGGAACCACAAGTTTTGTTCCAAGTTCTTAAATACTAGTTAGTAGATGATTAGGAAAACATGGACATAGTATGTCTAGCCATATTATTAGGTCAGATGAGGTACAATTATGACAAGTATAGGTTGTGGCAAGGAAGAGTATAATAAGGAGAAACTTTATCTAGGAGGGTGGATTTTGACTCATTTAGGGATCTGCTTGGCTCCTGTGCTTCCTTAAAGAGATTGATTTCTTATCTTTCTTCTCTAGTCTTGATGTCTCCATCTAGGTTCTAGAAGGTTACGTAGATGGTTGTGAAACGCAATATAGGTCAAACATGGTTTACTTTGCTTATAGGTTAGGATAGGTGGGTTAGACAACTTATCAGGTAGGTTAAGTTGTTTTGCATGGCCAAGTTGGTCTAAGGTACTAATTTTAGGTTAAAACATATTTATAGGATTAGGGTCTAATCTATTTCACCAGCATTATCTAACTTGTTTAAGTAACTCACTTTAGATTGGATCATATTAGATTAGATGGGGTCTAGATTAGATTGGCATGAGTAGATTGGACTAGATAAGACCTAATTAATTTTGACTAGATCATGGTTGTTACCCTAGGATGAGGTAAACAAAGTTGTTAGTATAAGATGAATCTATAAGAATAAGTTAGAATCTTTGAAGATAAGATGGATCTATTTAAAATGGATATACTTTAATGGAGGATAATCTAGGTTATCTAGTTATCTTATGAATATATTTTTATGCCTATATGTATATGTAGATGCAATTGTGGATATTACTCCACAACTCATCACACTCAATCAAAGAACCAAATCAAGCAGTTATCATAAGAACAAACTCTCAATCATATAAATATTTACAAAAATAGTTTTGATTTGGTTCCTAAGATTAGGTTTCCTATTCCTAAAAGTCACTTTAGGTACATGATTTCAAAGTGTGAATCCACTTTTGTCTTTAGAAGTGAAAAGGTGAGAATGATCAGAGTAAAGCAGCAATAGATGAGAAAAGTTCAAGAAAAGTTTAGAAATAATAAGAGTAGAAAAGGTAAGTAGGTAAGGGTTGTCCAGTTCTATCTAGGTTTCATCCTACAGTCAACATGCCTCTGATACCACTTCTGTCACACCCAGGTTTTAGGGGTCCAAAACCCGGGCGCGAAATAATCACCAAGTGTGCTGGGACCAAGTCTCACACATATGATTACTCATGGTATAGAAATGAATGGCACATATTTACTATATAATAGGAGTTCTGTACAAAATAGCTAAATAATTACATCATATGCAAACAACGATCCATCAACCAAAGTTGACTGGGAGACGACGGCCTAGACCACTCACGAACTCATCACAGCATCCTTCGTGCGCCTTCTCCTGTGGTACCTATTCTTGACCTAGGGGGATGTGAGTACAACAAGGGTGAGCTCACATACGTTCATCGCTCAACAAGTTGTGGGGAATAATGTGCATGAACTCACGAAAGGTGGGAGCTCATGTGAAGTGTAAGCCTTACCAAATGAGATGGTTAAAGCTGAGCATTGCTTTTAGAGTTGGTCAAAATTTTATTAGCAGTTACTAAGTATAAGTAGATACCAACCCAAATAAGTAAGAGATCAAATTAATAACAACACCCACAATGCAATGCAAATGATAGATTAAATTTAGTTCCATAAATTAATCATACGAGAGTCCTGAGCTGCTATGACTGCGAGCATGATATACCAGTTTTACACTCTGCAGAGGTTGCTCCCTTTACCCACAAGTCGTGTATCTCGTCTAGCCAGGGTTAGCTAGACCCTTAGACACTTTCGAGGTGAATGGCTAGGGATCCACTATGAGGCCTTTACAAAGTTCCACTAGCTTTAGAAAACCCGCTACAGTTTCTAGGGAGCATAGTATAGGGATCCCCGTCTGAAAATCCCTCGTAGCAAAATCAACCCGAGAACCTCTCTATACCGACCACTCTCCTCCTGCCCTTGCCCCTTTCGGGTAAGGCAGTTGTCGGTGTTTAGTGTCTGACCACACACCCGGGGGTACCCTCGTGGTGCTTTTGGGTAGGACGGTGTCGCTGATTGTAGCTCGATGGTTCGTGCCGGATGCACGAGAAAGCGAGTCGGGCGATTTCCTGCAGGTTCGGGCCGCTTTGAGAGGTGTAATACCCTACTTCTTGGGGTGGCTTTGTATGTGTGGTGTGTTTACAAGTGGTGTTTCCCGAATGGAGAGGTACTAATGAGATGAAAATGATGGGGTTCCACCTAGGCCTTGTATACACGACCGTGGGGCACTCCGTACGCACACACTAATCACACTCTTCCACCTTATCTCCTAGCTAATAGTGAACATACTTTGCTTATCTTAAGGAAAACCCGGTGGCTTTGTTCTGATCTATCTCCGGTGTTTGAGGGCGTCGAGCGTGGGAAAGACGAACGGCTCCCTCGAGATTATGCCAAATCCACGGACAATCCGAGCACGAGCCCATCGCCTTCTTGGGTCGGCCCATTTCAACTGTAGTCTTTGCCCAGCCACGATGAGACAACCTTGTGGGGTGACTGGTTTGTGGCCCCACACAAGGGTTTTTGCCTTCTAGTGGACCCGGGGGATATCTGTCCCCCATAAGCCCCAATTTGTGAGTTGATTTTGAAATAATCAACTCAAAGGTTCCTGGTCCTGCCTATGGGTTTGTAGTATGACTTGATCTTTTGCACCTCTGTTGGGTGTAGCCCCTTAGCTTTGAGTGGATTTTAGAAGTAATCCATTCAAAGGTCTTCATCTTTATGCTTTTGAAATCAGCACTTGGCTTCAGGGCGTCGTGAATCTGTTGGGTGCACCGAAGGTGCACCCAATGGGTGTAGCCCCCGAGCTTTAATTGGATTTTAGAAGTAATATATTCAAAGGTATTCATCCTTTTGCTTTTGAAATAAGCATTTGTCTTCAAGGCATTGTGAATCTGTTGGGTGTAGCCCTCGAGCTTTGAGTTGATTTTGAAATAATCAATTCAAAGGTCTTCATCCTTATGCTTTTGAAATTAGCACTTGGCTTCAAGGCATTGTAAATCTGTTGGGTGCACCGAAGGTGCACCCAATGGGTGTAGCCCCAAGCTTTGAGTTGATTTTGAAATAATCAATTCAAAGGTATTTATCTTGTGTCGCTTTTGAGATAATTTTTCAGAATAACCAGGTGATGACATCTGTCTATGTCTTGTTAGGTCTAGAATCAATTTGATCGGTGACAAGTTGGACATCTGGCTGGTTGAAACAGAGGACCCTCGACTGGACACCACTCAGCCCTGTACTTTAATGCTTCTGTTGATTAGACCTGTGCTTCAGTAACCACATTTGGACTTCCTCCCATTTCGGCCGATCTTCTCTTTTTGTCGCGGTACATTCATTGCGTATATTTTGCAGGTATCACCACTTCCGAAAATCTTGAATATTCCGGGCGGTACACCCAATGGGTGTGCCCAAAGGGTGTCTGCTCCGCGAAAGGTGTTTATCACGTTGTCCTGAAGTAGTAATTTGATGTGACGGAGGGGTGTAATCATTTGCCTGAGCAGTTGACTTGAGTCCTACCGGTGCCGTGTTACGCGAAACGGCACCAGTTTCCTGACTCATTTTCAGGCGGATTGAATTGCTTATTGAATTCTTGCGACTGTTTAATGAGCAGGGTAGGAAGTGGATTAAATAGCCCACTTGCCTTGGTTTCTTTCTTCACTAGCCCTTGATCCTTGCTCTCTTCTTCCTCCTCACTTCTCCCCCTTCTGCATGACCATGGGCAGAGGCAAGAGAGGTAAGGGATGACCTCGCCACGCTGATGGAAAGCATAAGCGTCCTCCGAGTCCACCCTCAGAGGACTTTGGTGACTCAGAGTACTCGGAGGGGGTTTCCTCCACGTATGATCGGTCGCCTGCTCCAGTGTCCCCCATGGCGTCGTTCGAGGATTCGGACACTCCATGGGGTTGTCCATTGCGACGCGCGCGTACTGGCGATCCATCGAGCACGCCGGGCTTGGTGGCTTAGATGACTCGAAGGAGGCCTCCTCGGACGTGGTGGAAGATTCCTCTCACTCCGAGGAGTGGAGCGGCGACGATGAGGACGACGACAAGGGTAGCAGCGACGGTGACAACGAAGGTGGCGACGGCGAGGGTGATGGCAAAGGCGATGGCAAGGGCGATGGTGGCAACGGCAAAGGTGACGGCGACGGCAAGGGCGACGGTGGCGACGGTAAGGCCAGCGACATAATGGTGCTGGTGTAAATATTAGTATAGGTAGCAGTAGCAGTAGTAGTTAGTAGTAGAATAAGGTAGTTTAGTTAGTAATGTAGTGTAGTGTAAGTAGTAGTGTAATGTAATGTGATGTAATGATCGAGGGGGTGAGGAGGCCGACTTAGGATGAGTCGGTCTCAAGTTTGTAATGATCCCCCCTATGAATGAAGACGCGGTTCCCTGCTGAACTATTACTGCATGCTCTGTTCATGCATTTGGTGGCTCGTTAGCATTTTAGAGGTAATGCCCGAATGATGCTTGCTTTTCTGCGATCTCAACTTTTCCCGAGTTATCGGCCTACCGCTTTGCGCCCGACTCATCATGCCAACCCATACTTCTGCTGATGTCCCCCCTTGAGTTCTGAACCCTAGTTCTCGCTTTTCCCTCCGTCGCTTTCCAATTTTCTGAGTTCCTGAATCCATCACATTGTCTTGAGAGACCACGATGGTGCCCATGAGGAGGAAACAGAGTGCTGCTATTCCCATCATCCCGCCAAACGATCCCAACAACCAACTCCCATTTGCTGGTAACCATGTGTCTATTATTTCCGAAGATGACCTTCTACACCTCGTCGAAATTGGTGTTCTTCCACAAAAAAAGTTATGTTCCTGGTGAATCTGGTGTGGGGTCACCGTTCCGACAGAGGATACCCACGAAGATGTCATCTTCGTGCCATTTCTCATCCGAGGACTAGCCCTGCCAGCTTCTCCTTTCTTCCGCGGCCTTCTCGACTTTTATTCTCTGAATCTTACTCATTTAAACCCCAATTCTGTTCTTCAAATTGCTGTGTTTGTTCATCTCTACGAAGCTTTCCTTGGAATTCTTCCTCATTTTGGGCTTTGAAAGTACCTCTACCACTGTCGGCCTGGGATGGCTAGAGGACAGCATTAGCTTGTTGGCGGCGCTATCCTAGAACTTCGCCGAGGCAGGAAAGTTGAGTATCTTGATATACCTTTGAAGGACAGTATTAAAGGATGGCGCCTTGAGTGGTTTACCATGGACAACCACAACAAGTCCCTCCCTTCCCGATCGGGGAGGTAGCTTGACGTCCGAACGCCCAACTAGATAGAGGGCCCTACAGATTCAGAGCTTGCTGGGTCCAGAGTGCTGCTTGCTGAGACATGTGCACTGAAGGACATGGGCTTGACTGCAGAAGCTGTTGTTGCTGATTTTGTATTCAAGAATATTCAACCTCTAAAAGATAGAGTCTACCCTGCCTACCTGTATACTTGGGTCAATGACCCTACCCGAATTACCAACAGACGGATATCTGAAGAAGACATGTTGAGCCTAATTGATTTGATGCTGAAAGGCAAGATTTTGAATGCTGGTGCTCCCTTATCGTATTCTGCCTGGAATCTTCCTCAACAGAGCCCCTTTTCTGAGTTTGTTTCCAACCCTCTTGTTCAATATGGCAATCCGGGCCATAGAGTGTGACCCTCCCTAGAGGATATTGAGGCTTTCATTGCTCCATACCGAAATCTCCCTGAGGAGGAGATACAGACCCATTTCTAGATGCCGACAACTGCTGATGAAGCTGAGGTGAACGCTGTTCTCAGTATGCTGGTGGGTGAATCATCTGACTCTGCCCGTACTGAGTCGGTGACTACTACAGCTGGACATGGCCCTAGCGAGGATGAAGGAGTTTAGAGTCCTAGAAGTGTTCGTCGCAAATGATTGCGTCGAACGAGCCATCTAGCCACGCCTACCGAGGGGAAGAAAAGAAAGAAAAGACTTCGGCGGTCATCAGGCTTGGAACTAGGTGTTGATCCTACTGCCTCAGGCCTCGGTGGTGGCCCAGCGAGCGCAAACCTCGAGGATGACATTGAAGATTGTGCTGGTGTCAGAGTTGGTGGTCGTGTGGTTGATGAGGATGAAGAGGAGGAAGAGGATGTTGCCCCTTTGATTCGCAAGAAGAGCCTCAGCCATAGCAACAGTGACATTCCAATGCATGTTTTATCGGGACTAGTTAGTCTCTAGGGGTTAACGATGTCTGGCATTGACCATGCACTAGAGGAAAGTATTCCTGAAGACCTTTTATTGGAGCCTCTTGAAACTGAAAGTTCTGTCGTCCGTACAGAGGTCCCGAATGATGTCCCTTTGGTTGGTAATCCTGTCGGGCAAGAAATAACCTGGATAGCTTCTCATGCTTCTTCGACCTTGGAGGGCGGTCTAGCTCACAAGGACACGCTGGCTCTTGATGTTGCAGGCCGAAGTCACCTAGCTCCTGTGGGTACGACCGAAGGTGCTTCAGCTCCCGAAGGTGCCACTGAGGATAACCCAGCCCACAGGGTGGTGCTGAGGATGACCCAGCCCCAAGGGTGCTGAGCTTGGTTCCTCTTCGGGTGCCTCCATGGACGTTCATGTCGGATCGCCACCGGTTCTATCTGAGGAACCTTGGTGATGAGTTTGCCTACTTCTCTTGTCGGTTCGGTCACCTTAGAGACCAGTGACCCGGATGCTAGGAATCTGCCGTCTGTCGTCGGAGCTGATGTCTCCCTGAGTGATGCTCTCAACATTGTCCCTATCAACACTCCATCAACAGACAGTGCACCGATGCCTCCAGCTCTAGGACTTCCCTTATTTCTTTCTAACCTCCAAGTGAGCTGATTTTTGCCTTGCGTTATTTATTTTGGCAAACGGGTTCTCTTGCTAACTTTTGAGCTTGCAGAATGTCCTCAACTATGTGTCGGCCTAATTGAAATCTTGTGACGCCGCGGTCCCCGATGAAGTTTCATCTTTGATGCAGTGGAATCCTCTCCTGCTCCAGAGGAAAATAGATGATCTAAAGGCCTCAAACTTTGGTTAGTGGGTCTGCAGCTTCGCTTTGCTTTTTATTGCTTCTCTCGTTTTACATCTTGTATTTTTTCCCATTGCTTCACCAGCTCTGGCTCAGCGGTGTTCCAATGCTGAGGAAAGATATGCCCAGAGTCAAGCTGACTTGAACTAGGTTTCTGCATTCTTGGACAGCGCTCGGACCCTGAACTCTTCCTTGAATGCCCAACTCGATTAAGAGAAGATGGCTCACGAGGTAGATTTTCCTAATTGCTTCTGTTTTACCCCTTTGCTTCGATGCTCAGTGCTCTTCTTTCCTGTAGGAGGAGAGGCGAACACTTCTTGATTCTCATGACAATCTAGATAGATTGTATCGTGATGCTAGCAATTCCCTCACTATCTTGGAGAGGAGCCATCGCTTTACTATGTCGGAACTGGATCATCATAGGGATGAGTTGAGGGCTTCCCAGACTGAAGTGTCACGACTTGGTAAGCTACTGTCTTCGAAGGATTCTGTTATCAAGGAGTTGCGCGCCTCAAAGAAACTTGTCACACAAGAGTTGGAGGTCGCTCGTCACAACATTAAGGCCTTAGAGGATGATCATGTTGTTATGAAAGCAATGTGTGACAAAGCGATGGACAAGGTTGTTCGCGTCGGGCGAATCGTGATGAGAAGACCTAGTGTTGTGGTGCCTGAGGACATCGTTGCTGACGTTTGCGCTGCATCTGTTGGTGTGAACAAACCTTCTTCCTCTGGTAATCCTGCTGGCGAGGTTCCCTGCAAAAATGCTCCTTCACAGTGATTTGTTCGGATGAGAAAATACTTTTCATTGAGTTAGTATTCTTAGCGAGACAGTGTATCATGGATTTCATGTGCGTGTGATCACGCTACGCTTGAACCGATTGTTCCATTAGCAAGGCGTCGAGATCACCCTGGAATATGTGAACATGTTGTATTACTTTGAGGCATTCCTGATTTGAGCTGACTATTTTGTTAGTAGGGTATATTAATTACCCCTAGTCATCTAAGCATGAGCATGTCGCACCGACTTAAGGCATATTCGACTTAAGACGATTGCTCTGTTAGTAGGGTATAGTGATCACCCTAAGTCGTGTAAGCGTGAGCATGTCGCACTGACTTAAGGCATTTCCGACTTAAGCCAATTGCTCCGTTAGTAGGGTATAGTGATCACCCTAAGTCATGTAAGCGTGAGCATGTCGCACCGACTTAAGGCGTTTTCGACTTAAACCAATTGCTCCGTTAGTAGGGTATAGTGATCACCCTAAGTCATGTAAGCGTGGGCATGTCGCACCGACTTAAGGTGTTTCCGACTTAAGCCGATTGCTCCGTTAGTAGGGTATAGTGATCACCCTAAGTCGTGTAAGCGTGAGCATGTCTCACCGACTTAGGGCTACTTTGGGAACCTCAAATCCCTTTTGGGATTGGAGGGGATTGAGGTGGAAATAAACTAATTTCCTCTCCAATCCCCTTCAATCCTGAAGGTGATTTGAGTATCCAAACTAGCCCTTAAGGAATTTCCAACTTAAGCCGATTGCTCCATTAGTAGGGTATAGTGATCACCCTGAGTCGTGTAGGTATGTTGCACCGATTTCAAATTGTGTCCAACCTAGGTCAGTTGTTGTCAAGAACTTGTATGCCATGGAACATGGAAGCTTTATTGATATTGAAACCCTTTGCTTACAAAGTACAACTTGTCCACAAGAGTTTTGAGGCATTGCTATGGATAGAATTTCCTGAGGTGCTCAATATTCCACGAATTCCCCACTTCGGTGCCATCTATTTGAGTGAGCCGATAGGACCTGGCCAGATAACCTCTGCAACAATGAATGGTCCTTCCCATGGTGGTGACACTTTGTGCCGTCCCTCTGCTGCCAGTACTCGGCGGAGGACCAAATCTCCCACTGCGAAGGATCGATGCCACACTGCTTTGTTGTGGTAGCGCCTCAGGGTCTGCTGGTATCTGGCCAACTTAATGACCACATTCAGCCGTTCTTCCTCTAGTATGTCGATGTCCTCCAGCCTAGTTGCTTCAGCTTCAGCTATGCTTTTGAATGTTAATCTGGGTGCTCCAAAGATCAGATCCGCTGGTAACACTGCCTCCGACCCATATACCATGAAGAATGGGGTGTTTCCATGTAAAGCCCGACTCGGCTGAGTTCGCAGGCTCCATACCACATATGGTAATTCCCTGATCCATTTTCCTGCGAGCTTTTCGCTCTTGTCAAACACCTTTTTCCTGAGTGCATCGAGTATCATCCCGTTGGCTCTTTCTACCTACCCATTAGCTCTTGGGTGTGCCACTGATGCATACTTGATCGAGATGCTCCTCTGCTCGCAGAAGTCAAAGAACTCTGAGCTAGTGAAGTTAGATCCTAGGTCTGTAATAATATTGTTAGGTATTCCAAACCTGAACATTATTTCTTGAATGAATTCCACTGCCTTTGCTGAGGTCAAAGAAGCGTTGGGTTTGTATTCTATCCACTTCGTGAATTTATCAATGGCAACCAGTATGTGAATATATCCCCCTTGAGCTTTCTTGAAGGGCCCAATCATGTCTAGCCCCCAGCATGCAAACAACCAAGTTATAGGAATAGTCTGCAACTACTGCATGGGTAGATTCTGCTGCTTTGATAAGAACTAGCATGCCTCACACTTCTGGACTAACTCTGCTGCATCGTTCTTCGCTGTTGGCCAGTAGAACCCAGACCTGAAATCTTTCCCTACTAGAGTCCATGACGCTGCATGCACGCCACATTGCCCAGCATGGATCTTGTCCAATAGCTTCTTTCCAGTAGCCGAGTGAATACACTTCATGATGGTATAGTATACCCTCCTATGATGTATAGTGGGTCAACTGTCTCGCGATGCGCTTCGCTGCGGCCTTATCATCTGGTTCTTCCTCGTTTCTTATGTATCTGATGATTGGCTCCCTCCAGTAATTGGGATATGGTTCTGTTTGACCTAGAACATGGCTTTCTTCCATTTGATCTGTGGTGACACTTGGTTGCTGTATCTCTTGGACGAAAACCCCAGGTGGAACCTAGACCCGACTGGACCCCAGTTTCAATAGTGCATCTGCCACTGTGTTGTGATCTCTTTCCATGTGGTGGAATTCCAATCCTTCGAATTTGTCCTCTAGCTTCCGTACCGCTGTGCAATATCTGTTCATTGAGTCGGTTGAGCAATCCCAGTTTTTGTTTACTTGGCTTATGACCACCAGTGAGTCATCATACACCATTAATCTCTTGATGCTGAGTGAAACGACGATGCTTAGTCCATGAACCAGGGCCTCATACTCTACAGCGTTGTTGGATGCCGGAAACAGGAGCTAAAGTGCATACTTGAGTTGTTCACCTCCAGTAGCGATGAGGAGAATCCCTTCCCCTACTCCCTACAGTCTGAGCAAGCCATCGAAATACATTCTCTAGACTTCAGCAACTTCTAGGCTTTCTGGGACCTAGTGCTCAGTCCATTCTGATACGAAATCAGCCAGTGCTTGAGTCTTTATCGCCGTGCGAGGTCGGAACTCTATATCATGAGCTCCGAGTTTGCATGCCCACTTGGTTGTTCTTCCCAATAGCTTCCGAGTTTGCAGTGCTTTTCACGTGAGTCATGCAGAAAATATATAGCAGCAGATCTTCGGCCCGTTGATCGGATGTAGCTCGACATGGTGGCTTGAGCACTGGTGGTGTGGTCAGGAACTTCTTTAGTGCCTCTAAGGCTTCCTGAGCTTCTGTGGTCCACTGGAATTTGTCCACCTTTTTGAGCAACCTATAGAACGACATTCCTTTCTCACCCAGCCTTGATATGAATCTGCTTAGCGCTGCCATGCATCCAGTGAGCCTTTGTACCTTCTTCTGTGATTGTGGTGGCTCCATCCTCATAATGACTTCAATCTTCTCTGGATTTGCTTCTATTCCTCGATGGCTGACAATAAACCCAAGTAGCTTTCCGACCAGCACTACGAACATGCATATTTCTGGGTTCAGTTTCCATCGGTAGCGTCTCAAGCTGTTGAAGACCTGTTGCAAATCCTTGATGAAGTTGTCTGAGTTTTCTGACTTGATGACCACATCATCAACATAAGCCTCCACTTGCTTGCCCCAATGGTCGGCTAAGCATATCTAGATGGCCCTCTAGTAAGTCGCTCCAGCGTTCTTGAGGCCGAACGACATGGAGGTATAGCAAAAAGCAGCAAACAATGTGATGAATGCAGTCTTCTCCTTGTCTTCCTTTGCCAGATTGATCTGATTACATCCCAAGTAGCAATCTAGGAAGGAGAGCATGGAACAGCCAACAGTCGAGTCAACTACCTGATCTATTCTAGGGAGCTCGAAGGGATCCTTCGGGCAGTGCTTATTGAGATCAGTATAGTTGACGCACATGCGCCAATCAATTTTATTCTTTTTGAGTACAAGAACGGGGTTTGCTAGCCACTCTAGATGTAGTACTTCTCTAATGAATCCTGCCGACACTAGGCGAGCTAATTCTGCCCGAATGGTTCTCTCTTGTCAGGCATGAAACGACGTAGCTTCTGTCGGATTGGTCTTGCCTGAGGATACACTTTGAGTTTGTGCTAGTCCAGCTCTCTCGGGACTCCCGGCATGCATGTCCGCAGGTTGCCATGCGAATACATCACGGTTGTCTTGTAGGAACTGGACGAGCGCGTCTTCCTATTTGTCGTCGAGGTTGGAGCTCATGATTGTAGTCTTGCGTTCATCAGAGAATCCTAGATTGATCCTTTTAGTTTCTTCAGTCGGGCACATAGAGGTCGTAGCATGAGCTTCATTCGAGGGGATCGTGAAATTTTCATCCTCCAGTCTGCTATTGGCCTGCGCAGGAAGGGCTACCGGGGGCCCGGCGGTGAGAGCCATCAGGATGGCGCCCCGAAAGCATTCTGTAGCGCCTTGGAAGTCGACGTGCATGGTGATAATCCCCTGTGGCCCTGGCATCTTGAGTATCATGTACAAGTAGTGTGGAATAGCCATGAATTTCACCAGTCCTGGTATTCCAATGATGGCATTATACCCGCAGTCGAAGCGAGCCACCTCAAACCTCAAGAACTCAGTTCTATAGTTCTCTGGGGTTCCAAAGGTGACAGACAGGTAGATGTGTCCCAGTGGGTACTCCCCTTCAGTTGACACGATGCCGAAGAAAGGAGTATTCGACTTAGTGAGGTCCTCGATGGCGACCCCTAGGGCCTGGAGCGTCCGGGGGAAAGTGACGTTGATGCTGCTTCCACCGTCCACCAACAACTTCTTTACCCGGCTTTCTCGGATAACAGGATCGACGAGTAGAGGATATTTGCCAGGGTGATCGAAATTAAGCCATTGATTAGCTTGGCTGAAGGTTATCGTGTGTTCCGACCATCGGTAAGGGGCCAGAGCACTGTTCGTGGCCACCAAGGCCTGCCAATCATTGAGCTTTTGTTGCCTTCTGCTTTCTTGTGCCCCATGGCCTCCGAATATGACGTTGACCTCCTTGTCAACACGCGGGAAAGCTCCACCCTCCCCTCTTCATGCTGCTGAGGCTGCCCAGGCTCGCTAGGCTCTCCTCGGGGCGGGGGGGGGGGGGGTGGTAGTGGCTGGAACGGTCGACCAAGCCCAATGTAGTGTTTGAAGTCTCTGCAGTTCCGTAGCGTGTGGCGCATGTCCTTGTGATACAGACACTGGGAGTCGAGGATCTCTTCCAGTGTTCGCACTCCTCTGCGGGGTGTGCCACGAGCTCAAGTGGCAGGTGGCCCAGCGGTGTGCACCTCCTCGCGGGGCCTCTTTTCCCAGCGTTTGTCCGGTTGCTAGTTCATGTCTCGCCGCAGCACGGGAGTTGCGGATTTTGTGCCTCCGATGAGGTCCTGGGGCCGCTCATCCGCGTTGATGTGGATGTCCGCCTCCCTGAACAGCTATTCGGAGGTGGCCGGTGCCTTTTGATGTATGGCCCGGACGAAGGCCGGGTCGTTGGATCCCCGATAGAAGTCTTCAATCACAGACGCTTCAGCGACTTCAGGGATGTGGTTCCTCATCGTTTGAAACCTTTTGAGGAACGATTGGAGAGTCTCATCATTCTGGCACCTAATGGATTTAAGGTCCCATGGCTGGACCGGTTTATCAGAGAGAGACTGGAAGTTCGCGATAAACCGACGACTGAAGTCACTCCAGTCGTCGATGCAGTGTCGAGGTAGGTGTCGGAGCCACTGCAGCGTGTCCTGCCCCAAGACAATGGGCAAGTACGCCGTCATGACATCCTTCGTTGCCCCAGCAGCTCGGGCGGCGATCGTATAGAAGGCCAACCAGCCTCCCAGGTCCTGCTTAGGCTCATATTTGTCGACGTTGGAGACCTTGAAGTTAGGAGGCCATTCAATGGCCCGGATACGGGGAGTAAGCGCGAAGACTCCACACGTATCCTCCTGCCGATGTTCGCGCCGTCGGTCCTAGGGAGGGGAGTCAGTACTGGGTCGTCTCGACCATCCCCGGAATGGACTATTGGTCAAAGCTGCCATTGACTCGATTCGTGTTGCACGTCTTCGTGCCGGTACACCATGATCTCAATCGTACTCCTCCCGATGCCTTATCTCATTTTCATGCCGTCGGTCGCACGAAGCGCTGATGGTGCTTCGTGCGTCTCGTTGACTATTGATGGTGTGATGCAGGTCGTTCGCAGGATGAGCGAGGGGTAGAAGATGATTGGCCGCTTGTGTAGGCAGCCGCTGGTAGTCTTCCGCGTCTGGGGTTCGCGGAAGGCCGTCGGCTATCTGCGCTAGCATTCCTCCAACTTCACTCAGCGTGTTCAATGCTCCAGCGAAGTCGGGGTATAGGTTTCGAGCAAGAAGAGGGTTCTCTCGCCGGAGTCTAGCATCTTGTTCAGCTAGTTCTCGCCCTCGATCTTAAGCCTTCGGCGATCGCAGTGGTGGGAGTTGCATCTTTCTTGGTGTACTCGTTCATCAAGAGTTTCCCCCACTTCCGAGGCTTCGTCCCAAGATACGGGTTGCGCCGGATCCCGTTCTCTAGCTTCATGATGTCGCCGCACATTTCGGCATCTGTTTCTCCATCGCCGGGCATCACGCTGGGGAGGTTCCTCTCCCTGCATGGTAGGCTCATCATCGGAAATGGGCGATGACTCCAATCTCCCCTGGATGAAGAGGACGTCAGGGTAGAAAGGAGCAAGCATGGCGGTGTACTTCTTCCCATCCTCCTTTGAGGGTGAAGGTATCGGGAGGATGGCTTGGTGTGTTCTCCTTCCCCGATATGGGATGTTTACTTCCTTCTTCCGAGTGATCTGCGTCCACTCCTTAGTGGGTGAGGTGGACAACAGAGTTCTTCGGGTTAGTGAAGCCCCCACTGATTGGTCTTCCTTCTTTCAAGGGCTCCTGAGTCCTGGCTTGCGAGGGACCATCTTCCCCCGAGCTATGAGCGGGGGTGCGACCCACAGACTTGCTTTGGCTTCTCTCGGGATTCCCGAAGAGGGTTTCTTCTCGGGTGGATACGCTATGCGGTGTAGAGTCCCCTCTATGTCCGCTATGCATGAGATGGTTCCGAAGCAGAACATAGCTCGTAGGCTGAGAGTAATCTTGTTCTTGAAGATGACGACCATGGAACTAGCTTTGATCAACGACACAACCCCTACCTAGCACGCCAGCTATCGGTGTTTAGTGTCCGACCGCACACCCGGGGGTACCCTCGTGGTGCTTTTGGGTAGGACGGTGTCGCTGATTGTAGCTCGATGGTTCATGCTTGATGCACGAGAAAGAGAGTCAGGTGATTTTCTGCAGGTTTGGGCCGCTTTGAGAGGCATAATACCCTACTTCCTGGGGTGGCTTTGTATGTGTGGTGTGTTTACAAGTGGTGTTTCCCGAATGGAGAGGTGCTAATGAGATGAAAATGATGGGGTTCCCCCTAGGCCTTATATACACGACCGTGGGGCACTCCCTGCGCACACGCTAATCACACTCTTCCAGCTTGTCTCCTAGCTAATAGCGAACAGACTTTGCTTATCTTAAGGAAAACCCGGTGGCTTCCGATCTATCTCCGATGTTTGATGGAGTCAGGCGCGGGAAAGACGAATGGCTCCCTCAAGATTATGCCTAATTCGCGGACGATCCGGGCACGAGCCCATCGCCTTCTTGGGTCGGCCCATTTCAACTGTAGTCTTTGCCCGGCCCACGATGAGACGACCTTACGGGGTGACTGGTTTGTGGCCCCACGCAAGGGTTTTCGCCTTCTAGTGGACCCAGGGGATATCTGTCCTCCACAGTAGTCCTCCACTAGCTTTCCTAATTAGTTAGCTAAGAGCGTCCCATTCTACCCTTGTGGTAGCACGAATATCTCAAGTTAAGTTCCATGTTCCAATTAACACAATGATCTTGTCATGAACAATAATTAAAACAACTATATAACTTGAACA
Source organism: Zea luxurians (assembly GCA_029449295.1). NCBI lineage: Eukaryota > Viridiplantae > Streptophyta > Magnoliopsida > Poales > Poaceae > Zea > Zea luxurians. The sequence continues at coordinate 6,563,545 of JAOPSE010000041.1, read as the reverse complement.
TGATCATAATGTAATATTAATCCCAAAACTAGGTAGAGCAATAGAAAAACTACCCAAAAGTTCAGTGGTTGTCACACCCGGATTTAAGGGATAAAGATGGGTGCGTCTCATATGTGTGCCAAAGAAAAACATCACATATAATGACAAAGTGTATAGAGATAAATGTCACAAATATCATTTTTACATAGTGGAAGTCTTACAAAAATAAATGAGAACAATAAAGCGAACTAAACATTAATCCTTGGCGCCATAAAGCTGACCGAGAGACGCCACCTAGACGAGCTCGTACTCCTCGTTGTAAGGCTCCTCATGGACCACCTGCTCTTCTCCTATGGGGGGTTTATATATCGCAAGGGTGAGCTCACAAAATATCATAGCTCAACAAGTTGTGGGGAACAATATGCATGAACTCACCAAAGGTGGGAGCTCATGTGAAGTGTAAGCCTGATCAACAAATAAGGTTTAAAGCTGAGTATTGCTTTTAATAAGTTGGTCAAGTTTTATTAGCAGTTACTAAATGTAAGTAGATACCAAAACAGAGTAATAATAGATCAAAATTAATAATAAACCACAATGTGATGCAAATGACAAATTGAATTTAATTCCATAAATTAATTATGCGAGAGTCCTGAGCTGCTCATGACCGCGAGCACGGCTAGTATACCAGTTTTACACTCTACAGAGATTGTACCCTTTACCCACAAGTCATGTTACCCATTTGCCACTGTGTTGTACGGGCCCCATAAACCTCTACCACGGAAGCAAGGCAGGGTAACACTACGAGGCCTTTACAAAGTTCCACTAGCTTCAGAAAACCCGCTACAGTTTCTAGGGAGCGCATTACAGGAATCCCCCGTCTTACCGCCATCGCAGCAAAATCAACTCGAGAACCTCCCTATACGCCAACTCCCCTACTTCCCTTGCCCCTTTCGGGTAAGTTAGTCGTCCACTAGCTTTCCTAATTTGTCAGCCAAGGGCATCCCATTCCACCCTAGTGGTGGCACGTGTTTCTGAAGTTAAGCTCCATGTTCCAATTAACATAATAGTCTTATCATGAACAGAAATAGAACAGTAATAACAAAGAATGATCATGTGTAATAGTTATCTCAACACCCAAAACCATATATAGCAATAGCAAAGACTACCCTAAATTTTAGGGGTAAATAAGGTGTAAAGATGACCAAACTAGGGTGACCTATTGAGTCCCATCAAAATTAAGCCTATGCATGCCAAATGGATTATAGAGAATGTTATTGGGTAAATAAAATAGGTCAAGGGCATAACTTGCCTTCAATGAGCTCCTGCTCAGCAACTTCTACCTGCTAAACACCTGGATCCTCACTCACTTGCTCGTCTACTCGCAACCATACAAATAAACATGGTACAAGGTAAATTAATAATCACACCAAATAGAGGAATATACTGCATGATAATATTGTACGCATCGCAACGAGATCATAGGAACAAGAATCACTAAATTCGGAGTTACGGATTTTAAGTTATGATTTTTCGAAGTCTTTATGTATTTGGTACAAAATTAACCAAGTGATTAATTTTAATCTAGGTTTCATGCTAAAACAGAGTTACCAAGTGATAAACAATATGAATACAAAATTATTGCAACTAGAATGGATAAAAAAGGAGCTAAAATGAATTTTATAGGAATTAAACAAGTTTTTGGAATTGTTTTAACACAATAAAATCATTTTCTAAATTAGTTCTCTGATTTTCTCAGTTCTCTGTACTGCGCGCACGTATACCAGAAAGTTTTCGGGGCTTCTGCGTAATTACTCTACACGACGTGTGTACTGCGGGTTGATTTCTACTAACCCTAGGGATCTTAAGCAAAACTGATGCGACTAAAGGGTATGGAGCAGCCTCGACCGTTCGATCAAACACTAGCGGCCCATATTAGATTTACCCCTACGTGAACAGGTACGCGACCTAAGCCGTTCATTATCGCATCAATGGCCTAGATCTAACTGAGTGAATCGGTATCTCATGACTTAATCACGACCGTCCGATATGGATCCTAAGGAGTACATGATCTCACCGTTTCTCTCCCCCGTTCAGCCGTCGCCTCGACGGCGCTGACTGTGCAACGGCGGCGATCGCGCCGCCGATTCACCCAGTCGAGCGCAAACTTCAAATTAAGACGTGCAACACGTTGACAAGAACATGGTGAGCATGGGGGAGGGTTGCATACCGAGGGTAATGCGAAGCCGAGTGCTGCCCGCGGGAGTCTGAGATCCACGGCGGTTCTTGATGCTCCGGCGACCAATTCCCCGACGTCCAGTGCCTTCCGCGTTCGAGGAGTTGGGTGTTCGTAAACCCCGCACGACGACCAACCCGCCGAGGCCCCACCCGACCACTGACCGCTGGTAACACCCGAATTCAGGTACGATAGACACTTTCTCCTCTCGGCCACCGACGAACTTTGCACCTACCCCTGGTTGAACGTGGTGCTCGGACGGGCTAGGGGAGAGGAGGCACAGGGGTTTGGTATGCCTTTGTAGCCGGGCCGAGGTGGTCTGCGGGCGGCGAGAAATCCGGGACGGCGCAACCGGTCGGCCGCGAAGTCCGCGCGGGACGAGAACAGGGGTGTTGTGGCCCCACGCGCTAGGGAGAGCAAGTGGCGGGCACACACACGTGTGTGGCTGGTGGCGGGCCCCTCCCGTCAGTTGGCTCGCGCACGAATGAGAGGTGGGCCGCGCGAGGGAAGAAATGTTAGTGAGCCAAAACAGAGTCAGCCCAGGCGCCTATTTTTTTCTTTTCTTTTTCTTTCCCTTTCTTTTTTTCTCTATTTTTAGATTTCAAATTCCACTTCCAATTTTGTTGTAAAGTTCATACCTAGGTTAAATGTACAAATTCAAATCTTAGGATGAAAAGAATATATTTATTTATATATTTACTCCCTGTATATTATGTGGTAATTTTCCCTTTGCCTTTATATATGTTATCTCCAAATTCTAATTTGGATACTAATATATTTTTATTAATATTACTATTATCAAATGCACAAACACATAAACTCCAGTAGGATGCATAGATTATTTAGATGTCATTAACAGATTAATACCTTTAAATGGGGTTGTTTGCATGTTCTAGTATATAGAGGGCAAAACTTATAAACGAATTAACTCCTTTCTTATGATTTACAAATTGGGTATTACAGTGGTAAACAAGGTGTGTGATAAACAAGTCTAGGGAAACCTATTAGGTCCCATCATATTAATCTAAGCATGTCACAATTATTAACATGAACATTATTGGGTAAAGAAAAGTGATCAAGGGCACAACTTGCCTTAGACTCGAGCTTCCCAGGTACCAACTTGATCTTCAAGTGTCTTGTAACCTCGATGCTACTCGTAGCAATACAAACAAACATGGTATAGAAAAAATTAACATCACACTAATCATAAGAACATATTGAATAATAATGATCTACGCATCGAAGGAGACCGTAGGCTCGAGAATCTTCGGAGCTACGGTTATAATGATATGGTTTTCGGAAGATTTTCGTGATTAAATAATAAAAACTAAATTCTATGTTGATTAATGTAAATTATCTGAGATAATATATTAAAGAGATACTAATTCAACTTTACTCTAAGTCATAACTTGATTATATATTATTCTTTAGTTAGTTCATAATTAGGGACATATTAACTCGGATTAACAGGATTAATCTACTAAACATAAGTATCTAATTATATAAAAAACATGTGGTATGATACAAGTAATGTCATTACTGTGTATATAATTCTATTACGAAGATAACGCAACTTGAATGGATCAAATTGGAGATAATATGAATAAAATATGGATTTTATAGGTTTTAAGGCTATTTAATATCAAGTTCATATTAAAGTCGAGTACCAAGGACCTATTTGTCATTTTAAGGTACCTGTTTGCGATTAGTTTAAATAGAGGAGGATGGCAGGTTCTATTTCTACTTCTCCCGAGGGCTCTTATGCAAAGCGGTCAGGTCGAAGGGGTATCATGGCGCCACAGTCGTCCGATCATCGTCGGACGACGCACATTAGATCAGGCATTAACCCGAAGCGGTACACAACGCTATCCGCACGATCTAGGATCGACCGCCTAGATTTCAAACCCCGAGATCCACTCCAAACCGTCCGATCTGAGATCTACGTACTTGATTTGATTCCCCCAAAGTGGACCCATTATCTAATCTAGACTGATCAGCTTGAGATCAATGGCTCACATAGGATCGTCTCCCTCAGCTGGTTGGCCACGCGGCGCATGTGCCCATACGGCGGCGCCTCACCCAAGAAATCCCCAACCGAGGGCCCCCTGACCAACTCGAGTGTTCTTGGGTGCAAAAGTGTGCCAACGCAGTAGCGAACTCGTTGGAGGGTGACTCGCCGACAATCGCGGCGTCGCTCGGTTTGGCCACGATGAGCAGCGGACGGAGATCGCCGACGAGCAATTCAGGACGCACCACCATTCCCCCTGTCCGGTCGCCGCAGTAGAAACCATCCGGTGGTTCACGCAAACACCCCGGTTACTTTACGCGCACTGAATGGCCATTCCAGCGAGTTATTCGCACGGTGCTCGAGCCCTATCTCTCTCTCGATCCCCTGGCTCCCATTCATATGTCCCCAAAGGCACCCACACATATATATCCCTGGGATGACCCGGGTCGCGACCAAGGATCAAGGCAGGAATGGGGAGAATCCTAATGGATACGATGGTTACGGAGTTTGTTGCCGTGAATCGCACGACCATGGAATTTATCTCGGTCGAGCGAGGAAGAAAATGCTGACAGTGCGGCCCCACTGGTCGGTGACCCGGTGACGAGTAGCTGGGTACCAAGGTTGCGTTGGCTGTTGTATCGGGCCCACACGACAGTGTCAATGAGTAGTCCACGAAGGCACACGCGGTAGAAGTCCCTGGCCTAAGAGGCGAGGCCCGAGTGGTAGAGAGTATGGGCGACCATGGCGCTGTGATGTTGGGCCACGCGTGAGATTAGGGGAACGAGAGTAGGGCCGAGACGTGAAAAAATGGCCTAGGTTGCGTTTTCTCCTTTTTCCTTTTTTTCCATTTTGTTTCCTAGTTTTCAAATATGGATTTCAAGTTCAAATTCAACCTAGGTTTTGGAAATTCAAATTTACAGTTAAATGCACAATACAAAAAGAAAGAAAAACCTAGCATGAGACGATATTCACATTTATACATGTTTATAAATTATTTTAGCCATTTTGACTACTATTTCAATCATGTAGTGTACACACATAATTCTAATATATATTTTTTGTGTATTAAACTAAATGTTCCTTCACAAATTAATACCCATTTACTCTAAGTAATGTATAATCTATATCAAGAGTTAATTTAAATATTTCAAAAAGAAATTTTGATTATATAGTTCATGCGAGGAATTCTCTATTTTAGCAAATAGATTGAGGGGCTTTTCTACTATAATGTTTTCTTTGTATGAGTTTCAAGTTAAATCCCTAGATAGAATTTTAGGGTGTTACAGAGAACCTCAGACCCGGGTGTATCCAAAACTGGGCTGACCTCGAGGAAATCTTTGTTGAAAATTTCCAGGGCACATAGGTACACCCAGGCAACCCGTGGGACCTTAAGAATTATCGGCAGAAATCAGATGAGACCCTGGAGGACTACATCCGACATTTCTTGCGGCAATGCAACAAGCTGACCAACCTCACAGACGCTGGCGTTATCAACGCCTTCATTTCAAGGACCACTAACGAGACCCTGGTGCATAAGTTAGGGAAGAAGAGCCTGTGAACAACAAAAGAGCTTTTTGACAACACGATTAGCCACGAGATGGGAGAAGATGCGGTGGGAGCAATTTTCGATCACCGTAGGCTGCCCGATAGAAGGAAGAAGAGAGATTGACAATGACAAGCCGATATTGTCTCCACTGTGAATTTCTCAAGAGATGCCAACTCATTGTAATACTCAAAGTTGTATACCAAGAGTAATAGAGAGAGCTCCTCATTCTGTGTGTTTCATTTGCATCATAAAAGAGCACCTATGTAATTGAGAGTGACTAAATAAAACAATTATTCTAAAATAAAGAAAAAAGTGCATTTGTTGGAGTTTTATGTGTTGGGCATTAAATAAAACCATGAGGATAAAAATGATAAGGTAATAATTATTTGAAGCTTGATTAAGCCCACATTGAAAACTAGGGTTTAAAAGGAAGAAGAGAAATGTTATGAAAATAAAAAAAATATAATAATATAAATACATTCCAAAAATTTGTATTTTATATTCCAGAATATGATTTGATAACAAATGTGCACAAGGTTTGAAAACTAAATTCAAATTCAAATTCAAACCTAGAAGAAAGAAAACAGAAAAATAAAAAGAAAAAGGAAGAAAAGCTTACCTGGGCCGGAATCCTGCAATTCGGCCCAACTTACCTTTCCCTCCGTGCGGCCCATCTCCGTTTACAGGCGCGCGCCGAACCGTGGGGCCCACTGGCCAGTCTCATGCCGCGAGCGCGTGGGGACTCCGCTGCGGGGTCGGTCGTCAGTGGCTGTGGGCGCTCGCGATCGCGTTACACTGCCCTGCGGGACCCGCTTACCAGTTGCTCCTTGCTCCGCGCGATTGTCGCCATGGCCGAACGGCTCCTACCCAACGAACCGCGAAGATGGTGCCGCCGAGATCCCCGGACCTGCTGACGCGAACCTTGCGGAACCGACCTACCGCACGTCGGGGGGAAATAAAGGACACCGTCCCCTCACTTTTCCTTACAATCATCCAGACGTCGCGCTACCAGAGAGAGGCGGAGAAGGAGAGAAGTGTGGCCGCGAGGGGATTTTGGAGTCATCGACGTTCGAGCCTTCGGTGTAGCGCCCGACGTTTTCTGCGAGCTCGGGGGAGTGTGGTGGTACCCTCACCGCGCGGGATTACCATCCGGAGCTCAGGGAATTGCTCACCGTGGTTCAACTTCCGCCACCGCGCGGTGGCAGTGGACTTCGCGACGGCAATCACTGGTATGAAGGCTTCCCGGATACTCGCCTCTGTCTACGCATCATTTATCACCGATTAGATTGAAGTTCGAAGGCGAGAGCGTGGAGTTGAGAAACACCGGCAATGGCGCCGCCGTCCTGATGTTGCGCCGCCGCGTGCGGTCGATCGGAATCGGGTTGGGGAGAAATCGCCCGGGTGCCGTTGATTCTGTGACGGACGGCTAGGATTAGGTGATCGCATAACCCTTCGCGACTTTCGGTTTTGTCCGTTGATCTAGATCGGACGGGTAGAAACGAATCTAGGATAATAAAATCCTACCCGTCGTAATTGCATCCAATGGCTCTCTACGCGTACCGCTTCGCGACCGCGCAGATCTAATCCCTACCACCCGTGTGTGATCCAACGGTCAGATTCAGCCCGTACCCCTTCACTTCACCAGTTTGCAGAAGAGACCCCCTGTTTTCGCAGAATCAACCCGCCGTCCACCTATTACTATTCACTGTGCCTAGTATCTTTTGCGCAGAGACCCCCGCGCTTTCTGAAAATTGAGGCCCAGTCCAGTGATCGTTTAAATTGAATAAATAAAATAGAAAATAGATTTTTAATATGAAAATAATTGCTAGAACTTTGATAATTCATAGAAAATTCATATGAGCTCCAAATTGGTCCATTCCAGTTCCTAAATTTTTGTAATAATATTCTTCATCATTTAGTGTCTCTGTTTTGACATGAACTCTGTCAGAAAATTTATTTATCATTTAATCATATTTTAATCACATTAAACCTTAGGAAATTCATAACTTGAATACTATAACTCCAAATTTAGTAATTCCAGTTCCTATGGTTTCATTTTAATGTGTAGATTTTTACTGTATATTTCATTCATCTGTTTGGTGTGATGTTGATTTTGGCTATACTATGTATGTATTGTGTTGATGCGAGTAGACGAGCAAGCCACTGTGGAAACTGAGGTTCAACAAGTAGAAGTAGCTGAGCAGGAGCTCATTATAGGCAAGTTGTGCCCTTGATCACTTACTTTTCCCAGCCATGTTCTTATTAATTTTAATGATCTGCATAGGTTAATTTTGATGGGAGCCTTTATGTTACCCCAGTTTTGATGACCTCTATACCTTGTTCACCCCTGGAATATTTTTGGGTAGTACTTGCTATTGCTTTATGTGGATTGGGTATGGAGATTCATTATTCATGATTATTCTGTTATTATCTTGTTATTATTATTGTTCATGTTAAGATCATTAAATTAATGGGAACATGGAGCGACCACCCGGGAAAACAGTGCTACCACAAGGGTTTAATGGGACGCCCTTGGCTGACTAATTAGGAAAGCTAGTGGAAGACTACCTTACCCGAAAGGGGCAAGGGCAGTAGGGGAGAGGTCAGTGTAGGGAGGTCCCTGGTTGATTTTGCTGCGATGGCGGTCAGCCAGGAACCCTGCACTGGATCTTCCTATAAACTGTAGCGGGTTTTCGGAAGCTAGTGGAACTTTGTAAAGGCCTCGTAGTGGATCCCTAGCCATTCACCTCGGTAGTGTCTAAGGGCCTTGCAAACCCAGGCGACATGGGATACACGACTTGTGGGTAAAGATGCGCAACCTCAGCAGAGTGTAAAACTAGTATACTAGCCGTGCTCACGGTCAAGAGCGGCTCGGACCCTCACATGATTAACTATGGAACTTAAATTTAATTTGACATTTGCATGGCATTTGGGATTATTTTACTATTACTGTTCTTTATTATTATTAAGGTTTGATATTTACTTACACTTAGTAATTGCTAATAAAATTTTGACCAACTTGTAAAAGCAATGCTCAGCCTTAGCCTCTATTTTATTGATCAGCCTTACACTTCATGAACTCCCACCTTTGGTGAGTTCATGCCACATTATTCCCCACGACTTGTTGAGCTATGAACGTATGTGAGCTCACTCTTGCTGTCTCACCCCCCCACAGGAGAAGAGCAGGTGGTCGAAGAGGAGCCGCCTAACACGGAGGAGTTCGATCTGATCTAGGTGGCGTTTCTCAGTCGACATTGGCGCCGACGATCCTTAGTTCGTTTTATCTTTATTATTTTATTTTGTAATAAGACTTCCGCTATGTAATAAGTACTCTGATGTTTTATGACATTTATCTCTATACACTCTGTTATTATATATGTTGTCTTCTTGGCGCATGTATGAGATGCACCTGGCTTTGTCCCTTAAAGCCGGGTGTTACAGAAGTGGTATCAGAGGAAATGTTGACTGTAGGATGAAACCTAGATAGACTGGACAAACCCTTACCTACTTATCTCATTCTGATTCATTCTACACTCACCTTACTCTGATTCTTTCTACACTTATCTTGATCCTGTCTCACCTTCTACTGTTCTACTCTGATCATTCTTACCTTTTCTACTCTAAGACAAGATGGATTTCAAACTTTGGAATCCCTACCCCTATGACATTCTTAAGAGTTAGGGAACCCAAAAACAAAAGTTAAAACTATTTTCTTAAAAAAATGTTGGTTGATTGTGCTGATGCTAAATGTCTGATTTGCTTCTTTGATTGATTGAATTATTATAGATGGACATCTTAGCATGTACCAACATAAGGTATTGAATTAGCTATAGTAGGTGAAATATTAATCTGCTTAGCTAATAAATCCCCCAAAGTAACATGATTGTAATTACTGCCTTGTCTACTGCTCTTTCTTACCATATGTATCTAACTCAGATGGTCAATACCAGGAGGGGTGGTGGAATTGATTTGCCTCCTAACCGACACACTCGAAGAATTTATAGACAACCTCAGCCACAGCCTGCAGAGATGAATCCTCCTAATCCTCCACCAGGCGGAGTTGACCCACTGGTTGCTGCTCAGATGGCGGTGATGCAGCAAATGGCGGACACTATGGCTGATATGCGTGCCCAGATGCAGCAAGAACGCCAAGAGATGCGTCAGGAAAGAGAAGACATACGCCAGGAGTTGCGCCAGGAGCGAGATGAGATACGCCAAGAAAGGAGGGCGCAACAACAGCAGCTGCAACAGCAACTTCAACAACAGCAACAGCAGCAACAAGTACCATTGCCTCCACCACCACCACCAGTTCCACCTCGTGATAAGCACCGGGAGTTTATGAGCCATAAGCCCCCGACCTTCGCCAGCTCGCCAGATCCACTTGATGCAGATGATTGGCTGAAAGCAATTGAGAAGATGTTGAACATTGCACAATGCACTGACCGAGAGAAGGTTTTATATGCTTCTGGACGTCTGACAGGTCCTGCTGCTGACTGGTGGGATTCTTACACTGCTGCCCATGATGCTGCGGATACTATTACTTGGGCAGAGTTCAGTACGCAGTTCAGGAACTACCATATTCCAGCTGGGATGATAAAGATCAAGAAGAAGGAGTTTCTGGCATTGAAGCAAGGCAACATGTCGGTCAGCGAGTACAGGGACAAGTTTATTCAGTTATCCAGATATGCCCCTGAAGAAGTTGCTGAAGACGAGAGGAAGCAGGAGCATTTCATTGAAGGACTTAATGGACCACTGCAGTATGCTCTAGTGGCACACACATTTCCATCATTTCAGAGACTGTTGGATAAGGCTCTTGCTATTGAACACAAGCGTGTTCAACTGGGCGATTTGAAGAGGAAGGCTATCTCACAGGGACAGGGTAGCAGCAGTGTTCATCCTCGCTACAGTTCACCACAGGGTACACCGACCCGACCAGGAGGACCACGCCCAGTTCAGCAATCACCACTGAGGACTCCACCTCCTCGACAGGCTACTCCCACGGGCACCCCGACGAAGTTTGCAGGACAGAGTCCGGGCACTCAATGTTTCAAGTGTGGGAAGATTGGTCATTATGCAAATGTCTGCCCACAGAGGATTGCTACTACTCCAGCTCAGAACAAGCAACAGACCCCTGGCAAGGGATATTCTATAGCCAGGGTGAATCAAGTCAGCGTTGATGATACTCCTGATGGTGGGGACCTCGTAATTGGTATGTTTTATGTTAATACAATTCCTGCAACAATATTATTTGATTCTGGTGCTACACATTCATTCATGTCTGCTAGATATGCCAACACAAATGAAATACCACTGCTAAATATGAGAAAACCCCTGATAGTAATTACACCTAAAGGGCCTGTTGAGGCGAATCAAATGACACGTAGATTGACATTAACCATTATGGGTAGAGAATTTGGAGCTACTGCTATAATATTAGAGTCAAGCAGTATAGATCTGATCCTTGGTATGTCATGGCTGAGAAAGGCAAAGGCCGTTATAGCTTGTGGTAGAGGTACCATAGAACTCACTACCACTAAAGGAGAAAGATTTCAAGTTAATATTGCAGTAACCTCCTCATCCATGCGTGCAATGTTCTTTATGCCTGAGGAGTTTGTTGGTGACAACATCCGGGTGGTTAGAGATTTTCCGGATGTCTTTCCAGAGGAGTTACCAGGGATGCCACCTGATAGAGAAGTTGAGTTTGTTATTGATCTCTTACCTGGAACCGCCCCTATTTCTCAACGGCCATATAGAATGTCCGTAGAGGAGTTGAAGGAACTGAAGAAGCAGTTGACGGAGTTACAAGAGGCGGGGTACATTCGTCCAAGTTCCTCACCTTGGGGAGCACCGGTGTTATTTGTGCAGAAGAAGGATGGATCGCAACGGATGTGTGTGGATTATAGATCTCTTAATGATGTTACGGTGAAGAACAAGTATCTGTTGCCCCGTATTGAGGATTTATTTGATCAGATGCGAGGTGCAAGAGTATTTTCGAAGATTGATCTCCGATCCGGTTACCATCAGATGAGGATTAGACCATCGGATATTCCCAAGACGGCTTTCTCGACTCGATATGGATTATATGAGTTTACTGTTATGTCATTTGGACTAACCAATGCACCAGCTTACTTCATGAATTTGATGAATAAGGTGTTTATGGAGTATTTGGACAGATTCGTCGTGGTATTCATCGACGATATTCTTATCTATTCTAAGAATGAAGGTGATCATGAACAACATCTAAGGTTGGTGCTACAGAAGTTACGTGATAATCAACTCTATGCTAAGTTCAGCAAGTGCGAGTTTTGGATTGACAAGGTGCCATTCCTTGGTCATATTATTTCTAATGGAGGGATAGCAGTGGATCCTGCTAAAGTGAAGGAGATTGTGGAGTGGAGAGTGCCCACTACAGTTACGGAGATTCGGAGTTTCTTGGGACTCGCAGGATATTATCGAAGATTTATTGAAGGATTTTCTAAGATTGCTAAGCCCATGACCTCACTTTTGGAGAAAGGAAGAGAATTTAAGTGGGATGAGAAATGCCAAGAGAGTTTTGATCAATTGAAGGAAAGATTGATGTCACCTCCAGTACTGATTATGCCAGATCTGCAGAAGGGATTTGACATTTATTGTGATGCATGTGGCCAAGGACTTGGATGTGTGCTTATGCAAGATGGTCATGTGATTGCCTATGCATCTCGTCAGTTGAGGAAGCATGAATTGAACTACCCCACCCATGACTTAGAGCTGGCTACCGTTGTGCATGCACTTAAGATTTGGAGACACTACATTATGGGAACTAAGTGCCAAGTATACACGGATCATAAGAGTTTGAAGTATATATTCACTCAGAAAGATCTCAATCTTAGGCAACGCCGTTGGTTGGAGCTTATTAAGGATTATGACTTGGAGATTCATTATCACCCAGGCAAGGCGAATTTGGTTGCAGATGCCTTGAGTCGGAAGGAGCATGTTCACTCCGCTTTCGTTGTCCAGCTACCTGATGAATTAGCAAAAGACTTTGAGAGGCTCAACCTGGGAATTGCTACACATACGGAAGGAGTGACTATTGAATTGGAACCTACCTTGGAGCAAGAAATTCGTAAAGGTCAGGTTGGTGATGCCAAAATCCAGGAGATCAAGGATCTGATAACAGAGGGTAGAGGCCCAGAGTTCACGGAGGATGAGCAAGGCACGATATGGTTCAAGAATCGGATCTGTGTTCCCGATATTGATAGTCTTCGGGAAACCATATTGAAGGAGGCACATGATTCAGTTTATTCTATTCATCCTGGAAGTACTAAGATGTATCAGGATTTGAAGCAAAAGTATTGGTGGTATGGACTAAAGAGAGATGTGGCTGCACATGTGGCTATGTGCGATGTATGCCAAAGAGTTAAAGCTGAACACCAGAGGCCAGCCGGACTACTGCATCCACTGAAGATACCTGAGTGGAAATGGGAAGAGATTGGCATGGACTTCATTGTTGGATTACCCCGCACGTCTGCTGGATATGATTCTATATGGGTGATTGTGGACAGGCTAACTAAAGTAGCCCACTTTATTCCGGTGAAGACCACTTATTCAGGAGCTAAGTTGGCGGAGTTGTACATGGCACGGATTGTATGCCTGCATGGTGTGCCAAAGAAGATTGTGTCAGATCGAGGATCACAGTTTACCTCTCGATATTGGAAGAAGTTGCACGAGTCATTGGATATGAGATTGAATTTTAGTTCGGCTTACCATCCCCAGACTGATGGGCAGACTGAGAGGACTAACCAAGTACTGGAAGATATGTTAAGAGCTTGTGCTCTTAAGCATGGTGGAAGTTGGGATAAGAGTCTACCGTATGCGGAGTTCTCATATAATAATAGCTATCAGGCCAGCTTGAAGATGTCACCGTTTGAGGCTTTGTATGGCAGAAAGTGCAGGACTCCCTTGTATTGGAATCAAACTGGTGAAAGACAGTTGTTTGGACCTGAGATTATACAAGAAGTAGAGGAACAAGTTCAGCAAATAAGGGAGAATTTGAGAACTGCACAATCCAGGCAGAAAAGTTATGCTGATACCCGGAGAAGAATGCTTGAGTTTAAGGAGGGAGATTATGTCTATTTGAAGGTATCACCACTCCGGGGTATGAGAAGATTCAAAGTCAAAGGAAAGTTGTCCCCTCGCTTTATTGGACCCTTTTTAATCTTAAAGCGAGTGGGAGAGGTTGCATATCAATTGGAGTTACCGGATCATCTCGCGGATGTTCATGATGTATTTCATGTGTCTCAGCTAAAGAAGTGCCTCAGGGTACCTGAGGAACAGCTACCAATGGAGGACCTTAGTGTTCAAGAGGACTTGACTTATGCTGAGTACCCCATCAAGATTTTGGATACTTTGACTCGAGTTACGAGGAATAAGGTTATAAAGATGTGCAAAGTGCAATGGAGCCACCACGGTGATGATGAAGCAACTTGGGAAAGGGAAGAAGAGCTTCGCATAGATTTTCCCCACCTTTTCCCTAGATCTTCTTAAATCTCGAGGACGAGATTATTTTTAAGGGGGGTAGGATTTGTAATACTCAAAGTTGTATACCAAGAGTAATAGAGAGAGCTCCTCATTCTGTGTGTTTCATTTGCATCATAAAAGAGCACCTATGTAATTGAGAGTGACTAAATAAAACAATTATTCTAAAATAAAGAAAAAAGTGCATTTGTTGGAGTTTTATGTGTTGGGCATTAAATAAAACCATGAGGATAAAAATGATAAGGTAATAATTATTTGAAGCTTGATTAAGCCCACATTGAAAACTAGGGTTTAAAAGGAAGAAGAGAAATGTTATGAAAATAAAAAAAATATATAATAATATAAATACATTCCAAAAATTTGTATTTTATATTCCAGAATATGATTTGATAACAAATGTGCACAAGGTTTGAAAACTAAATTCAAATTCAAATTCAAACCTAGAAGAAAGAAAACAGAAAAATAAAAAGAAAAAGGAAGAAAAGCTTACCTGGGCCGGAATCCTGCAATTCGGCCCAACTTACCTTTCCCTCCGTGCGGCCCATCTCCGTTTACAGGCGCGCGCCGAACCGTGGGGCCCACTGGCCAGTCTCATGCCGCGAGCGCGTGGGGACTCCGCTGCGGGGTCGGTCGTCAGTGGCTGTGGGCGCTCGCGATCGCGTTACACTGCCCTGCGGGACCCGCTTACCAGTTGCTCCTTGCTCCGCGCGATTGTCGCCATGGCCGAACGGCTCCTACCCAACGAACCGCGAAGATGGTGCCACCGAGATCCCCGGACCTGCTGACGCGAACCTTGCGGAACCGACCTACCGCACGTCGGGGGGAAATAAAGGACACCGTCCCCTCACTTTTCCTTACAATCATCCAGACGTCGCGCTACCAGAGAGAGGCGGAGAAGGAGAGAAGTGTGGCCGCGAGGGGATTTTGGAGTCATCGACGTTCGAGCCTTCGGTGTAGCGCCCGACGTTTTCTGCGAGCTCGGGGGAGTGTGGTGGTACCCTCACCGCGCGGGATTACCATCCGGAGCTCGGGGAATTGCTCACCGTGGTTCAACTTCCGCCACCGCGCGGTGGCAGGGGACTTCGCGACGGCAATCACTGGTATGAAGGCTTCCCGGATACTCGCCTCTGTCTACGCATCATTTATCACCGATTAGATTGAAGTTCGAAGGCGAGAGCGTGGAGTTGAGAAACACCGGCAATGGCGCCGCCGTCCTGATGTTGCGCCGCCGCGTGCGGCCGATCGGAATCGGGTTGGGGAGAAATCGCCCGGGTGCCGTTGATTCTGTGACGGACGGCTAGGATTAGGTGATCGCATAACCCTTCGCGACTTTCGGTTTTGTCCGTTGATCTAGATCGGACGGGTAGAAACGAATCTAGGATAATAAAATCCTACCCGTCGTAATTGCATCCAACGGCTCTCTGCGCGTACCGCTTCGCGACCGCGCAGATCTAATCCCTACCACCCGTGTGTGATCCAACGGTCAGATTCAGCCCGTACCCCTTCACTTCACCAGTTTGCAGAAGAGACCCCCTGTTTTCGCAGAATCAACCCGCCGTCCACCTATTACTATTCACTGTGCCTAGTATCTTTTGCGCAGAGACCCCCACGCTTTCTGAAAATTGAGGCCCAGTCCAGTGATCGTTTAAATTGAATAAATAAAATAGAAAATAGATTTTTAATATGAAAATAATTGCTAGAACTTTGATAATTCATAGAAAATTCATATGAGCTCCAAATTGGTCCATTCCAGTTCCTAAATTTTTGTAATAATATTCTTCATCATTTAGTGTCTCTATTTTGACATGAACTCTGTCAGAAAATTTATTTATCATTTAATCATATTTTAATCACATTAAACCTTAGGAAATTCATAACTTGAATACTATAACTCCAAATTTAGTAATTCCAGTTCCTATGGTTTCATTTTAATGTGTAGATTTTTACTGTATATTTCATTCATCTGTTTGGTGTGATGTTGATTTTGGCTATACTATGTATGTATTGTGTTGATGCGAGTAGACGAGCAAGCCACTGTGGAAACTGAGGTTCAACAAGTAGAAGTAGCTGAGCAGGAGCTCATTACAGGCAAGTTGTGCCCTTGATCACTTACTTTTCCCAGCCATGTTCTTATTAATTTTAATGATCTGCATAGGTTAATTTTGATGGGAGCCTTTATGTTACCCCAGTTTTGATGACCTCTATACCTTGTTCACCCCTGGAATATTTTTGGGTAGTACTTGCTATTGCTTTATGTGGATTGGGTATGGAGATTCATTATTCATGATTATTCTGTTATTATCTTGTTATTATTATTGTTCATGTTAAGATCATTAAATTAATGGGAACATGGAGCGACCACCCGGGAAAACAGTGCTACCACAAGGGTTTAATGGGACGCCCTTGGCTGACTAATTAGGAAAGCTAGTGGAAGACTACCTTACCCGAAAGGGGCTGTTGGAACTTGCTCTCGACAGCAAGGGGATCCAACACGAGTGAATGGTGATGGCAACAGGGCACTCGCGCGTGATGGCAGAAGCTCTGTTAATCTAGCCTCTCACGGGCACTGTGCGGGGGTATTTATAGTTATCCGAGTGCACGGCGCCTTGCGTTAAGGACGCATGTGCCCTCAGGTACCTAGTTTATCCCCAGAATATTCCCATAAAGCGGGGTTACAAGCTGTAATTACAAGTATGCCTTTACAAATTAGGCCCGTAACACGAACGCGGCCACGCAGGGCCCGTTACAACGGGCCAGATCTCATGTGGGCCTCAGAGCTGAACGAGGCCGCGCCGCGGGGAGGCGTCGCCGCAGGCCTTCGTCTGGTGCCGAATCGAGCGAAGGGTCTCCGCGTTGTCTCTGGTGCCGATGAAGCGAAGGGTGTCCCTGCCTGCTTTGTCTGTCAGGGCAGGGGCTAAGCGGTGGAGACTTCGGGCGAAGGGTGGCGTTTCTGCCTTCGCTCCAACATTTGCCCTCCGAGGGACCAGTTCGACAAAGTCACCTGGTGCCGAAGACGTCGCTAGATGGCGGAGACGCTGCCCTCGCTCGAAGTGGTTCCGCGGGGGTTTTTGATGTGACCGTTGATGGACATCGTACTGTTGGATTGCGGGTTTTCCGAAGCGTCGCGCCCTGTGGGATTGCGGGTTTCCCAAGGAGCCGCGCCCTACCTATAAAAGGGGGCGGGGGTCGGCGCTGTTTGCACTTTGCCTTCCGCGCTCTGTGAAAACCCTAGCCGCCCGCCGTCTTTCTGCTCCTCTTCTTCTACTGCTCCCTTTGCTCGTCGGAGTTCTGGCTCGAGTGAAGCAGACCGCCCGCCGCCGCCGACGGTACGTAGCAATGCCATCCTCTTCTTCTTCCGCCGACGCCACGCCGCCGGCCGCCGCCTCGTCTGAGGAGACGTTGAGTAGCGTGATGGTGGAGGAGCTGCGCGCCGGCGACTCTGTTGATTTTGGTGTGTCACGGATGACGTCGGCCCGCGTTGAAGATATGCAGCGTTTGGGCTACTTTGGCGGCGGAGTCGCTCGTGCTCCGGGGACGGAGGAAGTCCCCGAGCCGGAGGGTGAGTTGGTTGTTTTTGAGGCGTTCTTCGTCGCCGGTCTCCGCTTGCCTGCGCACCGGTTTGTTGGCGAAGTCCTGCGTAGATTCAACGTTCAAATACATCAGCTGACACCGAACGCCATGGTGGCGCTGGCGAAGTACGTCTGGGCGACGACTTCGTACGGCGGACAGCCGTCGGTTGAAGTTTTTGCGAAGAATTATTGCTTGCATTGGCAGAAGAGGATGGTTGAGGACGGAGTTGCCCAGTTCGGGTCGTGCACATTCACGCCGAAGACCGGCAAGACCACAATGCCAGTAGTGGAGTTGGTTCCGTGCGCCCGCAACAAGTGGGGCAATTGGAATGAATTTTGGTTTTACGTTGCTGAGGCTACTGTCGAAGGCCATGAAGGACTTCCCGTGTCTGAGATGTGCTCTCACTATTACTCTGCGTATCCGCCTTTTGAAGTGGCAGAAGAGGATGCAGACGAAGGGGCCCTTCGGTGCGCCGCCGGCCAGAGCAGTGGTCGTGATTTAGTTGAAGAGTTCGTGGCGTACGGGGTCTGGCCCTTGGCGCATGGCTGGGCGCTGGGCGAAGTGTGCCCTCACCAGATGCCTTTTCACGGAGGAAGGGTGGTGCGAAGTCCTGCCTTTGCACTGAATTTGCGAAACCGTGACCCGACCGCCTTTGTGCGTGATGCGGAGGACTTGGCGGTGCGGCTCGTGGGGCGGTACGTGGCGAGGACGGAAGGCCAGCGCAGCTTTGATATTCGCGGGTCAAATGAACGTTTGAACAGGGTCTTCGAATTAAATCAGTTGCCGTACGACGGCTACCCTGGTCAAGACGAAGCGGACCGCCGTGGGAAGAAGCCGGCGGTGGAGACTGGAGGCGACCCTGCGCTGGCGGCCGCCCCCTCCTCAAAAAAGAGAAAATTAGGTACTGCGATGGGAGGAACTGGGATGTCTGATAGTTTTGCTAGAGAGTTAATGAGGACGTGTGCGGCCCCGGGGGAGAGGATGTCTTCGCCCGAGCTCCGGGAGTCTTCGGCTCGGATGCTGAGGGTTACCGGGGGCTACTGGCCTAGAAATGTTCCTGTCCCCTGCGCGGCTGAGGAAGACTGTTTTACGTCTCGTATGGTTCGTCAGTGGAGAGTTTTTCCTTATGGGCGAAATATCGGTGCTGTTGTGTGGGCAGTGATGGACAAGGATCGCCAAGGGGCGGCGCAAAAACGCCAGGCGACCGTCAGGATTCACGAAGCCCGGCCGAAAAGGCAGCGGGGAACGGCGAAGGCTGCGGCCTCCAGCGGAGGCAAGCCGCCGCTGGCGGCGAAGGCGGGCGCCTCTGCACCCAGCAAGGCGCCAGAGACAACGGCGGGCGCCGGAGTCTCCAAACTGACGAAGGTGGTGCCGCCGGCCAGCGGATTGGCGGAGGCTTCGAAGGCGGCCCAGACGTCGCCGCCGCCGGGCAAACGCGTTGCCGACTTCGGCACCGATATTAGTGTGGACGATTATCTTGGGGGTAAGTCACCCGGCCGCCTTTTTTTTTACTCGTTGATGCGTTGCAGGGTCGGACGAGGGCCGGCTTGCTATGGTTGTGCCTGCCGCGGCAATCGCGACGGCTGCGCTGTCGTCGAAGGCGAGGGACGGGACCCTTGGCGCCGGAGGCGAGGTGTCGGCCCTCGCGTTGGTCAGGGACGAGGCTGGCGCGGTGACCCGCCGGCTGAAAGGAGTGACGGAGGCGCTGAGTCAGGCGACAGAGGCACTGAGTCAGGTCCGCCGAGCTATTATATATATATATATATATATTTTTTACGGCCATGGCCTTACGTGTGCTCTGCAGGTGGCTGACTTCACGAGCCGTACTGCGTCGGGGGCACTTACGGCAGCTTTGTCTGCCGAAGTCGAGAGACTTCGGACGCAACATGCTGACGCTGTCCGTGAGAAGTCGGCCTCCGACAGCAAGTGTCGTAAACTGGCGGACAAGGTGGCCGCCCTGGAGAAGGAAAAGGCTGACCTCCGGCGCCAGCTGGCGGGGGAGAGGAGGGAGGCCAACGAGGCCATCGCCAAGGAGCAGGCCGCGCAGGCGGAGGCTAGGCTGGCACGGGCGGAAGCCAATCTTGCCAAGGATCTCGCCGAAGACCTGCGGGGGCGGCTCACCGCTCTGGAGAGCCGCGCGAAGGGGGCCGAAGCCGCGGTGCGAACGGAGGCCGAACGGACGCGCACACAGCTTATGGCCACATATCGCGAGCTGGGTGCGCGGACCGGTGACTTCGTGGTGCTGGAGCGAGAGGCCGGGCTTCGCTGTTTGGAATGGGTGCAAGAGGAGCTGCAGGAGCTCCCCACTGTCCTGGGGGGATTAATGTCGTTCGCCTCCCTGGTCACCTGCGAGGGGGCGATGAACGCACTCTCTCGCGAAGGTTGCCGGCACTATGAGGCCTTCGACCAGGCAGATGAAGATTTTGGGCGAGACATCTATAAGGTCGAAGACCCCGTGGTGAAGGAGTCCGCCGGTGCCCTCTATGACCGGATGTGGGGTCTGTATGGTGGTGATGTGGTCAGGGAGCGGGCCGAGGCTGCGAGGGCTCAGGTAACGTTGTCGTTTGTTCGGCGTTTGCTGGATGTGGTCTGTGCGTGTGTTTGCTGACTTTTTGTATGTTTTGTTTTAGGCGGAGCGAGGCGAGCAGGTGGACGACTTCGGAGCACTGAACAGCGCCCTGCCTGACCCGGAGCCGACCCCGGAGACCGCGGAAGACGCACCAGGCGCCCCCACATCTGTTGCGACAGTTGAAGACCTGCCCCTGAAGGTGGCCGAAGGCGCTCCTGATGCCCTCGCAGCAGCTGCGCCGACCGTCGAAATCCGGCGGCGGAGGCGGTGGAAACAATGGCGGAAGTGGCGGTGGAGACAACGGCGGAGGCACCCGCAGCGTCAGGGCCCTCGCAGGTGGCGTAGTGGTTGTTTAGGGTTAGGGAATTTTGGATGTTGTACTGAATTTTGGTTGCTGCGCAGGTTCAAGATTTTGGGCCTGCGCACGCAACCACTGCTACTGAGTTTTTGGCGGCTTCGACCGCGGAAGGTGGTAATGAATATAGTGGGTCTGCATCTGAGTTTTTTGACTTTGCTGACTCCGGGAGCTCGGTTGAGTGGACTGAGGAGTCGTCGGAGGAGAATTTGGATTATTTTGCGGCCTTGGACGTGGCTGCGGCGGAGGCTTCGCCACACGCCGCGGACGCGTCGGACGTGCCAGGCCCTAGCACCGGGCGCCGTCGACGAAGGGCGGTTGCAAAACGTAGGGTTAGCGCGGAGGAGCGGGCTCTGCTTCGTGTGAGCGGGGCTGGTCGGCAGGAACTATTGTCTTTGCCGACCGCCGAGAGTGTAGGTGAAAGGGAACTGCGAAGGCTTTTTGCGGGTGAGGAGCTCAGGATAATGTTATTTAATTATAGGGAGATGGGAATTATTCCTAAGGTTGAGCCGATGTAGAGTGTGGTGCCCTCGCTTGTGTATGTAGAGGCTTGTATGGTGGAATTGTGTGCCCTCGCGTGCATGTGTGTGTGCGAAGGCGTTTTGTACTCACTGATTTGTTTGGCTGCGCTGTGTTGGCTTGATTATAGTTGGTCTTGGCGTGGATGGTTTGATGTTGTCGTTTCAGCCGTTGTTGTGCTAGTCCAGGTGTACCCTTAAGTGTCTTCTGCACAGGTAGTCTTCGGTTTTTTCGCACTTGTTGTGCTAATCCGGCTGCACCGTTAGGCGACTTCTGCGCGGACAGTCTTCGCGATAGACTTAGATTTTTTTCGCACTTGTAGTGCTAATCCGGCTGCACCCTTGGGCGACTTCTGCGCGGATAGTCTTCGCGATAGACTTAGATTTTTTTCCGCACTTGTTGTGCTAATCCGGCTGCACCCTTAGGCGACTTCTGCGCGGATAGTCTTCGCGATAGACTTAGATTTTTTTTCGCACTTGTTGTGCTAATCCGGCTGCACCCTTAGGCGACTTCTGCGCGGATAGTCTTCGCGGTAGACTTGGATTTTTTTTTCGCACTTGTTGTGCTAATCCGGCTGCACCCTTAGGCGACTTCTGCGCGGATAGTCTTCGCGATAGACCTAGATTTTTTTTCGCACTTGTTGTGCTAATCCGGCTGCACCCTTAGGCGACTTCTGCGCGGATAGTCTTCGCGATAGACTTGGATTTTTTTCGCACTTGTTGTGCTAATCCGGCTGCACCCTTAGGCGACTTCTGCGCGGATTTGTCGCACGCGAGGGTAGCTAGCGCTTAGCATCGCGGTGACCTCGTGGTGGTCGAATGTCGAAGACCGTCATCGCGGTCTTTTTCGACGCATGTCTTTTTGCGGGGGATTTTTTACGCATATATTACATGGCTCCGCCTCGTTAAAAACCTCACCCCCCGGGAGGAAAAGAGTGCGGGCCGGTGCAAGATTGTTTTTGCGAATTACAAGGGCGAAGACAGCCCTGAGGAATCAGACAAAGAATTTGCGGAGGTTGTCGATGTTCCAGGAGTGCTCCAGGTCCTCGCCGGTTGGCGTTGTGAGCCTGTAAGCGCTGGGTGAAGCTTTCGTCTTGACGATGAAAGGGCCCTCCCACCTGGGCTCCAGCTTGCCCTTGGACTCCGTCCGAGCTGTTCGAATGAGTACGAGGTCCCCCTCGCTGAACTCCCTCGGGGTGACTGAATGGTCGCGCCATGCTTTGGTCTGGGCTTGATACTTGTTCAGGGCCTGTAGGGCGAAGACACGGTCTCCGTCGATGAGATCCTTTGAAGTTGGCTCGTCCACATCTGGGACGGCTGACGGGACTGTTCGCGGGGACCCGTGCTTTATTTCTTGCGGGGTCATGGCCTCCGATCCGTATAAAAGATGGAAGGGAGTGAACCCGGTCGCCCTGCACTCAGTCGTGTTTAGTGCCCAGACTGCCTCAGGTAAAAGATCGCTCCATCTGCCCTTTTTTTCATCGAGGAGCATTTTTTTGATAGCTGTGAAGATTTTCCCGTTGGCGCGCTCCACGACCCCGTTGGACTGCGGATGATAGACTGAGGCGAAGGCAAGCTTGGTGCCAATGGAGAAACAAAAATCCTTGAAGCCTTGGTTATCAAACTGCTTGCCGTTGTCGACTGTTAATTCGGACGGTACTCCGAAGCGGCAAACGATGTTCTGCCAGAAGAATTTTTGGGCAGTCTTTGATGTTATTGTGGAGACAGCTCGTGCCTCGATCCATTTGGTGAAGTACTCGACCGCGACGAAGGCGAACTTAAGGTTCCCCTGAGCGGTGGGCAGGGGTCCAACAATGTCGAGACCCCAGCGCTGGAGAGGCCATGTGTGGGCGATCAGCTTTGTATACTGCGAAGGGCCGCCTGACCGGGGAGAGAACTTCTGGCAGGCTTCGCAGGACCGAGTGACCCGATTCGCGGCGCAAATCATTGCGGGCCAGTAAAAACCCTGGCGGATCACCTTAGCAGCTAGGGCCCTCGGCCCCGCGTGCGAGCCGCACGTGCCACTGTGGACTTCACGTAGAATCTGCATGCCTTCGGCCTCGGTGACGCACTTAAGCATTGGTTGACTGACCCCTTTTTTGTAGAGTTGGCCTTCAATCAGAGCGAAGTCTCGGCTTCGATGTCTGAGGCGCTTGGCCTCACTGATGTCGGCTGGGTGATAATACCCCTGCAGGAACAGGGTTATGGGTGCTCGCCAGTCTTCGGTCATGATGAGGTTGACTGTACGGTGGCCCTCGCTGTCATTGGTTATTTGGAGCCCTTCGGGGCTCCGGACTGCTGGCGTGCCGATGACGTGGAAGAACACGTCGGAGGGCAGAGTTTCGCCCCTGGCCGCGGCCTTGGCCAATGCATCGGCCTCCTCATTCTTGGCCCGGTCCACATGCTGCACGGTGAACCCCTTGAACTGCCTCTCTAGACTTCGGATGGCCGCGAGGTACTGCATGAGTGCGGGGTCCTTGGCTGCATAGTCTTTCTCGACCTGGCCGGCAACTACCTTGGAGTCTGTTTTGATGATGCAAGTGGTGACTCCGAGGGCCCTTAGCTTGCGGAGGCCGAGGATGACTGCTTCGTATTCTGCTATATTATTTGTGCATCTGTCGGATTCCAGATTGAAGCTGATTTGTGCTGCATATCTGTGCTTGACCCCGACTGGTGAGGTTATGATTGCAGCGACGCCTGCCCCCGCATGGCACCATGCGCCGTCGCAATGGATCGTCCAGACCTTCTCTGTGGTCGGGTCCGGCTGTGTTACTGGCCCGGTCCAGTCGACGACGAAGTCTGCCAGGACTTGCGATTTGATGGCTGTCCTGGGCTCGAAGCTGATGTGGTAGCCGGAGAGTTCGGCTGCCCACTTGGCGATCCTCACCGATGCCTCCGGGTTTCTAAACAGTTCGCCGAGCCCCCTGTCTGAGGTGACGCGGACCTTGAATGCTTCAAAGTAATGTCGCAGCTTGCGCGAGGACATAACAACTGCGTAGGCGATCTTCTCCAGCTCTGTCATGTTGCATTTGGACGGTGTCAGGACCTCGGAGACGTAATAAATAGGGCACTGTCTGACAGCGCCCTCGACTGTCTGCTCCTGCACTAGTGCCGCGCTGACCGCGTGCGGCGAAGCCGCGACATAGAGCAATAGGGGGAGCGAGGAGTCGGGGCTCGTGAGGGTGGCCAGCTCCGTTAAGTACTGTTTTAATGAGGCGAAGGCCGCTGCTTGCTCCGGCTCCCAGGCGAAGTCTTTTGCGCTGCGGAGAGTTTTGAGGAAAGGAAGACTTCGCTCGGCCGACCTGGAAATGAATCTGTTGAGAGCGGCCAATCTGCCTGTCAGACGCTGGACGTCCCTGGCGGACTGCGGAGGCGACATGTCGATGATGGCCTGGATCTTGGTTGGGCTGGCCTCGATGCCGCGGTGTGACACCAGGTAGCCCAATATCTTGCCCTGGCGAACACCGAAAACGCACTTTTCCGGGTTTAGGCGGAGTCGTGCATCTCGCATGTTTGCGAATGTCTCGGCCAGGTCGGCGAGATGGTCCTCCTTATTTTTGCTGGCGACGACGATGTCGTCCACATATGTAAATATATTTCTGCCGACCTGCCCTTCGAGTACTGTTTTGGTGAGTCTGGAGAAGGTGGACCCGGCATTCTTGAGACCCTCCGGCATTCTGACGAAGCAATAAGTGCCGAAGGGTGTTATAAAGCTGGTGCTAGCCTTGTCTTCCGCCTTCATGTATATCTGGTGATAGCCGGAGAAGCAGTCGAGGAGAGACATGACCTCGCATCCGGCCGCGCTATCGACTATTTTGTCGATCCGTGGCAACGGGAAATTGTCTTTTGGGCAGGCCTTATTGAGACTGGTGAAGTCTATGCACATCCGCCATTTCCCGCTTTTTTTCTGCACCATTACAACATTGGAGAGCCATGTGGGGTAAGCCACTGGCTCAATGAATTTAGCCTCTAGGAGGCGGTGCACCTCCACCTTGGCGGCCTCTGTCTTTTCGTCGGACATTTTGCGGAGCCTTTGCTTTCTTGGTCGCACCGAGGGGTCAATTCCCAAACTGTGCTCGATTATGGATCGGCTGACTCCGACCAGGTCGAGGGCAGACCAGGCGAAGACATCTTTATTCTTGGCCAGGCAGCAGAGGAGCTTCTCTTCTTCATGCGAAGTAAGGTCTTCGCTGATAGTGACTGTCTGCTTGGGTGTGGCCTGATCGAGGGGGACAGTCTTGGTCCCATCCTGACTCTGCAACTGAGCCTTGTCGTGCTGCTTGTCAGTTAGGCTGGCGGGCGCAGGGACCTCGCACTGTATCGAGAGACAGTGCACGTTCCTCTGACCAGGCATGAAGTCCCGCTCTATATTGCGCGCTGTCTGCTGGTTACCGTGGACTGTGATTACGCCTAGCGGGCCTGGTATCTTCATGCACAAATACAGTCCGTGGATGGCAGCTTCAAACTTATTGATGGAGCCCCGACCCATGATGGCGTTGTATGGATATACCATATCCACAATGTCAAAAGTCACTTGCTCACTTCGGGCATTGGGTGCTACACCGAAGGAGAGGGGCAACTCTATTTTGCCGACGGGGAAGGTGCCCTTGCCGCCGAAGCCATACAACGGGTTGTCCGAAGGCTTAAGCAGGCTGTGGCTGATGCCCATGCGATCGAAGGTGTGGAGGAAGATGATGTCCGCCTGGCTGCCGTTGTCAACGAGGACCTTGTGTAGGTCCCAGCCTGCCACGCTGCAATTGATAACCATGGCATCGCAGTGGGGGGCGCTGCGCAAGTCGACGTCCCGTGCGTCGAAGGTGAGCGGTATGTGGGACCACTTTGTCTGCACAACTGGGCCCGTGACGGCGACATGGTTTATGCTGCGGTAGTGGTCCCGCTTCTGCCGCTTGGTGTCGAAGTCGGTGCTGGACCCCCCAGTTATCATATGAATGACTCCGCGATAAGGTTGATCGGCGAAGTCTTCCTGCTTTGGGGCATGGGGGATGTTTTGTTGTTGCTGGTGTGGTGGTGGAGGCGGAGGATGTACGATTTGTACTTCCTGATGATGTTGGTAAGCGTGGTGCGGTGGATGCGGGGCGGGAGCGTGGATATATGGTGGAGGGGGTGGCTGGTAATTATGCGCGACAATTCTGGGGTTGTCGGCTGGCTGCGCCCTCGCCATTCTGTCTCTGGTGGCCTTCACTTCGGGGCAGTCTTTAGTTTGGTGGGCGCAGTCTTCACCATGGAAAAGGCAGTAAAATCGGCGCGGTGGAGGGGGTGGCTGCGCACGCCCTCGGCCCCTGCCGCGAGTTCCACTTCGGCGGCCCTGGGGGGGATATTCCTGGCGACGAAGGGGGTCAGCGGCCGGCTGCTGGTTGGCAATGTTGTGCACTTGCTGCTGACCGCGGCCATCTCGACCGGAGTCTGGTTGCGGAGTCCTTGTCCACGTGCGGCTGGACTGTGGAGCATCTTTTGGCTTCCGCTGGGACTCAATCTTGCGCTGGTGGAGCTCCTCGGATCTGGCGTACTTTTCAAACAGCTGGTATAGCTCTTGGAGGTTCTTCGGTGGATCTCTGATGCAGTGGCTGTAAAGGACGCCAGCGCGAAGACCACTGATAGCATAGTGGATGGCAATCTGGTCGTCGACTGAGGGTAGCTGTGACTTGAGTGTCAGGAATTTGCGGTAATATTCCCTTAGGGTCTCCCTCTCTAGCTGCTTGCAGAGCGAGAGCTCGGCCAGGGCGTCGGTGTCCGGGCGGTACCCTTGGAAGTTGAGGAGGAACTTGTCCCGGAGACTTCTCCAGGAATCGATGGACAGCGGAGGCAACCTGGTGAACCAGGTGAGTGCGGGGCCCTCGAGGGCGATGATGAAGGACTTCGCCATTGTGGCGTCGTCCCCCCCGGACGATGCGACGGCGACCTGGTAACTCATTATGTATTGAGCCGGGTCGGTGCTGCCGTTGTACTTGGGGTAGGTCCCAGCCCGGAAGTTAGCTGGCCACGGCGTCACTTGCAGGTGAGGCGCCAGGGGGCTTCGCTCATCGAGATAGTTGACCCCTTGGAATGGCGCGGCGTGCGGGAAAGTGAAGTCACGCTGGGGGAAACGCGGGTCCTCCGGTTGCGCGCGGTGTTGCAGGGGTGGCCCATGCTGCAGGCCGGGGTGGCCTTCGCGCGTGTCTTCGTTTTGTGCGCGCTGCTGGAGGGATGACTCATGCCGCGGGCTGAGGTGGCCTTCGCGCTGCATCAGCGCAATCTCCCGCTCGAGTTCCTGGGCCTTGTGCTCTTCGTCGCGTATCATCTGCCGCACTTTGGCGAGTGCGGACACACGCTGGCGCTTGGCCTCCAGTATCTCCTTCTGCCTCTGGAGGTTGCGGTTCTTGAGGCGCAGGGCGCGCAGCTGTAGCTGTTCTTCTGCTGAGAAGCCGAGGACCTCACCGTCCTCGGCGAGATCCGCGCCCTCCGGTGGAGGGAAGTCTGAGGGAGGTGCGAAGCCTGAGGGAGGTGCGAAGCCTGAGGGTTGTCCCTCAGGGTCGCAGGTGCGGAGGGTGTCGTCTTCAGTGGCCTCTTGGTGGGTGGATTGGGTGAGGGCGAGGGCCTTGCCCTTTCTTGCGGCGAGCAGTGCTGCCTTCGCAGCCTCGTCAGCCTTCGGGTTAGCTCTCTTGGGTGCCATCGCGGGTGGTTGTCTCGTAGCACGAACGGTGGGCGCCAAATGTTGGAACTTGCTCTCGACAGCAAGGGGATCCAACACGAGTGAATGGTGATGGCAACAGGGCACTCGCGCGTGATGGCAAAAGCTCTGTTAATCTAGCCTCTCACGGGCACTGTGCGGGGGTATTTATAGGTATCCGAGTGCACGGCGCCTTGCGTTAAGGACGCATGTGCCCTCAGGTACCTAGTTTATCCCCAGAATATTCCCATAAAGCGGGGTTACAAGCTGTAATTACAAGTATGCCTTTACAAATTAGGCCCGTAACACGAACGCGGCCACGCAGGGCCCGTTACAACGGGCCAGATCTCATGTGGGCCTCAGAGCTGAACGAGGCCGCGCCGCGGGGAGGCGTCGCCGCAGGCCTTCATCTGGTGCCGAATCGAGCGAAGGGTCTCCGCGTTGTCTCTGGTGCCGATGAAGCGAAGGGTGTCCCTGCCTGCTTTGTCTGTCAGGGCAGGGGCTAAGCGGTGGAGACTTCAGGCGAAGGGTGGCGTTTCTGCCTTCGCTCCAACAGGGGCAAGGGCAGTAGGGGAGAGGTCAGTGTAGGGAGGTCCCTGGTTGATTTTGCTGCGATGGCGGTCAGCCAGGAACCCTGCACTGGATCTTCCTATAAACTGTAGCGGGTTTTCGGAAGCTAGTGGAACTTTGTAAAGGCCTCGTAGTGGATCCCTAGCCATTCACCTCGGTAGTGTCTAAGGGCCTTGCAAACCCAGGCGACATGGGATACACGACTTGTGGGTAAAGATGCGCAACCTCAGCAGAGTGTAAAACTAGTATACTAGCCGTGCTCACGGTCAAGAGCGGCTCGGACCCTCACATGATTAACTATGGAACTTAAATTTAATTTGACATTTGCATCGCATTTGGGATTATTTTACTATTACTGTTCTTTATTATTATTAAGGTTTGATATTTACTTACACTTAGTAATTGCTAATAAAATTTTGACCAACTTGTAAAAGCAATGCTCAGCCTTAGCCTCTATTTTATTGATCAGCCTTACACTTCATGAACTCCCACCTTTGGTGAGTTCATGCCACATTATTCCCCACGACTTGTTGAGCTATGAACGTATGTGAGCTCACTCTTGCTGTCTCACCCCCCCACAGGAGAAGAGCAGGTGGTCGAAGAGGAGCCGCCTAACACGGAGGAGTTCGATCTGATCTAGGTGGCGTTTCTCAGTCGACATTGGCGCCGACGATCCTTAGTTCGTTTTATCTTTATTATTTTATTTTGTAATAAGACTTCCGCTATGTAATAAGTACTCTGATGTTTTATGACATTTATCTCTATACACTCTGTTATTATATATGTTGTCTTCTTGGCGCATGTATGAGATGCACCTGGCTTTGTCCCTTAAAGCCGGGTGTTACACTCATCACGGTTGTAACACCTTGAATTTGGGGGTATAAAATTTCTTCTCTAATATCTAACAAATTCAGGTGTTACCCCTTTTCTTCTCTCTTCCTTTTAATAGAGTTTGTTTATTTATTTGAGAGATGTATAATTTCTTTAGTATATTAAAATCTTGGAGAGACATAAATTATTGCATCATGCTGAGCTTAAACTTTGTTTTTGGTTGATGCACATGTGTGAAATATTCAAATTTGAATTTGTCGTTTGGTTGGATTTGAATTCAAAAAGAAAAATAAAAAGAAAAGGGAATAGAAATTTAGAAGAAAAAGGAAAACCCCAAAACAGCCCAGCCACCCCTCCTTCTCGGCCTTTCAGCCAACTAGGCCCAGCTTGCCCGAGGCCGCACGCCCACCCCCCTCTCTCCCTATGACCAGTGGGTCCTACCTGTTGGTGCCAGCCCGAGCGCACGCCCGTTAACCCATCTCCCTCTGCCAGTGGGCCCCGCTTGTCGGCACCACCCCACTCACCTGCGTGCCCTCTCCCGCTGACCCCGCTTGTCAGCTCCCTCTTCTCCTCTAACCTCCCGCCCGCACGCCCCGCCGTGGACACGCCCACGTCGCGTGTCTCCCGACTACCTCCCCCACGCGCTTGACCCCTTTTGAAGCCACGCCCACTCACTCCCCTTCCCTCCCTCACTCGCACACCCACAGAGCTCACGTCCTTGCCCCACGCTGTGCGCACGCTGGAGAAGACGCCACCACCGTTCGCCTTGGCTCAAGCTTGTTCCGTGGTCGCCGTCAAGTCCTCGCCGTGTTCATTGCCTCAGTGAGCTTCGTCTCAACGTCCACGACCCGGGACACCCCTCGGTTCGCCCCCTCCCCCTCTGTTTCTCTCTGCTCGCGCTCACCGGTCCTCCTCCGCGCAGCCACCGCGCCACCGCTGTTGAACCGAGCCCTTGCCGTGCCCCTACCGACGTTCAAGGATCTTGGAATCTTCCCTCGACGTAACCAACCTTTCCCACCCCTAATTTTCCCTTTCCTGCCCTCGGTGGTGCGCGATTGCTCGCCGGAGTAGAGTCGCACCGCCATCGAGCCACCTTGTCGTGGACCGCCACCCTCCAGCGCCCTTACGCCGCGCCGGTGCTGTGCCCACGCTCGCGTTCGCCACATTCCCCTGAACCTCCATAAGCCCTTCCCGATGCCCTGGGGCCCCTAGCGTGCCTGCGCCCTCGTCTCCGGTGGGCCTCCGCCGTGGGCATGAGTGGCGCCACTGCTGATCGCCAGGGAGCCCTGCTCAAGCTGGCCGTTAGATCCCATGCGTCCATATTAGATCGGATGGCCCGTATTTAAATATATCAAACCTAATCCCGATCGCCCGCTTGGGATCCGACCGCTCGGATTTCCCCCTCACCTACGCCCCTGCCGCTGGGCTCGGCCTGTTAGCCCCGCTAGCCCTAGGCCACTGCCTGCCCTGGCCTGCCAGTCAGTGTGCGCGCTCGCCCACGAGATCTGATCTCGACCGTTGATCTAAGATCGGACAGGCGAGAGCGCCCGATACCCATTCGCCTGGTCTTTTTGTTAAATAGCCCCTCGGTTTTCCGAGAACCAACCCACAGTCCGTTTTTCTTGCGCCTGAGTCCCTGTTTTCTTACAGAGAGACCCCTGGACTTTATTTTAATCACAGGAATAGGTTTAATTTAGGGTTTTTGAATTCCAAAACTTGTAAATTTCATATCTTTTGCATATGAAATCCAAATTGGGTGGTTCAAATTGCAAAATGTTCATAATGCTATTCTATATCTGTTTAAATTGTACCCATTCACTGTTTTTACGTCTCAATTTTGTGGCTAGTCTCTAGGTTAGTTTAAAGTGATAAAATATTCATTAAAGGTAAAAAAAGATAAAACCC
Organism: Zea luxurians; assembly: GCA_029449295.1. Classification (NCBI taxonomy): domain Eukaryota; kingdom Viridiplantae; phylum Streptophyta; class Magnoliopsida; order Poales; family Poaceae; genus Zea; species Zea luxurians. Next base: position 6,532,280 of record JAOPSE010000041.1, on the reverse strand, counting down.
TAGTGAATATTTATGTGCCCAAATTTGTAGACCTAACCTCATTTAATGTATAATCCCATCCCTAGAATAAGTTTATTTAGGTAAGTAATTTACCGAGATAGACTTAGTTAGAAAATAGTAGACCCTTTAGGCATAGTGACCTACCCCAGAACCTAGATTTCACCTTTGTGCCTATACCTTTTATTGGACTTGTGTTCACTCTGTTGCATATGTTTGGTGTACTATTGTTTTATTATTCCACAAGTATGTTGAATGAATGATTGCTTTGCGTAGACAACGGGCAATCTGAGGTTTCCGAGTGTGTTGCAGGAGACTTCCCTGAGCAGCAACCTTGTGAAGGCAAGTGTCCTCTGACCCATTAAGTCCTACTTACTTTATAATTCACTGTCCCACATACCATGATCAACCGAAGGATTGACTAGTGTTATGTTTTTCTATCCTTGGTTACCCTTTGAGAATTGGTTACTATGATTAGTATTATGCTATCGCTTTACTTTAATCAATGAACATGATGATAACATTTATGATACATTGATGATATTTGGATTATGATGATGAACTTGTGATACTTTAGGGGACTCAGGCTATTTTCTGAGTAGCTCTCTGTAAGGACCTGTTCATTGGATGACCACCCGGGAAGACAATACAACCATGAAGGTGGTATGGGATGCCCTTAGCTGATTAATTAGAGGAACTTGAGGTCTAGTCAGCTTCACCATTGTGCCGTCAATGGGGTCCGGGCACAATACTTGCTCTGCCGAGGCTGGGTGCCGAGGTTCTTTCGTGTTGCTTTTTGTTAGTCACCCTTTTTGTGGGGAGAGGTACCATGTTTATCAAACTGGAGAAACCTAATGGATGGCTATGACCTCTGGGGAATCTTTGTAAAGGCTACGTAGTGAATCCCTAGACATTCACCTTGGTAGTGAAGATCGAGTCTAAACAACCCAGGTTGGGAAGGGATCACGACTCGTGGGTAAAGTGTGCAACCTCTGCAGAGGGTTAGAAACTGGTATATTAGCCGTGCTCGCAGTTACGAGCAGCCTTGGGAGCTCCTTTGATTAGAATTACTCTGGATACTTTTATGATGACGCCTAATGATGTTGATTATAATTATGAATTATGGTGTTTTCTCTTAGAGGGAGCTCTAAGTGGGTAATAACTTGGGATTATTGATAAAATTTGGCTCTCTTCTAGTAATAAATATCTGACCAACTAAAAGCAACTGATTTGAGCCTAACCCCACATATAGCTAGTCCACTTTAGCCAAACGGGACATGTGCTGAGTACATTGATGTGTACTCACCCTTGCTTTAAAACACCATAACCCTTGCTTTAAAAGTATACCAGTTTTACACTCTACAGAGATTGTACCCTTTACCCACAAGTCATGTTACCCATTTGCCACTGTGTTGTACGGGCCCCATAAACCTCTACCAAGGAAGCAAGGCAGGGTAACACTACGAGGCCTTTACAAAGTTCCACTAGATTCAGAAAACCCGCTACAGTTTCTAGGGAGCGCATTACAGGAATCCCCCGTCTTACCGCCATCGCAGCAAAATCAACTCGAGAACCTCCCTATACGCCAACTCCCCTACTTCCCTTGCCCCTTTCGGGTAAGTTAGTCGTCCACTAGCTTTCCTAATTAGTCAGCCAAGGGCATCCCATTCCACCCTAGTGGTGGCACGTGTTTCTGAAGTTAAGCTCCATGTTCCAATTAACATAATAGTCTTATCATGAATAGAAATAGAACAGTAATAACAAAGAATGATCATGTGTAATAGTTAACTCAACACCCAAAACCATATATAGCAATAGCAAAGACTACCCTAAATTTTAGGGGTAAATAAGGTGTAAAGATGACCAAACTAGGGTGACCTATTGAGTCCCATCAAAATTAAGCCTATGCATGCCAAATGGATTATAGAGAATGTTATTGGGTAAATAAAAGAGGTCAAGGGCACAACTTGCCTTCAATGAGCTCCTGCTCAGCAACTTCTACATGCTAAACACCTGGATCCTCACTCACTTGCTCGTCTACTCGCCACAATACAAATAAACATGGTACAAGGTAAATTAATAATCACACCAAATAGAGGAATATACTGCATGATAATATTGTACGCATCGCAACGAGATCATAGGAACAAGAATCACTAAATTCGGAGTTACGGATTTTAAGTTATGATTTTTCGAAGTCTTTATGTATTTGGTACAAAATTAACCAAGTGATTAATTTTAATCTAGGTTTCATGCTAAAACAGAGTTACCAAGTGATAAACAATATTAATACAAAATTATTGCAACTAGAATGGATAAAAAAGGAGCTAAAATGAATTTTATAGGAATTAAACAAGTTTTTGGAATTGTTTTAACACAATAAAATCATTTTCTAAATTAATTCTCTGATTTTCTCAGTTCTCTGTACTGCGCGCACGTATACCAGAAAGTTTTTGGGGCTTCTGCGTAATTACTCTACACGACGTGTGTACTGCGGGTTGATTTCTACTAACCCTAGGGATCTTAAGCAAAACTAATGCGACTGAAGGGTATGGAGCAGCCTCGACCGTTCGATCAAACACTAGCGGCCCAGATAAGATTTACCCCTACGCGAACAGGTACGCGACCTAAGCCGTTCATTATCGCATCAATGGCCTAGATCTAACTGAGTGAATCGGTATCTCATGACTTAATCACGACCGTCCGATATGGATCCTAAGGAGTACATGATCTCACCGTTTCTCTCCCCCGTTCAGCCGTCGCCTCGACGACGCCGACTGTGCAACGGCGGCGATCGCGCCGCCGATTCACCCAGTCGAGCGCAAACTTCAAACTAAGACGTGCAACACGTTGACAAGAACATGGTGAGCACGGGGGAGGGTTGCATACCGAGGGTAACGCGAAGCCGAGCGCTGCCCGCGGGAGTCTGAGATCCGCGGCGGTTCTTGATGCTCCGGCGACCAATTCCCCGATGTCCAGTGCCTTCCGCGTTCGAGGAGTTGGGTGTTCGCAAACCCCGCATGACGACCAACCCGCCGAGGCCCCACCCTATCACTGACCGCTGGTAACACCCGAATTCAGGTACGATAGACACTTTCTCCTCTCGGCCACCGACGAACTTTGCACCTACCCCTGGTTGAACGTGGTGCTCGGACGGGCTAGGGGAGAGGAGGCACAGGGGTTTGGTTTGCCTTTGTAGCCGGGCCGAGGTGGTCTGCGGGCGGCGAGAAATCCGGGACGGCGCAACCGCTCGGCCGCGAAGTCCGCGCGGGACGAGAACAGGGGTGTTGTGGCCCCACACGCTAGGGAGAGCAAGTGGCGGGCACGCACACGTGTGTGGCTGGTGGTGGGCCCCTCCCGTCAGTTGGCTCGCGCACGAATGAGAGGTGGGCCGCGCGAGGGAAGAAATGTTAGTGAGCCAAAACAGAGTCAGCCCAGGCGCCTATTTTTTTCTTTTCTTTTTCTTTCCCTTTCTTTTTTTCTCTATTTTTAGATTTCAAATTCCACTTCCAATTTTGTTGTAAAGTTCATACCTAGGTTAAATGTACAAATTCAAATCTTAGGATGAAAAGAATATATTTATTTATATATTTACTCCCTTTATATTATGTGGTAATTTTCCCTTTGCCTTTATATATGTTATCTCCAAATTCTAATTTGGATACTAATATATTTTTATTAATATTACTATTATCAAATGCACAAACACATAAACTCCAGTAGGATGCATAGATTATTTAGATGTCATTAACAGATTAATACCTTTAAATGGGGTTGTTTACATGTTCTAGTATATAGAGGGCAAAACTTATAAACGAATTAACTCCTTTCTTATGATTTACAAATTGGGTATTACAGTGGTAAACAAGGTGTGTGATAAACAAGTCTAGGGAAACCTATTAGGTCCCATCATATTAATCTAAGCATGTCACAATTATTAACATGAACATTATTGGGTAAAGAAAAGTGATCAAGGGCACAACTTGCCTTAGACTCGAGCTTCCCAGGTACCAACTTGATCTTCAAGTGTCTTGTAACCTCGATGCTACTCGTAGCAATACAAACAAACATGGTATAGGAAAAATTAACATCACACTAATCATAAGAACATATTGAATAATAATGATCTACGCATCGAAGGAGACCGTAGGCTCGAGAATCTTCGGAGCTACGGTTATAATGATATGGTTTTCGGAAGATTTTCGTGATTAAATAATAAAAACTAAATTCTATGTTGATTAATGTAAATTATCTGAGATAATATATTAAAGAGATACTAATTCAACTTTACTCTAAGTCATAACTTGATTATATATTATTCTTTAGTTAGTTCATAATTAGGGACATATTAACTCGGATTAACAGGATTAATCTACTAAACATAAGTATCTAATTATATAAAAAACATGTGGTATGATACAAGTAATGTTGTTACTGTGTATATAATTCTATTACGAAGATAACACAACTTGAATGGATCAAATTGGAGCTAATATAAATAAAATATGGATTTTATAGGTTTTAAGGCTATTTAATATCAAGTTCATATTAAAGTCGAGTACCAAGGACCTATTTGTCATTTTCAGGGACCTGTTTGCGATTAGTTTAAATAGAGGAGGATGGCAGGTTCTTTTTCTACTTCTCCCGAGGGCTCTTATGCAAAGCGGTCAGGTCGAAGGGGTATCGTGGCGCCACAGTCGTACGATCATCGTCGGACGACGCACATTAGATCAGGCATTAACCCAAAGCGGTACACAACGCTATCCGCACGATCTAGGATCGACCGCCTAGATTTCAAACCCCGAGATCCACTCCAAACCGTCCGATCTGAGATCTACGTACTTGATTTGATTCCCCCAAAGTGGACCCATTATCTAATCCAGACTGATCAGCTTGAGATCAATGGCTCACATAGGATTGTCTCCCTCAGCTGGTTGGCCACGCGGCGCATGTGCCCATACAGCGGTGCCTCACCCAAGAAATCCCCAACCGAGGGCCCCCTGACCAACTCGAGTGTTCTTGGGTGCAAAAGTGTGCCAACGCAGTAGCGAACTCGTTGGAGGGTGACTCACCGACAATCGCGGCGTCGCTCGGTTTGGCCACGATGAGCAGCGGACGAAGATCGCCGACGAGCAATTCAGGACGCACCACCATTCCCCCTGTCCGGTCACCGCAGTAGAAACCATCCTGTGGTTCACGCGAACACCCCGGTTACTTTACGCGCATCGAATGGCCATTCCAGCGAGTTATTCGCATGGTGCTCGAGCCCTATCTCTCTCTCGATCCCCTGGCTCCCATTCATATGTCCCCAAAGGCACCCACACATATATATCCCTGGGATGACCCGGGTCGCGACCAAGGATCAAGGCAGGAATGGGGAGAATCCTAATGGATACGATGGTTATGGAGTTTGTTGCCGTGAATCGCACGACCATGGAATTTATCTCGATCGAGCGAGGAAGAAAATGCTGACAGTGCGGCCCCATTGGTCGGTGACCCGGTGACGAGTAGCTGGGTACCAAGGTTGCGTTGGCTGTTGTATCGAGCCCACACGACAATGTCAATGAGTAGTCCACGAAGGCACACGCGGTAGAAGTCCCTGGCCTGAGAGGCGGGGCCCGAGTGGTAGAGAGTGGGTGACCACGGCGCTGTGATGTTGGGCCACGCGCGAGATTAGGGGAACGAGAGTAGGGCCGAGACGTGGAAAAATGGCCTAGGTTGCGTTTTCTCCTTTTTCCTTTTTTTCCATTTTGTTTCCTAGTTTTCAAATATGGATTTCAAGTTCAAATTCAACCTAGGTTTTGGAAATTCAAATTTATAGTTAAATGCACAATACAAAAAGAAAGAAAAACCTAGCATGAGACGATATTCACATTTGTACATGTTTATAAATTATTTTAGCCATTTTGACCACTATTTCAATCATGTAGTGTACACACATAATTCTAATATATATTTTTTGTGTATTAAACTAAATGTTCCTTCACAAATTAATACCCATTTACTCTAAGTAATGTATAATCTATATCAAGAGTTAATTTAAATATTTCAAAAAGAAATTTTGATTATATAGTTCATGCGAGGAATTCTCTATTTTAGCAAATAGATTGAGGGGCTTTTCTACTATAATGTTTTCTTTGTATGTGTTTCAAGTTAAATCCCTAGATAGAATTTTAGGGTGTTACAGAGAACCTGAGACCTGGGTGTATCCAAAACTGGGACCTCGAGGAAATCTTTGATGGAAATTTCCAGGGCACATAGGTACACCCAGGCAACCCGTGGGACCTTAAGAATTATCGGCAGAAATCAGATGAGACCTTGAAGGACTACATCCGACATTTCTCGCGGCAATGCAACAAGCTGACCAACCTCGCAGACGCTGGCGTTATCAACGCCTTCATTTCAAGGACCACTAACGAGACCCTGGTGCATAAGTTAGGGAAGAAGAGCCTGTGAACAACAAAAGAGCTTTTTGACATCACGATTAGCCACGAGACGGGAGAAGATGCGGTGGGAGCAATTTTCGATCACCGTAGGCTGCCCGATAGAAGGAAGAAGAGAGATTGACAATGACAAGCCGATATTGTCTCCACTGTGAATTTCTCAAGAGATGCCAACTCATCACGGTTGTAACACCTTGAATTTGGGGGTATAAAATTTCTTCTCTAATATCTACCAAATTTAGGTGTTACCCCTTTTCTTCTCTCTTCCTTTTAATAGAGTTTGTTTATTTATTTGAGAGATGTATTATTTATTTAGTATATTAAAATCTTGGAGAGACATAAATTGTTGCATCATGCTGAGCTTAAACTTTGTTTTTGGTTGATGCACATGTGTGAAATATTCAAATTTGAATTTGTGGTTTGGTTGGATTTGAATTCAAAAAGAAAAATAAAAAGAAAAGGGAATAGAAATTCAGAAGAAAAAGGAAAACTCCAAAACAGCCCAGCCACCCCTCCTTCTCGGCCTTTCAGCCAACTAGGCCCAGCTTGCCCGAGGCCGCGCGCCCACCCCCCTCTCTCCCTATGACCAGTGGGTCCTACCTGTCGGTGCCAGCCCGAGCGCACGCCCGTTAACCCATCTCCCTCTGCCAGTGGGCCCCGCTTGTTGGCACCACCCCACTCACCTGCGTGCCCTCTCCCGCTGACCCCGCTTGTCAGCTCCCTCTTCTCCTCTAACCTCCCGCCCGCACGCTCCGCCGTGGACACGCCCACGTCGCGTGTCTCCCGACTACCTCCCCCACGCGCTTGACCCCTTTTGAAGCCGCGCCCACTCACTCCCCTTCCCTCCCTCACTCGCACACCCACAGAGCTCACGTCCTTGCCCCGCGCTGTGCGCACGCTGGAGAAGACGCCACCACCGTTCGCCTTGGCTCGAGCTTGTTCCGTGGTCGCCGTCAAGTCCTCGCCGTGTTCGTTGCCTCAGTGAGCTTCGTCTCAACGTCCACGACCCGGGACACCCCTCGGTTCGCCCCCTCCCCCTCTGTTTCTCTCTGCTCGCGCTCACCGATCCTCCTCCGTGCAGCCACCGCGCCACCGCTGTTGAACCGAGCCCTTGCCGTGCCCCTACCGACGTTCAAGGATCTTGGAATCTTCCCTCGACGTAACCAACCTTTCCCACCCCTAATTTTCCCTTTCCTGCCCTCGGTGGTGCGCGATTGCTCGCCGGAGTAGAGTCGCACCGCCATCGAGCCACCTTGTCGTGGACCGCCACCCTCCAGTGCCCTTACGCCGCGCCGGTGCTGTGCCCACGCCCGCGTTCGCCACATTCCCCTGAACCTCCATAAGCCCTTCCCGATGCCCTGGGGCCCCTAGCGTGCCTGCGCCCTCGTCTCCGGTGGGCCTCCGCCGTGGGCATGAGTGGTGCCACTGCTGATCGCCAGGGAGCCCTGCTCAAGCTGGCCGTTAGATCCCATGCGTCCATATTAGACCGGATGGCCCGTATTTAAATATATCAAACCTAATCCCGATCGCCCGCTTGGGATCCGACCGCTCGGATTTCCCCCTCACCTACGCCCCTGCCGCTGGGCTCGGCCTGTTAGCCCCGCTAGCCCTAGGCCACTGCCTGCCCTGGCCTGCCAGTCAGTGTGCGCGCTCGCCCGCGAGATCTGATCTCGACCGTTGATCTAAGATCGGACAGGCGAGAGCGCCCGATACCCATTCGCTTGGTCTTTTTGTTAAATAGCCCCTCGGTTTTCCGAGAACCAACCCACAGTCCATTTTTCTTGCGCCTGAGTCCCTGTTTTCTTACAGAGAGACCCCTGGACTTTATTTTAATCACAGGAATAGGTTTAATTTAGGGTTTTTGAATTCCAAAACTTGTAAATTTCATATCTTTTGCATATGAAATCCAAATTGGGTGGTTCAAATTGCAAAATGTTCATAATGCTATTCTATATCTGTTTAAATTGTACCCATTCACTGTTTTTACGTCTCAATTTTGTGGCTAGTCTCTAGATTAGTTTAAAGTGATAAAATATTCATTAAAGGTAAAAAAAGATAAAACCCTAGTGAATATTTATGTGCCCAAATTTGTAGACCTAACCTCATTTAATGTATAATCCCATCCCTAGAATAAGTTTATTTAGGTAAGTAATTTACCGAGATAGACTTAGTTAGAAAATAGTAGACCCTTTAGGCATAGTGACCTACCCCAGAACCTAGATTTCACCTTTGTGCCTATACCTTTTATTGGACTTGTGTTCACTATGTTGCATATGTTTGGTGTACTATTCTTTTATTATTCCCCAAGTATGTTGAATGAATGATTGCTTTGCGTAGACAACAGGCAATCTGAGGTTTCCGAGTGTGTTGCAGGAGACTTCCCTGAGCAGCAACCTTGTGAAGGCAAGTGTCCTCTGACCCATTAAGTCCTACTTACTTTATAATTCACTGTCCCACATACCATGATCAACCGAAGGATTGACTAGTGTTATGTTTTTCTATCCTTGGTTACCCTTTGGGAATTGGTTACTATGATTAGTATTATGCTATCGCTTTACTTTAATCAATGAACATGATGATAACATTTATGATACATTGATGATATTTGGATTATGATGATGAACTTGTGATACTTTAGGGGACTCAGGCTATTTTCTGAGTAGCTCTTTGTAAGGACCTGTTCATTGGATGACCACCCGGGAAGACAATACAACCATGAAGGTGGTATGGGATGCCCTTAGCTAATTAATTAGAGGAACTTGAGGTCTAGTCAGCTTCACCATTGTGCCGTCAATGGGGTCTGGGCACAATACTTGCTCTGCCGAGGCTGGGTGCCGAGGTTCCTTCGTGTTGCTTTTTGTTAGTCACCCTTCTTGTGGGGAGAGGTACCGTGTTTATCAAACTGGAGAAACCTAATGGATGGCTATGACCTCTGGGGAATCTTTGTAAAGGCTACGTAGTGAATCCCTGGACATTCACCTTGGTAGTGAAGATCGAGTCTAAACAACCTAGGTTGGGAAGGGATCACGACTCGTGGGTAAAGTGTGCAACCTCTGCAGAGGGTTCGAAACTGGTATATTAGCCGTGCTCGCGGTTACGAGCAGCCTTGGGAGCTCCTTTGATTAGAATTACTCTAGATACTTTTATGATGACGCCTAATGATGTTGATTATAATTATGAATTATGGTGTTTTCTCTTAGAGGGAGCTCTAAGTAGGTAATAACTTGGGATTATTGATAAAATTTGGCTCTCTTCTAGTAATAAATATCTGACCAACTAAAAGCAACTGATTTGAGCTTAACCCCACATACAGCTAGTCCACTTTAGCCAAACGGGACATTTGCTGAGTACATTGATGTGTACTCACCCTTGCTTTAAAACACCATAACCCCAGGTTGTCCCCATTGCAATCAGTGCTCAGGAGAAGTTGAAGGCAACATGGAGGACTTTTAGGAGTTTTAGGACTTCGACGAGTTCTAGATTAGTTTACTAGCAAACGCCCAGTCAGCTGCATGTGAAGGACTTATCTTACTGCATTTCGTTCAACACTTTGATTATGACATAAGTTAATGACTCTGTGGATGTCTTGGACATCGTGATGTAATAAATTACTTATTTGGTTTGCATTTGGTTTACCTTCCAAAACTGGGTGTGACAACGGTCAATTACCTTTTGTGAAATTTTGTTGAAAAAGTAGCACAATCATGTGATTTCCATCTTTAAGAACAAAGGATCTATAGCCCTGATGGCAATAGGTAGGAATGTAGTCAGCATGACATGACAATCAAGTGATTTATAGTTGGTGTCTGTCAGGTCTTTCATTGACGCAATACTTTGTATGCTAGAGCTGAATCTGGATGGGACTTTCAAATTCGTGAGCAAAACACACATAGCATGTTTCTCATCTACATTGAGATTGTAGCTTGCTGCTAGGAGATGGTACTTCCCATTTTCTTAAAGAATATGATGTATTTATTTTATGCCTAAATTTACAAAGTCCATGCGTGAATTGAGCCCTTCTTTTGTTTTGCCCTTTATGTCTAGCAAGGTGCCAATTATGCTTTCAAACATGTTCTTCTGAATGTGCATACCTCGATCACGTGCCACACATTTAACTCTTTCTAGCAAGGCAAATACTCGAAGAAAATAGACTTCTTCTTGAATGTAGCCCCTGGAGCTAGTTTGATATCCTTTCTTTATTTTTTTGTCTCTTGTCTTCTTCCCAAAAACAAATTTGATATTCTTGACTATTTCAAAACTCTTTGATCGTTATTGTTACCCGATGGAGCAGTAGAATGTAGTTCATCATTATTGTCGAAGTACTTATCCATCTTTCACATGTGGTACCTATGTCCTTTCAATAAAAAGTGTCTGTGCCTAATGTAGACTATCTTCTTAGATGCAGAAAGGGACACAAAAGCAGTTCCATCAATGCATACTACGCAACCAACCTTTCCCTTAAACTGACCTGATAATGTGAAGAGAGGAGGGTAATCGTTGATTGTAACAAAATAATTGCTCTCAAGGTGAATGAATCTTTACGATACTTGTCCAACATTTGAACACTTGTTTCCCACAATATTTTAATATCCTCCATTAAGAGCTCCAAAAAGACATCCATGTCAACTCAAGGTTGTGTAGGTCCAAAAATAAGGATGGTTAACAAAATGTACTTTTGTTTCTGCATCAACCATGGAGGAAGGTTGTAGATGGTGAGGATCACCGGCCATGTGCTATGCTTGCTGCTCCTCTCAGCAAATGGATTCATTCCATCAGTACTCAGTGCAAACCTAACATTTCTTAGTTCATCGGCAATGTCTCGGTGGTTGTCATTGAAACCTTGCCACTCATTGATTGGATGTCGAAACTTTTCATTGTTTTTGTGCTCATCAGAAGCATGCCATCTCATAAGTTTGGCATCCTTAGGGTTAGCGAACAATGTGATATCCTAGCCCCTGAGATGGTGATATCCTGGCTTAATAGAATTAATAGAGTATCCATACCAACAAGGTGTATCTTCTTTTTCGGAAGCCTATCTCAAAAGAACCTCCAAGTTAAGTGTGCTTGGCTTGGAGAAATTTGGGATGAGTGACCGACCAGGAAGTTTTCTTGGGTGTGCATGAGTGAGGACAAAGTGTAGACAAAAGAACCTTGTTGGTCTGTGAGGACAATATATGATCCTAGAGAGCTGACAGGAGTAAGTACCACCGGTCCAGGGATTGAACGGGGTGTTACAAGTGGTATCAGAGCTGGCCCTCGCGGTTTCACGGGCGTGTGTGGGTTAGGGGGTTCGAGTATATGGCGCATGGCGCGAAGTGATCACATGGCATGGCATATGACGACACTAGACACACAGGCGTGGCTAAGAGGGGAGGATCCTGGATTGGGGTTGACCGACAAGGACGTCGGTCTTCTAAGGGAGGTGGATTGTGATATCCTGGCCCCTGGGATGGTGATATTCTGGCCCAAGGCTTAATAGAATTAATAGAGTATCCATACAAACAAGGTGCTTCTTCTTTTTCGGAAGCCTATCTCGAAAGAACCTCCAAGTTAAGTGTGCTTGGCTTGGAGCAATTTGGTATGGGTGACCAACCAGGAAGTTTTCTCGGGTGTGCATGAGTCAGTACAAAGTGTGCACAAAAGACCCGTGTTGGTCTGTAGGGACAATATATGATTCTAGAGAGCTGCGAGGAGTAAGTATCACCGGTCTAGGGATTGGATGGGGTGTTACAAACAAATACCTCAATCAATCGACGATGGGGAGGTACCACATCACCAAGGTTGGAATCTTTTTGAGCGCATAATAGACTACTTCTTCTTTTTCTTTAGTCGTGGGTTTTGAACTTTGTTGGGTCTTCTTTTGGGCTTTCTTTCACTTTTTCCCTTTAGACACGGATGCAACACACTCTTCCTATTGATAGTCTTTATTCTTCTTATACTTACTTGCACTGCACTTTGGGTAGCTTTCTAAGTCTTTATAATCATCACCTTGATAAAGGATACAATGATTTCTACTTGCGTGGATCTTCTCCACACACATAGTGAGTGGATTGATTAGTTTCTTTGCATAGTACGTGTTAGCAGGAACTTTGTTCTTCTTTGGAAGCATGTCTGCAATAATACTCAAGAACGCATCGAAGGCAGCATCAGACATACCATATCTAGCTTTTAACATCAATAGCTTTAGCACAAACTAGAGCGTCGTGAACTTTTTGGTACAACCCTTAGACTCATTGTACAAAGGCTCTTCTGCTGTCTTCATCAGGGACTCCATACCTTTCATGAAGAACATCAATGGATCTGTATGATGACGCAATATTGCCTCTAACAACTCTGCATCTTTCTAATCCATAACATTTGGCAGAACATGAGTTCTATCACGTTCATTTCCTCTAGCTTAACCATGATCAGTAACATTCGGCACTACATATCCATTTCGTGGAAGAGGTTGTTGTGTCTCGTGAACGAACGAAAATATGTCATCGATGTTCGCAGGGTTTTTAGTTGTATAAGGTGAAGAGCTACCCTCTCCATGCTTTGTCCAAATAATGTAATCCTTCATAAATCCTCGGCATACCAGATTAGAAATGATTTGTTCTTTGTCATCAAATACTACAACATTTTTGCAGTCCATGCATGGACAATATATGTGCTTTGTCTTTGTTCTCCAAGCATAGTTCGTAGAGACATTAATAAACATATGGACCTCAGATATGTATGATGGATCTAGCCTTGATAAGCTATACATCTAGGATGTCCTCTCCATCATCACCTATAAAAAAGTAACATAAACACACAAAAGAGCACAAATTGGTAAGAGAAACATAAGCCAACATTTCCTAACAACTAAATACATCATAGATAAACAAAAATTGGCAAAAAAGCATAAACCAACCTTTATTAGCAACCTTATTCCAAAAAATAAAGATTAAAACCTCCCCCTTATATTTTGTGAAATCTTGTGGTACAATGGAAGTTGGGCTGCGAGCTACAGTTCCTATCGGGAAGGATGAAGGGGGTGAAACCCTATATCCAATATGTGGCTAAAATTGAGGAAACATGAAAAAATGGCAAGAGAAACATAAACCAAACTTTACTAGCTATACTCTTCTCTCTAACACATGGTGAAGTCCTAAATCCAAAATATAGCTAAAATTGAGAAAAATGAACAATAATTGGCAATTGAAACATAATTAAACCAATCTTTCATAGCAACTAATTAAAAAAATCTTAATTATCAAACCTATCTTCCTCTCTCTCCATACAACACATGCACCATTCATTAAACAACTAAATATGTCATGGATAAACTGATTTGAGAACTAAACATGAAAAAGAAGAGAGGATAGACAAAATCTAACCATCTTAAGCAACCTCATTTGAGGAAATAGAGAAAATAACCTAGCTATACTCTTTCTCTCACATGGTGAAACCCTAGATCCAAAATGTGGCTAAAATCGAGCAAGAATGGACAAAAATTGACATCAGAAACATAAACCAACCTTTCTTAGCAACCTCCTTCCAAAAGTAAGAACAAAACCTACCCCCTTATATTTTATGAAATATGGACCTTCAAAACCGCCTTCAATGGAAGTTGGCTACGAGCTACCGCTCATGTCAGGCAGGACAGGTGGTATTTATACTACTAAGGTCATTAGCTTTTGGCTTAAGGAACCGCCAATGAAAACATATTTTCACTGGCAGTTCTCTTAACACAACCAACAGTGAAAATAGAGTATCAGTTGGTGTAACAGAACCGCCAGTGGAAATTAGATTATCAATAGCGGTTGTGTTAAGATAACCGCCAGTGGAAATAGGTTTCTACTAGCTGTTCCTTAAGCCGGTCCCACCTGTTTTTTCAGTGACGTTTGATAACCGAAATCTCCGGTGAAAATTTGAACGTACCACCGGCTTTGAGCTCTTTTCTACTAGTGTAGTTCGACTCCTTTCCATGTGCATGCAACTCAGTGGAAAAAATAGAACACATATCTTTTGGATCAATCGCGTGCTTTGAAATCTATACTAATGTATTCAGGGCACCTTGTGTTACCACTGCTTCATCTTAATACAACAAACACTCTAGGCCCGCCCCATGCGCCCCGCCACGGGGGCCGTGCCCCTTGGGCACACGCCCAACGCTCTATCACCTACTACCCTGTGGACCCCAGCGCTCGCGTAGCCAGCTACCGCCTGCGCAGCTAACACGTACCTATCACCTACTACCCTGTGGACCCAGTGCTCGCGCAACCAGCTACTGCACCTGCCTAGCACTCGACCCCGCCAGCACAGCTAACACGTACCTTAATGTTTAGAAATAAACAATAATAATTATATTAAAAAAATAGCGTAGAGCAAGCACTTGAACCCACGCCGACTACTCCAGAAATTTGGGACTAACCACTAGATCACACGTACATTAGTGTTTAAAAACAATTAATAATTATATTTAAATAAATATCTCAATATATATTTATATGATATATAAAAACCGTAGCAAAGCACGAGCAACTGGCTAGTCACCTTCTATGTAAAATAAACTACATATCTCTTTACAATTCAATAATCTAAACGTTTACCGAGAACGAGTGTGGCATCATAACCAAATTACCAAACCTCTTCGGCCACGCGGCCAAAGAAGACAGTATTAGGGCACGTATAACCCACGTAAATAATCCGTATTTTAAGGATCAAGTAACGTCTCAAACATGATTCTCTAAGTCTAGATATAGTTCTATCCATACAAACCATAGAAATATATCGTATTTTGAGCAGGGGCGGAGCCAAGGGGGGGCCGGTAGGGGCCATGGCCCCTCCCAAGGCTGTGACAATAGAATATATATATATATAATTTAAATTTTGTGTGTAAATATATATACTCTAAATTTTATGCGGTGCAATTAATCAAAATTTAATATAGTGTTAGTAATACATGATCCATAACTCTAGTGTAGTATGTCAATCAAAGTCTAAAGGAGAAAAAAGACAAAATATTCGTTAAGTGACTAATCAATACATTAAACGTCAAAACTAATTCGCCTGCAGACGTTGATATCTGAACCTCACCCTTTATACTTCATCGTATTGTCTGGCTAGGCAGCTGCCGATTGTCACTGACCACTTGACTTGCCTCTACCATAGCCCCACAACCAAAGTACAAAGAAGATGATCACGCGAAGCAGCAGAATGAGCGGCAACAACTTATATACATACTATATTAGATCTTGTGGAAAATAAAATCTACAAATTTCAACTAAAGTTGTCACCTGATAACATTATACAATATTTTTATTCTATAGTATTGATGAATTGGCCGGCCCCCCTTATATCGCAATCCTGGCTCCGCCCCTGATTTTGAGGGGTTCTAGTGAATAAGATACAAAGCTAGATACGTACTCTAACTCTAGCACCATATTATAGTATCTAGATTGTACATGGCCTAACATCGAGCTGGATACCATACATACATAGACATGATTTGTCATTGCTCATTATTATACTGTAGGGATCGCCGTAGCCTAGAAGGCTAGCTAGCGAGACAGGTGGTAGTTAGCCCCACTGACCGGTATGGCCCCACTACTTTGCTGCACGTACGTACATGTATTCGCACTGATACGTAACAAGTGGACAAAATCTTGAGAAGATCACAGCATGTATGATGTGATGTATATTCTACACGACCAACATGTAATAAAGTTGCAAGCTAGCCCTCTCTGCAGGTAGTACTATATCCATGAATCAACTTTTGCCATCTCGATTTCTAGAGAGATGAGAGAGAGAGAGAGACATGCATGCCTGCATGGCCGGCCGGCTCCCTTGCAGATGAAGAGCAACCCGAGGGGAGGGGGGGCCTGGTAGCCAGACGTACACTCCATGCAAAGGCTTCCACGCATGCATGTTTTGCAGCTTACTACAACAACTCGATCAGGCGGCCGGCTGCATGCATCCACATCGACCGGTCTGTTATTGCATGCACATATTATAAGCGACTGTTCCGATATACCCCTCACTTGAAATCTATCACTTTGTGTCATGATGCCATCTGTAAGCTAGAGAGAGAGAGAGAGAGATTATGTGAAGTGGAAGCAATTATGTGACTTGGTGAGAGCTATGGGTATGCTTCATTACAAAACAACCCCAGGGGGCAGGGGCACAGATGCATATATCGTCGATCTTTGTCTCCTCAACTGATTTCGCTGCCCTCAGGTGGCCATGATAGCCTTCTGGCTCAAGGGACGTGTGACAAGGGAAAAAAAGACAACCAGAGCTGGAGTCAAAGACAAGAAGACTAGAGCACTGGACGTGTCTCAATTCTCATGGGCACAACCAAATGCTTGGTTCACCCATACCATGCATCCTAGGTATATACATGCTTCATTGCGTACCACACCACGCTTAGTATATCTACGACTACGAAGTCATGATGTTAGAGCCATACTACATAGAGTTTTATATAGAGGTTCTTCGGCAGTGTGTATAATACCCTACATTCCCTTGCTAATAATTGCTTGGTGTATACAAATGATAAAGAAATTGCAAGCTCTAACACCGGAGCTCAAAATACCTTCTATGTGGGAAGTTGAAGAAGAAGTCCCCTTCTATGTGGGAAGTTGAAGACTACCATCATCTGTTGTTTCTTTGACTAGGATTGAATTGATCAACCTTGACCGGTGTTAAGTTGAAGAAGAAGTCCCCTTAATTATTTCTCTATTCCTTTCTTTTATAGTCAAGAAAATGGTTGAGCTTATGTGTATATTCTACCTTCGGACCCTACTTATCATCGGACCCACTGCCCCCATCCTACCGGAGCCTTGTACAATTGTAAGCTCTCTACCTTGTAGTCATATAGTGCACCACCAATCGTGCGTTGGTGTAATCATACTTGTTGAAGTGACTTTCTAGGACTCTACTCAGAGTGATGACAGATGCATTAACTACGCTGGTACGCCATAATAGAATATTAGTATTGTTCCTTGTACTTCTAATACCTATAAGTACAATCATACTATTTAAGCATGGGTATAATGATTTTACTACTCCTTGAAAATAGGCATGATTTTCTAATCAATATGATCTTAAATGTGGGGAATGCTTGCATAGTGGCATCAGATAATTCTGCCCTCCAAGAGCATGCCAAGGTGATGGTGTGACTATATGGTCATCTATCACATTCAATTCGATACACAAGCTTTGTTCATAGTCTTGCCTTCCTGAGGTGATTGCCATAATATTCGTAGGGGAAGGTACGATAATCTACATCTACAGATGCTGAGACCCGAGCCACCTGACTTGATATAAATAGTAGCTTGTGTATCCCTTTGTACTTTATTGTATTTAATGTTACACAAGCATGCACATGCATGTTGACAGGATTGATATACGAACATCGTAGTGGTATCGATTGCCCTGCAGACTAGGTCATGGCAACATCATACTTGTTTGGCCTATAATATTGACCATCACACATTTATTATGCTATACCCGAGACTTATCCATTGAGCTTTTTTCTATGGAATTATCCTTAAGAACCTATATGAGGGGTCCATATCCCTAGGTTGTACTATCCCTAGTGGGCCTGACATATCCTTCTATCATAAGACATGGTTACACTTAGCTGTCTTGAGGCCTTGGCTCCTTCTAGGACCCTTGAGCCCTAAAGGGTCCATGTCATGGCTGCATATGGAGTATGAGGTTAGGGACTCTCTAAGGACCATGTGGCTAGTAGTAGCCCCAAACAGTTTAGTGTTGTAGTTCTTGTCTAATAGACTATCTCATGCACCTGTTACTTTATCACCCGAAGACACGACGAGCCCAAAAGACTTAGTCATATATGCGCCCTAGGACATGAGATGACCAGAAGACTTACAAGTGCTTCAGGACGCAAGGGGCCTTGAGGACACAAGCTTATGAGTCCCTTATGAAGTGAGGGGCTCTGAGGACTTAGGCTTACAAATTTGCCATGACACATGGGCCCCTGAATACTTAGGCGTACATTCCCCTAGGAGGAGAGTGACCTGAGAGATTATTCTTACAAGTGCCCTAGGATATGAGGGGCCCAAAAGACTTATGCCTGCTAGTACTTGGGGCCACAAGATGCCCCAAGGACTTGGTCTTGTGTGTGTTGCAGGACATGGAGGTCCTCGAGAACTTATTTCCTTATTAGCGCCCTACAACACAAGGTGCCTTAGCAACTTAGAATATTTCAGCCTTAGGGGTCTCAGAGCGCATAGGGGCCCCAGGCCTCATAGCGTCTAGGAGCCCTAGAAGGCCACCAGGTCTTCTAGCAGCTAAGTAATCAGCCTATATGGATATTTCTATAATGGTACTTAGATATTTAGCATGGTACTTATATTGCCTTTAGCATGTGGTTACAAGATCCTCAATAGAACCCATAGTTTTAGGTTTGACTCCCCATGGGAGTGAATATTTAAGGGTTCAATGATTTTTTTTGCTTTTAGTGATAGGTAATGTTCCCATCAATAGTGAGGCAGCGATGACTTTATCAGTCTCATTTCGAGGATTTGTCGATCCAGTCTTCGAAGTTGCTCATAAGCATATGTGCGTTCATAAAGGATGAATGTGCATATGTTGTGAGAGTCTGTGTTGTATTGTATAATCTAAAAAACTGCTTAATGCTAGCTACTAATCCTGCTTTGAACTAAAATTTGCTCGTATGATGCATTAACATCTCTTCCCTTGCAACATGAAGTGAAACTAAAACCAAGTAAAAAATAATATGATCAACATGGGTATCTAAAGCATATCATACATATTTGAAGTTCACTAATTGTTCACCCTAATTGCATTAGTAATTAGATAATAATTGAAGATACAACCATAAATCAATGACAGCTGATGGTGCAACTAAATTGATGGTCGCTACTCCTAAGGCCTCGTTTGGTAGGGCTCCTCTCTGACTCTGGCTCTGGCTCTTCTGAATGAGCTATGTCAAGTGATTTAGTAGGTGGAGCCATTTCAGTGAAAAAAGAAGAGTTGGAGCCATTTTAATGGAGCCACAAATTATGCATGGCTCCTCCCAAGAAGCTTTCCCATACAAGGCCTAACTTGATAGCATTGCACTTCTGAGTCATTATAGTTCTAAACTTATAACGTCGTTTGTTCTTATTGTTATGTATTCACCGGTTCAAACGATGAATGATTGACTCGTGAGTCACTTAGTAAATTATGTTTACTTTTTTGCAAACGGGAGGGACATTTTATTAAATTTATAGGACAATCGTATTTCTATACATCTAAGTCTATGGATAATAAGATATATACATTAAAGTAAAACTTGAGCACTCTAAAGCTTTTCATCTCCAATCCATGTTATCAATGACCGCCTAGTAATTCAAATATATAGGATTTAGCAACACCAAAGACCATCGTCAAAGCATCACCCACCAATCATCCACTGCGATAGGCCTCAAAATTTTGAAATGACACATGATCCAATCCCATGGGACTTCTCGAGACACATCTGACACATTGAAATAAAGGCTTATTGTTAAAGATGATAAATAGATCATAAATTTGGAACCATGTTAACATTAGAAGTCCATTCTTCCACTGCTATGTTGGAATCCATAGAATCGGTAACACAAACATGCAAATAGGTAATACAATCATCCCACTAATGTGGGGTGAAAACGGAAACTTAATTTTCGGTTATTAGGAATCGTTTTTGAAATTTACCGAAATTCAGTGCTCAACAGAAACAGAAACAGTTAGCAAAAATACGGAAACAAAATCGGTATAAAAATTCAGAAATGAAAACAAAATCAGTTTGGGTCTCTTCCAACCGTTTCTGGTGTTGGTCACTTGTTCTAATTTGCTATGCATAATCAAAAACAAGGCAACACAATGTTAGAAAGATAAGTAATCTTCGTCCTCAAGGAGTTATCCCTTTGAGATAATTCATTCGGAGACGAAGGTTAAGACTTAACCGAGTAGATCAAACCTTAATTGCACGAACAAGTAAATATGTAAAGAATGTAAAGGAGTTTAGACACAATAACTCATCTCAGATATATCAATATCACATTTCTCTTCTTTCATATAATAAGTTAATAATCGTACATTTGGTTCTACAAAGTGAGTTAGAACGAAGGTGCTATGAAGAAGAGATTACATACAGGGATAATCCTATTCTTCCAAAAGGTACTTTATGTAGGGCACTCTTCATCTATTTATAGGGAGTCATACAACTTTGTATAAACTTATATTTATACCCTCAAAAATTACACACAGGATTTACAAATAGTATAGGGGCAACATTGTCTTTTGCCTCAAGCGTTTAGGATGACACCTTCTCCTTGCATCATCTTCTTCTATTGTTATGACGAGGCTACCTTCGTTACCTTTCCACCGTTCTACATTGAAGGTGGTCTGATCCTGATGCTGATAACGAATGGTTAACTGTGTTTTTGAGGACCTTGAAAGATGAAGGCCCCCAACATCTAGAAATGATCGTATTTATTCGATATTTTACTGTCATTAACAAATTTGGTAATTTTTCAAAAAATATTAAATATGAACTTATCTTTATAAATTCATAATAAATTTGTCTTAACTTAGACAAATATGAAACTAATTTTATTATCTTTCTAAAATCAAGATCTATCTAATGATTTATTGTTTAGAGTTGTTTAGAAATTTTATGGATCTTATTTATAGTTTTTTTCAATTATTACTCTTGATATATATATTCATAATTTACACGAGGATTCGAAGGATTGGTATGATACCAATTATGTTGACATCTAACTATATGTATGTGTGCACAATGCTTGTCACTTGTGTTTGTGAGATATTGCTTTAATGTTTTGTGAGATATGCTTTAATCTTTATGAACTTGTGAATATTTAAATATTATTACTAATTTTATGACTTGTGTGAATTTTTAAGTCAATTGAGGTTACATGTTACGATTTTTACCGGTGTATTTTATATTCCGACCGTAACCGATGTGTTTTCTGTATCGAGCTTTCATTTTCGATGTTTCTGAATTACCGATGTCGTTTCCGTTTTCGGAGTTATCGTTTTCGATTTTGTTTCCGAAAGAAAAATATGAAAATAGAAATGATTTTAGTGTTTACCAACCGTTTTCACCCCTTAGTAATGTCATCAATCCTACAAAAGAAATGTTATGGAAAATATGTGGACTGAATGCTTAGATAGATATTCATATTGGAATTGTCTACAAGAAACAAGACATAACAAGGAATTGAAAAAGACGATGCTATTCATTAGCGTATATGGCATAATTTATTTATTCTAAACTCTAACTACTACGACTAGACTAGATGAAGAAGAGTCTCACTCCTCAACATCGGCGAGGCAGCCACACAAGAGAGGAGATGGGCATACGCCATACCATGCATATGTTGGTGTGCTAGAGAGGGCTCCTGATATCAAATTATTGTGACTTATGATCCTCTAATGAGTTTATTGCGGCACATTAAAAGTGAGTTTTATTTATTTATTAGGAATTTAAATTGGTGCTGAAACCTGAATTGGAACCGGCGTTTAATTTCTCGCTCCGAAATCACCGAAACTCGGTCTTTTTTTTTTGTTTTCGCTACTAAGCGAAAAAGGAATTTTGGACCGGTTTAAACTAGATTCCGATTCAAAGTATAAAATTACAAGAGTCAAATTTTGGTTAACAAAACGAATTTCGGTTTACCCTAACGCCCTGTTTGCATCACTGGAATTGAATTCCATTCTAATAATAGTAATTTAGGTATATATCAATTAAGTTAATTCGTTTTTATACAAAATATATTTGTATATTATTATTAGCAAGATGTCCTAGATATTTTTGTGCTACATTTTTACTATAGAGAGTGGAACGAAGAGTGTCATGTAAATTACAGCGTCAAAACAAATTCTACCCATGCATAAAATCATTTCCTATCCTCCACCCTATGAATTTGAGATAGTCTTATATCTGAACTTTGGAAAGTGGTGGAATGCCAAATTCCAAACTAAATAAGTTACTTTATTGAGTGAATTCCAATTCCTTTAAAATGAAGGCATCCAAACGCCCCGTAAACGAAATTGTGAACACTGACCGGAACAGATGAAAGTTGAGCAATAATACTAGCACCCAAGCAAAGCGAAACTCCAAAACTGCCGAGGGCGTGTGAGCCTAGCAATTTCGCTGTTTGTCGATCTTCCTGCAGCTCTCCTCATTGTCCAAATTTTAAGCAAAGCACACACACACCCACATCACCATCACCATCATGTCCTCTCACTCCTGCACCCTCCTCCCGCCTCGCTGCTCTCTCTCTCTCGTCTTCCTTCTTCGTTCCTCACCTCACTCCATACAACGCTCGAACAAATCATCATCATCAAATATATATACACACACTCAGGTCCATTTCCTCGTTATCTTCTCGACACCTACACACCGCTCTGCTTTCAGCCAGATCGATCGATCGATCGCCACATGCACATTCCCTAGCGGCACTAGCTATATATCTCTGCAGCTAGCTATCTAGCTGGGTAATAACTAACGTGTACGTCGTACCCAGCTATAGGACGGCAATGAGGAAACCGGAGTGCCCAGCGGCGAACAGCAGCAATGCGGGGGCGGCGGCCGCGAAGCTGCGGAAGGGGCTGTGGTCGCCGGAGGAGGACGAGAGGCTGGTGGCGTACATGCTGCGGAGTGGACAAGGTTCTTGGAGCGATGTGGCCCGGAACGCCGGGCTGCAGCGGTGCGGCAAGAGCTGCCGCCTCCGGTGGATCAACTACCTCCGGCCGGACCTCAAGCGCGGCGCCTTCTCGCCGCAGGAGGAGGAGCTCATCGTCAGCCTCCACGCCATCCTGGGAAACAGGTAGCTACGCGTGCATACACGTACCTGCAGTATATATATCGAGAGTTTTAATTTATGGGTGTTGATGATTATCTCGCTTGGCAAGCACACTTTTATTATTTCGCAGTCAATTTTAAAAACTTATTTTGTTCTTTGTTGATCAAAAAATTTATTTGCTATTTTGAATTGGCTAGCCTAGAGATCTCCTACATATGTAGTTGCATTGTTCACATTCAGATTTCCTACATAGATGAAGTTTTCACTCGCCCTCAGAAAATTGGCACGCGCCTGTGAAGTAGAAAATTTTCAACGAGTGACGAGATAGCTTTATAAGTATAATTATTGCATGTCACTATAATGTGTCTGGCCAAAATACGGGCCTCTATCATCCTTACAATGAGTGACACATACGTTAACGTTGTGACTCACGTAGGAAGATCAATTAGTTGCAATTCACTGTGATCGCTAGGTTTTATGTTTTTCTTAATGTCAAAGATTTTTTTAAAGACAAAAATCCAGGGAAATTCCCCCAAGCAGAGGTAAAAGGGATAAAAGAATATAATATAATATACCGAAAAAAAAATTACTAACGACTATAAGGTGCAATGTTTAGCTAGGTTATAGGAGAGTTTTAATTTAATTTATGGGTGTTGATGATTATTTATCTCGCTTGGCAAGCACACTTTTATTATTTCGCAGTCAATTTTTAAAACTTATTTTGTTCTTCGTTGATCAAAAAACTTATTTGCTATTTTGAATTGGCTAGCTAGAGATCTCCTACATATGTAGTTGCATTGTTCACATTCAGATTTTCCTACATATATAGATGAAGTTTTCACTCGCCCTCTATAGCTCTCATCTACAAGACTTACAAGCAAGAGCGATATTACTGTACGCCTGCTTAGTAAAGGAAATCACCACGAGCCTGTGAAGTAGAAAAATTTCAAGGAGTGACGAGATAGCTTTATAAGTATAATTATTGCATGTCACTATAATGTGTCTGGCCAAAATACGGGCCTCTATCATCCTTACAATGAGTGACATATACGTTAACGTTGTGACTCACGTAGGAAGATCAATTAGTTGAAATTCACTGTGATAGCTAGGTTTTATGTTTTTCTTAATGTCAAAGATTTTTTAAAGAGAAAAATCCAGGGAAATTCCCCCAAGCAGAGGTAAAAGGGATAAAAGGATATAATATAATATATCGAAACAAAAATTACTAACGACTATAAGGTGCAATGTTTAGCTAGGTTATAAGAGCGAGGAACTATTTATTTGGTTTCTGTTCTATAGGTACCTTCTAGCTAGCTTGTTGATAAATGTATGTTTTTACGTAGGTAGATCCCATACTTCACATCATTATATTAGCATGAATATTTACCTAAAAGCTAGCTAGTAATTAATATATCGGTGACGACCTAACTACCATATGTCAATAGTGCATGTGTACATGTACGTAGTACATCATTTTTCAATAATTATATTCCATATATGTGCATAATTTCATTTTTTGGGTGGTGTTTGATGTTATTTCCTATGAAATGAATAAATTTCCATGAGGCTGATAAAACCTAGATAGAGGCTAAAAGTCGCTCAAAAGGACACGGATCGAGCTCGAGCGATACTGCCCGTTAATTCCTTTACGTACTGAGCATCATGCATGCATTTTTTTTTGTTGGATCCCACATTATTTTTTCTTGAAGGAGATTAAGACATCTATCGGTTATATGCATATCAAAACATATAGCTAGCTGCGTGATGTTGACACGCAATTTATGTATGTAAAAAAATGGACGTACGTACGTACGCATGACACTTTCTCTCTGACAGAAAGATCCTGGATCGATCGTTTGCTTACTGTGAAATCAACCCTCACTTGCGACATTATATTCCAGGTGGTCTCAGATCGCTGCCCGGTTGCCGGGGCGCACCGACAACGAGATCAAGAACTTCTGGAACTCCACCATCAAGAAGCGGCTCAAGAACAGCTCGGCAGCTTCGTCACCAGCAGCTACGGACTGCGCGTCGCCGGAGCCTAATAACAAGGTCGCCGCCGCCGGTAGCTGCCCGGACCTTTCCGTCCTAGATCATCAGGACGGTGGCCACCACCACGCAATGACGACGACGACTGCAGGTTTGTGGATGGTGGACTCATCCTCCTCTTGTACCTCGTCGACCTCGCCAATGCATCAGTTTCAGAGGCCGACGACGACGATGGCAGCGGCCGTGGCCAGCGGGAGCTATGGAGGTCTCGTCCCCTTCCCTGACCAGCTCCGTGGTGTTGTGGCCGACACGGGAGGGTTCTTTCATGGCCACGCGGCGCCAGCGTTCAAGCACCAAGTTGCCGCATTGCACGGTGGTGGTTATTACTACGGCAGCGCTCCTCGTCACCATGTAATGACGACGGCGACGACGGTGGCAATGGAAGGAAGCGGTGGATGCTTCATATCTGGCGAAGGCATGCTTGGTGTGCCCCCTCAGCTGTTGGAGCCCATGTCAGCAGCGCAAGAGCAAGACCAAGGCCAGACCTTGATGGCATCAAGTGGTAACAACAACCCTAAAAACAACAGCAGCAGCAACACTACTGATACTACGACTACCACGACACTGAGCAACAATGAGAGCAACGTCACAGACACCACCACCAAGGACAACACCACCAACACCATCAGCCAAGTGAACAGTGGCAGCAATAATGTCTACTGGGAGGGGGCCCGCCAGCAGTACATGAGCAGGAATGTCATGCATGGGGAGTGGGACCTGGAGGAGCTGATGAAAGATGTGTCATCCTTGCCTTTTCTTGATTTCCAAGTTGAATGATTGGGAGGGCCGTGTTGCATCTCCAGCTGGCGATCAATGGAAGGAGTAGTACATATATACATGCATATATATACAACTATACATATATACTTATACGTCAAGATTAGTATTTTTGCATCCTTGACATTGCTATTGGATCCAATGTAAAAGATTTTTCTCTTCCCACAGCTACTTCACCTCACTTTTTGGTCCGATCCCACACATGTTTTGGGTTATTCATCCTCTTGTATACAAATTAAAGGCATTCATGCCATGCAAATAATTCAATCAAGTCCTGAGCTATACTATATAGAAGTCATATATCTCATATTTTTTTAATCTCTCATATAAGCACATATATAAGATGCTTATATTGTACATGTAATCAAAGGGTTGCAGAATATACTTCAATCTCTCTCTGTACCAAATTAAAATTTGTTTTACATAATTAATATGGATTCATACAATATTTAATATATGTATTTTATATATGTGTCTAGATTTATCATCATCATCTGTTTCAATATAGACATAAAAATTAATAGCTAAAACAAATACTATTTGGGAACGGAGAGTATAAAATAATACCGTAGCTACACATATATATAATGTAGCATGCTTCAACTTTATCCATATTTTTTTCCTTAGTAGTAAAGCTATATCCCTTTTGGTTTGTGTTTGTTCCTTTGCTTTCCTTTCATGTACCAACTGCTTCCCTTGCACATGAAGTCACATTGATGAGCTTGTGAATATAGATCCTGGGGGCCGGCGGGAAAGGTGCAGCAGTACTGTGCCTGAGACCGCGAGAACATGATTATACATGACGCTGATGCATCCATCGAGCAGCATGTGCCGGCCTGCATGCAGTTGGAGGAACAGTCGCTGTCGGTACTGCTCAAGGTATTATATGTTGGATGCAATGCAATCAGAGGCAGAGGTCGTTACTACACAGGTGCAAATTACAGCACACAAGAATGGTGACAGAGAGTGGATGTGCTTCTTTGCAATGACAAATCAATAAATCCCCCCTACCATCTACAATACACACTACCGGAAACAACTGTTTTGCCGAGTATCTGAAGCACTCGACAAAGCCTGGAAAACACTTGGCGAAGACTTTGCCGAGTGTGATACTCGGCAAAAAAAACTTGGTGAATTGCACATCGACGACAACGAATTCTTTGTCGAGTACTTTTTGTCGGCACTCGGCAATGATTTTGCCGATTGCCACTCGGTACTCGGCAAATAAAAGTTTGACACTCGGCAAAAGGATCTTTGCCGAGTGTCTGTAGATGCCGAGTGTCCCACTCTCGGTAAAGGATGTCTTTGCCGAGAGTGTTAGGTCGTCGAGTGTAACACTCGGTAAATAATTTTTTGCCGAGTGACCGACAAATTGCACTCGGCAAAGAGACAGATTCCGGTAGTGACATGTATACACAAATGCATGAAATATGTAACCACTACCACAAAAAATCCAAATACTCGTCGTCGGTCAACGACACTCCTGGTTGTTGATCAAAGTCATAAGTTAATGCTTGAGAGCAAAAAAACTAAAATTTACTCCCTAAGCATAGTCATAAATTATAAAAAAGTTTTAGCTTTTTAGATATATTACTATATATCTAGACATATGTCATACCCGAATTAAGGGATCCAAACCCGGGCGTGACTCACATGTGTGTTAGGATCAAGTCTCACACATATGATGACTCATGGTACAGAAACGAATGTCACATCATTAATATATAACGGAGTTCTATACAAAATAGATAAATAATTACATCATACGAAGACAACGATGCAGCAACCAAAGTTGATTGGGGGACGACGATCTAGACCACTCACGAACTCATCGCAGCATCCTTCATACGCCTCATCCTTCGGTACCTGTTCTTGACCTAGGGGATGTGAGTACAACAAGAGTGAGCTCACATATGTTCATCGCTCAACAAGTTGTAGAGAATAATGTGCATGATCTCACTAACAGTGGGGCTCA
Organism: Zea luxurians; assembly: GCA_029449295.1. Lineage (NCBI taxonomy): Eukaryota > Viridiplantae > Streptophyta > Magnoliopsida > Poales > Poaceae > Zea > Zea luxurians. Next base: position 6,504,228 of record JAOPSE010000041.1, on the reverse strand, counting down.
TGTGAAGTGTAAGGCTTACCAATGGAGATGGTTAAAGCTGAGCATTGCTTTTAAAGTTGGTCAAAATTTTATTAGCAGTTACTAAGTATAAGTAGATACCAACTCAATTAAATAAGAGATCACAATTGATAATAACACCCACGATGCAATGCATATGACTGATTAAGTTTAGTTCCATAATTTAATCATGCGAGAGTCCTGAGTCGCTCTTGACCGTGAGCACGACTGATATACCAGTTTTACACTCTACAGAGGTTGCACCCTTTACCCACAAGTCGTGTATCCCATCTAGTCAGGGTTTGCAAGGCCCTTAGATACTTCTGAGGTGAATGGCTAAGGATCCTCTACGAGGCCTTTACAAAGTTCCACTAGCTTTAGAAAACCCGCTACGGTTTCCAAGAAGGGCAATATAGGAATCCCTCGTCCGAAAAGCCATCGCAGCATGATCGACCTGAGAACCTCCCTATACGCAGCTCCTCTACCACCCTTGCCCATTTTGGGTAAGGTATTCCTCCACTAGCTTTGCTAATTAGTCATCCAAGGGCGTCCCATTCCACCCTTGTGGTAGCACGAATATCTCAAGTTAAGCTCCATGTTCCAATTAACACAATGATCTTGTCATGAACAATAATTAAAACAACAATATAACTAGAACATGATCATAATATAACATTAATTTCCCAAACTAGGTAGAGCAATAGCAAAACTATCCAATAGTTCTTTTGTCTGCAAGGTGTGGGATAAACAATGCTAGGGAAGCCTATTAGGTCCCATCAAATTAACCTGAGCATTTTCTTAGTGATTAACAGGAACATTATTGGGTAAAGAGAAAAGTGATAAAGGGCACAACTTGTCTTAGACTCGAGATTCCCAGGTACTTCACAAACTTGATCCTCAAGTGACTCGTAACCTTGCTGCTACTTGTTGCAATACAAGCAAACATGGTATAGGCTAAATTAACATCATACTAATCATGAGAACATATTGCATAATAATGATATACACATCGTAACTAGATCCTAGGTTCGAGAACCACTAAATTCAGAGTTACGGTTAATGAATTATGATTTTCCGAAGGTGGGTTACTAGATGATAAATAATATTAATATGAATTTAATGCAATTGGAATGGATCAAAAAGGAGTTAAAATGAATTAGTTATGCATTTCCGAAGGTTTTAGGGTTACTTTGGCATTTAAAAATCAATTTTGTATTAATTTTTTAATATCTGGAGACTCATGGGTTGCGACCACAATTTATCAAAGTTTAGGGTCTAATTTGCAAATACCAGGACCTATGCGTAATACTCTCTACTCATGTGCAGATGGCGGGGTATTTACTTTCTTTCTCGGGGTCTCTTATGCAAAATCCCGCGGCTGAAAGGGTATGGATCCCGACGGCCCTGATTAACTCATCTTATTCAATGAAACGTTACGCGTCCTGAGCCGTCGATCAAGCGATCCACGGTCGGGATTCTATATGGACGAAGGGGTATGCACGATCTAATCTAAATCATCGCTTCGCAGATCTACGGCCAATATCCGACCACCATCGTATTCTAATCCTAGATGCCCCATCCGATCGAACAGCTAGGAGGCCGTCGCCTTCCTCACGGTCCAACCGTGGCGGCGCCACACGACAATACGGTGGAGATTTCACCGGTGATCGGTGAACTGGTGCCCCCATGACCCAAACCTCGATACAAACACATAATGCGAAGGGTAGGATGTGAGGAACAGAATGAAGGGCTCCATACCAAAGACCGAAGTACGAAGATCCATGGCCATAGAAGCAGCGGCGTGGCGACGGAGGAGACGTTCCGGTGAGAAATCCTTAGGGCCACGGTGGATTCTCCCGCTCGAGGCGACCATTGCCACAACCAGTGTGCGCCCACGAACCCACATGGCTACCACACGGGGGAAAATCATCGGTGTAGATGTGGGTAAACAGTGGCTTCGTTTTCCCTCACGGTGTTGCGACGAGGTTAGTTCTTAAGGCGACGATGGGAGGAGGTGATGGCTCGAGCTGGAGGACAAAGGGGTCGAGTTTTATAGCCCGAGCAAGGAACCTCCGCGAGGTTCGCAACCACCCCCGGTAGATTCGGCGTGCACATTGTTGGGGCGAAGGCGAACACGCCACCCTTCGCTCGACGACATCTACTTCGCGCGTCGCACGAATGAAGACCGCATCCGTAGGACACACCGGACGACCAAGGATGCTGTCCATACGGGGGCCTATCCGGCACCCTTCGCTCCGGATGACAAGACGAAGGCCCCGCGAAGACCGAGGACCTACTCCCCCTTAGGGCAGGGAGAGGCCTATGTACAATTCGGCCCATGTAGCAGGACCCCACGTAGAGTAGTGTGGTTTGGGCCGTATCTGTAATAAAGTACGTCGTAATGACTCGCTGTAACCTCCCCTCGAGGGAATATTATGGGGATAAACTAGGTAATCGAGGGTCTAAATGTCCTTTACGAGGTCGGGCAGTCCCTCGATTACCTATAAATACCCCCACACTGTGCCTAAGCGCAGAGAGAAAAAATACTGTTGCTTTGACATCCCGTGTTGCTTTCACAAATCTCTCCCCCATTCCTCGTTGGATCTACCTATCCTGAAAGGTAGGTACCAACATTTGGCGCCCACCGTTCGTGCTATGAAAAACAACCCGCGATGGCCCCAAAGAGAGCAACCTCAAAGGTTGTCGCGTCCATCGATGACACGGCGAAGGCAGCACTCCTGGCGGAGAAGAAAGGCAATGCCCTCGCGGACACCGCCTCCAGGAGGCCTTCGAAGATGATGTTGTCAGCAAGAGACAGCACCAGGATAACCCCACCCCCGACGGCACTGTATGCACTTGCAGTTTCGAGGGCGCACCACAAGCACCACCACCAGGCTTCGATCCCTAGAGGGCGAAGACACCATAGAGTATGGAGAAGTCATAGGCATCTCGGACGAAGATCAGCTAAAGCTGCGAGCCTTGCACTTCAAAAACAACCACCTATAGAAGCAGAAAGAAATACTTGAAGCCAAGCGCCAACGAGTCACTATGCAAGCCAAGGTGTGTCAGATGATACAAGATGAGGAGCAGAGAGCTCGGGAGCTAGAACAAGAGATCGCGCTCATGCAAGGCGAAGGCCCTTATAACCTGCAAAGCGGCCCCCTCGCACCGTCAATGCCTCTCCAGCAACAAACACAGGCCGAAGACCCATTCCACTCACAGTGCGGCCCTTCCATTATGGCAGAACCACCCGAATTATTCCAGCTTAAGTGCCTATGTCACGCCTCAGGGGCCGTAACACACTTAAATCGGAATAACCCGTCAGTCCCACAGATCTAGTCTGATAAAGCCACTTAACTAGGATCAAATACCACATACTCACTCGAAGGTGAGTCACAGAAGAAATACAACAAAACAGGAAAACCTCAAATTGAAGTACTAAATTATTACATAAATCGGAGTTTTTCAAGTAGCTGGTAAAAGTTCATAAAATAAAATGCAGCGGATAATCGATGTCGTGGGTAGCGAGGAAATGGGCAAGGCCTAGCCCACTACTTCTCTTGCTCTTCTCCTACCGGAGCAGCATCCCACTCGACCGTCCAACCCGGTGGCAGGGTGGTAGGCCAAGTCACACCATCAACCATATCCTGAAGCGTACCTGCAAAAATTATGCCCCAAGCAAGGCTGAGTATACTAATACTCAACTAGACTTACTCGATGTGAGGAGTCTACTCCTCTACCTCTAGACCATGCAACTGTTTGGCTGAGGGGTTTGGTTTGCCAAATGCACTAGCTGAGTCTAAAATCAATTTTAGCTTTTCAATTTCTAGTATCATTATCTTAGCTAAGTTTGCTCCTTCTAAGCATACATGGTAGCAAGCATTTAGTACACACAACAAGTTATCTCATGTAACCTCATTTCACTTCTTACTTGATGTAGTGCAAGGGGTCAAGCAGTCTCATTAGTTGCGAGAAGCAGACGATTCGAATCGAGTTTTAACCTTGCAAGGAAAACCTAAACACACGACATGTCAGGGCACTCCGTCCCCACACATGTCAACCGTCCCCATCGATTCCCCGTTCGCGTCCAGGCCTCACCGCCTTGGCATACAATGCTTCACTGACCCCGGCTGCCGCCGTGCAGTGACCGCACTTGTACCCACCATAGCTAGCATGGGAGACCCAGTCTCAGGTCGCGTGAGGGATAAAGTCCACGCCCGACTTCACTCAGGTACTAGGTTTACCGGTTACCATATTTCTCGACATGTGTTTAGTACGTTCAAAAGCTTGACTCAGGTATCCACACATTAATCCTTAATTCCTTTTCCCATCTCATGGACAAGGCATCCTCCCTGGATCCAAGTCCATAGACCAACATATATCCCGTTATCAAGATGAATACAATCAATTCCTGACCTCGCGCGAGTGCTAGAAAAATCACTCGACTTCTACCGAGATCCTGATTAGCAAAGCAACTACTCGATCTAGCATACTAGTATCCATCTCAAAAAGGAATCCTAAGTTCATGCAACTAGAGGTTTCAAGCAACTCCTACACTTAAGTGCACATTACAATCCTACAAACATTAAGTGTAGTAAGTAGCATATATAGATACGGTTATGCATAAAACTGGGGCTTGCCTTCAATAGCTGGGGCTGTGGGGAGATCCTCTATGGCAGTCTCGGAAGCTTGCTCCTGGTCTTCCTCGTGGACAACTCCTTGCTCGGGGATGAGCACATACTCTCCGTCAGCCAGATTGCAATCTAATGAATGCAATGAGTAAGATACATGCATGGTATGATATGAAAGCTAGCACTTAAACTTTGATGGTGAATGATTAAATTAACGAGGTAGAGTTTAATTTTGCTACTTGAAGATTCTTGGGGGTATACTTAGCAGTTTAGGGTCCAGCTTAGTTAAACTAAGTGGTAAGTCTATTTTGGTGTTCTACTGAATTCCTTTAAAGTCTTAGTGAGAATTTATCAAGATTTCTAGTTGAACTTATTGGAGCGAGGTTTATCCTTCCTCTCTTTCCTCCTACTTCTCTCATGCTTTTAAGGTGGGTTTGAACTACAAGTTATATTAATAACATTCCAAAAATTCTGTAAAAATTACAGTGGCTTCTTACATGTGTATAATTCTCTGTCTTAAAATTTGGGGCTTAAAAAGTGAGTGGCTCTCTCTGGATAAAATTATCAAATATTAGGGCAAAGGGGGTGTTTTGAACTACAATTCCTTTTTAACAGAGGGTTATTCCCTAAGACATATTTTTGCTGCCATCTAGATGTTATATCATGACTTTGTACAAATTGTTAGCCATTAATACTCATTAGTTATTTTGCTATGATTTTCTAAAGTTTCTAGCCAAAGGGGTGCTTTCTACTACCACTATATTTGAAAATTATCAATCAACAGATTTTAAAATTTTCCTATCTTCTTCTTTGTGCAAGAGCAATCATTCTGAGGTTTGGTAACTTTTTGCTCAAGGGAAAGGTGGTAGGGATTATTTGGATTAAATGACCTTTTTCAAGAATTATTGGTAATGGGTATTATTTTGCAGCTTTCAATTGGGTTTTGCATTTGTCTCTAGTGGCCTATTTCATCATTAATCTAGTAAAAATTTATTTTCCCATTATTGCACTCATTTGAGCTTACTTATGATTTAATTAAAATATGGCTTAATACCAAGTTCTATTTGTTTATCCTACATAAAATGATGGACTGAGGTGTTTATCATTTTTCTAGTGGTGTCTTTGTGGTTATAGGTCCACTGGATTTTTATTAAGAATTTTGAAATTGTTTTCATAATTCTAATAAGTGTTTTTCTAGTTTGGTTAGTGCTTAATAAAACATTTCACTTGAATCTGTTCTGGACTAGGGGTCCCTTTATTTTTCCTTGGTTCTCTGATATTCAAGTAGACTAGGAAAAATAATTGCATTCTCTGTTCATTATTTTCTAATGCCTTTCTGATTTTCCTAAGTTTTGGGCAAAAATGGATTTTAATAGATAATCTTACTTAAACTTTCAATACTAGGGTGCTCACTATTTTTAAACAGTGTCTAAATGGGGTTTGAACATCTACAATTTTTCTTAAGTTCAGAACAGAAGCATAACTAATTTTCTTTAATTCAATAAGGTTTGGTCCTTTTCCTTAATTAATTCTAAATCCTAAAATTTAAAATAGGAAGCATGGGGTTCAGTATTTTTACTTGATAGTACATAATATTTTGAATCCAGCAAAAGTGGTTTGGTTAAATTTGGTTGAATATAACTGAAGATATAAATTTTCTAAGTTCTTTGTTGAATTTAAAGAGGTTAAATAGAAATGGATAAAGGAAATACAGTTTTGCGCTAGGGTCCCTGGCGAAAGTCCTTAAGTGAATTACAGACAGGTCCCCGGTGTACTATTCACATGAGTCTAAGGCTCTGCAGAAAACCCCCTAGGGTTTCTAGAAATCGAACCCGCGGTCCTTCCCTAATGGAACAGTGGCCGCGGAGGAAGAAAGGGGCGGAGGGGCTTATCGGCGGCGAGATTGCTCCGGTGAGGTGGCCGAGGGTGTAGGGAAGGTCCTTTGGGTCACGGCGATGTGCGGGTCGCCGTCGGGGATGGCCGGAGTTGGCCGGTCCACGTGCGCAGGTGGGGAAGCTCGTCGGCGGCGAGGAGTCCGGCCTGCTCATGGCGCGATAGTTCAATCAAACGGGTCAGAGAGCTTCACTGGGTGCTAGGGAAGATGTGGGTGCAAGGAATTGGAAAATGGCTTACTGGTTAGCTCGGTTCACGCGCGGTGGAGGGTGACCGAAGTCCGGCGAAGATGTTCTCGGGCCTCTGGTGAAGTTCTACCGGGTCCGAGAGCTTCAGAAGCTTCACGGGCTATTGGCGAAGCTAACCGAGCGGCTGGCGCGACTTGGAAGTGACCGGAGGGAGCTGGCCACGGTGGCCGAGGCTCGGATGGCTTGGCGGGCGGTGGCGCGGCGTGCTCGGGGCGAATTCCGGTGAACTATGGCTTGGGCAGGACTTGAGAGCGCGCAGGGAGGTACGACCGGAGCCGGGGGATGCTTTATAGGCACGTCGCGGTGCACGGGCGGTCGTGGACCGGCGAGCGCGCGAGGGCATGCACTGCGGAGCGCGGGTGCGTGAACGGGTGTGAACCAGAGGTGTCAGCCACGGTTGAACACGTGGAACCGTTGCTTCTGCCCGCGTTCTAATGCCAATTGGGCGCAAATCTTCGTGAATTTGAGCAAGATCGCCGTGAAGGATTTGTTCCCCTAACTGTGCTTTGTCGTTTGTGTGTGGACGTCACGCAGTTTTAGGCTAGGGACAGGGAGTTGTAACATCACCAAGTTGCCAGTGTCAAATAGCCGGGTCCCGAGGTCAAACAGTGTCAAAACCGTGCCAAACGAATTTGGTTTGAGTTCAAATTTTTCCAGAGCGTGTTCAAGGAAATTTGGCACTACTTTGATATTTGGACTTTTTAGTTTCGAGTTTTGGAAAACAGGGAACACATCTGATCTTGAAAAAGGGTTCTGAAATTCAGAATTCTGAATTTCACATAGGACCTTGGTTCAAGGGCTGTTTTGAGGATTTTGGAAAAACCAAATGGCAAAACTTTCCTACTATGTTTTATTGGTCATTTAATGTATTAAAACTTTTTCATCGAGTTCTTACCAAGATTTTGTATTTTTCCCAAGCCTTTTCCCAATTTCCCTTTTTATGTGCTTAATGGATCACTTAGGATCAATTAGGGTTTGAGAGTTTTTCCTACTTTAAGATTCATGACAAGATTAGGAAGAGTTTCTTAAGATGAAAAGACTTACTTTAACCTTGATTATTAGTTTTTGATGTTCATGCTTCTATTTGGTTCACATGTGATAATAGTTTAAGTTATCAACCCTAGGTGACACTGGGGTGTCATAGCTTTCCCCCTTAAAGGAATGTCGTCCTAAGATTCGGGTCGGAGTCCTCCCGGGGTGAAGCGAAGGGTGAGACTTACATGAAGTGGGTGCTTTATTTATTAGGGCAACTGCTCTTCGAATGTCATTCTCTTTGCAACTTCAGAAGGAAGTCCTTTTAACTTTAGTTTTATAATCACTTTATTCTGAATTAAGATCATTTTTCTGAAATTTAGATTCGAAGGGAAGGAGGAGGGGTTGGGCATGATTACGTACCAATTTCCATGGGTAGGCAATCGGGGAAGTTGGAACACATGAATTCCTTAGTCTCCCAAGTAGCCTCTTCCTCTGAGTGATTACTCCATTGGATCTTATACATTTTGATTGATTTAGCCCGAGTTGATCTTTCTTTGCAATCCAGAACCTTGGAAGGGTACTCTAGGTACGATAGATTTGGCTCTATCTCCAATTTTGGTTCTGCTATGATATCAGTCGGCAATCGAACACACTTCTTTAGCTGGGATACATGGAACACATTGTGGATGGCAGACATTTTTGGAGGTAACTTCAATTTGTATGCCACGGGTCCACATGCTTCTATGATCACATAAGGTCCAATGTAACGAGGGGCTAACTTGCCTTTGATCCCGAATCTCTGCACTCTCTTCGTGGGTGATACCTTCAGATACACGAAATCTCCCACCTCAACTGGAGAGGTTTCCTCCTCTTATCATGGTAACTCTTATGTCTGGCCTGAGCAGCTTCTAGATTCTCCCTGAGTAGTTTGACCTTCCTTTCGGATTCAGTCACTAAGTCAGGTCCGAAAACTTCCCTTTCTCTAGGCTGACCAATTGAGGGGTGTTCTACACCTTCTCCCATAGAGAGCTTCTAAGGGTGCCATCCTTAGGCTGGATTGATAACTGTTGTTATAAGCAAACTCTGCCAATTAGAGGTGCTTATCCCAGTTGTTGCCACAATCGATTGCACAAGCCCTCAGCATATCTTCAAGAATTTGATTCACCCTCTCGGTCTGACCATTAGTCTGTGGGTGGTAAGCTGAACTCCTGATTAGCTTGGTTCCCAAAGACTCTTGCAGTTGTTCCCAAAATCTGGCAACAAATTGGGCTCCTCGGTCAGAAACATTGGTCTTAGGCAATCCGTGCAAACACACGATCCGGTCAATGTACAACTCTGCATACTTTTGAGCCTTATCAGTGGTGTGCACTGGGAGAAAATGTGCCACTTTCGTCAGTCGGTCCACAATAACCCAAATCGAATCATGATGACGAGAGGTGTTGGGCAGACCCACAATGAAATCCATGCTGATGTCATCCCATTTCCACGAAGGTATAGATAGGGGTTGCAAAGCTTCAGCTGATTTCAAGTGGCTTGCCTTTATCTTCTGACAGGTGTCACATTCCGGTAGGCTTTTTACATCACAGGCGGTTCGGTTAGAAAACCGCCTGGGATGTCCCAGGCTACTCAAACCGCCTGTGATGTATTAGTATCACAAGCGGTTTTTGTTTAGGACCGCCTGTGGTGCTCTATTCTTTTCACAAACGGACCCTAATGAAAAACCGCTTGTGATTGTGATTTGATTACCATATTAATATTTTAATTTTTAACAGAAATATGAAAATACAATTTAAATGAATTAATATTTTAATTTTTAACAGAAATATGCAAATACAATTTAAATGAATTAATATTTAATTTTTTAACAAAAATATGCAAATGCAATTTAAATGAATTTTAATAGCACACATAGATAACTAGAGAGATTTTAAATTAATTGGCAACCACAATGCATAGTCGATCATACATGATAACAAATACAATTTGATTCATACAATTTTTCATGAACTACCATTTTTCCGCATGTATGGCTTTAAGTTCTTATCAATTTTCTTTTCCACACGCTTGATTCTCTCTGGACCGTTAAAGACGAACATCTCTTCATACTTATTGTATTCCTCATCTCCGTCTCCCACATTCTCAACTCCAACAATTTTTTGCTTTCCAGAAATAACTACATGCATCTTCTCATCTGCTGGATCGAGTAAATAGAACACTTGTGCAACACATTCGGCGAGAACCCACGGGTCATCTTTATATCCTACTTTCTTTAAGTCTACCAGTGTGAGTCACGTAGTTATCCACTATCACCCCCACGAGATGTTGTACCCATTGGCACTTAAATAAGGGTATTTTCATGCTTGGGCCATAATCAAGTTCCCATATTTCCTCTATGAATCCAAAATATGTGGTCTTCTGTCCATGTAGGTCAAAAGCATCGATACGAACACCGCTATTTTGTGCAACACTTTTCATGTCTTTTGATTTAGTGTAGAATGTGTACCCATTGATGTCATATGCTTGCCATGATGTCACAAAACACGATGGCTCAGAAGCCAAATTCTTCATTGTTTTCTCTTCCAAAGAGTCTCCGAATGGGATGTTTTTGTCCATTAACCATTCGCTGAAACGATGTTTGTGCTCCCTCATGATCCAGTCCTCTGTGTGGTTTTGATTTTCTTTACGAAGCTCATCCAGGTGTTCCTCTATGTAAGGCTCGGCTATCGTGAGATGTTGTAATCCTCAACGCGAAAAGTACTAGCTTGTAATCCTCAACGCGAAAAGTTTTCCTGCCCATTCTCCCTCTCCCACATAGTTTACCCTCATGTTTAGGTACAGGCACACATATCATTGTTCCATCACTGATGTAATCTATACAACTCTCAATCACTTCTTCTGTAGTGTATCCCTCCATGATTGAACCCTCTGGGTGAGCGCGATTTCGCACATAACCTTTTAATACTCCCAGGTATCGCTCCAACTGAAACATATGATGTAAATATAGTGGCCCTAATATTTTTATCTGATCCACGAGATGTATGATTAGGTGTACTTGCATATCAAAAAATTATGGAGGAAAACACATTTCAAGCTTGCACATAGTCTCGATGATGTATGCCTTTAGATAGTCCAAGTCTTCTAAAGCTATTACTTTTTGTGAAACCGCATTGAAAAAGTAACACAAGCGTGTGATGACAACTTTGACGTGCTCTGTTTCGAGGGCTCTTACCGCATTTGGGAGGAACACTGTCATCATCACATGGCAGTCATGAGAGTTGTAGCCAAATAGAGACAAGTCCTTCATCCTGACTAGTTTGCTGATATTGGATGAGAAACCTGTGGGCACTTTGACCCCACGCAAACATTTGCAAATCTTTGTTCTCTCCTCAACTGACAAGTTGTAGCTAGCTGGGGGGAGGTAAGGCTTCGCTTTGCCACTATCCACTGGATGAAGTTTTGGTCTGATTTGAAGATCTACTAGATCATTGCGTGATTTAAGTTCATCCTTTGTCTTACTCGGCATGCCCAGCAAGGTTCCAATGATGCTGTCAAAAACATTCTTTGTTACATGCATCAAATCAATGCTGTGGCAAATTTCCATATCCTTCTAGTATGGGAGGTACTTGAAAAAAATTGATTGCTTCTTGAAAGTTGTGTAAGTTGAAGGGTCAGTTCTCTTTCTCTTTTCTCCTTTGTTTTTCCCTTTCCGAATACAACATGAATGTTCTTTACAATTTCAAAAATAAGTTTCCCACTATAAGGCTTTGGTGCACCTTCACTTTCCAGTTCATTGTTAAATTCCTCTTTCATCTTTCGGTACTTATGCTGCTTCATCAAGAACCGTCTGTGTCCCATGAACACCAACTTCTTGGATGATTTAAGGTACATGGAAGCAGTTCCATCGACGCACACTACACAACCATTCTTTCCTTTAGTATTTTGCCCTGATAGTGTGGCACCACCGGGAGAATCATGGATGGTAACAAATATAATTGCTCTTAAGTTGAAATACTCATGGCAATACTCATCCCATATTCTAACTCCTTCATTCCAGAGCTTTGTCATATCTTCCATAAGAGGTTCTAGGAACACATCAATATCAACACCAGCTGATTTTGGACCTTGAATAAGAATAGTCAACATAATGTACTTTCTTTTGTGACACAACCATGATGGAAGGTTGTACATCGTTAAAGTCATGGGCCAGGTGCTATGTACACTTCTTTTTTCACCAAATGGATTCATTCCGTCTGTACCCAAAGCAAATCTTACATTTCTGGTTTCTTTGGCAAACTCAGGATACATAAGATCGAAATTTTTCCATTGTGATGCATCAGCAGGGTGTCGAATCTGTTTGTTATTCTGCTTGCGATTTTCAGCATGCCAACGCATAAGCTCAGCCTCCCTAGGATTTGAGAACAAACATTTTAAGCGATCAATTACCGGAAGATACCACATCACCAAAGCTGGGATCTTTGACTTCTTTTTCCCATCCATGTCATCAAAAGTGTCATCGTCACTTTCAAGTCCAATAGTGGATTTCTTGTTTTTATTTTTCTTCGGGATTTTTTTACACAGTCTTGATTGTAGCTCTTCTTGTATCGACTGACATTGCAAACTGGGCATCTTGATGCGTTCTCAAAATCGCTACGATACAGAATACAATGGTTCGGACATGCATGAATTTTTTGCACACCCAGAGCTATGGGAGATATAAGTTTCTTCGCTTTATAAGTGTTTGTTGGTAGTTTGTTGGGTTTTGGTAGTAATTGGGACAGAAAATTCAAAAGATCTGTGAAGCTAGTATCAAACCATCCGACGCTAGCCTTCAACTTAAGAAGTTCTAGAACTATACGCAGTGTAGTAAACTCTTTGTCACAACCCTTTGATTCATCATATAAAGGTTCTTTTGAGACACTTTCCAGTCCCTCCATTTTATATAGCCCTTTCTGCAATCCCACAGAACTCAACATTTCTGGTTCCATATGGCGCAACATCTCTTCGCAATCAAATTCTTCAAAATCTTGATTAGCATCCACATAATCCACTTTACCATCAACTTTTCCGACAACTCTCTCGTCATTACCAGGCACTTCACACGGATCCAACTCACCATGTTCTGACCATATCGTGTAATTGTTTTTAAACCCTCTTTTTAGCAGATGTGATTGGATTACTCCTGTATCTCTCCAAGCTATCTTATTATCACAATCGATGCACGGACATAATACCTCCTTACTCTTTCACAAATTCACGTGCTTGTTGGCCGCTTCAATAAAGCTTCTCAAATTTCGAATGTACGACGGATGTGGTCTTGGCACATTATACATCCAACCTCGGTCCATTACCTATCCCTATATTGATTAACATCAATAAAATCATTAATTAATTGAATTCATCCATAAAACATGAAACGAATTGATGTGCATGAAAATGAAACAAACATTGCAGCAATAGGTACCTTGAGGTGAGACAACTGTGTTTCTAAAGAATCTTTAAATTAGATCAACTACTACAAGTCCAAATCTTGGAATTCCTAAGCTTTTCTTCAAATCCGGTCTATATTACAAAATTGAGGCAAAAAATCGCATCAAAATGAGAAAGAAAACAAATGGAGATCATATATATGCATAAACTATTGAAATCCATCAATAAACTCAAAAACAAAACCTTCTCCCTGTAGATCTCAAAAAAATACCCGCCACCGCTACAGTGCTGTGACTGTTCTGGGAAATAGGGTACTGGAACCCGTGGGCTAGTCCTTTTATACTGTACACACATCGCAGGCGGATATTTAGAAAAACCGCTTGTGATATATAACATCACAGGCGCTTTTTTATTCCGACCGCCTGTGAAGTTAATCTATCACAGACGGTCGGAATAAAAAAGCGCCTGTGATGTTATATATCACAAGCGGTTTTTCTAAAAATCTGCCTGTGATTGTTTACAATATAAAAGGCTTGTTGGTTCCAGCAGGAACCCTAACTCGTCCCGCCCGAGCTGACACAATTGCGCCGCCAGGCTGCCGCCGTCCCCGAGCCCGAGCCCGAGCGCCACCGTCCCCGTCCCTGAGCCCGAGCACCGCCGTCCCCGTCCCCGAGCCCGAGCGCCGCCATCCCTGTCCCCGAGCCCGAGCGCCACCGTGTCCCCGTCCCCGAGCCCGAGCGCCGCCGTCCCCGAGCCCGAGCGCCGAGTGCGCCGCCGTCCCTGAGCCCAAGCGCCGCCGTCCCCGAGCTCGAGCTCGTGAGGTACTCAAGAACTGTTGGTCATTAGGCTCGTGAGGTACTCAAGAAGCTCTTTCTTCTTCCTCTCGTAGTAAGGTCGAAGTTCAGGTTCTATTTCTTCTAAGTTCATGGCTCGAATTTCCTCGGTGCACTCCTTGATCATGGTAGCCCTCTCGAGGGTTTGCTCATGCAACTTAGCCAAGTATTCAGTGGATTAATTGGAGCTAGATGTAAGTTTTTGTCCTCTTGGACTTGCTAGAATCATGTCCAAAAGCCTCTTGCCACTCACTGACGATGGGGAGCAGTTGTCCATGTCGTCGGCATGGACGTGCGAGCTTGCGGTAGCCGCCATCGATGTCCTGGTAGTAGCTTTTCGATTGGAGGCATCCACCAAAGGTTCCCATTTTAATTCGTCCTTCTAGACATACCAGTAAAGCATATACTAGAACACCTTGCCTTCCTCCGTTGCAAAAGAAGGTTCCCATTGATATATATATATATATATATATATATATATATATATATATATATATATATATATATATATATATATATATATGTGTGTGTGTGTGTGTGTGTGTTTGAATCATAGCTTTCCAAATTTCAGAAGTTAATTGATGGCAGATTACTTGTTACAGACTTTGTGTTGTTACTGTATTGTTCCCCTGATTATCAGTGCTTAGATTAATTATTCGTCTGAACAACATCCCTGGTTTGGCCACTATGACTCGTGGATAAAATGGCTATCCAGAAAAGAAATGGTTAATCAAATGCTTATCAGAACTATTGGTCATTATGCTTATATTGTTGGTGTTTTCACTTACATATTTTGTTAAGGTCACCATTTTTGCTTTAGTAGCTTGTTGCCAGTCAGTTATAAGATACTTGCTAGCTGTGTATGCTTATTGCTTGGTTGTCAATTACTTCTCATGTATCAGTTTTTTTTATTTCTTTTATCCCTTCTGATTAAATGTTTGTATACCATTAAGGTGTTAGTATCCTTCGAATGAAGAATTTTGTGTCCCTCCATCGATGTCAGTTGTTTGATCTTGTCATGGATAGTTGATGCAACTACTAGGACCCCTTCTTGGTAGAAAATCTCCATAGTGATTGGGGCAACAAGTCTATTTTTAGTGTTTTTTGACTACCTATCTTTGTTTGATAATCATTAGGGAAAATGTGCTTATGGCCACATACATCATGGAAGTACATCATGGAACCCCTTATCGAGCACTGAGTATGTGCATTGTTGCCACACATGAATTCCCTGTGCTTCCCAACCCTATGTTATAAGACTTGTTCTTATCTCCCTTCTTTGACTTGTTCATAGCCATGACAATGTTATTTGGACCCCTCTTTTTGCCCTATAAGCCACATCCTTGTTTTCCCTCTGATCCCTGCCTTTATTGCGATCTCAATTTTGATTGTGAGACTTGGTCATTTTTAGTTTCATAGATGGAAAAAGAGCCACTTGACATGGTTGAGAGCTCAGTTCGAGTCATCGAGACACATGTTGACATCATTCGCAGTCTAGTGACTGATGGGGTTGTGGATACTAGTGAACCGGAATCAGTGTACACACTTAAGACCACTTTGTTTCAAATTGGAGATGTATGCGACATGCTTGAGAAGTGTGCTCTGTCCATCAAAAAGTATGCTGACTCCAAGAGGGCTAAAATTATTCAAGATGAAGCCCTGCAATATGCTGAAGATGATGAAGCTGCAGATGATTTGGAGGAACTCCCAAGCCTAGATCTCCTTACTCAAGCCGACATATTGGAAAAATATTTTGGAATTGAGTATGATAGCGACCAGTCAAGGGGTTGTTGATGTTTAGTCCTAAACAACACGATATGAGTATCGTAGGTTTCACTCTTAGAGATAATGTATTTTGTATGAACATGCATGAGTAGTACATGGTGGCTAGCAACATATACAAACTCGAGGACTTCACATTTGTTGTGCCAGAAGATGCATTTTGGAGCAAAGATAATATAGATCCTGTGTGGCATTTATTCTTTCACGATCTCTGGTCGTTGTACCACCGACAAAGGATGAAAACCAACTACTTAACCCTCTTTTGCTTGTAAGTACCTCTAAACTTTCATATTTGTTAGTTTTGTACACGCACACATAAACGAGAGTCTAACGATTAACACTTTTACACGTAGGATGCAATACATGGATGATAAGAAGAAACAACTTAAGACAGGGTTTCTTGACCCGTTGATGATATCCCAAGCTCGCTACAAAGAAGTTGCTCGGAGACATGGAGAAGAATACAAAGACTTGGATGATGCTGAATTTGAGAAAGCCATCAAACAAAATCAGAGAAAGAAAATGAAGGTAATGGCGGCATACATTGGACGAGCCATGTATAATCATGTACAACATGACAAGGACTTAATAATAGCTCCGCACCACTTTAAGTAAGTTCTCGACATGGTTTTGAACTATAAATTATGGCAATCGTGATCTTAACATGTGTTTTCGTCTATGTCTATATAGTGACCACTACATTTGTATCATGATCTTTCCAAAGCATGGTAAAGTCATGGTCTTCGACTCACTGAGATTTTAGAGAAGTATGATTATTATTGCACACTTGTACTTATTACAACTTAACAAATGTATTCTTAATCTCACAATGCTATTCTTATATGCAGTGCATACCGTTTTTATTGGAAAGATCTTGGCAGCGAACATCCAGAGGACAAGCCTAATTTGTCAATATCATTATTTCCATATGGTGACAAACAACCTCCGGGTACTATCCTATGTGGTTATTATGTATGCGAATGGTGTCGTGTCACCTTCCATTACATGGTCAATCGTGAGGATGTAAGTTCGCTATCATTGTCTATGTTGCAATTTTTATGTTATATTGTTGCTCAACACATTACTCTTAGTACTGCTTGCTTTTTGCTTTCATTGCAGGTTCCTAAATCCAAGATCAATGCTGAATGGTTAGAAAGAGATATGGTTTCCATCGGCGTGGCTAAGGTTGTAAAAGACTTGCTTTACTTTATGCGCCGTGAAGTTCTTCATCAACAAGGGCTATTCTACAATACAAATGGAAATTTGCAACAATTCCCAGAACTAAGTTTGTACATGATATCACACATTGTTTAGATCTTTAGTTAGGAACTTTAGATGTTTAGTTGTCTATGGAACTTTGAGATGTTGAGTTGTTATGCAACTTGATATGTGTATAAATTTGTGTATGATGGAACTTGATATGTGGATGAATCTGTGTATGGAACTTGTTATGCAACATATCTGTGTTTGAATTTGTTATTAATTCTGTATATGAATCTGGAATCTGAATATAAATTTGGAATCTGTATATTGAAATACAGTCAGACTTATATTTAAAACCGCTTGTGATGTGTGGCTAACACAAGCGGCTAGGATTAGAAACCGCCTGTGATGTGTGTCTATCACAGGCAGTTCCTTTAAACTGGACCGCCTGTGATGTGTGTCTATCACAAGAGGTTTTTGATTGACCGCTTGTGATGTTATTTTACATCACAGGCGGTGCACCACAAGCGGTTCCTGGAACCGCCTGTGTAGAGGCTAACCGGACCGCCTTTACAGAGGTTTACTGTAGTAGTGCTCCCTCTTCATTCTGGTCCACCAATACAGTGGCTTCAGATCATGGTACATTTTGGTACTCCCTGGATGCATAGAGAATTTGGAGAGATGAGCCTCATCCAAGATTTTCTTCTTGAGATCCTTGTTTTTAGGAACCGCCAATCTGCTTTTAAACCACAATATACCCTTTCCATCTTGGCGGAAACATTTATACTTCTCAGTCTTCTGATGGAGATTCTCCTTAATAATTTGCACTCCCTTGTCACTGAGCTGGGCCATGATGATCTGGTCTTGCAAAGCTGGCTCAACGGAAATGTGAGACAAAGCACCAGAAGGAATCACTTCAATCTTCATCTTGCTCAACTCATCACACAAGGTGTCAATGCGAGAATCCATCATGACACAGTTGCATTGCAACTTCCGACTCAAGGCATCTGCTACCACATTGGCTTTTCTTGGGTGATAATGTACCTCAAGGTCATAATCCTTGATCAACTCTAGCCATCTTCTTTGCCTCATGTTGAGATCAGCTTGAGTAAAGATATACTTAAGGCTCTTATGATCAGTGAAGATGTTGCTGTGGGTTCCCATCAAATAGTGCCTCCACATTTTTAATGCATGAACCACGGCTGCTAACTCCAAGTCATGAGTGGGATAATTCTACTCATGAGGCCTGAGTGCTCTTGAGGCGTAAGCAATGACTTGGTTGTCTTGCATCAAGACACAACCTAGTCCAGTGCTAGAGGCATCACAATACACATCAAATGGCTTGCTGCTGTCGGGTTGCGCTAACACCGGTGCTGTGGTCAGATGTTGCCTTAATGCATGAAAGGCATCTTCGCACTTCTGACCCCAAACAAACTTGGCTTCTTTCTTCAACAGCTTAGTTATGGGCTTCGCAATTCGAGAGAAATCCAGAATGAATCTTCAGTAATAACCAGCTAATCCCAGAAAACTCCGAATCTGACGGACAGTCGTTGGCGGCTTCCAGTTCATTACCTCTTGCACCTTATCAGGATCAACAACTATACTTGCCTGAGAGATAGTGTGACCCAAGAACTTGATCTCCTTTAGCCAAAAATCACATTTTAACAATTTGGCATAAAGGTGGTGCTCTCGCAGACATTGAAGCACTACATGCAAATGCCCGACATGCTCTTCTTCGTTCTTCGAGTACACCAAGATATCATCGATGAAAACCACTATGAACTTGTCCAATTCAGGCATGAAAACAGAATTCATCAGATACATGAAATATGCTGGTGCATTCGTCAGCCTAAAAGACATCACCAAGAATTCATATAGCCCATATCTGGTTGAGAAAGTAGTCTTCGGAATATCACTTGCTCGTATCTTGATCTGATGGTAGCCGGAGCGAAGGTCTATCTTGGAAAACACTTTGGCTCCGACCAACTGATCAAAAAGAACATCAATACGAGGCAAAGGATACTTGTTCTTGATAGTCACCACATTAAGTGGGCGGTAATCTATACATAGCCTCAAGCTTTCATCTTTCTTCTTTACAAACAAGGCTGGACATCCCCAAGGCGAAGTACTTGGGCGAATAAAACCTTTGTCCAGCAATTCTTGCAATTGCTTCTTCAATTCTGCCAACTCAACGGGTGGCATCCGGTAAGGCCTTTTGGAAATAGGTGTCGTTCCCGGTTGCAATTTGATGGTGAATTCAATATCCCGGTCTGGTGGCATTCCTGGCAATTCATCAGGGAAGACATCTGCATACTCACAGACCACTGGAATCTTCTTCAAGGGTAACTCCGTCATAGCAAAAGCACATGACTGAGTAGAGTCTTGACTAGGCAGAAACAAGGTGAAATTCCCACAGATCGGGGAATTGATTTCCACGATGCGGCTGGCTACATCAAGCACTACTTGGTGCAGGGTCATCCAATTAGCTCCCAGAATAATAACCACATTTTCCAAACCCAAAACAAGAAGGGTGGTTTTAATAATGTGGCTTCCCAGTTGAATAGGCACACTTTGGTTTAATTGATTAGTTGCAATTTTACCCCCAGGTGTGGCTATCATAAATGATCCTTTTGTGTGATAGAAAGGCAGTTGACATTTAGCACTGAACTTTTGGCTAATGAAACTATGAGATGCACCAGAATCAAATAGAATTAAAGCAGGTTGATTATAAACTGAAAAGATACCAGTCATGATGGGGTCTCCTTCAGGTAACTCCTCTAGAGTAGTGAAGTTGAGCTTCCCTTGCCTGACTTGTACCTTCTGTTTTTTCCCTTGTCTTGATTTGGTGCTGGCATCTGCCTTTGCTGATTTCTTGGGCAATTCTTGGCATAGTGGCCCACATTGCCACAAGTGAAGCACTTGTTCCCATTGCCCTGGCGGAACTGCTATTGCGGAGGCTGATTGTTCCTTGGAGTGGGAGCTAGAAAGCGAGTGGGTGCTGGTTGCTGCTGCTGAGGTGGCCTGATCACCCATCTGCCTGCCTACTGCTGAAATCCCCTGCTCTGATTGTGAGAAACAATCATGAACATCTGAGCCTGAGCAGATGGTGCTGCCATCGGTGTCTTTCTCTTCTTCTTTGCCCGGTGAGCTACAATATAGTCCTCCTGGGAGATGGCCAGGTTGACCAACTCATTAAAGCTATCAGCACGAACAGTATTGAGACGTTCCCACAGCTTGGTGTTGAGACCCCTGCGGAAGCGGTCTCTCTTCTTCTCGTCAGAATCAGCATGATAACCTGCATACTGTCATAGGTCGTTGAAGGCCTAAGCGTACTGCAATACCGTGCGGGTTCCTTGATTGAGTGCCAGAAATTCATTCAGCTTGCGATCAAGAATTCCGGCTGGGATATGGTGCCCTCTGAAAGCAGTCTTGAATTCCTCCCAAGACACTTCGCGATCAGCGGGAGCATAGCATGGAAGTGGTCCCACCAAGTCCGAGCAGGGCCACGAAGCTGCTGCGCGGCGAAGCGAGCCTTGGTCTCATCGGGGCAGTCTCCCATGAGGAGGGGAAACTTGGACTCAACGACGCGGAGCCACACGTCAGCATCCAACGAATCCTTTGCCTTGGTGAACAAGGGCGGCTGCGTGCTCAAGAACTCCTGGTAGGTTGCCGCTGCCGGAGGTCGCTGCTGCTAGCCTCCACCATGCTGCTGGGCGTGGGGCTGGCGATGCAAGAGCTATCGCAGAATCTCATTCTGCTGGGCCATAAACTCCTGCACTATGGGAGCTGGAGGAGGTGGCGGGGGAACTTGCTCGTTATGCCCGCGACGCTGCCTAGCTGCCATCTGAAAACAGAGATTATCGCCATTGTTATCCCGATTCACAATTTCGAACGACATGCTATTATCTCATATGGAAAGAAAAATTGCCATAATCATAACATTAGGTTCGAATAAAGATAACATGGTTACAAACATCCCACAGATCTCAAAAGTTCTCAAGGGTTAAATCGATTAGGGGGAAAGGTACCCGTAAGCCTAGTCCAAAATCTGTCATTAACTAAGATTGCATAGGTTTCTATCCTCTAAGAAGTCAAAATGACTGATCAACCCTGAGCGGTGGAAGCGACACTGGATGCGGGTGAAGGGGGCATCACGGAGGTAGTCCCGTTGGCACCAGGGGCTGGTCCTAACTCTTCGGGAGCCTCTTCTCCCTCGCTTCCAGCCTCATTGGCCTCCTTCTCCAAGTGGTGCATGTCCAGGTGGTCATTAGCTTCTTTGAGTTCCTGCTGCACATCATATAGCTGGTTCTCCAAGACATCAATAGTGTTGTCTTGGATCTCCACCTGCTGCTCCAAGGTGGTCATGCGCTGGCTCAGCCTTTCCACCTGTAGGTCCTTCTCCACCAACTCGGAGGACAAGTCGACCACAAAGTCTTCTCGGCTGTCGAGGGTGCGCTTGGTGGTTTGAGCGATGTTAGCAAGATGTGCCATAGCGTCGCTCTGTAGGGCCTGAAGGCGGTACAACGCACTCATGCACTGAACAGTGACCCTCCCAACCAAGTCAGGATACATTGCCCACACATCTTTCACATGGCTCACACGGTTACACCACATGGGGTCATCCTTCTTCTCAGCAGGGAAGAGTCCCAAGGGGTGCATCACCATTTCCAGGGGGTGGTAGCCACAGAAAGTTGTAAGAGTCTTCATGGCTGCTGCTTCAGTGGTGTCATCCGTCCTGAATCCAATCGTCTCGGAGTCAAGAGAACACCAACCCGACTGAAGGGGATGAGCCTCCAAGGTCAGCCAGACTTAGCAACAAGGCACCCGATGCTCCTCGTACAACTGCACTGTGTACAAAGGGGGCGTAGGGTAGCCGGCGGAGTTAAGCACTTCCCACAAGATGGAAGGAAAGCCATCATGAGAAAGGAAGTCAGAGATGAAATGGGTGTCTCTTCCACTGGCGGGGGTGGGTGAAGTCATCTGCGGAAGGGTATCAGAGGTAAAGATTATGGTGGAAGGAAGAAAATAAAAGAGCCTGAGGGGTTTAAAAGGAAGCGGGTTAGCTCAAATTTTACTTCTTTAGTGCTTAATCCCTTTTAGTTTTTATAATGCATGCATGCTGAAAATAACGTCTCCTTTTCGAATAGAAGGGTGCTCCTAGGGCATCCTTTAAAAATCTAAGTACCGACCCACAGGGCCTACTTACTTAGCCACCTATTTCTCCCACTATCCCTAAGGCCTTTCGTCCTAGGTCTAGCTGTCTACTCCTGACGATTCTTATCAGTTTCTAAGCAAGTTTTAGATTTTTAAAATTGGTATTCATGGTTTATTGTCCTTCGCTATGGTGGTATTTGCTCCGATACCAGCTGTGGCAGAAGCACCTGAATTATTCTAGCTTAAGTGCCTAAGTCACGCCTCAGGTGCCGTAACACACTTAAATCGGAATAAACCGTTAGACCCTCAGATCTAGTCTGATAAAGCCACTTAACCAGGATCAAATATCACATACTCACTCAAAGGTGAGTCACAGAAGAAATACAACAAAACAGGAAAACCTCAAATTGAAGTACTGAATTATTACATAAATCGGTGTTTTTCAAGTAGCTGGTAAAAGATCATAAAATAAAATGCAGCGGATAATCGGTGTCGTCAGTAGCGAGGAAATGGGCAAGGCCTAGCCCACTACTCCTCTTGCTCCTCTCCTGCCGGAGCAGCATCCCACTCGACCGTCCAACACGGTGGCAGGGTGGTAGGCTAAGTCACACCATCAACCATGTCCTGAAGCGTACCTGCAAAAATTATGCTACAAGCAAGGCTGAGTATACTAATACTCAGCTAGACTTACCCGGTGCGAGGAGTCTACTCCTCTACCTCTAGACCATGCAGCTGTTTGGCTGAGGGGTTTGGTTTGCCAAAGGCACTAGTTGAGTCTAAAATCAATTTTTAGCTTTTCAATTTCTAGTATCATTATCTTAACTAAGTTTGCTCCTTCTAAGCATACATGGTAGCAAGCATTTAGTACACACAACAAGTTATCTCATGTAACCTCATTTCACTTCTTACTCGATGTAGTACAAGGGGTCAAGCAGTCTCATTAGCTGCGAGAAGCAACGATTCGAATCGAGTTTTAACCTTGCAAGGTAAACCTAAACACATGACATGTCAGGGCACTCCGTCCCCACACATGTCAACCATCCCCATCGATTCGCCGTTTGCGTCCAGGCCTCACCGCCTTGGCACTTGTACCCACCATAGCTAGCATGGGAGACCCAGTCTCAGGTCGCGTGAGGGATAAAGTCCGCGCCCGGCTTCACTCAGGTACTAGGTTTACCGGTTACCATATTTCTCGACATGTGTTTAGTACGTTCAAAAGATTGACTCAGGTATCCACACATTAATCCTTAATTCCTTTTTCCCATCTCATGGACAAGGCATCCTCCCTAGATCCAAGTCCATAGACCAACATATATACCGTTATTAAGATGAATACAATCAATTCCTGACCTCGCGCGAGTGCTAGAAAAATCACTCGACTTCAACCGAGATCCTGATTAGCAAAGCAGCTACTCGACCTAGCATACTAGTATCCATCTCAAAAAGGAATGCTAAGTTCATGCAACTAGAGGTTTCAAGCAACTCCAACACTTAAGTGCACATTACAATCCTACAAACATTAAGTGTAGTAAGTAGCATATATAGATACGGTTATGCATAAAACCGGGGCTTGCCTTCAATAGCTGGGGCTGCGGGGAGATCCTCGATGGCAGTCTCGGGAGCTTGCTCCTGGTCTTCCTCGTGGACAGCTCCTTGCTCGGGGATGAGCACGTACTCTCCGTCAGCGAGATTGCAATCTAATGAATTCAATGAGTAAGATACATGCATGGTATGATATGAAAGCTAGCACTTAAACTTTGATGGTGAATGATTAAATTAACGAGGTAGAGCTTAATCTTGCTACTTGAAGGTTCTTGGGGTATACTTAGCAGTTTAGGGTCAAGCTTAGTTAAACTAAGTGGTAAGTCTATTTTGGTGTTCTACTGAATTCCTTTAATGTCTTAGTGAGAATTTATCAAGATTTCTAGTTGAACTTATTGGAGCGAGGTTTATCCTTCCTCTCTTTCCTCCTACTTCTCTATGCTTTTAAGGTGGGTTTGAACTACAAGTTATATTAATTAATTTCCAAACATTCTGTAAAAATTACAGTGGCTTCTTACTAGTGTATAATTCTCTATCTTAAAATTTGGGGCTTAAAAAGTGAGTGGTTCTCTCTGGATAAAATTATCAAATCTTAGGGCCAAGGGGGTGTTTTGAACTACAACTCCTTTTTAACAGAGGGTTATTCCCTAAGACATATTTTTGCTGACATCTAGATGTTGTAACAGGACTTTGTACAAAGGTTTAGTCATTAATACTAATTAGTTATTTTGCTATGATTTTCTAAAGTTTCTAGCCAAAGGGGTGCTTTCTACTACCACTCTATTTCAAAAATTATCAATCAACAGATTTAAAATTTTTCCTATCTTCTTCTTTGTGCAAGAGCAATCATTCTGAAGTTTGGTAACTTTTTGCTCAAGGGAAAGGTGGTAGGGATTATTTGGATTAAATGGCCTTTTTCAAGAATTATTGGTAATGGGTATTATTTTGCAGCTTTCAATTGGGTTTTGCATTTTTCTCTAGTGGCCTATTTCATCATTGATCTAGTAAAAATTTATTTGCCCATTATTGCACTCTTGTGGGCTTATTTATGATTTAATTGAAATAATGCTTAATACCAAGTTCTATTTGTTTATCCTACTTAAAATGATGGACTGAGGTGTTTATCGTTTTTCTAGTGGTGTCTTCGTGGTTACAAGTCCACTGGATTTTTATTAAGAATTTTGAAATTGTTTTCATAATTCTAATAAGTGTTTTTCTAGTTTGGTTAGTGCTTAATAAAACATTTCACTTGAATCTGTTCTGGACTAGGGGTCCCTTTATTTTTCCTAGGTTCTCTAATATTCAAGTAGACTAGGAAAAATAATTGCATTCTCTGTTCATTATTTTCTAATGCCTTTCAGATTTTCCTAAGTTTTGGGAAAAAATGGCTTTTAATAGATAATCTTACTTAAACTTTCAATACTGGGGTGCTCACTATTTGTAAACAGTGTCTAAATGGGGTTTGAACATCTACAATTTTTCTTAAGTTCAGAAAGAAGTATAACTATTTTTCTTTAATTCAATAAAGTTTGGTCCTTTTCCTTAATTAATTCTAAATCCTAAAATTTAAAACAGGAAGCATGGGGTTCAGTATTTTTACTTGATAGTACATAATATTTTGAATCCAGCAAAAGTGGTTTGGTTAAATTTGGTTTAATATAACTCAAAATATAAATTTTCTAAGTTCTCTGCTGAATTTAATAAGGTTAAACAGAAATGGATAAAGGAAATACAATTTTGCGCTGGGGTCCCTGGCGAAAGTCCTTAAGTGAATTACATACAGGTCCCCGGTGTATTATTCACATGAGTCTAAGGCCGCGGTCCTTCCCTAATGGAAAAGTGGGCGCGGAGGAAGAAAGGGGCGGAGGGGCTTACCGGTGGCGAGACTGCTCCGGTGAGGTGGCCGAGGGTGTAGGGGAGGTCCTGAGGGTCACGGCGATGTGTGGGTCGCAGTCGGGGATGGCCGGTCCAAGAGCGCAGGCGGGGAAGCTCGTCGGGGGCGAGGAGTCTAGCCTGCCCACGGCACGATAGTTCAATCAAATGGGTCAGAGAGCTTCACTGGGTGCTAGGGAAGACGTGGGTGCAAGGAATTGGAAAATGGCTTACTGGTTAGCTCGGTTCACGCGTGGTGGCGGGTGACCGAAGTCCGGCAAAGATGTTCTCCGGCCTCCGGTGAAGTTATGTCGGGTCCGAGAGCTTGGGAAGCTTCACGGGCTATTGGCGAAGCTAACCGAGCGGGTGGCGCGGCTTGGAAGTGACCAAAGGGAGCTGGCCATGTTGGCCGAGGTTCGGATGGCTTGGCGGGCGGTGGCACGGCGTGCTTGGGGCGAATTCCGGTGGACTTTATCTCGGGCAGGACTTGAGAGCACGAGGGGAGGTACGGCCGGAGTAGGGGGCTGCTTTATAGGCACGTCGCGGTGCACGGGTGGTCGTGGACCAGCGAGCGCGCGCGGGCGTGCATTGCGGAGCGCGAGTGCGTGCACAGGCGTGAACCGGGGGTGTCAGCTACGGTCGAACACGTGGAACCGTTGCTTCTGCCCGCGTTCTAATGCCTATTGGGCGCAAATCTTCGCGAATTTGGGCAAGACCGCTGTGAAGGATTTGTTCCCCTGACTGTGCTTTGTCGTTTGTGTGTGGACGTCGCGCGGTTTTATGCTAGGGACAGGGAGTTGTAACGTCACCAAGTTGCCAGTGTCAGATAGCCGGGTCCTGAGGTCAAACGGTGTCAAAACCGTGCCAAACGAATTTGGTTTGAGTTCAAATTTTTCCAGACCGTGTTCAAGGAAATTTGGCACTACTTTGATATTTGGACTTTTTAGTTTCGAGTTTTGGAAAACAGGGAACACATCTGATCTTGAAAAAGGGTTCTGAAATTCAGAATTCTGAATTTCACATAGGACCTTGGTTCAAGGGCTGTTTTGAGGATTTTGGAAAAACCAAATGGCAAAACTTTCCTACTATGTTTTGTTGATCATTTAATGTATTAAAACTTTGTCATTGAGTTCTTACCAAGATTTTGTATTTTTCCCAAGCCTTTTCCCAATTTCCGTTTTTATGTGCTTAATGGCTCACTTAGGATCAATTAGGGTTTGAGAGTTTTTCCTACTTTAAGATTCATGACATGATTAGGGAGAGTTTCTTAAGATGAAAATACTTACTTTAACCTTGATTATTAGTTTTTGATGTTCATGCCTCTATTTGGTTCACATGTGATAATAGTTTAAGTTAGCTTAAGGAAGAAACCCTATGTGACACTGGGGTGTCACATCCATCCCCCCAGATGTTGCTTTCCAGGGAATCAACTATCTCGACGAGCGAAGTCCCGTGGCTTCGCAGCTCCAAGCAACACCCTGGCCTGCCAACTTCAGGGTCGGTGCCTACCCCAAATACAATGACAGCACTGACCCAGCTCAGTACATCATGAGCTACCAAGTCGTTGTTGCATCGTCCGGAGGGGACGACGCCACCATGGCAAAGTCCTTCATCATCGCACTCGAAGGCCCGCCTTGACTTGGTACACCAGGTTACCGCCACTGTCAATCGAGTCCTGGAAAGGGCTTCGCGACAAGTTCCTACTCAATTTCCAAGGATACCGACCCGACACAAGTGCACTGGCCGAGTTATCCCTCTACAAGCAGTAGGAAAAGGAAACCCTTCACGAATACTACAGAAAATTCCTGGCACTTAAATCGCAACTGCCATTAGTTAACGATCACATAGCAATCCACTATGCCATCAGTGGTCTTCGGGCAGGTGCCCTGTACAGTCATTGCATCAGGGATCCGCCCAAGCACTTACAGGAACTCTACCAACTGTTTGAGAAGTACACCAGGTCTGAGGAGCTCCATTAGCGCAAAGTTGAATCCCTGAGGAAGCCCAAGGACCCTCTGCAGTCCAGCAGAACTTGGATCCGGCCGGCGCAGTCAGACTCCGGCAGGGACAATCGCAACCAGCAATAGGTGCACACCATAGCCAACCAACACCCAGCCGGAGAGCCCAACCGTCGTCAGGAATACCCCCCTCAAGGCTGCGACAACGACACAAGAGGAAGGGGCCGAGGATAGACCCAGCAGCCACGACGATTCTATTGCTTGTTTCACGGCGAAGACTGCACGCATCCAACAAGGGTCTGTCCGGAGACTAAGGCCACCAAGGACAGAATGGCCAGAACCCAACCAGCCGACAACCAGTGGGTCGTCACGCACCATCAAGAGGCACCAACCCAATTGTTGCCGATGTTTCCCCGCCGCCGCGGTGTCGCGCATCGTCGTGGCCATGGTGCTCCAAGCTACAAATCCTGGTGAGAACCTCCTTCTCGGATCCACCTCCATCTTCTAACTGCGTAGCACCCATCGTGGTTAGGGATCATGCGCCGGGGGTGAGGATCGTGTGTCTGTACGCGGATGAGGAAAACCTGCGCCCAACCATTAGATGTGGAGCAGACGAGTGGGATTGAAGTAGCGTTCTGATTTGGGCAAATGAATTGGAGCCATAGATCTTAGCGTGTGTGGCGGCGATTAGAAGGGTCATACCGTTTCGGGGGGATCCAGTGTGGGTGGTTCGATCATGATCAAACGGGAGTAAATCAATCTAGTTGTTTTAGATTAGGGCCATCGATCAATGATCTCTCGGTGGATGCTAAGTACCGCTTCGGTCGCGATCGGATTTAATCTCAGCCGTAGAAACCTGATTGTTCGGCTGGTGCGCATCCATACCCTTTCACCGCGCGCATCTTTTATAAGAGCCCCTGGTTTATCTCAAATTCAACCCGCAGTCCACTTGATGGTTGGCTGAGTCTGGGCGAGTTTTATAAAGTAGCCCCTGAGCTTTTCTGTAATAGTGCGCATGATCTAGAGGATAGAGAAAATGAATAAATGATTATGGAAATAGATTTTTAGTATAAAATTAATTGTAGAAACTTGTTTAATCCCTAGAAAATTCATATTAAGTCCAAATTGATCCATTCCAGTTTCTATAATTTTGTAATATTATTGTTTATCAACTAGTGTCTCTGTTTTGACATGAAAACCATATTAAAATTTATCTCTTAATTAATCTCGTATCAAATACTTAAAACCTTCAGAAATTCATAACTCCTCCATTTTAATTCTGAATTGACTCGTTCCAGTTGTGTTAGCGTCGTTTAAATATTTACTACGCAGTAACAACATTGATTATACCATGTCTCATTTTTTATAATTAGATATTTATTTATCCTATGTTAATTGGATTAATCCATGTCTATTGGATTAACTTCTGATCTTATGGTCATAATTTGACTAGATGATCTTTAATCAAATAATGACTTCGATTAAAGTTGATATAATTATTTATAGAATAACCTCTTATATGATTTATACTAACTAATTTATAATATAGTTTAATATTTTAATCACATAGATCTTCTATAAAATCATAAATCGTAACTCCGATCTTAGAAATTCTCGAACCCATAATCTCGTTACGACGCGTAGATTATTATTATGCAATGTATTATTATGTTTGGTGTGATGTTAATTTTGCCTATACCATGTTTGTCTGTATTGCTACGTTTAGCAGTGAGGACACGTGTCACCTGAAGATCATCCTGGTACCTGGAATCTCAAGTCCCACGCAAGTTGTGCCCTTGATCACTTCTTTTTAACCAGTTATGTTCTGATTAATCATAATGATCTGCATAGGTTAATTTTGATGGAACCCAATAGGTTACCCTAGTTTAACTATCTTTATACCTTGTTTACCACTGAATTTTTGGGTAGTACCTGCTATTGCTTTATGTGGTTTTGGGTATAGAGATACACATTATTCATGATTATACTTTTATTATCAGTTGTTATTTAATGTTCATGTTAAGATCATTATGTTAATTGGAACATTGAGAACCACCCGGGAAAACAGTGCTACAACAAGGGTGAAATGGGACGCCCTTGGCTGACTAAATAGGAAAGCTAGTGGAGGACTACCTTACCCAAAAGGGGCAAGGGCAGTAGGGGAGTGGTCAGTGTAGGGAGGTCCTTGGGTTGATTTTGCTGCGATGGCAGTTAGGCGAGGGATCCCTGCATCGGAGCTTCCTATAAACTGTAGCCAGTTTTCTGAAGCTAGTGGAACTTTGTTAAGGCCTCGTAGTGTTACCCTACCTCGCCTCCTCGGTAGATGTGTATGGGATTGGCCTTCTCTTGGAAGATGGTAACATGACTTGTGGGTAAAGATGCGCAACCTCTGCAGAGTGTAAAACTGGTATACTAGTCGTGCTCACGGTTATGAGTAGCTCGGACACTCACATGATTAATTTATGGATCTAAATTCAATTTGTCATATGCATTGCATCGCAGGTGTTGTTATCACATTTGTTCTACTACTTAATTAGGTTGGTATTTACTTATACTTAGTAGTTGCTAATAAAATTTTGACCAACTTTAAAAGCAATGCTTAGCTCTAACCATCCTCTTTGGTAAGCCTTACACTTCACGTGAGCTCCCACCTTTGGCGAGTTCATGCACATTATTCCCCATAACTTGTCGAGCGATGAACGTATGTGAGCTCGCTCTTGCTGTCTCACACCCCCCACGGGTCAAGAACAGGTACCGCAGGATGAGGCGCATGGAGGATGCTGTGGCGAGTTCGTGAGCGGTCTAGGACGTTGTCTCCCAGTCAACTTTGGGTTGCTGGATCGTTGTCTCCTTATGATGTAATTATTTATTTATTTTGTACAGAACTCCTATTATATAGTAAAGATGTGACATTCGTTTTTGTACCACTATTCATCATATGTGTGAGACTTGGTCCTAGCACACCTGGTGATTATTTCGCGCTCGGGTTTTGGTCCCCTAAAACCCGGGTGTGACAATCGGCACACCAGCTGACCATAATCCCGAGGGCTTACAAATAACGCAAGACGCCGATGGCCACCAGATCGTCAACCTCATAATGGCCGAAGGCTGGTGGGCCCCAATAACACTGTACCTCCAGGGCCATTACAATCCATCCGATCGCAACGAGGCCAAAAGGCTGAAACACAGGAGCAGGGACTTCGCAATAGTCGAGGGTCAACTTTACAAAAAGGGAATCAGCCAGCCTATGCTAAAATGCATAACTGAAATCGAAGGCCTAGAGATCCTCCGCGAAGTCCATGGCGGAACCTGCGGGTCACACTCAGGACCAAGGGCCCTCGCAGCCAAGGTAATTCGTCAGGGATTCTATTGGCCCACAATAATACGCACTGCCAACCGAGTCTCCAGATCAAGCGAAGCATGCCAAAAATTCTCTCCTCGCTGCTCAGGCGCCCCTTCGCAATTTACCAAGCTCATCGCCCATACTTGGCCACTTCAACGATGGGGATTGGACATTGTCGGACCACTGCCTACGGCACAAGGGAACCTAAAATTCACCTTAGTCGCCGTCAAATACTTTACCAAATGGATCGAGGGCAGAGCAGTCTCCGCAATAATAGCGAAGACCACACAGAAATTCTTCTGGCAGAACATCGTCTGCCGGTTCGGAGTCCCATCCGAGCTAACAGTCGACAACGACAAGCAGTTTGACAACCAGGACTTCCGAGAATTCTACAGTTCCATTGGCACCAAGGCAGTGTTCGCCTCTGTCTACCACCCACAGTCCAACGGTGTCGTCGAACGCGCCAACGACAAGATCTTCAGTGCTATCAAGAAAAGGCTCCTCGACGACAAGAAGGGCAAGTGGGCAGACCAACTACCCGAAGTCATATGGGCGCTGAATACAACAGAATGCCGAGCAACCGGATTCACACCCTTCCGCCTGATGTATGGGTCCGAGGCAATGACACCGCAAGAGTTAAAGCACGGATCCCCACGAACAAACCAATTAGCCATCCCTGATGTTGACGAACCAACTTCCAAAGATCTTATCAACGAAGATCGTGTCCTCATATTGAAAGCCCTGAATAAATATCAATCCCAGACTAAGGCATGGCATGACCACAACGTCGTCCCAAGATAATTCAACAAAGGGACTTGGTACTCACAAGGACCCCCATAACAGAGTCCCGGGGCAAGCTAGAGCCAAAGTGGGAAGGGCCATACATTATCAAGATAAAAGCATCGCCAAACGCTTATAGGCTAGCCACACCATCTGGCGAAGACTTAGAGCACTCATGGAATATAGATAACCTACGTAAATTCTTTATTTAAGATCCAAGGCCCAAGTGCCTTTGTAATTCTTCAAATAATGTCGTTCAGGCCCGCACTCTTTTCCTCCCGGGGGGTTAGGTTTTTAACGAGGCGGAGCCATGTAATATAATACCAAAAAGCCCCCACACAAACAATCCAGTCAGTATCATGGCCACGAGTGTCAAAAAAGACCGTAGCAATGGTCTTCGACATTTGACGCACAAAACAGTCACCGCAAGAGGCAGCCTAGACTGCCCTCACGTGCGACACGTCCGAGCAAAAGTCGCCTAAGGGTGCAGCCGGGCATGCACAATAAGTGCGCGACATCACCCACAGGGTGCGAAGTCTTTACTATAAGACACATCCGAGCAAAAGTCGCCTAAGGGTGGAGCCAGACATGCACAATAAGTGTGTGACATCACCCATAGGGTGCGAAGTCTTTACTATAAGACACGTCCGAGCAAAAGTCGCCTAAGGGTGCAGCCGGACATGCACAATAAGTGCGCGACATCACCCACAGGGTGCGAAGTCTTTATTATAAGACACGTCCGAGCAAAAGTCTCCTAAGGGTGCAGCCGGACATGCACAATAAGTGCGTGACATCACCCACAGGGTGCGAAGTCTTTACTATAAGACACGTTCGAGCAAAAGTCGCCTAAGGGTGCAGTCGAGCATCCACAATAAGTGCGCGACATCATCCACAGGGTGCAAAGTATTTACTATAAGACACGTCTGAGCAAAAGCCGCCTAAGGGTGCAGTCGGGCACGCAGAAAGCAAGGTCCTCATCCCACCTGAGTACCACACCAACACGATTACAAATCAAGACAATCTTACAATAAACGCAGCACTCGATATGCCATCAAAGTTTACATACATACAACGAAGGGTCCGTCGACCACTTCGCACAAGCAATACAAATCGCATTTTGTCGCCCTCCCTCTCTATTGCGATGCGGGGGAGGGCAGCGTTTTCACTCACTATTGCAACACGAGGGTGAGGCCAGCAAAAATGCTACATCGGCTCTGCCTTCGGAATAAGACCCGCCTCCCAGAAATTAAACAACATCATCTTCAACTCTTCGCCCTCAAATAGATTCCGCATGTCCCCCTCCCCAATGCATGTCCCGGCCGTCGAGGATAGTAGATCGCGTTGGCTACCCTGATCTAATCGAAAACAGGATCGTTCCATACCCATCTGGCGATGCCTCCCACTTTGTGACATCCCACCTACACTCTGTTTCGACACCACCTTTTGCCTGCGGTGGTCTTCGGCTATCACCCTGACCAGGGGAGCAGACTCTTCGCATGCATCAGATTGCGGCGGGGACTCCGATGCAACCAAATCCAACGCAGCGAAGTAGTCTAAATCTTCCTCAGAAGACTCCTCAATCCACAAAAGCGGGATACCAAAATCATCCCCGTCTGAGGACCACGACTCAGTTTCAGAAGTCTCAGACACATTTCTATTAAAGGGTATCACATTAGCGGCCACCAAAATACCAGTATCAATATCAGCGGTGATTGCTTGCGCAGGCCCGAACGTTGGAACCTACCAGCAACCGATCTTTAGTATCACAAAAAGAAACCTAAAAACCCAACAACCCTAACGCGACCCTGCCACCTGCGAAGGAGCAGCCACCGCTGCAGAGTCCTCGCTAGCCGGAGCAGTCACCACTGTAGAGTCTTCGCTAGGGCTGTCTTGAGGCGCTGAGTGCCCTTCAGCCCCCATCTCCACGCCCTCTGTCCGGGTCATCGAGCTTTCAAGGCCACCTAAGTCCTCAACTTCTTCATTTTTCATCATCTACGAAGGCAACAATACTTTCAAAAAAAGATGAAAAAACAGATAGAGACAACAATACCTGTGCCAATGTTTGGTCGGCCTTCTCCAGGAGAGTGTCACGGCCGTGAGGGCCCCACATCCTGTCATAAAGCGCCCTAGCGGACCGCTTTAGCACCTCGTCTCCGCGCTGAGTACCCGATCGAAGGCTTCGAAATGCCTACACCCTTCATGGGACAAGGCATTCACCGCCCCCCTCGCAGGTAACGAGCGAGGCATAGGACATGAGGCCAGTCGCGATAGCCGGGAGCGACTCCAGCTCCTTCTGCAGCCACCCAAGAAAGCGAAGGCCCACCTCTTCGCCAGATTTCTCAAAAGGGGTGGTTCACGCGCCGAGCTCGAGGTACGCATCCATGAACAGCGCGTGCGCCCGTTCAACCCCAGCGCGGGTGGAGGCCTCCGCCTTCTCGGTGTAGCTGCACAAGCTCTTTAGCCCGGACTCCATGTCGGCGGCATGCTTGAGGGCAAGGCTAGCCTCAGCGCGGGTAGCCTGGGCCTCTACGCGGGCCTTTTCCGCGCCCTCCGTCTCCTCCGCAAGCCAACGACTGAGATCCTCTTTCTCCGCCTCCACCGCCGCCAGCTTTTTAAGCAGGTTGTGGCTCTTGTTCTACGCCGCCAACTTGTCCCGGACTGCCTCCGTATGTTGCATCCGAAGGCGCTCGATCCTCCCCTCAAGTCGCCGCCTCTCGGCAGAAAACTCAGAGGTCAGCACGCCTGAAGCAATGCGTTCGGTGAAGGCAGCCACCTGTCACAAAGACTATCAAAGCAGAATTAGGAAATTGATACAATGCAAACACTAGTCACACTCACATATTTCAGCTGTTGCACAAATGATGCGGCCACATCCTTCGCAGCGGCGGCCGAGGCAATCTCGCCCCCGATGCAGAACTTGGACCATGGGTCCTCTGGGGCCCCCACGTCACCCTTCTCCACGGTAGCCGCGGCCACCAGGCCGACCGACGCTGCTGCCGGGACAACAGCCAGTTGTCGGACTTTGCCCCTACACCATGGTCAAGTCAGAAACGTAGACCTCGCAAAAAAAAAACTCACCAGCAGGAGCCAGTCTCGTGTGGGCGTCGAACATAGCGACGCTGCCAACAAGGTAATCGTCCACGGAGAGCTCCATGGAGGCTTCGGTGCCCGCCACCGTCGCGTCAGCAGTGCACGGTGGCGAGGGAGGCCTTCTCTCATGTATGGGCGCGACAGGCGGAGGCATGCTGGCGCCCGGGGTAGCAGGCTTCACGCTGGGCCGCGCCATCTTCACCTCACGCCTCGGGTCCGCCAACCTAGCGTACGCCCGACGCTTCCGCGGTGCATCTTGGCGATACTTCTCCATCACTGCCGATACAACAGCACCAACATTCCTTTCGTAAGGGAAAATTTTCATCTCATGAGCTAATCGAGACGTAAGCATGTCCTCGCTGGCTGCCCGAGGTATCGAAACATTCCTAGGCCAGTGACCCCAGGTAACCTTCAGCATTCGCGTAGAAGATTCCTGGAGCTTGGGCGAAGAAATCGTCTCCCCTGGAGCCACGCACGTCTCCAACAAATTCACAACAAAACGATTGGAAGCCCTCAACCCCTCTGCTGCTATACCTAATTTCCTTTTCTTGGTGGCTGCACCCGGAGCCTTGTCCCACGAGGGGCCCTCGTTGGCCGTTGACATCGCTTGCTTCCCCCGGCGGACTGCAACGTCGGCATAGTCATTCCCCGGGTAACCACCATACGACAAGTGGTTTAACTCAAAAACACGGTTCAACCTAACATTTGAACCGCGAATATCCCAACTCCTTAGAGTCTCCATCTTCGGCACATATTTTCCCACAATTTTCATGCCCTCAGCCTCCACTTCACGCACAAACGCGGCTGCGTCGCGACCGTGTAGATCCACTCCAAAGGCTGGACTTCATACCATCTGCTCGCCCAGGGTAGGCATCCGGCGGGGGTCACTTCGCCCAATACCCAACCATGTGCTAAGGGCCACACCCCATAGGCAATAAACTCCTCCACCAGGTCACGTCCGCTACTTAGGCAGGCAGCATGTCGAAGGGCCCCTTCGTCTTCGTCTTCCTCCGCCACCTCGAATTGAGGAAATGCCACATAACAATGTGAGCACAGGATGGCCGGAGGTAGACTCGGCCATCCTTCAACATCACCGGGAGCCACATAGAACCAAAAATCCCACCAATTACCCCACTTGTTCCTAGCGCAGGGGACTATCTCCATAACCTCAGCCAAAGTCTTCCTCCCCTATCTTCCTCTTCTGCCAATGTAGGTAATAATTCTTAGCGAAGGCCTCCACAGATGGCTGCCCGTCGTAGGAAGAAACTGCCCAGATGTACTTCGCAAGCACCACCACTGCGTTCGACGTCAACTGGTGAACTTGCACATCAAACATTCGCACACCTCCACCACGAATCGTTGCGTCAGGAGGCGAAGACAGGCAGCAAAAAAGGCCTCAAAAACCATCAACTCACCCTCAGGCTCGGGGACCTCCTCTGCGCCCAGGGCCCGCCCGACACCGTTACCAAAGTAACCAAGCCGCTGCATCTCCGTCACGCGGCCCGAGAAAATCCTTGAAGTCCCAAACTCCACGATGTGGCCGGGTTGCAACTCAACCACCGCAAAATCACTTAGGGTCTCCTCGAACGACGACGCGGCCGACGCGGAGATGAGTGAGGCGCGGTGTGGTCCTAGGCCGGGACAGGGATTCGGCCTAGCCGATCCTATTTTTTCTTTTGTTTTGTTTATTTTCCTATTTTATTTCTAGTTTTGAATATTCAAATTAAAATTTAAATCCAAGCTTAACAATTCAAATTCAACAAATATAGAGTACCGGCATGTATGCAAATTATTTTTTTATTCATTCCAATAAATGTTTTAACTATGCAATGCACACACAACAATTTGTGTTTGAAGTAAATGTAGTGTATTCAATATTTTATCACTTATTTAAAAGGGAAAATAACTTTTATTAAATTTTTTTATCAAGATGTCTTTTAACTTAGTTCTTTTAAAGAATATGTTTAAACATATAATTCATCAAGGTTATACAAGGGTTGTTTTATTAAACCTCCTATTATAAAACATTATTTATTTTAGAGGATATAACTTCAAGGGTAATTTTTTTGTAAAGGATATACTCAAAAATCTTTGGAGAGTTTTGCTAAGTTCCCAAGGTAAGATTTTGAGGTGTTACAACATATTGTATATCTAAGTATGCAACAAAAATCATGTATCATAAAACCCAGAATTCCTTATAATCTAGGATGGAGGGAGTATATATTATCATCAAACATGGTGCTTTATCTCCTAGAAATATACATGCAACCACTAATACAGAATGGGGCTTCTATCAACAACATTTGTTACAGCTGTTTTAAAACTGATATTAATACAAGCTTCAGTACCAGTTTAAAAATTTATAATCCATGTAGAGGATATTAGTACTGGTTGTCCAGAACATATTCTAAGATTAAGATATTTAGTAACAGTTCAAACTAAGAACTGGTACTAAAATTAAACTTTTTAGTACTGGTTAGAAACACCAACCGATACTCAAGATCCCACAACTGGCGCTAGAAACAAAGACGACTTTAGTACCGGATTTTTGTAAGAACAAGTACTGACACTTATTTTCCTTTGCCACCATAGCAATTGGAATTTCTATCAAAATTTATTTGGAACTGGTTCTTTTCTATAAATGGTACCCTCCCCACTACTGAAGAAAGGACCATCTGTACCGTTTGGGAACCGGCTATAGTACTAAAAATCCCAACTCGTACTTAGCATCTAGAACTAAAGGCCTCAATCTTTATTACTGATTCTTGGCATGATCCTATAATAAAGGTTAGATCTTTAGTACTGGTTCATGCGATGAATCGGTTCTACAGGTATAGAGTTTAGTACCGGCTATTTGCTAGAACCGGTACTAAAATATTAAAGCCATATTTTATCATATGTCTACTTACAATAATATACTTATATATAAATATATATAAATGTGTAGATTTATATATACTTGTTGGTGTTTCGAACTAGCACCAACGAGTAAATTTGTGTATGCGCGTTTTGGATCTAGATGGTGTGCTCAGTGAGCACAAGATTTATACTTGTTTAGACAGAACATCCCTACTTCCAGTCTTTGGTGGCTTGCGCTACCATCACCTTGTTGCTCGTAGTAGGGGTTACAAGCGGATGAGATAAGGAAGGATCCTAAGTATTTATTGATTTAAATGCATGATCTACGTATCCTATGTTTGCTCTCATTTCTGGGCTCTCGTATCTCTTCTGTTGTGTAGCATCTCACGTCTGGATTATCCCTCTCTCATTTCTATTTCTCCTCGTTAGGCCTACCCTCTCCCTTTTATAGACATAGGAGGGGGTCGATTATAGGTGTCTTACTTTAGAAGGGATTATCGTGCTAGGTAAGATGAAGCGGTTTACGTTCGGTTAAACCTTGTTGTGCGTTGATATTTGTCCTCATGTAAATCTCGGTCGTGCTCCTTTAAGTCTATTGGGAAAGCTTGTCGGCGATGGGAGTCCGAGCGTCATCATTACTCCTCCTGTTTGCTACTTTTCACGCTGATCCCTGGTCTTTGTAGCCTAACCTCTAGCTTTGCTTTGTCGTCTTGCATGCTCTGTAGGGTGTCGGAGGACTCAGGCCTAGGGCACATAGGTCATAAGTGGAACTCAGGCCTAGGGCTCATAGGCCAAGCATGGGGCTTTAGCCTAGGGCTTGTAAGCCATGAGTGGACGAGGTCTAGCTCTTTCCTATACCGTGGCTCAGTGCCAGGCGTACTTAATGTGGCGTGTGTGGTATTGATGGTGAGAACAGTCCTTTGGCCTCATGTGGAATCCACTAGAGTGGTTCCCTGGTGGTTCGTTTGGCCCCATACCTGCCTTTGCTTGCCCGACCCTCAAATCTCTACTCGTGGGTGTCATCCGAGAGCGGACTTACCTAAGTAGGTCCCTGTCCATCCTTCCTCTAACTCATGGTCCCCTGGAGGCCTAAGGATCTGATCCCTGATGGTACCCCCGAGGGGAGTATGGTTCCCCTTGGTGGCTTCCCTTATAGTGGGTTGGGCGGTGTTCAACTCTTCCCTTTGCCTCCTGGTTATCGTGCCTCAGGGTGAGCAAGACACATGGGGTGGTCCTCCATCCCGTCGATCCTATCCGCTCCATTCCTATGTTTCTAAGGACAAAATAGGACTTAGCCTGGTTGGCACAAGCTTTCGTGGTTTGTGCACCAAGAGCTAAATTGTTGTGTCATATTTTATTTTCGATGGTAGCGGTTGGGCTACATGCTGCTCCAACTTCTCGGATCCCTTCTTATAAATTAGCTTTCTCTGTGACCACCTTATCTATGTCGCTTTTTTGTTAGGAGAAGAGGGTTCCCTTTCTTTGTCCTAGTCTCCCATGGATTCGAGCAACCACCTAGTGGACGACCCCTATATTGAGGCCTTTGAGGCAGTGCCTAATAGAATTACAGTACAAGTTTCTTTAATGTTAGGGAGTATCATAACACTACTTATCTTTCATGCTCATTACCTTTCTTAGGGCAATGATCTCGATGGGGCTGGGGAGGGACTTCATGGCGTCCCTTCGCCAAGCCAAACCCCACATTCTTTTGACGCAGACACAAACACCAACGGATCTTTGGGAGAGCCTGGCATGGACCGAGCCAACCTGAGTCAAAGCCCAGAGTGGGCTGGGTCGCATCGAATTCCCCACGCATGCATGCTACGACGATCGGCCTATGGGCCGACGCGTCCCGTCGCATTAAATTCCCACTCTCCCTATTGGGATGACACAAGACAGTAGGTGCCGCTTCGCCAACTCGGGCTAACAC
This sequence comes from Zea luxurians, assembly GCA_029449295.1. Classification (NCBI taxonomy): domain Eukaryota; kingdom Viridiplantae; phylum Streptophyta; class Magnoliopsida; order Poales; family Poaceae; genus Zea; species Zea luxurians. Next base: position 6,464,711 of record JAOPSE010000041.1, on the reverse strand, counting down.
ATCAAAAGGTGTGCTTCCCTCTCTCTAGTTTTCCCACTCCTTCACAGGTAACAAAAAGAAGGCGCCCCCACCTCGGGCTTCCTTCCTCGAGAAGGAAGAGGAGAGAAGTAACCTACTGCTCAGGGGTTCGAAGGTTGGACCCTTGACAAGGTTCAAGAAAACGCCCCAAAACACATGGGCTCTAAGCCCTTTACTGATCAGGGGTTCGAAGGTTGGCCCCTCGGGAGGGTTCCACAACCATCCTAGAGCGTAGAGTCATGGATGACTATGGGTACATCCATACATGGCCAAAGCTCGGGCTACAACCCCGAGGTACCCTAAGACATATCCGAGACGCCCGGAAGTGATTCGTTACAGTATCCCATCGAAGGGAGGCATCGAGCCCTTGGACCCCATCGAATAGGACCAGGACTAGGCCAATCACCCGCAGGTACTTTTGGGGCGCGTCTTTGGTTCACTAGCCGACTCCTATCAAATGGAGCTTGGGCCTTAGCTCGGATTACCCATTAATAGCTCATTTGAGATGTCATGCTCGTTGCCCATCGAGGGTAGCATGGCGCTTTCCCCCTCTTCCTCCTTACGGAGGGGCGACAAAGAGGCGTATAACTGAAAAATTCAAGGCACCCCTCGATCGTCCTCTTGCCTCGTGCGGGGGCTCAGGGGCTACCCTTGCAACTCATGCTGCGAAAACTTGTTGGAAACTCTAGCAATCCAATGTAGACGCTCGGGGCTCCCTTTGCATCCATGCTTTGGCCAGGTGACGGATGAAGTGAACCACGTCTACAGAGGTAAGAAACTAAGACCCTGAAGGAGTCAATCACTCCTTCGGGGCCTCGGGGGGCTACACCCGATAGTTGCGCTCGTGCGCACTAATCAGAAACAAAAAATCTTCCACTCCTTAGGGGAAGATAGCACACCAAGAACAAAAGAACCTCCAAACAGGTGTCAAAACACTTCTTTGGAAGGCTTGGGGGCTACTGTTGGGTATGATAATTAGGGGTACCCAGACTACACCCCTAATTACACTTTTAAAAACCCTAAGGACACTACCAAAGTACGTCCCACGAGGTTAAGGAATCAGGAACTCTGCCTCGCCTGAGGTCCCTCTCAGGGGTCTTCCCAAAACTCCGCCTCGCCCGAACCTGATCTTGGATGGGGCATGAGCTTTGGAGAATCTCTGTCCCAACCGAGACCCCCTCACCCTAGGACATCCATGTTCGCCTCTCCCGAGCCCGTTTCGGGCGAGAAGGTCAAGACCTGTGGCAAGGCTGACCCGAAGGCCACTGGGGGACAACTGCATTCAATGCGCGTACCTACCCCACGCAGGGCTGCAGGTGTATAGTGGCAACAAGACCACGACATTGTCAAAGATTCACTAACCATGATTATGCATGTGACCACTATACATGCATGCTGTCTGCCAGCCCCTGACGGGACATGTAATACGAAAGGGGTGCGGACCAGCTCTCGGATGCAAACTCCATCTCGCCTGACGTAGAGCTCGGCCTCGGCTACCCGCTCCCCCATGAATCTTGCAGAAGGCCACTCCTTCAACTATGGCGCATGTCATCGAATCTCAAGACGGGTTCAGTCGCAACCTCAGGCGTACCTCCACCTTGCCCGTGCCCAGTTCTGCCCTCGATATCTATGATGGAGGACGCCCCCAACATCATCAAATATAGTGGAGCTGACACATCCCTTAAGAAGCTTTTTCCCATGCTAAGCACTGTGTCAACCACTACAGTATGGGAAAACCCTCTCCAGGGGGCTCGGGTATGTGACCGAGCCCTCGGCCTTGGCCTTGGCTCTAAGCATGAAACAAGCAAGTACAAGTCAACAACAAAGTACAAGGTCATACCATCTACATGATATGAAGACATCCCTTTACAGTGTGCAGCCATCTCTCATCCTCCAGGAAGCTCCCCTTGAGTCTATAAATAGGGTAGTCTACAGCTTCTGAAGGGAGGGGCGAAAACATCACAAGTTTTCTCCTCCACTCGGTATTGGCACTTGCCTCAATCATCCCCTAGGACTAGGGACTCTTCCTTCTCCCGCTCTGCTTGTAAACCCTACTGCAAGCACTTAGGTTTGAGTAATATAAGTCTCATCCCCCTCTACTAGAAGTAGGGATTCTTCTAGCCCGAACTAGGATAAAATACTTGAGTCAACTTGCATCACCATCTGGGTCTGGGGCACACGATGTTATTTCACTAGTTGGTTAGGTCCATGGATCCAAACACCGATAGACATTCTACCCGGACTAGTATAAATCTTGCGCCCTCCGTGCACTCCCTTCGGAGTCGGAACCTGTACAATAAATTTACTTGTCGGAACAACGTACGGAACACCAACAAAACTAGAATACATATTTAGTCTAAAAATGTAAAAATACGAAAAGATAATTGACACTAACTTAAAATGATATGGAATATGTATGTATTGCATATATTGTTTCTTGTGAATGAACTTATGCAAGTTTTGTAGTGTAGTTTACCATTAGTCCCTAACTATTCTCTGGTTTATGCACACTGGGTCAACAAAGTCGATATCGTAAATCCCTTCTTTACGACATCATTGGATCTCCATGCTTCAGGAAACATAGTAGGTGTAAGATAACTTCAATTAGCATTGAATATATATTATTCAGTATTAGACAAGAGAGAAGGTAAACACTTACAGAACCTAGGTGCTGACAAGAGACAAGTCTAGCGCTTTCTGCTGGTACATCTTAAATATATTGGCAAAATCAACCCACGTCACTTCATCGTCGTTGAAGTATTCTTGTTGTACAAACACACCAAAGGTAGTCCTACCAGTGTTGGTTACTTGCTTTTGATTGATGTGAACCAAAAACAAGGCAACACAAATGTTAAACGTTATGGACCATCATCCTTTGAAGCATTATCCTCTTCCAGGGATAACGAGTCTCAGATGAAGGTCATGAAGAACATGTCTTCATTATTCATAGATATAATATTACAATGTAACATTATATTAATTACACATTTCATATCACATGTCAAAATAATATTACAATCCATATTGTGTATTAATAAAGAGATACAAAATGTATATTACATTTGTACCTTCAGCTTGCTCGAAGTTAAAATTGCAAATACAACTTCTCCAATCCAGCGTGAACAGTATGGGGGTACTATTCATCTATTTATAGGCAAGGGACGTAGCCCAAGCAAAAGTACATTTATGACCCTGATATATACACATTACTCTAATACAAATATCAAGGATAAATGGGTCTTTTCCTCGCTGACTCAATGTCACGTCTAACCTTCGTAACCATCTAGAGCCGAAGCTCTAACTCTTCGGTATCTTGTGCATGCCTATTGCAGCTTCAACGCTCAGTCTGTCACACCTGAATTTAAGGGATAAAACCGGATGCATCTCATATATGCGCCAAGGAAGAACATCACATATAATAACAGAGTGCATAGAGATAAATGCCATAAATATCATAAATTTACTTATTACATAGCGAAAGTCTTACAAAATAAATGATAAATATAAAATGAGCTAAATCTTATTTCCCTGGAGCCACAAAGCTGACTAGGAGACGCCATCTAGATTAAGTCGAACTCCTTATTGGGCGGCTCCTCTTGAACCACCTGTTCTTCTCCTGTGGGGGGGGTGAGACAGCAAGGGTGAGCTCAAATACATTCATAACTCAACAAGTTGTGGGGAATAATGTGCATGAACTCACCAAAGGTGGGAGTTCAGGTGAAGTGTAAGGTTGATCAATAAAATAAAGGTTGAAGCTGAGCATTGCTTTTATAAGATAGCAATTACTAAGTGTAAGTAAATACCAAACCATAATAATAATAACAAATAAAAGTAATCATAAAATAATCCCAACACGATGCAAATGACAAATTGAATTTAATTCTATAAATTAATCATGTGAGGGTCCGAGCTGCTCATGACCGTGAGCACCGCTGATATACCAGTTTTACACTCTGAAGAGGTTGCACATGTTTACCCACAAGTCATGTTACCCATCTGCTAAGAGAAGGCCAATCCCATACACCTCTACCGAGGAGGCGAGGCAGGTAACACTACGAGGCCTTTACAAAGTACCACTAGCTTCAGAAAACCCGCTACAATTTATAGGAAGCTCAAATGCAGGGATCCCTCGCCTGACCGCCATTGCAGCAAAATCAACCCAAAGACCTCTCTACATTGCCCACTCCCCTACTACCCTTGCCCCTTTCGGGTAAGGTAGTCATCCACTAGCTTTCCTAATTAATCAGCCAAGGGCGTCCCATTAAACCCTTGTGGTAGCACTATTTTCCCGGGTGGTCGCTCCATGTTCCAATTAACATAATGATCTTGACATGAACAATAATAATAAATAGATAATAAAAGTGTGATCATGAATAATGTATCTCCATACCCAATACCACATAAAGCAATAGCAAGTACTACCCAAAAAGTTCAGTGGAGTCAAGGTATAAAGATAATCAAACTAGGGTAACCTAAAGGGTCCCATCAAAATTAACCTATGCAGATCATTATGATTAATAAGAACATGACTGGGTAAAAAAAGAACTGATCAAGGACACAACTTGCCTTCAATGAGCTCCTGCTCAGCAGTCTCCACCTACTGAACCCCTGGATCATCAGTAGCTTGCTCGTCTACTCGCATCAATACAAACATACATAGTATAGCAAAAATTAACATCACATCAAACAATAGAATAGAATACATGATAATATTCTACGCTGCGTAAGGAGATCATAGGAACAAGAACCACTAAATTTGGAGTTATATTTATTTAGTTATGAATTTATGAAGTCATTAAGTACTTGGAATAGCATAACTCATGTGAATAATTTTAGTTCAAGTTTCATGGCTAAACAAATTTACTAAGTGATAAACAATATTAAAACAAAATTAATGTCTCTAGAATGAACCAATTTGGAGTTAAAATGAATTTAATATGAATTATACAAGTTTCTGAAATTATTTTTGTATTAAAAATCAATTTCTAATATTAATTCTCTGTTTTTACTATTTTCTAGACTGCGCGTCAAATTCCAGAAAGGCCAAGGGCTTTCTCGAAAGATTTCCCCAGACACAGAAAACCCCGAGGGTGGACCGTGGGTTGATTTGCACTTTGGTCAAGGACTTTTTAACAAAATCGTCATCGCGAAAGGGTATCGGGAGATTCTGACCGTCCGATCCGAAGCAAACGCGCTAGATTAGATCCAGGTGAGCTACTCACCCGCGCTCCCCTTGACCGTCGGATCTGAGATCCGCGACCACGATTTAAATACGCAGACCTCAACTCGGACCCCACGATTTCAATCGGACGGTACACCGACCGCACGCGCGAAGGAGGATGTGGCTACGGATCTCGCGCATCTGTTGGCCGATAAACGGTCAACACCTTCTCTTGTCCCCCTACTACTAGACATGACGGCGCATGCCGTGGCGGAGCGCCATGGCCGGATACCGCACACCGGCTTCCCCGAGGAGAAAGTCTAACGTAGTATGATGTCCTATGCGCAAATAATGAAGATGGACTGGTGGGGGAATTCCTTACTTTGAATCAAGGTGACGGCGCGGCTGGCCGGGTCAGTACCACGCGGCGGCGGAGGAGGTTGACGCGGAATTGCGCCCAATTCTCCCGGCGACAAACGAACCAGCTCCACGCATAGCCTCCCCGCACACCCTCGCAGCGCGACCGAGTTTTGTCCGACCCGAATTGGAGTCACATTGGCCGTTTACCGACAGCGGCTTTAGATCACCCACGCCGGTGATTCAGCAGTGCTCCAGGTGCTCCCAGTAGAGGGCGAGAGGTAAGCGGCCCTTGATTTTATTCCCACAGTCAGATCGCACCCGCCAATCCGCAGATTCAGTTGGAGAGCATGGATTGCGGAGAAGTTGTTGCGCCCGCCAGGGAGATGCGGTGGTCACCATGGATTGAACTGGAGGGAGTCTTCGCGCTTCAGGTCTCACATGGCAGAGAGAAACGACACAGAAGGGCGCGAGGTTGATCAAATGGCAAGCGGGCCCACCCTGTAGGCGACCGGTTAGTCGCACGCGCGCAAGGGAGGCTGGGCAGTGGGCCCAGATGGTCGGCGCCGCGGCGCTTACTGGATGATTGGCCGCGCGGGGGTAAAAGGTAAATGGGCCGTGGCAGCTAGTTTGGGCCTAAGCGCACGCAAGCCCTATTCTTTTTATTTTTCCTTTTTGTTTTCTTTCTATCCCAAATTCAAATTTCAAATCAATTCCAAGTTTAAATTTCTAGACTTGGTAGCAAGTTTATTCTCAGATTATATATTCAATTTGAACATACCAATATAGGATTTATTTATTTATGAATTTATTTTGTATTTTATAATATTTCTTTCTCCTTTCCCATTTTAAATTCCAAACTCAAATTTATGTTTTAATCCAAATCGTCAACTCATTTTTATATTTTTATCGATGTTATTATTTTATTAAATGCACAAACAAAACTCCAATATAATGCATCTTTCATTTTAATATCATTTGTTTTAATTAGTCACTCTTAATTATATGTACGCTCTTATGATGAATATATGGCACACAAATAAGGAGATCAACTATATTCTCATTGTATATATTTTTGGGTATTACAAGTCCTACCCCCCTTACAAAGAATCTTGTCCTTGAGATTTAGGAAGGACTAGGAAAGAGGTGGAGAAAATCTGCTCGTAGTTCTTCTTCTCTCTCCCATGTTGCCTCATCTTCTCCATGATGACTCCATTGCACTTTGCACATTTTAATCACTTTACTCCTTGTGACACGAGTCAAGGTATCAAGAATCTTGATAGGATATTTAGTATAAGTCAAATCATACTGGACAGTAAGATCCTCCATAGGTAGCTGCACTTCAGGTACCCTGAGACACTTCTTCAATTGTGATACATGGAAGACATCATGTACATCCGCAAGATGATTAGGTACTTCCAGTCGATAGGCAACCTCTCCCACTCGCTTTAGGATTAAGAAGGGTCCAATAAAGCGAGGAGACAACTTCACTTTAACTTTGAATCTTCTCATACCATTGACTATGTATATAGATCCTCAATCCAATCCTAGGCATTAGCAGAGTTCATTGCTGATTGGACGCCAGGGGCTCAGGAAGAAGAAACAAGTAAAGACGCCGAAGCCTGGATAGTTTTCTGTGATGGTTCTTGGGGAACCTTCGGTGTAGGAGCCGCTGCTGTCCTAGTAGCACCCTCTAAAGTTAGAACATGCTATGCAGCAAGATTGGACTTTAGTTGTACAAATAACATTGCTGAATACGGAGCCCTCCTATTGCGACTTCGGAAGCTAAAGGCTATGGGAATAAGAAGGGCGATCCTCAAAACTGACTCCCAAGTCATCTCTAGTCATGTGGATAAAAGCAGCAGGGCAAGGGTCCTGAAGCTTGAAAAATATTTGGACACAGTCCGAAGGTTGGAGGCCTCTTTGAAGGTTTCTCTGTAAAAAATATTCCAAGAGGGGAAAATGAACATGCAGACCTACTGGCCAAATTAGCAGCACAGGGGCTCCCTCTACCTTTGGAAGTGTTCTTTGAGACAATAAAGGCACCTTCGGTTGAATTTATGGAAAGAGCAGTCCTAGCAATATCATCTGTACCTAGTGAAGACTGGAGGACTGAAATCATATCCTTCCTCCGAGGCAATTGTCTTTCAGATGACGAAGTTTACAATAAAAGAATGGAAGGAAGAACAAGACCATACGTCATAATAGAAGGGGAGCTATACAAAAATGGAGTTTGCACCCCACTTCTCAAGTGTTTATCCAGAACCGAAGGTATAGAGTTAATGAAAGAGATACATGCAGGTTTGTGTGGATCTCATATTGGGTCCAGACCTTTGTTGGGAAAATTTTTAAACATGGGTTTTATTGGCCGAAGGTAGCTTCGGATGCAGTAGATCTGGTCCAGAAGTGCGAAAACTGTCAAAATGTGCAAGAAATCAGAAGCAACCCTCATCGTTAACTCAGCTAATACAGCCAACCTGGCCATTGCAAAGATGGGGTCTAGATTTGTTGGGTCCACTCCCACCAGCACAAGGCAATTTGAAGTATGTTGTAGTGGTAGTGGAATATTTTTCTAAATGGATTGAGGCGAAGCCTTTGGCCACAATAACTTCGGCTACCGTCAAAAAATTCTTTTGGCAGAATATAGTTTGTCGCTTTGGCGTCCCAAAGGCAATAACCGTAGACAATGGTATATAATTTGAGGCCGAAGCATTCCAAGATTTTTGTGATCAAATTGGTACGAAGATCCACTTTGCATCTGTTAGGCATCCAGAACCAAATGGGCTGGTAGAAAGAGCAAATGGCATTATAATGACAGGAATAATGAAGCTAATCTTCAACCAGCCCAGAGGAAAATGGCCAGATGAGCTGATTAAAGTGGTGTGGAGCCACAACACAACTACGTCAAGGTCAACGTGATTTACACCCTTCAAGCTTCTATTTGTTGATGAAGCAATAACTCCAGAAGAAGCAAAAACAGGGTCAATAAAAATAAAAGCTTTGGCAGAAGACGAAGCTGATTATCAAGTAACAAAAGACACTATAAAAGGGACCAGACTTCAGGCAATAGAGCACATCAATAATATCAGGACGAAACAATAAAATGGCGTGACAGAAAAGTTCGGTTGAAGAATATTAAGCCAGGGCATCTGGTGCTTTAGAGAGTCGCTAACCCAGAAATAATGGGTAAGTTGCAACTGAAGTGGGAAGGTCCTTTTCTAGTAGTATCTTCGTCAAGAACTGGTTCCTACAGACTGAAGGATATGGACGACAATGACATACCTAGATCTTGGAATGCAGATGAGCTTCGGCGATATTATGTGTAATTTGATGTAATTTTTCTTTTATTTTCTCTGTGGCACCTTTTTCCTTTCAAGAGGGGAGAAAGGATTTTAATGGGGCCATAGCTTGTAATTTTTCATTCTTATTTAGCCCCATGAGGGCCAAATCCTCCAAAAAGATGTAATATGTAAATCTGAGCACGCACCATCGAGTGCAAAAAAGAAAAATAGGAAGAAGCTCAAAAGACGTCCCCAAGGGGATGCACAGCATGACGAAGCTACAAAAAGTCGTTCCTAAGGGAGCGCGGCGTAAGTTTTCTGCTCAAAAGTCGTTCATAAGGGAATGCAGAGCCAAATACCACCGAAATATAAGGCAAAGAAGTTCAAAAGTCGTTCCTAAGGTGATGCAGAACTTATACCGCCGAAATAGAAGGCGAAGAAGTTCAAAAGACGTTCATAAGGGAATGCAGAACTTATACCACCGAAATAGAAGGTGAAGAAGCTCAAAAGACGTTCCTAAGGGGATGCAGAGCTTAAGACTCAAAAGACGTTCCTAAGGGGATGCAGAGTCTGGGTGTGGCTTCATGTGCGTGTGTTTGGACATTCATTTGCACATTACATTACATCGTTCATTGCATTCATACACATTCATGTAGACATCCGTAGGATCATCATCATAACATAAAGTACGAACAGATACTTCGGCTTTGATGACAATGCTTCGATGAGCATAAAGAAGCAAATATACGCTTTGTTGTGAACGAAAAGAAGGGAAGGTGTTTTTCACCTTCGGCTCAAGTTTCGTCCACATCAAAGCAATTCACACACGGTTGGAAAGGTAAAAATATATCACAAGGTATGGACGAATTTACAGAGTAATGTTTGATTCCTAAATTACAATATCTTTTACAAAGATACTTCAAATATTTCTAAGCCTTGTTTAGCAGCTTCAGTAATCTTCGAGAAGAGCTTCGGACTACTGACCTTCGGCATCGTCATCCTGTACACGGCAACACAATATAAGGTAAAAAGTACTTACAAGAGAGCAAGCAATAAGTATAAGTATCATACCGGCTTAAGATGACTTCGTGCCTCGTCACCAGCTAAGTTTCATCCACCCTTCGTCCAAATTTGTGTTATAAATCTATTCCCAATACTTCGGGCTAAGTTGGGGATATTAACTAGGTCCGCTGGAGATAGACTGAAGTTCGGTCTATTTACTATCTTTCCGTGCGTGCAACCAGCCTTCATAAAAGCTACAGTTGTGTCGCGAGAAGCCAGCAGGGCACAGAAGTCACCATGCCCAGCTATTACTTCATCAAGCGCCTCAACTTCGCTTTCAATATGCTCGAAGGTGCTTGGCAAGTCTTCAACCGAAGGTTCAAATTTTTTAGAGCGGGCTCCCACTGAGTTGAAGACCTGTCTTAGCCATTGCACGCAACGGTTGCCGAAGTTCAAGCAAATATTCTGAAGCTCTTTTAAGGATTTTTGTAGAATTGAGCTTTTCTTGGTTTCGGCTTCAAGCCTTGCATCAAAATTCTTCCTTTCTTGTTCGAAGCTTTCTGATTTACGGAGGAGTTCATCATTTAATCTAGCAACTTCGGTTTGGGCTTCTGCAAATGAACCCTCCATTGTCTGAAGAAGGAAGTCCTTTTTCTTCAGAGAAGCTTCATGATCTTTGATTTTCTTTTCTAGGTCCTTGATTATAATCTCATTCTTTTTATCCTAAAGATCTTGCTGCATCTTTAGTGCTTTGCTTAGTAGCATACTCTGTACAAAATAGCCTTCATCAGAAATCTTTGCTCCACACGAAAGACTAAAAAGCTGAGGAAAAAGCTTTTACCTTAAAATTGGAATAGAATAAACTGCCAACGATATGCTGTCGTCGGTAACTGCTAATGTCAGCTTCAAGCTTCGGAAAACCAACACTCTTCGACAGAGTGCTGATAATCTTTGCCCCAGTGCGGTCTCGAATGCATCCTAAGGCTTCTTCATTGATTCCACCAAAGAGCATAGCTTCTGGTTGGTAGCCACAGGATATAGCATACTCCTGCAGCTCCTTCTCAGCCTCGGATAATTCTTGACCAACTAGATTATGAAGGCTGATGTTTCTTTCTTCCGAAGTATCTTCGGCAATTCCCTTCCCTTTCTCAGGCACTACGGCCATGACTTCTTATGTAGCCGCAACAGTCTCCTCGGCGGCCATATCCAAGAGCACTTTATCAATAGCAGATAACGTACTCTCTAGATTGGTAGCTTCGGCGGCCGCAACTTCGGCAGAAGTATCTGCTTCAGCAGCTGGTGTCATCTTTGATGCTGAGGCCGGCGGTGGTGTTTCCTCAATAGCTTGCATAACAGTAATAATTCTTTGCTTTTTAGGCCCAACCACCTTTTTCGTTGCCGAAGGCTCGTCCTTCTTCTGTAAAATCTTCGTCAGATGTGGTCCCAGAGGAATTAGCATCTTGATAGGTAAGGATTCAGTCATTACCTTTAAAATTTCTTCTACTTCGGTAGCAGATGGCATTGAAGGAGTTTCCTCTTCCATCTCAGCCACCTTCGGCTCTGGAGTCGCAGCTCTTCTCTTCTTCGAAGTTGCCGCTTTCGGCTCGGGACTGGATTTTCTCTTCTTCATAGTTTTTTCGTCCTCTTTCACCATTCTAGCAGCGTGCCTGCTCAGAACGCTGACAACCCTTTTTCTCTTTGTCCCTTCGGCACCCTTGCTGAGTCGCTCATAATCAGGGTATTCAAAATTTAAAGCGTCCATTACTCGGTTCAACCTTCGTTTTGGTCGGATGCCGAAGGCTGTAGTCATTAATAGATCTTCTTTTTTGGTGTAGTTTCCCAAAATTTCATTGCACATTGTCTCAATCTTTTCTAGCCACTCTTGGCATGGCTCCTTGAACTACTTCTCAAAACTTAAAGCGATAAGGTAATCGCACAAGCTCAAGTGTCTTCTTCGTTCCCTTTAGCTTCGGCATGCTAAATTCACTTAACATCGGGGACGTCCTGTTAGCCATGTATTCTTGAACTAGATCTCCAGTACTGATTTGCTCAGCCACCACCCTGAATTCTGATACAGATAGTTGGCATGCTGACCCTAGCTTCATGTTGCACAAAGGCCTGGTCATTCTGAAGCTTAATGACAGCGGGCTCATCACCATCGTCATCAGTTTCCCTCTTTTCTTCTCATCGGCCTTAATATAAAACCACTCACTCTTCCAGCCGGTTGGCCACTTGGTGCGATAGCTGAGGACCGGAGCCTTTGTATCTTTGCGATATGCGAAGTTATAACAACCAAAATTTTCATGTAGTCCGTCTTCTCTGACCTTCGTTTGGTAATGCAACTCATGAACTCGGCAGAAAGCTTCAGCATTTGGGTCCATCCCTTGGCTTCGAAGGGCCCAGATGAAGATGCTGAGCCTAACGATAGCGTTAGGGGTCAGCTGATGAAGATAAATTTCAAAATTATCCAAAACTTCTCATATCATCTCCTTCAGAGGAAACCATAATCCAGCTCTGAAAAAGCTTTTGAAAACCACTACTTCATCATCCTTCGACGTTGGAGTGGTTTCTTCTCTGGCAAAATGAATAAGCTTCTTTTCAGCTTCTCCGAAGTAGCCCAGTTTCATCATCATGGGCACGTCGGCTTCAGATAATCAAGGTGGCTGGGTTTTGATGGGATCAAAATGCTATAATCCTCCTCTTCTTCATCAGCATTTTCTTCCTCAACATCAGCTTCTTCAGCTTCGGCAGCAGGTGCACCTTCAGCAATGGCTCCCTCTGTTACAACTAAGCCCGATTGTCTCATGACTTCAGAAATCGGAGCTGTTTTGGTGGCCTCAGTCTCCTCTCCTTCACGAGTCACCCTTGCAGTCGAGCGTACTCTAGCCATCTGATGGATCTTTTTCGGTTTTTACGAAGCTGATGTTTTTTTACAGTTTTGACGAAGCTCTCTTTCTTTTGACGAAGCTAATTCAAAATGATGGTTCTCTCGAGAACGCAGCGAAAAAGCTTCGGCTATGGTTAAATTTTTCAACAACACAATAGTGCAATAGTAATGAATGATGTGGTAACTACACACCTACCCGTCTGTTTATATAGTGCTGCAGGTGGGAAGGTGAATCGCCAAGTCGCCCGCACCCGCTGAACAGTCGCCCGCACCCGCTGAACGGTGGACCACTAGGCGCTTGGGAAGTGAATCACCAAATCGTTCGTAGCCGCTGCGTAGTGGGCCACCACGCGCTCAAAATATTTCAATCGTTTCTCGGCAACGAGCTTAGGGAAGGTGTTTTTCGGACCTTCGGCATTCCGAAGCCTTGAAGATTTTTCACGGATTAAGCTCGTTACGAAAAACGATCTAGCACCGTGATGGGGACACTGTTGGCGGCCTGCTTCTTCGCTGAAGGTCCTCTAAGCAGAAACACCTTCGAAAGATTGGCATATAAGCAAACACAGCGCGAAGGTACACGCCGAAGCTACAATCGAGGGAGCTTCGGCATAGTGACATGCCTTGAGACAAAGGGCTGCACCGACTTAAAGAGGAAAAGACCGATCAGTCCATGATAATTTGTGTCATGATTGTAACTAGTCATCAAGGACAAAAATGTAATTTTGACTGGGCCGCGTCCCGTGCCTATAAATAGGTGAACAGTACCCCATACTGTTCACGCTAACTTGTATTCACTCGCACGTCGCTCTCAAGCTTTCACCTTCTGTTAAACCGAAGGTATAAAATGTAACTTAATATTGTTCATACTCATTCATGATAATAAAAATGTTTTGATAATGCTATATGATTATTTATGTTATTTTCCATGTTTCGTATCTCTCCATTTCAATTATTATATACTGAGATGATGAAGGTATGTCCTTCACAACCTTCGTCTGAAGAACATTATATCCTGAGGGAGATAATGCTTCGAAGGACGAAGGTCTTTCATTATTAACATTTCGTGTTGCCTTATTCTTGATTCATAGCATTTGAGAACAAGTGACCAACAATCGATGTTATTATTTTATTAAATGCACAAACAAAACTCCAATATGATGCATCTTTCATTTTAGTAACATTTGTTTTAATTAGTCACTCTTAATTATATGTACGTTCTTGTTATGATGAATATATGGCACACAAATAAGGAATCAACTATATTCTCATTGTATACATTTTTGGGTATTACACAATCCCTTTGGTTGCTGTGATACCCAATTTTATGAAAAGAAGTTAATTTTTTCCCTCTTCCTTCATGCTCTATGCCATTGGAGTTGGAGTTCTGGGAGGCGAATATCTTAGTTGAACGGTAGCATTTTCGTATTCATTCGCTGGGGCCGGGAGCTTAGAGGGGAGAATGGGTTGTGAGCCGTTGATTCCGCATCTAGGGCATTGGAGGCCCCCTCACCCTCTAACCCTAGCCACCCCCTCTCATTTTCCCCCTTGCAGCCGACCCCCTCTCCCTCTCTCACCCTTGAAGCCGACCCCCTCTCCCTCTATCACCCTTTGCAGCCGCCACGCCCTCATCCTCTCCAAGCAGCTGCACCCTCCTCCACATGCAAACCCTAGCCGCCACCTCCCCCATTCCACCCCTCCAAGGTGTAGCCACTCCCTCCCTAGGATCTTCTTTGGGTTTGTGCAAGTCTCCATTGGAAGATTGGTGGGAGGAAGAAGGAAGGGGTGAAGGAGTTCAAGGTGATCTTGTTTTCTATTTTGTAATTGTGCTGGAATTTCATTTGGCTATCTGTTCTCCTAGGCGAATTCATGTAGAGCATTATCATATCTTTCCATAGATTACATATGTGTTTAATTTGGTGTAATATTATAGAAGATATCACATTTTTAACTCAGCTAGGTTGCTGTTCAAAAAACAGAACGTAGGGTGTACATTGTCGGCTATTTGGGGCCATCGAGATGTTGAAATTTAATTATCTTTTGAACACAAAACTTGTAGGGAATTTTGTGTAGATGTTTCTGGAGTTTTTGTTTGTTATCACTGCTATTATAATTTTAAAGTTATGAAATCAATAATCAGCGCTGCTGTAGTTTGGTGGGTGGTGGGGAGAGGTGTTGTTCGCGATGGGTTGGGGTTGTGCGTAGGAGCGGCGTTGGTTATTAGCGAATGTTATGTGAATGTGTGTACTAAGTTTTATGCTGAAACAGGTGGTGGACATCCGGATCGTACTTAGTACCATTTCAAATTCCCAGTGAAGGCAAGTAAATGCAGTGGTGCTTTATACCGTTTGGTTGTATCTTGTGCCCTGTCTTTGAATTTATATAAGTATCAAATGTGTTCATCATTGAATTCCATTATGAGGATTGTTGTTTGAAATTATTCATGTTCTACTGTTTTAAATAGGTTGAGGATATTGATTCGAGAATGCTATAGGTGGTTTATTCCTAACTTGATGAAGTTGAAGTATCTATTTGAAGCATGTTAAATGATGTGGAATTATGTTGGCATGTCATGCACAGTGAATCCTTCATTTTGCATTTTAAGTTATATCGCGATCATATGGTCCGACTGTACTGGTACAATAAGCATCGTACGTTGCCCGAGGAGGGGTACGATACAGCTTCATATCCCTAGAGGTATGAAGGCAAAAGTCATAACTGCATTTGTAGTCATATGCACTCATGAGGAATATGTGGAACGTGACATTGATATGTTACTATTGAGATTTTCATCTTTGTGATTTGGGAACTAGGTGTATTGTACATTGTATTCTTTTTGCACCCTATTATTTAAGAAGGGAGTTGTGAAATCCGTTGTTGGTAAAACACTGTAGTTATGTTGTCAAACTGTTGGATAATCATTTTACTTGTTGAGATGTGTCATCTCACTCTTGCATTGCTTGATGCAGGTACTTGAACCTTGTTTGGGAAAGGAGGAAAGTTGCAGCACGTTCACTTACACTTCTAAATAACTCCGCCACTACTTAGTAATGACATTAATTAGGAACTTCGGGTCAATGATGTTGGCCTCTTTTAATAAGTGTGTGCAAGTGGTTTAATCTGTTCTGGTCATTATGGTGGTCGTTCCTTTGCTAGCTGAATTAATAATGTTTTGTAGGTTTATTCTTATCATGCATTATGTTTATACACTGTGGTTTCCTCGTTTATGCAACTTTCAAGGGAGATGCTGCCGAATTTTTTTATATAACAGTTTGTGGGAAGGGTAATTTTGGTGACACCCGGAGTGTTTGGGGACCTTGGGGTGTTACAGTCGCAAACAATTCCTTCACCCTGAGGACCTTCGAAAGAGAAGGAGACCCCCAACAGTAGCCCCATTGCGGTGCTAGGTCGTTTTTTCATAACGAGCTCGATCTGCGAAACATACGAAGGCTTCTGAATGCCAAAGGTTTGAAAAACACCTTTCCTGAGCTTGTTATTAAAAAATGAATAAAAAGTTATAGCTTGTGCCGGTCCAGCGATAGTCAGTATGAGAGGCTCAGCGGTTCGCCTTCTTCACCTGCAGGACTATATAAACAGATGGGTTGGTAAGAAGTTACCACAACATTCATTGCTATTGCATCGTTGTGCAGCTGAAATTTTTTACTAAGCCGAAGTCTGTGCTCTGTGCATTTGTTAACTGGTCTTCGAACAAGCGTCAAAACAATTGAAAGTTAGCTTCGTCTCAGGAACTAAAATGGCTAGAATTAGGTCTACTGCTAGGCTAATAAACGAGGGTAGCTCCAATTTCAGAAGTTATGAAACTGGAGAGAGGCTACTGAGACAACTCCAATTTTAGAAGTTATGAAGCGGTCTGAGTTGGTTGTTGAACAGGAAAATGGATCTTTTCCCGAGAAGGTTAGTATTAATGCCGAAGCTGAAAACGTTATTGCCAAAGCTGGTAGTGATGACGAAGAAGATGATGGCATCTTGAGTCCAAGCAAGCCTATTCATGTTGAATTTGGGAAATCCACTTTGAAAGCAGAAGACTTAATTCTAATGAAAAACTTGGGTATTTTGGGAAAAATGACGATGAACTGATAAGATTTGCTAGGGACGAAATGATTCCAGAGCCAAAGGATGATGAAGTTGTAGTTTTCAAAAGCTTCTTCTGGCAAGGCTTCGGTTCCCTCTATATGAAATGATCGATGTAGTTTTGAAGATATTTGAAATTTATCTTCATCAGCTGACTCTAAACGCTATAGTCAGACTCAGCGTATACATCTGGGCTTTGCAGAGTCAAGGAAAAAGTGCTAATGCTGAAGGATTACGTAGGGTCCATGAACTCCACTACCAGACCAAACCAAGAGCAGATGGTCTACATAAAAACTTCGGATGCTCCAACTTTGAATACCGAAAAGATACGAAGGTTCCTATGATTGGGTATCGCACCAAGTGGCCTACTGGCTAGACCAATGAGTGGTTTTATGTAAAGGCTGAAGAGAAGAAAAGGGAGAAACTCATGAGTATGGTGATGAGTCCCTTGAAGTTAAGCTTCAGCATGACAAGGCCATTGTGCAACATTCAACTCGGCTCCCCATGACAATTAGCTGAAGTATAATTCAAAGTTGTGGCCGAGCACATCAGTAGTTGGGACTTAGTGCAAGAATACCTAGCCAACAAAAATTTTCCAACATCAGGTGGGTGGGGAATGCCGAAAAGGAAAGATGAAGGGAAGAAGTTTGAACTTGTAAGGCTGCCATAACGGTTTAAATTCCAAAATACTTTCAGCGGCCCTTGGGCCGAATTGCTAGAAATTATAGAAAAAATGTGCAATTAAATCCTTGTTAATTACACCAAAAAAGAGGATCAATTGATGATTGCCGCCTTCGGTACCCGAAAGAAACGAATGATGAATCGAGTAATGGGCGCCCTTGGCTTTGAATACCTTGATTATGAAAAACTTGACGAAGAAGCTGGGGGAGCAAAGAAGAAGTGAATTGTAAGTATTTTGAAAAGGCAAGCAATAAAATCTATTGAAGAAGACAAACAAAAAGTTGTTTCAAAGAAACAGAAAATTTCAGCCGAGCCGATGCTCTCGGCTGCTAAAAAGCGAAAATCTTCGGCCCAGGGCCCTACTAATGTAACACCCCAAGTGTTATTGGCACTAAAACTTGAGCATAACATCATGTGCATTGACATTTCATGTTGGTTGTTACCCCTAGAATGCATTCACTAGGTAAAATTTTCAAACAAGTTGGGATAAGGTGACTTGATGTGTGATTAACCGTAGGGTAGGGTACTTAACCCTGGGATTAGGATATGAGGCTAGCAGTAGCCTAGATGGGTAAAAATCTCAAAACGCCATGAGAAATGTTCACAAAGTATCATTGATGAACTTTAGGAGCACAAAACCCCTAAAGTACTCAAAACCCTAAAAGAAACCCTAGAAAACCCTAATTGGAACCCTAGGGGGTAAATGCAAATTCTAGGCACTTTTGGACCAAAGTGCAAATATCAAGGTGATAAAACATCACAAACCAAGTAACTTTCACATTGAAGATTTTTCATGTAATGTGAAGGAGTTTGGACTTATTTGGAAAAGTACCCCATGGACACCATATGGCTAAGTCTGAAATTCAGTGTGTTGGAGCCAACTTTGGAGCTGTGTATTCCACAGTTCATAAGGAATTTGCCCTAGGTCAACACATCAAATTTGTTGAGATATGGTAGGGGTACAACTTTGCTTAAGTGATTAACCATTGTTGACATACAAAATTTGGAGGTAAATGAACCTGAAGTCTAGCTGTCAGACAACCCAGGGACTGAATTCTGACTGATAGTGAAGTCAAATGAACTTTGGGATCAGATTTGAGTATGATCCAGTGCTTATTTGATTGTGGATGCTACAGGAAAATCAAAGATGGATTATAGGGTAACAAGTTTACTACAGACGGTTAATCAAGTTACTACACAAAAATTTAAGAATTAAGCGCTTTGATTTGCTCGGTCAGAACCCTGAATGAAGAAGCCCATCGTACAATAACTGAAAAAGATCAGTAGGTGCGTTGCACCTCGCCGCCGGTGACCTCGTGCTCAGATTCGCGCCGGCGTCACGATTCGTGCCCTCTGTGGTGTGGCTCGGGGATGAACTTGGGGCACTGTTTTGCCCTGTCGCCGTACCCACTTGCACCGGCAATGTGGTTGTGTGATCGTCGCCGTCGTGCCGCCGTCTGGCTCGATTGTGACACGCCTTAAGTCATCCCACCACTCGTCGCAAGCCGTGAACACTCGACAGTGACCGTCGTAGACCGTGAACCAGTGAACGCCACGTTAGCGAACTCCGGTGTCTCTTCCCCCTTCTCACCGTGAGCGCTTCTCTATTCAAATTCACCCTTCTCGCGGCCGTCCACTATAAATTGGTGCCTCGACCTGTTCTGCTAGATTGTTACGAAGCCAGAGCACCCACCCTCTCCCTCGATTAGCCACCATAGCCGAAGAATTTCGTTCTTCCCCCAAATCTGTTGTCTGTGCCACCGTGAGACGTCGCGCCGTGGCCAGCCACCTCCAGGTCCACACTCGCTCTCCTTGTCTATGTTTCAACACCCACGCGTGCTTATGATGCTCATTGGCTCAACCCATTGAGCTAGGCCACGCTCAATTGAACGGAACACCTTGATTTGGGTACGATATTCACCGTCGCCGTGGGTGGGAGAATCCAGGGCTGGATTGGTTCATTTGAGGCATGGTTTAGGTTCGCCTCGGGTCAGGGACGCTAGCCCGGCATTTAGTTTAGTCAGGCGACGCCGGTCATGGCCGGTCTTAGCAAAGAGACGGTCAACAGCGAGCGCGCCGTTGCAAGGGTTCGGTTTGGAGAAGAAACAGAAGTGCGAGGGGTGTTGTGTAAATTTCAGAGAGATGGTGAAATAGTGCTAAGGATTCTTTACCGGTTATTCAAATCCCCGAGGGTCTCTGCACAAATTGTCCAACGCCGGCGCGCGCGGGCGTGTTTCCCCGTTCGTGGGCCGGCTCGGGCTGGTTTAAGCTCGTTACTATTCATTCCTTCTCTTTTTCTTTTTCAACCAGGCTTAGAAAATTCATAGAAAATTCTAGAAAAATGATAAAATCATGGGACCAATTTTACTAGACTCCTAAATTCCTCTAGTATTTAATAAAAATAGTTCCAAGATTTTAAGTCCTAACCAGGAATTATTTAGCAATTAAAGGTGCTTAAACATAGTCTTTTGGAATTTCAGAAATTATTTGATAACTCCAAAAATCATAAAACTTTTTTATAAGCTTAATTTGATAATTAGAGCCTTTGGGTAAAGTTTGGTATGCTTTCGACATCATTTGATCCCAAACCCCAAAACCCTACCTTCTTAGAATAAAACTGCTTAACCCTACTAGGGTGTTAACTCAGAAAACCCTAGTTACCCAGGTGTACCGTGAAGGAAAGTTGTATTCAAGATACAACTTGATGTATTTCTATTATAACTGCACATTAATAGCATCACATGAGCATTCATGTGTATGTATGGTTATGTATAGAAACAAGGAAGAAGTAATTGTTGAAGAAGAAGCTGCACCACCAGCTGAGACTCCACCTGCCGAGAATAGTTTTTATTTTGATATATGTGGAACAGATCCCGAATCCACTACAACACAAGGCAAGCCCCGGTGCATTTACCTTTTCCTTGTGATTTTAAACTCTTTATCACTTGAATGATGCATTAGTTGATAGGAGTTGAGTGCTAAACCTATTGTTGCATTTCCTTCCTTGGAACTATTTACCCTTCCTTGATACCTGTTTTGCTTAAATGTTTTCTGGTGCTTAGTTTTGCCTTAGAAAACAAAATGATTTGTTTTAAGCAAAGATGATGCTTCGTGTGGGAAGGGAGTTTTCAAAGAAAAAGATTTGATGGTGAATCCATCATGGCCATGATGGGTTCAACATCAGAAAGGATGTACCTCTGCTAGGTACCAAACTTTGGGATTCTAAATGATAAAGACAAGATCGGGCGGGTGACTTGCATGAGAAGGAAGTCTCGGTGTAGTGTCTCCGTCTAAGTCGATTAAGGACCGTGTCGATGTAGGCTTGATGATTGAGGACCTTTTAACTAGCCACATGCCTCGTCATGGGTAAGCTTTGCCTCGGGCAGACCAACAACAGAAAGGCCAACACACAATGGGAGTGGAGAGATGGCGAGAGTAGCGTGTACCATCCATGGCAAGAGGCTGGACGGTGGTGTATCTGTGCTCTCGGTTGGCGTGAACCCGGTCTGGTCTTGAGAACCCCGGTGGTCAATTGACATATGCAAGGGTTAAGTGCTACATATGTCGTGTGGTTGGAGATCCCCAGCTGGGTATTAATCGTTTCGGATCGCCGTTACTTCTCGGATATGAAGACTTGGTCACTACCCTACACGTAGCAATCCAGTGAAATGAAGGGTTGATAAAAGACGGCTAGTATAGGCCAAGTGCTTGAATTAGGGTAGAAAGAACTCAAGATATAGGTAATGATTTAACCTGGTAATAAAACTAGATTTTTAAGGATCAACTGTTAGTAAGCATTTTAACAAACAAAGTCTTTGATTCTTGAATAGCCTTACCTTGACTCCCTCAAGCCAGCATATCCTTGAGAGTCTTTTTGTTTTTTCGGGTAAGACTTGCGAAAGTACACTCCGTACTCAGGGTTTTCGAACCCATGTTGTTGTAGGTGAGGAAACAGCAGAGTTTTGCTGTTTCTGCTCAAAGGTGGTACCCAAGGAAGAGCCCTAGCAGTGAAGTTGGTCGCGGGAGGATGTTGGCCTCCCACTTTGAAAACAATAAACTTTTGTGCGGGAGGGTGTTTTGCCTCCCTAGTCTGTAATAATACTTTATGCACTCTTAATACCCTGGTTTTGTAATAATAATACTCTCTCTATATTTGATGAATGTAAATTAAGTTATTGTAATTTGCTTCCGCTTGTTCTTTCCTCCGGTGTGATGTAATATCTGCGTGACGGGTGAAGCGCTCTTGGGCGAAATGATGAGGATACAGTTACCGAACTTGTCGAGTGATTATGTGCATCTACAGGGTTGTCCAAGGTCCTTAGGACAAGGACAACTGTAGGTGGGCCTAATACCTTGGGAGGTTCCGTCACAGCTGGTATCGGAGCAAAACCCATCCTCTCAGATATTATGTAGTACTTCAAAAGAATTTTTAAACACTTATCTAGAAATATTCTTTCATTCTTCCCTTACCACTTTCTGGTAGTCCCTTGTCTTGTACAGTTGGGTAACAGAGGGCAATATATAGGGAGTTGGGGATAAACGAAGATTGACTCCACAATTATTAGATCATGCATGCATCATGTTTAAAAAAATAATACTAATAAATCTTCCCTCTTATGGAGATATGGCGCGTACTAGGAAAATAGCGCGCAAATCTACTAGACCTTTTGGCGTGCCACGACATCAGCTAGCTTCCAGGCACGAAGGAAGTAGTAGTGGTAGTAATGACCCAATTGGAGACCTAGAAGCCATGGTGGAACAACTCCGATCAGAGTTACACCACAGAAACAGGGCACGCAAGCAGGACAGTCACCATATAGCGGAATTGTCAGCCGAAGTCAGCCGCTTGCAGTACGAGATTTCAGAACGGGATTCGGCCATTGATGGGGCCGTCAACTCGCGTTCGATCACTTGGGACCACGAAGCAAAAGCTCTAGCTTGTGTGGCAGAGCTTAGTGCGTCCCTTGAAAGCCTGCAAGTGTACTGCAATACTTTACATGAAGAAGTACATGTAATGTATCTGAATGTGCCTTCCGACGTTGCTGCAATGGAAGTCGGACCATTGGGTACAACAAATGAAGGACCTGATGGGGTGTTGGACCTTTTTAGGCCCCCTCCTTCCATGAATCTTGCTGACGATTGATCTCCTGCAGCAGGAAATGGAGCAACAAAGGATGAAGAAAACTAGAATAGTATAGTCTGAAGTGTTATGCTTATGTAAAATAAGTAATGAAGTCAAGTTGTACACTGGAGTCTGTATAATTATTACATTTTGGTAATGTAATATGATGATATATGTTGGCATGTTATATTTTTTCCAAATGTTTTTTGCCTCAGATGCCATCACGGACTCGTGCACATGATGGTGCAGGGACTTCCCGCGGTGGGGAGGATACTCCCAACCCGCCACCAGTACCACCGACTTTGGCCGAGGCTATCGCTGCCCTGGTCAATGCCACCGCTGATAATACTCGCTTCTTGCGCGAGATGGCGGCCAACCAATTCTCTGAGACTCGACCGCTGCTCTTCGTTAAAGCGGAAGAAC
Source organism: Zea luxurians (assembly GCA_029449295.1). Lineage (NCBI taxonomy): Eukaryota > Viridiplantae > Streptophyta > Magnoliopsida > Poales > Poaceae > Zea > Zea luxurians. The sequence continues at coordinate 6,441,690 of JAOPSE010000041.1, read as the reverse complement.
CTTTAAAAGCTGATGAATGGGTGAGAGTTATGGAACAAAAGATTGGGTTAATTCGATGCACGGAGACACAAAAGCCTTTGTTCGTCGCACAACAACTAAGAGGACCTGCCAGTACGTGGTTGGAAAATTTCTCAGCAATCCAGCCTATTGGGCATCAGATTACCTGGGATGAGTTCAAATTGGCATTCTGAGAGCACTATGTTCCAGAGGGAGTACTCCAGATGAAGCTAGAAGAGTTTATCCGGTTGAGGCAAGGAGGAGATACAGTGATGCAGTATCTCAACAAATTCAACCACCTCTCTTAGTATGCCATTGACCAGGTGGATACTGACTTAAAGAAAAAGAACTATTTTATGAGGGGACTTAATGAAAGGCTTCATGGGAAAATGGTGACATGTTTGGACCTTACCTACACTAGGGCTGTCAGTACTGCACTGGCAGTCGAAGCCAAAAATGCAGGACATGGAAAATCAAAAGGGTTTGGAGGTGAAAGGTCAAATCAAGGACCGAAAAAGAGAACAAGGTTGGTCATCCGACCTTTTCACCAAAATTGTTCTTCGCCTCGCCCACCCTCATACTCATTCAAGGAGCCTGCCTTTATTCATCCCACTATTGCCCCCGCTCCTACCAATCAGCCGAGTGCCCCTGGTACTCGTTTCCCTGCTCTTTCCAGTTCATCCACTGGTTGCTTCAATTGTGGAAAGTCCGGACACTTCATCAAGGACTGCCCATACCTGAAGCAAAATAAAACCAATTTCCAACAGAACTCTGGGAACTCCAACCAAGGAAAGGGGAACACGGCTAATACTTCAACGGGCAAGAATTTCAAGAAAACTGGATGGATTTATTAATACCGAGGTGGCTACGACACCGGAAGGCGAGCCGATAATGATGGGTACGTTCCTTGTTGCCAATCACCCAACAGTTATTCTCTTCGATTCTAGTGCATCACATACCTTCATAAGCAAGAATTTGGTGGAAAAGCATTGCATTCCTTGCACTGAATCAAGGGACAGATTTATTATCCACTCACCTGGGGACGGATATTTACTAAGGAAGTAGTTTTCCACATACTAGTAACGTTGGACGGACGGGAATTTCCTACCAACATGATTGTTTTAAAAGGCCAAAACATAGATATAATTTTGGGCATGAACTAGTTAGCCCAGCATAAGGCCGTCATCAATACCGACTTAAGAACCATCAAATTGAGTCATGGCCATGAAGAGATTCAGTTATCCATCCTTGTAGCTGTCCCAGCCAAACCATCTGGACGGGTTTATGAAGCTGTCATATTGGAAATCTAGGATATTCCGGTGGTATGTGAATTCCCGGATATCTTTCCTGAAGACTTGCCTGGGTTGCCTCCTGAAAGAGATGTGGAATTTGTGATTCAATTAAAGCCTGGTATGGCTCCTATTTCTAGAAGATCGTATCGAATGCCACCTAATGAAGTGGTAGAACTCAAGATTCAATTACAAGACTAGCTGGAGAAGGGGTTCATTAGGCCAAGTTCATCACCTTGGGGATGTCCCGCAATTTTCGTCAAGAAGAAGGATCAGACGCTTCGAATGTGCATGGACTAGAGACCCCTTAATGAGGTCACCATCAAGAATAAGTACCCTGTTCCCCGGATTGATATCTTATTCGATCAACTTACTGGAGCTCGGGTATTCTCCAAGATTTACCTCCGGTCAGGCTATCATCAGATCCATATTATGGCAGAACTGCCCGAATTATTCCAACTTAAGTGTCTAAGTCCCGCCTTAGAGGCTAGACCACACTTAAATGGGAATAACACGTCAATCCCTCGGATCTAGTCCGACGAGGCCACTAACAGGATCAAGTACCACGTACTCACTCGATGGTGAGGCACAGAGCAAATACAATAAAGCATAAAACCATACATTAAGGAGTATTAAACTTATTACATCATCATCGGAGTTTTAGCAAAAGTAGTCATCATTGTTCGGAATGCAGCAGAATAAAACTAACGATAAATAAACAGAGGGATGGGAAGCATGTCCCATCACTACTCGTGCTCCTCCTCAGCCGAGGTAGGGTCCCACTCGACTGTCCAACCCGGTGGCAAGATGGACAGCCAAGTCACTCCAGCAACTATGTCCTCCAGGGAACCTGTAAAATTATGCCACAAGCAAGGCTGAGTATACTAATACTCAGCTAGACTTACCCGGTGTGAGGAGTCTACTCCTCTACCTCTAGACATGCAGCTGTTTGGCTGAGGGGTTTGGTTGCCAAAAGCACTAGCTGAGTCTAAAAATCAAGTTTTAGCTTTTTCAAGTTTTAGCGTGACTCTCTTAAGACTAAATGTATACCTATCTAATCATACATGGTATCAAACATTTAGCAATTAACAACTTTTGCCAAGTCATCTCATTTCCTGATTTCCACTTGTTACTCAATGTAGCAGCATGGATCAAGCAGTCTCATTAGCTGCGAGAAGCAGACGATCCGAATCGAGTTTTTAAACCTTGCAAGGTAAACCTAAACACATGATGTGGCGAGGCACTCCGTCCCCACACACATCAACTGTCCCCATCGATTCCCCGTCAGCAGATCAGGGCTCACCACCTTGGCGTACAATGCCTCACTGACCCCGACTGCCGTCGTGCAGTGACCGCACTTGTACCCACCATAACCAGAATGGAAGACTACGTCTCATGTCGCGTGAGGGGATATGTCGGCTGCCAGGTTCACTCAGGTACTAGGCTTACCGATGTACCATATTTCTCGGCATATGTTTAGTACGTTCAAACGTTTGACTCACGGTACCACACCTTAATCCTTATTCCAATTTCCACCTCGTAGACAATCAATCCCCATGGATTGTTGTCCACAGATCAACATCATTATGCTATGAACGTGGATACAACCAATTCCTGACCTCGCGCGAGTGCTGAAAAAAATCACTCGACTTCTACCGAGATCCCTAATTAGTAAGCAGCTACTCGACCTAGCATACTAGTATCCATTTCAAAAGGATTCCTGGGATCATGCAACTAGGGTTTCAAACAACTCCTACACTTAAGTGCACATTCAATCCTACAATCATTAGATGTAGTAAAATAGCATAATAAATAGGTTATGCATAAAACCGGGGCTTGCCTTCCAAAGCTGGGGCAGGCTCTGGTGCTGGATCCGGGGCTACCTCCTGAGCAACTCCTTGCTCTGGCATGAGGATGTACTCTCCGTCCACGAGGTTACAATCTATCGAATGCAATGAATAAGATATATGTATGCTATGATAGGTAGAATTTAATAACAATTATGCCTTAGTGCAGAAAAACTAAGTTAGTTAATCACTTAGGGTTTCCTTGTTATAAGAGGCTCTTAGGGTTTTAGGCTTATCAATTTAGGTTTGAGGTTTTGCTTAGTGATAAGCATAATGGATCAAGACTTGGATTTCCTCTTAAATGTTTTAGTAAGCAATCAAGGGGTTTTGCTGGTCTGGTTAGGGTAACATTAGTCTCCACCATTAATTCCCCTTTTTATTTTCTATTTAGGATTTTTGAGTGGGTTTAAACTATAACAGTGATTTAAATTCTTCCAAAAATTCTGTAAAAATTACAGTGGGTTACTATTGGTCACTGTAGTCTGTCCTGTAAATTTGGGGTCCAGAAAAATTAGAATATGCTCTGGACAAAAATAACAAAAGTTGGGGCAAAGGGGTCACTTTGCACTACAACTCTTATCTAGGGGTGGGTTCTGTACTAAAAGTCATTTTTGCTGGTATCTATAGGTAATAACATGCTTTTGTGCCAAAAATCCCAGAAGGTTACTTAGTGGTTATTTAGTTATGCTTTTCTAAAGTTTTAAGCTAAAATGACACTTACAACTAACTTGTGATTTGAAAAATGTCAAACAACAGAACTCCTAATTTCTCTATGTTTGTAACAACAAAACATTAGTTATCCCAAGGTTTGGGGTGTTTTCTTCTCAGGGTTATGTTTCTAAGATTTTTCTAAATTTTCCTTGTTTTCCTAAAATAAAAGGTGTCTCATTTCTTTTGTACTAAACAAAGGTATAATAAAATTTCTAGTGAACTACACTGAATAAGAGAGCCAACAAAAATGTGGGTGCTCCCTGGTTCTTAATTTAAACTACCTTTTATATTTTCTTTAACCTTAAGCTGAAAATGATTAAAAGGGCAAACCCTACCTTAATTGGGTGTACAGAGGGGTTTATTATTTTTAAACAGGTTAGAAAGTGATTAAGTACTTCTCTGAATTTTCTTAATCCCAGTCTAATAGTGTAGCTATTTTTCCTTATTTTCTTTAGCTTTTGACCAGTTAATTAATTAAATCAAAACTTTGAAATTTTCTACAACACTTGGGGGTTTTATATTTTTCCTCAATAGTTTACATTATTTAGGATCTGGCAAAATTGGTTTGACTTGATTTGGGTAAACAAAAGTGAAGTTACGAATTTTTCAAGTTTTGTTTGTATTTAAATCAAAAATAACAAAAAGGTTTTCTGGAAATCCACTTTGCACCGAAGACCCTGGGTTCTTTCTAAACTAATCCCCTCAGTTATACCCCTGCGCCACTATTCCCTTAAGTCACTGACAATGCACAAAACCCCCTGGCCTTTTCTTCTTCTCCCCCGAGGTCCCTCCCCTTATGTAAATAGTACCCGCAGGAGTAAAAAGGGCGGCGCGACTTACCGGCGGCGAGGGAGGTCCGGCGAGGGGCGGGGCTGGCTCCGGGAGGTTCTTGCGGTCACAGCGAGGTACGACTCGATGGCGGTGGTGGCTGGAATCGGCCGGTCCACGTGCGCAGGCGGGTGAACTCGTCGGCGACGAGTGCTCTGGCCTAACCACAGCGACATAGGTTAGTCCAAGGGCACGGGGAGCTTCACAGGGTGTTGATGAGTCGACTCGTGCAAGGAATCGAAGAACAACTCACCGTGGAGCTCGGTCTACGTTCACCAGTGGTCGGGTGAAGTCCGGCGACCGTGGACTGGCTTCTCCGGCGAGGCAAAGTTTGATTCCTTGCTCGGGGAGCTTCACCGAGGCATGCACGGTCTACTCCGAGGGTCGGAGGCGGCTGGGAGAGGCTCTGCTGGCCGGCCTACGGTGGCGGGGGATCGGGTGGCCGCGGGCACGCCGTGCGCGGGGCAATGCCGGTGATCTGGTGCTCCGGTGAGGTCGAGCGCGCGCGGAGGTGTACGGTTGAAGTCCCTAGGGGCTTTATAGGCGCGGGCGCGGGCAACGGCGCCGGCTCGACTTTGGCGCGACGTTGGGCACGCGGGGGCGGGCGTCGGGCGTGCTCTGTCGAGCTCAAAGCGCGTCGAACACATGGCTCTTTGCTTCTATTCTTGTTCTACCCTCTGCTGAGCGGCCAAAACGTGCGAATCTTGCCCTAAGACCAGTGAGAGATCTCTTCCCTGCACCTAGGGCTACCTAGTTCATGTGAGTTCCAAGGGGAGATGTGGTCGGGTTAGAGAGATATGGGGGTGGGAAATTGTCTTTGTCCTAGCTGTCCAAACCGAGACAAATCTTGTGCCAAGTCGTGTCAAACGACTTAGGGTTGGGTTCAAACTTTTCCAGGGTGTTCTAGAGGTATTTTGGCGTCACTTTGTCAATTGGGCCAAGTGGTTTTGAGTTTGGGATCAAGGTGAACATGTTTGATCTTTACAAAAGGGTTGGTTTTGGACTTAGAAAGATTCTGATTTTTCTTTTATGCTCAACCCTTTGGTGAACCTTTTGGGGTTTTTCTGAAATCTTTTTGGGGTCACTTTCTTACTATCATTTGTAGGGTATTAAGTGTACTACATCTTTTGTAATTGCCCCAAGCCATGATCATGTGGTTTTCATAGCCTTTTGATCATACTTAGTTCTAGTGCTCCACTTGTCCAAAGGGGTTTGAATTAGGGTTTGGGAAATTCTCCCCCTTATAGGTGCATGATAAGCCAAGGCATGACATCTAAGATGGGTTGCACTTACTTAGGATCTAGAGTTCCAAGTATGGTGTACTTTCCCAACTTAAGTCACATGTGATGATGGCTTACTTGTGTAGCCTTGAGTGGAAAACTCTAAGTAACACCTGAGGTGTTACAGCCCTCCCTCCTTAAATGAATCTCGTCCCGAGAGTTTTAGGTAGAGTCCTTTAGAGGGGTGCCAAGAAGGCGTGCTGGTGTGTTGTTCCTTCCTTTATCCAAGTTTCTCTAGTTAGCTGCTCTTCAAATGTCATTCTCTTTGCGACTTCAGAAGGAAGTCCTTTTTGAGTCATTTTTAAAGCTTACACTACCTTTAACATCTAAGTTTTTCTTATATTTAGATTCAAAGGGCAGGTGGGCGTGGGGTTTTGGATTACGTACCGACTCCTTTGGGCAGAAAGTCGGGGAAGCGAGAATGTAGAAAATCCTCATTCTCCCATGTAGCCTCTTCTACTGAATGGTGACTCCACTGAACCTTATACATTCTGATCGACCTTGCCCGTGTTGATCTCTCCTTTTGGTCCAATACCTTGATGGGGTGCTCTTGATACGACAAGTCTGGTTCTATCTCAATTTCTGGTTCAGGTAGCACTTCAGTGGGTAAGCGGACACATTTCCGTAGATGGGATACATGGAACACATCATGAGCTGCTGACATGTGGGGTGGCAACTTCAATTGATATGCTATGGGTCCACAAGTTTCCTTGATCTCATAGGGTCCAATGTAGCGAGGAGCTAACTTGCCCTTGATTCCAAATCTCTAGACACCTTTGGTGGGTGACACCTTAAGATAAACATGATCTCCCACTCCAAACTGTAGAGGTTTCCTTCTCTTGTCATGATAGCTCTTTTGCCTGGCCTGAGCAGCTTCTAGGTTCTTCTTAATAACTCTGACCTTTTCCTCTGCTTCAAGTACCAAGTCTGGTCCAAATATTTCTCTCTCCCCAGCTTGTGACCAATTTAGTGGTGTCCTACACCTTCTCCCATACAAGGCCTCAAAAGGTGCCATCTTTAGACTGGACTGGTAGCTGTTATTATAAGAGAACTCTACCAATGAAAGACACTTGTCCCAATCCTTTCCATAACGTAGCACACATGCCCTCAACATGTCTTCCAAGATCTGATTCACCCTTTCGATCTGACCATCTGTTTGAGGATGGTATGTTGAGCTTCTTATTACATGGGTCCCAAGTGATTCCTGCAATTGCTCCCAAAATCGTGCCACGAACGGAGCTCCTCTGTCAGATACTATAGTCCTTGGTATTCCATGCAAGCGAATTATCTAGTCAATGTAAATTTCAGCATACTTTTCCGTCCTGTGGGTGGTGTGTACCGGCAAGAAATGAGTTGTCTTGGTCAATCTGTCCACAATGACCCAAATGGAATCATGGTGCCGGGAGGTATTGGGAAATCTCACGATAAAATCCAGGCAAATATACTCCCATTTCCAAGATGGTATGGGAAGGGGTTGCAAAGTGCCTGCTACCTTCAAATGACTGGCCTTGACTCTCTGGCAGGTGTCACACTCGGATATATACTTAGCAATTTCCCTCTTCATTCTGGTCCACCAGTATAGGGATCTGAGATCATGATACATCTTGTTACTGCCGGGGTGCATGGAGAATTTCGAAAGGTGAGCTTCTTCCAATATCTTCTTTCTGAGCTCAGGGTTCTTGGGAACAACCAATCTGCCTCCAAACCATAGGGTTCCTTTGCTGTTGTAATACCTACTTTGTAATAGGAGTGTAGAAAGAGAAATTATATTCCTTTATACATATATGTGTGTCATCTATATTTATCATCACATGTGAACACTTCATTTGAAAACAAATAATTAATAAAAAAAAATGTAAGCCACCAAATTATGCATCATGCTGGATTTTATTTTGTGTGCATTTTGTGACAACATAAAATAATTTGAAGAAGAAATATATTAAATTCCTAAAATTAAAAAAATTGGAAAATAAAAGAAATTCTTGAATCTAGAAAAGAGAAGAAAATGGTGTGGATAAAAATAAGTAAATAATAATATTGTAGAAGTTATACTTACTGGAAAATTTGAAGTTCAAAACATAAGTGAATTGGAATTTGGATTTGAATTTGGATCCACACACAAATTTGGAAGTTTAAATGAAAAACAAAATGAAATAAAACAGAAAATAAAAGAAAAAGGAGAAAGCAACCAACTGGGCTCACTCTGGCAATTTCGGCCCAACACCATTTTTACTCCGCGCCAGCCCACTCTGCTCCTCTTCCTTTTCTTTTCCTGTTGAGACACTTCCAGGTGGGACCAACTCGTCAGATGCCTTCACTTCATCTGCGTCGCGCGCTCAGGGTCGCTGACCGTGTGGGCCCCCTCGGTCGGGCTCATCTTCTTCCCCATCCTGCGCGACTGAGTCCGCCCATCCCTCAATCAGCGCGCGGGCTCGGCCAACGGAATCCCCGTCCTTCGCCCACCGTGGAACCGCATGACTCGGAACCCGCCGCTGCTTTCTCTGGCCGCGCGGTTGTGGCGTTGCTGGTGGCAGGCGCGTCTTCTCCGCATTGCACGCCTAGGAAAACGGAGACCCCCATAACAACCGAGCCGGATCGAGTGCTGTCCCTGCGAGCTCCTCGGGGTTCCTAGCTTGGCCCTATAAGTAGTCGTGGCTGGCGCCCTCTTCTCCCATCCATTGGAGCTGGATCCGAATCGTGGTCAACACACCATCGCCGCCAACCAGAGCGTGGGGAGAAAGCGCCGCCATCGTGATTCGCTGCTGTGTCGGCGCCGCGCTCGCTGAAAGCAGCTGGGGGCATTGCCTCAATCGTATGGCGAGTGTAGGATGCCTCGGTTGGAACGGAATCTTGTTGGGCGGCCCTCAATTTCTTGTCGGAACCTAGGCGTGCCGCGTTGTCGCTGCCGACCATCACCGACCTAACCATTTGGTAAGAGCTCACCCACACCTTCCCCATAGTCTCAGATTCGTGTAGCATCTTTCGGTGTCGAATTTGGGGCGTTTGTGTGTGATTTCGTCCTCACCGGCGATGTCGCCGCCGTGATGCTATGCGCCGCCGCCTGGGTCCCGTCTGTGGGTAGAAGATCGTTTGTGAGCCATCGATCCTAGGGTGTATGGCTCGGATATGTTATGCTTATACCCTTTCAATCCATTAGATCCTGACCATGTGATTGGGTGTGGGACGTGGTTGAATCTGGACCGTCGAGCTGGGTTTCTGCGGCTAGTGATGCTCACCGTTTGACTAGGGTTTAGATCTAATCCTAGGCGTAGAATCAGATCCAACGGTTGTAGTCGCTTCATACCCCTTCGTTTGGCTTATTTGCTAAAGAGACCCTGACATGCACTGGAATCAACCCGCCGTCCATATTCCCTGTGCACTGAGTCTATGATAAATTATCAGTTTAACCCCAGACTAGTTGTTATTGCGAGTGCAGTCCAGATAATTAATAAAACCAGAGAAAATAAGTAAATAATTATAGAAAATGATTTTTAGTATATAAATAATACCAGAAACTCATTTTATTCATAGAAAATTCATACTAACTCCTTTTTAGTCCATTCTAGTTCCTATAATTTTGTAATTTTATTGTTCATCATCTGGTACCACTGTTTTGACATGAAAACCATATTAAAATGTATCTCTTAATCAATCTTGTATCAAATACATAAAACCTTTAGAAATTCATAACTCCTCCGTTTTAACTCCGAATTGATCCGTTCAAGTTGCGTTAGTCTCGTAGAAACGCGTAGATCATTATTATGCAGTATATTCTTATGTTTGGTGTGATGTTAATTTTATCTATACCATGTTTGTTTGTATTGCTACGACTAGCGCGAGGACACGTGTCATCTGAAAAGCAAGTTGGTACCTGGAATCTCAAGTGCCAGGCAAGTTGTGCCCTTGATTCACTTTTGTTACCTAATAATGTTCTTTATAATCATTTACCATGCATAGGTTTAATTTTGATGGGACCCAATAGGTTTCCCTAGACTGTTTATCCTGTTTACCTTGTTTACCCCTGAATCACTTGGGTAGTTTATGCTATTGCTTTACGTGGTTTTTGGGTTAATATTTCATTATATCCATGTTCCAGTTATTTTGTTATTCTATTTATGTTCATGTCAAGATCATTATGTTATTGTTAATTGGAACATGGAGCTTAACTTGAGAACCACGTGCCACCACAAGGGAGGAATGGGACCCCTTGGCTGACTAATTAGGAAAGCTAGTGGAAGACTACCTTACCCGAAAGGGGCAAGGGCAGTAGGGGAGTGGTCAGTGTAGGGAGGTCCCTGGTTGATTTTGCTGCGATGGCGGTCAGCCAGGAACCCTGCATTGGAACTTCCTATAAACTGTAGCGGGTTTTCGGAAGCTAGTGGAACTTTGTAAAGGCCTCGTAGTGGATCCCTAGCCATTCACCTTGGTAGTGTCTAAGGGCCTAGCTAACCCTGGCGACATGGGAAACACGACTTGTGGGTAAAGGGTACAACCTCTGCAGAGTGTAAAACTGGTATACTAGCCGAGCTCACGGTCATGAGCGGCTCAGGACTCTCCGATGATTAAATTATGGAACCTAAACTCAATTTGTCATTTGCATTTGCATGGGATTATTATTAATTGTGTTCTATTATTTTATTATGGTTTGGTATTCACTTACACTTAGTAACTGCTAATAAAATTTTGACCAACTACTTAAAAGCAATGCTCAGCTTTAACCCCTATTGTTGACAAGCCTTACACTTCATGAACTTCCCACCTTTGGTGAGTTCATGTCACATTATTCCCCACAACTTGTTGAGCGATGAACATGTGTGAGCTCACTCTTGCTGTCTCACACCCCCCCACAGGAGAAGAACAGGTGGTTCAAGTGGAGTCAAGTATCGAGGAGTTTGATCCGGTCTAGGTGGCGTTTCTCAGTTGACATTGGCGCCGACGATCCTTAGTTCGTTTTATATTTATTCTTTTATTTTGTAAGTCTTCCGCTATGTAATATGTACTCTGATTATATTGTGACATTTATCTCTATACACTCTGTTATTATATATGTTGTCTTCTTGGCGCATGTATGAGATGCACCTGGCTTGTCCCTTAAAGCCGGGTGTTACAGCTGTCCTGACGGAAGCATTTGTATTTGTCCACCTTTTGTTTGATCATTTCCTTAATGACTTGAACACCCTTGTCTCCAATCTGTGCCATGACTATTTGCTCTTGTAATGTGGGCTCCACTGAAATATAACTTAAAGCACCGGAGGAAATGACTTCTAGGTTCAGCTTGCACAACTCATCACATAGGGTGGTGACCCTTGCATCCATGTTCATACAATTGCACTAGGCCTTCCTGCTTAAAGCATCTGCCACAACATTGGCTTTGCCAGGATGGTAATGCACCTCCAAATCGTAATCCTTGATTAATTCTAACCATCTTCTCTACCTCATATTAAGATCAGCCTGAGTGAAGATGTATTTGAGACTCTTATGATCAGTGTAAATATTATAGTGAGCTCCCATCAAGTAATGTCTCCATATCTTGAGAGCATGAACTACAGCTACTAATTCCAGATCATGTGTGGGATAGTTCTTCTCATGAGGCCTGAGTGCCCGTGAGGCATAAGCAATGACTCTGTTGTCTTGCATCAAGACACATCCCAATCCAGTACCAGAAGCATCACAATAAACCTCAAAGGGCTTGGTGTTGTCAGGTTGAGCTAGCACTGGTGCGGTTGTCAAATGCTACCTCAGCGTATGAAAGGCGTCCTCACACTTCTGGCTCCATTCATACTTAACTCCCTTCTTCAACAGTTCAGTCATTGGCTTGGCAATTCTGGAGAAATCCGGAATAAATCGTCGATAATACCCTGCCAATCCCAGGAAACTACGGATCTGCCGTACGGTGGTAGGAGGTTTCCAATCCATTACTTCTTGTACCTTCTCAGGATCAACTGATATCCCATCCTAAGAAATTGTGTGACCCAAAAATTTAATTTCCCTCAGCCAGAAATCACATTTAGACAACTTAGCATACAGACGATGATCGCGCAATCGCTGAAGCACAATGTGTAGATGCTCAGTATGCTCGTCTTCATTCTTGGAATAGACCATAATATCATCAATGAAAACCACCACAAATTTATCCAGTTCCGGCATGAACACTGAGTTCATCAGATACATGAAATAAGCTGGGGCATTGGTCAGCCCAAAATACATCACCAAGAATTCATAGAGCCCATATCTGGTAGAGAAAGCCGTCTTAGGAATATCGCTAGCACAAATCTTGATCTGATGGTAGCCCGAGCGAAGGTCTATCTTGGAGAACACTTTGGCTCCTACCAACTGATCAAACAAAACATCAATGTGGGGCAGTGGGTATTTGTTCTTGATGGTCACCGCATTGAGAGGGCGGTAATCGACACATTCTCAAACTCTCGTCCTTCTTTTTTACAAATAAGGCTGGACATCCCCAGGTTGAAGTACTTGGGCGAATGAATCCCTTGTCAAACAATTCTTGCAACTGCTTTTTCAACTCTGCTAACTCTGCTGGAGGCATCCTATATGGTCTCTTAGATATGGGTGCAGTTCCGGGTTGCAAATCAATTGCGAACTCTATGTCTCTATCGGGTGGCATCCCTGGCAATTCATCCGGAAAAACATCTGGGTAGTCACAGACCACTGGGATCCTCTCAACTGGGGACTCTATCATAACGAAGGCACAGGAACGGGTACAACCCTGATCGGGCAAATATAATGTGGTTTCACCACAAGTAGGCGAGTGCACCTCAATGGCCCTTGCTGCAATATCAATCACTGCCTGATGTTTGGGTAACCAGTCAGTTCCCAATATGATATCCACGCTATCCAAACCCAAAATGAGGAGGTTGGTTTTGATTATCAAATTACCAAACTTTATAGGCACATTCTTGTTGATTTGGTAGGTGGCAACCCTGCCTCCTGGTGTTGAAATTGTAATACCCCCATTGGTGTGGTGAAAAGGTAATTGGCACTTGGCACTAAATTTGGTACTGATAAAACTGTGTGATGCACCAGAATCAAAAAGAATAATAGCAGAATAATTCAAAACTGAAAAGATACCAGTCATGATGGGTGCTCCCTCCGGAATGTCAGCCATGGTGGTGAAGATCAGCCTGCCCTGCCTCACTTGCACCTTCTGCCGCTTGCCTTGGTTCTGGTTGGCATTCTATCCCTGCCTCTGCTGGTTTCTGGGGCAATTCTTAGCATAATGTCCGGTGTTACCACAAGTGAAACACTTGTTGTCATTGATCTGACGATACTGCTGCTGCTGTGGTTGATTGTTCCTCTGAACTGGAAACTGGGTGCGGTTGGGTGCCTGCTGCTGCTGCTGTGGCCAGATCACCCAACGTCCTTGCTGCTGCTGGGGTCCCCTATTCTGAGCTGGAGGTCCTGCCACAGGGGTCTTCCTCTTCTTTTCTGCCTGACGGGCTGTGATACAGTCCTCCTGAGAAATGGCCATGTTGACTAACTTATTATAGTTTTGGCCCCGACTGTGTTGAGATGGTCGCAGATGTAAGGAAAATGGACCCCGAGCCATTTGGCTAATTGAGTTTTGGTGTTTGATGAACAACACAATCAGTGAACTAATAAGTTTTCTAGTGTTTGTGTTTATAGTTCACAGGATGCGAAGAGAATTGGACCAAGGCAATGAGGATGCAACACCTCAAAAGAAGACATAAAAAGATGCATAGGAGTCCAATACTCAAGAACAAAGAAGCCCGAAGAAATCAGTGAAGAAATCCAAGATGAGGGCTGTCAGCCAGCGCCTGGTGGCGCACCGGACATCGGTGTCCGGTGTGCACCGGACCGTCCGGTGAGGCACCAGACAGTCTGCGCAGAGAGGCCGCAGACATGCACTCTCTGGCTGTAGCACCGGACTGTCCGGTGTGCCAACGGGCAGACGGCAACGGTCGGATCCAACGGTCGACTGCTACAGGCGCCAACGGTCGGCTGACGTGGCGTGCATTGGACACTGCACAGTAGATGTCCGGTGGTGCACCGGACTGTCCGGTGCACCCGACGACAGAAAGCTGCTGCTTTCTGTCCAACGGCTAGTTGGGGGTGTGGAGTCTATAAATACCACCCCAACCGGCCATTCTCAAGTGTGAGAGCCCAAGCAACATACCATGGCATATAGTGCACATTTCCAAGAGCTCAAACACCCAAGTGCTTAATAGAATCACTCGGTGATTAGCGTAGGTGCTTTGCGAAGTGCTTAGGTTAGTTAGACCGCTTTAACGCTTGCTCTAGGTGAATCCTAGTTAGTTGAGTGAGTTTTGTAAAACCACACAACCCCTCGGCTCTTGCGTGAGTCGTTGTAATTGTACCGAGTGGGGCGAGAGTCTTGCGAGACCGTGACAACCGCGTTTGTGTCACGGCCGCCACCGTGTACCGGAGGGAACGAGGCCCGCGGCGTTTCGGCCGGAAGCTCGATAGTGGAGACGGCGGGGAGCGTCCGAGAGGAGACGGAAGCGGAGCACCACTTGCGCGTGGAGAAGGCCCGTTGCTCTCTACGGAGTTACTCGACCGTGGTGCTTGGCCCTCGCGTGGGCTTCCCTTTGCGTAGGGGCACCAACGAGGATTAGTCGGGACCTTGCGTGGTTCCGGATACCTCGGTAAAAATACCGGCGTCATCCACGAGAGTTTGCTTCCCTACTTAGCTCTTTACATTCCGCATTTATATTAAGCATTTAAGTTTCAATCTTGTAGTCATACTTATTTAGTATAGATTGAAACTTAGCCTTTTGCGGTAGAGATAGCAACACTTAGACAAAACCTAGTTTGCACATTCTAGTTTTGATTATTTGCATAGGTTTTGCTCTAGGGATTTAATTGTGGCCTAGTTTAGTAAAAGTTTTTGCTCTAGACAAAATGAAGATTGAGATTGCATGTTGTTAGGGGCCTTCGTCCTCCGAAGGTCCTCAAAACGTAATTTAACAGTGTTTGTCAAGTTTGATTTATAAATAGGTACCTTCGGATTCAGGATTAAAAGGCATATAGGATGAGGACATCATCGTGACGAAGGTTGTCGCCGCTCCGAAGCTATGCATAAAGGAGCTTCGGCTCAATCACGGGAAAAGGAACCGACTTAAAGGGGAAAAGGCTATCCAGTCCTCATAGATTTTTCTATAAGCCAATAGTAAATGTAAAGGGCATGACTGTAATTTCTCATAGACTGTGTCCTGCGCCTATAGATATGTGAACAGTACCCCCGTACTGTTCACGCTTACTTGTACCTGCTTTTGCGTCACGCTTGTGCTTTTTTGCCTTCTTACAAGTCGAAGGTACCTTTGTAATTCAATATTGTTCCTGCTTTTACATGATGATATAATGAATAATAATGAGTTAATAATGTTATATGACAGTTTATGTTGTTTCATATGTCATATGCTCCTTCTTTTATTTAACGTATATTGCGATGATGAAGGTATGTCCTTCATAACCTTCGTCTGAAGATCATTATATCCTATGGGAAATAATGCTTCGAAGGACGAAGGGAATTAACATTTAACATCTTGTGTTGTCTTGTTCTTAATTCATAGTATTTGAGAAAAAGTTCCCAACATTGGCGCCCACCTCCGGTGAACCCTTTTTCGACCACCTTCGGCAAGCACCGACTTTCGTCATGCCGCTGAAGAAAGCTTCAGCGCTAGGGGCTACCGCACTTCAGCCACTGGACCCAAATCAGGAGACCCTCTCTCTTCGAGAGGTCCTGTCGGGGACCATAATTAGGGGTACCCTCAAGGCTCCTAAATCTCAGCTGGTAACCCCCATCAGCACAAAGCTGCAAAGGCCTGATGGGTGCGACTAAGTCAAGGATCAGTCCATTCAAGGGACTCGATCACGCCTCGTCCGAGCCCAGCCTCGGGCAAGGGCAGCCGACCCCGGAGGATCTACGTCTCGCCCGAGGCCCAGTCTTCGCCAAGAAGCAACCTAGGCCAAATCGCCACGCCAATCGACCAAATCGCAGGAGCATATAATACAAAGGTGGCCTGACACCTTTATCCTGACGCGCGCCCTCTGGTCGATAGAGCCGAAGTGACCACAGTCACTTCGCCGCTCCACTGACCGGTCTGACAAGAGGACAGCGCCGCCTGCGCCGCTCCGACTGCTGTGCCACTCGACAGAGTGAGGCTGACAGCAGCCAAGCCCGGCCCTAGGCGCCATGGGAAACTCCGCTCCGCCCGACCCAGGGCTCGGACTCGGGCTCAGCCCCGGAAGACGACGAACTCCGCTCCGCTCGACCCAGGGCTCAAACTCGGGCTCAGCCCCGAAAGACGACGAACTCCGCTCCGCCTGACCCAGGGCTCGGACTCGGGCTCAGCCCCGGAAGACGACGAACTCCGCTCCGCCCGACCCAGGGCTCGGACTCGGGCTTAGCCCCGGAAGACGACGAACTCCGCTCCGCCCGACCCAGGGCTCGGACTCGGGCTCAGCCCCGGAAGATGACGAACTCCGCTCCGCCCGACCCAGGGCTCGGACTCGAGCTCAGCCCCAGAAGACGACGGACTCTGCTTCGCCTGACCCCAGGGCTCGAACTCAGCCCTGGCCTCAGCCGACGGTCTCCGCCTCGCCCGATCCGGGGGCTCGGACTCGACCTCGGCCTCGAAAGACAGACTCGACCTCGACCTCGGAGGAGCCTCCACGTCGCCCAACCCAGGGCACGGACCGACCACGTCAACAGGAAGCGCCATCATTACACTACCCCAAGCTGACTCAGGCTACGGGGAACAAGACCAGCGTCCCATCTGGCTCACTCCGCCAGACAAGTAATGATGGCGCCCCGCACGCTCTATGACGACGGTGGCTCTCAGCCCCCTTACGGAAGCAAGAGGACGTCAGCAAGGACTCGACAGCCCCGACAGCTGTCCTTTCGCCAGGCTCCAGCGCTCCTCCGACCGCCACGACACCACACGAACCGGGTGCCAAAACCTCTCCGGCTGCCACGATGGCATGTACTTAGGGCGCTAGCTCTCCTCCGCTAGACACGTTAGCACACTGCTACCCCCCTCACTGTACACCTGGATCCTCTCCTTGCGCCTATAAAAGGAAGGACCAGGGCCCTCTTACAGAAGGTTGGCCGCGCGGGGAAAGGACGGGACAGGCGCTCGCGTGAGGCCGCTCGCTCCCTCCCGCATGAACGCTTGTAACCCCCTATTGCAAGCGCACCCAACCTGGGCGCGGGACAAACACGAAGGCCGCGAGATTTCCACCTCTCACGCCCGTCTCCTCTCCGGCTGCCTTCCCCCCCTTCGCGCTCCGTCTCGCGCCAACCCATCTGGGCTGGGGCACGTGGCGACAGTTTACTCGTCGGTCCAGGGACCCCCCGGTCTCGAAACGCCGATAGTTGGCACGCCAGGTAGGGGCCTGCTGCGTGTTGACGAACAGCTTCCCGTCAAGCTCCAGATGGGCAGTCTCCAGCAACCTTTCCAGCCCGGGACGGTGCACCGTTTCGGGAGTCTTGAGTTCATGTCCCTCGACGATAGCTACGACATGATACTCCTTCCCCCGTCGTGTGACAGCAACAATGGCGGCCGACAGCCCGCCCGCCGGCGGTGGAATCGACGACGTCTTCCCCGCGTGGTGGAAGAACAACATTCGAGCTCACCCCGTCCCCTCCCCCGCCGACGGAGGAGGAGGCGGGGCAACCAAGGCCAAGCAGGAGGTGGCACCTCGTTGGCTATCGAGCGAGTCGACGGCGCCGGCGCCCCAACGGGGGGCACGTCGAGCATCGACCTCGCATCTGAGACGAAGACGAGCGCCGTCTCCCCGCAACGCACCAATCCCAAGCAAACGGATGACGCCAGCACGCTCGCGAAGGACTTGCTGGGCGTCACCCTGGTACCTGAGATGACGGTGCAGTCAGTCCCAGACGTGACTTCGCCACCGCCCGTCGACCAAGAGGTACCAACCGATTCTCATCTCACGCCTTTTGGATTCAGCCTCGACCCGCCAAGCGACTTCGCTTTGGTGGACGCTCTCGTAGAGGCGAGTTCAAACCCTCTAGGGTATCGTATGCGGTCACCCTGGGACCGGCTGACGGACGTTTCGACCTACGGGCCCTCGCGGTCCGAGGAAGATGACGAGCCCGACTTTTGTTGGGATTTCTCCGGACTTGGCAACCCCAGTGCCATGCGGGACTTCATGACCGCATGCGACTACTGCCTTTCCGACTGTTCTGACGGTAGCCGCAGCCTCGGCGACGAGGACTGCGGCCCAAGTCGTGAATGTTTCCACGTCGATCTAGGGGGTCCCAACGAAGGAAACCATCTTGGTATGCTGGAGAACGGTGACCTCCCTAGGCCTGTGCCTCGCGTTGACATCCTACGGGAGCTAGCTGTGGTCCCCGTTCCGGCGGGGTGTCATGACCCACATCTCGAGCAAATCCGCGGGGTGCCGGCCAGGCTCGACGAGGGAGCAGGTACACTTGAGCCGATCCACCGGGACATCGGGCAGGAATGGGCGGGCCAACCTCCGGCCAGAGAAGTGCGTCATCTACCCCAGGGTATCCAGCACCGCATCGCCGACAATGTTAGGGTAAGGCCGCCACCCACTTCCAGTGGAGTCGGCCAGAACCTGGCTGCAGCGGCAATGCTTCTCCGCGTGATGCCGGAGCCATCAACCACCGAGGGGCGGCGAATCCAGGGAGAGCTCAAGAATCTCCTGGAGGACACCACGGTCCGACGGGCCGAAAGCTCCGCCTCCTGAAGGTAGGGGTGCCCCTCGGAACATCGCGCCACGACTTCCCGATTCATGCGGGAAGCCTCGGTCCACACCGTGCGCACGCGCAACACAGCGCCTGCGGCCCCGGGTCGCCTCGGCAACAAGCACCATCATCGCAACCGTCGGGCCCACCTCGACGAGAGGGTGCGCCGAGGCTACCACCCCAGGCGTGGGGGACGCTACGACAGCGGGGAGGATCGGAGTCCCTCGCCCGAACCACCTGGTCCGCAGGCTTTCAGCCGCGCCATACGACGGGCGCCGTTCCCGACCTGGTTCCGAACCCCGACTACTATCACAAAGTACTCGGGGGAGACGAGACCGGAACTGTGGCTCGCGGACTACCGGCTGGCCTTCTAACTGGGTGGAACGGACGATGACAACCTCATCGTCCGCAACCTCCCCCTGTTCCTCTCAGACACCGCTCGCGCCTGGTTGGAGCACCTGCCTCCGGGGCAGATCTCCAACTGGGACGACCTGGTCCAAGCCTTCGCCGACAATTTCCAGGGCACGTATGTGCGCCCTGGGAACTCCTGGGATCTCCGGAGCTGCCGACAGCAGCCGGGAGAGTCTCTCCGGGACTACATCCGACGATTCTCGAAGCAGCGCACCGAGCTGCCCAACATCACCGATTCAGATGTCATCGGCGCGTTCCTCGCCGGCACCACCTGCCACGACCTGGTGAGCAAGCTGGGTCGAAAGACCCCCACCAGGGCGAGCGAGCTGATGGACATCGCCACCAAGTTCGCCTCTGGCTAGGAGGCGGTTGAGGCTATCTTCCAGAAGGACAAGCAGCCCCAGGGCCGCCCACCGGAAGATGCCCCCGAGGCATCAACTCAGCGCGACACCAAGAAGAAAGGCAAGAAGAAGTCACAAGCAAAACGCGACGCCGCCGACTCGGACCTTGTCGCCGCTGCCGAGTACAAGAACCCTCGGAAACCCCCCGGAGGTGCCAACCTCTTCGACAAGATGCTCAAGGAGCCGTGCCCCTATTATCAGGGGCCCGTCAAGCACACCCTTGAGGAGTGCGCCATGCTTCGGCGCCACTTTCACAAGGCCGGGCCGCCCGCAGAGGGTGGCAGGGCTCACGACGACGACAAGAAGGAAGATCACCAGGCAGGAGAGTTCCCCGAGGTCCACGACTGCTTCATGATCTACGGTGGGCAAGCGGCGAACGCCTCGGCTCGGCACCGCAAGCAAGAGCGTCGGGAGGTCTGTTCGGTAAAGGTGGCGGCGCCAGTCTACCTAGACTGGTCTGACAAGCCCATCACCTTCGACCAAGCCGACCACCCCGACCACGTGCCGAGCCCGGGGAAATACCCGCTCGTTGTCGACCCCGTCATCGGCAACGTCAGGCTCACCAAGGTCCTCATGGACGGAGGCAGCAGCCTCAACATCATCTACACCGAGACCCTCGGGCTCCTGCGTGTTGATCTGTCCTTGGTCCGGGCAGGCGCTGCGCCTTTCCACGGGATCATCCCCGGGAAGCGCGTCCAGCCCCTCGGACAACTCGATCTTCCCGTCTGCTTTGGGATGCCCTCCAACTTCCGAAGGGAGTCCCTCACGTTCGAGGTGGTCGGGTTCCGAGGAACCTACCACGCAGTACTGGGGAGGCCATGCTACGCGAAGTTCATGGCCGTCCCCAACTACACCTACCTCAAGCTCAAGATGCCGGGCCCCAACGGGGTCATCACCGTTGGCCCCACGTACCGACACGCGTTCGAATGCGACATGGAGTGCGTGGAGTACGCCGAGGCCCTCGCTGAGTCCGAGGCCCTCATCGCCGACCTGGAGAGCCTCTCTAAGGAGGTGCCAGACGTGAAGCGCCACGACGGCAACTTCGAGCCAGCGGAGACGGTTAAGTCCGCCCCCCTCGACCCCAGCAGCGACGCCTCCAAGCAGATCCGGATCGGCTCCGAGCTCGACCCCAAATAGGAAGCAGTGCTCGTCGACTTTCTCCGCGCAAACGCCGACGTTTTCGCGTGGAGTCCCTTGGACATGCCCGGCATACCGAGGGATGTCGCCGAGCACTCGCTGGATATCCGAGCCGGAGCCCGGCCCGTGAAGCAGCCTCTGCGCTGATTCGACGAAGAAAAGCGCAGGGCCATAGGCGAGGAGATCCACAAGCTAATGGCGTCAGGGTTCATCAAAGAGGTATTCCATCCCGAATGGCTTGCCAACCCTGTGCTTGTGAGAAAGAAAGGAGGGAAATGGCGGATGTGTGTAGACTACACTGTTCTAAACAAAGCATGTCCGAAGGTTCCCTACCCTCTGCCTCGCATCGACCAAATTGTGGACTCCACTGCTGGGTGCGAAACCCTGTCTTTCCTCGATGCCTACTCAGGGTATCACCAAATCAGGATGAAAGAGTCTGACTAGCTCGCGACTTCTTTCATCACACCCTTCGGCATGTACTGCTATGTCACCATGCCGTTCGGCTTGAGGAATGCGGGTGCGACGTACCAACGGTGCATGAACCATGTGTTCGGCAAACACATTGGCCGGACGGTCGAGGCCTACGTCGATGACATCGTAGTCAAGACGAGGAAAGCCTCCGACCTCCTTTCCGACCTTGAAGTGACATTCCGATGTCTCAAGGCAAAAGGCGTGAAGCTCAATCCCAAGAAGTGCGTCTTTGGGGTTCCTCGAGGCATGCTCTTGGGGTTCATCGTCTCCCAGCGGGGCATCGAGGCCAACCCAGAGAAGATCGCGGCCGTCACCAGCATGGGACCCATCAAGGACTTGAAAGGCATACAGAGAGTCATGGGATGCCTTGCGGCTCTGGGCCGCTTCATCTCGCGCCTCGGCGAAAGAGGCCTGCCTCTGTACCGCCTCTTAAGGAAGGCCGAGTGCTTCACTTGGACCCCTGAGGCCGAGGAAGCCCTCGGGAACCTGAAGGCGCTCCTCACGAACGTGCCCATCTTGGTGCCTCCCGCTGCCGGAGAAGCCCTCTTGATCTACGTCGCCGCGACCACTCAGGTGGTTAGCGCCGCGATTGTGGTTGAGAGACGAGAAGAGGGGCATGCATTGCCCGTCCAGAGGCCAGTCTACTTCATCAACGAGGTACTGTCCGAAACCAAGATCCGCTACCCACAAATTCAGAAGTTGCTATACGCGGTGATCCTGACGCGGCGGAAGTTGCGACACTACTTCGAATCTCATCCGGTAACTGTGGTGTCATCCTTCCCCCTAGGGGAGATCATCCAATGCCGAGAAGCCTCGGGTAGAATTGCAAAGTGGGCGGTGGAAATCATGGGCGAAACGATCTCGTTCGCCCCTCGGAAGGCCATCAAGTCCCAGGTCTTGGCGGACTTCGTGGCTGAATGGGTCGACACCCAGCTCCCAACAGTTCTGATCCAACCGGAACTCTGGACCATGTTCTTCGACGGGTCGCTGATGAAGACAGGAGCAGGCGCAGGCCTGCTCTTCATCTCGCCCCTCGGGATGCACATACGCTACGTGCTACGCCTCCACTTCCCGGCGTCCAACAATGTGGCTGAGTACGAGGCTCTGGTCAACGGGTTGTGCATCGCCATCGAGCTAGGGGTCCGATGCCTCGACTCTCACGGTGACTCGCAACTCGTCATCGACCAAGTCATGAAGAACTCCCACTGCCGCGACCCGAAGATGGAAGCCTACTGCGATGAGGTTCGGCGCCTGGAAGACAAGTTCTACGGGCTCGAGCTCAACCACATC
This sequence comes from Zea luxurians, assembly GCA_029449295.1. Classification (NCBI taxonomy): domain Eukaryota; kingdom Viridiplantae; phylum Streptophyta; class Magnoliopsida; order Poales; family Poaceae; genus Zea; species Zea luxurians. The sequence goes on along the minus strand of JAOPSE010000041.1, from coordinate 6,419,292 downwards.
GCCCGACGCTACAACGAGACTGCGGACGAGCTGGCTAAAATAGCCTCGGGGCGAACAACAATTCCCCCGGACGTCTTCTCCCGAGACCTTTATCAACCCTCCGTCAAGACCGACGACACGCCCGAGCCCGAGAAGGCCTCAGCCGAGCCAGAGGCGCCCTCGGCTCAGTCCGAGGCACCCTCGGCCCAACTCGAGGCACCCTCGGCTCAGTTCGAGGCACCCTCGGCTCAGCCCGAGGCACCCTCGGCCCAGCCTGAGGCACCCTCGGTTCGGCCTGAGGCACCCTCGGTTTGGCCCGAGGTACCCTCGGCCCCCGAGGGTGAGGCACTGCGCATCGAGGAGGAGCGAAGTGGGGTCACGCCTAATCGAAACTGGCAGAACCCGTACCTACAATATCTCCACCGAGGAGAGCTACCCCTCGATCGAGCCGAAGCTCAGCGGTTGGCGCGGCGCGCAAAGTCGTTTGTCTTGCTGAGGGACGGGAAGGAACTCTACCACCGTAGCCCCTCAGGCATCCTCCAGCGATGCATTTCCATCGCCGAAGGCCAGGAGCTCCTACAAGAGATACACTCGGGGGCTTGCGGCCATCACGCAGCACCTCGAGCCCTTGTTGGAAACGCCTTCCGACAAGGCTTCTACTGGCTGACGGCGGTGGCCGACGCCACTAGAATTGTCCGCGCCTGCGAAGGGTGTCAGTTCTACGCAAGGCAGACCCACCTGCCCGCTCAGGCCCTGCAGACGATACCCATCACCTGGCCTTTTGTTATGTGGGGTCTGGACCTCGTCGGCCCCTTGCAGAAGGTACCCGGGGGTTATACCTGGTGCTTCGGCTGTGACGAGACGCCCGAGGGCGGCACAAGCTCACGCCTCCCTGGGAAGGGCCGTTCGTCATCTCCAAAGTTCTGATGCCCGGAACGTACAAGCTGGCCAACAGTCAAGGCGAGGTCTACAGCAACGCTTGGAACATCCAACAGCTACGTCCCTTCTACCCTTAAGATGCTTTCAAGTTGTTCGTATGCCTCGTTCCTACGCAAAGCTTAAACATCAAGGAAGGGTCAGCCTTGCCTCAGCAAAGCCCGACCCTCCCTCGGGGGCTCAAAGGGGGGAACCCCCTATGCGTCAGAATTTTCAATCAAAAAGGCTTCCGCGTCCCCTCGGCTATGTCGGTAGCAGAACCCCAAGAAGCGAACGCAGGTGCATGTAAGTGGCAAGGCTGACCGAGCCGAGGGACTCCTACGCCTCTGGGTTACGGATACCTCACTCGTCACCTACCACGAAATATGACTCCTACTTGGGCGAGCAACCCTGCTACTGACGAACGGGGCCGGACGCGCAAAATGAAAGGAAAAGGGGCACGACTTTATGCTACGATAATAAAGTGTTTGGGCCTCAGCGGCCGCAAAAGACACACGTATGTTCAAAGGAAACTGCTCCGGCAGAGTTAGGCGTCGCCCGGGGAAGGAGCCGCGCCTTCGGCTTCGTCCCCGCCTTCGGCAGAGTCCACCCCGGCTTCGGACGACGGCGCAGGAGGGAGGAGCTCTGCCTCGAAGGTGGTCGCCAGCACTGCGCTCGGGCCCGCGGCGGCCGCGTCGAGCCTCTGGACTTCAGCCAGGGCAGCTTCATCTTCGTCAGGGAGGCAATACCCCTCGCTGACCCGCTCTAGATCCACGACGTAGTGGGAAGCGAGCACGGCAAAGGCCCGCCTGACGCTGTGGTGTAGCGCCTCGCGGAGTCTACCGCGCACGTGGTCACCCAAGGCCTGCAGGCGACTTTGAGGGGAGCTTCTTGAGGGGACGTCGCCAAAGCCAAAGACCCGGCAGAAGTCCGAGATGGCCTCGGACATGGCCGCGTGGTCGCCCTCCATCTGCTCGGCCGCCTGGGCAAGCGCCCTGGTGGACTCATCAAGGGCAGACTCGAGCTCTGCGAACAGCTAGAGCGCGAAGCCTCAAACATAGGTGGAGGAAACAAGCTGAAACGAAAACCTAAGACAGCCAAGACATTCCTCCGGTTCGGGCACGCTGCTCTGAGGCTGCGGCTTGGGCTACGGCTAGGTCTGCCGCAAGGGCACCGGCCCGGCTTTCGGCCTCGGCAGCCCGGCCCCGAGATTGATCTCGCTCATCGACGACCTGGTCGAACTCCGACTGCCGTCGCTGCACCTCTGCGCGTGCCGCTGCCGCCTCTTCTCTCAGATCGGCGCAGAGCAACCGAAGGTTCGCCACCTCGGCGCCCTGCTGGGAGAGGCGCGCGGTAGCCCCGGCGAGCGAGGTCCTCAGGGATTGCAGCGAGCTCCAGATATCGACCTCGTGGCGGATGAACGACGACTTGGCGGCGCTCAGATCCATCAGATCCTGAGGGAAGGAAGCGGGGCGTCACAAAATACGCCTTGGTCACAAAAAAGGTATGCCTGAAATCATTACCTGGAGGATCTTGGGGACGTCCCTGCAAAAGACCTCCAAGGATGACCGGAGCGACCCCACCGTTGCTTCGGCACATTCGTGGAGCTCATCCCAAGACTGCTCCTCCCGCTCATTGTCAAGAACGAAGAAGGGATCCGAAGCCTCACGGGTCCGGAACTGGAGCAACTGGCGCCGCCTCTCGGAGCTCCGCCGCGCAGGGACAAGGTTGCCGCCCGGCGGGACGGATCGCGTTTCCACGCCCCCTCCTCCGAGGCACCGAGAGTCGACGCCTCGACCATCTCAGCGTCAGCAGCGACAGGTCGCTCCCCGACTGGGACGGCAGCGGCTTCAGCAGCAGCTGGCGCCAGCGCCGGCGGCATGTCCGGCGGGCCCGAGGCTACGTCTGCGCCAGCCGCCTCCCCTAGCACGACGACCACCTCGATAAAGAGCCAGCCTCGGGAACTCGCTCCACAGCGACCGGTGCCGCCTGAGCCCACCGCTGTGGAGCGCCTTGCGAGAAGGTCAGCTGAACGGCGAGGCCCGACGCGACATCGGCTGCGGAAGCCGATGCCGTCTTAAGGGCTTTCTGGGGAACCAGATCGATCAGGCCATGGCTTCGCTTGCTGAGGAGGAAAGGAGAGTCGCGGTCGGGACATACGAATGAGGAGCTAGGACGAAGACGTTCCAAGGTACTTACCCGCTCCGGGCCATGATCAACCGTGCCTGAGGAGAGGTCTCTTGGATCTCGACCCCCGAAGGTACCGCCGAGGTCCGCCTCGCCGCCAGCTTCGGCACCATCCTCGCCTTGGGCACCTTGGACGCCCGGGAGATGGACTGCCCAGGCGCTGCCACGGTGACCTGAGGGTCGCTCTCCTGCGCTGCCGGCGTGGGCGACGGCTCTCGGGGAACAGACGCCTCGGCCTGACTCCCCGGGGTCACCTCAACTTCCCCGGCCGAGGGGTCAAGTACCCCCTCGATCTGCCCCCGCTTTTCGGGCTTGACCTCGGCGTCTCGACTCCGGGAACTGACGGCGCTAGCCCGCTCGGGGGCTGGCTTGACGACTCCTGGCCCAGCCTCAAACCCGGGCTGAGGCCGAGGCGGGCAGCCATGTCGTCATCCTCGTCATCGTCTTCATCATCATCGTCGTCGTCAGGCGTTTCCGGCGACGGCTCCCTCGGGAGTCCATCCCTCTCCTGCCGACGACGGAGCTTTTCCAAGGCGTCTCGGGCCCGCGTCCGCTCGCGGGCCCGAGCCTTCTCTGCATCCTTCTTCTTCTTCTTCTTCTCCTCCTCCGCGGCAACCCGCCGCGCTGCTCGGTCCACCGCGTCCTCCGGGACCCGTGGCCGAGAAGGCTTGTGCCACCCTACCTCCTGGAGACAGATGAAAAGTCTCGACCGTAAGGACCAAGGGCAATCCGACGCAATGAGAAAGAAGGAGCGGACACTCACCAGGGTCACACACCCATGGTCGGGGCGCATCAAGGGCTGAGAGAAGGCGCTGGTGTCCGGTTTTCCCAACGTGACGGCCACCCGCCCGTGGAGAACGTCGATGGGAAGGGGATCCGAGGACATCCTCGAGCCCTCCAAATCAGCGTCCAGCGTCATCTCCCAAAGCGGCAACCGCCGCTCCGCCAAGGGAAGCACCCTCCGGCGGTGAATGGTGGCAATCACTCCCGCGGCGGTGAGCCCTCCTTTCCGCAACGCCTCCAGGGCCTTGAGAAGGGGCTCGAGGTTCTTCTGTCTGTCGTGCGGGGTCCTGTAGCGCCAAGCATCGGTGGCGACAGTGACCACTCGCTGAGAAAACGGCGGGAGCATCTCGCCGTCGTTCCGGAGGTAGAACCACCGGCGCTGCCACCCTTTATTCGAGGACGCAAGGACTGCGGGAATATACTGCGACGCCCGCGACTGCCTCGGCTGGAGGATGTAGCCACCGGCCCGCACTGCCGCGTGGACCCTTCTCTCCCCCGTCGGCGAAGCAAAAAGCTCCGTGGAAAAGAGATGAGTCCACAAGTCCCAGTGGGGGGCGATCCCCAAGTATCCTTCGCACACCGCTACGAAGATGGCGGCTTGCGAGATGGAGTTGGGGCTGAGGTTGTGCAACTCCACCCCATAGTTGTGCAGGATCGCCCGCATGAAGTGGCTTGCCGGCACACCGAATCCCCGCTCGTGGAAGGAGACGAAGCTCACGACGTACCCGCTTGCGGGGGGAATCCACTCTGGCTACCTCTCATCAGAGAGAGGGCGAAGTAAACCCTCAGCAACAAGATCCTCCAGATCATCCGTCATGACTATGGAGAAAGGCCATGGGTCGCGCGGCGAGACGATGGTCACCCGGTCGGCCATCACCGAGCAAAAGGGGGTGGCGGCGGAAAGGACTCGGTGGGCGGTTTCTTTTTCTCTGGCTAAATCTCTCAGGTTGCGAAAACCTAAGAAGGAGGCGAGAAGCGGAGCAAAGAACCGTCGCCAGACCCTCCCCCGAGTATATAAAGACCAAGGCGAGACCCGTTCAACGTTTCGCCCGGACCCGCCGCGGGATTCAAAAACTCAAAGCGAAACGATCGTTCCTCGAACGGCTCGCGCACGTGCAACGACCGCCTCGCGAACCACTCGCCCCATCGCATTAACTCCAAGGCGGGACAGGCGGCGTCTCTGGCAGGGGAAGCAAGCGAGGCTTCGCCTTCGCCATAATGACCGCGTCAAAAAAAGGTACGCCACGTCATTCGATTTCGTATCCTTTTCCATTTCCTCTTTCTCTCTCTTACAACAGGGACCGGGAAAGGGGGATACCCCGAAAAGGATCCTTCCCTGTAAAGGGAAAATGGCTCCGAGCCTCCCTACTGATCAGAGGTTCAAAGGCTGGCCCCTCGGAGGGGTTTAACAGCCCCCTCAGAGCGCGTGGGCTCCACACCCACTACTGGTCAGAGGTTCGAAGGCCGGCCCCTCGGAAGGGTTCAATGGCCGCCTCAGGCCACTCGGGCTCCGCGCCCACTACTGATCAGGGGTTCGTAGGCTGGCCCTCGAAGGATTCATAGCCGCCTCAGACATAGAGCGAGGGATGACCCTGGGTACGTTCGATACATAACCAAGGCTCGGCCTATGCTCCCAAGGTACCCTAGGACATTTCCGAGACCAGCGGGAACGATGTTGTAACGGAATCCCATCAGAGGGAGGCATCGAGCCCTCGGACCCCGTCGACAGGGGACCGGGTCCGGTAGATCACCCGCAGGTACTTTTGAGCGCGCCTCTGGGCCTCTAGCCGACCCCTAACAAATGGGGCACGGGCGTCCATCGGATTACCCGCCAGCAGCTCACCGGAGACACCATGTTCGGCACCCTCCAAGGGCAACATGGCGCTTTCCCCCCCTCCTCCTTGCGGAAAGGCGACGCAGGGGCATTAATACCTCGGAGGAGTCAAACCACTCCTCCGAGGCCTCGGGGGCTACACCCGGCGGGTGCGCTCGCGCGCACCCACCAGAACAAAACACAACCGAGAAAGGCTGGTCCCCTTGCAAAAAAGTGCGACAAAAGCCTCCAAGCGAGTATTAACACTCCCTTTGAGGCTCGGGGGCTACTGTCGGGGACCATAATTAGGGGTACCCTCAAGGCTCCTAAATCTCAGCTGGTAACCCCCATCAGCACAAAGCTGCAAAGGCCTGATGGGTGCGACTAAGTCAAGGATCGGTCCATTCGAGGGACTCGATCACGCCTCGCCCGAGCCCAGCCTCGGGCAAGGGCAGCCGACCCTAGAGGATCTACGTCTCGCCCGAGGCCCCCCTCCAGCAACGGACACACCTTCGGCTCGCCTGAGGCCCAGTCTTCGCCAAGAAGCAACCTAGGCCAAATCGCCACGCCAACCGACCAAATCGTAGGAGCATTTAATGCAAAGGTGGCCTGACACCTTTATCCTGACGCGCGCCCTCCGGTCGATAGAGCCGAAGTGACCGCAGTCACTTCGCCGTTCCACTGACCGGTCTGACAAGAGGACAGCGCCGCCTGCGCCGCTTCGACTGCTGTGCCACTCGACAGAGTGAGGCTGACAGCAGCCAAGCCCGGCCCTAGGCACCATGGGAAACTCCGCTTCGCCTGACCCAGGGCTCGGACTCGGGCTCAGCCCCGAAAGACGACGAACTCCGCTCCGCCCGACCCAGGGCTCGGACTCGGGCTCAGCCCCGGAAGACGATGGACTCCGCTTCGCCCGACCCCAGGGCTCGGACTCAGCCCTGGCCTCAGCCGACGGTCTCCGCCTCGCCCGACCCGGGGGCTCGGACTCGACCTCAGCCTTGAAAGACAGACTCGACCTCGACCTCGAAGGAGCCTCCACGTCGCCCAACCCAAGGCACGGACCGACCACGTCAACAGGAAGCGCCATCATTACCCTACCCCAAGCTGACTCAGGCTACGGGGAACAAGACCGGCGTCCCATCTGGCTCACTCCGCCAGACAAGTAATGATGGCGCCCCGCACGCTCTATGACGACGGCGGCTCTCAGCCCCCTTATGGAAGCAAGAGGACGTCAGCAAGGACTCGATAGCCTCGACAGCTGTCCTTCCACCAGGCTCCAGCGCTCCTCCAACGGCCACGACACCACACGAACCGGGTGCCAAAACCTCTCTGGCTGCCATGATGGCATGTACTTATGGCGCTAGCTCTCCTCCGCTAGACACGTTAGCACACTGCTACCCCCTCACTGTACACCTGGATCCTCTCCTTGTGCCTAAAAAAGGAAGGACCAGGGCCCTCTTACGGAAGGTTGGCCGCGCGGGGAAAGGACGGGACAGGTGCTCGCGTGAGGCCGCTCGCTCCCTCCCGCATGGACGCTTGTAACCCCCTACTGCAAGCGCACCCGACCTAGGCGCGGGACAAACACAAAGGCCGCGGGATTTCCACCTCTCACACCCGTCTCCTCTCCGGCTGCCTTCCCCCCCTTCGCGCTCCGTCTCGCGCCGACCCATCTGGGCTAGGGCACGCGGCGATAGTTTACTCGTCGGTCCAGGGACCCCCCCGGTCTCAAAATGCCGATAGGTCCGAAGCCAAAAAAGAAAGCCCACCAGTCCAACACTCCATGAGGAGGAGTTGGACCAGGAGATCAGAAACATGGAGATAATCCATCAGCAGGTACAACGGAAGAAGGAGAAGATGGCCCGACTAGCTGATTTTCAAAGGCAGATCGATGAAGCTACTGAAGAAGTACGCCATCTTGCTCAAGACGAACAAGAACGAAGGCCCCAGCATAGGGAGCTTCACCAAGAAGGCTTATTCAACGAGGATGGATGGTATGATGATTTTAATCATGATACCTTTACCTTTGATGATGCTTCTCCCTTGGCAGCAGAACTGCAGGCTATCCCATGGCCTCCATCATACAAGCCACCTCAGCTCCCCATGTATGATGGGCATTCAGATCCGAAGCAGTTCTTGATGAGTTATGAAGCGACTATATTTTCATACGGAGGCAATGCAGCTGTCATGGCCAAGTCCTTCGTCATGGCAGTTAAGAATGTGGCACAAACATGGTATTCTTCTCTTCGGCCAGGGACTATTACTTCATGGAAGAAGCTTAAGGATATGCTAGTGACAAGTTTCCAAGGCTTCCAGACAAAGCCAGTCACAGCTCACGCACTGTTTCAATGCACGCAAGATCATGAGGAGTATCTCCAGGCGTATGTTCAAAGGTTCTTGCGTCTGAGAGCACAAGCGCCTACAGTGCCTAATGAAATTGTCATTGAGGCCATGATCAAAGGGCTTCGTCCAGGACCCACTGCCCAGTATTTTGCTAGGAAACCTCCATAGACTTTGGGGAAGCTGCTTCAAAAGATGGATGAATACATTCGGGCTGACAATGACTTTTGCCAAAGAAGGGAGGAAGCCTACAGGTTCTCTGAGATGACCAGGGGCTTCGGAGGAAGAATCCACCCGAGGCATGTCAGGTCAATTCACTCCACTCAGAGTGATGATAGAGGAAGTCAGCTGCAGAAGCCACAATATACTTCACAATCTTCAGGGCAGCAGCAAAGCTCTTTCCGGTCGCTAGCTCCAAGAGGTAGAGATGCTAGGGGCTTTGGAGGAAGATATGGGGATCAGCCCAGGAAGATATACTGCCTATTTTGTGGTGAAGACAAGGGCCATACTACAAGGACGTGCCAAATCACCATCCAAAAGCAGAAGGAAATCGCAGAAGCCGAAGCTAGGCAAAGTCAACTGAAGCAGGTCCTGCACACTGCTTCGTGTCATTCACCCTACATACCAGAATATGTGGGTAATCATCCTGCAGCTTCGGTTGCTTCGGCTAGTCAGCCACAGGCTTCTTGGCCACAGCTTCCACCTCCACCACTACTACAACCTGCTTAATCACGAGGTCAGCAACCAGAAGGGAGCCAGCAGACCCATCAGCAGCGAGATTTCAGGGAGGAATCCGAAGCCCGCACAGTAAACAATACTGTGCCGGAATCAAAACACATCTGTTAAGAGATATCCTACCTCCGAAGCATTTATATATTCATTGTTATTTTCTTTTTTAATAAGGAACAATCCATGTAAACTTAGTTTCCTTACCATTTTTAATTTCTTGTAAAAGCTTCATTCTTGTCATAGTGAAGTATATCTTCTCCACAGACTCATGAAGCTCAAAAAAATTACTGAATACTGAAGCTCAAAAGTCGTTCCTAAGGGAATGAAGAGTTAAAAATCGCATTGCAAGTCTCACCGAAGCTACAAAAAGTCGTTCCTAAGGGAGCGCAGTGTAAGTTTTTTGCTCAAAAGTCGTTCCAAAGGGAATGTAGAGCCAAATACCGCCGAAATATAAGGCGAAGCGCGAAAAGTCAACGCGAATACCGCCGAAATATAAGGCGAAGCGCGAAAAGTCAACGCGAATACCGCCGAAATAGAAGGCGAAGAAGTTCAAAAGACGTTCCTAAGGGGATGCAGAACTTACACCGAAAAATAAGCGGTGAAGCCGAAAAATAAACGGCAAAGAGATTTTGATCGTTCCTAAGGAAACACACAGGTTGTATCTTCGGCATTAGCATCATTCCTTGCATCATGTCATCGCATCATATCGCATAGCATCACATCATACATCATATCATATCAATGACCTGAGTTGGAAACGAAGCCGATCTTCGGAGAATGCTTCACAGAAATGAAAAAGTGCTAAGGCACAAAGTGAACTGAGGATTATAGCTTCATCAGTTCCGATGTGGAAGAAGGGACCTGTTGTTTACGAAGCATTGATGATTTTACGAAGTGTGGATGTTCTTACGAGGCATAAAAAGTTCTTCTTTACGAAGCATGAAATGAAGGGAAGGTGTTTTTTCGCCGAAGGCTCAAAAACGGTATTAATGTAAAATTTCATGCATCGCAAAGAATTAAATTACAAACAATTTACATATTAGATTCAAAATTGTAAACATAAAATATTACAAACTTAGTTCAGCAAATGTTACATTAACATCCTAAAAATGTTTTTACAATAACTAATCTTCTTCCTGCAGAACTGATTTTGCAGCTTCGTTAAGCAGTTTAGTAACAACTTTGTCGATAATAGCTTTGGCCATATTAATAATTTATATCGCTTTCTTTGTCTCCAAGTCGGAGAGTGGGTCGAACGGCTCCGGTGGAGGAGGTAGCTCAGCTATGATAGAAAAAATCAATTAGTTCGAAGTCTCGAGAAAACAAACGACGAAGCTACAAGCCAATAAGCAATACCTATCTGTTTCTCATGTTCTGCAGCTTTCTCAGCTTTCTTCGCTGCTTCTCGAGAGTCGTGGATATCTTTTTCATTATTCTTTATTATTTCATGAGCCATTCCTCGGCCGCCATTGTCCCAAATGTCAGTGAAAAATTTTCCGCCCAATAAACTTGCTTCGGCCGAAGGGTCCTTCATGTCGTCAACAGAAAAGGCAGCTTCGGCCTGGGCCAAGGTTTTAACATGCTCGCAACCCGCCTTCTCTAGGATGGCTGCAACTCCTCTTGCGCTAGAGAATGCGCATACGTCCCCACGGTCACTCAAAATCTCCTCAAAAGCTTTGGCTTCACTACTGATCCACTCGATGATGCCCTCAGGGTCGCCCCGTATGAAGTTGTCTTTGTTTGAGTAGGTGCCCACGTTGGTGAAGCTAGTCTTTATCTTTTTCACACACTCCATAGATTTTTCAAAACATTTTTCTTTGGATGCGCGAAGCTCTGCAACTGTTTTTTCAAAATAATTATTCCAGTATTCGCTGGCATCTCGATCAGCTTCGGCAACAGCGCATTATAATTTGGCCTCAGCTAATTGCTTCCGAAGGTCTTCAACTTCACTCTTTTGGGCCTCAGCTTGAACTTTGGAACTAGTTTCATCTTCCTTTATCTTGTTTACCAATGAAATTAATATTTTATCATTTTCAAGGCCTTCGTTACTTAGTTCAATAACCTCTGAACGAAGATTGTTCAGAGCCATTATGCATCCTTCATCTTTGATATTTTTCTGCGCCCTGAGGGCATTGCTAAGGATCAAGCCCTGCAAGAGGAGTATAGTATTAAGTATAAATAAATAATTCTTTTCAAATACAAAAATTGATTTTCATACCTTTATGCTATTATATGCTAAACTGTCAGCTAATTCATCCTTCGACAGTACTGAGAGGCCATATTCTAACGTTGGGAATCCGAAGCTTCTACCCATCTCCCGGCAAACAGATATCTCTTTGCTATCCGGGAGACAGTACAAAAAATCTTCTTCTCTGCTGTCGTTGAACACTAATGCCCCCTTTGGATATTTCAGCTTCTTGGCATAGTGTTGAGCTTCTCGTTCTTCTTCTTTAGAGAGTCTTTTTCCCGAAGCATGACGGATGATATATCCAATACTTTCTTTTAAAGCTTCGGGAGCAGGAGTGGCAGCTTTTTCAAGCAAAGTTTGATCTACAGCCTCTTCCTCCGCTGCTTTCTCTTCAATTTCCAAAGGTTTTTTCTCAGTAGGCTCTGAAGGCCCAGCTTCGGCACTAGCTTGGCCTACTGCAGCTTCAGTTTCGGCCGGCTCTGTCTCAGTTCGGTTTGCAATTTCGAAGCCTTGGCAATTTTCCTTAAAGGAGTAGAGCTTGAAGCCTTTACTGTTTCTAGCACGTCTAGTACATTTACCATACTTTTTCTTTTCGGGGTTACCGCAAGACTTTTTTGTGCCATCGGCACTGTTACTTCCGCCGAAGGGCTTAAAATTTCTAATATTTTTGTTTCTTCAGTCTTTGGTTCTTCGGCCTTATCTCTACCAGCCTTTGACTCAGCTAGTTCGGCTGAGGATGCCTTTGGCCTGGTAGCCGGTTCTTCAGCATTCTGTGTAGGACGAATGGGCTCCTTTGGTTCAGCAGCTGAAGAAGTCTCCCCGCTAAACTCAGGCACCACGGCCGGCTCAATATAGCATGGCCGATGGGTGAGAACCTTCAACTTCTTGCTCTTCGGTGCAGGCTCATCTAGAGTGGCCGAAGCAGCAGCCTTGGTCGAAGCAGCAGTCTTCCTCTTCTTTCCCCGTCCCCGCAGCGGGTAGCAGTAGTCGGGGTAAACAAAACCAATGGCATCGAAAACTCTATTCAATCTCTTTTTCCCCGGCCACCAAAGGATGCAGATAATGCATTATCTTCTGCTTTGGAATATGGCCCAAGCAGTTCATCACTTATAGCTTCGATACTTTTCAGCCAGTCATCATTCGGTCCATCAAATTTATCTCCGTACTTGAAGGTGTATTTCAGTCAAACCAGTTCACCTTCGCCAGACTTGGTGACAGTCTCCTTCGGCATTTCCCAGTTCTCTACAAGTGGCCATACTCTGAAGGCTATATGCTCTTGGATTATATCTCTTGTACCAATAAAAAAGCAGACAGTACCAAAAGCTTTTGGCATGCTTCGGCGGCTTCGTCAATCTTAACCTTTGGCCTTCGAAGGCCGAAGCGGGACCAAATGGGGCGCATAATAACTTCTTTGATATCTTCTCTTGCCTTCAAGTCATTCTTCACATAAAACCATTCCTCCATCCTGGCTCCAGGCCACCTCTTTCGGTATGTTGGCACCGGATAGCTTGCGTTGGGGCGGTCAGTAAATCCATAATAGCCAAAGTTATTGTGATATTGTTCCTTGCCCATGGCCTTCATCTCATATGCAAGTTCATGCATGGTTCACAAACATTTCGCGCTTGGTTCCACTCCCTAGCTTCTAACAGCCCAGACAAAAATTCCCATTCTAATAATAGCTTCGGGAGTTACCTGATGAACGAAGAACTGATAAATTTTCAACACTTCGACCACAAACCTGCTTAATGGAAACCGAAGCCCAGCTTTGAAGAAGCTTCGGTAAATCACAACTTCGTTTTCCTCAGGGGCAGGGACGTTGTTGTCTCCGCCAGCTCTCACAATAGACATATCCCGAAAGTATCTTCCTCTCATGCTCTCAAGGTGATTTTGTTTGATGGTAGATTTTCCGAATCTTCACCCCCACTTTCAGCATCATAACTGTCACTGTCGCCAGTATCTTCAGACAGGCCTTCCAATATCTCTTTTGTAATCTTCTCTATATTTGATTTTGCCATTGATTCCAAAAACCTAGGTATATAAGGATCAATGGTTTTCTTCTTCTCAAAGAGCTTCTCCTCTTCGGTGAGCTTCGTCTCAGTAGAAACTTTCTTGTCTTGAGACATCTTTTCTTCGGAAATGGTGAAAATGTATCCTCCAAACCGAAGCTTAGAAAGCTTGAGAAACTAAGCGAGCGTTGGTGAGCAAGAGCTATAAATTTGAGCAAACAAAGCAAGTGGCAAAAACAGCGTACCAAATGTGGTCAGGGTGAGTTCTTATTTATACGCTCGGCACGTTCCAAATTGGAGGGTCCCGACTGTCATTGACTGTTGCTATTCTAGCAAAAGGAAGGTGTTTTTTCGGACCTTCGGCTTAAGGCCTTCGTCCATGTCGCAGTCTGAATTCGTTCTCCTAAAACAAATTAATACTACGAGGGGCTACTGTTCGGGGCCTTCATCCTCCGAAGGTCCTCAAAAACGTAATTTAACAGTGTTTGTCAAGTTTGATTTATAAACAGGTACCTTCGGATTCAGGATTAAAAGGCATATAGGATGAGGACATGATCGTGACGAAGGTTGTCGCCGCTCCGAAGCTATGCACAAAGGAGCTTCGGCTCAATCACGGGAAAAGGAACCAACTTAAAGGGGAAAAGGCTATCCAGTCCTCATAGATTTTTCTATAAGCCAATAGTAAATGTAAAGGGCATGACTATAATTTCTCATAGGTTGTGTCCTGCGCCTATAAATAGGTGAACAGTACCCCTGTACTGTTCATACTGACTTGTACCTGCTTTTGCGTCATGCTTGTGCTTTTTTGCCTTCTTACAAGCCGAAGGTACCTTTGTAATTCAATATTGTTCCTGGTTTTACATGATGATATAATGAATAATAATGAGTTAATAATGTTATATGACAGTTTATGTTGTTTCACATGTCATATGCTCCTTCTTTTATTTAACGTATATTGCGATGATGAAGGTATGTCCTTCATAACCTTCGTCTGAAGATCATTATATCCTAAGGGAAATAATGCTTCGAAGCACGAAGGACATTAACATTTAACATCATGTGTTGCCTTGTTCTTAATTCATAGTATTTGAGAACAAGTCCCCAACACACGTTATGTGGCAAGATGTGACACCTGCAGACGTGTCAAGGCAGTGCATATGAAGACCGCTGGACCAATACAATCCTTGTCCATGAAGATATTAGTATGGATTTCATTGTGGGATTGCCCAAAACAGCCAAAGGTTTTGACTCTATATGGGTCATAATTGATCGGATTACAAAAATTGCCCACTTCCTGCCCTTCAAGAAAAAATATCTAGTGGTCACATATGCGGAACTTTATATTGCTCGTATTCTTAGTTTGCACGGGGTTCCAAAAACAATAGTGTCAGACTGCGGACCACAATATGTATCCAAATTTTGGGAAGAACTCCACAAGTCTCTGGATACTAAGTTGCTCCACAGTTCAGCATATCATCCTCAAAACAAGTGGACAAACTGAAAGAGTAAATCAGATACATGAAGACATGTTGCAGCCATGTGTCCTGGAGTTTCCGCAAAATGGGATGAATGTCTGCCATTGGCAGAATTCTCATATAACAACAACTATCAAGAAAGCATTAGGATGGCACCATTTGAAGCACTGTATGGGCAACGGTGTCAGACACCCTTAAATTGGTCAGAACCTAGAGAACGGTGGTATTTCAGGCCTGACTTAGTCAAGGGAATAGAATCAAAGGTTCAACAGATAAGGCACCACTTGAAAGAAGCTCAAGCTCGGCAGAAAAGTTATGCAGACAAACGACGCCGACCCTTGTTCTTTCAAGTCAAAGATCATGTGTACCTGAAAGTATCACCAATGAAGGGTGTTAATCGATTTGGGGTAAAAGGAAAGCTGGCACCCCCATATATTGGCTCGTTTCCCATTCTTGAACAATGTGGACTAGTGGCATACCGACTTCAACTGCCAGAAACATTGTCTGTAGTACATAATGTGTTCCATGTATCTCAATTAAAGAAGTGCCTTCGGGTTCCTGATCGAACCATCGATGTGGTGGATGTTGCCTTGGAACCAGACCTAACTTATTCAGAACATCCCATTCGAATTTTGGATCAGAAGGACAAGATCACCCGAAAAAGGACTCTTAAATTCTATAAGGTACAATGGAACCAGCATAGTGAAGATGAAGCTACCTGGGAGACTCAAGACTTTTTGGCAAAGAACATTCCTAGGTTTTTAGCTCCATGTAACCTGTAAGATATGTACATTTGATGGTAAAAGTGGAATAAACCCCATACCACCCCCTGCTCTGTAAGATAAATAGGGAAATAAAGATGTGACGCGTTTCCTTTTCCATTACTTACCCTAGGACCTTAAATCTCGGGACGAGGTTATTTTATGGGGGGAAGGATGTAACACCCCTGATGTTACTGGCACTAAAACTTGAGCATAACATCATGTGCATTCACATTTCATGTGGGTTGTTACACCTAGAATGCATTCACTAGGTAAAATTTTCAAACAAGTTGTGATAAGGTGACTTGATGTGTGATTAACCCTACGGTAGGGTACTTAACCCTGGGATTAGGATATGAGGGTAGCAGTAGCCTAGATGGGTAAAAATCTCAAAAAGCCATGAGAAATGTTCACAAAGTATCACATTTGATGAACTTTAGTGGCACAAAAACCCTAAAGTACTCAAAACCCCAAAAGAAACCCTAGAAACCCTAATTGGAACCCTAGGGGGGGTAAATGCAAATTCTAGGCACTTTGGACCAAAGTGCAAATATCAAGGTGATAAAACATCACAAACCAAGTAACTTTCACATTGAAGGATTTTCATGTAACGTGAAGGAGTTTGTACTTATTTGCAAAAGTACCCCATGGACACCATATGGCTAACTCTGAAATTCAGTGTTTTGGAGCCAACTTTGGAGTTATGTATTCCTCAGTTCATAAAGAATTTGCCCTAGGTCAACACATCAAATTTCTAGAGATATGGTAGGGATACAACTTTGCTTAAGTTATTAAGCATTGGTGACATACAAAATTTGGAGATAAATGAACCTGAAGTCTGGCTGTCAGACAACCCAGGGACTGAATTTTGACTGACAGTGAAGTCAGATGAACTTTGGGATCAGATTTGAGTATGATCCAGTGCTTATTTGATTGTGGATGCTATAGCAAAATCAAAGATGAATTATAGGGCAACAAGTTTACTACAGACGGTTAATCAAATAACTACACAAAAATTCAAGAATTAAACGCTTTGATTTGCTCGGTCAGAACCCTGGATGAAGAAGCCCATGGTACAGTAACTAAAAAAGATCAGTAGGTGTGTTGCACCTTGCTGCCGGTGACCCCACGCCCGGGTTCGTGCCAGCGTCATGATTCGTGCCCTCTATGGTGTGGATCACGATCGACAGTAAAAGATCTTCGCCGGGGATGAACTTGGGGCACTGTTTTGCCCTGTCGTCGTACCCACTTGCACAGGCGACGTGGCTATGCGGTCGTCGCTGTCGTCCCGCTGTCTGGCTCGGTTGTGACATGTCTTAAGTCATACTCGTCGCAAGCCATGAAGACTCGATAGTGACCGTCGTAGACCGTGAACCAGTGAACGCCACGTTAGTGAACTCCGGTGACTCTTCCCCCTTCTCACCGTGAGCGCTTCTCCATTCAAATTCATCCTTCTCGCGGTCGTCCACTATAAATTGAGGCCTAGACCTATTCCGCTAGATTGTTACGAAGCCAGAGCACCCACCCTCGCCTTCGATTAGCCACCACAGCCGAAGAATTTCGTTCTTCCCCAAAATCTGTTGTCTGCGCCATCGTGAGACGTAGCGCTGTGGCTAGCTACCTCCAGGTCCGCCCTCGCTCTTCTTGTCCGTGTTTCAACACCCACGCGTGCTTGTGATGCTCATTGGCTCAACCCATTAAGCTAGGCCACGCTCAATTGACCGGAACACCTTGATTTGGGTACGGTGTTCACCGTCGCCGTGGGTGGGAGAATCCAGGCTAGATTGGTTCATTTGAGGCATGGTTTAGGTTCGCCTCAGGTCAGGGACGCTAGCCCAACATTTAGTTTAGGCAGGCGGCGCCGGTCATGGCCGGTCTTAGCAATGAGACGGACGACGGCAAGCACGCCGTTGCTAGGGTTCGGTTTGGAGAAGAAACAGAAGTGCGAGGGGTGTTGTGTAAATGTTAGAGAGACAGTGAAATAGTGCTAAGGATTCTTTACCGGCTATTCAAATCCCCGAGGGTCTCTGCGCATATTGTCCAACATGGGCGCGCGCGGGCGTGTTTCCCCGTTCGTGGGCTGGCTCAGGCAGGTTTAAGCCCGTTACTATTCATTCCTTCTCTTTTTCTTTTTCTTCCAGGCTTAGAAAATTCATAGAAAATTCTAGAAAATGATAAAATCATGGGACCAATTTTACTAGACTCCTAAATTCCTCTAGTATTTAATAAAAATAGTTCCAAGATTTTAAGTCCCAACTAGGAATTATTTAGCAATTAAAGGTGCTTAAACTTAGTCTTTTGGAATTTTAGAAATTATTTGATAACTCCAAAAATCATAAAACTTTTTGTATAAGCTTAATTTGATAATTAGAGCCTTTGGGAAAAATTTGGTATGCTTTGGACATTGTTTGAACCCAAAACCCCAAAACCCTAGCTTCTTAGAATAAAACTGCTTAACCCTACTAGGGTGTTAACTCAGAAAACCCTAGTTACCCAGGTGTACCATGAAGGAAAGTTGTATTCAAAATACAACTTGATGTATTTCTATTATAACTGCATATTCCTAGCATCACATGAGAATTCATGTATATGTATGGTTATGTATAGAAAACGAGGAAGAAGTAATTGTTGAAGAAGAAGCTGTACCACCAGCTGAGACTCCACCTGCCGAGAATAGTTTTTATTTTGATATCTGTGGAACAGATCCCAAATCCCCTGCAACACACGACAAGCCCCGGTGCATTTACCTTTTCCTTGTAATTTTAAACTCCTTATCACTTAAATGATGCATTAGGTGATAGGAATTGAGTACTAAACCTATTGTTGCATTTCCTTCCTTGGAACTGTTTACCCTTCCTTGATACCTGTTTTGCTTAAAAGTTTTCTGGTGCTTAGTTTTGCCTTAGAAAACAAAATGATTTGTTTTAAGCAAAGATGATGCTTCATGTGGGAAGGGAGTTTTCAAAGAAAAAGATTTGATGGAGAAGCCATCATGGCCATGATGGGTTCAACATCAGAAAGGATGTACCTCTGCCAGGTATCAAACTTTGGGATTGTAAATGATAAAGACGAGACCGGGCGGGTGACTTGCACGAGAAGGAAGTCTCGGTGTAGTGTCTCCGTCTGAGTCGATTAAGGACCGTGTCGATGTAGGCTTGATGATTGAGGACCTTTTAACTGGCCACATGCCTCGTCATGGGTAAGCTTTGCCTCGGGCAGACCAATTCTAGAAATGCCAACACGCAATGGGAGTGGAGAGATTGCGAGAGTAGCGTGTACCCTCCGTGGCAAGAGGCTGGACGGTGGTGTATCTGTGCTCTCAGTTGGCGT
Source organism: Zea luxurians (assembly GCA_029449295.1). Taxonomy (NCBI): domain Eukaryota; kingdom Viridiplantae; phylum Streptophyta; class Magnoliopsida; order Poales; family Poaceae; genus Zea; species Zea luxurians. The sequence goes on along the minus strand of JAOPSE010000041.1, from coordinate 6,400,789 downwards.
GAACCCGGTCTGGTCTTGAGAACCCCGGTGGCGAGTTAACATATGCAAGGGTTAAGTGCTACATATGTTGTGTGGTTGGAGATTCCCAGCTAGGTATTAATCGATTCAGATCGTCGTTACTTCTCGGATATGAAGACTTGGTCACTGCCCTACATGTAGCAATCCAGTGAAATGAAGATAAAAGACGACTAGTATAGGCCAAGTGCTTGAATTAGGGTAGAAAGAACTATAGATACAGGTAATGAATTAACCTGGTAATAAAACTGGATTTTTAAGGATCAACTGTTAGTAAGCATTTCTGCAAACAAAGCCTTTATTTGATTCTTGAATAGCCTTACCTTGACTCCCTCAAGCCAGCATATCCTTGAGAGTCTTTTTGTTTTGTCGGGTAAGACTTGCGAAAGTACACTCCATACTCAAGTTTTTCGAACCCATGTTGTTGTAGGTGAGGAAACAGCAGAGTTTTGATGTTTCTGCTCAAAGGTGGTACCCAAGGAAGAGCCCCAACAGTGAAGTTGGTCGCGGGAGGATGTTGGCCTCCCACTTTGAAAATAATAAACTTTTGTGCGGGAGGGTGTTTTGCCTCCCTAGTCCGTAATAATACTTTATGCACTCTTAATACCCAGGTTTTGTAATAATAATACTCTCTTGTAATTTGCTCCTGCTTGTTCTTTCCTCCGATGTGATGTAATATCTGCGTGATGGGTGAAGCGCTCTTGGGCGAAATGATGAGGATACAGTTACCGAACTTATCTAGTGATTATGTGCATCTACAGGGTTGTCCAAGGTCCTTAGGACAAGGACAACTGTAGGTGGGCCTAATACCTTGGGAGGTTCCGTCACAACTGAGACAAAGTTGCATGATTTGCCAGAAAAAATCCCTGGTACCTCTTCGTCTTCTTCTATCGGTGTGATGGAGATTCTGAAGGTAATGACTGAACCCTTCTCGTTTGCTTTGCTAAGCCCTCTAGGATCAGATCTGACTTGCTTATTGCAGTCAAAGGAGAAGGGAATTGAAAAGGTGCTAAGGAAGAGAAGAAGAAGAATGCTTTGGTGACCAGGGGGACGAGAGTGGTCAGAAAAACAAAGTATGATGGTTGTGATGAGGGTCATGCACAAGACTCTCCATCGGTCGCAACAAAAAAAATTGTTCCTCCCGCTAATGCCAAAGCTGGTGAAATAGAAGTTGAAGCCAAAAGCAGCGGAGGCCCTCTCGGGACCACGCTGTGGGAAATTGAAATGATTATAGCTGGTGTGGTTCCTGAGAGGGAAATGGATGAAGTTACTACTACTGTCGAAGCTACCGCTTCAAAAATGAAGGAAATAGAAGAAGCTTCTTCAGAGGGCAAAGATTTGGAACTACAATATCTGGGTGGCCAACAACTCTCTAAAGAAGATATTTCAAAATTACAAGAATTCACTATTGCGGGTGGCTATCAGCCTGGGTCCGTGCTTTTTGGCGGCGTTGACGAAGAAATTCTATGGTGTATCCCTGATCACGTCGGGGCAAGAATTGTTAATACTTTATCAAAGAGCATTGGTTTTCCGAAGCTTGAATGAGACCTCAGTAATTATAGAAGGCAACATATTACTGGCAGTCTGTTCTACTCAAATTTTAAGGTACAAAATTTATTGCTTACTCTTGCAATTCATTAGTTTTTAAATCTTAAGGGTTACAAACTAAAACAACTTTGGCTTTTGTAAGAGAGCCTTCTTCTAAGCAAAGCTTTAAAGTTGCAACAAGAGAACAAAGATAGAAAGAATGAGCTTGTTATCAATAACTTGGAAAAGAAGGTGAAGGACCTTGAAAACTTATTAGAGGAAAAGAATTCTAAGATCAAGGCTGTCGAAGCACATCTTGTCGAAGCTCACCTTCACAATGAAAATCAAGTTATTCAAATTTCTGACCAAGACAAACAGTTGAAAATGTTAAGCAAAGATCTTGAAAAAGTAGGCCTAACTTTTAAAGATATTGTAAGCCGCTACGACCATGAAGCCGAAGAACTGAAGCAAAAAGTCAAAGTCGAAGTAGAAAAAAGTTCCAAGTTATCCAAAGCTTTTAGAGTGCTTCGAGACACCTGTTTCGGTTTTGTAACCCGATGCTCCTCACGCCTGCGCGAAATCTTCAACTCAGTCGGAACAGTGTTAGAAGATGCGAATCATTCTACCGACAATATTCAGAAGGTGCTTGAATTTGTTGAAAAAGAGATCAATGATTTCGACGAAGATATGGTGGGGCACAACGATTTTTGTGCCCTAGTGGCTGCCCGAGGAACTGATGCGATCTTTGCCAAAGCCGGATGCAATCATTTGAAAAACGTTAACAAGCCTACCTTTAGTATTTTCCGGCTGACCTTGAGAATATTCCAAGTGAAGCCCGAAGTGTGGGTAACAGATTTGTTACCCAAATTTGGACGAACGGCGGCTGAGAGCTTGCTGGAAACAAAGCTTGGGCTCTTCTTGATGAAGTATGAAAATATGTTCTCTTTATTCCTGCTTGATATTACCAAGTATTCATATGATATATTTTTTAGGCTGACGTCGGTGGAGAATGAGGAGCCGAAGCTAAAGACAACATTGGAGTCTAGAGAGCCGAAGCTATAGATTTTTGGCATAATCCTGAAAGAATTCTTGTAATTTTTGTGCAAAAATGTAGGTAGATAGAAAAATAAGTGTAATGGAAAGCTTCCTTGTAAATGAATACAGTTACCTTGCAATTTTACCTTCCTCTTTTGTCGTTTGCTATGCTGTGGACGAAACCACATTATTATTTTTGAGCTGAAGGTGAAAAACACCTTCCCTTCTTTTCGTTCACAACGAGCATTTTTAAGCCGAAGGCAAAAAACACCTTTCCTTATTTTTGTTAGTGTCTCGTGCAATGTGCCATGGTGCTATGAAGCTAAAAAATGTCTAATGAATGCTTGTACGACTTTGGAATCTCTTCACGTTTACTAGGTGGTATATTAGCTCTACATCCCCTTAGGAACAACTTTGGAGCTTAGCTCTACATCCCTTTAGGAACGACTTTGGAGCTCTTTCACCTTTATTAGGTGGTATCTTAGCTCTGCATCCCCGTAGGAACGACTTTGGAGCTTCTTCACCTTTATTAGGTGGTATCTTAGTTTTGCACACCCGTAGGAACGACTTTGGAGCTTCTTCACATTTTTACACTCGATGGTGTAATCTCAGATCTTTACATTTTACATATGGGGGGAAATTTGCCCTTGTATTGAATAGGGCTACGAAAAGAAAATGAAAATTACAACCTATGGCCCCGTTAAAATCCTTTCTCCCCTCTTGAAATGAAAAAAATGGTACCATAGGAAATGAAAAATGACATGATTGTTACATATAGTATCTCCGAAGCTCATCTACGTTCCAAGATCTTGGAATATCATTCCCATCCATGTCTCCTAATCTGTATGATCATGGTCTTGACGAAGATGCCACCAAGAAGGGGCCCTCCCACTTGAGTTGTAGCTTCCCCACAGTTTCTGGGTTAGCTATTCTTTGAAGAACCAAATGGCCTGGCTTAATGTTATTTAATCTAACTTTCCTGTCCTGCCACTTTGTTGTTTCGGCTTGGTATTTATTAATATGATCTATAGCCTAAAACCTGACCCCTTCTATAGAGTCTTTTGACACTTTGCATGTATCTTCATGCTCTGCCGAAGCTAGAGTCCTTATTGATCATGTCTTTGCTTCTTTTGGAGTTATTGCTTCATCACCGAACAGAAGTTTAAACGGGGTAAAACCCGTTGATCTTGAAACGACAGTATTATGATTCCACACCACCTTTACTTGTTCATCTGGCCACTTTCCCTTTGGAAGATTAAAGATTGATCTCATTATTCCTATGATAATGATTCCATTTGCTCGCTCTACTAAACTTTTAGATTCTAGATGTCTTACCGATGCGAAGTGTATTTTTGTTCCAATCTGATCATAGAAAGTTTTGAATGCTTCGGAGTCAAACTGTGCTCCATTATCAACTGTGATGGCCTTCGGCACCCCAAACCGGTAAATGATATTTTTCTAGAAAAACTGTTGGACTGTGGCTGGAGTTATTGTAGCTAGTGGTTTAGCTTCGATCCATTTTGAGAAATACTCTACTGCTACTAGAACATATCTCAGATTCCCTTGGGTTGGTGTTAGTGGTCCCAGTAAATCTAGTCCCCATCTCTACAATGGCCAAGTGGGCTGAATTAATTGCGTTACAGATGAAGATTGTTTTTGGTCCCTAGCACACTTCTAGCAATCCTCACATTTCTGCACCAGGTCTGCTGCATCCGAAGCAACCATCGACAAGTAGAAACCTTGTCAAAAGACTTTTCCTAGGAGTGGCCTGGATCCAATATGAGCTCTGCATATTCCTGAGTGTATTTCTTTCATCAATTCTTGACCTTCGGTTCTGGACATTTCAACAATGGGAAGCATACTCCTTGCTTAAACAATTTCCCTTCTATAATCATATATGGTCTTGTTCTAGCATGCATCCTTTTTATGTAAGCTTCATCATTCGAAGGGTAGTTGCCCTGGAGGAAGGCTACAATTTCAATTCTCTAATCTTCGCTATGCACAGGCGAAAGTGTAAGCACATCCCTTTCCATGAGTTCAACCGAAGGTGCTTTGAGAGTTTTAAAGAAAACTTTTGGAGGGAGTGGGAGCCCCTGTGGCGCTGATTTAGCTAGTAAGTCTACTTGTTCATTATCCCCTCTTGGGATATTTTTCACTGATTTAGCTAGTAAGTCTGCTTCTTTCATCAATTCTATGTATCCTTGATGTATATATTGCTTAATTGAATATCCATGAAAGACACCTTGTATTTATTAGCAATTACGTGAATTTTTTGTGAGATTCTTTACTTGTATGGTTATTCTAAATGATGTCCCTAGTTAGAGTCGATGACTAGCACATGTATTAGTTGATGACCACATTTCACAGGTCATGAACATGGAGATGTTAAACTAATAATGTGGGCGCATGTAAGACATGAGGCTGGATCGACCCAACGTGAGATATTATAACATAGTTCTCTTTTTGCAACATGTATACTATGTCTTTAGACCTGAGATTGTTGCATGTTCTCAAGATGTGGATTGACTTACTTAGGGACTACCAAATGCTACTCTGTAACTGGGTAGTTATAAATGTAGTTTTGGGTTTGTCAGGAAGCATGCTGCGAGGCATGGTCAGTCAAGATGGAATTTGTCCCTCTCTTCTTGTGAGAGATATCGCTGGGCCCCTCGAGTGATTGGATCAAGAAATGCATGGCCATGCTAGGGTTAAGTGATAACAAATGAAAGGATTCCAATTCATAGTATCGAGAAACAAAGGTCAGCTTAGAGCCAGACCAAATATAGTGAGACAAAGGGAACAACATGTACGTAATGTTGCAATGGTTCGTATGATATGATCTTTACATGCGCATAGGAGTTGACATGTCTTGTTAGAGGCCGTTGTCAATTATTGGACCAAGTAAGGGTACTCAAGCCATGTCTATGAGTACGTGAACCTATAAGGTCACACACTTAAGGGGAAGGAAGCCTAACTCGGATTATATCCGAAATTTGACAGGGCTTTAGGGTCATTGATGGGCTTCGGAGTCAGAAGCCCACCAGAACGCCTATATAATGAGGGGCAGGGGCGCGATTAAGTGAACCCTAATTCACCACTAGTAAATGAGCATATGCCCGCCTCTCGCCCTCGTCTAGCCGTCGTCGCGAACCTAGCAGTTCGATACGCGACGCTTCCTCCCTGTACGTGTGGATACCATGAAGGTGCTGCATTCGGAGCACTATACAAACCAAGCGAGGATGTGAAGAACACTGACGACTGCATGACATTGCTCGACGTGTTCGTCTACATCGAGACGTCTTCCGCTGCCCTATGCGTTTAGTGGTAATTCCATGACCTATAACCGCAGTAGTTCTTGGTTATATGGGGTCGAAAATTTTGTTTTGCGCTAGTGTAGCCTCCCCATAATCCTTTAGCCATAACACAAACTCAGTTGTCATGGTCTCGCAAGACTCTCGCCCCACTCGGTACAATTACAATGGCTCACTGAGAGCACCTATGGGGGGTGAATAGGTGATCCTGTAAAAACTTGAAACTTAATCCACAACACTTGATTAGGAGTTAGCACAATTAAAGCCAAGTGGCTAGAGAAGAGTCTTTGCAAGACACGATAACCACAAGAAAATCAATCACAGATAGACACAGTGGTTTATCCCGTGGTTCGGCCAAGTTGAACACTTGCCTAGTCCACGTTGTGGCGTCCCAACGGACGAGGGTTGCAATCAACCCCTCTCAAGCGGTCCAAAGACCCACTTGAATACCACGGTGTTTTGCTTTGCTTTACTATATCCCGTTTGCGAGGAATCTCCACAACTTGGAGCCTCTCGCCCTTACACTTTGATGTTCACAAAGAAGCACGGAGTAAGGAATGGATGAGCAACACACACAAGACACGAAATCAGAGCGACAACACACACACAAGTCGCAACAAGAGCTCACAACACAACTCGATGAGTTCACAACTCAAATAGAGCTCTAATTGCTATCACAAAGAATCAAATGCGCGGAATCGAGGTCTTGGTGCTTAGGAATGCTTTGAGAATGCATGATATACTCCTCCATGCGCCTAGGGGTCCCTTTTATAGCCCCAAGGTAGCTAGGAGCCGTTGAGTGCATTCCAGGAAGGCAATTCTTGCCTTCTGTCGCCTGGTGCACCAGACAGTCCGGTGCACCACCGGACACTGTTCGGTGCACACCGGACAGTCCGGTGCCCCCCCCCCCCCCCCCCGACCGTTGGCTTCGGCCACGTGTCTCGCGCGGATCGCGCGGCCGACCGTTGGCCCGACCGACCGTTGGCTCACCGGACAGTCCGGTGAATTATAGCCGTACGCCGTTAATCACTTCCTGAGAGCAGCAAGTTCGCCTGAGCCAGCCTGGCGCACCGGACGCTGTCCGGTGCACCCAGACAGAGCTGACTTTGGCTGAACAAAGCCATCTTTAATTTCAACTTGATTTTCCTGTTTCCAGCACTTAGACACAATACATTAATCTCTAAAACAATGTACTAAGTCTGAGAAACATACCTTTATACTTGATTTGTACTTTGTCCACCATTTAACACTTAGGCACTTGTGTTGGACACTAAATCACCAAAATACTTAGAAATGGCCCAAGGGCACATTTCCCTTTCACTCACACAAGAGTCGAGGGGTTTTGTGGGTTTTTCTAAACTCACTCAACTAACTAGGATTCACATAGAGTAAGTGCATAAGCGATCTAACTAACCTAAGCACTTCGCAAAGCACCTACTCTAATCATCGAGTGATTCTATTAAGCACTTGTGTGTTTGAGCACTTGGAAATGTCTACAACATGTATTGGTATGGTTCTTGGGCTCCCACACCTTCAAATGTCCGATTGAAGGGGTATAGATAGCCTCCCCATCAATTATAGCCATTGGACAGAAAAGTTGTTGCTTTTGTCATCGGGTGCACCGGACATGTCCGGTGCCCTAGCCACATCATCCGACTATTGAGGTCTGTAGCAGTCAATCGTTGGATCCGACCGCTGGCCATACTGTCGGTCCAACAGCGCCCAAGAGTCCCTAGTTGAGGACCTCTCTGCACAGATTGTTCGGTGCACACCGGATAGGAACTGTTCACTATCTGGTGCGCCACCAGAGCGTTGGTTGTTTGCCTTCTGCTTGAATTTCTTCACTATTTCCTTGGGCTTCTTTTGATCTTGAGTCTTGGACTTCTATGGATCTTTTAGGTCTACATTTGAGGTGTTGCATCCTCAAAGCCTAAGTCCAATCCTCTTCGCATCCTATGAACTACAAACACAAACATTAGCAAACACATTAGTTCACGGGCTATGTTGATCATCAAACACCAAAATCACTTAGCCAAATGGACTGGGGTCCATTTTCCTTACAATCTCCCCATTTTTGGTGATTGATGATAACATAACCAAAGCAAGTAAATATAACAAACATTTTGATGAAAGTATGCACTCTACTTGCTAGGATGCATGAATGTCCCTACAAAGTGAGATTATGGACTTAAACCTCCCCCTTACTCCATAATCCACCTACTACCTATTTTAGACCAAAGATACTTGTAGAACCAAAACCACTCTGTAAGTTCAAGATTTTAAATTTTTAAATTGGGTGGTGTTTGGTGTTTGATATATTTTGAGTTGTTTTGATCCCTAAAACTTCTCCCTTTAGAATCAAACACCGAAAAGGAAGACATTGAAGGCATATAGGAAGCAATTAAAGGTCTTGCCCTCTAAAAAGATTACTCCCCCTAAAATAGTATTCTCCCCCTTTCAAGGAATATTCTCCCCCTTTGTATGAAAAAAGACATACTCCCCTTGTTGGAGATCCGCTATTTAGAAAAAGCACATGAGAAAGAGAGGAGACAAGACATGATTGATTAGATTAACTCCCCTATGCATAGGTAAAAGATATATTTTTAACAACATATGCATTTGTAGCAACACGGGAAGCATAAGATATGAAATATAATCTAATCAAAATCTGGAGAAGACATGTAAATTGATACTGATAGTGGAATGAAACCACTTGTGGAACATGAAAATTCTTGTAGATTTGTAGTGGAAGCTTATTGTCTTTCTTCGGGGACTCCATTTTCCTTCAATGAGACCACTACATATAATAGACTTGAGAAAAAGTATTAGTCTCAAAGACTTAGATTATAGAGTAACCTCCCCCTGAAAGTGTGCATACAAGTTTTGAATACTTGGAGGAGACATGCACTTTGATGTTGATATTAAGAGGGGCAAATTATCTATAATCCGAGCTTTGGCACATATAAGTTAAATGATACCAATTGTAGAATATATCATATGAAGTATATAAACTATTTGTTAAGTAGGGTGAGTATCATTTACTTAGGAATGTTGAATAAGCTATGTGCCATGCTTAACTAAACATTTTAAACCATGTAGGTTTGCTCAAGAATATGAATTTAAAATGAGAATCCCTACCATATGATTGACCTAGTATGCATGCAATTATAATCAAGAGTAAATGCCACATATAAAACTAGGCATGTAAGTTTAAAACTAGATATAAGAAAATAGATACATATATCTAAAAACAAGAAATACAATAAATTTAGTTACCTTAGTCATGGGTGGGGGAATTTGGGTCCAAAGTATTTACTAACCCACTTGGCAATAGACTTGATCCAATATAATGCATCCCTTGATATGCATCCCAATTTTGTCATGTCTCCAAATTCCCAAAAGTCCTTCGGACTTCTCACTTCCCTCTTGGGATCCAAACCTTCTTGGTGTTTTTCAAGGTTGAGAAAATCTCCTTTGGCACCCAGATGCGTTTGGCCCCTTTCCTTTGTTGGCTTGCTTGTTGGCCTTGATTGCTATCACCATTCCATTCTTTTTCTTCTTGATCAAATATGGTGGAGCAGCCTTTTTGTCCACCTTGTTGATGTAGGTGTTGGAGATTTTGCTTGTTAGCTTTTGCTTGAGCTTTTGCTTTTCCTTATCCCCGGTCTTCACCTTGCATTGGTAATACTTGTGGCCTTTCTTATGGCATGGCCTACAAACCAACGTTTCTCCCTCCACAGGCTTGTTCACTCCTGCAGTTGTGTTATCCTAAGGAGGTTGGGTTGTTTGGCTTTGCCTTTCTTGTCATACAAAGCCTTGCCTAGGCGAGCCACCTCTTGTCTTAATTCCTCATTCTCCATTGTAATCTCATCTGAACATGTTTCTATCACAACATTCTTAACAAGAACTTGATTCCAGGGATTGTAATTATTAATTAAATCAAAGCAAGAAGTAGAAGCATCTGATATGACTTAGGTCCTGATCTTCTGAAAGGTTCAGATAACTATCGATTTGGGCAGATTCGAGACACACTGATCCGGTTTCAAATCCGAAGAAATGAACCCTGCAACCTTAGCACCACGAATCCTCTGGTTACCAACCAAGCTGCAGCTCGATTGACCTCGCCAAGAAGGTTTACTCTTGCCTGTGAAATCGAAGAACACCCGCAAGTGCACGGAGAAGAAACCAAATCACAGAAAGTATTCGATTCAACTCACGGATGGGGTTCCACAACCGAATGAAGGTGTATTGTTCTTGACAGAATGAAACTAAGCAAACCCAACACTAGAGGAGGGGTGGTGACTGGATAAAGGAGTTTGAGCCGTCTATGACCCCCTGGTCGCAACCCTAGTGGGCCAAGACAAGATACACGACTCAAAGGGCCAAAGACAGTGGCGCAGCACTGAGACAGATTCTGGACACCAACTTGTGGAATATTTTTCCGTTGACTCCTAATGAATTTGGACCTTGTACCAGCTCTATTTGAAAGTTTATCTTCTTAGCTTTCCATCCATATAAAGATCACCCCAAATCTGAGTCCGTATGTGACCTAGGCGGCCATTTTAGCACAGACTGCTCCTGGAGCCCAAAAACAGAACCAAGGTCGGTTGGTTTGGGCCTCCCTCTTGACTTGTATGTCCTTGTTGGTCCTACATGCCTCCAAGCCCTTCTCCAAGTATTCTTTGGCCTTCTCCATGGTTTCTAATCACAATTTAATCATTCGTTAGCTAAAATTAAAAAGCACAAATGGCCCCAAGGGGATTCGAACCCATGACCACTAAAGCAAATGTGCTCGTAGCTACCAATAAACCACATGTGTGTTTATGTCTACACTATGACAGTAAAAACATCTACTATATCTCTCTCGAAGCCCACCTGCTACCCTTGCACAATGCGTAGTAGTATATAAGTATCACCACGATTCTTGAATTATATTTTTGGATGGAGGGAGTAGTATTTCAAGAAGAGCCTTGCATGTAATTTCTTTTGTTCGAATAATGTTTTCAACTTAAATTCCTTTTTTGCATGTGTGACATTTATTTTCCGTAATATTTTTCCATGGATCTGACTTGTGAGTCATTTTCATAAACAACGCCAAAGATGAATCCATGTTTTTTACATGGAAACCCCGAACAAACACCACTAGCAGGAGGCGCTTGTGTTGGCGTCGCTCATCAATGATGAGAAGAAGCTTGGTGACTGCTAGTTCGACCTCTGCAAGCAGTCCTACATGGCCACATGCGCCATGTGTACAGCAAGCTCCGGCATAGCTACCGGTTGGACGCGGTCCAGAGCGGCTGCACTGTGTTGTCCATCATCCAACAAGGGGACCTCATGGTCATTGCCAACGCCGGTGACTCTCGGGTTGTTTTGGGCACCACATCCGACGACGGCGACATCACGTCGTCCAGCTCATTATCCACCTGAAGCCCAACCTGCCACGTAAGTCGCTACTGACCGGCTACAAATTCTTGTGCGCTGGGACGACGACCGTTGCTGACGTTGTGTGAGTGTCCTCGAACAAGATGTATGTAGAGGAGTAGCACATCTGGTGGTGCAACGGCCTGGTGTACTACCTTGCTGATGAGCCCGGGGTACACTTTATTTGGCAGCCCAGCCAAGAGTCATCGGTACTCGTCATGTCGCGCGCGTTCGACGACTATTATATCAAGGACTGTGGCGTCATCTCGGCACCGGAGATGACGCAGAGGAGGACCGATAGTAATGACCACTCGCCATCATCGAGGTAGCTTTTGTGCCGGCTTGCCTTCAATTCTCTTCGCAAACACACTCACTTGCCTTTTTGTTTAAGCAAGCGTGTATGGTGGTGCATGCCTGATGACTGACTATGTACGAGAAAACTTCTACCAACAGGTGTGGCACGTGCTCTCCAATGATGAGACCAGACAAATTGTGACATATATCGAAGTCTGCATGATACTGATGATTGCAGTTTAGTAGTGAAACAACTAAATTAAAATAACAAAATTTATGTATGGTGAATAGAAATTACCTCGCTGAATCTACTCCTAATACCGACAAGGTACACTAGTTAGACTTAATTTTTTATTAACGCTAAGAACTTTTTCCACTGGCAGTTTATAAATAACATATGCCAATAGAAATAGGCCCATAGATATGACCTACCAATGTAGGTACATTTTAATTAGTGTTTTTAAGATTATTTCCATCCCAAATTCTCTATTTATAGTGGCCGTAAGTTTAAGAAAACCACCGATACAAATTTTAGATCTATACCGGTGGTTGTCTTAAGGCACAACTAGTGTAAATCTGGGATTTATATCGGTGGTAGGCGGTAGCCTTGGGAAAATTGTCAGAATGCATATGTTCATACTAGTAATTTTCTTAACACGCCATGGACACAAAAATTTAAATTTGTTTATTTAAAATTTTAAATAATCTTGGATTCAGAAACAATATAAATCAAAGTTGTAGTACTTGAAAACATCAACAATTTTGTAGCTCACTAATTTTTTTATTTGAAATTATTTAGGGACAAAAATTTATTTTAAAGATTAATGATGTTAAAATAAGTATTTTTGAATTTTTTATGACCCCGTATGGAGAATGACTTAAATTAAAGTTGTAGTATTTGAAAAGGACAAAAAATTAGTTTAAACGTTTTCATTTAAATTTATTTAGGGTCTCAAATATTTATTAAAATATTCACTAAAGTGAATTAAAAAAGAATGTATCAGCTAACACTACACAACGGTTGATCTTTAGCGACCCTTACTAGGAACCGAGGGTTGGTCGCTAAAAGTTGTGGACCGACGGTTGTTCGCTAAATGCACATGTAGTGACAGTCAGTCGGTCGCTAAAAGTTAGAAATTCAACAACCCACGATCGGTTGCTATAGAGGTAAGAGAGGGACCAATGGTGGGGTCGCTACAGAGGTACTGGTTAGTTGTAAGAAAAAGCAAATGACACAAACGATCGTTATTTAAATATATAAAGTAAAAAATAATTTACAATTATAAAAAATTAATTAAAATAAATAAATCATTGATTTAAAATAATAACAGGAGCAAAAACAATTACAAAAATGAAAAAAAACTATGCTTTAGCCATGGTTTGAACCTCACACACTACAGCCAGTTTCATATCTATTAGTGTTTTTTTCTTATTTACAAACAAAACCCATCTCAAAGTCTATTTACCAAAGAAACCTAATTTCACCACACATAGAGCCGCCACACACAACCTCGCTCGGCCGCGCCGCCCCCACCCTACTCGCTCGACGCGCCGCCACCTGCACCGCGCGCCTCCACCGCGCCCCCATCTCGTCGCTCGCTCGGCCGCGCTGCCCCAACCCCGCTCGCTCGACCTCGCCGTCCCCACCTCGTTGTCGCTCCGCCGCGCCCCCACCACGTCGCTCAGCTGTGGCCCCACCCCACCATCGCTTGGTCGTGCCTCCCCACCCCGATGCTCAATCGTGGTGCCTGCCCATCGCTCGGCCGCGCCACCTAGCCCCATCGCTCGACCGCCACCTAGCCTGTCGCCCTACCACGCCACCCAGCCCGTCGCCCGGCCATGCCGCCGTCGCTCAGCCACGCTGCTCAGCCGTAGTCACCACTGCGCCGCTCGGTCCTGCGCTGCCCACCATCGTGGTAATTCATTTTTTTCAGATATGAATATGCTATATACTTGTTTACAAATTTGCGTGGTAATTTATTTCATGGTTTATTTATGTATGGACATGTTTATAGTATGGAATTGTGTTCTTTGTGCTTATATGATCTTAGATTTGAGTTGAAAGTCATTTCTTATCCTACATAAAGAGTATGGATAAATCATGGATTACAAGTGAGGCTAGGTGTTGGTTACTTGTTCTCAAATGCTGTGAATCAAGAACAAGGCAACACAATTATTTAGTATTAAGGACCTTCATCTTTCAAAGCATTATTTCCCTGTGGATATAATGTTCATGAGACGAAGGTCCCGAAGGGCATGCCTTCATCATCTTATGGATATCAGAATACAAAGGGATAACAATGGCAGATATAACTTATCGATCCTTTCATATTCGTATTCCGTAAAGCATGCATGAGTATTAACAGAATATGTATTACATTGATACCTTCGGCTTTGCTCGAAGGAGTTGACGTGAGAGTGATTACAATTCAGTGTGAACAATTTGGTGCTATTGTTCATCTATTTATAGGCACGGGGCACAACCTAGGTAAAAGTGCATTTATGTCCCTAACATTTGCTTACGATCGTAACATAAATCATCCAGGACTAGGTAGTATTTTTCCCTTTAGTCAGCATCACCATCAATCTTCATCACCACTATAAGCCGAAGCTGTTAGACTGGCCATTGCTTTGGTGTTTATTCTCATCATCCTTAGATCATGTCTTCATCTTGTACACCTTCATCATGAGGGAAAGACCTCCATCATAAAGACGAAGCTCCCTGTAATAACTCATATTGAAAGCAAAGGGTTAATTATGTTTTTGAGGGCCTTCGAAAGAGGAAGGCCACCAACAGTAGCCCCTCGCAATATTAATTTGTTCCTTTGCAACAATTTTAGACTACGACGCGAACGAAGGCCATTAGCGGAAGGTCCCAAAAAACACCTTCCCTTCGCTAGAATAGCGAATCATTCTGAGCCGTGAGACCCACCGAACTATGGGGCTCTGAGTATATATATAGAAGGCTTTGTTACAGATATTTTTTGTGCCATCTAGCTTTCATACTACAGTTGTCGTTTTAGCTTTCCTGTTCTGAGTGCAATTGTTTTTGAGCTTCGGCTTTCTGTAGTGATCATCACTGAAATGGCTGGGGATAAGAAAAGCGTGGATCCCACACTCGTTGGCTTCTACGAAGCCATGGAAAGGACCAACGTAGAAAAAATCAGTAATGAAATGTTAGCTGGGTTGTCTGGTGACTCAAGTGACACCGAAAGCTTCGAAGCTGAGAGTATGAATGAAGATGCTGAAGATCGTCCGTGGAGGCCAAGCCACGTTGTTTTTGGAAAATTGACTATCAGACAAGGGCAGATTGAGGCGATGAAAGGGAAATATTTTCATGATGTGTCCATAGTGAGGGCTAGAGGAGAAAACATTGTTCCCCTTCCTAAAGTGATGAAATGGCGGTATTCAGGAGCTTCATGAAAGTTGGGCTTCGCTTTCCACTCCACAAAATGTTGGTCGAAGTTTTGAAGACATTCGAGATATACCTTCATCAGTTTACCCCCGATCCTCTTATCAGAGTGGGGGTTTTATATGGGCCATGAGGAGTCAAGGACTGGAGCTGAATGCGAGATGCTTCTGCAATATTCATGAGCTGTCTTATCAGACGAAGGCGACTTGAAAAGAACAGTATCATAACAACTTTGGATGCTACGACTTTGTGCCTCGCTCTGAGGCGAATTACCCTGTGCCCACATTTCGGAAGAAGTGGCCAGGTTCTTAGATGAAGGAATGGTTTTACGTTAAGAATGAGGTGGATCAGAGGGAGGATGTGAGAGGCGTTATCCAACGTCCTATATGGTCACGCTTCGGCATTAGAAGGCCATCCATCGCACTTGGGAATGAAGTGCATGCGTGCGAAATTGCTTTCAACACCATATGCACCTATATCGGCACGAGAGATTTAGTTCTAGAGCACATTTCTTATAAAGTATGGCCTCTTGCCAATGAATGGGAAATGCCAAAGGAAGCCACCGCTGGCTCCAACCAGAGTGGCTTAGTTTATCTGAAGTACACTTTTCGGTATAGAAGTCAATTTGATGAGCCAAATGATGATTGGCTAGATGCTATAGAGACAACGAGCAATGAACTACTTGGAGCGTACTCGAGGACGGAAGATGAAGCTACAACAATTGCCTTCGGCGCTCGTGGGAAAAAGAGGCTGAATAGGGTCTTCGATGTTATTGGGTTTGTTTACCCAGATTACCGCTTCCCCGTCCAAAAGCAAGGGAGAAAAAGGAAAGTCGTTGCTTCAACATCTTCTGATGCGCCGAAGGCAAAGAAAGTCAAGGTATTGACACGTAGACCGAAGCCCATTCGGACGCCCGATGAGCCAGAGTTACTTGAAAAAGTAGAAACTGCCCCCCTAGCCATAGAGATGGCTCCTTTGATGTCGATTGAAGCTAGTGCAGACCCGGTCAAAGAGCTGAAATCAGAGAAGGCAGTAGAGCAGCCGAAGGTGCTGGCAGCGACAGCAACTCCGAGGAAGAGGAGGATGGCTAGTGTTTTGGATGCTGTTCTGGAATATGTGAAGACGCCACCTCCTACTTCTGCCGAAGCTTCTGGCAAGAAAATTGAAGATGCCAGAGAAGTGATTACTGCATACATTTCTTCTATTCACGTTGAAGCGGGATCTTCAGAAGCTGCGCCAGAAAAACTTATGAAAGAGAACCTTCTAGAAAGACCCACAACACCTGCTCCCGAAGCACCTTCTCAGAGTGATTTGAATTACATTGTTCGACATGCTTCGGGAAAGCAGCTATCGGCAGAGCAAGATGCTGAAACACATCATTATGCTAAGGAGCTAAAGTACCCCTAGGGATCCTTAGTATACGGAGGAGATAATGTTGATGACTTCCTCTACTGTCTACCATATTGTAAGGAAATCAATGTTTGCCACGAAATGATGGATAACATGGGGTATCCGAAGCTTGAACTTGGTTTATCTGCGATGACTAAGGATCAGCTTGCAGATAGTCTTGCCTACAATAGCCTAAAGGTTTGTATACTTTGGCTCATCATTTTGTAATTTTTGTTATGGTGAACTATTTTTGTGGTAGTTCTTATCGTCGTTATGTGTTCACTCTTTGTTTGCCAGGGCTTGACTCTAAGAAAGGCTCTGAAGGCCCAAAAAGATGCAGAGGATGAGAGCTATTGAATAGCACTTGGAAACCTTCGTTCGGAGGTTATAACATTGAGAAACGAAGCTCTTGAGAAGGATAAAATCCTTCTCTCCTTGGTGGAAATATTAAAATCTAGCGAGGCCAGGCTTTCTGCTCAAGCTGAAACTCATGCAGCTGAGATGCAAGAGCTAAAGAAGAAAGTTGTCGAAGCAACTGTGAACTTTAATGTTGAAGTAGTAAAACACAAGATATGTGAAATTAAAAGATCAAGGGCACAGAAAAATATTGATGAGCTTCATGCTGCTAAGGAAAAATGCTATGAAATAGCTATGGAATGTGCTAAAAGTCTGAAGAATAACTTTTCTAAAGTTGGGGCATTTTCTTCCGAGTAGAAATTCATTCGCGGCAACCCTGATGAAGTTATTCAATGGATCAACGGCGAGGTTGAAGCTTTTGAGGAAATTCTTAGTGACAGAGGGGACTTTTGCACCTTTGCCGGTGCTCATGGAGTTGCGTCCATTTTGGAGAAGGCTGGTTGTGATCACACCAAGGCTGTAGCTCAGCTAGATTTTTCCTTCTCAACTGATGACGTTAGAAACCCTTCAGTCGAAGCTACTACTCTGGGTGGGAAATTTTATTCCGAAGTATGGCTGAAGGGTGGACAAGAAATTGCTAATGAAACAATTAAAAAGAACGAGAAAGAATCTGCTGAGCGGGCCAGACTTATAGGTATACTCTTTATAACTCAGCTTCGTAAGTTTTTCAGCTTCGGAACTAGTAGATGTTTGTGTTTCAATGCAGCTGAGGTTTTTCCACCCCCCGAGCCATATAATCCTGAAACTGACCCATCTGTCAAGGAGGTGCTCGATATAATCAAAATTGCTAATGATGTTATTGATGAAGCTGTCGACAAGCTGCTGAAAGAAGCTACCGACAAAGTGCTAAAGGAAGGCTGAAGCTTTGTGTTTTTGATAATTTCATGTCTTTATGTATAACTCCTGGTTTTGTAAGAAACACTTATAAACATTTTGCATGTATATTGATGTAATATATTTCTTTATGAAGCGTGGAACCTTCGTACATACCGTTTTTGAGCCGGCGGTGAAAAAACACCTTCCATTCTTTTCACGCTTCAGAAAGAAATCCCCCTTCTTTGCCGAAGCAACTGTATGATGTTTGATTCTTGCTATGAATAATGCATAGGAATAGCATTGTCGAGAACACAAACTTCGCATGTCAGTGCTGTCACAAGCATGGACCATGCTTCTTCAATACTCTTCCATGAGTCTTTGCCAAAGCTGAAGGAGGAACTCTCCTTGTTTTTCACTGCTTTTGTCGATGCAAAATGATGGATGACGCGATGTTATGATGCAACATGATGTGATGGTATGATGCAAATGATGTTGGCACACAAAACATAAAAGATAAGACTCTGCATCCCCTTAGGAACGACTTTGGAGTCTCTTCACCTTTCTCTTAGGTGGTATTTCAGCTTTGCATTCCCTTAGGAACGACTTTGGATCTAAGCTCTCCGTTCCCTTAGGAACGACTTTGGAGCTTCTTCAGCCTTTACTTAGGTGGTATTTTAGCTTAGCATTCCCTTAGGAACAACTTTGGAGCTTCTTCACCCTTTACTTAGGTGGTATTTTAGCTCTACATTCCCTTAGGAACGACATTTGAGCTTTTTCACCCTTTTTTATACACTCGATGGTGTAATCGAAGATTTATTACATCAGTCTAAAGGTTAAACCTCCTTATATTGTCTTTTGACGAGGAAATTTAAAAGAAAAAAAGTACATTGAATTAGAAAACTTTCTGGTCAGAGCGCTGCGCTGCTTTCAGTAGATGTGCCTTGACTCGGGCACATTGCTGTTGACTGTGCGAGCCTCGGACTCCTCCCGACTATCGCGCTGTTGCTACGCCTGGCGATGCCCTTCTGGCTGCTGATTATGGACCAAAGTAGGTGCCAGTGGTAGTGGTGGTGGTAGCTGAGCCCAAGTAGCTTGAGATTGACTCGCCTAAGCAACCAATGCTATGGGTTGCTGATTGCCCACATATTCAGGGATATATGGCAAATAGCATGAAGCGGTATGCAAGACCTGCTTCGACTGATTCTACCGCGCTTCGGCTTCAGCGATTTCCTTCTGCTTTTGGATCGTGACTTGGCACGTCCTTGTTGTGTGTCCCTTATCCTCCTCACAGAATAAGCAAAACAATTTCCTAGGTTGAGTACCAAACCTTCCTTCGAAGCTTCTCCCCCTCTGCCTCTTGGGGCTGGTGGCCTGTAGGAAGTTTGATGCATTCTCGAAGATTGTGAGCTTTGCTGCCTGCTCTGGGTGTGATTTGCCCTGTCATCATTTGTGTTGGGATTGTAGATCGTTCTGACATGCCTATGGTGGAGTCTTCCTTCGAAGCCCCTAGTCATCTCAGAATACTTGTAAGATTCGTCCCTTCTCTGGCGAAAATCATTGTCAGCTCGGATGTACTCATCCATCTTCTAGAGAAGCTTTTCCAAGGTTTGTGGTGGCTTTCTTGCAAAATATTGTGCTATCGGTCCTGGTCAGAGCCCCTTGATCATGGCTTCGATGATGATCTCATTAGGCAAAGTTGGCGCCTGGGCTCTGAGTCACAAGAACCTTTGGACGTATGCCTGCAGATACTCCTCATGGTCTTTCGCGCATTGGAATAGAGCTTGAGCAGTCACTGGCTTTGTTTGGAAGCCCTGGAAGCTTGTGACTAGCATATCCTTTAGCTTCTGTCATGATGTGATTGTTCCCGGCCGAAGAGTAGAATACCAAGTCTGAGCCACACTCCTGATTGCCATGACGAAGGACTTTGCCATGACAGTAGTGTTGCCACCATATGACGATATGTTTGCTTCATAGCTCATGATGAATTGCTTCGGGTCGGAATGCCCGTCATACATGGGAAGTTGTGGCAATTTGTACGAAGGTGGCCATGGGGTAGCGTGCAATTCTGCTGCCAGGGGAGAAGCATCATCAAAAGCAAAGTTACCATGGTAAAGATCATCATACCATCCATCATCATTGATTGGAGTTTCTTGACGAGGCTCTCTGTGTTGAGGCCGTCATCCTTGATCATCCTACGTGATGTGACACATTTCTTCAACGGCTTCGTCGATCTTCCTCTGAAGTTCGACTAGCCAAAGCATCTTCTGCCTTTTCCTCTGTACTTGCTGATGTATAGCTTCCAGGTCTGATTTCCTTGTCCAACTCCTCCTCTATAGTGTTAGGTTGGTTGCTTTTCTTTTCTGGCTCCTAGCTTCTCTCAGTGAGAGTGTCTCCTGATTAGTGTCCAGTGGCTGCAGGGTAGTCCCTGGTGCTATTGCCTTCTTCAGCGGGATGATGAAGGCGAATGCTTGCCAAAAGTTGTGGAAGTGAGTTCACTGAAGGTGGGCGCCAATGTTGGTTACTTGTTCTCAAATGTTGTGAATCAAGAATAAGGCAACACAATTATTTAGTACTAAGGACCTTCGTCTTTCGAAGCATTATTTCCCCGTGGATATAATGTTCATCAGATAAAGGTCACGAAGGACATGCCTTCATCATATTATGGATAAATCAGAATACAAAGGGATAACAATGGCAGATATAACTTATCGATCCATTCATATTTGTATTCCCTAAAGCATGCATGACTATTAACAAAATATGTATTACATTGATACCTTCGGATTTGCTCGAAGGAGTTGACGTGAGATTGATTACAATTCAGCGTGAACAGTACAGTGCTACTGTTCATCTATTTATAGGCACAGGACGCAGCCCAGGTAAAAGTACATTTATGTCCCTGACATTTACTTATGATTGTAACATAAATCATCAAGGACTAGGTAGTCTTTTTTCCCTTCGGTCAGCAACACCATCAAACTTCATCACCACTATAAGCCAAAGTTGTCAGTCTGGCCATAGCTTCGGCATTTATTTTCATCATCCTTAGATCATGTCTTCATCTTTTACACCATCATGAGGGAAAGACCTCGATCCTAAACACGAAGCTCCCTGTAATAACTCATACTGAAAGCAAATGGTTAATTGTGTTTTTGAGGGCCTTCGGAAGAGGAAGGCCCCCAACACTAGGTACAAAGCAACCTTCTACAACAACTCTTATATTTTTCTATATTTATATTGATATGTAACATAGGAACTCTATGTATGGTGACAAAGGTTTATAAACAAGGGGTGAACAGTTTCCTTGCTTTTGCGTTTAGACAGTCAGCAGTAGGAAACAAGATATTATGCCCTTGTAGGAAGTGTGTTAACTCATTTTGGAGAGAGGCCGGTGAAGTGCGAGAACACTTGATATGTGTTGGTTTTCTAAAAGGGTGTACAACATGGACCTTACATGGAGAAGCTTCGACCTCTTTTGTGAATCATGGTAACAACGATGATGAGTTTAGTGAGCATCGTACAGAAGATGATGCAATATCTGAGTTGTTAAAGGATTTAGCTTGTGGTTTAGATGATGGAGGGGATATGGAGGATGACGGGTCTTTTGAGCAACCTAATGAAGACACAATAGCCATCCGTAAGCTAGCAGAAGACAATAGTCAAGAATTATATCCGGGTTGCCAAAACTACTCAAAGCTACATTTCCTAGTTCGTTTGCTTCATATCAAACTTCTTGGAGGATGGACGGATAGAAGTTTTGATTTGTCGGTAGATTTACTTGTAGATGCACTACCTAAGGGTTCAACACTTCCTAGAAACTTTCATGAAGCAAAGAAAGTGGTCAAATATGTAGGAGTTGGGTACACTACAATTCATGCATGTGAAAACTATTGCATTCTATTTTGGAAGGAGCACGGAAAATCTGATTCATGCTCGGTATGTAGTGTCTCACTTTGGAAATCAAAATAGGAAAGGCTAGATGGGAAACGTGAGTACAAAGTTCCTAGTAAGGTTCTTCGTTATTTCCCTATTAAAAAAGACTCCAAAGATTGTTTGTTTCTTCTAAATTTGCAAGTCTCACAAGGTGGCATGATGAACAAAGAGTAAAAGATGGTTTGCTTAGGCACCCTGCCGATTCATCCTTGTGGAAAGATATTGATCAAAAGTATCCAAAATTTGCTATGGACAGTCGTAATATCCGCCTAGCATTTGCTACAGATGGTTTCAATCCATATAGGACAATTAATGTTAGTTACAGCATTTGGCCTGGCATATTGATTCCACTCAACTTTCCACCATCGATGTGCATGATGGATTCAAATTTTATCTTGTGTGTCTTAATTCTTGGTCGATCTTCTGTGGGTAGTGATATGGACATTTATTTTTGACCCCTTGTCTATGATCTGCTTGTTATGTTTGTTAATGGTGTGAAGATCTATGATGCCTCAAAGGGTGAATACTTTCAGTTGCATGCTACAATAATTTGGACCATCACTGACTTCCCTGGTCTAGGCAGCATGTTTGGATTTGTCACCTCTGGTGAAGCAGCATGTTCTAATTGTCACTCCTTGATTTTTTTTCTCTTAGACCTAGAAATGGTAGCAAGTCTTGCTACATGGGACATCGTAGGTTCTTTCATCCAGACCACACATTTAGGTCTGATGTTGATTCATTTGGTAAAAGTGAGTTGAGGCCAACACCTACTCCTCTTTGAGGAGAGGAAATATTGGATTGTACAAAAATCTGAAAATAGTTGATGGCAAGAACCCATCAGGTAAGCCAATAAGGAATCAGAAACGCAAGGATGGGAAACCATTAGTTTTTCTGAAAAGAAGACCTATTTGGTTCACTCTACCATATTGGATATAATTTTGATATCATGCACATAGAGAAGAATGTGTGTAAAAATATAATTAATACATTGTTGGACATTGTTGGAAAATCTAAGGATAATCTGAATGCTCGCTTGCTCAATGAGCCATGCTGAGAAAAATTGTTTTGTCAAGTATTTTATTTTAGGTATTAGAAGCAACCTTCATCCTATTGAACTAGAATCTAATCAATTTTATTTACCTCCTGCACCCTACTCAATGAGCCATGCTGAGAAGAAATTGTTTTGTCAAGTATTTTATTTGCCTCCTACACCCTACGACATAATGTTCTTGTTAATGAAAAAAGATAGTTAATCTTAATACTCATGGCAACCACATTCTTCTACAAGATTTACTGCCACTTGCTGTCCGGAGAGTTCTCCCTCAAGGAGTGATGCGTCACCATGCCCGATCTTCACGACGTAGGATAAATTTTCAGATAACTAGCTTCGAAGAAGTCAAGATAACTTGCTGCAAGCAGCGATATCTAGTGCAACCTGACAAATAAAACTCGAAGCCAACCACCGTCTTTAACCGGCAACCTGAATCGAGGATTCGCCCAACCACACTCTCAAAGACGTGGGGCTGGATGCGTTGGAAAGCTGACTTGATAAGCTTTCTCACCATGTATAGCATGCTTAATGAAACTTCATAGAATGATGCAGTTTAATACGAAAACTTGGTCATCAAACAAACTGTTGACCTTCTGACCAGTCAGCACTAAAGTAGGTCGGCTGCCTTTTTGGTAGATTTGATTAATTCGGCCTTAGAAGCATTGGAAACTAGACTTCAAGAGATTTCCAAAAAGTACTTATGGGCCTTCATATCTTTTGGGAATCAAAATATATGACTGTTTCTTCTGGACGGTTCTGTAGCGCTGGACTGACTCGGACATAGCTCTTCTTGCTGATTCTCCTTTGATATGTTTTGTCCTTCCTCTTTGGTGAACATCTTGCTGTAGCTTCTTAGCTCAGCTACGTGTAATTGGTCCATCAAAGACTTGGGTTGGTGATGATGTTGGTTGTACTTGAGTTGATGTAGTATGACTTGGGGGTTGTAACATGTTGCTTAATGGCATGGTCGTATCATCCTCCTCCCCTTGAAAAGGAGTCGTCCTCGACTCTGAAGTGTCTTCACTTGTATATGGTAAGAGTTCAGCAACATTGAACGTGTTGCTCATGCCATAGCTTGGTGGAAGATCTATCTTGTATGCATTATCATTGATCTTGGCAAGAACACGAAATGGACCATCCCCTCGTGGCATTAATTTGGATTTGCGCTGATCAGGAAAACGCTCCTTGCGCAAGTGAATCCAAATCAAGTCCCCCGGTTCAAATAACACTTTGTTCCTGTGCTTGTTCATACTTGCAGCCTTGCACACTGCTTTAAGCTCAATTGCTTCCTTGGTCTTCTCATGTATCTTTTTTATATATGCAGCATGCTTGGAAGCTTCCATATTGGTTCTTTCTTGCAGTGGAAGGGGCAACAAATCTATCGGAGCAATAGGTTTGAACCCATATACAATTTCGAACGGGCATAAATTAGTTGTAGAATGTACTGCCCTGTTATAAGCAAACTCCAGGTGTGGCAAACATTCCTCCCAATCCTTCAAGTTCTTCTTTACCATTGTTCGCAGCAGCATTGACAATGTATGATTCACCACTTTAGTTTGTCCATCAGTTTGAGGGTGGCATGTGGTGGAGAATAAAAATTTAGTCCCAAGCTTTGCCCACAATGTTTTCCAAAAATAGCTCACAAACTTCACATCATGGTCAGATACGATGGTCTTGGGCACTCCATGTAGCCTTAAGATTTCTCTGAAAAATAAATTGGCAACATGTGAAGCATTGTCGCTCTTGTTGCATGGGATAAAATGAGTCATTTTTGAAAATCTATCAACCACAACAAAAATAGAATCTCTCTTTTTTCGAGTCATGGGCAGCCCTAAAACAAAATCCATGCTTATGTCTTTCCAAGGAATTTTAGGAGCGGGTAAAGGAGTATATAAACCATGAGGGTTCAATTTTGACTTAGCTTTGTGACAAGTGACACAACGCTCCACAAATCTGATGACGTCTCTCCTCATCTTGGGCCAATAGAAATGATCAATGAGCATTTCATAAGTCTTCTTTTGTCCAAAATGACCTATTAGACCTCCTCCATGTGACTCCTGCAATAAAAGCAATCTAACTGAAGAATTTGGTACACAAAGTTTGTTAGCTCTAAAAAAATTCATCATGTATATGATATTTTTCCCAACCTTTTCCATCTTTACAATGATTGTATGGTTCTGAAAATTCAGGATCATCATTATACATTTCTTTCAATTTTTCAAGACCCAAAACTTTTACCTCTAGTTGATTCAACAACACATTTCTTCGAGACAAGGCATCAATGACCACATTGTCCTTACCTTTCTTACATTTCACAATGTATGGAAATGTTTCGATAAACTCAACCCATTTGGCATGGCGACAGTTCAAATACTTCAAAGCTCATGATCAGAATGAATAACAAACTCTTTTGGCCATAAGTAGTGCTGCCATGTTTCAAGCGTTCGGACCAAAGCATACAATTCTTTGTCATACACAGAATAATTTAATTGAGCACCTCCCAATTTTTCACTAAAATATGCTATAGGTTTTCCTTGTTGCATTAAAACTCCTCCTATCCCAATCCCACTAGCATCACATTCTACTTCAAAAGTTTTAGTGAAATCAGGAAGAATAAGTACAGGTGCTTCAGTCAAATGTTTCTTCAATTCATGAAAAGCATCTTCTTGTGAGTTCCCCCATTTAAATTCAACACCTTTCTTTGTCAATTCATTTAAAGGGGAAGCGATGGTACTGAAATCTCGCACAAATCTTCTATAAAAACCCGCAAGACCATGAAAACTTCTTACTTGACTTACATTCGTTGGAGCTGGCCAATCCTTGATTGCCTTCACCTTGGATTCATCCACCTCTATTCCTTTTACTGAAACAACAAAGCCAAGAAACACAACATGGTCTGTGCAAAAACTGCACTTCTCAATATTAGCAAATAATTTCTCCTTTCTAAGCTCATCTAAAACTTGTCGAATGTGTTTCACATGTTCATCAAAAGACTTGCTGTAAATTAGAATATCATCGAAGTAGACAACAACAAATTTTCCAATGAAAGTTCTTAAGACATGGTTCATTAATCTCATAAAAGTACTAGGAGCATTAGTCAACCCAAAGGGCATCACTAACCATTCATACAACCCAAATTTTGTTTTAAATGCAGTTTCCATTCATCTCTAGTTTTCATTCTTATTTGATGGTATCCACTTCTCAAATCAATTTTAGTAAAAATTGTGGAACCACTTAATTCATCAAGCATATCATCTAGCCGTGGAATAGGATGGCGATAGCGAACGGTAATATTATTTATAGCTCTACAATCAACACACATCCTCCAAGATCCATCTTTCTTAGGTACTAAAATCATAGGAACAACACAAGGGCTTAAGCTTTCACGAACAAAACCTTTATCAAGAAGTTCTTGCACTTGCCTTTGTATTTCCTTAATTTCTTTAGGATTGGTTCGATATGGTGGACGGTTAGGAAGTGTAGCCCCTAGAATAAGATCGATTTGATGCTCAATCCCTTGAATTGGAGGTAGTCCAGCCGATGTTTCTTGTGGAAACACGTCTTCAAAATCCTGCAAAAGATTAGCCACAACACTAGGAAGAGATGTTATGTCGTTAGGAGAAATCAAAACATCTTTGTTCACAAGTACAAAGAGCACTTGATATGGGTTGTTCCTCACTTCTCTCAGCTCAGATTTTGTGGCTAGCATAACTAGATGTTCTCCCTCTTTCTTTCTTTTATCTCTTGAATTTGGCTTGTAGCACTTGCTCACCGAATTGTGGATGGCACTCAATTTCTTTTGCTCTTCTCCTCCTCTACTTGCTGCACTAATTTAAGTTTTCTTTTGTAAATGTTCAGCCTTCATTTGTTGAGGGGTCATAGGCTTGAGTACAAACATTCTCCCTTTCAGATCTAGCGTGTATTGATTTGTTCTTCCACAATGCTGAGAATATTGGTCATATTGCCAAGGTCTTCCTAGCAACATGTGACACACAGACATGCGTGCAACATCGCACTCCACTGTGTCAACATACTCTCCAATCTTGAACGGAACTTTCACCTTATAACTAATCTTGATATCTCCCGATTCATTCAACCATTGGACATGATATGGATGAGGGTGTCACTGCAACTTCAAACCAAGCTTTTCAACCATCTCATGACTTGCAAGATTATGGCAGCTCCCTCCATCAATGATCACCTTTACTACTTTGTCTTGCACTTTGGCTCGCGTTTGAAAAAGATTATGTCGCTGTCCAATTTCAGCTTCTTTCATTTGAACACTCAAGATTTGTGTAACCACAAGAGTAGTACCATGCTCAAATTCACATCCAGTGTGTTCCTCAATTTTATGAGTGTCTTATACATTTCCTGCTTCAGCTTCCTCTTCACTAGCTGATGTATATTCTCCATCATCATTCACAAGGATCACACGATTATTTGGACACTCCTTTATGACATGACCATGACCTCCACACTTGAAGCACTGAATACCACTACTCTTGGCTGTTGAACCCACCGATGTTGAAGTGGATGCTGCTGGTTTATAACTCGTGTTTGGAGCAGCACCGTTCTTTCCACTAGAATTGCCTTGAATATTGGATCGCAAACCTCCAGTTGAACCTTTTGTCGCTGAGGATGCAGCAGTAAACCTTGAGATTGATTTGCTTTCTCCAGTCATGGTTCGTGCACCATATGACAAGGGCTTGGTGCTCTTAGCATCTTGTTACAGCTGGCGTTCAGCTTTGGTGGCTTGATGTACCAAATCAATAAGACTTTGGTACGGCTGAAACTCAACAATACGCTGAATGTTGCGGTGTAACCCAGCCATGAAACGTGCAATGGTTTGCTCTTCATCTTCATACACATTGGCTCTAAACATGGCCTTCTCCATCTCCTTATAATACTCCTCAACAGAGAAACTTCCTTGCCTCAAATTCTGCAATTTATCAAAAAGATCACGCCGATAATGCTTCGGCACAAAACGAATTCTCATTACTCGCTTCATCTCTTGCCAATAATAATAGGGTCCTCTCGATCTTCTTCACAATCACGAAGAAGTTGCTCCCACCAAATCAGAGCATATCCTTCAAATTCAAGAGATGCCATTGCAAGTTTCTTCTCCTCTGAATAATTATGTAGGCGGAAGATTTTCTCCACCTTCAATTCCCATGTGAAATAATCTTCAGGATCAGATCTACCATCAAATTTTGGCATGGTAAACTTAAGTTTCCCAAATCTCTCTTCTTGGTTGACGCCTCTATGATGATGACGACCATAGCAATGTTGGGACTGATCATCATCATTTCCAAATTCAGATTCCTCATTGCCATCATTTCTTCGATTCCGGCCTCTTCCTCTACCACGTGCAACACCTTGATTTCTCCTCCCATGTTCACTTGCTCTTCTAGAATAATTTCCTTCACCTTCTTTCTCATCTTCATCATGGTTTCTTGCACCATCAGGGAGTCGACGACGACCTCTGATTTCAGCCATAAGTGTCTGAAGATCTTGTGCCAACTGATCTTGCTTGTCTTCTATGCTTTGTTTGAGCTCATTAAATTGTATCATGGTGACACATTCTTCAATCTCAGCGTTGGGATCCATCTTCCTGTGAAATTAGTGGCGACAAGGCAACAAATATAGGTGGAATATGAAATTATATAGAGTCTCACAACCTCACCACTCTTATCAACCAAAGCTCTTATGAGGTCCCTGTGGGTTGCAAGAAAATGTGTGGTGGTAACAATAAAGTGGTGGTTAAGCAAATACAAGGCCAGAGTACCGATTACGATGGCTTATATGTGGAGCTTGGTGGGGAATACTAAACAAGGAATGCAATCTGAATCCTAGTTATTGTAATGTTAAATAACCATCCAACTAGAAGTTCACTGCCTAGTGCTGACCACAAGATACGAGTGATGTAAGTAGATCAAACACACGCGCAAAGAATTTTCAGATTTGATGCAAATCAAGGAGTATGGTTGGAATGCAAGTGTTGCGATCAGACCCAACAAAAATTTTGCACCAAATGACAATAGCAAACTGGTTGAACAACTTGATAAACTTTCAGCACTCATAAACAAATTGATCGTTCTACATTTCTTTCACAATCTTGTTCAACACTTTTTTGGGTACTTTTCTTTCTTCTCTTTTTTTGATAGTCTTTTTTTATAGAACTAAACACAAAGATCTGATATGATATTGCACACTTTATAATACTTAACAAAGAACTCAACCAGCAGCTATAACTTAAATAGAATCAAAGTTAACGCGAAGGAAATGATGAGGGTTTTCAGATTTTTCTTTTAGTGGATATTTTAAGATATATATATAAGAGGCTTAAAGGAAACACAAACGATAGAGTGACCAGCAACTAAACAAAGACTCTAAGGACTAAAACTTAACAAAACTCACTGGAACAACAGATTGAAACAAAGGGCTATGACAAAAATATTTTATGGCTTTTTGGTGGATAGGACGAACACAAAATATATGTAGCTAAGGGTAAAGAATCCTACCGTGGCAACTGAGGCTTTGATACTGAAAGGGAATTAGGCTTACACCTAGTCCCTAAATAATTTTGGTGGTTGAATTGCCCAACACAAATATTGGACTAACTAGTTTGCTCTAGTGCATAAGTTGTACAGGTGCAAAAGGTTCACACTTAGCCAATAAAAAGATCAAGTTTTGGATTCAACAAAGGAGCAAAGAGGCAACCGAAGGCACCTCTGGCTGGAGGCACCGGACTGTCCGGTGTACACCGGACAGTGTCCGGTGCGCCCAGAGGACTCCAACTCGAACTCGCCACCTTCGGGAATTTCTCAGGCCGCTTCGCTATAATTCACCGGACTGTCCGATGTACACCGGACAGTGTCCGGTGCTCCAAGAAAGCGCGGCCTCCTCAACTCGCCAGCCTCGGGTTCGCGCGGCAGCCGCTCCGCTATAATTCACCGGACATGTCCGGTGTGCACCGGACTGTCCGGTGTACCAGCGGGGCAACGGCTATTTCGGCGCCAACGGCTACCTGCGGCGCATTTAATGCGCGCTCTGCGCGCGCAGTCATCAGGCGCGCCCATACCGGCGCACCGGACAATAAACAGTTGTTGTCCGGTGTGCACCGGACACCCAGGCGGGCCCAGAAGTCAGAAGCTCCAACGGTCAGAATCCAACGGCATTGATGACGTGGCGGGGGCACCGGACATGTCCGGTGTGCACCGGACTGTCCGGTGCGCCATCGACAGACAGCCTCCACCAACGGTCAAGTTTGGTGGTTGGGGCTATAAATACCCCAACCACCCCACCATTCATTGCATCCAAGTTTTCCAACCTCCAACCACTTACAAGAGCTAGGCATTCAATTCTAGACACACCAAAGAGATCAAATCCTCTCCAATTCCACTCAAGCCTTTAGTGACTAGCGAGAGAGATTTGCCGTGTTCTTTTGAGCTCTTGCGCTTGGATCGCTTTCTTTCTTTCTCACTTGTTCTTGTGATCAAAACTCAATTGTAACCAAGGCAAGAGGCACCAATTGTGTGGTGGCCCTTGCGGGGAAGTTTTGTTCCCGTTTGATTGAGAAGAAGAAAAGCTCACTCGGTCCGAGGGACCGTTTGAGAGAGGGAAGGGTTGAAAGAGACCCGGCCTTTGTGGCCTCCTCAACGGGGAGTAGGTTTGCGAGAACCGAACCTCGGTAAAACAAATCCGCGTGTCACACTCTACATTTGCTTGCGATTTGTCTTTGCGCCCTCTCTCGCGGACTCGTTTATATTTCTAACGCTAACCTTGCTTGTAGTTGTGATTATTTTTGAGATTTTCAGTTTCGCCCTATTCACCCCCCCCCCTCTAGGCGACTTTCAATTGGTATCAGAGCCCGGTGCTTCATTAGAGCCTAACCGCTCGAAGTGATGTCGGGAGATCACACCAAGAGGGAGATGGAGACCGGCGACAACAAGCCCACTACAAGCCATGGGAGCACTTCATCGGAAGAGTCCCGCACCAAGAGAAGGGAGAAGAAGAAGAACTCCACCAAGCGGAAGGAGAAAAGATCTTCCTCTTCTCACCACAAGGAGAAGAAGGAAAAATCTTCTTCTCACAAGCCCCATCGGAGTGGGGACAAGCACAAGAGGATGAGGAAGGTGGTCTACTACGAGACCGACACTTCATCAACATCCACCTCCGACTCCGATGCACCGTCCGTAACTTCTAAGCGCCAAGAGCGCAAGAAGTTTAGTAAGATCCCCTTAAACTATCCTCGTACATCTAGACATACCCCTTTGCTTTCCGTTCCATTAGGCAAACCGCCGACTTTTGATGGCGAAGATTATGCTAGGTGGAGTGATTTAATGAAATTTCATCTAACCTCGCTCCACAAAAGTATATGGGATGTTGTTGAGTATGGTGTACAGGTACCATCTGTAGGGGATGAGGATTATGACACGGACGAAGTGGCCCAAATCGAGCACTTCAACTCCCAAGCCGCAACCATTCTCCTTGCCTCTCTAAGCAAGGAGGAATACAACAAAGTGCAAGGGTTGAAGAACGCAAAAGAGATTTGGGACCTACTCAAGACGGCGCACGAAGGTGATGAACTCACCAAGATCACCAAGCGCGAAACGATCGAGGGGGAGCTCGGTCGCTTTCGTCTTCGCCAAGGGGAGGAGCCTCAAGATATGTACAACCGGCTCAAGACCTTGGTGAACCAAGTGCGCAACCTTGGAAGCAAGAAGTGGGATGACCACGAGGTGGTTAAGGTTATTTTAAGAGCTCTTATTTTCCTTAACCCCACTCAAGTTCAATTAATTCGTGGGAATCCTAGATATCCACTAATGACCCCCGAGGAAGTTATCGGGAATTTTGTGAGCTTTGAATGCATGATTAAAGGCTCAAAGAAGATCAACGAGCTTGACGAACCTTCCACATCCGAGGCGCAACCGGTGGCCTTCAAGGCAACGGAGGAGAAGAAGGAGGAGTCTACACCAAGTAGACAACCAATTGACGCCTCCAAGCTCGACAATGAGGAGATGGCTTTAATCATCAAAAGCTTTCGCCAAATCCTCAAGCAACGGAGAGGGAAGGACTACAAACCCCGCTCCAAGAAAGTGTGCTACAAATGTGGTAAGCCCGGTCATTTTATTGCAAAATGTCCAATGTCTAGTGACAGTGACAGGGGCGACGACAAGAAGGGCAAGAGAAGAGAAAAGAAGAGGTATCACAAGAAGAAGGGCGGCGATGCCCACGTGTGCCGCGAGTGGGACTCCGACGAGAGCTCCACCGAGTCCTCCTCCGACGAGGACGCCGCCAACATCGCCGTCACCAAGGGGCTTCTCTTCCCCAACGTCGGCCACAAGTGCCTCATGGCCAAGGACGGCAAAAAGAAGGTAAAATCAAGGTCCTCCACTAAATATGAAACATCTAGTGATGAGGATGATGATAAAAATGAGGAGGATAACTTGCGCATTCTTTTTGCTAACCTCAACATGCAACAAAAAGAAAAATTAAATGAATTGATTAGTGCTATACATGAGAAGGATGATCTCTTGGATTCTCAAGAAGAATTCCTTATTAAAGAAAATAAGAAGCATGTTAAGGTCAAGAATGCTTATGCTCTAGAAATGGAAAAATGTGAGAAATTAACTAGTGAGCTAAGCACATGCCATGACACTATTGCCAACCTTAGAAATGAAAATGCTAGATTAATTGCTAAGGTTGATTCTCATGTCTGCAATGTTTCAACTTCCAATTCTAAAGATGATAATGTTGATTTACTTGCTAGAATTGATGAGTTGAATGTTTCTCTTGCTAGCCTTAGAGAGGAAAAAGAAAAATTGCTTGCTAAGGCTAGAGATTTTGATGTTTGCATTTCTAACCTTAGAGATGAAAATGATATTCTACATGCTAAGGTTATAGAACTTAAAACGTGCAAACCCTCTACATCTACTGAGCATATCTCCATTTGTACTAGATGTAGAGATATTAATGTTGATGCTATCCATGATCACCTAGCCTTAATTAAAAAACAAAATGATCACATAGCACAACTTAATGCTAAGATTAGTGAGCATGACTTAGAAAATGAAAAATTTAAATTTGCTAGAAGCATGCTCTATAATGGGAGACGCCCTGGCATTAAGGACGGCATTGGCTTCCAAAGGGGAGACAATGTCAAACTTAATGCCCCTCCAAAGAATTTATCTAACTTCGTTAAGGGCAAGGCTCCCATGCCTCAAGATAACGAGGGTTACATTTTGTACCCTGCCGGCTATCCTGAGAGAAAAATTAGGAGAACTCATTCTAGGAAGTCTCACTCTGGCCCTAATCATGCTTTCATGTATAAGGGTGAGACATCTAGTTCTAGGCAACCTACCCGTGCCAAGTTGCCTAGAAAGAAAACTCCTAATGCATCAAATGATCATGTTATCTCATTTAAAACTTTTGATGCATCATATGTTTTAACTAACAAATCCGGCAAGGTAGTTGCCAAAATTATTGGGGGCAAACACAAGGGGTCAAAGACTTTTGTTTGGGTACCCAAAGTTCTTGTTTCTAATGCCAAAGGACCCAAAACCGTTTGGGTACCTAAAATCAAGAACTAAAATTGTTTTGTAGGTTTATGCATCCGGGGGCTCAAGTTGGATACTCGACAGCGGGTGCACAAACCATATGACAGGGGAGAAAAAGATGTTCTCCTCATATGAGAAAAACCAAGATCCCCAACGAGCTATCACATTCGGGGATGGAAATCAAGGTTTGGTCAAAGGATTGGGTAAAATTGCTATATCACTGACCATACTATTTCCAATGTTTTTCTTGTAGATTCTTTAGATTACAATTTGCTTTCCGTATCCCAATTATGTCAAATGGGCTACAACTGTCTATTTACTGATACAGGTGTTACTGTCTTTAGAAGAAGTGATGATTCAGTAGCATTTAAGGGAGTGTTAGAGGGTTAGTTATACTTGGTAGATTTTGATAGAGCTGAACTCGACACTTGCTTGGTTGCTAAGACTAACTTGGGTTGGCTCTGGCACCCCCGACTAGCCCATGTTGGAATGAAGAATCTTCACAAGCTTCTAAAGGGAGAACACATTTTAGGACTAACCAATGTTCATTTTGAGAAAGACAGGATTTGTAGCGCATGCCAAGCCGGGAAGCAAGTTGGCACTCATCATCCACACAAGAACATCATGACTAGTGACAGGCCACTGGAGCTCCTACACATGGACCTATTCGGCCCGATCGCTTACATAAGCATCGGCGGGAGTAAGTACTGTCTAGTTATTGTGGATGATTATTCTCGCTTCACTTGGGTGTTCTTTTTGCAGGACAAATCTCATACCCAAGAGACCTTAAAGGGATTCTTGAGACGGGCTCAAAACGAGTTCGGCTTAAGGATCAAGAAAATTAGAAGCGACAATGGAACGGAGTTCAAGAATTCTCAAATTGAAGGCTTCCTTGAGGAGGAGGGCATCAAGCATGAGTTCTCTTCTCCCTACACTCCACAGCAAAATGGTGTAGTGGAGAGGAAGAATCGAACTCTATTGGACATGGCAAGAACCATGCTTGATGAGTACAAGACACCGGATCGGTTTTGGGCCGAAGTAGTTAACACCGCCTGCAACGCCATCAACCGGTTATATCTTCACCGAATCCTCAAGAAGACATCTTATGAACTCCTAACTGGTAAGAAGCCAAATATTTCATATTTTAGAGTTTTTGGTAGCAAATGCTTTATTCTTGTTAAGAGAGGTAGAAAATCTAAATTTGCTCCTAAAACTGTAGAAGGCTTTTTACTAGGATATGACTCAAACACAAGGGCATATAGAGTCTTTAACAAGTCCTCAGGACTTGTTGAAGTTTCTTGTGACGTTGTGTTTGATGAGACTAACGGCTCTCAAGTAGAGCAAGTTGATCTTGATGAGATAGGTGAAGAACAGGCTCCATGCATAGCGCTAAGGAACATGTCCATTGGGGATGTGTGTCCTAAGGAATCCGAAGAGCCTTCACATGCAAAAGATCAACCATCCTCCTCCATGCAAGCATCTCCACCAACTCAAATTGAGGATGAGGCTCAAGATGTTGAACAAGAAGATCTAGAAGATGAGCCGCCTCAAAATGACGGCAACGATCAAGGGGGAGATGCAAATGATGAAGACAAGGAGGATGAACAACCAAGGCCGCCACACCCAAGAGTGCACCAAGCAATACAACGAGATCACCCCGTCGACACCATCCTAGGCGACATTCATAAGGGGGTAACTACTCGATCTCGTGTTGCACATTTTTGTGAACATTACTCTTTTGTTTCCTCTATTGAGCCACACAGGGTAGAGGAAGCACTTCAAGATTCAGATTGGGTGATGGCGATGCAAGAGGAGCTCAACAATTTCATAAGGAATGAGGTATGGCATTTAGTTCCACGTCCTAATCAAAATGTTGTAGGAACCAAGTGGGTCTTCCGCAACAAGCAAGACGAGCATGGTGTGGTGACAAGGAACAAAGCTCGACTCGTGGCCAAGGGGTATTCACAAGTCGAAGGTTTGGATTTTGGTGAAACCTATGCACCCGTAGCTAGGCTTGAGTCAATTCGCATATTATTAGCCTATGCTACTTACCATGGCTTCAAGCTTTATCAAATGGACGTGAAGAGTGCCTTCCTCAATGGACCAATCAAGGAGGAGGTCTATGTTGAGCAACCTCCCGGCTTTGAAGACAGTGAGTACCCTAACCATGTTTATAGGCTCTCTAAGGCGCTTTATGGGCTCAAGCAAGCCCCAAGAGCATGGTATGAATGCCTTAGAGATTTCCTTATTTCAAATGGCTTCAAAGTCGGCAAGGCCGATCCTACTTTATTCACTAAAACTCTTGACAATGATTTGTTCGTATGCCAAATTTACGTTGATGATATTATATTTGGGTCTACTAACGAATCTACATGTGAAGAATTTAGTAGGATCATGACAAAGAAATTCGAGATGTCTATGATGGGAGAGTTGAAGTATTTTCTAGGATTCCAAGTCAAGCAACTCCAAGAGGGCACCTTCATTAGCCAAACGAAGTATACTCAAGATATCCTAAGCAAGTTTGGAATGAAGGATGCCAAGCCCATCAAGACACCCATGGGAACAAATGGGCATCTCGACCTCGACACGGGAGGTAAGTCCGTGGATCAAAAGGTATACCGGTCGATGATTGGTTCATTGCTTTACTTATGTGCCTCTCGACCAGACATTATGCTTTCCGTATGCATGTGTGCAAGATTCCAAGCCGACCCTAAGGAATCACACCTTACGGCCGTAAAACGAATCTTGAGATATTTGGCTTATACTCCTAAGTTTGGGCTTTGGTACCCTCGGGGATCCACTTTTGATTTGATTGGTTATTCGGATGCCGATTGGGCGGGGTGTAAGATTAACAGGAAGAGCACATCGGGGACTTGCCAGTTCTTGGGAAGATCCTTGGTGTCATGGGCTTCAAAGAAGCAAAATTCGGTCGCTCTTTCTACCGCCGAAGCCGAGTATATTGCCGCAGGCCATTGTTGCGCGCAATTGCTTTGGATGAGGCAAACCCTGCGGGACTACGGTTACAAATTAACCAAAGTTCCTCTTCTATGTGATAATGAGAGTGCAATCCGCATGGCGGATAATCCCGTTGAGCATAGCCGCACTTATCACATAGCCATTCGGTATCACTTTCTTCGGGATCACCAACAAAAGGGGGATATCGAGATTTCATACATTAACACTAAAGATCAATTAGCCGATATCTTTACCAAGCCACTTGATGAACAATCTTTTACCAGACTTAGGCATGAGCTTAATATTCTTGATTCTAGGAATTTCTTTTGCTAAACTTGCACACATAGCTCATAAGAATACCTTTGACCATGTCTCTTTTATATATGCTATGACTAATGTGTTTTCAAGTGTATTCCAAACCAAGTCATAGGTATATTGAAAGGAAATTGGAGTCTTCGGCAAAGACAAAGGCTTCCACTCCACTCTACTACTCATCCTTCGCCGTCGCTCCGCATCACTCTCCAACGTTGGTATAATCTTCACTCATTTATTTTATGACCAAAGGAGGAGAAAGTACTTCGAAGGGCTTATATCTCACTCAAAGTATCCGTTTTTGGCGATTCATGCCAAAGGGGGAGAAAGTATGAGCCCAAAGCAAAAGGACCGCACCACCACCTAAGTTTTAAAATTTTGGAGATTTTCAATTGGTCAATTTCAAAATTGGTATCTTATTATGTTCTAAAGGAGGAGGAAGTAGTACTTCAAAAATGATAAATCAAAACCCTCTTGAACACTAAGAGGAGGATCTCATTTAGGGGGAGTTTTGTTTAGTCAAAGGAAAAGCATTTGGAACAAA
The DNA here is from genome assembly GCA_029449295.1 of Zea luxurians. NCBI lineage: Eukaryota > Viridiplantae > Streptophyta > Magnoliopsida > Poales > Poaceae > Zea > Zea luxurians. Next base: position 6,363,798 of record JAOPSE010000041.1, on the reverse strand, counting down.
GGAAGAAACTTTCAAAACTTGAAAATGCTTTGCAAAATCTTATTCACTTACCTTTGACTATCTTGCAAAAGGACTTTGAAAAATTTACAAAGAGTTTGCAAAAACAAAACATGTGGTGCAAATGTGGTCCAATATGTCAAAAACAAAGAAAACAATCCATGCGCATCATGTAAGCATGAATATTGGCTCAATTCCAAGCTACCTTTGCACTTACATTATACAAACTAGTTCAATTATGCACTTCTATATTTGCTTTGGTTTGTGTTGGCATCAATCACCAAAAAGGGGGAGATTGAAAGGGAATTAGGCTTACACCTAGTCCCTAAATAATTTTGGTGGTTGAATTGCCCAACACAAATATTGGACTAACTAGTTTGCTCTAGTGCATAAGTTGTACAGGTGCAAAAGGTTCACACTTAGCCAATAAAAAGATCAAGTTTTGGATTCAACAAAGGAGCAAAGAGGCAACCGAAGGCACCTCTGGCTGCAGGCACCGGACTGTCCGGTGTACACTGGACAGTGTCCGGTGCGCCCAGAGGACTCCAACTCGAACTCGCCACCTTCGGGAATTTCTCAGGCCGCTTCGCTATAATTCACCGGACTGTCCGGTGTACACCGGACAGTGTCCGGTGCTCCAAGAAAGCGCGGCCTCCTCAACTCGCCAGCCTCGGGTTCGCGCGGCAGCCGCTCCGCTATAATTCACCGGACATGACCGGTGTGCACCGGACTGTCCGGTGTACCAGCGGGGCAACGGCTATTTCGGCGCCAACGGCTACCTGCGGCGCATTTAATGTGCGCTCTGCACGCGCAGTCGTCAGGCGCGCCCATACCGGCACACCGGACAATAAACAGTTGTTGTCCGGTGTGCACCGGACACCCAGGCGGGCCCAGAAGTCAGAAGCTCCAACGGTCAGAATCCAACGGCATTGATGACGTGACGGGGGCACCGGACATGTCCGGTGTGCACCGGACTGTCCGGTGCGCCATCGACAGACAGCCTCCACCAACGGTCAAGTTTGGTGGTTGGGGCTATAAATACCCCAACCACCCCACCATTCATTGCATCCAAGTTTTCCAACCTCCAACCACTTACAAGAGCTAGGCATTCAATTCTAGACACACCAAAGAGATCAAATCCTCTCCAATTCCACTCAAGCCTTTAGTGACTAGCGAGAGAGATTTGCCGTGTTCTTTTGAGCTCTTGCGCTTGGATCGCTTTCTTTCTTTCTCACTTGTTCTTGTGATCAAAACTCAATTGTAACCAAGGCAAGAGGCACCAATTGTGTGGTGGCCCTTGCGGGGAAGTTTTGTTCCCGTTTGATTGAGAAGAAGAAAAGCTCACTCGGTCCGAGGGACCGTTTGAGAGAGGGAAGGGTTGAAAGAGACCCGGCCTTTGTGGCCTCCTCAACGGGGAGTAGGTTTGCGAGAACCGAACCTCGGTAAAACAAATCCGCGTGTCACACTCTACATTTGCTTGCGATTTGTCTTTGCGCCCTCTCTCGCGGACTCGTTTATATTTCTAACGCTAACCTTGCTTGTAGTTGTGATTATTTTTGAGATTTTCAGTTTCGCCCTATTCACCCCCCCCCTCTAGGCGACTTTCAGATACCAGATGATGTGTCACGATGCCCGATCTTCACGATGTAGGATCAATCTTCAGATAACTAGCTTCGAAGAAGCCAAGATAACCTGCTGCAAGCAGCGATAACTAGTGCAACCTGACAAATAAAACTCGAAGCCAACCATCGTCTTTAACCGGCAACCTGAATCGAGAATTCGCCCAACCACACTCTCAAAGAACCAAATAACACAACCTACAATCAATCGAGGAGACCTCGAAGGGAGTAGGAGCACCACTTGTGAGCGGATGAAGCTGCCACTTCTGCAATCTCACGAAGGAATTCACAAGAGCAAAGGGGTAGAGATCACTCTCAATATTTGTTAGCACACAGCTGAACAAAAGGGTTCTGTTTTTAGATTATCAAAATTTGCCTTACATCATAGACATAGGGGGGTATTTATACTAGTAACAACCACCCTTAGCGAGGTATAAACACGAAACAAAAGTATTTTCACGTGCTAATGTGAAGGAGCCTCTTCAGGAGATCTATAGAGCTGATTTCCGTGTGGCTGTTTGACTTCTGCGCAGCCTTCAGTATTTTGACAATAACTTTTTCTAGGAATCTTTAAATGACGTGGGGCTGGATGCATTGGAAAGCTGACTTGATAAGCTTTCTCACCATGTATAGCATGCTTAATGAAACTTTGTAGAATGATGTAGTTTAATACGAAAACTTGGTCATCAAACAGACTGTTGACCTTCTGACCAGTCAGCACTAAAGTAGGTCGGCTGCCTTTTTGGTAGATTTGATTAATTCGGCCTTAGAAGCATTCGAAACTAGACTTCAAGAGCTTTCCAAAAAGTACTTATGGGCCTTCATAGCTTTTAGGAATCAAAAGATATGATTGTTTCTTTTGGACGGTTCTGTAGCGTTGGACTGACTCGGACATAGCTCTTCTTGCTGATTCTCCTTTGATATGTTTTGTCCTTCCTCTTTGGTGAACCTCTTGCTGTAGATTCTTATCTCGGCTACGTGTAATTGGTCCATCAAAGACTTGGGTTGGTGATGATATTGGTTGTACTTGAGTTGATGTAGTATGACTTGGGGGTTGTAACATGTTGCTTAATGGCGTGGTCGTATCAAGAAGTTAGTGTTGTGCTGATTTGTTTAAGCACGTTCTTCAGAAAATTGTACTCTCTTGTTATTCAAATAAGTGACATGCAAAGGCTAGAAGCTAAGATAGGTGAAATCTTGAGCCTTTTAGAGATTATTTTCCCTCCATCATTTTTTACCATTAATGTACATTTGATGGTACATCTTCCTACCCAAGCAAGAGTCGCAGGTCCAATCCATTTTCGAAGCATGTGGCCGGTGGAGAGGTAATTTTCTTTGGTATATTACATAGCAAACAAATAATAATATAATTTTTCAATAACAGGATGAGTATTGTTGTTTACATGTATAGGTTTCTTAAAAAATGCAAGGGCTATGCGTGTACAAAAAGTCACCCAAAAGGATCAATTATGGAGGGTTCTTTGTTTGATGAGGCTCACACACTTTGTTCTCGGTATTTACAAGATGAGACCCACTTTAACCAAAGAGTTAGAAATCTCCTACCAACACAAATTTATGTTACAACTCCATTCTTTCACAAAATTGGTCAAGCATTGGCTAGAAAGTGTGTCAATTTAGATCACGAGACATGGCTTCAAGCACATAGATTTGTAAACATATTTAAAGTATGTTATCTAACTCAACGAGTACCTTGTGATTATTTACTCTTCTTTTTGCTCAATACCATACTTCAAATAAATTTCTTGTTGGCCATTTTAGCAAACATGCTCAATACCTCTCCTCAATTGGTGTTTGAAATCAGCGTGAGATCAACCACATGCAAGAGGGTGAAAGGATTGGTCAATTCAAGAGGGTGATGCATTCTCTACTGTTTGTGGAGTGAAAGAGCCAAAAGGATATGTTCGTGTTTTGGGTTTAGGCCCTACTCCTCAAGATATTTGCACTCTAGAGTTAAAGTCTTATACTGCAACAAGACTACAAATGGATATTCTTGCTCGTGCAAAGGTTCAAAGTGAGAAGGTTGCTTTAGAGCAGCGTGTACTTGAGCTACAGACTCAAATTGAGCAAAGGGCTCAACCAGACCAGGCAAGTGAAGAGTCGTTGTTACATCGTGACTCTACTTCATTTCAACATAAGGTATTCAATATTTTCATTCATGTTGCTTTAACCTAATTTTCTAGATTCCTTGTGATATGCTATGAAATTTTTTTCTTAAAATCACACAGAACAAGTTTGCTAATGAGGATGAGGAATTGGATGAGGAGGAGGATCAAATATTTGACCAAATGCAATGTGAAAACTCACCAAGCTCTAAAAGGCACTTTGCTGAAGCTTGACACTCTAAACATGATGATCTTGTAATGCTCTCATCTATTTCATACATTTTCTACCTTTATTTTCATAAACCTTAAAAAACATTGAACTAAATTATTCTTAACCATTTGCATCAGGATGAAAAAGATGTCATATTATATGCTATGTTGAGATCTGATTTGCCTATGGCTAAAGGGACAATTGTTTCAACTAAACCAAGCACCATAGTTTGAGATCAGACCCTTGGAAGGCAATATTGTGAAGTTATTATAACTTGTGTGCTGAAACGAGATACAGTTTTGCCTCGTCATTGTGCCCATGTGGAAACTATGGCTGATTCTTACATGATGTCAGTTGCATGGCCTTACAAGAAAGTGATGCTCTATATCTTGTTTATGTTCAGATTTATATGAGCATCATTCACTGATCAACTATCCTTGATTGCATCAGCTGAAGTTGGAAGATAAGGCAGCAACACCGTCTAGTGGAGGTAGATAAGGCTGAAAAACTGTAATTTAATTTGCAAATGTAGCAAAAATATACTAATTTGTTGTACTTTTTATAGGGCATTCTGGACAAAGAAAGTTTGTGCCTTAAAACAGGAGGATACAATAAGCTGGAGTGGTTGTGTGAAGGCTTTTGAACTGCTTGAAGCATTAGTGTAGTTGTGGTGCTTTTGTGACTGATCAGCTATGGAGTGATGTAGTTGTTGCCTTTTGAACTATAGCTATACTGATGTCAAGCATTAGTGTAGTTGTGGGGCTTTTGAACTGCTAGAAGCTAGAGTGATGTCGTTGTGGTGCTTTTTTGACTGATCAACTCTGGAGCTTTTGTGAATGATATCTAATTGTGGTGCTTGTGTTTATGTGATGGATTTATGATTGTGGTATACTAATTAACTGTGTATATCTTTGTGATTATGTGTATAAAAATCTGTGGTTTATGGTGGTTTTGTATATATAATTATGTGTATATTATTATTAATAACAACTGTAAACAGAGCGACTTTTAGTTGGTTGCTAAATGTGTAGAATGACGACTAACAATTGGTTGCTAAATCATTAATGCAGTAACCAACAGTTGGTCGCTAAAAGTATAACATCAGCAACTGACGGTCGGTCACTAAAACATGTCGGTCGCTTAGGCCTTTAGCGACGATACTTACAGCGACCATCCTTATGGATCTTTAGCGACCAACCATAGGTCACTGAAGGCGCTTTTAGCAACCAACTGTAGGTTGTTGTAAATCAACCGTCGTGTAGTGCAGTTAGTCACAATTAAATATGAGGCGTAATGTTAAGGAAGCAGCACGCAGAACCTAAAACTATTTACATTAGGTTATGTACAATCTAGAGCTTTTGGATCCGTTTTTCAATATATAAGAGATAGTTAAGAGTTTGTATGGTACAATTTTAAGCCTCTATATAATAAATACATAAGAGATAACACTACAGTAAACGGAAGAATTTCCGACGGCTAAAGCCGTCGAACATAAGCTTTGGACCGTTGGAGATAGGTTATGTCCGACGCCATTAACCTATCTCCGACAGTTTTAAGCCGTCCGGGATAAGGCGTCGGAAATAGCGTTATGTCCGAGGCCGCCGTCGGACATAAGCTATATCCGACGGCCCCATTGGACCGTCGGAGGTAAGGCGTGGCAACCGTTTTAACCGTCGCCTGTGGGCCCACTGTTGTTATGTCCGACGGTTTTAAGCCGTCGGACATAACATATACCTTACGTCCGACGGTTTTAAGTCGTCGGACATAACATATACCTTATGTCCGACGGCTTACGCTAGGCCGTCGGACATAACATATTTCAGAAATTGCACAAAATTCTGAATTTTAAAAAATCTAACATTTGCAAATACAAAACAGATTTCATACACATATACACATTCACAATCACAAATATACTCACATAAGTATACACATTCACAAATATAGTCACATAAGTATTCACATTCACAAATTTAACATAACGACATAGTTCCAAATGGTTGCAACAAGTGTTTACATCAACATAGTTGTCCAAAATCCAAAATGAACATTGTTCGACGGATAGTCTTTCACATGAAAGGTTGCAACAAGTGTTTTACATCATTATCACTCATATCCATCTCCACCTCCTCCGGCTGGACTCTGCGTGTTGAAAAGGTTGTTCACCCATGAATGTGTTGTGTCGTCTTGAACAGACCCATCTCTAGGTGCGGCAACTGAAGCGGGTGGTGTCTGAAATCCCTATAACACAAGCACATGAAATAGTAACCACTCAGTTGTTCATTTAAACACATAAGACATCTATGAACATGTCACACACGCATATGTGTACATACCATAGGGAATTGTGACGGAGGCAGAGGTGGAGGCGCCAACATTGGCATTGGCAGTGCAAAGTCCGGAGGCGGCATCCCATATGTCAGCATCGGGACGCCCGCTTGTTGGGCTAGTTGCTACAAATTATATACAAGTCATTGTTGAGCAAATAAGATACACATCATGTGTTTTGCAAAATAAGCTACAAAAATGTTACTTCAACTTACCGAGAGAAGAGCTTGATTTTGGGCCTGGAGGCTTGCATAATACTCATCCCTCTTCTTCTGATACTCGGCTTGTTGTCTCTGGTATTCAGATTGTTGCCTCTGGTACTCCAATTGTTCCCTCAAGACTGATTGATGGTACTGTGCCTGTTGACGCAACACTGCAAGCTCTATCTCATGGGCGGATGATCGTGAACGGGACGACTGTGATGACGACGATGTGGATTGTCGTCCACGGCGTCTCAGCTCTCTGGAATCAATCGTAGAATCAAAAATACCCAACCTACAAGAGTGAACCATGCACTTAGTATAGTAACTCATGGCTCAGTTGAATCGCAAGCATATGATGACAATTTTGAAAACCAAATCAAATAATCTCACCGTCCATGGGCTTGTCCTCCTGCACTAGCATATGCTGCCTGAGGGTCGATTGGCTGGCTCCTCCAATCGTACTCCTCCCCATGGCGTTGAACCATCTCCTGCCCATACGAAGCCTGGAGGCAAACAATATCAAATATAAGTGCATAACCCCTATGCCCTTGCAAACAATATCAAACACATAATAGAGTATCAAAAACTCACTAGACGGTCGGTGGCCGTCTGAGTGCATAACACATCAGGATTCTGAGGATCAGAACCCCTATGCCCTTGCATATACACCTCCACATCCGTGGGCGTACGGCCGGATTTGACTTCCTGTACATAAAAGTTATAATGACACATTTCTATGTGATTCAAAGTTACGACAAACTGTGACTTATCATTCGCTTAGCCAAGCGCACATGACCATCACCGCCATAGTTGTGGAACGACTCAGTCCCACGGTTTCCCCTGTTCCTTTCGGAAATGGCACGAAACTCAGGGGAAGCCCACCATCTGCACAATGCCCGATAACCGTCTGATTGGGTGGCCATCCACAGCACCGACACCTACATGAAATTTTTTAAATAAAGCAAGCAAATACATGGCTTCGTGCGATATGAGAGGCAACAACCTGTTTACCTCTAGGTATTGCTCCTCCGTCAAGTAAATTGATGACCACTCGGCCTTGGTATTTGGCATCGGTCGATCATCAGCATTTGCTCTGTACCATGCCTTTATAGCCTGAATTCGTGCATAGTACATTGCATCTGCAAAGACATCGTTCGCGTTATACTCAAACACGTAACGAGCGTTCATATCATATGATCCATCGTCCGGCAACTTGTACCGTTTCTGCAAAAAAAATAGTGTTATCATAAAGTGTAAAGTGTCTTCAACGCATATCGGACATGTCAAAATCCCATGACAACTCCATCCAGCAAAGATACCATAAGCCATAAAATCATGAATAGACCATAAAAACGCGGCTCTCAGGTTGAACTTCTGTTTCTTGTAACAATCGTACGCCTCGACTCCTTCCCACAAAATTTTCAATTCTTCAATCAGGGGTCTCATCATCACATCGATCTTTGTTCCAGGATGATCCGGACCAGGTATTACAAGACACAAGAAAATAAATTCATATTTCATGCAAAGAGCTGGTGGAAGGTTGTATGGAACAGCAAAGACGGGCCAACATGAGTAGGACGTTGCAGTTAGATTGAATGGCGAGAAACCATCTGTTGCCAAACCGAATCGGACATTCCGCACTTCATCAGCAAAGCTGAAATCAAAAGCATCTAGTGCCTTCCATGCATCTGTATCAGCTGGGCGCACCATGACATTTGGATTCTCACGTACCCCTTCTTTGTGCCACCTCATGTGTCTGGCTATATTCTTGGAGATGAACAAACGTTTCAACCGAGGTATAAGAGGCATGTAACGAAGCTGCTTACGTGCAATCTTCGTAGTCACGGTCAAACCATCGTCGTTTTCAACCTCAACGAATCTACGCTCACCACATACCGTACACTTCTTCTCACCCGCGGTCTCCTTCCAGAAAAGCATACAATTATTTTCACAGACATCGATTTTTTCGTAGTCCATACCGAACCCAGATAACAACTTTTTAGACTGATACATGTCCTTTGGCATCTTGTGATTCTCCGGAAGTACATCACTGATCAAGTTCAAAAGCTCCTTGTAACAGTTGTTTGAGAATGCAAACTTAGACTTAATAGCCATAAGTCGAGTCACAAATACAAGGACTGTCACTTTTGTGTGCTCATGCAACGGCTCTTCGGCAGCTTTAAGGAGCTCGAAGAACTTCTGAACCTCAGGTGTAGCTGGATCCTCAAACTCGGTGGGTTGACCGGGGTTCTCCGAATCGACGGTTAGAAGCTCATGGCGTACATCGTCAAGCATCTCTTCCATCCTATCGTAGTCCTCCTCTTCATGTGACTGAACTTTCGATACAATACAAGGAGGTGGGTCCTCACCGTGGTGCACCCACACCTCATAGCCTGGCATATAACCGTTCTTGCAAATATGTATCGACATAGTCCTCCTGTCAAGGAAATTAATGTTCCGACACTTGCCACAAGGGCACCTAACATCGGTTCCAGTCTCTGACCGAGCAAAAGCATGGTCGAGAAAAGCATCAGTCTTGGCAACCCACTCACTTGATAGAGCACCTCTTTTCTTCCAACCTTCATACATCCATCGACGATTCTCCTCCATACTAGATACGAGACGTTAACTTAATTAGATAAGTAATGCACGAACCATCCGTTTTTACGAAGAAATCATGCCCCTACATCTGTAGGAAAGGATAGGTCCTAAACCCACCCAGGAGTGACCGACGAGCCCGTGTTTATGACAAGACATGTGGTCGTGCGAAATTTCGGTAGCATAACCCCGCTGTTCTCCAATCGCACGCCTAAAAATGGTGCAGTTGGAGAACAGAGGGGTTATGCTGCCGAAACTAAGCAGGAGCACATGCCTTTGTCATAAACACGGACTCTGTCGGTCACCCCGAGGCTGTCCAATAAAGGGACAATTCCGGCCGAACATACCTCACATGCGTCGCATGTAAGGTGTGTTGGGCTGAAATGGGTGACGCCTAGGTTTCGTTTGTTGACACTACGATACACTATGAATAACTAGAATCATCGTGCATTATTAAATAATTAAACTAATAAACCACCAATACAATATTACATACGAAATAACATTGTTATGGATGACAAATCATATAAAATGACCTTATTTCCGAGGGCATAATAATTACCCTCGGAAATTAAAAATTTAAATTATCTAAAGCACCACTAAATGAACTAAAACAAGCTAATTTAATTACATAATCAAATTTTGGCCATCGGACATAACAAACTAAACAATCAAATACATGAATACATACAATTCTAAGAAAAAGGATACTCACTTAGCGGTAGTTGTGGCTATGCCATTGGCGAGGAGTGCCGGGAACGGTCAGCGGAAGCACGAGCAGCGCGGGAGACACCAGACAGCGGGCGTGGGGAGCCGGACGGGGCTGGCGCACGATGGCCGGCGGCGGGCGCACGGGCGCGACCGGGGCCTCGGCGAGCGCGCAGGCGCGACGGCGGCCTCGGTGAGCGCGCTGGCGCGGCGGCGACGAAGCGGGCACGGCGGCGAGGCGACGGCGCGGAGAGAGAGAGAGAGAGAGAGAGCAGCAAGCGCGAGAGAGAGAAATGAAAATCGAAACAGCCCTGGCGCCGTTACCTTGAAATCAATAATCTCCGACGGCAGCTCTAGACGCCGTCGGAGATAATCTTAACTTCCGACGGCTGTCAGTTTAGCCGTCGGACATAACACAGATATCCGACGGCTGCCGCAGGCCCTCGGAGATAACATTACGTCCGACGGTTTCCTAGGAATCCGTCGGAAATAACGGGGCCGTCGGACGTTTCCTGTTTTCCTGTTGTGTAATTTGTATATATAAAGAGCTGTATAGAGAAAGCTCGTCTGACATATATATTTTTAATTAACCCAGATACTGCATATTACATGCCCTTGGCGGTTTGTGTAAGCATAGCGTCAGTCTAAATTAAATTTTATACTGGCGATCGTCTCTTAGGCCAATCACAAGTGTAATATATACGTGCTTCTTAATTTACGCTAGTTAACCGTCACTGTTTACGTTGAGATATCATTGTAGTGATTCACAAAACCGCTAATAATGAGAATCTAAAAGGTATGGTCAACTTAAGGTTTTGTTCGGTTACGTGTAGATCGAAGTGGATGGTCAGCATAAATCTCCTCTTCGATTTAGACACAACCGAATAAGCTTTAAATGTTTTCTGTACTAGCGGTATACAAACAACTAGAAGTGACTTAGTACTAGCTAGGAAGCCCCTTCAGTATTATTTCAAGATTAAAGGAAAATTGGAGATGGAAGTTGTTTTGATGGAGAGGGCCCTTGTTTTGGTTCCTTGATTAAATGAGGAGCTAGATAGTTGAAGTATGAATTATGAAAATCTGCCGCCTATAGGATATGTCCACCACCACTTTGGTTTGTTAGGAACAAAGCAAGATCCCATAATAGCGGTTTATGTACATTATTGTACTCCTCCCATCATTGACGCAAGGAACACAACCACCTACTGCAAGTACAGAAGTCGTAGCCAAAGGTTTGGAACGTATGAGTGCATCCATGTGAGGGCATTATTGTTGCCACATAGTTGCTAGCGCGCACAGGCTATGTAAGTACGGGGCACAGTTGCTATCATCTCTTATAAATTCATGTGATATACATCATTGCACAGTAGCTGTTCTTTCCTGCAAAAACATAAATTAAATGGTGTTTTCACCATACTCTCTGGCACATCGTTCGTTACTTAAATAAACAAACCTCCTTTTGTTTTAACAAAAAAATGTGAAGGCCTATCGTCTAACCCATTCCAAACTCGGTAGCTGACTTGTATATAGTCTCCTACCTGTTTGCTACACATTTGCACGCTTTTTTAGCTTTCTAGCAAAATAAATAATGCTCGAAATGAGAGCCTTCAAAGTCTAACCACCTTTTTGCTTTCTAGATCTCTTTGTGAATTGATCTGACGAGCTGGTGAGATTTAAACTTAAAAGCTAATGAGCCCCATCTATTCTCGCACATCCAATTGGTGACATGCCGTAACCTTTACAGAACCTATGATTCGTTGTTGGATCTCTGTAGAACAAGAAAGATTCCATTTGCATGCATGAGATGTTTGTACACTCTCATTAGCTCATTGACATGTATATACACTGGTCTCATGTTTCTTTCAAAACCTAAAACTTTGATGGTTACAATACCACGTACGTACATCATTTGTTCATTGACCTGAGAACCATTAAACATGCATAGTAGTATTTCTATCTGAAATCAACACAAATTAATATCTATTTGGTGAAATTTGTCTTATGCTAGACGAAGTACATATCTAATATGAGAGTTGAGCGAAAAATGAGGCGGACGTGGATGGATTCTATTTCATGTGTTTCAAAACTCATTAGTTGGAATATTTGTCGCTAATGGCTGACAGAGCCTTCTCTAGGTTGTTGCTGTCATAATTATCTTCTCTAGATTGTTGCTTCAAACCTTATTATGGTGATGAAATCAAAATATAAGCTCTTAAATAACCGCTACAACGATATCGTTAAGCTGATTATTGATCCCATCCTGCCAAACCATAAGATGTCAAAGAACTTATACCAGTGTCAAAAGATTGTCTCGGGTTTTGACATGAACTATGAAAAAATTGATGCATACAAAAAAAATTACATGTTCTAGAAGGACCACGAGAATGACACTCATTGCATGCACTGTAATAAGTCAAGATATGCAGTGGTGGTAGACGAGAATGGGACCGAGGTTACAACAAATGTGTCGATCAAGCAGCTCTGTTACATGCCTATTACTCTGCGGCTAAAATAGTTGTTTCTAAATCAGGAGACAACAAAGGAAATAAAATGACATAAGGAAGGGGGTCGCTAGGATCAAGATCTGAATATCATGCACTAGTAGGGAACCTTTTATAGAGGCGAGCAAAGTCATTTATAGGAGGTGGGCATTGCAACCGCCTCCAATGTTAGGCCTCTGTTAATCAACGATTAACGGAGGCAGTTAACCTGCCCACCACCATTATTTTGTTAACTATTTTTTATTTTAAAAAATAATAAATTTGGATTTGAATTCAATTTGACTGGAAGCCCAATCGCCGTGTGTACCCCTTTCTAGTGGTTCTACCTTCACGCTTATTAACAGGAAGCCCAATCGCCCTTACATCTCGGATATATTTCGTGCAGTAGTTCACAGCCTCCTTAGTTGTTACACCCGGATTTAAGAAATAAAGCCGGGTGCGTCTCATATGTGCGTCAAAGAAGAACATCACATATAATGATAAGGTGTATAGAGATAAATGTTACAAGTATCATTATTACATAGCGGAAGTGTTACAGAAGTAAATAATAACAATAAAACAAACTAAATATTATTCCTTGGCGCCATAAAGCTGACTGGGAGACACCACCAGATCAACTCGTACTCCTCATTATAGGGCGGCTCCTCTTGGACCACCTGCTCTTCACCTGTGGGGGGTTTATATATTGCAAGAGTGAGCTCACAAAAGATCATAGCTCAACAAGTTGTGGGATATAATGTGCATGAACTCACCAAAGGTGGGAGTTCATGAGAAGTGTAAGGCTGACCAACAAATAAGGGTTAAAGTTGAGCATAGCTTTTAATAAGTTGGTCAAATTTTATTTGCAGTTACTAAATGTAAGTAAATACCAAACCAGAATGACACTCATTGCATGCACTGTAATAAGTCAAGATATGCAGTGGTGGTAGATGAGAATGGACCGAGGTTACTGCAAATGTGTCGATCAATTAGCTCTATTACATGCCTACTCTGCAGCTAAAACAGTTGTTTCTAAATCAGGAGACAACAAAGGAAATAAAATGACATAAGGAAGGGGATCGCCAGGATCAAGATCTGAATATCATGCACTAGTACAGAACCTTTTATAGAGGCAAGCAAAGTCATTTATAGGAGGCGAGCATTGCAACCGCCTCCAATGTTAGGCCTCTATTAATCAACGATTAACGGAGATAGTTAACCTGCCCACCACCGTCATTGTGTTAACTAAGATGGGCACTGTACAACAACCACCTTGGTTAATTAATATTAATGAAGGCGGTCATGTTAAGGCAACTGCCTCCGTTAATACTAATTAATCGAGACTGTTGATTTATAGTGCCCGCCACGATTAACACTTCTAATAGAGGCGGGTATTTATTAATTGCCTGCCTTGGTTAACTATTTTTATTTTAAAATAATAAATTTGGATTTGAATTCAATTTAATCGGAAGCCCAATCGCTGTGTGTACCCCTTTCTAGTTGTTCTACCTTCACGCTTATTGACAGGAAGCCCAATCGCCCTTACATCTTGGATATATTTGGTGGAGTAGTTCACAACCTCCTTAGTGGTGTACACCTCGATCATAGAGCCCTCCAAATTAGCATGATTAAAGATGTAACTATTGAGGCACGACATGAACCGCTCGTACGTCCACATATGGTTTAGGTATATGGGACCTAGTTCTTGTATCTGATCTACCATGTGCTTCATTAGGTGTGGCATAATATCAAAGAACAATGGTGGGAAGCACATCTCCAGCTAGCAAAGAGTCTCAGTGATGAAGGCTTTCAGTCTAGACATCTCATCTTCATCAATGACATTCTCTGTTATACGGTTAAAGAAGTAAGGCATCCGTGTGATGACTATCTTTATGTATTCTGGTCCGATATGCTTGATGACAATTGGCAAAAACACCTTCAGCATGATGTGGCAGTTGTGGATATTAAAGTTGGTCAACATGTGGTCTTTCATTGAGACCAGACTTTTGATGTTAGAAGAAAAACCGGTCGTCATCTTCACCTACTTCAGATACATGCAAAACATCATCTGCTCTTCATCCTTTAGGTTGTAGCCCATAACTAGTAGTTCGACATTCCCATTCTCAGGTTGTCTCGGGTGAAGTTTTGGCCTTATGTCGAGGTTGACAAGATCAGTGTGTGATTTGAGCCCATCCTTGGTCTTTGTCTTGATGTCTAGCAGCATGCCGATAATTCTTTCAGAGACATTCTTCTCTAGATGTATGCAATCGATTGCATGGGGTGCTTGTAGCTCCTTCCATTATGACAAGTTCTTGAAAAAGATCGAATGTTTCTTGAAAGGAATGAAGATAGGTTTCTCCATTTCATCCAGCTTTCTCTTCTTCCCTTTTGTGGTCCCGTCATTCTTCTTCTTTTTGAACTTGACTTGATCCATGTCCTTCAACATCTCAAACACCTTTTCCCCGTATTTCATCTTCTCTATCTCGTCAAGTTGTGGCTCGTCATTGTTGTTGAAGTACCTATTCATCATAGCTCTTTGGTACCTTTCCCTTTCATGAGGAATCGTCTATGCCTCATCTACATAGTCTTACAAGATCTCTGATGATAAGTGTAGCAAGTATCGTCAAGACAAACTACGTAGTTGGTCTTCCCTTTGATCTGCCCTGACAATGAGAAAAGACTTGGGTAGTCAGTGATGGTGACAAAGATGATGGCTTTTAGAGTGAACAACTCCTTAGTGGATGGAACTGAAAGTTACTTTTGCCTAGGAACAGGATCTGGATGTCACCTAGAGGGTGGTGAATAGGCAAATAAAAATTAGCACAAAAAACATAAAACTTCTTACTCTACTCAAAGCCTGGATTGCAACAGCATGAAGATCACATTGAGTAGGTCACAGTGGAATTGAAGTCCCTATCTCAATATAGCCTGCACTTCAAGAACAACTTATACCAAAGATAAGGATAGAAGTGCAAATCAAATAAACCAAAATAGAGAGACTGAGAACAACATAGAGCAGAGCACACATGAGACATAGGGATTTACCTAGTGGTCCGGCCAAGCCTAAAATGCTTGCCTACATCCATGTTGGAGTCCACGTGTGCTTGTGGGCCCCGGGATCACCTGGCTGCCTCGTATTCTTTATGGCGGATGGCGAGAGCAGCCTAGGGCCTGAGCGCCATCATTTGGGCTACACCTACCCCTGGCCTTCGTAGCCTGGGGCTCGGTGCGGCTCGTCGTGTTGTGCCCTGCCAATGGTTTGCGCACTCCTGCCTAGTCCCAGTAGGTAATGATTGAGATGTAGGTAGGGTGCATGAGCCATAAATGTGCTGCAGTCTGAGGGGTTAGTAGGTCATAAGCGTTGTGTGGCCCGAGGGGTTCATAGGTTATGAGTGAGAGGTGGACCGGCGCCTCCACCACGGCTCGTCGCTAGGTCCAGTTAATGTGGACAATCACTTATGATGGGTCGTTCTTGGGCTACGCTCGGGATCTACTCGAGTGGTTTCCCTTCAGCATGCCCGACCCCCTATCTAGTTCTATCCCACCCTTCCAAGACTCGGTGCGATGCGGCTCATCTAGGGGCAGGTTCCTCTAGGGTAGACGTTACATTTCTCCTCCAATTGATCGACAAGACCCAGATGCTAGACGCCTTTCCCCAATGCACTCGCTGGCCGATGGGCCCTAGCGGGCGGGGATCTTATCTCCGACACCTCTATAAATAGATGGATGGGCTGTTGTGGATGGCTATATCTCTTTGGCTATCTCATTAGGCTCTTGTTTAGAAAACCCTAGTTTCCTACTTTAGGTCACATTAGTTTAGCCTGAGATCCACAAATGTTTTGAGCTCCACATCTATGTTTGTGTATTTCTCATTTTTAGGAAGGGTGGCCTTATCCATCCACAACATTTAGGTGGAATCACTTGCTTAGTTTGAGTTTACTGTAGTTTTTTATTCGATTTTGTCTTCGCTCTCTTCCCTACCCTTCTGTTTTTAGATTTTGGAA
Organism: Zea luxurians; assembly: GCA_029449295.1. Taxonomy (NCBI): domain Eukaryota; kingdom Viridiplantae; phylum Streptophyta; class Magnoliopsida; order Poales; family Poaceae; genus Zea; species Zea luxurians. The sequence continues at coordinate 6,347,527 of JAOPSE010000041.1, read as the reverse complement.
GAATCGTCGAGTTCTTGTGTTGTGGTTTGTGTTGGGGATTGCCTCAGGGTGAAGATCACTTCTTGGACCTCTACGAACATCTAGTTTGTGGTCGTGATCCAAGTTCATCCCTATAACATCCTAGGTATTAAGCAAGTGTTCCCTTATGAATTCATCAAGTGATCCTATTATCACATGTGGTTTACGAAAGGCAAACCCAACCAAAAAGATAATTAAGCCTTGTAATCAAGTTATAAATGCTAAGGAGGTCATAGCTCCATACTCATGTCGGAACAGTGGATGATTTTGGGCCTCTAACTCATAATCCCCATCTCAAGTTCAAAAGAGCACAACTCAAGACACTTTAGATAACGTGGCCTAAAAAGCTTAACTAAAGCTTGATCCTTAATAAAAGTTGTGGGTAATTAAGTGGTGAACAAATGTTATCACAAGTTTGGACCATGAAATTGGGGAAAGGCCCTAAAAATGCTAAAGAAATAGAAGAGGGAAAGAAAAACAGAATTTTCACTAAATCCCCAAGCACCCTAGAGCAAAGATCAAGTGTGTTCACTAACCTACAAACCCAAAAACCAATAGCACTAATTAGGAAAGTTGTGCCAAATTACCTAATGCACGCCTTGTAGAAAGTTGGGATTCAAACTAAGCTGGTTGACATGACTTAATATGAAATTTGCCTTGGATTTGGCACAGCTGACAAACCAAACTTCACTCAACCATATCTCTGAAACTAGTGACCCTATCTACTCGAGTGCTATATAGAAGATGCAGAGAGGAGATCAGTGAAGAAATCTTGTATAAGGATTTTGCCTAAATTCATGAGGATGCAGGACCTATGCACCTTTGAACTTAGGCACATGGCACAGTGCCACATGCTCAATGTCATGTGCAGGTCGAGCACACGCACTGGCCGCGCCCTCGTGACTAGCGCGCCATGGTCGACCACCACAGCGCGTCCACACCTATTTAAATCATGCTCAAGCCCACTCCTGCCTCTCCTCGCCTCACACACTTGCTCCTGTTCACCCTCATCACTGGTCGTCCACCCGCAAACACACGCCACAGTCCACCATTGCCGCCAATGCTCTGCTCACACAATCACGCCCTTCTATCCACCCTCTTTCCTATCCAAGCACCCTAGCACACTCTGAAAGGGAAATGGTCTTAACCATTTTCTATAATTGATTTTGGTGCTTGATGACCATCACAAATCTTATGGACTAACTAGTTTGCCTAGTTGATCATTTCTTAGGTGCATAAGTTCATCTACATCAATTCTAAATCGACTGTCCAGAATATCATAGATTATTCTGGACAGGAGAAGCTTTTTGGAAATTCACCTATGCGCGGATCGTCCAGGCCATTCCGGAGGACCGTCCGCGACACCAAGGTGAGCCTCGGACAGGAACTATGCAAATCATGTGTTTACACTGTGGACTGTCTGAAGGAAAAGAGAGCACTGTCTGGGATCAAGCTTGGACCGTCCGGCCTCAGGCGCGGACCATCTGCCCGTCGAAAAACCAGAAAAACCCGAAGGTGACGGGTTCAGTAAAATGCATTTTAGTGTCCTCGTGGACCGTTCGGGGTGCACGGCCGGACCATCCGCGACTGCTTTATCTGACATCTTATGACACATTTAATGCACTTGTAGCCATTGATATAGTCGTTACTGTTGACCGTTGTGATTTCAGCCGTTGATGTGCAGGGGCGGACCATCCGGACTAGGGTGTGGACCGTCCGCGGTTGGCAGAACAAGGGCAACGACTAGAAGTGGTTAGTGGCTATAAATACAACCCCAACCACCTCCATTCAACTAACCCAAGCATTCTACTCATACACATTCAATACAAGAGCAATCAATCCATTCCAAGACACATTCAAAGCTTCCAAACCTCTTCATGTGCCATAATTGAGACAAGTGATCATTACTAATTAGTGACTTGAGAGAGTGTGATTCGTGTTTCATGTTTCATTTGTTGCTTGGCTTTTAGATTGTGCTTTTTCATCTTCTTCTAAACACTCTAATGACTTGTAAAGCTAGCAAGAGACACCTAAGTGTGTGGTGATCCTTGCGGGGTCTTATTTATCCTTGAGATTTAGAAGAAGCACTCAACCGGTCTAAGTGATCGTTTGAGAGAGGGAAAGGGTTGAAAAAGACACAGCCTCAGTGGCCTCCTCAATGGGGAGGAAGTTCTTCGGAACTGAACCTCGGGAAACAAATCGTTGTGTTCATTTGTGTTGATCATTATCCTATGATTTGATTCTTCCTCTCCCCTCTCTCTATGTTCTCTTGCTCTCAATCTTTTGAGTTGCTCCCAAAGTTATCCGCATTGATTGAGCAACTCATAGCAAGAAGAACTCTCTCCCGCACTCCATATTCATTATTACTTGTTTCTAATCCTAACCCCAGGTGAAGTTCATGTTCAAAGTTTATAATTTATAGGTTTCGCCTATTCACCGCCTCTAGGCGACTTTCAATTGGTATCAAAGCTTGGTACTTCATTAGAGTCTAACAACTCGAAGTGATGTCGGGAGAACACGCCAAAAAGGAGTTGATCATCAGGGAAAATCTCGGATATTCGGGGAAGAAGAATGAAGGCAAGACTATGTCAAAGGAGGCTAGCGACAAACACAAGGAGGACAAGGAAGAATCTGCAAGCTCCATCAAGTCACACAAGAAGGGTGACAAGAAGAAAAAGAAGATGAAGAAGGTGGTCTACTATGAGACCAACTCATCCACGCCCTCAAATTCCGACGCCGATTCGACATCTTCAAAGCACCAAGAGCGTAAGAAGTATAGTAAGATTGTCACGCCTGGATTTTAGGGGTCCAAAACCCAGGCGTGAAATAATCATCAAGTGTGCTAGGATCAAGTGTCACACATATGATGACTCATGGTACAGAAATGAATGTCACATCATTAATATATAACGAAGTTCTGTACAAAATAGTTAAATAATTACATCATATGAAGACAACGATCCAACAACCAAAGTTGACTGGGAGACGACAGCCTAGACCACTCACGAACTCATCACAACATCCATCATGTGCCTTATCCTAGTGTACTTGTTCTTGACCTGGGGGGATGTGAGTACAGCAAGGGTGAGCTCACATACATTCATCGCTCAACAAGTTGTGGGGAATAATGTGCATGAACTCACCAAAGGTGGGAGCTCATGTGAAGTGTAAGGCTTACCAAAGGAGATGGTTAAAGCTGAGCATTGCTTTTAAAGTTGGTCAAAATTTTATTAGCAGTTACTAGGTATAAGTAGATACCAACCCAATTAAATAAGAGGTCAAGATTAATAACAACACCCACAATGCAATGCAAATGAAAATTGAGTTTAATTTCATAAGTTAATCAAGTGATTGTCCGAGCCGCTCATGACCGTGAACACGGCTGATATACCAGTTTTACACTCTGCAGAGATTGCACATCTTTACCCACAAGTCGTGTTACCCATTTGTCACGGGGTTGTATGGACCCCATACACCTCTACCAAGGAAGCGAGGCAGGGCAGCACTACGAGGCCTTTCCAAAGTTCCACTAGTTCGAGAAAACCCGATACAGATTCAGGAAGAAGAAAGCATAGGAAACCATCATCCAAAAAGCTTTACAGATAGTTCGACCCGAGGACCTCCCTATACTCTACAGCGACGCCTCTCTGCTTGCCCCTAACTGGGTAAGGTAATCTCTCCCTAGCTTTCCTAATTACTTGGCCAAGGGTGTCCCATTCCACCCTTGTGGTAGCACTGTTGTCCCGGGTGGTTCTCCATGTTCCAGTTAACAATATGATCTTATCATGAACAATAATTGAACAGCAATGTTGGGGACTTGTTCTCAAATTCTATGAGTTAAGAACAAGGCAACACAAAAAAGAGGTTAATGGTTAATGCTCTTCGTCCTTCGAAACATTATTTCCCTTAGGATATAACGATCTTCAAACGAAGGTCATGAAGGATGTACCTTCATCTTCACAGTACATATTGATGAAAGACAAAGTATATAGAACATGAGAAATAACATGAATAATTATATGACGTTATTTATATATATCTTTATTATACTGTCATGAACGAATAAGAACAATATTGAATTACATTTGTACCTTCGGCTTGACAGAAGGTGAAAATACAAGCGTGACGCACGAGCGAGTACAAGTAAGCGTGAACAGTACGGGGGTACTGTTCACCTATTTATAGGTACGGGACGCAGCTTGGTCAAAATTACATTTAGGTCGTTTACAACTAGTTACAATCATGACACAAATTATCATGAGTCGATTGGTCTTTTCCTCTTTAAGTCGGTGCAACCCTTCGTCTCAAGGCACGTCGGTATACCGAAGCTCCCTGGATGATAGCTTCAGCGTTACTTCTGTGTTGTTCTTTCGAAGGAGTTTCTTCTTACAGGACCTTCGACGACGAAGCAGACCCCCAACAGAAGCCCCTTCGCGGTGCTAGATCGTTTTTCATAACGAGCTTGATCCGTGAAAAAATCTCCAAGGCTTCGGAATGCCGAAGGTCCGTAAAACACCTTCCCTGAGCTCGTTGCTGAGAAACAATTAAAATATTCCGAGCGCGAGATGGCCTGCTGTGACAGAACCTCCCAAGTCATTAGGCCCACCTACAGTTGTCCTTGTCCATCGGACCTTGGACAACCCTGTAGGTGCACCTGATCACTTGACAAGTTCGGTATCGGAATTCCTTACCATGCCCAAGAGCATTTCACCCGTCACGTAGGTATTACAACACATCGGAGGAACGAGTATGAGGAAGCAGTTACAGCAACTTACTTTATATTAAAGTATAGAAAGAGTAGTATTATTATAGACCAGAAAATATAAGAGTGCTAGAGTAATATTATTACAACCCTAGGAGGCAAAAACCCCTCCCGATTAACAGTAAACAGTTTTTAAAGGGGGACACTTCCTCCTGAGGCTTCAGTCTTAGTTTTCTTCCTTAGGCACCACCTTGGAACAAAAGCAACAAAAATTTGCTGCTTCCTCACCTATAACAACATGGGTTCGAAAACCCTGAGTACGGAGTGTACTTTTGCAAGTCTTACCCATCAAAATAAAAGACTCTCAAGGATATGCTGGCTTTTGGGAATCAAGGTATGGCTGATTAAGAATCAAAGACTCTGTTTGCAGAAATGCTTACTAATAGTGGATCCTTAAAAATTCAGTTTTACTTGCCAGGTTAAGTAAAGTTACCTGCATCTAGAGTTCTTTCTACACTAGTTCAAGCACTTGACCTATACTAGCCAATTTCTTATCAACCCTTCTTATTCACTGGAATGCTACGTGTAAGTCAGTGACCAAGTCTTCATGTCCGAGAAGTAACGGTGATCCGAATCGATTAATACTCAGCTGAGGATCTCCAATCACATGAAATATGTAGCACTTAACCCTTGCATATGTCAACTCACCACCGGGGTTCTTAAGACCTAATCAGGTTCACGCCAACCGAGATCATAGATACACCACCGTCCAGCCTCTTGCCACGGAGGGTACACGCTACTCTCGCCATCTCTCCACTCCCATTGCGTGTTATCTTATTCTGGTATTAGTCTGCCCATGGCAAAGCTTACCCATGATGAGGCATGTGACCAGTTAAAGGGTCCTCAGTCAGCAGGCCTACATCGAGACGATCCTTAATCGACTCAGACGGAGACACTACACTGAGACTCTCTTCTCGTGCAAGTCAACCGCCTGGTCTCAGCTTTATTATTTTCAACTCAAAGTTTGGTACCTGGCAGAGGTACATCTTTTCCGATGTTGAACCCATCACGGCCATGATGGATCCACCATCAAGTTTTATTTTTGAAAACATCCCACCCACTTGAAGCATCATCTTTTTGTCGAAAACAAAACATTTTATTTTTCTAGAGCAAGGCTAAGCATAAGAAAAACCTTTTTATAAAATAGGGGATCAAGGAAAGGTAATCAAATTCTAAAGGGAGGAAATGCAGCAATTTGTTTAGCACACAACTCCTATCACCTAATGCATCAAGCAAGTGAGAAAGATTTTAAAATAGCAAACTAGGGTTTTTGGAGTCAGTAGTGAAGTTCCTACGGCAGGTATTACAAGAAGACTAGGGTTTTGGGTTCTAGGTACCAAACATGGTCCAAATCATACCAAACATTACCCAAGGCTTCTAAATAACATTTAAAGCTTATCTAAAAAGTTTGGTGATTTTTGGAATTATTAATTAATTTCTAAAATTTTAGGGGTATGGGTTTTGGCTATTTTAAATACTCCATAATTCCCTATTTGGATTAAAAATCATAAAACTATTTTTATTAAATACTATAGAAAATTAGGAACCTAGAAAAATTGGTCTTGCATTTTTTTATAAATTTCTAGAAATTCTCTAATCCTGGCAGGAAAAGAAAAAGGAAAAGAGCCAACAGTAATGGGCTGAATCTGGCCCGAGCCGGCCCAGCCGAGACAGATCGCACCCGCGCGCGCGCCCACGCTGCGGTTTTGCACCGAAGCCCTCAGGGGTTTGAATAACTAGGAAGAAATCCTGAGCACTGTTTGACTGGGTCACTGACGTTTGCAAATAAACCCTCGCGCTTCTATTTCTTCACAACCCGAGGTCCACGACGTGGAGCGGTGGAGAATCGAGCTCCGGCGAACTCGTACCAGCCACGAAAAGCAATGGCCAGTTCCCTAACTTGGTTGAAACCTAATTCAACACCTAACAAACATTTCCCCCCAATCAATTACACAATCTGAGCTCTAAATCGTCCTGCCCACGGAGACAGTGCGAACTATGGATGAACAAACGTGTCCCCGGCGATCTATGGCAATCTAGTTTAATTGAATGGGTTGGGGAGCATCAGTAGCAGGGAAGAGTGCTGAAACAAGAGAGCAGAGGGTATGATCGGACCTGAAACGAGCTAGCCACAGCGAAGACTCTCTCACGGTGGCGAAAAACAGATATGGGAGAACTGAGCAATTCGTGGGCTTTGGTGAGTTATTGGAGGCACAAGCTGGTGGATTGGACGCTTGAATACCTAACGGAGCCGACGTATGCTCAATTTATAGGACCCTTAAGCGGTGGCTCGTGAATTTGAACAAAACGCGCGGCGTCCGGAGAGGGGGAAGAGCACTAGCGCAAGCGATGGGTGGCATTTACCGTGGCGGGCTCACCGGCGTTGACCGGATGTGCTAGAGCGAGTCACTACGACGAAGCACAGCGTCTAGGCACGTGTAATTTGAGCGGCATATGGCTAACTCCGGTGAACTTATCCACAGCGGCTGTGACTCAGGCGAGTACGGTGGCCGGAGTAGAATAGTGGCCAGAGTTCATCCACTAGGTGATATTTTGCACTCCCACAGCGTTATCCAACTACGCCGGGCACGAATCACCGCGGCGAGCGTGAATCTGGGCGCACAGTCACCGGCAGTGAGTTAGCTGAACAGGCGATCTGATCTGTTTACTGTACCATCAGAAATCCTATTCAGAGCTTCTGACAGCCAGATTTGAAATGCCCAGATCATAGATTTTTGTATAAGAACTTGCTAATTTGTCTGTAGCAAACTTGTAGTCCTTCATACCAGCTACAATTCTGCTATAGCAACACCCCCCAATCGAGCGACAGATCCTGCTCAAATTCGACCCAAAAGTCTGGCCAATGCCACTGGTGACCCAATTTCAGTCAGCAAGGTGACTGCCACCACAACTTTGGGCAGATTTTTCTCCATTTTTTGTATAACACAATGCTTAATCCCTTAAGCAAAGTTGTACTCCTATAGTAGCTCTAGATTTTTGATGTGTTGACCCTAGGCAAAATCTTTGTATTTTTTGGATCTACAGGGCTCCAAAGTCAGCTCTGTGCACTGAATTTTAGACTTAATCATGGGAGGGGTGTTGAGTGGCTTTTTTGCAAATAAGCCCATTTCACATCTTTTAACTTGGAGATCCTCATATGTGTGAACCCTATGCTTTAGAGTACCCTAATTCCTTGGTTTTTGCACTTAGGTCCAAAAGTGTGTAACATTTACATATAACCCCCTAGGGTTTCAGTCTAGGGTTTCCCAGGGGTCTATTTAGGGTTTTTGGTACTTCTAGGGTTTGAGTGCCTCTCAAGTCCATTAATGGGGATATCTTAAGATTATTTCTCATGAGTTTTGAAGTTTTCTCTCATTTAGGCTTTGTTTACACTTCTAAGCCTAGTTTAGGGTTAAGTACCCTACTCTAGGGTTTCACCCATGACAAGCCACATCAATACAACTTGTTTGAAATTTTTGCCTAGTGAATGCACTCTAAGTGTAACAATCACATGATATGCTAATGCTCATGATGTTATGCTCAAGTTCTAGTGGTAGTAACACCAGGGGTGTTACTTCCTCCCCCCCAAAAAAGAATCTTGTCCTGAGATTTAAAAGTTCTAGCGCAAGTAATGGAAAAGGAAATGTGTCATATTTTTATTTCCTTATTTTTGGTACAAGGCAGGGGTGGTATGGGGTTTATTCCTCTATTACAACAAGTGTACATATCTCACAATTTACATGAAGCTAGAAAACCTGGGAAATTCTTTTCTAAAAAGTCCTGGGTTTCCCAAGTAGCTTCATCTTCCGTGTGTTGGTTCCATTGTATCTTATAAAACTTGAGAGTTCTCCTTTGGGTAGTCCTATCCTTTTGATCCAAGACTCGAATAGGATGTTCTGAATACGTCAAGTCTGGTTCTAAGGCAACATCCATCACTTCAACGATTCGATCTAGAACCCGAAGACACTTCTTCAATTGGGATACGTGGAACACATTGTGCACTGCAGACAATGTTTCGGGTAATTGGAGTCGGTATGCCACTAGTCCATATCTTTCAAGGATAGGAAAAGGACCAATGTACCGAGGTGCAAGCTTCCCTTTTACCCCGAAACGAGATACACCCTTCATTGGTGACACTTTCAGGTAGACATAATCTTCAACTTGAAAGTACAAGGGTTGGTGTCGTTTGTCTGCATAATTCTTTTGGCGAGCTTGGGCTTCTTTCAAATTATGTATTATTTGTTGAACCTTCTCTTCGTTTTCTTTTACCATATCAGGCCTAAAAAACCATCTTTCTCCTGGTTCAGACCAGTTTAATGGAGTACGACACCATCGTCCATATAAAGCTTCAAAGGGTGCCATTTTGATGCTCTCTTGATAGCTATTATTGTATGAGAACTCCGCTAATGGTAAGCAGTCATCCCATTTCTGTGGGAATTCCAGAACACATGCTCACAACATATCTTCAAGTATTTGATTTACTCTCTCAGTCTGCCCACTAGTTTGAGGATGATAGGCCGAACTATGGAGTAACTTAGTACCCAAGGATTTGTGAAGTTCTTCCCAGAATTTGGATACAAATTGAGGTCCACGATCCAACACTATTGTCTTTGGAACCCCATGTAGACTAAGAATACAAGCAATATATAATTGGGCATAGACAGCAACTGGATGATCTGTCTTGACGGGCAGAAAATGAGTAATTCTCGTAAGCCGATCAATTATAACCCAAATAGAGTCAAATCCTTTTGTCGTCCTGGGTAATCCCACAATGAAGTCCATGCTTATGTCCTCCCATTTCCAAGTCGCGATTGGTAAAGATTGCAATGGACCAGCAGTTTTCATATGTATGGCCTTGACACGTCTACAAGTGTCGCATCTTGCCACATAGCGTGCAATTTCGATCTTCATTTTGGTCCACCAATAATGTTGCTTTAGATCATGATACATCTTAGTGCTTCTGAGATGAATAGAATTGCGACTAAGATGTGCTTCTTCTAAAATTTGCTGGCGAATCTCATCACTCTTAGGCACAACTATGCGGTTGTTAAACCATACAACGCCTTGATCATCTTTTTCTGAAATAGTTCCCCTTACCGGCTTCTATTTTCTCATGAATGTGTTTCATAGCTTCATCGCTTCTTTGTGCATCAATTATCCTTTGCAGAAGAACCAACTCAAGCTTCAAGTGTGTTGGGGGCCTTCGTCCTCCGAAGGTCCTCAAAAACATGATTTGACAATGTTTTCCAAGTGGATTATGTGAACAGGTATCTTCGGACTCAGAATTATGAACATGAAGCGCGGTCAGGACGAAGCCTGAACCAGACGAAGGACGAGCTGATTACCAAGCTCCACGAAGGATGGTGCCCAGCCGAAGCTGTGCGCAGGGAAGCTTCGTCGCGACAGCAGAGAGGGGAACCGACTTAAAGATGAAAAGACTACGTGGGCCTTGACAGATTTCCATAAGTCATTGACAAATGTAATGGACATGGATGTAATTTTACGTGGGCTGCGTCCCGCATCTATAAATAGATGAACAGTACTCCCGTACTGTTCACGCTGACTTGGCATTTGCTTTTGCGTCACGCTTGTACTTTTTACCTTCTCTCAGGACTGAAGGTACATTTGTAATTTGAAATCATTTCTATTTTTCCATGTTAATAAAATAGAAATGATTCTATAATGATACTTATATTATATTTCATGTTTTATATGAATCCTTCGTCATTACTTGTTATGTTTACGAAGGTATGTCTCTTATGACCTTCGTCCGAAACTCATTATTTCCCGAAGGGATATAATGCTTCGGAGGACGAAGAACCTTAACACTTAACACTTTCTATGTTGCCTTGTCCTTAACTCTTAGCATTTGAGAACAAGTCCCCAACATTGGCGCCCACCTCCGGTGAACTCACTTCCACTTCGAGTTTTTTGAACACCTTCGGAAGCTATAGACCTTCGCTATGGCGCCGAAGAAAGCTTCAGCGACTGGGGCTGCAGCACTGCAACCGTTGGACCACAACCAGGAGACCGTCTCTCTTCGGGAGGCCCGAAGCCAGAAGAGAAAGGCCGTCAGCCCGATGCTTCAGGAGGATGAGCTAGACCAAGAAATCAGGGACATGGAGATGCTACATCAACAGGTGCAGAGGAAGAAGGAGAAGATGGCCCGGCTAGCTGAGTTGCAAAGGCAGATAGATGAAGCCTCTGAGGAAGTTCGCCATCTTACTCACGATGAGCAGAACAGAAGGCCTCAGCAGAAAGACCTTCATCGGGAGGGCTTCGTCAACGAAGATGACTGGTATGACAATTTCCATCACGGAAATTTTGTTTTCGATGATGCTTCTCCTCTGTCCGCTGAGCTGCAGGCTACACCTTGGCCTCCGACCTATAAGCCACCCCAACTTCCCATCTTCGACGGCCATTCAGACCCGAAGCAGTTCTTGATGAGCTACGAAGCAACAGTGTCTTCGTATGGTGGCAATGCTGCAGTCATGGCAAAGTCTTTTGTTATGGCTGTCAGGAGTGTTGCTCAGACCTGGTATTCCTCCCTTCGACCAGGAACGATCACCTCATGGCAGAAGCTGAAGGATATGTTGTTAACCAGCTTTCAAGGATTTCAGACGAAGCCGGTCACTGCTCAAGCCTTGTTCCAGTGCACTCAGGATCATGAAGAATACCTTCAGGCGTATGTCAGAAGGTTCTTGCGTTTGAGGGCGCAGGCACCAACGGTGCCCAATGAAATTGTCATTGAAGCCATGATCAAGGGGCTTCGTCCTGGACCTGCAGCTCAATACTTTGCTAGGAAGCCTCCTCAGACTCTGGAGAAGCTGCTCCAAAAGATGGACGAATACATTCGTGCCGATAATGACTTTCGCCAAAGAAGGGAGGAGGCCTTCAGATTTTCAGAGATGACCAGGGGCTTCGGAGGAAGATTCTATCCGAGACATGTCAGGTCCATTCACAACTCCACTCAGAATGATGATAAGGGGAGTCAGCAGAACAGACCGCAGTGCTCCTCACAGGCTTCGGGGCAACAGCAAACTTTCTTTCGGCCACCAGCTCCAAGAGGCAGAGGCGCCAGGGGCTTCGGCGGAAGATTTGGAGATCAACCAAGGAGGATATTTTGCTTATTCTGTGGTGAAAACAAGGGCCACACCACCAGGATGTGCCATGTCACCATTCAGAAACAAAAGGAGCTAGCAGAAGCTGCAGCGCAACAGGGTCAGCCGAAGCAGGTCATGCATACTGCTTCGTACCATCAACCTTACATCCCGGAATACGTGGGCAACCACCCTGCAGTTTCCGTAGCTTCGGCGAGCCAACCTCAAGCTTCATGGCAACAGCCCCCGCCCCCACCTCCGCTGCAACAAGGCCAACAGCCAGAAGGGAGCCAATTTGTTCCGCACCAAAGGGATCTCAGAGAGCAATCTGAAGCTCGCACAGTCAATAGTACTGTGCCAGAGTCGAAGCACATTTATTGACAAATATCCTACTTTGATAGCAGTCTTTTCCGTTTAAGTTCTATTTTCTGTGTAATAAAGAACATTTCAGTTTTCATATAATAGTTTCGTGGTTGGTTATGAGGAAACCTATCTTCTCCACAGGCTTAAGTTGCTGAAGCTTAAAAATTTGCGGTAACAAGGAGGACCTTCGAATTATTAAAAATCCTTCGAAGCAACAAAAAGTCATTCTAAGGAACGCAGAGTAAGTCGCCGAAATTACAAAAAGCCATTCCAAAGGGAGCGTAGTGTAAGTTTTTTGCTCCAAAGACGTTCCTAAGGGAATGCAGAGCATACAGCGAAAAGTCAACGCTGTTACCGCCTAAGTAAAAGGCGAAGAAGCTCCAAAGATGTTCCTAAGGGAATGTAGAGCTTATACCGCCTAAGTAAAAGGCGAAGAAGCTCCAAAGACGTTCCTAAGGGAATGCAGAGCTTATACCGCCTAAGTAAAAGGCAAAGAAGCTCCAAAGACGTTCCTAAGGGAATGCAGAGCTTACAAATATATTGTGTGTATCTTCGGAACAAATGTCATTTGCATAACATAACATCATCACATCATTTTGCATAGCATAAGCATCATACATCATGTTGCATTTGGCAAAAGAAGGGGACACAGTATCAACCTTCGAAAGGACGCTTTGAGAAAGCGGAAATTGTGTAAAGTCACAAGGGAATACAATGATAATCTTCGGAATACAGCTTCGGAGAATGTTTTTACGAAGCATGAACGAACTTCATCAGAGCAATATCGAAATTGTATAGCTTCGGAGAATGTTTTCACGAAGCGTGGACGTGATTCATCAGAATAGTTTCAACGGAGAATGTCTTCTTCACGAAGCATGAAAAGAAGGGAAGGTGTTTTTTCGCCGAAGGCTCAAAAATGGTATGTAGAATTTCATGCATCGTAAAGAATTGAATAATGAAAAGAGACTTGTATATTACATTCAAATGTACAAAATATTACATAGATCACACTTCAAATGTTTTTTCTGATAGCACCTAGTCTTCTCTTAATACTACTTCTGCGGCCTCATTTAGGAGTCGTTCAACAACTTTATCTATGATAGCTTCGGCCATTTGTTTAATTTCGTCATCGCCTTTTGTGTGAGGGTCACCAAACGATCCAGCAGGTTCTGAGGAAACAGAATATTTTTGCATTACTATTACAAACCGCGGGCAAAGTTTGAAATAAAAATTACAATACAATAAGAGCGACTAATTAGTACCTATTTGCCCTTCGGCAACTTCTGTTACTTTCCTAGCATCATGGATGCCTTTTTCACTCCTTTGAATAATATCTTGCGCCATTTCTCGGCCGCCGTTGTCCCAGACATCAGTAAAGAATTTGCCACCAACCATGCTTGCTTCGGCCGAGGGGTCTTTGATGTCTTCGGAGGATAAGGCGGCTTCGGACTGAGCTAAAGATTTTACATGTTCACAACCTTTCTTCTCCAAGACACTAGCAATTCCTCTGGCGCCCGAAAAAGCGCAGATGTCACCGCGACTACTCAGGATTTCCTCGAAGGCCTCTGCTTCGTGGCTGATCCATTCTATTGGGCCTTTGGGATTGCCTCTTGAAAAATTCTCTTCACTGGAAAATGCGCCCACGCTAGCGAAGCTGGTTTTAATTTTCTTTACGCATTCCATGGATTTTTCGTAGCATTTTTTCTTCAAAGACCGAAGCTCTTCCACGGTTGCTTCCAAATGATCAGCCCATTGGTCGCTGCATTCGCGTCTTGTTTCTTCAAGTATGCGTTCTTCTTTCGCCCGGTCCAATTGCTTCTGAAGGTCCTTAATTTCGCGTTTGTGAGCTTCGGCTTGAACCTTTGCAGCAGCTTCGTCCTTTTTTATCTTGTCTACTAATGTAACCAGAATTTTATCTTTTTCTAGGGCTTCGTTTCTCAGTTTAATAACTTCGGAGCGTAAATTGTTGAACGCAATTTCATAGCTTTCATCTTCGGCGCTTTTTTGAGCTCTTAATGCGTTGCTTAGGATCAAGCCCTATACGAAAAAGAATCCATATAAGAATAAAAGAGTGAATTACGTATTAAAAAGTTTTTTCAAACGACTAATTCCCATACCTTTAGGCTATTGTACGCAAGACTGTCCGCGAGATCCTCCTTTGTCATAGCACATAATCCAGCTTCGAGCTTCGGGAACCCCATACTCCTAGCCATCTCTCAGCAGACAGATAGTTCTTTGTTATCAGGCAGGCAGTATAGGAAGTCATCTTCATTTGTCCCATTGAATACTAATGCCCCCTTCAGATATTTTAGCTCTCTGGCATAGTGGTTGGCTTCATAAGTCTCTTCTTCAGATAATTTCTTCCCCGAAGCATGTCGTATGATGTAATCACATGTGCTGGCAGGAGCTTCGGGGACGGCAGTGCCAATTTCCTCAACCAAAAATGGTTCTGATGTTTTTATTTTTTCGGTTTCCAAAGATTGTTCCTTGGTGGGCTCTGAAGGCCCAGCTTCAGCTTCAGCTTCAGCTTGCTGCTTCGAAGCTTCAGTAGACGCTTCAGCAAGATCAACAGTCTTCTTTGGAGTTGTGCTTGAAGACTTAATTGTCTCCAAGACATCTAGCACGTTCACCATTCTTTTCCTTTTTGGGGTCACCAATGGGCCCTTTTGGATTTTTCTTGTTTTGACATTTGCTGAAGGACTTGAGATTTCCAATATTTTTTGTCCTTCAATTCTCGGTTTTTCTACCTTCTCTGCTGAAGGCACTTCAGATTTCTCTTTTATCTTCGGCACTGGAGCTGGTTCTGTAGCTTCAGAGGCCAAAGAGACTTCACCAATAAATTCTGGCACTGTAGCCGGCTCAATAAAACGCGCTCGGTGGGTGAGCACCTTCATCTTTTTCCTTTGTGGCGCTGGCTCACTAGGGGCACTTGTGGTAGCTTCTGTTGCAGGAGAAGTATTCTTTCCCCAGTACCGGATAGTGATAATCAGGGTAGACAAACCCGACTGCATCAAATACCCGGTTGAGTCTTTTCTTCTTTCGGCCTCCGAAGGCTGCTGATAACGCAGTGTTCTCGGCCTTCGAATATGCCCCAAGCAGTTCGTCACTTAATGTTTCAATGTTTTTCAACCAGTCATCATCGGGTTCAACAAATTTATCCCCGTATTTGAATGTGTATTTCAATCTGACCAGTCCGCCTTCGTCGGACTCTTTGATGGTCTCCTTCGGCATCTCCCACTTTCCTGCAAGTGGCCACACCCTGAAGGCAATATGTTCTTGAATCAAGTCCCTTGTCCCAATAAAAGAGCAGACTACGCCGAAGGCTCTTTGGCATTCCTCGGCTGCTTCATCCATTTCAACCTTCGGCCTTCGAAGTCCGAAGCGTTGCCAGATGGGGCGCATAATGATACTCTTAACATTTTCTTGCGCTGTTAAGTCATTCTTTACATAGAACCATTCAGTCATCCAGGCTCCGGGCCACCTCTTCCGAAAAGTTGGCGCAGGGCGGCTTGACCCGGAGCGGGCACCGAAGCTGTAGCACCCAAAGTTGTTGTGATATTGTTCCTTCCCCCAGGGCTTCGTCTCATATAACAACTCATGAATGTTGCAAAAGCTTTTAGCATTTGGTTCTAAACCTTGGCTTCTTGCAGCCCAGGCAAACATCCCCATCCTTATGATAGCTTCGGGAGTAAGTTGATGAAGGTAGACTTGAAATGTCTTCAAGACTTCAATGACAAAGTTGCTTAGGGGGAATCGAAGCCCTGCCTTGAGGAAACTTCGGAAGATCACGACTTCATCTTCTTCGGGGGTGGGAGAAGTCTTTTCTCCAGCATCAACCCTCACGATAGATATATCACGAAAATATCTCCCTCTCATATTATCAATATGACTCTGCTTGATAGTGGTTTTCCCGAAAACCGTGTGACTTGGTCGCCATGGTCGATCTTCGGACTCTTCCCCACCACTTTCTACATCAAAACTGTCGCTGTCATCAGTACCTTCGGACAAACCTTCAAGAATTTCCTTGGTGATTTTCTCTGTATTAGTCTCCGCCATCGCTATAAGGAACCCCAAGTTCTTCTCTTCGTCAAGACTCAGCTTCATCTCAGCAGGGATCTTCTTACCTTCAGACATCTTCGGAAGCGCTAAAAAACTGTTTTCAAGGCCGAAGCTTTAAAATCAAAAAGATCAGCAAATCTTAGTGCACAAGAGCTAAAAATGTAGTGGGCCGAAGCAGATGGCAAGTGTGCGTACCAAATAAGTTTGCGGTATGATCTTATTTATACGCCCAGGTCGTTGAAAATTAAAAGACCCCGCTTGTCAGTGAATGTTGCTATTCTAGCAAAGGGAAGGTGTTTTTTCGGACCTTCGGCTCAAGGCCTTCGTCCATATCGCAATCTGAATTTATCATTAATAAATTAATATTGCGAGGGGCTACTGTTGGGGGCCTTCGTCCTCCGAAGGTCCTCAAAAACATGATTTGACAATGTTTTCCAAGTGGATTATGTGAACAGGTATCTTCGGACTCAGAATTATGAACATGAAGCGCGGTCAGGACGAAGCCTGAACCAGACGAAGGACGAGCTGATTACCAAGCTCCATGAAGGATGGTGCCCAGCCGAAGCTGTGCGCAGGGAAGCTTCGTCGCGACAGCAGAGAGGGGAACCGACTTAAAGATGAAAAGACTACGTGGGCCTTGACAGATTTCCATAAGTCATTGACAAATGTAGTGGACATGGATGTAATTTTACGTGGGCTGCGTCCCGCATCTATAAATAGATGAACAGTACTCCCGTACTGTTCACGCTGACTTGGCATTTGCTTTTGCGTCACGCTTGTACTTTTTACCTTCTCTCAGGACCGAAGGTACATTTGTAATTTGAAATCATTTCTATTTTTCCATGTTAATAAAATAGAAATGATTCTATAATGATACTTATATTATATTTCATGTTTTATATGAATCCTTCGTCATTACTTGTTATGTTTACGAAGGTATGTCTCTTATGACCTTCGTCCGAAACTCATTATTTCCCGAAGGGATATAATGCTTCGGAGGACGAAGAACCTTAACACTTAACACTTTCTATGTTGCCTTGTTCTTAACTCTTAGTATTTGAGAACAAGTCCCCAACAAAGTGATTAAAGGTTCCATGTTGAATCATTCCCAGGTTCAATTTCTCCATTTCTTGGCATAATGTAATGTCAAAAGTCTTCATTGTAAGACAATGACAGGAAGCCTTGCGACTTAGTGCATCTGCCACTACATTGGCCTTGCCTGGGTGATAGTGAATTTCCAATTCATAATCCTTAATCAGCTCAAGCCATCTCCTCTACCTCATACTCAGCTCTGACTGGGTAAAGATGTACTTCAAGCTTTTATGATCTGTATAGATATGATAGATATTCCCCAGCAGATAATGATGCCATATTTTCAGGGCATGGACCATAGCAGCTAATTCCAAGTCATGAGTTGGATAATGTTCCTCATGCTGGCGCAACTGTCTTGAGGCGTATGCTACAACTCGGCCTTCTTGCATCAAGATACAACCTAAACCACTGCCTGATGTGTCACAATACACATCAAAAGGCTTTTCAATGTCCGGTTGAGCTAATACCGAAGCAGTGGTCAATAACACCTTCAGCTGCTCGAAGGCTTCATCGCATCTCGAAGACCAGTTAAATTTTGTATCGTTCTTCAATAAACTTGTGATTGGCTTCACAAGCTTGGAAAAATCTGGAATAAATCGGTGGTAATAACCAGCTAGTCCAAGAAAACTTCGGACTTGATGTACAGTGGTTGGTGGTTTCCACTCCAAAATATCCTTGACCTTGCTGGGATCAACCGCAATCCCCTTGGCGGACAATATGTGTACCAAAAACTAGATTTCCTCCAGCCAAAATGCGCATTTACTGAATTTAACATATAGTTGATGCTCCCTTAAGCGCGTTAATACGATCCACAAATGATGAGCATGCTCCTCTTCATTCTTGGAATATATCAAAATGTCATCAATGAAGACCACTACGAATTTATCCAACTCGGGCATGAACACCGAGTTCATAAGATATGTGAAGTGGGCAGGAGCATTTGTTAATCCGAAAGACATAACCAGATATTCAAATAATCCATACCGCGTAGTGAATGCGGTCTTGGGTATATCTTCGGGTCGGATACGGATCTAATGGTAACCCAACCTGAAGTCAATTTTGGAAAATACCCGAGCTCCAGTAAGCTGATCAAATAAGATATCAATCCGGGGAAGAGGGCACTTATTCTTGATGGTGACCTCATTAAGGGGTCTATAATCCATGTACATCCGAAGCGTTTGATCCTTCTTCTTGACAAAGATGGCTGGACAACACTAAGGCGATGAACTTGGTCAGATGAATCCCTTTTCTAACAGATCTTGTAACTAAGTCTTGAGTTCTACCAACTCATTCGAAGGCATTCGGTACGTCCTTCTAGAAACAGGAGCTACCAAGCTTCAGTTCAATCACAAATTCTACATTTCTCTGGAGGCAATCCAGGCAGATCTTCCGGAAAGACGTACGAGAATTCACATACTACCGGAATATCTTGGATCTCCGGTATGATGGCTTCATAAACTCTGCCAAATGGTTTAGCTGGAATAGCTACAGCGATGGACAAGAGAACCTCTTCCTGGCCATAGCTCAACCTGGTGGTTCTCAGATCAGTGTTGAGGATAGCTTTGTGCTGGGCTAACCAATTCATGCCCATAATTACATCTATATCTTGGCCTTTCAAAACAATCATATTTGTGGGAAAGTCCCGGTCAGCCAATGTTACGGGAACATGGAAAGCTACTTCTTTAGTGAATATTTGTCCCCTAGGTGAATCAATAATAAACCCTTCCCTTGATTCAATGCAAGGAATGCAATATTTCTCTACAAACTTCTTGCTTATGAATGTATGTGAAGCACCAGAATCAAAGAGAATGACTGCAGGGTGATTGGCCATGAGAAATGTACCCATCGTAACCGGCTCCCCCTCATGTGTAGTGGCCACTTGTGTATAGTAGATTCGCCCAGTCTTCTTCATATTCTTGCCCAATGCATTATTTGTCGTGTTTCCCTTGCCTTGGCTGGAACTCCCCGGGTTCTGCTGACTATTGGAGTTATTTCGCCTCGGATATGGGCAGTCTTTGATGAAATGTCTAGACTTCCCACAATTGAAGCAGCCAGTTGATGAACTCGGGAGTGCAGGGAAACGAGCACCAGGGGCACTCGGCTGAGTTGTGGAGGTGGGGACAGTAGCAGGGCGGATGAATACAGGCTGTTTGAAGGGATAGGAGGGTGGACGAGGTGAAGAACGGTTTTGATTGAAAGGTCAGATTACCAACCTTTGTTGCTTCTTAGGCCCTTGGTTGGACCTGTCACCTCCATATCCCTATGATTTGCCTAGGCCTGCATACTTAGCTTCAACTGCCAGCGGTGTGCTGACAGCCCTGCTGTAGGAGAGGTCGAGGCAGATGGCCATCTTTTGTTGTAGCCGGTCATTGAGGTCTCTCATAAAACAATTCCTCTTTTTCAGGTCAGTGTTGACCTGGTCAATTGCGTACTGGGACAAATGATTGAATTTATTAAGATACTGTGTATCTCCTCCCTATTTGAGCTTCATGAATTCTTCTTGCTTCATATGGAGCACTCCTTCTGGAATGTAGTGCTCCCAAAATGCCAATTTAAATTCGTCCCAGGTGACTTGATGTCTGGCAGGCTAAATGGCTACGTAATTTCCCCACCAGGTGTTGGCAGGGCCTCTTAACTGCTGAGCCGCAAACAATGGCTTCTGGGTTTCCGTGCATCGGATGAATCCAAACTTCTGCTCAATGACCCGAACCCATTCGTCATCTTAGAGAGGATCCTCAGCCTTGACGAAAAGTGGGGGACGGGTTTCCGAGAAATCCAAGTATGAAGTTTCATGGGGTCCCTACGGATAAGCTCTCCCGCCTTGTTGTTGAAGTTGCTGTCCCGCCATTTCACGTAAGAAGCGGATGTTGTCAGCGGTCGCGGTGACCAAGGCGGTGATAGCCTCGGCCAGCGTGGGCGGTACCAGCGGTGGATTGGGTGTATCATCTTGACCACGGGATGCTCCCGCACCGTCATGTGCACGAGTTCGAGATGGCATCTGAAGCAAAGAAATATTTGGAAAATATCACATGATGATACATACCATCATTTTACATTACTTAAGATGTAATGTTACAAACTCAATTTACAACATGACTTCATTACCTATTTTACATTAACATTATTTCTAAACTATACTACTACTAGTATTTATTATCCTTAGCAGCTTCGTTGTCGGGTGTAGGGGTCCATTCATCAGCCAGGTTCATTGAAGGAGGGGGCTTGAAAAGATCCAGTTCCCCACCAAATGATTCACCTGCTGTTCTGGAAGGTCCAGCTCCCATTCCGACAGGGTCGGCAGGTACGTCGGGGTGCAGTCGTGAATACAATTCATGAACTTCTTCATGCAATGTATTGCAGTACACTTGCAAGTTATCAACGACCGTGTTAAGCTCCTCCACACGGGCTCAATCTTTAGCTTCTCGGTCCCAAGCAATGGAACGTGAGTCGACAGCCCAATGGAGTTCCAAATCTCGTTTGGCAAGCTCGTCTTGAAGATGCCAGATGTCAGTTCTTAACTCATTTATGCGCTGACCATCCTCGACCCACACACTGTTCCTGTGACGTAGCTCCGTTTGAAGCTGCTCCACCTGGGCTTCCAGATCTCCAATGGGGTCATTGCTGCCGCTGCTGCTATCCTCATGCCTTGGAGCCAGCTGATGGCGAGGCACGCCAATCGGTCCCGTGGACTTGCGCACGGTTTTCCTTGTGCGTGGCGGCATTCTCCATAAGGGGAAAACTTTATTAGTATAGTTTTTAACATGATGCATGTATAATTACAGAATCATCCTTAGTTGATTCACAACCTTCTATACATTGCACTCTACTATCTGGTCTTTTAAATAAGTACTTCAGAAGGTAGTTAGATATGAAAGAAAGAAATTTTCTTAGATAAGTCTTTGAAAATTCTTTTTGAAAATGCCTCAGAACATCTGCGGAGATGGGCTTCGCTCCGATACCATCTGTGACAGAACCTCCCAAGTCATTAGGCCCACCTACAGTTGTCCTTGTCCATCGGACCTTGGACAACCCTGCAGGTGCACTTGATCACTTGATAAGTTCGGTATCTGAATTCCTTACCATGCCCAAGAGCGTTTTGTGGCAGAACCACCCGAATTATTCCAGCTTAAGTGCCTAAGTCACGCCTCAGGGGCCGTAACACACTTGAATCGGAATAACCCGTCAGTCCCTCAGATCTAGTCTGATAGAGCCACTTAACCAGGATCAAATTCCACAATCTCACTCGAAGGTGAGTCACAGAAGAAATACAATAAAACAGGAAACCTCAAATTAAGTGCGGAATTATTACATAGATCGGAGTTTTTGAGTAGCAAATAAGAGTTCACAAAATAAAGTGCAGCGAATAATCGATGTCGTCGGTATCGAGGAATTGGGCAAGGCCTAGCCCACTACTCCTCGTGCTCCTCTCCTGCTGGGGCAACATCCCACTCGACCGTCCAACCCGGTGGCAGGGTGGTAGGCTAAGTCACACCATCAACCATTTCCTGAATGGTACCTGCAAAAATTATGCCACAAGCAAGGCTGAGTATACTAATACTCAGCTAGACTTAACCGGTGTGAGGAGTCTACTCCCCTACCTCTAGACTATGCAGCTGTTGGGCTGAGGGGTTTAGTTTGCCAAAAGCCCTAGCTGTTTCTAAAATCAATTTTTAGGTTTTCAAATTATATCATCATCAGCTTAGCTAGATTTGCTCCTTCTAAGCATACATGGTAACAAGCATTTAGTTCAATCAACAAGTTATCTCATGTAACCTCATTTCACTTCTTACTCGATGCAGTACAAGGGGTCAAGCAGTCTCATTAGCTGAGAGAAGCAGACGATTCGAATCGAGTTTTTAAACCTTGCAAGGTAAACCTAAACACACGGCATGTTAGGGCACTCCGTCCCCACACATGTCAACCGTCCCCATCGATTCCCCGTTCGTGTCCAGGCCTCACCGCCTTGGCATACAATGCTCCACTAACCCCGGCTGCCGTCGTGCAGTGACCGCACTTGTACCCACCATAGCTAGCATGGGAGACCCAGTCTCAGGTCGCATGAGGGATAAAGTCCGCGCCCGGCTTCACTCAGGTACTAGGTTTACCGGTTACCATTTTTCCCGGCATGTGCTTAGTACGTTCAAAAGCTTGACTCAGATATCCACACATTAATCCTTAATTCTTTTTCCCGTCTCATGGACAAGGCATCCTCCCTGGATCCAAGTCCATAGACTAACACATATCCCGTTATCAAGATGAATACAATCAATTCCTGACCTCGTGCGAGTGCTAGAAAAATCACTCGACTTCTACCGAGATCCTGATTAGCAAGCTGCTACTCGACCTAGCATACTAGTATTCATCTCAAAAAGGAATCCTAAGTTCATGCAACTAGAGGTTTCAAGCAACTCCTACACTTAAGTGCACATTACAATCCTACAAGCATTAAGTGCAATAAAATAGCATATAATAATATGGTTATGCATATAAACCGGGGCTTGCCTTCAATTGCTGGGGGTGCGGGGAGATCCTCAATAGCAGCCTCTGAAGCCTACTCCTGGTCCTCCTCTTGGATAGGTCCTTCCTCGGGGATGAGCACGTACTCTCTGTCGGCCAGATTACAATCTAATGAATGCAATGCGTAAGATATATGTATGACATGATATGTGCCTTTAGAAATTACAACTTTGGAGGTGTATGATCTTCTTGAGTTACACAAAGTTAACTTTACTTATGTAAGACCCTTGGGTGGTATACTTGGTAAATTGGGTCAAACTTCATCTAAGGTAAGTGGTAGGTTTATTTTTGGGGTTCCACTGAATTCTTTTTAAACCTTAGTGAGAATTGATAAGTACTTAAGTTAGACTTATTGGGGTGGAGTTTATTTCTTCTTTTCCTTTTCTTTTATTCTCTTAAATGTTTTGGAGTGGGTTTGAACTACAAGTTGCTTTTATAAAATTCTAAAAATTCTGCAAAAATTACAGTGGCTTGGTACTGGTGTATGTTTTTCTGTCTCAAAAATTGAGGATCAGAAACTGAATGATTTTCTCTGGACACAATTATCAAATTTTAGGGCAGAAGGGGTGCTTTGAACTACAACTATTATTTAACAGTGGGTAATTCTCTAAAACTTATTTTTGCTGGCTTTTAGGTGTCATAACATGATTTGGTACAAACTTTTAGTCATTAATACCTTTTAGTTATTTTACTATGGTTTTCTCAAGTTTCTAGCCACATTGGTGCTTTCTACTACCACTATATTTGAAAAAATATCAAACAACAGAGTTCTTATTTTTCTTAGTTTTTGTTTTGTGCAAAAGCAATCATTCTGAAGTTTGGCATCTTTTTGCTTAAGGGAAGGGGTGGTATGCATTATTTGAGTTAAGTGGCCTTTCTCTTAAATCATTAGCAATAGGTTAGAGTTTGCTGCTTTTTCATGGGTTTGCATTTTTCTCTGGTGGTTTATTTCATTGTGGACTTAGTCAATTTTTGGTTGCCCATTATCACATTATTAGGGGTTGTTCATGACTTATTTGGAAAATGCCTCATTATCATTTTATATTTATTTTCCTCACTTAAAAGGTTGGGCTGAGGTGCTCTTTATTTTTGTAGTGGGGCTCTGGTGGTTGTAAGTCCACTGGATTTTTATCATCTATTTTGGGTATAGTTTTTTGTAATTCTAATAATTATTTTTCAGTTCAAATAAGGCTAAATAAAGCATTCTAATTTAAAGCTGATCTGGACTAATGGTCTCCCTATTTTTCCTAGGTTCTTTGTTATATAAGCAAACTAGGAAAAATAATTTTAATCACTGTTCATTAATTTCTAATGCCTTTCTGATCTTTTCTATGTTTTGGGCAAAATAGCTTTAAATGAATATCTACATCATATTTTTCAATGCTGGGGTTCCTACTATTTTTAAACAGTGTCTAAGTGAGGTTTGAACACCTACAAATTTTCTTAGGTTTAGTACAGAAGAAAAACTAATTTTCCTTAATTAAATAAGGTTTAGTAAGTTTCTGTTTTTAATTTTAAACTCAAAAATTCAGAACAGAAAGCATAGGGTTTATCATTTTTAAATGATAGTTCATAATATTCAGGAGCTAGCAAAATTAGTTTGATAACTTTTTATTAAGAATTCATCAAGTTATGGGTTTTCTAAGTTCTCTGGTCATTTAAAAAGATTAACAGAATTGATTTAATGGAAAAACCACTTTGCCCTGGGGTCCCTGGCGGGTATTTTAAGTTTTCTTCGTGGATCAGTCCCTGGGCTACTATTCATATGGGTCACTGACGTTACAGAAAACCCCTCGGGTTCTACAAATCCTAACCCGAGGTCCTTCTCCTAGCTTAAACAGTAACCGCGGCGGAAGAAAGGGCGGAGGGGCTTACCGGTGGCGAGATTGCTTCGGTGAAGTGGTCCAGGACGTAGGGGAGGTCTCGGGGATCACAACGGTGTGCGGGTCGCCGTCGGGGATGGCCGAAGTTGGCCGGTCCATGTGCGCAGGCGGGGATGCTCATCGACGGCGAGGAGTCCGGCCTGCTCACGGCGAGATAGTTCAATTGGACGAGTCAGAGAGGTTCACGGGATGCCAGAGAAGATATGGGTGCAACGAATTGGGCGGAGACTCACCGGTTAGCTCTGTCCACGCGCGGCGGCGAAAGACCGAAGTCCAGTGAGGTTGATCTCGTGCCTCCGGTGAAGTCCGGCCTGGTCCGAGGGCTTGGGAAGCTTCACGGGCCACTGACGGAGCTAGCCGAAGCACTGGCTCGACTTGGGGATGGCTGGAGTGGGCTGGCCACAACAGCCGAAGCTCTGGCGGCAATGGCGGGCGGAATTGAGCTCGCCGGAGCTAAGGAGAGGGGGCTGGCCGGTGAAGGTGAACGCGGGGTGAAGTGAGGCGCGCCCGGGGAGGCTTTATAGGCGCGGGCGAGCATGGCCGAGGGCGGGGCTCTGACATGCGCTCGGGGCGTGCGCGGCGAACGCCAGTGCGCGCTCTTGTGCCTAGCACAGCGTCGAGCACGAGGCAGCGCAGAGAGAGGTCAAGTTCAAACGTGGATTGGGCCCAAATCTTGGAGATTTTGGCCATAATCCCGTTGAGAGATCTCTTCCTCTTAGGTCCCTTTGTCGTTTGTGTGTGGAGGCTAGCAAGTTTCGCTGACTGGATTAAGAGATAGAGAGGGGAGAAATCCTGTTTGTCTCACTGCCACACACAGGGGGAAATCTCTGGTTTGACGTGTCCGAGGCACGCGCCCTAATGCCATCTCCTGGCACATGACAGAGGGGTTAATTAGGCACATTTTTGTCAATGGGGCCATTAGGATTCGAGTTAGGGATCAAGGTGAACATCCTTGATCTTTGGCTCAAGGTCTGAATTTCAGAATTCTGAATTTCAGAATTCCCATTAAGTCCCCACATGAGAAGCTTGATTTGGGGTTTTAATTGAGTTATTTTGGCTAAGCTTTCTCAACCTTTCTTGTTGCTTATTAAATATACTTCAATTTTTATAATTGGCTCAAGTCATAATTTTAAATTTTTCATACCCTTTTCCTTATTTTCTTGAATTTTTGCTCATGGGCTCCCTTAGGGTTTTTATTAGGGTTACAACATTCTTACCTTTTGAAAGACCCCTTTTTTTTGATCATGATACTTTTAAGTATATGCTTGGTGAATTCTTCATTCTTAAGTTAGTTTGATGCTCATGCTTACTTTGGTTCTCATAAAATGATGGTTCTTGGTTTGGCATTTTAAGAGAAACCCTAGGTGACACTGGGGTGTCACAGCCTTCCCCCCTTAAAGGAATCTCGTCCCGAGATTCGGGCCAGAGTCCTCTCAGGGTGAAGCGAAGGGTGAGACTTATAGGAAATGGGTGATTATTGTTATTATTAGGGTAAAACTGCTCTTCGAATGTCATTCTCTTTGCAACTTCAGAAGGAAGCCCTTTTTAAGTTTTACTTCATAGCTACTTTGTTCAGAATTAAGATGATATTTCGAAAATTAGATTCGAAGGGCAGAAGGCGGGGTTGGGGGTGATTACGTACCAGCTTCCTTAGGTAGGCAATCGGGGAAGTTGGATCTCAAGAATTCCTCAGTTTCCCAAGTAGCTTCCTCCTCTGAGTGATTACTCCACTGGACCTTGTACATCTTGATCGATTTAGCCCAAGTTGATCTTTCTTTGCAATCCAGAATCTTGGAGGGGTACTCTTGGTACGATAGATCTAGCTCTATCTCCAATTCTGGCTCTGCTATGATCTCGGTCGGCAATCGAACACACTTCTTCAGCTGAGATACATGGAATACACTGTGAATGGCAAACATCTTCGAAGGTAACTTCAGCTTATATGCCACTGGTCCACATGCTTCTATGATCTCATAAGGTCCAATGTAACGAGGGGCTAGCTTGCCTTTGATCCCAAACCTCTGCACTCCCTTGGTGGGTGATACCTTGAGGTACACAAAATCTCCCACCTCGAACTGGAGAGGTTTCCTTCTTCTATCATGGTAACTCTTCTGCCTGGCCTGAGCAGCTTCTAGATTCTTCCTGATTAGTTTGACCTTCCTTTCGGCTTCAGTCACTAAGTCAGGTCCAAAAACTTCTCTCTCTCCAGGTTGAGACCAATTGAGTGGTGTCCTGCACCTTCTTCCATAAAGAGCCTCAAAAGGTGCCATCTTTAGGCTGGATTGATAACTATTGTTATAAGCAAACTCTGCCAAGGAGAGGTGCTTATCCCAGTTCTTGCCACAATCAATCGCACAAGCTCTCAGCATATCCTCCAGGATTTGGTTTACCCTTTCCGTCTGACCATCAGTCTGTGGGTGGTAAGCTGAACTCCTTATTAGCTTGGTTCCCAAAGACTCTTGCAATTGTTCCCAAAATCTGGCAACAAATTGGGCTCCTCGGTCAGAAACAATGGTCCGAGGTAATCCGTGCAAACACACGATTCAGTCAATATACAATTCTGCATACTTCTGAGCCTTATCAGTGGTGTGCACAGGAAGAAAATGTGCCACATTCGTCAATCGGTCCACAATAACCCAAATTGAATCATGATGACGAGAGGTGTTGGGTAGACCCGCAATGAAATCCATGCTGATGTCATCCCACTTCCACGAAGGTATAGATAGGGGTTGCAAAGCTCCAGCTGATTTCAAGTGGCTTGCCTTTATCCTCTGACAGGTGTCACATCCTGATACATACTGGGCTATCTCCCTCTTCATTCTGGTCCACCAGTACAAAGGCTTCAGATCATGGTACATCTTGGTGCTTCCCGGATGCATAGAGAATTTGGAGAGATGAGCCTCATCCAAGATTTTCCTCTTGAGGTCCTGGTCCTTAGGAATCACCAATCTGCTTTTGAACCATAACACACCCTTTTCATCCTGGCGGAAACAATTATACTTCTCAGCCTTCTGATGGAGATTCTTCTTGATAATTTGCACTCCCTTGTCATGGAGCTGGGCCATGATAATCTGGTCTTGCAAAGCTGGCTCAACAGAAATGTGAGACAACGAACCAGAAAGAATCACTTCAATTTGCATCTTGCTCAACTCATCACATAAGGTGTTAATGCGAGAATCCATCAGGATACAATTGCATTGCATCTTCCGACTCAAGGCATCTGCTACCACATTAGCTTTTCCTGGGTGATAATGTACCTCCAGGTCATAATCCTTGATCAACTCTAGCCATCTTCTCTGCCTCATGTTGAGATCAGCCTGAGTAAAGATGTACTTAAGGCTCTTATGATCAGTGAAGATGTTGTAGTGGGTTCCCATTAGATAGTGCCTCCACATTTTCAATGCATGAACCACTGCTGCCATCTCGAGGTCATGAGTGGGATAATTTTTCTCATGAGGCCTGAGTGCTCTTGAGGCATAAGCAATGGCTCGGTTGTCTTGCATCAAGACACAACCTAGCCCGGCGCCAGAGGCATCGCAATATACATCAAAAGGCTTGCTGTTGTCGGGTTGTGCCAATACTGGTGCGGTGGTTAGATGCTGCCTTAATGCATGGAAGGCACCTTCGCACTTCTGACTCCAAACAAATTTGGCTTCTTTCTTCAGCAACTCAGTTATAGGCTTCGCAATTCGAGAGAAGTCCGGAATAAATCTTCGGTAATAACCAGCTAATCACAGGAAACTCCGAATCTGACGGACAGTTGTTGGTGGCTTCCAGTTCATCACTTCTTGCACTTTATCAGGATCAACAGCTATTCCAGCCTGAGAGATAGTGTGACCCAAGAATTTGATTTCCTTTAGCCAAAAATCACACTTGGATAACTTGGCATAAAGGCGGTGCTCTCGCAGACGTTGAAGCACTACAT
Organism: Zea luxurians; assembly: GCA_029449295.1. Classification (NCBI taxonomy): domain Eukaryota; kingdom Viridiplantae; phylum Streptophyta; class Magnoliopsida; order Poales; family Poaceae; genus Zea; species Zea luxurians. Next base: position 6,318,808 of record JAOPSE010000041.1, on the reverse strand, counting down.
GCAAATGCCCGACATGTTCTTCTTCGTTCTTTGAGTACACCAAAATGTCATCGATGAAAACCACTACGAACTTGTCCAATTCCGGCATGAAAACAGAATTCATCAGATACATGAAATATGCTGGTGCATTCGTCAGCCCGAATGACATAACCAAAAATTCATATAGCCCATATCTGGTTGAGAATGCCGTCTTCGGAATATCACTTGCTCGTATCTTGATCTGATGGTAGCCAGAGTGAAGGTCTATCTTGGAAAATACCTTGGCCCCGACCAACTGGTCAAAAAGAACATCAATACGAGGCAAAGGATACTTGTTCTTGATAGTTACCGCATTAAGAGGGCGGTAATCTATACACAGCCTCAAGCTTTCATCCTTCTTCTTCACAAACAGTGCTGGACATCCCCAAGGCGAAGTACTTGGGCGAATAAATCCCTTATCCAGCAACTCCTGCAATTGCTTCTTCAATTCTGCCAACTCGGCGGGTGGCATTTGGTAGGGCCTCTTGGAAATTGGGGCTGTTCCCGGTTGCAACTCGATGGCGAATTCAATATCCCGGTCTGGTGGCATTCCTGGCAATTCATCAGGGAAGACATCTGCATACTCGCAGACCACTGGGATCTTCTTCAGTGGTAACTCCGTCATAGAGAAAGCACATGACTGAGTAGAACCTTGACTAGGCAGAATTAAGGCGAAGTTCCCGCAGAACGGAGAATTAACTTCCACGGTACGGCTGGCTACATCAAGCACAACTTGGTGCAAGGTCATCCAATTTGCTCCTAGAATAATGTCCACATTTTCCAATCCCAACACAAGAAGAGTGGTTTTGATGATGTGGCTTCCCAGTTGAATAGGCACACTTTGGTTTAATTGATTAGTTGCAATTTTACCCCCAGGTGTGACTATCATGAATGACCCTTTGGAGTGAGAGAATGGCAGTTTACATTTAGCACTGAACTTCTGGCTAATGAAACTATGAGATGCACCAGAATCAAACAGAATTAAAGTAGGTTGATTATAAACTGAAAAGATACCCGTCATGATAGGAGCTCCTTCAGGTACTTCCTCCAGAGTAGTGAAGTTGAGCTTCCCTTGCCTGACTTGCACCTTCTGCTTTCTTCCCTTGTCTTGATTTGGTGTTGGCATCTGCCTCTGCTGGTTCCTGGGACAATTCTTGGCATAGTGGCCCACATTGCCACAAGTGAAACACTTGTTCCCATTGCCCTGGCAGAACTGCTGCTGCTGCGGAGGCTGATTGTTCCTTGGGGCAGGAGCTGGAAAGCGGTTGAGTGCCGGCTGCTGCTGCTGCTGAGGTGGCCTGATCACCCATCTGCCTACCTGCTGCTGAAAACCCCTACTCTGATTGTGAGAAACAATCCGGAACCTCTGAGCCTGAGCGGATGGTGCTGCCATTGGTGCCTTTCTCTTCTTCTCTGCCCGGTGAGCAACATGCAATCCTCCTGGGAGATGGCCATGTTGACCAACTCATTGAAGCTATCAGCCCGGACAGTGTTGAGTCGTTCCCGCAGCTTGGTATTGAGACCCCTGCGGAAGCGATCTCTCTTCTTTTCATCAGAATCAGCATGATACCCTGCATACTGGCATAAGTCGTTGAAGGCTTGCGCATACTGCAGTACCGTGCGGGTTCCTTGATTAAGGGCCAGAAATTCATTCAACTTCCGATCGAGAATGCCAGCTAGGATGTGGTGTCCTCTGAAGGCAGTCTTGAATTCCTCCCAAGACACTTCACGATCCGCGGGGAGCATAGCACGGAAGTGGTCCCACCAAGTCCGAGCAGATCCGCGAAGCTGCTACGCGGCGAAGCGGGTCTTGGCCTCATCAGGGCAGTCTCCTGTGAGGAGGGGAAACTTGGACTCAACGACGCGGAGCCATACGTCGGCGTCCAACGGATCCTCTGCCTTGGTGAACAAGGGCGGCTGCATGCTCAGAAACTCCTGGTAAGTTGCCATAGCCGGAGGTCACTGATGCTGGCCTCCACCATGCTGCTGAGGGTTGGGCTGGCGCTGCAAGAGCTGTCCCAGAATCTCATTCTGCTGGGCCATCAGCTCCTGCACTGTGGGAGCTGGAGGAGGTGGCAGGGGAACCTGCTCGTTATGCCCGCGACGATGCCTAGCTGCCATCTGAAAACAGAGATTGCCGCCATTGTTATCTCAACTCAAAGTTTCGAACGACAAGATATCATCCCATATGGAAGGAAAAAATGCCATAATCATAATATTAGGTTCAAAATGAAGATAACATGGTGACAAATATCCCACAGATTTCAAAAGTTCACAGGGTTACATCAATCAGGGGAAAGTACCCATAAGCCTAGTCCAAAATTTGACATTAACTAAGCTCGCATAGGTTTCTATCCGCCTAAAAGTGTCGAAGTGACTGCTTAACCCTGAGAGGTGGAAGCGACACTGGATACGGGTGAAGGAGGCATCACAGAGGTAGTCCCATTGGCACCAGGGGCTGGTCCTAGTTCCTCGGGAGCCTCTTCTCCCTCGCTTCCTGCTTCATTGGCCTCCATCTCCAGGTGGTGCATGTCCAAGTGGTCATTCGCTTCTTCGAGTTCCCTCTGCACATCGTGAAGCTGGTTCTCCAAGACATCAATAGTGTTGTCCCGGATCTCCACCTGCTGCTCCAAGGTGGTAATGCGCTGGCTCAGCCTCTCCACCTGCAGATCCTTCTCTACCAACTCGGTGGATATATTAACCACAAAATCTTCTCGACTGTCGAGAGTGAGCTTGGCAGTTTGAGCGGTGTTAGCAAGGAGTGCCATAGCATCGCTCTGAAGGGCCTGAAGGCGGTACAGCGCACTCATGCACTGAACGGTGATCCTCCCAACCATGTCAGGATACATCGCCCACACATCCTTCACATGGCTCACACGGTTACACCACATGGGATCATCCTTCTTCTCAGCGGGGAAGAGTCCCAAGGGGTGCATTACCATCTCCAGGGGATGGTAGCCACAGAAAGTCATCAGAGTCTTCATGGCTGCTGCTTCAACGGTGTCGTCTGTCCTGAGTCCAATCGTCTCAGAATCAAGAGAACGCCAACTCGGCTGAAGGGGATGAGCCTCCAAGGTCAGCCAGACCCGACAACGGGGTACCCGATGCTCCTCATACAACTGCACCGTGTACAAAGGGGGCGTAGGGTAACCGACGGAGTTAAGCACTTCCCACAAGATGGAAGGAAAACCATCGCGAGAAAGGAAGTCAGAACTGAAACGAGAGTCTCCTCCACTGGCGGGGGTGGGTGAATTCATCTGCGGAGGGGAATCAAAGGTAAAGATTATGGTGGAAGGAAAAAGAAATAGAGAGCCCAGATGGTTTTAAAGAAAGTGGGTTAGCTCAATTTTTAATTCCTCTTTGTGTTTTATAATGCATGCATGCTGGAAGTAACGTTGCCTCTCCAAAAATAGGGTGTTTTTTGGACCTCCTTAGAAATATAAGTACTGGCCCACGGGGCCTAATTAGTTAGCCACTTATTTCTCCCTCTATGCCTAAGGCCTTTCATCCTAGGTCTAGCGGTCTAGTCCTGACGATCCATAGCAGTTTCTAGGCAAGTTTTAGATTTTGAAAATTGGTATTCATGGTTTATTGTCCTTCACTGTGGTGGAATTTGCTCCGATACCAGCTGTGGCAGAACCAACCGAATTATTCCAGCTTAAGTGCCTAAGTCACGCCTCAGGGGCCGTAACACACTTGAATCGGAATAACCCGTCAGTCCCTCAGATCTAGTCTGATAGAGCCACTTAACCAGGATCAAATTCCACAATCTCACTCGAAGGTGAGTCACAAAAGAAATACAATAAAACAGGAAACCTCAAATTAAGTGCGGAATTATTACATAGATCGGAGTTTTTGAGTAGCAAATAAGAGTTCACAAAAAAAAGTGCAGTGGATAATCGATGTCGTCGGTATCGAGGAATTGGGCAAGGCCTAGCCCACTACTCCTCATGCTCCTCTCCTGCTGGGGCAACATCCCACTCGACCGTCCAACCCGGTGGCAGGGTGGTAGGCCAAGTCACACCATCAACCATTTCTTCAATGGTACCTGCAAAAATTATGCCATAAGCAAGGCTGAGTATACTAATACTCAGCTAGACTTAACCGGTGTGAGGAGTCTACTCCTCTACCTCTAGACTATGCAGCTGTTTGGCTGAGGGGTTTAGTTTGCCAAAAGCCCTAGCTGTTTCTAAAATCAATTTTTAGCTTTTCAAATTCTATCATCATCAGCTTAGCTAGATTTGCTCCTTCTAAGCATACATGGTAACAAGCATTTAGTTCAATCAACAAGTTATCTCATGTAACCTCATTTCACTTCTTACTCGATGCAGTACAAGGGGTCAAGCAGTCTCATTAGCTGCGAGAAGCAGACGATTCGAATCGAGTTTTTAAACCTTGCAAGGTAAACCTAAACACACGACATGTTAGGGCACTCCGTCCCCACACATGTCAACTGTCCCCATCGATTCCTCGTTCGCGTCCAGGCCTCACCGCCTTGGCATACAATGCTCCACTGACCCTGCTGCCGCCGTGCAGTGAGCGCACTTGTACCCACCATAGCTAGCATGGGAGACCCAGTCTCAGGTCGCATGAGGGATAAAGTCCGCGCCCGGCTTCACTCAGGTACTAGGTTTACCGGTTACCATTTTTCCCGGCATGTGCTTAGTACGTTCAAAAGCTTGACTCAGGTATCCGCACATTAATCCTTAATTCTTTTTCCCGTCTCATGGACAAGGCATCCTCCCTGGATCCAAGTCCATAGACTAACACATATCCCGTTACCAAGATGAATACAATCAATTCCTGACCCCGCGCGAGTGCTAGAAAAATCACTCGACTTCTACCGAGATCCTGATTTACAAGCAGCTACTCGACCTAGCATACTAGTATTCATCTCAAAAAGGAATCCTAAGTTCATGCAACTAGAGGTTTCAAGCAACTCCTACACTTAAGTGCACATTACAATCCTACAAGCATTAAGTGCAGTAAAATAGCATATAATAATACGGTTATGCATATAAACCGGAGCTTGCCTTCAATTGCTGGGGCTGCGGGGAGATCCTCAATAGCAGCCTCTGAAGCCTGCTCCTGGTCCTCCTCTTGGACAGGTCCTTGCTCGGGGATGAGCACGTACTCTCCGTCGGCCAGATTACAATCTAATGAATGCAATGCGTAAGATATATGCATGACATGATATGTGCCTTTAGAAATTACAACTTTGGAGGTGTATGATCTTCTTGAGTTACACAAAGTTAACTTTACTTATGTAAGACCCTTGGGTGGTATACTTGGTAAATTGGGTCAAACTTCATCTAAGGTAAGTGGTAGGTTTATTTTTGGGGTTCCACTGAATTCTTTTTAAACCTTAGTGAGAATTGATAAGTACTTAAGTTAGACTTATTGGGGTGGAGTTTATTTCTTCTTTTCCTTTTCTTTTATTCTCTTAAATGTTTTGGAGTGGGTTTGAACTACAAGTTGCTTTTATAAAATTCTAAAAATTCTGCAAAAATTACAGTGGCTTGGTACTGGTGTATGTTTCTCTGTCTCAAAAATTGGGGATCAGAAAGTGAATGATTTTCTCTGGACACAATTATCAAATTTTAGGGCAGAAGGGGTGCTTTGAACTACAACTATTATTTAACAGTGGGTAATTCTCTAAAACTTATTTTTGCTGGCTTTTAGGTGTCATAACATGATTTGGTACAAACTTCTAGTCATTAATACCTTTTAGTTATTTTACTATGGTTTTCTCAAGTTTCTAGCCACATTGGTGCTTTCTACTACCACTATATTTGAAAAAATATCAAACAACAGAGTTCTTATTTTTCTTAGTTTTTGTTTTGTGCAAGAGCAATCATTCTGAAGTTTGGCATCTTTTTGCTTAAGGGAAGGGGTGGTATGCATTATTTGAGTTAAGTGGCCTTTCTCTTAAATCATTAGCAATAGGTAAGAGTTTGCTGCTTTTTCATGGGTTTGCATTTTTCTTTGGTGGTTTATTTCATTATGGACTTAGTCAATTTTTGGTTGCCCATTATCACATTATTAGGGGTTGTTCATGACTTATTTGGAAAATGCCTCATTATCATTTTATATTTATTTTCCTCACTTAAAAGGTTGGGCTGAGGTGTTCTTTATTTTTGTAGTGGGGCTCTGGTGGTTGTAAGTCCACTGGATTTTTATCATCTATTTTGGGTATAGTTTTTGTAATTCTAATAATTGTTTTTCAGTTCAAATAAGGCAAATAAAGCATTCTAATTTAAAGCTGATCTGGACTAATGGTCTCCCTATTTTTCCTAGGTTCTTTGTTATATAAGCAAACTAGGAAAAATAATTTTAATCACTGTTCATTTATTTCTAATGCCTTTCTGATCTTTTCTAAGTTTTGGGCAAAATAGCTTTAAATGAATATCTACATCATATTTTTCAATGCTGGGGTTCCTACTATTTTTAAACAGTGTCTAAGTGAGGTTTGAACACCTACAAATTTTCTTAGGTTCAGTACAGAAGAAAAACTAATTTTCCTTAATTAAACAAGGTTTAGTAAGTTTCTGTTTTTAATTTTAAACTCAAAAATTCAGAACAGAAAGCATAGTGTTTATCATTTTTAAATGATAGTTCATAATATTCAGGAGCTAGCAAAATTAGTTTGACAACTTTTTATTAAGAATTCATCAAGTTATGGGTTTTCTAAGTTCTCTAGTCATTTAAAAAGATTAACAGAATTGATTTAATGGAAAAACCACTTTGCCCTGGGGTCCCTGGCGGGTATTTTAAGTTTTCTTCGTGGATCAGTCCCTAGGCTACTATTCACATGGGTCACTGACGTTACAGAATACCCCTCGGGTTCTACAAATCCTAACCCGAGGTCCTTCTCCTAGCTTAAACAGTAACCGCGGCGGAAGAAAGGGCAGAGGGGCTTACCGGCGGCGAGATTGCTCCGGTGAAGTGGTCGAGGACGTAGGGGAGCTCTCGGGGATCACAACGGTGTGCGGGTCACCGTCGGGGATGGCCGGAGTTGGCCGGTCCATGTGCGCAGGCGGGGATGCTCGTCGGCGGTGAGGAGTCCGGCCTGCTCACAGTGAGATAGTTCAATTGGACGAGTCAGAGAGGTTCACGGGATGCTAGAGAAGATATGGGTGCAAGGAATTGGGCGGAGACTCACCGGTTAGCTCTGTCCACGCGCGGTGGCGAAAGACCGAAGTCCGGTGAGGTCGATCTCGGGCCTCCGGTGAAGTTCGGCCTGGTCCAAGGGCTTGGGAAGCTTCACGGGCCACTGACGGAGCTAGCCGAAGCACTGGCTCGACTTGGGGATGGCTGGAGTGGGCTGGCCACGACGGCCGAAGCTCTGGCGGCAATGGCGGGCGGAATTGAGCAAGCCGGAGCTAAGGAGAGGGGGCTGGCAGGTGAAGGTGAACGCGGGGTGAAGTGAGGCGCGCCCGGGGAGGCTTTATAGGCGTGGGCGAGCACGACCGAGGGCGGGGCTCTGACATGCGCTCGGGGCGTGCGCGGCGAACGCCAGTGCGCGCTCTGGCGCCTGGCACAGCGTCAAGCACGAGGCAGCGTAGAGAGAGGTCAAGTTCAAACGCGGATTGGGCCCAAATCTTGGAGATTTTGGCCATAATCCCGTTGAGAGATATGTTCCTCTCAGGTCCCTTTGTCGTTTGTGTGTGGAGGCTAGCAAGTTTCGCTGACTGGATTAAGAGATAGAGAGGGGAGAAATCCTATTTGTCTCACTGCCACACAGGGGGAAATCTCTGGTTTGACGTGTCCGAGGCACGCGTCCCAATGCCATCTCCTGGCACATGATAGAGGGGTTAATTAGGCACATTTTTGTCAATGGGGCCATTAGGATTCGAGTTAGGGATCAAGGTGAACATCCTTGATCTTTGGCTCAAGGTCTGAATTTCAGAATTCTGATTTTCAGAATTCCCATTAAGTCCCCACATGAGAAGCTTCATTTGGGGTTTTAATTGAGTTATTTTGGCTAAGCTTTCTCAACCTTTCTTGTTGCTTATTAAATATACTTCAATTTTTATAATTGGCTCAAGTCATAATTTTAAATTTTTCATACCCTTTTCCTTATTTTCTTGAATTTTTGCTCATGGGCTCCCTTAGGGTTTTTATTAGGGTTACAACATTCTTACCTTTTGAAAGACCCCTTTGTTTTGATCATGATACTTTTAAGTATATGCTTGGTGAATTCTTCATTCTTAAGTTAGTTTGATGCTCATGCTTACTTTGGTTCACATAAAATGATGGTTCTTGGTTTGGCATTTTAAGAGAAACCCTAGGTGACACTGGGGTGTCACACGTTTCACCCGTCACACAGATATTACAACACATCGGAGGAACGAGTATGCGGAAGCAGTTACAACAACTTACTTTATATTAAAGTATAGAAAGAGTAGTATTATTACAGACCAGAAAATATAAGAGTGCTGGAGTAATTTTATTACAACCCTGGGAGGCAAAAACCCTCCCGATTAACAGTAAACAGTTTTTAAAGTAGGACACTTCCTCCCGAGGCTTCAGTCTTGGTTTTCTTCCTTAGGCACCACCTTGGAACAAAAGCAACAAAAATTTGTTGCTTCCTCACCTACAACAACATGGGATTGAAAACCCTGAGTACGGAGTGTACTTTCGCAAGTCTTACCTGTCAAAATAAAAGACTCTCAAGGATATGCTGGCTTTTGGTAATCAAGGTATGGCTGATTAAGAATCAAAGACTCTGTTTGCAGAAATGCTTACTAATAGTGGATCCTTAAAAATCTAGTTTTACTTGCCAGGTTAAGTAAAGTTACCTGCATCTAGAGTTCTTTCTACCCTAGTTCAAGTACTTGACCTATACTATCCAATTTCTTATCAACTCTTCTTATTCACTGGAATGCTACGTGTAAGTTAGTGGCCAAGTCTTCACGTCCGAGAAGTAACGGCGATCTGAATCGATTAATACTCAGTTAAGGATCTCCAATCACACGACATATGTAGCACTTAACCCTTGCATATGTCAACTCACCACTGGGGTTCTTAAGACCAGATCAGGTTCACGCCAACCGAGAGCACAAATACACCACCGTCCAGCCTCTTGCCATAGAGGGTACACGCTACTCAAGCCATCTCTCCACTCCCATTGTGTGTTATCTTATTCTAGTATTAGTCTGCCCAAGGCAAAGCTTACCCATGATGAGGCATGTGACCAGTTAAAGGGTCCTCGGTCAGCAGGCCTACATCGAGATGGTCCTTAATCGACTCAGACGGAGACACTACACCGAGAATCCTGTCTCGTGCAAGTCAACGCCTAGTCTCAGCTTTATTATTTTCAACCCAAAGTTTGGTACCTAGCAGAGGTAAATCTTTTCCGATGTTGAACCCATCACGGCCATGATGGATCCACCATCAAGTTTTATTTTTGAAAACATCCCACCCACTTGAAGCATCATCTTTGTGTCGAAAACAAAACATTTTGTTTTTCTAGAGCAAGGCTAAGAATAAGAAAAACCTTTTTATAAAACAGGGGATCAAGGAAAGGTAATCAAATTCTCAAGGGAGGAAATGCAGCAATTTGTTTAGCACACAAATCCTATCACCTAATGCATCAAGCAAGTGAGAAAGATTTTGAAATAGCAAGGCGATGGCAAATGCACCGGGGCTTGCCTTGTGTTATAGGTGAGTCGGGCTCTACTCCACAGATGTTAAAATAAAAGCACTTCCTGGCCGGAGGTTCTTTAGGTGGTGGTGGTGTAGCTCTTGCTTCTTCAACTTCTACTTCTTCTTCGTTTTCTATATACCACATATATAATCATGAATGCTCATGTAATGTTCATGAAAACGCAAAGATAATAAAAGTATATTATCTAATGTCTTGAATACAATTATCCTTTATGGATCTCCATGAAACTAGGGTTTTTGGAGTCAGTAGTGAAGTTCCTAGGGCAGGTATTACTAGAAGACTAGGGTTTTGGGTTCTAGGTACCAAACATGGTCCAAATCATACCAATCTTTACCAAAGGCTTCTAAATAACATTTAAAGCTTATCTAAAAAGTTTGGTGATTTTTGGAATTATTAATTAATTTCTAAAATTCTAGGGGTATGGGTTTTGGCTATTTTAAATACTCCATAATTCCCTATTTGGAATAAAAATCATAAAACTATTTTTATGAAATACTATAGAAAATTAGGAACCTAGCAAAATTGGTCTTGCATTTTTAGCATTTTTCTATAATTTTCTAGAAATTCTCTAATCCTGGTAGAAAAAGAAAAAGTAAAAGAGCCAACAGTAATGGGCTGAATCTGGCCCGAGCCGGCCCAGCCGAGACGGATCACGCCCGCGCTGCTGTTTTGCACTGAAGCCCTCAGGGGTTTGAATAACTAGGGAGAAATCCTGAGCAATGTTTGACTGGGTCACTGACGTTTGCAAATAAACCCTCGCGCTTCTATTTCTTCACAACCCGAGGTCCACGACGTGGAGCGGCGGAGAACCGAGCTCCGGCGAACTCTACTGGCCACAATAAGCAATGTCCAGGGCCCTAACTTGGTTGAAACCTAATTCAACACCTAACAAATGTTCCCCCCAATCAACTACACAATCCGAGCTCTAGATCGTCCTGCCCACGGAGACAGTGCGAACTATGGATGAACAAACTTGTCCCCGGCGATCTAGGGCAATCTAGTTTAATTGAATGGGTCGGGGAGCATTAGTGGTAGGTAAGAGTGCTGAAACAAGAGAGCACAGGGTATGATCAGATCTGAAATGAGCTAGCCACGACGAAGACTCTTTCATGGTGGCGGTGAGTTAGCTAAACTGGCGATCTGATCTGGTTACTGTACCATCAGAAATCCTATTCAGAGCTTCTGACAGCCACATTTGAAGTGCCCAGATCATAGATTTTTGTATAAGAACTTGCCAATTTGTCTGTAGCAAACTTGTAGTCCTTCGTACCAGCTACAATTCTGCTATAGCAACAACCCCCAATCGAGCGATAGATCCTGCTCAAATTCGACCTAAAAGTCTGGCAAATGCCACTGGTGACCCAATTTCAGTCAGCAAGGTGACTGACAGCACAAATTTGGGTAGATTTTTCTCCATTTTTTTGTATAACACAATTCTTAATCCCTTAAGCAAAGTTGTACTCCTATAGTAGCTCTAGATTTTTGATGTGTTGACCCTAGGCAAAATCTTTGTATTTTTGGATCTACAGGGCTCCAAAGTTAGCTCTGTGCATTGAATTTCAGAATTAATCATGGGAGGGGTGTTGAGTGGCTTTTTTGCAAATAAGCCCATTTCACATATTTTAACTTGGAGATCCTCATATGTGTGAACCATATGCTTTAGAGTACCCTAATTCCTTGGTTTTTGCACTTAGGTCCAAAAGTGTGTAACATTTACATATAACCCCCTAGGGTTTCAGTCCAGGGTTTCCCAGGGGTCTATTTAGGGTTTTTGGTACTTCTAGGGTTTGAGTGCCTCTCAAGTCCATTAATGGGGATATCTTAAGATTATTTCTCATGAGTTTTGAAGTTTTCTCTCATTTAGGCTTTGTTTACACTTCTAAGCCCAGTTTAGGGTTAAGTATCCTACTCTAGGGTCTCACCCATGACAAGCCACATCAGTACAACTTATTTGAAATTTTTGCCTTGTGAATGCACTCTAAGTGTAACAATCACATGATATGCTAATGCTCATGATGCTATGCTCAAGTTTTAGTGGTAGTAACACCAGGGGTGTTACACCCACCATGCGGCGGATACACGCCTCGCACCTCCCACGCGCCGAGTGGTCCACCGTTTAGTGGGTGCGGGTAACTGTTCAGCGGGTGCAGGCAACTTGACGATTCACCTTCACACCTATAGCACTATATAAATAGACGGGTAGGTGTGAAATTATCACAGCATTCATTGCCATTGCACTGTTGTGCTGCTGAAAAATTTAACCATAGCCGAAGCTTTTTCATCGCATTCTTGAGCAAAGCTTCATCTCGATTTAGCTTTGGCATAAGAGAAAGCTTCATCAAAACTATAAAAATCATCAACTTTGTAAGAACTGCAAGAAATTCAACATCAGATGGTCAGAGTACGTTCAACTGCAAAGGTGACCTGTGTCGGAGAGGAGGCTGAAACCACCGAGACTGCCCTGATCTCCTAAGTGATGAGACAATCGGGACTAGTTGTGACAGAGGAAGCCATTGAACAAGGTGCACCTGCTGCCGAAACTGAACAAGATGTTGAGGAAGAAATCACTGATGAAGGAGAAGAAGAAGATTATAGCATTCTGATCTCGTCAAAACCTAGCCACTTGGATTTCGGAAAATCTACCATTTCTGAAGCTGATATGCCCATGATGATGAAGCTGAGCTACTTCGGAGAAGCTGAGAAGAAGTTGATTCGTTTTGCCGGGGAAGAAACCACTCCGACACTGAAAAATGATGAGGTGGTAGTCTTCAAAAGTTTTTTAGAGCGGGATTGCGGTTTCCCTTGAACGAGATGATTGGGGAAGTTTTGGATAATTACAAAATCTATCTTCATCAGCTGACCCCTAGCGCTATCGTTAGGCTCAGCTTCTTCATCTGGGTCCTTCGAAGCCAAGGAATGGACCCGAATGCTGAAGCTTTATGCCGAGTGCATGAGCTATATTACCAGACGAAGGCCAGAGAAGACGGACTGCATGAAAACTTTGGCTGTTATAACTTCACATATCGCAAAGATATGAAGGCCCCGGTGCTTAGATATCGCACCAAGTGGCCAACCGGTTGGAAAAGTGAGTGGTTCTATATCAAGGCCGATGAGAAGAAGAGGGAGAAGTTGAAGACACTAGTGATGAGCCCGCTGAGTTTAAGCTTCAGGATGACTAGGCCCTTGTGCCACATAACGTCGGGGTCACCATGCCAACAAGTTGTAGCAGAATTCAGGGTGGTAGCCGAACAGATCAGCACCAGAGATCTAGTTCAAGAATATTTGGCTAACAGAACATCTCCGACTTTGAGCGAATTTAGCATGCCAAAGTTAAAAGGAATGAAGAAGGGACTTGAGCTTGTATGACTTCCTTATCAGTTTAAATTTGAGAAACAATTTAAAGAACCTTGCCAAGAGTGGCTGGAAATGATCGAAATAGTGTGTAATGAAGTGCTGGGAAATTACACCAAAAAAGAGGATCAACTGATGACTGCGGCCTTCGGTACCTAACCGAAACGAAGGTTAAACCGCGTAATGGATGCTCTGAATTTTGAATATCCTGATTACGAGCGTCTCAACAAGGGTACCGAAGGGGTAAAAAGGAAGAGAGTTGTCAGTGTTTTGAGCAGAAAGGCTACTAGGATGGTAAAAGAAAGATGAAAAATCTTTGAAAAAGAGAAAAACCAGTCCTGAGCCGAAGGTGGCGACCTCGAAGAAGAGAAGAACTTCAACTCCAGAGCCGAAGATGGCTGCGATAGAAGAGGGAACTCCTTCGACACCTTCTGCTGCCGAAGTAGAAGAAATTTTAAAGGTAATGACCGAATCCTTACCCGTCAAGCTGCCAAGTCCACTGGGGCCGCAACTAACGAAGCTTTTACAGAAGAAGGACGAGCCTTCGGTAGCGAAGAAGGCGGTTGGGCCAAAAAAGCGAAGGATTGTTACTGTTATGCAAGCAATTGAAGAAACGCCACCACCGGCCTCAGCATCAAAAATAACACCAACTGCCGAAGTTGCTGCTTCTGCCGAAGATGCTCCTACCGAAGCTGTTTCTGCCGAAGCTACCAATCTAGAGAGCACATTATCTAACCTCGATAAAGTGCTCTTGGATATGGCCACGGAATAAGCTTTTGCAGCTGCTAAAGAAACCCTGGCCACGGTGCCTGAAAAAGGGAAGGAAATCGCCGAAGATATTTTGGAGGAAAAAGGCTTCAATTTTCAAAATATAATGAAGAATTATCCAGGGCTGAGAAAGAGGAGCTGCAGGAGTATGCTATATCCTGTGGCTACCAGCCAGGAGCGATGCTCTTCGGCAGAATTAATGAAGAAAGCCTAGGATGTATTCGAGATCGAACTAGAGCAAAAATTATCAGCACTCTGTTGAAGAGTGTTGGTTTTCTGAAGCTTGAAGCTGACATCAGTCGCTACCGACGATAGCATATCGTCGGCAGTTTATTCTATTCTAATTTCAAGGTAAAATTTTTCCCTCAGCTTTTTATTGTTTTATGATGAAGGTGATTTCTGATGAAGGTTGTTTTGCACAGAGTATGCTACTAAGTAAAGCCTTGAGGATGCAATAGGACCTCGAAGATAAGAAAAATGAGGTTATAATTGAAGGCTTGGAAAGTAAAATCAAAGATCATGAAGCTGCTCTTGAGAAGAAAGATTTTGTTCTTCAAACAATGGAGGGTTCATTGGCAGAAGCCCAAACTGAAATTGCCAGATTAAACAGTGAACTCCTCCTGAAGTCAGAAAGCTCTGAGCAAGAAAAGAAGAATTTTGAAACGAAGCTTGAAGCAAAAGTCGAAAAGAGTTCGAATTTGCAAAAATCCTTGAAAGAGCTTCAGGACAAATGCTTAAACTTCGACAACCGGTGCGTGCAACGGCTAAAGCAGGTCTTCAACTCAGTTGGAGCCAGTTCAGAAAAATTTGAACCTTCGGTTGAAGACCTGTCAAGCACCATCGAACATATTGAGGGCGAAGTTGATGCGCTTGACGAAGTTATAGCTGGGCACGGTGACTTCTGTGCCCTGCTAGCTTCTCGCGGCACAGCTGTTGCTTTCATGAAAACTGGTTGCACGCATGGGAAGATCGTAAATAGGCCAAACTTCAGCCTATCACCAGCAGATTTAACTAACATCCCCAGCTTGGCCCGAAGCATTGGAAATAGATTTATAACTCGAATCTGGGCGAAGGGAGGGCGAGACTTAGCAGGTGACGAAGCTCGAAGTCATCTCAAGCCGGTATTAAACTTGTACCTGTTGCTTACCTTATCCTGAGATTTTTATTAACCTTATACTGCTTTGTTATGTATAGGATGATGAAGCCGAAGATCAATGATCCAAAGCTTGACGGATACTGATGAAGCTGCTGCAAAAAGCTCTAGAGAAATTTCGAATTAACTTTGTAAAAGATATTGTAATTTAGGAATCAAACACTGCTCTGTAAACTTGTCCATACCTCGTAATATATTTTTACCTTTCCATCCATGTATGAACCGCTTTGATGTGGACGAAACTTGTATTTTTTGAGCCGAAGGCGAAAAACACCTTCCCTTCTTTTCGTACACAACGAAGCATATCTTTGTTTTTTTGTACTCATCGAAGCTTTGTCATCAGAGCCGAAGCATCTGTTTGTATTCTATGTTATGATGATGATGATCCTACGAATGTCTAAATGAATGTGTATGAATGCAATGAATGATGTGATGTACCGTGCAAATGAATGTCCAAACACACGCTTCCGAAGCCACACCCAGACTCTGCATCCCCTTAGGAACGACTTTGCAGTCTTCTTCACCGTTTATTTTTCGGTGTAAGTTCTGCATCCCCTTAGGAATGACTTTTGAACTTCTTCACCTTCTATTTCGGTGGTATAAGTTCTGCATCCCCTTAGAAAACTTCTTCGCCTTATATCTTAGCGGTATTTGGCTCTGCATTCCCTTAGGAACAACTTTTGAGCAGAAAACTTACGCTGCGTTCCCTTAAGAACGACTTTTTGTAGCTTCGTTGTGCTCTGCATCCCCTTAGGGACGACTTTTGAGCTTCTCCATGCTTTTTTCTTTTTTCTGCACTCGATGGTGCACGCTTAGATTTTACATTTTACATTCTTTTGGGGGATTTGCTCCCGTGGAGCTAAATAAGAAATAAAAATTACAAGCTATGGCCCCATTAAAAACCTTTCCCCCCTTCGGAAAGGAAAAGGGTGCCATAGGAAAAAAATGAAAAAAGATTACATCAAATTACACATAATATCGTCGAAGCCCATCCGCATTCCAAGATCTAGGAATGTCGTTGTCGTCCATATCCTTCGGTCTGTAAGAACCGGGCCTCGACAAAGATACCACCAAAAAGGGGCCTTCCCACTTCAGCTGCAATTTGCCTACTGTATCTGGATTAGCCACTCTTCGAAGCACCAAATACCCTGGCTTAATATTTTTCAACCGAACTTTTCTGTCACGCCATTTTATTGTTTTGGCTTGGTATTTATTGATATTCTCCACAGCCTAAAGTCTGGTCCCTTCTATAGTATCTTTTGCTACGTGATAATCAGCTTCGTCTTCTTCTGAAGCTGCTGTTCTTATTGACCCTGCTTTAGCTTCTTCTAGGGTTATGGCTTCGTCACCAAATAATAATTTGAACGGTGTAAAACTTGTTGATCTTGATATAGTTGTATTGTGGCTCCACACCACTTTAATCAACTCATCTGGCCACTTTCCTCTGGGCTGATTAAAGATTAGCTTCATTATTACCGTCATTATGATGCCATTTGCTCTTTCGACCAGCCCGTTTGACTCCGGATGTCTAAGTGATGCAAAATGAATTTTCGTGCCAATCTGATCACAGAAATCCTTGAAAGTTTTGGCATCAAACTGTGTTCCGTTGTCCACAGTTATAGTGTTCAGCACGCCGAAGCGACAAACAATATTTTGCCAGAAGAATTTTCGGACTGTAACCGAAGTTATTGTAGCCAAAGGCTTCGCTTCAATCCACTTAGAAAAATATTCTACAGCTACCACAACATATCTCAAATTGCCTTGCGCTGGTAGAAGTGGGCCTAACAAATCTAGGCCTCATCTTTGCAACGTCCAGGTGGGCTGTATTAGCTAAGTGAGAGATGAAGGTTGTTTCTTGTCTCTTGCACATTTTTGACAATTTTCACATTTTTTAATTAGCTCTGCTGCATCCGAAGCTGCCTTCGGCCAGTAAAATCCTTGCCTAAACACTTTTCCCAGCAAGAGCCTAGACCCAATATGAGATCCACACAAACCTGCATGTATCTCCTTCATTAATTCAATACCTTCAGCTCTTGATAAACACTTGAGGAGTGGAGAACAGACTCCATGTTTATATAATTCCCCTTCTATTATCACATACGTTCTTGTCCTTGCTTCCATTCTCTTAATATAAGCTTCGTCATCCGAAAGACAATTACCTTGGAGGAAAGATATAATTGCAGTCCTCCAATCTTCACTGTGTACTAGAGAAATAGCAAACACTGCTCTCTCCATGAGTTCAACCGAAGGTGCCTTTATTGTTTCAAAAAGTACTTCCAAAGGTAGAGGGAGCCCCTGAGCCACTGATTTGGCTAGCAGATCTGCATGCTCATTTTCACCTCTTGGAATATTCTTGACAGAAAAACCTTCGAAAGAAGCCTCCAACCTTCGAACTGTATCCAGATAATTTTCAAGCTTTGAGTCTCTTGCCTTGCTACTTTTGTCTACATGGCCAGCATTGACTTGAGAATCGGTTTTTAGGATGGCCCTTCTTATTCCCATTGCCCTTAACTTTCGAAGCCCCAACAGAAGTGCTTCGTTGTGACGGAACCTCCCAAGTCATTAGGCCCACCTACAGTTGTCCCTGTCCCACGGACTTTAGACAACCCTGCAGGTGCACTTGATCACTTGATAAGTTCAGTATCTGAATTCCTTACCTTCCCAAGAGCGTTTCACCCGTCACGCAGACATTACAATACATCGGAGATACGGAAATGCGGAAGCAGTTACAATAGCTTACTTTATTGAAAAGTAAGACAGAGTTATATAGTTATAGACCAGAACCAAAATATATGAGTGCAGAGTATTATTATTACATAACATGGGAGGCAAAAACCCCTCCCAAATAAACAGTAAAAGTTTTTCTTAAAGGAGGACCTTTCCTCCCGCAGCTTTAGCCTTGGTTCTCTTCTTTTGGTACCACCTTGGAACAGAAGCAACAAAAGTTTGCTGCTTCTTCACCTAAAACAACATGGGACAAAGCCCTGAGTATGAAGTGTACTTTCGCAAGACTTACCCGACAAAGTAAAAGACTCTCAAGGATATGCTGGCCTTTAGGAGTCAAGGTATGGCTTATTAATTATCAAGGACTCTGTTTGCAGAAATGCTTACTAACAGTGGATCCTTAAAAGTCCAGTTTTATTTGTTAGGTTAAGTAAAATTACCTGCAGCTAGGGTTCTTTCTACCCTAATTCAGTCACTTGACCTATACTAGCCAATTTCTTAACAACCCTTCATCTTCACTGGATTGCTACGTGTAGGGCAGTGACCAAGTCTTCATATCCGCGAAGTTACAGTGATCCGAATCGATTATACTCAGCTGAGGATCTCCAGTCACATGACATATGTAGCACTTAACCTTTGCATATGTCAACTCGCCACCGGGGTTCTTAAGACCAGGTCAGGTTCACGCCAACCGAGAGCACAGATACACCACCATCCAGCCTCTTGCCACGGAGGGTACACGCTACTCTCCACTCCCATTGCGTGTTATCTTATTCTGGTATTAGTTTGCCCGAGGTAAAGCTTACCCATGACGTGGAATGTGACCAGTTAAAGGGTCCTCGATCATCAAGCCTACATCGACACGGTCCTTAATCGACTCAGACGGAGACACTACACCGAGACTCTCTTCTCGTGCAAGTCACCCGCCTGGTCTCAGCTTTATCATTTCAAACCCAAAGTTTGGTGCCTGGCAGAGGTACATCTTTTACGATGTTGAACCCATCATGGCCATGATGGATCCACCATCAAGTTTTATTTTCGAAAACATCCCTCCCACTTTGCAGCATCATCTCTTGAGAAAACAAAACATTTTGTTTTTCTAGAGCAAAGCTAAGCATAAGAAAAACCTTTTGTAAAACAGGGATTTAAGGAGAAGTAATCCAATCCAAGGAAGGAAATGCAGGAATTGGTTTATTACACAACTCCTATCACCTAATGCATCAAGCAAGTGAGAAAGATTTTAAAAGGAACAAGGAGGTGGCAAATGCACCGAGGCTTGCCTTGTGTTACTGGTGAATCAGGCTCTGTTCCGTAGATATGAAAATAAAAACAGTTGCCTGCCTAATGTTCTTCAGGTGGTGGTGGTGATGAAGTCCTTGTCTCTTCAACTTCTATTTCCTCTTCGTTTTCTAGATATAGCCATATATAATCATGAATGCTCATGTAATGCTCATGAAAATTCTAAGATAATAAAAGTTTATTATCAAAGGTCTTGAATATAACTTTCCTTCACGGATCTCCGAGAACTTAGGGTTTTCGGAGTCAATAGTGAAGTTCATAGGGTAGGGGGCTAGGGTTTTGGGTTCTAAGTAACAAACATGGTCCAAATCATACCAAACTTTACCCAAGGTTTCTAAATATTATTTAGAGTATACCCTAAAAGTTTAGTGAATTTTGGATTTATTATTAATTCCCTAAAAATCCAGAAGTATGGCTTTTTGCTATTTTAAATGCTCTATAATTTCCTATTTGTACTAAAAATCATGAAACTATTTTTATTAAATACTATAGGAAATTAGAAGTCTAGCAAAATTGGTTTGGTATTTTTAGAATTTTTCTACAATTTTCTAGAAATTCTTAAACCTAGATAGAAAAAGAAAAGGAAAAACTATGAATAGTCCTGAGCCGGAACTGGCCCAAGTCGGCCCACAACTGGAGGAAAGCGCCCATGCGCACGCCCGCGTGCAAACTTTGCAAGAAAGACCCTGTCCTTTTGAATAACCTGAAGCGGGGTCGCAGTACTATTCCTGGAGTCACTGACAATTTACAAAAACCTCCCCCATGTTCTATTTCTTCGCAGGCCGAGGTCCACGACGGTGAACGGCGGCGCGCAGATTCCCGGCGAGCTTGTACCGGCTAGATTACTTGGGGACTGGCGCTCTACTTTGGCAGAGACCGAATTCAATCCCTAACCAACGTTTCCCCCCCCACTAATTTCACGAAGGGCGATCTATCCTGCTCTCTGTCCACGGTGACAGCGGGCATCGCGGACATTCAACCGTGTTCTCGGCGATCCTAGGGACTCTTGCTCAATTGGGTGGGTCAGCGAGTATCAGAAGCATCCAAGAACACTGAAACGAGGACTCAGAGGGCATGAACGGACCTGAGATGCGCTGGCCACGGCGAGGGCTAAACCACGACGACAGAGAGCAAGTTTGGGGGAAATGAGCGATTCGCGGTCGTTGGTGGACAATTGAAGACAAGCGCGAGTGCTATGGATGGGTAATTACCCTACGGAGCTCACGGCAGACTCAATTTATAGCAGGAATGAGCGGTGGCCAGAGAATTTGGATTGAGACGCGCGGCGGCCGGAGATAACAGGGGTTACTGGCGCAAGCGCTTAGTGGCTTTCACCGTGGCGGTCCCTCCGGCGATCACCGGATATGCCTAATATGACTAACCGCGACGTGGTAAGGTGCCTGGGCACGTGGCGCAAGGCCACGAGATGGCAATCTCCGGCGAACCCATCCAAAGCAACCGTGACTAGCTCGGGTACGGTGGTCGAAATAATTTAGTGGTCGGAGCATATCCACGGTGTGATATTTACTGACCCCCAGCGCTATCCAGCCGATCTGAGCGTGAATCACGGCGGCGATAGCACGAATCCGCGTGCGGCTCATTGGTGGTGAGGGGGGCTGAACTTGGGATTCTGTCCGTTACTGTACCATGGGAAGCACTTGACAGAGCGCCTGACAGACCATGTTTGGGCTGGATTTTCTCCTGATTTTACATGGCAACAAAGCCATCATTCTGCAGCAAAGTTGTAGCCTAATGATCTAGCTATAATCTTACTACAGCAACCATAGCCAATTACTTACTGGATTATAATCGAATCCAAGCTCAAAGATGGCTCAAACTCACTGTCAGTTTGAATTCAGATTTAAGACAGCCTGACAGATCAACTTTGAGTCAAATTTTCTCAAAACTTTTCATAGTACCAGGTCTTGATCTCTATAGCAAAATTGTTCCCCTTTTGTGGCTCTACAAACTTGATGTAGTGACCTAGGGCAAAAACTTTATAATTTGAAAGTTACAGAGTTTCAAAGTTGGGCCAAATGCACTGAAATTAGACTTAACTCCATAGGGTTCAAATAGGGCCTTTTTGCAAGTAGGCCCAAAACTTAGGGTTTAAGTTGCAAATTCACATACTTGTGAACCACATGAGTTAAGATGCTCTAATTTCATAGTTTTTGCACTTTAGTCCAAAAGTGCACTAGTTTTGCACTTAGCCCCCTAGGGTTTAAGTCTAGGGCTTTCCAGGGTTCTATTTAGGGTTTTTGGTAATTCTAGGGTTTGGATGCTACTTAAGTTCATCTATGGTGACATTTTATGACAAATCTCTAATGAGTTTTGAAGTTTTCCCCTATTAGGCTTTGTTTGCTCTATTAAGCCCAATTTAGGGTTAAGCACTGTACCCTAGGGTTTCACTTATAACATGTCACATCAATACAACTTGTTTGAACTTTTTGCCTAGTGAATGCATTCTAAGTGTAACAAACACATGACATGCCAATGCTTATGATGTTATGCCCAAGTTTTAGTGGCAGTAACACAAGGGGTGTTACATCCTTCCCCCCATAAAAGAATCTCGTCCCGAGATTAAAAGTCCTAGGGCAAATAGTGGAAAAGGAAACACGACATATCTTTATTTCCTTATTTTTGGTACAAGGCAGTGGTGGTTTGGGGCTCATTCCTTTTATTACAACAAATGTGCATACTTTACAAATTACATGAAGCTAAAAAGCCTGGGAAATTCTTATCTAAAAAGTTTTGAGTTTCCCAAGTAGCTTCATCTTCTGTATGTTGGTTCCACTGTATCTTGTAAAACTTGAGAGTTTTCCTTTGGGTAATTCTGTCCTTTTGATCCAAGACTCGAATAGGATGTTCTGAATATTTCAAGTCTAGTTCTAAGGCAACATACGTTACTTCAACGGTTCGATCGGGAACCCAAAGACACTTCTTCAATTGAGACACATGGAACACATTATGTATGGCAGACAATGTTTCGGGTAACTGGAGTCGGTATGCTACTGGTCCATATTGTTCAAGAACAGGAAAAGGACCAATATACCGGGGTGCAAGCTTCCCTTTTACCCCGAAACGTGATACCCCGTTCATTGCTAAAACTTTCAGGTAGACATAATCTCCAACTAGAAAGTATAAGGGTATCTGGCGTTTGTCTGCATAACTATTCTGTCGGGCTTGGGCTTCCTTCAAATTATGAATTATTCATTGAACTTTCTCTTCTGTCTCCTTTACCATATCAGGCCTGAAGAAATTTCTTTCACTAGGTTCAGACCAGTTTAACGGAGTACGACATCGTCGTCCATATAAAGCTTCGAAGGGTGCCATCTTAATGCTTTCTTGATAGCTATTATTATATGAGAACTCTGCTAATGGTAAACAATCATCCCATTTCTGTGGGAATTCCAGAACACATGCTCTCAACATGTCTTCAAGTATCTGATTTACCCTCTCAGTTTGCCCACTAGTTTGAGGATGATAGGCCGAACTGTGGAGCAATTTAGTACCCAAGGATTTGTGAAGTTCTTCCCAGAATTTGGATACAAATTGAGGTCCACGATCCAACACTATTGTCTTCAGAACACCGTGTAAACTGAGGATGCAAGCAATATACAGTTCTGCATATGTGATTACTGGATACTTTACTTTGACTGGGAGAAAATGGGCGATCTTCGTAAGTCGATCAATGATAACCCAAATAGAATCATACCCCTTTGCGGTCCTGGGCAATCCCACAATAAAGTCCATGCTTATATCCTCCCATTTCCATGTTGGTATAGGTAGAGATTGTAATGGACCAGCAGCTTTCATGTGTATGGCCTTGACACGTCTACAAGTGTCACATCTTGCCACATAGCGTGCGATTTCAATCTTCATCTTTGTCCACCAATAATGCTGTTTTAGATCATGATACATCTTAGTACTTCCGAGATGAATAGAATAGCGACTAAGATGTGCTTCATCTAGAATTTGCTGGCGGATCTCATCATTTTTAGGCACAACTATGCAGTTGTTAAACCATACCACACCTTGATCATCTCTTCTGAAGCAGTTGGCCTTACCGACCTCTATTTTCTCATGAATGTGTTTCATTCCCTCATCATTTCTTTGCGCGTCAATTATTCTTTGTAGGAGGACTGACTCAAGCTTCAAATGATTTGATGTTCCATGCTGAATCATTCCCAGGTTCAACTTCTCCATTTCTTGGCATAACGTAATGTCAGAAGTCTGTATCGTCAAACAATGGCAGGAAGCCTTGCGACTTAATGCATCTGCCACTACATTAGCTTTGCTTGGGTGATAGTGAATCTCTAATTCATAATCTTGATCAGCTCAAGCCACCTCCTTTGCCTCGTATTTAGCTCTGACTGGGTAAAGATGTACTTCAAACTTTTATGATCTGTATAAATGTGACAGATATTTCCTAGCAGATAATGACGCCACATTTTTAGGGCATGAACCACCGTAGCTAACTCTAGATCATGAGTTGGATAATGTTCCTCATGCCGGCGTAATTGCCTTGAAGCATAAGCTATCACTCGGCCTTCTTGCATTAGAACATAGCCGAGACCACTGCCTGATGCGTCACAATACACATCAAAGGGCTTTTCAATGTCTGGTTGAGCCAATACCGGAGCAGTGGTCAATAATGTTTTCAGTTGCTCAAAGGCTTCATTACATTTTGAAGGCCAATTGAATTTGGTATCATTCTTCAATAAACTTGTGATTGGTTTCACAAGCTTGGAAAATCTGGAATGAATTGGCGGTAATAACCAGCCAGTCCAAGGAAACTTCGGACTTGATGTACAGTGGTTGGGGGTTTCCACTCCAAAATATCCTTGACTTTGCTGGGATCCACCGCAATCCCCTTGGTAGATAATACATGTCCCAGAAATTGGATCTCCTCCAGCCAGAACGCGCACTTACTGAACTTAGCATATAATTGGTGTTCCCTTAAGCACGTTAATACGATCCGCAAATGCCGAGCCTGCTCCTCTTCATTCTTGGAGTATATTAAGATATCATCAATGAATACCACCACAAATTTGTCCAACTCGGGCATAAATACTCAGTTCATCAGATATGTGAAGTGGGCAGGAGCATTTGTTATTCAGCGGATATTCAAATAATCCATACCGCGTGGTGAATGTGGTCTTTGGTATATCTTCGGGTCGGATACGGATCTGATGATAACCCGACCTGAGGTCAATCTTGGAGAATACCTGAGCTCCAGTAATTTGATCAATAGAATGTCAATCCAGGGAAGAGAGTACTTATTCTTGATGGTGACCTCATTAAGGGGTCTATAATCCACGCACATCCGTAGTGTTTCATCCTTCTTCTTGACAAAGATGGCTGGACAACCCCAAGGTGATGAACTTGGTCGGATGAATCCTTTTTCAAGTAGATCTTGTAATTGGGTCTTGAGTTCTGCCAGTTCATTTGGAGGCATTCGGTATGACCTTCTAGAAATAGGAGCTGTACCGGCCTTCAACTCAATCACAAATTCTACATCCCTTTCTAGAGGCAATCCAGGCAGATCTTTCGGGAAGACGTCTAGGAATTCACATACTACCGGAATATCTTGAATCTCTGGTATGATGGCTTCATATACTCTGCCACATGGTTTAGCTGGAATAGCTACGGGGATAGACAAAAGAATCTCTTCTTGGCCATAACTCAACCTGATGGTTCTCAGATCAGTGTTGAGGATTGCTTTATGCTAGGCTAACCAATTCATGCCCAAAATTACATCTATATCTTGGCCCTTTAGAACAATCATGTTTGTAGGAAAGTCCCGTTCAGCCAATGTTACGGGCACATGGTAAGCCACCTCTTTAGTAAATATTTGTCCCCCAGGCGAATGAATTATAAACCCTTCCCTTGATTCATGGTATGGAATGCAATGTTGCTTCACAAACTTCTTGCTTATGAATGTATGTGAAGCGCCAGAATCAAAAAGAATAACGGCAGGGTGATTGGCCATGAGAAACATACCCATCATAACCGGTTCCCCTTCCGGTGTTGTGGCCACTTGAGTATAATGAATCCGCCCCGTTTTCCTCATATTTTTGCCCGCGGTATTGTTTGCCGCATTTCCCTTTCCTTGAGCGGAACTCCTAGAACTATGCTGATTATTTGATCTGTTCTACTTCGGGTATGGACAGTCCTTGATAAAATGTCCGGACTTTCCACAATTAAAGCAGCCTGTGAAGAGCTTGGGAGGGCAGGGAAATGAGTACCAGGGGCACCCGGCTGATTTGTGGAGGTGGGGGCAGTGGCAGGATGGATAAAAACCGGTTGTTTGAAAGGGTAGGAGGGTGGACGCGATGAAGAACGATTCTGATTAAAAGGTCGGATTACCAACCTTTGTCTTTTCTCAGGCCCCTGATTGGGCCTATCGCCTCCATTGCCCTTTGATTTTCCTAAGCCTGCATATTTGGCCTCAACTGCCAGCGCCGTGCTGACAGCCCTTCCATAAGAAAGATCAATGCAGGTGGCCATCTTTCGTTGCATTCGATCATTAAGGCCTCTCATGAAGCAATTTCTCTTCTTTAAATCCGTGTTGACTTGGTCGATAGCATATTGGGACAAGTGGGTGAATTTGTTGAGATACTGAGTGATAGTATCCCCACCCTGTTTAAGCTTCATAAACTCCTCCTACTTCATATGGAGCACCCCTTCAGGTATATAGTGCTCCCAGAAAGCCAGTTTGAACTCATCCCATGTAATTTGATGGTCGACTGGCTGAACGGCTACATAATTTCCCCACCATGTACTAACAGGGCCACGCAACTGTTATGCCGCAAATTAGGGCTTTTGAGTCTCCGTACATCGGAGAAGCCCGAACTTTTGTTCGATAACGCGGATCCACTCATCCGCTTCCAGAGGATCTTCTGCCGTGACAAATAATGGGGGACGTGTCTCTGAGAAATCCAGATATGAAGTTTCGTGAGGTCCTTGCGGATACGCCCACCCGCCTTGCTGTTGCATCTGTTATCCCGCCATTTCCTGCAGAAAGCGAGTGTTGTCAGCTGTGGCACTCACTAAGGCAGCGATGGCCTCAGCTAATGTTGGAGGTACTGGGGGTGGATTAGGGGTTGCTTCCCTCCCACGGGAGGTTCCTGCCCCATCCTGTGCGCGAGTCTTGGACAGCATCTGAGGCAAAGAACATTTGGAAAAATATAATATGCCAAAGCAAACCATCCATTTTACATTACTTAAAAAGGGTAATGTTACAGACTCAAATTTACAACAGGATTACATTACCTATTACACATTATTACTACTTCTATACTACACTAATCTAGCTTCCTATCACTTTTGGTAGCCTCGCTTTCAGGTGTAGGAGACCATTCATCAACCAGCTTCATAGAGGGAGGAGGCCTGAAAAGGTCCGGTTCGCCACCAAGTGCTTCTCCCGCTACTCCAGATGGTCCGGCTTCCCTCCCGACAGGATCTGCAGGTACGTTAGGGTGCAATTGTGAATACAATACATGAACTTCCTCATGTAGTGTATTATAATAAACCTACAAGTTATCCACGGCTGAGCTAAGCACATCCACACGGGCTCGAGCTTGGCTTCCTTAGCCCAAGCAAGTGAACGAGAATTAACAGCCCAATCGAGCGCTAGATCCCGTTCAGCAAGTTGGTCTTGCAGGTGGTGGATGCCTGTTCTCAATTCGTTTATTCTTTCACCATCCGCGACCCATATATCATTCCTGTGATGGAGCTCTGATCGAAGCCGTTCAACTTGAGCTTCCAAATCCCCGATTGGATCATTGCTACTGCTGCTACTGTCTTCGTGCCGTGGGGCTAGTTGATGGCGGCGTACGCCAATTGGCCCGGTAGACTTGCGCGCGGTCTTTCTTGTGCGTGGCGGCATATC
This sequence comes from Zea luxurians, assembly GCA_029449295.1. NCBI lineage: Eukaryota > Viridiplantae > Streptophyta > Magnoliopsida > Poales > Poaceae > Zea > Zea luxurians. The sequence continues at coordinate 6,291,931 of JAOPSE010000041.1, read as the reverse complement.
TCCATGAGGGGAAAATCTTATTAGCATAGTTTTTAGCATGATGCATATATAATTACAGAATCAACCTTAGTTGATTCACACCTTCTGTACATTGCACTCTACTATCTGGTTTTTAAAATAAGTACCTTAGAAGGTGATTGGATAAGAAGGAAAGAAATTTTCTAGATAAGTCTTTGAAAATTCTTTTTCAAAATGTCTCATAATATCTGCAGAGATGGGCTTCACTCCGATACCAACTATGACGGAACCTCCCAAGTCATTAGGCCCACCTACAGTTGTCCGTGTCCCACGGACTTCAGACAACCCTGCAGGTGCACCTGATTACTTGATAAGTTCGGTATCTAAATTCCTTACCATCCTAAGAGCGTTTCACCCGTCACACAGACATTACAATACATCGGAGATACGGAAATGCGGAAGCAGTTAAAATAGCTTACTTTATTGAAAAGTAAGACAGAGTTATATAGTTACAGACCAGAACCAAAATATATGAGTGCAGAGTATTATTATTACATAACATGGGAGGCAAAAACCCCTCCCAAATAAACAGTAAAAGTTTTTCTTAACGGAGGACCTTTCCTCCCATAGCTTTAGTCTTGGTTCTCTTCTATTGGTACCACCTTGGAACAGAAGCAACAAAAGTTTGCTGCTTCTTCACCTAAAACAACATGGGACAAAGCCCTGAGTACGAAGTGTACTTTCACAAGACTTACCCGACAAAGTAAAAGACTCTCAAGGATATGATGGCCTTTAGGAGTCAAGGTATGGCTTATCAATTATTAAGGACTCTGTTTGCATAAATGCTTACTAACAGTGGATCCTTAAAAATCCAGTTTTATTTGTCAGGTTAAGTAAAATTACCTGTCGCTAGGGTTCTTTCTACCCTAATTCAGTCACTTGACCTATACTAGCCAATTTCTTAACAACCCTTCATCTTCACTAGATTGCTACGTGTAGGACAGTGACCAAGTCTTCATACCCGCGAAATTACGGCGATCCGAATCGATTATACTCAGCTGAGGATCTCCAATCACACGACATATGTAGCACTTAACCCTTGCATATGTCAACTCGCCACCGGGGTTCTTAAGACCAGATCAGGTTCACGCCAACCGAGAGTACAGATACACCACCGTCCATCCTCTTGCCACAGAGGGTACACACTACTCTTGCCATCTCTCCACTCCCATTGTGTGTTATCTTATTCTGGTATTAGTCTGCCCGAGGCAAAGCTTACCCATGATGAGGCATGTGACTAGTTAAAGGGTCCTCGATCATCAAGCCTACATCGACACGGTCCTTAATCGACTCAGACGGAGACACTACACCGAGACTCTCTTCTCGTGCAAGTCACCTGCCCGGTCTCAGCTTTATCATTTTAAAGCTAAAGTTTGGTACCTGGCAGAGGTACATCTTTTTCGATGTTGAACCCATCATGGCCATGATGGATCCACCATCAAGTTTTATTTTCGAAAACATCCCTCCCACTTTGCAGCATCATCTTTTGTGAAAACAAAACATTTTGTTTTTCTAGAGAAAAGCTAAGCATAAGAAAAACCTTTTGTAAAACAGGGATTTAAGGAGAAGTAAACCAATCCAAGGAAGGAAATGCAGGAATTGGTTTAGCACACAACTCCTATCACATAATGCATCAAGCAAGTGAGAAAGATTTTAAAAGGAACAAGGAGGTGGCAAATGCACCGGGGCTTGCCTTGTGTTACTGGTGAATCAGGCTCTATTCCGCAGATATCAAAATAAAAACAGTTGCCTGCCTGATGTTCTTCAGTTGGTGGTGGTGGTGAAGTCCTTATCTCTTCAACTTGTATTTCCTCTTCGTTTTCTAGATATAGCCATATATAATCATGAATGCTCATGTAATGCTCATGAAAATGCTAAGATAATAAAAATTTATTATCTAAGGTCTTGAATATAGCTTTCCTTCACGGATCTCCGAGAACTTAGGGTTTTTGGAGTCAATAGTGAAGTTCATAGGGCAGGGGGCTAGGGTTTTGGGTTCTAAGTATCAAACATGGTCCAAATCATACCAAACTTTACCCAAGGTTTCTAAATATTATTTATAGTTTACCCTAAAAGTTTAGTGAATTTTGGATTTATTATTTATTTCCTAAAAATCCAGAAGTATGGCTTTTAGCTATTTTAAATGCTCTATAATTTCCTATTTGGACTAAAAATCATGAAACTATTTTTATTAAATACTATAGGAAATTAGAAGTCTAGCAAAATTGGTTTGGTATTTTTAGCATTTTTATACAATTTTCTAGAAATTCTTAAACCCAGACAAAAAAAGAAAAGGAAAAAGTATGAACAGTCGTGGGCCAGAACTGGCCCAAGTCAGCCCACAACTTGAGGAAAGCGCCCACGCGCGCGCCCGCGTGCAAACTTTGCAAGAAAGACCATGTCCTTTTGAATAACCTGAAGCGGGGTTGCAGTACTATTCCTAGAGTCACTGACAGTTTACAAAAACCTCCCCCATGTTTTATTTCTTCGCAGGCCGAGGTCCACGATGGTGAACGGCGGCGCGTAGATTCTCGGCGAGCTTTTACCGGCTAGATTACTTGGGGACTGGCGCTCTACTTTGGCAGAGACCAAATTCAATCCCTAACCAACGTTTCCCCCCAACTAATTTCATGAATGGCGATCTATCCTACTCTGTCCATGGTGACAGCGGGCATCGCGGGCATTCAACCGTGTTCCGGTGATCCTAGGGACTCTAGCTCAATTGGGTGGGTCAGCGAGTATCAGAAGCATCCAAGAACACTGAAACGAGGACTCAGAGGGCATGAACGGACCTGAGATGCGCTGGCCACGGCGAGGGCTAAACCACGGCGGCAGAGAGCAGGTTTGGGGGAAATGAGCGATTCGCGGTCGTTGTTGGACAATTGAAGACAAGAGCGGGTGCTATGGATGGGTAATTACCCTACGGAGCTCACAGCGGGATCAATTTATAGCAGGCATGAGCGGTGGCCGGGGAATTTGGATTGAGACGCACCGCGGCCGGAGATAACAGGGGTTACTTGCGCAAGCGCTTAGTGGCTTTCACCGTGGCGGTCCCTCCGGCGATCACCGGATATGCCTAATACGACTAACCGCGACGTGGTAAGGTGCCTAGGCACGTGGCGCAAGGCCACGAGATGGCAATCTCCGGCGAACCCATCCAAAGCAACCGTGACTAGCTCGAGTATGGTGGTCGGAGTAATTTATTGGCCAGAGCATATCCACGGTGTGATATTTACTGACCCCCGGTGCTATCCAGCCGATCGGAGCGTGAATCACGGCAGCGATAGCACGAATCCGCGCGTGGCTCGTCGGCGGCGAGGGGGGCTGAACTTGGGATTCTGTCCGTTACTGTACCATGGGAAGCACTTGATAGAGCGCCTGACAAACCATGTTTGGGCTGAATTTTCTCCTGATTTTACATGGCAACAAAGCCATCGTTCTGTAGCAAAGTTGTAGCCTAATGATCCAGCTACAATCTTACTACAACAACAATAGCCAATTACTGACTGGATTATAATCGAATCCAAGCTCAAAGATGGCTCAAACTCACTGTCAGTCTGAATTCCGACTTAAGACAGCCTGACAGATCAACTTTGAGTCAAATTTTCTTAAAACTTTTCATAGTACCAGGTCTTGATCTCTATAGCAAAATTGTTCCCCTTTTGTGGCTCTACAAACTTGATGTGGTGACCTAGGGCAAAAACTTTATAATTTGAAATTTACAGAGTTTCAAAGTTGGGCCAAATGCACTGAAATTAGACTTGTTTGAACTTTTTGCCTAGTGAATGCATTCTAAGTGTAACAAACACATGATATGCCAATGATTATGATGTTATGCTCAAGTTTTAGTGGCAGTAACACCAGGGGTGTTACATTCGTATTCCACAATATTATTTGTACAACTAAAGTCAAGCTTGGCTGCATAACATGTTCTGACTTTTGAAGGTGCTACTAGGACAGCAGCCACTCCTGCACCAAAGGTTCCCAAGAACCATCGCAGAACACGGTCTAAGCTTCGGCATCTTTATTTATTTCTTCTTCCTGGGCCCCTGGCGTCCAATTAGCGATAAAGTCTGCTAACGCCTGAGACTGAATTGAAGATCTATGCACATAGTCAATAGCAGATTCATTAAGCTCTGCATCCCATTTTCCAATCCTTCCAGTAGCTTCTCTGTTCCTCATTATGTCCTTCAAAGGCTGTGATGAAGGAACAATTATATGATATGCTTGAAAATAATGCCGAAGCTTCCTGGAGGCCATTAACACAGCATACAACACCTTCTCCAATTCTGTATAATTTTTCTTTGATAAGCTTAAAACATCGGAGACGAAGTACAGTAGAGCTTGCCTTTTGATTTGGCCATCTAGCTTCTCCTGTACAAGCGCCGCACTCACTGCAGAGTGCGAAGCCGCCACATATAAGAGCAATGGAGCCCCTGGCGCAGGTGGAGTTAGTGTTGTTAAATCAATCAAATATTGCTTCAGCTCTTCGAAAGCTTTTTGTTGAACTGATCCCCATTGGAAAACTTCAGCTGACTTCAATATTTCAAAGAATGGCAGATTTCTTTCTGTTGATCTAGATATGAATCTATTTAATGATGTCAGTCTTCCTGCCAGACATTGGGCCCCCTTCTTTGTGCTTGGCGGCTCCATCCGAAGAATAGCTTCGATCTTGCTTGGGTTGGCTTCAATTCCCTTCGTTGATACTAAACAGCCAAGGAACTTGCCCTTCTTCACCCCAAAAACACACTTTTCTGGATTTAACTTCAGGCCAGCTTGCCTGAAATTGGCAAATGTCTCTTGCAAATCAACAATGTGATTTTCTTGCTTCGTGCTTTTCACTATGATATCATCAACATAGGTCAGTACATTCCTGCCTATTTGAGAATGAAGGACCTTGGCTGTCATTCTGCTGAAGCTTCCTCCAGCATTTTTAAGCCCCTCAGGCATCCGAAGATAGCAATATGTGCCACTAGGGGTTATGAAGCTAGTCTTCGGCTCATCTTCCTTCTTCATCCAAATTTGGTGATAGCCTGAGTAACAGTCCAGTAGACTCATGAGCTCTGAAGAAGCTGCTACATCTACTAGAGTCTATTCTTGGCAATGGGAACTCGTCCTTTGAACAAGCCTTGTTAAAAACTATAAAATCAATGCACATTCTCCATTTACTGTTGGCCTTCTTCACCATAACAGTATTGGCTAGCCACTCTGGGTATTTCACCTCTCTGATAACACCAGCACTGAGAAGTCTCTTCACTTCGTTCCGAGCACTTCAGCTTTGTCGTCAGACATTTTCTGAAGCCTTTGTTTTCTTGGCCTGAAGGATGGATCTACATTGAGTGAATGTTCAATGACATCTCTGTTGACACCACAAAGATCATTGGCTGACCAAGCAAAGACATCTTTGTTGTTGAATAGAAATCTTAGCAAAGTCTTCTCTTGCTCTTCAGATAGCTGAGACCCCATCAGTACCTTTTGTTCTGCTATATCTTCACATAGAAGCATAGGCTTCGGCTGATCCGCCGAAGCAGCCTTCTCTCTTTTGTATTTATACGGCTCACAGGCTTCGACTCCATCTATATTATGAATTGCCTTTGAATCTGTCCAGTTTCCTTTGTCTCTTCTAGCAGCTTCTTGTCTCTCATGGACAGCAGTGGGCCCTTGCTCCGAAGGTATCTTCATGCATAGATATGCTGGATGAAGTATCGCTTCGAAAGCATTAAGTGTCCCTCGACCAATAATTGCATTGTACGGGTACTCCATGTCAACAATGTCAAAGACAACATGTTTAGTCCTTGTGTTATGGACGAAGCCGAAGGACACTGGCATTGTGATTTTGCCGAGTGCTACAATCTGCCTTCCTCCAAAGCCATGAAGAGGGTGTGTAGCATCATGAATCTTGTCTTCTGGCTCTTTCATTTGTTTGAAGGCCTTAGCAAATATGATATCCGCTGCACTGCCTGTATCAACCAGAACATTATGGACCAAAAATCCCTTGATAACACAAGATATGGCCATAGCATCATTGTGAGGGTAATCTTTGAGCTGAAGGTCTTCCAGGGAGAAGGTGATTGGGATGTGGGACCATTTTGACTTGATGAAGGGTCCCTACACCCCAACATGTTGTACCTTTTTCTGTGCTTCCTTCTTTTGCTTCTTGTTAGTCGGCTCTGAACTTGAGCTGCCTATTATCGGGAGCACCAGCTTCGTAGCTAAAGGTGCTACGACGTGGTTGTTGAACGAAACCATCAGCTCAAAAGTGGAAGTGAGTTCATCGGAGGTGGGCGCCAATGTTGGGGACTTGTTCTCAAATGCTATGAGTTAAGAACAAGGCAACACAAAAAAGAGGCTAATGGTTAACGCTCTTCGTCCTTCGAAGCATTATTTCCCTTAGGATATAAAGATCTTCGGACGAAGGTCATGAAGGACGTACCTTCATCTTCACAGTACATATTGATGAAAGATGAAGTATATAGAACATGAGAAATAACATGAATAATTATATGACGTTATTTATATATATCTTTATTATACTGTCATGAATGAATAAGAACAATATTGAATTACATTTGTACCTTCGGCTTGACAGAAGGTGAAAATACAAGCGTGACGCACGAGCGAGTACAAGTAAGCATGAACAGTACAGGGGTACTGTTCACCTATTTATAGGCACGGGACACAGCCCGGTCAAAATTACATTTATGTCCTTTACAACTAGTTACAATCATGACACAAATTATCATGGGTCGATCGGTCTTTTCATCTTTAAGTCGGTGCAACCCTTCGTCTCAAGGCGCGTCGCTATGCCGAAGCTCCCTGGATGATAGCTTCGGCGTTACTTCTGTGCTGTTCTTTCGAAGGTGTTTCTTCTTACAGGACCTTCAGCGATGAAGCAGACCCCCAACAAGCAACATAATTGGAACACGATCGTAATAAAACATTAGTTTCCCAAGACCAGGTAGAGCAATAGCAAATCTACCCAATAATACATATATTTGCAAGGTGGGGATAAACAATACTAGGGAAACCTATTAGGTCCCATCGAATTAACCTGAGCATGTCACAGTGATTAACAACAAACATTATTAGGTAAAAAGGAGTGATCAAGGGCACAACTTGCCTTAGACTTGAGATCCCAGGTACTAGGATGATCTTTCGATTCTCGTGACCTCGCTGCTATTCGTAGCAATACAAACCAACATGGTATAGGAAAAATTAACATCACACCAAACATAAGCACAAACTGCATATTAATATTCGCATCGTAAGGAGATCCTCGAGAACCACTAAATTCGGAGTTACTGTGGTGAAGTTATGATTTTCTGAAGATTTAAGTGTATATCATAAAACAAATGAGGTACAAGATTTTAACCACAGGTTTTATGTTAATACAGGGTTACTAGATGATGAAGAATATTACTACGAGACTAATGCAATTGGAATGGATCAAAAAGAGTTATTTCTATAATACTTATGAAGTAAACAAATATCTAGAATTATTTCTATAATAAAAATTATTTTCTGTATTAATTTATCTCATTTATTCACTATATGGGCTGCGAGCACTAATCTGGAGTTTCCCAGGGTCTACTCTACAAAATTCAGGGCCTCGGCGCAATGGTCTTATCAATATTCCGGACTGCAGGTTCATTTCAACAGCCAACGACTGCAGGTTCATTTCAATAGCCAACGACGGCCACTGTAACACCACTAGTGTTACTATCACTAAAACTGGAGCATGACATCATGAGCATTAGCATAACATGTGTTTTTCACCCCTAGAGTGCATTCACTAGGTAAAAATTTCAAAAATGTTGTACTGATATGACTTGATGTGTGGTTAACCCTAGTATAAAGTACTTAACACTAAATCTGGGCTTATGGATATAAGGGAGGCCCAAATATGTGAAAACCTCAAAAGATATGAGGAATGATCCTAAGATATCCTCTTGAAAGGACTTGAGTGGCATCCAAACCCTAAAGTGCTAAAAACCCTAGAAAACCCTAAATTCGAACCATAGGGGGCTTAGTGTAAAATTGATGCACTTTTGGACCAAAGTGCAAAAACCAAGGTAGTAGGGCACCTCAAATCATATGTTTCACACATTTGAGGATTTGCAAATCCAATTATGAGATTTGGGTCTATTTGCAAAAAGACACCATATACCTCTCATCTGCCTAAGTCCAAAATTAGTTGAATAGGGCTGACTTTGAAGCTCTACATCTCAGGATTCTTGAGGTTTTTGCTAATAGTCAGTATAGCAAAGTTGTAGAGCTATGTAAGGAGAACAAATTTGATTAAGTGACCTAGCACTGCTGTTGTACAAAAATAGGAGCTAAATCGGTTTGAAGTTTGGCTGTCAAACCCCCCCTGTGACTGAATGTTATCTCACAGTGAGTTCTGGCGAACTTTGGATTCAATTCAAGCTCAAAGGATTGAGTAAACGAGTTAGGTCTCTATAGTCGAATTGTAGCTGGACTATAGGACTACAACTTTGTTAAAGGTGGATTAGCAAGTTATTACATGGAATTTTGAGAATTGGGCGCTGCAATTTGCTCTGTCCGAACGACTGAAGCAGTTCTTGATGGTACAGTAGCAAAAGATCTGCTGGTTCAGTGAACCCCGCCGCCGGCAACCATGCATTCGGATTCATGCCAGCACCGTGATTCATGCTCCGTTAAGTGCAGATAACAATTTCTGGGTCAAAAGATCTCGTCGTGGATGAACTTGAAGCACAGTGAACGCTCTGTCGCTTATCCGGTTACCAGCGACGTGGCCGCGCGACCCTCACCGTCGTACAGCCATTCCTCGCAGTCATGACACACCGTCGGCCATCTCACCACGTCGCAATTAATCATAATACATAGCCCATTGGTTGCCCAACAACTTGCCATGGTAACTTTCTTGCGCCAGTAACTTCTTCCCTCCCGGCCGCAACCGCGCCATCTCCAATTCACGGGCCACTACCCTTGAACCCTATAAATTGAGCGTGCCATCGGCTCCGCTATGTATTCAAGCATCCAGCGCACCTACTCGTGTCTCGGATTGTTCACCAGAGAGCTCCAATTTGGAATTTCCCCCAAATCGGCCAAGAACACCACGTGTGTGAGCTCATCGCGGTCAGCGTTCCATAGGTCCGGTCATGTTCTCCTTGCTCTTGTTCTAGCATTCCTGTGTGCCCTTGAAGCTCGTCGGCCCAACCAATTGCACTGAACCGGAGTAGATCGATGGTAACACCTTGAATTGTCCCCGGATTGCGCGGTCACCATGGGCAGAGGAATTGGGGGCTAGAACCTTGCAATTGATCAAGGGGAAACGATTGTTAGGGGTTAAATTAAGTGTCAGCCAAGCTAGAGCCCTAGTCGTCGCCCATTCCGGCCTGTACGAGCTCGCCGGAGCTCGGTCTGTCGCTATTCACCGTCGGGGATCGCGGGTTGTGAAGGAATAGAAGTGCGAGGGTCTCGTTTCAATTGTTAGTGAGACACAGAAATAGTAGGAAGGAGTCTTTACGAGTTGTTCAAACAGCTAGGGGTCTCTGTGCAAAGACGCCAGCATAGGCGCGTGCGGGCGCGTTTCGCTTGTCGTGGACCGTCTCGGGCCAGATTGAGCCCAGTACTGTTGACCTTTTTCCTTTTTCTTTTTCTACCAGATTTTGGAAATCCATAGAAAATTATAGACTAATGCTAAAAATATGAGACAAATTTTGTTGGACTCCTAAATTTCTATAGTATTTAATAAAAATGGTTCCAAGATTTTTAGTCCAACCCAAGAATTATGAAGTATTTAAAATAGCTAAAACCTAGTCTCTTGAAATTTTGGGAATTAATTGAAGACTCCAAAAATCACTAAACTTTTTGGATAAGCCTAATATGGTATTTAGAACCCATGAGTGAAGTTGGACATGATTTGGACAATGTTTGATACCTAAACCCCAAAACCATAATCTTCTAAGTAGTGTCTGCCCTATGTAATAAAATACTGACTTCAAAAACCCTAGTTAACTGGAGTACCGTGAAGGAAAGTTGTATTCAAGATACAACTTGATAAACATTTTCTATTATAAGCATTTCATAAGCATTACATGAGCATTCATGGTTATATATGATTATATATAGAGAGAACGAGGAAGAAATAGTGGTTGAAGAAGGAGTTGCACCACCACCACCTGAAGACCCACCTGCTGGGAACTGCTTTTATTTCGATATTTGTGGAGCAGAACCCGACTCTCATACAACTCAAGGCAAGCCCCGGTGCATTTGCCACCTCCTTGCTATTTTAAAATCTTTCTCACTTGCTTGATGCATTAGGTGATAGGAGTTGTGTGCTAAACAATTGATGCATTTCCTTCCTTGGAAAATTGATTACTTTTCCTTGATCACCTGTTTTATGAAAGGGTTTTTCTGATGCTTAGCCTTGCCTTAGAAAAACAAAATATTTTGTTTTTAAACAAAGGATGATGCTTCATAGTGGATGGGATGTTTTCAAAAATAAAACTTGATGGTGAATCCATCATGGCCATGATGGGTTCAACATCGGAAAAGATGTACCTCTGTCAGGTACCAAACATTGGGTTGAAATGATAAAGCTGATACCGGGCGGGTGACTTGCACGAGAAGAGAGTCTCAGTGTAATGTCTCCGTCTGAGTCGATTAAGAACCTTGTCGATGTAGGCCTGATGATCGAGGACCTTTTAACTGGTCACATGCCTCATCATGAGTAAGCTTTGCCTTGGGCAGACTAATACCAGAATTGGACAACACGCAATGGGAGTGGGGAGATGGAGAGAGTAGCGTGTACCCTATGTGGCAAGAGACTGGACGGTGGTGTATTTGTGCTCTCGGTTGGCGTCAACCCGATCTGGTCTTAAGAACCCCGATGGCGGGTTGACATATGCAAGGGTTAAATGCTACATATGTCATGTGATTGGAGATCCCCAGCTGGGTATTAATCGATTCGGATCGCCGTTACTTCTCGGACATGAAGACTTGGTCACTGACTTACACGTAGCATTCAGTGAACTTAAAGGGATGATAAAAGGAAGGCTAGTATAGGCCAAGTGCTTGAACTAGGGTAGAAAGAACTCTAGATTCAGGTAATGACTTAACATGCTAATAAAACTGGATTTTTAAGGATCCGCTATTTGTAAGCATTTTTGGCAAACAAAGTCTTGATTCTTGACTCAGCCTTACCTTGACTCCCTCAAGCCAGCATATCCTTGAGAGTCTTTTATTTTGACAGGTAAGACTTGCGAAAGTACACTTCATACTCTGGGTTTTCGAACCCATGTTGTTGTAGGTGAGGAGGCAGCAAACTTTTGTTGGTTTTGCTTTAAGGTGGTGCCAAAAGAAGAACCTCAAGAGTGAAGCCTCGGGAGGATGTTGTCCTCCTTTTAATAACATTATACTTTTAAGCCGGAGGGGTTTTTGCCTCCCGGGTTTGTAATAATAATACTTCTGCACTCATTTACCGTTGGTCTGTAATAATAACACTCCTTCTATATTTTTTAATGTAAATTAAGTTACTATAATTGCTTCCACTTATTCGTTCGTCGGATGTGTTGTAATATCTGTGTGACGGGTGAAACGCTCTTGGGAAAGGTAAAGGATACAGATACCAGACTTGTCGAGTGATCAGGTGCATCTACAGGGTTGTCCAAGGTCCGATGGAGAAGGACAACTGTAGGTGGGCCTAATGACTTGGGAGGTTCTGTCACAGCTGGTATCGGAGCGAAGCCCATCTCTTCAGATATTATGAGGCATTTCAAAAAGAATTTTCAAATACGTATCCAAGAAAATTTCTTCCGTTCTCACCTTGCCACTTTCTGGAGTATTCATCTTATAAGACCAGGTAACAGAGTGCAATGTATAGGAGGTTGGGAATCAACGAAAGTTGATTCCGTAATTATGCATGCATCATATTTAAAAACTATACTAATAAAGTTTTCCCCCTTATAGAGATATGCCGCCACGTACGAGGAAAACCGCGCGTAAGTCCACTGGACCTATTGGCGTACCTCAGCATTAGTTGGCTCCAAGACATGAAGGGAGCAGCAGCGACAGTAACGACCCCATCGGAGACCTAGAAGCCCAAGTGGAGTAGCTTCGGACGGAGCTACATCACCGAAACAGGGTGTGGGTAGAAGATGGTCAGCGTATGAATGAGTTGAGAGCTGACGTTAGACATCTGCAAGATGAGCTTGCTGAACGGGATTTGGCAATCGATTGGGCTGTCAATTCACGTTCGATTGCTTGGGACTGGGAAGCCAAAGCTCGAGCCCGTTTGGATGAGCTCAGCATGGCCCTTGACAACTTGCAAGTGTATTGCAATACTTTACATGAGGAAGTCCATGTAAAGTATTCACGACTACACCCAGACGTGCCTGCCGACCCTGTTGCAATGGGAGCCGGACCCTCAGAAACAGCAGGTGAAGGACTTGGTGGAGAATTGGACCTTTTTAAGCCCCCTCCTTCTATGAACCTGGCTAACGAGAAGTCCCCTACAACAGACAGTGAAGCAACCAAAGACGATAAATACTAGAGTAGTATAGTTCAGATATAGTACTAATGTAAATTAGGTAATAAAGTCATGTTGTACATTTGAGTCTATATCATTACATCTTGGTAATGTAAAATGATGGTATGTCTCAGCAAGTTATATTTTTCCCAAATATTTCTTTGCCTCAGATTCCACCAAGGACTCATGCGCATGACAGCGCGGGTACTTCCCGTGGTCGAGAAGACACGCCCAATCCACAGCTTGTACCGCCAACATTGGCCGAGGCTATCGCTGCCTTGGTCAATGCGACCGCCGAAAATACCCGCTTTTTACCTAAAATGGCGGAGAATCAATTCCAGCAACATGGCAGAAGGGCTTATCCACAGGGACCACGTGAGACTTAATATCTGAACTTCTCCGAAACCCGTCCCCCACTCTCCGTTAAAGCCGAAGACCCTCTGGAAGCCAACGAATGGGTACAGGTTATGGAGCAAAAATTTGGACTAATTCGCTGCACCGAAACTCAGAAACCATTGTTCGCTGCTCAACAATTAAGAGGCTCTGCCAGTACTTGGTGGGGAAATTTTCTGGCAATTCAACCAGCCGGACATCAGGTCACATGGGATGAATTTAAGTTAGCATTTCATGAGCACTATATTCTAGAAGGAGTGCTACACATGAAACAGGAGGAATTCATGCGACTCAAGCAAGGGGGAGATAATGTCATGCAGTATCTCAACAAATTTAATCATTTATCCCAATATGCAATTGACCAAGTAAATACTGACCTAAAAAAGAAGAATTGCTTCATGAGAGGCCTCAACGACCGGCTTCAAAGAAAAATGGCCACCTGCCTAGATCTTACATACAGCAGGGCTATCAGCACAGCGCTAGCAGTAGAAGCTAAGAATACAGGCCAAGGAAAATCAAAGGGATTCGGAGGTGACAGGTCCAATCAGGGACCTGAAAAGCGCCCAAGGTTGGTAATCCGATCTTTCAATCAAAATCGTTCTTCATCTCGCCCACCCTCCTACCCATTGAAATAGCCTGTCTTCATTCGCCATGCCACTGCCCCACTCCTACAAGTTAGCCGAGTGCCCCTGGTGCTCATTTCCCCGCCCTCCCTAGTTCCTCAATAGGTTGCTTCAACTGTGGGAAGTCTGGTCATTTCATCAAAGACTGTCCATATCTAAGGCAGAATAAACCCAACAATCAGTAGAACTCAGGGAACTCAAATCAAGGCAAGGGGAACGTGGCAAATAATTCAGTAGACAAGAATATTAAGAAGACTGGGTAAATATATTACACTCAAGTGGCCACTACACCGGAGGGAGAGCCGGTTATGTTGGGTACGTTACTTGTGGCCAATCACCCAGCAGTTATTCTCTTTGATTCTGGTGCTTCACATACATTCATAAGCAAGAAATTCGTGGAGAAATATTGCATTCCTTGCACTGAATCGAGGGAAGAGTTTATTATTCATTCTGCCGGGGGACAAATATTTACTAAAGAAGTGGCCTTCAATGTGCCAGTAATATTGACTGAACGGGATTTTCCCACCAATATGATTGTGCTGAAAGGCCAAGATATAGATGTAATTCTGGGCATGAATTGGTTAGCCCAGCACAAAGCCATCCTCAACACTAATTTAAGAACCATCAGGTTGAGCTATGGCCATGAAGAGGTTCTCTTGTCCATCCCTGTAGCTATTCCAGCTAAACCATTTGGCAGAGTCTATGAAGCTATCATGCCGGAAATTCAAGATATTCCGGTAGTGTGTGAATTCCCGGATGTCTTTCCGGATGATTTGCCTAGATTGCCTCCAGAAAGAGATGTAGAATTTGTGACTGAACTGAAGCCCGGTACGACTCCTATTTCTAGAAGATCGTACCGAATGCCCCCAAATGAATTGGTAGAGCTCAAGACTCAATTACAAGATCTACTGAAGAAGGGATTCATCGGGCCCAGTTCGTCACCTTGGGGATGTGCCGCAATCTTTGTCAAGAACAAGGATCAAACGCTTCGAATGTGCGTGGACTACATACCCCTTAATGAGGTCACAATCAAGAATAAGTACCCTCTTCCCTAGATTGATATCTTATTTGATCAGCTTACCGGAGCTCGGCTATCATCAAATCCGTATCTGACCCGAAGATATACCCAAGAACGCATTTACTATGCGGTACGGATTATTTGAATATTTGGTTATGTCTTTCAGATTAACGAATACTCCTGCCCACTTCACATATCTAATGAACTCGGTATTTATGCCCGAGTTGGACAAATTTGTGGTGGTCTTTATTGATGATATCTTGATTTATTCCAAGAATGAAGAGGAGCATGCTCAGCATCTACGGATCGTATTAACGTGCTTAAGAGAACATCAATTATATGCTAAATTCAGCAAGTGCGCGTTTTGGCTGGAAGAAATCCAATTTTTGGGACATGTATTGTCTATAAATGGGATTGCGGTTGATCCTAGCAAGGTCAAGGATATTCTAGAGTGGAAACTGCCAACCACTGTGCATCAGGTCCGAAGTTTCCTTGGACTGGCTGGCTATTACCGCAGATTTATCCCGGATTTCTCCAAGCTTGTGAAGCCAATCACAAGTCTATTGAAGAATGATACAAAATTTAACTCGTCCTTAAGATGCAACGAAGCTTTGCGCAACTGAAGGTATTATTGACCACTGCTCCTGTATGGGCTCAACCAGATATTGAAAAGCCTTTTGATGTGTATTGTGACGCATCGAGCAGTGGTCTCTGATGTGTCTTAATGCAAGAAGGACGAGTTATAGCATATGCTTCAAGACAGTTGCGCTGGCATGAGGAACATTATCCAACTCATGACTTAGAATTAGCTGCTGTGGTTCATGCCCTTAAAATCTGGCGTCATTATCTGCTAGGAAATGTTTGTCATATATATACAGATCATAAAAGTTTGAAGTACATTTTTACCCACTCAGAACTAAATATGAGGCAGAGGAGATGGCTTGAGCTGATTAAGGATTATGAATTAGAAATTCACTATCACCCAGGCAAGGCCAACATGGTGGCAGATGCACTAAGTCGTAAGGCTTCCTGCCATTGTCTTACAGTAAAGACTTCTGACATCACATTATGCTAAGAAATGGAGAAATTAAACCTGGGAATGATTCAACATGGAACCCTAAACCAATTGAAGCTTGAGTCGGTTATTCTGCAAAAGATTATTGATGCACAAAGAAGTGATAAGGGTATGAAACATATTCATGAGAAAATCAAAGCCGGTAAAGCAAACTGTTTCAGAAAGGATGATCAAGGCATAGTATGGTTTAATAACCGCATAGTTGTGCCTAAAGATAATGATGTCCGCCAGCAAATTTTGGATGAAGCACATCTTAGTCGATATTCCATCCATCTTGGAAGCACTAAGATGTATCATGATTTAAAGCAACATTATTGGTGGACAAAAATGAAGATTCAAATTGCACGCTATGTGGCGAAATGTGACACCTGTAGACGTATCAAAGCCATACATATGAAGATTGCTGGTCCATTGCAATCTTTGCCCATACCAACTTGGAAATGGGAAGACATTAGCATGGATTTCATTGTGGGATTACCTAGGACAGCAAAAGGATTTGATTCTATCTGGGTAATAGTTGATCGACTTACAAAGATAGCCCATTTTCTACCAGTCAAGACATCCTATCCAGTCCTCACCTATGCCTAGGTATATATTGCCCGTATTCTCAGTTTGCACGGAATTCCAAAGACCATAGTGTCGGACCGCGGACCACAATTTGTATCCAAATTCTGGGAAGAACTCCACAAATCTCTGGGTACTAAGTTGCTCCACAGTTCGGCCTATCATCCTCAAACCAGTGGGCAGACTGAGGGAGTGAATCAAATACTTGAAGACATGTTGCGGGCATGTGTTCTAGAATTCCCACAAAAATGGGATGAATGTTTACCATTGGTGGAGTTTTCATACAACAACAGCTATCAAGAGAGCATCAAGATGGCACCCTTTGAAGATTTATATGGACGACGATGCCGTACTCCATTAAACTGGTCTAAACCTGGAGAAAGGTGGTTCTTCAGGCCTGATTTGGTGAAAGAGATGGAAGAAAAAGTTCAACAAATTATACATAATTTGAAAGAAGCACAAGCTTGACAAAAGAGTTATGCAGACAAGCGACGCCAACCCTTGTACTTTCAAGTCGGAGATCATGTGTATCTGAAAGTATCATCAATGAAGGGTGTAACTTGTTTCGGTGTAAAAGGAAAGCTTGCACCTCGATACATTGGTCCATTCCTCATTCTTGAACAATGTGGACCAGTGGTGTACCGACTCCAACTACCCGAAACATTGTCTGCAATGCATAATGTGTTGCATGTGTCCCAATTGAATAAGTGTCTTCGAGTCAAAGATCGAACCATTGAAGTGATGGATCTTACCTTGGAACCAGACTTAACATATTCCGAACATCCTATTCAAGTCCTAGATCAAAAGGACAGGGTCACCCGAAGAAGAGTTATGAAATTCCATAAGATACAATGGAACGAACACACTGAAGATGAAGCTACAGGGAAACCCAAGACTTTCTAGAAAAGAATTTCCCAGGCTTTTTAGGTTCATGTAATTTGTGAGATATGTACAATTGTTGTAAAAGAGGAGTAGACCCCATACCACCCCCTGCCTTGTACAAGAAATAAGGAAATAAAAATATGACGCGTTTCCTTTTCCACTACTTGCCCTAGGACTTCAAATCTCGAGACGAGATTCTTTTATGGGGGAAGGATGTAACACCCCTGGTGTTACTATCACTAAAACTGGGGCATGACATCATGAGCATTAGCATAACATGTGTTTGTCACCCCTAGAGTGCATCCACTAGGTAAATATTTCAAAAATGTTGTACTGATATGACTTGATGTGTGGTTAACCCTAGTGTAAAGTACTTAAACCTAAATCTGGGCTTATGGATATAAGGGAAGCCCAAATATGTGAAACCTCAAAAGATATGAGGAATGATCCTAAGATATCCTCTTGAAAGGACTTGAGTGGCATCCAAACCCTAAAGTGCTAAAAACCCTGGAAAACCCTAAATTGGAACCATAGGGGGCTTAGTGTAAAATTGATGCACTTTTGGACCAAAGTGCAAAAACCAAGGTAGTAGGGCACCTCAAATCATATGTTTCACACATTTGAGGATTTGCAAATCCAATTATGAGATTTGGGTCTATTTGCAAAAAGACACCCTATACCTCTCATGTGCCTAAGTCCAAAATCAGTTAAATAAGGATGACTTTGAAGCTCTACATCTCAGGATTCTTGGGGTTTTTGATAATAGTCAGTATAGCAAAGTTGTAGAGCTATGTAAGGAGAACAAATTTGATTAAGTGACCTAGCACTGCTGTTGTACAAAAATAGGAGCTAAATCGGTTTGAAGTTTGGTTGTCAGACCCCCCTGTGACTGAATGTTATCTGATAGTGAGTTCTGGCGAACTTTCGATTCAATTCAAGCTCAAAGGATTGAGTAAATGAGTTAGGTCTTTATAGTTGAATTGTAGCTGGACTATAGGACTACAACTTTGTTAAAGGTGGATTAGCAAGTTATTACATGGAATTTTGAGAATTGGGCGCTGCAATTTGCTCTGTCAGAACGACTGAAGCAGTTCTTGATGGTACAGTAGCAAAAGATCTGCTGGTTCAGTGAACCTCGCCACTGGCAACCATGCATTCGGATTCACGCCAGCGCCGCAATTCACGCTCCGTTAAGCGCAGATAACAATTCCTAGGTCAAAAGATCTCGCAATGGATGAACTTGAAGCACAGTGAACGCTCTTTCGGTTATCCGGTTACCGGCGACGTGGCCGCGCGACCCTCACCGTTGTACCGCTGTTCCTCGCGGTCATGACACACCGTCGGCTATCTCACCACGTCGCAATTAATCACAATACATAGCCCATTGGTCACCCAAGAACTTGCCACGGTAACATCCACGAATTGCTTGCGCTAGTAACTTCTTCCCTCTCCGGCCGCCACCGCGCCATCTCCAATTCATGGGCCGCCGCCCTTGAACAATATAAATTGAGCGTGCCATCGGCTCCGCTGTGTATTCAAGCATCCAGCGCACCTACTCGTGTCTCGGATTGTTCACCAGAGAGCTCCAATTTAGGATTTCCCCCAAATCGGCCATGAACACCGCATGTGTGAGCTCATCGCGGTCAGCGTTCCACAGGTCCGATCATGTTCTCCTCGCTCTTGTTCTAGCATTCCTGTGTGCCCTTGAAGCTTGTTGGCCTAACCAATTGCACCGAACCGGAGTAGATCGACGGGAACACCTTGAATTGTCCCCAGATTGCGCGGTCACCGTGGGCAGATGAATTGGGGGCTAGAACCTTGCAATTGATCGAGGGGAAACGATTGTTAGGGGTTAAATTAAGTGTCAGCCAAGCTAGAGCCCTAGCCATTGCCCATTCCAGCCAGTACGAGCTCGTCGGAGCTTGGTCTGTCTCTGTTCACCATTGGGGATCGCGGGTTGTGAAGGAATAGAAGTGCGAGGGTCTCGGTGCAATTGTCAGTGAGACAGAGAAATAGTAGGAAGGAGTCTTTACGAGTTGTTCAAACAACTAGGGGTATCTGTGCAAAGACGCTAGCGCGGGCGCGTTTTGCCTGTCGTGGGCCATCTCGGGCCAGATTGAGCCCAGTACTGTTGACCTTTTTCCTTTCTCTTTTTCTACCAGACTTTGAAAATCCATAGAAAATTCTAGAAAAATGCTAAAAATGTGAGTCCAATTTTGTTGGACTCCTAAATGTCTGTAGGATTTAATAAAAATGGTTCCAAGATCTTTAGTCCAACCCAAGAATTATGAAGTATTTAAAATAGCTAAAACCTAGTCTCTTGGAATTTTAGGAATTAATTGAAGACTCCAAAAATCACTAAACTTTTTGGATAAGCCTAATATGGTATTTAGAACCCATGAGTGAAGTTGGACATGATTTGGACAATGTTTGATACCTAAACCCCAAAACCCTAATCTTCTAAGTAGTGTCTGCCCTATGAAATAAAATACTCACTTCAAAAACCCTAGTTCCCTAGAGTACCGTGAAGGAAAGTTGTATTCAAGATACAACTTGATAAACCTTTTCTATTATAAGCATTTCATAAGCATTGCATGAGCATTCATGGTTATATATGATTATATATAGAGAGAACGAGGAAGAAATAGTGGTTGAAGAAGAAGGAGTTGCACCACCACCACCTGAAGACCCACCTGCCGGGAACTGCTTTTATTTCGATATTTGTGGAGCAGAACCCGACTCTCCTACAACTCAAGGCAAGCCCCGGTGCATTTGCCACCTCCTTGCTATTTTAAAGTCTTTCACACTTGCTTGATGCATTAGGTGATAGGAGTTGTGTGCTAAACAATTGATGCATTTCCTTCCTTGGAAAATTGATTACATTCCTTGATCACCTATTTTATGAAAGGGTTTTTCTAATGCTTAGCCTTGCTTTAGAAAAAGAAAATGTTTTGTTTTTAAACAAAGGATGATGCTTCATAGTGAATGGGATGTTTTCAAAAATAAAACTTGATGGTGAATCCATTATGGCCATGATGGGTTCAACATCGGAAAAGATGTACCTCTGTTAGGTACCAAACTTTGGGTTGAAATGATAAAGCTGAGACCGGGCGGGTGACTTGCACGAGAAGAGAGTCTCGGTGTAGTGTCTCCGTCTGAGTCGCTTAAGGACCTTGTCGATGTAGGCCTGATGATCGAGGACCTTTTAACTGGTCACATGCCTCATCATGGGTAAGCTTTGCCTCAGGCAGACTAATACCAGAATAGGACAACACACAATGGGAGTGGAGAGATGGCGAGAGTAGCGTGTACCCTCTGTGGCAAGAGGCTAGACGGTGGTGTATCTGTGCTCTCGGTTGGCGTGAACCCGATCTGGTCTTAAGAACCTCGGTGGCGGGTTGCCGTATGCAAGGGTTAAGTGCTACATATGTCATGTGATTGGAGATCCCCAGCTGGGTATTAATTGATTAGGATCACAGTTACTACTCGGACATGAAGACTTGGTCACTGACTTACACATAGCATTCCAGTGAACTTAAAGGGATGATAAAAGGACGGCTAGTATAGGCCAAGTGCTTGAACTAGGGTGGAAAGAACTCTAGATTCAGGTAGTGACTTAACTTGCTAATAAAACTAGATTTTTAAGGATCCACTTTTAGTAAGCATTTTTGACAAACAAAGTCTTGATTCTTGAGTCAGCCTTACCTTGACTCCTTCAAGCCAGCATATCCTTGAGAGTATTTTATTTTGATGGGTAAGACTTGCGAAAGTACACTTCGTACTCAGGGTTTTCGAACCCATGTTGTTGTAGGTGAGGATGCAGCAAGCTTTTGTTGCTTTTGCTCTAAGGTGGTGCCAAAAGAAGAATCTCAAGGGTGAAGCCTCGGGAGGATGTTGTCCTCCTTTTAAAAACATTATACTTTTAAGCGGGAGGGGTTTTTGCCTCCCGGGTTTGTAATAATAATACTTCTGCACTCATTTACCGCTGGTCTGTAATAATAACACTCCTACTATATTTTTTATTGTAAATTAAGTTATTGTAATTGCTTCCGCTCATTTGTTCCTCCAATGTGTTGTAATATCTGCATGACGGGTGAAACGCTCTTGGGAAAGGTAAAGGATACAAATACCGGACTTGTCGAGTGATCAGGTGCATCTACAGGGTTGTCCAAGGTCCGTTGGACAAAGACAACTATAGGTGGGCCTAGTGACTTAGGAGGTTCCGTCACAGCCACCGGCAGGAGTTCATCAGGACCGATCAACACCCAATCTATGGCCACGATATAATGAGCGAATCGGTTTGAGGCCCTTCTAATCTCAGCCCTACGCCAGACAATCAACAACTAGGAGCTTATCTTCCTCCCCCAGCCAGAATGCGAACTACACGCCGCCCAACCCCTCACAATGGCGGCCATGACAGGAGCCCCCCGAGGTCGACCCTACCGTGCCCTAACCTCTAGTTGAACGGCCCTACGTACATCGAAGACGACAACCAGAGAAGATACTCACCCCATGAAGCGTGTTCTACCCGGCTCACGACGGAAGGCGGATCTGCGATAGAGGAGAGCACCAACGACGAATTCCAGCCTGTACAGGCCGAGTTCTAGGCCGATGATGCCACGCCCGTATTCCTTGGTCGATGGCGAAGCTCCAGATCTAATTCCCAAGCTTCAAACGCCGATGTGTTTGAGCTTCTTGTGTGGCGGCCATGGCAACCCCCGGTTTTATAATGGCTAGGGTAGAGCCCACGTGGGGCGTTCGGCTGGGTCAAATCCGCATTCACCATGCAGTCGTCGTGATCCTATTGCGCCAACAATGATGGATTGGAAGGAGAGGTGCCAAACCAACCCCAACTGAGACTCGCGCAACGGCATTCTCGCGCACCGGTACACCTAAGGAAGAAACTGCTGACCACCGGGGTCCGCGTGACAGTCAGACGGCACTGCGCGCAAAGTGACCGACGTCTGGGCCCCACAAGGCAGTGTCGGGCGTGCCACGGCTGGGAAGTGACCGTGTTTGGGCCCGCAGGTGCGCACGCTAGCCAACGGTTGGTGGGCCAAAAGTTGGAGAAGCGGCCCAACTGGCTTCCTTTTCTTTTTCTTTTTCTTTTCCCCTTTCTATTCTCTATTTTCTATCTCAATTTCAAATTTAAATTTTATTCTGGTTTTGAGTTGTCAACTTTAAGTTAAATCCTCATTCAAAAACCTCAATGATGCAAGAGGTATATTTATATTAATTACTTTACTCATTTTCTTACACACTTGTTGTAACTATGCAAAACACACATATTATTTGTTAGTAAAACATTATTTTGAATGTGTAGTTATATTACAAGTATATTCACAAGTACATATCCATTTGTTTTGATAGAAAACATTTTCCAATGCCCAATCTTTATTAGGATATGATTTAGCAAATATTATTCTATTATGTTTATTTACTCTAGAAAGGGTGAATTCTAAAGTTCAATTATTCATCAAGGGTACTTATTTTGATTGTTATTATTTTTTTCTCCAACGGATTTCCTTAAGTCACAAGTTAAGTTTTTGGGTATTACAAAGATCCCCCTTCGCTATCCTCGCATTTCTAAACGTGCTCCTTTACTTTCTGTTCCCTCAGGTAAACCACCATACTTTGATGGTGAAGATTATTTTATGTGGAGCGATAAAATGAGGCACCGTCTGTTGGGGGTCTTCTTCTCCGCTGAAGGTCCTCAAGACAAAGACATCATCGGAAAAGTGATTTTGAGGACTCTCTCTCTATCGAAGGTCCTCAAGACGAAGATCATGTCTGGAAGCAACAACGGCGATTACCGTAGCTGCCACCGAAGAATGACAGCTTCGGCTTAGCCCAAGCCGAGGAGGAAAAGACTAGCTAGTCCCTAGTGATTTATGTTACAATTATGAACAAATGTTAAGGTTATAAATGTACTTTTACCCAGGCTGCGTCCCGTGCCTATAAATAGGTGAAAAATAGCCCCGTACTATTCACGCTGAATTGTAATTGCTCTCGCATCTACACCTTCGAACAAGCTGAAGGTATTAATGTAATATAAATTTGGTTAATGTTCAGATGCGTATTATGAAATACATATGCGTTAGAACCAATAGATTATATTCATTATTTTTATATAGATATTTATCCTCATAAATCATTAAGGCATGTCCTTCATGACCTTTGTCTAATGACTATTATATCCAAAAGGAGATAATACTTCAGAGGACGAAGGTCTTTAATCCTTAACAATTGTGTTGCCTTGTTCTTGATTCGTAGCATTTGAGAACAAGTAACCAACACCATCTAACCTTACTCCATGAAAGCATTTGGGATATTGTTGAGTTTGGAGTGCAGGCCCCACAAGTGGGCGATGAGGACTATGACTCCGATGAGGCCATCCAAGTGAGGCACTTCAACTCCCAAGCCACCTCCATACTCCTCACTTCCTTGTGTAGAGAAGAGTACAACAAGGTGAAAGGGTTGAAAAGTGCCAAAGAAATTTGGGACGTCCTCAAGACGGCGCACGAAGGGGATGAAGTAACCATATTCACCAAGCGGGAAACAATCGAGGGAGAACTCGGTCGGTTCGTCCTCAACAAAGGAGAAGCGCCACAAGCCATGTACAACCGGCTCAAGACAATGGTGAACCAAGTCCACAACTTTGAGAGCACCAAGTAGGATGACCATGAAATGGTCAAGGTTATTATAAGATCTCTTGTTTTTCGTAACCCCGATCAAGTGCAATTAATTCGTGAGAATCCTAGGTATAAGCAAATGTCTCTCGAGGAGGTGATTGGCAAGTTTGTGAGCTTTGAACTTATGGTCAAAGACTCCAAACACATTGTCAACTTGGAGCAAGGAGCCACCTCCACACCCGAGGTGCAACCCGTTGCATTCAAGGCAACAAAAGAAAAGAAGGAAGAGCCTACACCAACCAATAGGCTCCCAATTGATGCCTCCAAGCTTGACAACAAGGAGATGGCTCTTATTAATAAGAGCTTATGGCAAATCCTCAAGAAAAGAAAAGGGAAGGAGTACAAACCCCGCTCCAAGAGGGTTTGCTATCGGTGTGGTAAGTTCGGTCACTATATTGCTAAATGTCCATATGCAAGTGATAGTGATAGGGACGACGACAAGAAAGGGAGGAAGAAGATGATGATGAAGAAGAAGAAGTACTACAATAAGAAGAAGGGTCGCGAGCTGCACATAGGAAGGGAGTGGGACTCCTACGAGAGCTCCACTGACTCCTCTGACGAGGACGCCGCCAACATCGCCATCAACAAGGGTCTTCTCTTCCCCAACGTCGGCCACAAGTGTCTCATGGCCAAGGAGGGCAAAAAGAAGAAGGTATACTCTAGAAACACCCTAAATATACTAGTTCCGATGATGAGTGTAGCTCTAGTGAAACGAATGATGATTTGTCTTCTCGTTTTGCAAACCTTACCATAGAACAAAAGGAGAAAATCAATGAATTGATAAAAACCATTAACGAGAATGATGCAATCTTGGGATGCAAAGAAGATCTACTCGTTAAAGAAAACAAAAAAATTGTTAAGCTAAAATATGCTTTTGCTCTTGAAGTTGAAAAATGCAAAACTTGACTAAAGAGCCAAATACAAGCAATGATTCAATTTCTTGTCTCAAAACTGAAAATACTCGTTCAATTGCTAAGATTGAGGAATTGAATGCTTGCCATGTCCCTACATCTACCATTGAGCATGTTACTATTTGCACTAGATGTAGAGATGTTGATATTAATGCTATGAATGATCACCTTGCTATGAATAAAGAACAAAATGATCACATAGCTAAGTTGAATGCTAAAATTGCCAAACATGAGCTTGAAAATGAAAATTTTAAATTTGCTTGTAGTATGCTTCACAATGGGAGAGGCCCTGGCATTAAGGATGGGATTGGCTTTCACCCTTGGAGCCAAAACAACATCAACCTTAATGCCCATAGAAACAAGATTTCCAACTTTGTTAAGGGCAAGTCTCCCATGGTACAAGATAGAGAAGGTTACATTGTATATACTGAAAACTATCCTGAGCATAAGATTAGAAGAATTCATGCTAAGAAATCTCATCATGTTGCTCATCATGCTTATATTTACAGAAATGAGGCTTTTAGCTCTAGGTATACAACTTATGTTAAGATGACTAAGAAAAAGATTGTTGATACTTCAAATGAGCATAGCATTTCATTTAAGACCTTTGATGCATTATTTGTTCTTACTAACAAATCAGGCAAAGTAGTTACCAAATATGTTGGGGGCTAGCACAACAGTCCAAAGACTTGTGTTTGGGTACCCAAGGTGCTTGTTTCTAATGTGAAAGGACCCAAGACCGTTTGGGTACCTAAGGACAAGGCCTAAATCTGTGTTGTTAGGTTTATGCATCCGGTGGAACAAGTTGGATAATCGACAGTGGGTGCACAAACCACATGACAGGGGAGAAAATACTGTTCAGAATCTCTAGGTTACAACTTGCTTTCTATGTCTCAATTATGCAAAATGGGTTACAACTGTTTATTCAATGATATTGATGTTACCATCTTTAGAAGAAATGATGATTCACTAGCTTTTAAGGGAGAGTTAGATGGCTAGCTATATTCAGTTGATTTCACTGATAGAAATGCTGAACTAGACACTTGCCTAATTGCTAAGACTAATATGTTGGCTCTGGCATCACCAACTTGCTCATTGTTGGGGCTCTTCTTCTCCGTCGAAGGTCCTCTAAGCAAAAACATCTTCGGCAAGATAGTACAAGGACAGGTGTGATATGAAGATATAAGCCGAAGCTACAATTGGAAGAGCTTTAGTTTGGTGTCATGCTAAAGACGAAGGACGATACCGATTTAAAGAGGAAAAGACTGTATAGTCCTTGATAGTCTGTATTATGATCATAATTAGTTATCAGGGATATAGATGTAATTTTGTCCAGGCTGAGTCTCGTGCCTATAAATAGATGAACAGTACCCTTATACTGTTCACGCTGCATTGTAATTTCTCCCGCGTCCCTCACATTCTCACCTTCTATCGAACCGAAGGTATCAATAAAGCATAAATATTATGAACATTTATTTATTTCTATAAAGTGAAATGAGAATGTAAATAATCCATTTCTATGCTGCCATTATTTACATTCTTATATGTTTTATGTCTTTTTATATGTATTCATTTATCGAGATGATGAAGGTAGGCCCTTCATGACCTTCGTCCAGAAATCATTATATCCGAAGGGAAATAATGTTTCGAAGGACGAAGGTCCTTATCCATTAATGATTATGTTGCTTTGTTCTTGGTGTATAGCATTCGAGAACAAGGACCAACATTGGAGCCCACCTCCGGTGAACTCACTTCCATAGTTGTGACGATGGCTTTGGACAACAACCAAGCTGCAGCACCTTCGACCACGAAGCTGGTGCTCCTAATCACATATGGTTCAAGCTCTAAACCAGCCAACAAGAAGTAGAAGAAGGAAGCACAAAGAAGGGTACAACATGTTGGGGTGCAAGGACCCTTCATCAAATCCAAGTGGTCTCACATTCCAATTACCATCTCTCAGAAAGATCTTCAGCTCAAAGCTTATCCTCACAACGATGCAATGGTTATATCTTGTGTCATCAAGGGATTTCTGGTCCACAATGTCCTGGTTAACATAGGCAGCGCAGCGGACATCATCTTTGCAAAAGCTTTCAGGCAAATGCAAGAGCTAGAAGATAAGATACATGATGAAACACACCCTCTTTGTGGCTTTGGAGGAAGACAAATTATGGCAATTGGCAAGATAACAATGCCAGTTACCTTCAGCTATGTCCATAACACAAGAACTGAACAGGTTGTCTTTGACATTGTTGATATGGAGTATCCATACAATGCAATTATTGGTCGAGGAATGCTCAATGCCTTCGAAGCAATACTTCATCCAGCATATCTATGCATGAAGATACCTTCGGAACAAGGGCCCATCTCTGTACACAGAAGTCAAGAAGCTGCCAGGAGGGCTGAAGGGAGTTGGATGGATTCAAAGGCTATTCACAATATAGATGAAGCCGAGGCTTATCAGCAGTATAAGCATAAAAGAGAAAAGGTTGCTTCAGCAGATCAATTGAAGCCTATGCTTCTTTGTGAAGACATAGTAGACCACAAAGATGTTTTTGCTTGGACAGCCAATGACCTTTGTGGCGTCAATAGAGATGTTATTGAGCATTCACTCAATGTGGACCCATCCTTCAGACCAAGAAAGCAAAGGCTTCTGTCTGATGATAAAGCCGAAGGTGCACGAAATGAAGTAAAGAGACTTCTTAGTGCCGGTGTTATCAGAGAAGTAACATATCTAGAGTGGCTAGCTAACACCGTTATGGTGAAAAAAGCTAATGGAAAATGGAGAATGTGCATTGATTTCACAGATCTCAAAAAGGCATGTCCGAAGGATGAGTTCCCTTTACCAAGAATAGATTCCCTTGTAGATGCAGCAGCTTCTTCAGAACTCATGAGCCTATTGGACTACTACTCGGGTTATCACCATATTTGGATGAACAAAGAGGATGAGCCAAAGACAAGCTTCATAACTCCTAGTGGTACCTATTGTTACCTTTGAATGCCTGAGGGGCTCAAAAATGATGGAGGAAGCTTCAGCAGAATGACTACCAAGGTTCTTCACTCTCAAATAGGCAGGAATGTGTTGACTTATGTCGATGACATCATAGTGTAAAGCACAAAACAAGAAAATCATGTTGCCGATTTGCAAGAGACGTTTGCCAATTTCAGACAAGCTGGTCTCAAGTTGAACCCAGAAAAATGTGTTTTCAGAGTGAAGAAGGGTAAGTTTCTTGGTTTCCTGGTATCAACAAAGGGCATCGAAGCTAATCCAAGCAAGATCGAAGCGATCCTTCGATGGAGCCACCAGATTCAAAGAAGGGGGCTCAACAGTTGGCAGGAAGACTGGCATCGTTGAATAGATTTATATCAAGATCAGTAGAGAGGAA
Source organism: Zea luxurians (assembly GCA_029449295.1). Taxonomy (NCBI): domain Eukaryota; kingdom Viridiplantae; phylum Streptophyta; class Magnoliopsida; order Poales; family Poaceae; genus Zea; species Zea luxurians. Next base: position 6,263,858 of record JAOPSE010000041.1, on the reverse strand, counting down.
TTTACCATTTTTTGAAATACTGAAGTCAGCAGAAGTCTTTCAGTGGGGTCCGGCTCAACAGAAAGCCTTTGAAGAGTTAAAACAATATCTGATAGATTTGACAACTCTAACTCCACCTTCATCAGGAACTCCGCTACTTCTGTATGTGGCTCCTTCCCATGATGCGGTTAGTGCGGCACTCGTATAGGAGAAGCAAGATGGCCAAGTAAAAAGACAAGCACAGGTATACTTCGTCTCCGAAGTACTCAGACTATCAAAGAAAAATTACACAGAATGTGAGAAGGTACTATATGCTGTATTGATGGCCTCCAGGAAGCTTCGGCATTACTTTCAAGCATATCATATAATAGTGCCTTCATCACAACCCCTGAAAGACATAATGAGGAACAGAGAAGCTACAGGAAGGATCGGAAAATGGGCCATGGAACTTAATGAATTCACCATTGATTATGTACACAGATCCTCAATTCAATCCTAGGTGTTAGCAGACTTGATTGCTGATTGGACGCCAGGGGCTCAGGGTGAAGAAGCAACAAAAGATGCCGAAGCTTGGACGGTATTCTGCGATGGATCTTGGGGAACCTTAGGTGCAGGAGCAACTGCTGTTCTAGTGGCACCCTCTAAAGTCAGAACATGTTATGCAATAAAGTTCAACTTTAGTTGTACAAATAACATTGCCGAGTGCAAAGCTCTTCTTTTAGGGCTTCGGAAACTAAAGGCAATGGGAAAAAGAAGGGCAATCCTCAAAACTGATTCGCAAGTTATTTCTGGCCACGTGGATAAGAGTAGCAAGGCAAGATACCCGAAGCTTGAAAAGTATTTGGATGCAGACCGAAGATTGAAAGCTTCTTTTGAGGGATTTTCTGTAAAAAATATCCCAAGCGGAGAAAATGAGCATGCAGATTTGCTAGCTAAGTCAGCGGCATAGGGGCTCCCTTTGCCTTCGGAATTATTTTTTGAAACAATAAAAGCACCCTCAGTCAAGCTCATGGAGAGAGCAGTGCTCACAATCTCACCATTTCATAGTGAAGACTGGAGGACCGAAATAGTATCCTTCCTCCAAGACAACCGCCTCTCAGATGATGAAGCGTACAATAAGAGAATGGAGGCAAGAACAAGACCGTATGTAATATTTGAGGGGCAGTTATAGAAGCATGGAGTTTGTTCCCCATTGCTTAAATGCCTTTCCAAGAATGAAGGACAGGAATTAATGAAGGAAATACATGCATAACTGTGTGGAGCCCACATCGGATCTAGGCCTCTACTGGGAAAGGTTTTTAGACAAGGTTTTTATTGGATGAAGGCAACTTCAGATGCAGTGGACTTGGTCCAGAAATGTGAAAATTGTCAGAAGTGTGCTAGAGACCAGAAACAACCTTCGTCTTTAACACAACTGATCTAACCTACTTGGCCATTACAAAGATGGTGCCTAGATTTGTTAGGACCACTCCCAGCAGCATAAGGAAATTTAAAATATGTTGTGGTAGCGGTGGAATGTTTCTCAAAATGGATCGAAGCTATCCTCTAGCTACCATAACTTTGGCCATAGTCCAGAAGTTCTTCTACAAAATATTGTTTGTCGCTTCGGTGTGCCGAAGGCTCTTACAGTCGATAATGGAACTCAATTTGATGCTGAAACGTTCAAGGTTTTTTGTGATAGGATCGGTATAAGAATACATTTTGCATCAGTAAGGCATCCAGAATCAAATGGGTTAGTAGAGAGAGCAAATAAAATTATAATGACAGGAATAATGAAGTTAATCTTCAATCAGTCTAGAGGAAAGTGGCCAGATGAGTTGATCAAAGTGGTGTGGAGCCACAACAGTGCTGTCTCAAGGTCAACAGGTTTTACTCCCTTCAAGCTCCTGTTTGGTGACGAAGCAATAACACCAGAAGAAGCAAGAACAGGATCAATAAGAACCACAGCTTTAGCGGAGGATGAAACTGATTCTCAAATAACAAAAGACACCATAGAAGGGACCAGACTTTAGGCCATAGAGCACATCAATATGTATTAGGTCGAAACAATAAAATGGCATGATAGGAAAGTTCTATTGAAAAATATCAAGCCAGGCCATTTGGTGCTTCGAAGGATAGCCAACCCAGATAGAGTGGGGAAGTTATAGCTGAAATGGGAAGGTCCTTTTCTAGTAGTATCTTTGTCAAGACCTGGTTCTCACATATTGAAGAATATGGAAAGCAACGACATACCTAGATCTTGGAATGAGGATGAACTTCGGCGATATTATGTGTAATTGATGTAACCTTTTTTATTTTTCCTATGGCACCATTTTCCTTTAAGGAGGGGAGAAAGGTTTTTAATGGGGCCATAGTTTGTAATTTTAATTCTTGTTTAGCCCTATGCAAGACAAGGGCCAAGATCCCCCAAAAAAATGTAACATGTAATATCAGAATCCGCACCATCAAGTGCAAAGAGAACAGTAAAAAGCTTAAAAGTCATCCTTAAGGGGATGCAGAGCTGTAATCACTCTGAGGGTGATGAAGCTACCAAAGACGTTCCTAAAGGAGCACAGAGTAAGTTCCGAAGCTACAAAAGTCGTTCCTAAGGGCGCGCAGAGTAAGTCCCGAAGCTCAAAAGTCGTCCCTAAGGGAATGCAGAGCCAAATACCACCGAAAAAGAAGGTGAAGAAGCTCCAAAGTCGTTCCTAAGGGGATATAGAGCTTAAATGCCACCGAAATAGAAGGTGAAGAAGCTCCAAAGTCGTTCCTAAGGGAAATGCCACCGAAATAGAAGGTGAAGAGACTCCAAAGTCGTTCCTAAGGGGATGCAGAGTCTGGGTATGGCTTCGTGTGCGTTTGGGTCATACATTTGAATATTGTTGGTCACTTGTTCTCGAAAGCTATAAATCAAGAACAAGGCAACACAAATGTTAATGGTTAAAGACATTTGTCCTTCAAAACATTATCTCCCTTAGGATATAATGATCTTCGGACGAAGGTCATGAAGGACGTACCTTCATCATTTTAATCTGCAAAAATATGAACAAGGATGTACGAAGCACATAAAGAATATGAATAATCATTTTAAATCATTAGATTATTCACGTTATCCTTATATAATTATGAACAAACATTAATGATACTTAAACTACATTTTGTACCTTCGGCTTGACAAAGAGTGATGTGCGAGTGATTACAAATCAGCGTGAACAGTATGGGGGTACTGTTCATCTATTTATAGGCACGGGACACAGCCCGGACAAAATTACATTTGTGTCCTTGATAACTAATCATAACCATGACACAAATTATCAGGGACAATGTGGTCTTTTCCTCTTTAAGTCGGTGCCACCCTTCGTCTCAAGCATGTCATCATGTCATATCTACTTGCATATCATCTTGCTGAAGGTGTTTTTGCTTAGAGGACCTTCGGCGGAGAAGAAGGCCCCCAACAGTAGCCCCTTCATGGTGCTAGATCGTTTTTTGTAACGAGCTTGATCCGCGAAAAACTCGAAGGCTTCGGAATGCCGAAGGTCCGAAAAACACCTTCCCTGAGCTCGTTGCCGAGAAAAGATTATAATATTCCAAGCGTCGAGCGGTCCACCGTTCAATGAGTGCAGGCGGCCTGGCGGTTCGCCTTCCCCTCTACAGCACTATATAATAAGACGGGTTGGTGACGAGTTACCACAGCATTGATTGCCATTGCACTGTTGTGCTGTTAAAAAAATTTAACCATAGCCAAAGCTCTCTGCATTGTGCCTTCAAGCAAACGCTTCATCGTTTAAGGTTAGCTTCGTCAAACGGTAAAAACCATTGAAATGGCTAGAGTGCGATCAACTGCTAGAGTGTCTCGTGAGGGGGATGAAACCGAGGCCCCTGAAACAGCATCGATTTTAGAAATAATGAAGCGATCAGGTTTGGTTGTGACTGACGAAGGTGCTTCTAATGCCGAAGCTGAACAGACTGTGGTTGAGGGTGAAGATGGTGAGAGTGAAGAAGACTACAACATCCTGATCCCAACGAAGCCTAGTCATCTAGATTTTGAAAAATCTACTATGACTGAAGATGACATGCCTATGATGATGAAATTAGGCTATTTTGGAGAGGCTGAGAGTAAGTTTATTCGATTTGCTGGAGAAGATACTATCCTAGAGCCAAAGAAAGATGAAGTTATCATTTTCAAAAGCTTCTTCAGAGTGAGGCTGCGATTCCCCTTGAATGAGATGATAGGGATAGTTCTAAAGAAATTCAAAATATATCTTCATCAGCTGACTCCTAACGCTATTGTTAGGCTCAGCGTCTTTATCTAGGCCCTTCGAAGCCAAGGGATGAGCCCAGATGCCAAAGCTTTCCGCTGAGTGCATGAGCTGCACTATCAAACGAAGGCCAGGGCAGATGGCCTTCACGAAAATTTTGGTTGTTACAATTTTCTGTATTGAAAGGATACAAAGGCACCAGTCCTTAGCTACCGCACAAAGTGGCCAACCGGCTAGAAAAATGAATGGTTTTATATGAAGGCTGACGAGAAAAACAGGGAGAAGCTGATGACCATGGTCATGAGTCCACTGAGTTTGAGCTTCGGAATGACTAGGCACTTATGCAACACGCAACTGGGTCACCCTATCAACTGGCCAAAGTAGAATTTAGAGTGGTAGCTGAGCAGATCAGTACCAGAGACTTAGTGCAAGAATACTTGGCGAATAGAACATATCCGACATCAAGTGGCTGGGGAATGCCGAAGAAGAAAGAAGCAGGGAAGAAGCATGAACTTGTTCGTCTTGCTTACCGTTTCAAATTTGAAAAACAGTTCAAGAAGCCTTGCAAAGAATGGCTAGACATGATTGAGACCATGTGCAACGAAATACTTGGGAATTATACCAAGAAGGAATATCAACTGATGACCGCAACCTTTGGCACTCGACCAAAATGAAGGTTGAACCGGGTAATGGATGCCTTGAAATTTGAATACCCTGATTATGAAAAGCTTGACAAAGGTGCCGAAGGGGTGAAAAGGAAAGGAATTGTCAGCATTCTGAGCAGGCAAGCTGCTAGAATGGTAAAGAAGGATGAGAAGGCCTCAAAGAAGAGAAAATCCACTCCTGAGCCGAAGGCGGCAGTTTCGAAGAAGAGGAAGGCTGAAACTCTGGAGCCAAAGACAACTGATGCGACAGAGGAGACTCCTTCGACGCCTCCTGCTGCCAAAATAGCAGAAATTTTAAAGGTAATGACTGAATCTTTACCCATCAAGCTGCTAAGTCCTCTGGGGCTAGAACTGACAAAACTTTTACAGAAGAAGGGTGAGCCTTTGGCTACAAAGGAGAAAGCTGACGGTCATAAAAAACGAAGAATTGTTAATGTCATGCAAGCCATCGAGCGAACACCACCGCTGGCCTCGGCATCCAAAATAGCACCTATTGCAAGCGTCGAGGCCATTGCCGAAGCTGATACCTCTGCCGAAGCTGCCAATCTTGAAAGTACACTATCAGGGATTGATAAAATTCTTTCGGATATGGCTACGAAGGAGACAACTGCGGCTGCAGAGAAGGTCATGGCCACAGTGCCTGACAAAGGGAAAAAGATTGCTGATGCTACTTTGGAAGAAAGTGACTTTGACCTTCAGAACCTAGTTGGTCAAGGATTGTCCGAGGCTGAAAAGAAGGAGCTAAAGGAATATGGGATATCCTGTGGCTACTAGCCAGGAGCTATGCTGTTTGGTGGAATTGATGAAGGAGCATTAGGATGCATTCGCGATCGCGCCGGGGCAAAGATAGTCGGCACTCTATCGAAGAGTGTCGGTTTCCCGAAGCTTGAGGTTGATATTAGCGGCTACCGGCGACAACATATCATCGACAGTCTATTTTACTCCAAATTCAAGGTAAAATTCCTTTTGCCTGGGTTTCTTTTATTTTTGTGATGAAGCAAAATTTTCTAATGTCGGCTTATTTCTACAGAGTATGTTGTTAAGTAAAGCATTGAGAATGCAACAAGACCTCGAGGACAAGAAAAATGAAATCATAATCGAGGGCTTAGAGAGTAAGATCAAGGATTACGAAGCTTCTTTAGAGAAGAAGGATTTCCTACTTCAAGCAACAGAGGGTTCGCTCGCAGAAATTCAAGCTGAAAATGCTAGATTGAGCGAGGAACTTCTCCAAAGTCAAACAGCCTTAAAAGAAAAATCCGAGAGCTTCGAACAAGAGAAGAAAGAACTGCAAACAAAGTATGAAGCTGAAGCTGATAAAAATACTAAGTTGCAGAAACCTTTGAAGGACCTTCGGGATACATGTTTAGATTTTGGCAGCCGCTGCGTGCAACGGTTGAAAGGGGTCTTCAGCTCGGTTGGGGCCAGTTCTGAAGATATTACCCCTTCATCTGAAGACATATCAAATACATTCAAACATATTGAAAACAAAGTTGATGCACTCAATGAGGTGATAGCTTGGCATGGTGACTTCTGTGCTTTGCTAGCTTCTCGCGGCATAGCTGCCACATTCTTGAAAGTCGCTTGCACGCATGCAAAGACAATGAACAGACCAATCTTCAGCCTATCGCCATCAGATTTGATTGATATTCCTAATGAAGCCCGAAGCATCAGAAACAGATTCATAACTCAAATTTGGGCTAAGGGTGGGCGAGAGTTGGCTGGGGACGAAGCCCGAAACCTGCTTAAACTAGTACGAAACTCATACATGTTGCTCGCCTTGATTTTTATAATTATTTTTACCTTATTCCATTGTTTGTCTGCAGGATAGCGGTGCCGAAGATTGATAACACAAAGCACATACTGAAGGTTGTTGAGATGAAGCTTCTCTTTAAGCCTTCCTATATAGAGCTTAGAAACATTTGCATTATCTTTGCAAAAGATTGTAATCGAGAATTGAACAGTACTTTGTATATTTGTCCACACGTTGTAATATATTTTTACCTTTCCATCCATGTACAAATTGCTTTGCTGTGGACGAAACTTATATCTTTCGAGCCGAAGGCGAAAAACACCTTCCTTTCTTTTCATACACATCGAAGCATTCCTTGCATAAAATATGTTTGAAATGAAGCTAAGCTTCTTCGTGTTCATCGAAACACCTTGTCGTCGAAGCTGGAGTATTTCTGTTCGTGCTTTATGTCTTGATGATAATGATCCTACAAATGTCTAAATGAATGTTTGTATGAATGCAATGCATGATGTGATGTAACATGCAAATGAATGTCCCAGACGCACATGAAGCCACACCCAAACTCTGCATCCCCTTAGGAATGACAATGGAGTCTTTAAGCTCTGCATTCCCTTAGGAACGACTTTGGAGCTTCTTCACCTTCTATTTCGGTGGCATTTAAGCTCTGCATCCCCTTAGGAATGACTTTGGAGCTTCTTCACCTTCTATTTCGGTGGCTTTTAAGCTCTGCATCCCCTTAAGAACGATTTTGGAGCTTCTTCACCTTATATTTCGGCGGTATTTGGCTCTGCATTCCCTTAGAAACAACTTCTGAGCTTCAGAACTTACGCTGCGCTCCCTTAGGAATGACTTTTTACATCTTCATCATCCTTGGGGTGATTACAGCTCTGCATCCCCTTAGGGACGTCTTTTGAGCTTCTCCCTGTTTTCTTTTGCACTCGATGGTGCATGCTTTGATTTTACATATTACATATTTGGGGGATTTTGGCCCTTGTATTGCATGGGGCTAAATAAGAATGAAAATTACAAACTATGGCCCCATTAAAAACCTTTCTCCCCTCCTGAAAGGAAAAGGGTGCCATAGGAAAAATGAAAAAGATTACATCAATTATACATAGTACCATCAAAGCTCATCCGCATTCCAAGATCTGGGTATGTCGTTGCCGTCCATATCCTTCAATCTGGAAGAACCGGGTCTTGACGAAGATACTACCAGAAAATGACCTTCCCGCTTCAGTTGTAACTTGCCCACTGTATCTGGGTTGGCCACTCTCCGAAGCACCAAATGACCTGGCTTGATGTTTTTCAATCGAACTTTCCTCACGCCATCTTATTGTTTTGGCCTGATACTTATTGATGTGTTCTATGGCCTGAAGTCTGGTCCCTTCTATAGTGTGTTTTGTTATTTGATAATCAGCTTTGTCCTCCGCTGAAGCTGTTGTTCTTATTGATCATGTCTTTGCTTCTTCAGGTGTTATTGCTTCGTCACCGAACAGGAGCTTGAAAGGTGTAAAACCTGTTGACCTTGACACAGTTGTGTTGTGGCTCCACACCACTTTAATCAACTCATCTGGCCACTTTCCTCTAGGCTGGTTGAAGATTAACTTCATTATTCCTGTCATTATAATTCCATTTTCTCTTTCTACCAACCCATTTGATTCTGGATGCCTTACTGATGCAAAATGAATTTTTGTACCAATTCAGTCACATAAATCTTTGAACGTTTCAGCATCAAATTGAGTTCCATTGTCCACGGTTATAGCCTTCGGCACACCGAACCGGCAAACAATGTTTTGCCAAAAGAATTTCTGTACTGTGGCCGAAGTTATTGTGGCTAAGGGCTTTGCTTCGATCCACTTAGAGAAATATTCCACTGCTACAACGACATATTTCAAATTTCCTTAGTGGAAGTGGACCTAACAAATCCAAACCCCACCTTTGCAGTGGCAAAGTTGGCTGTATTAACTAGGTTAGAGACGAAGGTTATTTTTGGTCTTTTGCACATCTTTGGCAATTTTCACATTTTTGAACCAGATCTGCTGCATCCGAAGCTGCCTTCGGCCAATAAAATCCTTGACTGAAAACCTTCCCCAGCAAAGGTCTAGACCCAATATGAGACCCACATAAACCTGCATGTATTTCCTTCATGAGTTCTTGACCTTCGGTTCTGGATAAACACTTGAGTAGTGGAGAGCAGACTCCATGTTTATATAACTGCCCTTCTATGATCACATATGGTCATGTTCTTGCTTCCATTCTTTTATTATAAACTTTGTCATCCAAAAGATAGTTACCTTGGAGGAAAGATATAATCTCAGTCCTCCAGTCTTCACTATGTACAGGTGATATTGCAAGTACTGCTCTCTCCATAAGTTCGACTGAAGGTGCTTTTATTGTCTCAAATAACACTTCCGAAGGCAAAGGGAGCCCCTGTGCCGCTGATTTAGCTAGCAAATCTGCATGCTCATTTTCCCCCCTTGGAATATTTTTTTACAGAAAATACTTCAAAAGAAGCCTCCAATCTTTGGACTGCATCCAAATATTTTTCATGCTTTGGATCCCTTGCCTTGCTGCTTTTGTATACATGACCAGAAATAACTTGGGAATCAGTTTTAAGGATTGCCCTTCTTATTCTGATTGCCTTTAGCTTCCGAAGCCCTAACATAAGAGCTTCGTATTCAGCAATATTATTTGTACAACTAAAGTCTAGCTTTACTGAGTAGCATGCCCTGACTTTAGAGGGCGCTACTAGAACAGCAACCGCTCCAGCGCCAAAGGTTCCCCAAGAACCATCACAGAATACCGTCCAGGCTTCGACATCTTTTGTTGCTTCTTCTCCTTGAGCCCCTGGCGTCCAATCAGCAATGAAATCTGCTAATGCCTGAGACTGAATTGAGGATCTATGTACATAATCAATGGTGAATTCATTGAGTTCCGCAGCCCATTTTCCAATTCTTCCTGTAGCTTCTCTGTTTCTCATTATATCCTTCAGAGGTTGTGATGAAGGGACTATTATATGATTTGCTTGAGAGTAATGCCGAAGCTTTCTGGAGGCCATTAACACAACATACAATACCTTCTCCAATTCTCTGTAATTTTTCTTTGATAAACTGAGTACTTCGGAGACGAAGTATACTGGTGCTTGCCTTTTTACTTGGCCATCTTGCTTCTCCTGTACAAGTGCCACACTGACTGTAGAATGGGAGGCAGCAACATACAGGAGTAACGGAGTTCCTGATGAAGGTGGAGTTAGAGTTGTCAAGTCTATCAGATATTGCTTTAACTCTTCAAAAGTCTTCTGTTGAGCCGAACCCCATTGAAAAACTTCAGCTGCCTTTAGTATTTCAAAGGATGGTAGATTCCTCTCTGCTGATCTTGATATAAATCTATTCAGCGATGTCAGCCTTCCTGCCAATCGTTGAGCTCCCTTCTTTGAATTTGGCGGCTCCATCAGAAGGATAGATTCGATCTTACTTGGGTTCGCTTCGATACCCTTTGTTGATACTAGACAGCCAAGGAACTTGCCCTACTTTACTCCAAAAACACACTTTTTTGGATTTAACTTGAGACCAGCTTGTCTGAAATTGGCAAACGTCTCTTGCAAATCGGCAATGTGATTTTCTTGTTTCGTGCTTTTACTATGATGTCATCAACATAAGTTAGCACATTCCTGCCTATTTGAGAGTGAAGAACCTTGGCTATCATTCTGCTGAAGCTTCCTCTAGCATTCTTGAGCCCCTCGGGCATCCGAAGGTAACAATAAGTACCACTGGGAGTTATGATGCTTGTCTTTGGCTCATCCTCTTTCTTCATCCAAATTTGGTGATAGCCCGAGTAGCAGTCCAATAAGCTCATGAGTTCCGAAGAAGCTGCTGCATCTATAAGGGAGTCTATTCTTGGTAAAGGGAACTCGTCCTTCGGACATGCCTTGTTGAGATATGTGAAATCAATACACATGCTCCATTTCCCATTAGCCTTCTTCACCATAACAGTGTTAGCTAGCCACTCTGGATATATTACTCCTCTGATGACACCAGCACTGAGAAGTCTCTTTACTTCATTTCGAGCACCTTCGGCTTTATCCTCAGACATTTTCCGAAGTCTTTGCTTTCTTGGCCTGAAACATGAATCCACATTGAGTGAATGCATAATGACATCTCTGTTAACACCACAAAGATTGTTAGTTGTCCAAGCAAAGACGTCTTTGTTGTTGAACAAAAATCTTAGCAGAGTCTTTTCTTGTTCACCAGATAACTGAGATCCCAGCAGCACCCTTTGGTCTGCTATATCTTCACACAGGAGCATAGGCTTCGGTTGATCTGCCGAAGCAGCCTTCTCTCTTTTGTGCTTATATTGCTGACAAGCTTCGGCTCCATCTATGTTATGGATCGCTTTTGAATCCATCCAACTCCATTTAGCCCTCGTGGCAGCTTCTTGACTCCCATGAACAGTAATGGGCCCTTGTTCCGAAGGTATCTTCATGCATAAGTATGCTGGATGGAGTATTGCTTCGAAGGCATTAAGCGTCTCTCGACCAATGATTGCGTTGTATGGGTACTCCATGTCAACAATGTCAAAGACAACTTGTTCAGTTCTTGTGTTGTGGACGTAACCGAAGGTAACTGACATTGTTATTTTGCCGAGTGCCACAATATGTCTTCCTCCGAAGCCACAAAGAGGGTGTGTTGCATCATGTATCTTGTCTTCTGGTTCTTGCATCTGTCTGAAAGCCTTTGCAAAGATGATGTCCGCTGCACTGCTTATGTCAACCAGAACATTATGGACCATAAATCCCTTGATGACACAAGATATAACCATGGCATCATTGTGAGGATAGTCTTTAAGCTGAAGATTTTCCTGGGAGAAGGTGATTGGGATGTGAGACCACTTGGATCTGATGAAGGGTCCTTGCACCCTAACATGCTGCACTCTTCTTTGTGCTTCCTTCTTTTGCTTCTTGTTAGCTGGTTCTGAGCTTGAACCGCCTATGATTGGGAGCACCAACTTTGTAATCGAAGGTGCTACAGCTTGGTTGTTGTACGAAGCCATCGTCACAACAGTGGAAGTGAGTTCACCGGAGGTGGGCGCCAATGTTGGTCACTTGTTCTCGAAAGCTATAAATCAAGAACAAGGCAACACAAATGTTAATGGTTAAAGACCTTCGTCCTTCAAAACATTATCTCCCTTAGGATATAATGATCTTCGGACGAAGGTCATGAAGGATGTACCTTCATCATTTTAAAGTGCAAAAATATGAACAAGGACGTACGAAGCACATAAAGAATATGAATAATCATTTTAAATCATTAGATTATTCACATTATCATTATATAATTATGAACAAACATTAATGATACTTAAATTACATTTTGTACCTTCGGCTTGACAGAAGGCAAAAATCTGAGAGTGACGTGCGAGTGATTACAAATCAGCGTGAACATTATAGGGGTACTGTTCATCTATTTATAGGCACGAGACACAGCCTGGACAAAATTACATTTGTGTCCTTGATAACTAATCATAACCATGACACAAATTATCAGGGACTATGCGGTCTTTTCCTATTTAAGTCGGTGCCACCCTTCGTCTCAAGCGTGTCATCATGCCGAAGATCTCTCAATTGTAGCTTCGGCATATATCTTCATGTCATGCCTGCTTGCATATCATCTTGCCGAAGGTGTTTTTGCTTAGAGGACCTTCGGCGGAGAAGCAGGCCCCCAACACATATTACATCACACTCGCACCATCCTTTGCATTCATACAAACATTCATTAGACATTCATAGGATCATCATTATCATGACATGAAGCACGAACAATAATATGAACAGAAATTGTCCGGCTTCGGCGACAAAGTGCTTCGTTGAATATGAAGAAGCTTCGTTTCAAACACGAACACAAGCATTTTATGCAAGGAAATGCTTCGATGTGTACGAAAAGAAGGGAAGGTGTTTTTCGCCTTCGGCTCAAAAGTTACACATGGGTTTCGTCCACATCAAAGCAATTCACACATGGATGGAACGGTAAACTTATATTACAAGGTATGGACCAATATATACAGTATTGAGTTCAACTCTCGATTACAATTTTTTGCAAAAATAATGCAAATAGATCCTAAGCTCTATACAGGAAGTCATAAAAGGAAGCTTTAGCCCAGCAATCTTCGGAATGCGCTTCGGATTACTAACCTTCGGCGTCGCCATCCCGCAAACAAAATAACAGTATAAGGTAAAAGCGATGGTAATAAAGAAAATCAAGGCAAACAGCAGGTACAAGTTTTGTACCGATTTAAGCAAATTTCGAGCTTTGTTTCCAGCCAACCCTCGTCCGCCTTTAGCCCAAATTTGAGTAATAAATTTATTTCTAATACTTCGGGCCTCACCAGGAATATTAACCAAGTCTGATAGAGATAGGCTGAAGTTTGGCTTGTTTACTGTTTTAGCATGCGTGCATCCGGCCTTCAAAAATGCAGCAGCCGTGCCACGAGAGGCTAACAGGGCACAGAAATCACCATGCCCAGTTATTACTTCGTCGAGTGTATCAACTTCATTCTTGATGTGCTTGAAGGTTTCTGATATATCTTCAGCCAAAGGGGCAATTTCTTTAGAGCTGACCCCAACCGAGCTGAAGATTCCTTTTAACCGTTGCACGCAGCGAGTAGAAAACTCCGAGCATTTGTTCCGAAGGTCCCTTAGCGATTCCTGCAGCTTCATGTTCTTATCAGCTTTGGCTTTGTACTTCGCTTGCAGTTCCTTTTTCTCTTGTTAGAAGCACTATGATTTTTCCTTTAAGGTTGTTTGAGCTTTGAGAAACTCCTTGTTTAATCTGGCATTTTCAGCTTGAAATTCCATAAGGGAACCTTCGGTTGCTTGAAGCAAGAAGTCTTTCTTTTGAAGAGAAGCTTTGCAATCTTTGATCTTGCTTTCCAAGCCTTCAATTATTATCTCATTTTTGTTATCTTCGAGGTCTTGTTGCATTTTTAATGCTTTGCTTAGCAGCATGCTCTGCGAAAATAAGTTGACATTAGAATATTTTAATCCATCACAAAGATAACAAGAATCTAGGCAAAATATTTTACCTTGAAATTGGAGTAAAACAGACTGTTGATGATATGTTGCCGTCCGTAAGCACTAATATCAGACTCTAGCTTTGGGAAACCAACACTCTTTGATAGAGTGCCGATTATTTTTGCCTCAGGACGGTCGCGGATACATCCAAGATTTCCTCATCAACTCCGCCGAAGAGCGTGGATCCCGGTTGGTAGCCACAAGATTTTCCATATTCTTCTAGCTCCTCTTTCTCTGCCTCAGACAATTCTTGACCTCCTAGGTGCCGAAGGTCAAATTCTTTTTCTTTTGACGAAGTATCAACTTCTTTCCCCTTGCCAGGCACCGCGGCCACGTTTTCCTCTGCGGTCGCAACTAACTCCTCTGCGACCATATCTAATATCAGCTTGTTGATTCCTGACATTGTACTCACAAGATTAGCAGCTTTAGCTTCGGCAGCGGTTTCAGCCTCGGCACTTGCAACAGGCACCATTCTGGACGCCGAGGCTAGTGGTGGTTTTTGCTTAATAGCTTGCATGACATTGACAATTCTTCATCTCTTCTGACCTTCAGTTTTCTCCTTTATGGCCGAAGGTTGATCCTTCTTCTGTAAAAGTTTCATCAGTTCCGGTCCTAGAGGACTTAGCAGCTTGATGGGCAAGGATTCAGTCATTACCTTTAGAATTTCTGCTATTTCAGCAGCAGGGGGCGTTAAAGGAGCTTCTTCTCTTGCCTCAGCTACCTTCGGCTCAGCTACTTCCGGCTTCCTCTTTTTGGAGACTGCCGCCTTCGGCTCATGAGCTGATTTTGCCTTCTTCAAAATCTTCTCATCCTCCTTTACCAATCTAGCAGCATGTCTGTTTAAAATACTAACAATCCTTTTCCTTTTCAAACCCTCGGCACCCTTGTCAAATCTTTCATAGTCCGGATATTCAAAATTTAGCACGTCCATCACGTGATCCAGCCTCCATTTTGGCCGGGTGCCGAAAGTAGCAGTCATTAGCTGGTCCTCCTTCTTGGTGTAGTTGCCAAGGATTTCATTGCACATAGTTTCAATCATTTCTAGCCACTCTTGGCATGGCTTTTTGAACTCTTTCTCAAACTTGAAATGGTAGGGGAGCCGAACAAGTTCGTGCTTTTTGCTCCCATCCTTCTTCTTGGGCATCCCCCAGCCACTAGAGGTCAGGAATACTCTGTTTGCCAAGAATTCTTGCACCAGATCCCTAGTGCTAACTTTGGCCGCTACCACTCTAAACTCCACTTCGGCTACTTGGCATGGGGAGCCAAGCTGCATATGGCAGAAGGGCCTTGTCATTCCGAAGCTCAAAGTCAGTGGACTCATAACCATAGTCATTAGCTTCTCCCTCTTTTTCTCGTCTGCTTTCATATAAAACCATTCACTCTTCCAACCAGTTGGCCACTTGGTACGGTAGCTAAGAACTGGTGCCTTCGTATCCTTTCAATACGCAAAATTGTAGCAACCAAAATTCTCATGAAGGCCATCTGCCCTGGCCTTCGTCTGATAATGCAGCTCGTGCACCCGACATAAAGCTTCGGCATTAGGACTCATCCCCTGGCTTCGGAGGGCCTAGATGTAGACACTTAGTCTAACAATTGCATTGGGTGTCAATTAATGAAGGTATATTTCAAAGTTCTTCAAAACCTCTCCTATTATATCATAAAGAGGGAACAGAAGCCCTGCTCTGAAGAAGATTTTAAACACAATAACTTCATCGTCCTTCGGCTCTGGAACCACTTCCTCGCCAGCAAAACAAACAAGTTTACTTTCAGCTTCCCTAAAATAACCCAATTTTTTCATTATAACCATATCATCTGCCGTCACTGTGGATCTACCAAATTCAAGGTGGCTAGGTTTTTCTGGGCTCAGGATGGTGTAATCCTCTTCATCCTTGTTACCACTTCCCTCTCCAACTGTGATTTGCTCAGCTTCAGCAGTCAAAGTACCTTCGACAACAAGCTCTTGTGGCACAACAAGACCTAACTGCCTCATCACCTCTGATATTGGTGTTGTCTCAGTTACTTTGGCCTTGTCTCCTTCACAAGACACTCTAGCAGTTGATCGCACTCTGGCCATTACAATGTCTTCACTTTTTGATGAAGCTAATCTCAAGTGATGAAGCGTTCGCTCGAAGACGCAATACAGAAAGCTTTGGCTATGGTTAAATTTTTTTAATAGCACGACAATGCAATGGCAATGAATGCTATGGTAACTCCTCACCAACCCATCTGTTTATATAGTGCCGCAGGGAGGAAGGTGAACCGCCAGGCTGCTCGCACTCGCTGAGCGGTGGACGGTCCGGTGCTTGGAATATTATAATCGTTTCTTGGCAACGAGCTTAGGGAAGGTGTTTTTTGGACCTTCAGTATTCCGAAGCCTTCGTGTTTTTCACGAATCGAGCTCGTTACAAAAAACGATCTAGCACCGCGAAGGGGCTACTGTTGGGGGTCTTCTTCTCCGCCGAAGGTCCTCTAAGCAAAAACATCTTCGGCAAGACAGTACAAGGACAGGTGTGATATGAAGATATAAGCCGAAGCTACAATTGGAAGAGCTTCGGTTTGGTGTCATGCTAAAGACGAAGGACGATACTGATTTAAAAAGGAAAAGATTGTATAGTCTTTGATAGTCTGTATTATGATCATAATTATTTATCAGGGATACAGATGTAATTTTGTCCGGGTTGCGTCCTGTGCCTATAAATAGATGAACAGTACCCCTATACTGTTCACGCTGCATTGTAATTGCTCCCGTGTCCCTCACATTCTCACCTTCTGCCGAACCGAAGGTATCAATAAAGCATAAATATTATGAACATTTATTTATGTCTATAAAGTGAAATGAGAATGTAAATAATCCATTTCTATGCTGCCATTATTTACATTCTTATATGTTTTATGTCTTTTTATATGTATTCATTTATCGAGATGATGAAGGTAGGCCCTTCATGACCTTTGTCCAGAAATCATTATACCCGAAGGGAAATAATGTTTCAAAGGACGAAAGTCCTTATCCATTAACGATTGTGTTGCTTTGTTCTTAGTGTATAGCATTCGAGAACAAGGACCAACACTCATGTTGGGATGAAGAATCTTCACAAGCTTCTAAAGGGGGAACACATTTTAGGACTAACCAATGTTCATTTTGAGAAAGAAAGAATTTGTAGTGCATGTCAAGCAGGGAAGTAGGTTGGAGTTCATCATCCACACAAGAACATCAAGATGACCGAGAGGCCACTTGAGTTACTCCATATGGATCTATTCGGCCCGATTGCTTACATAAGCATCGGAGGGAGTAAGTATTGTCTTGTAATTGTGGGTGACTATTCTCGCTTCAGTTGGGTATTCTTTTTGTAGGAAAAATCACAAACCCAAGAAACATTAAAGAAATTCTTGAGATGGGCTCAAAATGAGTTTGGACTAAGAATCAAAAAGATTAGAAGCGACAATTGAATGGAGTTCAATAATTCTCAAATTGAAGGATTTCTTGAGGAGGGCATCAAGAATGAGTTCTCTTCTCTCTACACACCTCAACAAAACGGTGTTGTGGAGAGAAAGAATAGAACTCTTATGGATATGGCGAGGACCATGGTTGAGGAATACAAGACATCGGATCAGTTTTGGGCAGAGGTGATTAACACCGCTTGCTACTCCATCAACCGACTCTACCTTCACCGAATAATCAAGAAAACATCATATGAACTCCTCACCGGTAAAAAGCTCAATGTTTCTTATTTTAAATTTTTTGGGAGCAAGTGATTTATTCTTGTTAAGAGATGTAGAAATTCAAATTTTGCTCCTAAAGTAGTAGAAGGTTTTTTACTTGGTTATGACTCAAACCCAAGTGCATATAGAGTCTTCAACAAGTCCACTGGATTAGTTGAAGTTTCTCGTGACATTGTGTTTGTAAGGCCCAAAATGTGCATAAAAAATTAAAATTAATTAATAATAATACAATAAATATATATGAAGAAATAAAATAGCAAATTCAGGTATCTCAAATTATACTTGAGGGTTGAATGTTGAGGACTGAATTTTGAAAACCAAGAATTATTTAAAACCGTAATAGAAATGTTTTCTATTCAATTAAATGATTATGCATATCATTAAATGATGCACCAAAAGCATTTATTTACATGGATATTTAAGTTTGAAGTAACTTTTACTTCTTATCCCACATTCAAAATACTATTTTTCTAAAAAGAAAGAAAACAATATGAGTGTGTCTCATATTTCAAACATTTATCAAACAAATAAATTAATTAGAATAATTAGATGTCTACTAAACCATGATTGATTTTTAGTGGGTATTAAAGTTGAATTCTAAACTTTATCTCAGATTGGAATTTGAATTTTGTAAGTCAAAAAGGAAATAGAAAATAGAGAAAGAGAAGAAAATACTATACATATAAAATAAAATAAATATATAAATTTAAATCAATGCAGTTCATATTGGTATTGTACAGTTGATCTAGGTATGAAATTCACACATATATATTCAAATTGGGATTTAAATTTGAAATTGAAAGAGAAAAGAATAGGGAAAGTAAAAGAAAAATGAAGGAAAAATGGGAAAACGACTGTTGGGCCGATTCCTCCACTGCGGCCCACTTCCCCTTTTCCCCCCTCGGCCCAGCCGTCCTCCACGAGACGCAGGCTGTACCACTGATGGTCTGGTCCACGCGGGCAGGGTAACACCACGTGCCTGTTTACCTCTAACGCGCCGACGTGTGGGCCCCGGTCATAGTCTCTCAATCCGTCTGTGCATTTGGGTGTCTGGCGTGTGGGCCTAGCTTGTCGGGTCTATCCCCTTCCTTTCCCTCGTGCATGTACCAAGGCCAGCTTACCTCGCCGCAACGAACGTTGCGACGTCCGCCGCCAGGATTGGGTGGATCCCACTGACCGTTCCAACCGCCCGGCCGGAATCCCCTCGCAACAGGGTATTAATAGGACCGAAACCCCCTGTCGTCAGCCATTACGAGCCGGGATACTCTGCGGCGCCATCTTCCGCCTCGATGCTCGTCTCCGCCTCTACGTCGACCGGCTTCGTTCCCTCTCCGTCCCCGAGCTGGCGGCAACCACCGCCACGGCCAACTCCAGCATCACGGACCCCAACTCGATCCATCCCGACACCGACCGTGCGGCCTCCAAGCTCGAATCCACCCATGACGCGCTTCTTGGCTGCCAGCGCTGTATTCCGGCCGCCGCCATGGGAATCGAGTGAGTTGCGCCTCAATCCACGGATGAAAGCCTCGGAGCATCACTTATCCATTGCGCAACTTATCTTGGCGGTGGGACTCACGGGGGACATCGGGGGTGGCTGGGATCCCTCAGCGTCGCTCACGCTTCATCGTAGGGCCGCTTCGTGCCGTGTACCGGTGACGCTGCTGCCCAATCAAAGGTAATGGTTACTCCCCATAATCCCCATCACCTCCGCTTTGCGTTGCACCGGGTAGATTGGCAAACGGTGCTTTGTAGCGTAAAAGCGTGTGGCTCCGGTGAGCCACCACCGCGTTCGCAAGGGCGCCTCGCCTGTGTGTCGGTAGGGGAGAAGAAGAACCTTGTGAGCCATCGGATCCGAGATGGAGGGTGGAGATTAGATGGGCCATAACGGTTCGATTCTGGCATGTGTGGATCGCTTGATCGTGGGCCGACGGCCATGATCGGATCCTTAGTGTTTAAAATAGGCACCGTCGGATCTTCATCCGACGATAGGTGGTGCGTACCGGTTCGTCGTAGCTGGCTTTTAATCTGGACCGTCCGTTTTCTATCCCGTGGCCAGGGATCCACCATACCCTTTCGCCGTAAGCGTTTTACACAAGAGACCTTGAGAAATATAAGAATCAACCCACCGTCCTGTGCGGGGGTTGCTGTGTCTAAGGGATTTTTATGGATTAGCCCTGGACTTTCTAGTATTTAGCGCGTAGTCCAGAGGATAATGGAAATAGAAAATTAATTATAGAAATCGGTTTTTAGTACAAAAATAAATCCAGAAACTTATTTAATTCATAACTAATTCATTTTAGCTCCTTTTTGACCCATTCCAGTTCCTGTAATTTTGTAATAATATTGTTCATCACATAGTGTCTCTGGTTTTACATGAAAATTGTATTAAAAATTAATCTCTTAATTAATCTTGTATCAAATACATGAAAACTTCGGAAATCCATAACTTCTTCGTTTTAAATCCGATTTGACCCGTTCCAGTTGTGTTAGCTTCGTATAAATATTTACTACGTAGTAACATCATTGATTACACCATGTCTCATACTTTTATCAT
Organism: Zea luxurians; assembly: GCA_029449295.1. NCBI lineage: Eukaryota > Viridiplantae > Streptophyta > Magnoliopsida > Poales > Poaceae > Zea > Zea luxurians. Next base: position 6,243,886 of record JAOPSE010000041.1, on the reverse strand, counting down.
TAGATATTTATTTATCCTATGATAATTGGATTAATATATGGATTAACTTCTGATCTTATGGTTATACTTTGACTAGATGGTCTTTAATCAAGTAATGACTTAGATTAAAGTTGGGTTAACTAATTATAAGATATTCTCTCATATGATGTACAACCAATTTATAATATAGTTTAATATTTTAATTACATAGATCTTCTATAAAATCATAACTCCTTAATCATGACTCCGATTTTAGTGGTTCTCGATCCTACAATCTCTTAGTGACGAGTAGATCATTGTTATACATTTTGTTCTTATGTTTGGTGTGATGTTAATTTTGTCTATACCATGTTTGTTTGTATTGCTACGACTAGGAGTGAGGTCACGAGGATCTGAAGAATCACCCTGGCAACTAGAATCTCATGTGCTAGTCAAGTTATGCCCTTGATCACTTTTGTTTACCCAATAATGTTCTTTAATATCAGTTATTCATGCATAGGTTTAATTTTGATGGGACCCAATAGGTCACCCTAGTCTGTTTATCATTTTTCCCTTGTTTATCCCTGAATCACATGGGTAGTTTTGCTATCGCTTTACATGGTTTTGGGATAATATTTCATTATATCCATGTTCCAATTATTTTTTTATTCTATTTATGTTCATGTCAAGATCATTAATGTTAATTGGAACATGGAGCTTAATTTGAGAAACACGTGCCACCACAAGGGTGGAATGGGACGCCCTTGGCTAACTAATTAGGAAAGCTAGTGGAAGACTACCTTACCCGAAAGGGGCAAGGGTAGTAGGGGAGTTGCATGCAAGGAGGTTCTCGGGTTGATTTTGCTGCGATGGCGGTCAGACAGGGGATTCTTGCAAGTCCTCTTCCCATAACTGTAGCGGGTTTTCGGAAGCTAGTGGAACTTTGTAAAGGCCTCGTAGTGGATCCCTAGCCATTCACCTCGGTAGTGTCTAAGGGTCTAGCTAACCCTGGCGACATGGGATACAAGACTTGTGGATACAGGGTACAACCTCTGTAGAGTATAAAACTGGTATACTAGCCAAGCTCATGGTCAAGAGCAGCTCAGGACTCTTGCATGATTAAGTTATGGAACTTAAATTCAATTTGTCATTTGCATTGCATGGGATTTATTTATTAATTTTGTTCTATTATTTATTATGGATTGGTATTTACTTACATTTAGTAACTGCTAATAAAATTTGACCAACTTATTAAAAGCAATGCTCAGCTTTAAACCCCTATTGTTGATCAGCTTTTCACATCACATGAACTCCCACCTATGGTGAGTTCATGCCACATTATTCCCCACGACTTGTTGAGCGATGAACATGTGTGAGCTCACCCTTGCTGTCTCACACCCCCCCCCCACAGGAGAAGAACACGTGGTTCAAGAGGAGCCACACCATGAGGAGTTCGTTTTGATCTAGGTGGCATCTCCTAGTTGACTTTCTACAGCCAAGGGTGGATTTTAGATCCTTTTATATTTATCTTTTATTTTGTAAGACATCCGCTATGTAATAAATACTCTGATTATTGTGAAATTTATCTCTATACACTCTGTTATTATATATGTTGTCTTCTTTGGCGCATGTATGAGATGCACCCGACTCTGTCCCTTAAAACCAGGTGTGACAGAAGTGGTATCAGAGGAATATTGACTATAGGACGAAACCTAGATAGAAATGGACAACCCTTATCTACTTACCTACTCTTCTAAACTTATCTTAATCTTTTGTCATCTATTTCTACTTTACTCTGATTATTCTTACCTTTTCCTTCTAAAGACAAATATGGATTTCACACTTGAAATCCTGTGCCTAAAGTGACTTTTAGGAATAGGAGACCTACTCTTAGGAACAAAAACAAAACTATTTTTATAGGTATCTATACACTTGAGTGTTTATTCTTGTGATATTTGTCTGGTTTGGATCTTTGATTGAGTGTGATGAGTTGTGGAGTAATGTCCACAATTACATCTGCATCTATATATAGACATAAATAGAATTCATAAGATAAACTAGACCAACTAAGAGTACCCCCACTAGGATATATCAAATAAGATCCATCTTACCTTACAAGATTCTCTCTTACCATAATAGATCCATCTTATCTTAACAGACTCGCTCTTATCTTGATAGATCTATCTTATCTTAAAAGATTCTCTCTTACCTAAATAAATTCATCTTATCTTGGAGAGATATTATCTTAGCCTAATAGATCTAACTAATCTCAAAAGATTCTATCTTATTCTTAGAGACTCATCTCGTCCTAATAAGCATACTTATCCCCACCACTTTGCTTATCTCATAATAGTGTAACAAACATGATCTATTTCAAAATGAATTAAGTAGATCTTATCTAGTCTAATCTGATTACACCAATTTAATTCTGACCCTACCTAATCTAACATGGTCTAATCTATGATACAAGTATTAACTAAACCATATTCCTATAAATGAGTTTTAAAACTAAATTAGTGTCTTAAACCAACTCATCCATAAAATCACGACCTAGCCTATGTTATAAGTTGCCCAACTCATTTGTCCCAAAAGCAAAGTGAAACTCTGTTTATTCTACCTCCCTCATATACCTGCAGTTGTTATCCCAACTTAGATAATGGCACCTAGCACCACAATCGATGGTTCTTAAATCAGATCCAAGAAGAAGGTTAACCTCGACAGTGAAAGATACAAGTAGAAATAGATCTTTGGATGAATCAAGATTCACCACCCGGAATAAAAGTCTTCCTTACCTAACTTTCTTCCACTCCAAATCTTCTCTACACTCACCAAATAGCTACAACATGATGTACCCTTGTTTCTATACCACACCTGCTAATGGCATAAAAAGAATTTCAAGTGTATATATATATATATATATACTGGAATTTCATAAAGATAAGGTCAGCTTGATATGCTGAACTAAATGACATTCTTAAATAGGGTTATAGAATCTAATGTGATCTAAACTAATGTGGTCTACCTAGACAGATTACTGGTACTTGAACCCTACTAGCCAGGTGTTAACTTAACTTAGCATAATAGATCAACTCAACCGTGAGCATAAGAGCTAACCCAACCCATAGAGTCATGATGAATGATATAATCTATCTATCCCCACCTAACATCAACCAACTTTTGACCTACATCATGTAATCTATCTCATTATCATAGAATCTATCCTACCTTTGGATATTCACCTTATACGACTAGTTATCCCAATCTTGATATAAAAACAAAGATTAAGCCCTACTAAAGAATCTTCAAGATCATAACCAGCTACTAGCTTATTCATTCCGCTTATCGAATAATTTCCCTTGAAAAACTATTTTGCCATATGCTTCTAACTATCATGGTCAATACCAGGAAGGGAAGATTACCAGACAACATCAAACAGAAATGAATCCTCCAAATCCTCCACCTATTGGAATCGATCAAGTGGCTGCTGCCCAAATGCTGGTAATACAACTAATGGTAGACATGGTTACCGAAATGCAAAATCAGATAAGACAAGAACGCCAGGAAATACGTCAGGACCGCTGGAGATACGCTAAGAAATAAGGCAAGCACGGTTGGAAAGACAACAACAACAATACCCACTACCTCCACCACCACCACCAGCTCCACCAAGCTACATATATATATTACAACTAGTTGTAAGAGCTAAGTGTTACTTTAGTTAGTAGTTGGTATGATACTATGTTAGGAGGAATAATAAGGTCTAATTGACCCCATGTGTTTTGCTAATAAATTATGCTTCATGCCGAGATTTTTGTTTGCGCCTATGTTCTGAGACAATATGGTTATGCACCCTTTTCTTACAAATCTCGAGGACGAGATTTCTTTTAAGGGGGGTAGGATTTGTAAGGCCCAAAATGTGTATAATAAAAAAATTAAAAATTAATTAATAATAATAAAATAAATATATATGAAGAAATAAAATAACAAAATCAGGTATCTCAAATTATACTTGAGGGTTGAATGTTGAGGTCTCAATTTTGAAAACCAAGAATTATTTAAAACCGTAATAGAAAAGTTTTCTATTCAATTAAATGATTATACATGTCATTAAATGATGCACCAAAAGCATTTATTTACATGGATATTTAAGTTTGAAGTAACTTTTACTTCTTATCCCACATTCAAAATACTATTTTTCTAAAAAGAAAGAAAACAATATGAGTGTGTCTCATATTTCAAACATTTATCAAACAATTAAATTAATTAGAATAAATAGATGTCTACTAAACCGTGATTGTTTTTTAGTGGGTATTAAAGTTGAATTCTTAAACTTTATCTCAGATTGGAAAATTTGAATTTTGTAAGTAAAAAAGGGAATAGAAAATAGAGAAAGAGAAGAAAATACTATACATATAATAAAATAAATATATAAATTAATTCAATGAGGTCAAGAGCAGCTCAGGACTCTCGCAAGATTAATTTATGGAACTTAAATTCAATTTATCATTTGCATTGCATGGGATTATTTATTAATTTTGTCCTATTATTATTCATTATGGATTGGTATTTACTTACATTTAGTAACTGCTAATAAAATTTGACTAACTTATTAAAAGCAATGCTCAGCTTTAACCTCTATTGTTGATCAGCCTTACACATCATATGAACTCCCACCTTTGGTGAGTTCATGCACATTATTCCCCACAACTTGTTGAGCGATGAACATGTGTGAGCTCACCCATGCTGTCTCACACCCCCCCACAGGAGAAGAACAGGTGGTTCAAGAGGAGCCACATAACGAGGAGTTCGATTCGATCTAGGAGGCGTCTCCCAGTTGACTTTCTGGCACCAAGAATGGATTTTAGTTCGATCTATATTTACATTTTATTTTGTAAGACTTCCGCTATGTAATAAGTAGTCTGATTATATTGTGACATTTATCTCTATACACTCTGTTATTATATGTGTTGTCTTCTTTGGCGCATGTATGAGATGCACCCGGCTTTGTCCCTTAAATCCGGGTGTGACAGAAGTGGTATCAGAGGAATGTTGATTGTAGGATGAAACCTAGATAGAAATGGACAACACCCTCACCTACTTACCTTACTCTGATTCTTTCTAAACTTATCTTAATCTTTTCTCATCTAGTTTCGCTTTACTCTGATTACTCTTACCTTTTCACTCTAAAGACAAAGGTGGATTTCACACTTTGAAATCCTGTGCCTAAAGTGACTTTTAGGAATAGGAGACCTACTCCTAGGAACAAAAACAAAACTATTTTTATAGGTATCTATATGCTTGAGTGTTTGTTCTTATGATACCTGTCTGATTTGGATCTTTGATTGAGTGTGATTAGTTGTGGAGTAATATCCACAATTACATTCGCATATACATATAGGCATAAATAGAATTCATAAGATAACTAAACAACTTAGATTATCCTCCATTAAAATGTATCTATTTCATAGAGATCCCTCTTATCTTAAAAGACGCTCTCTTATCTTAATAGATCCATCTTATCTTAAATGATACTCTCCTATCTTAATAGATCCATCTTATCTTACAAGATTCTCTCTTACCTTAATAGATTCATCTCATCTCGAAAAGAATTTCATCTTATCCTAATAGATCTAACTAATCTCAAAAGATTCTATCTTATTCTTAGAGACTCATCTTGTCCTAATAAGCATACTTATCCCCACCACCTTGCTTATCTCCTAACAGTATAACGAACATGATCTGTTCCAAAATAAATTTAGTAGATCTTATCTAGTCTAATCTGATTACACCAAATTAATTCTGGTCCTATCTAGTCTGAGTAGATCTAATCTAATGGACAAACATGTTAGATAATACTGGTAAAATAAGATTGGATCCTACTCTTATAAATATGTTTTAATCTATATTGGGGTCTTAGTCCAACCTGGCCATATGCGACTACCTTAACCATCAGATAGTTGCATAACCCCTCTGTTTGAACCTGACAGAGATTATGACCTACCTACACTATATAATTCATCCTATCTCAAAGGATTCTAACACATATTAATAATACAAATTCTACCCCTGGTAAATCTATCTATTTTAAACTAAGTTTAATCCAGTTGTATCTAATCTAATCTAGACCCTACCTAATCTAAGATGGTCTAATCTCGTGTACAAGTATTAACTAAACCATATTCATATAAATGGGTTTTAAACCTAAATTTGTGTCCTAGACCAACTTGTCCGTGAAACCACGACTTTGCCTATGGTATAGGTTGCCCAACCCATTTATAAAAAAACTCTATTTAATCTATCTACCCCATGTACCCACAATTATTATCCCAACCCGGTTAATGACATCTAACACCACAACCGATGGTCCCTAAATCAGACTCAAGAAGAAGGATTACTTCGACAAGGAAGGATATTAGTAGAAATAGATCTTCCGATGAAACAAGATCCACCACCCGAAATAAAAAAAACTTTCCTACCAAACTTTCTTCTGCCCCCAAATCTTCTCTACACTCACCTAATGGCCAAAATCTGATGTACCCTTGGTTTCTATGCCACACCTGTTAATGGCATGAAGACTTTAAGTGTATAAAAGTATACTAATTGGAAGTTCCACGGGAAAAAAATATATATACTAGAATTCTGTAAAGATAAAGTCAGTTGGATATGCTCAACTAAATGGTATTCTTAAATAGGATTATGGAATCTAGTGTGATCTAATCTAATGTGGTCTGCTTAAACAAATTAGTGGTACTTGGACCCTTCTAACCAGGTGTTAACTTAGCACATTTGACCAACTCAACCATGAGCTAACCCGACCCATAGAGTCATGATGAATGGTATAATCTATCTATCCCCACCTAACATCAAACAAACTTTTAACCTACATCATGTAGACTATCTTATCTTGACAAAATTCTATCCTACCTTTGGATAATCACCTTATACGACTAATTACCCCAACCTGGATATAAAACAAAGATTAAGCCCTACTAAAGAATCTTCAAATCATAACCAGCTACGTAGCAAAACTATTTTACCATATGCTTCTAACTCTCATGGTCAATACTAGGAAGGGAAGATTACCAGACAACAGCAAACAGAAATTAATCCTCAAAATCCTCCACCAGTTGGAATCGATCAAGTGGTTGCCGCCCAAATGCTGGTAATACAACTAATGTCAAACATGGTTACCGAAATGCAAAATCAGATAAGACAATAACGCCTGGAAATACGTCAGGACCGACTGGAGATACGTCGAGAAATAAGACAAGCACAGTTGGAAAGACAACGACAACAACAACCTCCACCACCAGTAGTAGCTCCACCAAGCTACATAAACATATATATAAATTACTACTATTTGTAAGATCTAAGTGATACTTTAGTTAGTAGTTGGTATGATACTATCTTAGGAGAAATAATAAGGTCTATTTGATCCCATGTGTTGCTAATAAATTATGCATCATGCTGAATTTTTTGTTTGTGCACATGTGTTGAGACAATATGAGTATACACCCTTTCCTTACAAATCTCGAAGACGAGATTTCTTTTAAGGGGGTAGGATTTGTAAGGCCCAAAATTTGTATAAGAAAAAAAATGAAAATAATAATAAAATGAATATATGAAAAGTTTTCTATTCAACTAAATGATTATGCATATCACTAAATGATGCCCCATAGGCATTTTTTACATGAATATTTAATTTTCAAGTAACTTTTAATTCTTATCTCACCTCCAAAATACTATTTTTCTAAAAAGAAAGAAAGTAATGTGATTGTGTCACATAATTCAAACATCTAGCAAAAAATAAAAATAAAACAATTAAAATAAATATATATCCATTGCATCATAATTGTTTTTGAGTACGTATTAAGAATTTGAATTCCTAAACTTTATCTTGGATTTGGATTTTAAATTTGTAAACCAAAAGAGAATGAGAATTGGGATTTAACCCAAAGGTACAATTTTGGAATTGAGAAAAGAGAAGAAAATACTATACAAATGAGATAAAATAAATGTATAAAATAATTGGAATTGGTTCACATGGTTATATAAACTTAACCTAAGTATGAACTCCACAAATATAAATTCAAATTCGAAATCTAAATCCTAAAAGACTAAAAGAGAAAAGAAAAAGAATAAAGAAAAAGAATATCAACTGCGCCAGACCAAAAATCGTCTCAAGCTCATCCCATTCCTCTTACCCCACTGCGGCCCATCTTCAATTTCCTTTTACCCGCGGCCCAAACAGTGAAGCGGTGAGCCGGCCGGAGTGTGTGACATGTGGACCCGGGGCGTCGGCGCATACCTCTCCTGGTAAAATCTCTCCACGGGCGCATGTGGGGATAGCCGCTGCCAGTGCGGGACCCACCCTATCAGCCGAATGCGCCCTCCACCTAACCATCCGCGACCGCGTCGCGCGGGCTCCTTCCTTTCTTTCCGGCGTCAATTCGCTCATGTCGCATGCGTCGCTCGGGGAGAATAAAAGGGTTGGACAGATGTGCCTCTGCCCTCGCCTTTTCAACCCGGCGCAAACAGATCGGGAGAGAGAGAGTGAAGTAAGGTCTCCACCGGCGGCGTTCGTTTCGTCGCGGGGCGCGGGTCACCGGTGGCGCGCAGTTTTAACTGGTGCGCTAATCTCCGGGGCGGGGTATGAAGCGGATGGAGCCTGGGCGGTCATCGGTGCTCCCTCCGTGAGTTCGTGACTTCACCGGGGTCCTTGTGCGTGCTCGCTAGAGTCCTAGAAATCTGGCGGAGATGCGCCGTCGTGTGGACCGGGAACGAGCGCTGCCTTCCTCGGATGAGAACCCCCCCCCCTCTGTGCTTTCACCTCCGTCCCCTCGTAGTATAGAATCGAGTATTGTATTCATTAGGGCACTTGTCCGGGTGATCTCCAGCACCAGCGTCAGAGTGGCGCGCTGGTGTGTGCGCGAGGTAGAAGAAGGGTTGGCGACCGTTATATCCTCTTTGGATGACTGGGATTAGAGTTGGGCGGCAATTGGATCGGGACCGTCCGTTGAGAACCAACGGAAAGGATCTGGCCCCGCGTCCAAACCTGCCTACCGGTCGTGGGCCTTTGGATTCGGATCCGAGAGCTTGGAACCGCACATTAATTCCTCGCGGTGCTGGTTTAATCAGGGTCATCCAGATCTAATCCTACGGTCGAAAACCCTAGATACCCCTTCAGCCATTCACTTTTGCAAATGAGCCCTTCTTTTTATAGTGAATCAACCTGCCATCCACCGCGGGGTAGATCTGTGTCTTGGGACTTTTCTCGCATTAACCCCTGGAATTTCCTGGGCCCAGTCCAGAGAATTATAAAATCCAGAAAAAGGAATTAGAAAATGATTTTGAATGCAAAAATAAATGCTAGAATTTGTTTAATTCATAGAAAATCCATCTGAAGTCCAAATTGACCCATTCCAATTTCTATAATTTTATAATATTATTGTTTATCACCTAGTGTCTCTGTTTTGACATGAAAACAATATTAAAATGTATCTCTTAATTAATCTTGTATCAAACATATAAAAACCTTTGGAAATCCATAACTCACAAACCGTAACTCCGATTTGATCCGTTCAAATTGCGTTAGTCTCGTATAAATATTTACTATGCAATAACCACATTTATTGTGCCATATCTCATTCTTTTTAGATATTTATTTAACTTATGTTAGTTAGTATTGTTAATCTGCTTATCATTATAACCTACTAGGATAAGATCTATGGTCAATTTAACTTAGATTAGAGTTGAGATAATTATTTATAGAATAATCTCTCATATGATTTATATTAACCAATTTATAATATAGCTTAATATTTTAATCACATAGATCTTTTATAAAATCATAACTCCTTATCCATGACTCAGATTTTAGTAGTTCTCGACCCCACGATCATATAGCAACGCGTAGATCATTATTATGCACTATGTTCTTATGTTTGGTATGATGTTAATTTTTTTTATACCATGTCTGTTTGTATTGCTACGACTAGAAGTGCAGTCACGAGGATCCGAAGAATCACCCTGGTAACCGGAATCTCAAGTGCCAGGCAAGTTGTGCCCTTGATAACATTTATTTTCCCAATAATGTTCTTTATAATTATTTATTCATGCATAGGCTTAATTTTGATGGGTCCCAATAGGTCACCCTAGTCTGATTATCTTTATGCCTTGTTTACCCCTGAACTATTTGGGTAGTTTTGCTATTACATTATGTGGTTTTGGGATTAATATTACATTATATCCATGTTCCAATTATTATGTTATGTTATTTATGTTCATGTCAAGATCATTATCTTTAATTGGAACGTGGAGCTTAACTTGGGAAACGTGTGCCACCACAAGGGTGGAATGGAACGCCCTTGGCTAACTAATTAGGAAAGCTAGTGGAAGACTACCTTACCCAAAAGGGGCAAGGGCAGTAGGGGAGTTGCATGCAAGGAGGTTCTCGGGTTGATTTTGCTGTGATGGCGGTCAGACGGGGGATTCTTGCAAGTGCTCTTCCCATAAATTTTAGCGGGTTTTCAAAAGATAGTGGAACTTTGTAAAGGCCTCATAGTGGATCCCTAGCCATTCACCTCGATAGTGTCTAAGGGCCTTGCAAACCCTGGCGACATGGGATACACGACTTGTGGGTACAGGGTATAACCTCTACAGAGTGTAAAACTGGTATACTAGCCGAGCTCACATGATTAATTTATGGAACTTAAATTCAATTTGTCATTTGCATTGCATGTGATTATTTATTAATTGTTCTATTATTATTCATTATGGTTTGGTATTTACTTACATTTAGTAACTGCTAATAAAATTTGACCAACTTATTAAAAGCAATGCTCAGCTTTAACCTCTATTGTTGATCAGCCTTACATATCATATGAACTCCCACCTTTGGTGAGTTCATGCACATTATTCCTCACAACTTGTTGAGCGATGAACATGTGTGAGCTCACCCTTGCTGTCTCACACCCCCCACAGGAGAAGAACAGGTGGTTCAAGAGGAGCCACATAACAAGGAGTTCGATTCGATCTAGGTGGGGTCTCCCAGTTGACTTTCTAGCGCCAAGGATGGATTTTAGTTCGATCTATATTTATATTTTATTTTGTAAGACTTCCGCTATGTAATAAGTACTCTAATTATATTGTGACATTTATCTCTATACACTCTGTTATTATTTGTGTTGTCTTCTTTGGTGCATATATGAGATGCACCCAGCTTTGTCCCTTAAATCCGGGTGTGACACTCGAATCCACTCGCGATGCGCTTCTCGGCCGCCAGCGCCGTATTCTAGCCGCCGCCATGGGAATCGAGTGAGGTTGCGCCTCAATCCACGGATGAAAGCCTCGGACCATCACTTATCCATTGTGCAACTTATCTTGGCAGTGTTACTCATGGGGGACCATCGGGGGTGGCCGGGATCCCTCACGTCGCTCACGCTTCGTCGCAGGGCCGCTTTGTGCCGTGCACCGGTGACGCCGCTGCCCAATCAAAGGTAATGGTTACTCCCCATAATCCCCATCACCCCCGCTTTGTGTTGCACCGGGTAGATTGGCAAACGGTGCTTTGAAGCATAAAAGCGTGTGGCTCCGCCGAGTCACCACTGCGTTCGCAGTTGCGCCTCGCCTGTGTGTCGGTCGGGGGGAAGAAGAACCTTGTGAGCCATCAGATCCGAGATGGAGGGTGGAGATTAGATGGGTGATAACAGTTCGATTATGGCGTGCGTGGATCGCTGGATCGTGGGCCGACGGCCACGATCAGATCCTTAGTGTTTAAAATAGGCACCATTGGATCTTGATCCGACGATAGGTGGCACGTACCGGTTCGTCGTAGTTGGCTTTTAATCTGGACCGTCTGGTTTCTATCCTGTGGCCAGGGATCCACCATACCCTTTCGTCATAGGCGTTTTACACAAGAGACCCTGAGAAATATAAGAATCAACCCGCCGTCCTGTGCGGGGGTTGTGGTGTCTAAGGGATTTTTATGGATTAGCCCTGGACTTTCCAGTATTTAGCGCGCAGTCCAGAGGTTAATGAAAATAGAAAATTAATTATAGAAATTGGTTTTTAGTAGAAAAATAAATCCAGAAACTTATTTAATTCATAACTAATTCATTTTAGCTTCTTTTTGACCGATTCCAGTTCCTGTAATTTTGTAATAATATTGTTCATCACATAGTGTCTCAGGTTTGACATGAAAATTGTATTAAAAATTAATCTCTTAATTAATCTTGTATCAAATACATGAAAACTTCGGAAATCCATAACTTCTTCGTTTTAAATCCGATTTGACCTATTCCAGTTGTGTTAGCTACACATAAATATTTACTATGTAGTAACAACATTGATTACACCATGTCTCATACTTTTATAATTAGATATTAAATTATCCTATGATAATTGGATTAATCTATGGATTGATCTTATGGTTATACTTTGAGTAGATGATCTTTAATCAAGTAATGACTTAGATTAAAGTTGGGTTAACTAATTATAAGATACTCTCTCATATGTTGTATAACCAATTTATAATATAGTTTAATATTTTAATTACATAGATCTTCTATAAAATCATAACTCCTTAATCGTGACTCCGATTTTAGTGGTTCTCGATCCTACGATCTCGTAGTGACGAGTAGATCATTGTTATACAATTTGTTCTTATGTTTGGTGTGATGTTAATTTTGTCTATACCATGTTTGTTTGTAGTGCTACGACTAGGAGTGAGGTCACGAGGATCTGAAGAATCACCATGGCAACTGGAATCTCAAGTGCCAAGCAAGTTGTGCCCTTGATCACTTTTGTTTACCCAATAATGTTCTTTAATATCACTTATTCATGCATAGGTTTAATTTTGATGGGACCCAATAGGTCACCCTAGTCTGTTTATCATTTTTCCCTTGTTTATCCCTGAATCACTTGGGTAGTTTTGCTATCGCTTTACATGGTTTTGGGATAATATTTCATTATATCCATGTTCCAATTATTTTGTTATTCTATTTATGTTCATGTCAAGATCATTAATGTTAATTGGAACATGGAGCTTAACTTGAGAAACACGTGCCACCACAAGGGTGGAATGGGACGCCCTTGGCTGACTAATTAGGAAAGCTAGTGGAAGACTACCTTACCCGAAAGGGGCAAGAGCAGTAGGGGAGTTGCATGCAAGGAGGTTCTCGGGTTGATTTTGCTGCGATGGCGGTCAGACAGGGCATTCTTGCAAGTGCTCTTCCCATAAACTGTAGTGGGTTTTCGGAAGCTAGTGGAACTTTGTAAAGGCCTCGTAGTGGATCCCTAGCCATTCACCTCGGTAGTGTCTAAGGGTCTAGCTAACCCTAGTGACATGGGATACACGACTTGTGGGTACAGGGTACAACCTCTGTAGAGTGTAAAACTGGTATACTAGCTGAGCTCATGGTCAAGAGCAGCTCAGGACTCTCGCATGATTAAGTTATGGAACTTAAATTCAGTTTGTCATTTGCATTGCATGGGATTTATTTATTAATTTTGTTCTATTAATTATTATGGTTTGGTATTTACTTACATTTAGTAACTATTAATAAAATTTGACCAACTTATTGAAAGCAATGCTCAGCTTTAAACCCCTATTGTTGATCAGCTTTTCACATCACATTAACTCCCACCTTTGGTGAGTTCATGCCACATTATTCCCCACAACTTGTTGAGCGATGAACATGTGTGAACTCACCCTTGTTGTCTCACACCCCCCCACAGGAGAAGAACGGGTGGTTCAAGACGAGCCACACCACGAGGAGTTCGTTTCGATCTAGGTGGCGTCTCCCAGTTGACTTTCTGGCGCCAAGGGTGGATATTTTATCCTTTTATATTTATCTTTTATTTTGTAAGACTTCCGCTATGTAATAAATATTTTGATTATTGTGACATTTATCTCTATACACTATGTTATTATATATGTTGTATTCTTTGGCGCATGTATGAGATGCACCCGGCTTTGTCCCTTAAAACTGGGTGTGACAGTGTTTGATGAGACTAATGGCTCCCAAGTAGAGAAAGTTGATCTTGGTGAATTAGATGATGAAGAGGCTCCATGCATCGCGCTAAGAAACATGACCATTGGAGATGTGTGTCGACAAGAACCTGAAGAACCTTCACAAGAACAAGATCAACCATCATCTTCCATGCAAGCATCTCCACCAACTCAAGATGAGGAACTAGCTCAAGAAGAAGAAGATCAAGTTCAAGACAATGAGCCACCTCAAGAAGAAGGCACCTGTAAGGAAAATAGACCCCGGGTCACTTGGCTCAATAGGTTTTGGTGTTTGATGATCAACATAACCTGTGGACTAATGTGTTTGCTAGTGTTGATGTTTATAGTTCACAGGATACGAAGAGGATTGGACTAAGACACTGAGGATGCAACACCTCAAATGAAGACAGAAAAATAGCTTAGATGTCCGAGACTCAAGAACAAAAGAACCCCAAAGAATCAACAACGAAATCCACGAAGAGGGCAGTTAGCCAGCACCCTAGTGGCGCACCTGATAGTGAACAGTACGTGTCCGGTGTGCACTGGACTGTCCGGTGGAAAACCTGGACAGTCTGTGTAGAGAGGCCCACAACGGGCGCTCTCGGGCTGTAGCACCAGACTGTCCGGTGTGCATCGAGCAGTCTAGGTAATGGTCGGATCCAACGGTCGACTGCTATAGACCCTAACGGTCGGCTGACGTGGCAGGGCACCGGACAGTGGACAGTGCTTGTCCGGTGTGCACCGGACTCTCCGGTGCGCTCGTCGACAGAAAGTTGCTGCTTCTATCCAACGACTATATTTGGGGGAGAACGCTATAACTACCCCCAACCGGGCATTTCAGGGTGTGGGAGCCCAACCAACATACCAAGGCATAGTATAGACATTTCCAAGTGCTCATACACCCAAGTGCTTAATAGAATCACTCGGTGATGAGTGTATGTGTTTTGCAAAGTGCTTAGGTTAGTTAGACCGCTTTAGCGCTTGCTCTAGGTGAATCCTAGTTAGTTGAGTGAGTTTAGAAAAACCACACAACCCCTCGGCTCTTGCGCGAGCCATTGTAATTGTACCGAGTGGGGCGAGAGTCTCACGAGACCGTGACAACCGAGTTTGTGTCACGGCTGCCACCATGTACTGGAGGGAACGAGGCCCACATCGTTTCGGTCGGAAGCTCGATAGTGGAGATAGCGGGGAGCGTCGGAGAGGAGCCGAAAGCGGAGCACCACTTGCACGCGAAGAAGGCCCGCGACACTCTACGGAGTTACTCAACCGTGGTGCTTCGCCCTCTCGTGGGCTTCCCTTTGCGTAGGGGCACCAACGAGGATTAGTCAGAACCTTGCGTGGTTCTGGATACCTCGGTAAAAATACCGGCGTCATCCACAAGAGTTTGCATATCTACCTTGCTCTTTAGCTTCCACATTTATATTAAGCATTTAAGTTTCAATCTTGCCATTATACTTAGATTGTATAGGATTGAAACTTAGCCTTTGCGTTAGAGAAAGCAACACTTAGACAAAAACTAGTTTGCACATTCTAGTTTGATTATTTGCATAGGCTTTACTCTAGGGATTTATTTGTGGCCTATTTTAGAGAAAGTTTTAGAAGTCCTAATTCACCCCCCTTCTTAGGCGTCATCCTTTCCTTCAATTGGTATCAGAGCCTGGTTTGGCTCATTTGAAACGCTTTAGCTTCACAGCTAAAAGAGCCGACGCTTTTTAGAGGAAGGGGATGGATATCCATAGGCTACCACACTTTGATGGCACTAAAGAAGGCTCCCATACCATTGTGATTGGAAAAATTATGGCATTTGAGATGTCGAGAAAAATGGGTCGACAAGAGGAGCCAACTTCTTCAAGGCCATATGCTTTTCATGTGATGAAAGAAAAGGCAAAAAGAAGGCTCCCACTCCAAGTTCCTCAAGTGAACAAGAGGAAGAAGAAGAAAGTGATGATGAAGATAATCAACCATCAACATCATTCTTCGAGGATGAAGAAATAATTTGATGCGTCGGAAAGGTAATGTGGATGATCCACAATATCAATCTAATGGTGTGCCTCTGTAGGTCGAGGATCTTCTCTTTAACATTGACAGGAAAAAGCAAAGAAAGAGAGGATGCTTTGCATGTGGGGAGAAGGGCCACTTTAGGGACACCTGTCCAAATATGGCCGAACCCACAAAGGGGAGGAGCAAAGGCAAGGTGCTAACAAATGTCAAAACTTGGGATGACTCTTCAAGTGAAGATGAACACCCAAGGACGCGCAGCTACCGATCCTCATCACAGTCATCATGCAAGTGCCTTATGGCAAGAGGTAAAATGAGTATTTCATCCTCTAGTGATGATAGCAGTAGTGATGATGAAGGTGAGGGAAAGCCCTCCATAGATGAGCTTGCGGAAGCCGTAAAATTTTTCCAGGATGTATGCACTAAACAAAAGGCTCAACTTAAAACCTTGAAAAATAAGTTGATTAGCTCTCAAAATGACCATAAAGGTTTGCTAGAAAAATTTGAAACATTTGCAAATTTGAATTGTGAGGTATCAACTAAAATTGAGCAATTAGAGTCTAGTGCTCCATGCTCAGTTACCGATGATGGCCTTGTTAAAAAGAATGAAAAACTTAAGGCTAAGTTAGCTAGCTCTCAAGAAGCCATTGAAAACTTGCTATGGAAAATGGAAATTCTTAGCATACATAATAATGAGCTAACTACTAAGCTAGAAGACATTGGTAGCACCCCAGAAGTATCTTTAGTTGAAATGCCTAAAATAATTAAGAAAGATGCCTCTACTTCTTGCTTTGATTTAATTGATGATTCTAACCCCTGCAATCAAGTTCTTGTTAAGAGTGTTGTTATAGAAACATGTTTGGATGAGATTGCAATGGAGAATGAGCAATTAAAGTAAGAGGTGGCTCGCCTTGGTAAGGCTTTGTATGAAAAGAAAGGCAAAGCCAAACAAATCCAACCTCCTCAGGATAACACCACTGCAGGAGTGAACAAGCCATTGGAGGGAGAAACTGTGATTGGTAGGCTATGCCACAAGGAAGGCCACAAGTCTTACCAATGCAAGGCGAAGATCGGGGATAAGCAAAAAGCAAAAGGTCAAGCAAAAGCCAACAAGCAAAATCTCTAACACCTACATAAACAAGGTGGATAAAAAGGCTGCTAAACCATATCTAATCAAGAAGAAAAAGAATGGAAAGGTGATTGCAATCAAGGCCTACAAGCAAGCTAACAAAGGAAAAGGGGCCAAACGCATCTGGGTGCCAAAGGAGATTATTTCAACCATGAAAAGCACCAAGAAGGTTTGGATCACAAGAGGGAAGTGAGATGTCCGAAGGATCACGGGGGTTTTGGAGACTTGGAAAAATTGGGATGTATATCATGGGATGCATCATATTGGATCAAGTCTATTGCCAAGTGGGTAAATGCATACTTTGGACCCAAATTCCCCCACCTTTTGGTCACTCGTTCTCAAATGCTGTGAATCAAGAACAAGGCAACACAATCGTTAAGGATTAAAGACCTTCATCCTCCAAAGCATTGTTTCCTCTTGGATTCAATGATCATCGGACGAAGGACATGCCTTTATCATATTATCAATAGATTGAGACACACAAATATCAATATAAAAAACACAAGTCATAGATTCATTGATATATGTATTCCATAAGTCATATACAAATATCAATAGAATTCATATTACATTGATACCTTTGGCTTGCTCGAAGGTGAAGACGCGAGAAAGCGATTACAATCTAGCGTGAACAGTATGGTGCTACTGTTCATCTATTTATAGGAACGGAACGCAGCCTGGGTAAAATTATATTCATGACCCTCAATTTCTGTTTATTGGCATGACTTGGATTACTAGGGTCTATCTAGTATTTTCATCCTTTGCTTGATTTATACCGAGCTGATGGTAGCTTCGACATTTGGCATCGTTGCTTTTAAGCATGGTCTTCGTCTTGGAAACCTTCGGCAGAAAGAGGGAAGACTTCTGTATCACTTTGCCGAAGGTGTTTTTGTCTTGAGGACCTTTGGTGGAGAAGAAGACCCCCAACAGTAGCCCTTCACGGTGCTAGATCTTTTTTCATAACGAGCTTGATCCGCGAAAAACGCAATGGCTTTAGAATGCCGAAGGTCTGAAGAACACCTTCCCTGAGCTTGTTATCAAAAAACGATTAAAATATTTCGAGCACTAGCGAGTCCACCGTTCAACCAGTATACACGCTTTGGTGGTTTGCCTTCTTCTCCTGCAGAGCTTATAAATAGATAGGTTGGTGAGAATTTACCACAACATTCATTGCTATTGCGTCGTTGTGCTGTTGAAAATTTTAACCGAAGCCGAAGCTCTCTGCATTGTGCTCTCAAGAAAGCACTTCGTCACTTAAGATCAACTTCGTCTCAAAGAAACTGAACATTGAAATGGCCAGGGTAAGATCCATTGCTAGGGTATCCCATGAGGGAGATGAGACTGAAGTAACTGAGACAGTACCCATATCGGAAATGATGAGGCGGTCAGGGCTGGTTGTGCAAGAGGGGGCTATTGCCGAAGGTACCTCTAACACCAAAGCTAAACAAGTTGTGGTCGAAGTTGAGAGTGATAACAAAAGTGAAGAGGACGATAGCATTATGTGCCCGACCAAGCCTAGTCACGTTGAATTTGGAAAATCCACAGTAAAAGCAGAATGTCTAGTTGTGATGAAGAAGCTAGGATATTTTGGAGAGAATGAAGATGAATTGGTTCGCTTCGCTGGAGAGGAGATAATTCCATGGCCAAAGGAAGATGAATTCATGGTATTCAAGAGTTTCTTCAGGGCGGGCTTCGGTTCCCCTTTATGAGATGGTAGGGGAAGTTTTAAAGAAATTTGAGATATATCTCCATCAGTTAACCCTGAATGCTATCGTCAGGCTTAGCGTTTACATCTAGGCTCTCCGAAGCCAGGGAAAGAGTGCTAATGCCGAAGGGTTTTGCTGGGTTCATGAACTTCATTATCAGACAAAGGCAAGGGCTGATGGTCTACACAAAAATTTTGGATGCTACAACTTCGCATACCGAAAGGATACGAAGGCCCCCGTGATCGGCTACCGGACCAAGTGGCCCACTGGTTGGACAAGTGAATGGTTCTACATTAAGGTAGATGAGAAGAAAAGAGAAAAGCTTATGTGCATGGTTATGAGTCCATTGCAACTAAACTTCGCATGACTCGGCCCATGTGCAACATGCAGCTAGGGTCTCCTTACCAACTAGCTGAATTGGAATTTAGGGTCATGGCTGAGCATATCAGCATCAGGGATTTGATGCAAGAGTATCTAGCCATCCGGACATTCCCAACTTCTGGCGGCTGGGGAATGCCGAAGAAGAAAGAAGAGGGGGAAGAAATACGATATTGTTCGTCTACCATACCGTTTCAAGTTTTAGAAAAGGTTTAAAGAACCATGCATTGAATGGTTAGAACTGATAGAAACCATGTGCAATGAAATTCTTGGAAACTACACGAAGAAAGAAGATCAGCTAATGACTGCTGCCTTCGGCACATGTCCAAAGCGAAGGCTGATCCGTGTAATGGATGCTCTTAAC
Organism: Zea luxurians; assembly: GCA_029449295.1. Classification (NCBI taxonomy): domain Eukaryota; kingdom Viridiplantae; phylum Streptophyta; class Magnoliopsida; order Poales; family Poaceae; genus Zea; species Zea luxurians. Next base: position 6,224,342 of record JAOPSE010000041.1, on the reverse strand, counting down.
TTTGAGTACCCTAACTACGAAAGGCTTGATGAAGGGGCCAGAGGAGTCAAGAGGAAGAGGGTTTTTAGTATCCTAAGTAGGCACGCTATCCGGTCTGTTAAAGAATACCAAAAGACTTTGAAGAAAAGAAAAACTGTGCCGGAGCCGAAAGTATCGGCTCCCAAAAAACGGAAGCCTGCCGAGAAATCCTCTGAGAAGACGAAGATGCAAGATGTGCCGAAGCAAACTGCAAGCCCTTCTTCATCTTCTGTTGCCGAGGTCTTAGAAAATTTGAAGGTAATGACCGAGTCTTTCCCATTCGCACCGCTAAGTCCTCTAGGGTTGAACTAACTAGCCTCTTATAGAAAAAGGAAATCTCTTCGAATGCTGAGGGGAGAGACGGGGGCTAGAAGAAACGACGTATGATGAATATACTGGAAGCCATTGAACAGACCCCGCCCTCAGCTTCGGTAGACAAAGCTACTAAATCAACTGATGCCAAAGCTACCATTGCAGCCAAAGATGAAAATCTCACAACCACTCTGTCCAAAATTGACAAACTTATATCAGACGTGGTTGTGGAGAAAGAGGTAGCCGCAGTAGTTTCGGATAAGGGGAAGAAAATTTAAGAATCCTCTTTGGAAGGAGCGAATTTCGATCTATGGCACTTGGGTGGCCAATAGCTCTCCGAAGAGGACATATCAGAGCTAAAAGAATTTGCTATCTCCTATGGCTACCAGCCGGGATCAATGCTCTTCGGCGGGGTTGATGAAGAAGTTGTGGGATGCATTCGCGACCGCGCTGGTGCTAAAATTATAATCACCTTGTCCAAGAGTATTGGTTTCCTGAACCTTGAAAAAGACATCAGCTGCTACAGACGTCAGCACATTATAGGCAGCTTATTTTACTCGAACTTCAAAGTAAGATGCCTTTTGCGAGTTACTGTTGATATCTTCATGTCAACTTAGGTATCCTAACTTTTAATTCATTTTTACAGAGTTTGTTATTAAGCAAAGCTTTGAAAATGCAACAAGATGATGAGGACATGAAGAACGAAATTGTTGTCAAGGGATTCGAAGATAAAATTTAAAAACTTAAAGATTCTCTAAAAGAAAAAGATGATTTGCTGCATTCAGCCAAAGGATCGCTTGCCGAAGCACAAGCGCAGAATAAGAAATTGGGCAAAGAATTGAAAGAGGCTCAGACGCTTTTGGAAGAAAACTCCAGCCAATTCAATCGTGAAACCAAAGCTTTGAATATGACACTCTAGGTTGACGCTGAGAAGAAATGTTTCAACTTTGCAAGCCAATGCACTGCTCGACTAAAGAGTATATTCAATTTAGTTGGAGCTGCATCCGAGGAAGCTAGCCTCTCTACCGAAGATGTCCTCGGAGCACTCGAATGCATCAAGAAAGAGGGTGATGTCCTCGATGAAGTCATAACTGGCCATGGAGTCTTCTGTGCGCTAGTGCTTCTCGCGGTACGGTCCCTGCTTTCATAAAAGCCAGGTGTAACCATGAAAGGGTCGTTAACAGGCCAAATTTTAACCTTTCGGCATCGGACCTAGTTGATATTCTAGCCAAAGCTCGAAGCATAGGCAACATATTTATCACCCAAATTTGGGCAAAGGGTGGCCGAGAGTTGGCTGGAAACGAAGCTTGTAATCTCCTTAACAAGGTATAGCTCTTTACCTCTATTCTTTTATTTTACATTTTTTCTTACTAGATTCCTCATTACCCTTTTCTTCATCATTCTTCAGGGTAAAGGTGCCAAAGGTTAGCGAACCGAAGTTAGGTTTGAACCGAAGACTTTAGAGGCTTCCCCTTGTTGATATCTACAGAAAGACTTTTTGGAAATTCTTTGTGCAGGAAGTGTATTATTTGATGAAGGATTGTAATTGAATGTGAACAGAATTGTAAATATTCGTAAATGCTTTTTAATGCTATTTTACCTTTCATTCGTGTGCTGTCTGCTTTGCTGTGGACGGAACCAATGCTCATACCTTTTTGAGCCGAAGGCAAAAAACACCTTCCCTTCTTTTCTTTCACATCGAAGCACTTCTTTTCGAAGCATTCATAACGAAACACCTGTCGTATACAACAAATTTCATTTGAGACAAAACCTCTTTGTGTATTCAAAGTGTTTTCTCATTGAAGGCAGGAACCCACGCTTTTCCTATTAATGCTTTATGCTTTATGTCATGATGATGAATCTACAAATGCCTAATGTATGTTTGTATGAATGCAAAATATGATGTGATGAAGTATGCAAATGTATGCCGAAGGTAAGAAACGCGAACGTACACCCAGACTCTGCATCCCCTTAGGAACGACTTTGAAGTCTCTCCACCTTTTACTTAGGTGGTTGTTCTGCTCTGCATTCCCTTGGGAACGACTTTGGAGCTAAGCTCTGCATCCCCTTAGGAACGACTTTAGAGCTTCTTCACCTTTTACTTAGGTGGAATTTAAGCTCTGCATTCCCTTGGGAACAACTTTCGAGCTTCTTCACCTTTCACTTAGGTGGCATTCTAGCTCTGCATCCCCTTAGGGATGACTTTGGAGCTTCTTCATACTTTTTTACACTCGGTGGTGTAATCCCAGATCCTTACATTTTACATGTGGGGGAATTTGGGCCTTGTATTGCACAGGGCAGCACAAAAAATAAAAATTACAACCTATGGCCCCATTAAAAACCTTTCTCCCCTCTTTGAAAGGAAAATGGTGCCATAAAGAAAAATAAAAAGATTACAAAATTCACACATAATATCTCTGAAGCTCATCTGCATTCCATGATCTTGGAATGTCATTACCATCCACGTCCTTCAACATGTATGATCTAGGTCTTGACGAAGACACCACCAAGAAAGGACCCTCCCATTTGAGCTGTAGTTTTCCCACTGTATCTGGGTTGGCCACTCTCCGAAGGACCAAGTGTCCTAGTTTGATGTTTTTCAGTCTTACTTTCCGATCACGCCATTTAACTGTTTCAGCTTGATAGTTATTGGTGTGATCTATTGCTTGAAGTCTGGTCCCTTCTATGGTGTCCTTTGTTATTTTGCAATCCTCTTCGTCTTCTGCCGAAGCTAGGGTCCTTATTGAAACTGTTTTTGCTTCTTCCGGTGTTATTGCTTTGTCACCAAACAAAAGCTTGAACGGGGTAAATCCTATTGACCTTGAGACAACAGTGTTGTGGTTCCATACCACATTTATTAACTCATCTGGCCACTTTCCTTTCGGTTGATTGAAGATTGACTTCATTATCCCTATTATTATGATTCCATTAGCTCGTTCTACTAGTCCATTTGATTCTGGATGTCTCATTGATGCAAAATGTAATTTTTACCGATTTGGTCACAAAAAGCTTTGAATGTTTCGGCATCAAACTGAGTTCCGTTATCAACTATAATGGGTTTCGGCACACCGAAGCGACAAACAATATTTTGCCACAAAAACTTTTGAACCGTGGCCGAAGTGATTGTAGCTAGAGGTTTAGCTTCAATCCACTTTGAAAAATATTCCTTGCACTGGTGGAAGTGGGCCTAGCAAATCTAGACCGCACCTTTGCAGTGGCCAGGTGGGTTGGATTAGCTAAGTTAGAGATGAAGGCTGTTTTCGGTCTTTGACATACATCTGGCAGTTTTCACATTTTTGAACTAAATTCGCTGCATCTGAAGCTGCCTTCGGCCAATAAAATCCTTGTCTGAAAACCTTTCCAAGTAAAGGCCTAGACCCAATATGAGCTCCGCACAGTCCTGTATGTATCTCCTTCATTTGCTCTTGACCTTCAGTTCTAGAAAAACACTTCAGTAATTGCCTTGTTCTAGCTCTATGATTACATCGGGCCTCGTTCTAGCTACCATTCTTTTGATATAAGCTTCATCATCCGAAAGACAATTGCCTTGTAGGAAAGATACAATCTCAGTCCTCCAATCTTCACTGTGCACTGGTGAGATTGTAAGCACTGCTCGCTCCATGAGCTCGACTAAAAGTGATTTTATTGTTTCAAAAAATACTTCTCGAATGTAATGGGAGCCCCTGTGCTGCTGACTTGGCTAATAGGTGTGCATACTCATTTTCTCCTCTTGGGATATTCTTTACAAAAAGCATTCGAAAGAGGCTTCCATTCCTCGGACTGTGTCCAGATACTTCTTGAGCTTTGGATCTTTTGCTCTGCTGCTTTTGTCAATATGGCCTATAATAACTTATGAGTCAGATTTGAGGATTGCCCTTCTTATTCCCATTGCCTTAAGCTTTCGAAGCCCCAAGAGAAGGGCTTCATACTCTACAATATTATTTGTGCAGTTAAACTCCAGCCTTGCTACGTAGTAGGCTCTGATCTTAGATGGTGAAATTAGAATGGCAGCTGCTTCTGCGCCGAAGGTTCCCCATGACCCATCACAAAACTCTATCCAAGCTTCATCATCTTTTATTCTTTCTTCATCCTGATCCCTTGGCGTCCAATCAGCAATGAAGTCTGCTAATGCCTGAGATTGAATTGAAGATCTATGAACATAATCTATGGTGAATTCATTCAGCTTTGCAGCCCATTTCCCAACTCTTTTTGTGGCTTCTCTGTTCCTTATTATGTCCTTGAGAGGCTGAGAAGAAGGTACTATGATATGGTATGACTAGAAATAGTGTCGAAGCTTTCTAGAGGCCATCAATACAACATATAGTACCTTCTCCAACTCTGTGTAGTTTTTCTTTGATGGACTAAGTACTTCAGAGATGAAGTATACTGCACTTGCTTCTTTGCTTGACCATCTTGCTTTTCTTGCACCAACGCTGCACTAACTGCAACGTGAGAAGCAGCCACATACAACAGTAATGGGGCTTCTGACAAAGGTGGGGTTAAAGTTGTCAGCTCTATTTAGTATTGCTTCAGCTCTTCGAAAGCCTTTTGCTGAATTGGCCCCCACTGGAAGACCTCGACTGACTTCAAAACTTCAAAGAATGGCAAGTTCCTTTCTGCCAATCTTGAAATGAATCTGTTCAATGAAGCCAATCTTCCTATCAACCTTTGGGCGCCTTTTCTTGACTTTGGTAGCTCCATTCTAAGTATTTCTTCTATCTTGTTTGGTTTGCCTCAATATCCTTTGTTGACACAAGACACCCAAGAAACATTCCCTTCTTCACACCGAAAACACATTTTTCTGGGTTGAGCTTGAGGCCTACCTTTCTAAAATTGGCAAATGTTTCTTGTAGATCAGTGATGTGATTTTCTTGCTTAGTACTTTTGACTATGATATCATCAACATATGTTAGAACATTCCTGCCAATTTGCGAACAAAGAACTTTAGCAGTCATTCTACTGAACCTTCCTCCAGCATTCTTGAGCCCCTCAGGCATCCGAAGGTACCAGTAGGTCCCACTAGGGGTTATGAAGCTTGTTTTGGGCTCATATTCTTTATTTATCCAAATTTGATGGTAGCCTGAATAGCAGTCCAATAGACTCATGGGCTTTGAGGTGGTTGCGGCATCCACATGGGGTCTATTTTTGGCAAAGGGAACTCATCCTTCGGACATACCTTATTGAGATCTGTAAAGTCAATGCACATCCTCCACTTTCCATTAGCTTTCTTCACCATCACAGTATTGGCCAGCCACTCTGGATGTTACCTCTCTAATTACTCCGGCGCTCAGAAACCTTTTGACTTTGTTTCGTGCATCTTCGGCTTTGTCATCGGACATCTTCCGAAGCTTCTGCTTTCTTGGCCTGATAGCCAGATCTACATTAAGTGAATGCTCGATAACATCTCTGTTAACACCACAAAGATCATTAGCAGACCAAGCAAAGACATCCTTGTTGTTGAACAGAAACCTAAACAGAGTTTTTTCTTGTTTATCCAACAATTGAGATCCCATCAACACCTTCTGCTCAGCTATGTCTTTGCATAAAAGCATGGGCTTCGGTTGATCTATTGAGGCAGCTTTATCTATTTTGTGCTTATACTGTAGGTGAGCTTCGGCTTCATCTATGTAATGCATAGCCTTTGAATCTGTCCAGTTCCCTTCAGTCATTCTAGCAGCCTCTTGACTTCCATGCACAACTATGGGATCTTCATGCATAAGTATGTTGGATGAAGTATTGCTTCGAAGGCATTTAATGTTCCTCGACCAATGATTGCATTGTAAGGATACTCCATATCAACAATGTCAAAGACAACTTGCTATGTCCTTGTGTTGTGAACGTAGCCGAAGGTGATCGGCATTGTTATCTTGCCAAGTGCCACTATCTGCCTTCCTCCGAAGCCACAGAGGTTATGTGTTGCATCATGTATCTTATCATCCTGCTCTTGCATCTGCCTAAAGGCTTTTACGAAAATGATATTTGCTGCACTGCTTGTGTCTACAAGGACATTGTGAACCAGAAACCCTTTGATAACACAAGATATGACCATTGCATCATTGTGGGGGTACTCCTTGAGCTGAAGGTCCTCATGAGAGAAGGTGATTGGTATGTGCAACCACTTGGACTTGATGAAGGGTCCTTGCACTCCAACATGTTGCACCCTTCTTTGTGCCTCTTTCTTCTGCTTCTTGTTAGCTGGCTCAGAGCTTGAACCGCACGTGATTGGGAGCACCAGCTTCATAGCCGAAGGTACCATGGCTTGAGCTTCTTGCGAAGCCATTGTCACTGTCGTGGAAGTGAGTTCACCGGAGGTGGGCGCCAATGTTGGTCACTTGTTCTCAAATGCTGTGAATCAAGAACAAGGCAACACAATCGTTAAGGATTAAAAACCTTTGTCCTCCGAAGCATTGTTTCCTCTTGGATTCAATGACCATCGGACGAAGGTCATGAAGGACATGCCTTTATCATATTATCAATAGATTGAGACACACAAATATCAATATAAAAAACACAAGTCATAGATTCATTGATATTTGTATTCCATAAGTCACATATGAATATCAGTAGAATTCATATTACATTGATACCTTCGGCTTGCTCGAATGTGAAGAAGTGAGAAAGAGATTACAATCCAGCGTGAACAGTACGGTGCTACTGTTCATCTATTTATAGGCACGGGATGCAGCCTGGGTAAAATTACATTCATGACCCTCAATTTCTGTTTAGTGGCATGACTTGGATTACTAGGGTCTATCTAGTCTTTTCATCCTTTGCTTGATTTAAACCGAAGTTGATGGTATCTTTGGCATTTGGCATCGTTGCTTTCAAGCAAGGACTTTGTCTTGGAAACCTTCGGCAGAAAGAGGGAAGACTTCTGTATCACTTTGCTGAAGGTGTTTTTGTCTTGAGGACCTTCGGCGGAGAAGAAGACCCCCAACACCACCCATGACTAAGGTAACTAGATTTATTGTATTCCTTGTTTTAGATATGTGTATCTATTTTCTTCTATCTAATTTTTACCTTTCATACCTAGTGCTAAAATTGGTATTTAGTTTTGATTAAAAATGCATGCATACTAGGTCAATCATATGGTAGGATTGCTCACTTTCACTACATATTTTTGAGCAAACCTACAGGGTTTAAAATCTTTAGTTAAGCACGTCACATAGCTTATTCAACATTCCTAAGGAAATGATACATTAATTGGTATTTCCATATGACATACTAGGTATATGCTCGTGCGTTGCCACGAGACGGAGAAGCGGGTGGAGCGGCGCCTAGACTGTAAATATAATTATTGTTTATTTTTAAACACTAAGGTACATGTGGTCGGGTGGTTAGCCCCAAATTTCTAGAGCAAGGGGTGTGGGTTTGAGTGCTCGTTCTGCACTATTTTTTGCGTGTGCTGCGCGGGCGCTAGACATGGTGAGGGTGAAGTCATAGTAGCACCAGGTGCCCACATTAGGTTCTTAATAGATAAGATAGTGAGTTGCCCGTGCTAATGCTACGGTCTAATTTGATAAAACGTTAATTAAATACGTGATATATTATAATTGGTCATCGTGCTTCTCTCATGGTGCTCGATTTGTCTTGGTGCTAACTGCAATTCACCTCCCAAAGCTTTTATCAAGCCATTACTCAGAAGTCTTTACACATGCTCACTTAAACAGTTACCGGCTACTATTGCAGAAGGGTTTTACCATGAGACTTAGTAATTTTCTGGCACTTCTGGCCACCACATTTTACATTTTGCATTCCTGATTAGTTCTGCATGCAATTTGGGCAAAGCATGGGCTAAATATAATATTGGAACATAGAAAAGGGTGATAAAATAACTTTTAAACTTGTCATTTCAATCCACATCCAGTCACCAGGAAAGAACTGAGCTAGAGGCTAAAACATCTTTCAATTGGCATATCTACATCAGATGAGGCTAACATAATATAGTTGTCATTAACCTAGCCACCTAAATCTAAAGAACTTTGTGCATATATATTACATAGCACGACAACATTCATCAAACATGCTGCATCCTCTCTTGAATCTGTTAGTTGAAGTTCAGGCTTCACAGTTAGGCCACTTTCATAGTCGTCTTCAGCCTCTTTGCAGCTTGCATAAAGCCGACAATGACCTGCAACTCATCCAATTGCTTCGGCATGGGCAAAGCAAATTGGAATTAACACAACAAAGCAGACTGTCAGGTCCTAATAACATCATAATGATGCAAGTTACTAGAGTCAGAAGTTAAAATTGTTTTATCAACCTGGGCTATGAAGTGCCTCTAAACAGCATCAAGTAACTGCTCTCTATATGGATTAGGACATGCATCCTGTTTAGTAAATGCCGACAATTAGAATAACGAAGCATAATTGGATACTTGCAGATGATAGTAGAGCCTTATCTAAGAATTTGAGCTCTACTTACGAGATTGTAGTGGCGCCAATACTCCACAATGCAGTCAGTTCTAGCTTGCTGAGTTTCAACTTTCTACGGTGTTACCAGTCAAAAAATGTAAAGATAGAAGCAGAAGCAATGTAGTCCGAAAAGCAATGTACTCCACAGCTGTAAGTGGAAGAAAAGCAATTCTTACTCACAGAATTAGAGTTCACAAACTGAAAAGGACTTCAACAATCGGCACATATCAACAAATAACATAATCATCATGGCTTGAGCCTCTTCAGTAAGACATCTGCAAGACAGAGATAAAAATATATTAACACCAGAAACGAGCATTCGAATATACAACCTAATAGGTGATGACTTTGTGAACATATCTAAAATAAAACCGAATGAACTTCTGAAACATGCTGCGATTGCATAACGTATCTGAAAAACTTAAAGGAAAAATCTAAATTTGTCAATTTATCATAGAACTTGCATAATATATTAAAGCAAATATTTGTTATTAAATAACTTTTTCATGCTTGTACCTGATGTATCATGAGTCAACTGATAAGCAATGAATTAAACCACCCTATTCACCTCTATTTCCTAGTCAAGGATCATTGCACAACAGAATTATTACCACAATACCACTATAATATAACTGCATAAATACATGCAAAAGACGAACAACTAGCAAAAGTGAATCAATAACTCACTTGTATTTTCCCTACTTTTTATTCCAATTATGGGATAACAGTAAAAAAACATACACACCAGTTACGACCTAAAGAATGGTCGGTTGGACGGGGATGAGGAGGATTGTACCTTGATGTTGCGCTGGAACGAGTAGCGTAGCTCAGCCTCAATCAACTCCTCGTCAAAGTCATCGATGGCAAGCTCGAGGTCCTGGTGGCGGCCGTGGGGCAAGCTAACGGTGGCAGTCTCGCCAAGGTTGTGGCCTTACGGTGGGATCAGTTTCCTCCCATAATACGATCGCTGCTTAAAGTTTGAACCCCACATCACTTTCGCATCCTAGGGAATAGTCTGGTGTCCTATGATGAGTAATTACATCTGGCTCTCCCCTTCTTGGGGCTGGCTCAAACTATAGAATCACATCACCAGAACCCATAATATGCCACAGTAGTAGAACCTGTTATCTGATAAATGTAACAACAAATTAGTTCTAAATTAAATACAGGAAGGACTATTGTTATCTGATAAATGTAACAGCAATCACACAAAAGCCAAGTACAAAAGTAAAAATTTAAATACATGTTTATTCTACCTTCAAGTAATATTGTAAGAACTATACGAAACTAAAGCTTTCTTTTTCTACAAACCATTATTGTATCTAACGGTATAGTAATCAACACCAACTCCTGGAAGGGTGAAGCCTGCCCTTGTCAAAAGGTTTCCTACATCGTGGACCTTGAAAAGTGCAATATTAAGTCACAGTTAAAACAAATGGATCATAACATGATAAGATAAAGTAGTTATATGAATGTAAGCTTCAATCTGACTGTCGTAAAAGTGTGCACACACTGAACAAAAGAGAATTTTGTACCATTGTTCCATTGCAATCTTGAGAAGTTTGAATAGCATATGGCAGTAAAAATTTCTCAGTACTATTGGAATTTCTAAGTTGCTATGTATCTAGACATAGTCACATAGTGCATCCAGAACTTAAAATTTCGAATGAAAGTAGCAGTTAAGCAATTCTACGTAGTAGTAGTAGTTTAAGAAACAACAACATTTTAAATACGAATACTCATTGCTAATCTGAAGACGTGAATTTGTAACATCAACATGATCTTCAAGGTCATTCTGCTAATGCAACATGCTTTGTGCCCAGCACTGTCTCTTTCGGCTTCTCAAGACAAATCTTGCTCTATAAAATGTTGATACACAACTCAAATAAGTAAAGCACTATGAAATGGTCCTTGCTCCCACTACTATCATTTCCAAGGAACCTAGATATGTACCAACCAAATCTGAAATGCAAATGGAAATGATGTGAAGAAATAGTGCTACATGACCCCATGCAAACAGTTAATCGCACCATTTTAGTAAGGTCCATCGAGCAAACACTACTGAGCAAACCACAATAAACCAATATCTTTCATAATTTGCCTCTGAAGGCCAACAATTCCTTGGTTATATAACCCAGCAACTCTGCTCATGTCATCTGCCTTTTTACTCTGACCAAGCAGATCCTCCCTAAATTGGAAAAGAAAAAAGAGAACATATTCACACATTAGTTCTAACAAAAAAACATAATAATACTTACTTGAAAACTTGAATACAGTAAATTGATGTGTTTAAAAAATATATTAAGATTTATGAAGGATAAGTTCCTATAGAGATCATTACTGACACGATGGGCCTGTTAGCTGAAAAATATATTAAGTTTCCATTTCCAAATATCCTTTTCACAAGAAAGCTAATTTACAGGATTCTCCAGCTTCAACTGCTGCTGATAATTTACAGGATTCTCTAGCGTCCGCTGGAATAGCAGGCCGCCGAGCGACGAAGACGTCAGCGGGAGGAGGTAATGGAGGAGCGGCCAGAGGTAGTGCTTGCAGAATCCATGGTAGAAGCGCTGGTGGAGGTCGGTGGGGAGGTACACAGGAAGGCATGAGAAATTGGCCAGCAGGTAGTTGGACAGCTCATCTGAGGCGGCTTCGGCCGCGGTGGCTGGGACGGTGCCGATGTGGAGGACGGGCGCGTAGCGCGTTGGCGGGCAGCTCCAAGCGGAGCTGGTACGCGACGGTGCCAGTGTCGACGGAGAAGGCAAACACGAAGGGCGCCGCCGGGTCTGGCGACGCGTGGAGTGGCAGGCGGTGGGAGACGATGACACGACACGGCGGGGCGGGCGCAAGCGGCAGGTGGGCGAGGCCGGGGACGCGACGGACATGACGCGCGGGAGGCGGAGCAGCGTTGGCGACAGCAGGGGCACCTCGTCCTCTTGCCGAGAAGCCTAAAGAAGAAGTCGTCAGCACAGAGATGTCCATGCCTTGCAAGTGACGGCGCAGGGGATGTGGAGTGCACGTAAATAGGCGGCACGCTAGGGTTCAGCACCAGAGGCGGAACCGGGCATGGGTGGGCGCAACGGACTCCACGGCGAAGGCGGATCAGAGCTGCGGAGGGTCGGGGACTGCGGGGGAGAAAGAGGAGGCGTCGTCGTGGTTTGCGGAGGACATGGCTCTCGCGGAGGTTTGCGGAGGTCGGGCGGGCGGAGGCGGGGCGGGGCGGGGGCAGTATACAGTAAGCGCTTACGAGCAATAAGTCCAATAGGTACTGTTGATGGCAGCACAGCTAAGCAGAACCCGGCAAGTGCCCCTGTAACATAAATCGGCACACAAGATGATCAGCTGCTAGCCTGCTACCCAAGAAAAACCATGTGACTACCTATCTACAACTATGTAAGGCCTTGATCATAAAAGGATTGCTCATTAAATCCCAAGAACTTGTATCCTAATCCCCTCTCCAAACAGGCCGTCCAAAAACTAACTAAAGCAATTTTTCTAGGGGTATATGGACTAACGAGTCATGCAAACTAACTAAAGCATTTTTTCAGCACATACTTCAAAATAAAAAAATGGCAATATGAGTACTTATGTTAGCAATGTTGTGCATGTATGCTTTAAATGTAAAAACTCAGATCAAGTTATAATATATCAGTATGTTATGGATGCAAGCTCAACTGAGCCACATTTCCATTCGGGAGCTTAGATTTGAGTCACTTGACAGCAAAAAGGACACATTTAGTATTCACTTGACATGACTATCCATCATTCACAAATGATGGATTTCGAGTATGGTTATTTTTCCTTGCCCAACAAAGTGGATATACCTGTTTGTCATTAAATGGCAAGATAGGATTAACAGCTTGCAAGCTCTTGTTCGCAGCAAATGTCAAGGTTATGGTTGGCACATCAGGCATCTCAAGAGGACTGCATGTAAATCACATATCAGTGAATTCCTTCAGCACAATCAGATAAATGAAACCAATACCCAAATGAAGCCACAATTTACCTAGCTCTGTAGCAATATTTCCAGGTAGTGTCTTCATAAGGCACCCTTGTAGCATTCATTTGTTTGTCAAACTGAAATTTGTACGAAATTAGTACTGAAAAATACCCATCAGCAACTAGCTGCAAATGCGTGGATGGTCACCTCCACTGTGAAAGCCTTGTAAACGTCAAGAGGAAGAGAAGTAAATGATGTTCCACTATCGACTAAAGCCTTGAAGCTAGTACCCTCAAGACATTTATGTCCAATACAAGATTTGTCGACATTAACAGCATAAGTTTGACTGGAAAATTAAGAAAGAGTGTAAGTGAAGCTTTGAAAAAATGTTAAGAATCACTACAAAAACTGATTGCATTAGCTTATAAGTTAATCACTTTGAGCCACTCACAGTTTGCCATATAGAGGAACAAACAGTGTAGACTGTTGAGAGGGCACTCCTTGGTCTCCAAAGAAAATTCTCCCAGAACTATCTTCCTTAAAGCACATCGACAAATCTTGCTCTATAAAATGTTGATACACAACTCAAATAAGTAAAGCACTATGAAATGGTCCTTGCTCCCACTACTATCATTTCCAAGGAACCTAGATCTGTACCAACCAAATCTGAAATGCAAATGGAAATGATGTGAAGAAATAGTGCTACATGACCCCATGCAAATAGTTAATCGCACCATTTTAGTAAGGTCCATCGAGCAAACACTACTGAGCAAACCACAATAAACCAATATCTTTCATAATTTGCCTCTGAAGGCCAACAATTCCTTGGTTATCTAACCCAGCAACTCTGCTCATGTCATCTGCCTTTTTACTCTGACCAAGCAGATCCTCCCTAAATTGGAAAAGAAAAAAGAGAACATATTCACATATAGTTCTAACAAAAAAAACATAATAATACTTACTTGAAAACTTGAATACAGTAAATTGATGTGTTTAAAAAATATATTAAGATTTATGAAGGATAAGTTCCTATAGAGATCATAGGTGTATGCCCGTACGTTGCTACGGAGTCAAGATATAATGGTAAAATACAATGAGATGTGAAGTACTATGATGCCCTCTACTCTCTATATAAATCCATGGTGAAGAGGGACCTCCGCACCTGTCTTCACAGTGAAACCATGTGAAGCTCTGGCAGCTCCCGCATGAAAAGAAAGGCAGGATTCAGTTTCTCAATGTCGACGGTTGACGCCTTTCTGTATCGTGTCCTCCAATGTTTCACTGTTCACTGCACTCTGCACACAGTGGACCTATTGGAAGAGATTACTGCACCATAGTCAATGGACAGTAGAGCATTGTGGGATTCTAAGCAGGACATCATGATTTCCACCTGGGCAAACAATGACACAGTGGAGCCACCAAAGCCCAGAATCCTGAAATACACAATATGGAAGGAATTTAAGATCTTTACAGAACCAGAGGAAACGAAGAGTAATAAGCTGACTTTACCATCCTGGAGCCGAGAGGCCTCCTCTTTCAAACAATATCGGGTCTGTCATAGCAGTAAGCCAGTATGTGCATCTTTCACAATAGCTGAATCAGCAAAATGCTTTACCGCATAGGATTAGAGATTATCGTTCAATATCCTCCACTGCAAATCCATTAGCATATTGTGTTCCAGATTGATACTGCTTCAAACATTCATAAAGAAGATAGAAGATATTAATTACCCTTCCATAATAGCCAAGTACAGACTTCAAATATTGCTGGAAAAGATATTACTTGAATGAATGAACAAGTTAAAATCATATGTAAAACATTTAAAAGTAATAATGTACCTTATTGAACTGGTAGCATATATAGTCAAAGGTGATGTGTCATGGGAAATGGCGCGATCTGGTATTTTCCAAAGGACATTGGACAGTAACATAACAGCAGAGGGGTTATCACTAATGCCTCGAACCTTTGCATCCCATTCTACCGAGGAACCAATGGTGCCATCTTGAACATATGTACATGAGATGGATGAAAGATGAAACATCACCTATACAAGGAAGCAGTCTGTCAAGAGATAGGGAGATGTTATTACTAAATTAAGAAGGGTAAAAAAAATTTGGATGCTGAAAAAAAGGGCTAACAGTATTATCAGGACCGGGGCATTCATTTGCTAGCACTTCTGGTGATTCATACTGAACAAAGTAGGAAAAGGCATCCAGTTTAAAAAGGTATAGAAGATGTTGTATAAAAAAATTGAGTTTCCAGAACAAAGCTCACTTTGCATCCACAATAAAGGTAATACTGGTACTGATCACGCAACTTAGACAGTATGTTCTGCAAATCCTGCAAAACAAAACATGGCATATTAATATCTTCCTCTTTGCACGCACCAGCACAGTCTTCACTAAGTTCAAGTTTTGTAAATCATAACGCATAGCACAATCACATTGGGCCTATGAGGCTGGGATCCTAAACAACGGGGCCAACATAGAACAAGGAAAAGAATGAAATTAACTACCTCTTCAGTGATCACATCCTCTTCCTCCTTGTGCTTTCTCAGATAACTAAACCAGTAGGGAATGGATCCGAGCGAGGCATTAAGCATAAGAACAGGGATCAGGATGAGTAAGTAATCAAACAACTCATCACAAAGGGGAATCGCAGACCATAGCCCATCAGATACGTGATCTTCCCACTAAAATAGAACTTAAACCCTAAGATTCAAACACAGACAGAAGGCCACAGATCCTCGCAACCAAGAATAAATGGAAATCACAGCGCCAATCTCACCATCTTGCACGCGCGCAGCCGAGAGATCGCAAGGCTCTGAGCTCCGAACCTCACTTGAGCGGGGACGGCGTGGGGTTTTCGCTGGCGCGGGCGGCCTTTGCGGGATTGGGGGAAGCGGCGGACAGCGGGTCGTGCGGCGGCTGCGGCCATTGCGGGCATGTGGGATTCGCTGGCGCGGGCGTTGCGGGAGTGGTGGTTTCTGTAACACCCGGTTTTAAAGGACAAAGCCGGGTGCATCTCATACATGCGCCAAGAAGACAACATATATAATAACAGAGTGTATAGAGATAAATGTCATAAAACATCAGAGTACTTATTACATAGCGGAAGTCTTATTACAAAATAAAATAATAAAGATAAAACGAACTAAGGATCGTCGGCGCCAATGTCGACTGAGAAACGCCACCTAGATCAGATCGAACTCCTCAGTGTTAGGCGGCTCCTCTTCGACCACCTGTTCTTCTCCTGTGGGGGGGGGGTGTGAGACAGCAAGAGTGAGCTCACATACGTTCATAGCTCAACCAGTCGTGGGGAATAATGTGGCATGAACTCACCAAAGGTGGGAGTTCATGAAGTGTAAGGCTGATCAATAAAATAGAGGCTAAGGCTGAGCATTGCTTTTATAAGTTGGTCAAAATTTTATTAGCAATTACTAAGTGTAAGTAAATACCAAACTTTAATAATAATAAAGAACAGTGATAGTAAAATAATCCCAAATGCGATGCAAATGTCAAATTAAATTTAAGTTCCATAGTTAATCATGTGAGGGTCCGAGCTGCTCATGACCGTGAGCACGGCTAGTATACCAGTTTTACACTCTGCAGAGGTTGCGCATCTTTACCCACAAGTCATGTTACCCATCTGCCAAGGGATCGCGACTTCCCATACACCTCTACCGAGGAGGCGAGGCAGGGTAACACTACGAGGCCTTTACAAAGTTCCACTAGCTTCAGAAAACCCGCTACAGTTTATAGGAAGCTCCAATGCAGGAATCCCTTGCAGGACCGCCATCGCAGCAAAATCCTCCCGAGGGCCTCCCTACACTGACCACTCCCCTACTGCCCTTGCCCCTTTCGGGTAAGGTAGTCTTCCACTAGCTTTCCTAATTAATCGGCCAAGGGGTCCCATTCCTCCCTTGTGGTAGCACTGTTTTCCCGGGTGATCGCTCCATGTTCCAATTAACATAATGATCTTATCATGAACAGTAATAATAAACAGATAACAAAAGTGTGATCATGAATAATGTATCTTCATACCCAAAACCACATAAAGCACTAGCAAGTACTACCCAGAAATTTAGTGGTGAACAAGGTATAAAGATAATCAAACTAGGTAACCTGTTGGGTCCCATCAAATTAACCTATGCAGATCATTATGATTAATCAGAACATGGCTGGGTAAAAAGAAGTGATCAAGGGCACAACTTGCCTGGGACTTGAGATTCTAGGTACCACCTTGCTCTTCAGATAACACGTGTCCTCACTGCTAAACGTAGCAATACAGACAAACATGGTATAGGCAAAATTAACATTACACCAAACATAAGTACAAACTGAATAATAATGATCTATGCGAAGCTACGAGATCTCGGGATCGAGCTCTACTAAGATCGAAGTTACGGGTAAGTAGTTATGATCTATAAAAGCTCTACGTGATTTAAATATTAAACTTATATTATAAATTGGTTGGTATAGATCATATGAGAGATTATTCCATAAATAATTAGCTCAACTTTAATCTAAGTCATTACTTGATTAAAGATCATCTAGTTAAATTATAACCATAAGATCAGAGGTTAATCCAATTAACATAGGATAAATAATTATCTAATTATAAAAGTATGATACATGGTATAATAAATATTGTTACTGCGTAGTAAATATTTATACAAGGCTAACACAACTGGAACGAGTTAATTCGGAATTAAAACGAAAGAGTTATGAATTTCTAAAGGTTTTATGTGCTAAGTACAAGATTAATTAGGAAATAAATTTTAATGTGGCTTTCATGTCAAAGAGGTGGCACTATCTGATAAACAATATTATTATAAAATTATAGGAACTGGAATGGGTCAATTTGGACTTCAAATGAAATTTCTAAGAATTAAATAAGTTTCTGTAATTAATTTTTGTATTGAAAATCATTTCTAAAATGAATTCATCTGTCTCTGGTCCGCGCACACTAATACACGGAAATTCAGGGGCCTCAGCGCAAGTGTCACCCAGAAACAGAACCCAACTACGTGGACCGCGGGTTGAATCCCTGATTCTACGAGGGCTCTTACGCAAAACTCCCACGGCGAAGGGGTATTGGTGATTCTAAGCCGTTGGATCGTCAACCACCGGACCAGATTAGACTTTTCCCTTAATGAACCCGCATACAACGTCGACCATTAGATCTAGGATCAATGGCCAGCGACTCGTCCACGCCCATGCTCGAATCATGCCCATCCGAGACCAGATCAACGGTTGAGATGAGCCCGACCCAAAAGGGCATGTGTGCACAAATCCAGGCCACTATCTTTTGATCCAAGGGCCCAGAGATGCCAACCCCAGACCTAATCCTAAACGCCACTAACCAATCCAACGGCCAGGAGGCCTTCTCCCAACTTCGCACCGGGTCACGGCGGCGCGAACTCCTCCCCACGGCGGAGCATCACCGGGAAAAATCCCGATTACAGACCGGAGCCTCGATTGCTACTCCAAGTGCGAGATAAATGAAATGGAGGACCTAGGGAATCATCTAATGACTAATTTTCTGGTGGCATGGGTGCACGCAGAGCTAACCGCGGCACAAAGCGGCCCTGTGACAGCGCCATTGCCGCCGTGCAATTTGCACCGGCATCAGACCCTACAGCTCAAATCTAACGCGGCAATATGAAGAGGAGAACCGTACGAGTATTAACAGGGACTTTTCACCTTGGTTCACCACGACAGTAGTTCTGGACACGAGTAATGGCGACACGGCGATGGATCCTGAGCCACGGCGACGAATTCCCTCGGCTCCGAGTTGTCGCACCCCCCTTAGGTTGCCCCAGGAACCTCCACCGAGCGCCAGCGAAGCTCCCGAGCACAAACCGGAGCCCCGATGGCGGTGTAGGAGTGAATTGCGTGTTGCGGCGCTCAATCCCGTCGTTGGAGGCGGCCGTAGCAGATGGTGGCTGGTGTGCGCTGAGAGGGGAGAGAGTCGTAGGGCCACGAATTTTATAGTCTAGGGCGAGTCCATGCGGGTCGGCGAACTATCCCCGATTAACGCGGAGGAGCTCACGGCGCACAGGTCGATTTCGGTTCCGAGCTCCGCGGAGCTCACATCGCACGGTAGTTGAAGGTCCGACGCGCGCGGAGTTCGTTGACGGGGAAGACAGTGCCGATGGGGCAGGGCCACCCGTCAGCGACGAAGGCACCAGGTACGGGGTGGCTTGAGTTGGGCGGATTTGTTACAGAGATCGCAGGGGTGGAGGCGGTCGTGCCTTGCCCGCCGCCAGGAAACGGAATCCCGATCCGGCTAGGGAAAGAGGATGAACCGGACTAGTGGGGACCACCCGCCAGTGGCTCAAGGAGAGAAGAGCCAGGGCCGACGCGAGGGACCCACCGATCGGAGAGACATTCACGCGTGCGTGCATGAGTGATAAGCGCCTGACAGTGGGGACGCCATGTCGGTCAGTCCAGGGCTGAGGGCGCGCGAGGAGAAAGGGGTAGTGGGCCAAAATCTATCCCTGGCGGCCCAGTTAGGTTTCCTTTTATTATTTTTATGTTTTTCTGATTTTTATTCTCTCATCTCTATTTAAATTCAAATTTCAAATTCAGTTATAAATGCACCATACTCACTCCAGCATGAATGCAAGGTTTATTTACTTCTTACTTTGATTAATGTCTCTAAATACAATATTGAGAGAGGGGGTATTTTACTTAAATAAATAGAACATCCACCAATTTATTTATTTTTCTGAGTTTAATTTTAGAAGTCCCGTCTAGATTTGAGTCATCTAGATTTAATACTCTTTTAAATACATGTTTATGGTGTATCTTTTAATGAAATGAATAATCATTTAGTTAAATAGAAAGGCTTTCTAGTATTTCTTTTCTAAATTAATTCTTGGTTTTCAAAATTCAGTTCTCAATCAAGTATAATTTGAGATATCTGAAATTACTATTTTATTTCTTTATATATTTATTTTTATTATTAATTTTTTTTTCCTATACAGATTTTGGGCATTACAAATCCTACCCCCCTAACAGAAATCTCGTCCTCGAGATTTGTAGGAAAAGGTGTATACTCATATTGTATCAACACATATGCACAAACAAAATCTCAGCATGATGCACAATTGATTAGCAATACATGGGTCAATTAGACCTTATTATTCCTTCTAAAATAATATCATATCATCTACTAACTAAAGTAACATCTAGATCTTACAAATAGTAGTAATTTATATATATGTTTATGTAGCTTGGTGGAGCTGGTGGTGGTGGAGGAGGAGGTTGTTGTTGTTGTCTCTCCAACCGCGCTTGCCTTATTTCTTGGCGGACCTGACGTATTTCCTCGCGTTCTTGTCTTATCTGATTTTGCATCTCGGTCACCAGATCTGTTAATTGTTGTATTACCAGTCTTTGGGTAGCAACCACTTGATCGATTTCGACCGGTGGAGGATTTGGAGGATTCATTTCTGTTTGTTGCTGCCTGATAACCTTTCCTTCCTGGTATTTATCATCGAAGTTAGAATCATATGGTAATATAATTTTGCAAGGAGAATTATTTGGTAGGCAGACGTATAGGCCAATAACTGGTTACGATCTGAAGATTTTTTTTTAGCAGTGCTTAATCTTTGTTTTATGTCCGGATTGGGGTAATTAGTCGTAGAAGGTGAATATCCAAAGGTAGGATAGAATTTTGTCACGATTAGATATATATGGGTGAGATAGACTACATGATGTAGGTCAAAATCTGGTTTGATGTCAGGTGGTGGTTGATAGATTATGCAATCCATTAAGACTCTATTGATTGGGTAAGTTATGTAACTTGTTATATAGGTCGGGTTGTTGTGTATGGCCAAGTTGATATAAGACTCCAAATTAGGCTTAAGTGATTTAGGAGTATGGCCTTATCCTTTCTACCAGCATTAAGTAACTCACACTAGATTAGACCATATTAAATTAGATATGATCTAGATTAGACTAGTTTAAGTTAGATAGATTTATCAGGGTAAGATATATCTTGTTAGGATATGTTAGAATCTTTTGAGATAGGATGGGGTATACGGTGTAGGTAGGTCAGAAGCTCTATTAGGTTAACACAGAGGGATTATGCAACTATCGGATGGGTAAGGTAGTTGCATATGTATATGGTCAAGTTAATCTAGGGCATCAATTTAGCTTAAATCATTTTTATAGAAGTGAGGTCTAATCCATTTCACTAGTACTAACTAATCTATTAAATAACTCATTTTAGATTGGATCATATTAGATTAGATGGGATCTAGAATGGTATCACCGGATTAGTCTAGACAATATCTAATTACTTTGAATTAGATCATGGTTGATATTTTAGACTAGGATAAATATGCTAATTAGGGTAGGATGAATTCATAAGGATAAGGTATAATCTTTTGAGGTAAATTAGATCTATTAGGATAACAAAATCTTTTCAAGATAAGATGAATTTATTAAGGCAAGAGAGTATCTTGTAAGATAAGATGGATCTATTAAGATAAGAGAGTGTCTTTTAAGATAAGAAGGACTTCTATGAAATAGATACCTTTTAGTGGAGGATAATCTAAGTTGTTTAGTTATCTCGTGAATTCTATTTTTGCCTATATGCCTATGCGTATATGCAGATGTAATTGTGGACATTACTCCACAACTAATCACACTCAATCAAAGATCCAAATCAAACAAGTATCATAAGAACAAACACTCAAGCGTATGGATAACTATAAAAATAGTTTTGTTTTTGTTCCTAAGAGTAGGTTTCCTATTCCTAAAGGTCACTTTAGGCACGGGATTTCAAAGTGTGAAATCCACTTTTGTCTTTAGAAGTGAATAGTTAAGAATAATCTGAGTAAAGCGGAAGTAGACGAGAAAAGATTAAGATAAGTTTAGAAAAGAATCAGAGTAGCAAAGGTAAGTAAGTATTGGTTGTCCAGTTCTATCTTGGTTTCGTCCTACAGTCAACATTCCTCTGATACCACTTCTGTAACACCCGGTTTTAAAGGACAAAGCCGGGTGCATCTCATACATGCGCCAAGAAGACAACATATATAATAACAGAGTGTATAGAGATAAATGTCATAAAACATCAGAGTACTTATTACATAGCGGAAGTCTTATTACAAAATAAAATAATAAAGATAAAACGAACTAAGGATCGTCGGCGCCAATGTCGACTGAGAAACGCCACCTAGATCAGATCGAACTCCTCAGTGTTAGGCGGCTCCTCTTCGACCACCTGTTCTTCTCCTGTGGGGGGGGTGTGAGACAGCAAGAGTGAGCTCACATACGTTCATAGCTCAACCAGTCGTGGGGAATAATGTGGCATGAACTCACCAATGGTGGGAGTTCATGAAGTGTAAGGCTGATCAATAAAATAGAGGCTAAGGCTGAGCATTGCTTTTATAAGTTGGTCAAAATTTTATTAGCAATTACTAAGTGTAAGTAAATACCAAACCTTAATAATAATAAAGAACAGTGATAGTAAAATAATCCCAAATGCGATGCAAATGTCAAATTAAATTTAAGTTCCATAGTTAATCATGTGAGGGTCCGAGCTGCTCATGACCGTGAGCACGGCTAGTATACCAGTTTTACACTCTGCAGAGGTTGCGCATCTTTACCCACAAGTCATGTTACCCATCTGCCAAGGGATCGCGACTTCCCATACACCTCTACCGAGGAGGCGAGGCAGGGTAACACTACGAGGCCTTTACAAAGTTCCACTAGCTTCAGAAAACCCGCTACAGTTTATAGGAAGCTCCAATGCAGGAATCCCTTGCAGGACCGCCATCGCAGCAAAATCCTCCCGAGGGCCTCCCTACACTGACCACTCCCCTACTGCCCTTGCCCCTTTCGGGTAAGGTAGTCTTCCACTAGCTTTCCTAATTAATCGGCCAAGGGGTCCCATTCCTCCCTTGTGGTAGCACTGTTTTCCCGGGTGGTCGCTCCATGTTCCAATTAACATAATGATCTTATCATGAACAGTAATAATAAACAGATAACAAAAGTGTGATCATGAATAATGTATCTTCATACCCAAAACCACATAAAGCACTAGCAAGTACTACCCAGAAATTTAGTGGTGAACAAGGTATAAAGATAATCAAACTAGGTAACCTGTTGGGTCCCATCAAATTAACCTATGCAGATCATTATGATTAATCAGAACATGGCTGGGTAAAAAGAAGTGATCAAGGGCACAACTTGCCTGGGACTTGAGATTCCAGGTACCACCTTGCTCTTCAGATAACACGTGTCCTCACTGCTAAACGTAGCAATACAGACAAACATGGTATAGGCAAAATTAACATTACACCAAACATAAGTACAAACTGAATAATAATGATCTATGCGAAGCTACGAGATCTCGGGATCGAGCTCTACTAAGATCGAAGTTACGGGTAAGTAGTTATGATCTATAAAAGCTCTACGTGATTTAAATATTAAACTTATATTATAAATTGGTTGGTATAGATCATATGAGAGATTATTCCATAAATAATTAGCTCAACTTTAATCTAAGTCATTACTTGATTAAAGATCATCTAGTTAAATTATAACCATAAGATCAGAGGTTAATCCAATTAACATAGGATAAATAATTATCTAATTATAAAAGTATGATACATGGTATAATAAATATTGTTACTGCGTAGTAAATAATTATACGAGGCTAACACAACTGGAACGAGTTAATTCGGAATTAAAACGAAAGAGTTATGAATTTCTGAAGGTTTTATGTGCTAAGTACAAGATTAATTAGGAAATAAATTTTAATGTGGCTTTCATGTCAAAGAGGTGGCACTATCTGATAAACAATATTATTATAAAATTATAGGAACTGGAATGGGTCAATTTGGACTTCAAATGAATTTTCTAAGAATTAAATAAGTTTCTGTAATTAATTTTTGTATTGAAAATCATTTCTAAAATGAATTCATCTGTCTCTGGTCCGCGCACACTAATACACGGAAATTCAGGGGCCTCAGCGCAAGTGTCACCCAGAAACAGAACCCAACTACGTGGACCGCGGGTTGAATCCCTGATTCTACGAGGGCTCTTACGCAAAACTCCCACGGCGAAGGGGTATTGGTGATTCTAAGCCGTTGGATCGTCAACCACCGGACCGGATTAGACTTTTCCCTTAATGAACCCGCATACAACGTCGACCATTAGATCTAGGATCAATGGCCAGCGACTCGTCCATGCCCATGCTCGAATCATGCCCATCCGAGACCAGATCAACGGTTGAGATGAGCCCGACCCAAAAGGGCATGTGTGCACAAATCCAGGCCACTATCTTTTGATCCAAGGGCCCAGAGATGCCCAATCCCAGACCTAATCCTAAACGCCACTAACCAATCCAACGGCCAGGAGGCCTTCTCCCAACTTCGCACCGGGTCACGGCGGCGCGAACTCCTCCCCACGGCGGAGCATCACCGGGAAAAATCCCGATTACAGACCGGAGCCTCGATTGCTACTCCAAGTGCGAGATAAATGAAATGGAGGACCTAGGGAATCATCTAATGACTAATTTTCTGGTGGCATGGGTGCACGCAGAGCTAACCGCGGCACAAAGCGGCCCTGTGACAGCGCCATTGCCGCCGTGCAATCCGCACCGGCATCAGACCCTACAGCTCAAATCTAACGCGGCAATACGAAGAGGAGAACCGTACGAGTATTAACAGGGACTTTTCACCTTGGTTCACCACGACAGTAGTTCTGGCCACGAGTAATGGCGACACGGCGATGGATCCTGAGCCACGGCGACGAATTCCCTCGGCTCCGAGTTGTCGCACCCCCCTTAGGTTGCCCCAGGAACCTCCACCGAGCGCCAGCGAAGCTCCCGAGCACAAACCGGAGCCCCGATGGCGGTGTAGGAGTGAATTGCGTGTTGCGGCGCTCAATCCCATCGTTGGAGGCGGCCGTAGCAGATGGTGGCTGGTGTGCGCTGAGAGGGGAGAGAGTCGTAGGGCCACGAATTTTATAGTCTAAGGCGAGTCCATGCGGGTCGGCGAACTAACCCCGATTAACGCGGAGGAGCTCACGGCGCACAGGTCGATTTCGGTTCCGAGCTCCGCGGAGCTCACATCGCACAGTAGTTGAAGGTCCGACGCGCGCGGAGTTCGTTGACGGGGAAGACAGTGCCGATGGGGCAGGGCCACCCGTCAGCGACGAAGGCACCAGGTACGGGGTGGCTTGAGTTGGGCGGATTTGTTACAGAGATCGCAGGGGTGGAGGCGGTCGTGCCTTGCCCGCCGCCAGGAAACGGAATCCCGATCCGGCTGGGGAAAGAGGATGAACCGGACTAGTGGGGACCACCCGCCAGTGGCTCAAGGAGAGAAGAGCCAGGGCCGACGCGAGGGACCCACCGATCGGAGAGACATTCACGCGTGCGTGCGTGAGTGATAAGCGCCTGACAGTGGGGACGCCATGTCGGTCAGTCCAGGGCTGAGGGCGCGCGAGGGGAAAGGGGTAGTGGGCCAAAATCTATCCCTGGCGGCCCAGTTAGGTTTCCTTTTATTATTTTTATGTTTTTCTGATTTTTATTCTCTCATCTCTATTTAAATTCAAATTCAAATTTCAAATTCAGTTATAAATGCACCATACTCACTCCAGCATGAATGCAAGGTTTATTTACTTCTTACTTTGATTAATGTCTCTAAATACAATATTGAGAGAGGGGGTATTTTACTTAAATAAATAGAACATCCACCAATTTATTTATTTTTCTGAGTTTAATTTTAGAAGTCCCGTCTAGATTTGAGTCATCTAGATTTAATACTCTTTTAAATACATGTTTATGGTGTATCTTTTAATGAAATGAATAATCATTTAGTTAAATAGAAAGGCTTTCTAGTATTTCTTTTCTAAATTAATTCTTGGTTTTCAAAATTCAGTTCTCAATCAAGTATAATTTGAGATATCTGAAATTACTATTTTATTTCTTTATATATTTATTTTTATTATTAATTTTTTTCCTATACAGATTTTGGGCATTACAGTTTCGCGGCGTGGCGTGCGGGAGCGGTTGTTTCGCGGCGCGGGTGTGCAGGAGCGGTGGTTTCACGGTGGCGTCTAGGGGCGCGTGGGCGCGTGGCGGACGGTGGGGCGTGCGGGGCGTGCGACCGTTGCGGGGTGGGACTTGGCGCGTGGCGGACGGTGGGGCGTGCGGGGCGTGCGACCGTTGCGGGGTGGGACTTGGCGCGTGGCGGACGGTGGCGCGTGCGGGTAGGAGCGGGGGCAGTCTAC
The DNA here is from genome assembly GCA_029449295.1 of Zea luxurians. Lineage (NCBI taxonomy): Eukaryota > Viridiplantae > Streptophyta > Magnoliopsida > Poales > Poaceae > Zea > Zea luxurians. The sequence continues at coordinate 6,198,408 of JAOPSE010000041.1, read as the reverse complement.
ACTGCCCCCTTAATAGTTAGTAGAGATACTACGATCAATACTCTTCAAGTGGTATAATACTTCAATTGGTATCATTTAACTTATATGTGCCAAAGCTCAAATTATAGATAATTTGCCCCTATTGATATCAAATCAAAGTGCATGTCTCCTACAAGTATTCAAAACTTGTATGCAGACTTTCAGGGGGAGCTTACTCTATAATCTAAGTCTTTGAGACTAATGCCTGTTTTTAAGTCTATTATATGCAGTAGTCTCATTGAAGGAAAATGGAGTCCCTAGAGAAAGACAATAAGCTTCCAAAATCTGCCATAACTAAGCTTGCGTAGGTTTCTATCCGCCTAAAGCGTCAAAAATGACTGATCAACCCTGAGCGGTGGAAGCGACACTTGATGCGGGTGAAGGGGGCACCGCAGAGGTAGTCACATTGGCACCAGGGGCTGGTCCTAACTCCTTAGGAGCCTCTTCTCCCTCGCTTTCGGCCTCATTGGCCTCCACCTCTAAGTGGTGCATGTCCAGGTGGTCATTAGCTTCTTCGAGTTCCCGATGCACATCATGGAGCTGGTTCTCCAAGACTTCAATAATGTTGTCTTGGATCTCCACCAGCTGCTCCAAGGTGGTGATGCGCTGGCTCAGCCTTTCCACCTATAGGTCCTTCTCCACCATCTCGGAGGACAAGTCGACCACAAAGTCTTCTTGGCTGTCGAGGGTGAGCTTGGTGGTTTGAGCGATGTTAGCAAGATGTGCCATAGCGTCGCTCTGCAGGGCCTGAAGGCGGTACAACGCACTCATGCACTGGACAGTGACCCTCCCAACCAAGTCAGGATACATCGCCCACACATCCTTCACATGGCTCACACGGTGCACCACATGGGGTCATCCTTCTTCTCAGCAGGGAAGAGTCCCAAGGGGTGCATCACCATCTCTAGGGGATGGTAGCCATAGAAAGTCATCAGGGTCTTCATCGCTGCCGCTTTAGTGGTGTTGTCTGTCCTGAATCCAATTGTCTCGGAGTCAAGAGAACGCCAACCCAGCTGAAGGGGATGAGCCTCCAAGGTTAGCCAGACCCGGCAACGTGGTACCCGATGCTCCTCGTACAGCTGCACCGTGTACAAAGGGGGCGTAGGGTAACCGGTGGAGTTAAGCACTTCCCACAAGATGGAAGGAAACCATCGTGAGAAAGGAAGTCAGAGCTGAAACGAGTGTCTCCTCCACTGGCGGGGGTGGGTGAAGTCATCTGCGGAAGGGTATCAGAGGTAAAGATTATGGTGGAAGCAAGAAAATAAAAGAGCCTGGATGGTGTTAAAAGGAAGCGGGTTAGCTCAAATTTTACTTCTTTAGTTCCTATTCCCTTTTAATTTTTTTTAATGCATGCATGCTGAAAATAACATCTCTTCTCCGAATAAAAGGGTGCTTCTAGGGCATCCTTTAAAAAGCTAAGGACTGGCCCACAGGACCTACTTAATCAGCCACCTATTTTCCCTCTATTCCTAAGGCCTTTCGTCCTAGGTCCAGCGTTCTAGTCCTGACGATTCACACTAGTGTCTAAGCAAGTTTTAGATTTTTAAAATTGGTATTCATAGTTTATTGTCCTTCTCTGTGGTGGTATTTGCTCCGATACCAGCTATGGCAGAACTGCCTGAATTATTCCAGCTTAAGTGCCTAAGTCACGCCTCAGGAGCCGTAACACACTTAAATCGGAATAACCCATCAGTCCCTCAGATCTAGTCTGATAAAGCCACTTAACCAGGATCAAATACCACAAACTCACTCGAAGGTGAGTCACATAAGAAATACAATAAAACAGGAGAAACCTCAAATTATAGTACTGAATTATTACATAAATCAGAGTTTTTCAAGTAGCTGGTAAAAGTTCACAAATAAGATGCAGCGGATAATCGATATCGTCGGTAGCGAGGAAATGGGCAAGGCCTAGCCCACTACTCCTCCTTCTCCTCTCCTGTCGGAGTAGCATCCCACTCGACTGTCCAACCCAGTGGCAGGGTGGTAGGCCAAGTCACACCATCAACCATATCCTGAAGCGTACCTGCAAAAATTATGCCACAAGCAAGGCTGAGTATACTAATACTCAGCTAGACTTACCCGGTGTGAGGAAACTACTCCTCTACCTCTAGACCATGCAGCTGTTTGGCTGAGGGCTTTGGGTTGCCAAAAAGCACTAGCTGAGTCTAAAATCAATTTTTAGCTTTTCAATTTCTAGCATCATTGCCTTAGCTAAGTTTGCTCCTTCTAAGCAAACATGGTAGCAAGCACTTAGTACAATCAACAAGTTGTCTCAAGTAAACCTCATTTCACTTCTTACTCAATGTAGTACAAGGGGTCAAGCTGTCGGTGTTTAGGGTCCGACCGCACACCTGGGGTTGCCCCTCGAGGTGTTTTAGGAGTAGGAAGGTGTCGACAACTGTAGCAAAATGGTTCGTGCTGATCGCACGAGAGACGGTAGACAAGGTTTACAGGTTCGGGCCGCTTAGAGATGCATAACACCCTACGTCCTGATGAGTATGCTTGGTGGAAATGATTACAGGAGAGCTCTCTGGATTAAGAATACAGAGAGTTGAGGTGGGTGGCTAAGTAATGGGTCGATCGTTCTGAAGGGGTGCCCCCTAGGCCTTATATACTCGACCGTGGGGCAGTACACATGGATAAGATAACAACAAGTGACTAAAAGATGGTGAACCTCTCGAGATTATCCTTTACGTAACTCTCGCCGACTTATCTTCACGTGGCTTCGTTGCATGGAGGCCCCGACGCGGGAAAGTCGGATCTCTGTTATAGCCACTCGCTCGACGCTATGGGCCATCCTGGTTTGCACCAATCCGGCCTCATGTCGTCCTGCGTTGCTGATTGTTTTTTCCCCAGGCCCACGAAAGAATAACCTTACGATTTATTGGGCCCTTGGGCCTTTCGTGAGGTCCTTTACTCTTTTAGTGGACCCGGGGGATATCTATCCCCCACAAGCCCCCGATCTTTGGGTTAATTTAGAGGTAATCAACCCGAAGATCTCAGGTCCAGCTTGTAGGTGATTTGAGGAAAGATGGCTTCCTGTTGTTCTCTCCTGCTTCGATCACTTGTTGACCAAAACCTAGCTTCGTGCCTGTGCCTTAGAGATCGGCATTCCTGTTTGTAGGATTCTGAACTTGGTGTAGCCCCCGAGCTTCGAGTAGATTTTAGAAAATAATCTACTCGAAGGTCTTCAGCAGAGATTATTTCCATTTGTGTTCCTTCATTTCAATTGAGGATCGACTTTTTAATCTTGTCCCATGCCCTTAGAAATTGGTGCTATCTTGGCTTAGAATGACAATCCATGGGGTGCACCGAAGGTGCACCCAATGGGTGTAGCCCCCGATCTTCAAGTGGATTTTTTGAGGATAATTCGCTTGAAGGTCTTCTTTTTGTGTCCTTTTGCTGAAGATTACTCTTTCTGCTCATAAAAAGGTTGGCATGATGTCATCCGTGCTATGTCATCAACATTATGCTTCAGAGGTCAGCATGTGTTTTGTCTTTTGCAGCCGAATTTGCAATCCTTCCATATCCTGCTAGGTAGCGTAGTTTATTTGCTCTGCAACTGATTGGACATTCGATGGACGTTCTCTGTCTAGTCTTCAAGTCATGTCTGTCGACCATATTTTGCACTCTGCTGGCTATACTTGGCTTCTCTCTAACCCTTGTTGATATCTCATTTTTGTCTTGAGGCATTCACTGCATGCTCTGCACAGATGTGACCAATTTTAAAAATATACTGACAATTCCTGGGCGTCCCCCCCCAATGGGTGTGGGCAAGGGACGGCTTGGTACGCTGAGTGTTTTAACCGGCTGCTTCTGAGTTGTAATGTGATGGGACGGCGAGTGTAATCATATCCTTTGCACTGTTGACTGGAGTCCCAATGGGTGTAGTGCTGCATGAAACGGCGTCAGCCGCCTGACGTGTCTTTGGACGGGTGGAAGTGCATAATGAATGCTTTGCGACTGTTCAGTGGCCGCGGTTGGAGGTGAGCGGTTGTTTTTCTCTTCTATAAATAACGCTGTTGTCCCTCTGGTTTCTTCACATCTCTTCGCTATTCCTTACTGCTTCCTTCTCTTCTTTCCTGCTTGCTTCCACCATGGGAAAAAACAACAAGCGCAAGCGCGAGCCGACTCCTCCATCGGAGGACTTCGGCGACTCGGAGTACTCGGAGGAGGAGTTCTCCTCCGAGTCCGAGAGGTCTCCGGCCCCCGTCTCTCCCCCGGCGTCGTCCGATGACTCGGACGACTCCCAGGGGATAGCCGCGGAGGTCTGGTCATACATCCGGGCCGTCGAGCGCTCCGGGCTCGAAGGCTCGGATGAGTCCGAGTACTCCTCGGATGAGGAGGACTCGGACGGCGGCGGCGAGGGCGAGGACGACGACGACGACGACGACGACGACGACGACAGCGGCAGTGGCGGGGGTGGTGGCAACGGCAGCAGCAGGGGCAGCACCAAGAGCGGCGGCAGCAGGGGCAGCACCAGGGGCGGCGGCAGCAGGGGCGGCACCAAGGGCGGCGGCAGCGGCAGGGGCAGGGCCAGTGGCTAGATGCCACTGGTCTTTTTAGATATTAGTATAGATTAGAAATAGTATAGTTAAATAATGTAGTAGTATTAGTAATGTAGAGTAGTATAGTGTAGCGTAGTAGTAGTAGTAGCAGTAGGGGAGTATCAACTCATAATGAGTTGATTTGTAAGTATTGCCACTTCCCTTAAATGAAGAATGAATTTGGTTCCCTCTTGATGACTCGCTTTGTTTGACTATAAATCTGATTCTTTTGAGACCATAGACGAACAGCTTGATCATTATACTGACGCCTCCGAGCAATATTGCAGCCTGTATCAATGTTTTTAGAAGTAATGCCGAGTGATTGAAGGTCAACGTTGGCATTTTAGAAGTAATGCCGGACGATTGAACTCGAGATCAACGTTTTAGAGGCAACGCCGAGTGACTGGGTAGCGACGCCGGCATTTTAGAGGCAACGCCGAGTTTTTGAACTCAAGGTCAGCGTTTTAGAGGCAACGCCGAGTTATTGAACTCAAGATCAGCGTTTTAGAGGCACGCCGAGTGATTAAATGTCGTTGTCAGCATTTTAGAAGTAATGCCGAGTGTTTGAACTCAAGGTCAGCGTTTTAGAGGCAACGCCGAGTTATTGAACTCAAGATCAGCGTTTTAGAGGCACGCCGAGTGATTAAACGTCGTTGTTAGCATTTTAGAAGTAATGCCGAGTGATTGAAGGTCAACGTTGGCATTTTAGAAGTAATGCCGAACGATTGAACTCGAAATCAGCGTTTTAGGGGCAACGCCGAGTGACTGAGTAGTGACGCCGGCATTTTAGAGGCAACGCCGAGTTTTTGAACTCAAGGTCAGCGTTTTAGAGGCAACGCCGAGTTATTGAACTCAAGATCAGCGTTTTAGAGGCACGCCGAGTGACTGAATAGTGACGTCGGCATTTTAGAGGCAACGCCGAGTTATTTTGAGGATTAACACCCGAGTGAAGGGATGGCCCACCAGTTTTTGGAAATAGCTGCCGAATGACCAGGTGGCACGCTGGGATTTCGGGAATAACTGCCGGGTGATGACTAGGCACTTTTTGAAACGGTATCTGGTCCGAGAATATCCCATAAGAGCTGCACTTTTAGCCGCCTTTGCTTTCCGCGCCCTAGTTCTTGCATTCCTGCTTCCAAATTCTCTCTGCGCTCGCCTCCAATCTGCTCACTGGTGAAATCGAGATGGCTCCCAAGAGAAAAATCGCGAGCTCTTCCGCTGTGGTGATTCCTCCAATTGATCCCAACAGCCAGTTGCCTTTCGCAGGTAACCACATGTCCATCATCTCTGAAGCCGAACTCCTCCACCTCGTGTCCATCGGGGTTCTTCCTCCACGGGAACTCTGTTCTTGGCGGATTTGCCATGGGACTACGGTCCCGACGGAGGATACCCACGAGTCCGTGGTTTACGCTCCGTTTCTTCTCCGCGGCCTTGGTCTTCCTATTTCTCCCTTTTTCCGTGGTCTTCTTGATTTCTACCACATCAACCTAACCCGTCTGAACCCTAATTCAATTCTGCAAATTTCTATCTTCGTCCACTTATGTGAGGCCTTTCTTGGCATGCTGCCGCATTTTGGCTTGTGGAAACACCTGTATCATTGTCGCCCTGGGATGGCCGGGGGACAACATCAGTTGGTTGGAGGTGCCAGCTTGGAGATGCGCCGGGGACGGAAAACTGAATATCTTGAGATTCCCCTTAAAGACAGCATTAAGGGATGGCGCCTGGAGTGGTTTATAGTTGATAACTATGGAAATTCTCTCCCCCCCCGGTCAGGAAGACAGCCAGATGTTCGCACCCCGAGCTGGACCGAGTCTCCTACAGACGAGGAGGTGGCTGAGGCCAGTGTGCTGCTAGCTGAAGTTGGGCTATTGAAAGAGAGGGGTTTAACTGCTGAAGCTATAGTTGCTGACTTCGTTTTCAAAAACATTCAGCCACTGAAAGATAGGGTCTACCCGGCTTATCTTTATCGAGGACTAGCCGACCCAACCCGAGTTATCAACAAGAGAATTCCTTCTGCAGATTTGGTGAGCCGACTGGAGATGATTCTCAGAGGCAAAGTATCCAATGTTGGTGCTCCAGTGGCGTACTCGGCCTGGAATCTGCCTCCTGCCAAAGCCTTCACTCGTTTCGTGTCAAACCCACCTGCGGCTGATGGCAATTTGGGCCTTAGAACGCGGCCCTCTGATGAGGAGGTTAGTGCTTTGGTTGCCTCACTTGGGAAAGTTCCTGATGATGAACGACAAATCCATTTCGAGGTGCCTTTGGATCCTACTGATGCTGAAATGAATGCCATGCTTGATATGTTGGCTGAGGATTCTTCTGACGCTACTCCTGCTGAGACATTGGCACTGGCGCCTCTCCCTGAGGTTGGTATAACCTTGAATGTTCAGAGACCTGTCCGTGTTCGCTCGAGGCGTCCTTGCCGAGTTAATCAAGCTGATCTCCCTGCTGACGAGCAGAAAAAGAAAAGGAGACGTCTTCGGCGAGTATCTAGCTTGGACCAGGATGCTGGTCCCTCGGTTCCTGCTGCTGAGGAGGTTCCTGCGCCTGAATTTATCAATGCTGATCCCAATGGGTGTGGTCCATCTGTGGTTGATCCCAATGGGGGTGTTGGCTGTGTTGCTGATGAAGATGACAGAGAGGAAGAAAATGAAGTCCCTCTGACTCGGAAGAACAGTCGGCAATTCCTCGCCAGTGGGGAAAGTAGTGGAGTTCCTTCTCCTGCTTTATCTGCCCTTGTTGGTCTGCAAAACATATCCCTGGCTGACTTTGATCAAACTCTTGAGGATATGGTTCCAGAGGACTTGTTATCAGGGCCAGTGGATGATGATGTAACTGAAGCTTGTGGTGCCGTGCTGGACGCTGGGTTGAGGTCATCCCGTGCCTCATCAACCTTAGAGCGCGATCTCGAGGGTCGGGATGCTAACTTGGATTGTCCTGATTTCATGGAAGTAGCCGAGGGCCCATCAACCTTAGAGGTGGTTACTGCTGAAAGTTTGGACCTCAAGAATAGTGTTGACACATGTCCAGCCCCCGAGGGTGTCGTCGGGGATGACTTAGCTCGGGCGAAGAGTGCGAGCTACTGCCCAGCCCCCGAGGGTGCTGCCGGGGATAATCCAGCTCAAGTGGGCAGTGCCAACTATGGCCTAATCCCTGAGGGTGCCCAAACAGGGTCTCCCTCCGGCACTTCCATGGACGTTCACGCAGGGTCACCTCCACACTCTGGCTGCATGGTGGTGGCCCAAACTTTGGACCGGGGCATCGCTTTGGAGAGCAGCGTCCCCACTGATCGGGTATCCGGCTCTGTTGAAAGAGATGAACTGATTCCCACTGTTTCATTGCAAGCTGCTTCGGGTGATGACCTTGCGCCTGGTTATCATCTGATTTCTCCTGATTTGGGGATCCCTTCGTTCTTCTCCAACCTCCAGGTACTGTGCTGTTTCTTAGCTTGACTTTTACATGAACTTTTGCCATTAAGCTCATCTGTTCTTCTCATCAGGTTTTGGTGGATGGGATGACCAGCCAGCTGAAATTGCATGGTGCTCCTATCCCAAAAGTGGCTTCATCCTTTTCGTGTTGGAATCTGGTGTCGCTTCATCGCCGTGTATCCGAGTTGGAGGCGACTAACGCTGGTTAGTGCCCTTTTTTCTTTTCTCCGCGCTTGTTGTGGACTGTTTTACCTTCTGACCTCGTTTTGTTTGGTTACCTTTTGCTAGGAATGACTCGACAGATTACACTTCTTGAGGAGAAACATTCTCAAGATCGGGCTGAACTGTCTCAGCGATGCACTGATCTTGAGGAAAAGTACTCTCAAGGTCAGATTGAGCTGAGTCAAGTCTCTGCCGCCTTAGATGATGCCAATGCGTTGAGTTCTTCCCTGCATGCTCAGCTCGACTCTGAAAAGGTGATATACGAAACTGTGCTTTTGCCTTGCTATACTCCTATTATTTGCCTGGTTTTCTGAAGGAACTGATTTGAGCTTGCAGGAAGAAAAACGTATCCTTGCGGCTTCTCGTGACAATCTTGATAGGTTGTATCGAGATTCTAGCAACTCGTTGACTATTCTGGAGAGGAGTCATCGCTTTTCCATGGAAGAGTTAAATAATCTTCGCTATAAGCTGCAGGAGTCCTTGGATGATGTGATTCGCCTTCGGGAGTTGATATCGGCTAAAGACGTTGTCATCAAGAACCTGCGTGCTTCCAAGAAATCTGTTACCCAGGAGCTAGAGGCTGCCCAGTTGGCTGTCAAGGTTGCTGAAGAGACTTCCAGTACTCTAAGAGCCCAGCGCGATAGGGCTATGGATAAGGCCATTCGGGTGGGACGAATCCTGATGAGGAGACCTGGCGTAGTCGTTCCTGAAGATATAAGGGCTGACGTGAACGCTGCCCCTGATTCCTCGAGTCGTCCTTCTTCGTCAATTGCTCCTGGAAAAGACATTGCAAAATAGAGAAAACATTTCGCGTGCTCCAAGCGCGCAGCTTGCATGATTGAACATTTGTTTGGGGACACCGGTTTATTTGAATAACATAGTTACTCTCTCATTGTATCAGAATTTTTTAGTTAATGAGTTTGGTAGTTATGACGCATGATGACTATGAATTTTGTCTGTGGGATATGGAAATCATCCCCTGAATTATATAGGCGAGAGCATGTTGCATTGGTCTTAAGTAGCCGCCAACTTAAATCGATTGCTCCGTTAGCAGGGCACAGTGGTCACCCCGAGTTAAGTAAGCGTGAGCATGTCGCACCGCCTTAAGTCGTTGCCGACTTAAGTCGATTGCTCCGTTAGCAGGGCATAGTGGTCACCCCGAGTTAAGTAAGCGTGAGCATGTCGCACCGCCTTAAGTCGTTGCCGACTTAAGTCGATTGCTCCGTTAGCAGGGCATAGTGGTCATCCCGAGTTAAGTAAGCATGAGCATGTCGCACCGCCTTAAGTCGTTGCCGACTTAAGTCGATTGCTCCGGTAGCAGGGCATAGTGGTCACCCCGAGTTAAGTAAGCGTGAGCATGTCGCACCGCCTTAAGTCGTTGCCGACTTAAGTCGATTGCTCCGTTAGCAGGGCATAGTGGTCACCCCGAGTTAAGTAAGCGTGAGCATGTCGCACCGCCTTAAGTCGTTGCCGACTTAAGTCGATTGCTCCGTTAGCAGGGCATAGTGGTCACCCCGAGTTAAGTAAGAACGCAAGTCAATCGTAAATAAATTGAGTATCCTTGAAACCTTTTCTTTATTGATGACATATTTCCACTTTACAGAGTACATCATCGTTATCCCAGCGGTTTTGAGGTACGGCTATGGATAAAACTTTCTCAGGTGCTCTATGTTCCAGGAGTTCCCAACTTCCGTGCCATCCATCTGAGTGAGGCGATATGATCCGGGCCGAGTGACTTCTGCTACTATGAAGGGTCCTTCCCATAAGGGTGATAACTTGTGTCGTCCTTCTCCCGTTAGAATTCGGCGAAGGACGAGCTCCCCTACTGAAAAGAATCGTTGCCGCACAGCCTTGTCGTGATAGCGCCTTAGAGTCTGCTGGTATCTTGCTGATTGGATTACTGCGCTTAGCCGTTCTTCCTCGAGTACGTCTATGTCCTCCAGCCTGGTGGTCTCAGCTTCTGCTATACTTTCAAAGATCAGCCTTGGCGCCCCAAACTTGAGATCAGCAGGCAGCACTGCCTCCGACCCATAGACCATGAAGAAAGGAGTGTTTCCATGCAAAGCTCGGCTAGGTTGGGTTCTTAGGCTCCAAACAACATAAGGTAATTCCCTTATCCACTTTCCTGCGAATTTTTCGTTCTTATCGAAAATCTTTTTCCTAAGTGCATCCAAAATCATCCCATTAGCTCGTTCAACCTGCCCGTTGGCTCTTGGATGGGCCACAGATGCATACTTGATCTGAATGCTCTTTTGCTCGCAGAAGTCAAAGAATTCTGAACTCGTGAAATTGGATCCTAAATCAGTTATGATGCTGTTGGGTATCCCGAATCTGAATATTATGTCTTGTATGAATTCCACGGCCTTAGCAGAAGTTAAGGAGGCAATGGGCTTGAATTCTATCCATTTAGTGAACTTGTCAATCGCTACCAACACATGAGTATATCCCCCTTGAGCTTTCTTGAAAGGTCCAATCATATCCAGCCCCCAGCATGCAAAAGGCCAAGTTACTGGTATGGTCTGCAGCTGCTGTGCTGGCAGGTGTTGTTGCTTTGACAAGTATTGGCAGGCTTCGCACCTCTGAACTAACTCGGCTGCATCATTCTTTGCTGTTGGCCAATAGAATCCTGACCTGAAGACCTTCCCAACTAGTGTTCTGGAGGCTGCATGTATCCCACATTGTCCAGCGTGGACCTCTTCTAAGAGTTGCTTTCCAGTGGATGGGAGAATGCACTTCATGAAGACGCCTGATGCTCCCCTTCTGTATAATGTCTCCCCAATAAGTGTATAGTGAGCTGACTGTCTTGCAATGCGCTCTGCCGAGTTCTTATCGTCTGGTTCTTCTTCATTCCTTATGTACTTAATGATTGGCTTTCTCCAGTCATCGGGATCTGACTCGGGTTGATCTATGATGTTGCACTCTTCCATTTGATCCAATGAGATACTTGGCTGCAGAATTTCTTGCACAAAAACCCCGGGTGGGACCTGAGCTCGACTGGACCCTAGCTTGGACAGTACATCGGCTGCCGTGTTCCGATCTCTTTCCACATGATGAAATTCTAGACCCTCGAATTTATCCTCCAGTTTTCGGACGGCAGTGCAGTATCTTCCCATCGAATCGTTTGAGCAATCCCACTCCTTATTTATCTGGCTGATGACTACCAGAGAATCCCCATATACCATTAATCTTTTGACGCCCAATGATATGGCAATGTTCAATCCATGGATCAAAGCTTCATACTCGGCTGCATTGTTGGAGGCCGGGAATAGCAGCTGGAGGGCGTACTTGAGGTGTTCGCCTCCAGGTGCAGTGAAAAGAATCCCTGCTCCTGCTCCCTGCAGCTTGAGTGAGCCGTCAAAATACATTCGCCATACTTCTGCAGTCTCCGGGTTGTCTGGTACTTGTTGTTCAGTCCACTCTGATACGAAATCAACCAGTGCTTGGGTTTTGATGGCAGTGCGAGGCCGAAACTCGATGTCATGAGATCCCAGCTCACAAGCCCACTTGGCTATTCGACCGATGGCTTCCTTGTTGTGAAGAATATCCCCTATTGGAAAACTTGTGACTACTATGACTTTGTGGTCGTCAAAGTAGTGACGCAGCTTGCGGGCAGTTAGAAGTACTGCATACAATAGTTTCTGAACTTGAGGATACTTTTTCTTTGAGGGGCCGAGGACTTCACTAATGAAGTAGACAGGGTGTTGTATTGGATAGGCATGCCCTTCTTCTACTCGCTCGACTACCAACGCGGTGCTCACCACGTGAGTCGTGCAAGAGATGTACAATAGCAAATCTTCGGCTGGTTGAGTTGATGTAGCTCGCCGAGGTGGTTTCAGTACTGGCGGTGTTGTCAAGAATTTTTTCAGAGCATCTAGAGCTTCTTGTGCTTCTGAAGTCCACTGAAATTTATCCACCTTCTTGAGTAACTTGTAAAACGGCAAACCTTTTTCCCCCAGCCTGGATATAAATCTGCTTAAAGCTGCCATGCATCCAGTAAGTCGCTGAACCTTCTTCTGCGATCGAGGTGCTTCCATCTTCATGATAGCTTCAATCTTATCCGGATTAGCCTCAATTCCTCGGTGGCTGACAATAAATCCGAGCAACTTTCCGGCTGGTACCCCAAAAACACATTTCTCGGGATTAAGCTTCCATCTATACCGCCTCAGGCTGTTGAAAACCAGTTGCAAATCTTCGATGAAGTCTTTTGAGTCCTGTGTTTTGATCACCACGTCATCCACATAAGCCTCCACACGCTTGCCCCAGTGATCGGCTAAGCATGTTTGAATAGCTCTCTGGTAAGTCGCTCCAGCGTTTTTGAGGCCAAACGGCATGGAGGTATAACAGAAAGCACCAAACGGGGTAATGAATGCCGTCTTTTCTTTGTCTTCCTTTGCCAGACTAATCTGATGATATCCAGAATAACAATCCAGGAAAGACAACATGGAACATCCAGCGGTGGAGTCCACCACCTGATCTATCCTCGGGAGCCCGAAGGGATCCTTCGGACAGTGTTTGTTGAGATCGGTATAATCAACACACATGCGCCAGTCCACTTTATTCTTTTTGAGTATAAGAACAGGATTGGCTAACCACTCGGGATGTAATACTTCTCTAATGAATCCAGCCGCGACCAAGCGAGCTAACTCGGCGCGAATGGCTTCCCTCTTATCAGGCGTGAAACGACGTAATTTCTGTCGAATCGGCCTCGCCTGGGGAAAAACCTTCAGTTTGTGCTCGGCCAGTTCTCTCGGGACTCCCGGCATATCCGCAGGTTGCCATGCGAATACATCTCGGTTATCTTGCAGAAACCGGACGAGCGCGCTTTCCTATTTGTCATCCAGACTGGAGCTGATGATGGCCGTCTTGCGCTCATCAGCGAACCCCAGGTTGATTCTCTTGGTTTCTTCAGTCGGCCGCATAGAGGTCGCGGTCTGAGCTTCATTCGTCGGTATTGCGAGGTTCTCCTCAGGCTTAGAGTTCGCCATTGCGGAGGGAGCTGTTGATGGCTTGGCGGTGAGGGCTGCTTGAATAGCCACTCGGAAACATTCTGCGGCGCCTTGGAAGTCGGCGCGCACAGTTATGATCCCTTGCGGTCCTGGCATCTTCAGTATCATGTAGGTGTAATGTGGAATGGCCATGAACTTGGCCAATCCAGGCCTCCCGATGATGGCATTGTACCCGCAGTCGAAGTTTGCCACTTCAAACCTTAGGAACTCGGTTCTGTAGTTCTCCGGAGTTCCAAAGGTGACCGGCATGTAGATGTGGCCCAGCGGGTATTCCCCTTCCGTCGGCACGATGCCGAAGAAAGGAGTGTCCGACTCGTGGAGCTCTTTGAGATGAACTCCCAAGCTTTGGAGTGTCCGGGGGAAGGTGATGTTGATGCTGCTCCCCCCGTCCACTAACACCTTTTTCACCCGGCTCTCTCGGATCACCGGATCGACGAGGAGCGGGTACTTGCCCGGGTGGTCGAAGTTGAGCCATTGATCCGCCCGAGTGAAGGTTATCGGGTGCTCCGACCACCGGTATGGAGCGGGAGGGCCGATGGTCGCCACCATTATCTGGCGATCATTGAGCTTTTGCTGTCTTCTGCTCTCCTGCGATCCATGTCCGCCGAAGATGACGTTGACCTCCCTGTCAACGCGTGGAAAAGCTCCTCCTCCTCCTCCCTCCTCCTGCCGATGGGGTTGTCGTGGTTCATCTGGTCCTCCCCTCGGCGGAGGAGGAGGCAGAGGTTGGAAGGGTCGGCCGTGTCCGACGGAGTGTTTGAAGTCTCGGCAGTTTCGAAGAGTGTGGCGCATGTCCTTGTGGTACGGGCACTGGGCATCGAGGATGTCGTCCAGCGTGCGTTCGCCTCCACGAGGTCCTCCTCGAGCGCGAGAGGCAGGTGGTCCGGCAGCGTGCACTTCTTCGCGTGGCCTCTTCTCCCACCGCTTGTCAGGTTGCTGGTTCGTGTCGCGTCGTGGTGCAGCCGGTGCGGGCTTCGCTCCTCCGATGAGGTCCTGGGCTCGCTCGTCGGCGGTGATGTAGAGGTCGGCTTCCCGGAACAGCTCCTCCGAGGTGGTCGGCGCCTTTTGTAGTATGGCTCGGACAAAAACCGAATCATTAGATCCTCGGTAGAAGTCCTCGATCACGGCCGCCTCCGTGACATCGGGGATACGATTCCTCATGGTTTGAAACCTCTTGAGGTACGACCGGAGAGTTTCGTCCCCCCGGCGCTTGATAGATTTAAGGTCCCACGGCTGCGCCGGCTTGTCGGAGAGGGACTGGAAGTTGGCGGTGAAGCGTCGGCTGAAGTCTCCCCAGACGTCGATGCAGTGTCGGGGTAGATGTCGTAGCCATTGCAGCGCGTCTTGCCCAAGGACAATGGGCAAGTACGCGGTCATCACGTCTTCGGATGCCCCGGCAGCTCGAGCAGCGGTGGTGTAGACGGCTAGCCAACCCCATGGATCCTGCTTAGGTTCATATTTGTCAACATTGGATACCTTGAAGTTGGGAGGCCATTGGATGGCCCTAAGGCGTGGAGTAAGGGCGGACACTCCGCACGTGTCCTCCTGTCGTCGGGGTCGATGTCTGTCCCGGGGAGGGGAGTTGTGGTTGTGATTCCTCGACCGTCCCCGGGAGGTTCCGCCGGTTGAAGCCGTTGCCGACTCAGTCCTGGTAGCTTGGCTCTGAGTCGGGGCACCATGATCCCTGTCGTACTCCTCTCGACGACGAATTTCGTTCTCATGCCGCCGTTCCCGCGAAGCATTGATGGAGCTCCGCGCGTCTCGGCGACTGTTGATGGCGTGTCGTAGATCGTTCGGCGGGTGAGCTAGCGGTAGAAGATGGTTGGCCGCCTGGGTGAACAGTCGTCGGTAGCCGTCGGCGTCAGGAGTTCGAGGAAGTCCTTCCGCTATCCGAGCTAGCACCCCTCCGACTTCGCTCGGCGTGTTCATGGCTCGGGCGAAATCGGGGTTCAGATTGCGCCCGAAGAGTGGATTCTCTCGACGTTGCCTTGCATCCTGCTCAGCCTGTTCCTGAGCTCGTCGGCGATCACGTCGTCGGGAGTTCCTTCGTTCTCTGAAGACGCGTTCTTCCGGGGTTTCTCCTACCTCCGAGACCTCGTCTCGCGAGACAGGTTGTTCCGGATTCCGCTCTCCGGCTGCGTGATGTCGTCGAACGTTCCTGCGCCGGTTCCTCCGTCGACGGGATTCTCGCTGAGGCGGTTCCTCCCCGGGTACAGTCGGCTCGTCGTCGGAGATGGCGGGCGATTCCGCCCTTCCGACGAAGAGGACGTCGGGGTAGAACGGTGCTGCCGTCGCAGTGATCTTCTTTCGGGAAGCCGGAGGTTGCACCTCTCCGGTATTTTCGGAGTTTGTTGAGGAAGATTCCTTTTCCGGCGGATCCGCGATACGGTGCAGAATTCCTTCTTCGTCCGCTATGAATGAGATTGTTCCGAAGCAGAACCTAGATCCGGGGCGTAGGGCGATCTTGCTGTAGAAAGAGATGGCCATTGAGCTAGCTTAGATTGTCGACACACCCCCTACCTGGCGCGCCAGCTGTCGGTGTTTAGGGTCCGACCGCACACCTGGGGTTGCCCCTCGAGGTGTTTTAGGAGTAGGAAGGTGTCGACAACTGTAGCAAAATGGTTCGTGCTGATCGCACGAGAGACGGTAGACAAGGTTTACAGGTTCGGGCCGCTTAGAGATGCGTAACACCCTACGTCCTGATGAGTATGCTTGGTGGAAATGATTACAGGAGAGCTCTCTGGATTAAGAATACAGAGAGTTGAGGTGGGTGGCTAAGTAATGGGTCGATCGTTCTGAAGGGGTGCCCCCTAGGCCTTATATACTCGACCGTGGGGCAGTACACATGGATAAGATAACAACAAGTGACTAAAAGATGGTGAACCTCTCGAGATTATCCTTTACGTAACTCTCGCCGACTTATCTTCACGTGGCTTCGTTGCATGGAGGCCCCGACGCGGGAAAGTCGGATCTCTGTTATAGCCACTCGCTCGACGCTATGGGCCATCCTGGTTTGCACCAATCCGGCCTCATGTCGTCCTGCGTTGCTGATTGTTTTTTCCCCAGGCCCACGAAAGAATAACCTTACGATTTATTGGGCCCTTGGGCCTTTCGTGAGGTCCTTTACTCTTTTAGTGGACCCGGGGGATATCTATCCCCCACAAGCCCCATAGATGATTCGAATCGAGTTTTAACCTTGCAAGGTAAACCTAAACACACGACATGTCAGGGCACTCCGTCCCCACACACGTCAACCGTCCCCATCGATTCCCCATTCGCGGCCAGGCCTCACCGCCTTGGCATACAATGCTCCAATGACCCCGGCTGCCGCCGTGCAGCGACCGCACTTGTACCGACCATAGCTAGCATGGGAGACCTAGTCTCAGGTCGCGTGAGGGGTAAAGTCCGCGCCCGGCTTCACTCAGGTACTAGGTTTACCGGTTACCATATTTCCCGACATGTGCTTAGTACATTCAAACGCTTGACTCAGGTATCCACACATTAATCCTTAATTCCTTTTCCCGTCTCATGGACAAGGCATCCTCCCTAGATCCAAGTCCATAGACCATCATAGATCTCGTTATCAAGATGAATACAATCAATTCCTAACCTCGCGCGAGTGCTAGAAAAATCACTCGACTTCTACCGAGATCCTGATTAGCAAAGCAGCTACTTGACCTAGCATAATAGTATCCATCTCAAAAAGGAATCCTAAGTTCATGCAACTAGAGGTTTGAAGCAACTCTTACACTAAAGTGCACATCACAAGCCTAAATCATTAAGTGTAGTAAAGTAGCATATATAGATACGGTTATGCATAAAACTGGGGCTTGCCTTCAATTGCTGGGGCTGCGGGGAGATCCTCGATGGCAGTCTCGGGAGCTTGCTCCTGGTCTTCCTCGTGGACAGCTCCTTGCTCGGGGATGAGCACGTACTCTCCGTCAACAAGATTGCAATATAATGAATGCAATGAATAAGATATATGCATGGCATGATATGTAATTACAATTAAGATTTGATGGGGGAAAATGATCAATTTAATAAGGTAGGGCTTAATCTTGCTACTGAAGATTCTTGGGGTACATTTAGCAAATTAGGGCCAAGCTTAGTTAAGCTAATTGGTAAGTTTATTTTAGGGTTCCACTTATTTCCTTTTAAGGTCTTAGTGAGAATTTATTAAGATTTCTAGCTGAATCATTAGAGTGAGATTTATTTTCCCTCTCTTTCTTTCTATTTCTTTTATGCTTTTAAGGTGGGTTTGAACTACAAGATAGCTTAATAAATTTCCAAAACTTCTGCAAAAATTATAGTGGCTTCTTATTGGTGTATAATTCTCTGTCTCAAAATTTGGGGCTTAAACAGTGAGGGGTTCTCTCTGTATAAAATTATCGAATATTAGGGCAGAGGGGGTGTTTTGAACTACAACTCCTTTTTAACAGTGGGTTATCCTTCCCCTAATGGAACAGTGACCGCGGCGGAGAAAAAGGGCGAAGGGGCTTACAGGCGGTGGGGTTGCTTCGGTGAGGGGTCGGGTGAGGTCCGGGAGTGTAACGCCCCGAATTTTGGAGTTGAATTTTTTTCTTTTCTTCACTCGCTAAATTCGGGCGTTACCCTTTCTTTTTCATTTCCCCTCGCTAAACCTTGATCTTTTCCAAAGTTATAGCGGGATTCCGCTTGAGATCTTGTGTAAAGCAAAACCCTAAAATGCTTTATTTTGTTTGTGCACCATGCCGAACCATGCATTTATTTTGGTTGGTTGAATTGGCAAAAGCATTCATCTAGAGAAAAATAGATTTTAGGAAAAAGAAAAAAAACCTTTTTCCTTTCTTCCCCCTCTCTCTTCTCCTTTTTGGCCCAACCGCCCCCCCCCCCTCGCGCCCGGCCCAACTAGCCAGCCGGCCCAGCCGGCCTCCCCCCCTTTCTCCCTTCCCGCCGTGGGCCCTGCGCTGGCCAGCCGCCCCAGCCCGCTTGCGGCCCAGCCACGGCCCAGCCGCCCCCGCCGGCTCCCCCGCCCCCACGCCGCGCCCACCCTGCGCGCGGTTGGGAAAACCACCACCACCTCCCCCGCGCGGGCCCCACCCGTCAGCTCCCCCTCCCCAAACCCCCTCCCTCTCTCCTCCCCTGCTCGCCCCGCTCCCCTGCCCGATCCGCCCGCGCCCTCGCTCGGCTCGCCGCTGCGCCGCTCGCCGCCGGCCTCCCCCCTCCTCCCTCTCCTCTCCCCCTCCCTCCCTCTCCCCGGTGCGACTCGGCCTCGTCCCCCGCCCTGTGCGCTCCCCTCCCCGCGCCCCAGCGGCGCTCGGCCCCGGCGAGGCCCAGCCTCCCCCACCCGCGCTGCTCGGCCCCCTTCCCCCCCCCCCCCGCGCGTCTCGGCCCCAGCCGACCGGCCATGGCGCGGCGGCCTGCGGCCCCGGCGTGGCGCCCTCCCCGACGCGGCCCCCTGCCTAGCGCGGCGTGCTCGCCCGCCCGCCCCTGGCGCGGCCTCGACGGCGCTCGCGCAGCCCCGGCCCCCAGCGTGGCCTCGGCGGTGCGCGTGGAGCCCCGGCGCGGCCCATGCACGCACGGTGCCCCCGGCGAGCTCGCCGCACCCGCGGCTCGCGGTCATGGCGGCTCGGTCCCGCTCGCCTTGGTGTGCCCCGTCCCTGCGCAGCGCAGCCCCAGCCCGGTGTGGCTTCGGCTGACGTGGCCGTGTGTCCCTGTGTAGCGTGGCACGTGCGCTGCTCGGCCCCGGCGTATGCGTGACTCGTTCGCGACACGTGAGCGCGGCTTTGCGCGTACGTACCCGCGTGGCACACAGTGCCTTGGCACGGCTCGTCGCGCCCTCGTCTACCCCTAGACGTGCCTGTCTACCCCCCCTATATTTTATGCGCACTAATCACGTTGTTCATGTTAATAAAATAGGAAACTCAATTTAGGAATTGGTTATGTTGGTTAATTTATATAGTTAATCGTCTATCTCATTTAATGTTGATCTACTAAAAGTGGTTAAGTTACCATTAGTGCATGTAGCTAAGCTTGGATCTCGTTTAATGTGGATCAATTGAAAATAGTTATAGTTATATTAGCGCTTGTGGCTAATACTTGTTAGTGTAACTCGATGGAATTAAGTCACGTAGCGCTTAGCTATACATCTACCCGTGATACGTTTCGAGTAAGCTTTGACCCCACGAGACCTTCCCCCGTTTCCTTCCAACCATGGTAAATGCAATATCGTATGACATATTTTATGCATGATTCATCTATTTGTTCTCTTGTATGGTGTACTGTTTGTTTCCTAATTTGAATGGATGGATGTATGTATGTTTGCACTCGCATAGAGAACGATCCGGTTGAAGAGCCCGAAGAACTCGCAGGAGAAGTCCCTGAGCAGCAGTCGGTTGGTGGAGGCAAGTGTCCCTTGACCTATCTCTGTCCTATACATACTTTAATTCACCCCCCGCATTTCACAGTTATACCTAAGGATCGACTAGCTTTTGTTATCCATGTCCTTGTTTACCTATTTGGGTTGGATTATTATTGCTTAGTCTCATGCTATTGCTCAACTCTAATCAATGAACATGATGAGAATTATCAATGATACGCTGTTTTCCCTTCTTTTATTATGATGTTATACTTGTGACCTTCAAGGGAGCTCGAGCGGTTTCTCGAGTGCCTCTCCGTAAGGACCTGTTCGTTGGATGACCGCCCGGGAAAACAGTGCAACCATGAGGGTAGAGTGGGACGCCCTTAGCTGAGTAATTAGAGGAACAGGGGTGTAGCTCGCTTAGCCGTTGTGCCGACAATGGGGCTCGGTGTATGCGGGTCGCTCTGCCAAGGTTGATTTGTCTCTTGGGGAGGAGTGCGGTACATTTAGGAAACCTAACGGGCGGCTATAGCCTCGGGGAATCTTTGTAAAGGCTACGTAGTGATGCCCTGCTGGGCCACCTAGGTAGTGGTCAATGGGGAGTAGCTCTCTCCGGGCAGAAAGGGAATCACGGCTTGTGGGTAAAGTGCACAACCTCTGCAGAGTGTTAGAAAACTGATATATCAGCCGTGCTCGCGGTTATGAGCGGCCAAGGGAGCTCCAGTGATTAGTGGTACTTGATCAGAGATGTTCGGATTACAGGTGACGATGAGACTGATGGTTTTTTTGGTATTGACTCTGGTAATGGTAAGTGGTATTCTTTCCGTCTGGAAAGAGTACGTTTGGGTTAATAACGTGGGTTAACTCTAAAACTTGGCTTTTTCTACTAGTAGTAATAATCTGACCAACTAAAAGCAACTGCTTGACTTATCCCCACATAAAGCCAGTCCACTACAGCCAGACAGGATACTTGCTGAGTATGTTGATGTGTACTCACCCTTGCTCTACACACCAAACCCCCTCCAGGTTGTCCGCATTGCAACCACTGCTCAGGAGAAGATGAGGTCGTGGAAGGAGACTTCCAGGAGTTCCAAGACTACGACGAGTTCTAGGTGTGGGTTAGCGGCAACCCCCAGTCGGCTGCCTGTGAAGGCCGCGTTTATCTACGTTTCTTTTCCACACTTTGATTATTGTAAAGACTATGTGGATGTCTCAGACATATGATGTAATCGACTACTATTTCCTTTTTTAATACTATTTGAGCACTAAGTGATGATGTCCATGTTATGTAACTGCTGTGTACGTGAATTGCTGATCCTGGCACATACATGGTTCGCATTCGGTTTGCCTTCAAAAAACCGGGTGTGACATAGGTGGTATCAAAGCTGTGCTGACTGTAGGACCGCTAATCTAGAGTAGAATGGTCGTTCTAAGGATTATAGACCCCTATTCTCACCTTGACTTTGATATCCCTTCAAAAGTTTGTCATATCGAACAAAAACTATGTTCTACTATATATTATACCTTGCTGAAAATTGTGTTTTGTTCTAATCCTTCATTTATTTATGATTCATTACTTGTTGGTCATATTAATTCTTTTCTCACTCTTTTGCTTGCGGTGTCTTTTGTAGATGGCTCGTCTTAGACACACTGCACGAAAGTCCGTCATCCCCTTCTTACCCTCCCGCCTTGCTGAGCGTCCGCTTCGCCGTCCTGTGGCCGGACAGTCCAGCCATTTGGAGAGGCTGCACCACCGCCTGCATGAGGAGCAGGAACATCGACGACAAGAGCAACATGGCTCCTCTTTCTCGCTCTAGCAGAAGATAGAGTCGGTGAGGAGCTGCTCCCCTATGCTTCCCCTGGAGGCGCCCCCTGCACCACCACTGGGCGCCCCAGCCTCTGGAGTAGCTGCTGGAGGAGACCCAGACGACGGAGGTGGTGACGACAGCTCAAGCCACGACACTGACTTCCTTGCTGACCAGGAGCCGAAAGGATGGGTTGCTCGACCCATCGCTCGCGACGCTGCTCGCTGGTGTCACTTCCACGATGCGCTCGACACCCTGCTACGTCAGGCACTTGACCGGCGTACTTGGTCCATCGAGTATCGCTGTGTGGTCTACCAGTATAGTCGCGGGGTCTACCTGGACCGCCGGGAGGCAACCTGCTTGGTGCACCGTCCGGAGAACAGTCTCCAGGGTGCGGAGGCCTGCTCAGAGCAGTATTCTATCTCTTAGCGGGACTCAGCTGAGGCGGCCATGCAAGATGCTGCACGGCGTGCGCTTTCGCACTACTACTCGGTTCTCGGTGGGGTAGCTGACGGCCTCAACCTAAAGTACTACCCCCGCCGTCCATCTGGTAGCACAGGAGGCGTTATTGTCTCACCTGTTGGTGAGGACAATCCTAGGTTGAACAGCACAGTCAACCTAGCCGCCGTGCTAAACACGGAGCTGGACCATGCGCTAGACGAGCTGAGTAGGGCTCGTGCTGAGATCGCCCTGCTGCGGGCTGAGCGCGCGGAACGTCGTCACCTGGATGATGGTTCCCCCGCTCCCGTCGGGACTCAGCACCCGTACCACTCACCTCGGCGTGGACACCAGCCTTATGGCAATCCTGACTGCAAGACCAAGATACACTTGGAACCATAGATCGTCAGTGTGGAGTCTTGTAATAAGTGCTTAATATAGAAGTTTTAGTCTTAGTCTTAGTCTCAGTCTTAGCGTTAGTCTCGCTCTTAGTTAGTCTTAGTTAGACAGGGTAGTTTGCTATATCCTGTGCATTTATGTTTGTCATGATGAACTATGTTTGGTTTGGATCTTTGTAATGACTGCGCCAGAGTGTGGGTATCTCCTGCATTTTGGTTTACCGGTTATATGTTAATGGAGTTAGTTATCTAGTTGGGAAGCCTTTCATTCCACTTCCCTCTTTATCTGAGAAGCTGTGTGGTCTGTGTTGGAGATCAGTGAAGATGCTCATCTGCTCAGTATCGTGGAGAATTCTATACTCTTTTCTCATGCTGCAAGATTTGCAAGATCAGTTCTGATGTGTGATTGCATTCTGCAGATGTCAGAAAACAAGCGCAGAGGAGGAAGGCGTGCTCAGCAGGAGCAGGCAGCTCCGCAAGATGAGGTGTCCCAGCAGCAGCATCTACCGCCCCCGCCCCCGATGTCCATCGAGCAGATGTTTCTGATGCAGACTCAGGTAGTTCAAGCCATTGGTCAGACTCTGGCCGCCATTCAGCAGCAGCAGCAGCAGCAGGCCCCACCTCAGCCTCAGATGCCCAGGGACAAGCGTGCTGAATTCATGAGAGGTCATCCCCCAATGTTTGCTCACTCTTCTGACCCCATGGATGCTGAAGACTGGCTGCGCACTGTGGAGCGGGAGTTGCATACCGCTTAGTGCGATGACAGAGAGAAAGTTCTGTATGGTCCCCGTCTGTTGAGAGGAGCAGCTCAGTCCTGGTGGGAATCTTATCTCGCCACCCATGCCAACCCTGACACCATCACCTGGGAAGAGTTCAGAGGTAACTTTCGTCAGTACCATGTGCCCGCAGGTCTGATGACAGTGAAGAAGGAGGAGTTATTGGCCCTCAAGCAAGGGTCATCGTCTGTTAGCGAGTACCGGGACAGGTTTCTGCAGCTGTCTCGCTATGCTCCTGAGGATGTCAACACCGACGCTAAGAGACAATACCGTTTCCTGAGAGGCTTGGTTGACTCTCTTCAGTATCAGCTGATGAATCACACTTTCCCAACATTCCAGCACTTGATTGACAGAGCAATCATGACAGAGAGGAAGCGTAAGGAGATGGAGGATCGCAAGCGCAAGATCAGTGGACCCCAGCCTAGAAGCAGCAGTCGTCCTTGTTTCTCAAGCAATCAACCTCAGCAGTTCAGGCAGAACCAGCGTCCACCTCAGCAGCAGCAGTTTCAAAGGCAGTATCCTCAGCACCAGTATCAGAATCGTCAGAATAACCAGTCAGGAGGAGGTCAGTTTCAGAGGCAGAACCAGCAGGCACCTCGTCTTCCTGCCCCAGCAAACCAGCAGAACAATCAGGCAGCACCAGCTCAGGTTGGAAACAGAGCATGTTTCCACTGTGGAGAGCAAGGCCATTGGGTGATGCAATGTCCGAAGAAGGCAGCCCAGCAGCAGTCAGGCCCCAATGCCCCAGCAAAGCAGAATGTGTCTCAGCCTGGAGCAGGAAACCGCTCTCAGCCGCGCTATAATCATGGGAGACTGAATCACTTGGAGGCTGAAGCAGTTCAGGAGACCCCCGGCATGATAGTAGGTATGTTCCCAGTTGACTCCCATATTGCAGAAGTGTTATTTGATACTGGAGCAACACATTCTTTCATTATTGCATCATGGGTAGAAGCACATAATCTTCCAATTACTACCATATCGACCCCATTCAAATTGACTCAGCCGGTGGTAGAATTCGAGTCGATAGCATTTGTTTGAATGTAAGTGTGGAAATAAAGGGGATAGCGTTCCCCGCTAATCTCATAGTAATGGGTACTCAGGGAATAGATGTCATCCTATGGATAAATTGGCTAGATAAGTACCAGGCAGTTATCAGTTGTTATAAGAGGACAATCAAGTTGATGTCCCCATTAGGAGAGGAAGTGGTGACCGAGTTAGTCCCGCCTGAGCCGAAGAAAGGAAGTTGTTATCAGATGGCTATCGATAGCAGGGAAGCAGACCCAATTGAGAGTATCAAGGTTGTGTCCGAGTTCCCAGATGTGTTTCCAAAGGATTTACCAGGTATGCCACCAGAGCGGAAAGTTGAATTTGCCATAGAACTTCTTCCTAGAACCGCCCCTATCTTCAAGAGAGCTTACAGGATATCTAGACCAGAGTTGGTTGAACTTAAGAAGCAGATTGATGAGCTGTCAGAGAAAGGTTACATCCGGCCAAGCACCTCACCTTGGGCCGCCCCTGTCCTATTTGTGGAAAACAAAGATGGCACCAAAAGGATGTGTATCGATTATCGAGCTCTAAATGAGGTCACGATTAAGAACAAGTACCCCTTGCCCAGAATAGAAGATCTGTTCGACCAGTTGAGAGGAGCTAGCATATTCTCCAAGATAGATCTGAGGTCAGGTTATCATCAGCTCAGGATCCGACCTTCGAACATTCCGAAGACGGCATTCATTACCAAGTATGGGTTGTATGAGTTCACGGTGATGTCTTTCGGTTTAACAAATGCACCAGCCTTCTTTATGAACTTGATGAACAGTGTATTCATGGATTATCTTGACAAGTTTGTGGTGGTATTCATTGATGACATTCTGATGTAAAGTTGAGCAAGTGCGAGTTCTGGATCAGTGAAGTCTTGTTCTTGGGTCACATAATCAACAAAGAAGGATTGGTTGTGGATCCGAAGAAAGTGGCAGACATTCTGAACTGGAAGGCGCCAACAGATGCCTGAGGGATCAAGAGCTTCATTGGAATGGCCGGATATTATTGGCGATTCATTGAAGGGTTTTCGAAGATTGCGAAACCAATGACAGCGTTGCTAGGCAACAAGATCGAGTTCAAGTGGACCTAGAAATGTCAAGAGGCCTTCGAAACGCTAAAAGAGAAGTTGACTACAGCGCATGTCTTAGTCTTGCCTGATGTGCACAAGCCCTTCTCGGTGTATTGCGATGCTTGCTACACTGGTTTGGGATGTGTGTTGATGCAAGAGGGAAGAGTTGTGGCTTACTCGTCCCGACAGATGAAAGTTCATGAGAAGAATTATCCAATCCATGATCTAGAGTTGGCAGCAGTGGTTCACGCACTGAAGACATGGAGGCACTATCTGTATGGACAGAAATGCGATGTTTACACAGATCACAAGAGTCTGAAGTACATATTCACTCAGTCAGAGTTGAATATGAGGCAGCAAAGGTGGTTAGAGCTGATCAAAGACTATGAGTTGGAGATTCATTACCATCCAGGGAAAGCGAACGTAGTGGCAGATGCTTTGAGCAGGAAGAGTCAAGTCAATCTGATGGTCGCTCGTCCGATGCCTTATGAGTTGGCCAAGGAGTTTGACAGGTTGAGTCTCAGATTTCTAAACAACACGCGAGGAGTCACAATTGAGTTGGAACCTACCCTGGAGCGGGAAATCAAAGAAGCGCAGAAGAATGATGAGAAGATCAGTGAGATCCGGCGACTGATTCTAGATGGCAGAGGCAAAGATTTTCGAGAAGATGCAGAAGGTGTGATATGGTTCAAAGACCGCTTGTGCGTTCCCAATGTCTAGTCTATTCGGGAGTTGATTCTCAAGGAAGCTCATGAGATAGCCTATTCGATTCACCCTGGCAGTGAGAAGATGTATCAGGATCTGAAGAAGAAATTCTGGTGGTACGGAATGAAGAGGGAAATCGCAGAGCATGTGGCTATGTGCGATAGTTGTCGAAGGATCAAGGCAGAGCACCAGAGACCAGCTGGATTGTTGCAACCGTTGCAAATCCCTCTGTGGAAATGGGATGAAATCGGCATGGATTTCATAGTCGTTTTGCCTCGTACTTGAGCCGGCTACGATTCTATTTAGGTAGTAGTGGACCGTTTGACCAAGTCAGCCCACTTCATACCTGTCAAGACCAACTACAGCAGTGCAGTATTGGTAGAGCTGTACATGTCTCGGATCGTTTGTCTCCACGGTGTGCCAAAGAAGATAGTGTCAGACAGAGGAACGCAATTCACCTCTCATTTCTGGCAGCAGTTGCATGAAGCCTTGGGCACACATCTGAATTTCAGTTCAGCTTATCATCCGTAGACAGATGGTCAGACTGAAAGAACTAATCAAATCCTCGAAGACATGTTGAGAGCCTGTGCGTTGCAAGATCAGTCCGGATGGGACAAGAAATTGCCTTATGCAGAGTTCTCCTATAACAATAGTTACCAGGCCAGCTTGAAGATGTCACCATTTCAGGCGCTTTATGGGAGGAGTTGTAGAACTCCGTTGCAATGGGATCAGCCTGGAGAAAAGCAAGTGTTCGGGCCAAACATTCTACTTGAAGCTGAAGAGAACATCAAGATGGTTCGAGAGAACCTGAAGATAGCGCAATCAAGGCAGCGAAGCTATGCAGACACAAGAAGAAGAGAGCTGAGTTTCGAGGTTGAAGATTTCGTCTATCTGAAAGTGTCACCGATCAGAGGAGTCAAAAGATTCGGAGTCAAAGGCAAGCTAGCACCCCGCTACATTGGTCCGTATCAAATTCTCGCAAGGCGTGGAGAAGTGGCCTATCAGCTCAGTCTGCCAGAAAATTTGTCTGTTGTGCATGATGTCTTTCATGTGTCTTAGTTGAAGAAGTGCTTGCGTGTGCCAGAAGAGCAGTTGCCAGTGGAAGGTCTGGAGGTTCATGAGGATTTAACCTACAAAGAGAAACCAGCGCAAATCCTTGAGACTGCAGACAGAGTCACCCGAAGGAAGACCATCAGAATGTGCAAAGTCTGATGGAGTCACCACTCTGAGGAAGAGGCAACCTGGGAGCGTGAAGATGATCTGATGGCTAAATACCCTGAGCTCTTTGCTAGCCAACCCTGAATCTCGAAGGCGAGATTCTTTTAAGGGGGATAGGTTTGTAACGCCCTGAATTTTGGAGTTGAATTTTTTTTCTTTTCTTCACTCGCTAAATTCGGGCGTTACCCTTTCTTTTTCCTTTCCCCTCGCTAAACCTTGATCTTTTCCAAAGTTATAGCGGGATTCGGCTTGAGATCTTGTGTAAAGCAAAACCCTAAAATGCTTTATTTTGTTTGCTGCACCATGCCGAACCATGCATTTATTTTGGTTGGTTGAATTGGCAAAAGCATTCATCTAGAGAAAAATAGATTTTAGGAAAAAAGAAAAAAAAACCTTTTTCCTTTCTTCCCCCTCTCTCTTCTCCTTTTTGGCCCAGCCGCCCCCCCCCCCTCGCGCCCTGCCCAACTGGCCAGCCGGCCCAGCCGGCCTCCCCCCCTTTCTCCCTTCCCGCCGTGGGCCCCACGCTGGCCACCGGCCCAGCCGGCTTGCGGCCAAGCCACGGCCCAACCACCCCCGCCGGCTCCCTCGCCCCCACGCCGCGCCCACCGCGCGCGCGGTTTGGAAAACCGCCGCCGCCTCCCCCGCACGGGCCCCACCCGTCAGCTCCCCCTCCCCAAACCCCCTCCCTCTCTCCTCCCCTGCTCACCCCGCTCCCCTGCCCGATCCGCCCGCGCCCTCGCTCGGCTTGCCGCCGCGCCGCTTGCCGCCGGCCTCCCCCCCCCCCCACGCGGTAAGCCTCCCCCCTCCTCCCTCTCCTCTCCCCCTCCCTCCCCGCGCCCCGGCGGCGCTCGGCCCCGGTGAGGCACGGCCTCCCCCACCCTCGCTGCTCGGCCCCGGCCCCTGCGTGGCCTTGCCCGCCCGCGGCAGCCCCGGCCCCGGCCCCCTTCCCCCCCCCCCCCCCCCGCGCGTCTCGGCCCCAGCCGGCTGGCCATGGCGCGGCGGCCTGCGGCCCCGGCGTGGCACCCTCCCCGGCGCGGCCCCCTGCCCGGCGCGGCGTGCTCGCCCGGCGTGGCCTCGGCGGTGCGCGCGGAGCCCCGGCGCGGCCTGTGCACGCACGGTGCCCCCGACGAGCTCGTCGCACCCGCGGCTCGCGGTCATGGTGGCCCGGTCCCGCCCGCCTTGGTGTGCCCTGTCCCTGCGCAGCGCGGCCCCGGCCTGGCGTGGCTTCGGCTTGCGTGGCCGGGGTGTCCCTGCGTAGCGCGGCGCGTGCGCTGCTCGGCCCCGGCGTATACGCGACTCGTTCGCGACACGTCAGCGCGGCTTTGCGCGTACGTACCCGCGTGGCGCACGATGCTTTGGCATGGCTCGTCGCACCCTCGTCTACCCCTAGACGTGCCCGTCTACCCCCCTATATTTTATGCGCGCTAATCACGTTGTTCTTGTTAATAAAATAGGAAACTCAATTTAGGAATTGGTTACGTTGGTTAATTTATATAGTTAGTCGTCTATCTCATTTAATGTTGATCTACTAAAAGTGGTTAAGTTTCCATTAGTGCATGTAGCTAAGCTTGGATCTCGTTTAATGTGGATCAATTGAAAATAGTTATAGTTATATTAGCGCTTGTGGCTAATACTTGTTAGTGTAACTCGATGGAATTAAGTCACGTAGCGCTTAGCTATGCATCTACCCGTAATACGTTTCGAGTAAGCTTTGACCCCACGAGACCTTCCCCCGTTTCCTTCCAACCATGGTAAATGCAATATCGTATGTCATATTTTATGCACGATTCATCTATTTGTTCTCTTGTATGGTGTACTGTTTGTTTCCTAATTTGAATGGATGGATGTATGTATGTTTGCACTCGCATAGAGAACGATCCGGTTGAAGAGCCCGAAGAACTCGCAGGAGAAGTCCCTGAGCAGCAGTCGGTTGGTGGAGGCAAGTGTCCCTTGACCTATCTCTGTCCTATACATACTTTAATTCACCCCCCGTATTTCACAGTTATACCTAAGGATCGACTAGCTTTTGTTATCCATGTCCTTGTTTACCTATTTGGGTTGGATTATTATTGCTTATTCTCATGCTATTGCTCAACTCTAATCAATGAACATGATGAGAATTATCAATGATACGCTGTTTTCCCTTCTTTTATTATGATGTTATACTTGTGACCTTCAAGGGGGCTCGAGTGGTTTCTCGAGTGCCTCTCCGTAAGGACCTGTTCGTTGGATGACCGCCCGGGAAAACAGTGCAACCATGAGGGTGGAGTGGGACGCCCTTAGCTGAGTAATTAGAGGAACCGGGGTGTAGCTCGCTTTGCCGTTGTGCCGTCAATGGGGCTCGGTGTATGCGGCTCGCTCTGCCAAGGTTGATTTGTCCCTTGGGGAGGAGTGCGGTACATTTAGGAAACCTAACGGGCGGCTATAGCCTCGGGGAATCTTTGTAAAGGCTACGTAGTGATGCCCTGCTGGGCCACCTAGGTAGTGGTCAATGGGGAGTAGCTCTCTCCGGGCAGAAAGGGAATCACGGCTTGTGGGTAAAGTGCACAACCTCTGCAGAGTGTTAGAAAATTGATATATCAGTCGTGCTCACGGTTATGAGCAGCCAAGGGAGCTCCAGTGTTTAGTGGTACTTGATCAGAGATGTTCGGATTACAGGTGACGATGAGACTGATGGTTTTTTTTGGTATTGACTCTGGTAATGGTAAGTGGTATTCTTTCCGTCTGGAAAGAGTACGTTTGGGTTAATAACGTGGGTTAACTCTAAAACTTGGCTTTTTCTACTAGTAGCAATAATCTGACCAACTAAAAGCAACTGCTTGACTTATCCCCACATAAAGACAGTCCACTACAGCCAGACAGGATACTTGCTGAGTATGTTGATGTGTACTCACCCTTGCTCTACACACCAAACCCCCTCCAGGTTGTCCGCATTGCAACCACTGCTCAGGAGAAGATAAGGCCGTGGAAGGAGAATTCTAGGAGTTCCAAGACTACGACGAGTTCTAGGTGTGGGTTAGCGGCAACCCCTAGTCAGCTGCCTGTGATGGCCGCGTTTATCTACGTTTCTTTTCCGCACTTTGATTATTGTAAAGACTATGTGGATGCCTTAGACATATGATGTAATCGACTACTATTTCCTTTTTTAATACTATTTGAGCACTGTGTGATGATGTCCATGTTATGTAACTGCTGTGTACGTGAATTGCTGATCCTGGCACGTACATGGTTCGCATTCGGTTTGCCTTCAAAAAACCGGGTGTGACAGGGAGCCTCTGGCGATCACGTCGAGGTACGGATCACCGACGATGGTGGTCGGAGGAGGTCGGTCCACGCGTGCAGGCGGGGGAACTCGTCGGCGGCGAGGAGTCCAGCCTAACCAGGGCGATATAGTTCAATTAAATGGGTCAGGAAGCTTCTCTAGGGATCAAGGAAGATGTGTGTGCAAGGAATCGGAGAATGGCTCACCGGATTGCTCGGTCTACGCGCGGCCGCAGGTGACTGAACTCCGGCGAGGATGATCTTGGGTCTCTGGTGAGGTCCTATCGGGTCCGAGCGCATGGAAAGCATCACGGTTCACTGGCGAAGCTACCCGAGAGGCTGGCGCAACTTGGATGCGACTGGAGCGGGCTGGTCGCGGTGGCCGAGGCTTGGGCAGTGGTGGCGAGTGGTGGCGCGGTGTGCTCGAGGCGAAGTCCGGTGAACTTTGGCTTAGGCAAGGCCTGAGAGCGCGCGGGGAGGTACGGTCGAGGCTTTTAGCTACTTTATAGGCACGGCGAGGGTGAGGGCGCGCAGCGGACTTGACCGGACACTAGGGCGAGTGCGTGCGGGGGTTGGGCGAACGCCGACGTGCCGACCAGGGTCGGACATGTGTGCGCGTTCATTCTGCCCGAGTTCTGGCACGTGTGGTCATTCATCTGAGCCTGCTCTTGCCTTGGTCAGTGCACAAAACCTCTTCTCCTCCCTATAAGCTATCGATCTTGTGTGGGGTCATAGGATTTGGCCTACTGGTTTCAAAGATTTGGAGCTCTGAAGTCTGGTCTATTTCCCAGCCCAAGCCCGAGGCAAATCTTTGGTTTTGTCGTGTCTAGGGCTTGCGTCCCAATGCCATCTTTTGGTATGTGATAGAGGGGTTAGTTAGACACGTTTTTGTCAATGGGAGCATTAGGATTAGAGCTAAGGATCAAGGTGAACATGCTCGGTTTTGGTTCAAGGGCTGAAAATTCAGAAATCTGAATTTCAGATTTCCCCAATGAACCTCCACTTGAATGGCTTGTTTGGAGTTTCTAATAAACTATTTTGGCCAAGCTTTCATAATCTTTATTGTAGCTTATTTAGTGTGTTTCAATTTTTATAATTGGCCTAAGCCATGATTTCATGTTTTTCATGGTCTTCCATCCGTTTTCTTCTTTTCTACTTAAATGGCTTAATTAGGGTTGGTATTTGGGTTTCAACACTTTTCCTCTTTTGAAAACCTCATTTGTTTGAACATGATTCTTTAGATATAAACTTAGTGGATCTTTTATTCTTAATCTGATTTGGTGCTTCGTGCTCTCTTTGGCTTACATGAAATGATGGTACTTGAGTTAGTACTGAGAAAAGCCCTAGGTGACACTGGGGCGTCACAGCCTTCCCCCCATAAAGGAATCTCGCTCCGAGATTCGGGTCGGAGTCCTCCCGGGGTGAAGCGAAGGGTGATACTTACTTGAAGTGGGTGCTTTATTTATTAAGGCAAACTGCTCTTCAAATGTCATTCTCTTTGCAACTTCAGAAGGAAGTCCTTTTAACTTTAGTTCTATAATTAACTCATTCTAATTTAAGATCATTTTTCTGAAATTTAGATTCGAAGGGCAAGAGGAGGGGTTGGGCAGGATTACGTACCAATTTCCTTAGGTAGGCAATCAGGGAAGTTGGAACACAGAAATTCCTTAGTCTCCCAAGTAGCCTCTTCCTCTGAGTGATTACTCCATTGGATCTTATACATCTTGATCGATTTAGCCCGAGTTGATCTTTCTTTGCAATCCAGAACCTTGGAAGGGTACTCTTGGTACGATAGATCTTGCTCTATCTCCAATTCTGGTTCTGCTATGATCTCAGTCGGCAATCGAACACAAGTCTTCAGTTGGGATACATGGAACACATTGTGGATGGTAGACATTTTTGGAGGTAACTTCAATTTTATGCCATAGGTCCACATGCTTCTATGATCTCATAAGGTCCAATGTAACGAGGGGCTAACTTGCCTTTGATCCCGAATCTCTGCACTCCCTTGGTGGGTGTTACCTTCAAATATACGAAATCTCCCACCTCGAACTGGAGAGGTTTCCTTCTCTTATTATGGTAACTCTTCTTCCTGGTCGGAGCAGCTTCTAGATTCTTCCTGATTAGTTTGACCTTCCTTTTGGCTTCAGTCACTAAGTCAGGTCCGAAAACTTCTCTTTCTCCAGGCTGAGACCAATTGAGGGGTGCTCGACACCTTCTTCCATAGAGAGCTTCAAAGGGTGCCATCTTTAGGCTGGATTGATAACTGTTGTTATAAGCAAACTCTACCATGGAGAGGTGCTTATCCCAGTTCTTGCCACAATCGATTGCACAAGCCCTCAGCATATCTTCAAGAATTTGATTTACCCTCTCGGTCTGACCATTAGTCTGTGGGTGGTAAGCTAAACTTCTGATTAGCTTGGTTCCCAAAGACTCTTGCAGTTGTTCCCAAAATCTGGCAACAAATTGGGCTCCTCGGTCAGAAACAATGGTCCGGGGCAATCTGTGCAAACACACGATTCGGTCAATGTACAACTTTGCATAACTTTGAGCCTTATCAGTGGTGTGCATTG
The DNA here is from genome assembly GCA_029449295.1 of Zea luxurians. Lineage (NCBI taxonomy): Eukaryota > Viridiplantae > Streptophyta > Magnoliopsida > Poales > Poaceae > Zea > Zea luxurians. The sequence continues at coordinate 6,165,563 of JAOPSE010000041.1, read as the reverse complement.
GGAGAAAATGTGCCACTTTCGTCAGTCGGTCCACAATAACTCAAATTGAATCATGATGACGACAGGTGTTGGGCAGATCCACAATGAAATCCATGCTGATGTCGTCCCATTTCCACGAAGGTATGGATAGGGGTTGCAAAGCTCTAGCTGATTTCAAGTGGCTTGCCTTTATTCTCTGACAGGTGTCACATTCCGATACATATTGGGCTATCTCCCTCTTCATTCGGGTCCACCAATACAAGGGCTTCAGATCATGGTACATTTTGGTGCTCCCTAGATGCATGGAGAATTTGGAGAGATGTGCCTCATCCATGATTTTCTTCTTGAGATCCTTATTTTTAGGAACCACCAATCTGCTTTCAAACCACAATATACCCTTTCCATCTTGGCGGAAACATTTATACTTCTCGGTCTTTTGATGGAGGTTCTCCTTAATAATTTGCACTCCCTTGTCACTGAGCTGGGCCATGATGATCTGGTCTTGCAAAGCTGGCTCAACAGAAATGTGAGACCAAGCACCAAAAGGAATCACTTCAATCTTCAATTTGCTCAACTCATCACACAAGGTGTCAGTGAGAGAATCCATCATAACACAGTTGCATTGCAATTTCCGACTCATGGCATCTACTACCACATTGGCCTTTCCTGGGTGATAATGTACCTCCAGGTCATAGTCCTTGATCAGCTATAGCCATCTTCTCTGTCTCATGTTGAGATCAGCCTGAGTAAAGATATACTTAAGGCTCTTATGATCAGTGAAGATGTTGCAGTGGGTTCCCATCAAATAGTGTCTCCACATTTTCAATGCATGGACCATGGCTGCTAACTCCAAGTCATGAGTGGGATAATTTTGCTCATGAGGCCTGAGTGCTCTTGATTCATAAGCAATGACTCGACTGTCTTGCATTAAGACACAACCCAGTTTAGTGCCAGAGGCATCACATTACACATCAAATGGCTTGTTGCTGTCGGGTTGCGCTAACACCGGTGCTGTGGTCAGATGTTGCCTCAATGCATGAAAGGCATCTTCGCACTTCTAGCCCCAAACAAACTTGGTTTCTTTCTTCAACAGCTCAGTTATGGGCTTCACAATTCGAGAGAAATCTGGAATGAATCTTCGGTAATAACAAGCTAATCCCAGAAAACTCTGAATCTGACGGACAGTCGTTGGCGGCTTCCAGTTCATCACCTCTTGCACCTTATCAGGATCAACAACTATACCTACCTGAGAGATAGTGTGACCCAAGAATTTGATCTTCTTTAGCCAAAAATCACATTTTGACAATTTGGCATAAAGATGGTGCTCTCGCAGACGTTGACGCACTACATGCAAATGCCCGACATGTTCTTCTTCGTTCTTCGAGTACACCAAAATATCATCGATGAAAACCACTATGAACTTGTCCAATTTAGGCATAAAAATAGAATTCATCAGATACATGAAATATGCTGGTGCATTAGTTAGCCCAAAAGACATCACTAAGAATTCATATAGCCCATATCTAGTTGAGAAAGCAATCTTCGGAATATCGCTTGCTTGTATCTTGATCTGATGGTAGCCGGAGCGAAGGTCAATTTTGGAAAATACTTTGGCTCCGACCAACTGATCGAAAAGAACATCAATACGAGGCAAAGGATACTTGTTCTTGATAGTCACCGCATTAAGTGGGCGGTAATCTATGCATAGCCTCAAGCTGTCATCTTTCTTCTTTACAAATAGGGCTGGACATCCCTAAGGCGAAGTACTTGGGCGGATAAAGCCTTTGTCCAGCAATTCTTGCAATTGCTTCTTCAAGTCTGCCAACTCAGCGGGTGGCATCCGGTAAGGCCTCTTGGAAATAGGTGTCATTCCCGATTGCAACTCGATGGCGAATTCAATGTCCTGGTCTACTGGCATCCCTGGCAATTCATCTGGAAAAACGTCTGCATACTCACATACCACTGGAATCTTCTTCAGAGGTAACTCCGTCATAGCCAAAGCACTTGACTGAGTAGAATCTTGACTGGGCAGAAACAAGGTGGAACTCCCACAGATTGGGGAATTGATTTCCACGATGCGGCTGGCTACATCAAGCACTACTTGGTGTCTGGTCATCCAATTAGCTCCCAGAATAATATCCACATTTTCCAAACCCAAAACAAGAAGGGTGTTTTGATAATGTGGCTCCCCAGTTGAATAGGCACACTTTGGTTTAATTGGTTAGTTGCAATTTTACCCCCATGTGTGGCTATCATGAATGACCCTTTTGTGTGATAGAAAGGCAGTTGACATTTTGCACTGAACTTTTGGCTAATGAAACTATGACATGCACCAGAATCAAACAGAATTAAAGCAGGTTGATTATAAACTGAAAAGATACCAGTCATGATGGGGCTCCCTCAGGTAACTCCTCCAGAGTAGTGAAGTTGAGCTTCCCTTGCCTGACTTGTACCTTCTGCTTTCATCCCTTGTCTTGATTTGGTGCTAGCATCTGCCTCTACTGATTTCTTGGGCAATGCTTGGCTTAGTGGCCCACATTGCCACAAGTGAAGCACTTGTTCCCATTGCCCTGGCAGAACTACTACTGATGTGAAGGCTGATTGTTCCTTGGACTGGGAGCTAGAGAACGAGTGGGTGCCGGCTGCTGCTGTTGAGGTGGCTTAATCTGATTGTGAGAAACAATCCTGAACCTCTGGGCCTGAGCGGACGGTGTGGGGGACAGATATCCCCCGGGTCCACCAGAAGGATAAAAGACCTCACGAAAGGCCCAAGGGCCCCATAATTCATAAGGTCATCCCCATCGTGGGCCTGGGAAGGAACGATCAATGAAGCGAATCGACACAAGCCCAAGACGGCCCAACGAATTCGAGCAGTAATCACAACAGAGGCCCGACCTTCCCGTGCAGGAGCCCTGTACAACGGAACCAAGCGAGAATGGGTCGGCAGGATTATAGGAGGATAGACTCAGTTGGTTCACTATTTCTTAGGTACGCGTCGCTGTAATATCCACATGTACAGCCCCACGGTCGAATATATAAGGCCTAGGGAGCACCCCTTCAGATCAGAGACTCGCTACTTAGCCTCCCACCCAACTCTCTATGTTCTCAGCGCTAGAGAATCCTCTTGTAACTCACCACATAAAACACTCTCGACAGGACGTAGGGTGCTACGCATCTCAAAGCGGTCCGAACCTGTAAACCATTGTCCACTTTTCTCGTGCATCAAGCACGAACCATCAAGCTACAGTCGATAACACCGTCCTACTCCTAGAAGCACCTTGAGGGGTAACCCCAGGTGCGCGGTCGGACCCAAAACACCGACAGCTGGCGTGCCAGGTAGCGGGTGTGTCATCGATCCAAGCTAGCTCAATGGCCGTCACCTTCCAGCACAAGATCATCCTCCGTCCCGGATCCACATTCTGCTTCGGAACTATCTCATCTGTAGCAGATGAGCAGGGAACTTTGCATCGCATCGCGGATCCACCGGAGAGAAAATCTTCCTCAGAAATCCCCGGGAAAATCAGGGCAAAGCATGAAAAGGCGCAACCTCTAGCGCCCCGGAAAAAGATCACCTTCAGTAAACTAGGAGTCCAGGGCTCGTCAACCCGGAGAACGCCGTTGTCCACCTCTCTGACGGGAGAATGGACACAGATCACGAGGAAGAAAGAAACGAATGAGATCGAAAGGTGGCAAGCTGGCCTTTCTGCACCTTCGTCCTCAAAGGAGGGCAGAAAGAGGGTCGCCACGACAACTGCTCCATTCTACCCTGACGTCCTTTTCATTGGAAGGGCAGAGTCACCCCCCATCTCCGACGACGAGCCGACGGTACCTAGAGAGGAACCTCCTCAGCGGGAGTCCCGCCGACGAAGGAACCGACGCCGAAATATCTGACGACATCACAAGGCCGGAGAACTGGACCCAGCGCAACCTGTATCACGAGACGAGGTCTCGGAGATAGGAGAAACTCTGGATGAATGTGTCTTCAGGGAAAGAAGGAATTCCCGATGACGCGATCGTCGGCGGGCTCAAGAACAGGCTGAGTAGGAGACAAGGCAACGCCGGGAAAATCCACTCTTTGGACGCAACCTGAACCCTGATTTCGCCAGAGCCATGAACACGCCGAGTGAAGTTGGCGGAGTATTGGCTCGGATAGCAGATGGCCTCCCACGGACTCCCGACGCCGAGGGCTATCGGTGGCTGTTTACTCAAGCAGCCAATCATCTCCTGCCCCTCGCTCACCCGTCGAACGATCTACGACACGCCATCAATAGTCGACGGGACGCACGGAGCTCCATCAATGCTTCGCGCGAACGACGACACAAGAACGAAATTCGTCACCTGGAAGAGTACGACCGGGATCACGGTGTCCCAACGCGAAGTCAGGCTACTAGGACCGAGTCAGCCATGGCTTCAACTGGTGGCACCACCCGGGGACGATCGAGGCACCATGACAACCACTCTCCTCCCCAGGACCGGCATCATCATCAACGACAGGAGGACACGTGCGGAGTATCGGCACTTACTCCGCGCCACAGGGCCATTCAATGGCCCCCTAACTTCAAGGTCTCCAACGTCGACAAATACGAACCTAAGCAGGATCCGGGAGGTTGGCTGGCCGTCTACACCACCGCTGCCCGGGCAGCAGGGGCAACCGATGACGTGATGACCGCGTACTTGCCTATTGTCCTCGGGCAAGACGCGCTGCAATGGCTGCGACACCTACCCCGACACTGCATCGACGACTGGAGCGATTTCAGTCGGCGCTTCACCGCCAACTTTCAGTCTCTCTCCGACAAACCAGTGCAACCATGGGACCTCAAATCCATCAAGCGCCAAGGGGACAAAACCCTTTGGTCGTACCTAAAAAGATTCCAGACCATGAGAAATCGTATCCCCGAGGTCGCGGAAGCATCAGTGATCGAGGACTTCTACAGGGGATCCAATGACTCGACATTCGTCCGAGCCATATTACAGAAGGCGCAGATTACCTCCGACCAACTGTTCCAGGAGGCCAACCTCTACATCACCATGGACGAACGAGCTCAGGACCTCATCGGAGGAGCGAAACCTGCACCAGCGGCGCCACGACGCGACACGAACCAGCAACCCGACAAGCGCTGGGAGAAGAGGCCTCGTGAGGAGGTCCACGCCACCGGACCACCCGCCTCTCGCGCCCAAGGAGGACCTCGTGGAGGCGAACGCACGTTGGATGACATCCTCGACGCCCAGTGCCCATATCACAAGGACATGCGCCACACCCTCCGGAACTGCAGGGACTTCAAACACTCCGTCGGGCACGGTCGACCTTTTCAACCTCTACCTCCTCCCTGCCGCAAGGAGGACCGGGAGAACCGCAACAACCCCGGCAGCAGGAGGAGGGAAGAGGAGGAGCCTTCCCGCGCGTCGACGGAGAAGTCAACGTCATCTTCGGCGGACACGGGTCACAAGAAAGCTAGAGACAACAAAAGCTCAACGATCGTCAGATACTGGTGGCGGCCACCAGTCCTCCCGCCCCGTACCGATGGTCTGAGCACCCGATCACCTTCACCCGGGCAGACCAATGGCTTAACTTCGACCACCCAGGCAAATACCCACTCCTCGTCAATTCGGTGATCCGAGAGAGCAGGGTAAAGAAGGTACTAGTGGACGAGGGAAGCAGCATCAACGTCACCTTCCCCGGACGCTCCAAGGCTTGGGAGTTCCCCTCAAAGAGCTCCACGAGTCAGACACACCCTTCTTCGGCATCATGCCGACTGAAGGAGAGTACCCGCTGGGCCACATCTACATGCCAGTCACCTTCGGAACTCCGGAAAACTACAGAACCGAGTTCCTGAGGTTGGAGGTGGCAAACTTCGACTGTGGATACAACGCCATCATCGGGAGGCCCGTATTAGCGAAGTTCATGGCTATTCCACATTATACGTACATGATATTGAAGATGCCTGGACCACAAGGGATCATAACTGTGCGCGTCGACTTCCAAGGCGCCGTAGAATGTTTCCGAGTGGCTATTCAGGCGGCCCTCTCCACCAAACCATCGGCGATTTCCTCTGCACTGGCAAACTCAAAGCCTGAGGAAGACCTCGCGGTCCACGCGAATGAAGCACAAGCCGTGACCTCTATGCGGCCGACTGAAGAAACCAAAAGGATCAACCTCGGGTTCGCTGACGAGCGGAAAACCGCCATCATCAGCTCCAGCCTGGACGACAAATAGGAAAGCGCGCTCGTCCAGTTTCTGCAAGATAACCGAGATGTATTCGCATGGCAACCTGCGGATATGCCGGGAGTCCCAAGAAGCTGGCCGAACACAAATTGAAGGTCTACCCCCATGCGAGGCCAATACGCCAAAAATTACGTCGCTTTACGCCCGACAAGAGAGAAGCCATCCGTGCTGAGCGGGCTCGCTTGGTCGTGGCCGGATTCATTAGAGAGGTGTTACATCCTGAATGGTTGGCCAACCCTATTCTTGTACTAAAAAAGAATAAAGTGGATTGGCGCATGTGCATTGACTATACGGATCTCAACAAACACTGTCCGAAGGATCCCTTCGGGCTTCCTAGAATCGACCAGGTGGTGGACTCAACCGCCGGATGCTCTATGCTGTCTTTCTTGGATTGCTACTCTGGGTATCATCAGATTAGTTTGGCAAAAGAAGATGAGGAAAAAAACGGCATTTATCACCCCGTTTGGAGCCTTCTGCTATACCTCCATGTCGTTCAGCCTCAAAAACGCTGGAGCGACTTATCAGAGGGCTATTCAGACATGCTTAGCCGATCACTGGGGCAAGCGTGTGGAAGCCTACATGGACGACGTGGTGATCAAGACAGAGGATTCAGAAAATTTCATCAAAGATTTACAGCTGGTCTTCAATAGTCTACGACGATACAGATGGAAGCTTAATCTCGAATAGTGCGTTTTTGGAGTGCCAGCAGGAAAGCTGCTAGGGTTTATTGTTAGCCACTGGGGAATTGAAGCCAATCCAGAAAAGATCGAAGCTATCATGAGGATGGAAGCACCACGATCACAAAAGAAAGTTCAAAGACTCACTGGGTGTATGGCAGACCTAAGCAGGTTCATATCAAGGCTGGGAGAAAAAGGCTTACCGTTCTATAAATTACTCAAAAAGGTGGACAAATTTCAGTGGACTTCAGAAGCACAAGAAGCTCTAGACACGCTGAAAAAATTCTTGACGACAACACCGGTGCTGAAACCGCCACGCCGAGCCACACCGACTCAACCAGCAGAAGATCTGTTATTGTACATCTCTTGCACGACTCACGTGGTGAGCACCGCGTTAGTAGTCGAGCGAGCGGAAGAAGGGCATGCATACCTAGTACAGCACCCTGTCTATTTCATCAGTGAAGTTCTGGGCTCTTCAAAGAAGAAATATCCTCAGGTTCAAAAGCTATTGTATGCAGTACTTCTAACCGCACGCAAGCTACGACACTACTTCGACGACCACAAAGTCATAGTAGTCACTGGATTTCCAATAGGGGATATTCTCCACAACAAAGAAGCCATCGGAAGAGTAGCCAAGTGGGCCTATGAATTGGGATCTCATGACATCGAATTTTGACCTCGCACTGCTATCAAAACTCAAGCACTGGTTGACTTCGTATCAGAGTGGACCGAGCAACAGGTACCGGATAACCCAGAAATCGCAGAAGTATGGCAAATGTATTTTGACGGCTCATTGAAGCTGCAGGGAGTAGGTGCAGGGATCCTCTTTATTGCACCTGGAGGCGAACAACTCAAGTACGCTCTTCAATTGTTATTCCCGGCATCTAACAACGCAGCCGAGTACGAAGCTCTGATTCACGGGCTGAACATTGCCATATCACTGGGCATCAAGAGACTGATGGTGTATGGAGACTCTCTGGTGGTCATAAGTCAGATAAACAAAGAATGGGATTGCTCGAATGATTCCATGGGAAAATATTGCACTGCTGTCCGGAAACTAGAAGATAAATTTGAAGGATTGGAGTTTCATCATGTGGAGAGAGACCGCAACACGGCGGCTGATGCATTGTCTAAGCTAGGGTCCAGTCGGACTCAGGTCCCGCCTGGAGTTTTTGTCCAAGAAGTGTCGCGCCCGAGCATTTCAGCGGATTGGGTAGAAGAATGCAATACTCTGGGCCAACCAGAATGAAATCCTGATGACTGGAGGGAGCCGATCATCAGATATATAAGGAATGAAGAGGAACCAGATGACAAAAATACGGCCGAGCGTATCGCAAGGCAGTCAGCTCACTATACGCTCATTGGGGACATGCTATATAGAAGGGGCGCGTCAGGAGTCCTCATGAAGTGTATTCTTTCAGATACTGGAAAGCAACTTCTAGATGAGGTCCATGCTGGGCAATGTGGAGTGCTTGCAGCATCCAGGACCATGGTTGGGAAAGTCTTCAGGTCGGGTTTCTACTGGCCAACAACAAAAAGTGATGCAGCCAAGTTAGTTCAGAGGTGCGAAGCCTGCCAATACTTGTCGAAACAGCAGCATCTACCGGCACAGCCACTACAAACCATACCCGTAACTTGGCCATTTGCATGCTGGGGATTGGATATGATTGGACCTTTCAAAAAAGCTCAAGGAGGATACACTCATGTACTGGTTGCTATCGACAAGTTCACTAAGTGGATAGAATTCAAACCCATTGCTTCCTTAACTTCAGCTAAGGCAGTGGAATTCATACAAGATATAATATTCAGGTTTGGAATACCAAACAACATCATCACCGACCTGGGATCCAACTTCACAAGCTCAGAGTTCTTCAACTTCTGCGAGCAAAAGGGCATTCAGATCAAATATGCCTCCGTGGCACATCCAAGAGCCAATGGGCAGGTAGAAAGAGCCAACGGGATGATATTGGAGGCGCTCAGAAAGAAAGTTTTCGATAAAAATGAAAAGTTCATAGGAAAGTGGATTAGGGAATTATCGTACGTCGTTTGGAGCCTGAGAACTCAACCTAGTCAAGCCCTACATGGAAACACTCCTTTCTTTATGGTCTATGGTTCGAAGGCAGTGCTACCTGCTGATCTCAAGTTTGGGGCACCAAGGTTGATGTTTGAAAACATAGCAGAAGCTGAGGCTACTAGGCTGGAGGATGTCGATGTACTCGAAGAAGAACGACTAAACACGGTGATTCAATCAGCATGGTATCAGCAAACTCTGAGGCGCTATCACGATAAGGCCATACGGCATCGATCCTTCGTAGTGGGAGATCTCGTCCTCCGCCGAATTCTAACGGGGGAGGGGCGGCACAAATTGTCACCTCTATGGGAAGGACCATTCATAGTAGCTGAAGTCACTCGGTCTAGATCATATCGTCTCACACAGATGGATGGCACAGAAGTTGGGAACTCATGGAACATAGAACATCTCAGGAAGTTTTATCCTTAGTTATATTTCAAAAGCTATTGGGGCGGCAATGTATTCTGTAAACCGGGAAACACATCATCAATAAAAAGACTTCAGGAATTGTTCGTTGTCAATTTGCATTCTTGCTCAAATCGGGGTGACCACTATACCCTACTAACGGAGCAATCGGATTAAGTCGGCAATGACTTAAAACGGTGCGACATGCTCACACTCACTTAACTCGGGGTGACCACTATACCCTACTAATGAAGCAATCGGCTTAAGTCGGCGATGACTTAAGACGGTGCAACATGCTCACGCTTACTTAACTCGGGGTGACAACTATACCCTACTAACAGAGCAATCGGCTTAAGTCGGCGATGACTTAAGATGGTGCGACATGCTCACGCTTACTTAACTCGGGGTGACCACTATACCCTACTAACGGAGCAATCGGCTTAAGTCGGCAATGACTTAAGACGGTGCGACATGCTCACGCTTACTTAACTTGGGGTGACCACTATACCCTACTAACGGAGCAATCGGCTTAAGTCAGCGATGACTTAAGACGGTGCGACATGCTCGCGCTTACTTAACTAAGGGTGACCACTATACCCTGCTAATGGAGCAATCGGTTTAGGTCGGCGATCACTATACCCCTGACAGCGGAACGATTGATTTAAGTTGGCAACGACTTAAATTGGCGCGGCACATTCGACACGTCCGCAACTATTCATCCCAGGGCGATCTCTATGCCCCACGAAAAAATTCAAAACCATCATAATGCACTTACTTTTACGACTGTAGATACCGTTGAACTCTAACAACGGGAAAACAATAACAGTATTCGGTACCAAAAAGTGTTTTCTAACAAAACATCCAAGCACACTAACCATATACTCAAGGCATTCAGTGTTTTCTATCTGGAAATGTTTTTCTCAGGAGCAACCGACGAGGAAGGACAACTCGAAGAATCGGGAGCGGCATTCACATCCGCCACTATGTCGTCGGGAACAACCACGCCGGGTCTCCTCATCAGAATTCGCCTCACGCGAATGGCTTTGTCCATGGCTTTGTCGCGCTGGGCCTTCAGAGTAGCAGAAGTATCTTCAGCAGCCTTGACAGCCAACCGAGCGGCTTCTAGCTCCCGGACTACCGACTTTTTGGAAGCACACAGATCCTTGATGACAGTATCCTTGTTCGACACCAATTGCCTGAGGCGAATCATATCATCCAGAGACTCTTGCAGCTTGTAGCGATGGTTATCCAAGTCCTCCATGGTAAAACGATGACTCCTCTCCAAGATAGTCAACGAGTTGCTAGCATCACGGTATAGCTTTTCCAGATTGTCGTGAGAAGTAGCAAGAGCACATTTCTCTTCCTGCAGACAAGAGCCGGTTTCTCCTACGTCAAGCAAGCACCAAAAGCATAGCAGACAAGGGCAAGCGGAAGTTCAATTCAGTAGCCACCTTTTCAGAATCAAGTTGAGCACGGAGAGTGGAGTTAGCATCATTCAAAGAGGCAGAAACCTGGGCCACTGCAGCCTGACTTTGAGAATACCTTTCTTCAAGGTCAGAATATCACCGGGCCATGTCTGTCAGGAAACAGTCAAGCAAGGGTGTTGAGCTATAAAGCAGATTACTCAAATAGCCAATGAAGGCAAAAAGGGCACTAACCAGCATTTGCCATCTCCAAGTCAGATACTCGTCGCTGAAGTAACACTGGATTCCAATGTGTTAGGGACAAAGCCCCTTCTGGGACAGAGGTCCCCTGTGATTTCAACCGGCTAGCCATTTCATCCACCAATGCCTGACGTTAAAAACAGATGAGCATAATAACAACAGTCTACCTGAAGTAAAAGTCAGGGCAGAAGAAACCAAGTTACCTGGAGGTTGGAGAAGAATGAGGGAACCCCCAAGTCATGGGAAATCAACTGATGGCTTACTGAAGGGTCACCAACTGGAACAACCCGCAATGCATCATTGGAAACCAAATCAGTGTCACCAGAAGAAGTCAGAACTCTGTCATCAGGAACGTTGACCTCTAAAACGACCTCTTGACACGAAACCCGTACTGCTGCCATACAATAAGAGTGCGGAGGAGAAGATCCCACGTGAACATCCATGGAAGTGTTAGAGGGAGAACCAACTCGAACACCCTTGAGGGCTGGGTTATCGCTCACGCTACCCATCCAAGTCGGATCATCCCCGGCAACACCCTCGGGGGCTGGGTAAGCACCAGCGCTATTTTTGAGGGCCGAGCCCTCCGAGGCAGCCACCTCTAAGGCCAAAGGACCCTCGACCACTTCCATAGGAACAGTGCAATCCGGGCCGGCTTCCTGACCCTTAAGACTGTGCTCCAAGGTCAACGAGGTGCGGGACACCGCCCGAGACAATTCCAGCCCAGCATCAGGCACATCAGGGCAAACATCCATCATGCCACTATCTACTGGTTTGGACAACAGATCTTCTGGGACCATATCCTCAAGAGCTTGATCAAAGTTGGCCAGAGACAATTCTTGTAGACCAATAAGAGTAGACAGGGCTAGAGAAGGAACACCACTGCTTTCGCCACTGGCAATATAGCGTCGGCTGTTCTTCCGAGTTAGAGGGATTTCATCCTCCTCTTCCTCACCACCATCAACAACGCGGACAATACACCCATTGGAGTCAGCGTCATCCAGGTCACACCCATTGGGGTTAATAGCAGGCAGGCTACACCCATTGGGACTCCAGTCAACTGCGCGGGCGATATGATTACGCTCGCGGTCACATCAAGTTACTACTCAGAAGCAGTTTGCTAAACGCTCAGCGTACCAAGCTGTCCCTTGCCTACACCCATTGGGGGGGGACGCCCAGGAATTATCAGTATATTTTCAACATTGTCACATCCGAACAGTATATGCAATGAATACTTCAAGATAGAAGAAAGATATCAGCAGGGATCAAAGGAAAGCCAAATATAGCCGATGAGGTACAAGTCTAATCGACAGAAGCATCAAAGCACGAAGTGACATGAAGACTAGCCAAGGCCATCTATTGAACGTCCAATCAGTCGCAGATCAAATAAATGGCAAGACCTATCAAGATATGGGCAGACCGCGTACTCGGCCACAAAGACAAAAATGTACGCTGACCTCTAAAGCGTAGTATCAATAATATAATGCTGATCTCCAAGGCATTCGGCAAAGGGGAAGGATGATTCCTAGGAAAAGACACGAAATGAAGACCTTCGAGTGGATTATTTTTAAAAATCCACTCGAAGCTCGGGGGCTACACCCATTGGGTGCACCTTCGGTGCACCTAATAGATCATCATCCCCGAAGAAGTAAAGTGCTGACCTCTAAAGCATAAGGCAAGATCAAGACAAGGCTGACCCCTGAAAAAGCGCAAGAGGAAGATAAAAATGATCTCGGATAATACTCGAAGTAAAGACCTTCGAGCGGATTATCTGCAAAAATCCGCTCGAAGCTCGGGGGCTACACAAGTCCTATGGTACAAAGATGCTGACTTCCGAAACATGAGTCTGAGACAGAACACCTAATTTCGAGTAATAAAGGTAGGAAAAGACAGTGAAAAAGTGTTTCTACCGGATCATTCAGAACTCAGAAGCAGTGGCCCGGCAAGCTTATTTCCAAAGCATCCCCTGTTAAAGTCAAAAACTGCAAGCTGGACCTAGGATCTTTGGGCCGTTTGTTTCAGAATCGACCCAAAGATCGGGGGCTTGTGGGTGACAAATATCCCCCGGGTCCACCAGAAGGATAAAAGACCTCACGAAAGGCCCAAGGGCCCCATAATTCGTAAGGTCATCCCCCTCATGGGCCTGGGAAGGAACGATCAATGAAGCGAATCGACACAAGCCCAAGACGGCCCAACGAATTCGAGCAGTAATCACAATAGAGGCCCGACCTTTCCGTGCAGGAGCCCTGTACAATGGAACCAAGCGAGAATGGGTCGGTAGGATTATAGGAGGATAGACTCAGTTGGTTCACTATTTCTTAGGTACGCGTCGCTGTAATATCCACATGTACCGCCCCACGGTCGAATATATAAAGCCTAGGGAGCACCCCTTCAGATCAGAGACTCACTACTTAGCCTCCCAACCAACTCTCTACGTTCTCAGCGCTAGAGAATCCTCTTGTAACTCACCACATAAAACACTCTCGACAGGACGTAGGGTGTTATGCATCTCAAAGCGGCCCGAACCTGTAAACCATTGTCCACTGTTTCTCGTGCATCTAGCACGAACCATCGAGCTATAGTCGATAACACCGTCCTACTCCTAGAAGCACCTTGAGGGGTAACCCCAGGTCCGCGGTCGGACCCAAAACACCGACAGACGGTGCTACCATTGGTGCCTTTCTCTTCTTCTCTGCCCGGTGAGCTACAATACAAACCTCCTGGGAGATGGCCAGGTTGACCAACTCATTGAAGCTATCAGCCCGAACAGTGTTGAGACGTTCCCGCAGCTTGGTATTGAGGCCCCTACGGAAGCGGTCTCTCTTCTTCTCATCGGAATCAGTATGATAACCTGCGTACTGGCATAGGTCGTTGAAGGCCTGAGCATACAGCAATATCGTGCGGGTTCCTTGATTGAGTGCCAGAAACTCATTCAGCTTGCGATCAAGAATTCCTGCTGGAATATGGTGCCCTCTGAAAGCAGTCTTGAATTCCTCCCAAGACACTTCACGATCAGCAGGTAGCATAGCACGGAAGTGGTCCCACGAAGTCGGAGCAGGGCCGCGAAGCTGCTGTGCGGCGAAGCGAGCCTTGGTATCATCAGGGCAGTCTCCCGTGAGGAGGGGAAACTTGGACTCCATGACGCGTAACCACACGTCGGCATCCAACGGATCCTCTGCCTTGGTGAACAAGGGCGGCTGCATGCTCAGGAACTCCTGGTAGGTTGCCGCTGTCGAAGGTCACTGTGGCTGGCCTCCACCATACTGCTGAGGGTGGGGCTGGCGCTGCAAGAGCTATCGCAGAATCTCATTCTGCTAGGCCATTAGCTCCTGCACCGTGGGAGCTAGAGGAGGTGGCGGGGGAACTTGCTCGTTATGCCCGTGACGCTGTCTAGCTGCCATCTAGAAACAGATATCGTCGCAATTGTTATCACAATTTCGAACAACATGCTATTATCTCATATAGAAATAAATTGCCATAATCATAACATTAAGTTCGAATGAAGGTAACATGGTTACGAACATCCCACAGATCTCAAAAGTTCACAAGGGTTACATCAATTAGGGGTAAGTACCCGTAAGCCTAGTCCAAAATCTGCCATAACTAAGCTTGCGTAGGTTTCTATCCGCCTAAAGCGTCAAAAACGACTGATTAACCCTGAGCGGTGGAAGCGACACTGGATGCGGGTGAAGGGGGCACCGCAGAGGTAGTCACATTGGCACCAGGGGCTAGTCCTAACTCCTCAAGAGCCTCTTCTCCCTCGCTTCCGGCCTCATTGGCCTCCGTCTCTAAGTGGTGCATGTCCAGGTGGTCATTAGCTTCTTCAAGTTCCTGCTGCACATCATGGAGTTGGTTCTCCAAGACTTCAATAGTGTTGTCTTGGATCTCCACCTGCTGCTCCAAGGTGGTGATGCGCTGGCTCAGCCTTTCCACCTATAGGTCCTTCTCCACCAACTCAGAGGACAAGTCGACCACAAAGTCTTCTCGGCTGTCGAGGGTGAGCTTGGTGGTTTGAGCGATGTTAGCAAGATGTGCCATAGCGTCGTTCTACAGGGCCTGAAGGCGGTACAGCACACTCCTGCACTGGACAGTGACCCTCCCAACCAAGTCAGGATACATCGCCAACACATCCTTCACATGGCTCACACGGTTGCACCACATGGGGTCATCCTTATTCTTAGCAGGGAAGAGTCCTAAGGGGTGCATCACCATCTCCAGGGGATGGTAGCCACAGAAAGTCGTCAGGGTCTTCATCGCTGCCGCTTCAGTGGTGTCATCCGTCCTGAATCCAATTGTCTCGGAGTCAAGAGAATGCCAACCCGGCTGAAGGGGATGAGCCTCCAAGGTCAGCTAGACCCGACAACATGGTACCCGATGCTCCTCGTACAGCTGCACCGTGTACAAAGGGGGCGTAGGGAAACCGGCGGAGTTAAGCACTTCCCACAAGATGGAAGGAAAGCCATCGTGAGAAAGGAAGTCAGAGCTGAATTGAGTGTCTCCTCCTCTGGCGGGGGTGGGTGAAGTCATCTGCGGAAGGGTATCAGAGGTAAAGATTATGGTGGAAGGAAGAAAATAAAAGAGCCTGGATGGTGTTAAAAGGATGCGGGTTAGCTCAAATTTTACTTCTTTAGTTCCTATTCCCTTTTAATTTTTTTAATGCATGCATGCTGAAAATAACGTCTCTTCTCCAAATAAAAGGGTGCTTCTAGGGCATCCTTTAAAAAGCTAAGGACTGGCCCACAGGGCCTACTTAATTAGCCACCTATTTTTCCCTCTATTCCTAAGGCCTTTTGTCCTAGGTCTAGCGTTCTAGTCCTGACGATTCACACTAGTTTCTAAGCATGTTTTAGATTTTGAAAATTGGTATTCATGGTTTATTGTCCTTCTCTGTGGTGGTATTTTCTCCGATACCAGCTGTGGTAGAACCGCCTGAATTATTCCAGCTTAAGTGCCTAAGTCACGTTTCAGGGGCCGTAACACACTTAAATCGAAATAACCCGTCAGACCCTCAGATCTAATCTGATAAAGCCACTTAACTAGGATCAAATACCACAAACTCACTCGAAGGTGAGTCACAGAAGAAATACAATAAAACAGGAGAAACCTCAAATTAAAGTACTGAATTATTACATAAATCGGAGTTTTTCATGTAGCTAGTAAAAGTTCACAAAATAAGATGCAGCGGATAATCGATATCGTCGGTAGCGAGGAAATGGGCAAGGCCTAGCCCACTACTCTTCCTGCTCCTCTCCTGTCGGAGCAGCATCCCACTCGACCGTCCAACCCAGTGGCAGGATGGTAGGCCAAGTCACACCATCAACCATATCCTGAAGCGTACCTGCAAAAATTATGCCACAAGCAAGGCTGAGTATACTAATACTCAGCTAGACTTACCAGGTGTGAGGAAACTACTCCTCTACCTCTAGACCATGCAGCTGTTTGGCTGAGGGGTTTGGGTTGCCAAAAAGCACTAGCTGAGTCTAAAATCAATTTTTAGCTTTTCAATTTCTAGCGTCATTGCCTTAGCTAAGTTTGCTCCTTCTAAGCAAACATGGTAGCAAGCATTTAGTACAATCAACAAGTTGTCTCAAGTAAACCTCATTTCACTTCTTACTCAATGTAGTACAAGGGGTCAAGCAGTCTCATTAGCTGCGAGAAGCAGACGATTCGAATCGAGTTTTAACCTTGCAAGGTAAAGCTAAACACACGACATGTTTGGGCACTCCATCCCCACACACGTCAACCATCCCCATCGATTCCTCGTTCGTGGCCAGGCCTCACCGCCTGGGCATACAATGCTCCACTGACCCTGGCTGCCGCCGTGCAGTGACCACACTTGTACCCACCATAGCTAGCATGGGAGACCCAGTCTCAGGTCGCGTGAGGGGTAAAGTCCGCGCCCGGCTTCACTCAGGTACTAGGTTTACCGGTTACCATATTTCCCGACATGTGCTTAGTACATTCAAACGCTTGACTCAGGTATCCACACATTAATCATTAATTCCTTTTCCCGTCTCATGGACAAGGCATCCTCCCTAGATCCAAGTTCATAGACCGTCATAGATCCCATTATCAAGATGAATACAATCAACTCCTGACCTCGCACGAGTGCTAGAAAAATCACTCGACTTCTACCGAGATACTGATTAGCAAAGGAGCTACTCGACGTAGCATACTAGTATCCATCTCAAAAAGGAATCCTAAGTTCATGCAACTAGAGGTTTCATGCAACTCCTACACTTAAGTGCACATCACAAGCCTACAATCATTAAGTGTAGTAAAGTAGCATATATAGATACGGTTATGCATAAAATCGGGGCTTGCCTTCAATTGCTGGGGCTGCAGGGAGATCCTCGATGGCAGTCTCGGGAGCTTGCTCCTGGTCTTCCTCGTGGACAGCTCCTTGCTCGGGGATGAGCACGTACTCTCCGTCAGCGAGATTGCAATCTAATGAATGCAATGAGTAAGATATATGCATGGCATGATATGTAATTACAATTAAGATTTGATGGGGAAAATGATCAATTTAATAAGGTAGGGCTTAATCTTGCTACTGAAGATTCTTGGGGTACATTTAGCAAATTAGGGCCAAGCTTAGTTAAGCTAATTGGTAAGTTTATTTTGGGGTTCCACTGATTTCCTTTTAATGTCTTAGTGATAATTTTTTAAGATTTCTAGCTGAATCATTAGAGTGAGATTTATTTTCCCTCTCTTTCTTTCTATTTCTTTTATGCTTTTAAGGTGGGTTTGAACTACAAGATGGCTTAATAAATTTCCAAAAACTCTGTAAAAATTACAGTAGCTTCTTATTTGTGTATAATTCTCTGTCTCAAAATTGGGGGCTTAAACAGTGAGGGGTTCTCTCTGTATAAAATTATCAAATATTAGGGCAGATGGGGTGTTTTGAACTACAACTCCTTTTTAACAGTGGGTTATTCTCCAAGACATATTTTTGCTGGCATTTAGATGTTATAACATGACTTTGTACAAATTGTTAGCCACTAATACTTATTAGTTATTTTGCTATGATTTTCTAAAGTTTCTAGTCAAAGGGGTGCTTTCTACTACCACTAGATTTGAAAAATAGCAAACAACAGATTTCTAATTTTTCCTATCTTCTTCTTTGTGCAAGAGCAATCATTCTGAAATTTGGCAACTTTTTGCTCAATGGGAGGGTGGTAGGAATTATTTGGATTAAATGGTCTTTTTCATGAAGTATTGGCAATGGGTATTATTTTGCAGCTTTTGATTGGGTTTTACATTTTTCTCTGGTGGCCTATTTCATTACTAATCTGGTAAAAATTTATTTGCCCATTATTGCACTCTTTTTGGTTTGCTCATGATTTAATTGAAATATGGCTCAACATCAAGTTCTATTTGTTTACCCTACTTAAAATGATGGACTAGGGTGTTTATCATTTTTGTAGTGGGGTCCTAGTGGTTACAAGTCCACTGGATTTTTCTTAACAATTTTGAAATTGTTTTCATAATTCTAATAATTGTTTTTCTAGATTGATTAGTGCTTAATAACATATTTCACTTTGAATTTGTTCTGGACTAGGGTTCCCTTTATTTTTTCTAGGTTCTCTGTTACTTAAGTGGACTAGGAAAAATAATTGCATTCACTGTTCATTATTCTCTAATGCCTTTCTGATTTTCCTAAGCTTTGGGCAAAAATGGCTTTTAATAGATAACCCTACTTAAATCTTTAATACTGGGGTGCTCACTATTTTTAAACAGTGCCTAAGTGGGGTTTATACTTCTACAAATTTTCTTAGGTTCAGCACAGAAGCATAACATATTTTCTTTATTTTAATAAGGTTTGATCAGTTTCCTTAATTAATTCCAAACTCTAAATTTTAAAGCAGAAAGCATAGGGTTCAGTATTTTTAATTTATAGTCCATAATATTTTGACTGGACGCTGGGGCGAGCGCGCGCGTGGGTTGGGCAAACGCCGGCATGCCGACCAGGGTCGAACACGTGTGCTCGTTCATTCTGCCCGAGTTCTAGCGCGTGTGGTCATTCATCCGAGCCTGCTCTTGCCTTGGTCAATGCACAAAACCTCTTCTCCTCCCTCTAAGCTACAGATCTTGTGTGGGGGTCATAGGATTTGGCCTACTGGTTTCAAAGATTTGGAGCTCTGAAGTATTGTCTGTCTCCCAGCCCGAGCCCAAGGCAAATCTTTGGTTTTGTCGTGTCTAGGTCTCGTGTCCCAATGCCATCTTCTGGTATGTGATAGAGGGGTTAGTTAGACACGTTTTTGCCAATGGGAGCATTAGGATTAGAGCTAAGGATCAAGGTGAACGTGCTCGTTTTTGGTTCAAGGGTTGAAAATTCAGAAATCTGAATTCCAGATTTCCCAATTGAACCTCCACTTGAATGGCTTGTTTGGAGTTTTTAATAAACTATTTTCCCCCTTTTGAAAACCTCATTTGTTTGAACATGATCCTTTAGATATAAACTTAGTGGATCTTTTATTCTTAATTTGATTTGGTGCTTCATGCTCTCTTTGGCTTACATGAAATGATGGTACTTGAGTTAGCACTGAGAACAGCCCTAGGTGACACTGGGGTGTCACAATGTTGTTCAATCATATTTGTTACTTATTCATAAGGCAAGTTAGTCTAATCAAATCATGAACAATAATAGTTAGTAGTGTTTTAAGTATAATTTTATTAAAATAAGAAAGTAGAAGAAAATACTAGGCCACGTATTTTCGGTCAGATGAAAAATAGATTTTTAGTAATCAGAATAAATGTATTCATAAGTATAACACTTAATTACTTAGAATTAGTAAAACACTTATTTATGTCATAATAATCATGATTATGTTATTAAAAGTCCAATTAGTAATTTACATTCATTCTTAGAATATTAATGTTAGAGGAATTATAAAAACAAATTTTAGCAATACGCATAATTTCTATGTAGAAATACAAGGGATAAAACTCAAAAGTCTATTATTAGTAATAAAGAAAATAAATAGCAATTATTTTCCATAAAGTTTGTTAATGTATGTTTATCTATATTTTACTAGATAAAACTAGTGTTATAGTCACTTACTCATATTTTCACCAATAATGACTCGCGGTAATAGTCATAATGATTAATAAGTATTTACGCTTTAAGACATATTTATGAGTATAATTGTGTGATGTATGAATGTGTATGTAATAGTGAATGATTACTCCTGTAATGATGTATGTTTATTTATTTGGCGTGCGTATTCTTTTTGTATGTACGAAACGCAAATCGATGCTAGAAGTTTACTGTGAGGTAGACAAACCAAACTCGTTCGAGGACGACCCACAGGACACTTTCGAGCAAGGCAAGTGGATTCTCCCTCTGCATATTCTATTTGTACCCATAATGCATATAATAATGTTTACTTTTTGGATATATTGCATAATTTGATGGGATTTGCTTAATTAAGAATTTCCTAGAATTACCATTTCTATTCCTTGAATTACCCTTGGATAAATGCTTTGCTTAGCAATTTTTGCTATTGCTCAACTTGACGAATTTGATGTCACTCTTTTAATGGTACTATGTTCCGGAAATGAAGTTTTATTATGATGTTAACCCGATGGTTAAACAAGAACATTTTGTGTTAAATGGAACATGGAGTGACCACCCAGGATAACAGTGTAACCACAAGTGCTATCATGGCTCTAGCTTTGGTAATTAGGTCTATAGACTTAGTGCTTAGCAACCCTACCTGAAAGATGGGCAAGAGGGGGCGGCAGTGGTTTGGTGGCAGCTCATGTTAACATGGGGTGGTAGTCTTGGCTAAGTTACCTCACCCAGAGGGCCATCAGTACTGACGTGGAAACCTTAGTGGGTGTCTTTGTACTAATGATATTTTGTGAAAGCCTCATAATGGATCCCTAGCCATTCACCTTGGCAGTGTTTATGGGACCGATCAACCCAGGCAAGATGGGATACATGGCTTGTGGGTAAAGTTGTACCACCTCTACAGAGTGTAAAACTGATATGTCAGACATGCTCACGGTTAAGAGCAACCTGGACCCTCACATGATAATTGAACTTAAAGATGGACAATAAATCGAGATCTGATGATCTACCAATGGTTTGCTTAAGTGGATTCACTTAAGTTCTTTTGATATACCCTTATACCTTTGTTTAATTAGGATACTTGGGATACACACTTTTTAGTAAGACAGGTGTTGCTAATAAAATATTGACCAACTAAAATGCTTATCGCTTATCCATAGCCTACCTTGTTAACTTGCATTAATTTCCCCCCACTTGCTGAGCCCCTACCAAGTGAGCTCACCCTTGCTAATATTTTGATCAGAGGGTGATGCTGAAGACTTCACTGATGACGATGATGAGTTTTAAGTCTAACGATGCGCCAGTCACCTTCCTGTGGAAGAGTTCCCATATTTAATTCTGCCCTACTTTGATGTTGATACTTGTTAAAGATACAATGATTTAGATGATGTAATAAAGTACTCTACTCTCTTTACGCCATTATTGCATTGTCTTTTGATATATTACACTCGTAATGTCAACATATGTGTGGGAAATGGATCCTGGCCCACATATGCTATGCATTCGGTTGTGCCCCCAGAACCGGGTGTGACAGAAGTGGTATCAAAGCTATGCTGACTCTAGGTCATTAGATTAGTTAGAAATGGAAAGCCTAGACTATTTAAACATGCTAATTTTGCTCTTACAAAATTATTTTATTAATCTTACCTCTTTAAACATCAACTAAGTGACATTTTCTCTTATAAATGGTCCGTACCATTCAAACCACTCAGATCAACACCAACTTCATCCCTCCGCCACGACAAGTTCCTGTCTACCCAGTGGTAGTCGAGGAAATTCCTGTGCATCTCCCTTGCATTCGAGTGGAGCATAGAGTCATTCTAGAGGATAGCTTGGAGGAGTTTCTGCCTACGCCCACCCCATTGGCAGAATCACTAGCCTTCGCAGCTGGATCATCAGCTTCAGCATCGCCTACACCAGCAGTCCAAGCCCCTGCTCCCGGAGGCGACAACCCAGACAACTTTTGTGACAATGATGAAGACGAAGAAGAAGAAGAAGAAGATGAAGAAAACCTCAATGAGGAAGCCAACGAAGAAAAGCAGGACCACTACATGGGGTTATGGCCTGTCACTGAACATTATACCTCAATGTTCGAGACAGGGCACTTCCCTAACCTGCTGCAGGATATTCTGCACGCATTGGGAACCTACGTCCGACCCCTGTACGAGACAAGGTGAGTGTATGAGCCTCCTTGGGCTTGCTACTACATCACTCGCATTCATGTCTGGGTGATGGATGCAGGTGATAGAGGGTTCAAGACTCTGTCAGCACATGAGTCTCTGACGCCACTATCCACCTACGTTGCTTCGGTCAGCGACGCTGCTAGGCGAACACTATGGTCTCTCAGCCACACCTACCGGCAGCAGCTGCATAACACGAAGTACATGCATCTTCCTTTGCATATTCGTGGAGAGAACCAGACCAGCATTGTTCTAGGTGGAGCAAATGAAGATCGCCTCAACACCTTAGCTGGTGTGGTGGCAGGTCTTAACACTGACCTGGATAGTGCTACCCTGGACCTCTCTAGGGTACACTTGGAGCTGGAGGATGCACACGCAAGGATCGCAGCCCTGAAAGCTCAACTTGATGGAAGGAATCCCCCGGAAGTTCAAGTCCCCGCTATGGCGTTATCCCCTCCCTGCAAGAAGATCCGCTATGGAGAACCAGGATCCATCACCAGGCTGCTTTAGATTTTTAAATTTATATTGTAATAAGTTAGTTTCCGCGATAGATGAAAAACATCTTTTATATTATTACAATATTAATAATAAGAACCATGTGATGGTGTTGTTTGAAATGTTTGATTTGGATTTTTGCTTGAGTGTGATGGTCTTATGGAATGATGGCCATAAGAGCATATAAATATATATATATATATATATATAACAATAGACTTAACATTAATAATAAGCTATTCCCCTTATAATCTTCTCTACTCATCACTTACCCCGAGAGTGCACTTTCTAACCAAACAGATGGTGAACACTCGATCAGGTCCCAATAATCACCAGAACCAGCGTGGTCAGCAGTTACCACCACCACCACCCAATCCCATGATGGACCAGTTCATCGCAGCGCAGATGCAACTTCTGCAATAACTTACCGCGTTAGTGCAGCAGATTCAGCATAACCAGCAAAACCAGCAGTACCAACAACAACAACACGCACCCCAGGCTAGAGACAAGCATCGAGACTTCATGAGTCATCACCCGCCTGCATTCTCTCACGCAGTAGACCCTTTGGATGCCAATGACTAGCTTAAGGTCATTGGAGAGAAGTTAGACATCACCTAGTGCAATGATCGAGAAAAGGTCTTATACGCTTCAGGAAGACTTGAAGGAGCCGCGTCTGATTTGTGGGATGCCTTCACTACGGCACACGCCAATGTTGATGCCATAACTTGGCAGGAGTTCCAAGTGAACTTCCACGCTCATCATATTCCCTCAGGAATTATGAAGCTAAAGAAGAAAGAGTTCCTTTCCCTCACTCAAGGGAACATGTCTGTCAGTGAGTATCGTGATCGCTTCACCCAGCTTTCACGTTACGCCCCAGAGGAAGTGGACACCAACGAGAAGCGCTAAGAACGTTTCTTGGAAGGCTTAATTGGACCATGGAACTACCAACTACAGAGCCACAGTTTCCCCAATTTCCAGACTTTGCTGAGCAAGGCAATTGGACTTGAAAACAAAAGGAAAGAACCGTCTGGCCACAAGAGGAAGTACCAAGGGCAGACCAGCAGAAATACCTGGCAAAACAACTCCCAAGGTTCTCAGTTCCGCTCTAGAAAACAGAGTGGGAACAACAACTATCAAGCACAACACTCTGGACAAAAAAATCAGAGGAACAATCAATACCAGAACCAGCATAGAAGCAACACTCAGACCGGCCAAAGGTCTAGTGGGCAACAGATGAATCGTCAGGGAAGCACATTGAACATACCGGCCAAGAATAAAAACACAACTACCCGAGTTCAACCCAATGGTTGTTTCAAGTGTGGCAAACTTGGCCACTATGCCAACAATTGCCCCAGGCGTAACTCACAGACACCCCAGAAGAACAACAACCAGAGGAATGACTAGAACACCCTTGCTCATGGATCTGCATAGAACAAGACTCCGTAGAACCAGAGTAGAGGAAGAGTCAACCATGTGACAGCAGAATCAGTTCCTAAGGATGCCGACATGGTGTATGGTATGTTTCTTATTAACTCCATACCTGCATCAGTTTTATTTGATTCTAGAGCATCTCATTCCTTCGTAACAAAGTCATTTGTGGAAAAACATAATATACCAAACTATCCCTTGAAGAAGAAACTATTAATTCGATCACCAGGAGGTGAACTTAGAGCTACTCACTCATGTCCCCAGACTAAGATTGAAATTAGAGGCCAAAGCTTTCTAGTAGAGCTGATAATTTTGGAATCAAGTGAAATCGATGTGATACTTGGAATAGACTACTTGACCAAGTATGATGGAGTAATATCCTATGCTAAGAGGATGGTTATGTTAACCAGTCCACAAGGAGAAAGAATTGAAGTCAATGTCAGTATGCCAACAACAGCAGAAACAATGGTAAATCTGTTGGAAGAGAAATCTTTGGAGCACATCAATATAGTGTCGAATACCCAGACGTATTTCAGGAGGAATTACCAGGTATACCACCTGATCATGATATAGAGTTTTCTATTGAACTATTACCCGGAACCGCACCAATTTCGAAAAGAGCTTATCGAATGGATGTCAAAGATTTAATTGAACTGAAGAAACAAATATAAGAATTATTAGAAAAATATTTTATTCGCCCCAGTTCATCACCATGGGGAGCCACAGTTCTATTCGTGAATAAGAAAGATGGTTCAAGAAGAATGTGTGTGGACTATAGAAGTTTGAACGATGTAACTGTTGTTCCTTGCTCTTAGATGCTATACATCAATAATAAAGCAACATGATTCTAAATGATAAAAGACCTTCGTCCTTTGAAACATTATCTCCTTTCAGGTATAATGATCCTCAGACGAAGGTTGTGAAGGGCGTACCTTCATCATCTCAATAAACAAATGTAAATGAAAGTATATGAAATATGAAAGAATGTAAATAATGATGACACATAAACAAATTATTTACATTCCCATTTCATAATTGCGAGTGAATATTCATGATATTAATACTACAATGATACCTTCAGCTTGTAAGAAGGAGGAAATGTGAGAGTGACGCGGGTGCGATTACCATGCAGCGTGAACAGTACAAGGGTACTGTTCATCTATTTATAGGCACGGGACACAGCTCGGACGAAATTACATCCATGTCCCTGATAACTAATTATGATCATAATACAAACTATTAAGGACTATACAGTCTTTTCCTCTTTAAGTCGGTATCGTCCTTCGTCTTTTTCATGACACCAAGCCGAAGCTCTTTCAATCGTAGCTTCGGCTTTGCCTACATCATCTTCAGCTTATATCTTCATGTCACACCTTCCTTCGTACTGTCTTGTCGAAGGTATTTTTGCCTAGAGGACCTTCGGCGGAGAAGAAGACCCCAATAGTAGCCCCTTCGAGGTGCTAGATCATTTTTCGAAACGTGCTCGATCCACGAAAAACACGAAGGTTTCGGAATACCGAAGGTCCGAAAAACACCTTCCCTAAGCTCGTTGCTAAGAAACGATTATAATATTCCAGACAACGGATGGTCCACCGCTCAGCCAGTGCGAGCGGCATGGCGGTTCGCCTTCCCCTGCAGCACTACATAAACAGACGGGTTGGTGAGGAGTTACCACAACATTCATTGCCATTGCACTGTTGTGCTGTTAAAAAATTTAACCATAGCCGAAGCTTTCTGCATTGCATTTTCAAGCAAATGCTTCGGCACTTGAGATCAACTTCGTCTCAAAAAAGCGAAAACACTGAAATGACCATAGTACGATCCGCTGCTAGAGTGTCCCGTGAGGTGGACGAGGCCGAAGTAACTGAGACATCACCAATATCAGAAGTGATGAGGCAATCGGGTCTTGTTGTGCCAGAACAGCCTGTTGCCGAAGGTACCTCGTCTGCTGAAGCTGAACAAATCGCAGTTGGAGAAGGGAGTGATAACGAAGATGAAGAGGATTACACTATTCTGAGCCCAGCGAAACCTTGACACCTTGAATTTGGTAAATCTACTATGACATCAGACGATATGGTTATGATGAAGAAATTGGGTTACTTTGGGGAGGCTGAGGGTAAGCTTATTCGTTTTGCTGGGGAGGAGGTGATTCCGGAACCGAAGGATGATGAAGTTGTTGTCTTTAAAAGCTTCTTCAGAGCAGGACTTCAGTTCCCTCTATATGATATAGTAGGAGAGGTTTTGAAGAACTTTGAAGTATTCCTACATCAACTGACACCTAATGCAATTGTTAGACTTAGTGTCTATATTTGGGCCCTCCGAAGCCAGGGAATGAGTTCTAATGCCGAAGCTTTCTATCGGGAGCACGAGCTGCACTACCAAACGAAGGCTAGAGTGAATGGTCTCCATGAGAACTTCAGTTGCTACAACTTTGCGTATCGAAAGGATACGAAGGCTCCGATTCTCAGCTATCGTACAAAATGGCCGACCGGTTGGAAAAGCGAATGGTTTTATATGAAGGCAGACGAGAAAAGAAGGGAGAAGCTAATGAGTATGGTCATGAGTCCACTAAAATTGACCTTTGGGATGACAAGGCCTCTGTGCCACATGCAGCTTGGCTCTCCTTGCTAGGTAGTTGAAGTGGAATTCAGAGTAGTAGCGGCTGAAGTCAGCACTAGAGATCTACTGCAAGAATACTTAGCAAATAGGGTATTTCCGACCTCTAGTGGCTAGGGAATGCCCAAGAAGAAGAATGGGGGCAAAAAGCATGAACTTGTTCGGCTCCCTTATAGTTTTAAGTTTGAGAAAGAATTCAAGAAATCATGCCTAGAATGTTTAGAAATGATTGAAACGATGTGCAATGAAATCCTTAGCAACTACACCAAGAAGGAGGACCAGTTAATGACTGATTCCTTCGGCACCCGGCCAAAACGAAGGCTGAATCGTGTGATGCACACGCTAAATTTTGAGTAACCAGACTATGAAAGGTTTGACAAAGGTGCCGAAGGTTTGAAAAGGAAAAGGATTGTCAGTATTCTAAACATGCAAGCTGCCAGGTTAGTAAAGGAGGATGAGAATATTTTGAAGAAGGCAAAATCAGCTCCTGAGCCAAAAGCAGCAATCTCCAAAAAGCGAATGCTTGACATGACTCCCTCTATTGAGCCAAAGGTAGCTGAGGCAAGAGAAGAAGCTCCTTCAACGCCTTCTGCTGCTGAAGTAGCAGAAATTTTAAAGGTAATGACTAATGCCTTGCCCATCAAGCTGATAAGTCCTCTAGGACCGGAATTGACGAAATTTTTACAGAAGAAGGATCAACCTTCGGCCGCAAAGGAGAAGGCTAAAGGTCAAAAGAAACGGAGAATTGTCAACGTAATGCAAGCTATTGAGCAAACACCGCCTTTAGCCTCGGCGTCCAGAATGGTGCCTACTACAAGTGCCAAAGCCAAAGCCGCTGCCGAAGCTGCTAAACTTGTGAGCACAATGTTAGGAATTGACAAACTCATATCAGATATGGTTGCAGAAGAGACAGTTGCAACTGCAGATGAAAACATGGTCGCAGTGCCAGACAAAGGAAAAGAGGTTGTTGATGCTTCTGTAGAAGAAAAGGATTTTGATCTTTGGCACCTGGGTGGTCAGGAATTGTCCGAGGCGGACAAAGAGGAACTAAAAGAATATGGAATATCCTGTGGCTATCAGCCGGGATCTATGCTCTTTGGAGGGATTGACGAAGAAATTTTGGGTTGTATTCACGACCGTGCCGGGGCAAAAATAATCGGCACTCTATCCAAGAGTGTTGGTTTCCCGAAGCTAGAATCTGACATAAGTGGTTACCGACAGCAACATATCGTCGGCAGCCTATTTTACTCCAATTTCAAGGTGAAATCTTTGTCTAGATTCTTGTCATCTTTGTGATGGAGTAAAATATTCTAAACTTAACTTGTTTTCGTAGAGCATGCTGCTAAGCAAGGCGTTAAGAATGCAGCAAGATCTCATAGATAAGAAGAATGAAATAATAATTGAAGGCTTGGAAAACAAAATTAAAGATTTTGAAGCTTCTCTTGAAAAGAAACATTTCTTGCTTTAAGCAACCAAAGGTTCCCTTGCAGAGTTAAAAGCGGAAAATGTTAGATTAAATGAAGAACTTCTCAAAGCTCAAACAACTTTGAAGGAGAAATCAGAGCACTTCGAGCATGTAAGAAAAGAACTACAAGCAAAATCTGAAGCTGAAGCTGAGAAGAATTCGAAGTTGCAGGAATCGCTGAAAGACCTTCAGAAAGTGCTCGGAGTTTGCTACCTGCTGCGTGGATCGGTTAAAAGGAATATTCAGCTCGGTTGGGGTCAGCTCTGAAGAAATTGCCCCTTTGGCTGAAGATATACCAAAAACCTTCGAGCACATCGAGAATGAAGTTGATGCACTCGACGAAGTAATAACCGGGCATGGTAATTTCTGTGGTCTATTAGCTTCTCGTGGCACGGCTGCTGCATTTTTGAAGGCCGGGTGTATGCATGCTAAAACAGTAAACAAGCCAAATTTTAGCCTATCACCATCAGACTTAGTCAATATTCCTAGTGAGGCTCGAAGTATTGGAAATATATTTATTACTCAGATTTGGGCTAAAGGCGGGCGAGAGTTAGCTAGAGACGAAGCTCGTAAATTGCTTAATTCGGTACGAAACTTGTACCTGTTGTTTACCTTGATCTTTCTTATAACCATCGCACCTACCTTATATCGTTGTCTGTCTGCAGGATGGTGGCGCCGAAGGTCAATAAGCCGAAGTGCATTCCAAAGGTTGCTGGGCTGAAGCTCCTTTTTATGACTTCCTGTATAGAGCTTAGGATCTCTTTGCATTATTTTTGCAAAAGATTGTAATTGAGAGCTGAACTCAATATTGTATATATTAGTCCATACCTTGTAATATAATTTTACCTTTCCATCCAAGTATAAATTGCTCTGCTATGGACAAAACCCATAAGTACAGCTTTTGAGTCGAAGGTGAAACACACCTTCCCTTCTTTTCGTGCACATCGAAGCATTTCATTGCATAAAATGCGTGTGTTCTTGTCTGAGACGAAGCTTCTTCATATTCAACGATGCATTTTGCTGCCAAAGCCGGACAACTCTTTCTTTCATATTATCGTTCATGCTTCATGTCATGACAATGATGATCCTACAAATTAATGAATGTTTTGTATGAATGCAAAGAATGATGCGATGAAATATGCAAATGTATGACCTGAACACACACGAAACCATACCCAGACTCTGCATTCCCTTAGGAACGACTTTTGAGTCTCTTCACCTACTATTTCGGTGGCATTTAAGCTCTGCATTCCCTTAGGAACGACTTTGGAGCTTTTTCACCTTCTATTTCGGTGGCATTTAAGCTCTGCATCCCCTTAGGAACGACTTTGGAGCTTCTTCACCTTCTATTTCTGTGGTATTTTAGCTCTGCATTCCCTTAGGAACGACTTTGAGCTTCGGAACTTACTTTGTGCTCCCTTAGGAACGACTTTTGTAGCTTCGGAACTTACTCTGCGCTCCCTTAGGAACGAATTTTGTAGCTTTGTTACTTTCGAAGTGATTATAGCTTTGCATCCCCTTAGGGACAACTTTTGAGCTTTTCCCTATTCTCTTTGCACTTAATGGTACGGATTCTGATATTACATGTTACATTTTTGGGGGAATTTGGCCCTTGTATTGCATAGGGCTAAACAAAAATGAAAATACAAACTATGGCCCCATTAAAAATCTTTCTCCCCTCCTGAAAGGAAAAGGGTGCCATAGGAAAAATAAAAAAGTTTACATCAATTTACACATAATACCGCCGAAGCTCATCCGCATTCCAAGATCTGGGTATGTCGTTGCTGTCCATATCCTTCAATCTGTAAGAACCGGGTCTTGACAAAGATACTACCAGAAAAGGACCTTCCCATTACAGCTGTAGCTTCCCCTCTGTATCTGGGTTGGCTATCCTTCGGAGCACCAAATGACCTGATTTGATATTTTTTAGTCGAACTTTTCTATCACGCCATTTTATTGTTTCGACCCTTGTACTTATTGATGTGCTATATGGCTTGAAGTCTGGTCCCTTCTATGGTGTCTTTTGTTATTTGGCAATCAGCTTCATCCTTCGCTGAAGGTTTGGTTCTTATTGATCCTGTTCTTGCTTCTTCCGGTGTTATTGCTTCGTCACCGAACAAGAGCTTGAATGGAGTAAAACCTGTTGACCTTGAGACAACAGTGTTGTGGCTCCACACCACTTTTATTAATTCATGTGGCCACTTTCCTCTGGGCTAATTGAAGATTAACTTCATTATTCCTGTCATTATAATTCCATTTGCTCTGTTTACTAACACATTTGATTATGGATGCCTTACTGATGCAAAATGTATTTTTGCACCGATCTAGTCACAAAAAACCTTGAACGTTTCAGCATCAAATTGAGTTCCATTGTCGACTGTAAAAGCCTTCGGCACACCGAAGCGACAAACAATATTTTGCCAGAAGAACTTTTGGACAGTGGCCGAAGTTATGGTAGCTAGAGGCTTAGCTTTGATCCACTTTGAGAAATATTCCACTGCTACCACAACATATTTTAAGTTTCCTTGTGCTGGTGGGAGCAGCCCTAACAAATCTAGGTCCCATCTCTGCATTGGCAAAGTAGGTTGAATCAATCGTGTTAGAGACGAAGGTTGTTTCTAGTCTCTCGCACACTTCTGACAGTTTTCACATTTCTGGACCAAGTCCGCTGCATCCGAAGCTGCCTTCGGCCAATAAAAACCTTGTCTAAAAACCTTTCCCAGTAGAGGCCTGGATCCAATGTGGGCTCCACACAGTCCTGCATGTATTTCCTTCATTAATTCATGTCCTTCATTCCTGAAAAGGCATTTAAGCAATGGGGAACAAACTCCATGCTTCTATAACTCCCCCTCAATTATTACATAAGGTCTTGTTCTTGCCTCCATTCTCTTTTTGTAAGCTTCGTCGTCTAAGAGACAGTTGCCTTGGAGGAAGGATATTATTTCGGTCCTCCAGTCTTCACTATGTACATGTGAGATTGTGAGCACTGCTCTCTCCATGAGCTCGATTGAGGGTGCTTTTATTGTTTCAAAAAATACTTCCGAAGGCAAAGGGAGCCCCTGTGCCACTGACTTAGCTAATAAATTTGCATGCTCATTTTCTCCCCATGGGATATTTTTTACAGAAAATCCTTCGAAAGAAGCTTCCAATCTTCGGACTGCGTCCAAATACTTTTCAAGCTAGGGATCTCTTGCCTTGCTACTCTTATCCACGTGGCTAGAAATAACTTGCGAATCAGTTTTGAGGATTGCCCTTCTTATTCCCATTGCCTTTAGTTTCCGAAGCCCTAAAAGAAGAGCTTCATACTCGGCAATGTTATTTGTACAGCTGAAGTCTAACTTTATTGCATAACATGTTCTAACTTTAGAGGATGCAACTAGGACAGCAGCTGCTCCTGCACCAAAGGTCCCCCAAGATCCGTCACAAAATATTGTCCAAGCTTCGGGATCTTTTGTCGCTTCTTCACCCTGAGCCCCTGGCGTCCAATCAGCAATGAAGTCTGCTAGTGCCTGAGATTGAATTGAGGATCTATGCACATAATCAATGGTGAATTCATTAAGTTCTGCAGCCCATTTTTTGATCCTTCCAGTAGCTTCTCTGTTCCTCATTATGTCTTTTAGGGGTTGAGATGAAGGCACTATTATATGATATGCTTGGAAGTAGTGCCGAAGCTTCCTGGACGCCATCAATACAGCATAAAGTACCTTCTCCAATTCTGTGTAGTTTTTATTTGTTGGGCTAAGTACTTCGGAGACGAAGTATACCAGTGCTTGCTTTTTTATTTGGCCATCTTGTTTCTCCTGTACAAGTGCTGCACTAACCGCAGCATGGGAAGCAGCCACATACAAAAGTAGCGGAGTTCCCGATGAAGGTGGGGTTAGAGTTGTGAAATCTATCAAATACTGCTTCAGCTCTTCGAAAGCTTTCTGTTGAGCCAGACCCCACTGGAAGACTTCGGTTGACTTCAGTATTTCAAAGAATGGTAAATTCCTCTGTGTTGATCTTGATATAAATCTATTCAACGATGCCAGCCTTCCTGCCAAACGTAGAGCCCCCTTCTTTGAATTTAGCGGCTCCATCCGAAGGATAGCATCAATTTTGCTTGGATTAGCTTCGATGCCTTTTGTTGATACCAGGCAACCAAGAAACTTGCCCTTCTTCACTCCGAAGGCACATTTTTCTGGATTTAACTTGAGACCAGCTTGTCTGAAATTGGCAAACGTCTCATGCAAATCGGCAACATGATTTTCTTGCTTTGTGCTTTTTACTATGATGTCATCGACATAAGCCAACACATTCCTGCCAATTTGAGAGTGAAGAACCTTGCCAGTCATTTTGCTGAAGCTTCCTCCAGCATTCTTGTGGCCCTCAGGCATCCGAAGGTAGCAATAGGTACCAATAGGAGTTATGAAGCTTGTCTTTGGTTCATCTTTTTTCATCCAAATTTGATGATAACCCGAGTAGCAGTCCAATAGACCCATGAGCTCTAAAGAAGCTGCTGCATCTACAAGAGAATCTATTCTCGGTAGTGGGAATTCATCCTTTGGGCATACCTTGTTGAGATCTCTGAAATCGATGCACATTCTCCATTTCCCATTAGCTTTTTTCACCATGACATTGTTAGCCAGCCACTCTGGATGTGTTATTTCTCTGATAACGCCGGCACTGAGAAGTCTCTTTACTTCATTTTGTGCACCTTTGGCTTTATCATAGGACATTTTCTAAAGCCTCTGCTTTCTTGGTCTGAAGGACGAGTCCACATTGAGCGAGTGCTCAATAACATCTCTATTGACACCACAGAGATCATTGGCTGTCCAAGCAAAAACAACTTTGTTGTTAAACAAGAATCTTAACAAAGTTTTTTCCTGTTCATCACTGTGATCCCAACAATACTTTTTGCTCTGCTATGTCTTCACACAAAAGCATAGGCTTCGGCTGATCTGCTGAAGCAGCCTTTCTCTTTTATGCTTATACTGCTGATAAACTTTGGCTTCATCTATGTTATGAATAGCCTTCGAATCCATCCAATTCCCTTCAGCTCTGCTGGCAGCTTCTTGACTCCCATGTATGGCAATGGGTCCTTGTTCCGAAGGTATCTTCATGCAAAGATATGCTGGATGAAGCATTGCTTCGAAGGCATTAAGCGTCCCTCGACCAATGATTGCATTGTATGGATACTCCATATCAATGATGTCAAAGACAACCTATTCTGTTCTTGTGTTGTGAACATATCCGAAGGTAACTGGCATTGTTATCTTGCCAAGTGCCACAATCTGTCTTCCTCCAAAGCCACAAAGAGGGTGTGTTGCGTCATGTATCTTATCCCTTGGCTCTTGCATTTGCCTGAAAGCCTTTGCAAAGATGATATCCGCTGCACTGCCTCTGTCCACTAAGACATTGTGAACCAGAAATCCCTTGATAACACAAGATATCACTATTGCATTGTTGTGTGGATAATCCTTAAGCTAAAGGTCTTCCTGAGATAAGGTAATTGGAATATGAGACCACTTGGACTTGATGAAGGGTCCTTGCACCCCAACACGTTGAACCCTTCTCTATGCTTCTTTCTTCTGCTTCTTGTTGGCTGGTTCAGAACTTGAGCCGCCTGTGATTGGGAGCACCAGCTTCGTGGCCGAAGGTGCTATAGCTTGGTTGTTGTGCGAAGCCATCGTCACAACTATGGATGTGAGTTCACCGGAGGTGGGTGCCAATGTTGTTCCATGCTCTTAGATGCTATACATCAAGAACAAAGCAACCCGATTGTTAATGATAAAAGACCTTCGTCCTTTGAAACATTGTTAATGTGAGAGTGACGCGTGTGCGATTACCATGTAGCGTGAACAGTACAAAGGTACTGTTCATCTATTTATAGGCACAGGACGCAACCCGGACAAAATTACATCCATGTCCCTCATAACTAATTATGATCAGAATACAAACTATTAAGGACTATACATTCTTTTCCTCTTTAAGTCGGTATCATCCTTCATCTTTATCATGACACCAAGCCGAAGCTCTTTCAATCATAGCTTTGGCTTTGCCCGCATCATCTTCAGCTTATATCTTCATGTCACACCTGCCTTCGTACTGTCTTGCCGAAGGTGTTTTTGCCTAGAGGACCTTCGACGGAGAAGAAGACCCCCAACAGTAACAATCAAGAATAAGTACTCGTTACCTTGGATTGAAGATCTGTTTGATTAGATGAGAGGAGCTACAGTATTCTCAAAGATAGATCTAAGGTCAGGCTATCATCAGTTGAAGATTCGGACTAAAGATATACCTAAAACAGCTTTCACTACAAGATATGGACTATATGAGTTTTTAGTCATGTCTTTTGGACTGAGTAATGCACCATCGTACTTTATGAACTTGATGAATAAAGTATTCATGGAATACCTCGACCAGTTTGTGGTAGTATTCATTGACGACATACTAGTATACTCTCAGAATGAAGAAGCGCACGAAGATCATCTGAGATTGGTCCTACAGAAGCTTCACGACAATTAGTTGTATGCGAAATTTTCGAAGTATGATTTTTGGCTGAAGGAAGTTGCTTTCCTAGGTCATATTATCACCAATGGAGGAATCAAAGTAGACCCCGGTAAAATAAGTGAAATGCTAAATTGGAAACAACCCACAGATGTGCGCAAGATTAGGAGTTTTCTTGGATTAGTAGGATCCTATAGAAGATTTATCGAAGGCTTCTCCAAAATAGTGAAACCCCTTACTTCACTATTGGAGAAAGGTAAAGAGTTCAAGTGGGATGAAGCATGTAAGAAATGTTTCGAGGAATTAAAGGAAAGGCTAACCACTGCACTAGTGTTAATTATGCCTAACATTCATAAAGGATTTGATGTGTATTGCGATGCATCACATCTAGGACTTGGATGTGTGTTAATGCAAGAAGGAAAAGTGATTGCTTCAAGGCAGTTACGGAAGCATGAAAAGAATTATCCTACACATGACTTGGAATTAGCTGTCGTAGTGCACGCTTTGAAGATTTGAAGGTACTACATGATTGGAAACAAGTGTAAAATCTTCACAGATCACAAAAGCTTGAAATACATTTTCACGCAGAAAAAACTCAACCTTAGATAGAGAAGATGGCTTGAGTTAATAAAGGACTACGATTTGGAAATACAATATCACCCAGGAAAAGCAAATGTAGTGGCTGATGCTTTGAGCCGTAAAGGTCAAGTGAATAGCATCACTACTCATTTGATGTCATAAGAATTTTGCTCAGAGATGGAACAACTCAATCTTGGAATGCTCAATAATATGGAAGCAACAGTTATGGAAGTTGAATCTACTTTGGAAGAAGAGATTTGTAAAGGACAAGAGTCTGATGAGAAAATCAAAGAAATTAAGACACAAATTAGTTTGGGAAAAGCCCTAGATTTCACAGAAGATGATCAAGGCACGATATGGTTTTAAAAGAGAATTTGTGTACCAGAAATTGAGCACCTACGCCAACTTATCTTATGAGAAGCCCATGATTCAACTTATTCTATTCACCCTAGAAGTACTAAGATGTACCAGGATCTTAAGAAAAAGTATTGGTGGTATGGTTTGAAAAGAGATGTGGCTATTCATGTTGCACAATGTGACGTGTGTCAGCGAGTTAAAGCCGAACATCAAAGACCAGCAGGATTGCTACAACCTCTTAGAGTACCGGAATTGAAATGGGAAGAAATCAGTATGGATTTCATAGTTGGACTACCCCGTACGTGGGATGGATATGATTCAATATGGGTTATAGTGGACAAGTTGACTAAAGTGGCACACTTTATACCTGTGAAGACAACTTACTCAGGAGCCCAGTTAGCAGAGTTATACATGTCAAGAATTGTTTGTCTGCACGGAGTACCAAAGAAGATCGTATCAGATCGAGGAACCCAATTTACCTCGCGCTTTTGGAAAAGACTACATGAGTCTATGGATACCAAACTAAACTTTAGTTCAGCTTATCATCCGCAAACAGATGGGCAAACGGAAAGAACAAACCAAGTGTTGGAAGATATGATAAGAGCTTGCACTCTAAATCATGGTAGAAGCTAGGATAAAAGTTTGCCTTATGCAGAATTCTCGTATAACAATAGTTACTAGGCAAGTTTAAAAATAGCACCATTTGAAGCACTTTATGGACGAAAGTGTAGAACACCGCTTTATTGGAATCAGACCAGAGAAAGTCAAGTATTTGGTCCAGAAATTCTCCAAGAAGCAGAAAAGCATGTACATATTATTAGAGAGAATTTGAAAATAGCATACTCAAGACAGAAAAGCTATGCTGACAATAGAAGAAGAGAGTTGATATTTGAAGTAGGAGACTTCGTATACGTTAAAGTTTCACCGATGAGAGGCAT
The DNA here is from genome assembly GCA_029449295.1 of Zea luxurians. Classification (NCBI taxonomy): domain Eukaryota; kingdom Viridiplantae; phylum Streptophyta; class Magnoliopsida; order Poales; family Poaceae; genus Zea; species Zea luxurians. The sequence goes on along the minus strand of JAOPSE010000041.1, from coordinate 6,128,924 downwards.
GAAAAGATTTAAGGTTAAGGGTAAACTATCTCCTCGCTATATTGGCCCGTTCAAGATTTTGGAAAGAAAAGGTGAAGTAGCGTACCAGTTAGAGTTACCCGATAGTTTATCGGATGTGCATGACGTATTTCATGTGTCACAACTTAAGAAATGCTTAAGAGTACCGGAGGAACAATTACCTATGGAAGAACTCAATGTTAAGGAGGATTTGACTTATTCGGAGTACCCCATCAGAATTTTGGAAACATCTCGCAGAATTACACGGAGTAAAATTATCAACATGTGTAAAGTTCAGTGGAGTCATCATTCGGAAGATGAGACCACTTGGGAAAGAGAAGATGAACTCAGAGCAGAACTCACCCACTTATTCTCAGAAGTTCCTTAATCTTGAGGACGAGATTCTTTTAAGGGGGTAGATTTGTAACACTATAAAAACCATCAACTAAAAATAATGCATTTAGTTTATTAGTGGTAATTATGGTAATGAAATTTCTTTCAAGAGTTTGATTTTTGTTTACATTTAGAATAATTTTGTTTGCTCATTTTTTTATTTTTGGATGTTTAGTGGAATTCTTATATTGAAAATCCAATTAAATAATATAGAAATATTAGTCCGAAAAAAATATTTTAGTTATACATAATTTTGGTATAATTATTATGATTTTTAGAATTTTGAAAAATATATTTATTTATATTTTTAATAGAAAATAAAAAAGAAAAAACGAAAACCCTAGAAACCCTAGCCGACCGATTTGGCCCATTAGGCCCAAGCCGCCGCGCCACCATCCCCCTCCTCTCTCTCACTGACCAGCGGGGCCCACCCGCAGCCCCTCTCCCATTCTCCTCCCTCCTCTCCTTCGCCGCCGCCGCCAGGACTTCTCGCGCCCACGCCTGCGCGCGCCCGCGCTGCGCGCCATGCCTGGCCGCCCGACCCCGTGACCCCTCCTCTCCACGCGCCAAAAACCACCATCTCCTCCCTTCCCCCATTCCCCCACGTCCTCTCCCCATTGAAACCGCCATTGATGACGCTTGAAGCTGCCGGCGCCGTTACTCCCTCCCTCTCCTCCTCTCTCTATAAATAGGACCGGTCCGAGCTCCTCCTCTCCCTCCTCGAGCTCGCCCTCTCTCTCTCTCGCTCTCCTCGCTACGAGCTCACCATCGACCGTGCCCACGCTATCCACCGGAGCTCCGCTCAACCGCGCCCTTGCCATGCCCGGAACGTCCGCCGTCGTCCACGCCCGCGCAGTGCCCTAGCCAGACTGTCCGCACCTCGCTTGCCTCGTCCGTGCTCTGCCCGGCCAAACTCCGTTCCATGTCGATCCCCATTCCCACTCGTGAGCTCTAGCTCAAGGTAGAAGAAGCACATTTTACATTTTAGTCTCTGGTTTTGTAAATTAAATTAATTCTGAGATATTCAATTTAGAAATTACCGAAATGAGACTCTGATGTATACGTGTAATCGTAGACAAGCCTCACAACGATATTTTGACATGTGTATGAATTTATATTTCAAAAATAAATTACGTCATTAGTCACTAACTTGGTGATTTTTATACTAGAGACGTTTACGATTAGTTTCGCTTTAGCACACGAACAATAATTGTTAGTAGTGTTTTAAGTATAATTTTATTGAAATAAGAAAGTAGAAGAAAATACTAGGCCACATATTTTTGTCAGATGAAAAATAGATTTTAGTAGTCAAAATAAATGTATTCATAACTATAGCACTTAATTACTTAGAATTAGTAAAACACTTATTTATGTCATAATAATCATGATTATGTTATTAAAAGTCCAATTAGTAATTTACATTAATTCTTAGAATATTAATGTTAGAGGAATTATAAATAATTTTTTTAGCTATACGTATAATTTTTATGTAGAAATACAAGGGATAAAACTCAAAAGTCTATTATTAGTAATAAAGAAAATAATAATCCATAAAGTTTGTTAATATATGTTTATCGATATTTTTCTAGATAAAACTAGTTTTATAGTCACTTACTCATATTTTAACCAATAATGACTCGCGGTAATAGTCATAATGATTAATAAGTATTTACGCTTTAAGACATATTTATGAGTATAATTGTGTGATGTATGAATGTGTATGTAATGATGAATGATTACTCCTATAATGATGTATGTTTATTTATTTGGCGTAAGCATTCTTTTTGTATGTACGATACGCAAATCGATGCTAGAAGTTGACTGTGAGGTAGACGAACCAAACTCATTCGAGGACGACCCACAGGACACTTTCAAGCAAGGCAAGTGGATTCTCCCTCTGCATATCCTATTTGTACCCAGGTAATGCATATAATAATGTTTACTTTTTGGATATATTGCATAATTTGATGGGATTTGCCTAATTAAGGATTTCCTAGAATTACCAATCTTATTCCTTGAATTACCCTGTGATAAATGCTTTGCTTAGCAATTTTTGATATTACTCAACTTGATGAATATGATGTCACTCTTTTAATGGTACTATGTTCCGGAAATGAAGTTTTAATATGATGTTAACCCGATGGATAAACAAGAACATTTTGTGTTAAATGGAACATGGAATGACCACCCAGGATAACTGTGCAACCACGAGTGCTATCATGGCTCTGGCTTTGGTAATTAGCTCCATAGACTTAGTGCTTAGCAACCCTACCTAAAAGATGGACAAGAGGGGGCGGCAGTGGTTTGGTGGCAGCTCATGTTAACATGGAGTGGTAGTCTTGGATAAGTTACCTCACCCAGAGGGCCATCAATACTGATGTGGAAACCTTAGCGGGTGGCTTTGTACTAAGGATATTTTGTGAAAGCCTCATAATGGATCCCTAGCCATTCACCTTGGCAATGTTTACGGGTCCGATCAACCCAGGCTAGATGGGATACATGGCTTGTAGGTAAAGTTGTACCACCTCTGCAGAGTGAAAAACTGATATGTCAGTCGTGCTCACGGTTAAGAGCAACCTAGACCCTCACATGATAATTGAACTTAAAGATGGATAATAAATCAAGATCTGATGATCTACCAATGGTTTGCTTAAGTGGTTTCACTTAAGTGCTTTTGATATACTGTTATACCTTTGTTTAATTGGGATACTTGGGATACACACTTTTTAGTAAGATAGGTGTTGCTAATAAAATATTGACCAACTAAAATGCTTACCGCTTATCCATAGCCTACCTTGTTAACTTGCATTAATTTTCCCCCACTTGCTGAGCCCCGACCATAAGTGAGCTCACCCTTGCTAATATTTTGATCAGAGGGTGATGCTGGAGACTTCGCTGATGACGATGATGAGTTTTAAGTCTAACGATGCGCCAGTCACCTTCCTGTGGAAGAGTGCCCATATTTAATGCCGCCCTACTTTGATGTGGATACTTGTTGAAGATACAATGATTCAGATGATGTAATAAAGTACTCTACTCTCTTTATGCCTTTATTGCATTGTCTTTTGATATATTACACTTGTGACGTCAACATATGTGTGGGAAATGGATCCTGGCCCACATATGCTATGCATTCGGTTTTGCCCCAGAACCGGGTGTGACAAAAAGACTTTTAGCAAGCTTAGGAATGAACTAAATGTCCTAGATTCTCGAACCTTTGATTGAAATCTTGCACATATTGCTCATTCTATACCTTTGATCATGGCATGTCTCTTTCATTTGGTACAAATACATATTTCTTATTCTTCTTGTGCCAAAGCTAAGACTAATATGCTTTCAAGTGTATTTCTATACTTAGTATTAGATTGAAAGGGAAATGGAGTTGTAGACGGCAAGGCTTCCACTACATTTTCATCAGTATTGTATATCCTTTGCCCTACTCATGTATTTACATTCATATCTTTCGTGTTAAAAAGGCCTCTAGATTTCTTTGTTTTTGGCGCTTAATGCCAAAGGGGGAGGAATTAATAGGCCAAAGCAAAAGGACCGCACCACCACCCTATTTTCTAAAGAACTTTTTCCAAATTGGAACTATTCCATTTGCAAAAACCATCTTGACAACTAAGGGGAGAACTTTATCAGGGGGAGCTTTTATTTAGTCAAAGGAAAAGCATTTGAAAAGGGGGGAGAATCTTTCAAAACTTAAAAATGCCTTTGGAAACTATATTCTTATATTGTTGGCTAATTGCAAAAAATTGAAAAGACTTTTCCAAAAGATTTGCAAAAATAAGCTAAGTGGTGCGAATGTGGTCCAAAAATTTTAACTAGGACAAAACATTCATATATACCTAGAACTGCTTTCATTTCAAAGTAACTTATGCATATCTGTCAAAATGCAAACTAGCTACATTTCTATACTTTATATTTGCTTTGGTTTGTGTTGGCATCAATCACCAAAAAGGGGATATTAAAAAGGAAATGGTATTAACCATTTTCAATAAATTGATTTTGGTGCTTAACTGTAACACCTCGGGCTTTAAGGAACAAAGCGGGGTGCATCTCATACATGCGCCAAAGAAGACAACATATATAATAACAGAGTGTATAGAGATAAATGTCACAATAATCAGAGTATTTATTACATAGCGAAAGTCTTACAAAATAAAAGATAAATATAACAGGATCTAAAATCCATCCTTGGCGCCAGAAAGTCAAATGGGAGACGCCACCTAGATCGAATCGAACTCCTCGATGTGTGGCTCCACTTGAATCACCTGTTCTTCTCCTATGGGGGTGTGAGACAGCAAGGGTGAGCTCACACATGTTCATCGCTCAACAAGTTGTGGGGAATAATGTGGCATGAACAAACCAAAGGTGGGAGTTCATGTGATGTGTAAGGCTGATAAACAAAATAAAGGTTGAAGCTAAGCATTGCTTTTATAAGTTGATCAAAATTTTATTAGCAATTACTAAGTATAAGTAAATACCAAACCCTAATAATAATAGAACAAAATTCATAAATAATCCCATGCAAATGCAAATGACAAATTAAATTTTAATTCCATAGATTAATCATGTGAGGGTCTGAGTTGCTCATGACCGTGAGCACGGCTAGTATACCAGTTTTACACTCTGTAGAGGTTGCACATCTTTACCCACAAGTCATGTTACCCATCTGACAAGGGGTCATGAATCCCATACACCTATAACAAGGAGGTGAGGCAGGGTAACACTACGAGGCCTTTACAAAGTTCCACTAGCTTCAGAAAACCCGCTACAGTTTATAGGAAGCTCTAGTGTAGGAATCCCTCGCCAGACCGCCATCGTAGCAAAATCAACCCAAGGACCTCCATACACTGACCACTCCCCTACTGCCCTTGCCCCTTTCGGGTAAGGTAGTCATCCACTAGCTTTCCTAGTTAATCGGCCAAGGGCGTCCCATTAAACCATTGTGGTTGCACTGTTTTCCCAGGTGGTCACTCTATGTTCCCATTAACATAATGATCTTATCATGAACATAAATAACATAACAGAATAATAGGAACATGGATATAAGGAAATATTAACCTGAAACCACATAATGCAATAGCATAACTACCCAAGTGAATCAGGGGTAAACAAGGTAAACAGGATAAACAGACTAGGGTGAGCTATTGGGTCCCATCAAAATTAAACCTATGCATTGAATAGTGATAATAAAGAGACATTATTGCGTAACAAAAGTGGATAAAGGGCACAACTTGCCGGGCACCTAAGATTCCAATTACCAGGGTGATTCTTCGGATCCTCATAACCGCACTGTTAGTCATAGCAATACAAACAGACTTGGTATAGACAAAATTAACATCACACCAAACATGAGAACAAACTGAATATAGTAATCTATGCGTTGCTACGAAATCGGGGAACGAGAACCACTAAAATCGGAGTTACGATTAAAATATTAAACTATATTATAAATTGGTTAATACAAATCATAGGAGAGGTTATCCTATAAATATATATCTCAAATTTAATCTAAGTCATTATTTGATTAAAGATCATCTAGTTAAATTATAACCATAAGATCAGAAGTTAAGCCAATAGACACCAATTAATCCAATTAGCATAGGATAAATAAATATCTAATTATAAAAGTATGAGACATGGTATAATAAATGTTGTTACTGCATAGTATATATTTATACAAGACTAACGCAACTTGAATAGATCAAATCGGAGTTATATGTTTTAAGTTATGAATTTCTAGAGATTTTATGTGTTTTGTACAAGATTAAATAGGATATCAATTTTATTGTGATATTCATGTCAAATCAGTGGCACTATTTGATAAACAATAATATTATAAAATTATAGGAACTGAAATGGACTCATTTGGACTTAATATGAATTTTATGTGAATTAAACAAATTACAGAAATTGTTTTTATATTAAAAATTTATTTATATAATTAATTAAATACTTTCCTCGGATCTCTGGACTGCGCGCTAAATAAACAGAAACGCAGGGTCCACTGCGCAAAAGGTTCTAAGACTCAGAATCTCACTGGCAGGATTGCGGGTTGATATAGGTAAAGGCCGAATTTTTTGTTTTTGAGTCCTTTTTGTGTCAAAAATTTCCAATTAGACCCCAGAAAACTTAAATGCAATTTTGGACCCATTTCTCGGCGCCATGAGCTATGGCGCCGAGTTTACACATCTCGGCGCCATAGATCTTGGCGCCGAGCTACCTGTCGCGGCGTCGACGTGGCACCAAGCTCGGCACCAAGATCTATGGCGCCGAGCTCAAATGTGTAACCATAAAGCTTGTCTAGCTCAGTTGGTAGAGCGCAAGGCTCTTAACCTTAAGGTCATGGGTTTGAGCCCCACCATGAGTGTTTAATATTTTTTTGTCTTCGTCACTGATTTGTTTTTTTATTGTCCAGATTTTTTCGTTTATGCCGCTAATTTATCCGTGCGTTCAATATTTTTTGTCTTTGTCACTGATTTGTTTTTTTTATTGTCTAGATTTTTTTCATTTATGACGCTGATTTGTCTGTCCAGATTTATTTCTCATCTATATTTTTTTTGCTTTTGAAATCGTCATTATACGAATCTTGGCCCATGCAGCTTGCGAATCAATATATGGTCACATCGCTCTACCTGCAGGATGTAGACGTGTAGTAAGCGCAGGCGCACAGCTATGAGTAAAACTAGAGTTTAGTGAGATCAAACGAATTTAAAATATATAAACTAATTATAGAATGATAAAAGTAATATGCACTAACCACAAGAAAAAGATTTTTTTAAAAAGAAGCGTGTTTCGAGAACTGAGATGGCATTTTCAAGAATACAGACTATATATTGGATGGCGCTATCATATAGAGAGTAGTATTTCCTTTTATATATACGCAGGAATATATAAAACACGAAACAACCTTTTCGCTAAAAGAGGTCAAGCCATCAACTAAAGCATATGCCATGGTTAAAAGAAAGAAAGAAAGCACGTTGCACTCAAGCTAATACCTTTTGTCTAAAAGTGGTATTATTTAGACAAAAAAAATGTGTGACGTGGATCGACAATTTACCTCTTCGAACTATTGTTATGCTATATTTTCTTTTCTCGGGCCAAAAAAAACAGACGTCTCGCTCGGAAGTCTCACAAAAATAAATTTGGACAGAAAATATATAAAAAAATAAATTAGTGAAAAAGACAAAAAAATATTAAATGCCCAACATGGGGCTCGAACCCAAGACCCCAAGGTTAAGAGTCTTGTGCTCTACCGACTGAGCTAGACAAGCTTTGTGATTACACATCCAAGCTCGGCGCCATAGATCATGGCGCCGAGCTCAGTGCCATGTCGGCGCCACGTCGTCCAGGTTGTTCCAGCGCAGCACGTACCTCGGCGTCATAAGCTATGACGCCGAGATGTGTTACCTCAGCGCCATAGGCTATGGCGCCGAGCAAATGGTCCAAAAATGACATTAAAATTTTCCAGGGTCTAAACGTGATTTTTTTCCGAGAAATGGCTAAAATACAAAAAATTCGGTAGGTGAAGGTCAGGGGCTCTTCAAGAAAAGCGCACGACAAAGGGGTATCGCGGGATTCTGGCCCACGGATCATCGGTCAATGGCTCGGATTAGATCCCTGCATCCTTGAACCGGTATGCAGCACTAGCCGCCCGATTTTAAGTAGATGGCCATGATTTAAAAGACCTGGATCTAACTTGAGCCACAACCAAACGGATCAATGATGTGGATCGAAGGAACAAATGGTTATGCCTGCGTCTAATATCCACCACCCAAACCCAGATCCACGGTTCAGATCTATTCACGAAATGGTACTACTACGGTCAAATCCTAGCCCTTGATCAAATGATCAACAACCTAGGCATCGTCTTCCACCTCACACCGGAAAAGCAGAGGCGCCCCGCACGACAGTGGCATTCTCGCCGCCGACATCCCGCCCGGCGCATCATCCATCAATCGACCAAAACAAAGCATGCTACACCTAGAGGATGACCTAGAGAACAGGAATAAGGGTGCCTCATCGGCTATCACATAGTAGAACCTGCCACCCACGGAAGAGGGCGGATCCACGGCAGCATCAGATTGATGGCAAGGAATCGTGGCGCTGCCGGTCCACAATCCTCCCCGAAGAGACCACATGCACCCTCCATGTGACTCCTCGAAGCCCTCTGGCCCAGATTCGAGGCCACAATGGTGACGATGCCGCGGGTCAACGGTGATGGCAACATGGACATGCGTAGCGGCAATTCCACCACACAGACAATGGTGGCCGCGAGTTCTAATGAGGCGGTTTACTCACGGAAGCATAGGGCTATGGGGGTGAGGATGCGGGTTAGGATTTATACACCGGAGCCAAGCCCATCAGGGGAGGGTACCACAGCACGGGATGCGGGATTCTCCGGATTAAGCGCAACAACCCGAGCTGGTAGACCTGTCTAACAGGACAGGCCTGCGTGATGAAGGCTAGAGATAGGGAGACTGACGCCACGGGTCCCACGCACCAGTGACTTGAACGTTTCACGTGTCCGCGTGGCAGGACATGCGCGGTCCATGGACGATTTCGTCAGCCGGATTCCTGCCGAACGCGACGGAGAGATTGTAGAAAGGAAAGGGATAGAACTAACAAGGGTGGCCCACCAGTCATTGGATTCGTGAGGTGCGCGTGGATGACAGGTAGGGACCCAGCGTCAGCACTCCAATGCGCGCTGTGGTGTGGCAGCGTGGGGGGGGGGGAATAAGTTGGGTGGGCCGCCGCGGAGAATTGGCCCTGTGAACGTTTTCCCTTTTTTTCTTTTTTTCCTTCTCTTTTCCTATTGTTTTTAAACTTCAGATTTGAATTTCAAATTTTGTGGTGAACTTCATGCCTAGATGAAAAGCTCAACTTCCAATCCTAGTATGACCAGGTGCATTTATTTATATATATATATACATATGCTATTCTTCTCATTCTTTACCTCATTTGTTTCCTTTATCTTCTAAGTGGTAAGTTGGGTCTTAAATCCCAATTTGGGTTCCAACAGATTTTTATTAATATGATTAATATTATTTATAGATGCACCAACACATAATTAATCAATCATGATGCAGTAGATATCTATTTGTTCTCATTGATTCTTTTGTTTGATAAATGTTTGAAACATGAGACACACTCATATTATTTTCTTCCTTTTTTAGGAGAATAGTATTTGAATGTGGGACAAGAGTTAAAAGTTACTTAAAGATTAAATATTCATGTAAATAAATGCTTATGGTGTATCATTTAATGATATGCGTAATCATTTAGTTGAATAGAAAATTTTTCTATTGTTTCTTTTCTAAAATAATTCTTGGTTTTAAAAATTCAGTCCCCAAATTTTTCAATACTCAAGTATAATTCGAGATATCTGAATTTATTATTTCATTTCTTTATGTCTTTATTTTATTATTAATAATTTTTTTATATAAATTTTGGGCCTTACAAATCCTACCCCTCTTAATAGAAATCTCATCCTCGAGATTTGTAGGAAAAGGGTATAGAACCATGTTATCTCAAAACATATGCACCAACAAAAATCTCAGCATGATGCATACTTTATTAGCAACACATGGGTCAATTAGACCTTATTATTCCTCCAAAAATAGTATCATACCATCTACTAACTAAGGTAACATTTAGATCTTACAAATAGTAATAATATATATATATATATATATATATATATATATATATATATATATATATATATATATATATATATATATATATATATTTATGTATATTGGTGGAGCTGGTGGTGGTGGTAGTGGGTGATTAGGAGAGTATAGGTACCCAGCTACTATTTATGTGGGATATAAATTGAACAGGTTGAGGTAAGAAATATTATGGCAAGGAAAAGACTTTATCCAAAATGTTTAAGTCCTGATTCATCTCGAGGTTCGCTTTGACTGTTATATCCTTCCTTGTTGACGTTGATCTTTTCTTCTCCAGTCTTGATCTCATTGATTCGAGGTTAGTGTATATTATCGGGGTTGGGAAATATGGTTAAGATAGATAATGAGGTAAACCACATGATGTAGATCAAAAGTTTGTTTGATGTTAGGTGAGGATAGATTGATTATACCATTCATCATGACTCTATGGTTAGCTCTTCTGCTCATGGTTGAGTTAGTCTACACCTGGCTATTAGGGTATAATCTCTTCTACCAATATCACTAATCTGTCCAAGTGGATCACATTAGATTCTATAATCCTATTTAGGGATATCCTTTAGTTAAGCATAACTGACTTTATCTTTATGAAATTCTATATTTTTTTATACACCTGAAATTCTCATGTCATTAGCGGGTGTGTTATAGAAACAAGGATACATCATGTTTTAGCTATTTGGTGAGTGTTGACATGGAATGAGTGTGTCATGGTCTAATCGAGCTTCCTTTCAGGGTCTGAGTTAGGGAACATTGGTCATGGTGTTAGATGCCATTATCCAAGTTGGGATAACAATTGCGGTATATGGGGTAGGTAGATTAAACAATGTTTTGCTTTGCTTTTGGGATAAATAGGTTGGGCAACCTATAACATAGGCTAGGTCGTGGTTTCACGGATGAGTTGGTTTAAGGCACCAATTTAGGTTTAAAACCCATTTGTAGGAATATGGTTTAGTTAATACTTGTAACATAGATTAGATCATATCAGATTAGGTAGGGTCTAGGTTGAATTGGATATAACTAGATTAGCCTTGTTTTAAGTTAGGTAGATCTACCAGGGTAGAATAAATATTATTAGAATGTGTTAGAATCTTTTGGGATAGGATGGACTATATGGTGTAGGTAGATCAAAATTTACGTTAGGTTAAAACAGAGGGGTCATGCAACCATCGAATGGTTAAGGTGGTTACATAAGGCCAGGTTGGATTAAGACTCCAATTTAGGTTCAAACACATTTACAAGAGTAGGGTCTGATCTTATTTTTTACTGGTATGATCCAACATGTTTATCCATTAGATTAGATCTGATCTGATTAGATGGGATCAGAATTAAATTGGTGTAATCAGATTAGACGAGATAAGATCTACTTCATTTATTTTGGAATAGATCATGTTTGTTACACTATTATGAGATAAGCAAAGCGGTGGGGATAAGTCAAGTGGTTTTAGTCATGCAAATATAACTTAGATCTGATCTCATTATTTTGGATTAGACCCTGGTTGTTACACTAGTGTGGGATAAATATGCTTATTAGGGCAAGATGAATCCATAAGGGTAAGGTAAAATCTTTTGAGGTCATTTAGATCTATTAGGATAGGATAGAATCTTTTCGAGATAAGATGAATCTATTAAGGTAAGAAAAATCTTTTAAGATGAGATGGATCTAGTATGATAAGAGAGAATCGTATAAGATAAGATGGATCTGTTAAGAAAAGGGAGAATCTTTTAAGGTAAGAGAGATCCATTAAAGTAAGAGAGAGGCTTTTAAGATAAGAGAGATCTATTTAAAATAGATACACTTTAATGAAGGATAATCTAGGTTTTTTATCTTATGAATTTTATTTATTTATATTTATGCCTATATGTATATGCAGATGTAATTGTGGACACTACTCCACAACTAATCACACTCAATCAAAGATTCAAATCAGACAAGTATCATAAGAACAAACACTCAAGCGTATAGATAAAATAGTTCTGTTTTTTTGTTTCTAAGAGTAGGTCTCTTATTCCTAAAGTCACTTTTAGGCACAGGATTTCAAAGTGTGAAATCCCCATTTGTCTTTAGAAGGAAAAGGTAAGAATAATCAGAGTAAAGCGGAAATAGATGAGAAGAGATTAAGATAAGTTTAGAAAAGAATCAGAGTAGCAGAGGTAAGGTTAGTCAGAGTAGAACAGTAGAAGGTGAGACAGGATCAAGAAAAGTATAGAAAGAATCAAGGTAAGGTAAGTAGGTAATTGTTATGTCCATTTCTATCTAGGTTTCATCCTACAGTCAACATTCCTCTGATACCACTTCTGTAACACCCCGGGCTTTAAGGAATAAAGTCGGGTGCATCTCATACATGTGCCAAAGAAGACAACATATATAATAATAGTGTATAGAGATAAATGTCACAATAATCAGAGTATTTATTAAATAGCGGAAGTCTTACAAAATAAAATATAAATATAACAAGATAAAAAATCCATCCTTAGCGCCAGAAAGTCAACTGGGAGACGCCACCTAGATCGAATCGAACTCCTCGATGTGTGGCTCCACTTGAATCACCTGTTCTTCTCCTATGGGGGCGGGGATGTGAGACAGCAAGGGTGAGCTCACACATGTTCATCACTCAACAAGTTGTGGGAATAATGTGGCATGAACTCACCAAAGGTGGGAGTTCATGTGATGTGTAAGGCTGATCAACAAAATAAAGGTTGAAGCCGAGCATTGCTTTTATAAGTTGGTCAAAATTTTATTAGCAATTACTAAGTATAAGTAAATACTAAACCATAATAAATAATAGAACAAACTTAATAAATAATCCCATGCAAATGCAAATGACAAATTGAATTTTAATTCCATAGATTAATCATGTGAGGGTCCTAGCTGCTCATGACCGTGAGCACGGCTAGTATACCATTTTACACTCTGTAGAGGTTGTGCATCTTTACCCACAAGTCATGTTACCCATCTACCAAGGGGTCATGAATCCCATACACCTCTACAAAGGAGGTGAGGCAGGGTAACACTACGAGGCCTTTATAAAGTTTCACTAGCTTTAGAAAACTCGCTACAGTTTATAGGAAGCTCCAGTGCAGGAATCCCTCGCTTGACCGTCATCGCAGCAAAATCAACCCAACGACCTCCCTACACTGACCACTCCCCTACTGCCCTTGCCCCTTTTGGGTAAGGTAGTCATCCACTAGCTTTCCTAGTTAATCAGCCAAGGGTGTCCCATTAAACCCTTGTGGTAGCACTGTTTTCCGGGTGGTCGCTCCATGTTCCCATTAACATAATGATCTTATCATGAACATAAATAACATAACAGAATAATAGGAACATGGATATAAGGAAATATTAACCTGAAACCACATAATGCAATAGCATAACTACCCAAGTGAATTAGGGGTAAACAGACTAGGGTGACCTATTGGGTCCCACTAAAATTAAACCTATGCAATGAATAGTGATAATAAAGAGACAATATTGGGTAACAAAAGTGGATAAAGGGCACAACTTGTCTGACACTTGAAATATTAAACTATATTATAAATTGGTTAATATAAATCATAGGAGAGGTTATCCTATAAATAATTATCTCAAATTTAATCTAAGTCTTTATTTGATTAAAGATCATCTAGTTAAATTATAACCACAAGATCAGAAGTTAGGCCAATAGACACCGAATAATCCAATTAGCATAGGATAAATAAATATCTAATTATAAAAGTATGAGACATGGTATAATAAATGTTGTTACTGCATAGTATGTATTTATACGAGACTAACGCGACTTGGATGGATCAAATCGGAGTTATATGTTTTAAGTTATGAATTTTCAGAGATTCTATGTGTTTTGTACAAGATTAAATAGGATATCAATTTTATTGTGATATTCAAGTCAAATTAGTGGCACTATTTGATAAACAATAATATTATAAAATTATAGGAACTGAAATGGACTCATTTAGACTTAATATGAATTTTATGTGAATTAAACAAATTCCAGAAATTGTTTTTATATTAAAAATTCAGTTATATAATTAATTAACTATTTTCCTCGGATCTCTGGACTGCGCGCTAAATAAACAGAAACACAGGGTCCACTGCGCAAAAGGTTCTAAGACTCAGAATCTCACTGATAGTATTGAGGGTTGATATAGGTAAAGGTCAGGAGCTCTTTAAGAAAAGCGAAAGGCGAAGGGGTATCGCGAGATTCTGGCCCTCGGATCATCGGTCAATGGCTCGGATTAGATCCCTGCATCCTTGAACCGGTATGCAGCACTAGCCGCCCGATTTTAAGTAGATGGCCATGATTTAAAAGCCCTGTATCTAACTAGAGCCGCAACCAAACGGATCAACGATGCGGATCGAAGGAACGAATGGTTATGCCTGCGTCTAATATCCATCACCCAAACCCAGATCCACGGTTCAGATCTATTCACAAAATGGTACTACTATGTTCAAATCCTCGCCCTTGATCAAATGATCAATGACCGAGGCATCGTCTTCCACCTCACACCGGAAAAGCTGAGACGCCCCACGCAGCAGCGGCATTCTCACCGCCGACATCCCGCCAAGCGCACCGTCCATCAATCGACCAAAACATAGCGTGTTACACCTAGAGGATGACCTGGAGAACAGGAATAAGGGTGCCTCACCGGCTATCACATAGTAGAACCTGCCACTGACGGAAGAGGGCGGATCCACGGTGGCATTAGATTGACGGCGAGGAATCGCGGCGCTGCCGGTCCACAATCCTCCCCGAAGAGACCACATGCACCCTCCATGTGACTCCTCGAAGCCCTCTGGCCTAGATTCGAGGCCACAACAGTGACGATTCCGCGGGTCAATGGTGATGGCGACATGGACATGCGGAGCGGCAATTCCACCACACAGACAGTGGTGGCGGCGATTTCTAATGAGTCGGTTTACTCACGGAAGCACAGGGCTATGGGGAGTGAGGATGCATGTTAGGATTTATACACCGGAGCCAAGCCCATCAGGGGAGGGTACCACGACACGAGATGCGGGATTCTCTGGATTAAGCGCAACAACCCGAGCTGGAAGACCTGTCTGAAAGGGCAGGCCTGCATGATGAAGGCCAGAGATAGGGAGACTGACGCCACTGGTCCCACGCGCCAGTGACTTGAACGTTTCATGTGTCCGCGCGACAGGACGTGCGCGGTCCACGGCCGATTTCATCGGCCGGATTCCTGCCGAACGCGACGGAGAGATTGTTGAAAGGAAAGGGATAGAACTGACAAGGGTGTCCCACTAGTCATTGGATTCGCGAGGTGCGCGTGGATGACAGGTAGGGACCCAGCGTCAACACTCCAATGCGATCTGTGGTGTGGCAGCGATCATGTAAATAAATACTTATGGTGTATCATTTAATGATATGCATAATCATTTAGTTGAATAGAAAACTTTTCTATTGTTTCTTTTCTAAAATAATTCTTGGTTTTAAAAATTCAGTCCCCAAATTTTCAATACTCAAGTGTAATTCAAGATATTTGAATTTATTATTTCATTTCTTCATGTCTTTATTTTATTATTATTAATTTTTTTATACAAATTTTGGGCCTTACATTGACGACCATCATAAATCTTATGGACTAACTAGTTTGCCTAGTTGATCATTTCTCAGGTACATAAGTTTATCTACATCAATTCTAAGTCGACTGTCCGACCATAGATTATTCCGGATAGGAGAAGATTTTTGGAAATTCACCTGTGCGCGGACCGTCCAGGCCCTTCCGGCTGACTGTCCCCGACACCAGGGTGAGCCTCGAACAGGAACTATGCAAATCACGTGTTTACACTGCAGAATATTCAAAGGAAACGAGAGCACTATCTGGGACCAAGCTCGAACCGTCCGGCCTCATGCGCGGATCGTCCACCCGTTGAAAAACCAGAAAACCCTGAAGGTGACAGGTTTGGTAAAATGCATTTTTAGGGTCCTCGCGGAATGTTCGGGGTGCATTGCTGGATCATCCGCGATTGCTTTATCTGACATCTGATGATTTCAGTCATTGATATAGTCGTTACTGCTGACCGTTGCAATTTTAGCCATTGATGTGCAAGGGCGGACCGTCTGGACCAGGGGCGCAGAACGTTCGCGGTTGGCAGAACAATTGAAACGACTAGGAAGTGATTGGTGGCTATAAATACAACCCCAACCACCTCCATTCAACTAACCCAAGAATTCTACTCACACACATTCAATACAAGAGCAATCAATCCATTCCAAGACACATTCAAAGCTTTCAAACCTCTCCAAGTGCCACAATTGAGATAAGTGATCATTAGTGATTAGTAACTTGAGAGAGTGTGATTCGTGTTTCATTTATTGCTCCTGTAGCTTGTCTTTTTAATCATGCTTTCTTCATCTCCTTATAAACTCTCTAGTGACTTGTAAAGCTAGCAAGAGACACCTAAGTGTGCGGTGATCCTTGCGGGGTCTTAGTGATCCTTGAGATTAAGCAGAAGCACTCAATTGGTCTAAGTGATCGTTTGAGAGAGGGAAAGGGTTGAAAAATACCCGGCCTCCGTGGCCTCCTCAACGGGGAGTAAGTTCTTTAGAACCGAACCTCGGGAAACAAATCGTTGTGTTCATTTGTGTTGATCATTATCCTAAGATTTGATTCTTCCTCTCCCCTCTCTCTAAGTTCTCTTGCTCTCAATCTTTTGAGTTGCTCCCAAAGTTATCCGTATTGATTGAGCAACTCGTAGCAAGAAGAACTCTCTCCCGCACTCTATATTCATTATTACTTGTTTCTAATCCTAACCTTGGGTGAAGTTCATGTTCAAAGTTTATAATTTACAGGTTTTGCCTATTCACCCCCCTCTAGGCGACTTTTACACTCGACATGCTTCCCCACATCTAGCACGACAATTCCCTGGAGCGCTACCACTCTCCGGTGAGCCACTACCATCGTGGGAGCCCGCTCATGTGGCCAGGCCGATTGGGGCCTTCTCTGCACAATCAGAGGGCACCAACGTCTTCGCCAAGACTCAGTAAAGCTCCCAAGCTACTCCAATGAAGCTCTACCATCATAAATCGACCGAACTACCTAATGCTAGTGAGCTTCTCAGCCTGTGCGTGTGTCAAGGCGACTCTGGTCACCTCTGCACGTGCCAAGACTACTGACATGTTCGCTAGGACCTCCCGCACCTCCCTAACACCTCTTCTGGAGCACTATCGACGCCGATGAGCCTCGCCGCCATGTTTTCCCCTCCCCGCATTATTCTGGTAATGGGGATGTTTGGGCAAGAAAGGGAGCAATTTAGGGGTTATTTGAGAAGCCCTAGTCTCAAGTGAATAGTGCTCCAAGGGTATATTTAAAAGAATTAGTTAGGAAATAACCCAGGGGTCCCAATGCAAGTCTGTTTTCCTTTTCCTTCTTGGATTTTATATTAAAAATTGTGCAAAAATCCTCCTAAAAGCCATAACTTGATGTTCACTGGCCCAAAAATGATAAAATAAATTTGGTAAAACTTCTTGTTAATGGAGCTATCATAGAAAAATATGAAAGGGTATTTTTAGGGACACTTTCAGTATGATTATAATTAAAAGAATAAACTACAGTTTACAAGGAAATTATAGGAGAAATACGAAAATACTTAGACTTAACCTAGAAAACTTTTGTGTAGACCAGTCCCATGATTCCTCACTGTTGAAAAATATTTAGGTCCATGTTTAGTTAAATAAATAAGAGCACTGTTTAAAACACTAAAATGTTGTTTCCTTTAGAAAAGCCTAATAAATAGTATGTGGGTCAAAACGAAGTCAAGTTTATTTTTACCAATAAACCAAAAATATGTTAGGTGCTATCTCTATGGAAGAAATACTGAGTAGGAATTTGAAACTAGAACTGGAATTAACTTTGGAAATTCATAAAAAATCAACCCTGGAAGGGTTAAGTCCCAACTTTAAGAATGATTGCTCTTGTGCTAAGAACACAAGAAAAATAGGAAATTTGTTGTTGGACGGTTTTCAAAGAGCAAGTTAGTAGTCGGGGCACTTTCAACCTTTTCCTTTGGAAAATCACCAGAAATTATCTACAAGGACTTTCGCTGTGACTTTTTTATGGAGATTAATGTTACCTTAAGATGTTAACAAGAAAAATGTCAAAATTTGTTTGACACTTTTCAAAGGGCAAGTTAGTTGTAGGTGCTCAAATTTCTTTAGAGTCCCTTGATTCCTCACTATAAAGAGTCCGACTGTAAGATTTGGTAGGCATGACTCTTATATCATGTATATTGTAGGAAAAATATCAAATCTGTTGTTTGATACTTTTCATAATGTAATGTAGTGGTAAGCACCTCTCTAGTTTCTACCCTAGCTTTTGTTATTTTTATACAGCAAAGACCACAAGCCCAAATGAGCTCATATTCACATGTAGAACCTAGTGGAAGCTATGAAGGCACTATAATTTTTGTGGAACTTTTGGAAACTGCAAAATATCAGTTGCTATTCAAACCATCTAATAATATCAATTAAAAGAGGAGGGATTAGATTAGAGTACCCACCTTAAAGGGGCCTTAAAGCATCACCCTAAGCAAAATCCTTGTTGAATATTAAGAAGGTTAACTTAAATTTGATCACCTTAAATTCATGAGTAACTAAACCAAGATTAGTTAGAGCATGATAAGAAGAAAGTCGAAATCAAAATAAAGAAGCATCCACCCAAAACCTTAATTACTAGCCCATCTAATTTTGCTTGAGAACTTATTTTCATAAGCATTGCATATTCATGATCATACCTCAAGCACCATGATTAATATTTCATGCATATGCATTCGTATAAACTATAATCTCACTGATGGAGAGTACGTCTTGATTCTGGAGTCAGGAGGATGACCATAGGAGGAACCAACTCTCCTCGAAGAGCTAGCTGCCGAGGAAACACCCTCCGACCCTACTCCTAAAGGTAAGCACCAGTTTACGCATATCCTATTATATATTATTTTATTGCAACTCTATTTGTAGGATGTAGCATGCATTTATGTGATGAAACACTAGTACGATATGTCCCCTATGTGATGAAACCCTAGATTCAAGACAATAGTCCCCTATGTGATAAACACTAGTATGATAAGTCTCTTAGTCGTAATGCTAAGTAAGGATCACGGTAGAAGTCGAGCATTTTTTCTAGCACTCGCGTGAGATCAGGTGTTGATTGTCATACCTTTGAAAATGGGATTATGAAATATCTATGGACACCGATCCCTAGGGGATGCCCTATCTGTGGAACAAAATTCGAATAAGGATTAATGTGTGGATACTTTGTATCAAGCATTTGATCATACTAAACAGACGATGAGAAATATGGTAATTGGTAAGTCTAGTACCTGATTGAACTTGTCCATGGACTTTCCACCCACTTGTCTGAAAATTAGTTTCACATGCTAGCGATGGTGGTTACATGAGCAGTCACTACATGACGGAGTTTTGGGCAGCGGGTGTGGCAGAACCGCCCGAATTATTCCAGCTTAAGTGCCCACGTCACGCCTTAAAGGCCGCAACGCACTTAAATCGGAATAACCCGCCAGTCCCTTAGATCTAGTCTAATAAAGCCACTTATCCAGGATCAAATACCACAAACTCACTCGAAGGTGAGTCATAGAAGAAATACAATAAAACAGGAAAACCTCAACTTAAAGTACTAGAATTATTACATAAATCGGAGTTTTTCAAGTAGCTAATATTAGTTCACAAAATAAACTGCAGCGGATGATCGATATCGTCAAAAGCGAGGAATAGGGCAAGGCCTAGCCCACTACTCCTCCTGCTCCTCTCCTGCCGGAGCAGCATCCCACTCGATCGTCCAACCCGGTGGCAGGGTGGTAGGCCAAGTCACACCATCAACCATGTCCTGAAGTGTACCTACAAAAATTATGCCACAAGCAAGGCTGAGTATACTAATACTCAGCTAGACTAACCCGGTGTGAGGAATCTACTCCTCTACCTCTAGACCATAAAGTTGTTTGGATGAGGGGTTGGGTTTGCCAAAAGCACTAGCTGTATATATGGTCAACTTTTAGCTTTTCCATTTCTAGTATCATTATTTTAGCTAAGTTTGCTCCTTCTAAGCATACATGGTAACAGTCATTTAATACAATCAACAAGTTATCTCATGTAAACCTTATTTCACTTCTTACTCAATGTAGTACAAGGGGTCAAGCAGTCTCATTAGCTGCGAGAAGCAGACGATTCAAATCGAGTTTTAACCTTGCAAGGTAAACCTAAACACACAACATGTAGGGGCACTCCATCCCCACACACGTCAACCGTCCCCATCGATTCCCCATTCGCGGCCAGGGCTCACCGCCTTGGCATACAATGCTCCACTGACCCCAGCTGCTGCTGTGCAGTGACCGCACTTGTACCCACCATAGCTAGCATGGGAGACCTAGTCTCTGGACTAGTTAGGAGAAAAGTCTGCGCCCGGCTTCACTCAGGTACTAGGTTTACCGGTTACCATATTTCTCGGCATGTGTTTAGTACGTTCAAACGCTTGACTCAGGTATCCACACATTAATCCTTAATTCCTTTTTCCCGTCTCATGGACAAGGCATCCTCCGTGGATCCAAGTCCAAAGACCATCATAGATCCCTTTATCAAGATGAGTACAATCAATCCCTGACCTCGCGCGAGTGCTAGAAAAATCACTCGACTTCTACCGAGATCCTAATTAGTAAAGCAGCTACTCGACCTAGCATACTAGTATCCGTCTCAAAAAGGAATCCTGAGTTCATGCAACTAAAGGTTTCAAGCAACTCCTACACTTAAGTGCACATTCCAAGCCTACAAACATTAAGTGTAGTAAAGTAGCATATATAAACAGTTATGCATAAAATCGGGGCTTGCCTTCAAATGCTGGGGCTGCGGGGAGATCCTCTATGGCAGGCTCGGGAGCTGGCTCCTGATCTTCCTCGTGGACAACTCCTTGCTCAGGGATGAGCACGTACTCTCCGTCAGCGAGGTTGTAATCTAAGGAATGCAATGAGTAAGATGCATGTAAGGCATGATATGCAATTTAGTACTGAGATTGCATGGTGAAAGATTAATTAAAAAGGAAATGGGGCTAAGTCTTGTTATTAGAGACTTTTGAGCTGTATTTTAGGAAGTTTGGGTCAAGTTGATTACTTAATGGTTAACCCATTTTTACTGTTCTATTAATTTTCTTCTTTATATCTTATGGATATTTTAACAATATTCTTAGCTGCAATATTGGGGTAATACTTATTAATCCTTCTAATCCCTCTTTTCTTTTTTATTTCTTTTATGCCTTTAAGGTGGGTTTGAACTACAAGATAGCTTAATAAATCTCCGAAAATTCTGCAAACATTACAGTGGCTTCTCACTGGTGTATAATTATCTGTCTCAAAATTTGGGGCTTAAAAAGTGAGGGGTTCTCTCTTTACAAATTTATCAAGTGTTAGGGCAAAGGGGGTGTTTTGAACTACAACTTCCTTTTAACAATGGGTTATTCTCTAAGACTTATTTTTGCTGGCATTTAGATGTTATAACATGACTTTGCACCAATTTTCATCCACTAATGCTTATTAGTTATTTTACTATGATTTTCTAAAGTTTCTAGCCCAAGGGGTGCTTCCTACTACCACTATACTTGAAAAATATCAAACAACAGATTTCTAATTTTTCCTATCTTCTTCTTTGTGCAAGGGCAATCATTCTAGAATTGGGTAACTTTTTTCTTAAGGGAAGGGTGGTAGGAATTTCTTGAATTAAATGGCCTTTCTCATGAAGTAGGGGCAATGGGTATTATTTTGTAATTTTGAATAGGTTTTGCATTTTTCTCTGGTGGCCTACTTCGTCAATAATCTGGTAAAAATTTCTTTGCCCATTGTTGCACATCTTTTTGCTTACTTATGATCTAATTGGAATATGGCTCAATACCAAGTTTTATTTATTCAACCCACTTAAGATGATGGGCTGGGGTGTTTATCATTTTTGTAGTGGTGTCCTAGTAGTTAGGAGTCTACTAAATTTTTCTTACTAATTTTGAAACTGTTCTTATGTTTTTAATAATTGTCTTTCTAGTTTTATAAGTGCCTAATAAAACATTTCACCTTGAATTTGTTCTGGACTAGGGTTCTTTTTATATTTCCTGGGTTCTTCATTACTTAAGTGAACTAGGAAAAATATTTGCATTCACTGTTCATTATTTTCTAGTGCTCTTCTCATTTTCCTAAGTTTTGGGAAATTATGGCTTTTAATAGATAACCCTATTTAAATCTTCAATATTGGGGTGCATAATATTTTAAAACAGTGTCTAAGTTGGTTTTGGACTTCTACAAATTTTCTTAAGTCCAGCACAGAAGAATAACTATTTTTCTTCATTTTAATAAGGTTTGGGAAGTTTCCTTAATTAATTCTAAACTCTAAAATTTAAAACAGAAAGCACAAGGTTCAATATTTTTATTTGATAGTTCATAATATTTTGAATCCAGTAAAATTGGTTTGACTAAATTTGGTTGAACATTTCTTAAGATACAAATTTCCTAAGTTCTCTGCTTATTTTAAAAAGAATAAACAGAAATGGTTTAAAGGAAAATGGTTTTGCATCTGGGTCCATGACGAAAGGTTCTAAATGTATTACAGACAGGTAATCGGTTTACTATTCATCTGAGTCTATGACTCTGTAGAAAACCCCCTAGGGTTTTGCTAAATCGAACCCGCAGTCCTTCCCCTAATGGAACAGTGGCCGCGGCGGAAGAAAAGGGCGGAGGGACTTACCGGCGGCGAGGTTGCTCCGGTGAAGGGTCGGGTGAGGTCCGGGGGTCTCTGGCAATCACGTCGAGGTGCAGATCGTCGGCGGTGGTGGTCAGAGTAGGTTGGTCCACGCGCGCAGGCGGGCGAGCTCGTCGACGGCGAGGAATCCAGCCTGCTCACGGCGCGATAGTCCAATTGAACGGGTCAGAGAGCTTCACTGGATGCTAGGGAAGACGTGGGTGCGTGGATTTGGAAAATGGCTTACTAGTTAGCTTGGTTCACGCGCGGCGGCGGGTGACCGAAGTCCGGCGAGGGTGATCCGGGGTATCCGGTGAGGCTTTGTCGGGTCCGAGGACATGGGAAGCTAACCAAGCGGCTAGCACGGCCAGGAAGTGGCTGGAGGGAGCTGGCCGCGGTGGCCGAGGCTCTGGTGGCTTGGCGGGCGGTGGCGCGGCGTGTTCAGGGCAAACTCCGGTGAGCTCTGGTTTGGGCAGGACCGAGAGCACGTGGGGAGGTACGGCCGAGGCCTTCGGCTACTTTATAGGCACGGCGCGGTGCATGGGCGGTCGTGGACCGACGAGGGCGCGCGGGCATGCACGGCTGGGTGCGGGTGTGCGAACTAGCGTGAACCGGGCGTGTCAGTCGCGGTCGAACACGTGGAGCCGTTGCTTCTACCCATGTTCTAACACCGATTGGGTGCAAATCTTCGTGAATTTGGGCAAGATCGCTGTGATAGATTTGTTCCCCTGACTGTGCTTTGTCATTTGTGTGTGGATGTTGCGCGGTTTTAGGCTAGGGAGAGGGAGTTGTTTTGTCGCCAAGTTGCCAGTGTCAGGCAGCCGAGTCCCAAGAACAAACTGCACCAAAATCATGTCAAACAGTTTTTGTTTGAGTTCAAACTTTACCAGAGCATGTTTAAGGAAATTTGGCGCCACTTTTATATTTGGACTTTATTGATTTGAGTTTTGGAAGATAGGGAACACATCTGAACTTGGGAAAGGGTTCTGAAATTCAGAATTCTGATTTCTGAATTTTACCATAGGGCCTTGGTTCATGGGCTGATTTTAGGATTTTGAAAATTCAAATGGCAAAACTTCCTTACTATATTTTGTAGGTTATTTAGTGCACTAAAACTTTGTTATTTGGTTCATATCAAAATTTTGTATTTTTCCCAAGTCTTTTCTCCAATTCCCTTTATGTGCTTAAATGGCCCACTTAGGATTATTTAGGGTTTGTGAGTTCTTCTTACCTTGAGGTGCATGGCATGATTAAGGAGAATTTCTTAAGATGAAAAAGACTTACTCAAACCTTTGTTCTTAATTTTTGATGTCCTTTCCTCAATTTGGTTCACAATTGATAATGGTTTTGAGTTAGCTCTAAGAAGAAACTCTAGGTGACACTAGGGTGTCACAGCCTTCCCCCCTTAAAGGAATCTCATCCCGAGATTTGGGTCAGAGTCCTTCCGGGGTGAAGTGGTTTAAGGCTTGCTTGAAGTGGGTGGTTTATTCATTAAGGTTCTTCTTGGCAAACTGCTCTTCGAATGTCATCTTCTTTGCAACTTCAGTAGGAAGTCCTTTTAATTTTAGTCTTACAATTAACTCTTTTTATTTTAAGATTCTTTTTCTTATGTTTTGATTCAAAGGGCAGGGGGAGGGGTTGGGCATGGTTACGTCCAATTTCCTTAGGTAGACAATTGGGGAAGTTGGAACGTAGAAATTCCTCTGAAGGGTACTCTTGGAACGTAGAAATTCCTCTGAACGTAGAAATTCCATGTATCCCAAGTAGCCTCTTCTTCTGAGTGGTTACTCCATTAGATCTTATACATCTTGATCGATTTAGCTCAAGTTGATCTTTCTTTGCAATCCAGAACCTTGGAAGGGTACTCTTGGTGTTGGGGACTTGTTCTCAAATGCTAAGTGAAAGTCGCCTAGAGGGGGGTGAATAGGGCGAAACTGAAATTCTCAAAAATAATCACAACTACAAGCCGGGTTAGCGTTAGAAATATAATAGAGTCCGCGAGAGAGGGCGCAAAACAAATCGCAAGTGAATAAGAAGTGTGACACGCGGATTTGTTTTACCGAGGTTCGGTTCTCGCAAACCTACTCCCCGTTGAGGAGGCCACAAAGGCCGAGTCTCTTTCAACCCTTTCCCTCTCTCAAACGGTCCCTCGGACCGAGTGAGCTTTCTCTTCTCAATCACTTGGAACATAAAGTTCCCACAAGGATCACCACAAGTTTGGTGTCACTTGCCTCAATTATAAGTGAGTTTGATCGCAATGAAAGAATCAAAAAAGAAGAAAGCAATCCAAGCGCAAGAGCTCGAAAGAACACAAGCAAATCTCTCTCACTAGTCACTAAAGCTTTGTGTGGAATTTGGGAGAGGATTTGATCTCTTGAGTGTGTCTAGAATTGAATGCCTAGCTCTTCTAAGTGGTTGGAAGTGTGAAAACTTGGATGCAATGAATGGTGGGTGGTTGGGGGTATTTATAGCCCCAACCACCAAACTAGCCGTTTGGTGAGGCTGTCTGTTCGATGGCGCACCGGACAGTCCGGTGCACACCGGACATGTCCGGTGCGACAGCCACGTCACCAAAAGCCGTTGGGTTCGACCGTTGGAGCTCTGTCTTCTGGGCCCGCCTGGATGTCCGGTGGCGCACCGGACATGCACTGTAGATTGTCCGGTGCGCCAGCATGGGCGTGCCTGACCTCTGCGCGCGCAGCGCGCGCATTTAATGTGTCGCAGGTAGCCGTTGGCGCTGAAATAGCCATTGCCCCGCTGTTACACCAGACAGTCCGGTGTACACCGGACAGTCCGGTGAATTTTAGCGGAGCAGCTGAGGTAAATTCCCGAGGCTGGCGAGTTCCTGAGGCTGCTCTCCCTTGGAGCACCGGACATGTCCGGTGTACACCGGACAGTCCGGTGAATTATAGCGGAGTCGCCTCTGGAATTTCCCGAAGGTGACGAGTTCGGAGTTCGGAGTCCTCTGGTGCACCGGACATGTCCGGTGGCACACCGGACAGTCCGGTGCGCCAGACCAAAGGTGCCTTCGGTTGTCCCTTGCTCCTTTGTTTGAACCCAATACTTGGTCTTTTTATTGGCTAAGTGTGAACCTTTGGCACCTGTATAACTTATACACTAGAGCAAACTAGTTAGTCCAAATATTTGTGTTGGGCAATTCAACCACCAAAATTAAATAGGAACTAGGTGTAAGCCTAATTCCCTTTCAATCTCCCCCTTTTTGGTGATTGATGCCAACACAAACCAAAGAAAATATAAAAGTGCATAATTGAACTAGTTTGCATAATGTAAGTGCAAAGGTTGCTTGGAATTGAGCCAATATAAATACTTACTAGATGTGCATGGATTGTTTCTTTGTTTTTAACATAATGGACCACATTTGCACCACGAGTTTTGTTTTTGCAAACTCTTTTGTAAATTCTTTTCAAAGTCCTTTTGCAAGATAGTCAAAGTTAAATGAATTTGAGAAGCATTTTCAAGATATGAAATTTTGTCCCCTTGTTCAAATGCTTTTCCTTTGACCAAACAAAACTCCCCCTCAAATAAATTCTCCTCTTAGTGTTCAAGAGGGTTTTAAGATATCAAGTTTTGAAAAATACTACTTGCTCCCCCTTTAGAACACAAAGAGATACCAATTTGAAATTTTCCAATTGAAAACCAGTAATTTTAAAATTAGGGTGGTGGTGCGGTCCTTTTGCTTTGGGCTCATACTTTCTCCCCCTTTGGCATGAATCGCCAAAAACGGATACTTTGAGTGAGATATAAGCCCTTTCCTAACTACTTTCTCCCCTTTGGCAAATAAAACATATGAGTGCATACTTCTAGCAAATTTAAAACTTTTGATGCATCTTATGTGCTTACTAACAAATCTGGCAAGGTAGTTGCCAAGTTTGTTGGGGGCAAACACAAGGGCTCCAAAACTTGTGTTTGGGTACCCAAAGTTCTTGTTTCTAATGCCAAAGGACCCAAGACCGTTTGGGTACAGTTTGGGTACACCGAATCCTCAAGAAGACATCTTATGAACTCCTAACCGGTAAAAAGCCAAATATTTCATATTTTAGAGTTTTTGGTAGCAAATGCTTTATTCTTGTTAAGAGAGGTAGAAAATCTAAATTTGCTCCTAAAACTGTAGAAGGCTTTTTACTAGGATATGATTCAAACACAAGGGCATATAGAGTCTTGGGTCCTTTGGCATTAGAAACAAGAACTTTGGGTACCCAAACACAAGTTTTGGAGCCCTTGTGTTTGCCCCCAACAAACTTGGCAACTACCTTGCCGGATTTGTTAGTAAGCACATAAGATGCATCAAAAGTTTTAAATTTGCTAGAAGTATGCACTCATATGTTTTATTTGCCAAAGGGGAGAAAGTAGTTAGGAAAGGGCTTATATCTCACTCAAAGTATCTGTTTTTGGCGATTCATGCCAAAGGGGGAGAAAGTATGAGCCCAAAGCAAAAGGACCGCACCACCACCCTAATTTTAACTCATCAATCCTAGCAAGTAAATCAACATTATCATTTCTAGGATTGGAAGTTGAATCAATACAAACATGAGAATCAACCTTAGCAATTAATTTAGCATTTTCATTTCTAAGGTTGTTAATGGTCTCATGGCAAGTGCTTAGCTCACTAGACAATTTTTCACATTTTTCTACCTCTAGAGCATAAGCATTCTTAACCTTAACATGTTTCTTATTTTCTTTAATTAGAAAATCCTCTTGGGAATCCAAAAGGTCATCTTTTTCATGAATGGCACTAATTAATTCATTCAACTTTTCTTTTTGTTCCATGTTAACGTTGGCAAAAAGGGTACGCAAATTATTTTCCTCATCACTAGCATTATCATCACTAGAGGACTCATATTTAGTGGAGGATTTAGATTTAACCTTCTTCCTTTTGCCGTCCTTTGCCATGAGGCACTTGTGGCCGACGTTGGGGAAGAGGAGTCCCTTGGTGACGGCGATGTTGGCGGCGTCCTCGTCGTCGGAGGAGGAGTCGGTGGAGCTCTCGTCCGAGTCCCACTCACGACAAACATCGGCATCGCCGCCCTTCTTCTTGTAGTACCTCTTCTTTTCTTTCCTCTTTCCCTTCTTGTCGTTGCCCCTGTCACTGTCACTAGATATAGGACATTTTGCAATGAAATGACCGGGCTTACCACACTTGTAGCAAACCTTCTTGGAACGGGATTTGTAATCCTTCCCCTTCCGTTGCTTGAGGATTTGGCGAAAGCTTTTGATGATTAAAGCCATCTCCTCATTGTCGAGCTTGGAGGCGTCAATCGGTTGTCTACTCGGTGTAGACTCCTCCTTCTTCTCCTCCGTTGCCTTAAATGCCACCGGTTGTGCTTCGGACGTGGAGGGTTCATCAAGCTCGTTAATCTTCTTTGATCCTTTAATCATACATTCAAAGCTCACAAAGTTCCCGATTACTTCCTCGGGAGTCATTAGTGTGTATCTAGGATTACCACGAATTAATTGAACTTGAGTGGGGTTAAGGAAAATAAGTGATCTCAAAATAACCTTAACCACCTCGTGGTCATCCCATTTCTTGCTCCCGAGGTTGCGCACTTGGTTCACCAAGGTTTTGAGCCGGTTGTACATATCTTGTGGCTCCTCCCCTTGGCGAAGACGGAAGCGACCGAGCTCCCCCTCGATCGTTTCCCGCTTGGTGATCTTGGTGAGTTCATCACCCTCGTGCGCGGTCTTGAGAAGGTCCCAAATCTCTTTTGCATTCTTCAACCCTTGCACCTTGTTGTATTCCTCCTTGCTTAGGGAGGCGAGGAGTATGGTTGTAGCTTGAGAGTTGAAGTGCTCGATTTGGGCCACTTCGTCCGTATCATAGTCTTCATCCCCCTACGGATGGTACCTGTGCTCCAAACTCAACAACATTCCATATACTTTTGTGGAGTGAGGTTAGATGAAATTTCATTAAATCACTCCACATAGCATAATCTTCGCCATCAAAGGTTGGCGGTTTGCCTAATGGAACGGAAAGTAATGGAGTATGTCTAGATGTACGAGGATAGTGTAAGGGGATCTTACTAAACTTCTTGCGCTCTTGGCGCTTAGAAGTTACGGACGGCGCATCGGAGTCGGATGTCGATGTTGATGAAGTGTCGGTCTCGTAGTAGACCACCTTCCTCATCCTCTTGTGCTTGTCGCCTTTCCGATGCGACTTGTGGGAAGAAGATTTTTCCTTCTTCTCTTTGTGGTGAGAAGAAGAAGATCTTTTCTCCTTCCATTTGGAGGAGTCCTTCTTCTTCTCCTTCCTCTTGGTGCGGGACTCTTCCGATGAAGTGCTCCCTTGGCTCGTAGTGGGCTTGTCGCCGGTCTCCATCTCCCTCTTGGTGTGATCTCCCGACATCACTTCGAGCGGTTAGGCTCTAATGAAGCACCGGGCTCTGTCTTCTGGGCCCGCCTGGATGTCCGGTGGCGCACCGGACATGCACTGTAGATTGTCCGGTTCGCCAGCATGGGCGTGCCTGACCTCTGCGCGCGCAGCGCGCGCATTTAATGCGTCGCAGGTAGCCGTTGGCGCTGAAATAGCCGTTGCCCCGCTGTTACACCGGACAGTCCGGTGTACACTGGACAGTCCGGTGAATTTTAGCGGAGCAGCTGAGGTAAATTCCAGAGGCTGGCGAGTTCCTGAGGCCGCTCTTCCTTGGAGCACCGGACATGTCCGGTGTACACCGGATAGTCCGGTGAATTATAGCGGAGTCGCCTCTGGAATTTCCCGAAGGTGACGAGTTCGGAGTTCGGAGTCCTCTAGTGCACCGGACATGTCCGATGGCACACCGGACAGTCCGGTGCGCCAGACCAGAGGTGCCTTCGGTTGTCCCTTGCTCCTTTGTTTGAACCCAATACTTGGTCTTTTTATTGGCTAAGTGTGAACCTTTGGCACCTGTATAACTTATACACTAGAGCAAACTAGTTAGTCCAAATATTTGTGTTGGGCAATTCAACCACCAAAATTAAATAGGAACTAGGTGTAAGCCTAAT
Source organism: Zea luxurians (assembly GCA_029449295.1). Taxonomy (NCBI): domain Eukaryota; kingdom Viridiplantae; phylum Streptophyta; class Magnoliopsida; order Poales; family Poaceae; genus Zea; species Zea luxurians. The sequence continues at coordinate 6,099,097 of JAOPSE010000041.1, read as the reverse complement.
TCCCTTTCACTAAGAATTAAGAACAAGGCAACATAGAAAGTGTTAAATGTTAAGCTCCTTCGTCCTTAAAAACATTATATCCCTTCGGATATAATGAATCTTGGACGAAGGTTACAAAGGAAAAGATTCTCATAAGATTGATTAACGGTAAAAAAGGACACATATATAAAATACAAACAATGGCTTGAGTATTATCATCAACTTATCTTTATTGCCAAATTCATAAAAACAAATTACAAGTGTACCTTCGGATTGTTGGAAAGTAAGGATGCAGACGTAATGTGAAAAAGTGTATGCCAAGTCAGCGTGAACAGTACGGGAGTGCTGTTCATCTATTTATAAGCACGGGACGCAGCCCGTGTAAAATTACATTGATGCCCTTTACATTTGATAATAACTTTATGGCAATCCTTCGAGGTTTAACTTGACTTTTCATCCTTAGGTCGGTTCCTCCTTTCCTTCATCATGTCGAAGCTTTTCTGTACGTAGCTTCGTGATGGTCCTATCTTTCGTCGTGATCGCTTTACACCCCAGTCAAGCTTCGTCTTGACCATGCTCTTGTACACCCGCAACCTGACTCCGAAGATACCTGTTCACATGTTTCACTCGGAAAATATTGTCAAATCATGTTTTTTGAGGAGCTTCGGAAGCCGAAGGCCCCCAACAGTAGCCCCTCACAATATTAATTTACTGCAATGATAAATTCATATTGCGACGTGGACGAAGGCTTTGAGCCGAAGGTCCGAAAAAACACCTTCCTTCTGCTAGAATAGCAGCAGTCATTGACAGACGGGGCCCTCCAGTTTCCGACACACTAGGTGTATAAATAAGGGCTCGCCACAAGTTTATTTGGCACGCTCTCTTGCCATCCGCTTTTAGTCACCCGAAAAAATTTTTAGCCTGCATGCAACAACACTTGCTCGGTTTTAGATTTTTAAGCTTCGGTTTCGAGTGTGTTTTGTCAGCATTTTCGAAGATGCCTGAGGATAAGAAAGCCGTTGGTGGTTCGAAGCTAAGTCTTTCTGCGAAAATGCACCTGGGTTTTCTTGAATCAATGTCGAAGACTAATACGGAGAAGATTACCAAAGAGATTTTGGAGGGTTTATCTGAAGATACTGGCGACAGTGATAGTTACGATGTGGATAGTGGTGGTGAAGATTCCGAAGATCGACCCTAGCGACCAAGCCATGCAGTTTTTGGTAAGTCCAGCATTAAAGAAAACCATCTTGTCAATATGAGAGGGAGATACTTTCGGGACTTGTCTGTTGTGAGGGCTGACGAAGGAGAGAAGACTTGTCCAACTCCCGAGGAAAATGAGGTCGTGATATTCCGAAGCTTCTTGAAAGCTGGATTACGATTTCCCTTGAGTAGTTTTGTCATGGAAGTATTGAAGACATTCGAAATCTACCTTCACCAACTTATCCCCGAAGCAATCATAAGGATGAACATCTTTGTGTGGGCCGCGAGAAGCCAAGGTTTGGAACCTAACGCAAAAAGCTTCTGTAACATACATGAGCTATTGTATGAGACAAAACCCTGGGGCAAAGAGCAGTATCACAACAACTTTGGCTGCTACAGCTTCGGCGCTCGGTCGGGGTCAAGCTGCCCTATGCCAACCTTTCGAAAGAGGTGGCCCGGCGACTGGATGACAGAATGGTTTTACGTGAAAAATGACCTAAAATCACGTGAAGATATCAAGGGTATCATTATGCGCCCTATCTGGCAACGCTTCGGCCTCCGAAAGCCGAAGGTGGAGATGGATGAAGCAGCCAAAGAATGCCAGAGAGCCTTCGGCGTAGTCTGCTCTTTTATTGGTACAAGGGATTTGGTCCAAGAGCATATTGCCTTCAGAGTTTGGCCACTTGTAGAAAAGTGGGAAATGCCGAAGGAGACTGTCAAGGAACCTGACGAAGGCGGGCTAGTTAGGCTAAAATACACATTCAAATACGGAGATAAGTTTGTTGAACTAGATGATGACTGGCTGAAGAGTATTGAGGCCATAAGTGACGAATTGCTTGGGGTATACTCGAAAGCCGAAGATACTGCACTATCAGCGGCCTTCGGAGGCCGAAAGAAGAAGAGGCTTAACCGTGTATTTGATGTAATTGGGTTTATCTACCCCGACTACCATTACCCGGTGCGAGGCCAAAAAAGGAAAAATACTTCTCCTGCAAAGGAAATTGCTTCAGCGGCTCCTAGCGAACCGGCGCCGAAGAGGAAAAAGGTAAAGGTACTCACACACCCTCCATGTTATATTGAGCCGACCACAGTTCCTGAGTTTATTGGTGAGGCCTCTTCGGCCACTGAAGCCAGAGAAGCAACTCCGGTGGCAAAAATCGAGGAAATAGCCGAAGTACCAGCAACAGAGAAAACAGCAGAAGAACCAAGGACTAAAAAAGCAAAAACATTAGAAATTTTAAGTCCAACAGCAAGAATCCAGAAGAGGCCAGCAGCGACCCCGTAAAGAAAAAGGATGGTTAATGTGCTGGATGTTTTAGAAACAATTAAATCTTCGAGCATAACTCCGAAGAAAACTATTGAAGCTTCTGAAGTGTCTACTGAAGCCTTTGTTACTGAAGTTTTGAAGCAACAATTTGAAACTGAAGCTGGGCCCTCAGAGCCCATTAAGGTAAAACCTTTGAAAGCTGAAGAAGGAAAATTGACAGAGGCAACTTTGGAAACCGAAAAAATAAAATTGACAGAGCCAATTTTGATTGAAGAAATTGACACTGGTGTTCCCTAAGCATCTTCCAAAATACATGATTATATTGTGCGACATGCTTCGGGGAAGAAACTATCTGAAGGAGAGGTTTTTGAAGCTAATCACTATGCCCGAGAACTGAAGTATCCGAAGGGGGCCGTAGTGTTCAATGGAACAGACGAAGATGACTTCATATACTGTCTCCCAGACAATAAAGAATTATCCGGGTTCCCGAAGCTTGAAGCTGGCCTTTGCGCCATGACGAAGGAGGATCTTGCAGATAGCCTTGCATATAATAGTCTCAAGGTACAAAGATTGTAAATTTTGAAATTTATGAATTTTAAATTAGTCTTTTGTTCTTATGTTAATCCATTCATTCTTTTTAATAGGGCTTAATAGTTAGCAATGCCTTAAGGGCACAAAAGAATGCTGAAGATGAGAGCTGCACTATTGCTCTTAACAACCTTCGGACAGAGGTTATCAGGCTAAGAAACGAAGCGTTAGAAAAGGACAAAATCCTGGTTACATTAGTGGATAAGATAAAGGAAAACGAAGCTAATTCTAAAATTCAAGCCGAAGCTTAGAAGCGGGAAATCGAAGATCTTCGGAAACAACTAGCCCGAGCTAAAGAAGAACACATTCTTGAAGAAACAAAACGAGAACTAAGTGATCAATGGGCAAATCATTTGGAAGTAAATGTTGAAGAGCTTCGTGCTTCGAAGAAAAGGTGCTATGATAAATCCATAGAGTGTGTTAAAAGATAAAATCCAGCTTCGCCAGCGTCGGCGCATTTTCTAGTGAAGAAAATTTCACAAGAGGGAATCCAGAAGGCGCAATTGAATGGATCAGTCATGAAGCTGAGGCCTTCGAGGAAATCTTGAATAGTCACGGGGACATTTGTCCTTTTTCGGGCGCCAGAGGAATTGTTACTATTTTGGAGAAGAAAGGGTGCGAGCATGTGAAATCTTTGGCACAGTCTGAAGCTGCTTTATCCTCTGAAGATATCAAAGACCCTTCAGCCGAAGCAAGCCAGGTCGGTGGAAAATTTTTCACCGACATTTGGGACAATGGCGGCCGAGAAATGGCTCAAGAAATCATTCAGAGAAGCGAAAAAGGCATCCATGACGCTATGAAAGTAGCGGAGGCTGCTGAAAAAAGCACAGGGCCCGAAGGGCAAATAGGTATTAATTAGTGGTTTTTATTTAGTTGTGATTTTTGATTTTAAACTTTGTTCATGGTTTTGTAATAGTAATATATCCATGTCCTCTCCTCCCTCAGAACCTGCTGAGGCAGCTCCGGATCCCCCCCCCCCGAAGGGGACGACGAAATTAGACAAATGGCCGAAGCCATCATGGACAAAGTTGTCAATCAGCTACTAAACGAAGCTGCAGAAGTAGTTCTTAGGGAAGATTAAGTGCTATTGTAAAAATACTTGGAACATGACATGTGTAAAACTTTGTAACTTTGAATGTAATATATAATCTATTTATGGTTCAATTCTTTACGATGCATGAAATTTTGCATACATACCGTTTTTTGAGCCTTCGGCGAAAAAACACCTTCCCTTCTTTTCATGCTTCGTGAAGAAAATCTTTTATGTATCACAAGAATTTCCATACTTCTCTGATGAAGAATATCCAAGCTTCGTGAAAACATTCTTCGAAGCTATAAAAAAGTTTTATGTGGACTCTCTAACGAAGCTATGCTTCTTCTCGATTTATCTTGTGCTTTAGCACGGTTTTCTCTTTTTCAAAAACATTCTTCGAAAATCAATACTGTGTCCCCTTCTTGTTCTACATGCAATATGATGTATGATGCTTATGTTATGCAAAATGATGTGATGATGTTATGCTATGCAAAATGATATTTATGCCGAAGATACACACATCTCTGTAATAGAGCACACAATCTTTTTATCTCAGCGCTGACTTTTCGCTGTAAGCCTCCCTTAGGAGCTTCTTCGCCTTTTACTTTCAGCGGAATCAGCATTTATTTTTCGCTGTAAGCCTCCCTTAGGAGATTCTTCGCCTTTTACTTTCAGCGAAATCAGCGTTTATTTTTCGCTGTAAGCTCTGCATTCCCTTCGGAACGACTTTTGAGCAGAAAACTTACACTGCGCTCCTTGAGGAACGACTTTTTACTACTTCGAAGAAGTTACAGTGTGTTCCTTAGAACAAGTTTTTGATAATTCCAAGGTTCTCCGTGCCACCATAAATTCTTGTGCTTCAGTAACTCAAGCCTATGGAGAAGATATATTTTTATTATGATGATAAGCTAAACTGTTACAAGAATTTGAAAAAACGATAAAAGACACTTAAACTTCCCACAATTGTTCTTTACTACAAAGAAAGTAAAACTGAATGCGAAAAGCTGCTGTGGAGGTAGGATATTTTGTCAGTAAATATGATTCGACTCTGGCACAGTGCTATTGACTGTGCGAGCTTCGGACTCCTCCCTGAGGTCCCTCTGGGGGTGAGAGTGCTGGCTCCTTTCTGGTTGCGGACCACGTTGTATTGGTGGTGGTGGAAGCTGTTGCCAGGAAGCTTGGGGTTGGCTTGCCGAAGCAACAGAAGCTGCAGGGTGATTGCCTACATATTCTGGAATGTAAGGCGAATGGTACGAAGCAGTATGCATAACCTGCTTCGACTGGTTCTGTTGCGCTGCAGCCTCTGCTAACTCCTTTTGCTTCTGGATGGTAACATGGCACATCCTGGTGGTATGGCCCTTGCCTTCACCACAGAACAAGCAATAAATTTTTCTTGGTTGATCTCCAAATCTTCCCCCGAAGCCCCTGTTGCCTCTGCCCCTTGGCACTGGCGGCCGGAAAGAGCTTTGCTGTTGCCCCGAAGCTTGCGAGGAACACTGTGGCCTTTGTTGTTGAATGCCTTTGTCATCACTTTGGGTAGAATTTTGAATTGACCTGACATGCCTCGGATAAAATCTTCCTCCGAAGCCCCTGGCCATTTCAAAGAACCTTAAAGCTTCCTCCCTTCTTTGGCGAAAATCATTGTCAGCTCGAATATACTCGTCCATCTTCTGGAGCAGCTTCTCTAAAGTTTGAGGAGGCTTCCTGGCAAAGTACTGAGCTGCAGGTCCTGGCCGAAGCCCCTTGATCATGGCCTCAATGACAATTTCATTAGGCATTGTTGGTGCCTGTGCCCTCAGATGTAGGAACCTTCGGACATATGCCTGAAGGTATTCTTCGTGATCCTGGGTGCACTGGAATAAAGCTTGAGCAGTGACTGGCTTCGTCTGAAACCCTTGGAAGCTGGTTATCAACATATCCTTCAACTTTTGCCATGAGGTGATTGTCCCTGGCCTAAGGGAGGAGTACCAAGTTTGTGCAACGCTCCTGACAGCCATGACGAAGGACTTTGCCATGACCGCCGTGTTGCCACCGTACGAGGATATAGTTGCCTCATAGCTCATCAAGAATTGTTTCAGGTCTGAATGACCGTCGTACATGGGGAGCTGGGGCGGCTTGTAAGACTGTGGCCAAGGAATAGCCTGCAGTTCTGTTGACAAGGGAGAAGCATCATCAAAAGCAAAATTTCCATGATGGAAATCTTCATACCAGTCGCCCTCGTTGTAGAAGCCCTCTTGATGAAGCTCTCTGCGCGGGGGCCTTTGGTTCTAGTCATCTTGAGCAAGATGTCGAAGCTCTTCAGAGGCCTCGTCTATCTGCCTTTGAAGATCAGCTAGACGAGCCATCTTCTCCTTCTTCTGTTGGACCTGTTGATTGATCATCTCTAAATTTTGGATTTCTTGATCCAAGTCGTCCTCCGGAGGCATTGGACTGGTGACCTTCCTCTTCTGGCTTCGGGCCTCCCTAAGAGAAACGACATCTTGATTGGGGTCCAGCGGCTGCAGAGTGGCAGCCCCTGTCGCTGAAGCTTTTTTAGGCGGCATGACGAAGGTGACACTTGCCGAAGGTGTTCAAGACTTCAGAAAATGGGCGTGAGTTCACCGGAGGTGGGCGCCAATGTTGGGGAGTTGTTCTCAAATGCTAAGAATTAAGAACAAGGCAACATAGAAAGTGTTAAATGTTAAGCTCCTTCGTCCTTAAAAACATTATATCCCTTCGGATATAATGAATCTTGGACGAAGGTTACAAAGGAAAACATTCTCATAAGATTGATTAACGGTAAAAAAGGACACATATATAAAATACAAACAATGGCTTGAGTATTATCATCAACTTATCTTTATTGCCAAATTCATAAAAACAAATTACAAGTGTACCTTCGGATTGTTGGAAAGTAAGGATGCAGACGTAATGTGAAAAAGCGTATGCCAAGTCAGCGTGAACAGTATGGGAGTGTTGTTCATCTATTTATAAGCACGGGACGCAGCCCGTGTAAAATTACATTGATGCCCTTTACATTTGATAATAACTTTATGGCAATCCTTCGAGGTTTAACTTGACTTTTCATCCTTAGGTTGGTTCCTCCTTTCTAAGAATTAAGAACAAGGCAACATAGAAAGTGTTAAATGTTAAGCACCTTCGTCCTTAAAAACATTATATCCCTACGGATATAATGAATCTTGGACGAAGGTTACAAAGGAAAAGATTCTCATAAGATTGATTAATGGTAAAAAAGGACACATATATAAAATACAAACAATGGCTTGAGTATTATCATCAACTTATCTTTATTGCCAAATTCATAAAAACAAATTACAAGTGTACCTTCGGATTGTTGGAAAGTAAGGATGCAGACGTAATGTGAAAAAGCGTATGCCAAGTCAGTGTGAACAGTACGGGAGTGTTGTTCATATATTTATAAGCACGGGACGCAGCCCGTGTAAAATTACATTGATGCCCTTTACATTTGATAATAACTTTATGGCAATCCTTCGAGGTTTAACTTGACTTTTCATCCTTAAGTCGGTTCCTCCTTTCCTTCGTCATGCCGAAGCTTTTCTGTACGTAGCTTCGTGATCGTCCTATCTTCCATCGTGATCGCTTTACACCCCAGTCAAGCTTCGTCTTGATCATGCTCTTGTACACCCGCAACCTGACTCCAAAGATACCTGTTCACATGTTTCACTCGGAAAATATTGTCAAATCATGTTTTTTGAGGAGCTTCGGAAGCCGAAGGCCCCCAACAGTAGCCCCTCGCAATATTAATTTACTGCAATGATAAATTCATATTGCAACGTGGACGAAGGCTTTGAGCCGAAGGTCCGAAAAAACACCTTCCTTCTGCTAGAATAGCAGCAGTCATTGACAGACGGGGCCCTCCAGTTTCCGACACACTGGGTGTATAAATAAGGGCTCGCCACAAGTTTATTTGGCACGCTCTCTTGCCATCCGCTTTTAGTCACCCAAAAAAATTTTTAGCCTGCACGCAACAGCACTTGCTCGGTTTTAGATTTTTAAGCTTCGGTTTCGAGTGTGTTTTGTCAGCATTTTCGAAGATGCCTGAGGATAAGAAAGCCGTTGGTGGTTCGAAGCTAAGTCTTTCTGAGGAAATGCACCAGGGTTTTCTTGAATCAATGTCGAAGACTAATACGGAGAAGATTACCAAAGAGATTTTGGAGGGTTTATCTGAAGATACTGGCGACAGTGATAGTTACGATGTGGATAGTGGTGGTGAAGATTCTGAAGATCGACCCTGGTGACCAAGCCATGCAGTTTTTGGTAAGTCCAGCATTAAGGAAAACCATCTTGTCAATATGAGAGGGAGATACTTTCGGGACTTGTCTGTTGTGAGGGCTGACGAAGGAGAGAAGACTTGTCCAACTCCCGAGGAAAATGAGGTCGTGATATTTCGAAGCTTCTTGAAAGCTGGATTACGATTTCCCTTGAGTAGTTTTGTCGTGGAAGTATTGAAGACATTCGAAATCTACCTTCACCAACTTATCCCTGAAGCAATCATAAGGATGAACATCTTTGTGTGGGCCGCGAGAAGCCAAGGTTTGGAACCTAACGCAAAAAGCTTCTGTAACATACACGAGCTGTTGTATGAGACAAAACCTTGGGGCAAAGAGCAGTATCACAACAACTTTGGCTGTTACAACTTCAGCGCTCGGTCAGGGTCAGCTGCCCTGTGCCAACCTTTCGAAAGAGGTGGCCCGGCGACTGGATGACAGAATGGTTTTACGTGAAAAATGACCTAAAATCACGTGAAGATATCAAGGGTATCATTATGCACCCTATCTGGCAACGCTTCGGCCTCCGAAAGCCGAAGGTGGAGATGGATGAAGCAGCCGAAGAATGCTAGAGAGCCTTCGGCGTAGTCTGCTCTTTTATTGGTACAAGGGATTTCGTCCAAGAGCATATTGCCTTCAGAGTTTGGCCACTTGTAGAAAAGTGGGAAATGCCAAAGGAGACTGTCAAGGAACCTGACGAAGGCGGGCTAGTTAGGCTAAAATACACATTCAAATACGGAGATAAGTTTGTTGAACTAGATGATGACTGGCTGAAGAGTATTGAGGCCATAAGTGACGAATTGCTTGGGGTATACTCGAAAGCCAAAGATACTGCACTATCAACGGCCTTCGGAGGCTGAAAGAAGAAGAGGCTTAACCGTGTATTTGATGCAATTGGGTTTATCTACCCCGACTACCATTACCCGGTGCGAGGCCAAAAAAGGAAAAATTCTTCTCCTGCAAAGGAAATTGCTTCAGCTGCTCCTAGCGAACCGGCGCCGAAGAGGAAAAAGGTAAAGGTACTCACACACCCTCCACGTTATATTGAGCCGGCCATAGTGCCTGAGTTTATTGGTGAGGCCTCTTCGGCCACTGAAGCCAGAGAAGCAACTCCGGTGGCAAAAATCGAGGAAATAGCCGAAGTACCAGCAACAGAGAAAACAGCAGAAGAACCAAGGACTGAAAAAGCAAAAAAATTAGAAATTTTAAGTCCAACAATAAGAATCCAGAAGAGGCCAACAGCGACCCCGAAAAGAAAAAGGATGGTTAATGTGCTGGATGTTTTAGAAACAATTAAATCTTTGAGCATAACTCCGAAGAAAACTGTTGAAGCTTCTGAAGTGTCTACTGAAGCCTTTGTTACTGAAGTTTTGAAGCAACAATTTGAAACTGAAGCTGGGCCCTCAGAGCCCATCAAGGTAAAACCTTTGAAAGCTGAAGAAGGAAAATTGACAGAGGCAACTTTGGAAACCGAAAAAATAAAATTGACAGAGCCAATTTTGATTGAAGAAATTGACACTGGCGTTCCCGAAGCATCTTCCAAAATACATGATTATATTGTGCGACATGCTTCGGGGAAGAAACTATCTAAAGGAGAGGTTTTTGAAGCTAATCACTATGCCCGAGAACTGAAGTATCCGAAGGGGGCCGTAGTGTTCAATGGAACAGACAAAGATGACTTCCTATACTGTCTCCCAAACAATAAAGAATTATCCGTCTGCCGAGAGATGGCTAGGAGCATGGGGTTCCCGAAGCTTGAAGCTGGCCTTTGTGCCATGACGAAGGAGGATCTTGCAGATAGCCTTGCATATAATAGTCTCAAGGTACAAAGATTGTAAATTTTGAAATTTATGAATTTTAAATTAGTCTTTTGTTCTTATGTTAATCCATTCATTCTTTTGAATTGGGCTTAATACTTAGCAATGCCTTAAGGGCACAAAAGAATGCTGAAGATGAGAGCTGCACTATTGCTCTTAACAACCTTCGGACAGAGGTTATCAGGCTAAGAAACGAAGAGTTAGAAAAGGACAAAATCCTGGTTACATTAGTGGATAAGATAAAGGAAAACGAAGCTAATTCTAAAATTCAAGCTGAAGCTCAGAAGCGGGAAATCGAAGATCTTCGGAAACAACTAGCCTGAGCTAAAGAAGAACGCATTCTTGAAGAAACAAAACGAGAACTAACTGATCAATGGGCAAATCATTTGGAAGTAAATGTTGAAGAGCTTCGTGCTTCAAAGAAAAGGTGCTATGATAAATCCATAGAGTGTGTTAAAAAGATAAAATCTAGCTTCGCCAGCGTCGGCGCATTTTCTAGTGAAGAAAATTTCACAAGAGGGAATCCAGAAGGCCCGATTGAATGGATCAGTCACGAAGCTGAGGCCTTCGAGAAAATCTTGAATAGTCGCGGGGACATTTGTGCTTTTTCGGGCGCCAGAGGAATTGTTACTATTTTGGAGAAGAAAGGGTGCGAGCATGTGAAATCTTTGGCACAGTCTAAAGCTGCTTTATCCTCTGAAGATATCAAAGACCCTTCAGCCGAAGCAAGCCAGGTCGGTGGAAAATTTTTCACCGACATTTGGGACAATGGCGGCCGAGAAATGGCTCAAGAAATCATTCAGAGAAGCGAAAAAGGCATCCATGACGCTAGGAAAGTAGCGGAGGCTGCTGAAAAAAGCACAGGGCCCGAAGGGCAAATAGGTATTAATTAGTGGTTTTTATTCTGTTGTGATTTTTGATTTTAAACTTTGTTCTTGGTTTTGTAATAGTAATATAGCCGTGTCCTCTCCTCCCTCAGAACCTGCTGAGGCAGCTCCGGATCCCTCCCCGAAGGGGGAGGACGAAATTAGACAAATGGCTGAAGCCATCATAGACTAAACGAAGCTGCAGAAGTAGTTCTTAGGGAAGATTAAGTGCTATTGTAAAAATACATGGAACACGACATGTGTAAAACTTTGCATCTTTGAATGTAATATATAATCTATTTATGGTTCAATTCTTTACGATGCATGAAATTTTGCATACATACCGTTTTTTGACCCTTCGGCGAAAAAACACCTTCCCTTCTTTTCATGCTTCATGAAGAAAATCTTTTATGTATCACAAGAATTTCCATACTTCTCTGATGAAGAATATCCCAGCTTCGTGAAAACATTCTTCGAAGCTATAAAAAAGTTTTATGTTGACTCTCTGACGAAGCTATGCTTCTTCTCGATTTATCTTGTGCTTTAGCACGATTTTCTCTTTTTCAAAAACATTCTTCGAAAATCAATACTGTGTCCCCTTCTTGTTCTACATGCAATATGATGTATGATGCTTATGTTATGCAAAATGATGTGATGATGTTATGCTATGCAAAATGATATTTATGCCGAAGATACACACATCTCTGTAATAGAGCACACAATCTTTTTATCTCAGCGCTGACTTTTCGCTGTAAGCCTCCCTTAGGAGCTTCTTCGCCTTTTACTTTCAGCGGAATCAGCATTTATTTTTCGCTGTAAGCCTCCCTTAGTTGCTTCTTCGCCTTTTACTTTCAGCGGAATCAGCGTTTATTTTTCGCTGTAAGCTCTGCATTCCCTTCGGAACGACTTTTGAGCAGAAAACTTACACTGCGCTCCTTGAGGAACGACTATTTACTACTTCGAAGAAGTTACAGTGTGTTCCTTAGAACAAGTTTTTGATAATTCGAAGGTTCTCCGTGCCACCATAAATTCTTGTGCTTCAGTAACTCAAGCCTATGGAGAAGATATATTTTTATTATGATGATAAGCTAAACTGTTACAAGAATTTGAAAAAACGATAAAAGACACTTAAACTTCCCACAATTGTTCTTTACTACAAAGAAAGTAAAACTGAATGCGGAAAGCTGCTGTGGAGGTAGGATATTTTGTCAGTAAATATGCTTCGACTCTGGCACAGTGCTATTGACTGTGCGAGCTTCGGACTCCTCCCTGAGGTCCCTCTGGGGGTGAGAGTGCTGGCTCCCTTCTGGCTGCGGACCACGTTGTATTGGTGGTGGTGGAATCTGTTGTCAGGAAGCTTGGGGTTGGCTTGCTGAAGCAACAGAAGCTGCAGGGTGATTGCCTACATATTCTGGAATGTAAGGCGAATGGTATGAAGCAGTATGCATAACCTGCTTCGACTGGTTCTGTTGCGCTGCAACCTCTGCTAACTCCTTTTGCTTCTGGATGGTAACATGGCACATCCTGGTGGTATGGCCCATGCCTTCACCACAGAACAGGCAATAAATTTTTCTTGGTTGATCTCCAAATCTTCCCCCGAAGCCCCTGTTGCCTCTGCCCATTGGCGCTGGCGGCCGGAAAGAGCTTTGCTGTTGCCCCAAAGCTTGTGAGGAACACTGTGGCCTTTGTTGTTGACTGCCTTTGTCATCACTTTGGGTAGAATTGTGAATTGACCTGACATGCCTCGGATAAAATCTTCCTCCGAAGCCCCTGGCCATTTCAGAGAACCTTAAAGCTTCCTCCCTTCTTTGGCGAAAATCATTGTCAGCTCGAATATACTCGTCCATCTTCTGGAGCAGCTTCTCCAAAGTTTGAGGAGGCTTCCTGGCAAAGTACTGAGCTGCAGGTCTTGGCCGAAACCCCTTGATCATGGCCGCAATGACAATTTCATTGGGCACTGTTGGTGCCTGTGCCCTCAGACGTAGGAACCTTCGGACATATGCCTGAAGGTATTCTTCGTGATCCTGGGTGCACTGGAATAAAGCTTGAGCAGTGACTGGCTTCGTCTGAAACCCTTGGAAGCTGGTTACGAAGGACTTTGCCATGACCGCCGTGTTGCCACCGTACGAAGATATAGTTGCCTCATAGCTCATCAAGAATTGTTTCGGGTCTGAATGACCGTCGTACATGGGGAGCTGGGGTGGCTTGTAAGACTGTGGCCAAGGAATAGCCTGCAGTTCTGTTGACAAGGGAGAAGCATCATCAAAAGCAAAATTTCCGTGATGGAAATCTTCATACCAGTCGCCCTCGTTGTAGAAGCCCTCTTGATGAAGCTCTCTGTGCGGGGGCCTTTGGTTCTGGTCATCTTGAGCAAGATGTCAAAGCTCTTCAGAGGCCTCATCTATCTGCCTTTGAAGATCAGCTAGACGAGCCATCTTCTCCTTCTTCCGTTGGACCTGTTGATTGATCATCTCTAAATTTTGGATTTCTTGATCCAAGTCGTCCTCCGGAGGCGTTGGACTGGTGACCTTCCTCTTCTGGCTTCGGGCCTCCCTAAGAGAAACGAAATCTTTATTGGGGTCCAGCGGCTGCAGAGTGGCAGCCCCTGTCGCTGAAGCTTTTTTAGGCGGCATGACAAAGGTGACACTTGCCGAAGGTGTTCAAAACTTCAGAAAATGGGCGTGAGTTCACCGGAGGTGGGTGGCGCCAATGTTGGGGACTTGTTCTCAAATGCTAAGAATTAAGAACAAGGCAACATAGAAAGTGTTAAATGTTAAGCTCCTTCGTCCTTAAAAACATTATATCCCTTCGGATATAATGAATCTTGAACGAAGGTTACAAAGGAAAAGATTCTCATAAGATTGATTAACGGTAAAAAAGGACACATATATAAAATACAAACAATGGCTTGAGTATTATCATCAACTTATCTTTATTGCCAAATTCATAAAAACAAATTACAAGTGTACCTTCAGATTGTTGGAAAGTAAGGATGTAGACGTAATGTGAAAAAGCGTATGCCAAGTCAGCGTGAACAGTACGGGAGTGTTGTTCATCTATTTATAAGCACGGGATGCAGCCCGTGTAAAATTACATTGATGCCCTTTACATTTGATAATAACTTTATGGCAATCCTTCGAGGTTTAACTTGACTTTTCATCCTTAGGTCGGTTCCTCCTTTCCTTCATCATGCCGAAGCTTTTCTGTACGTAGCTTCGTGATCGTCCTATCTTCCGTCGTGATCGCTTTACACCCCAGTCAAGCTTCGTCTTGACCATGCTCTTGTACACCCGCATCCTGACTACAAAGATACCTGTTCACATGTTTCACTCGGAAAATATTGTCAAATCATGTTTTTTGAGGAGCTTCGGAAGCCGAAGGCCCCCAACACTTGGTACGATAGATATAGTTCTATCTCCAATTCTGGTTCTGCTATGATCTCAGTCGGCAACCGAACACACTTCTTCAATTGGGATACATGGAATACATTGTGGATGGCAGACATTTTTGGAGTTAACTTCAATTTGTATGCCAGGGTTCACATGCTTCTATGATCTCATAAGGTCCAATGTAACGAGGGTTAACTTGCCTTTGATCCCAAACCTCTGCACTCCCTTGCTGGGTGATACCTTCAGATATACGAAGTCTCCCACCTCGAACTAGAGAGGTTTCCTTCTCTTATCATGGTAACTCTTCTACCTAGCCTGAGCAGCTTCTAGATTCTTCCTGATTAGTTTGACCTTCCTTTCGGCTGTAGTCACTAAGTCATGTCCGAAAATTTCTCTTTCTCTAGGCTAAGACCAATTGAGGAGTGTCTGACACCTTCTTCGATATAGGGCTTCAAATGGTGCCATCTTTAGGCTGGATTGATAACTGTTGTTATAAGCAAACTCTGCCAAGGAGAGGTGCTTGTCCCAGTTCTTGCCACAATCGATCGCACAAGCCCTTAGCATATCTTCCAGGATTTGATTTACCCTCTCGGTCTGACCATCAGTCTGCGGTTGGTAAGCTGAACTTCTGATTAGCTTGGTTCCTAAAGAGTCTTGTAGTTGTTCCTAGAATCTGGCAACAAATTGGGCTCCTTGGTCAGAGACAATGGTCCGAGGCAATCCATGCAAACACACGATTCGGTCAATGTACAGCTCTGCAAACTTCTGAGCCTTATCAGTGGTGTGCACTGGGAGAAAATGTGCCACTTTCATCAATCGGTCCACAATAACCCAAATTGAATCGTGATGATGAGAGGTGTTGGGTAGACCCACGATAAAATCCATGCCGATCTCATCCCATTTCCACGAAGGTATAAATAGGGGTTGCAAGGCTCCAGCTGATTTCAAGTGGCTTGCCTTTATCCTCTAACATGTGTCACATTCTGATACTTATTGGGCTATCTCCCTCTTCATTCTGGTCCACCAATACAAGGGCTTCAAATCATGGTACATTTTGGTGCTTCCTGGATGCATGGAGAATTTGGAGAGATGGACCTCATCCAAGATTTTCTTCTTGAGATCCTTATTTTTAGGAACTACCAATCTGCTTTTAAACCACAATATACCCTTTCCATCTTGGTGGAAACATTTATATTTCTCTGTCTTCTGATGGAGGTTCTCTTTAATAATTTGCACTCCCTTGTCACTGAGTTGGGCCATAATGATCTGGTCTTGCAAAGTTGGCTCAACAGAAATGTGAGACAAAGCACCAGAAGAAATCACATCAATCTTCATTTTGCTCAACTCATCACATAGGGTGTTGATGCAAGAATCCATCATAACACAGTTGCATTGCAATTTCTGACTCAAGGCATCTGCTACTACATTGGCTTTCCCTGGGTGATAATGTACCTCCAGGTCATAGTCTTTGATTAGCTCTAGCCATCTTCTCTGCCTCATCTTGAGATCAGATGAGTAAAGATGTACTTAAGGCTATTATGATCTATGAAGATGTCGCTGTGGGTTCCCATCAAATAGTGTCTCCACATTTTCAATGCATGGACCACGGCTGCTAACTCCAAGTCATGAGTGGGATAATTTTTCTCATGAGGCCTGAGTGCTCTTGATGCGCAAGCAATGACTCGGTTGTCTTGAATCAAAACACAACCCAGTCCAGTGCTAGAGGCATCACAATACACATCAAATGGCTTGCTGCTATCGGGTTGCGCTAACACCGGTGCTGTGGTTAGATGTTGCCTCAATGCATGGAAGACATCTTCGCACTTCTAACCCCAAACAAACTTGGCTTCTTTCTTCAACAATTCAGTTATGGGCTTCGCAATTCGAGAGAAATCCGGAATGAATCTTCGATAATAACTAGCCAATCCCAGAAAACTTCGAATCTGACGGACAGTCGTTGGCGGCTTCCAGTTCATCACCTCTTGCACCTTATTAGGATCAACAGCTATGCCTGCCTGAGAGATAGTGTGACCCAAGAATTTGATTTCCTTTAGCCAAAAATCACATTTTGACAATTTGGCATAAGGACAGTGCTTTCGCAGACGTTGAAGCACTACATGCAAAAGACCGGCGTGCTCTTCTTCGTTCTTTGAGTACACCAAGATATCATCGATGAAAACCGCTATGAACTTGTCCAGTTCAGGCATGAAAAAACAGAATTCATCAGATACATGAAGCATGCTGGTGCATTAGTCAGCCCAAATGACATCACCAAAAATTCATACAGCCATATCTGGTTGAGAAGGCAGTCTTAGGAATATCACTTGCTCGTATCTCGATCTGATGATAGCCGGAGCGAAGGTCTATCTTGGAAACACTTTGGATCCTACCAACTGATCGAAAAGAACATCAATACGAGGCAAAGGATACTTGTTCTTGATAGTCACCGCATTAAGTGGGCGGTAATCTATTCACAACCTCAAGCTTTCATCTTTCTTCTTCACAAACAAGGCTGGACATCCCCAAGGCGAAGTTCTTGGGAGGATAAAACCTTCGTCCAGCAATTCTTGCAATTGCTTTTTCAATTCTGCCAACTCAGTGGGTGGCATCCGGTAAGGCCTCTTGGAAATAGGTGCCGTTCCCGGTTGCAACACGATGGCGAATTCAATATCCCGTTCTGGGGGCATTCCTGGTAATTCATCTGGGAAAACATCTGCATACTCACAGACCACTGGAATCTTCTTCAAAGGTAACTCTATCATAGCAAAAGCACATGATCGAGTAGAATATTTGCTGGGTAGATACAACACAAGGTCTTCAAAGGTAGGAGAATGGATCTCCAGAGCTCTGGCAGCTACATCCAACACCACTCGGTGTTGAGTCATCCAGTCGGCTCCGAGAATGATGTCCTTACCCTCTAATCCTAAAATCAGGAGTGTGGTTTTGCAGATTCTACTTCCCATGGAGATAGGCACATTTCGGTTTAATTGGTTGGTTGCAATTTTCCCCCCAAGTGTGGCTATCATGAAGGACCCTTTGGCATGATAGAAGGGCAGTTGACATTTAGCACTGAACTTCTGGCTAATGAAACTATGAGATGCACCAGAATCAAACAGAATTAATACAGGTTGACTAAAAACTGAAAAGATACCAGTCATGATGGGGGCTCCCTTAGGTAACTCCTCAAGAGTAGTGAAGTTGAGCTTCTCTTGCCTGACTTGCACCTTCTGATTTCTTCCCTTGTCTTGATTTGGTGCTGGCATCTACCTCTGCTGATTTCTTGGATAGTTCTTGGCATAGTGGCCCACATTGCCATAAGTGAAGCACTTGTTCCCATTTCCCTAGCGGAACTACTGCTGCTGCGGAGGTTGATTGTTCCTTGGAGAGGGAGCTAGAAAACGATTGGGTGTTGGCTGCTGCTGCTGAGGTGGCCTGATCACATATCTGTTTGCCTGCTGCTGAAATCCCCTGCTCTGATTGTGGGAAACAATCCTGAACCTCTGGGTCTGAGCGGAGGGTGCTGACATTGGTGCCTTCCTCTTCTTCTCTGCCCGGTGAGCTACAATACAATCCTCATGGGAGATGGCCAGGTTGACCAACTCATTGAAGCTATCAGCTCGGACAGTGTTGAGACGCTCACGCAACTTGGTGTTGAGACCCCTGCGGAAGTGGTCTCTCTTCTTCTCATCGGAATCAGCATGATAACCTGCATACTGGCACAGGTCGTTGAAGGACTGAGCATACTGCAATACCGTGCGGGTTCCTTGATTGAGTGCCAGGAATTCATTCAGCTTGCGATCAAGAATTCCAGCTGGGATGTGGTGCCCTCTGAAAGCAGTCTTGAATTCCTCCCAAGAAACTTCATGACCAGCAGGTAGCATAGCATGAAAATGGTCCCACCAAGTTCGAGCAGGTCCGCAAAGCTGCTGCGCGGCGAATCGAGCCTTGGTGTCATCAGGGCAGTCTCCTGTGAGGAGGGGAAACTTGGACTCCACGACATGTAACCACACGTCAGCGTCCAACGGATCCTCTGCCTTGGTGAACAAGGGCGGCTGCGTACTCAGGAACTCCTGGTACGTTGCCGCGGTCGGAGGTCGCTGCGGCTGGCCACCACCATACTGGTGAGGGTGGGGCTGGCGCTGCAAGAGCTGTCGCAGAATTTTGTTCTGCTAAGCCATCAGCTCCTGCACTGTGGGAGCTGGAGGAGGTGGCGGGGGGAACTTGCTCGTTTTGCCCGCAACACTGCCTAGCTGCCATCTAAAAACAGAGATTGTCGCCATTGTTATCCCAATTCACAATTTCGAACAACATGCTATTATCTCATATGGAAGGAAATTGCCATAATCAGAGCATTAATTTCGAACGAGAATAACATGGTTACAAACATTCCATGGATCTCAAAAGTTCTCATGGGTTACATTAATTAGGGGAAAGTACTCGTAAGCCTAGTCCAAAATATGTCATTAATTAAGCTCGCGTAGGTTTCTATCCTCCTAAAGCGTCAAAGCGAATCATCAACCCTGAGTAGTGGAAGCGACACTGGATATGGGTGAAGGGGGCATCTCGGAGGCAGTCACATTGGTACCAGGGGCTGGTCCTAACTCCTCGGGATCCTCTTCTCCCTCGCTTTTGGCCTCATTGGCCTCCATCTCCAGGTGGTGCATGTCTAGGTGGTCATTAGCTTCTTCAAGTTCCTGCTGCACATCATGGAGCTGGTTTTCCAAGACATCAATGGTGTTGTCTCGGATCTCCACCTGCTGCTCCAAGGTGGTGATGCGTTGGATCAACCTTTCCACCTATATGTCCTTCTCTACCAGCTCTGAGTACAGGTCGACCACGAAGTCCTCTCGTCTGTCAAGGGTGAGCTTGGTGGTTTGAGCGAGGTTAGCAAGATGTGCCATTGCGTCGCTCTGCAGGGCCTGAAGGTGGTACAGTGCGCTCATGCACTGAACAGTGACCCTCCCAACCAAGTCAGGATACATCGCCCATACGTCATTCACATGGCTCACACGGTTGCACCACATGGGTTCATTCTTCTTCTCAGCAGGGAAGAGTCCCAGTGGGTGCATCACCATCTCCAGGGGATGGTAGCCATAGAAAGTCATTAGGTTCTTCATAGCTGCCGCTTTAGTGGTGTCGTCTATCCTAAATCCAATCGTCTCAGAGTCAAGGGAACGCCAACCCGGCTGAAGGGGATGAGCCTCCAGAGTCAGCCAGACTCGGCAACATGGTACCCGATGCTCCTCGTACAGCTGCACTGTGTACAAAGGGGGTGTAGGGTAACCAGCGAAGTTAAGCACTTCCCACAAGATGGAAGGAAAACCATCGTGAGAAAGGAAATCAGAGCTGAAACGAGTGTCTCCTCCATTGGTGGGGGTAGGTGAGGTCATCTGCGGAAGGGTATCAGATGTAAAGATTATGGTGGAAGAAAAAAAAGAGCCTGGGTGGTGTAAAAGGAAGCGGGTTAGCTCAAATTTTTACTTCTTTAGTTTCCAATCCTTTTAGTTTTATGATGCATGCATGCTAAAAATAACGTCTCCTCTTTGAATAAAAGGGTGCTCTTTAGGGCATCCTTTAAAAATCTAAAGACTGGCCCACAGGGCCTACTTAATTTGCCACCTATTTCTCCCACTATTCCTAAGGCCTTTCGTCCTAGGTCTAGCGTTCTAGTCCTGGTGATTCACACTAGTTTCTAAGCAAGTTTTAGAATTTAGAAAGTTGGTATTCATAGTTTATTGCTTTTCTCTGTGGTGGTATTTGCTCCGATACCAGCTGTGGTAGAACCGCCCGAATTATTCCAGCTTAAGTGCCCAAGTCACGCCTTAAAGGCCGCAATGCACATAAATCGGAATAACCCGTTAGTCCCTCAGATCTAGTCTAATAAAGCCACTTATCCAGGATCAAATACCACAAACTCACTCGAAGTTGAGTCACAGAAGAAATACAATAAAACAGGAAAATCTCAACTTAAAGTACTGGAATTACTACATAAATTGAAGTTTTTCATGTAGCTGATATAAGTTCACAAAATAAACTGCAGTGGATGATCGATATCGTCAAAAGCGAGGAATAGGGCAAGGCCTAGCCCACTACTCCTCCTGCTCCTCTCCTGTCGGAGCAGCATCCCACTCGACTGTCCAACCCGGTGGCAGGGTGGTAGGCCAAGTCACACCATCAACCATGTCCTGAAGCATACCTGCAAAAATTATGCCATAAGCAAGGCTGAGTATACTAATATTCAGTTAGACTTACCCGGTGTGAGGAATCTACTCCTCTACCTCTAGACCATGCAACTGTTTGGCTGAGGGGTTGGGTTTGCCAAAAGCACTAGCTGTATCTATGGTTAACTTTTAGCTTTTCCATTTCTAGTATCATTATTTTAGCTAAGTTTGCTCCTTCTAAGCATACATGGTAACAGTCATTTAATACAATCAACAAGTTATCTAATGTAAACCTTATTTCACTTCTAACTCAATGTAGTACAAGGGGTCAAGCAGTCTCATTAGCTGCGAGAAGCAGACAATTCAAGAATCAAGTTTTAACCTTGCAAGGTAAACCTAAACACACGACATGTAGGGGCACTCCATCCCCACACACGTCAACCGTCCCCATCGATTCCCTGTTCGCGGCCAGGGCTCACCGCCTTGGCATACAATGCTCCATTGACCCTGGCTGCCGTCGTGCAGTGACCGCACTTGTACCCACCATAGCTAGCATGGGAGACCCAGTCTCAAAATAAGTGAGCAGAAAAGTCCGCGCCCGGCTTCACTCAGGTACTAGGTTTACTGGTTACCATATTTCCTGACATGTGTTTAGTACGTTCAAACGCTTGACTCAGGTATCCACACATTAATCCTTAATTCCTTTTTCCCGTCTCATGGACAAGGCATCCTCCCTGGATCCAAGTCCAAAGGCCATCATAGATCTTGTTATCAAGATGAATACAATCAATTCCTGACCTCGCGCGAGTGCTAGAAAAATCACTCGACTTCTACCGAGATCCTAATTAGCAAAGCAACTACTCGACCTAGCATACTAGTATCCATCTCAAAAAGGAATCCTAAGTTCATGCAACTAAAGTTTTCAAGAAACTCCTACACTTAAGTGCACATTCCAAGCTTACAAACATTAAGTGTAGTAAAGTAGCATATATAAACGGTTATGCATAAAACTGGGGCTTGCCTTCAAATGCTGGGGCTACGGAGAGATCCTCTATGGCAGGCTCGGGAGCTGGCTCCTGATCTTCCTCGTGGATAGCTCCTTGCTCAGGGATGAGCACGTACTCTCCGTCAGCGAGGTTACAATCTAAGGAATACAATGAGTAAGATGCATGTTTGGCATGATATGCAAATTAGTACTAAGATTGCATGGTGATAGATTAATTAAAAAGGAAATGGGGCTAAGTCTGGTTATTAGAGACTTTTGAGGTGTATTTCAGGATGTTTTGATCAAGTTGATTACTGAATGGTTAACCCATTTTTAGTGTTCTACTGATTTTCTTCTTTATATCTTATGGATATTTTTAACAATATTCTTAGCTGCAATAGTGGGGTAATACTTATTAATCTTTCTAATCCCTCTTTTCTTTTTTATTTCTTTTATGCCTTTAAGGTGGGTTTGAACTACAAGATAGCTTAATAAATCTCCAAAAACTCTGCAAACATTACAGTGGCTTCTCACTGGTTTATAATTCTCTGTCTCAAAATTTGGGGCTTAAAAAGTGAGGGGTTCTCTCTGTACAAATTTATCAAGTGTTAGGGCAAAGGGGGTGTTTTGAACTACAACTTCCTTTTAACAGTGGGTTATTCTCTAATACTTATTTTTGCTAGTATTTAGATGTTATAACATGACTTTGCACCAATTTTCATCCACTAATGCTTATTAGTTATTTTCTAAAGTTTCTAGCCCAAGGGGTGCTTCCAACTACCACTATACTTGAAAAATATCAAACAACAAATTTCTAATTTTTCCTATCTTCTTCTTTGCGCAAGAGCAATCATTCTAGAATTTAGTAACTTTTTGCTTAAGGAAAGGGTGGTAGGAATTTCTTGAATTAAATAGCCTTTTTCATGAAGTAGGGGCAATGGGTATTATTTTGTAGTTTTGAATAGGTTTTGCATTTTTCTCTGGTGGCCTACTTCATCAATAATATGGTAAAAATTTATTTGCCCATTGTTGCACATCTTTTTGCTTACTTATGATTTAATTGGAATATGGCTCAATACCAAGTTTTATTTGTTCAACCCACTTAAGATGATGGACTGGGATGTTTATCATTTTTGTAGTGGTGTCCTAGTAGTTAGGAGTCTACTGAATTTTTCTTACCAATTTTGAAATTGTTCTTATATTTTTAATAATGGTCTTTCTAGTTTTATAAGTGCCTAATAAAACATTTCACCTTGAATTTGTTCTGGACTACGGTTCCTTTTATTTTTCCTAGGTTCTTCTTTAATTAAGTATTTGCATCCACTGTTCATTATTTCCTAGTGCCCTTCTCATTTTCCTATGTTTTGGGCAATTATGGCTTTTAATAGATAACCCTATTTAAATCTTCAATACTAGGGTGCTTAATATTTTTAAACAGTGTCTAAGTTGGGTTTCGACTTCTACAAATTTTCTTAAGTCCAGCACAGAAGCATAACTATTTTTCTTCATTTTAATAAGTTTTGGGTAGTTTCCTTAATTAATTCCAAACTCTAAAATTTAAAACAGAAAGCACAAGATTCAGTATTTTTATTTGATAGTTCGTAATATTTTGAATCCAGTAAAAATTGGTTTGACTAAATTTGGTTGAAGATTTCTCAAGATATAAAATTTCCTAAGTTCTCCGCTTATTTTAAAAAGAATAAACAGAAATGGTTTAAAGGAAAATGGTTTTGCATCTGGGTCCCTGGCGAAAGGTTTTAAATGTATTACAGATAGGTCCTCAGTTTACTATTCATCTGAGTCTATGACTCTGCGGAAAACCCCCTAGGGTTTTGCTAAATCGAACCCGCAATCCTTCCCCTAATGGAATAGTGACCGCGGCGGAAGAAAAGGGCAGAGGGGCTTACCGGCGGCGAGGTTGCTCCAGTGAAGGGTCGGGCGAGGTCTGGGGGTCTCTAGCGATCACGTCGATGTGCGGATCGTCGGCGGTGGTGGTCGGAGTAGGTCGGTCCACGCGCGCAGGCGGGCAAGGTCGTCGGCGGCGAGGAATCCGGCCTGCTCACGGCGCGATAGTCCAATTGAACAAGTCAGAGAGTTTCACTGGATGCTAGGGAAGACGTGGGTGCGAGGAATTGGAAAATGGCTTACTGGTTAGCTTGGTTCACGCACGGCGGCGGGTGACCGAAGTCCGGCGAGGGTGAACCGGGGTCTCCGGTGAAGCTTTGCTGGGTCCGAGGACTTAGGAAGCTTCACGGGCTTCTGGCAAAGCTAACCGACCGGCTAGCACGGCCTGGAAGTGGCTAGAGGGAGCTGGCCGTGGTGGCAGAGGCTCGGGTGGCTTGGAGGGCGGTGACGCGGCGTGTTTAGGGCAAACTCCGGTGAGCTCTGGTTTGGGCAGGACCGAGAGCGCGCGGGGAGGTACGACCGAGGCCTTGGGCTGCTTTATAGGCATGGCACGGTGCACGGGCAGTCGTGGACCGGCGAGGGCGCGCTAGCGTGCACGGCTAGGCGCTGGTGTGCGAGCTGGCGTGAACCGGGCGTGTCAGCCGCGGTCGAACACGTGGAGCCGTTGCTTCTGCCCGTGTTCTAACGCCGATTGGGCGCAAACCTTCATGAATTTGGGCATGATCGTTGTGACAGATTTGTTCCCCTGACTGTTCTTTGTCGTTTGTGTGTGGATGTTGCGCAGTTTTAGGCTAGGGATAGGGAGTTGTAACGTCGCCAAGTTGCTAGTGTCAGACAGTCGATTCCCGAGAACAAACTGCGCCAAAATCGTGTCAAACGGTTTTTGTTTGAGTTCAAACTTTACCAGAGCATGTTCAAAGAAATTTGGCGCCACTTTTATATTTGGACTTTATGGATTCGAGTTTTGGAAGACAGGGAACACATCTGAACTTGGGAAAGGGTTCTGAAATTCAGAATTCTGATTTCTGAATTTTCCCATAGGGCCTTGGTTCATGGGCTGATTTGGGGATTTTTGGAAAATTCAAATGGCCAAACTTCCTGACTATATTTTGTAGGTTATTTAGTGCACTAAAACTTTTTTATTTGGTTTATATCAAAATTTTGTATTTTTCCCAAATCTTTTCTCCAATTCCCTTTATGTGCTTAAATGGCCCACTTAGGATTATTTAGGGTTTGTGAGTTCTTCTTACCTTGAGGTGCATGGCATGATTAAGGAGAATTTCTTAAGATGAAAAAGACTTACTTAAACCTTTGTTCTTAATTTTTGATGTCCTTTCCTCAATTTGGTTCACATGTGATAATGGTTTTGAGTTAGCTCAAAGAAGAAACTCTAGGTGACACTGTGGTGTCACAGCGGGGCCTTGTATTCCTAAGTAGTGGGTCCGATCTATGGCCAGGGAATTGACGGGGATGATTGTAACGCCCCGAATTTTGCAGTTGAATTTTTTCTTTTCTTTACTCGCCAAAATTCGGGCGTTACCTTTTCTTTTCTTTTTCCCCTCGCTAAACCTTGACCTTTTCCAAAGTTTTAGCGGGACTCGGTTTGGATTTCCCGTGTAAGAAAAACCCTAGAGTTGTTTTATGTTGTTTGATGCACCATGCCGAACTATGCATTCTTTGATTGTTTGAAAGTGCAAATGCATTCATCTAAAAGATCGGATTTCGAAAACAGGGAAATGGTCTTTTCTTTTTCTTTCTCTCTCTTTCTCTCTCCTCTTTCTCTCTCTCTCCCGCGCCCTGGGCCGACCCCGGCCGGCCCAGCCGCCCCTGGCGCCCCCTCTTGGGCCTTGGCAAGGCCCAGCCGCCCCCCCTCTCTCTCCCTTTTTCCCCTAACCCTCTCCCTCTCCCTCTCATTTTCCCTCTCTCTCTCCCTAGCGCCGCCCCTACCCGCCCCTGCCCTAAGCCGCCGCCGCCCCTGCCCTAGGCCGCCGGCCACCCCTCGCCGCCGCTCCCCGACGCCGGTGAGCCCCTCCCCTCTCTCCCTCCCCCTCCCCTCTCCCCCCCTCCTCTCCCCCTCCCTGCCCGGCCAAGGCCCGACCGCCCCCTGGCCGCGCCGGCCGTCCCCAGCCCCGCCCGGCCGCCATAGCCGGCGCCGGCCGCTCCCTAGCCCCGCCCGGCCGCGCCATGGCCGGCCCCGGCCGCCCCTGGCCAGCCCCCGGCCAGCCCCAGCCGCGCCCGGCCGCCCCGCCTGGCCCCCTGGCCGCGCCCCCTGCGCGGGGCCGGTTCAGCCGCCTGGCCGCCAGTTCAACCGGCCGGCTCAGCCGCCCGGCCCCAGCTCGGCCGCCCTCCCCCGCGCGCCCGCCCAGCTCGGCCGCCCAGCCCAGGGCCGGTTCAACCGCCCCTAGGGCCGGTTCAACCGCCCCCCCCCCCTCTGTTTTTTTTATTTTTTTATTTTATTTTATTTACTTTCTGTGATCATAATTACTTTATTTTAGGTAGACTGATCATTGTTCATGCTATGGAAAATAGGAAGGTTAATTTAAAATTCCGTTATGCTATTGATTCACGTAGTTAATTGTTTATCCCGTGCAATGTTGATCAACTAAAAATGATTAGGTTCCCATTAGTATATATATAACAGAATTCTTTTGTTAAGAATCACTTGTAACTAATCTTTAGTGCATAAGATTTAACCCCCCCCTGCGAGACCTTTCCCGTTTCTTTCTAACCATAACAAATGCGATATGGAATGTCATACTTAATGCATATTCACTTTATTTGTTCCCTTGTATGGTGTACTGTTCTTTTGTATTAAATATGTGGATGGATGTATGTATGTTTGCGCTCGCATAGAGAACGATCCGGTCGAAGAGCCCGAGGAATTCGCAGGAGAAGCCCCTGAGCAGCAGTCGGTTGGTGGAGGCAAGTGTCCTTTGACCTATCTTTGTCCTATTCATTCTTTAATTCACCTCCCGCATTACACATTTATACCTAAGGATTGACTAGCTTTTGTTATCCATATCCTTGTTTACCTATTTGGGTCGGATTATTACTGCTTAGTCTGATGCTATTGCTCAACTCTAATCAATGAACATGATGTGATTATCTATGATACGCTGTTTTCCCGTTCTTATTTATGATTATACTTGTGGCATTTAAGGGGACTCGAGCGGTTTCTCGAGTGCCTCTCCGTAAGGACCTGTTCAATGGATGACCGCCCGGGAAAACAGTGCAACCATGAGGGTGGAATGGGACGCCCTTAGCTGAATAATTAGAGGAACCGGGGTGTAGTTCGCTTAGCCGTTGTGCCGTCAATGGGGCTCGGTGTATGCGGCTCGCTCTGCCAAGGTTGATTTGTCCCTTGGGGAGGAGTGCGGTACATTTAGGAAACCTAACGGGCGGCTACAGCCTCGGGGAATCTTTGTAAAGGCTTCGTAGTGAATCCCTAGCCATTCACCTTGGGAGTGAATAAGGGTCTTGCAAGCCCGGGCTAGAGAGGGAATCACGGCTTGTGGGTAAAGTGCGCAACCTCTGCAGAGTGTTATGAAACTGATATATCAGCCGTGCTCGCGGTTATGAGCGGCCAAGGGAGCTCCAGAGATTAGTGATACTTGATCAGTGATATTTTGGTACAGGTGGCAATGAGATTGATGATTCTGACTATGATTATGGTATTGGTAAATAGTATTCTTTCCGTTTGGAAAGGATACATTGGGCTAATAACTTGGGTTAATGTTAAAATCTGGCTTTCTACTAGTAAGTAATAACCTGACCAACTAAAAGCAACTGCTTGACTCATCCCCACATAAAGCTAGTCCACTACAGCCAAACAGGATACTTGCTGAGTATGTTGATGTGTACTCACCCTTGCTCTACACACCAATCCCCCCCCCCCCCCAGGTTGTCAGCATTGCAACCACTGCTCAGGAGAAGATGAAGCTGTGGAAGGAGACTTCCAGGAGTTCCAAGACTACGACGAGTTCTAGGTGTGGGTTAGCGGCAACCCCCAGTCGGCTGCCTGTGAAGGCCGTGTTATCTACGTTTCTTTTCCGCACTTTGATTTATTGTAAGAACTATATGGACGTCTCAGACGTATGATGTAATCGACTATTATTTCCCCTTTTAATACTATTTGAGCACTGTGTGATGATGTCCATGTTATGTAACTGCTGTGTACGTGAATAACTGATCCTGGCACGTACATGGTTCGCATTCGGTTTGCCTTCTAAAACCGGGTGTGACATAAGTGGTATCAAAGCCGTGCTGACTGTAGGACCGCTAACCTAGAGTAGAATGGTCGTTCTAAGGATTATAGACCTCTGTCCCTGCCTTGACTTTGGTACCCCTTCAAAAGTTGGTCCTACTGACCAAACCTATGTTCTACTATATATTATACCTTGCTGAAAATTTTGTTTTATTCTGATCCTTCATTTATTTATGATTCATTATTTGCTGGTCATATTAATTCTGTTCTCACCCTTTTGCTTGCGATGTCTTTTGTAGATGGCTCGACTTAGACACACTGCACGAAAGTCCGTCATCCCCTTCTTACCCTCCCGCCTTGCTGAGCGTCCGCTTCGCCGTCCCGTGGCCGGACAGTCCAGCCACTTGGAGAGACTGCACCACCGCCTGCATGAGGAGCAGGAACGTCGACGACAGGAGCAGCAGGGCTCTTCCTTCTCGCTCCAGCAGGAGATAGAGTCTGTGAGGAGCTGCTCCCCTGTGCTTCCCCTGGAGGCGCCCCCTGCACCACCACTGGGCGTCCCAGCTTCTGGAGTAGCTGTTGGAGGAGATCCAGACGACGGAGGTGGCGACGACAGCTTGAGCCACGACCTCGACCTCTCTAGCCATGAGCCGGAAGGATGGGTTGCTCGACCCATCACTCGCGACGCTGCTCGCGGGTGTCACTTCCACGACGCGCTCGACACCCTGCTACGTCGGGCACTTGACCGGCGTACTTGGTCCATCGAGTATCGCTGTGTGGTCTACCAGCATAGTCGCGGGGTCTACCCGGACCGCTGGGAGGCGACCTGTTTGGTGCGCCGTCCGGAGAACAGTCTCCAGGGCGCGGAGGCTTGCTCAGAGCACTATTCTATCTCTGAGCGGGACTCAGCTGAGGCAGCCATGCAGGATGCTGCACGGCGTGCGCTTTCGCACTACTGCTCGGTTCTCGGTGGGGTAGCTGACGGCCTCGACCTGAAGTATTACCCCCGCCGTCCATCTGGCAGCACAGGAGGCGTGATTGTTTCACCTGCTGGTGAGGACAATCCTAGGTTGAGCAGCACAGTCAACCTAGCCGCCGTGCTAAACACGGAGCTGGACCATGCATTAGACGAGCTGAGTAGGGCTCGTGCTGAGATCGCCTTGCTGCGGGCTGAGCGCGCGGAGCGTCGTCACTTGGATGATGGTTCCCCCGCTCCCGTCGGGACTCAGCACCCGTACCGCTCACCTCGGCGTGGACTCCAATCTTATGGCAATCCCGACTGCAAGACCAAGATAAATCTAGAACCATAGATCGTTAGAGTTGGATCTTGTAATTAATATGAAAAATATATACATAGAAGCTTCAGTCTTAGCGTTAATCTCGGTCTTAGTTAGTCTTAGTTAGACAGGGTAGTTTGCTATATCCTGTGCATTTATGTTTGTCATGATGAACTATGTTTGGTTTGGATCTTTGTAATGATTGTCACCAGAGTGTGGGTATCCCCTGCATTTTGGCCTATCTATTATGTTAATGGAGTTAGTTATATAGTTGGGAAAACCTCTATTCTACTTTCCTCTTTATCTGAGAAGCTGTGTGGTCTGTGTTGGAGATCAGTGAAGATACTCATCTGTTCAGTGCTGTTGGAGAATTCTATACTCTTTTCT
Organism: Zea luxurians; assembly: GCA_029449295.1. NCBI lineage: Eukaryota > Viridiplantae > Streptophyta > Magnoliopsida > Poales > Poaceae > Zea > Zea luxurians. The sequence continues at coordinate 6,069,750 of JAOPSE010000041.1, read as the reverse complement.
TATGCTGCAAGCTTTGCCAGATCAGTTTTAATGTGTGGTTGCGTTCTGCAGATGTCAGAGAACAGGCGCAGAGGAGGAAGGCGTGCTCAGCAGGAGCAAGCCGGTCAGCAAGATGAGGCGCCCCAGCAGCAGCAGCTGCCGCCCCCGCCCCCGATGTCCATCGAGCAGATGTTTCTGATGCAGACTCAAGCAGTTCAGGCCATCGGTCAGACTCTGGCCGCCATTCAGCAGCAGCAGCAGCAAGCACCACCCCAGCCTCAGATGCCTCAGATGCCTAGAGACAAGCGTGCTGAATTCATGAGAGGTCATCCCCCAACGTTCGCTCACTCTTCTGACCCCATGGATGCTGAAGATTGGCTGCGCACTGTGGAGCGGGAGTTGCATACCGCTCAGTGTGATGACAGGGAGAAAGTCTTGTATGGTCCCCGTCTGTTGAGAGGAGCAGCCCAATCATGGTGGGAGTCTTACCTCGCCACCCATGCCGACCCCGACACCATCACTTGGGAAGAATTCAGAGGTAGCTTTCGTCAGTACCATGTGCCTGCAGGTCTGATGACAGTGAAGAAGGAGGAGTTCCTGGCCCTTAAGCAAGGGTCATCATCTGTCAGTGAGTATCGAGACAGGTTTCTGCAGTTGTCTCGCTATGCTCCTGAAGATGTCAACACTGACGCCAAGCGACAATACCGTTTCTTGAGAGGCTTGGTTGACCCCCTGCAGTACCAACTGATGAATCATACCTTCCCGACATTCCAGCACCTGATTGACAGAGCAATCATGACAGAAAGGAAGCGTAAGGAGATGGAAGATCGTAAGCGCAAGATCAGTGGACCCCAGCCTGGAAGCAGCAGCCGTCCCCGTTTTTCAGGCAATCAACCTCAGCAGTTCAGGCAGAATCAGCGTCCACCTCAGCAGCGTCAGCAGTATCAGCAGTTCCAAAGGCAGTACCCTCAGCATTAGTACCAGAACCGTCAGAGCAATCAGTCAGGAGGAGGCCAGTTCCAGAGGCGAATCAGCAGGCACCTCGTCTTCCTGCCCCCGCAAGCCAGCAGAGCAATCAGGCCGCACCAGCTCAGGTTGGAAACAGAGCATGTTTCCACTGTGGAGAGCAAGGCCACTGGGTGATGCAATGTCCGAAGAAAGCAGCCCAGCAGCAGTCAGGCCCCAATGCCCCAGCAAAGCAGAATGTGTCCCAGCCTGGATCAGGCAACCGCCCTCAGCAGCGCTATAATCATGGAAGATTGAATCACTTGGAGGCTGAAGCAGTTTAGGAGACCCCCGGCATGACAGTAGGTATGTTCCCAGTCGACTCCCATATTGCAGAAGTGTTATTTGATACTGGAGCAACACATTCTTTTATTACTGCATCATGGGTAGAAGCACATAATCTTCCAATTACTACCATGTCAACCCCCATTCAAATTGACTCAGCTGGTGGTAGAATTCGAGCTGATAGCATATGTTTGAATGTAAGTGTGGAAATAAGGGGGATAGCGTTTCCCGCCAACCTTATAGTAATGGGTACTCAGGGAATAGATGTCATCCTAGGGATGAATTGGCTAGATAAGTATCAGGCAGTTATCAGTTGTGATAAAAGGACAATCAAGTTGGTGTCCCCGCTAGGAGAGGAAGTGGTGACCGAGTTAGTCCCGCCTGAGCCGAAGAAAGGAAGTTGTTATCAGATGGCTGTCGATAGCAGTGAAGCAGACCCAATTGAGAGTATCAAGGTTGTGTCTGAATTCCCAGATGTGTTTCCAAGGGATTTACCGGGTATGCCACCAGAGCGGAAAGTTGAGTTCGCCATAGAGCTTCTTCCTGGAACCGCCCCTATCTTTAAGAGAGCTTACAGAATATCTGGACCAGAGTTGGTTGAGCTTAAGAAGCAGATTGATGAGCTGTCAGAGAAAGGTTACATCCGGCCAAGCACCTCGCCTTGGGCCGCCCCTGTCCTGTTTGTGGAGAAGAAAGATGGCACAAAGAGGATGTGTATCGATTATCGAGCTTTGAATGAAGTCACGATCAAGAACAAGTATCCTTTGCCCAGAATAGAAGATCTGTTTGACCAGTTGAGAGGAGCCAGTGTGTTCTCCAAGATTGATCTGAGGTCAGGTTACCATCAGCTCAGGATCCGACCTTCGGACATTCCGAAGACGGCATTCATTACCAAGTATGGTTTGTATGAGTTCACAGTGATGTCTTTTGGTTTGACCAATGCACCAGCGTTCTTTATGAACTTGATGAACAGTGTATTCATGGATTATCTCGATAAGTTTGTGGTGGTATTCATTGATGACATTCTGGTTTATTCTCAAAGCGAAGAAGAGCATGCAGATCATTTGAGGATGGTATTGCAGAGATTGCGAGAGCACCAGTTGTATGCAAAGTTGAGCAAGTGTGAGTTCTGGATCAGTGAAGTCCTGTTCTTGGGTCACATAATCAACAAAGAAGGATTGGCTGTGGATCCGAAGAAAGTGGCAGACATTCTGAACTGGAAAGCGCCAACGGATGCTCGAGGAATCAAGAGCTTCATTGGAATGGCCGGATATTATCGGCGATTCATTGAAGGGTTTTCGAAGATTGCGAAACCAATGACAGTGTTGCTAGGCAACAAGGTTCAATTCAAGTGGACCCAGAAATGTCAAGAGGCCTTCGAAGCGCTGAAAGAGAAGTTGACAACAGCGCCTGTCCTAGTCTTGCTCGATGTGCACAAGCCCTTCTCTGTGTATTGTGATGCTTGTTACACAGGTTTGGGATGCGTGTTGATGCAAGAGGGAAGAGTTGTGGCTTACTCGTCCCGACAGCTGAAGGTTCATGAGAAGAATTACCCAATCCATGATCTAGAGTTGGCAGCAGTGGTTCACGCACTGAAGACATGGAGACACTATCTGTATGGACAGAAATGCGATGTTTACACAGATCACAAGAGTCTGAAGTACATATTCACTCAGTCAGAGTTGAACATGAGGCAAAGAAGATGGTTAGAACTGATCAAAGACTATGAGTTGGAGATTCATTACCATCCAGGCAAAGCAAACGTAGTGGCAGATGCTTTGAGCAGGAAGAGTCAAGTCAATCTGATGGTCGCTCGTCCGATGCCTTATGAGTTGGCCAAGGAGTTCGACAGGTTGAGTCTCGGATTTCTGAACAATTCGCGAGGAGTCACAGTTGAATTGGAGCCTACCTTGGAGCGCGAAATCAAAGAAGCGCAGAAGAATGATGAGAAGATCAGTGAGATCCGGCGACTGATTCTAGATGGCAGAGGCAAAGATTTTCGAGAAGATGCAGAAGGCGTGATATGGTTCAAGGACCGCTTGTGTGTTCCCAATGTCCAGTCCATTCGGGAGTTGATTCTCAAGGAAGCTCATGAGACAGCTTATTCGATTCACCCTGGCAGTGAGAAGATGTATCAAGATCTAAAGAAGAAATTCTGGTGGTATGGAATGAAGAGGGAAATCGCAGAGCACGTGGCTATGTGCGATAGTTGTCGAAGAATTAAGGCAGAGCACCAGAGACCAGCTGGATTGTTGCAACCGTTGCAGATCCCTCAGTGGAAATGGGATGAAATCGGTATGGATTTCATAGTCGGATTGCCTCGCACTCGAGCCGGCTACGATTCTATTTGGGTAGTGGTGGACCGTTTGACCAAGTCAGCCCACTTCATACCTGTCAAGACCACCTACAGCAGTGCAGTATTGGCAGAGCTGTATATGTCTCGGATCGTTTGTCTTCATGGTGTGCCGAAGAAGATAGTGTCAGATAGAGGAACGCAGTTTACCTCTCATTTCTGGCAGCAGTTGCATGAAGCCTTGGGCACACATCTGAATTTCAGTTCAGCTTATCACCCGCAGACAGATGGTCAGACCGAAAGAACCAATCAAATTCTTGAAGACATGTTGAGAGCCTGTGCGTTGCAAGATCAGTCCGGATGGGACAAGCGATTGCCTTATGCAGAGTTTTCCTATAACAACAGTTACCAGGCCAGTTTGAAGATGTCACCATTTCAGGCGCTTTATGGAAGGAGTTGTAGAACTCCGTTGCAATGGGATCAGCCTGGAGAGAAGCAAGTGTTCGGGCCAGATATTTTGCTCGAAGCTGAAGAGAACATCAAGATGGTCCGAGAGAATCTGAAGATAGCGCAATCGAGGCAGCGAAGCTATGCAGACACAAGAAGAAGAGAGCTGAGTTTTGAAGTCGGAGACTTTGTCTATCTGAAAGTGTCACCGATCAGAGGAGTCAGAAGGTTCGGAATCAAAGGCAAGCTAGCACCCCGCTACATTGGTCCGTACCAAATCCTCTCAAAGCATGGAGAAGTGGCCTATCAGCTCAGTTTGCCAGAGAATTTGTCAGCTGTGCATGATGTCTTTCATGTGTCTCAGTTGAAGAAGTGCTTGCGTGTGCCAGAAGAGCAGTTGCCAGTGGAAGGTCTGGAAGTCCAGGAGGACTTGACCTATGTCGAGAAGCCAGCTCAGATTCTTGAGGTTGCAGACAGAGTCACCCGAAGGAAGACCATCAGAATGTGCAAAGTCAGATGGAGTCACCACTCTGAGGAAGAAGCAACCTGGGAGCGTGAAGATGATTTGATGGCTAAGTACCCAGAGCTCTTTGCTAGCCAGCCCTGAATCTCGAGGGCGAGATTCTTTTAAGGGGGATAGGTTTGTAACGCCCCGAATTTTGCAGTTGAATTTTTTCTTTTCTTTACTCGCCAAAATTCGGGCGTTACCTTTTCTTTTCTTTTCCCCTCGCTAAACCTTGACCTTTTCCAAAGTTTTAGCGGGACTCGGTTTGGATTTCCCGTGTAAGAAAAACCCTAGAGTTGTTTTATGTTGTTTGATGCACCATGCCGAACTATGCATTCTTTGATTGTTTGAAAGTGCAAATGCATTCATCTAAAAGATCGGATTTCGAAAACAGGGAAATGGTCTTTTCTTTTTCTTTCTCTCTCTTTCTCTCTCCTCTTTCTCTCTCTCTCCCGCGCCCTGGGCCGACCCCGGCCGGCCCAGCCGCCCCTGGCGCCCCCTCTTGGGCCTTGGCAAGGCCCAGCCGCCCCCCCCCTCTCTCTCCCTTTTTCCCCTAACCCTCTCCCTCTCCCTCTCATTTTCCCTCTCTCTCTCCCTAGCGCCGCCCCTACCCGCCCCTGCCCTAAGCCGCCGCCGCCCCTGCCCTAGGCCGCCGGCCGCCCCTCGCCGCCGCTCCCCGACGCCGGTGAGCCCCTCCCCTCTCTCCCTCCCCCTCCCCTCTCCCCCCCCCCCCCTCCTCTCCCCCTCCCTGCCCGGCCAAGGCCCGACCGCCCCCTGGCCGCGCCGGCCGTCCCCAGCCCCGCCCGGCCGCCATAGCCGGCGCCGGCCGCTCCCTAGCCCCGCCCGGCCGCGCCATGGCCGGCCCCGGCCGCCCCTGGCCAGCCCCCGGCCAGCCCCAGCCGCGCCCGGCCGCCCCGCCTGGCCCCCTGGCCGCGCCCCCTGCGCGGGGCCGGTTCAGCCGCCTGGCCGCCGGTTCAACCGGCCGGCTCAGCCGCCCGGCCCCAGCTCGGCCGCCCTCCCCCGCGCGCCCGCCCAGCTCGGCCGCCCAGCCCAGGGCCGGTTCAACCGCCCCCCCTCTGTTTTTTTTATTTTTTTTATTTTATTTTATTTACTTTCTGTGATCATAATTACTTTATTTTAGGTAGACTGATCATTGTTCATGCTATGGAAAATAGGAAGGTTAATTTAAAATTCCGTTATGCTATTGATTCACGTAGTTAATTGTTTATCCCGTGCAATGTTGATCAACTAAAAATGATTAGGTTCCCATTAGTATATATATAACAGAATTCTTTTGTTAAGAATCACTTGTAACTAATCTTTAGTGCATAAGATTTAACCCCCCCCCCCCCTGCGAGACCTTTCCCGTTTCTTTCTAACCATAACAAATGCGATATGGAATGTCATACTTGATGCATATTCACTTTATTTGTTCCCTTGTATGGTGTACTGTTCTTTTGTATTAAATATGTGGATGGATGTATGTATGTTTGCGCTCGCATAGAGAACGATCCGGTCGAAGAGCCCGAGGAATTCGCATGAGAAGCCCCTGAGCAGCAGTCGGTTGGTGGAGGCAAGTGTCCTTTGACCTATCTTTGTCCTATTCATTCTTTAATTCACCTCCCACATTACACATTTATACCTAAGGATTGACTAGCTTTTGTTATCCATATCCTTGTTTACCTATTTGGGTCGGATTATTACTGCTTAGTCTGATGCTATTGCTCAACTCTAATCAATGAACATGATGTGATTATCTATGATACGCTGTTTTCCCGTTCTTATTTATGATTATACTTGTGGCATTTAAGGGGACTCGAGCGGTTTCTCGAGTGCCTCTCCGTAAGGACCTGTTCAATGGATGACCGCCCGGGAAAACAGTGCAACCATGAGGGTGGAATGGGACGCCCTTAGCTGAATAATTAGAGGAACCGGGGTGTAGTTCGCTTAGCCGTTGTGCCGTCAATGGGGCTCGGTGTATGCGGCTCGCTCTGCCAAGGTTGATTTGTCCCTTGGGGAGGAGTGCGGTACATTTAGGAAACCTAACGGGTGGCTACAGCCTCGGGGAATCTTTGTAAAGGCTTCGTAGTGAATCCCTAGCCATTCACCTTGGGAGTGAATAAGGGTCTTGCAAGCCCGGGCTAGAGAGGGAATCACGGCTTGTGGGTAAAGTGCGCAACCTCTGCAGAGTGTTATGAAACTGATATATCAGCCGTGCTCGCGGTTATGAGCGGCCAAGGGAGCTCCAGAGATTAGTGATACTTGATCAGTGATATTTTGGTACAGGTGGCAATGAGATTGATGATTCTGACTATGATTATGGTATTGGTAAATAGTATTCTTTCCGTTTGGAAAGGATACATTGGGCTAATAACTTGGGTTAATGTTAAAATCTGGCTTTCTACTAGTAAGTAATAACCTGACCAACTAAAAGCAACTGCTTGACTCATCCCCACATAAAGCTAGTCCACTACAGCCAAACAGGATACTTGCTGAGTATGTTGATGTGTACTCACCCTTGCTCTACACACCAATCCCCCCCCAGGTTGTGAGCATTGCAACCACTGCTCAGGAGAAGATGAAGCTGTGGAAGGAGACTTCCAGGAGTTCCAAGACTACGACGAGTTCTAGGTGTGGGTTAGCGGCAACCCCCAGTCGGCTGCCTGTGAAGGCCGTGTTATCTACGTTTCTTTTCCGCACTTTGATTTATTGTAAGAACTATATGGACGTCTCAGACGTATGATGTAATCGACTATTATTTCCCCTTTTAATACTATTTGAGCACTGTGTGATGATGTCCATGTTATGTAACTGCTGTGTACGTGAATAACTGATCCTGGCACGTACATGGTTCGCATTCGGTTTGCCTTCTAAAACCGGGTGTGACAATGATTGACGTGTGTGGGGACGGAATGCCCATACATGTCATGTTTTTAGGTATACCTTGTAAGGTTAAAAGTCGATTTGAACCATCTGCTTCTTGTAGCTAATGAGACTACTTGATCAATGTACTGCATTGAGTAAAAAAGTGAAATGAGGTTGATGACTAATGTGGTGTTTGACTTAAATGATTGCTGCTATTATTGTCTAGAAGGATGCAAACCTTGATTAAACCTTCAACTAGAATCTAAGGCTAAAATCTTGATGGAATTAACTAGCACTACTTTTGGCAAACCAAACCCCTCAACCAAAAAGCCTCATGTGTCTAGAGGTTGTGGAGTTGTTTCCACACACCGGGTTAGTCTCACTAGTATTAGTATACTCAGCCTTGCATGTAGCACCCTCTTTTTTAGGTACTTCTTTTTGATGAAATGGTTTCCAGTGTTACTTGGCCCTCCACCATGCCACCAGGTTAGACAGTCGAGTGGGATGCAACCTCTACTGGTGAGGACTATGAGGAGTAGCTCATGGCCAGGCTTTGCCACACTCCTCTTGCATCGTTTTTTAGATTCTGCTACAATGACACAATGAACCCCATTTTATGATGTTAGAACTCTATGATGCAATAATGATGTACTAAGATTTTTAATTATGGTTCTTATGGCATGTTGTATTCTCTAGTCTCATATTCGCATGAGATGTGTTGTTCGATCTTGTAAGATGGTTAATTGGACTTTATCCAACGGATTAACAATTTAATCAAATCTAAGTGTGTCATCGCCCTTGAGGTGGGACTCGTGCACTTAAACTAGATTAATCTGAATGTTTCCACCACAGCTAGTATCAGAGCATCAACACATATAGAGAATCTGACAAATCGTAAGAGCCAAAAAAATAAAATAAAACTGGCTTAGAAAGCTATGTGTTGGATATGACGAATGAACGCTAAGGACATGACATAGTTCATGAAGCCCTAGGGTATTAGTGGGTAGCTAGGTGGCTACCAAAGTATGTCGTAAAGACTGATAGTATGAAGGGTGTTGTAATATCTCCCGAAGAATAGAAAAGCTTGAGAGGACAACTAGGGCGAGCATGCATGCATACTAACTAAAAATGATCATAATCCGTCACCTTGCATTAGCCGGCTGATTTTTGTTATTTTAAGCTATCTTAGCAAATTTAATTAATTTAGCATTAAATACTAGAGACACTTCAAATTAAGTTTAGAACTTGTTGTCAAAAAATGACGATGTTTGCTTAAGTGGATCTCTGGTTATAATCAATGCACTTAGTTGTTGTCCAAAGTAAAAATAGATTTGACCCTATCACAAAACCCATCAAATTAAGTTTTAGTAGTTTTGGGTTCATAGTTTTCGAGTTATAGCCTTTTCTTCCCGCACTTAGGAACTTGTCTTCTATTTTTTTCTTCTTTTTCAGCCACACCACTGCCTTTTTACTTTTGTCAGATGTTCGACCCTACGTGCAAGGACCTATCCATTCCAACTATCTAGGATGGAAAAGTTTTCCCACTGTCCTATGGGGAGGTACTAAGGTGGGCAGGTTATGTCCTACGGCCCCACTATACCGCGTAGGAGTTTACGGAGCACCAGGTGCCTTGGTGCCACGTGCAGCTTATGCTAGCACGCCACCCGCAGTAACCGAAGTCACCGTCTCGTAACGTTGAGACCATGGGGTTTTGCCATTATGACGCTTCGCAAGCCACAACCTTGCAGGCTCTCAACACCTTTTGTGAGCAGCACCCGATGAAGGTGGCAATTCACCTTGTGGGCCTGTTCCCTGCGGAAAGGAACGATGACCCCGTGTGGCTCAATCGCTTAGACCACATGGAGGATGTAACACCCTAAATCCATCGATTAAAGGTAACCTAATTTATATTATTAATTTTCAGTAGAACTGAAAATATTTATGTTTTCAAATAAAGAAACAATTATACAGATAAATTGAACAATTTCTTAAATAGATAAAATTTTGCCAAGTATTTGGTGCATTCATGTCGAGGCATAAATTTTGTGTGATGTATCCAGTTTTTGGATTAAATTTGGTGAGAAAATCTCATTTTATAAAACAATAATGAGTTGTTAAAATATTATTTTTGGGATATGCATTTTGGTAGGTTTTGCAACAAAACTACTATTTGTATATTCATAATTAAAATATTTTCAAGTTTATGTCATGTTTTATAAAACTTTGTCCAAACCTTTTTTGAAAAGAGTGTATCTTTGTTTTAACCTAACCTTTCTATGCTTTTGTAAGTCAAGTGACCTTTCCATTATGCTTTCTTTTTAGACTTGTTATAAAGATTGGTGTATGTTATTGAGTGGTGTTTGTTTCCTCTTGTTTGTTTGTGTATTATTTAGTGGTTGATCTAGTAGTTTAGAATCAGGATCCATTCCGTGGAGGAATCTCGAGTTTTCTTTAAGAAAGGCAAGTAAACATCTCCATCTGCATTTTATGTTTGATCCCAAACAACACATATAATAAAGTTTACTTTTGTCTATGTGCATAATTTGATGGGATTGTCTATGTAGGATTACCTAGAAATACCTACATTGATTTAACCTGGGATTAATATTATGTTTAGTAACTTCCCTATTGCTCAACTTTTACTTTATGCTGGCACTCCTGTCGATGATATAATATTTCCAAAGATTAAGTTTACATTATTGTTGTTAATCTGCTAATTAAACAAGATCATATTGTGTTAATTGGAACATGAAGTGACCACCCAGGAAAAGAGTTCAATCACGAGCGCTATCATGGCCCTAGCTCTAGTAATTAGCTTTATATGCTTAGTGCTTAACAACCTTTCCTGAAATATGGGCAAGAGATGGTGGACGTAGTGGTGGCAGCTCACGTTAACATCCGGACATAGTTTTGGCTAAGCTATGTCGTCCAAAGGGCCTGCACACTGACCTAGAAACCTTAGCAGGTTGTTTTGTACTAAGTATTGTCTGTGAAAGCCTCATAGTGGATCCTTAGCCATTCACCTAGAAAGTGAATACGGTACTTGCAAACTAGAGGGAATACATGACTTGTGGGTAAAGTTGTACCACCTCTGTAGAGTGTAAAACTGATATATCAGTCGTGCTCAGAGTTATGAGTAGCTTGGACCCTCAATGATAATTGAACTTGAAGATGGAAATAAATCATGTTCTGTTGCGCTCAAGTGGTTGAGCTTCATGTTGATGATATTTTGCTCAAGTGGTTTGAGCCTACGCTGGTTATTATTTATGCTATTTATTATACTACTTATGCTTGATTGGGTTTGGTATTCACTTATACTTTAGTAATCAAGTGTTGTTAATAAAACTTTGACCAACTAAAATGCTAACCGCATTAAACCTCAGCCTTACCTTGTCAGCTTTGAATTTTTCACCCCACTTGCTGAGAAACAACCATAAGTGTACTCACCCTTGCTTAATTTTGATCAAAAGGTTATGCATATGAAGGTTATGATGGTGAACTCGATCAATTCTAAGCTAGTGATCCCTAGTCATCTTTCTGTGGAAGGATGCCCATGTCCTTCTGTACCTTGATGAATAAAGATGAAGACATTATGTCTGTTCAATGTGTAATATGTTACTATAATCTTAATTTACTCTTTTATGTATTATTACTTTGATATATTACACTTGTGACGTCAACATATGTGTGGAGATAGACCTTGACACGCATATGCAATGCATTCGGTTTTTCCCTTAAAACCGTGTGTGCCAGAAGTGGTATCAAAGCAATGTCACCACAGGTCGCTAGATTAGTTAAAAATAGAAAGCCAAGTCAGTCTATCAAAACATGACTTATTGTCCCCATAAACTTTACTTTATATCAAAACTAGTCTCTTTTACCTTCAACTCTTCTGGTCTAATTTTTGGTCTTTTAGAAAATTCTAGTTAGAAGCATTGCAAGACGCTCAAGATAGGATTGAGGAACTTGAAGCGAAGCTTGCTAGAAGGGACCCTTTCGAAGTTATTGAAGAAGCTACATTATTTGTCTTATCCCCACCCTACAAGAAGTGTCATTATGAATCCTCTCTAACTATTGCTGGACTTCTTGGCTAGGTTTATAGGTTCTATGGTATTAACTTTTTCAACTAGATTGGTAAGGATGATGCTATATTATATTATAGTGGTTTTCTAATCCATAATCTTGCTATATAACCCTTGACTTCTTCTACTCTTATTTTCTAGCCATTGAATTGCTATCCTTGCGCAATATATACCTTGATATATTGAACTCTTTGCCTCTCTACTTCTCTACTTGATAATGCCTCTCTATTTTGTCTCCTTGATAATGCTATCTCCCTAACTCACTCTATATCCTTGGTTGTATCATTTATTTTCACTTCACCAGTTTGTGGCTATCTTATTTCACTCTTGGCCATCAACAAATATGTCTTGTCTAACTCCTTGCTATTTCTGATCTGATTCCTTGATTTTATAATCTCTCCCTCTTATTGCTAACCTTGTCTAGCCTTGAAAAAATTGTGATAAACTATTGTCCTTAGGAAAAGCCCCTTTTTTGTTGAACGTGTAGCATCAAGTTGAGTTGTGCTAGTGTGCTTAAGTTCCTGTTAGCTGTCCATGTGCTCGTGTTTGATTTGTTTCTTTGTAATGATTGATTGTGTATTATGTGACTTATGTCCACAATGGCATTAGTTTACTAGGTAAAACCATAGATAGTTGGGTTTTCTCTATTTTATATACCCTACCTTTGCTTAATATTTTCACCCCTCCTTTCTTCCCATACCCAAATAAGATAATCAAATTAGGCTCAGTTGTTTAACATACAGACCAGTCAGCCATCATCTACTATCAGTCAAACAAAATTAACTCACAAAGAGCTAAAAGCAAAGGTTCTTTCTACTACTTCAAGAATGAAGGACATATTATTCGCCAATGCCCCCAAGAAGCATCTAGACCAACTAGAGAAGAAGACAGTGAAGCAAGACCCAAGCAATAATCTAGAAGACCAAACCGTTTATAAGTACAATGATGAAGGTTGCCTGGTTAGTATACATTGTGGAACTCAAAGCAATAAGTTCCTTAAGTTTGGAAGAGTTAGTTGTGAACCAAGTGTTGGATTATGGGAAGGCTACACTAGCACAAAACAAAATTTTTGACCCCATAAAACCAAGAACACATGCTGTTATAGGTCATGGAAGTACCACTAGACACGTAGAGCAGTGGAAGCCATCTCGATGTAGACATAGGCGTCAAGAACTACCATGCAGTCGTCAGCGTCCTTCACGTCCTTGCGTGGTTCATCCTAGTGCTCCATGAAGGAAACAGGTGACGCCTAAGAGGGGGTGAATTAGGACTTCTGAAACTTTCTCTAAACTAGGTCACAAATAAATCCCTAGAGCAAAACCTATGCAAATAAACAAACTAGAATGTGCAAACTAGGTTTTGTCTAAGTGTTGCTATATCTACCGCAATGGCTAAGTTTCAATACTAAACAATCTAAGTTTAAAGACAAGAATGAAACTTAAATGCTTAATATAAATGCGAAAGCTAAAGAGTAAGGTATAGATGCAAACTCTCATGAATGACGCCAGTATTTTTACCGAGATATCCAGAACCACGCAAGGTCTTGACTAATACTCATTGGTGCCCCTACGCAAAGGGAAGCCCACGTGAGGGCCAAGCACCTCGGTCGAGTAACTCAGTAAAGAGTCGTGGTCCTTCTCCACGTGCAAGTGGTACTCCGCTTCTGGCTCCTCTCGAACGCTCCCCGCCGTCTCCACTAACGAGCTTCCAGTCGAAACGCCGCAGGCCTCGTTCCCTCTAGTACACGGTGGTGGCTGTGACACAAACTCGGTTGTCACGGTCTCGCAAGACTCTCGCCCCACTCGATACAATTACAACGGCTCGTGCAAGAGCCGAGGGGTTGTGTGGTTTTTCCAAACTCACTCAACTAACTAGGATTCAACTAGAGCAAGCGCTAAAGCGGTCTAACTAACCTAAGCACTTCGCAAAGCACCAACGCTGTCACACCCGGTTCCAGGGGGTAGAACCGAGTGCATAGCATATGTGTGCCAGGATCCATTTCCACACATATGTTGACGTCACAAGTGTAATATATCAAAAGACAATGCAATAAAGGCATAAAAAGAGTAGAATACTTTATTACATCATCTGAATCATTGTATCTTTAACAAGTATCACATCAAAGTAAAGCGGAATTTAAATAACAGGGGCAATCTCCCACAGGAAGATGACCGGCGTATCGTTAGACTTAGAATTCCTCGTCATCAAAATCTCCATCAAAGTTTCTAGCATCACCCTCTGATCAAAATATTAGCAAGGGTGAGCTCACTTATGGTCAGGGCTCAGCAAGTGGGGGAAATATTAATGCAGGTATAACAAGGTGAGGCTAAGGTTGAGCAGTAAGCATTTTAGTTGGTCAACATTTTATTAACAACACATGTCTTACTAATCAGTGTGAATCCCAAGTATCCCAATTAAACAAAGGAATATGAGTATAACAAAAACACTTAAGTGAAACCACTTAAGCAAATCATTGGCAGATCATCGGATCTCAATTTAATTCCATCTTCAAGTTCAATTATCATGTGAGGAGTCCAGGTCGCTCTTAACCGGGAGCACGGCTGATATATCAGTTTTACACTCTGCAGAGGTGGTACAACTTTACCTACAAGCCATGTATCCCATCTAGCCCGGGTTGATCGGACCCTTAAACAATGCCGAGGTGAATGGCTAGGGATCCATTATGAGGCTTTCACAAAATACACTTAATACGAAGCAACCCGCTAAGTTTTCTAAAGACGATGGTGGTGGCCCCCTAGGTGAGGTACCTTAGACAAGAATACGTCCCCATGTTAACGTGTGCTGCTAGCACCTACCGCTCCCCCTCTTGCCCATATTTCAGGTAAGGTTGCCAGGCACTAAGCATATAAAGGTAATTACCAAAGCCAGAGCCATGATAGCACTCGTGGTTGCACTGTTATCCTGTGTGGTCACTCCATGTTCCAATTAATTTGAAATAATGTCGTTTTAACCATCGGGTTAATGTCATAATTGCCAATTTAAATTTTGGAATATTAATACCAATTAATGAGTGACGTTAAAATCATTAAGTTGAGCGGTAGCACAAATTAGCACAGCTTAATATTTTCCCAGGTTAAACAAGGAATACAGTTGGTAAATCTAGGAAATCTTTAATTAGGTAAAACCCATCAAATTATGCAATATTTCAAAAAGTAAACATTATTATATGCAATGATTGGGTACAAAAAATATGCAGAGAGAGAATCCACTTGCCTTGCTCAAGCGCGTCCTGTGGTTCGTCTTCGAACGTATTCGAATCCTCTACCACACAGTCGGCTTCTAATAGAGTCGCACATCGCACATACAAAAATAAAACATACCCAAATAAATAAACATGCACCATTCCATAAACATACACCATTACATACACATTAACGCATCGCATTTATCACATCTAAAATACGTCCTAAACGCGTAAATACTTATTAATTCAATTATAGCTATTATTGTGAGTCCTAAATGATGAATTTACGAGTGGGCGCAATAAATACAGTTTTTAATTAGTATTAATATGTTTTAACATCATCAATAATAGTTATCGTCTTTAATACTAATAAATAAATTAATAGCTTTTTATCCTTTTTATTTCTAACTCGAATTATTGAGTATAGCAAAAATGAATTTAACATTCTAAAAATACTTATAAACTACTAATTGAACTTTTTCTAACACAAGCTAGGTTATTTTGACATAAACAAGTATTTTGCTTACTCTAAAAATTTAAGTGCTAAATTTGCGAACATGTTTATTTGACTAGCAAAAATATATTTTTTCCACCCTACTAGTGATATTTTCTTCTTTCTTTCTAAAGAAAATATTAATAAAATAATCAGATAAATCATCTAAAAAATCCTATATTATTCATGTGACATGAGTTTTATACCATTTTCTAAATCCATTAAATGCACCTATGACTATAATTCTCCAAATAGTTTCTAAAGTTCCTTGTGACCAAATTTAACTACAAAAATTCCTATCTATTGTTTTTATCACCAACGTGTGACTAATAAATTCTCGTTATCTTTCTCTAATCCAAAAATCATCGCCACGACTAACATGAAATATCAAGGTGTACTAACAATCGCCTATCTCTACCAAAAATTCCATAACGCACATACACATAAATTATGGATCACACGTGTTCATATTACAACAAACTAAATATACAATTCATGAATCGAATCAAAAGTATTTTATAAAATACACAAATTAATTTGGGTCGTGCGCGTGACTGGTGTTCGACGGGGGTTCGGCCAGGTGGAGAAGAGCAGGGTCGTCGAGGCACTACGACAAGCTCCGAGTGGTCGTTGCCAGCGACGGGGTCATTTGGGGCGTCGAGCAGAGGGGTCGACCGATGACGGTCGCCCGAGGTCGGAGCTCCTGCGGTAGTGGTGAATGGTACTCCGGCAAAGGCTACGCTCGGTGGTGTGGCGAGCAGTGAGGGAGAAAAGTTTGTGTGAGTGAGCAGAGAGGCGAGATGAAGCTCCGCGTCGTTTTATAGAGGAGAGGGAGGGAGAGGAGAGGTCACCGGCGGTCTTCAATGGCCATTACATGCGTCAGTTTCTAACGAGAGTAATGGAGAGGAAGGGAGAAGGAACGGCGGTAACGGCAGCACATCTTCAATGGGGCGCGGACGCCAAGGGGATGTGCAGGGGGAGCGCGGCTTCGCGCCGGTCGAGTCTTGGAGCGCGCTCTTGGTGCAGGGTGCTCGGCGGCTCGGCTGCTGCGTGGGACGCGCCTGGGCGGGGTCACGGCGTGCGCGCCTAGGCGTCGGCGAGTGGGGCAGGGCACGGCGTGGCCTGGGCGCGGCTGCTGGCGCCCAGCCGATGTGCGTGTGGGACAGAGAGCAGAGAAGAGAGAGATAGGGGAGAGAAGAGAGAGAGTCGGTGAGAGAGAGAAGATAACATAGGAGGGAGAGGAGAGCTTCAGGCGGCGACGGCTTGGCTGGGAGCCAGGCGTGCGGCGGGTGAGAGCAAATGGGCCCCTAGTGGGCCTAGGGTTAGGGTTAGGTATTTTTGTTTTTTTTCTAATTCCGAAATTTATTTTTAGATAGCTCAAAAATTCATAAAAAATTCACCAAAACTATTTATAAATAAAATATTTGTTTTTAGACTAATAATTATTTAATTATCATATTAATTACAAGGATTTCTTTTAAGAAGCATTGCTATAAAACATCAGATGCGCATACAAAGAAAAATGATCAAAAATGCAAATAAACAATTAAACACTTAAAAAATTGTTACCATAATTACCATAATAACTAAATTCATTATTTTTAGTTGATGGCTTTTGTGGTGTTACAAACCTACCCCTCTTAAAAGAATCTCGTCCTCGAGATTATGGAACTTCCAAGAATAACTGAGGGAATTCTGCTCTGAGTTCATCTTCTCTTTCCCAAGTGGCCTCATCTTCCGAATGATGACTCCACTGAACTTTGCACATGTTGGGGGCCTTCGTCCTCCGAAGGTCCTCAAAAACAAGATTTGACAATGTTTTCCAAGTGAATTATATGAACAGGTATCTTCGGACTCAGATTATGAGCATGGAGTACGGTCAGGACGAAGCCTAAGCCAGACGAAGGATGATTGAGATGATGGACGGGCTGATTACCAAGATGTACGAAGGATGGCGCACAGCCGAAGCTATGCGCAGGAAATCTTCGTCGCGATAGCAGAAAGGGGAACCAACTTAAAAGATGAAAAGACTACTTAGGCCTTAATGGATCCCCATAAGTCATTATCAAGTGTAATGGACATGGATGTAATTTTACATGGGCTGCGTCCCACGCCCATAAATAGATGAACAGTACTCCCGTACTGTTCACGCTGACTGGGCATTTGCTTTTGCGTCATCCTTATACTTTTGCCTTCCTGTAATCCGAAGGTACACTTGTAATCTGAAATCATTTCTATTTTCTTTATGATAATAAAATAGAAATGATGTTGTGATAATATTTAAATGTTTATATTGCTTCTTATGTTACATACAAGTTCTTCATCATTATTTATTGTGCTTAAAAAGGTATGTTGTTTATGATCTTCGTCCGAAACACATTATATCCCGAAGGGAAATAATGTTTCAAAGGACGAAGGACTTTATCATTTAACACTTTTTATGTTGCCTTGTTCTTAATCCGAAGCATTTGAGAACAAGTCCCCAACATTGGCGCCCACCTCCGGTGAACCTACTTCCACTCTTCGAGTTTTTGAACACCTTCGGCGATCATAAACCTTCGCTATGGCGCCGAAGAAAGCTTCAGCAACTGGGGCTGCACCTCTGCAACCACTGGACCCCAATCAGGAGACTCTCTCTCTTCGGGAGGCCCGAAGCCAGAAGAGGAAGGTTGTCAGCCCGACACCACAAGAGGATGAGCTAGACCAGGAGATCAGAAACATGGAGATGCTTCATCAACAGGTGCAAAGGAAGAAGGAAAAGATGGCCAGGCTAGCTGAACTGCAAAGGCAGATAGACGAAGCCTCTGAGGAGGTTCGTCATCTTACTCAGGATGAGCAACACCGAAGGCCTCAGCACCAAGACCTTCATCAGGAGGGTTTCCTCAATGAAGATGACTGGTATGACAATTTCCATCATGGGAATTTTGTTTTTGATGATGCTTCTCCTCTGTCCGCTGAGCTGCAGGCTACACCTTGGCCTCCGTCCTACAAGCCGCCTCAGCTTCCCATATTTGATGGCCACTCAGACCCGAAGCAGTTTTTGATGAGCTACGAAGCAACAGTATCTTCGTATGGTGGCAATGCTGCGGTCATGGCCAAATCTTTTGTTATGGCTGTCAGGAGTGTTGCTCAAACCTGGTACTCCTCCCTTCGACCAGGAACGATCACTTCGTGGCAAAAGCTGAAGGACTTGTTGTTAACTAGTTTCCAAGGGTTCCAGACGAAGCCGGTCACGGCTCAAGCTCTATTTCAGTGCACCCAGGATCACGAAGAGTACCTTCAGGCGTACGTCCGGAGGTTCTTGCGTTTGAGGGCACAGGCACCAACAGTGCCCAACGAAATTGTCATTGAGGCCATGATCAAGGGGCTTCGGCCAGGACCGTCAGCTCAGTACTTCGCTAGGAAGCCTCCTCAAACTTTGGAGAAGCTGCTCTAGAAGATGGACGAGTATATTCGGGCCGATAATGATTTTCGCCAAAGAAGGGAGGAGGCTTTCAGGTTTTCTGAAATGACCAGGGGCTTCAGAGGGAGGTTCTATCCGAGACACGTTAGATCAATTCATAACTCTACCCAAAATGATGATACGGGGAGCCAACAGCAAAGGCCACAGTGTTCTTCATAGACTTCGGGGCAACAGCAAGGCTCCTTCCGACCACCAGCTCCGAGAGGCAGAGGTGCCAGGGGCTTCGGCGGAAGATTTGGCAATCAGCCAAGAAGAATTTTTTGCTTGTTCTGTGGTGAGAACAAAGGCCATACCACCAGGATGTGCCATGTTACCATCCAGAAGCAAAAGGAAATAGCCGAAGCTGCAGCACAACAGGCTCAGCCAAAGCAGGTCATGCACACTACTTCGTATCATTCGCCTTACATCCCAGAGTATGTAGGCAATCACCCTGCAGTTTCTGTTGCTTCGGCGAGTCAACCTCAAGCTTCCTGGCAACAGCTTCCGCCTCCACCACCGCTGCAACAAGGCCAGCAGCCAGAAGGGAGTCAATATGCTCCACACCAAAGGGACCTCAGAGAACAGTCCGAAGCTCGCACAGTCAACAGCACTGTGCCAGAGTCAAAGCACATCTATTGACAAATATCCTATCTTAATAGCAATCTTTTTCATTCAGTTTTATTTTCCGTATAATAAAGGACATTGTTTAGGTTTCATGTAAATAATTTCGTTGATTCCCACAAGGAAAATATATTTTCTTCACAGGCTTAAGTTGTTGAAGTTTAAAGATTTGCGATAACAAAGAGGACCTTCAAATTATCGAAAATTTTTCGAAGCAACAAAAAGTCGTTCTAAGGAACGCAGAGTAAGTTTGCCGAAGTCACCAAAAGCCGTTCCGAAGGGAGCGTAGTGTAAGTTTTCTGCTCCAAAGTCGTTCCAAAGGGAATGCAGAGCATACAGCGAAAAGTCAACGCTGATTCCGCCGAAAGTAAAACGCGAAGAAGCTCCAAAGTCGTTCCTAAGGGAATGCAGAGCTTACAGCGAAAAGTCAACGCTGATTCCGCTGAAGTAAAAGGCGAAGAAGCTCCTAAGGGAGGCTTACAGCGAAAAGTCAGCGCTGATACAAAAAGAATGTGTGTTTTATGAGGATGTGTGTGTATCTTCGGAACAAATGTCATCTACATAACATAACATCATCACATCATTTTGCATAGCATAAGCATCATACATCATGTTGCATATGGCAAAAGAGGGGGACACAGTATCGACCTTCGGAACAATGCTTTGAGAAAGTGAAAATCGTGCTAAGTCACAAGGGGATACAATATTGCTCTTCGGAATATAGCTTCGGAGAATGTTTTCACGA
This sequence comes from Zea luxurians, assembly GCA_029449295.1. Classification (NCBI taxonomy): domain Eukaryota; kingdom Viridiplantae; phylum Streptophyta; class Magnoliopsida; order Poales; family Poaceae; genus Zea; species Zea luxurians. The sequence goes on along the minus strand of JAOPSE010000041.1, from coordinate 6,049,783 downwards.
AGCTTGGATATTCTTCATCAGAGCACTATGGACATCGTTGTGATGCATAAAAGTTTTTCTATCTTCACGAAGCATGAAAAGAAGGGAAGGTGTTTTTTCGCCGAAGGCTCAAAAGCGGTACGTATGTAAAGTTTCATGCATCGTAAAGAATCGAATCATTAAAAGCAAATATATTACATTCAGGGTTACAAAATACCACACATATTATATTTCAAGTATTTTTACAATAACACCTAGTCTTCCCTAAGTACTACTTCAGCAGCTTCGTTCAAAAGTTGATGGACAACTTGATCCATGATAGCTTCAGCCATCTTTTTAATTTCGTCGTCATCTTTCGGGGGAGGACCCGGAGACGCTTTAGTAGGATCTGAGGGAGGACAGAATACAGCTACATTTCTATTACAATTTGCGAACGAAGTTTAAAATTAAAAATTACAACATAATAAAAACCACTAGTTAATACCTATTTGCCCTTCGGGCTCTGAGCTTTTGTCAGCGGCCTTAGCTACTTCTCTAGCGTCGTGAATGCCCTTCTCGCTTCTCTGAATAATCTCTCGGGCCATTTCTCGGCCACCATTATCCCAGACATCGGTGAAAAATTTTCCACCAACCATGCTAGCTTCGGGCGAAGGATCTCTTGCATCTTCGAAGGACAAAGCAGCCTCGGATTGCGCTAGAATCTTTACATGCTTACAGCCCTTCTTCTCCAAAATGGTGGCAATTCCCCTCGCACCCGAAAAAGCACATATATCTCCACAGCTATTTAAAATTTCTTCGAAGGCCTCAGCTTCGTGGCTAATCCATTCAATGGGGCCTTCGGGGTTGCCTCTCGTAAAGTTTTCTTCACTCGAAAATGCGCCAACGCTGGCGAAGCTATTTCTCATTTTCTTAACACATTCTATAGATTTGTCATAGCATCTTTTCTTGGACGAACGAAGCTCTTCGACAGCTCCTTCTAAATGATTTGCCCATTGGTCGCTAAGTTCTCGCTTCGTTTCTTCAAGTATGCGTTCGTCTTTAGCCCGGGCCAATTGCTTCCGAAGATCGTCAATCTCGTGCTTTTGGGCTGCAACTTGTGCTTTAGACGCAGCTTCGTTCTCCTTTATTTTATCCACCAATGTAACTAGAATTTTGTCCTTTTCCAGGGCTTCGTTCCTTAGTTTGATAACCTCTGTTCGAAGGTTGTTGAAAGCAATTTCATAGCTCTCATCTTCGGCATTCTTTTGCGCTCTCAGCGCGTTGCTTAGTATTAAACCCTATATGTAAAAAGTTAGTATAAGAATAAAACAATAGATTTCAAATCATAAAGTTTCCAAATGCGCAGATCTCGTACCTTCAGGCTATTATACGCAAGGCTGTCCGCAAGATCGTCCTTTGTCATCGCGCAGAGGCCAGCCTCCAGCTTCGGAAACCCCATGCTTCGGGCCATTTCCCGGCAGACAAGTAGTTCTTTGTTATCCGGGAGGCAGTATAGGAAATCTTCTTCATTTGTACCATTGAACACTAGTGCCCCCTTCGGATATTTCAATTCTTTGGCATAATGATTAGCTTCAAAAATTTCTTCTTCTGATAACTTTTTCCCCGAAGCATGTCGAACAATATAATCAAGGACTTTGGGGGATGCTTCGGGGGCAACAGCACTGATTTCTTCAACAAGAATTGGCTCTGTCATTTTTTCTTCTTCGGTTTCCAAGGATTTTACCTTCGTGGGCTCCGAAGGCCCAGCTTTAGCTTCAGTTTCTTGCTCTGGAGCTTTAGTATAAAAAATCTCAGTTTTCGCTTCGAAGGTTTCAACAGTCTCCCTCGGAGTTGTGCTTGAGGACTTAATTGTTTCCAGAACATCTAGCACATTAGCCATTCTCTTTCTTTTCAGAGTCACTACTGACACCTTTTGATTTTTTACTGTCTCAACATTTGCTGCAGGACTCAAAATTTCTGTCGTTTTTTCCTCAATTGGTTTTTTCGTTTCTTCCATTTTTTCTGTGGATGGCGCTTCGGCCATCTCTTTGGTTTCTGGTAACAAAATCTTCGGTTCTTCCAATTCCATCTTTGTTGGCGCTTCGGCCATTTCTGCGACTTCTGGCAGCAAGGTTGGCTTTTCAGCTTCGGTGGCCGAAGAGGTTTCTCCGGTGAACTCAGGCACCGAAGCTGGTTCAATATAGCGTGGCCGATGTGTGAGGACCTTCATCCTCTTTCTTTTCGGTTCTGGTTTGCTAGGAGCAGTTGCAGCTTCTTCTTTCGCAGAGCTTGTGTTTTTTCTTTTCTGCCCTCGAAGGGGATAACGATAATCACGGTAGACGAACCCGATTGCATCAAACACCCGGTTCAGCCTTTTCTTTTTTCGGCCTCCGAAGGCTGCTGACAGTGCAGTATCTTCGGCCTTCGAATAAGCCCCAAGCAGTTCATCACTTAAATTTTCAATACTCTTTAACCAGTCATCATCTGGCTCAACGAATTTATCTCCGAACTTGAAAGTATACTTCAGCCTGATAAGTCCACCTTCGTCGGCCTCCTTCATGGTTTCTTGCGGCATTTCCCATTTCTCCGCGAGCGGCCATACTCTGAAGGCAATATGTTCTTGTACCAAATCCCTCGTTCCAATAAAAGAACAAATAACTCCGAAGGCTCTCTAGCATTCTTCGGCAGCTTCATTCATCTCAACCTTCGGCTTTCGCAGGCCGAAACTTTGCCAAATAGGGCGCATAATTATACCTTTAATATCTTCTCGTGCTTTTAGGTCATTTTTCACATAGAACCATTCTGTCATCCAGTCGCCGGGCCATCTCTTCCGAAATGTTGGCACGGGACAGCTTGACCCAGACCGAGAAACGAAACTGTAGCAGCCAAAATTATTGTGATATTGTTCCTTACCCCAGGGTTTTGTCTCGTATGATAACTCGTGTATGTTGCAGAAGCTTTTCGCATCAGGTTCCAGACCTTGGCTTCTTACGGCCCACACGAAGATATTCAGCCTTATAATTGCTTCGGGGTTAAGTTGATGAAGATAGATTTCAAACATTTTCAGCACTTCTACGACAAAGCTGCTCAGGGGAAATCGTAGTCCAGCTTTCAAAAAGCTTCGGAACACTATGACTTCATTTTCCTCAGGGGTCGGGCAAGTTTTCTCTCCTTCGTCGACGCTCACAATGGATAAATCCCGGAAGTATCTTCCCCTCATGTTGACAAGATGATTTTCTTTGATACCTGACTTGCCAAAAACTGAATGGCTTGGTCGCCAGGGGCGATCTTCGGAGTCTTCACCACCGCTGTCCACATCATAACTGTCGCTGTCACCAGTATCTTCAGACAAACCTTCCAGAATCTCCTTGGTGATTTTTTCCGTATTGGTCTTCGACATCGCTATAAGAAACCCCAAGTTCTTCTCTTCGTCGAGACTCAGCTTCATCTCAGCAGCAGCCTTCTTATCTTCAGACATCTTCGGAAACACTAAAAAACTGTTTTCAAGGCCGAAGCTTCAAAACTAAAAGCTCAGCAAATCTTAGTGCGCAAGAGCTAAAAATTGAGTGAGCGGGAGCAGATGGCAAGAGAGCGTACCAAATGAGTTTGCGGTATGATCTTATTTATACGCTCAGCGCGTTGAAAATTGAAAGACCTCGCTTGTCAGTGAATGTTGCTATTCTAGCAAAGGGAAGGTGTTTTTTCGGACCTTCGGCTTAAGGCCTTCGTCCATATCACAATCTGAATTTATCACTAACAAATTAATATTGCGAGGGGCTAATGTTGGGGGCCTTTGTCCTCCGAAGGTCCTCAAAAACAAGATTTGACAATGTTTTCCAAGTGAATTATATGAACAGGTATCTTCGGACTCAGATTATGAGCATGGAGTACGGTCAGGACGAAGCCTAAGCCAGACGAAGGATGATTGAGATGATGGACGGGCTGATTACCAAGATGTACAAAGGATGGCGCACAGCCGAAGCTATGCGCAGGAAAGCTTCGTCGCGATAGCAGAAAGGGGAACCAACTTAAAAGATGAAAAGACTACTTAGGCCTTAATGGATCCCCATAAGTCATTAGCAAGTGTAATGGACATGGATGTAATTTTACATGGGCTGCGTCCCACGCCTATAAATAGATGAACAGTACTCCCGTACTGTTCACGCTGACTGGGCATTTGCTTTTGCGTCATCCTTATACTTTTGCCTTCCTGCAATCCGAAGGTACACTTGTAATCTGAAATCATTTCTATTTTCTTTATGATAATAAAATAGAAATGATGTTGTGATAATATTTAAATGTTTATATTGCTTCTTATGTTACATACAAGTTCTTCATCATTATTTATTGTGCTTAAAAAGGTATGTTGTTTATGATCTTCGTCCGAAACACATTATATCCCGAAGGGAAATAATGTTTCAAAGGACGAAGGACTTTATCATTTAATACTTTTTATGTTGCCTTGTTCTTAATCCGAAGCATTTGAGAACAAGTCCCCAACAGCACATATTAATGACTTTACTCCGGGTAATTCTGCGAGATGTTTCCAGAATTCTGACAGGGTACTCCGAAAAGGTCAAATCCTCGTTGACATTCAGTTCTTCCATGGGTAACTGTTCTTCCGGTACTCTTAAGCACTTCTTGAGTTGTGATACGTGAAATACGTCATGCACATCCGATAAACTATCGGGTAGCTCTAATTGGTAGGCTACTTCACCTTTTCTTTCCAAAATCTTGAATGGGCCGATATAGCGAGGAGATAATTTTCCCTTAACCTTAAACCTTTTCATTCCTCTAATCGGTGAAACTTTAAGGTATACGAAGTCTCCTACTTTGAACATCAACTCTCTTCTTCTATTATCAGCATAGCTTTTCTGTCTTGACTATGCTGTCTTCAAATTTTCTCTGATAATTTGTACTTGCTTTTCTGCCTCTTGGAGAATTTCTGGACCGAATACTTGACTTTCTCCAGTCTGATTCCAATAAAGCGGTGTTCTACACTTTCGTCCATAAAGTGCTTCAAATGGTGCCATTTTTAGACTTGCCTGATAACTGTTGTTATACGAAAACTCTGCATAAGGCAGGCTTTTATCCCAGCTTCTACCATGCTTTAGAGCGCAAGCTCTTAGCATATCTTCCAACACTTGGTTTGTCCTTTCTGTTTGCCCATCCGTTTGCGGATGATAAGCAGAACTAAAGTTTAGCTTGGTATCCATGGACTCATGAAGTCTTTTCCAAAAGCGCGAGGTAAACTGGGTTCCTCGATCTGATACGATCTTCTTCGGTACTCCATGTAGACGAACAATCCTCGACATGTATAAATCTGCTAACTGGGCTCCTGAGTAAGTTGTCTTCACAGGTATAAAGTGTGCCACTTTAGTCAACCTGTCTACTATGACCCATATTGAATCATAGCCATCCCGAGTACGGGGTAGTCCAACTATGAAATCCATACCGATTTCTTCCCATTTCCATTCAGGTACCTTGAGAGGTTGTAGTAATCCTGCTGGTCTTTGGTGTTCGGCTTTAACTCGCTGACACACGTCACATAATGCAACATGAGTAGTAACATCCCTTTTCAATCCGTACCACCAATACTTTTCCTTAAGATCCTGGTACATCTTTGTACTTCCAGGGTGAATAGAGTAAGCTGAATCTTGAGCTTCTCTCAAAATAAGTTGGCGCATGTGTTCGATTTTCGGTACACATATTCTCTTCTTAAACCATATTGTGCCTTGATCATCTTCCATGAAATCTAGGGCTTTACCCAAACCAATCAAAGTTTTAATTTCCTTGATTTTCTCATCAGACTCTTGTCCTTTACGAATCTCTTCTTCCAAAGTAGATTCAACTTCCATAATCGTTGCTTCTACATTATTGAGCATACCAAGGTTGAGTTGTTCCATTTCCCAACACAATTCCTGTGACATCAAATGAGTAGTGATGTTGTTCACTTGACCCTTATGGCTCAAAGCATCAGCTACTACATTTGCTTTTTCGGGGTAGTCCTTAATCAACTCAAGCCATCTTCTCTGTCTTAGGTTGAGTTCTTTCTGAGTGAATATATATTCCAAGCTTTTGTGATCCGTGAAGATTTTGCACTTGTTTCCAATCATATAGTGTCTCCAAATCTTCAAAGCATGCACTACGGCAGCTAGTTCCAAATCATGCGTAGGATAATTCTTCTCATGCTTTCTCAACTGCCTTGAGGCATAAGCTATCACTTTCCCTTCTTGCATTAGCACACATCCAAGTCCAAGGTGTGATGCATCGCAATACATTTCAAATCTCTTGTGGATGTCTGGCATTACCAATATTGGTGCAGTGGTTAACCTTTTCTTGAGTTCTTCAAAACAATTCTGGCAAGCTTCATCCCATTTGAACTCTTTACCTTTCTCTAGCAGAGAGGTAAGAGGTTTCACTAACTTGGAAAAACCTTCAATAAATCTTCTATAGTATCCTACCAATCCAAGAAAACTTCTAATCTTGGACGCATCCTTTGGTTGCTTCCAATCCAGTATCTCACTTACCTTTCCTGGGTCTACTTTAATTCCACCATCGGTAACAATATGCCCTAAGAAAGCAACTTCCTTAAGCCAAAAATCACACTTTGAGAACTTTGTGTCAAGCTGGTTGTTACGAAGTTTTTGTAGGACTAGCCTTAGATGATCTTCATGTGTTTCTTCATTCGGAGAGTATATCAGTATGTCGTCAAAGAATACGACCACAAACTGATCCAGATATTCCATGAATACATTATTCATCAAATTCATAAAGTATGCTGGTGCATTAGTCAGTCCAAACGACATGACCAAAAACTCATATAATCCATATCTCGTCGTGAAGGCTGTCTTCGGTACATCTTCTGCTCGAATCTTTAACTGATGATATCCTGATCTTAGATCTATCTTCGAGAATATCTTAGCTCCCTTCATCTAATCAAATAAATCTTTAATCCGAGGTAGTGGGTATTTATTCTTGATGGTTACTTCATTCAAACTTCTATAATCAACGCACATTCTCCTCGAACCATCCTTCTTGTTCACAAATAGCACTGGGGCTCCCCAAGGGGATGAACTTGGGCAAATGAAACCTTTTTCTAGTAATTCTTCTATTTGTTTCTTCAGTTCTACTAAATCCTTGACATCCATTCTATAAGGTCTTTTCGAGATAGGTGCGGTTCCGGGTAATAATTCAATAGAAAACTCTATATCACGGTTAGGTGGCATACCTGGTAATTCCTCCGGAAATACGTCTTGGTATTCACACACTACCTTGATATTTTCCAAGGGCTTTTCTTCCAAGTGATTGATCACTGTCTTCCCTTTTGCATCTGTTGACTTGTCTATGCTAACTTGGATTCTTTCACCTTGAGGACTTGTCAACATAATTGTTCCCTTGGCACATTGTATCACTCCATCACAACTTTTCAACCAATTGCATCCAAGAATCACATCAATACCGTTGGATCCTAGGACCACTGGGTTGACTGAAAAATCTATTCCTTGAATCTTGAGATTAACATGGGGGCATGAGTGTGTGGCCTCAATGTCACCTCCTGGCGAACTAATATGTAATATCTTCTTAAGAGGGTACTTAGGTATGTTGTGTTTTTCCACAAATGACTCAGTCATAAAGGAATGCGATGCTCTAGAGTCAAATAAAACTAATGCAAGTATGGAGTTAACAAGGAACATACCATACACTATGTCGGCATCCTCAGGCACTGATTCTGCAGTGACGTGATTGACCCTTCCTCTACTCTGGTTCTGCGGAGTCTTGTTCTGAGCAGATCGACGAGCGGGGGTGTTCTGGTCATTTCTCTGGTTACTGCTTTTCTGAGTTGTCTGCTGGTTGCACCCTGGGCAGTTGTTAGCATAGTGGCCCAGCTCACCGCACTTGAAACAGCCATTGAGTTGGACCGGTGCGTTGTTGCTTCTGGCCTATGTGTTACTGGTGCCACCTTGACGGTTCTGTGAACTCCCACTAGACCTCTGGTTGGTCTGAGAGTTGCTCCTTTGTTGGTTCTGATTTTGATTATTTCTCTGGCCTTGCTGTCTAGAGCGTTGCATCTGATAATTGTTTTTGCCTTGATTTCCAGAGTGGAACTGTGAACCTTGAGCGTTGTTCAGGCGGGTATTCCTGCTGGACTGACCTTGAAATTTTCTTTTGTGGTCAGATAGCTCCTTTCTTTTACTCTCAAGGCCAATTGCCTTGTTCAACAGTGTCTGGAAATTGGGGTAAGTATGACTCTGAAGTTGGTAATTCAGAGGTCCAATCAGTCCTTCCAAGAAACACTCTTGGCGCTTCTCATATGTATCCACCTCATCCGGTGCATAGCGTGAAAGCTGAGTGAAGCGATCACGATACTCGCTGACAGTCATATTCCCTTGAGTAAGGGAAAGGAATTCTTTCTTCTTCAACTTCATGATTCCCGAGGGAATGTAATGAGCGCGGAAGTTCTCTTGGAACTCCTGCCAAGTTATTGTATCCGCGTTGGGGTGTGCTGCTGTGAAGGCATCCCACAAGTCGGACGCGGAACCCTCGAGTCTTCCCGAGGCGTACAAGACCTTCTCCCAGTCATTGAACTGGGTGATGTCCAGCTTCTTTCCAATGACCTTGAGCCAGTCATCGGCATCCAGAGGATCAACCGCATGAGAAAATGTCAGCGGGTGATGACTCAGGAAATCCTGGTGCTTATCTCTGGCCAGGGGTGCATTTTGCTGTTGTTGTTGATGCTGTTGATTCAGCTGGTTCTGCTGAATTTGTTGAACAGCCGTAGTGAGTCCTTGCAGAATCTGCATCTGGGCGGCGATGAACTGCTCCATGTTGGGATTCGGTGGTGGTGGTGGTATCTGTTGACCACGCTGGTTCCGATTGTTGTTGGGTCCTTGACGTGCGTTCACCATCTGATTGGTTAGGAAGTGAAGTCCTTAGAAAAGTGAGGAGTAGAAAAGATTCTAGCGGAGGAAATAGCTTATGCTTTAAAATTTTTATATGTTCTTATGGCCATCATTCCATGAGACCATTGCACTCAAACAACGATCAAAATCAACATTTCAATCAATCACCATCACATGGTTGTTATTTATTAAAAGGATAACTTAAAAAGAGTATCATCGTCTGACGCAGAAACTAACTTATTACATCATATCTCAAAACACCTAAAGCAGCCTAGTGATGGATCCGGGCTCCCCATAGCGCAACCTCTAGCAGGGAGGAGACAACGCCATGGTGGGGACCTAGGCTTCGGGCGGATCCGGTCCTTACAGTTGGGCTTCCAGGGCTGCAATCCTGGCATGGGCATTCTCCAGCTCCAAGTGCACCCTAGAGAGATCTAGGGTGGCACTGTCCAGGTCGGTGTTGAGACCGGCCACCACACCAGCTAGGGTGTTGAGGCGCTCCTCACTAGCTCCACCTGGAACGATGCTGATCTGGCTTTCTCCACTCAGACGCAGAGGAAGATGCCTGAACCTCGTGTTCTACAGCTGCTGCTGGTAGGTGTGGCTGAGCGACCATAGGGTCCGACAGGCAGCATCGCTGACCGAGGCAGCATAGGTGGACAGTGGTGTCAGGGACTCGTGAGCACATAGAGTCCTGAATCCCCTGTCCCCTGCATCCATCACCCTGACGTGGATGTGAGTGATGTAGTAGCAAGCTCGGGGAGGCTTGCTCACTCGCCTTGTTTCGTACAAGGGGCGGACGTAGGTTCCTAGCGCGTGCAGCACTTCTTGCAGCAGGTTGGGGAAGTGCCCCGTCTCGAACATTGATGTATAATGTTCGACAACAGGACCAAACCCCATGAAGTAGTCCTGCTGGGCATAGTCAGCTTTCTCGTTGACTTGTTCGTCTTCTCCTTCTTCGTCGTCGTCATCCTCATCATTGTCGTCCCTAGAGTCGTCGGGGTCATTGCCTTCGGGTGCAGGTGCTTGGACGGCTAGTGCCGGTGGTGCCGATGTCGATGACCTAGCTGCGAAGGCCAGGGACTCTGCCAACGGGGTGGGGTCAGCAGCTGATTCTCCGAGCTGTCCTCCAGGATGACTACATTCTCCACTTGGATATGAGGGAGATCCGCCGGAACTTCCTCGACTACCACTGGGTAGACCGGGATTTGCCAGGGCGGAGGGGCGTAGCTGGTGTTGACCCAGGTAGTTTGGATAGTACGAATCATCTACAAGAGAAATGTCAACTCATTTGAATTTTTAAAGAGGTAAGGCTGATAAAATAATTTTATAAGAATGAAATTAGCAAGTTTTGAACAAACTAGGCTTTCCATTTCTAACTAGTCTAACGACCTAGGGTCAGCGTAGCTTTGATACCACTTCTGTCACACCCGGTTCTAGGGGTAGAACCGAGCGCATAGCATATGTGTGCCAGGATCCATTTCCATCAAAAGACAATGCAATAAAGGCGTAAAGAGAGTAGAATACTTTATTACATCATCTGAATCATTGTATCTTTAAAAAGTATCACTTCAAAGTAAAGCGGAATTTAAATAACAGGGGCAATCTCCCACAGAAGATGACCGGCGCATCGTTAGACTTAGAATTCCTCGTCGTCAAAATCTCCATCAAAGTTTCTAGCATCACCCTCTGATCAAAATATTAGCAAGGGTGAGCTCACTTATGGTCGGGGCTCAGCAAGTGGGGGAAATATTTTAATGCAGGTATAACAAGGTGAAGCTAAGGTTGAGCAGTAAGTATTTTAGTTGGTCAACATTTTATTAACAACACATGTCTTACTAATCAGTGTGAATCTCAAGTATCCCAATTAAACAAAGGAATATGAGTATAATAAAAACACTTAAGTGAAACCACTTAAGCAAATCATTGGCAGATCATCGGATCTCAATTTAATTCCATCTTCAAGTTCAATTATCATGTGAGGAGTCCAGGTCGCTCTTAACCGGGAGCACGGCTGATATATCAGTTTTACACTCTGCAGAGGTGGTACAACTTTACCCACAAGCCATGTATCCCATCTAGACCAGGTTGATCGGACCCTTAAACACTGTCGAGGTGAATGGTTAGGGACCCATTATGAGGCTTTCACAAAATACACTTAATACGAAGCAACCCGCTATGGTTTCTAAAGACGATGGTGGTGGCCCCCTGGGTGAGGTACCTTAGACAAGAATATGTCCCCATGTTAACGTGGGCTGTGAGCACCTACCGCTCCCCCTCTTGCCCATATTTCAGGTAAGGTTGCCAGGCACTAAGCATATAAAGCTAATTACCAAAGCCAGAGCTATGATAGCACTCGTGGTTGCACTGTTATCCTGGGTGGTGCTCCATATTCCAATTAATTTGAAATAATGTCGTTTTAACCAGCGGGTTAATGTCATAATTGCCCATTTAAATTTTGGAACATTAATACCAATTAATGAGTGACGTTAAAATCATTAAGTTGAGCGGTAGCACAAATTAGCACAGCTTAATAATTTTCCAGGTTAAACAAGGAATACAGTTGGTAAATCTAGGAAATCCTTAATTAGGTAAAACACATCAAATTATGCAATATATCAAAAAGTAAATATTATTATATGCAATGGTTGGGTACAAAAAGAATATGCAGAGGGAGAATCCACTTGCCTTGCTCAAACGCGTCCTGTGGTTCGTCTTCGAACGTATTCGAATCCTCTACCACACAGTCGGCTTCTAATAGAGTCGCACATCGCACATACAAAAATAAAACATACCCAAATAAATAAACATGCACCATTCCATAAACATATACCATTACATACACAATAACGCATCGCATTTATCACATCTAAAATACGTCCTAAACGCGTAAATACTTATTAATTCAATTATAGCTATTATTGTGAGTCCTAAATGATGAATTTATGAGTGGGTGCAATAAATATAGTTTTTAATTAGTATTAATATGTTTTAACATCATCAATAATAGTTATCGTCTTTAATACTAATAAATAAATTAATAGCTTTTTATCCTTTTTATTTCTAACTCGAATTATTGAGTATAGCAAAAATGAATTTAACATTCTAAAAATCCTTATAAACTACTAATTGAACTTTTTCTAACACAAGCAAGGTTATTTTGACATAAACAAGTATTTTGCTTACTCTAAAAATTTAAGTGCTAAATTTGCGAACATGTTTATTTGACTAGCAAAAATCTATTTTTCCATCCTACTAGTGATATTTTATTCTTTCTTTCTAAAAGAAAATATTAATAAAATAATCAGATAAATCATCTAAAAAAATCCTATATTATTCATGTGACATGAGTTCTATACCATTTTCTAAATCCATTAAAATGCACCTATGACTATAATTCTCCAAATAGTTTCTAAAGTTCCTTGTGACCAAATTTAACTACAAAAATTCCTATCTATTGTTTTTATCACCAACGTGTGACTATTAAATTCTCGTCATCTTTCTCTAATCCAAAAATCATCGCCACGACTAACATGAAATATCATGGTGTACTAACAATCGCATATCTCTACCAAAAATTCCATAATGCACATACACATAAATTGCGGATCACACGTGTTTATATTACAACAAACTAAATATACAATTCATGAACCAAATCAAAAGTATTTTATAAAATACACAAATTAATTTGGGTCGTCTTCAACCTTGGGTTCGTGCGCATGACGGGGAGAGTTCGACAGGGGTTCGGCCGGGTGGAGAAGAGCAGGGTCATCGAGGCACTACAGCAAGCTCCGAGTAGTCCTTGCCAGCGACGGGGTCGTTTGGGGCGTCGAGCAGAGGGGTCGATCGATGGTGGTCGCCCGAGGTTGGAGCTCCTGCGGTAGTGGTGAATGGTACTCCGGCAAAGGCTACGCTCGGTGGTGTGGCGAGCAGCGAGGGAGAAAAGTTTGTGTGAGTGAGCTGAGAGGCGAGATGAAGCTCGGCGTTGTTTTATAGAGGAGAGGGAGGGAGAGGAGAGGTCGTCGGTGGTCTTCAATGGCCATTACATGCGTCAGTTTCTAACGAGAGTAATGGAGAGGAAGGGAGAAGGAACGACGGTAACGGCAGCCACGTCTTCAATGGGGTGCGGATGCCAAGGGGATGCGCAGGGGGTCTGCGGCTTCGCGCCGGTCGAGTCTTGGGGCGCGCGCTCGGTGCAGGGTGCTCGGCGACTCGGCTGCTGCGCGAGACGCGCCTGGGCAGGGTCGTGGCATGCGCGCCTGGGCGTCGGTGAGTGGGGCAGGGCAGGGCGCGGCCTGGCTTGGCCGGGCGCAGCCTGGGCGCGGCTGCTGGCGCCCAGCCGATGTGCGCGTGGGACAGAGAGCAGAGAGGAGAGAGATAGGGGAGAGAAGAGAGAGAGTGGGTGAGAGAGAGAAGAGAACAAAGGATGGAGAGGAGAGCTTCAGGCGGCGGCGGCTTGGCTGGGAGCCAGGCGTGCGGCGGGTGAGAGAAAATGGGCCCCTAGTGGGCCTACGGTTAGGGTTAGGTATTTTTGTTTTTTTTCTAATTCCAAAATATATTTTTGGATAGCTCAAAAATTCATAAAAAATTCACCAAAACTATTTATAAATAAAATATTTGTTTTTAGACTAATAATTATTTAATTATCATATTAATTACAAGGATTTCTTTTAAGAAGCATTGCTAGAAAACATCTGATGCGCATACAAAGAAAAATGATCAAAAATGCAAATAAAAAATTAATCACTTAAAAAATTATTACCATAATTACCATAATAACTAAATTCATTATTTTTAGTTGATGGCTTTTGTGGTGTTACAAACGCTAATCATTGAGTGATTTTGTTAAGCACTTGGGTGTATGAGCACTTGGAAATGTGTATAATATGCCTTGGTATGTTGCTTGAGTTCCCACACCTTGAAATGGCCGGTTGGGGTGGTATTTTTAGGCCCCCAACACAATTCTAGCTGTTGGAGAAAATCTGCTGCTCTCCGTGGCACACCGGACAGTCTAGTGGGGTCACCGGACAGTTCGGTGCCACTGTCTGGTGCGCCTAGCCATTGGATCTGACACCGCAAGTGACCTTTGGCGCTGCAAGCTTTTACACCGGACAGTCCGGACGTCGCACCGGACAGTCCGATGCCTTCTCTCCACTAGTGCCACCTAGAACTAGCCATTGGGCTACAGTTCCCTGGTGCACCGGATAGTCTGGTGCTTCTCATCCGAACAGTCCACCAATGGCAACACTATTCTTCGTTTCTTGGACTTTGCTTGATACTTGTTGATCTTTACTTTTGATCTTCATAATGTCTTCTTTTGAGGTGTTACTTTCCTCAATTCCTTAGTCCATGTCACTTTAGCATCCTGTGAACTATAATCATAAACACTAGCAAACACATTAGTCCACAGGTTATGTTGATCATCGAACACCAAAATCTATTGAGCCAAATGGCTCGGGGTCCATTTTCCTTAAAATCTCCCCCTTTTTGGTGATTGGTGACAACACAACCAAAGCAAGCAAATGTAACAAACATTTGAATGTAAATATGCAATCTACTTGCTAGGATGCATGTTTGTCCCCACAATGTGAGATTATGGACTTAAGCCTCCCCCTAACTCCATAATTCACTTGCTTCCTATTTAAACCAAAGAACCAAAACCACTTGAAGGATCAATGATTAAGAAATTTTAATTTGGTGGTGTTTGGTGTTTGATACAATTTTCATTGCTTTGGTCCCTAAAACTTCTCCCCCTTTGGCATCAACCACCGAAAAAGAAGACATTAAAAACATGTAGGATTCAATTTAGACTTGCCCTCTTAAAATATTTATCAATGACACCGATTTAAGAAGTAAAATTATTACTCCCCCTAAATGAGTGTTCTCCTTTTGGAAGAAACTTCTCCCCCTTTAGAGACGAAGAGATGGTCCCCCTGACAGAGATCTTCTACTTAGGAAAAAGCATGTGAGAAATAGAGGAACAAGACATAATTTGATTAGACTAACTTGCCTTATGCATAGGTAACAGATAAGGTTTAACAACTTATGCATGTATAGCAACATGGGAAGTAAAAGATATGAAATGAAGTCTAATCAAAAACTGGAGAAGACATGTAAAAGATACCAAATGTACACCAAGCGAAGATATGAAACCAATTGTAGTCTCTCGAGACCAATTGACGTCTTGTAATACTTGTGCATATGCATTGCAAGCTTATTGTCTTTCTCCGGAGACTCTGTTTTCCTTTAATGAGACTACTACATATAATAGACTTGAAAACAGGTATTAGTCTCAAAGACTTAGATTATAGAGTAACCTCCCCCTATAAGTGTGCATACAAGTTTCGAATACTTGTAGGAGAGTTGCACTTTGATTTAATATCAAGAGGGACAAATTGTCTATAATCCGAGCTTTGGCACATATAAGTTAGATGATACTAATTGAGTATCAATTGAAGCACAATTAAAGTATTATACCAATTGAAGAGTATATATGGAAATACCAATTGATGTATCATTTTCTTAGGAGTGTTAAATAAGCCATGTGCCGTGCTTAACATTTTAAACCATGTAGGTTTGCTCAAGAATACGAATTGAAAGTGAGAAATCTACCATATGATTAACCTAGTATGCATGCATTCTGAATCAAAAATACCAATTGTAATACTAGGTATGAAAGGTAAAACTAGATGCAAGAAAATTAGATACGCATATCTAAAACAAGAAATACAATAAATCTAGTTACCTTAGGCATGGGTGGGTCCAAAGTATTCACTAACCCACTTGGCAATAGACTTAATCCAATATGATGTATCCCATGATATACATCAAAAATTTGCCAAGTCTCCAAATTCCTCGTCGTCCTTTGGACTCCTCACTTCCCTCTTAGGATCCAAACCTTCTTGGTGCTTTTCATGGTTGAAATAATCTCCTTTGGCACCCAGATGCGTCTGGCCTCTTTCCCTTTGTTGGCTTACTTGTTGGCCTTGATTTCTATCACCTGTCCATTCTTTTTCTTCTTGATTAAATATGGTGTAGCAGCCTTTTTGTCCACCTTGTTGATGTAGGTGTTGGAGATTTTTCTTGTTGGCTTTTGCTTGAGCTTTTGGCCTTGCATTAGAACCACTTGTGGCCTTCTTTGTGACATAGCCTACAAATCACAGTTTTACCCTCCATAGGCTTGTTCACTCTCTTAGTGGTGTTATCCTGAGGAGGTTGGATTTGTTTAGCTTTGCCTTTCTTGTCATGCAAATCCATGCTAAGGCGAGCCACCTCTTGCTTTAATTGCTCATTCTCCATTGCAATCTCATCTGAACATGTTTCTGTAACAACATTCTTAACAAGAACTTGATTGCAGGGGTTAGAATCATCAATTAAATCAAAGCAAGAAGTACAAGCATCTTTCTTAATAATTTCAGGTATTTCAACCAAAGATACTCCTGGGTGCTACCAATGTTTTCTAGCTTAGTAGTTAGCTTATTACTATGTATGCTAAGAATTTCCATTTTCCCTAGCAAGTTAACAATAGCTTCTTGAGAGCTAGCTAACATAGCCTTAAGTTTTTCATTCTTTTTGATAAGGCCATCATCGGTAGCTGAGGATGGAGCACTAGACTCTAATTTCTCAATTTTAGTTGATAGCTCACAATTAAAATTTGCAAATGTTTCTAATTTTTCTAGCAAACCTTTATAATCATTTTGAGAGCTAATCAACTTATTTTTCAAAGTTTTAAGTTGAGCCTTTTGTTTAGTGCATACATCCTAAAAAAATTTAACGGCTTCCGCAAGCTCATCTACAGAGGACTTTCCCTGACATTCATCATTACTACTGCTATCATCACTAGAGGATGGAATACTCATTTTACCTCCAGCCATAAGGCACTTGTGTGATGATCATGATGAGGATCGATGGCTACGTGACTTTGGAGGTTCATCTTCACTTGAAGAGTCATCCCAAGTTTTGACACTTGTAAGCGCCTTGCCCTTGCTCCTCCCTTTTGTGGGTTCGGCCATAGTTGGACAACTGTCCCTAAAGTGGCCATTCTCCCCGCATGCGAAGCATCCTCTCTTTCTTTGCTTTTTCCTGTCAATGTTAAAGAGAAGATCATCTACCTACAGGGCACACCCATTAGATTAATCTTGCATATCATCCCCATTACCTTTCTGACGCGTCGGATTGTTTCTTCGTCCTCGGAGGATGATGTTGATGGTTGATTATCTTCTTCATCATCATTTTCTTCTACCTCCTCTTCTTCATTTGAGGAACTTGGAGTGGGAGTCTTCTTTTTCCCTTTTCTTTCATAACATGCAAAAGCATATGGTCTTGAAGAAGTGGGCTCCTCTCCCCGACACATTTTTCCCGACATCTCAAAAGCCGTGATTTTCCCAATCACAATTGTCGGGGTCATTCTACTCAAGTCCTCCATGTTGTGAAGAATGGTGATGATGCTCCCATATCTTTATTGTGGTAGCAGGGAGATAATCTTCCTCACAATGTCCACATCACCTAGCTTATTAATGCCAATAGAATTGAGTTCATTGATGATTAGATTCAAACAAGAATACATATCTCTAACAAGCTCATTATCCTTCATAGCAAAAGAATTATACTCATTTAAGACTATGCAATGTTTTTGTTCACAGACATTGGATGTGTCGTCTTGGAGCTCATGCAATTTTAGCCAAATCTCATTAGCAGTTTTCAAAGTAAAAACTTGATTGAAAATATCCATGTTAATAGATTCATACAAGCAATTTTTGGCTCTAGCATTTAAATGAATTTTTTTTCTCACTCATGGTGGGTTTCTCGGGATTCTTGGGTGGTTTCATCCCTTCACGAGTGACTCTCCAAACACCTGGATCAATGGCCTCTAGGTAACAAGCTATTTTAGCACTATAATATGGGAAGTTGGTGCCATCGAAGTGTGGTGGCCTATGGGTATCCATCCCCTTTCTCTAAAAAGCGTCAACACTTTTTAGCGGTGAAGCTAAAGCGTTTCAAATGAGCCAAACCAGGCTTTGATACCAATTGAAGGAAACAGATGATGCCTAAGAGGGTGTGAATTACTTCTAAAACTTTCTCTAAACTAGTCCACAAAAAAATCCCTAGAGCAAAACCTATGCAAGAATGTGCAAACTAGGTTTTGTCTAAGTGTTGCTATCTCTACCGCAATGGCTAAGTTTCAATCCTAAACAATCTAAGTATAAAAACAAGATTGAACCTTAAATGCTTAATATAAATGCAGAAGCTAAAGAGCAAGGTAGAGATACAAACTCTCGTGGATGACGACGGTATTTTTACCAATGTATCCGGAACCACACAAGGTCCCGACTAATCCTCATTGGTGCCCCTACGTAAAGGGAAGCCCACGCGAAGGCCAAGCACCTCGGTCGAGTAACTCCGTAGAGAGCCGTGGGCCTTCTCCACTCACAAGTGGTGCTCCGCTTCCGGCTCCTCTCGAACGCTCCCCGTCGTCTTCACTAACAAGCTTCCGGCCAAAACGCCGCGGGTCTCGTTCCCTCCGGTACACGGTGGCGGCCGTGATACAAACTTGGTTGTCATAGTCTCGCAAGACTCTCGCCCCACTCGGTACAATTACAACGGCTCGTGCAAGAGCCGAGCGGTTGTGTGGTTTTTCTAAACTCACTCAACTAAATAGCATTCATCTAGAGCAAGCGCTAAAGTGGTATAACTAACCTAAGCACTTCGCAAAGCACCTACGCTAATCACCGAGTGATTCTATTAAGCACTTGGGTGCATGAGCACTTGGAAATGTCTACAATATGCCTTGGTATGCTGCTTGGGCTCCCACACCTTGAAATGGCTGGTTGGGGTGGTATTTATAGGCCCCCAACATAATTCTAGCCGTTGGAGAAAAGCTGCTGCTCTCTGCGGCATACCAGACAGTCTGGTGGGGTCACCAGACAGTCTAGTGACCTTGTCTGGTGCGCCTAGCCGTTGGATCTGACACCACAGGTGACCGTTGGGGCTACAGGCTTTTACACTGAATAGTCTTGACGTTGCACCGGACAGTCTGGTGTCTTCTCTCCACCAGTGCCACCTGGAACTAGCCATTGGGCTACAGTTCCCTAGTGCACCGGATAGTCCGGCGTGTGGCACCAGATAGTCCGGTGCTTCTCAGCTGAACTGTCTGCCAGTGGCAACAATATTCTTCGTTTCTTGGACTTTGCTTGATACTTGTTGATCTTTACTTGTGATCTTCATAATGTCTTCTTTTGAGGTGTTGCTTTCCTCAATGCCTTAGTCGAAGTCACTTTAGCATCCTGTGAACTATAATCATAAACACTAGCAAACACATTAGTCGATGGGTTATGTTGATCATCAAACACCAAAATCTATTGAGCCAAATCGACCGGTGTCCATTTTCCTTACACTCCAGATGCAGCACCTCCGAGGTATCTACGTACAAGGGGGAAACATCGCGTACCGAACTGCTAGGTTCCCGACGGCAGTTTAGCAAGGGCGAGAGGGGCACGACTACTAGTTTGCTGGTCGCGAATTAGGGTTATCCCTAAGCGCATCCACACCCATCATTATATGGGTGTTCTGGTGTGCTTCTGACTCCGAGGCCCATCATCAACCCTAACAACCAGTCTAATTTAGGATCCAATCCGAGTTAGGCTTCCTTCCCCTTAAGTGTGTGACCCTATAGGTTCACGTACTCATAGTCATGGCTTGAGTACTCTTACTTGGCCCAATAATTGGCAGTGACCTCTAACAAGACATGTCAACTCCTATGCGCACGTAAAAATAATATCAGACGAACCATTACAACATTACATACATATTGTTCCCTTTGTCTCACAATATTTGGTCTAGCTCTAAGCTGTCCTCTCTTTCTCGATACTGTGAATTGTAAACCTTTCATGGTTAACACTTAACCCTAGCATGGCCATGCATTTCTTGATCCAATTACTTGAAGGTCCTAGAGATATCTCTCTCAAGAAGAGAGGGACAAATTCCATCTTGACTGACCATGCCTCATAGCATGCTTTCTGACAAACCCAAGACTACCTTTATAACTACCTAGTTATGGAGTAGTGTTTGACAGTCCCTTTGTAGGTCAATTTACATCTTGAGAACATGCAACAATCTCAGGTCTAGGGACACAATGTATATATTACAATATCTCATGTTGGGTAGGTCCAACCTCATGTCATACATGCACCCACATTATTAGTTTGACATCTCCATGTCCATGACATGTGAAATGTAGTCATCAACTAATACATGTCCTAGTTATCGACACTAACTTGGTACACCATTTAGAATAACCAAACAAGTAAAGAATCTCACAAACAATTCACATAATTGCTAATCAATACAAGGTGCCTTTCATGGATATTCAATTAAGCAATATATATATCATAGATACAAAGAAATATGTTCATCTCTATGATTATCTCTAGGGCATATTTTTAATAGTCTGTCACTTGCACTAGAGTTAATCTAGAAGATATCTAATACCCATATCTCTCATGGGTGCCTCATGCTTAGGTTGAACAATTTCTTAAATAGATAAAATTTTGTCAAATATTTGGTCCATTCATGTCGAGGCATAAATTTTGTGTGATGTATCCAATTTTTAGATTAAACTTGGTGAGAAAATATCATTTTATAAAATAATAATGAGTTGTTAAAATATTGTTTTTGAGATATGCATTTTGGTATGTTTTGCAACAACTCAAATCCATCAATTAAAACAATCTAATTTAATTTATTTTCATTAGGAAGGAGAATATTTTCGAATAATCAAAGTGGTGATGTTGCTAAGTTTAATAATTTTATGAATAATTAAAATCTACCAAGTGATTGATGCATTCATTATTGGTGCATGATTTTTTTGTTAATAAATTGAACAACTTTATTTTAATTTTTTCTCTTTTGCAAAGTCTAATTTATCATAAAATTGATTTTTTTCTAAAAATAATATTTGGTATTTTATTTATAAGAAATAGTATTATTCGGTTCATTATATTTTTGAAATATTAAAATTTATATTTATTTATATTTTTAATATATAACCTATTCTAAAAAAATAAAAGAAAATTTTGAAACGAACGTCGAGTAGCACGCTCGGCTAGAGCCTAGCAAACCTAGTGCCCAACTCCTCCCTCCATTTCTCTTCCTGGTGGGCTCCAGACGTTTGTTCTTCTCCAACCCATCTCCTCTCTCATTCACTGCTCGTAGAAGCACACCCCCACCATTAGGTAATGCAGCCACCGCTGTCGGCTCCAGCGTCGCCCAGCGCCTATTCGCCTCGCTGCTGTGGAGCAATGTCCACGTCCTCCCCTCTTCCTCCCCCCTCCACTCAGCTACTAGTCGTTTCTTCCACTGAGCTACGCTATCAATGGAGCTGGCGCCCTCGCGGCCCTTTGCCCTCCCGTCTATGCCTATAAAATATGCCAAGTTCACATCTTCGCCCCTTCTCATCGCTCGCACCTGCCCCATGCACCAGATGCTGCGCCCGCCGAACACCATGCTGGTGTGTGCCATTGTGCCCACGCCACCGCACCTCACCGTGGCAGAGCTCCATCGCCGCTTGTCGTTGTGCCCTACTATCCGTGACACGCCTCTCGCCAAAGAACCTCACTAGCGACGTGCCTTCTCTTGTGCAGTGACGCCCAAACTCCCACACCGGCAACCCATTGCCTATCATGATGCACCACCATTTGTTGTGCCACAACCCCAATGTCGTTGGTGCTCTGCGCCAAGCGTTGCGACCTCGCCTGCGCAGCCGCTAAAGATCTCATCGAGCTACCCTTCGTGAAGGAATTTCCCCCTGGTCGAACTCCTCCTTCCTCTGTTGTTTGCTACTTGAGAGGTACAAGAAGGTGATTTCGCGAACTGGCTCCCAAAGTCTGGTTAATCATGTTTATACCCTTGAAACAATTTTCTCCAATTTAGAACGCGCATTTGAGACTCGGATAAATTAAATATTGATTTGCTAGCTTCATCAATTTGTGATTCATATTTGAAATTAGTGTTTGCAATAATTTACATATTTTATTTGTTTAAAATTAGTATAAAGATGTTTATTTAGTTATTTTCATCCCAAAATATGATTTAGTTTTCTAATAATGTTCCTTCTATAATTAAAATTATAGTTTATATATTGACTTTGAATATAGTATTCTTAACAGTAATATAGGCTATGTGTTTTCTTAAATAAAAGTGAAGATAATTAACTGTTTCATTATCTCTTACAAAGAACCTATGTAGACTTATATCTTAAGTTGTTTATAAATAAATGTTTTATAGTATGTTTCATAATGATTCATAAATTAATAATGTGTTTCATAACTCAATAACCTTAGATATATAACACATATCTTTCCTAAAAAGTTAAAAAGGTTAAATAATGGCATAATGTGTTTTATCATCTTATGAACTCTTAATCTTATGCATACCACATATTGCTTTTATACAAGGTTAAAATGGTATACCAACTATTTGTATATTCATAATCAAAATACTTTCAAGTTTATGTCATGTTTTATAAAACATAGATGAAACCTTTTTCAAGAGTGTATCTTTGTTTTAACATAACCTTTCTATGCTTTTGTAAGTCAAGTGACCTTTTCAATATGTTTTCTTTTTAGACTTGTTATAATGATTGGTGTATGTTATTGTGTGGTGTTTGCTTCATCTTATTTGTTTGTATATTATTCACTGGTTGATCTAGTAGTTGAGAATCAGGATCTATTTCGTGGAGGAATCTTGAGTTTTCTTTAAGCAAGGCAAGTGGACTTCTCCCCTGCATTTTCCGTTTGATCCCAAACAACACATATAATAATGTTTCCTTTTATCTATGTGCATAATATGATGGGATTGCCTATGTAGGATTTCTTAGAAATACTAACCCTAAACCTTGATTTAACCTGAGATTAATACTATGTTTAGTAACTTTGCTATTGCTCAACTTTTACTTTATGCTAGCACTCGTGTTGATGATATAATTGTTCCAAAGATTAAATTTACATTATTGTTGTTAACCTGTTGATTAAACAAGATCATATTGTGTTAATTGGAACATGGAGTGACCACCTTAGAAAACAATGCAACCACGAGTGCTATCATGGCTCTGGCCAACTAGTAATTAGCATTATATGCTTAGTGCTTAAAAACATTTCCTAAATATGGGCAAGAGTGGGCAGTGGTGGCAGCTCACGTTAACATGGGGATGTACCGATGTAATCTTGGCTAAGCTACCTCGCCCAAAGGGCCTACACACTAACCTAGAAACCTTAGCAGGTTATTTTGTACTAAGTATATTCTGTGAAAGTCTCATAGTGGATCCCTATCCATTCCCCTCAAAAGTGAATATGGGACTTGCAAACCTAGGCTAGATGGGATACACAGCTTATGGGTAAAGTTGTACCACCTTTGTAGAGTGTAAAACTAATATATCAGTCATGCTCATGGTTATGAGTAGCCTAGACCCTCACATGATAATTGAACTTGAAGATGGAAATAAATCATGTTCTATTGTGCTCAAGTGGTTGAGCTTCATGTTGATGATATTTTGCTAAAGTGGTTTGAGCCTATGTTGATTATTACTTATGCTGTTGATTTTACTACTTATGCTCAATTGGGTTTGGTATTCACTTATACTTTAGTAATCAGGTGTTGTTAATAAAATTTTGACCAACTAAAATGCTAACTGCATTAAACCTTATCCTTACCTTGTGAGCTTTGCTTTTTTTTCACCCCACCTACTGAGTACGAACCATAAGTGTACTCACCCTTGCTTAGTTTTGATCAGAAGGTTGCGCATATGAATGTTATGATGGTGAACTCAATGGATGTTAATCTAGTGATCCCCAGTCATCTTCCTGTGGAAGGATGCCTATGTTGTTCTCTACTTTGATGAATAAAGGTTAAGACATTAGGTCTGTTCGAAGTGTAATATGTTACTATAATCTTAATTTACACTATTATGCATTGTTTATTTGATATATTACACTTGTGACATCAACATATGTGTGGAAATAGATCATGGCACACATATATTATGCATTCGGTATTTCCCTTAAAACTGGGTTTGATAGAGGACTTACGTGCTATCTACCCCAGAGGGACTGTCTTCACCTCTGTGCTGTGCATGAATGCGTTGTACCGTCTGCAGGCTCTACAAAGTCAAGCAACGGTGTAGCTGACGCCATTGCCTTGACCTTCCGCCACACCATTAGCGGCAGGGAGGGGTATGTCGTTGATCTCTCTACCAAGCTAGTGGAGAAAGATCTGAAGATTGAGCAATGGGCTCCTAGGTTCACCAACTCCAAGAGGAGGTGCACGAGCAAGTGAAAGTGCATTCATCCCTTCTGTGAGTTTTGGTGATTTGGATAACAACACATTTAAAGGTCTAACAAGTTTGCTAAGTGTTGAACAGGAAATTCAGTATGATGAACATACTTGAATAGTGTATAATGATCAGTGAACGAAGGTTCAACACGAGGTTAAATAACCAATGAGACAATGCAAATGGATATTATATGATCTCTATATTGGTTTGAATATATGGACATGTCCTCAGAAATCATTATGCATAAATATGATCATAATAGAGGTTGAAGTGATTAAGAGGATTGGTCAAGCCAAAGTGAATAAGATATGAGGAATCGTGAATTGGCTTGACCATATTACTATCAGTCTATATATGCTTCTATGAGAATCAAACTAGAGCTTGATTAATCTTAACAGTTATATCTAGAAGACATTCAAGCAAGGTTCACAATATTGAAGAAATGATTCTCAATGGATGCTCAATATGATGTGACTCAAGAATGGCTTGATAGGGTGAAGATAGCAAGGAAAGGGCTTCGAGGAACTAGGCGAAGGTGAAGGCCAAGCGACGGCTTGTAGACCGAGGTACCATGGCTAAGGTGAAGAAGAGAGTACTTGCACTAAGTCGATGAACTAATCAGCTATGAAGAGTTATAACATGTTGATGCATCAGTAAGGTGACTTGAAACCATGATTTGAACTCATATAAGGTGATATGGTACAAGTCACAGGGTTTGATTTGAGTTTGCTTCAAAAGGTGAGACAAAGATGTTTGTGATCCTTATGAAGCAATGCCATGGAGAAATCACACATGAGACACCAATGACTCAAGGAGTTTACTTCATTTTATTTTATTTAACTTGAGTATAGGAATCGTCGTACTATAAAGGGGGATCCAAAAGAAGGTTGGTGTTTGCCAAAGCTCAAACCTCTCTATTCAAAAGCTATTTTTGAAAAGCAAAAATCTCTTTAACATTCTATGGTTGACCGTGGTTAGGGTTGAGAAACCTAGAGTGTTCTTGCTGAAAAGCAGCTGAACTTCTTTCAACTGCAGCTGAGCTTTCCAGCTGAACTTGACTTCAGCTGAGTTGAGCTTCTTCAGCGGCAGCTGAGCTTTTCAGTTGAGCTGAACTTCAGCTGAGTTGAGCTTCTTCAGCTGCAGCTGAGCTGAACTTCAGCTGGGTTGAACTTTCTCAACTCCAGCTGAACTTCAACTTCAACTGGGGTCCAGGCAGGTTCAACCGGGGTCCAGGGCAAGTTCAACCGGGGTCCAGAGAGGTTCAACCGGGGTCCAAGAAAAGTTCAGCCGGGGTTTTTTTTGGACCTCACTGGTCAATACCGGTTGAACCGGCCCTAGGGTCGGTTCAACCGGTGTCAGGACCTGTTTTTGCAGTCTGACTTGCAGTCTGACTGGCAGACTGTCTGTCATCCTGCCCCAGGCGGTTGAACCGGTCTTAGGGGCGGTTCAACCGGTCTTGGTCAACTTGACCAGTCTGCAGGTCAGTCTGCGCTGCAGTCTGCCAGTCAGACTGGCAGCTGCCAGGGGCGGTTCAACCGCCCTAGGGGGCGGTTCAACCGGTCTCAGGCAGAAAAATCTGCTCAAACGGCTAGTTTTGAGCTCCACCTATATATACTACCTCCTACCTCTCACCCCATAGTAGTGAGCACGATTTGAGCTCCATTTCTAACCCAAGAAACACCTCCCTCTCTCTCTCACACATCTCTTGCATCTCCCATTTCAAATCTTTGGAGAGAAATCTTTGAGTGAGCTTGAGAGCTGCGATTTTGTGCTTCATCTCTAAATCTCTCTTGCTCTTCTTCTTCATTCGAGCTTTGGTACTACATCGAGTTCTTTGTGGATTCATTACTCTTGGAGCTTCTAGCTCCTAGACGACTAGGTGTCTCTTGTGAGTCTCCAAATCTTGTGGAAGACCACAAGAAAGTTTGTATTACCCGCTCGTTTGAGCAAAGATTAGTGTGTGAGCTTGACCTTTGTGGTCGGCAAAGGGAGGATTAGGGTTGAAAGAGACCCGGCTCTTTGTGGGCGCCTCAACGAGGAAGTAGGGCACCTTGGTGGTGTGACCGAACCTCGGGATAAATCTTGTGTCTCTTGTGTTCTTGCTCATTGTGTTTGTTTGTGTTCTTCGTTCTCTCACCATCCCGCGAAAGAATTGTTTATATCTTTTTGGTGTGTGGATTTTGAGAAGTGCCCTTCTCAGATCTACTACTTTGAACCCTGTGGATCATTTAGATCATCTCATTTCCAAAGTTAACTGGGTGAATTTCGAGATCAATTCAGTTTTACCCAGTTTGCTTCTAGTTTTTGTTGAAAAAGTTTTAACTTGCCTATTCACCCCCCCCCCCCCTCTAGGCAACTTTCAATTGGTATCGGAGCCTAATCCTCGTTCTAACGCTTAACCGCGTGAGGAAAGATCATGTCGGGGGGACTAAGAAACGAAAGTGCTTCTAAGCTTGAAAAAGTTGAGGTTGCCTCAACTTTATCTTTTGGTGCAGATGTTGATCCTAGGGCAATAGATCTTGCCATGAGAATCGCCGAAAGGATGTTCCTCAAAATGAAGGAAGATGAGGCGAAGAACAAGATTAAAGAAGAAGAAAATGATCGATGGAGACCAAACGACGAATCCACCTCTTCACAAGGTTCGTCTTTCAAATCCACTTCTCATATGTGCTTTGTCGCTAATGGGAGTGACAGTGAAAGCGAAAGTGAGGATGAGGAGGAGCAAGAAAGTGATAGTGAAGATGAGGATGATCTTCAACAATTCTTTGCTCAGCTAAGCAAGAAACATCGGATGAGCTTGCTCAAACTCATGAAAAGAGCAGAAGAACAAAAAGAAATGCTTCATAAGCAAGAAGACTTCCTCATTAGAAAAATCGAAGACTTAGAGAAGTTGACCAAAGAGCATGAGAAGCTAAAGTGCTCTCATGATGATTTGGTCCAAAGGTATGAAGACATTTCAATTAAGCAAATTAAAGCTATTAATCATTCATCATATATTGCTCAATTTGAAAATAAAAATGCTATGCTCAAGAACACGGTAGAAAAGCTAAACATTGAAAATCTAGCTTTGCAAGAAAAACATGATATGCTTGTATGCTCTCATAATAAATTTATGGATTCACATATCATGTTAGAAATGGCTCATGAGGTTGTGTTAACTAATTTGAAATCATACCAACCTCACATGTGCACATGTGTTGAAATTGAAACTATATTACCATGTGCTAACAATTGTTGTTATCAAGCAAGCCAATCTTCCATTGAGCTAGAAATTTCAGGAATTAGTGATATTTCTATCACACAAGAAAATAAAGAGCTCAAGGAAGAAGTTGGAAGGCTAAGAAGGAGCTTATCTCTTTTGAAGGGAAAGTGTCATGCTCAACCTTCTCACAATAACCGTGATAACATGGTGAAGAAGCTTGAGAAGGGGACAACCGTAGCATGCACAAACCCACTTCAAAATAATGCTAAGTTCCCTAAGAAAGACATGAGCAAACATCAAGAGAAGAAATCCAAAGCTCATGACAAGTGCCTCAACCATGCCTCCACATGCTCCACACAAGGTAACAAACAAGCCACTCTTCCAAATAAGAGAAGATGCACTAGAAAGTGTTATCAATGTCATGAGAAGGGACATGAGATTAAGTCATGTCCTTACATAAAAGATAGTGGTTTATCTTTAGAAAGAAAGAGGCTCACTAACCATGTAGCAAACAAGAAGCAAGGCAAGAAGGAGTCTTGCAAAATTAAAAATCATATTTGCTACACTTGCCGAAGAAAGGGACACCTTTGCAAGGATTGTCCCATGAGTAAGTATCCTAAGTCTACCATGTCAATTCATTCATATTCGCTTAGGAGACCCAAAAATGGCACTTGTGCTAGAAAGGTAATTAGTTCACCTAAAACTAGCACAAAGGCCATTTGGGTGCCTAAGTACTTATTAGCTAACCTTGGTGGACCCATCCAAAAATGGGTACCAAAATGTACTTAATAAGTTTTGCAGGTACCTAGAGATGATATGAAGCTTTGGGGTGCTTGAGCAGTTTAACTCAATTCTTATCCCAAGCTATCAATCTTACATTGTCTATCCTTTAAGATTGACCCAAAGATGAATTGAGTTGTTATATCACTAACTTCATATCCATCTCTAGCAAGAACTTGTGTTGTAGGGAATAAGGATTAACCTTTGTGGGAATCAAGCAAAAGGCCTACAACCAAGTGATATCCAAAGGATGGTAACAATTAATTCTTAAGTGCACATTGCTTTTAATTGGTATATTCCTTTGTGTCTTTTGTAGCCACATAGGAAAAATGAAGCACTTAAGAATGAACTTAAAAGATTTTACCTTGCTTTGGAAAGGATCTAATTATATGGTAGATTGCAAGTTCATATTTTTATATTTTGACAATCTACATGATTTAAATTGATTGTATGTATCTTGTGGCATATTTCCAATTTATTATCATATTATTGCCATGACCTAGACATAAAGAGTATTATCCCATGTTCTTAAATGAATAGAGTGATAAGTAAGAAATTCAAATTCTTAAAGCACTTACCAAAAGGGAATTCTCTATATGACTAGAGTTGTGAGACTAATGTTTCTATCCAAGTGTTTATGTAGTCTCACAACATGAGAATGTGTTTCCCAAATGGAGTGTGCCATTCAACATTCAAAGAAGATCGAACCAATACTATGTGATGTATTCATTCTTGTTTAAATTGGTTTTGAGTCCTCTACATTAATCACTCACCATGCTATGAATTAAACTTGCCATGTAAACTTAATTAAATAATCATGTTTTTTCACCTTGTTTAATTTTGGTGTTATGCATGATGCTTGTAAGGGCAATTTAGTTCATATCATGAGGTTTCCTTATTTTAGTAACCTTCTTGTCATTCATATACTAGTGGTTTCTAAATAGGAAACTATTGCTTGTGTTTCTAATGCAATCTCTTTTAAGCCATTTCATGGAAATTCATAAGTAGAGATTGTGCTCTTTCATTTGGTAAAATCACAAGCATTAAAGGTTAATCTTCACCTAAAAGAAAGATTAGGAATGCTCAAGGCAAAGGTATGGAACTAGTTGTTTCATTTGGTATGTGACCAATAATAGTTCCTTTCAAGTGGCATTCTTTCAATTGTTAATAATCTATTTTATGGAAAGAAATGCCAATATGAAGGTTAAATTCCTTTTGGCTTAAATTTGTAAATTGGTACATATTATAAATTCACTCATCCATTTGCATTAATTTAAAAGGAATTTAATTTATGCCTTTATGTCTCATAAATGATGATTTGTTTGCCATTCATATATAGATATCATCATTTATTAAATACTTCCTTGTACTACTAATACCTCTTTTCAAAGTGTTTTATCGACTAGTTTTAAATGGAAAAGAGATAACAAAGAAGGAAGTCTCCACAAATGATGAAAAGAAGAATACTACGATGACACCACCACGGATAGTAAGATCTTTCAAATTGGTACAACAAATGGTACGCTCTACTTGGTGGTAAGTATTCTTAAGGATAAGTCAATTCATTGCAAATTTTTCATGCCTTGACCATGATATGTAATGTACTCCTCATGAGACTCTTAACTGAATTGAAAGTGCATGTGGCAAGTCATTCAAATACTTGATGCACATATCTAGTGGGAGAACATTATATATCTTGTGTCATAGAGAATAAGTTTCACTTGAGTAAGCTATATTAAGACAATCCAAAATGGTAAATTTGTATCTCATTCATATGGATTGTAATCTTTGTTTTCTAAATAGCTACTCTTGATACAGTTTAAAATTCCCTTATCGTTAAATCTAAAAGTGCATAAGAATCTTTTTGTTGATATTCATGACATACATATGCACTAACATGGATATGATTTTTAAACTGTAAAAGGTACAATTAGTGATCCATACTCTCTAAAATTTGGAAACCCATATTTTCATATCTTAGAAATCTACTTAAATCGGTATCCATATGCTTCATATTGAATTGGATCACTAAGTTGTAAATTCCATGCATAACTTGTCTTCATGATATGAATGCTTGTGTGACTAACCTTGATAAGCTAGGTGCAACCAAGAACAAGCTGGGTTCATCATCAAGAGGGCAACACAACAATGTATCAAGAAAAGGAGAAAAGGCTCCTATTCTTAACTCTAGCTTTTATCTGTGTGATTAAATATTGACTTGAAACCATGTAAGATGGTTGTCAAGTATATGTGGGTACTCAAGGCTCTTCCTACTAATCTCAAAGGACCCAATTCAAATTGGGTACCAAGATACGAAGCTTAAACTTGTTTTGCAGGATCACTCCTTCAATGGATCAAGTTGGGTGCTCGATAATGAATGTATAAATCATATTTAGAGATAGTAGCAAGGGTGGTAACAACTGAATCTCAAGTGCATATTATTTTTAAATCTTATCTCTTTTGTGACTTGTGTAGCCACTAAGGAAAAAGAAGCACTTGAGGATATACATCAGTTGTTGATTATGAAATAAAGGTCTAATTGGAAGATGAATGAATATTATAATATGGTGAACAATCCAAAATTATGTGACGTATTCTCTATCTAGTTAATTTGGATTTGATTCTTCCTTATTAGACACTCACCATAGTATGGATTAAGTCATCCCTTTAGACTTCATTGAATAACCATGCATATTATCCATGTCATTCAAAATATATTGTGCATGAGGGTTCAAGGAAATTTAGTCCATATTATGATGTTTCTCTATTTTAGCAACATGCATGCCTTCCACATATAAAGGGTTGCTAAATAAGAAACTAGTGCTTGTGCTACTAATGTCATCTCTTGTGTTGAGTTTATCCATAGAAAATCTATGTTAAGAGATGGTGCTTGTTTTAAATTGTATAAATCACAAGCTTAAAGGATACTATTCAACTAAAGTAAGAAGAAAATTGATAAGCGGCCAAGGTATGAAAACTTCCTCTCCTTCAGTTGTTTTAGTATTCTATCCTTAGTGGGATGTACCATAGTATAGGTTAAATTTCCTTGCAATATAAAATGTTCAATAGTGCATATAACTTTGACATCAACTTTATGTGTGCACTAATTTAGAGGAATTTAATCTATCTTTTTGGGTTTCAAGAATGATTATTCATTTTCCATCCACATATAAGGATTATCATTTGTGAAACCCTCCCTTGTGTTTCTAATGCTCTCTTTTCTAAGTGTTTCAATAAGGTCTTTCCAAGTGCTTTCAAGATGGATTCAAAATCTACGGATATAAGAGTCTTGGTTCTTTCAATCATTGAGTTTCAATGGGTCTCATATCAAGCATGATCGAACCAAGCAAAGATGAATGAAGTTCAAGATCGCTTGGTTGGATGGAATCATAAAGAGAAAAGAAATCATAGTGATTCAAGAAGGGAGTTATATTTTTTTGTCAACCAAATAATGAAGATGTAGCGATATATTTATATAATATCCTTCATTATGAGGTTTGAGGTTCATCTTAGCATGCTTTACCCTTTAGGATTTCAATTGATATACTTTTAGTTCTTAAATCTTCAATTGGTTTAATTTTCATCATCTATATAAAGCATGTTATGTTAAGCCAAGATATAGTACAAACATCTCCTTTAACCTCACATTGTTATTGGGCATAAGTGTACTTTGTGTACTCTTGCATGCACAAATTGAGGGAGAGTTTAGCCTATATCTTGTGAGACTAATGATTTCTTTCAAGTTCATGTTGTGTAGTCTCACACCTTGGATAACATCAAATGAGGATGAGTGGTTCCAAGGAAATGATCAAATATTTACCACATGTCACCCCATGGATTAGTTCTATTGGGGAACGATATGTGTTCTCTAGCATAAATTCAATTGTTTCAAATATATTATGCCTTGACCAAGATATATGATGAACTCCTCTAAGAATCTTAATTGAATCAAGTGCATGTTACAAGTAATTCAAGTACTTGATGCATACATTTAGGGGGAGCTCATTCTATATCTTGTGTCCTTAAAGACTAACATTTTCTTTTAGTGAATTTGTGTAGTTCTTTGAAGAGAATGAGTTTCTCTTGATCGTTTAAAGAGGATAAGTTTCTCTTTGAAATGTCAAGCCTATCAAAAGCTAAGATGAAAATTCATGATTATGATGGAAACCATGTGGCGTAGAACAAAGGTGTGTCACTCCATGAACTATTGTATTATATTTGTGTATCTAGGCTCTTACAAGTTAATGTATGCATGTAAATGCAATATCTTAAGTCACATCATAAGGTTGCACTTGTGGTGATGATTAAAGAATCTCTAGATATTTGATTAATACCTCTTGTGGTGATGTCATAAGTTAGTCTTGAGTCATCTTAGTGAGGTATGAGTCAAACATGCTATCTTCTCAAGAATCTTGACTTAAAATATTGCATATCATTTCTATTAGTATACCTTTTGATTATGAGTAATTCCTTAAATTGGTACAATTTCACTTGTTTATATCTTATTTGTACCAAGGTTCAAATTGTAGAACTTAATCCCTGGGCCTCACAAGTCCAAGTGCATAAGCTAAACAAGTATTCATCACTTGTATGCACACATTTAGGGGGAGAATGGTCTATAATTTGAATCTTTGAGACTAACTTCATTTTCAAGTCTATTATGTGTGTAGTCTTAAATTAGAAAGGAATCTTCAAGCAAAGACAATCGCTTCCACTGCAAATTTTGATGGGTATCAAAGATTCTTTGCTCCAATAAATGTATCTTCTATACATTTCATAAGAGAATGAGTTTCTCTTGTATATGCTACTCCAACGTCATCTAAAATTGGTAAATATGTATCACATCTTTTTGGATTACAAATATCTGAAGTAGCATAGCTTATAAATTCTCCTGTCTAGAACTTAATTGATTAAATAGTGCACATGTTTCTTATGTTGCATGATTATGTTCAATTGATACTCCTTTTATGCCAATGGTACATTAAGTTGCAAATAAGTACTCTCAACAGATATCAATTGAATTCATATATGTGTGCACTAAAACATGAGGAGAACTTAGTGTAATATGCTATTAGTGATCTATTTATCTATCAAATTGTATCAATTGGTGTTTTTCAATTGATATTTTTCATACATGATCACTAGTTGCATAATCCATACTTGTGCAATTTTCATGTTGCCTCTTGTTGTGATAAGAAAATGCTAGGTGACATCTAGACTCCAGGTATCAAGATTTATCTTTCAGTTAGTATGACAATCTTCATTTGATATCTTGGACCTATGTCACAATTATGCCAACAAGAGCTTGCAAATGAATTCTAAATCCAACACAAGTCTGGAAACCCCTTGAAAAGGTAAAACGCAAAGGTACATCACTTATGACACTTATCCATTACCTTTGTGCCATATAAGGACCCCTTTCATGATAGTGTGTTCACATCTCGCTTAATCATAATTTCTATCCTTTATATTCTTTGTATCCTTTTGGAGATTTATGACAAAGGGGGAGAAATTGTGCATTAAAGCTTACCTTTAGTCTTATGTAACTAAGTGTTAGAAGACTTTTAAAAAGGGGAGAAATAATTAACAAAAAGGGAAGTCATAAGAAAAACATAAGATGAAGAAAGTTGATACGTGCATTCCATGTCATGAGCATCACGGTTATTTTATGACACACTGCACCCTATGAATAGTATGATATAAGTTGTCTCCATACTTTGACCTAAATATGTGCTTTTGGCAATTGAGTACAAAAGTGTTATTTTATGAAATGCACATATTTAGGGGGAGGAAACTATATCATAGGATTTAAAATCTTATTTATCAAATCTTATGTAAGCTTTAAATGTGTTGTCATCAATCACCAAAAAGGGGGAGATTGAAAGTGCATTCATCCCTTCTGTGAGTTTTGGTGATTTGGATAACAACACATTTAAAGGTCTAACAAGTTTGCTAAGTGTTGAACAGGAAATTCAGTATGATGAACATACTTGAATAGTGTATAATGATCAGTGAACGAAGGTTCAACACGAGGTTAAATAACCAATGAGACAATGCAAATGGATATTATATGATCTCTATATTGGTTTGAATATATGGACATGTCCTCAGAAATCATTATGCATAAATATGATCATAATAGAGGTTGAAGTGATTAAGAGGATTGGTCAAGCCAAAGTGAATAAGATATGAGGAATCGTGAATTGGCTTGACCATATTACTATCAGTCTATATATGCTTCTATGAGAATCAAACTAGAGCTTGATTAATCTTAACAGTTATATCTAGAAGACATTCAAGCAAGGTTCACAATATTGAAGAAATGATTCTCAATGGATGCTCAATATGATGTGACTCAAGAATGGCTTGATAGGGTGAAGATAGCAAGGAAAGGGCTTCGAGGAACTAGGCGAAGGTGAAGGCCAAGCGACGGCTTGTAGACCGAGGTACCATGGCTAAGGTGAAGAAGAGAGTACTTGCACTAAGTCGATGAACTAATCAGCTATGAAGAGTTATAACATGTTGATGCATCAGTAAGGTGACTTGAAACCATGATTTGAACTCATATAAGGTGATAT
This sequence comes from Zea luxurians, assembly GCA_029449295.1. Classification (NCBI taxonomy): domain Eukaryota; kingdom Viridiplantae; phylum Streptophyta; class Magnoliopsida; order Poales; family Poaceae; genus Zea; species Zea luxurians. The sequence goes on along the minus strand of JAOPSE010000041.1, from coordinate 6,015,034 downwards.
GGTACAAGTCACAGGGTTTGATTTGAGTTTGCTTCAAAAGGTGAGACAAAGATGTTTGTGATCCTTATGAAGCAATGCCATGGAGAAATCACACATGAGACACCAATGACTCAAGGAGTTTACTTCATTTTATTTTATTTAACTTGAGTATAGGAATCGTCGTACTATAAAGGGGGATCCAAAAGAAGGTTGGTGTTTGCCAAAGCTCAAACCTCTCTATTCAAAAGCTATTTTTGAAAAGCAAAAATCTCTTTAACATTCTATGGTTGACCGTGGTTAGGGTTGAGAAACCTAGAGTGTTCTTGCTGAAAAGCAGCTGAACTTCTTTCAACTGCAGCTGAGCTTTCCAGCTGAACTTGACTTCAGCTGAGTTGAGCTTCTTCAGCGGCAGCTGAGCTTTTCAGTTGAGCTGAACTTCAGCTGAGTTGAGCTTCTTCAGCTGCAGCTGAGCTGAACTTCAGCTGGGTTGAACTTTCTCAACTCCAGCTGAACTTCAACTTCAACTGGGGTCCAGGCAGGTTCAACCGGGGTCCAGGGCAAGTTCAACCGGGGTCCAGAGAGGTTCAACCGGGGTCCAAGAAAAGTTCAGCCGGGGTTTTTTTTTCGGACCTCACTGGTCAATACCGGTTGAACCGGCCCTAGGGTCGGTTCAACCGGTGTCAGGACCTGTTTTTGCAGTCTGACTTGCAGTCTGACTGGCAGACTGTCTGTCATCTTGCCCCAGGCGGTTGAACCGGTCTTAGGGGCGGTTCAACCGGTCTTGGTCAACTTGACCAGTCTGCAGGTCAGTCTGCGCTGCAGTCTGCCAGTCAGACTGGCAGCTGCCAGGGGCGGTTCAACCGCCCTAGGGGGCGGTTCAACCGGTCTCAGGCAGAAAAATCTGCTCAAACGGCTAGTTTTGAGCTCCACCTATATATACTACCTCCTACCTCTCACCCCATAGCAGTGAGCACGATTTGAGCTCCATTTCTAACCCAAGAAACACCTCCCTCTCTCTCTCACACATCTCTTGCATCTCCCATTTCAAATCTTTGGAGAGAAATCTTTGAGTGAGCTTGAGAGCTACGATTTTGTGCTTCATCTCTAAATCTCTCTTGCTCTTCTTCTTCATTCGAGCTTTGGTACTACATCGAGTTCTTTGTGGATTCATTACTCTTGGAGCTTCTAGCTCCTAGACGACTAGGTGTCTCTTGTGAGTCTCCAAATCTTGTGGAAGACCACAAGAAAGTTTGTATTACCCGCTCGTTTGAGCAAAGATTAGTGTGTGAGCTTGACCTTTGTGGTCGGCAAAGGGAGGATTAGGGTTGAAAGAGACCCGGCTCTTTGTGGGCGCCTCAACGAGGAAGTAGGGCACCTTGGTGGTGTGACCGAACCTCGGGATAAATCTTGTGTCTCTTGTGTTCTTGCTCATTGTGTTTGTTTGTGTTCTTCGTTCTCTCACCATCCCGCGAAAGAATTGTTTATATCTTTTTGGTGTGTGGATTTTGAGAAGTGCCCTTCTCAGATCTACTACTTTGAACCCTGTGGATCATTTAGATCATCTCATTTCCAAAGTTAACTGGGTGAATTTCGAGATCAATTCAGTTTTACCCAGTTTGCTTCTAGTTTTTGTTGAAAAAGTTTTAACTTGCCTATTCACCCCCCCCCCCTCTAGGCAACTTTCAGCAAGGGGTTACCATTGGGATTTTGGAGGACCAACTCCATGATCTCCAGCTTGAACTTCATGATGCTAATGAGCACATCGAGATGCTCCATGAGCAGCAGGTTGCCATTGAGATGGAGGAACATCAAGATGTGGACATAGAGGAGGAGGAAGACCTCGAAGAGATAGAGGGAGTGTCAAGCCTAGACAAAGAGAGTCTGTATCGTTTCCTACCTACTGGAGGACCTCCTTATCCCGAGTTTAGCGCTGCTTGGGTTAACTGACGAGTCTGTAGTGGCAAGTAGTTCTACTCTTGATAACCTAGCTTTTGGAACTTGGAATGTAATAGGCTAGTTGAGTTGAGTACCTCTTTTGCTTGATGTCACCCCGTGTGGTGAGGATCTGTTGTAAGAACTTATTTTGCTTGGGAAATGTTTAGAGCGAAGTTTCTATTGTTTCTATGCATCCCACAGCTCAATGTCTTAATGATGCAAATCTCATGTTTACCTTGATGTTGGGAAACCTATTCTTCATGACTTTCATAATTAAACCATGAGTTTTCTGAGAATGATGATTAGATTTATTAGCATTTTTAGCATTCTTGGCATGATAGTTCTTAGGATAAATAATATAACCTTCATTATCATGAACCATTGAAGCTTTGCCCTTAACAAAATTTGGAAATTCCTTTCCATTGGCATTAGTTTTGTTGTTCTCTTTGCCTCCAGTTTGGAAGCCAACACCATCCTTAATGCTAGGGAGTCACCCATTGTAAAGCATGCTTCTAACAAATTTAAACTTTTCAGTCTCTAGTTCAGGCTAGGCAATTTTAGCATATAATTTTACAATATGCCCACTTTGGCCCATGATTAAAGCAACATTTCAATCAAAGCATCAACATCTACATCTTTAAATCTACTGCATATGGAAACATGTTCAAGCAAATATGTAGAATCATGAGCAACATTCAATTCCTTAATCTTAACACATATATCATCATTTTTAATCTTAATATAAGAAAATTGAATCATTGCAAGATTTTAACTCACTAGTCAAGATTTTATTATTTTCGGTTTCATGAGCTAGGGCCTTTTTTAACTTAACATATTTCTCATGTTCTCGAATGAGTAGATCCTTCTGGTTTTCCACGAGTTCATCCTTCTCATTCAAGGTTTTGATTAAATCATTCATTTTATCAATTTGCTCTCTACTAAGGCCCTTGAAAAAGATTGACATATCCTTCTCATCACTAGATTCACCATTTGATTCATCATCGAAGGTAGTATATTTAGGAGAGTCTCTTTGATATACCTTCTTTTGCCCTCCTTTGCCATTAGTCACTTGTGGTCGATGTTGGGGAAGAGGATGCCCTTGTTGATGGCGACGGTGGAGATATCCTCATCGTTAGAGTCGGAGGTGCTCTAGTTAGAGTCCCATTCCTTGCCAACATGGGCTTTGTCTCCCTTCTTATGGAAGAATTTCTTCTTCTCCATCTTCTTCCCCTTCTTGTCTTCGTCCCTGTCATCATTGCTTGCATCTGGACATTTTGCAATATAATGACCGAACTTACCACAACAATAGCAAATCCTCTTCACATGGGGCTTGTAATCTTTCCCCTTTCATGTCTTGAGGATTTGTCGGAAGGGTCATTTCCTCATCATCAAGCTTGGAAGGGTTGATTGGGAGTCTCTTTCTTGGGGCTCCTTCCCCCTCCTTCTCGCTTGTTGCCTTGAAGGCAATGGCTTGTGGCTCAGTGGAGCATTTCCTTGATGCAAATCCTCCATATGCTTGGAATCCTTAAACATCATCTCATGTCTAAGGAACTTCCCAAGCACCTCCTTGGGAGTCAACACCTCATACCTAAGATTTTCAAGCAATGATGTAACAAGAGTGGCATTACGTGAAACTAGGGACCTTAGCATAAGTTTAATGACTTCATGGTCGTTCCACTTGGTGCTGCTGAGGTTGTGGATTTGGTTCACCAACATCTTGAGTGGGTTGTACATCTCTTTGGCCCTTCTCCTTTGTTGATGGTGAACCTTCTGAGCACTCCTTCGATGATCTCCATTCTTGTAATCTTGGTGACCTTATCACCTTTGAGCACCATCTTGAGGGTGTCCCTAATCTCCTTGGCCATTTGTATCATGTTCACCTTGTTTTAATCCTCCATACACAAAGAGGAAAGTAGTACTGTGGTCGTTTGTGAGTCGAAGTGAATGATTTGGGTCACCTTGTTGGAGTCGTAGTCCTCATCCCCGATCTCTGGTAACATTATCCCTAAATCAACAACATCCCAAATGCTCGGATGGAGTGAGGATAAGTGACTCTTCATTTTCACTCCACCATGAATAATCTTCACCATAAAATTATGATGGTTTTCCTAATGGCATCCAAAAACAAAGGTGTGTGTTTAGGGATGTGAGGATAATGAAAGGGATTTGGTTAACCAGTGTGCGCTCTCGGAGCTTGGAAGATGTCGACTCGACGGTGGATGTGGAAGGCGATGGCGTGTTGGTCTCGTAGTAGATGACCTTCCACATCCTCTTCTTCTTCTTGGTGTCCTTCATGTGCAATTTGGAGGAGCCTTGAGATTATTTTATTTTTTTTATTTGTGCTTCTCCTTATGCTTAGGCTTTTCTCTCGACGGTACCTTGTCCTTTTTGCTTCCATTGGGCTTTTCTCACGATGGCACCTTCCCTTTGGCCTTTTCTCCTAACGACACCTTCTCTCTTGAGAGTTTGTTCTCGTTCTTGGCGACTTCTCACAACATCACCTCGAGTTGTTAGACTTTAATGAACTGTTGGGCTCTGATACCAATTGAAAGGCGCCTATAGGGGGAGAATAGGCGAAACCAAAATTGATAACTTAAAACACAAACTTCAACCCTAGTTAGACGTTAAAATAAGGATAAGAACAATCGGGGTGAGAAGAGAGAGTTCTTCTTGCAAAAGTTGCTCAAAGATTCAGGAAATACTTTGGGAGCAACTTAATTGATATAGAATCAAGTGCAAGCAAGATAACTAAGAGAGAGGGGAGAGGAAGAAACAAATCACAATAGGAAATCAACACAAAGAACACATGTGATTTGTTTCCCAAGGTTCAGGCCCGAAAGACATGTGTCCCCATTGATGAGTCCACTAAGGATGAGTCTTTTTCCACTCCTTCCCTCTCTCAAATAGTTACTTAGACCGGATGAGTATTTCTTCTCAATCTCAAAAGACACAAAGTCCTCGCAAAGATCCCCACACAATTTGGTGTCTCTTACTAGCTTTATAAAGTAAGAGAATGAGGTTGGGAATGAGAATGAGCACGATCAAGAACACCAAGCAAAAAGAGCAACAAGAAAATCTCAAGAGCACACCCTTCTTCAAAGTCTCACACAAGGTGCTAAACACTAATGATTACTATCTCAATTATGGCATTTGGAGGATCTCTCTTGCTTTGAGTGTGATTTGGAGGCTCTTGCTCTTGCAAAGGAATGTGAGTGAATGCTTGTGTTGCTTGAGTCACCTAGATGGTCTTAAATGGGGTGGTTCATGGTATTTATAGCCTCCAACCACCACCTAGTTGTTATTGTCGCTCTGGCCACTTGCAAACGGTATGTGTGCTCCCGGATGGTCCGCTCCTACAAGATCAATGGCTAGATCGCAACGGTTATCTGCAATGACTATATCAATGGCTATAACTACATTTAATGTGTCGTCAAATGTCAGATAAAGTGTATCGTGGACAATCTGTCAGTACGTACAGACGGTCCGGCAAGCCACTAAAATTTATTTTACCGAACTTAGCACTTTTGGGTTGTTTGGTCTTTGAACTCTCGGACGGCACGTCTTAGGGTCCGGACGGTCTGTGCATGGTGCTAAAATTCATTGTACTGAACCTGTACCTTTAGGTTGGTTAGATTTGAACAGGCGGACGGTCCCTGATTTATAGCTGGATGGTCCATACATGGTGTCGGACAATACTTGACTTAGCAATATACGGATTGTAGTATATCTCCTCAATTCAACATAGTTCATGTATGAAACTGATCAAGGCATCACGGACGGTCCACATAGGCTATCGGGAAGATCCACTACTATTTTTAGGCTTGATCTTTTGATGATTATTTTTTTGAATCTGTGATCATATACTTGGCAAACTAGATAATCCTCACGATTGTCATCAAGCACCAAAATTAATATAGAAAAATGGTTTAATCCCATTTCCCTTTTAGAGTGCCACATCATCGTGTGTAGGCTCCATGCAGGAACGACGGTTGGAAGAAGACTCAGACATGTGGGCCCAAAGATGTTAGTAAGGGGGTGGGGTCGGGTGCAACTCCGAGTGATCGGGTGCACCAATGGGTCATTGTGGGCTGCAACGCGGGACACATGAAGACAACACATGACAATGCAGGTGAAGCGCGTGTGGGCGCAGGCCAATTGGCTTGGTTAGCTAGGTGGAAGCCACGAAAGGGAGAGAGGATGTGTTTCCTTTATGAATTTTGGTCATTTGATTTTGAATTTAAAAAGGGTTTTGAAAACATTTATCCATTCAACCAAAACATGCTAAGAGACAAAACTTATGCACTAACATGATATGCAACAAAACACTTCATCATATATTTATTTTAATTGCTTAATTGCTCAAAAGTTAATTTAATATGGAAAGCATAGGAGTCAAAAACTTAGCTCCTAAAAGAAAAAAAGGATTTTGGGTTTTGGGTTTTAAAAAGGAAATTTTGATATTGGGAAAACTAGGGTGTTACCGTCTGACTCGCGCGAAGCATTTGAACCAAACATTGATGCTAGCACATATGCTGCTTGGTCGCGCGTGCCCTAATTCTTGATGTCATCATTGACGGCGTATGTACCTGAACAATCTCGCCCTTCATTGTTAGGACACGAGACTCTTGTCTCAAAATAAATACATGTCTCCTTCTTTAGAAATCAAATAATTTTATATTTAACTGGATTTATACAAAATAGAAATAACATTTTTTATCTCTAAATAAATTTATTATACAAATAATGCAACTAATTTAATGGTATTTTTTGATATTATAAACACTATTGCTTCTATTTGTATATTGGGTTAAATTTAAGTTTAACTGCAAAATGTGGGATAGTGTATTTATAATAAGATTTATGGAGTATTTGTGCGTCAGGTGCTCGCCAAGAAAATGCACCACCTATCACATGCACTAGCAAGGTTAGCCTAGTTCCAGTGTACTCTATTGATAGCCACATCAGCTTTTGGTTGTACTATCAATTGTGCTATCAATTATGTTTAGTCATTATCTATTATAGAATTCTAGTGCAAAATATTACCATCAGTCTACAATCAACAGCTTTTCTTTTATAGATATTTAGTTAAAATAAAACATGGTGTTTTATTACAATAAAATTCATCCGACTACACAGCTAAACAAAATAATTGTCTAATACATAAAAGACAAATAAAAATTACATAATTCCTAAAACATAAATAAAAATCATGTAATTCGTAAAACATAAATAAAACTTATATCATTCCTAAAGCTCAAAAAATATATAGTTCCTAATTATTATTATTTTTCAATTTTTATATATTATATCAAATTCCTAGAATTTTTGAACTTTAAATGATTAAAAAACACATAGACGATATGGAACACATGTAGACCCATTATAACATGCCCCATCACAAATGTTGGTCGGTACCGATCGATCCAAGTTGGTACCGACTAGCACTAGCTTTAACGTGGTCGATACCCATACAACTGATTGTCGTTAGACCGATGCCAATGTGGGGCGGTACGGAGTACCAACCACTGATGTGGTGGCCTAGACGGACGATATTGACCCCTTCAGGCCGCCAACCAGTTGGTCTAGGAGACGTCGCTCTCATTGGAGACCAGACGGTTGGTATCGCCTCAATTTGGAGGAGGCTATAACCTCGAATCATCCAAGTGTCAATGCACCATTGCCCTATTAGGCGTAATAGGACGAGAACGTAATACAAGGGCAAAGGGCTAACAACAAGTAGTAGTGGAGGCGGACCGTGGGCAGAAGAAGGTCATAGCGAAGCATCTCTATAAAGCCAACAAGGAGTTAAATTATGCAAAGTTGTATGATTCATTCACCAAGTTTTATGGACCGGGACACCGACAATATAAATGATGAGATGAGAAGGCTTCATATGTTGGTCGTTAATAAATTGGTCAAACAATTAAAAATTGATGACCGAGGAAGAAGGTTAGAAGGAGGACGAAGAGTAGGTTATTTTTTGTACTTTTATTGTTTTTAAAATTTTGTCGTGTTTTATGAACTTTGTTTAATTTATATAGTTTAAATGAGTTATATATTTTAAAATGTTTTCTTCCAATTTTGCATACTCTCTTTAAATTAAAAATTGTGTTCTGTTGTGCATAGTTCATAAAAAGGCTAATGTAGCATTGAGGTGGCTATAAGCTGATAATGTACACTATAAAGTTAAGATAGAAAAAAGTTGTTGTAGGTAAATATAGGGTGTGTTTGGTTTGGCTTTGGATTTTGCCTAGTGAAAAGCTAAACCAAAGGGCTAAATCTAGGAAGCAACTTTTTCTAAAAGCCAACTTTCTCGCTGTGCAAAACTGAAAGCACCTTTGGACCTGTTTTTAGCGGCTTTTGGATGGAATTGCAAAAATATGTATGGAAGAACTTTTAACGGCTTCTAGTGGGTTCTACCAAAAGATTTTATGATTTTTAACAGCTCACTACCCACAGCAGCTTTTTTCACAGCTCACAGCCCCAGTAGCTTTTTTCAAAGCCACATCCTAACCAAACAGACCCATAGACCGGTGGATAGTGAGGTGAGGGTGAAGGTTGAAACCAGCATTAGAATCAAACTCTTAGGCTAGCTCCAACCACACCCCTCCACAAGCCCCCCCCCACCCACGTACAGTATCCAACAGCTCCCCCACGATCCACCCTATATGGGGGAGAAAAGAAACTCCTCCATATATGGGATGAGTTCTAATCTTCTCTCATTTTTTAATTACTTTATTTTTGCGATATTAATCATTTTTAAGCACCATAACATGATAACAATGAGCATTATGATAGTAAAAATACTCCTTTATTTTTTGAAACTTCAAAAACTGATAAAAATGTTAAATAACAAAATTATAATATATAAGGAGAGTTGAATAGGGTGAACGGATGGAGACGTATGTGAGGAGAGTATCGTTTAGAGTAATATAATAAAATATAATAGAAAGTCCAGATAGTGGAAGAAATAAGGAGGAATAGTTGGAGACAACCTTAAGGATGAAAACTATCAAGGTATGCTAAAGATTTTTTTGTGATATCAAGTCCCAAATAATCCCCTATACTGAAAGTATACATATACAATGTTTATGTCAAGTCATGTAGAACAGTGCATAATATTAGGCTACATTCCTTGCAAAAATGAAGTCCTTAGAAAATTTAGCCAAAATATGTAGAAGAATTGTCCAATGTTTGTTAAAGATCGTAAGGCACATGTTTGTCTTGATATATTTGGATAAAAAGTTGTGTCGGGTATCATATTAAGGGGTACCCAATGCCCCTAAACATGCTTAACACCTAACTACCGAAGAATCATAATACACGCTCCCTGAGGTCAAGCAAGGATTAATCACGATTTGCCCGAGACCCTGCTCGACGGTCGCTCAAAACTCTGTCTCGCCCGAACCTGCCCTCGGGCAAAGGCAGCACATGAGGTAATCCTCGTCTCGCCCGAGGACCCCTCTTTACAGAATGGCGGTTTCCGCCTCACTCGAGCCTGTCTCGGATAGGGGGACAGCCCTGAGCCCAGCCTTAGTCAAAGGTCACGAGAACCGTGGAGACCTGCGCATTTAATGTGATGATTTGGATACCTACCCCATGTGATGCCACAGACAAATAGGGAGCAATGGGACCATGGTCCTATCCACTTTCACAAACTATGATGATGCACGCTATAGAACCAATGTCAAATCTTCTTTACATCATATGGGGAGAGTTACCATATGCTTTTCACTATACTTATCACTGTTTCAACAACTATAACTTAGACAACACCTCCATCAGATAGGCTCGGGTACACGTCCGAGCCCCAGATCCTGGCCTCGGCTCTATTCTCGGTCAAGATGCAAATACAGGGGCTAGACATCCTCCTCCTATTCCAAGTCAACTACAAGTACAAAGGCCACTACGTTGGCCATGCCGGTTACCGGAGCTCGGACTCATCTCCCCTCCTTAATACGATAAACGGTGGAACTTCTAGGGTCCCTCCTAGAGACTATAAAAGGACTTAGGTGCAAGATAATATAAGTCTTCCTCTCCCTCTTCCGGGCATTGTCCCCCTACTACGAGCACTTAGGTGCAAGATAATATAAGTCTCATGTCCCTCTGCTAGAAGTAGGGTCTTCTCTTGCCTAAACCAGGATAAAGCTTGTGTCTTCTTGCATCACCCATCTAGATCTAGGCACGCAGTACTAATTCACTAGTTGGTAGGATCCTCGGGTCAAAACACAGACAGTTGGTGCGCCAGGTAGGGGCCTACTGCATGTAGACACCACATTCCCACCAAGGCTCTAGATGGCCAATCCCCAGCACCATTTGTGGCTCAACATGGTGATCTGGTTCGGGAGTCTTGAGTTCATGTCTCTTGGCTTCGGCTACGACATGGTGCTCTTTCCGCCTAGACACGCAACAAATGTTGACTATCGTTTCTCCCAACCAGGGGGAGCAAAGCCACTGCTGGTACCCTGGCCAGTGGAGGAACGTCCAGACTTCCATCTCTATCCTCCTCGTCATAGGAGACGAAGACGGAACAAACGCAACCGCACCACAGGCAGCGCTCTACGCCCAACCAATGCTCTCAGGCCAGCTGACAATGCAGACTCCCTTGCGAGGGACCTATCGTGCGTTAGCTTCACACCTGGAGCATCGACATCAACACATGTCGCTCCAACAATGGCTCCATTGACCCTCCCCCTGCAGATCAGAGAGTGTCAGCTCCACCGACTCCCCCTCCCATGGGTCAGGTGACGCCGGCTTCGCCAGCACTCCCACCTACAGGCTGGGAGGCGCCAGCTCCACCTGCTCCCCCTCATATGGGTCAAGAGGGGACGACTCCACCATTTGACTGGGGGAACCATCGGCCTTAGTCCCATCCCATTTTAGATGAGCTTTGACCCTCCAGGCTACCCTAACACCACAAGCACCTACACCAGCATGTATGCTGATCTCCTAGAACCCTCAAGGTACCTATACTCTAAGGAAGAAGACGGTCTAGGTTCTGGCCTAGACCTCTCCGGGCTCCTTGATCCTGGGCCATGAGGCATTTCCTGTCTGCATGCAACAGCCTCCTCTCCGATGGCTCCAACGGCTATAGCTCCAACGATGAGGGTTATGACTGATTCGAGAGTGCTTCCATGAAGGGCATGAGGAGCATGATGAAGGGAACTAGCTTGGCATGCCTCGAGAGGCCAACGCCCCGGCACCGGCCCCACACACCAGAGAACCAAGGGAGAAGGGTGCGGCTCAAACCCCCACGGGGAGTCACATTGCGCACCTCGAACAGCTCCACGAGATAAATGCCAAGCTTAAAGAGGAGCAGCAACAGCTACAACAGCTTTAGCAAGTTCTCGAGCAAGAGGCAGTAGGCAGAGCCCCCGACGGGGCAGCACGCGCCAAGTCACACAACAATCACTGTCGCATCATGGAAGATGCTGGGGCTAGACCCCCTCCAGCCTTTCATGGGGCCAGCCAAAAACCTTGCTGCGGCAGCGATCTAGCTTCGAACAATGTTGGAACCATCCACCATAGAAGGACGTTGAATCCACGGCAAAATCTGGGGTCTCCTAGAGTGTGCTGCAGTCTAGCAGGCTAAGAGCTCTGCCTCTCAGCTTCAAGAGCCCGCCTCGGAACAACGAGCAGGGCCTTCTCACTAAGAGAGGGAGGCCTCGGTCCATCCCAAGCCCACGATGGACAAAGCCCTCGTGGTTCGAGACTGCCTCCTCGACAATCGCCAGAACCGTTGTGTCCATGACTGCCTCGGCGGGTGGCTACACCACAACGACCAACGACATGCCACGTGCGGCTACCACCCTCGGCGGGGTGGTCGCTACGATAGTGGGGAAGATCAAAGCCCCTCGCCCAAGCCACGAGGTCCTCAGGTCTTCAGTCCAGCCATCCGCAGGGCACCATTCCTAGCCCGGTTCCGAGCCCCGACTACCATCACCAAGTACTCGAGGGAAACCAAGCCAGAGCTATGGCTTGCTGACTACCGTCTGGCCTGTCAACTTGGAGGGACGAGTGATGACAACCTCATCATTTGCAACCTGCCTCTCTTTTTGTCCGACTCCACTCGAGCATGGCTTAAGCATCTCCCACCTGCCCAAATCCATGACTCGGAAGACATGGTCAAGGTTTTTGGGGGAAATTTCCAGAGCACATACGTGCGCCCCGGTAAATACTAGGACCTTTGAAGTTGTTGGCAGAAGCAGGATGAGACTCTACATGAATACATCCGTCGATTTTCCATGCAATGCACCGAACTCCCCAATATCACTAACTCCAACATCATTGCTGCTTTCCACGCTGGCACCTCTTGTCGCGATTTGGTCAGCAAATTGGGTAGCCAGACCCCCAGCAAAGCAAGCGAAGTGATGGACATCACCACCAAGTTCGCTTCAGGGCAGGAGGCCATCGAGGCCATCTTCCACAAGGACAAGGGCAGCGGGAACCCTAAGAAGAACAAAATGAAGAAGGCACCGCAGGGCAAACATGTGGCCCTCGAGGCAGATCTTGTCAACACAGCAGAACGACGGAATCCCTAGGACCCCCAAGGGGGTCCCAATGTTTATGACAAGAAGCTGAAGGAATTTTGCCCTTACCACAAGGGCCCCATCAAGCACACCCTCGGGGAGTGTGACATGATCTGGTGTTTCTACAACAAGCCCAGCCCCTCTAACGATGATGGCAAGAATAAAGGCCCCAATGATAAGGAAGACGACCATGACGAACAATTCCTGGATGTCCACAATAGCTACATGATCTTCGGTGGACAAACGGTGAACCTCTCCACGAGATAGCGGAAGCAAGAACGGGGGGAGGTATTCTCCATCGAAGCAGCAGCGTTGGTCTACCTAGACTGGTCTGACTGCGCCATCACCTTTGACCGAGACGACCACCCGGACTACGTCCCGAACCCTTGGAGGTACCCGCTCATCGAAGACCCAGTCATCGGCAACACCAGGCTCTCTAAGGTTCTCATGGATGGAGGTAGCAGCCTCAATATAATCTATGTGGAGACCTTGGCGCCAATGTTGGGGACTTGTTCTCAAATGCTAAGAGTTAAGAACAAGGCAACATAAAAAGTGTTAAGTGTTAAAGTCCTTCGTCCTTTGAAACATTATTCCCCTTCGAGAAATAATGAGTTTCGGACGAAGGTCGCAAGATACATACCTTCGTAAATATAACAAGTAATGACGAAGGATTCATATAAAGCGTGAAATATAATATAAACATCATCATAGAATCATTTCTATTTTATTAACATGGAAAAATAGAAATGATTTCAAATTACAAATGTACCTTCGGTCCTGAGAGAGGGTAAAAAGTACAAGCGTGACGCAAAAAGCAAATGCCCAGTCAGCGTGAACAGTACGAGAGTACTGTTCATCTATTTATAGACGCGGGACGCAGCCCACGTAAAATTACATTCATGTCCATTACATTTGCCAATGACTTATGGAAATCTGTCAAGGCCCAAGTAGTCTTTTCATCTTTAAGTCGGTTCCCCTCTCTGCTATCGCGACGAAGCTTCCCTGCGCACAGCTTCGGCTGTGCACCATCCTTCGTGGAGCTTGGTAATCAGCCCGTCCTCCATTTTAATCCCCCTTCGTCTGGTTCAGGCTTCGTCCTGACTGTACTTCATGTTCATAATTCTGAGTCCGAAGATACCTGTTCACATAATCCACTTGGAAAACATTGTCAAATCATGTTTTTGAGGACCTTCGGAGGACGAAGGCCCCCAACAGTAGCCCCTCGCAATATTAATTTGTTAACGATAAATTCAGATTGCGATATGGACGAAGGCCTTGAGCCGAAGGTCCGAAAAAACACCTTCCCTTTGCTAGAATAGCAACACTCACTGACAAGCGGGGTCTTTCAATTTTCAACGCCCTGAGGGTATAAATAAGATCATACCGCAAACTTATTTGATACGCACACTTGCCATCTGCTTCGGCCCACTAAATTTTTATCTCTTGTGCACTAAGATTTGCTGATCTTTTTGATTTTGAAGCTTCGGCCTCGAAAACAGTTTTTTAGCGTTTCCGAAGATGTCTGAAGGTAAGAAGATCCCTGCTGAGACGAAGCTGAGTCTCGACGAAGAGAAGAACTTGGGGTTCCTTATAGCGATGGCGAAGACCAATACGGAGAAAATCACCAAAGAGATTCTTGAAGGTTTGTCCGAAGATACTGGTGACAGTGACAGTTTCGATGTAGAAAGTGGTGGGGAAGAGTCCGAAGATCGACCATGGCGGCCAAGTCACACGGTTTTCGGGAAAACCACTATTAAGCAGAATCATATTGATAATATGAGGGGGAGGTATTTTCGAGATATATCTATTGTGAGGGTTGATGCTGGAGAAAAGACTTCTCCCACCCCCGAAGAAGATGAAGTCGTAATCTTCCGAAGCTTTCTCAAGGCTGGGCTTCGATTCCCCCTAAGCAACTTTGTTGTTGAAGTCCTGAAGACATTTCAAGTCTACCTTCATCAAATTACTCCCGAAGCTATCATAAGAATGGGGATGTTTGTCTGGGCTGCAAGAAGCCAAGGTTTAGAACCAAATGCTAAAAGCTTTTGCAACATTCATGAATTGTTATATGAGACTAAGCCCTGGGGGAAAGAACAATATCACAACAACTTTGGGTGTTACAGCTTCGGTGCCCGCTCCGGGTCAAGCCGCCCTGTGCCAACCTTTCGGAAAAGGTGGCCCGGAGCCTGGATGACAGAGTGGTTTTATGTAAAGAATGACTTAACAGCGCAAGAAGATGTCAAGAGTATCATTATGCGCCCCATTTGGCAACGCTTCGGACTTCGAAGGCCGAAGGTTGAAATGGATGAAGCAGCCGAAGAATGCCAAAGAGCCTTCGGCGTAGTCTGCTCTTTCATTGGGACAAGGGACTTGGTCCAAGAGCATATTGCCTTCAGGGTGTGGCCACTTGCAGGAAAGTGGGAAATGCCGAAGGAGACCATCAAAGAGTCCGACGAAGGCGGACTAGTCAGACTGAAATACACATTCAAATACGGGGATAAGTTTGTTGAACCTGATGACGACTGGTTGAAAAACATTGAAACATTAAGTGACGAACTACTTGGGGCATATTCGAAGGCCGAGAACACTGCGTTATCAGCAGCCTTCGGAGGCCGAAAGAAGAAAAGGCTCAACCGGGTATTTGACGCAGTCGGGTTTATCTACCCCGACTATCACTATCCGGTATTGGGTCGCAAAAGAAAAAATACTTCTCTTGCGACAGAAGCTACCACGAGTGCCACTAGCGAGCCAGCGCCGCAAAGGAAAAAGATAAAGGTGCTCACCCACCGAGCGCATTTTATTGAGCCGGCCACAGTGCCAGAATTTATTGGTGAAGTCTCTTTGGCCCCTGAAGCTACAGAACCAGCTCCAGTGCCTACGATGGAAGAAAAGACTGAAGGGCCTTCAGCAGAAAAAGCAGAGAAAACGAAGGTTGAAGAGCCAAAAATATCGGAAATCTTAAGTCCTTCAGCAAATGTCGAAACAATAAAGAATCAAAAGGGGCCGTCGGTGACCCCGAAAAGAAAAAGAATGGTGAACGTGCTAGATGTTTTGGAGACAATTAAGTCTTCAAGCACAACTCCAAAGAAGACTATTGAAGTTGCTGAAGTGTCTACCGAAGCTGCAGTTGCTGAAGCTTCGAAGCAACAACCTGAAGCTGAAGCTGGGCCTTCAGAGCCCACCAAAGAACAATCTTTGGAAACAAAAATATCAGAACCAAATTTAGTTGAAGAAATTGACACTGCCGCCCCCGAAGCTCCTTCCGACATATGCGATTACATCGTGCGACATGCTTCGGGGAAAAAATTATCTGAAGAAGAGATTTATGAAGCCAATCACTATGCCTGGGAGTTAAAATATCCGAAGGGAGCAGTGGTGTTCAATGGGACAAACGAAGATGACTTCCTATACTGCCTCCCTGACAACAAAGAATTATCTGTCTGCCGGGAGATGGCTAGGAGTATGGGGTTTCCGAAGCTTGAAGCTGGACTATGCGCTATGACGAAGGAAGATCTCGCGGATAGTCTTGCATATAATAGCCTGAAGGTATGGGAATTAGACTTTTGAAAAAATTTTACAATACGTAATTCATTTCTTTATTCTTATATGGATTCTTTTTTGTGTAGGGTTTAATCCTAAGCAACGCATTAAGAGCACAAAAGAGTGCCGAAGATGAGAGCTACGAAATTGCGTTCAACAATTTACGATCAGAAGTTATTAAACTGAGAAACGAAGCTCTAGAAAAAGATAAAATTCTGCTTACATTAGTAGACAAAATAAAAAAGGACGAAGCTGCTGCAAAGGTTCAGGCCGAAGCTCAGAGACGCGAAATTAAAGATCTTCAGAAGCAATTAGCCCGGGCGAAAGAAGAACGCATACTTGAAGAAACAAGACGGGAATGCAGCGACCAATGGGCTGATCATTTGGAAGCAACCGTGGAAGAGCTTCGGTCTTCTAAGAAAAAATGCTACGAAAAATCCATGGAATGCGTAAAGAAAATTAAAACCAGTTTCGCCAGCGTGGGCGCATTTTCCAGTGAAGAAAATTTCTCAAGAGGGAATCCCGAAGGTCCAATAGAATGGATCAGTCACGAAGCAGAGGCCTTCGAGGAAATCCTGAGTAGCCGCGGTGACATCTGTACTTTTTCGGGCGCCAGGGGAATTGCTACTGTCTTGGAGAAGAAAGGTTGTGAACATGTAAAATCTTTAGCTCAGTCCGAAGCTGCCTTATCATCCGAAGACATCAAAGACCCCTCGGCCGAAGCAAGCATGGTTGGTGGCAAATTCTTTACTGATGTCTGGGACAACGGCGGCCGAGAAATGGCGCAGGAAATTATTCAAAGGAGTGAAAAAGGCATCCATGATGCTAGGAAAGTAACAGAAGTTGCCGAAGGGCAAATAGGTATTAATTAGTCGCTCTTATTGTGTTATAATTTTTATTTCAAACTTTGCTCGCGGTTTGTAATAGTAATGCAAAAATATTCTCTTCCCTCAGAACCTGCTGGATCGTCTGTTGACCCTCACACAAAAAAGGATGACGAAATCAAACAAATGGCCGAAGCTATCATGGATAAAGTTGTTGAACAACTTCTAAATGAGGCTGCCGAAGTAGTATTAAGAGAAGACTAGGTGGTATTAGAAAAAACATTTGAAGTGTGATCTATGTAATATTTTGTACATTTGAATGTAATATACAAGTCTCTTTTCATTATTCAATTCTTTACGATGCATGAAATTCTACATACATACCATTTTTGAGCCTTCGGCGAAAAAACACCTTCCCTTCTTTTCATGCCTCGTGAAGAAGACATTCTTCGTTAAAACTATTCTGATGAATCGCGTCCACGCTTCGTGAAAACATTCTCCGAAGCTATACAATTTCGATATTGCTCTGATGAAGCTCGTCTATGCTTCGTAAAAACATTCTCCGAAGCTGTATTCCGAAGATTATCATTGTATTCCCTCGTGACTTTACACAATTTTCACTTTCCCAAAGCGTCCTTTCGAAGGTTGATACTGTGTCCCCTTCTTTTGCCAAATGCAACATGATGTATGATGCTTATGCTATGCAAAATGATGTGATGATGTTATGTTATGCAAATGACATTTGTTCCGAAGATACACACAAAATATATTTGTAAGCTCTGCATTCCCTTAGGAACGTCTTTGGAGCTTCTTCGCCTTTTACTTAGACGGTATAAGCTCTGCATTCCCTTAGGAACGTCTTTGGAGCTTCTTCGCCTTTTACTTAGGCGGTATAAGCTCTGCATTCCCTTAGGAACGTCTTTGGAGCTTCTTCGCCTTTTACTTAGACGGTATAAGCTCTGCATTCCCTTAGGAACGTCTTTGGAGCTTCTTCGCCTTTTACTTAGGCGGTATAAGCTCTGCATTCCCTTAGGAACGTCTTTGGAGCTTCTTCGCCTTTTACTTAGGCGGTATCAGCGTTGACTTTTCGCTGTATGCTCTGCATTCCCTTAGGAACGTCTTTGGAGCAAAAAACTTACACTGCGCTCCCTTTGGAACGGCTTTTTGTAACTTCGGCAACTTACTCTGCGTTCCTTAGAATGACTTTTTGTTGCTTCGAAGGATTTTTAATAATTCGAAGGTCTTCCTTGTTACCGCAAATTTTTAAGCTTCAGCAACTTAAGCCTGTGGAGAAGATAGGTTTTCCTCATAACCAACCACGAAACTATTATATGAAAACTGAAATGTTCTTTATTACACAGAAAATAGAACTTAAACGGAAAAGACTGCCATCAAAGTAGGATATTTGTCAATAAATGTGCTTCGACTCTGGCACAGTACTATTGACTGTACGAGCTTCAGATTGCTCTCTGAGATCCCTTTGGTGCGGAACATATTGGCTCCCTTCTGGCTATTGGCCTTGTTGCAGCGGAGGTGGAGGCGGGGGCTGTTGCCATGAAGCTTGAGGTTGACTCGCCGAAGCTACGGAAACTGCAGGGTGGTTGCCCACGTATTCCGGGATGTAAGGCTGATGGTACGAAGCAGTATGCATGACCTGCTTCGGCTGGCCCTGTTGCGCTGCAGCTTCTGCTAGCTCCTTTTGCTTCTGGATGGTAACATGGCACATCCTGGTGGTATGGCCCTTGTTTTCACCACAGAATAAGCAAAATACCCTCCTTGGTTGATCTCCAAATCTTCCGCCGAAGCCCCTGGCGCCTCTGCCTCTTGGAGCTGGTGGCCGGAAGAAAGTTTGCTGTTGCCCCGAAGCCTGTGAGGAGCTCTGCGGTCTGTTCTGCTGACTCCCCTTATCATCATTTTGAGTGGAGTTGTGGATGGACCTGACATGCCTTGGATAAAATCTTCCTCCGAAGCCCCTGGTCATCTCAGAAAATCTGAAGGCCTCCTCCCTTCTTTGGCGAAAGTCATTATCGGCACGAATGTACTCGTCCATCTTTTGGAGCAGCTTCTCCAGAGTCTGAGGAGGCTTCCTAGCAAAGTATTGAGCTGCAGGTCCAGGACGAAGCCCCTTGATCATGGCTTCGATGACAATTTCATTGGGCACCGTTGGTGCCTGCGCCCTCAAACGCAAGAACCTTCTGACATACGCCTGAAGGTATTCTTCATGATCCTGAGTGCACTGGAACAAGGCTTGAGCAGTGACCGGCTTCGTCTGAAATCCTTGAAAGCTGGTTAACAACATATCCTTTAGCTTCTGCCATGAAGTGATCGTTCCTGGTCGAAGGGAGGAATACCAGGTCTGAGCAACACTCCTGACGGCCATGACGAAAGACTTTGCCATGACTGCAGCATTGCCACCATACGAAGACACTGTTGCTTCGTAGCTCATCAAGAACTGCTTCGGGTCTGAATGACCGTCGAACATGGGAAGCTGGGGTGGCTTATATGACGGAGGCCAGGGTGTAGCCTGCAGCTCAGCGGACAGAGGAGAGGCATCATCGAAAACAAAATTTCCATGATGGAAATTGTCATACCAGTCATCTTCGTTGAAGAAGCCCTCCTGATGAAGGTCTTTTTGTTGAGGCCTTCGGTTCTGCTCATCGTGGGTAAGATGACGAACTTCTTCAGAAGCTTCGTCAATCTGCCTTTGCAGCTCAGCTAGCCTGGCCATCTTTTCCTTTTTCCTCTGCACCTGTTGATGAAGCATCTCCATATCCCTGATCTCTTGGTCTAGTTCATCCTCCTGAAGCGTCGGGCTGACGGCCTTCCTCTTCTGGTTCGGGCCTCCCGAAGAGAGACGGTCTCCTGGTTGGGGTCCAGCGGTTGCAGTGCTGCAGCCCCAGTCGCTGAAGCTTTCTTCGGCGCCATAGCGAAGGTCTATAGCTTCCGAAGGTCTAGAGCTCATGGGGATCAGTGGGTCCTAGGTCTGGGTTGGGGCCATGCCATTCCACGACATCACCCCCGGTAGAAGAGATTACCCCCTCGAGCAGATCGACCTGCCTGTTTGTTTCAGGACTCCATCCAACTTCAGGAGGGAGGTCCTCACTTTCGAGGTGGTAGGGTTCAGAGGTACCTACCACACCATTCTAGGAAGGCCATGCTACGCCAAGTTCATGGCCATCCCGAATTACACCTACCTCAAGCTGAAGATACCAGGCCCAGCGGGTGTCATCACCATCGACCCCACGTACCACCACGCCTACGAGTGTGACCTCAAGTGCGTCGGGTATGTCGAGGCACTCGGAGAGTCCGAGGCACTCATCGTTGACCTGGATAATCTCGTCAATGAGGTTCCCGACACCAAGCAACATGCCAGCAACTTCGAGCCGGCTGAGGCAACCAAGACCATCCCCCATGATCCTAGCGTCTTCGGTGACAAGACACTATGGATTAGCTTCAAGCTCGACCCCAAATAGGAAGAACTGCTTGTTGGCTTCCTCCGCGTGAATGCTAAGATATTTGCATGGAGTCGCTCGGACATGTCGAGCACATTGTGGGAAGTCACCGAGCAATCCTTGGACATCTTAGTCGGCACCAAACCGGTGAAGCAGCACCTGTGCCGCTTCGACGAGGAGAAGCGCAGGGTCATTGGGAAGGAGGTCCATAAGCTTTTGGTAGCTAGATTCATCAAGGAAGTCTTTCATCCTGAGTTGTTGGCAAATCCCGTGTTAGTCAGGAAGAAGGGGGAAATGGAGGATGTTTATAGACTACACCGGTTTAAATAAAGCATGTCCGAAAGATCCCTACCCTCTGCCTCGGATTGACCAAATCATTGATTCCACTATGGGATGCGAAACCATGTCCTTCCTTGATGCCTACTCTGCCTACCACCAAATCAGGATGAAAGAGTCCGACCAGCTCACGACTTCTTTGATCACCCTGTATGGCATGTATTGCTATACTATCATGCCCTTCGGATTGTGGAACGTTGGTGCCACATACCAGAGATGCATGAACCACGTGTATGGCGATCACATCAGTGCAACGGTCAAGATCTACGTCAACGACATCGTAGTCTAGACGAAGAAGATTCACAACCTCGTCTCTGACATGGAAATAACCTTCGCATGCCTACGGGCCAAACCATCAAGCTCAACCCCGAGAAGTGTATCTTAGGTGTTCCCTGAGGCATGCTTCTGGGGTTCATTGTGAGGGAGCAAGGCATTGAAGCCAATCTGGAGAAGATCTCGGTGATCACCAACATGGGCCCAATCAAAGATATCAAGGGAGTCCAAAGGGTCATGGGGTACCTTGTGGCTCTAAGCCGGTTCATCTCACGCCTCGGCATAAAAGGCCTACCCTAGTACTGCCTTTTGAGGAAAACTGAATGCTTCACTTGGACCCCCAAGACCGAGGAAACTCTCGGGGATCTCAAGATGCTCCTCACCAACACGCTCATTTTGGTGCCACCTACCAAAGGAGAAGCCCTCTTGCTCTATGTCGTCACAACCACTCAGGTGGTCAGCACTGCGGTTGTAGTCGAAAGGCAAGAGGAGAGACATGCCTTACTCATTCAAAGGCCGGTCTATTTCGTCAGCGAGGTATTATCTGAGACAAAAACCCGCTACCCACAAGTCCAGAAATTGTTGTATGCAGTAGTCCTGGCTCGGCGCAAGCTGCACCATTATTTCAGATCGCACCCAGTGACGGTAGTGTCATATTTCCCTCTAGGGGCAATTGTTCAGAACAGGGAAGCCTCGGGTAGGATAGCCAAATGGGTGGTTGATCTTATGCGGGAAACCCTCTCGTTTTCCCCTAGAAAGGCTATCAAGTCTCAGATCTTGGCAGACTTCCTAGCTGAATGGACCGACAATCAGTTACCGATGGCTCCAATTCAAGCTGAGTTATGTGTTGGTCACTTGCTTTCAATTGTTGTATACAAACAAAAACAAGGAAACACAATGTTAAAAAAGGTAATGACCTTTGTCCTTGAAGTGTTCTCCCTTCGGGACAACCTCTCTTAGACGAAGGTCATGATGTAATCGTTTGAATCATACAAGAACATGATAATGGATCTACAGAGAATATGACGAAGTTAAGTACGTTAACTCATCTCAAATGTTTTGGCACTTTGTTTCTATATTCATACAGAATAAATTTACAATCATACCTTTGGCTTCTTGGTGCAAGGTAGCGTGAAGATGCATCAAAGATTGAACTATGCAGAGTTGTTCCACCCCGCTAAAAGGTACTTTATGCAGGATATTGTTCATCTATTTATAGGGCAAAGGTACAGTTTCGTATGAAATTACAAGCATGTCCATAAACTTGTATATGTAGTTTACAAATGACACAAGGGTAGTATTGTCTTCTATCTTTATCATCTTGGCTACAGAATCTTGCAAACATCTTCTTCCGGTCTTGTTTAATTTCTATCTTCGTCCTCTTGTCCGGTTATGACGAAGCTAGTACCTTCGTCCCTTTTCTTGGTTTGTTCCCAAGGTATATGGCACCGAAGAACCTGCAACACTTATAGATGTATCGAAAACAATGGTTAACTGTGTTTTTGAGAACCTTTGAAAGACAAAGTCCCCCAATACTATGGACTATGTACTTTGATGGGTCGCTGATGAAAATAGGAGCGGGCATGATCCTGCTCTTCATCTCACCCCTTGGGGTACACATACGTTATGTAATACGCCTCCACTTTGCCACGCACAACATTGTAGCTGAGTACGAAGCCTTGGTTAATGGACTGCGCATTGCCATTGAGCTGGGAGTAAGGTGCCTCGACGTCCGAGGACTCTCAGCTTGTCATCGACCAAGAAATGAAGAACTCAAGCTATCATGACGCAAGGAAGGAGGCTTATTATGAAGAGGTTCAGCGCCTAGAAGACAAGTTCTTTGGGCTAGAGCTCAACCATATTGCACGACGCTACAACAAAGCCTCAGACAAACTGGAAAAGATAGCTTCGGGACGAACCATGGTTCCCTCAAATGTCTTTTCCAGGGATTTCTGCAAACCTTCAGTTGCAGTCAAGGAAGCACTCGAACCTGCTCCCAACACCAGCACGCCTCCAGCCGACGAGCCCAAAGCCATGCAGATCAACAGAGAACAGGGCAAGGCCACAGTAGCCTCCGAATGTTGGACCTTGTACCTAGAGTACCTCCTCCGAGGGGACCTACCTCTCGGCAAGGCTAAGGCCAAGCAACTGGCTCGACGTGCCAAGAAGTTCATACTACTGGGCGATGAAAGGGAGATGTACCGACACATCCCCTCGGGAATCCTCCAGCGGTGCATCCCCATCAGCCAAGGTCAATAACTATTGGGCGAAATCCAATCGGGGGCTTGTGGGCACCACGCACCGCGCCGAACCCTCGTTGGAAACTTAATTAGGCAAGGGTTTTACTGGCCAATGGTGGTAGCTGATGCCACTAAGATTGTGTGCTCCTACAAGGGGTGCCAGTTTTATGCTAGGCAAACGCACCGACCAGCTAAAGCCCTACAAACAATTCCAATCACTTGGGCTTTTGTTGTATAGGGGTTAGACCTCGTCGGTCCTCTACAGAAGGCACCCGGGGGCTTCACGCACCTATTGGTCGCCATAGACAAATTCTCCAAGTGGATCGATGTCCGACCCCTCACCAACATCAAGACTGAGTAAATGGTGGCTTTCTTCATAAACATCATCCATCGCTTTGTAGTCCCTAACTCCATCATCACGGACCACGACACATAATTCACAGGAAAGAAGTTCTTGAGTTTCTGCAGCTAGCATCATATCCATGTGGACTAGCCAGTTGTGGCCCATCCGAGGACAAATGGGCAAGTAGAATGTGCTAATGGCAGGATTTTACAAGGACTCAAGCCAAGGATCTTCAACGAGCTAAACAAGCTCGGCAGAAAGTGGCTTAGCGAACTCCCCCAGTGATTTGGAGTCTAAGTACAACCCCGAGCTAGACCACGGCATTCACGCCATTCTTCCTAGTTTATGGGGTCGAGGCTATCCTACCCACTGATTTAGAACATAGCTCCCCGAGGCTACGAGTGTACAACGATCACAACAATCAAGTCAATCGCGAAGACTCACTTGACCAACTGGAAGAGGCTCGGGACGTAGCACTTCTACACTCCGCCAAGTACCAGCAATCGCTTTGGCGCTACCACGCAAGGCGAGTCCGACCCCGAGGATTCTAGGAAGGAGACATGGTACTTCGGTTACGACAAGACAACCGAAGGTGCCACAAGCTCACCCCTCTCTGGGAAGGACCATTCATCATTGCCAAGGTGTTGAAACCTAGAACATACAAGCTTTATTTGCAATGAACAAGGAGAAGTCTACGAGAACGCTTGGAACATCAAACAGTTATGTCGCTTTTACCCTTAGATTTCCACGTTGTTGTGTATTCCATATCATTATGACTAAAAGGTCTAACCTTTAAGTGAGGCTCGTCCCTATTTTCACCAGATCGAACCTCCCTCAAGGGCTAGAAGGGGAAACCCCCTATGTGCCACTTTTTCTCGAAAAAGATATTTCCTAAAAAAACGAGCTTCACACTTTCGGCCTAGTCAAAAAACAAAATCCTAAAGGAACAAGGGACATCCTGATAGGAGAGGGTGGCCGAGCCGCAGAACTCCTACGCCTCTGGGATACAGTTTCCTCACTCACCATCCTTCGCCTAAGAAGGTAACTCACGTTTTGATAGGAATTTCGTAAAAAGACAAGCCGACAAAAGCGAAACACGAGAAAAAGTGCACGCCAAAGCGTAAAGAATAAACAAAAGTCTTGGAGCTTCCATAGACAAACTCAGAATTTTTTACAAACCCCGCAGGGCCAGCGACTCAAACACCAGAAGAGGGCGAGGCAGCACCATCAGCATCACTGGGGGCGTCGTAGCCAAGTAGGACCCTGCGCTAAGCGGGGAGACCAGCGGAACCACCACTCCTCGAAGTGGCAAGCCAGCGTCGACCCAGCCCTTCAACGACGTCAACAAGCCTCCAGACCTCCGTCTCGGTGAGATCATCACCCTCTTGGAGGATATAGCACTTGCTCACTTGCTTGAGATCTATCTCGTAGTGAGAGGCGACGATGGCTAGAGCCCACTTCACTCCCATATGAAGGGCCTCGCAGAGTTCGCTCCACATATGGCCACTTAGGGCCAGCATGCCGCTCTATGGAGATCCACCCGAGGGGATGTCCTCGGTGCTGAAGGTTCGGCCAAAGTCCACCACCGCCTCGAACAGAGCGTTGAGCGTGGTGATCTTCTAGTCGACAGCTCGGGAGAGTGTCTAGGACGTTTCAATAGAGGTATTGAGGTCCCTCTCAAGCTCTGAAATCAACCAAACAAAACACTAAGGCACAATCGAGGTAGTCTAGGCAGGCAAAATATAGGTAAACAACACATACCTCCCATCCGGGTCTTCCAGTGCTGGGCCTCGGACTGCTGAGCCTTGAGTTCCTTCGCGAGGGACCCAGCTTGGAAAGAGGCTTCGGCGGCCTTACCCCGAAACTCCTCCCGTTCACCGAACACCCTCTTAAGGTCGTATTCCAGCAAGCGGACCTTCTCGGCCATGGGTGCTGCCTCTCGCCACGCTACCGCCGCCTCGTCCCTCAGCACCGAGCACAACACCTGAAGATCCGCCGCCTCGGCGCCCTTCTGGGCAAGCTGCTTATTTGACTGAGCAAGCAAGCAAGCCCTTCTGGTGCCTCAACGCATCCCAGACGCCACACTCGCGATGGAGGAAATGGACATGGCCGCAAACTTCGCCATAAGCTCCTAAAATGAAAGTCGATGCCATCAAGACACGCCCTACACAAAGGAATGTGTTGCCATATAGAATGTTTGTTCCCTTACCTGGCTGAGGACCTAGAAGTCCTGCCACATCTCCTGTTACACCTGATCGTTGAGGGCAAGCACCGGCTTGCTGTTTGGGGAGTCGCAGTCTTGCCAAGTGAGGCGTCGACCTCCCCATCTGAAGGGATTCCTCCCAAGGGGGCCAACGACGGTACTCTCCTCCTAGTCAAGAAAGAGCATGGTGCATTCCAAGATCGAGTCCTCGGGCCGCCCCAAGGGACTGGCTTTGCAGTCATCAGCCACCCCCTTGCCTCGGTTAGAGGCCAGAGAGCCAGGAAGGGAGATCGCCGGTGCTGACGCAATCGGCAACGCCGCCACCGATGTCGTGTCAGCCATCTTGGCCCCATCGTGGACGGCTCAGGGATGGCCTCAGTAGGCATTGCCAGAGGCGCCGCAATAGCCTTGGCAACAACGTCCTCTTGCCTGATCTGCCTCTCAGAGCAAGCCTCGCTGCCTCAACCCCCCGTTGGAGAGTCTCCCATGCGGCATCAACCCAAGGGATTGAGTGGGCTACAGCCCCGGCCAATGCCCTACACCCGTCTTTACGACCTTAGCGAGGTCAAGATCGGTGCGCCCGCCTTACTCTTCAGGCTGAAGCATACAGGAGCAAAAATCACGCAAGGTACTCAAGAAAAAGTCAGAATTTCGTTACCCCATGACAACTCACCTAGACCAAGGCATGCCTAGCCTTCTCAGCCCCTAGCTCCTCGAGCCCTTTGTCCACTGCCGCCTCCTCCTCCTCGGCTATGAGGATAGGCCCTGGCTCAGCAGACGCTCGTGAATCGGGCGGAGGCACATACGCCTCAAGCTCGAGCACCGGCACATCCACACCAATGGCCAGCTGAGGACGACTCAGATTAGAGCCTAGCCTCAGGGCTGAAGCCCAGCTAGACATCCATCCCCTCGTCGTCATCACCATCATCGTTCGTGCTAAGGGATGCCTCCAGCAGTAGCCCCTCCCTCTCCTGTGCTCGGCGGCGCTTCTCAAGGGAATCATGGGCCGCCTCTACTCGTGGGCTCACTTCTTTTCCTCGTCTTTCTTCTTCTTCTGATAATCTATAGCCAACTGACGCACCACCCGGCCAACCGCGTCATCTGGGGCTGGGGCAGGGCAGTACTCCTGTAGCCCATATGGATGAATGGGAGGCCAGGTTGAGATGAAGAAATAAGGGCAAAGACAGAGGCAGGGTCCAAGACTTACCAGGGATACATAAGCCCGCTCGGGATGCATCGGGGCGGGGACGGTGTAATCTTTCTTCCCCACCGTGCCCTTGACCCGCTTGAGGAGCTCGTCGGTGGTGAGGGTGGCATATGCCATCCGAGAACTCTCCATGGAGGCCTCGAGCGTGATCTTGTCTAGGCATAGGCATCGCTCCACTAGTGGCAGCACCCTCCTAAAGTGGAAGGCGACGACGACCTCGGCTGTGGTAAGTCCCCAATCGTGGAGCCTCTATAGGGCCTCCGAGAGGGGCTGCAGCTAGGCCTGGTGCTCCCACGGTGCGCCCCACCGCTAGTGCTGCCCTGCAGCGGTCACAAGCACTTGGTGTACACCAGTAGCCTCGTGTCATCATTGCGAAGGTAGAACTAGCGCCTCTATCGCCCCTTGTTTGATAAGGTAAGGGTGGTAGGGATGTACACTTGCGCGCGATCCGAGCGTAGCTGGAGCGTGCAGCCACTAGCCCTCACTGCATGACAGACCTTCTTCACGTCTGAAGGGAGGGAGAATGGTTCCACGCGGAAGAGGTGGAGCCATAGGTCCTAGTGGGGCTCGATCCCGAGGTATCCCTCGCAGACCACCACGTAGATTGCTGCCTAGGCTATGGAGTTGGGGTTGAAGTTGTGCATCTCCACCCCATAGTAGTATGGAAGCGCCCACATGAAGCGGCTCGCCGGTACTCCAAACCCCCACTCGTGGAACGAGATGAAGCTAACCACATGGCCCACGGGCGGGGTCGGCTCCTCATTCCCAAGGGATAGCCACTTAGTGTGCGCACTAAAGGAGCGGGGGCAAAGTAGGCCCCGTTGACCAAGCCCTACAAGTCTTCGTTGGTCATGGAGGAGAAGGGCCATGGGTCGCATGGAGCAAGGATGTTGACCTTCTCAGCCATGGCAAAGAAGGGAGGCGGTGGAGAATAGGTGCGCGAGCACTTTTTTGCTCCCTTGTCTCGATGCACGACTCTTGGCTGTGGTCGAAAGAAGCAGAGGTGGGGTATGGCTGAGAAAGTAAAGGCAAGGTAAGAACCGACAGGGATCCCCTCCCGGACATATATATGGGAAACCGACGGACCCGCCAAGGTCAGGGTCGAGCCCTCCTGCATCGAAAGATCAAATTCGGAAATGGATTTTATCTCTTCGAATTCCATGTGCACACGTGCCATAATGGATAGCCAGCGGGCTGTTCTGTCCCGTTGCATTAACTCCCACCTGGGGGCACATGTCCTGTTTGGCTGACACAACCTATGGGCGCCGCTCCGCCTCCTCAAGGTAAGCACATAAAAAGTTCTATCTCCCTCCTCTTCTACTTCTTCACAGGTGATAAAGAAGAGACACCGCTTCAGATTGCCTTCCCAACGAAGGAAATGAGACCCAAACCTCTTACTGGTAAGGGGTTCGAAGGTTGACCCCTTAGCGGGGTTTGGTAACCGCCCTAGAGCACATGGGCTCCGAGCCCTTCTGTCACACCCGGTTTTAGGGGCAAAATCGAATGCATAGCATATGTGTGCCAGGATCCATTTTCCACACATATGTTGACATCTCAAGTGTAATATATCAAAAGACAATGCAATAAAGGCATAAAAGAGAGTATAATACTTTATTACATCATCCAGACTTAAGAGTCTTAATAGTATCATAATCAAAGTACAGTGGAAAAATCATGGGTAATCTCCCACAGGAAGATGACCAGAGCGTCGCTAGACTCAGTACTCATCGTCACCATCGTCAGAGTCTTCCTCATCAGCTTCTGATCAAAAATTTAGAAAGGGGTGAGCCCACTTATGGTAGGGGATCAGCAAATGGGAGGAGTTATGCAAGGTTAACACGGTAGGTTATGGTTAAGCGCTAAGCATTTTAGTTGGTCAATATTTTATTAACAACACCTAACTTACTAATTATAAGTGTATCCCAAAATCCCAAATAATCATAACCACATGATTATATCTCAATAGCACTTAAGTTAAACCACTTAAGCAAACCATTTATAAAATCATCATATCAGGATTTATTCTCTATCTTTAGGTTCAATTATCATGTGAGGGTCCAGGTGCTCTAAACCGTGAGCACGGTTGACATATCAGTTTTACACTCTGTAGAGGTGGTACCTTTACCCACAAGCCATGTATCCCCTCTAGCCTGGGTTGTACAGACCCATAAACACTGCCAAGGTGAATGGCTAGGGATCCATTATGAGGCTTTCACAAAATATCCTTAGTACAAAGCCACCCACTCAGGTTTCCACGTCAGTATTAGTGACCCTCTAGGCGAGATAACTTAGCCAAGACTACCACCCCATGTTAACGTGAGCTGCCACCAAACCACAGCTGCCCCCTCTTGCCCATCTTTTAGGAGGGTTGCTAAGCACTAAGTTTATAAAGCTATTTACCAAAGCCAAAGCCATGATAGCACTCGTGGTTACACTGTTTTCCTGGGTGGTCACTGCATGTTCTGTTTTATATAACATGATCTTGTTTACCCATCGGGTTAACATCATAATACGAATTTCATTTTTCGAACAATAGTATCATTAAAGGGTGACAACATAATGATCAAGTTGAGCAGTAGCATAATTACTAAGCATAGTATTTATCCCAGGTTAATCAAGAAATATGGTTGGTATTTCTAGGTAATCCTATTTTAGGAAAAAAAAAAACCCATCAATTTTATGCAAATATCCAAAAGTAAATATTATTGTATGCATTATTTGGGTACAATCAGAAATGCAGTGGGAGAATCTACTTGCCTTGGTCAAAGGTGTCCTATGGATCGTCTTCAAACGTATTTTGATCTTCTACCACGAAATTAGCTTCTAATATAGATTCGCATATCGTATATACAAAAAGAAAACATTCACCAAATAAATAAACATACATCATTACATGAATAAACATACACCATTACATGAATAGACATACATCATTCACAGATAAACATATACCAAACTAGTCATACCTATAAAAAGAAAACATCTAGAATAGAACCTAATTCGTAACCATAGTATAGGTCTACTTGTAATGACATCTATCTCATTTGCTATGACATAAAATATTAATTCTACTTTGGGTTGTCACTAGTGAAAGCTATATGAAAATTCGACTATGAAAGTACTTTATATAATATAATTTAGATGTAGTGATTCAACCAACTCTATATAAATAGATTAATTATTAATTAATTATTTCTACCATAAACATGTGTCTACTTTTAGTTTTA
The DNA here is from genome assembly GCA_029449295.1 of Zea luxurians. Lineage (NCBI taxonomy): Eukaryota > Viridiplantae > Streptophyta > Magnoliopsida > Poales > Poaceae > Zea > Zea luxurians. The sequence continues at coordinate 5,984,949 of JAOPSE010000041.1, read as the reverse complement.
TCTTTTCTTTCTAAAAGAAAATGACATCATGTTAACCAGAGGTCAAATAATTTTAATATTATGGGAATTAAATTAAACCACTGATTGAACTATACTATTTGAATTATCATGGACACAGGTACTACTTATATTATCTTAGTGTTAATAGAGACACTATTATTTGTTTAGTAGATCTAAATTAAGCATATGGACCTATGAGTACATACATCTCGACTAAACTCTAACATCATTATAAACAAGATTAACTATGAAATTACTCATCTAGTGTTTTGTCACTAATATGTGGTCTACCAAATCCTATCATTCTTCTTTCTAAACATAAATTCTAAAATAATAGTGAACAAATTAACATACACAATATGACAGATAATAATACATTTGTCCCTTACATACACTTAAAATGAATCGTTTAACATACACATGATCTCCAAATCACGGTATACACAAATTAAAACAAATAGTTACAGAAATCATGAACTAAATAAAACATGATTTTGAAAATTTAATAAAAATTCATGTTGTCTTCAACCTTGCTCACGGGTCCGTGCGCAGTGAAGAAATCGAAAAACGGAGGGGGTTTGGTCACGGCGAGCAGGGGCATGGTCGGTGGAGAGGCGAGGGCATGGCCGAGGCAGGGTGCGGCGCGGCAAGGGCGTGGCCGAGAAGGACTTCAGCGAGCGGCTCAAGTGGTGGCTCTGAGCAAGGGAGAGGGGAGAGAGCGCGGTTGAGGAGGCGAGCTCGGTGGCAAGGGGGCCAGTCCAAGGAGCTCGGTTTAGCTTTATAGAGAGGGAGAGGGAGAGGCCGAGGGAGATAGAGGGTCGATCAGTGACGGACATTGATGGCGATGACGGTTTCTTGGAGTGAATGGGGGAGAGGAAGTGGGGGAGGGGAAGGGAGAGAGGCGCGGCCGTTTCTGGGCACGGGGAGGCGAGGGGCCGCGTGGTGCTAGGCCGAGCGCGGACGCCAAGAGGCCAGGCGCTAGGGCGGCGGCGGCGGCGCGGCACCGGGCGAGTGCACCTATGTGCCAGCTGGGGGAGGCAAGAAGGACTAGGTGGGCCTCACCTTTAAGTGGGAGAGAGGGGAGGGGAAATGAGGGGTGGCCGGTTGGGCCGTAATGGGCCGAATTCGGGCTGGCCGATTAGGGTTTCATTTTTTCATTTTTTCCTTTTTTATATCCATTAAAACTATAAATAAATATATTTTTAAATATTTCTAAAAATCATAATAATTATACAAAAATGTTTATAATGAAAATATTTACTTTTGGGCCAAAGCTTCTATATTAATTAATTAGGTTTCACATAAAAGGGATTTTTTATGAATAAAATCATCAATCAATTATGGGCAAACAAAAATCATTCTCTAAAGATAATTGAGATCAAGCACTTGATTTAAATTTTTGCTTTACTCTCTACTAAGTTTTAAATGACTATTAATGTATTATTTTAATTGATGGATTTGAGGTGTTACACCTTTACCGATTAGGGGTTCGTAGGTTGGCCCCTCGGTAGGGTTCGACAACCGCCTAGAGCATAGAGTCAGGGATGACTATGGGTACATCCGTACATGACCGAGGCTCGGGCTATAATCTCGAGGTACCCTAAGACATATTTGAGACCCCTGGGAGCGATTCGTTATGGTATCACATCGGAGGGAGGCATCGAGCCCTCGAACCCCATCGAACGAGTCTGGGACGAGGCAAGTCACTAACAGGTATTTTGGAGCACGTCTATGGACCACTAGCTGACCCCTATCAAACGGGGCTTGGGCCGCTGCTCGGATTACTCATTAACATCTCATCGGAGACATCTTGCTCGTTGCCCATCGAGGGTAGCATGGCGCTTTCCCCCTCTTCCTCCTTGCGAAAAGGCAACGAATAGGCGTATCATTAAAAATTCAAGGCGTTTCGTGACCGTCCTCTTGCCCTATGCAGAGGCTTAGGGGCTACTCTTGCACCCATGCTGTGGCAAAATTGTTAGAAGTACTAGCAACCCAATGCAGAGACTCGAGGGTTGCCTTAACCTAGGCTACGACCATGTGATGTACAAGGGACAAGTCAACGATATCTACAGAGGGAAACATGAAGGCCTTGAAGGAGTAGCCACTCCTCCGAGGCCTCGGGGCCTACACCCGACAGTTGCACATCGGAAATAAGTCTACCACCTTTCAAAGGATTAAGCAACATACCTGCACGAAGACAGAAGAACGCCCAAGCAAGTGGCAACACTCCCTTGGAGGCTCGGAGGCTACTGTGGGGTATCATAATTAGGCGTACCCAAATTATGCCCCTAAACATGCTTAACACCTGACTACCAAAGAATCATGAGACACGTTCCTTGAGGTCAAGCAAGGATGAATCATGATTCGCCCAAGACCCCGCTAGATGGTCGCTCAAAACTCCGCCTCGCCCGAACCTGCTCTCGGGCGAAGGCAGCACATGGGGAAATCCTCGTCAAGCCCGAGGACCCCTCTTCATGGAATGGCAGTTTCTGCCTCGCTCAAGCCTGTCTCCGACAGGAGGACAGCCTCGAGCCCAACCTCAATCAAAGGTCAGGGGAACCATTGAGACGTGCACATTTAATGCGACAATTTGGATACCTACCCCACGTGACACCGCAGACAAACAGGGAGCGATGGTCCCATCTACTTTCATCAACTGCGATGACGCACGCCCAGGAATAACGGTCACTGCTCCCCATGTCGGCTACTATATTCAAACAACTTTGGATGGGACGTGCGAACGTCTGAGCATGGTCTCACCATCGGAGGGAACTCTGCCTCGCTCGAAATCGGCCTTAGCCTCGGGAGAAGACTCCGCCTCGTCCGAGCTCGGCTTCGGCCAACTACCCCAACAACAACTCCCCGTGAATCCTGCAGGAGACCACTCCGACAACTGTATTAACCCCTCCCTGCATGATTGCATAACTCGAGGTAGGCTTGACAAAAGCCTCAGGAGGAACCTCTGCCTCGCCCTCAGCCTGGCCTCAGCATAGATAACATCAACGAAAGGACATCACCAACTCCTCCACAAAGACTATTGACAATAGGATGGCTATAGGTCCAACATCAAATCTGCTTTACACCATATAGGGAGAGTTACCATACACTTTTTACCATATTGATCACTGTTTCAACAACTACGACTCGAACAACACCTCCATCAGACAGGCTCGGGTATGGGTTAGAGCCCCAGATCCTGGCCTTGGCTCTCTACTCGGTCAAGATGCAAATACAGGCGTCAAACGTCCTCCACCTGATCCAAGTCAACTACAAGTACAAAGGCCACTCCGTCGGCTATGCCGACTATAGGGGCTCAGACTCATCTCCCCTCCTCAATACGACATGTCGTGGCGCTCTTGGAGTCCCTCCTAGAGACTATAAAAGGAGGAGTCCAGTGCTTCAAACGAGGAGGAGAACACTTCACATGTTTTCACCTCCACGAGTCATAATGACACTTGCCTCAATCACCACTAGGGACTTGGGAACCTCTCCCTCTCCCGGTCAGCTTGTACCCCGTACTACAAGCACTTAGGTGCAAGATAATATAAGTTTCATTCCCCCTCTGCTGGAAGTAGGGCCTTCTCTTGCCCAAACTAGGATAAAAGCTTGAGTCTTCTTGCATCACCCATATGGATCTAGGCGCGGAGTACTAATTCACTTGTTGGTAGGACCCTCAGGTCAAAACACTAACAATTTGTACAACAAATAATTTAAAACAACATATCACATTTGAACAAAAAATAGCGTTTCTATGATATTGAGAGCATTGTGTTCACACAAGAGGGTATTAGAGTACAACTAGTGGATGGAAATGTTATTATGCAAGCTAATGACCTTTTATGATACCAAGTTTTTAATAATCACCTCTATTTAAGGCATACCTAGATGATGTGTTTGTCCACTCAAGTAAAACACCACACATCATTATGTCACATCATTTCACAAAAAATGAAGACCATAGAAAATTTAGCCAAATTGTGTGAGAGAACTGTCCAAAGATATGTTAAAATTGTAAGTGTGACGGAACCTCCCAAGGTATTAGGCCCACCTACAGTTGTCCTTGTCCTAAGTGCAACACCCCTGGTGTTACTGTCACTAAAACTTGAGCATAACATCATGAGCATTAGCATATCATATGATTGTTACACTTAGAGTGCATTCACTAGGCAAAAATTTCATACAAGTTGTATTGATGTGACTGGTCATGGGTAAAACCCTAGAGTAGGGTACTAAACCCTAAATTAGGCTTAGGGTGTCAATAAAGCCTAAATGAGTTAAATTCTCAAAACTTATTAAAAATGGTCATAAGATATCACCTTTAATGGACTTTGATAGCACCAAAACCCTAGAAGTGCCAAAAACCCTAAAAGACCCCTGGAAAACCCAAGTTGAAACCCTAAGGGGGTTATATGTAAATTTTGTACACTTTTGGACCCAAGTGCAAAAACCAAGGAATTAGGGTACCCCAAAGCATAAGGTTCACACATTTGAGGGTTTTCAAGTCAAAGGATGAGAATTGTGCTTATTTGCAAAAAAGCCACTCAATTCCTCTCATGTGACTAAGTCTGAAAATCAGTGAACAGGGCTAACTTTGGAGCTCTGTAGTTTTAAAAATACAAAGAGTTTGCCTAGGGTCAACACATCAAAAGTCTAGAGCTACTATAGGAGTACAACCTTGCTTAAGTGATTAATATTGTTGTTATACAAAAAGTGGAGATAATTGGCCCTGAAGTCTGGTTGTCAGACTAGGACTCCCTGATATTCAGAGAAGACAGTAGATTGGATCAACTTTGGGACCCTGTGGAGCTTGATTTGGTGGATGTTTAACTAAAACCTCTATGATAAAGTTAGAGCTGGTTTGTTAGGCTACAACTTTGATACAGGATGTTGATATGGTCACCATACAAAATTTAGAGCAAATTGCCCCCAAACAGGCTCTGTCAGGCGCTCCGAATCGGGTTTTCAATGGTACAATGTCTAGATTAGATCGCCAGTTCAGATAGCTCACCGCTGGCAACCGTGCGCCCGGATTCGCGCTCACCATGGTGATTCGTGCCCCACACAGATGGATAACGGCAAGGAGGTAAGAAATATCGCACCATGGATGAACTCCGGCCACTATTCTACTCCGGCCACCGTACCCGCCTGAGTCACGACCACTTCGGATAGGTTCACTGGAGTTAGCCACCTCGCAACCTTGCGCCACATGCCCTGGCATCTTACCACATCGCAGTAGCTCGCGTTATGCATATCTGGTGATCGCCGGTGAGCTTGCCACGGTGAAAGCCACCAATCGCTTGCGCCAGTACACCCCTGTTGGAGCGAAGGCAGAAACGCCACCCTTCGCCCGAAGTCTCCACCGCTTAGCCCCTGCCCTGACAGACAAAGCAGGCAGGGACACCCTTCGCTCGATTCGGCACCAGACGAAGGCCTGCGGCGATGCCTCCCCGCGGCGCGGCCTCGTTCAGCTCTGAGGCCCACATGAGATCTGGCCCATTGTAACGGGCCCTGCGTGGCTGCGCCCGTGTTACGGGCCTAATTTGTAAAGGCATACTTGTAATTACAGCTTGTAACCCCGCTTTATGGGAATATTTGTAACACCCACTTTGTAATTGCTAGATAAAATACCAATAGAGAAAACAATTTCTCTCTTTATGTGAGTTTGAACTTCATACATCATCATATGAGAACACCATGTCCAAGAACAATTAATAAAAAGATATGCTACTAAATTGTTGCATCATGCTGGATATTTTATTTTGTGTGCATTTTGTGACAAGAAAAATATTAAAGATCAAAAAGAGAATTTAAAACCTAAAAGAAATTCTTGAGAATAGAGAAGAGAAAGAAAGAAAGAAATAATAGAAAGTATAAAACAAAATTTATAAATATACAAACTCAACCATACTGGTATGATTAAAATTTATCCATAGTTTGAGTACAAATTCAAAGTCATATTTGGAATTCAAATTGGGAAATTGAAAAATAAAAAGAAAAGAAAACAGAAAACAGAAAATATAAAAAAGAAAAAGGATAAAAGAGCTTACCTGGGCCTTACTACCTCATTCGGCCCACTCAAGAGAACACATCACGCGGCCCACTTCACCTCCATACCGCGCGCGCTCCTCCCCTCGCTGACGGGCGGGGCCCACTTGTCAGCCTCCACAGCGCTGTCACTCGCCCGCGCGGACCCGCGTAGCCGCTCACACCGTGTCGCTGTTCGGCCGGCCCCACATGTCATCCCGGACCCCAACGAACCCGACCGCGCCCTCGCCTAACTATCGGGCGAACCCCGATATCCCCGGCGAACTCCCCGCCAGAATCGGACCACGCGGACCGTGCTGGGGAGCTTAAAAGCTTCGGTCGCCGACTCGTTCCACTCACCTCCCTTCTTCCCCGGCTCCTTCTGTCTCCTCACGCAAGTTTCGCCCGCCATTGCCCTCTACCGCCGCCACCGTCGACTCCACCCCTCCGCCTGAGTTTTCGTCCCCCGTTTGTGTACCGGAGCATCGCCTGTGGGCGGGGAGTGGGGTGTGGTGCTCAATTTGAGTAGAGCTTCGCTGCATCGACGCCGATTCCTCGCCGGTGTGGGCGCACCACCGTCAATCCGCGCCGCGCCGTGGAAATTGGTCTCTGCGCCAGCCGGAACACCAAGGTATGCACCGACCTCTTCGTTGGAGTTGTTAGAAGGTAGTAGGAGTAGCGCCGCGTGGAAATCTCGGCGTGTGCCCCCGGAATTTCACACCGGAGCACCGCCGGCCGCCTTAAACCGCGAAGCACCGTGGACCTGGGGTCTGCGTCGTGTAACGATCGAAATTGAGGGGAGAATCGGGTTCGGGACGTCTCGAATCTCGCGTGAGTCGGTCGAATTGGAGTCTGGCGCTCGGAGTGACCGGATTTCGTGGGTGCCGGTGACTCCGCCGCCGTGCGCAGGTGAGAGTTGGGTGGCTCGGGTGGTGTTGGTGACGATGCCTCCGCGGCCGTTGGATGCGTCAGGAACGGCTGTGATTAGATCAGGGAGATACCCCTTCGCTAGACCGATCCGGGCCGTAGGATTCAATCGGAGGGTTGCGCGTTGATCTCGGCTTCATTAAATTCGAGCCGTTGATCGCCGATCGAACGGCTCTGGGCGCGTACCGGTTCGATATATATTAGATCTAATCCGAGCCATCTGTGAGTGATCCAACGGTCCAGATTAGTCTATACCCCTTCGGCCGTAACTTTTGTTAAAGAAACCCTGGGTTTCCTTGGATTAGAACCCGCCGTCCATTTTTACTGTGCTCTGTGTCTCGGTATTTTAGCGCCGAACCCCCCTGCACTTTCCTGAAATTGAGGCCCAGTCCAGAGAGTTATAAAATCAGGAAAATGAATTAGAAAATGAGTTTTTAATATAAAAATAATTCCTAGAATTTATATAATTCATAGAAAATGCATATGAACTCCAAATTAATCCATTCCACTTCCTATAATTTTGTAATATTATTATTTATCAATTAGTGCCACTGGTTTTACATAAAAGTCATATTAAAATTGTTATCTTAATTAATCTTGTACTAAGCACATAGAATCTTTGGAAATCCATAACTTAAAATCTATAACTCCAAAATTAATGATTCCTGTTCCTAGAACCTTATTTTAATGTGTAGATTATTATTATGTATTTTGTTTACTTGTTTGGTGTGATGTTAAATTTTGCCTACACTGTTTGTTTGAATTGCTACGACTAGCAGTGAGGTCACGAGTCATCTGAAGATCATCCTAGTACCTGGAATCTCAAGGCCCAGGCAAGTTGTGCCCTTGATCACTTCTTTTCACCTACTCATGTTCTAATTAATCATAATGATCTGCATAGGTTAATTTTGATGGGACCCAATAGGTTACCCTAGTTTGTCTATCTTTATACCTTGTTTACCACTGAACTTCCTGGGTAGTACTTGCTAGTGCTATATGTGGTTTTGGGTATGAAGATTACACTATTCATGATTATACTCTTGTTATCGGTTGTTATTTATTGTTCATGATAAAGATCATTATGTTAATTGGAACATGGAGAACCACCCGGGAAAACAGTGCTACCACAAGGGAGGAATGGGACCCCTTGGCTGATTAATTAGGAAAGCTAGTGGAAGACTACCTTACCCGAAAGGGGCAAGGGCAGTAGGGGAGAGGTCAGTGTAGGGAGGCCCTCGGGAGGATTTTGCTGCGATGGCGGTCCTGCAAGGGATTCCTGCACTGGATCTTCCTATAAACTGTAGCGGGTTTTCGGAAGCTAGTGGAACTTTGTAAAGGCCTCGTAGTGGATCCCTAGCCATTCACCTCGGAAGTGTCTAAGGGCCTTGCAAACCCTGGCGACATGGGATACACGACTTGTGGGTAAAGATGCGCAACCTCTGCAGAGTGTAAAACTGGTATACTAGCCGTGCTCACAGTCATGAGCAGGGTAAAGATGCGCAACCTCTGCAGAGTGTAAAACTGGTATACTAGCCGTGCTCACGGTCATGAGCAGCTCGGACCCTCACATGATTAAATTATGGAACTAAATTCAATTTGTCATATGCATTGCATCGCAGGTGAAGTTGTTACTTTGTTCTACTATTTAACTGGGTTGGTATTTACTTATACTTAGTAACTGCTAATAAAATTTTGACCAACTTTAAAAGCAATGCTCAGCTCTAACCATCTTCTTTGGTAAGCCTTACACTTCACGTGAGCTCCCACCTTTGGCGAGTTCATGCACATTATTCCCCACAACTTGTTGAGCGATGAACGTATGTGAGCTCACTCTTGCTGTCTCACATACACCAACAGGTCAAGAACAGGTACTGCAGGATGATGCTCATGGAGGATGCTGTGATGAGTTCGTGAGAGGTCTAGGTCGTCGTCTCCCAGTCAACTTTGGGTTGCTGGACCGTTGTCTCCTTATAATGTAATTATTTATTTTGTATAGAACTCCTGTTATATATAAAGATGTGACATTCGATCCTGTGCCACTATACATCATATGTATGAGACTTGGTCCCAGCATACCTGGTGTTTATGTTAACCCCGGGTTTTGGACCCCTAAAATCCGGGTGTTACAGAAGTGGTATCAGAGGAATGTTGACTGTAGGACGAAACCTAGATAGAACTGGACAACCAATACTTACTTACCTTTGCTATTCTAAACTTATCTCAATCTTTTCTCATCTAATTCCGCTTTACTCTGATTATTCTTACCTTTTCCTTCCAAAGACAGATGTGGATTTCACACTTTGAAATCCTGTACCTAAAGTGACTTTAGGAATAGGAGACCTAATCTTAGGGACAAAAACAAAACTATTTTTATAAGTATTTATGTACTTGAATGTTTGTTCTTATGATACATGTCTGATTTGGATCTTTGATTGAGTGTGATGAGTTGTGGAGTAATGTCCACAATTGCATCTGCATATATAGGAATAAAAATATATTTATAAAATAACTAGATAAACCAAATTATCCTTCAATAAAGTAACTAGCCTAACAATACCCATCTTATCTTAAAAAAAAAAATTCTCCCTTATCTTAATAGATTCATCTCATCTCAAGAGATTCTATCCTACACTCATAGATCTATCTTATCTAAAAAGGTCTTAACTTATCCTAATGTATATAGATCCATCTTATCTTAAGAGGTTTTCTCTTATCTTAATAGATTTATCTTATCTTGAAGAGATTCTAACCTATCTACATCATATAATCCATCTTATCCTAAAAAGATACTCATCTTATCTTGAAGAGATTTTTATGTCATCCTAATAGATCTAACTGGCCTTAAAAGATTCTATCTTATCATTATGGATTGATGTTATCCTAATAAGCATACTTAACCACCCTAGATTAACAACCATAATCTAATTCAAATTAATTAGATCATATCTAGTCAAACTAGTCATACCAATCTAATCTAGATCCCATCTAACCTATTATGATCTAATCTAATGTGGTCTACTAAACCAGATTAGTGATACTGGTAGAAGAGACTAGACCCTACTAGCCATGTATTAACTTAACTTAGCACATTGGATCAACTCAACTATGAGCTAACCCAACCCATGATGAATGATATAACCTTTCTATTCCCATCTAATAACAAACAAACTTTTAGCCTACACCTTGTAGTCTATCTCACCCATATATACCTCTCATCTTGACAAATTCTATCTTACCCTTGGATATTCACCTTATATGACTGGTTACCCTAATCTGGACATAAAAAAAAACAAAGACCAAGCCCTACTAAAGAATCTTCAGAATTATGACCAGCTACTAGCTTATTCATTCCGCTTATTGAATAATTCCCTTTGCAAAACTATTACCATATGCTTCTAACTTTCATGGTCAATACCAGGAAAGGAAAGATTATCACGCAACAGCAAACAGGAATGAATTCTCCAAATCCTCCACCTGTTGAAATCGATCAAGTGGTTGCTACCCAAAGGCTGGTAATACAACAGTTAACAGACCTGGTGACCGAGATGCAGAATCAGATAAGACAACAACGCGAGGAAATACGTCAGGCCCGCCAAGAAATAAGGCAAGCACGGTTGGAGAGACAACAACAACAACAACCTCCACCACCACCACCCGCCCCACCAAGCTACATAGATATAAATTATGATGATTTGTAAGGTCTAGATGTTACTTTAGTTAGTAGATGATATGATATTATTTTAGAAGGAACAATAAGGTCTATTGACCCTATGTTTTGTTAAAGAATTATGCCTCATGCTGAGATTTCTTTGTTTGTGCATATGTTCCGAGAACAATATGAATATACATCCCTTTTCTTACAAATCTCGAGGACGAGATTTTTGTTAAGGGGGGTAGGATTTGTAACACCCACTTTGTAATTGCTAGATAAAATACCAATAGAGAAAACAATTTCTCTCTTTATGTGAGTTTGAACTTCATGCATCATCATATGAGAACACCATGTCCAAGAACAATTAATAAAAAGATATGCTACTAAATTGTTGCATCATGCTGGATATTTTATTTTGTGTGCATTTTGTGACAAGAAAAATATTAAAGATCAAAAAGAGAATTTAAAACCTAAAAGAAATTCTTGAGAATAGAGAAGAGAAAGAAAGAAAGAAATAATAGAAAGTATAAAACAAAATTTATAAATATACAAACTCAACCATACTGGTATGATTAAAATTTATCCATAGTTTGAGTACAAATTCAAAGTCATATTTGGAATTCAAATTGGGAAATTGAAAAATAAAAAGAAAAGAAAACAGAAAACAGAAAATATAAAAAAGAAAAAGGATAAAAGAGCTTACCTGGGCCTTACTACCTCATTCGGCCCACTCAAGAGAACACATCACGCGGCCCACTTCACCTCCATACCGCGCGCGCTCCTCCCCTCGCTGACGGGCGGGGCCCACTTGTCAGCCTCCACAGCGCTGTCACTCGCCCGCGCGGACCCGCGTAGCCGCTCACACCGTGTCGCTGTTCGGCCGGCCCCACATGTCATCCCGGACCCCAACGAACCCGACCGCGCCCTCGCCTAACTATCGGGCGAACCCCGATATCCCCGGCGAACTCCCCGCCAGAATCGGACCACGCGGACCGTGCTGGGGAGCTTAAAAGCTTCGGTCGCCGACTCGTTCCACTCACCTCCCTTCTTCCCCGGCTCCTTCTGTCTCCTCACGCAAGTTTCGCCCGCCATTGCCCTCTACCGCCGCCACCGTCGACTCCACCCCTCCGCCTGAGTTTTCGTCCCCCGTTTGTGTACCGGAGCATCGCCTGTGGGCGGGGAGTGGGGTGTGGTGCTCAATTTGAGTAGAGCTTCGCTGCATCGACGCCGATTCCTCGCCGGTGTGGGCGCACCACCGTCAATCCGCGCCGCGCCGTGGAAATTGGTCTCTGCGCCAGCCGGAACACCAAGGTATGCACCGACCTCTTCGTTGGAGTTGTTAGAAGGTAGTAGGAGTAGCGCCGCGTGGAAATCTCGGCGTGTGCCCCCGGAATTTCACACCGGAGCACCGCCGGCCGCCTTAAACCGCGAAGCACCGTGGACCTGGGGTCTGCGTCGTGTAACGATCGAAATTGAGGGGAGAATCGGGTTCGGGACGTCTCGAATCTCGCGTGAGTCGGTCGAATTGGAGTCTGGCGCTCGGAGTGACCGGATTTCGTGGGCGCCGGTGACTCCGCCGCCGTGCGCAGGTGAGAGTTGGGTGGCTCGGGTGGTGTTGGTGACGATGCCTCCGCGGCCGTTGGATGCGTCAGGAACGGCTGTGATTAGATCAGGGAGATACCCCTTCGCTAGACCGATCCGGGCCGTAGGATTCAATCGGAGGGTTGCGCGTTGATCTCGGCTTCATTAAATTCGAGCCGTTGATCGCCGATCGAACGGCTCTGGGCGCGTACCGGTTCGATATATATTAGATCTAATCCGAGCCATCTGTGAGTGATCCAACGGTCCAGATTAGTCTATACCCCTTCGGCCGTAACTTTTGTTAAAGAAACCCTGGGTTTCCTTGGATTAGAACCCGCCGTCCATTTTTACTGTGCTCTGTGTCTCGGTATTTTAGCGCCGAACCCCCCTGCACTTTCCTGAAATTGAGGCCCAGTCCAGAGAGTTATAAAATTAGGAAAATGAATTAGAAAATGAGTTTTTAATATAAAAATAATTCCTAGAATTTATATAATTCATAGAAAATGCATATGAACTCCAAATTAATCCATTCCACTTCCTATAATTTTGTAATATTATTATTTATCAATTAGTGCCACTGGTTTTACATAAAAGTCATATTAAAATTGTTATCTTAATTAATCTTGTACTAAGCACATAGAATCTTTGGAAATCCATAACTTAAAATCTATAACTCCAAAATTAATGATTCCTGTTCCTAGAACCTTATTTTAATGTGTAGATTATTATTATGTATTTTGTTTACTTGTTTGGTGTGATGTTAAATTTTGCCTACACTGTTTGTTTGAATTGCTACGACTAGCAGTGAGGTCACGAGTCATCTGAAGATCATCCTGGTACCTAGAATCTCAAGGCCCAGGCAAGTTGTGCCCTTGATCACTTCTTTTCACCTACTCATGTTCTAATTAATCATAATGATCTGCATAGGTTAATTTTGATGGGACCCAATAGGTTACCCTAGTTTGTCTATCTTTATACCTTGTTTACCACTGAACTTCCTGGGTAGTACTTGCTAGTGCTATATGTGGTTTTGGGTATGAAGATTACACTATTCATGATTATACTCTTGTTATCGGTTGTTATTTATTGTTCATGATAAAGATCATTATGTTAATTGGAACATGGAGAACCACCCGGGAAAACAGTGCTACCACAAGGGAGGAATGGGACCCCTTGGCTGATTAATTAGGAAAGCTAGTGGAAGACTACCTTACCCGAAAGGGGCAAGGGCAGTAGGGGAGAGGTCAGTGTAGGGAGGCCCTCGGGAGGATTTTGCTGCGATGGCGGTCCTGCAAGGGATTCCTGCACTGGATCTTCCTATAAACTGTAGCGGGTTTTCGGAAGCTAGTGGAACTTTGTAAAGGCCTCGTAGTGGATCCCTAGCCATTCACCTCGGAAGTGTCTAAGGGCCTTGCAAACCCTGGCGACATGGGATACACGACTTGTGGGTAAAGATGCGCAACCTCTGCAGAGTGTAAAACTGGTATACTAGCCGTGCTCACGGTCATGAGCAGGGTAAAGATGCGCAACCTCTGCAGAGTGTAAAACTGGTATACTAGCCGTGCTCACGGTCATGAGCAGCTCGGACCCTCACATGATTAAATTATGGAACTAAATTCAATTTGTCATATGCATTGCATCGCAGGTGAAGTTGTTACTTTGTTCTACTATTTAACTGGGTTGGTATTTACTTATACTTAGTAACTGCTAATAAAATTTTGACCAACTTTAAAAGCAATGCTCAGCTCTAACCATCTTCTTTGGTAAGCCTTACACTTCACGTGAGCTCCCACCTTTGGCGAGTTCATGCACATTATTCCCCACAACTTGTTGAGCGATGAACGTATGTGAGCTCACTCTTGCTGTCTCACATACACCAACAGGTCAAGAACAGGTACTGCAGGATGATGCTCATGGAGGATGCTGTGATGAGTTCGTGAGAGGTCTAGGTCGTCGTCTCCCAGTCAACTTTGGGTTGCTGGACCGTTGTCTCCTTATAATGTAATTATTTATTTTGTATAGAACTCCTGTTATATATAAAGATGTGACATTCGATCCTGTGCCACTATACATCATATGTATGAGACTTGGTCCCAGCATACCTGGTGTTTATGTTAACCCCGGGTTTTGGACCCCTAAAATCCGGGTGTTACAATATTCTAGGGATAAACTAGGTGCCTGAGGGCACATGCGTCCTTAACGCAAGGCGCCGTGCACTCGGAAACCTATAAATACCCCCGCACAGTGCCCGTGAGAGGCTAGATTAACAGAGCTTTTGCCATCACACGCGAGTGCCCTGTTGTCATCATCATTCACCCGTGTTGGATTCCCCTTGCAGTTGAGAGCAAGTTCCAACATTTGGCGCCCACCGTTCGTGCTACGAGAAAAACCACCCGCGATGGCACCCAAGAGAGCTAACCCGAAGGCTGACGAGGCTGCGAAGGCAGCACTGCTCGCCGCACGAAAGGGCAAGGCCCTCGCCCTCACCCAATCCACCCACCAAGAGCCCACTGAAGACGACACCCTTCGCACCTGCGACCCTGAGGGACAACCACAGCCACCCTTAGACTTCGCACCACTAGAAGGCGCGGACCTCGCCGAGGACGGTGAGGTCCTCGGTGTCTCGGCAGAACAACAGCTACAACTGCACGCCCTGCGCCTCAAGACCCGCAATCTTCAGAGGCAGAAGGAGATACTGGAGGCCAAGCGCCAACGCGTGTCCGCACTAGCCAAAGTGCGGCAAATGATACGCGACGAAGAGCACAAAGCCCAGGAACTCGAGCGGGAGATCGCGCTGATGCAGCGCGAAGGCCACCTCGGCCTGCAGCACGAGTCACCCCCCCAGCAGCGTGCACACAACGACGACACGCGCGAAGGCCACTCCGGCCTGCAGCATGAGCCACCCCTGCAGCACCGCGCGCGGCCAGAGGACCCGCGTTTCCCTCAACGCGACCACACCTTCCAGCACGCCGCGCCATTCCAGGGGGTCAATTATCTCGATGAGCGAAGTCCCCTGGCGCCTCACCTGCAAGTGACGCCGTGGCCAGCTAACTTCCGCGCAGGGACCTATCCCAAGTTCAACGGCAGCACCGACCCGGCTCAATACATAATGAGTTACCAGGTCGCCGTCGCATCGTCCGGGGGGGACGACGCCACAATGGCGAAGTCCTTCATCATCGCCCTCGAGGGCCCCGCGCTCACCTGGTTCACCAGGTTGCCTCCGCTGTCCATCGATTCCTGGAGAAGTCTCCGGGACAAGTTCCTGCTCAACTTCCAGGGGTACCGCCCAGACACCGACGCCCTGGCCGAGCTCTCGCTCTGCAAGCAGCTAGAGAAGGAGACCCTGAGGGAATATTACCGCAAATTCCTGACACTCAAGTCACAGCTACCCTCAGTCGACGACCAGATTGCCATCCACTATGCTATCAGTGGTCTTCGCGCCGGCGTACTTTACAGCCACTGCATCAGAGATCCGCCAAAGAACCTCCAAGAATTATATCAGCTGTTTGAAAAGTACGCCAGATCCGAAGACCTCCACCAATGCAAGATTGAGTCCCAGCGGAAGCCGAAAGATGCTCCACAGTCCAGCCGCACGTGGACAAGGACTCCGCAGCCGGACTCCGGTCGAGATGGAGGTCGCGGTCAGCAGCAGGTGCACAACATCGCCAACCAGCACCCTGCTGCCGACCCCCCTCGTCGCCAGGACTATCCCCCCCAGGGCCACGGAAACGGCACTCGTGGCAGGGGCCGAGGGCGTGCGCAGCCGCCGCGCCGATTCTACTGCCTATTCCATGGCGAAGACTGCGCCCACCACACCAAAGACTGCCCCGAAACAAAGGCCACCAGAGACAGAATAGCATGGGCGCAGCCAGCCGACAACCCCAGAATTGTCGCGCACAATTTCCAGCAACCCCCTCCACCATATATCCACGCTCCCGCCCCGCATCCACCGCACCACGCTTACCAACACCATCAGGAAGTACAAATCGTACCTCCTCCACCCCCACCACCACATCAGCAACACCAAAACATCCCCCACGCCCCAAAGCAAGAGGACTTCGCCGATCAACCATATCGCGGAGTCATCCACATGATAACTGGGGGGTCCAGCACCGACTTCGACACCAAACGGCAGAAGCGGGACCACTACCGCAGCATCAACCACGTCGCCGTCACGGGCCCAGTTGTGCAGACAAAGTGGTCCCATATACCGCTAACCTTCGACGCATGGGACGTCGACTTGCGCAGCGCCCCCCATTGCGATGCCATGGTCATCAATTGCAGCGTGGCAGGCTGGGACCTGCACAAGGTCCTCGTTGACAACGGCAGCCAGGCAGACATCATCTTCCTCCACGCCTTCGATCGCATGGGCATAAGCCACAGCCTGCTTAAGCCTTCGGACAACCCGTTGTATGGCTTCGGCGGCAAAGGCACCTTCCCCGTCGGCAAAATAGAGTTGCCTCTCTCCTTCGGTGTAGCACCCAATGCCCGAAGCGAGCAAATAACCTTTGACATTGTGGATATGGTGCACCCTTACAATGCCATCATGGGCCGGGGCTCCATTAATAAGTTCGAAGCAGCCATTCACGAACTGTATCTATGTATGAAGATACCAGGCCCGTTAGGCGTTATCACAGTCTTCGGCAACCAACAGACTGCGCGTAACATAGAGCGGGACTTCGTGCCCGGTCAAAGAAACGTGCACTGCCTCACGGCCCAACGCGAAGCCCCCGCGCCTGCCAGCCCAACCAATAAGCAACATGACAAGGCGCAGCTGCAGAGCCACGACGGCACCAAGACTATCCCCCTCGACCAGGCCACGCCCAGGTAGACAGTCACTATCAGCGAAGACCTTACTTCGCATGAAGAAGAAAAGCTCCTCTGCTGTCTGTCCAAGAACAAAGATGTCTTCGCCTGGTCAGCCCTCGATCTGGTCGGGGTCAGCCGTTCAATAATTGAGCATAGTCTGGGAATCGACCCTTCGGTACGGCCTAAAAAGCAGAGGCTTCGCAAGATGTCCGATGAAAAGACGGAGGCCGCCAAGGCAGAGGTGCACCGCCTCCTGGAGGCCAAATTCATCGAGCCGGTGGCTTACCCCACTTGGCTCTCCAATGTCGTAATGGTGCAGAAAAAGAGCGGGAAGTGGCGAATGTGCATCGACTTCACCAGCCTCAATAAAGCCTGCCCAAAGGACAATTTCCCGTTGCCACGGATCGACAAAATAGTCGATTGCGCGGCCGGATGCGAGGTCATGTCCCTCCTCGATTGCTTCTCCGGTTACCACTAGATATACATGAAGGAAGAGGATAAGGCTAGCACCAGCTTCATAACACCCTTCGGCACATATTGCTTCATCAGAATGCCAGAGGGACTCAAGAATGCCGGGTCCACCTTCTCCAGGCTCACCAAAACAGTGCTCGAGGGGCAGGTTGGCAGGAATATATTCACATATGTAGACGACATTGTCGTCGCCAGCAAGAGCAAGGAGGACCACCTCGCCGACCTCGCCGAAACATTCGCGAATATGCGGGACGCACAACTCCGCCTAAACCCGGAAAAGTGTGTCTTCGGCGTTCGCCAGGGCAAAATATTGGGCTATCTGGTATCACACCGCGGCATCGAGGCCAACCCAACCAAGATTCAGGCTATCTTGGACATGACGCCTCCGCAGTCCGTCAGGGACGTCCAGCGCCTGACAGGCAGATTGGCCGCTCTCAACAGATTCATATCCAGGTCCGCCGAGCGAAGTCTCCCCTTCCTCAAGACACTCCGCGGCGCAAAAGACTTCGCTTGGGGACAAGAGCAGGCGGTGGCCTTCGCCTCATTAAAGCAGCATCTGACAGAGTTGGCCATCCTTACCAGCCCCGACCCCTCGCTCCCTTTGCTGCTCTACGTCGCGGCCTCGCCACATGCGGTCAGCGCGGCCCTAGTGTAGGAGCAGACTGTCGAGGGCGTGGTTCGGCAGTGCCCCATGTATTATGTCTCTGAAGTGCTGACACCGTCCAAGTGTAACATGACAGAGCTGGAGAAGATTGCCTACGCAGTCGTCATGTCGTCGCGCAAACTGCGCCATTACTACGAAGCATTCAAGGTCCGAGTCACCTCAAACAGGGGGCTCGGCGAATTATTCAGAAACCCGGAGGCGTCGGTAAGAATTGCCAAGTGGGCGGCCGAACTCTCCGGCTACCACATCTGCTTCGAGCCCAGGACGGCTATTAAGTCCCAAGTCCTGGCAGACTTCGTCGTCGACTGGACTGGGCCAACTACACAGCCGGATCCGTCCGCAGAGAAGACTTGGACGATCCATTGCGACGGCGCATGGTGCCATGCGGGGGCAGGCGTCGCCGCAATCATAACCTCACCAGTCGGGGTCAAGCACAGATATGCAGCACGACTCAGCTTCAATCTGGAATCCGACAGATGCACAAATAATATAGCAGAATACGAAGCAGTCATTCTCGGCCTCCGCAAGCTAAGGGTTCTCGGAGTCACCACTTGCATCATCAAAACAGACTCCAAGGTAGTTGCCGGCCAGGTGAAAGGGAAATGTGTCCTTGGGCCATTTCTAAGTATTTTGGTGATTGAGTGCCAACACATGTGTTTAATTGTGAATTTGTGTACATGGATGAACAAGGTGCAAATCATGAAGTAAAGGTATGTTTCTAAGCCTTAGTACATTGGTTTTATGGACTAACATATTTGTCTAAGTGTTAGAAACAGAAAGAAGAAAAAGAGAAAAGGGGAGAGAAAGACTTGGCTGTGTGCAGCCAAGTCTCAGCTCGGTCTGGAGCACCAGACTGTCCGGTGTGCACCGGACAGTGTCCGGTGCGCCAGGCTGCCTCGCCTCGAACTGGCTGCTCTCGGGAATTCGCCGACGGCGTACGGCTAAAATTCACCGGACTGTCCGGTGTGCACCGGACTGTCCGGTGAGCCAACGGTCGGCCAGGGCCAACGGTCGGCCGCGCAATCCGCGCAGGACACGTGGCCGAGCCAACGGTCGGAAGACGGCACCGGACTGTCCGGTGTGCACCGGACTGTCCGGTGCGCCAACGGCTCGCAGATCTCCGGCAGTCTTCCAACGGTCGGAAGCGCCAGAAAAGGAAACAAATCGGGCACCGGACAGTGTCCGGTGTGCACCGGACTGTCCGGTGCCCCCGACGACAGAAGGCAAGGATGGCCTTCCGGATTTGCTCTCAACGGCTCCTAGCTGCCTTGGGGCTATAAAAGGAGCCCCTAGGCGCATGGAGGAGACACACAAGCAACCTTTGAGCATTCCTGATCATCCACACTAAGTCTCTGCGCATTCGTTTGTGTTTCTAAGTGATTCGAGCTCTGTTCTAAGTGAGAACTCTGAGATAGTCTTGTGAGCTTGATTCTTGGCCGTGTGTGCGCTTTTGCTGTGGATTTGTGTGTGTTGCTTCCCTCCCTTACTCTGTGCTTCTTGTGATCATATACTTGTAAGGGCAAGAGACTCCAATTTGTGGAGATTCCTTGCAAACGGGATAGTGAAAAGTAAAGCAAAACACCGTGGTATTCAAGTGGGTCTTTGGACCGCTTGAGAGGGGTTGATTGCAACCCTCGTCCGTTGGGACGCCACAACGTGGAAGTAGGCAAGCATTGGCTTGGCCGAACCACGGGATAAACCACCGTGTCACCTCTGTGCTTGATCTCTTGTGGTATTGTGTTTTGTTGAGACTTCACCTTAGCCACTTGGCAATAATCGTGCTAACGCTTAACAAGTTTTTGTGGCTTAAGTTTGAAGTTTTTACAGGATCACCTATTCACCCCCCCCCCCCTCTAGGTGCTCTCAATTGGTATCAGAGCCGTTCTATTCACAAAGGGACTAACCGCCCGAATAGATGGATCCTAAGGGGAAGGGTATAGTGATCAACGACAAAGAAAAGGAGACCTTCGTCAACGAGCCGAAGGACGACAAGCCTACCGACTCCGGCTCGGGCCATAGACGGAAGGAAGGGAGGAAGAAGAAGACAAGGCGCATCAAGGAGATCGTCTACTACGACAGCGATGAGTCTACTTCCTCCCAAAAGGACGACCACAGCGACTACGAGAGGAAGAAATCGGTTAATTCGAACTTTTCTTTTGACTACTCTCGTATTCCGCAAAGTTCACATTCACATTTGCTCTCCATTCCACTCGGCAAGCCCCCACACTTTGATGGAGAGGACTACGGATTTTGGAGCCACAAAATGCGTAGTCACCTATTCTCTCTCCATCCTAGTATTTGGGAGATTGTAGAGAGTGGAATGCACTTTGATAGTTCGGATAGTCCCATGTTCATTAATGAACAAATTCATAAGAATGCACAAGCTACTACTGTTCTTCTAGCTTCCTTGTGCAGGGATGAATACCATAAGGTGAGCGGCTTGGATAACGCCAAGCAAATCTGGGACACCCTCAAGATTTCTCATGAGGGGAACGACGTCACCTTGCTCACCAAGATGGAGTTGGTGGAGGGAGAGCTTGGACGGTTCGCGATGATAAGGGGCGAGGAGCCGACGCAAACATACAAGCGGCTCAAGACCCTTATCAACAAGATAAGAAGCTACGGGAGCACGCGATGGACGGACCACGACGTCGTCCGCCTAATGCTCAGGTCATTTACCGTTCTTGATCCTCACTTGGTGAACAATATACGTGAAAATCCTAGGTACACCAAGATGTCGCCCGAAGAAGTTCTTGGGAAATTCGTTAGCGGGTGAATGATGATCAAGGAGGCAAGATATGTGGACGACGCCTTGAATGGTCCGATCAACGAGCCGCAACCCCTTGCTCTCAAGGCAACACGAAGCAAGGAGGCGCTACCAAGCAAGGTGGCACAGATTGAAGCGGCTGGCCTAAATGATGAAGAGATGGCTCTCATCATCAAAAGATTCAAGACGGTGCTTAAAGGTCACAAGGGACAACCAAGCAAGACCAAAGCCAAGGGGAAGCGCTCATGCTTCAAATGCGGTAAGCTTGGTCATTTCATTGCTAACTGTCCCGATAATGAAAGTGACCAGGAAAAGGGGAACAAAAGAGAGAAGAAGAAGCAATACAAGAAGGCAAAGGGCGAGGCGCATCTAGGAAAGGAGTGGGACTCGGATTGCTCCTCCTCCGACTCCGACAACGAAGGACTCGCCGCCACTGCCTTCAACAAATCGGCTCTCTTCCCCAACGAGCGTCTCACTAGCCTTATGGCAAGGGAGAAGAAGGTGAGTACTCAAGACTCCACTTATGCTTCTTCTAGTGATAGTGAGTCTAGTGATGATGATGACATAGATTATTCATGCTTGTTCAAGGGCTTAGATAGATCTAAGATAGATAAAATCAATGAATTGATTGATGCATTGAATGAAAAGGATAGGTTTTTAGAAAAGCAAGAGGATTTATTGTATGATGAACATGATAAATTTGTTGAGGCACAAAAATCATATGCTTTAGAAGTGAAAAGAAATGAAATGCTTTCTAGTGAATTATCTTCCTGTCATGAAACCATTGCTACCTTAAGAAGTGTTAATATTGATTTAAGTGCTAAACTAGAAGTAGCTAGTAAATCAAATTCCTGTGTTGAACATGTTGAAATTTGTACTAGGTGTAATGATTTTGATGTTAATGCTTGTAGTGAACACCTAGTTTTAATTTCCAAATTAAATAAGGAAGTGGCTAGTCTTAATGCCCAACTTAAGACTAGCAAGAATGAAGTTGATAAAATAAAATTTGCAAGGGATGCCTACACGGTTGGTAGACACCCCTCAATTAAGGATGGGCTTGGCTTCAAGAGGGAAGCCAAGAACTTAACAAGCCATAAGGCTCCCGTCTTCATCAAGGAGAAAGGGAAGGCCCCTATGGCTAGTAGTGCTAAAAGGAACCATGCTTTCTTATACCATGATAGGAGAAATGGTAGAAATGACTTTGATTCACATGTTTATGATTCTCATGCCATGTTTGCTTCTAGTTCTTCCTATCAGCATGATAGAGATATGAGTAGGAGAAATGTTGCGCATATGCCTAGCAGAAATTTTGCTCATGTTCCTAGAAAAGTTGTAAACAAACCTTCTACCATTTATTATGCTTGCAATACTCCCTTTGCTATTTGTAGAAAGGGTAAGAAGGTAGTTGCTAGGAAATTAGGGGCTAGATGCAAGGGAGATAAATCTTGCATTTGGGTCCCTAAAGATATTTGTGCTAACCTTGCAGGACCCAACATGAGTTGGGTACCTAAGACCCAAGCCTAAATTTGCCTTGCAGGTTTATGCATCCGGGGGTTCAAGCTGGATTATCGACAGCGGATGCACAAACCATATGACGGGGGAGAAGAAGATGTTCACCTCCTACGTCAAGAATAAGGATTCCCAAGATTCAATTATATTCGGTGATGGGAATCAAGGCAAGGTAAAAGGGTTAGGTAAAATTGCAATTTCTAATGAGCATTCTATCTCAAATGTATTCTTAGTGGAGAGTCTTGGATATAATTTGCTATCTGTTAGTCAATTATGTCAAATGGGATATAATTGTTTATTTACAAATGTAGATGTGTCTGTCTTTAGAAGATGTGATGGTTCACTAGCTTTTAAGGGTGTACTAGACGGCAAGCTTTATTTAGTTGATTTTGCAAAAGAAGAGGCCGGTCTAGATGCATGCTTAATGGCTAAGACTTGCATGGGTTGGCTATGGCATCGCCGCTTAGCACATGTGGGGATGAAGAATCTCCACAAGCTTCTAAAGGGAGAACACGTGATAGGTCTAACCAATGTTTATTTCGAAAAAGATAGACCTTGTGCAGCTTGTCAGGCAGGTAAACAAGTTGGAGGAGCACATCACAGCAAGAATGTGATGACCACGTCAAGACCTCTGGAGCTGCTGCATATGGACCTCTTCGGACCCGTCGCCTACCTAAGCATAGGAGGAAGTAAGTATGGTCTAGTTATTGTTGATGACTTTTCCCGCTTCACTTGGGTGTTCTTTTTGCAGGATAAGTCTGAAACCCAAGGGACCCTAAAGCGCTTCCTCAGGAGAGCTCAAAATGAGTTTGAGCTCAAGGTAAAAAAGATAAGGAGCGACAACGGGTCCGAGTTCAAGAACCTTCAAGTGGAGGAGTTCCTTGAGGAGGAAGGGATCAAGCACGAGTTCTCCGCTCCCTACACACCACAGCAAAATGGTGTGGTAGAGAGGAAGAACAGGACGCTAATCGATATGGCGAGGACGATGCTTGGAGAGTTCAAGACCCCCGAGTGCTTTTGGTCGGAAGCCGTGAACACGGCTTGCCACGCCATCAACAGGATGAAGAAGATGTTCCAACGGCCGCTATACGAACCATGGCGATTGGAGACGTTCGGCCACAGGAACAAGATGAACGAGATCAACCTTCTTCCTCAACGATGGTGCATCCCCCAACTCAAGACGATGAACAGGTTCATCAAAAGGAGGCGTGTGATCAAGGGGGAGCACAAGATGATCACGTGATGGAGGAAGAAGCGCAACCGGCACCTCCAACCCAAGTTCGAGCGATGATTCAAAGGGATCATCCCGTCGACCAAATTCTGGGTGACATTAGCAAGGGAGTAACTACTCAGTCTCGATTAGTTAATTTTTGTGAACATTACTCTTTTGTCTCCTCTATTGAGCCTTTCAGGGTAGAGGAGGCCTTGCTAGATCCGGACTGGGTGTTGGCCATGCAGGAGGAACTTAACAACTTCAAGCGCAATGAAGTTTGGATGCTGGTGCCTCGTCCCAAGCAAAATGTTGTGGGAACCAAGTGGGTGTTCCGCAACAAACAGGACGAGCACGGAGTGGTGACAAGGAACAAGGCTCGACTTGTGGCAAAAGGTTATGCCCAAGTCGCAGGTTTGGACTTTGAGGAGACTTTTGCTCCTGTGGCAAGGCTAGAATCAATTCGTATCTTGCTAGCATATGCCGCTCATCATTCTTTCAGGTTGTACCAAATGGATGTGAAGAGCGCGTTCCTCAACGGGCCAATAAAGGAGGAGGTGTACGTAGAGCAACCCCCTGGCTTCGAGGATGAACGGTACCCCAACCACGTGTGTAAGCTCTCTAAGGCGCTCTATGGACTTAAACAAGCCCCAAGAGCATGGTATGAATGCCTTAGAGATTTCTTAATTGCTAATGCTTTCAAGGTTGGGAAAGCCGATCCAACTCTTTTCACTAAGACTTGTGATGGTGATTTGTTTGTGTGCCAAATTTATGTCGATGACATAATATTTGGTTCTACTAACCAAAAGTCTTGTGAAGAGTTTAGCAGGGTGATGACGCAGAAATTCGAGATGTCGATGATGGGCGAGTTGAACTACTTCCTTGGGTTCCAAGTGAAGCAACTCAAGGACGGCACCTTCATCTCCCAAACGAAGTACACGCAAGATCTGCTAAAGAGGTTTGGGATGAAGGACGCCAAGCCCGCAAAGACTCCGATGGGAACCGACGGACACACCGACCTCAACAAAGGAGGTAAGTCCGTTGATCAAAAAGCATTCCGGTCAATGATAGGGTCTTTACTTTATTTATGTGCTAGTAGACCGGATATTATGCTTAGCGTATGCATGTGTGCTAGATTTCAATCCGATCCTAAGGAGTGTCACTTGGTGGCGGTGAAGCGAATTCTTAGATGTTTAGTCGCTACGCCTTGCTTTGGGATCTGGTATCCAAAGGGGTCTAACTTTGACTTAATTGGGTACTCAGATTCCGACTATGCTGGATGTAAGGTCGATAGGAAGAGTACATCAGGGACGTGCCAATTCTTAGGAAGGTCCCTGGTGTCATGGAACTCTAAGAAACAAACCTCCGTTGCCCTATCCACCGCTGAGGCCGAGTATGTTGCCGCAGGTCAGTGTTGCGCGCAACTACTTTGGATGAGGCAAACCCTCAGGGACTTTGGCTACAATCTGAGCAAAGTCCCACTCCTATGTGACAATGAGAGTGCTATCCGAATAGCGGAAAATCCTGTTGAGCACAGCCGCACAAAGCACATAGACATCCGGCATCACTTTTTGAGACACCACCAGCAAAAGGGAGATATCGAAGTGTTTTATGTTAGCACCGAGAACCAGCTAGCCGATATCTTTACCAAGCCTTTAGATGAGAAGACCTTTTGCAGGCTGCGTAGTGAGCTAAATGTCTTAGATTCGCGGAACTTGGATTGACTTGTAGCATACATGTATTTATGCTTTTGATCATGTCCTTTCTGCATTTTGTTGCTTATTAGGGTGCTCAAGTTGTACAAACACTCCCTGGACCTCACAAGTCCGTTGCAAAGTGATGCACATGTTTAGGGGGAGACGTGTTACAACTTGACCCTTTGAGACTAACCATATGCTTGAGTTTGCCTGTTTTAGTCTCAAAGGAGAATTGAAAGGGGGAAAGGTGGACTTGGACCATGAAAGACTTCCACTGCACTCCGATGAGGGGTAACTTATTCCAAGTCCATCTCATGAACTCTTATTGCCATTTGCTCTTAATTGAAGATGTTGGTGAGGCAATGGGGTTACAGGGCCAAGATTTATCCCGTTTTGGTGCTTGATGCCAAAGGGGGAGAAAATAAAGGCCAAAGTGATAAATGGATCAGCTACCACTTGAGAAATTTAAAAATAGTAGAGTAGAGTTTTTGGTTTGTCAAAACCCCTTTTGTCTCTTTTGGCTTCTTGTGGGGAGATTATGGGAAAAAGGGGGAGTTTTTGAAATCTTTGATCAATCTCTTTTGGAATGACTCTCTTTATGCCTCAACATGTGTGTTTAACTTAGAGATAGAGATTTGAGTTTGATTTTCAAAAACAAACCAAGTGGTGGCAAAGGATGATCCATATATGCCAAAATTGAATAAAACTTAAATTTATTTTATTTGAAGTAAGTTTGCACTTGTTCTAGTTGCTTTATGTTGTGTTGGCATAAATCACCAAAAAGGGGGAGATTGAAAGGGAAATGTGTCCTTGGGCCATTTCTAAGTATTTTGGTGATTGAGTGCCAACACATGTGTTTAATTGTGAATTTGTGTACATGGATGAACAAGGTGCAAATCATGAAGTAAAGGTATGTTTCTAAGCCTTAGTACATTGGTTTTATGGACTAACATATTTGTCTAAGTGTTAGAAACAGAAAGAAGAAAAAGAGAAAAGGGGAGAGAAAGACTTGGCTGTGTGCAGCCAAGTCTCAGCTCGGTCTGGAGCACCGGACTGTCCGGTGTGCACCGGACAGTGTCCGGTGCGCCAGGCTGCCTCGCCTCGAACTGGCTGCTCTCGGGAATTCGCCGACGGCGTACGGCTAAAATTCACCGGACTGTCCGGTGTGCACCGGACTGTCCGGTGAGCCAACGGTCGGCCAGGGCCAACGGTCGGCCGCGCAATCCGCGCGGGACACGTGGCCGAGCCAACGGTCGGAAGACGGCACCGGACTGTCCGGTGTGCACCGGACTGTCCGGTGCGCCAACGGCTCGCAGATCTCCGGCAGTCTTCCAACGGTCGGAAGCGCCAGAAAAGGAAACAAATCGGGCACCGGACAGTGTCCGGTGTGCACCGGACTGTCCGGTGCCCCCGACGACAGAAGGCAAGGATGGCCTTCCGGATTTGCTCTCAACGGCTCCTAGCTGCCTTGGGGCTATAAAAGGAGCCCCTAGGCGCATGGAGGAGACACACAAGCAACCTTTGAGCATTCCTGATCATCCACACTAAGTCTCTGCGCATTCGTTTGTGTTTCTAAGTGATTCGAGCTCTGTTCTAAGTGAGAACTCTGAGATAGTCTTGTGAGCTTGATTCTTGGCCGTGTGTGCGCTTTTGCTGTGGATTTGTGTGTGTTGCTTCCCTCCCTTACTCTGTGCTTCTTGTGATCATATACTTGTAAGGGCAAGAGACTCCAATTTGTGGAGATTCCTTGCAAACGGGATAGTGAAAAGCAAAGCAAAACACCGTGGTATTCAAGTGGGTCTTTGGACCGCTTGAGAGGGGTTGATTGCAACCCTCGTCCGTTGGGACGCCACAACGTGGAAGTAGGCAAGCATTGGCTTGGCCGAACCACGGGATAAACCACCGTGTCACCTCTGTGCTTGATCTCTTGTGGTATTGTGTTTTGTTGAGACTTCACCTTAGCCACTTGGCAATAATCGTGCTAACGCTTAACAAGTTTTTGTGGCTTAAGTTTGAAGTTTTTACAGGATCACCTATTCACCCCCCCCCCCTCTAGGTGCTCTCACCAGGTCGAGAAAGACTATGCAGCCAAGGACCCCGCACTCATGCAGTACCTCGCGGCCATCCGAAGTCTCGAGAGGCAGTTCAAGGGGTTCACCGTGCAGCATGTGGACCGGGCCAAGAATGAGGAGGCCGACGCATTGGCCAAGGCCGCGGCCAGGGGCGAAACTCTGCCCTCCGACGTGTTCTTCCATGTCATCGGCACGCCAGCAGTCCAGAGCCCCGAAGGGCTCCAAATAACCAATGACAGCGAGGGCCACCGTACAGTCAACCTCATCATGACAGAAGACTGGCGGGCACCTATAACCCTGTTCCTGCAGGGGTATTATCATCCAGCCGACATCAGTGAGGCCAAGCGTCTCAGACATCGAAGCCGAGACTTCGCTCTGATTGAAGGCCAACTCTACAAAAAAGGGGTCAGTCAGCCAATGCTTAGGTGCGTCACCGAGGCCGAAGGCATGCAGATTCTACGTGAGGTCCACAGTGGCACGTGCGGCTCACACGCAGGGCCGAGGGCCCTAGCTGCTAAAGTGATCCGCCAGGGTTTTTACTGGCCCGCAATGATCTGCGCCGCAAATCGGGTCACTCGATCCTGCGAAGCCTGCCAGAAGTTTTCCCCTCGGTCAGGCGGCCCTTCGCAGTATACAAAGCTGATCGCCCACACATGGCCTCTCCAGCGCTGGGGTCTCGACATCGTCGGACCCCTGCCCACCGCTCAGGGGAACCTTAAGTTCGCCTTCGTCGCGGTCGAGTACTTCACCAAATGGATCGAGGCACGGGCTGTCTCTACAATAACATCAAAGACTGCCCAAAAATTCTTCTGGCAGAACATCGTTTGCCGCTTCGGAGTACCGTCCGAATTAACAGTCGACAACGGCAAGCAGTTTGATAACCAAGACTTCAAGGATTTTTGTTTCTCCATTGGCACCAAGCTTGCCTTCGCCTCAGTCTATCACCCGCAGTCCAACGGGGTCGTGGAGCGCGCCAACGGGAAAATCTTCACAGCTATCAAAAAAATGCTCCTCGATGAAAAAAAGGGGAGATGGAGCGATTTTTTACCTGAGGCAGTCTGGGCACTAAACACGACTGAGTGCAGGGCGACCGGGTTTACCCCCTTCCGTCTTTTATACGGATCGGAGGCCATGACCCCGCAAGAAATAAAGCACGGGTCCCCGCGAACAGTCCCGTCAGCCGTCCCAGATGTGGACGAGCCAACTTCAAAGGATCTCATCGACGGAGACCGTGTCTTCGCCCTACAGGCCCTGAACAAGTATCAAGCCCAGACCAAAGCATGGCGCGACCATTCAGTCACCCCGAGGGAGTTCAGCGAGGGGGACCTCGTACTCATTCGAACAGCTCGGACGGAGTCCAAGGGCAAGCTGGAGCCCAGGTGGGAGGGCCCTTTCATCGTCAAGACAAAAGCTTCCCCCAGCGCTTACAGGCTCACAACGCCAACCGGCGAGGACCTAGAGCACTCCTGGAACATCGACAACCTCCGCAAATTTTTTGTTTGATTCCTCAGGGCTGTCTTCGCCCTTGTAATTCGCAAAAACAATCTTGCACCGGCCCGCACTCTTTTCCTCCCGGGGGGTGAGGTTTTTAACGAGGCGGAGCCATGTAATATATGCGTAAAAAATCCCCCGCAAAAAGACATGCGTCGAAAAAGACCGCGATGACGGTCTTCGACATTCGACCACCACGAGGTCACCGCGAGGCTAAGCGCTAGCTACCCTCGCGTGCGACAAATCCGCGCAGAAGTCGCCTAAGGGTGCAGCCGGATTAGCACAACAAGTGCGGAAACAATCTGAGTCTATCGCGAAGACTATCCGCGCAGAAGTCGCCTAAGGGTGCAGCCGGATTAGCACAACAAGTGCGGAAACAATCTGAGTCTATCGCGAAGACTATCCGCGCAGAAGTCGCCTAAGGGTGCAGCCGGATTAGCACAACAAGTGCGGAAACAATCTGAGTCTATCGCGAAGACTATCCGCGCAGAAGTCGCCTAAGGGTGCAGCCGGATTAGCACAACAAGTGCGGAAAAAATCTAAGTCTATCGCGAAGGCTATCCGCGCAGAAGTCGCCTAAGGGTGCAGCCGGATTAGCACAACAAGTGCGGAAACAATCTGAGTCTATCGCGAAGACTATCCGCGCAGAAGTCGCCTAAGGGTGCAGCCGGATTAGCACAACAAGTGCGGAAAAAATCTAAGTCTATCGCGAAGGCTATCCGCGCAGAAGTCGCCTAAGGGTGCAGCCGGATTAGCACAACAAGTGCGGAAACAATCTGAGTCTATCGCGAAGACTATCCGCGCAGAAGTCGCCCAAGGGTGCAGCCGGATTAGCACAACAAGCGCGAAAAAACCGAAGACTATCTGTGCAGAAGACACTTAAGGGTACACCTGGACTAGCACTACAACGGCTGAAATGACAACATCAAACCATCCACGCCAAGACCAACTATAATCAAGCCAACACAGCGCAACAAAACAAATCAATGAGTACAAAACGCCTTCGCACACACACATGCACGCGAGGGCACACAATTCCACCATACAAGCCTCTACATACACAAGCGAGGGCACCACACTCTACATCGGCTCAACCTTAGGAATAATTCCCATCTCCCTATAATTAAATAACATTATCCTGAGCTCCTCACCCGCAAAAAGACTTCGCAGTTCCCCTTCACCTACACTCTCGGCGGTCGGCAGAGACAACAGTTCCTGCCGACCAGCCCCACTCACACAAAGCTGAGCCCGCTCCTCCGCGCTAACCCTACGTTTTGCAACCGCCCTTCGTCGACGGCGCCCGGTGCTAGGGCCTGGCACGTCCGGCGCGTCCGCGGCGTGTGGCGAAGCCTCCGCCGCAGCCACGTCCAAGGCCGCAAAATAATCCAAGTTCTCCTCCGACGACTCCTCAGTCCACTCAACCGAGCCCCCGGAGTCGGCAAAATCAAAAAACTCAGATGTAGACCCACTATATTCATTACCACTTTCCGCGGTCGAAGCCGCCAAAAACTCAGTAGTAGCGGTTGCGTGCGCAGGCCCAAAATCTTGAACCTGCGCAGCAACCAAAATTCAGTACAACATCCAAAATTCCCCAACCCTAAACAACCACTACGCCACCTGCGAGGGCCCTGACGCTGCGGGAGCCTCCGCCGTTGGCTCCGCTGCCACTTCCGCCATTGTTTCCACCGCCTCCGCCGCGGGATCTTCGACGGTCGGCGCAGCTGCTGCGAGGGCATCAGGAGCGCCTTCGACCACCTTCAGGGGCAGGTCTTCAACTGTCGCAGCAGGTGTGGGGGCGCCTGGTGCGTCTTCCGCGGTCTCCGGGGTCGGCTCCGGGTCAGGCGGGGCGCTGTTCAGTGCTCCGAAGTCGTCCACCCGCTCGCCTCGCTCCGCCTAAAACAAAACATACAAAAAGTCAGCAAACACACGCACAGACCACATTCAGCAAACGCCGAACAAACGACAACGTTACCTGAGCCCTCGCAGCCTCGGCCCGCTCCCTGACCACATCACCACCATACAGACCCCACATCCGGTCATAGAGGGCACCGGCGGACTCCTTCACCACGGGGTCTTCGACCTTATAGATATCTCGCCCAAAATCTTCATCTGCCTGGTCGAAGGCCTCATAGTGCCGGCACCCTTCGCGAGAGAGTGCGTTCATCGCCCCCTCGCAGGTGACCAGGGAGGCGAACGACATTAATCCCCTCAGGATAGTGGGGAGCTCCTGCAGCTCCTCTTGCACCCATTCCAGACAGCGAAGCCCGGCCTCTCGCTCCGGCACCACGAAGTCACCGGTCCGCGCACCCAGCTCGCGATATGTGGCCATAAGCTGTGTGCGCGTCCGTTCGGCCTCCGTTCGCACCGCGGCTTCGGCCCCTTCGCGCGGCTCTCCAGAGCGGTGAGCCGCTCCCGCAGGTCTTCGGCGAGCCCCTTGGCAAGATTGCCTTCCGCCCGTGCCAGCCTAGCCTCCGCCTGCGCGGCCTGCTCCTTGGCGATGGCCTCGTTGGCCTCCCTCCTCTCCCCCGCCAGCTGGCGCCGGAGGTCAGCCTTTTCCTTCTCCAGGGCGGCCACCTTGTCCGCTAGTTTACGACACTTGCTGTCGAAGGCCGACTTCTCACGGACAGCGTCAGCATGTTGCGTCCGAAGTCTCTCGACTTCGGCAGACAAAGCTGCCGTAAGTGCCCCCGACGCAGTACGGCTGGTGAAGTCAGCCACCTGCAGAGCACACGTAAGGCCATGGCCGTAAAAATATATATATATATATATATATATATATATATATATATATATATATATATATATATATATATATATATATATATATATAGCTCGGCGGACCTGACTCAGTGCCTCCGTCGCCTGACTCAGCGCCTCCGTCACTCCTTTCAGCCGGCGGGTCGCCGCGCCAGCCTTGTCCCTGACCAACGCGAGGGCCGACACCTCGCCTCCGGCGCCAAGGGTCCCGTCCCTCGCCTTCGACGACAGCGCAGCCGTCGCGATTGCCGCGGCAGGCGCAACTATAGCAAGCCGGCCCTCGTCCGACCTTGCAACGCATCAACGAGTAAAAAAAATAAAAAAAAATAAAAAAAAAGAGGCGGACGGGTGACTTACCCCCAAGATAATCGTCCACACTAATATCGGTGCCGAAGTCGGCAGCACGTTTGCCCAGCGGCGGCGACATTCGGGCCGCCTTCGAAGCCTCCGCCACTCCGCTGGCCGGTGGCACCACCTTCGTCAGTTTGGAGACTCCGGCGCCCGCCGTTGTCTCCGGCGCCTTGCTAGGTGCAGAGGCGCCCGCCTTCGCCGCCAGCGGCGGCTTGCCTCCGCTGGAGGCCGCAGCCTTCGCCGTTCCCCGCTGCCTTTTCGGCCGGGCTTCGTGAATCCTGACAGTCGCCTGGCGTTTTTGCGCCGCCCCTTGGCGATCCTTGTCCATCACTGCCCACACAACAGCACCGATATTTCGCCCGTAAGGAAAAACTCTCCACTGATGAACCATACGAGATGTAAAACAGTCTTCCTCAGCCGCGCAGGGGATAGGAACATTTCTAGGCCAGCAGCCCCCGGTAACCCTCAGCATCCGAGCCGAAGACTCCCGGAGCTCGGGCGAAGACATCCTCTCCCCCGGGGCCGCACACGTCCTCATTAACTCTCTAGCAAAACTATCAGACACCCCAATTCCTCCCATCGCAGTACCTAATTTTCTCTTTTTTGAGGAGGGGGCGGCCGCCAGCGCAGGGTCGCCTCCAGTCTCCACCGCCGGCTTCTTCCCACGGCGGTCCGCTTCGTCTTGACCAGGGTAGCCGTCGTACGGCAATTGATTTAATTCGAAGACCCTGTTCAAACGTTCATTTGACCCGCGAATATCAAAGCTGCGCTGGCCTTCCGTCCTCGCCACGTACCGCCCCACGAGCCGCACCGCCAAGTCCTCCGCATCACGCACAAAGGCGGCCGGGTCACGGTTTCGCAAATTCAGTGCAAAGGCAGGACTTCGCACCACCCTTCCTCCGTGAAAAGGCATCTGGCGAAGGCACACTTCGCCCAGCGCCCAGCCGTGCGCCAAGGGCCAGACCCCGTACGCCACGAACTCTTCAACTAAATCACGACCACTGCTCTGGCCGGCGGCGCACCGAAGGGCCCCTTCGTCTGCATCCTCTTCTGCCACTTCAAAAGGCGGATACGCAGAGTAATAGTGAGAGCACATCTCAGACACGGGAAGTCCTTCATGGCCTTCGACAGTAGCCTCAGCAACGTAAAACCAAAATTCATTCCAATTGCCCCACTTGTTGCGGGCGCACGGAACCAACTCCACTACTGGCATTGTGGTCTTGCCGGTCTTCGGCGTGAATGTGCACGACCCGAACTGGGCAACTCCGTCCTCAACCATCCTCTTCTGCCAATGCAAGCAATAATTCTTCGCAAAAACTTCAACCGACGGCTGTCCGCCGTACGAAGTCGTCGCCCAGACATACTTCGCCAGCGCCACCACGGCGTTCGGTGTCAGCTGATGTATTTGAACGTTGAATCTACGCAGGACTTCGCCAACAAACCGGTGCGCAGGCAAGCGGAGACCGGCGACGAAGAACGCCTCGAAAACAACCAACTCACCCTCCAGCTCGGGGACTTCCTCCATCCCCGGAGCACGAGCGGCTCCGCCGCCAAAATAGCCCAACCGCTGCATATCTTCAACGCGGGCCGACGTCATCCGTGACACACCAAAACCAACAGAGTCGCCGGCGCGCAGCTCCTCCACCATCACGCTACTCAACGTCTCCTCAGACGAGGCGGCGGCCGGCGGCGTGGCGTCGGCGGAAGAAGAAGAGGATGGCATTGCTATGTACCATCGGCGGCGGCGGGCGGTCTGCTTCACTCGAGCCAGAACTCCGACGAGCAAAGGGAGCAGCAGAAGAAGAGGAGCAGAAAGACGGCGGGCGGCTAGGGTTTTCACGGAGCGCGGAAGGCAAAGTTCAAACAGCGCCGACCCCCGCCCCCCTTTTTATAGGCAGGGCGCGGCGCTTTGGGAAACCCGCAATCCAACAGTACGATGTCAATCAACGGTCACATCAAAAACCCCCGCGGAACCACTTCGAGCGAGGGCAGCGTCTCCGCCATCTAGCGACGTCTTCGGCACCAGGTGACTTTGTCGAACTGGTCCCTCGGAGGGCAAATGTTGGAGCGAAGGCAGAAACGCCACCCTTCGCCCGAAGTCTCCACCGCTTAGCCCCTGCCCTGACAGACAAAGCAGGCAGGGACACCCTTCGCTCGATTCGGCACCAGACGAAGGCCTGCGGCGACGCCTCCCCGCGGCGCGGCCTCGTTCAGCTCTGAGGCCCACATGAGATCTGGCCCATTGTAACGGGCCCTGCGTGGCTGCACCCGTGTTACGGGCCTAATTTGTAAAGGCATACTTGTAATTACAGCTTGTAACCCCGCTTTATGGGAATATTCTAGGGATAAACTAGGTGCCTGAGGGCACATGCGTCCTTAACGCAAGGCGCCGTGCACTCGGAAACCTATAAATACCCCCGCACAGTGCCCGTGAGAGGCTAGATTAACAGAGCTTTTGCCATCACACGCGAGTGCCCTGTTGTCATCATCATTCACCCGTGTTGGATTCCCCTTGCAGTTGAGAGCAAGTTCCAACAACCCCCTTCTCTCCGACCGCCACCGCGCGATCTCAAATTCACGGGCCACCATTTAACGGACCTATAAATTGAGCACACCCTCGGCTCCGCTAGGTATTCAAGCATCCAATCCACCCGCTCTTGCCTCCAATTACTCACCAGAGAGCCCCAATTTGGGATTTCCCCCAAATTGGTCCGAAACACCGCGCGAAGTGACCTCGCCGTAGCTAGCTCGTTCTAGGTCTGTTCATGCTCTCTGCTCTCCCGTTTCAGTGCCCTTATGTTCTCCTGATGCTCCTCGACCCGTCCAATTAAGCTAGACCGCGCTAGATCGCCGGGAACACTTCCATTCATCCGTTGTTCGCACTGTCTCCGTGGATAGGGCGATTTAGAGCTTAGATCGTGCATATGATCGAGGGGAAATGGTTATTAGGGGTTAAATTCGGTGTCAACCGCACGGGAGCACCGGTAATTGAGTTATCCAGCCGGTACAGGCTCGCGGGAGCCCGGTTTGCCGCCGTGCGATGTCGTGGACCTAACGTTGTGAAGAAATAGAAGTCCGGGCGGGTTTTGTAACTATCAGTGAAACGCAGGAATAGTGCTGCAACCCCTTTTCAAGTTATTCAAACCGTCAGGGTCTTCTGCGCAAAGTCGACAGCGCGGGCGTGGGCGCGCGTGGGTTTCCCCCTTCTGCAGGCCAGTTGGGCTGAATTCAGCCGAACACTGTTCATAGTTTTCTTTTTCTTTTTCTGCCAGGGTTAGGGAGTTTCTAGAAAATTGTAGATAAATGCTAAAAATGCAAGACCAATTTTGCTAGGTTCCTAATTTCCTATAGTATTTAATAAAAATGTTAGTATGATTTTTAGTCCAAATAGGGAATTATGGAGTATTTAAAATAGCCAAAACTTATACTCCTGGAATTTTAGAAATTGATTAATAACTCCAAAAATCATTAAAATTTTTGGATAAACTTTAAATGTTATTTAGAAGCCTTGGGTAAAGTTTGGTATGATTTGGACAAAGTTTGGTGTCTAAACCCCCAAAACCCTAATCTTCTAGTGATGCCTGCCCTAGGAACTACAGTTCTGACTCCAAAAACCCTAGTTTCCTGGAGTCTCGTGAAGGAAATTGTATTCAAGACCTAAGATAATGTACCCTTATTATCTTTGCATTTTCATAAGCATTACATGAGCATTCATAGTTATATATGATTCTATGTAGAAAACGAGGAAGAAATAGAAGTTGAAGAAGCAAGAGCTACACCACCACCACCACCACCACCACCACCTGAAGACCCATCGGCCGGGAACTGCTTTTATTTTGACATTTGTGGAGCAGAGCCCGACTCTCCTATAACACAAGGCAAGCCTCGGTGCATTTGCCACCTCCTTGCTATTTTAAAATCTTTCTCGCTTGTTTGATGCATTAGGTGATAGGAATTGTGTGCTAAACAAATTGATGCATTTCCTTCCTTGAGAATTGATTGCCTTTCATTGATCCCTGCTTTATGAAAAGGTTTTTCCTATGCTTAGTCTTGCCCTAGAAAAGCAAAATGATTTGTTTTGACAAAAGATGATGCTTCAAGTGGGATGGGATGTTTTCAAAATAAAACTTGATGGTGGATCCATCATGGTCGTGATGGGTTCAACATCGGAAAAGATGTACCTCTGTCAGGTACCAAACTTTGGGTTAAAATGATAAAGCTGAGACCGGGCGGGTGACTTGCACGAGAAGAGAGTCTCGGTGTAGTGTCTCCGTCTGAATCGATTAAGGACCTTGTCGATGTAGGCTTGATGATCGAGGACCCTTTAACTGGTCACATGCCTCATCATGGGTAAACTTTGCATCGGGTAGACTAATACCAGAATAATACAACACGCAATGGGAGTGGAGAGATGGCGAGAGTAGCGTGTACCCTCCGTGGCAAGAGGCTGGACAGTGGTGTATATGTGCTCTCGATTGGCGTGAACCTGATCTGGCCTTAAGAACCCCGGTGGTGAGTTGACATATGCAAGGGTTAAGTGCTACATATGTTGTATGATTGGAGGTCCTCATCTGAGTATTAATCGATTTGGATCGCCGTTACTTCCCGGACATGAAGACTTGGTCACTGCCCTACACGTAGCATTCCAGTGAACATGAAGGGTCGATAAGAAAATGGCTAGTATAGGCCAAGTGCTTGAACTAGGGTAGAAAGAACTCTAGAATTCAGGTAATGACTTAACTTACTAATAAAACTGGATTTCTAAGGATCCACTATTAGTAAGCATTTTTGCAAACAGAGTCTTGATTATTGATTAAGCCTTACCTTAACTCCCTCAAGCCAGCATATCCTTGAGAGTCTTTTATTTTGACGGGTAAGACTTGCGAAATTACACTTTGTACTCAGGGTTTTTGAACCCATGTTGTTGTAGGTGAGGAAGCAGTAATTTTTTGTTGCTTTTGCTCCAAGGTGGTGCCTAAGGAAGAAAACCAGGATTGAAGCCTCGGGAGGAAGTGACCTCCTTTAAAAACTTTACTATAACAGGAGGGGTTTTTACCTCCCGGGTTTGTAATAATATTACTCCAGCACTCTTATATTTTACTGGTCTGTAATAATAATACTCTTTCTATACTTTAATATAAAATAAGATGTTGTAACTGCTTCCGCATATTCGTTCCTCCGATGTGTTGTAATATCTGCGTGACGGGTGAAACGCTCTTGGGCAAGGTAAAGAATTCGGATACCGAACTTGTCAAGTGATCAGGTGCACCTACAGGGTTGTCCGAGGTCCAATGGACAAGGACAACTGTAGATGGGCCTAATGACTTGGGAGGTTCTATCATAGCTGGTATCGGAGTGAAGCCCATCTCTGCATATATTATGAGGCATTTTCAAAAAGGATTTTCAAGGACTTATCTAAGAAAATTTCTTTCCTTCTTATCTAACTACCTTCTAAAGTACTTATCTTTTAAGACCAGGTAGTTGAGTGCAATGTATAGAAGGTTGTGAATCAACTAAGGTTGATTCTGTAATTATGCATGCATCATGTTAAAAACTATACTAATAAAGTTTTCCCCTTATGGAGATATGCCGCCGCGCACAAGGAAAACCGCGCGTAAGTCCACTGGACCGATTGGCGTGCCTCGGCATTAGCTGGCCCCAAGGCATGACGAGAGCAGCAGCGGCAGCAATGACCCCATTGGAGATCTAGAAGCCCAGGTGGAGCAGCTTCAAACGGAGCTACGTCACAGAAATAGGGTGTGGGTTGAGGATGGTTAGCGTATAAATGAGTTAAGAACTGACATCTAACATCTGCAAGACGAGCTTGCCGAATGGGATTTGGCAATCGATTGGGCTGTCAACTCAGGTTCCATTGCTTGGGACCGGGAAGCTAAAGCTTGAGCCCGTGTGGAGGAGCTTAGCACGGCCGCTGACAACTTGCAGGTGTACTGCAATACATTACATGAGGAAGTTCATGAATTGTATTCCCGACTGCACCCTGACGTACCTGCCGACCCTGTTGGAATGGGAGTCGGACCTTCTGGGACAGCCGGTGAAGCACTTGGTGGGGAATTGGACCTTTTCAAGCCCCCTCCTTCAATGAACCTGGCTGACGAATGGTCCCCTACAACCGACAGCGAAGCTACTAAAGATGATAAATACTAGAGTAGTATAGTTTAGAAATCATACTAATGTAATATAGGAAATGAAGTCATGTTGTACATTGAGTCTGTAACATTACATCTTAAGTAATGTAAAATGATGGTATATCAACATGTTATATTTTTCAAATATTTCTTTGCTTCAGATGCCATCCCGAACTCGTGCACATGACGGTGCGGGAATGTCCCGTGGTCAAGAAGATACACCCAATCCACCACCGATATAGCCCACGTTGGCCGAGGCTATCGCTGCCTTGGTCACCGCGACCGCTGACAACCCGCTTCCTACGTGAAATGGCGGGACATCAACTTCAGCAACAAGGCAGGAGGGCTCATCCACAGGGACCCCATGAAACTTTGTACTTGGATTTCTCAGAAACTCGTCCCCCACTATTCGTCAAAGCCGAAGATCCTCTCGAAGTTGACGAATGGGTACGGGTCATTGAGCAGAAATTTGGACTCATCCGATGCACGGAGACCCAAAAGTCGTTGTTTGCGGCTCAACAGTTAAGAGGCCCTGCCTGCACCTGGTGGGGGAATTATGTGGCCATTCAACCTGCCGGACACCAAGTCACATGGGACGAATTTAAATTGGCGTTTCGTGAGCACTACATTCCAGAAGGGGTGCTGCACATGAAGCAAGAAGAATTCATGAGACTCAAGCAAGGAGGAGATACTGTTATGCAGTATCTCAACAAAGTCAATCATTTGTCCCAATACACAATTGATCAGGTCAATACTGACCTGAAAAAGAGGAATTGTTTTATGAGAGGCCTCAATGACCGGCTACAACGAAAGATGGCCACCTGTCTCGATCTCTCCTACAGCAGGGATGTCAGCATAGCGCTAGCAGTTGAAGCTAAGCATACAGGCCCAGGAAAATCAAAGGGAATTGGAGGTGACAGGTCCAACCATGGGCCTAAGAAGCGACAAAGGTTGGTAATCCGAGCTTTCAATCAAAACTTTTCTTCGCCTCGTCCACCCTCCTACCCCTTCAAACAGCCTGTATTCATCCGCCCTGCTACTGCCCCCACCTCAACAACTCAGCCGAGTGCCCCTGGTGCTCATTTCCTTGCCCTCCCGAGCTCTACAACTGGCTGCTTCAATTGTGGGAAGTCTGGACATTTCATCAAAGACTGCCCATATCTAAGGCAGAACAAGTCCAATACTCAGCAGAACCCCGGGAGTTCAAGCCAAGGCAAGGGAAACACGACAAATAATTCAGCGGGCAAAAATATGAAGAAGACTGGGCGAATCTACTATACGCAAGTGGCCACCACACCAGAGGGAGAGCCGGTTATGATGGGTACGTTTCTCGTGGCCAATCACCCTGCAGTCATTCTCTTTGATTCTGGTGCTTCGCACACATTCATAAGCAAGAAATTTATGGAGAAATATTGCATTCCTTGCATTGAATCAAGGGAAGGGTTTATTATTTATTCGCCTGGGGGACAAATATTCACTAAAGAAGTGGCTTTCCATGTGCCCGTAACACTGGCTGAATGGGACTTTCCCACAAATATGATTGTTCTGAAAGGCCAAGATATAGATGTAATTCTGGGCATGAATTGGTTAGCCTAGCACAAAGCTATCCTCAACAATGATCTAAGAACCATTAGGATGAGCTATGGCCAGGAAGAGGTTCTCTTGTCCATCCCTGTAGCTATTCCAGCTAAACCATTTGGCAGAGTCTATGAAGCCATCATACCGGAAATCCAAGATATTCCGGTAGTATGTGAATTCCCGGACATCTTTCCGGAAGATCTGCCTTGATTGCCTCCATAGAGAGATGTAGAATTTGTGATTGAATTAAAGCTGGGTACAGCTCCTGTTTCTAGAAGGTCGTACCGAATGTCTCCGAATGAGTTGGCAGAGCTCAAGACTCAATTACAAGATCTGCTAGAAAAGGGATTCATCCGACCTAGCTCATCACCCTGGGGTTGTCCAGCAATCTTTGTCAAGAAAAAGGATCAAACACTTCAAATGTGCATGGACTACAGACCCCTTAATGAGGTCACAATCAAGAATAAGTACCCTCTTCCCCAAATTGATATCTTATTTGATCAGCTTACCGGAGCCTGGGTATTTTCCAAGATTGACCTCAGGTCGGGTTATCATCAGATCCGTATCCGACCCGAAGATATACCCAAGACCGCATTTACCATGTGGTATGGATTATTTGAATATCTGGTTATATCTTTTGGATTAACAAATGCTCCTGCCCACTTCACATATCTGATGAACTCGGTATTTATGCCCGAGTTGGATAAATTTGTGGTGTTCTTCATTGATGATATCTTGATATATTCCAAGAATGAAGAGGAGCATGCTCGGCATCTGCGGATCGTATTAACGTGCTTAAGGGAACATCAATTATATGCTAAATTCAGCAAGTGCGCGTTTTAGCAAGAGGAAACCCAATTTCTGGGACATGTATTGTCTGCCAAGGGGATTGCGGTTGATCCCAGCAAAGTCAAGGATATCCTTGAGTGGAAACCACCAACCACTGTACATCAAGTTCAAAGTTTCCTTGGACTGGCTGGTTATTACCGCCGATTTATTCTAGATTTTTCCAAGCTTATGAAGCCAATCACAAGTTTATTAAAGAACGATACAAAATTTAACTGGTCCTCAAGATGCAATGAAGCCTTCGAGCAGCTGAAGGTGTTATTGACCACTGCTCCGGTATTAGCTCAACCGGACATTGAAAAGCCTTTTGATGTGTATTGTGACGCATCAAGCAGTGGTTTAGGTTGTGTCTTGATGCAAGAGGGCCGAGTTATAGCGTATGCCTCAAGACAGTTGCGTCGACATGAGGAACATTATCCAACTCATGATTTAGAATTAGCTGTTGTGGTTCATGCCCTGAAAATTTGGCGTCATTATCAGCTGGGAAATATCTGTCATATTTATACAGATCATAAAAGCTTGAAGTACATTTTTACCCAGACAGAACTAAATATGAGGCAGAGGAGATGGCTTGAGCTGATTAAGGACTATGAATTGGAAATTCACTATCACCCAGGCAAGGCCAACGTGGTGGCAGATGCACTAAGTCGCAAGGCTTCCTATCATTGTCTTATGATGAAAACCTCTGACATCACAATCTGCCAAAAATGGAGAAGTAAGACCTGGGAATGATTCAACATGGAACCTTAAATCACTTGAAGCTTGAGTCGGTTCTTCTGCAAAGGATAGTTGATGCCCAAAGAAGTAATGAGGGTATGAGACACATTCATGAGAAAATAAAGGCCGGTAAAGCAAACTGTTTCAGAAAAGGTGATCAAGGCGTTGTATGGTTTAACAACCGCATAGTTGTGCCCAAGAATGATGAAGTCCGCCAGCAAATTTTAGATGAAGCACATCTTAGTTGCTATTCTATTCATCCCAGAAGCACTGGGAAGTATCATGATCTAAAGCAACATTATTGGTGGACCAAAATGAAGATCGAAATTGCACGCTATGTGGCGAGATGCGACACTTGTAGACGTGTCAAGGCCATACATATGAAAACTGCTGGCCCATTGCAATCTTTACCTATTCCAACCTGGAAATGGGAGGATATTAGTATGGACTTCATTGTAGGATTACCCAGGATAGCAAAAGGGTTTGATTCCATCTGGGTTATCATTGATCGACTTACCAAGATCACCCACTTCCTCCCAGTTAAGGTAAAGTATCCAGTAATCACATATACAGAACTTTACATTGCTCGTATTCTCAGTCTACACGGGATTCCAAAAACAATTGTGTCGGACCGTGGACCACAATTTGTATCCAAATTCTGGGAAGAGCTCCACAAATCTTTGGGTACTAAGTTGCTCCATAGTTTGGCCTATCATCCTCAAACCAGTAGGCAGACTGAGAGAGTGAACCAGATACTTGAAGACATGTTGCGAGC
Organism: Zea luxurians; assembly: GCA_029449295.1. Taxonomy (NCBI): domain Eukaryota; kingdom Viridiplantae; phylum Streptophyta; class Magnoliopsida; order Poales; family Poaceae; genus Zea; species Zea luxurians. The sequence goes on along the minus strand of JAOPSE010000041.1, from coordinate 5,942,905 downwards.
ATGTGTTTTAGAGTTTCTGCAGAAATGGGATGACTGTTTACCACTGGCAGAATTCTCATACAACAATATCAAGAAAGCATTAAGATGGCACCTTTTGAAGCCTTATATGGACGACGGTGTCGTACTCCATTAAATTGGTCTGAACCAGGAGAAAGATGGTTTTCCAGGCCTAATATGGTGAAAGAAACGGAAGAGAGGGTTCAACGAATTATACATAGTTTGAAAGAAGCCCAAGCTCGCCAAAAGAGTTATGCAGACAAACGACGCAAACCCTTGTACTTTCAAGTTGAAGATTATGTCTACATGAAAGTCTCACCAATGAAGGGTGTATCACGTTTCGGGGTAAAAGGAAACCTTGCGCCGCGATACATTGGTCCATTCCTCATTCTTGAACAATGTGTACCAGTTGCATACCGACTCCAATGACCCGAAACATTGTCTGCAGTGCACAACGTGTTCCATGTGTCTCAATTTGAAGAAGTGTCTTTGGGTTCCAGATCGAACCGTTGAAATAATGGATGTTGCCTTAGAACCAGACCTGACATATTTAGAACATCTTATTCGAGTCCTGGATCAAAAGGACAGGGTTACCCGAAGAAGAACTCTCAAATTTTATAAGATACAATGGAACCAACACACGGAAGATGAAGCTACTTGGGAAACCCAAGACTTTTTAGAAAAAAATTTCCCAAGCTTTTTAGCTTCATGTAAATTGTGAGATATGCACAATTGTTGTATTAGAGGAGTAGACCCCATACCACCCCTGCTGTGTACAAGAAATAAGGAAATAAAAATATGACGTGTTTCCTTTTCCATTACTTGCCCTAGGACTTTTTAATCTCAGGACGAGATTCTTTTATTGGGGAAGGATGTAACACCCCTGGTGTTACTGTCACTAAAACTTGAGCATAACATCATGAGCATTAGCATATCATATGATTGTAACACTTAGAGTGCATTCACTAGGCAAAAATTTCAAACAAGTTGTATTGATGTGACTGGTCATGGGTAAAACCCTAGAGCAGGGTACTTAACGCTAAATTAGGCTTAGGGTGTCAATAAAGCCTAAATGAGTTAAATTCTCAAAACTTATTAAAAATGGTCATAAGATATCACCTTTAATGGACTTGATAGCACCAAAACCCTAGAAGTGCCAAAAACCCTAAAAGACCCCTAGAAAACCCAAGTTGAAACCCTAAGGGGGTTATATGTAAATTTTGCACACTTTTGGACCCAAGTGCAAAAACCAAGGAATTAGGGTACCCCAAAGCATAAGGTTCACACATTTGAGGGTTTTCAAGTCAAAGGATGAGAATTGGGCTTATTTGCAAAAAAAGCCACTCAATTCCTCTCATGTGACTAAGTTTGAAAATCAGTGAACAGGGCTAACTTTGGAGCTCTATAGTTTTAAAAATACAAAGAGTTTGCCTAGGGTCAACACATCAAAAGTCTAGAGCTACTATAGGATTACAACTTTGCTTAAGTGATTAAGTATTGTTGTTATACAAAAAGTGGAGATAATTGGCCCTAAAGTCTGGTTGTCAGACTAGGACTCCCTGATATTCAGAGAAGATAGTAGATTGGATCAACTTTGGGACCCTGTGGAGCTCAATTTGGTGGATGTTTAACTAAAACCTCTGTGACAAAGTTAGAGCTAGTTTGTTAGGCTACAACTTTGATACAGGATGTTGATCTGGTCACCATACAAAATTTGGAGCAAATTGCCCCAAACAGGCTCTATCAGGCTCTCTGAATCGGGTTTTCAATGGTACATTGTCGAGATCAGATCGCCAGTTCAGATAGCTCACCGCCGGCGACCGTGCACCTAGATTCGCGCCCGCCGTGGTGATTCGTGCCCCGCGCAGATGGATAATGGCAAGGAGGTAAGAAATATCGCACCATGGATGAACTCCGACCAATATTCTACTCCGGCCGCCGTACCCGCGTGAGTCACGGCCACTTCGGATAGGTTCACGGAGTTAGCCACCTCACAACCTTTCGCCACGTGCCCTGGCGTCTTACCACATCGCAGTAGCTCGCGTTATGCATATCCGGTGTTCGCCGGTGAGCTCGCCACGGTGAAAGCCACCAATCGCTTGCGCCAGTACACCCCCTTCTCTTCGACCGCCACCCCGCGATCTCATATTCATGGGCCACCGTTCAAGGGCCCTATAAATTGAGCACACCCTCAGCTCCGCTAGGTATTCAAGCATCCAATCCACCCGCTTGTGCCTCCAATTACTCACCAGAGAGCCCCAATTTGGTATTTCCCCCAAATCGGTCCGAAACACCACGAGAAGTGACCTCGCCATAGCTAGCTCGTTCCAGGTCCGTTCATGCTCTCTGCTCTCCCGTTTCAGTGCCCTTATGTTCTCCTAATGCTCCTCGACCCGTCCAATTAAGCTAGACCGCGCTAGATCGGCGGGAACACTTCTGTTCATCCATTGTCCGCACTGTCTCCATGGACAAGGCGATTTAGAGCTTAGATCGTGCAATTGATCGAGGGGAAATGGTTATTAGGGGTTAAATTCGGTGTCAACCACATGGGAGCACCGGTAATTGAGTTATCCGGCCGGTACAGGCTCGCCGGAGCCCGGTTTGCTGCCGTGCGATGTCGTGGACCTGACGTTGTGAAGAAATAGAAGTCCGGGGGGTTTTTGTAACTGTCAGTGAAACGCAGGAATAGTGTCGCGACCCCTTTTCGAGTTATTCAAACCGTCAGGGTCTTCTGCGCAAAGTCGACAGCGCGGGCGTGGGCGTGCGCGGGTTTCCCCCTTCTGCAGGCCGGTTGGGCTGAATTCAGCCCAACACCGTTCATAGTTTTTCTTTTTCTACCAGGGTTAGGGAGTTTCTAGAAAATTGTAGATAAATGCTAAAAATGCAAGACCAATTTTGCTAGGTTCCTAATTTCCTATAGTATTTAATAAAAATAGTAGTATGATTTTTAGTCCAAATAGGGAATTATGGAGTATTTAAAATAGCCAAAACTTATACTCCTAGAATTTTAGAAATTGATTAATAACTCCAAAAATCATTAAACTTTTTGGATAAACTTTAAATGTTATTTAGAAGCCTTGGGTAAAGTTTGGTATGATTTGGACAATGTTTGGTGCCTAAACCCCCAAAACCCTAATCTTCTAGTGATGCCTGCCCCAGGAACTACAGTTCTGACTCCAAAAACCCTAGTTTCCTAGAGTCCCGTGAAGGAAAATTGTATTCAAGACCTAAGATAATGTACCCTTATTATCTTTGCATTTTCTTAAGCATTACATGAGCATTCATAGTTATATATGATTCTACATAGAAAACAAGGAAGAAATAGAAGTTGACGAAGCAAGAGCTACACCACCACCACCACCTGAAGACCCATCAGCCGGGAACTGCTTTTATGTTGACATTTGTGGAGCAGAGCCCGACTCACCTATAACACAAGGCAAGCCCTGGCGCATTTGCCACCTCCTTGCTATTTTAAAATCTTTCTCACTTGTTTGATGCATTAGGTGATAGTTATTGTGTGCTAAACAAATTGATGCATTTCCTTCCTTGAGAATTGATTACCTTTCCTTGCTTTATAAAAAGGTTTTCCTATGCTTAGTCTTGCACTAGAAAAGCAAAATGATTTGTTTTGACAAAAGATGATGCTTCAAGTGGGATGGGATGTTTTCAAAATAAAACTTGATGGTGGATCCATCATGGCCGTGATGGGTTCAACATCAGAAAAGATGTACGTCTGTCAGGTACCAAACTTTGGGTTAAAATGATAAAGCTGAGACCGGGCGGGTGACTTGCATGAGAACAAAGTCTCGGTGTAGTGTCTCCGTCTGAGTCAATTAAGGACCTTGTCGATGTAGGCTTGATGATCGAGGACCCTTTAACAGGTCACATGCCTCATCATGGGTATGCTTTGCCTCGGGCAGACTAATACCAGAATAAGACAACACGCAATGGGGGTGGAGAGATGGCGAGAGTAGCGTGTACCATCCGTGGCAAGAGGCTGGACGGTGGTGTATCTGTGCCCACGGTTGGCATGAACCTGATCTGGTCTTAAGAACCCCGGTGGCGAGTTGACATATGCAAGGGTTAAGTGCTACATATGTCATGTGATTGGAGATCCTCATATTAATCGATTCGGATCGCCGTTACTTCTCGGACATGAAGACTTGGTCACTGCCCTACACGTAGCATTCCAGTGAACAAGAAGAGTCGATAACAAAATGGCTAGTATAGGCCAAGTGCTTGAACTAGTGTAGAAAGAACTCTAGAATTCTGGTAATGACTTAACTTGCTAATAAAACTGGATTTCTAAGGATCCAATATTAGTAAGCATTTTTGCAAACAGAGTCTTAATTATTGATTAAGCATTACCTTGACTCCCTCAGGCCAGCATATCCTTGAGAGTCTTTTATTTTGACGGGTAAGACTTGCGAAAGTACACTTCGTACTCAGGGTTTTCGAACCCATGTTGTTGTAGGTGAGGACGCAGCAATTTTTTGTTGCTTTTGCTCCAAGGTGGTGCCTAAGGAAGAAAACCTGGATTGAAGCCTCGGGAGGAAGTGTCCTCCTTTAAAAACTTTACTGTAACGGGAGGGGTTTTTACCTCCCGGGTTTGTAATAATATTACTCCAGCACTCTTATATTTTACTGGTCTATATTAATAATACTCTTTCTATACTTTAATATAAAGTAAGATGTTGTAACTGCTTCCGCATATTCGTTCCTCCGATTTGTTGTAATATCTGCGTGACGGGTGACACGCTCTTGGGCAAGGTAAAGAATTCGGATACCGAACTTGTCAAGTGATCAGGTGCACCTGCAGGGTTGTCCAAGATTTGATGGAAAAGGACAACTGTAGGTGGGCCTAATGACTTGGGAGGTTCTGTCACACTAAGGACCTTGGACAACCCTATAGATGCACATAATCACTCGACAAGTTCGGTAACCGTATCCTCATCATTTCGCCCAAGAGCGCTTCACCCGTCACGCAGATATTACATCACATCAGAGGAAATAATAAGCGGAAGCAAATTACAATAACTTAATTTACAGTCTTCAATATAGAGAGAGTATTATTGTTATTACAATATCAAGGTACTATGAGTGCATAAAGTATTATTATTACAGACCCGGGAGGCAAAACACCCTCCCGCACACAACTTTATTGTTTTCAAAGTTGGAGGCCAACATCCTCCCGCGACTTCACTGCTGGGGCTCTTCTTTGGGTACCACCTTTGAACAGAAACAGCAAAAGTCTACTGTTTCCTCACCTACAACAACATGGGTTCAAAAACCCTGAGTACGGAGTGCACTTTCGCAAGTCTTACCCGACAAAAGAATAGACTCTCAAGGATATGCTGGCTTGAAGGAGTCAATGTAAGGTTATTCAAGAATGAAAGACTCTATTTGCAGAAATGCTTACTAACAGTGGATCTTTAAAAATACAGTTTTATTGTCAAGTTAAGTCATTACCTACAGCTAGAGTTCTTTCTACCCTAGTTCAAGCACTTGGCCAATACTAGCCATCTTTTATCAACCCTTTTAGTTCACTCGAATGCTACGTGTAAGTCAGTGACCAAGTCTTCATCTCCGAGAAGTAACGGCGATCCGAATCGATTAATACCCAGCTGGGATCTCCAACCACACGACATATGTAGCACTTAACCCATGCATATGTCAACTCGCCACTGGGTTTCTTAAGACCAGACCAGGTTCATGCCAACCGAGAGCACAGATACACCACCGTCTAGCCTCTTGCCACGGAGGGTACACGCTACTCTCGCCATCTCTCCACTCCCATTGCGTGTTGGCCTTTCTGGTATTAGTCTGCCCGAGGCAAAGCTTACACATGACGAGGCATGTAGCCAGTTAAAAGGTCCTCGATCATCAAGCCTACATCGGTACGGTCCTTAATCGACTCGGACGGTGACATTACACCGAGACTCTCTTCTCGTGCAAGTCACCCGCCCGGTCTCAGCTTTATCAATTAAAACCCCAAAGTGTGGTACCTGTCAGAGGTACATCTTTCTCATTTGTTGAACCCATCACGGCCATGATGGATCCACCATTAAGTTTTATTTTTGAAAAATCCCATTCCATCTGAAGCATCATCTTTTGTAAAAACCAAAACATTTTTGTTTTCTCAAGCAATACTAAGCATCAGAAAACCTTTTAATAAAACAGGTAATCATGGAATGGTAGTCAATTTCAAGGAAGGAAATGCAGCAATTGTTTAGCACTCAACTCCTACCACCTAATGCATCATTTCAAGTGATAAAGAGTTTAAAACAACAAGGAAGTGGTAAATGCACCGGGGCTTGCCTTGTGTTGTAGGGGAGTTGGGATCTGTTCCAAAGATATCAAAGTAAAAACAATTCCCGGCAAGTGGAGTTTTAGTTGGTGGTGCAGTCTCTTCTTCTTCGACACTTACTTCTTCTTTGTTTTCTATACATAACCATATATAAACATGAATGCTCATGTGATGCTATGAATATGTAGTTATATTAGTGATACATCGAGTTGTATCTTGAATACAACTTTCCTTCACGGTACACCAGGGGAACTAGAGTCTTCTAGGTTAACACCCTAGTAGAGTGAGGCAATTTTATTCTAGGAAACTAGGGTTTTGGGGTTTTTGGGATCAAACAATGTCCAAAACATGTTAAACTTTAGCCAAGAGTTCTAATTATCAATTTAGGCTTACCCAAAAAGTTTTATGATTTTTGGAGCTATTCAATAATTTCTAAAATTCCAAAAGAATAGGCTTAGGCCTTCTTAAATACTAAATAACTCATGGTTGGGGCTAAAAATCTTGGAACTATTTTTATTAAATACTAGAGGAATTTAGGAGTCTAGTAAAATTGGTCTCATGATTTTATCATTTTTCTACAATTTCCTATAAATTCCCTAAGTCTGGTAGAAAAAGAAAAGGAAAAAGGAGGAACAGTGATGAGCTGAAACCAGCCTGAACCGGCCCACGTCCAGGCGAAAAGCGCCCGCGTTGGTGTCTTTACATAGAGGACCCTGGCTGTTTGAATAACCCGTAAAGAGTCCTTAGCACTATTCTTCGGTGTCTCTAACATTCTCACAGAGGCCCCTCCCTTTTTGTTTCTTCGCAAGATCAGGTCCCCGACCACCGACGGCGATGAACACACTCTCTAGCGAGCCTGTACCGGCCGGAATACGCAAAGGCTAAGCTTCTTACTTGGTCGACACCAAATTCTACCTCGGACGACCCTAATTCCTCAACTAATTGCACTAATGCGGGCCAGAATCTCTCTGTCCACGACGGCGATGAAAACCGGAGACAAACCAACATGTTCTAGGCGATTCAAGGCGGTCTAATTCAATCGAACGGGTCTATGAGCAACAGGGGACATGAGGGAGGCTAGAACATCACACAGAAGAGCATGAAGTAACCCGTAGACGTTTGGCCACGGCGAGATGTCTCACGGCGGCATTCTGACTGATTTGGGGGAAGTGGGAAATTGGGAGGCTCTGGGGGACGATCGGAGGCAAGAGCTAGTGCTTTGGATGTGTAATAATCTAGCGGAGCTAACTGGGGTAGCAATTTATAGACTCCATCGGCGGTGGCATCTAATTTGAAGGAAGTGTGCTGGCGGCCAGAGAGAGGGACTAAGTCACTACGGCGTTCTATCGTGGCATTCACTGGCTGAGGAGCTATGGCGGTCACTAGTGAACTATTACGGCTGGCAACGACGTGGTGAAAGGGTCACGGCGTGGCGCGATAACGGCGAACGATGAACACCTCGACGACGGCCGCTCGGCCATGTCGCTGGCAAGTGGATGAGGCGACAGAGTGGCCACGGTGTTCCAACTCCATCCACGGCCAAATCTTTTCACCAGGAGTCGTTATCCGCGCGTTACTGGGCATGAATCACAATGCCGGTGCGAATCCGAGCGCGCGGGTCACCGGCGGCGAAGGGTGATGCACCTGACAGAGCACTTTGCAGAGCTTTGATCTCCGATTTCTATATGGCAACTTGTTAATCCTTCTGTAACAAAGTTGTTGTCCTATACTCCCACTTTAGCTTTGTTATAGCATCCACAATCAAATAATCACTGGATCATACTCAAATCTGATCCCAAAGTTCAGCTGACTTCACTGTTAGTCAATATTCAGTTCCTGGGTTGTCTGACAGCCAGACTTCAGATCCATTTATCTCCAAATTTTGTATGTCACCAAGGCTTAACCCCTTAAACAAAGTTGTACTCCTATCATAGATCTACAAATTTGATGTGTTGACCTAGGGTAAAATCCTGAAGAATTTAGAGATATAGAGCTCCAAAGTTGACCTCATTCCACTCAAATTCAGACTTAACCATATAGTGTTCATGGGGTACTTTTTGCAAATAAGTCCAAACTTCATCATACAACTTGGAAATTCTCCAATGTGAAAGTTACTTAGTTTGTGGTGTTCTATCACTTGGTTATTTGCACTTTGGTCCAAAAGTACATAGATTTTGCATTTACCCCCTGAGGGTTCCAATTAGGGTTTTCTAGGGGTTGTTTTTAGAGTTTGGGCACATTAAGGTTTTGTGCCACTAAAGTTTATCATATTTGATACCTTGTGAACATTTCTCATGGCTTATGATATTTTTGCTCATTTTGGCCTCACTTTAATCCATAGGCCCTAATTCCAGGGTTAAGTATCCTACCCTAGGGTTAATCACACATCAAGTCCTATCATCACAACTTGTTTGAAAATTTTACCTACTGAATGCATTCTAGGTGTAACAACCACATGAAATGTCAATGCACATGATGTTATGCTCAAATTTTAGTGCCAGTAACACCAGGGGTGTTACATCCTTCCCCCCATAAAAGAATCTCGTTCCGAGATTTAAAATCCTAGGGTAAGTAAAGGAAAAGGAAACGTGTCACATCTTTATTTCCTTACTTGTCTTATAGAGTAGGGGGTGGTAAGTGGTTTATTCCAACTTTACAAACAAAGGTACATATCTTACAGGTTACATGAAGCTAAAAACCTAGGAAAATTCTTTTCCAAGAAGTCTTGAGTCTCCCAGGTAGCTTCATCTTCAGTATGTTGGTTCCATTGTACCTTATAGAATTTAAGAGTCCCTTTGCAGGTGATCCTGTCCTTCTGATCCAAAACTCGAATGGGATGTTCGGAATAAGTCAAATCTGGTTCTAAAATAGCATCCACCACATCGATGGTTCGATCAGGAACCTGAAGGCACTTCTTCAATTGAGATACATAGAACACATTATGCACTGCAGACAATGTTTCTGGTCGTTGGAGTCGGTAGGCCACTGGTCCGTATTGTTCAAGAATAAGAAACGGGCCAATATATCAGGGTGCCAGTTTCCCTTTTACTCTGAACGGTTCTGAAAGGGAAATAGGGTCAAACCTTTTCCTAAATGATTTTGGTGGTTGAATTGCCCAACACAAATAATTGGAATAATTAGTTTCTCTAGATTATAAGTTCTACAGGTGCCTGTTGGGGGCCTTCGTCTTCCGAAGGTCCTCAAAAACATGATTTGACAATGTTTTCCAAGTGGATTATATGAACAGGTATTTTCGGATTCAGAATTATGGATATGGAGCACGACCAGGACGAAGCCTGAACCAGACGAAGGTCGAGGGCGGCCGAAGCTGTGCGCAGGGAAGCTTCGGCGCGTTGGCATACGAGAGAACCGACTTAAAGATGAAAAGACTTCGGGGGCCTCGACAGATTTCCATAAACTGTTAACAAATGTAATGGACATGAATGTAATTTTACGTGGGCTGCGTCCCGCGTCTATAAATAGATGAACAGTACTCCCGTACTGTTCACGCTGACTTGGCATTCTGCTTTTGCATCACGCTTGTATTCTATACCTTCTTTCAGAACCGAAGGTACATTTGTAATTTGAAATCATTTCTATTTTTCCATGTTAATAAAATAGAAATGATTTTATGTTGTTTATATTATATTTCGTGCTTTATATGAGTCCTTCGTCATTACTCGTTGTAGTTACGAAGGTATGTCCCTTATGACCTTCGTCCGAAACTCATTATTTCCCGAAGGGACATAATGATTCGAAGGACGAAGGACTTTAACATTTAACACTTTTTATGTTGCCTTGTTCTTAACCCTTAGCATTTGAGAACAAGTCCCCAACATTGGCGCCCACCTCCGGTGAACTCACTTCCACTTCGAGCTTTTTTGAACACCTTCGGAAGCTATGGCGCCGAAGAAAGCTTCAGCGACTGGGGCTTCAGCACTGCAACCGCTGGACCACAACCAGGAGACCGTCTCTCTTCGGGAGGCCCGAAGCCAGAAGAGAAAGGCTGTCAGCCCAACACTTCAGGAAGAAGAGCTAGACCAAGAAATCAGGGATATGGAGATGCTACACCAACAAGTACAAAGGAAGAAGGAGAAGATGGCCCGCCTAGCTGAGTTGCAAAGGCAGATAGACGAAGCCTCTGAGGAAGTCCGCCATCTTACTCACGATGAGCAGAACAGAAGGCCTCATCAGAAAGACCTTCATCAGGAGGGCTTCGTCAACGAAGATGACTGGTATGATAATTTCCATTAGGGAAATTTTGTTTTTGATGATGCTTCTCCTCTGTCTGCTGAGCTGCAGGCTACACCTTGGCCTTCATCCTATAAGCCACCCCAGCTTCCCATGTTTGATGGTCACTCCGACCCGAAGCAATTCTTGATGAGCTACGAAGCAACGGTGTCTTCGTATGGGGGCAATGCTGCAGTCATGGCGAAGTCTTTCGTCATGGCCGTCAGGAATGTTGCTCAGACCTGGTATTCCTCCCTTCGGCCAGGAACAATAACTTCATGGCAGAAGCTGAAGGATATGTTATTGACCAGCTTTCAAGGATTTCAGACGAAGCCGGTCACAGCTCAAGCCCTGTTCCAGTGTATTCAGGATCACGAAGAGTACCTTCAGGCGTATGTCCGAAGGTTTTTACGATTGAGGGCGCAGGCACCAACGGTGCCCAATGAAATTGTTATCGAAGCCATGATCAAGGGGCTCCGTCCTGGACCTGCAGCTCAATACTTTGCTCGGAAGCCTCCTCAGACCTTGGAGAAATTGCTCCAAAAGATGGATGAGTACATTCGTGCTGACAATGACTTTCGTCAAAGAAGGGAGGAGGCCTTCAGATTTTCTGAAATGACCAGGGGCTTCGGAGGAAGATACTACCCGAGACATGTCCGTTCTATCCACAACACTCAGAATGATGATAAGGGGAGTCAGAACAGACCGCAATGCTCATCACAGGCTTCGGGGCAACAACAAACTTCCTTCCGGCCACCAGCTCCAAGAGGCAGAGGCGCCAGGGGCTTCGGCGGAAGATTCGGAGATCAGCCAAGGAGACTGTTTTGCTTGTTCTGTGGAGAAGGCAAGGGCCATACCACTAGGTCGTGCCATATTACAATCCAGAAGCAAAAGGAAATTGCCGAAGCTGCATCTCAGCAAGCTCAGCCGAAGCAGGTCATGCATACTGCTTCGTATCATCCGCCTTATGTCCCACAATACATAGACAACCACCCTGCAGCTTCTGTAGCTTCGGCAAGTCAACCTCAAGCTTCCTGGCAACAGCTTCCGCCCCCACCTCCATTGCAGCAAGGCCAACAGCCAGAAGGGAGTCAATACACTCCACATCAGAGGGACTTCAGAGAGCAGTCCGAAGCTCACACAGTTAACAGCACTGTGCCAGAGTCGAAGCACATATATTGACACATATCCTACCTTTGATAGCACTCTTTCCTATTCGGTTTTATTTTCTGTGAAGCAAAAAACATTGGTAGTTTTCATGTAATAATTTCGTTGTTTTCCGCGAGGAAGATCTATCTGATCCACAAGCTTAAGTTGCTGAAGCTTAAAATTTTTTCCGTTACCAAGGAGGACCTTCGAATTAAAAATCCTTCGGAGTAACAGAAAGTCGTTCTAAGGAACGCAGCGTAAGTTTGCGAAGTCACAAAAAGTCGTTCCAAAGGGAGCGCAGTGTAAGTTTTCTGCTCAGAAGTCGTTCCTAAAGGAATGCAGAGCCTACAGCGAAAAGTCAACGCTGATACCGCCTAAGTAAAAGGCGAAGAAGCTCCTAAGGGAGGCTTACAGCGAAAAGTCAACGCTGATACCGCCTAAGTAAAGGGCGAAGAAGCTCCTAAGGGAGGCTTACAGCGAAAAGTCAACGCTGAGATCGTCTAAGTAAAAGACGAAGAAGCTCCAAAGACGTTCCTAAGGGAATGCAGAGCTTACGAATATATTTTATGAGTATCTTCGGAACAAATGTCACATGCATAGCATAACATCATCACATCATTTTGCATAACATAAGCATCATACATCATTTTGCATTTGGCAAAAGAAAGTGACACTCTCAACCTTCGAAAGGATGCTCTGAGAAAGTGATATCGAAATTGTATAGCTTCGGATTACAGCTTCGGAGAATATTTTTATGAAACATGGGTGAGCTTTTTCAGATCAATATTGAGATCGTATAACCTCGGAGTATAGCTTCGGATAATGATTTCACGAAGCATGGATGTCATTCATCAGAATAATTTTAACAAAGAATGACTTCTTCACGAAGCATGAAAAGAAGGGAAGGTGTTTTTTCGCCGAAGGCTCAAAAAGGTATGTATATAGAGTTTCATGCATCGTGAAGAATTGAATAATGAAAAGAAACTTGTATATTACATCCAAATGTACAAAATATTACATAGATCACAATTTAAATGTTTTTCTAATAGCATCTAGTCCTCTCTTAATACTGCTTCGGCGACTTCATTTAAAAGTTGGTCAACAACTTTGTCCATGATAGCTTCGGCCATTTGTTTGATTTCTTCATCTCCTTTTGTGTGGGGGTCGGCAGTCAACCCAGCAGCTTCTGAGGGAAGAGAACATTTCTTCATCACTATTACAAACTAAGTGCAGAGTTTGAAACAAAAATTACAACACAATAAGAACAACTAATTAATACCTAATTGCCTTTCGGGCTCCGTACTTTTTTCAGTAGTTTCCGCCACTTTTCTAGCATCATGGATGCCTTTTTCACTCCTTTGGATAATCTCTTGCGCCATTCCTCGGCCGCCGTCGTTCCAGATATCCGTAAAAAATTTGCCGCCAACCACGCTTGCTTCGGCCGAGGGGTCCTTAATGTCTTCAGAAGATAAGGCAGCTTCGGACTGAGCAAGAAATTTTACATGATCGCAACCTTTCTTCTCTAAGACAGAGGCAACTCCTCTGGCGCCCGAAAAAGCGCAAATATCGCCACGGCTGCTCAGGATCTCCTCGAAGGCCTCTGCTTCGTGACTAATCCATTCCAGTGGACCTTCGGGATTGCCTCGAGAGAAATTCTCTTCGCTGGAGAAGGCGCCCACGCTGGCAAAGCTGGCTTTAATTTTATTCACACATTCTATAGATTTGACATAACATTTACCCTGAGATGTACGAAGCTCTTTAACTCTTAACTCCAATTTGTTGACCACATGATCGCTGAGTTCTCGTTTTGTCTCCTCAAGAACGCGCTCCTCTCTAGCTCTAGTCAGCTGTTTCTGAAGATCTTTAATTTCGCGCTTGTGGGCTTCGGCCTGGGTTTTTGAAGCAGCTTCATCCTTTTTTACTTTGTCTATCAGCGTAAGTAGAATTTTATCCTTTTCTAGAGCTTCGTTTCTCAATTTGATAACTTCAGAGCGCAAGTTGTTGAACGCAATCTCATAACTTTCATCTTCGGCGCTCTTTTGCGCTCTCAGCTCGTTGCTTAGGATCAGGCCCTATACGAAAAAGAGTTCATATAAGAAAAACGAATGTGTCGTGTAAAAAATATAGTAATAATACAAGAGGGTTTTCTTTTCAAGCGTTAAATTCCCATACCTTCAGGCTGTTGTACGCAAGACTGTCTGCGAGATCTTCTTTTGTCATGGCGCTTAACCCAGATTCGAGCTTCGGAAAACCAATACTCCTGGCCATTTCTCGGCAGACAGAGAGCTCTTTGTTGTCAGGCAGGCAGTATAAAAAATCATCTTCATTTGTCCCATTGAATATTACTGCCCCCTTTGGATATTTTAGCTCCTTTGCATAATGGTTAGCTTCATGAGTTTCTTCTTCAGATAATTTTTTCCCCGAAGCATGTCGTATGATGTAATCACACATGCTGGCAGGCGCTTCGGGGATGGCAGTGTCAGTCTCTTCAATTGAAATTGGTTCTGGTACTTTTATTGCTTCGGCTTCCAAAGTTTGTTCCCTGAAGGGCTCTGAAGGCCCAGCTTCAGCTTCGGCTTGTTGCGTCGGAGCTTCAGAGGAAGCTTCAGCAATTTCAACACTCTTTTTTGGAGTTGTGCTTGAAGACTTAATTGTCTCCAAGACATCTAGTACATTTACCATTCTCTTCCTTTTTGGGGTCACCATTGGACCCTTTTGGATTTTTGCTGCTTCGACATTTACTACAGGACTTAAAATTTCTGATGTTTTTTCCTTAGACAGATTTTTCGCTTCTTCCATTTTTCCTGTCGATGGTGCTTTGGCCATCTCTGCAACTTCTGGCAGCAAGGTTGGCTGTTCAGCTTCGGCGGCCGAAGGAGTTTCTCCAGTGAACTCAGGCACCGAAGCTGGTTCAATATGGCGTGGTCGGTGTGTAAGGACCTTCAACCTTTTTCCTTTTGGTTCTGGCTCGCTAGGAGCGGTTCCAGCTTCTTCTTTTTCAGAGATTATGTTTTTCCTTTTTTGCCTTCGGATGGGATAACAATAATCAGGGTAGAAGAACCCGACTGCATCAAACACTCGGTTCAGTCTCTTCTTTTTTCGGCCTCCGAAGGCTGCTGATAGTGCAGTATTTTCAGCCTTCGAATATGCCCCAAGTAATTCATCACTTAACGTTTCAATGCTTTTCAGCCACTCATCATCAGGTTCAATAAATTTATCTGCATATTTGAATGTGTACTTTAATCTGACTAGTCCGCCTTCGTCGGACTCTTTGATGGTTTCCTTCGGCATTTCCCACTTTTCTGCAAGTGGCCATACCCTGAAGGCAATGTGTTCTTGGACCAAATCCCTTGTCCCAATAAACGAGCAGACTACCCCGAAGGCTCTTTGGCATTCTTCGGAGGCTTCGTCCATTTCGACCTTCGGCCTTCGAAGACCGAAGCGTTGCCAGATTGGGTGCATAATAATACTCTTCACATTCTCTTGAGCTGTTAGATCATTCTTTACATAAAACCATTCAGTCATCCAGGCTCCGGGCCACCTCTTCCGAAAGGTCGGCACAGGGCAGCTTGACCCGGAGCGGGCGCCGAAGCTGTAGCACCCAAAGTTGTTGTGGTATTGCTCTTTTCCCCAGGGCTTCGTCTCGTATAATAACTCATGAATGTTGCAGAAGCTTTTAGCGTCCGGTTCCAAACCTTGGCTTCTTGCAGCCCAGACAAAAATCCCCATTCTTATAATAGCTTCGGGAGTGAGTTGATGAAGGTAAACTTGGAATGTTCTTAGTACCTCAACAACAAAATTGCTCAGGGGGAATCGAAGCCCAGCCCTGAGGAAGCTTCGGAAAATCACAACTTCATCCTCTTCGGGGGTGGGAGAAGTCTTCTCCCCGGCATCAGCTCTCACAATAGATATGTCTCGGAAATATCGCCCCCTCATATTATCAATGTGACTCTGCTTGATGGTCGTTTTCCCAAAAACTGTGTGACTTGGTCGCCACGGTCGATCTTCGGCCTCTTCCCCACCACTTTCCACATCATAGCTGTCGCTGTCATCAGAATCTTCAGATAAACCTTCGAGAATTTCCTTCGTAATTTTCTCTGTATTAGTCTCTGCCATCGCTATCAGGAACCCTAGATTCTTCTCCTCCTCGAGACTCAGCTTCGTCTCAGCAGGGATCTTCAGCTTCGTTTCAGCAGGGGTCTTCTTGCCTTCAGACATCTTCGGGAATGCTCAAAAATTCTTTCCGAGGCCGAAGCTTCGAAATCAAAAAGAACAGCAAATCTTAATGAACAAGCGCTAAAAATTTTAGTGGGCCGAAGCAAAAGGCAAGTATGCGTATCAAATGAGTTCGCGATGTGATCTTATTTATACGCCTAGGGCGCTGAAAATTAAAAGGCCCCGCTTGTCAGTGAATGTTGCTATTCTAGCAAAGGGAAGGTGTTTTTTCGGACCTTCGGCTCAAGGCCTTCGTCCATATCGCAATCTGAATTTATTATTTACAAATTAATATTGCGAGGGGCTACTGTTGGGGGCCTTCGTCTTCCGAAGGTCCTCAAAAACATGATTTGACAATGTTTTCCAAGTGGATTATATGAACAGGTATTTTCGGATTCAGAATTATGGATATGGAGCACGACCAGGACGAAGCCTGAACCAGACGAAGGTCGAGGGCGGCCGAAGCTGTGCGCAGGGAAGCTTCGGCGCGTTGGCATACGAGAGAACCGACTTAAAGATGAAAAGACTTCGGGGGCCTCGACAGATTTCCATAAACTGTTAACAAATGTAATGGACATGAATGTAATTTTACGTGGGCTGCGTCCCGCGTCTATAAATAGATGAACAGTACTCCCGTACTGTTCACGCTGACTTGGCATTCTGCTTTTGCATCACGCTTGTATTCTATACCTTCTTTCAGAACCGAAGGTACATTTGTAATTTGAAATCATTTCTATTTTTCCATGTTAATAAAATAGAAATGATTTTATGTTGTTTATATTATATTTCGTGCTTTATATGAGTCCTTCGTCATTACTCGTTGTAGTTACGAAGGTATGTCCCTTATGACCTTCGTCCGAAACTCATTATTTCCCGAAGGGACATAATGATTCGAAGGACGAAGGACTTTAACATTTAACACTTTTTATGTTGCCTTGTTCTTAACCCTTAGCATTTGAGAACAAGTCCCCAACAGTGCCAAAGATCCAACACAAACCAATAAAAAGTCCAAGATAGGGTTCAAAAAGAAAGGAGCAAAACCAACCGAAGGCTGCCCTGGTCTGGCGCACCAGACAATGTCCGGTGCACCACCGGATAGTGTCCGGTGCCCTAGGGAGAACAACTCTGAACTGCTCAGCTTCGCGTTTTTGGAGAGCCACTCCGCTATAATTCACCGGACTGTCCGGTGTAGCACCGGATTGTCCGGTGTGCCAAGCGGAGCAACGGCTACTGCGCCAACGGTCATTTGCAAAAGGTGAACAGTGCGTGAATAGTTCGCGGACAGCGCGCGCAGAGTCAGAGCATGTGCCAGAAGGCGCACCGGACAGTGAACAGTGAATGTCCGGTGCACCACCGGACTATCCGGTGGTCCCAGCTGTCAGAGCTCCAACGTTCGAACCCTAACGGTTGGGTGACGTGGCTGGTGCACCGGACAGTGTCTGGTGGCGCACCGGACTGTCCGTTGCACCCATCGACAGACAGCCTCCCCAACAGCCATTTTGGTGGTTGGGGCTACAAATACCCCCCAACCACCACACTTCAAGGCATCCAAGTTTTTAGCCATTGCATTCAATACAAGAGCTCTAGACTTCACTCCAAGACACAAAACAAAAGACCAAATCCTCTCCAAGTCCCAATCTCATTCCAAAGACTTAGTGGCTTGTGAGAGAGAGACATTTGTGTTCATTTGAGTTCTTGTCGCTTGGATCACTTTTCTTCCTCCTCCATTCTTGTTCTCAAGCAACTTGTAATCAAGCAAGAGACACCAAGTTGTGGTGGTCCTTGTAAGGGGTCTAAGTGACTCGATGATTAAGGAGAAAAGCTCACTCGGTCTGGGTGACCGTTTGAGAGAGGGAAAGGGTTGAAAGAGACCTGGTCTTTGTGACCACCTCAATGGGGAGTAGGTTTGCAAGAACTGAACCTCAGTAAAACAAATCATCATGTCACACTCTTCATTTGCTTGTGATTTGTTTTCGCCCTCTCTTTCGGACTCGCTTTTATTTCTAACGCTAACCCGGCTTGTAGATTGTGCTTAAAGTTTACAAATTTCAGATTTGCCTATTCACCCCCCCCCCCCCCCTCTAGGCGACTTTCAGGTTCACACCCTTCATTGGTGATACCTTCAGGTATACATGATCATTAACTTGAAAGACCAAAGGCTAACGCCGCTTATCCGCATAATTCTTTTGTCGAGCTTGTGCCTCTTTTAAGTTGTGTATGATCTGTTGGACTTTTTCTTCCGTCTCTTTAACCATGCCGGGCCTAAAAAACTACCTTTCTCCGGGTTCAGACCAATTTAAAGGTGTCCGGCACCGTCGCCCACACAGTGCTTCAAATGGTGCCATCTTAATGCTTTCTTGATAACTATTGTTATATGAAAACTCTGTCAATGGCAGACAGTCATCCCATTTTTGTGGAAATTCCAGGACACATGCTCGCAACATGTCTTCAAGTATTTGATTTACTCTCTCAGTTTGTCTACTTGTTTGAGGATGATAGGCCGAACTGTGGAGCAATTTAGTACCCAAGGACTTGTGTAGCTCTTCCCAAAACTTGGATACAAATTGTGGTCCACGGTCTGACACTATCAATTTCAGAATTTCGTGCAAACTGAGAACACGAGCAATATATATCTAGGCATAAGCAATGACCGGGTAATATGTCTTGACTGGTAGAAAATGGGCTATTTTTGTAAGCCGATCAATTATAACCCAGATAGAGTCAAAACCTTTGGCCATCTTGGGCAATCCCACAATGAAGTCCATACTAATATCCTCCCATTTCCAAGTTGGGATGGGCAAGGATTGCAGTAGTCCAGCGGTCTTCATATGTACTGCTTTGACACGCCTGTAGGTGTCACATCTTGCCACATAACGTGCAATCTCAATCTTTATATTTGTCCACCAATAATGTTGCTTTAAGTCTTAATACATCTTAGTACTTCCAGGATGAATGGAATATCGACTAAGATGAGCTTCATCCAAGATCTGTTGGCAGACTTCAGCATCTTTAGGCACAACTATGCGATCATTGAACCATAGTATTCCTTGGTCATCTTTTCTGAAGCAGTTAGCTTTGCCGGCTTCTATTTTCTCATTAATGCGTTTCATACCCTGGTCAGTTCTTTGGGCATCAATAATTCTCTGTAGAAGAACTGACTCAAGCTTCAATTGTGTCAAAGTTTCGTGTTGTATCATACCCAGGTTTAACTTTATCATTTCTTGACATAGTGTGGTGTCAGGGGTCCTCACTGTAAGACAATGACAGGAAGCTTTGTGACTCAATGCATCTGCCACCACATTAGCTTTTCCTGGGTGATAGTGGATTTCTAAATCATAATCTTTAATCAGATCAAGCCATCTTCTTTGTCTCGTGTTCAGTTCTGACTGGGTAAAGATATATTTCAGACTTTTATGATCTGTATATAAATGGCAAGTATTTCCCAGCAGATAATGACGTCATATCTTGAGGGCATGAACAACTGCAGCTAATTCCAAATCATGAGTTAGATAGTGCTCCTCATGTCGGCGTAGTTGTCTTGAAGCATAAGCTATAACTCGGCCCTCTTGCATTAGGACACATCCGAGTCCACTACCTGATGTGTCACAATACACATCAAAAGGTTTTTCAATGTCCGGTTGAGCCAATACCGGAGCAGTGGTTAATAACACCTTCAGTTTCTCAAAGGCTTCATCGCATTTTGAGGACCAGTCAAACTTTGTATCATTCTTTGACCAGTCAAACTTTGTATCATTCTTTAATAAACCCGTAATAGGTTTAACAATCTTGGAGAAATCCGGAACTTGATGTACTGTAGTTGGTGGTTTCCATTCTAAAATATCCTTGACTTTGCTGGGAGTGACTGCAATTCCTTTTGTAGATAACACATGCCCCAAAAATTGGATTTCCTCCAACCAAAACGCGCATTTGCTGAATTTAGCATACAATTGGTGCTCCCTCAAGCGCGTTAGCACAATCCGTAAGTGCTTGGCATGCTGCTCTTCATTTTTGGAATAGATAAGAATGTCATCAATGAAGACCACCACAAATTTATCTAACTCGGGCATAAACACCAAGTTCATTAAGTATGTGAAGTGGGCTGGACCATTTGTCAATCCGAAGGACATAACCAAATATTCAAATAATCCATACCGTGTGGCGAATGCGGTCTTGGGTATATCTTCTGGTCGAATACGAATCTGATGATAACCTGACCTGAGGTCAATCTTGGAGAATACCCGAGCTCCAGTAAGTTGATCGAACAAGATATGGATCCGGGGAAGAGGGTACTTGTTCTTGATAGTAACCTCATTAAGGGGTTTGTAGTCCACGCACATTCAAAGTGTCTGATCCTTCTTCTTAACGAAAATTGCTGGACATTCCCATGGTGATGAACTAGGCCTAATGAATCCCTTCTCAAGCAAGTCTTGGAGTTGAGTCTTGAGTTCTGCCAATTCATTAGGTGGCATTTGGTACGACCTTCTAGAAATAGGAGCCATACTGGGCTTTAGTTCAATCACAAACTCTACATCCCTTTCTGGAGGCAACCCAGGCAAATCTTCAGGAAAGACATCCGGGAATTCACATATCACCGGAATATCCTGAATTCCTTGTATGATAGCTTCATAGACTCGTCCTGATGGTTTGACTGGGACAGCTATAGGGATGGACAATTGAATCTATTCATGACCATAGCTCAATTTGATGGTCCTTAAGTCTGTATTGATGATGGCTTTATGCTATGCTAACCAATTCATGCCTAGGATTACATCTATGTCTTGTCCCTTTAAAACAATCATATTGGTAGGAAATTCCCGTTTGACCAACGTTACTGATATGTGGAAGGCTACTTCCTTAGTAAATATTTGTCCCCCAGGTGAATGGATAATAAATCCTTCCCTTGATTCAGTGCAAGGAATGCAATGCTTTTCCACAAAATTCTTGCTTATGAAGGTGTGTGATGCACCAGAATCAAAGAGAATAACTGCTGGGTAATTGGCAACAAGGAACGTACAAATCATTACCGACTCGCCCTCCGGTGTTGTAGCCACTTGGATATAATAAATCCGTCTAGTTTTCTTGAAGTTCTTGCCCGTTGAAGTATTAGCCGTATTCCCCTTTCCTTGGTTGGAGTTCCCAGAGTTCTGTTGGAAATTGTTTTTATTTTGCTTCGGGTATGGGCAGTCCTTGATAAAGTGTCTGGACTTCCCACAATTGAAGCAACCAGTGTAAGAACTGGGGAGAGCAGGAAAACGAGTACCAGGGGCACTCGGCTGATTGGTAGGAGCGGGGGCAGTAGTGGGACGAATAAAAACAGGCTGCTTGAATGGATATGAAGGTGGGCGAGGCGAAGAATGATTTTGATTAAAGGGTCAGATCACCAACCTGGTTCTCATCTCAGGCCCTTGATTTGACCTTTCACCTCCAAACCCCTTTGATTTTCCATGTCCTGTAGTTTTAGCTTCCACTACCAGTGTTGTACTGACACCCCTACTGTAGGTAAGGTCCAAGCACGTTGCCATTTTCCGCTGAAGCCTGTCATTGAGTCCCCTCATAAAACAATTCTTTTTCTTCAGATCTGTATTCACTTGGTCGATGGCATACTAGGAAAAATGGTTGAATTTATTGAGATACTGCATTACAGTATCTCCCCCTTGCTTTAACCGGACGAACTCTTCTTGTTTCATATGGAGCACTCCCTCTGGAACATAATGCTCTCGGAATGCTAGCTTAAATTCCTCCCAGGTGATCTGATGTTTAGCCGGTTGAATTGCTACATAATTTGCCCACCAAGTACTGGCAGGTCCTCTTAGCTGTTGTGCAGCAAACAATGGCTTCTGCGTCTCTATGCAGTGAATCAGCCCAAACTTCTGTTCCATAACTCTTACCCACTCATCAGCTTCTAGAGATTCTTCTGCTTTAATAAAGACCGGGGGTCGAGTCTCAGAAAATTCTGAATATGTAGTATCACGCAGTCCTTGGGGAGGAGCTCTACCTCCATGCTATTGGAACTGATTGCCCTCCATCTCGCGCAAGAAACGCGTATTATCCGCAGTGGCATTGACCAGGGCAGCGATAGCCTCAGCCAAAGTCGGTGGTACTGGTGGCGGGTTGGGAGTATCATCCCGACCGTGGGAAGTCCCGACACCATCATGTGCGTGAGTCCGTGATGGCATCTGAGGCAAAGAAACATTTAGAAAATATAACATGCCAGCATACACCATCATATTACATTACCAAAATGTAATAATTATATAGACTCCATGGTACAACTCGACTCCATTTCTTATTTTACATAAGTATAACATCTAAACTATACTATTTTAGTCTTCATCATCCTTGGTTGCTTCATTTCCTGCTGCAGGAGACCGTTCGTCAGCAAGGTTCATGGAAGGAGGGGCCTAAAAATGTCCAATTCCCCATCAGGTCCTTCATTTGCTATTCTTGATGGTCTGACACCCATTGCAGCAGCGTCGGAAGGCATGTTCGGGTGCAGTCGAGCATACAGTACATGTACTTCTTCATGTAAAGTATTACAGTACACTTGCAGGCTATCGAGGGCCGCACTAAACTCTGCCACATGAGCTCGAGCTTTTTCTTCGCGGTCCCAAGCGATCGAACACGAGTTGATGGCCCAATCAATGGCCAAATCCCGTTCTGAAATCTCATATTGCAAGCGGCTGACGTCAGCTGACAATTCAGCTATACGCTGGCTGTTCTGCGCCCATGCCCTATTCCGGTGACGTAGCTCTGACCGAAGTTGTTCCACCTTGGCCTCCAGGTCTCCAATTGGGTCATTGCTGCCACTACTACTCTCTTCATGTCTAGGGGCTAGCTGATGGCGAGGCACGCCAAAAGGTCCAGTAGATTTGCGTGTTGTTTTCCTTGTACGCGCCATGTCTCCATAAGAGGGTAAGATTTATTAGTATATTTTTAAACATGATGCATGCATATTCTAATAATTATGGAATCAACCTTCGTTGATCCCCAACTTCCTATATATTGCACTCTGTTACCCAATTTTACAAGATAAGGGACTACCAGAAAGTGGTAAGGTTAGAATGAAAGAATATTTCTAGATGAGTATTTGAAAATTCTTTTGAAGTTTTACATAATATCTGAAGAGATGGGCTTCACTCCGATACCAGCTGTGACGAAACCTCCCAAGGTATTAGGCCCACCTATAGTTGTCCTTGTCCTAAGGACCTTGGACAACCCTGTAGATGCACATAATCACTCGACAAGTTCGGTAACCGTATCCTCATCATTTCGGCCAAGAGCGCTTCACCCATCACGCAGATATTACATCACATCGGAGGAAATAATAAGCGGAAGCAAATTACAATAACTTAATTTACATTCTTCAATATAGAGAGAGAGTATTATTGTTATTACAATATTAGGGTACTATGAGTGCATAAAGTATTATTATTACAGACCCGAGAGGCAAAACACCCTCCCGCACACAACTTTATTGTTTTCAAAGTGGGAGGCCAACATCCTCCCGCGACTTCACTGCTGGGGCTCTTCCTTGGGTACCACCTTTGAACACAAACAACAAAAGCCTGTTGTTTCCTCACCTACAACAACATGGGTTCAAAAACCCGAAGTATGGAGTGTACTTTCGCAAGTCTTACCCAACAAAAGAAAACACTCTCAAGGATATGCTGGCTTGAAGGAGTCAAGGTAAGGTTATTGAAGAATCAAAGACTCTATATGCACAAATGCTTACTAATAGTGGATCCTTAAAAATCCAGTTTTATTATCAAGTTAAGTCATTACCTGCATCTAGAGTTCTTTCTACCCTAGTTCAAGCACTTGGCCTATACTAGCTATCTTTTATCAACCCTTTCAGTTCACTGGAATGCTACGTGTAAGTCAGTGACCAAGTCTTCATGTCCGAGAAGTAACGGCGATCTAAATTGATTAATACTTAGCTGGGGATCTCCATCCACACGACATATGTAGCACTTAACCCTTGCATATGTTAACTCGTCATCGGGTTTCTTAAGACCAGACCAGGTTCATGTCAACCGAGAGAACAGATACACCACCGTCCAGCCTCTTGCCACGGAGGGTACATGCTACTCTCGCCATCTCTCCACTCCCATTGCGTGTTGGCCTTTTTGGTGTTAGTCTGCCCGAGGCAAAGCTTACCCATGACGAGGCATGTGGCCAGTTAAAAGGTCCTCGATCATCAAGCCTACAACAGTTCGGTCCTTAATCGACTCAGACGGAGACACTACACCGAGACTCTCTTCATGTTCAAGTCACCCGCTCGGTCTCAGTTTTATCTATTAAAACCCCAAATTGTGGTACCTGTTAGAGGTACATCTTTCTCCGATGTTGAACCCATCACGGCCATGATGGATCCACCATCCAGTTTTATTTTTGAAAACATACCATTCCATATTAAGCATCATCTTTTGTAAAAATCAAAACACTTTTTTTTCTAAAGCAAGACTAAGCATCAGAAAACCTTTTAATAAAACAGGTAATCAAGGAATGGTAGTCAATTTCAAGGAAGGAAATGCAGCAACTGTTTAGCACTCAACTCCTACCACCTAATGCATCATTTCAAGTGATAAAGAGTTTAAAACAACAAGGAAGTGGTAAATGCACCGGGCCTTGCCTTGTGTTGTAGGGGAGTCGGGGTCTGTTCCACAGATATCAAAGTAAAAACAATTCCCGACAGGTGGAGTTTCAGTTGATGGTGCAGTCACTTCTTCTTCGACACTTACTTCTTCTTCGTTTTCTATACATAACCATATATAAACATGAATGCTCATGTGACGCTATGAATATATAGTTATATTAGTGATACATCAAGTTGTATCTTGAATACAACTTTCCTTCACGGTACACCAGGGAAACTAGGGTCTTCTAGGTTAACACCCTAGTAGGGTGAGGCAATTTTATTCTAAGAAACTAGGGTTTTGGGGTTTTTGGGATCAAACAATGTCCAAAACATGTCAAACTTTACCCAAGAGTTCTAATTATCAAATTAGGCTTACTCAAAAAGGTTTATGATTTTTGGAGCTATTCAGTAATTTCTAAAATTCCAAAAGACTAGGCTTAGGCCTTCTTAAATACAAAATAATTCATGGTTGGGGCTAAAAATCTTGGAACTATTTTTATTAAATACTAGAGGAATTTAGGAGTCTAGTAAAATTGGTCTCATGATTTTATCATTTTTTCTATAATTTCCTATAAATTCCCTAATTCTAGCAGAAAAAGAAAAGGAAAAAGGAGGAACAGTGATGGGCTGAAACCAGCCCGAACCGGCCCACGTCCAGGCGAAACGCGCCCGCGCTGGCGTCTTTACACAGAGGACCCTGGCTGTTTGAATAACTCGTAAAGAGTCCTTACCACTATTCTTTTGTGTCTCTGACATTTACACAGAGACCCCTCCTTTTTGTTTCTTCGCAAGATCAGGTCCCCGACCACCGACGGCGGTGGACACACTCTCCGGCGAGCCTGTACCAGTCAGAATACGCAAAGGCTAAGCTTCTTACTTGGTCGACACCAAATTCTACCTCGGGCGACCCTAATCCCTCAACTAATTGCACTAATCCGGGCCGGAATCTCTCTGTCCACGACGGCGATGAAAACCGGAGACAAACCAACATGTTCTAGGCGATTCAAGGTGGTCTAATTCAATCGAACGGGTCTGTGAGCAACAGGGGACATGAGGGAGGCTAGAACATCACACAGAAGAGCATGAATTAACCCGTAGACGTCTGGCCATGGCGAGATGTCTCACGGCGGCGTTCTAACCGATTTGGGGGAAGTGGGAAATTGGGAGGCTCTGGTGGACGATCGGAGGCAAGAGCTGGTGCTTTGGATGCGTAATAACCTAGCGGAGCTCACTGGGGCAGCAATTTATAGACTCCATCGGCGGTGGCGTCCAATTTGATGGAAGTGTGCTGGCGGCCTGAGAGAGGGATTGAGTCAATGCAGCGTTCTACCGTGGCATTCACTGGCTATGGAGCTACGACGGTCACTAGTGAACTATTACGGCTGGCAACAACGTGGTGAAAGGGTCACGGTGTGGCGCGATCACGGTGAACGACGTACACCTCGACGACGGCTGCTCGGCCACGTCGCCGACAAGTGGATGATGCGGCAGAGCGGCCACAGTGTTCCAACTCCATCCACGGCCAGATCTTTTCACCAGGAGTCGTTATCCACGCGTTACTGGGCGTGAATAACAGAGCTGGCGCGAATCCGAGCGCGCGGGTCACCGGCGGCAAGGGGTGATGCACCTAAAGATCTTTTTCAGCCTACTGTACAATGGGAAACCCCATTCAGAGTACCTGACAAAGCACTTTGCAGAGCTTTGATCTTCGATTTCTATATGGCAACTTGTTAATCCTTCTGTAACAAAGTTGTTGTCCTATACTCCCACTTTAACTTTGTTATAGCATCCACAATCAAATAATCACTGGATCATACTCAAATCTGATCCCAAAGTTCAGCTGACTTCACTGTTAGTCAATATTCAGTTCTTGGGTTGTCTGACAGCCAGACTTCAGATCCATTTATCTCCAAATTTTGTATGTCACCAAGGCTTAACCCCTTAAACAAAGTTGTACTCCTATCATAGCTCTATAAATTTTATGTGTTGACCTAGGGTAAAATCCTGAAGAATTTAGAGATATAGAGCTCCAAAGTTGACCTCATTCCACTCAAATTCAGACTTAACCATATAGTGTTCATGGGGTACTTTTTGCAAATAAGTCCAAACTTCATCATACAACTTGGAAATTCTCCAATGTGAAAGTTACTTAGTTTGTGGTGTTCTATCACTTGGTTATTTGCACTTTGGTCCAAAAGTACATAGATTTTGCATTTACCCCCTGAGGGTTCCAATTAGGGTTTTCTAGGGGTTGTTTTTAGAGTTTGGGCACATTAAGGTTTTGTGCCACTAAAGTTCATCATATTTGATACCTTGTGAACATTTCTCATGGCTTATGAGATTTTTGCTCATTTTGGCCTCACTTTAATCCATAGGCCCTAATTCCAGGGTTAAGTATCCTACCCTTGGATTAATCACACATCAAGTCCTATCATCACAACTTGTTTAAAAATTTTACCTAGTGAATGCATTCTAGGTGTAACAACCACATGAAATGTCAATGCACATGATGTTATGCTCAAGTTTTAGTGCCAGTAACACCAGTGGTGTTACAGTAAGGCACCTTTTTCCACCATACAGTTGCAAAAAAAGTTTGAAAATTAATAATTTAATATCACCTTTTAAATCATAATTGATGTTTCTCTGATGTCGAGGGCATTCTATTCGCACGAGAATGTATTATAATATTGGTGGAGGATGAAAAATTTATAGTGTATGCTAGAAAAATTGTGATGTCAAGTTCCAAATAATCACCTATACTGAAGGTATACATATACAATATTTGTGTCAGGTCATATAGAACAGCGCACAACATTAGGCTATTCCTTGCAAAAAAAATGAAGTCCTTGGAAAATTTAGCGAAAATATATGGAAGCACTCTCCAATGTTTGTTAGAGATCATAAGGCACATGTTTGTTATGATATATTCGGAAAAAAGTTGTACAACAAAGAATTTAAAACAATAGATCACTTTAAAACTAAAAATAGTGTTTCTATGATATTGAGGGCATTGTATTGGCACAAGAGGATATTAGAGTACAACTAGTGGATGAAAACATTATTGGACAAGCAAATGACCTTTTGTGATACCAAATTTCCAATAATTCTCACTATTCAAGGCATACCTAGACGATGTTTATGTCCTCTATAGTAAAATGCCACACATCGTTATGTCACATCGTTTCTTAAAAATAAAGACCATGGAAAATTTAACCAAATTGTGTGAGAGAACTATCAAAGCATAAGTTAAGGTTGTAATTTATCTTTTTGCCACCATACGATTGCAAAAAAAGTTGGAATATACAAAATTCCAAACAATATATCACCTTTTAAACCACAAATGACGTTTCTACGATGTCGAGTGCATGTTATTCGTACGAGAGGGTGTTATTACTAGTGGAGGATGAAAAAGTTACAGGGTATGCTAAAGATTTTTTGTGATACCAAGTCACAAATAATCCTATGCTGAAGGTATACATATACAATGTTTATGTCAAGTCGTGTAGAACAGTGCACAACGTTATGTTATCCCTTGCAAAAAATGAAGCCCTTGCAAAATTTATCATAAATGTATGGAAGAACTCTGCAATGTTTGTTAAAGATCGTAAGGCAAATGTTTATCATGATATATTTCAAAATAAAAATTGTACAACAAAGAATTTAAAACTAAAAATAGTATTTCTTTGACATTGAGGACATTGTATTCGCACGAGAGAAATTATAGTATAACTATTTGATGGATACATTATTGGGCGAGTGTTGGGTGCCAAATTGAGAGGTCGGACGGTCCACACCTGTGGGCCGGACGGTCCGCGCAAGCGTAGAACAGATTAGGGTTCCGAGTTTCTTGCTATGTTTGTTGGCGAGAATCTCGGGATAAGCTTGGAATTTTGTTGGTAACGGGTCCAGCCCCCCTCCTCTATAAAAGCAGAGGAATACGGCCGATTTAATCAATCAATCGAACCCTCAATCAATACAATTTACATTTATTCTTAGGAGTAGTTCTAGTATAGTTCTAGGTTAGTCTTCCAATCCCCAAATTCTTCGCTTCTCTTTGACTCTACGTCGATTAGAGGAGTCTAGGTCGGTCTGCCAAGCCTAGACATCACCTAGGATCTCTCCTCCCCGACGGGGTCCCTCCCGGGAGCGAGATCCAGGCGCCGCCGGCGATCTTCCGCCGCCCCTGCGCACGCGCGGACCATCCGGCCCCAGGGCGCGGACCGTCCGGCCGTCAGGCAGGAAACCCTAGCCTCGCGCCAGGCCGCGGACCGTCCGGCCCCTGGCCGCGGACCGTCCGCCCCTATGCAGAGAGCACCGTCGCTGGTTCGTGTTGAGTGATTGGCGCCCCAAACAGGTGTCAACATACTTTTTGGCGACTCCGCTAGGGAAAACACATCTAGACCCATCAAATCGGCCCTCAATGGCTGGTTGAAGGGATAGTTCTAAAGTCTCCCCCAGCAACATCATAGAGCCAACTTGGGAAACCTTGCCGGCTGACGAACAGCTCCAGTTCGAGGAGCATAAGGAGCAGCTAATTCAAGAGGCGAGGGCGAAGTTCCTGGCCAACTTCAAGGTGGACAGGAACAATAAAGTCGTCCGACAATGGGCGATGGATCCGGCTTCGCTCCGACCCACACCAGATATCCCCAATGTAAGTAATACAAACGAGCTATAATCTCTTAAGAATTATGTAGATGAAAAGTGAGAACAAATGCAAAATATCATAGGGGGTATGCAAAACGATTATAGGAGACTAGTACGTGCATTTGATAAATATAGTATTGCAAATTTCCCTTCGCACGAGGTTGAATTAGGGGGTAACACGCGTACTACATCAGCTATAGGTTGTCACGACCAGTCACAACCCCTTTATGGGATGCCGATAGACACATACCCTGAGCAACCGCAAATCGGCAGTAAATCAGCCGATCTACACATGCCCGGACCGTCCGCACGTGAGCGTGGACCATCCGGGCTAGCAACAGCCGGGCCCATTTTTAATGAGTTACCCAGATATGCACCCGAGCCACAACATATGGCACAGAATCTAAACTACCCAATCGGACCGTTCGCATACAACGACGGACGGTCCGCATATAATCACGGACGGTCCGGGCCAATGTCCGGACAGTCTGCGCATGACTTATTTGAGGAGGATTGTTACCTGAATCCTCACATGTCCCAGCAACACTTCCCATCACACTATGCAATGCATCAGCCCATTAATACAAAATCTAGAGCCCAGGAAAGCTTTCCGGCCCCGCCTAGAAGGCCGGAAAGGAACGATCAATCCTATGAGCCATATAGGGCAAATGGCAATGCACCACATAGCTCAAACCAATGGGGGGGAAGACAACATGCCAATATCCAGCCAACCGCACCTATGTTTGACCAGAGAGTCGGTGGTCTCGCACCGGCTGCCATTGTTATAGTGAGGGAGGAAATAGCTAGGGCGTTCCGAGATAAGCTCAGAGTAAGCATGGTCCCTGGGGGCAATCATATCGAAAACCTTATGACAGCCGATTTGATCACCACCCATACCCACAGGGGACCAGAATACCCGAACTCGCAAAATTTTCGGATGACCAAGAAAAAAACACGCGTGAACACATAGGCCAGTTCTTAGCACAATTAGGAGAATTGGCTGACGCAGAAGCATTTCGCGTGCGTTTATTTTCATTGTCCTTAACAGGAACCGTGTTCACATGGTACGCCACTTTACCTCCTAATTCTATTTTGTCATGGGGGAGTTAGAACAAAAATTCCATGATCACTTCTTTCCCGGTGATTATGAATTAGATCTGGTAGATCTAGTAGCCCTGCGACAGGAGAAGGACGAATCGGTTAATGAATACATCCAGAGGTTCCGGGATACAAGAAATCGATGCTTCCAAATACACTTAGCTGAAAAACAGCTGGCAGGATTGGCCTTTAACGGACTGCGATATTATTTAAAAGAAAGATTAGAAGGCATCCAATTTTTCACGCTAGCACAACTACACCAAAGAGCTTTGGCCTGTGAAAGCCGAAGCAAAGAGACTACCAAAACCATTCGTCACAATGTCCATATAGTAGAGTGCGACCAAAGTAGCTCGGACGACGAATCAACAGAAGTATACGCTGCTGAAATGATTTGGCCAAAGCAGGCCAAATCTTCGGCTTGTTCCTCCTTACAGCTGGTTCAAAAGAAACGATAAGAGGAGGTTAAATTTACATTTAATGTTGGTAAATGTGATAAAATATTTGATGAATTACTCAAAAATGGCAACATTAAAATAAATCACACTGTTCCATCCGCCGACGAGCTGAAACGTCGTGCATACTGCAAGTGGCATAAATCATTTTCTCATGCCACTAATGATTGTAATGTATTCCGTCGACAGATTCAATCGGCCATTAACGAAGGATGATTGAAATTTCAGGAAATGCAGGTAGACACGGAGCCCTTTCCGATGAACATGATCGATTTTGAGGGCAAGAGGATCCTGGTTTGGCCAAACACAGCCGATAAGGGCAAAGACAAAGAGATAATCATCGGCAACACAAGAGAGACCGATGGGAATCATAAAATTTCTTGCAGGAAAGTGGTGGCCGAGAAGACTCCCAATGGAGGGGAGACTCTTAAGGTGACCATCACGACCTCCAGTGCTGGGGGGCAAGCGTAGACCAAGGGGCAGGAGCCCATGCTGCGCATCTTGGACGGTCCGACGCACAGGCACAGACGGTCCGGGACCACGCCGGATGGTCCGGAGAATTCCAGCGGACGGTCCGATCATACTCAAGACCCGCAACGACCGCGTACCTTCAAACCACGATGACCAGAGATAGGTACGTGGAAAACAAATACATTTAAAGCAGCTAGTCGGCTGGTCAAATCCGGCCCGACTTTCGATCAATTATTGTCCAAATATGTGAAAAAGAAGGCCGGCCCCAGTGACCGGCCAGCAAAGCGACCTCGCTCGCCCATTCGTGAGCAATATCAGGTTAGACCGATTGGACCACCTCACCAATCGGAAAAAATGGAAGGTCATACTGTCCAATTAAGACCTAACATACCTACATGGACACCTCCACCCCCATATCCACCTATGCCATATCCATATGCATACATACCTCCACCATATGTTCCGAATCAAATGTGGGGCATACCACCATATCCATTTGGGATGCCACAGTACCCCGCTTGGGGGGCATCCCAAACATCTGTATTCAACAAGTTGGCACCACCAGTACAAGACCGATTGAGCGCCGCTCAATCCGGTCACCAGACACAGGCCCAACAAGATTGCGGGACTACTCGGCCTCAAAGGCTGACCAATCCGGCAGGAGGGCATATGCCTGCAGCAACTGAAAGAATGACAAAAAAGGACATCATCAAAATAGGTATAGTGGATGTCGTCATACAGAAAGAAAGTGAAGGGCCGATGGTTTTTGGTGAATCGGCCAACACAAACAAAACAGAAGATATGGCTGCCATCAAAATAGTCGATCCAAAATACTCCATGCCTTGATGGTGCCCAAAAGGATTAGCACGGTCCCAAAAGCGAAAATTACAGCAATTAAGAGCAAAAGAGAACCAGGAAAAGGAGGCGAAAAAGATATTCAATGACACACATCCACAGTACCCGCCATCGCAAAAGAAATGGAGACCAAAGGCCGTTGAGGAAAAGCAAATGGCCACAAAAATAGAAAATAAAACAATACTTGTGCAGCACCCTGCAGGTATGGCAGACAGCCTGGCTAATAGGGCCGGACCATCTGCACCAGGCGTGGACCGTCCGACCCCTAAGTCTGGACCGTCCGCACCACACCAGGACGCCTCCGACGACGTACCAACATCAATGGAGGAGGACGACCTACTGGGAGAAGACCTGGTCGACTACGAAGCTTCTCTAGAGCGCCCAAGTATGGATGTAAATGTTATTACATTTTCCAACGATTGTACTATTTTCGGTGACGATGAACCTATTGTTGCCCAGTTTGATTTTGGTCCTAAAGAAGCCACCTTTACTAAACCAAAGGAATTGGTAAACCATTTAAAGCCGCTCTTCATGCGCGGTCACATTGATGGGACACCGATTGCTAAAATGTTGGTAGATGGAGGGGCGGCTGTAAATCTAATGCCTTATTCATTGTACCAAAAATTAGGGAAACAAGATGATGAACTTGTCAAAACCAACATGACCCTTAGCGGTGTTGGAATTGATAGTTCGATCAAAGTCAGGGGAGTCACGTCCGTTGAATTAACCATCGGGACTAAGACCCTTGCTGCTGCATTCTTCGTCGCTGATGTAGAAGGAAATTACAATCTAATCCTAGGCAGAGATTAGATTCATGCTAACCAATGTATACCTTCTACATTACATCAAATGTTAATACAATGGGTAGGCAATGATGTAGAACAAGTACATGCTGATGTATCGGTCTGTATCGACTTATGAGACCGCTACATGTCTCATAGGAGTAGATTTTTCTGATTACCGGTTCATAAGTATAGATAAGAAGGGTTTCATTCCTGTAATGCTAGAGCCAATGGAGGATCGACTAAATCCTAAATAAAGTTTAAATGATGAGTACACAAAAAATTCATGAGTCCTTGGTCACGGACAGTTCGGCTTCCGAGGCCAGATGGTCCGGTCTTTCACAAAACAGTTCGGTCTTTAAGACCAAACATCTACCACAGCGTAAAGACAGTATCACGGATGATTCAGCCCTCGAGACCGGAGAGTCCGCCATCACACAAAGATCATTTGATTCCTCTGTAGGGGACATGATAGAGGAATTCAGGGATCTCGATAAACTAGGACAGGGGTTTACATCGGCCGATCCTTTGGAGGAGATTGACATAGGAGATGGTAAAACTCCAAGGCCGACTTATGTAAACAAGACCCTGGAGACTGATCCTAGAAATGAAATGATTGGTCTATTGAAGGAATATTCTGATTGCTTTGCTTGGAATTACACTGAGATGCTGGGATTAAGCCGAGAGATCGTAGAGCATCGGTTGTCCATTAAGTCCGGTTTCAGACCTTTTAAGCAGAGAGCTTCAACATTTCGTCCAGATCTTCTCCCACAAATCAAGAACGAAATCCACCGGCTGCTAGAAGCTAATTTTATTAGACCTTGCAGATACGCAGAGTGGGTCTCCAATATTGTGCTGGTGGAGAAGGAGTCAGGTAAGCTTAGAGTATGTATTGATTTTCGCAATTTAAATAGAGCAACTCCTAAAGATGAGTATCCCATGCCCATAGCCGACACATTAATCAATAATGCATCAGGAAATAGAATTATTAGCTTTCTTTATGGTAATGCTGGATATAATCAGATTTTCATGGCCGAAGAAGATGCGTCTAAAACGGCCTTTATATGTCCAGGCTTCATTGGTTTCTTTGAGTGGGTTGTCATGACATTTGGTCTGAAAAATGCCGGTGCTACTTATTAGAGGGCTATGAATTTGATCTTTCACGAGCTGTAGGGAAACACTGTGGAAGTCTACATTGATGATATCGTAGTAAAATCGGTTGAGTTTAGTTCTCATTTAGCTGATTTGCGTAAAGCCTTTGATAAGATGCGTCGGTATGGTTTGAAAATGAACCCACGTAAATGTGCTTTTGGAGTGTCGGCTGATAAGTTTTTAGGATATGTCATCCATGAACATGGTATAGAGATAGACCCTGACCGAATCAAGTCTATTCGGAATGTGGGACCTCCGACCTGTAAGGTCGAAGTGCAGAAGTTTCTCGGCAAGGTGAATTATTTATGAAGGTTTATTTCTAACCTAGCCGGGAAGATTAATGCCTTCACCCCTATCCTTCGGCTTAAGAATGATGCCGAATTCGCTTGGGGGCAGAGCAGCAGGAAGCATTTGATCTCATTAAAAAATATTTGTCTTCGGCCCCCGTATTAAAAGCACCGCAAGTAGGAGTACCATTCAGATTATACATTGCAGTTGAAGACAGGGTTATTGGGGCTGTTCTGACACAAGAAACCGGAGGAAAGGAGCATGTGGTGACTTATCTAAGTCGAAGGTTAGTGGATGCTGAAACGAGGTACACTTTCATTGAGAAGTTATGCTTATGCTTGTTTTATGCATGCACTAAGTGTAGATGTTATTTACTGTCTAATCGTTGCACTGTTTCTGGTCAAACCGATGTGATCAAATACATGTTGCATAACCCAATTATGAGTGGTAGAATTGGTAAATGGGCTTATGCACTCATAGAATATGACTTGGCCTATGAACCATTGAAATCCATGAGAGGCCAAGTCGTAGCAGATTTTATTGTAGAACATCGGATTAATGATACTCATAAATTAGACATATCATACCTCATTGTTTCTCCTTGGACTTTATATTTTGATGGATCGGTTTGCAATGAAGGGCAAGGAATTGGCATTGTGCTAGTTTCACCAAGTAATGTCTCCTTCGACTTCTCTAGCCGATTGAAAACTTATTGCACTAACAATCAAGCCGAATATGAAGCCCTTTTGTTCGGCTTGGAACTTTTAAATTGTATGGGAGTAAAACATGTGAAGGCATTTGGTGATTCTTAGCTGGTCATCCAACAGGTGTTAGAAGAATATCAATGTTTTGATGGTACTCTAAATAGTTACCTTGAAAAATGTTGGGGCATAATTCATTCTTTTGACGAATTCAGTATTCGCCATATCTCTAGAGTTGAGAATCATAGAGCTAACAATTTGGCACAAGATGCATCAGGTTATCGGATAAAGCAAGGGAGATTTCACAACACTGAAAATCTGATAACTGGTGCAGGGCCAATTCCCCAGGTCGCAGACCGTCCGAGTAAAGACTCCGGACGGTCCGGGGTTACCAGGAATGTTCTCCTAATTGATTCGGCTGATAATGAAGCCGATGCAAGTGATTGGAGGACTCCCATAACTAATTATTTACGAAATCCCAATATCAGGACAGATAAGAACATTCGACGTACAACTTTCAAGTATGTTTTGATGAGTGATGAACTCTACCGCCGAACAGTCAACGACGTCCTGCTTAAGTGCTTGGGCCCAGATGATGCTATATTAGCCATGGCCGAAGTACATGAAGTAATTTGTGGTACCCATCAATCGGCTCCAAAGATGAAGTGGTTGTTGCGAAGGTCTGGTTTTTATTGGCCTAACATGATAGCTGATTGTTTCAAGTACTACAAAAGATGTCAAGTGTGTCAAAAATTCGGCGATCTACAGTTGGTCCCTGCAGCCGAATTACATCCTATCATCAAGCCTTGGCTATTCAGAGGATGGGGATTAGACTTTATAGGAGAAATTCATCCTTCATCATCAAAGGGGCATCGGTTCGTGCTAATTGCCACTGACTACTTTACCAAATGGACTGAAGTCGTTGCTCTGAAGAACATGACACACAAGGAGGTAATTGAGTTCATAACTGAGCATATTATTCATAGATTCGGTATTCCCCAGACCTTGACTACAGATCAAGGAACTTCTTTTATGTCAAAAGAGGTACGTGAATTTGCTGAATTATATAGAATTAAGTTGCTTAATTCATCTCCATATTATGCTTAGGCCAATAGACAGGCCGAGTCTAGTAATAGGACATTGATTAACTTGATAAAAAGAAGATATCCAATAATCCTAAGCATTGGCATAAGATTTTGTCCGAAGCTTTATGGGCTCACAGAATATCTAAACATAGTGCTACTAAAGTATCTCCTTTTGAGCTTGTCTATGGGCAGGAAGCAGTGTTGCCTGTGAAAATAAGTTTGAATGCTGTCAGGTTCGCCAGACAAAATGGTCTAACCGTCATTGATTATTATAATTCAATGATGGATAATATTGATGAGGTGACCAAGAAGAGGGTGATAACTTTGGGAGTAATATAAAAGGACAAGATCATGGTAGCCAGGGCCTACAACAAGAAGGTCAGAGCAAAGTCATTTCAAGTAGGGGACCTAGTGTGGAAGACCATCCTGCCTCTAAGGAATAAAGGTTGGAAGTTTGTGGAAATGGTCGCCAAGCTGGGAGGGTCCTTATAAAGTAAAACAGGTAATGTCTGGTAACGCCTATTTACTACAAACATTATAAGGTAAGGATTTACCCAAGGCTTTGAATGGGTGTTTCCTCAAGCAGTACCATCCTAGTATGTGGCAAGATGCTTAAGAAAACCGATATAATCACATCGAGATAAGATGCTTTTGTTTTGCTCAGCTCCACCAAAAGGCAGGGGGGCATATGTTGGGCACCAAATTGAGAGGCCGGACGGTCCGCGCCTGTGGGCCGGACGGTCCGCGCAAGCGCAGAACAGATTAGGGTTCCGAGTTTCTTGCTATGTTTGTTGGCGAGAATCTCCGGATAAGCTCGGAATTTTGTTGGTAACGGGTCCAGCCCCCCTCCTCTATAAAAGCACAGGAATACGACCGAT
Source organism: Zea luxurians (assembly GCA_029449295.1). Lineage (NCBI taxonomy): Eukaryota > Viridiplantae > Streptophyta > Magnoliopsida > Poales > Poaceae > Zea > Zea luxurians. Next base: position 5,905,963 of record JAOPSE010000041.1, on the reverse strand, counting down.
TTAATCAATCAATCGAACCCTCAATCAATACAATTTACATTTATTCTTAGGAGTAGTTCTAGTCTAGTTCTAGGTTAGTCTTCCAATCCCCAAATTCTTCGCTTCTCTTCGACTCTGTAGGAAACGGGTGAAGCCTAAGAGGGGGTGAATTAGGACTTCTAAAACTTTTACTAAACTTGGCCACAATTAAATCCCTAGAGCAAAACCTATGCAAATAATCAAAACTAGAATGTGCAAACTAGGTTTTGTCTAAGTGTTGCAATCTCTACCGCAAAGGCTAAGTTTCAATCTACATTAAATAAGTATGACTACAAGATTGAAACTTAAATGATTAATATAAATGCGGAATGTAAAGAGCCAAGTAGAGAAGCAAACTCTCGTGGATGACACCGGTATTTTTACCGAGGTATCCAGAACCACGCAAGGTCCCGACTAATCCTCGTTGGTGCCCCTACGCAAAGGGAAGCCCACGCGAGGGCCAAGCACCACGGTCGAGTAACTCCGTAGAGAGCCACGGGCCTTCTCCACGCGCAAGTGGTGCTCCGCTTCCGGCTCCTCTCGGACGCTCCCCGCCGTCTCCACTATCGAGCTTCCGGCCGAAACGCCGCGGGCCTCGTTCCCTCCGGTACACGGTGGCGGCCGTGACACAAACGCGGTTGTCACGGTCTCGCAAGACTCTCGCCCCACTCGGTACAATTACAATGACTCACGCAAGAGCCGAGGGGTTGTGTGGTTTTACAAAACTTACTCAACTAACTAGGGTTCACCTAGAGCAAGCGCTAAAGCGGTCTAACTAATCTAAGCACTTCGCAAAGCACCTACGCTAATCACCGAGTGATTCTATTAAGCACTTGGGTGTTTGAGCTCTTGTAAATGTGCACTATATGCCTTGGTATGTTGCTTGAGCTCCCACACTTGAGAATGGCCAGTTGGGGTGGTATTTATAGCCTCCACACCCCCAACTAGCCGTTGGACAGAAAGCAGCAGCTTTCTGTCGTAGGGTGCACCGGACAGTCCGGTGCACCACCGGACATCTACTGTGCAGTGTCTGGTGCACGCCACGTCAGCCGACTGTTGGCGCCTGTAGCAGTCGACCGTTGCCGTCTGCCCGTGGCATATCGGACAGTCCGGTGCACACCGGACATCAATGTCCGGTGCACCACCAGGCGCTGGCTGACAGCCCGCTTCTTGGATTTCTTCGCTGATTTCTTCGGGCTTCTTTTGTTCTTGAGTATTGGACTCCTATGCATCTTTTTATGTCTTCTTTTGAGGTGTTGCATCCTCATTGCCTTGGTCCAATTCTCTTCGCATCCTGTGAACTATAATTATAAACACTAGCAAACATATTAGTCCACAGGTTGTGTTAATCATCAAACACCAAAACTCAATTAGCCAAAAGGCCTAGGGTCCATTTTCCTTACAATCTCCCCCTTTTTGGTGCTTGATGACAACACAACCAAAGCAAGCAAATAATACAAGTATTTGAATTAAAATATGCAATATACTTGCTAAGATGCATGATTGTCCCCACAATGTGATATTATGGACTTAAGCCTCCCCCTAACTCCATAATTCACTTACTTCCTATTTTTGGACCAAATAACCAAAACCACTGGAAAACCATTTGTAGATATAAAATTTTAAATTTTTGGTGTTTGGTGATTGATATAGTTTTCATTGCTTTGGTCCCTAAACTTCTCCCCCTTTGGCATCAACCACCGAAAAGGAAGACATTAAAAGCATGTAGGAAGTAAATAACAGCTTGCCCTCAACAAGAATTGTATCAAATGATATCACTAGAAGGATATTAAAATAAACCATATGAATGATACCAGTTGAAAGGAACTCCCCCTAAATGAGTGTTCTCTTTAGAAAGAAGTTTCTCCCCCTTTTTAGAGATGAAGAAATACTCCCCCTGACAGAGATCCTCTACTTAGGAAAAAGCATGTGAAAATTAGAGGTGCAAGACATGATTTGAAAAGACTAACTTCCTTTATGCATAGGTAACAGAATATGAGTTAACTACTTATGCATTTTTGCAACATGGAAGCATATGATATGAAATATAGTCTAATCAAATTTAGGAGAAGACATGTAAATGATACTGAATGTAGTCTCAAAAGATACCAATTGAAAGTCAATGGTGAGCTTGAGAGATCTTGGAGATTTTGCAGTGGAAGATTGTTGTCTTTCTCCGGGGACTTCATTTTCCTTACAATGAGACTATCACATGAAATAGACTTGAAAAGATGTTAGTCTCAAAGTGTTAGATTATAGAGTAACCTCCCCCTAAAGGTGTGCATACAAGTTTTGAATACTTGTAGGAGACATGCACTTTGATTTGATATCAAGAGGGGCAAATTATCTATACTCCTAACTTTGGCACATATAAGTTAAATGATACAACTTGTAGAAATCAAAATTTTCAATTTATGCATCATTTACTATGGAGTGATATAGAAGCTATGTGTCGTGCTTAAATAAACATTTTAAGCCATGTAGGTTTGCTTAAGTATATGAATTAAAAACAAGCAATCCTACCATATGATTTACCTAGTATGCATGATTTTAAACAAAAGTACATAACAAATGTAATACTAGGCAAGAAAGGTAAACTAGATAAAAGGTAAATAGATACGCATATCTAAAAACGAAGAATACAATAAAACTAGTTACCTTAGTCATGGGTGGGAAATTTGGGTCCAAAATTTTCACTAATCCACTTGGCAATAAACTTGATCCAATATGATGTATCCCATGATATACATCCCAATTTTGCCAAGTCTCCAAATTTCCCGATGACCTTCGGTCCACTCACTTCCCTTTCGGGATCCAAACCTTCTTGGTGCTTTTCATGGTTGAAATTATCTCCTTTGGCACCCAGATGCGTTTGACCCCTTTTCCTTTGTTGGCTTGCTTGTTGGCCTTGATTGCTATAACCTTTCCATTCTTTTTCTTCTTGATCAAATATGGTGTAGCATCTTTTTTGTTCACCTTTTTGATGTAGGTGTTGGAGATATTGCTTGATGGCTTTTGCTTGAGCTTTTGCCTTTGTTTATCCCCGGTCATCGCCTTGCATTGGAAAGACTTGTGGCCTTCCTTGTGGCACAGCCTACAAATCACAGTTTCTCCCTCCATAGGCTTGTTCACTCCCGCAGTGGTGTTATCCTGTGGAGGTTGGATTTGTTTGGCTTTGCCTTTCTTGTCATACAAGGCCTTGCCAAGGCGAGCCACTTCTTGCTTTAATTGTTTATTTTCCTTTGCAACCTTATCCGAACATGTCTCTACAACAATATTCTCAACAACGACTTGGTTGCAGGGGTTAGAATCATCAATTAAATCAAAGCAGGAAGTAGAAGCATCTTTATTAATTATTTCAGGTATTTCAACTAAAGATGCTGCTGGGGTGCTACCAATGTTTTCTAGCTTAGTAGTTAGCTCATTATTGTGTATGCTAAGAATTTCCATTTTCTCTAGCAAATTTTCAATAGCTTCTTGGGAGCTAGCTAACTTAGCCTTAAGTTTTTCATTCTTTTTAATAAGGCTATCATCGGTAGCAGTGGATGGAGCACTAGATTCTAATAGCTCAATTTTAGTTGATAGCTCACTATTTAAGTTTGCAAAAGTTTCAAATTTTTCTAGCAAACCTTTGTAATCATTTTGAGAGCTAACCAACTTCTTTTTCAAAGTTTTAAGTTGAGCTTTTTGTTTAGTGCAAACGTCCTGGAAAAATTCTACGGCTTCCGCAAGCTCATCTAGAGAGGGCTTTCCCTCACCTTCATCATCACTACTACTTTCATCACTAGAGGATGGAATGATTTTGTTACCTCTTGCCATAAGGCATTTGTGTGATGACCGTGATGATCGTGACGAGGACCGGTGGCTGCGCGTCCTTGGAGGTTCATCTTCACTTGAAGAATCATCCCAAGTTCTAACACTTGTTAGCACCTTGCCTTTGCTCCTCTCCTTTTTGGGTTTGGCCATATTTGGACAATTGTCCCTAAAGTGGCCCTTCTCCCCACATGCGAAGCATCCTCTCTTCCTTTGCTTTTTCCTGTCAATATTAAAGAGAAGATCCTCGATCTACAGGGGCACACCCATAAGATTAATCTTGCGGATCATCCTCATTACCTTTCTGACGCGTCGGATTGTTTCTTCGTCCTCGGAGGATGATGTGCATGGTTGATTATCTTCATCATCATCACTTTCTTCTTCTTCCTCTTCTTCACTTGAGGAACTTGGAGTGGGAGCCTTCTTTTTGCCCTTCCTTTCATCACATGCAAAAGCATATGGTTTTGAGGAAGTTGGCTCCTCTCCCCGACTCATTTTTCGCGACATCTCAAAGGCCACGATTTTCCCAATCACAATGATCGGGGTCATGTTGCTCAAATCCTCCATGTTGTGAAGGATGGTGATGATGCTCCCATATCTTTGTTGTGGTAGCAGGGAGATAATCTTCCTCACAATGTCTGCATCACCTAGCTTATTAATTCCAATAGAATTGAGCTCATTGATAATTAGATTCAAACGAGAATACATGTCTCTAACAAGCTCATCATCTTTCATAGCAAAAGTATTATACTCATTTAAGACTAGGCAATGTTTTTGCTCACGGACATTGGATGTGCCGTCATGGAGCTCATGCAATTTTAGCCAAATCTCATTAGCAGTTTTCAAGGTAAATACTTGATTAAAAATATTCATGCTAAGAGATTCATACAAGCAATTTTTGGCTCTAGCATTTAACTGAATTTCTTTTTCCTCACTCGTGGTGGGTTTCTCGGGATTCTTGAGGGGTTTCATCCCGTCACGAGTGACTCTCCAAACACCTAGATCAACGGCCTCTAGGTAACAAGCCATTCTAGCACTATAATATGGGAAGTTAGTGCCGTCGAAGTGTGGTGGCCTATGGGTATCCATCCCTTCCTCTAAAAAGCGTCAGCTCTTTTAGCGGTGAAGCTAAAGCGTTTCAAATGAGCCAAACCAGGCTCCGATACCACTTGTAGGAAACGGGTGACGCCTAAGAGGGGGGTGAATTAGGACTTCTAAAACTTTTACTAAACTATGCCACAATTAAATCCCTAGAGCAAAACCTATGCAAATAATCAAAACTAGAATGTGCAAACTAGGTTTTGTCTAAGTGTTGCTATCTCTACCGCAAAGGCTAAGTTTCAATCTACACTAAATAAGTATGACTACAAGATTGAAACTTAAATGCTTAATATAAATGCGGAATGTAAAGAGCCAAGTAGAGAAGCAAACTCTCGTAGATGACACCGGTATTTTTACCAAGGTATCCGGAACCACGCAAGGTCCCGACTAATCCTCGTTGGTGCCCCTACGCAAAGGGAAGCCCACGCGAGGGCCAAGCACCACGGTCGAGTAACTGCGTAGAGAGCCACGGGCCTTCTCCACGCGCAAGTGGTGCTCCGCTTCCGGCTCCTCTCGGACGCTCCCCGCCGTCTCCACTATCGAGCTTCCGGCCGAAACGCCGCGGGCCTCGTTCCCTCCGGTACACGGTGGCGGCCGTGACACAAACGCGGTTGTCACGGTCTCGCAAGACTCTCACCCCACTCGGTACAATTACAATGACTCACGCAAGAGCCGAGGGGTTGTGTGGTTTTACAAAACTTACTCAACTAACTAGGGTTCACCTAGAGCAAGCGCTAAAGCGGTCTAACTAACCTAATCACTTCGCAAAGCACCTACGCTAATCACCGAGTGATTCTATTAAGCACTTGGGTGTTTGAGCTCTTGGAAATGTGCATTATATGCCTTGGTATGTTGCTTGGGCTCCCACACTTGAGAATGGCCGGTTGGGGTGGTATTTATAGCCTCCACACCCCCAACTAGCCGTTGGACAGAAAGCAGCAGCTTTCTGTCGTTGGGTGCACCGGACAGTCCGGTGCACCACCGGACATCTACTGTGCAGTGTTCGGTGCACGCCACGTCAGCCGACCGTTGGCGCCTGTAGCAGTCGACCGTTGGATCCGACCGTTGTCGTCTGCCCGTGGCACACCGGACAGTCCGGTGCACACCGGACAGTCCGGTGCACCACCAGGCGCTGGCTGACAGCCCGTTTCTTGGATTTCTTCGCTGATTTCTTCGGGCTTCTTTTGTTCTTGAGTATTAGACTCCTATGCATCTTTTTATGTCTTCTTTTGAGGTGTTGCATCCTCATTGCCTTGGTCCAATTCTCTTCGCATCCTGTGAACTATAATTATAAACACTAGCAAACATATTAGTCCACAGGTTGTGTTAATCATCAAACACCAAAACTCAATTAGCCAAAAGGCCTAGGGTCCATTTTCCTTACAGACTCTACATCGATTAGAGGAGTCTAGGTCGGCCTGCCGAGCCTAGACATCACCTAGGATCTCTCCTCCCCGACGGGGTCCCTCCCGGGAGCGAGATCCAGGCGCCGCCGGCGATCTTCCGCCGCCCTTGCGCACGCACGGACCGTCCGGCCCCAGGGCGCGGACCGTCCGGCCGTCAGACAGGAAACTCTGGCCTCGCGCCAGGCCGTGAACCGTCCGGTCTCTTACCGTAGACCGTCCGCCCCTGTGCAGAGAGCACCGCCGCTGGTTCATGTTGAGTGATTAGCGCCCCAAACAGGTGTCAACAGCGAGCTAATGACCTTTTGTGATAAGTTTTTAATAATTCTCTCAATTCAAGACGTATCTAGACGATGTTTGTATCTATTCAAGTAAAACAACAAAAATCATTATTCCACATTTTTAAAAAAAAATAAAGACAATAAAAAATTTAGTTAAATTGCGCAGAGAACTGTCAAAAATATATTAAATGTGTAAGATACCTTTTTTGCAACCGTACAGTTAAAAAGTTAAAATGTAAAATAATAATAATAATAAATTATTTAAATGATAAATGATGCTTATCTAATGTTAAGAGCATTTTATTCGTATGAGAGAGTAATGCACGTCACCTGAGCGCTGGACCCGGCTTAGCTACTCGTCAGTTGTGACTCGTGCGTACGTACGTGTGCCGACAAAGTGATGAATCACCCAAACAACCAACCACACCACGAAAATCTGACATCTCATCTTGATCCATCCAGCTTTGCCTCGATCGCCGGCCGGTAGCCATGTCCCCCACGGAAGAAGCCGCTGGTGGTGGTCTCGACGACTATGACCGCTTGAGCGAGCTGAAGGCGTTCGACGACAGCAAGGCCGGCGTCAAGGGCCTCGTGGACGCTGGCGTCACGACCATCCCTGCCATCTTCCGCGGCCATCTCCTTCAGGAAGGGCCGAAGGTATCGTCCTCTAGCAGTAGCAGCAGTACTAGTCTTAGCATTATCCCGGTCATCGACCTCTCGGCGGCGGACGCAGTCGCACGGGAGGAGGTGGTCGCCCAGGTGAAGGCTGCAGCCGAGACGGTGGGGTTCTTCCAGCTGGTGAACCACGGCGTTCCCAGCGAGCTCCTGTCCGAGATGCTGGCGTCGGTGAGGCGGTTCAACGAGGAGCCCCACGAGGTGAAGCGGCCCTACTACACGCGGGACGCACGTCGCAAGGTGCGGTTCAACTCCAACTTCGATCTGTTCCAGTCGCCGGCGGCCAACTGGCGCGACACGCTCTTCTGCGAGGCAGCGCCGGAGCCGCCGCGGGCGGAGGAGCTGCCGGCCGCCGTCAGGCACGTGATGCTGGAGTACGGCGGCGCGGTGCGGGAGGTGGCGGCGCGCGTGCTGGGGCTGCTCTCGGAGGCCCTGGGGCTGGGCCCCGGGCACCTCGCAGGGATGGGGTGCGCGGAGGGCCTTAGCCTGGTGTGCAACTACTACCCGCCGTGCCCGGAGCCGGACCTCACCCTGGGCTGCAGCAGGCACTCGGACCCCAGCTTCCTGACCGTGCTGCTGCAGGACTCGCATGCGCAGGGCGGCCTGCAGGCGCTCCTCGAATCCAGGTGGCTGGACGTGCCTCCGGTGGCCGGCGCGCTCCTGGTGAACGTCGGAGACCTTCTCCAGCTGGTCAGCAACGGGCGGTTCAAGAGCGTGGAGCACCGGGTGGTGGCTAACCGGAGCAGGGACACGGCGAGAGTGTCAGTGGCGTGCTTCTGCAACGCGGACATCGCGAGATCCACGAGGCTGTATGGACCCATCGCGGAGCTCATCGCCGCGGACGACAGCGACGGCGCGGGAAGGGCGCTGTACAGGAACGTGACGGTCCCGGAGTTCCTAGCGCACTACGACAAGAAAGGCCTCGACGGTCGCCCGGCGCTCCTCCGCTTCCAGCTGCTTCAATAATTTTACATCACATCAGTCCTGACTCTGGTGATATCATGTCACTGTGGGCTACTCCGGTACAATAATTGAAGGTTGAAGCTACATTAACATGCTCTAATAAAGTTATGGATGGATCAGATCAATACTAATCTCTGATCATTTTCTTTAAGGATCTAGAGGAGTCGAAGCCCCTATAGCTTAAATTAAGAACTTAAAGAAAGAGTTAAGGTCTTAAGGATATACAGATTCAAGAAACAAAAAAAAAGCTCCAGGCAGTAAACTAGAACAGATTGTTTTTAGTCATAAATCAAAAGAGGTTGAAAGCCTTGGCTTCATAGTCCACCCGGTAGATTGAGAGAGATTAAATCTCTTTCTATTTAATTTTAAATAGAAAGGGATTTAATCCTTTTAATCCCCCTCTAACCAAACAAACAAGCACGGAGCAGCAGCATCTCTTTGAAGAGCGATTTGCAGTCCCATGTTCAGCTGCCTCCTTTGAAGACTGAATCATTTCTTGTTGTCTAGATCGCTCAACACATAAGTAGTGTATTCAGACTGAAACTGATCCCTCAGAGCTGCAGTGACCAATGCGAAAGTAACTTGCACTGAGGCGCCTAAGTTCAACAAACTCCAGCAAGATCTTGCAAAAGAGCAGTTAAGAAACAGATCTTCTGAAGATTCCCCTATGGCAAGATGACAAAGGGCACACTCGTAAGAATCAAGGTGCATGTTCTTCCTTCTTACGGGGCATGGTCTGTGGGTAAAACTCCGAAGATCCAATCAGTTGAACAAAGGACAAGCTGCTCGCCTTATTTACAAATTGTGTTGGATATGTCAAGGTAGAATCATCAACACTACCTTGGAATTTGGAAACATACATTGGCGAAGAATAAACAAGGAAAAAAACTCAGATTGACCATTGACGCATTTACAAGGACACGTTCCAGAGTAGATAACTAGGCGTCACTCCACCAGGATAACTCAGTTTCCCCGAAATTTGGATGACAAAAAGTTTTGAAACTTAGAAAATTCGTCCATGGCATCCAGAGGACGAAGTGTGAAGGGAGGAAGAACGCTTTGTCCAGCCTTCGGATCCATCACACCTGTCGCAGGCAGGAGAGCCAGCGCAGGTTGCTGCTTGTTTAGCTTCTCAATGATGTAAGAGAAAGTCCCAAAGGTCAAGCAGCTCTGAATCAGAGTTTGTGGTGCACCTGAAACCCAGTACAAAAATGTGATATTGATTTCAACAATTACTGCACCAGGGCATCATTCTAATAAATAAAAACAAGTCAGCATAACAAATTAACTTGAACAGAATGCAAACAGTCAACGTATGACATGGACATCAACAGAATAGAGTAATTGGAATCTAAACATTGATACTCCATAATGCATAAGAAACAAACCACAATCGATTATGGAGGCATCCTAAGGACATCAAAATGCAGAATTGTTAAGCATAATAACCATACAACTTTCTACCCGTGACAGTCAGTCAGGCACTAAGGACATCACATAAGTATGCATGTTTCTCATAAAAGGAACAAGTCTATAAAACCTCCTCACCTTTAAAACCAGTTGTTTAGCCCACTCAACTTTACAAAACCATACAAATAACCCTAGACAGTTTTAGTTGGCGGTTTTGATGACGTGACACTAATATAAGTGGCATCGTTTTTGTCTTTTTTAATTGTCTTTTATTAGTGTCCAAATTTTATATAATTTTACACAAAAATCAATAATTAGCTATTATATTTTCCGTAATTTTCCTGTAATTTTAGAAGTGTCAGCTTACTAAATAACAAAAACTACATAAAAAGAGATTAATATTTTTGTCACGGATTCATTTCTTATTTTCTGAGACAAAATTTTACTAGAGCTAAATAATACTATTAGTAAACTACTAGATTTTTTGTTAATTTGTTAAACAAGTTAAGTGTTTTTTCTTCTAATTGCAAACTAAATTATTTTTATATTTGTTTTTAAGAACAGTTAGCAAACAGTAATAAAATAATCCCAATTTTTACACAGAACTTTTTTAGCTAAACTGCCCAGGGGATTATTTGTCTAGTTTTGTAAAGCCGAGGGGGTTAAACAACCGATTTTGAAGATGAGGGGGTGAAATAGATCACCCTCTAAAGGTCATGGGGGTTATGTTGACTTATTCCTTTCTCAAAACCATTCAACCTAAAGAAATTGGGATGCCATCAACTAACAACTAACAAGTTTACAACCAGCTTCCTCTAGTCCCTAACATATGAAGGTTTCTATTTTTTGCTCTAGAGGTCAACCAGATCAAGGGTTGCAAGAAAAGGTACAGTCCAAGAACCACACTTATGAGCAAGTTATCATCAAGTATAAACACAAACATCGTGTTTTCAATTTCCAACATTGTCAGAATTGCAAAGAGCAAATATATAAAAAAAGAGTAATTGCCTCAGGGCCAAATAAATAATATGGCTATTATTTATGTAATCCTAGTCCTCACCAGAGCATTAAGGAACAGACTGTTCAGCAATTGTAAAATAAAACAGTTCAAGGCTATTGATTGCACATTTTCTGAAGCTTTACCTGGAAAGCTCAGAGCAAGGCCAGTGCAACAGCCTGCGACTCCTGCATTGATTCCTAGAAATAAAATAACTGACATGTTAATGCATCCATGCAATTTTCTTAGCAATTTATTAATTAAGAGGAATAGAAAAAAAGAAATGAACAGAACACAGACAAATACAAACCATCATCTTTTCCGCGTAGTTTTCTCAAAGAGCAGGCTACTAAACTTTGAACACCAGCAAGAACAGCAAATATCTAGATCAGGAAGGCAAGATTTGCACCATGAGATATTGTTAAACAATTGGCACAAAGTGGTATCCACATTTGGAAAGCATATCCTTATACCTTAGCAGATGACGCAGCATCAGCAAATGATCCTTTAATCCCCTTCATCATAACCAAACCTTTACCTGAAACATTAAAGAAAATAGAAAAGTGGAGCTATCCGATTATACATGTAAGCTTCACAGCAAAAGACCAAAAAAGGATAACAGAAACACAATCTGGTGGTAGACAGCACCAGGAGACCACTTAGCCCTTTTTTAGAACACTATGTCAGTTAAAATATAAGATCTTGTGCTCCCTAATCCAGGAAGTGATACAGGGGATCCCTACCGACTAGGCGATTGAATAGTTGTTAACCATCTATGAAAGAGCATTAAATACAGCTACAGCAAAGAATATATGATTCTGATCCACTACAAGTGCCAACATAAATAAAAGCAAAATCATTTTCTAGAAAGCGCTTCATGGTGGCAATTTCATTCAATATGGTGATGCCTGTAATATCAGAGAAAAAGGATTAAGATCTTCATATCTCAGTCTTGGTTTTTTTTTCTTCTTCACAAATCAATGTAGAAGTTGTTTGGCAGTGTGCTCCCGGCCTGCAAGTCCCATGACAAATCTTTTTCTTTTATATGTGAGGACTCAGATTAGGTGTGCAATGCTCATGTTGAACCATATATGCATTTGAAGGGCTAGATCAGGTTTTGGGATATAACTTCATGGATAATTTATGTATTACTCAAGTGAATTGTAACTTCGGTAATATCAGTAGTATTTCCTATTTGGTACAAGCACCTCTGGTTTCCTATCCTGTTCTTCTATATAAAAGAGCTATCATTCAATTTCTACTTGTAGCAGTGACTCCAGTAAAATACAGCCTCAACCCAAACTGGTTTGAACAAGAGAAGATACAAGTCAGTGTTCTGTTTGGTCAGCTGTGTGTGATGCAGGAATGCAGGATGAACTAAGAATACAAGATACCGTCTGGTTTCCATGATGTGTGCTTTACAAGGTTATGACATTAGAATTTAACCTGCATTAATCCACCTACTTAACCTTAATTTCACTTTTGCAGCTCACCTTTGTCCAATTTAATCACTAATGTAGACCCCTACTTGCATAGGGTTGTAAGAGACCCAATTTTGCAAATCAAACTAATCCTCACCCATGAAAGGCAGGTAATTGTCCCAAACACACCACCATACCTTCTCTTTCATTAAAAAAACAGATATGCTACAAGCCAAATATTCCAGAACCATCCAAATCACCAACTAACTAATCAACTATGGGCATACATAAATTTGAAAACAGATTGAAGATATATTAGCTATAAAGATAACACAAATACCCATGCAAGTGAAGCTTTTTCAGGCAGATAACACAAATACCCATGCAAGTGAAGCTTTTTCAGGCTGAGAGTCTCAGCCCAATACAGCAGATTAGCAGTCTGACTGTAGGAATCAAGGTTTAGTCATGTTTAGTACTAAACCTCTGTGTGGTTACATGGTCAGGAATCAGGAGTCAGGAGCCAGTGCCAAAATAAAGTGAATATATCAGAGAAATTTTCACCCCCACATTTCAAATCCAGACATTTATTGAAACCAAATAGTCCCGTTCCCATGGTTAAAATAGAGCTGAAAACACACATGCATGTAACTTAAAATATCCCACCCGAATCAGATCTTCTGCACAATCTGTAGAAACTTAGATAACATAGCATTAATCTAACAAAAGAAAGTTCTAAATGGTGCAATTATAGACCAAAAAAATGTAAGCAGTTCCTAAGAGCAGAACCAGAGCTGTACAATAAAGATTAAAGACTACAAATTAGACCAGGCACAAATAATTGGCTACCCCCAGGGTGAACAACAGAACAATGTCCATAGCAAAACAATACTTATCAAACAAATTGTGACGCTAGAATCGGGGGAACATAACCTAAGCCGCACGGAGTCCAGCCCCATCATCCCAAGTCCGCACCTGAGGTCCTCGAAATGGCGCCACAGCCACACGTTACCTCGCCATCGGTGAGCCATAAACCCTAGCACGAGGTTGAGGTTCCATTCGAACGTGCAAGGGATAGCGGAAACGACGGGCGGCGTGGGTTTACCGTAGCCAACGACGGCGCCGACGAGGGAGCCCGCGGCGGACTCCCAGGCGAAGCGGAGGAGGCAGACCCCTGGGGCCGCGGTGGCCGCGGCCAGCGGGCTCGAGTTCCGCGACACCGCGAGGCGTGTCAGGATCGGGTTGGAGGTGGAGCCAGAACCGCGGCCCCCCACCCCACGCGGAGAGGACTCGTCCGAGTCGGTTTCGGTGGTGCCGCCGTCGGAGAAGGGGTCATCCTCCCGACTCCGATCGCCGCCGCCTCTCGCCATGGCCGCCGCGGCCTCGTGTCCCTGTTCGTGTTCGCGCGCGTGTGTCTCTAGCGCGCTGCTTGTCACGGGACCAGGTGGAATGGGTGCAGTGCGCTGCGCATTGACCGTGTCGTGTGCACAGCTTTGCGCTTGCGGGTGGCGCCACACGCGACGCGAGTAGGATCCTCTACGTGGGCCGCTGTTCGGTTAGGTATGGATCGGAGAAGTAGACTGCGGCTACAGATGTTCGGCTCTTTTTTTGACTGTACATTTTTTCTACGGCTAGATGAGGCGTTAAAAAGCTAAAAACTGTTTGGTAGAAACCACTAAAAACCGTTAAAAATTATTCGATATATGTTTTGTAGTTTCATCCAAAAGCTACAAAAGCAGATCTAAGGGTGCTTTCAATTTTGCACTGCGGGAAAAACAGGTTTTAGAAAAAGATGCTTCCTATATCCAGCTCATTGGTTTGGCTTTTGGCTTTTAGAGAGTAAAAGCCAAAACCAGAAGTCAAACCAAACGCACCATAAATCTTCATCTAAGTGCTAGTTTAGCAACTCAATTTTTTCAAAAAAATCTAATTTTTCCAATAAAAATTGAACTAATTTTCCCAAAGGAAATTGAACTAATTTCCCTTAAGAAACGAAAATTCCTTAGAAAAATAGGGTTATCAAACTAGCCTTAACTGAATAAGAGGAGATTTAGTCCCTTTGTTGAGTACCAAAAGTATCATCAGACGATTAGGTCCTCAAGCCGGACGGTTCTCGATTCGGACGGTCTGCCGTAGCGGCGCGGACAGTCCGCGTGTGAATATAATCAGTTAGGATTCCTAATTTCTTATGGGATTTGTTAGCAAACTGCATAGGATTTGTTTGGGAACCGATTTGTAACAGGTTCAGACCCCCTATATAAATGAAAGGGTACGACCGATTGACCCTCCAACAATCGGTCCAATGAAAACCTATTTACTATATTTATCTGTTTTGCATTGTTCTTTCCATGTATTCGGAGTAGGAGTAACCTAGCCTTAGTATTAGTCTTCCTCGGTCTGGATTTTCACCTCTCTTGATTCGACATCATCTAGAAGCGTCTTGGGTGGCCTGTTGACCCCAACGTAACCCTAGGATCTCACCTCCTCGACGGGGTCCCTCCAGGGAGACAAGATTCGGGGTTCTGTGAAGAAGACCTGCCATCATGGGCCATCTGGAAGCACACAAAGGAGTCACTCCTGCAGCGAGGTCACGGACTGTCTGCACTCCCACGGAGAGCACTGCTAGGTGATTCATTCTAGTGTTGGTACCAAATCGGCGCCAACATACTTTTTGACGACTTCGCTGAGACATTAGGGTGTTTAGAACTACTAAAAATTGGCCTCCGATCCAAATGCCGGTTTTAAAGAGCACGCCGACGTCTCTACCACCAACATCGTCAAGCTGACCATGGAAGCACTCCCGGCTAATGATTAGCAGCACTGTCAGGACCTCATGAGGCGCGAAGAGGAAGTAGTGTTGCGACAACTCGTCGAACGATGCGAGAAGGCGAAGGAAAAGTACCTATCACACTCCATAGTGGATCGCCACTAGAAGATCATCCGTCAAGGCAAGATCGTAGCATCTCTCCTACCTTCGCATTGGGCTCCCACTATAGGTAATCCAAATCAATCTTTTAAGTCTTTCATAGAACAGCGAGGGGTCAGTTAAAACAATATATAGATGAATCTGTTAAAGGATGAGCGCGTTCATATGAAAAATCTACTGCCCCTAGCTTTCCCTCGCATGAACCTAATACAGAGCCACCCGCATCTAACACATTGGCTACAAATGGGTCATCCTGGACCCAGGCATTGTATGGTATGCCGATGAATATGTTCATAGCATCACCGCAGCAGCCGCCGCCTGGCTTGCAATCAACTCTGAACATAATTAGATCGTCTGGCTACCACACGGATCGTCTGACATCCTTTATCAGATCGTCTGACCCTACACAAGCCACGCGTAGACCACCTAGGAAGTGCCATATATGGTCGAACTGTCTGGGTATAACCTCGGACCGCTCGGCCTAGTCGCGGACCGTCCGACCTCTTACTCTGGACCCTCCGAGTATGCATACGCAAAACACAGAGTCCACAATATGCATAATCTTTGCACCCATCACAGTAGCACTATGCAACCCTACCGGCAGTATATTATAGCCATGTCACGCCACCTCATATAGCACAGGACCGAATATTCTTCGGCCACCTGAGAGCTTGAGAGATATGGGGCAGGAGGGGTAGCACTAATAGGACTTCTAACACGCATTTTGGGCATCCCTGGAAAGAAAGCCGACACAATAATGCATAGTAACCTGAGGTTTTCATCCCCAAACTTAATGGATGGTCACTAGATGTGGTGGAAAAACTAGGGACAAAGTAGCTAGGTTGTTCAGAGGCAAACTCGATGTTGGTGTGTCAGGCATAGGGCAGTCATATCAGAAGCCTTATAATCACTGATTTGACACCGTGTCATATCCGTAGAGAACTAGGATACCATATTTATCTAAGTTTTACGGTGAAGGCGACAAAAGCATGCATGAGCATATAAGCCAGTTCTTAGCACACCTAGGATAATTGGATGATAGGGAAGCCTACTGCATTCGTTTACTCTCACTATCCCTAACTGGTATTGCATTCGCATGGTAAGCAGCCCTACCACCTAACTCTATTAACTCTTGGGGGAATTAGAGCAAAATTTTCATAAACACTTTTTCTCAGGAGAATATGAGTTAGAATTAACTGATTTAGCTTCAGTCCGACAAGGGCACGAAAAATCGGTCAATGATTATATCAAAAGGTTAGGATACTAGATATCGATGCTTCCAAATCCATGTCGCGGACAAATAGCTAGCAGGGTTGGCTTTTAATGGGTTGTGATATTACTTAAAAGAGAAATTAGATGGCCCTCGGTTCTTTTTATTACTACAACTACAACATCGAGCTTTGGCTTGTGAAAGTCGAAGTAAAGAAGCATTAAAATTGGTTGGTCATAATGTGCATCTAGTGAAGCACGATCCAAGTAGTTCAGATGATGACTTCACAAGTGTATATACTAATAAACTTGTTTGACCAACGAAGGCCAAACCTTCGGCATGCTCTTATTTATAGCCAGTTCAAAAGAATCGACAAGAAGAAGTTAAATTTACTTTTAATGTTGCCAAGTGTGACAAAATATTTGTAATACCCAAAAATGTATACGCTGAGGATATAGTAAATCTCCTTATGTTGTGTGCCATATATTCATCATAACAAGAGCATACCTATAATTAAGGGTGATTAGTTAAAATAAAAGATACTAAAATGGAATATGCATCATGCTGAGGTTTTGCTTTGTGTGCATTTTGTGACAATATAAAAATAATGCAAAAAAAATATGTTGGTACCCAAATTGGAATTTGAATTCTAAAGGAAATTCTATAATTTGAGAAGAGAAGGAAAATACTATAACATATACAGAAAATAAATATACAAATAAAGAAACTAATTTAGACTAGTATTTGAATGTGCATATTTAAAATAAATGGGAAAACTCATAACAAATTTTGGAATTCAAATTATGAAATCAAGTGGAAAGGAAAAAGAAAAGAGAAGAGCAATCCTGCGCTTGGGCCATATCACCTCCCACTCGGCCCATTCTCCTCACCCCGCGCGGTCCGGCTCTGGCCTTCTCACCAGGCCCAAAGCGCTCCCACGCAGCCCACTACTCCTCCCCCTTTTCCATTTTCATTTTCCCATGCTGCTGCCATGTGGGCCCGTGCGTCAGACACAGCGAAAATCCCTGTCCATCTTCCCCACTGCGCGACTGATGCAGGCCGGCGTAACAAACCGGGCGTGTGTGGCGGCTTTCGCATGCAACCCGTTCCCCAGAACCCCCATGCCGCGCTAGTGTCGCTCGTTTGCACTTGTGCATGGGGCCATGCAGGCAGGGGACTTCTTCCTGGTTTCCTGCGAGTCGCATCCACGGACTGTTAACAAACCCCGCCGCCGCCTGTATCGTGCAATTCAGTGGCAAACCACCTGCGCACGGACTCTGCCCACACGCATATAAACGCGACTGCACGCGCCGTGGTTTCATCAGCTCGCAGGACAGCAAAACCTAGTGCAATGGGGGAACTCGCCACCAAGAAATCGAGCGGCCATGGGGATGGTGAAGACCGTCGCCATCGGCCTCGCTTCACACCGGCTCTCGGGAACTAACTGCTTGTTGAGGAAGGCTATCAGGGCGCCTAAAACCTGGGCGTGGCTTCCTCTGGCGCGGTGGTGGATTGGGTGTGCTCTAATTGCTCACCGTCGAGTCATCTCCGCCGTGGAGCCACGCATCACGTCGCTGGGGCAGTCTGCGCCCGCATCACCGGTATGAAGCCTTCCCTGTGTCCGCCGCACCTTCAATTTTGGTTATAACCAGCCCATCGATGCATAGAACTGTGTTGGCGCCGGATTGGGGGTTCACCGGCATCCTCCACCGGGCGGGCATCAGGGCACCGCTCTCTGATTAGCGCTAGAGGAGAGAGTATCGCCGCGACCGTCGGATCTTGCGAAAACAACCTGGATTAGAAAGCGGCTTACCCCTTCAGTTAAGTGAACACTGACCGTAGATATGCGATCCAATGAATACGATTTGATCTCAGTTATTTAAGATCCGAGTCGTAGATATAGGATCCAGCGGCCATCCTGGCAACCTGGTTCGGGGAAGGTTTGGATCTAATTGAAAGGGAAATGTGCCCTTGGGCCATTTCTAAGTATTTTGGTGATTGAGTGCCAACACGAGTGCCTAAGTGAAAATCTATGCCAATTGATGGACAAAGTGCAAATCAAGTCTAAAGGTATGTTTCTAGACTTAGTACATTGTTTTGAGAACTAATGTATTGTGTCTCAGTGCTGGAAACAGGAGAAATCAAATTGGAAAAGAGATAGCTTCTTTCAGCCAAAGTCTGCTCAGTCTGGGTGCACCGGACTGTCCGGTGGTGCACCGGACAGTGTCTGGTGGTGCACCGGACAATGTTCGGTGCGCCAGGCTGGCTCTAGCGAACTTGCTGCTCTCAGGACTTCGACGACGGTGTACGGCTATAAATCACCAGACTGTCTGGTGGTGCACCGGACTGTCCGGTGAGCCATTCACAGGCGAACTCGTCGCTCTCGGGAAGTGATTAACGGCGTACGGCTATAATTCACCGGACTGTCCGGTGGTGCACCGGACTGTCCGGTGATCCAACGGTCAGCTGGGCCAACGGTCGGCCGAGGATTCCGCGCGTGACACGTGGCCGACCCAACGGCTAGAATGGGGCACCGGATAGTGTCCGGTGCGCCAACGGCTCTGAATCTCCAACGGTCGGCTTCGCCAAAGAAGGAAAGAAATCTGCACCGGACAGTGTCCGGTGGTGCACCGGACTGTCCGGTGCGCCAGGCGACTGAAGGCAAGAATTGCCTTCCTGGAATGCTCTCAACGGCTCCTAGCTGCCTTGGGGCTATAAAAGGGACCCCTAGGCGCATGGAGGAGCACACCAAGATTCTCTAAGCATTCATAAGCACCAAGACTTCGATTCCGCGCATTTGATTCTTTGTGAGAGCAACTAGAGCTTTATTTGAGTTGTGAACTCGTCGGGTTGTGTTGTGAGCTCTTGTTGTGACTTGTGTGCGTGTTGTCGCTCTGATTTCGTGTCTTGTGTGCGTTGCTCATCCCTTCCTTACTCCGTGATTCTTTGTGAACATCAAAGTGTAAGGGCGAGAGACTCCAAGTTGTGGAGATTCCTCGTGAGCGGGATAAAGTAAACAAAGCAAAACACTGTGGTATTCAAGTGGGTCTTTGGACCGCTTGAGAGGGGTTGATTGCAACCCTCGTCCGTTGGGACGCCACAACGTGGAGTAGGTAAGTTTTGTACTTGGCCGAACCACGGGATAAACCACTGTGTCTATCTGTGTTGATCCTCTTGTGGTTGTTGTGTTTTGCAAGAACTCCTCTCTAGCCACTTGGCCTTATTGTGCTAACGCTTAATCAAGTTTTTGTGGCTTTAAGTTTAAGTTTTTACAGGATCACCTATTCACCCCCCCCCTCTAGGTGCTCTCAATTGGTATCGGAGCCGTTCTCTTCAAGAAAGGGACTAATCGCCCGAAGAGATGGATCCTAAGGGGAAGGGAATTGTGATCAATGATAAGGAGAAGGAGTCTTTCGTCAACGAGCCGAAAGTTGACAAGCCTACCGACTCTGGCTCGGGCCACAAACGAAAAGATGGGAAGAAGAAGAAGACAAGGCGCATCAAGGAGATCGTCTACTACGACGACAGCGACGAATCTTCCTCTTCCCAAAAGGACGACGACAACGACTACGAGAAAAAGAAGACGGTTAACTCAAACTTCTCTTTCGATTATTCTCGTATTCCGCATAGTTCAAATGCACATTTGATTTCCATTCCTCTTGGCAAACCCCCTCACTTTGATGGAGAGGACTATGGATTTTGGAGTCACAAAATGCGTAGTCACTTGTTCTCTCTCCATCCAAGCATATGGGAGATAGTCGAGAGTGGAATGAAATTTGATAGTACTGATAGTCCCATGTTCATTAATGAGAAAATTCACAAAAATGCACAAGCTACTACTGTTCTTCTAGCTTCTTTGTGCAGGGACGAATACCATAAGGTGAGCGGCTTGGATAACGCCAAGCAGATCTGGGACACCCTCAAGATCTCACATGAGGGGAACGACGTCACCATGCTCACCAAGATGGAATTGATGGAAGGCGAACTTGGGGGATTCGCAATGATCAGGGGCGAGGAGCCAACCCAAACGTACAACCGGCTCAAGACCCTCGTCAACAAAATAAGGAGCTATGAAAGCACGCGATGGACGGACCACGACGTCGTCCGCCTAATGCTAAGGTCCTTTACCATCCTTGATCCACATCTTGTGAACAATATTCGTGAGAATCCTAGGTACATGAAGATGACGCCCGAGGAGATCCTTGGAAAGTTTGTAAGCGGGCGGATGATGATCAAGGAGGCAAGATACGTCGACGATGCATTGAATGGCCCAATCCAAGAGCCTCAAACTATTGCTCTCAAGGCAACGAGGAGCAAGGAGGCGCTACCTAGCAAGGTGGCACAAGTTGAGGCGGCCGGGCTTAATGATGAAGAGATGGCCCTCATCATCAAGCGCTTCAAGACGGCGCTAAAGGGTCGCAAGGGGCAGCCCAACAAGACCAAGACGAAGGGGAAGCGCTCATGCTTCAAATGTGGTAAGATTGGTCATTTTATCGCTAATTGTCCCGATAATGATAGTGACCAGGAACAAGGGAACAAGAGGGAAAAGAAGAAAGCTTACAAGAAGGCTAAGGGCGAGGCACACCTTGGCAAGGAGTGGGACTCGAATTGTTCGTCGTCCGACTCCGACAACGAAGGACTCGCCGCCACCGCCTTCAACAAATCGGCCCTCTTCCCCAACAAGCGTCACACATGCCTCATGGCGAAGGAGAAGAAGGTATGTACTCGGAATACTACTTATGCTTCTTCAAGTGAGGATGAGTCTAGTGATGATGATGAAATAGATTATTCATGTTTATTCAAGGGCCTAGATAGAACCAAGGTTGATAAAATTAATGAATTAATTGATGCCTTGAATGATAAGAATAGGTTATTAGAAAAGCAAGAGAATCTTTTGTATGAAGAACATGATAAATTTGTAGAGGCACAAAAATCCCTTGCTTTAGAAATTAAAAGGAATGAAATGCTTTCTTGTGAATTGTCTGCATGCCATGACTCAATTTCTAGTTTAAAAAGTGTTAATAATGATTTAAATGCTAAGTTAGAAATAGCTAGTAAATCAACATCTTGTGTAGAAAATGTTGTAATTTGCAATAGGTGTAAAAAATTTTAATGTTGATGCTTGTAGTGAACACCTAGTTTCAATTTCTAAATTGAATGATGAAGTGACTAGTCTTAATGCCCAACTTAAGACTAGCAAGAGTGAATTTGACAAGTTAAAATTTGCAAGGGATGCCTATACAATTGGTAGACACCCCTCGATTAAGGATGGTTTTGGCTTCAAGAGGGAAGTCAAGAACTTAACAAGCCATAAGACTTCCATCTCCGCAAAGGAGAAAGAGAAGGCCCCTATGGCTAGTAGTGCTAAAAAGAACCATGCTTTCATGTATCATGATAGGAGACATTCTAGGAATGTTTATAGAAGTTATGATGTTTTTAACTCTCATGTCATGATTGCTTCTAGTTCTTCTATTATGTATGATAGAAATTTGACTAGGAAAAATGTTGTTCATCATATGTCTAGAAGAAATATTGTTCATGCTCCTGGGAAAGTAATGAATGAACCTTCTACAATTTATTATGCTTGCAATGCTTCCTTTGCTATTTGTAGAAAGGATAAGAAGGTAATTGCTAGGAAGTTAGGGGCCAAATGTAAGGGAGACAAAACTTGCATTTGGGTCCCTAAGACTATTGTAACTAACCTTGTAGGACCCAACATGAGTTGGGTACCTAAGACCCAAGCCTAAATTTGCCTTGCAGGTTTATGCATCCGGGGGCTCAAGCTGGATTATCGACAGCGGATGCACAAACCACATGACGGGGGAAAAGAGGATGTTCTCTTCCTACGTCAAGAACAAGGATCCCCAAGATTCAATAATATTCGGTGATGGGAACCAAGGCAAGGTAAAAGGGTTAGGAAAAATTGCTATTTCATCCGAGCACTCTATTTCTAATGTGTTCTTAGTTGAGTCGCTGGGATATAACTTGTTGTCTGTGAGTCAACTCTGTAATATGGGATATAACTGTTTATTCACAAATGTAGATGTGTCTGTCTTTAGAAGAAGTGATGGTTCATTAGCTTTTAAGGGTGTATTAGACGGCAAACTCTATTTAGTTGATTTTGCAAAAGAGGAGGCCGGTCTAGATGCATGCTTAATTGCTAAGACTAGCATGGGCTGGCTGTGGCACCGCCGTTTAGCTCATGTGGGGATGAAGAACCTTCACAAGCTTCTAAAGGGAGAACACGTGATAGGTCAAACTAATGTGCATTTCGAAAAAGATAGACCTTGTGCAGCTTGTCAAGCAGGTAAACAGGTGGGAAGCTCTCATCATACCAAAAATGTGATGACAACATCAAGACCCCTGGAGTTACTTCATATGGACCTCTTCGGACCCGTCGCCTATCTAAGCATAGGAGGAAGTAAGTATGGTTTTGTTATAGTTGATCATTTTTCCCGCTTCACTTGGGTATTCTTTTTGCAGGATAAATCTGAAACCCAAGGGACCCTCAAGCGCTTCCTCAGGAGAGCTCAAAATGAGTTTGAGCTCAAGGTGAAGAAGATAAGGAGCGACAACGGGTCCGAGTTCAAGAACCTTCAAGTGGAGGAGTACCATGAGGAGGAAGGGATCAAGCACGAGTTCTCCGCTCCCTACACACCACAGCAAAATGGTGTGGTAGAGAGGAAGAACAGGACGCTCATCGATATGGCGAGGACGATGCTTGGAGAGTTCAAGACCCCCGAGCGCTTTTGGTTGGAAGCCGTGAACACGGCTTGCCACGCCATCAACCGGGTCTACCTTCACCGCCTCCTCAAGAAGACTTCGTATGAGCTTCTAACCGGTAACAAACCCAATGTGTCTTACTTTCGTGTATTTGGGAGCAAATGTTATATTCTAGTGAAGAAAGGTAGAAATTCTAAGTTTGCTCCCAAAGCTGTAGAAGGGTTTTTGTTAGGTTATGACTCAAATACAAAGGCGTATAGGGTCTTCAACAAATCATCGGGTTTGGTTGAAGTCTCTAGCGACGTATTTGATGAGACTAATGGCTCTCCAAGAGAGCAAGTTGTTGATCTTGATGATGTAGATGAAGAAGACGTTCCCACGACCGCAATGCGCACCATGGCAATTGGAGATGTGAGGCCACTGGAACAAAAGGAGCAAGATCAACCTTCTTCCTCAACAATGGTGCATCCCCCAACTCAAGATGATGAACAGGTTCATCAAAAGGAGGCATGTGATCAAGGGGGAGCACAAGATGATCATGTGATGGAGGAAGAAGCACAACCGGCACCTCCAACCCAAGTTCGAGCGACGATTCAAAGGAATCATCCCGTCGACCAAATTTTGGGTGACATTAGCAAGGGAGTAACTACTCATTCTAGATTAGTTAATTTTTGTGAACATTACTCCTTTGTCTCTTCTATTGAGCCTTTCAGGGTAGAAGAGGCCTTGCTAGATCCGGACTGGGTGTTGGCCATGCAGGAGGAGCTCAACAACTTCAAGCGTAATGAAGTTTGGACACTGGTGCCTTGTCCCAAGCAAAATGTTGTGGGAACCAAGTGGGTGTTCCGCAACAAACAGGACGAGCACGGGGTGGTGACGAGGAACAAGGCTCGACTTGTGGCAAAAGGTTATGCCCAAGTCGCAGGTTTGGACTTTGAGGAGACTTTCACTCCTGTGGCTAGGCTAGAGTCCATTCGTATTTTGCTAGCATATGCCGCTCACCATTCTTTTAGGTTGTTCCAAATGGATGTGAAGAGCGCTTTCCTCAACGGGCCAATCAAGGAGGAGGTGTACGTGGAGCAACCCCCTGGCTTCGAGGATGAACGGTACCCCGACCACGTATGTAAGCTCTCTAAGGCGCTCTATGGACTTAAGCAAGCCCCAAGAGCATGGTATGAATGCCTTAGAGACTTTTTAATTGCTAATGCTTTCAAGGTTGGGAAAGCCGATCCGACTTTATTCACTAAGACTTGTGATGGCGATTTGTTTGTGTGCCAAATTTATGTCGACGACATAATATTTGGTTCTACTAACCAAAAGTCTTGTGAAGAGTTTAGCAGGGTAATGACTCAAAAGTTTGAGATGTCGATGATGGGCGAGTTGAACTACTTCCTTGGGTTCCAAGTGAAGCAACTCAAGGACGGTACCTTCATCTCCCAAATGAAGTACACACAAGACTTACTAAAGCGGTTTGGGATGAAGGACGCCAAGCCCGCCAAGACTCCGATGGGAACTGACGGACACACCGACCTCAACAAAGGAGGTAAGTCCGTTGATCAAAAGGCATATCGGTCAATGATAGGGTCTTTACTTTATTTATGTGCTAGTAGACCGGATATTATGCTTAGCGTATGCATGTGTGCTAGATTTCAATCTGATCCAAGGGAGTGTCACCTTGTGGCCGTGAAGCGAATCCTTAGATATTTAGTCGCTACGCCTTGCTTCGGGATCTGGTATCCAAAGGGGTCTACCTTTGATTTGATTGGATACTCAGATTCCGACTATGCTGGATGTAAGGTCGATAGGAAGAGTACATCGGGGACGTGCCAATTCTTAGGAAGGTCCCTGGTGTCATGGAGTTCTAAGAAACAAACTTCCGTTGCCCTATCCACCGCTGAGGCCGAGTACGTTGCCGCAGGACAGTGTTGCGTGCAACTACTTTGGATGAGGCAAACCCTCCGGGACTTTGGCTACAATCTGAGCAAAGTCCCACTCCTATGTGATAATGAGAGTGCTATCCGCATAGCGGAAAATCTTGTTGAGCACAGCCGCACAAAGCACATTGACATCCGGCATCACTTTTTGAGAGACCACCAGCAAAAGGGAGATATCAAAGTGTTCTATATTAGCACCGAGAACCAGCTAGCCGATATCTTTACCAAGCCTTTAGATGAGAAGACCTTTTGCAGGCTGCGTAGTGAGCTAAATGTCTTAGATTCGCGGAACTTGGATTGATTTATAGCATACATGTGTTTATGCCTTTGATCATGTTCCTTATGCATTTTGTTGTTTACTTATGGTGCTCAAGTTGTACAAGCACTCCCCGGACCTCACAAGTCCATTTGCATGTGATGCACATGTTTAGGGGGAGACGTGCTACAACTTGACCCTTTGAGACTAACAGTGTGCTTGAGTTTGCTTGATTTAGTCTCAAAGGAGGTTGAAAGGGAAAAGGTGGACTTGGACCATGAAAGACTTCCACTGCACTCCGATGAAAGGGTAACTTATTCCAAGTTCATCTCATGTACTCTTATTGCCTTTGTATTCTTATTTGAAGATTTTGGTAAGGCAATGGGGTTAAGGGCCAAGATTGATCCCATTTTGGTGCTTGATGCCAAAGGGGGAGAAAATAAGGCCAAAGCAATAAATGGATCAGCTACCACTTGTGAAATTTTGAAAATAGTAGAATAGAGCTTTTGTTTTGTCAAAATCCTCTTATTGTCTCTCGTGTCAAAAGTTGGCCTCTTGTGGGGAGAATGGTTGATTATGGGAAAAAGGGGGAGTTTTTGAAATCTTTGATCAATTTCTCTTGGAACAACTCTCTTTATGTCTCTACAATTGTGTTTGAATGAGAGATAGGAGATTGAGGTTGATTTGCAAAAACAAAACCTAGTGGTGGCAAAGAATGATCCATATATGCCAATTTTGAATCAAAACAATTTTGAGTTCTCATTTGTATTAATGTTGCACTTTTTTTAGTTGCTTTTTGTTGTGTTGGCATAAATCACCAAAAAGGGGGAGATTGAAAGGGAAATGTGCCTGTGGCGGAACCACCCGAATTATTCCAACTTAAGTGCCTAAGCCCTACCTTAGAGGCTAGACCACACTTAAATGGGAATAACCCGTCAATTCCTCGGATCTAGTCCGACACGGCCACTGACAGGATCAAGTACCACAGTCTCACTCGATGGTGAGTCACAGAGCAAATACAATAAAGCATAAACCATGCATGTAGAGTATTAAATTATTACATCATCGTCATTGGAGTTTTGTAAAAGTGACCATCAGTGTTCGAAGTGCAGCGGAATAAAACTAACGAAAAATAAACAGAGAGATGGGGAAGCCTGTCCCATCACTCCTCATGCTCCTCCTCAGCCGGGGCGGGGTCCCACTCGACAGTCCATCCCGGTGGCAAGATGGACGGCCAAGTCACTCCAGCAACCATGTCCTCCAAAGAACCTGTAAAATTATGCCACAAGCAAGGCTGAGTATACTAATACTCAGCTAGACATACCCGGTGTGAGGAGTCTACTCCTCTACCTCTAGACATGCAGCTGTTTGGCTGTGGGGTTTGGTTGCCAAAAGCACTAGCTGAGTTTCTAAATCAAGTTTTAACTTTGTCAAATTTAAGTGTGACTCTCTTAAGGCTAAATGTGTACTATCTACTCACACATAGTAGCATACATTTTTAGCAATCAACATCTTGTATCGCCTCATCATATTTCCACTTGTTACTCAATGTAGCAGCATGGATCAAGCAGTCTCATTAGCTGCGAGAAGCAGACGATTCGAATGGAGTTTTTTAAACCTTGCAAGGTAAACCTAAACACACGACGTGGCGAGGCACTCCGTCCCCACACACATCAACCGTCCCCATCGATTCCCTGGCAACAGAAACGGGCTCACCGCC
Source organism: Zea luxurians (assembly GCA_029449295.1). Classification (NCBI taxonomy): domain Eukaryota; kingdom Viridiplantae; phylum Streptophyta; class Magnoliopsida; order Poales; family Poaceae; genus Zea; species Zea luxurians. The sequence goes on along the minus strand of JAOPSE010000041.1, from coordinate 5,879,115 downwards.
TTGGCGTACAATGCCTCACTGACCCCGACTGCCGTCGTGCAGTGACCGCACTTGTACCCACCATAACCGGAATGGGAGACCACGTCTCAGGTCGCGTGAGGAGGGCAATCTGCGGGCAGGTTCACTCAGGTACTAGGCTTACCGATTTACCATATTTCTCGGTATGTGTTTAGTACGTTCAAACACTTGACTCACGGTACCACACCTTAATCCTTATTCCAGTTTTTGTCCCGTGAACAACCAATCCCCATGGATTGTTGCCCACAAACCAACATCAATATGATAAGAAAGTGGATACAACCAATTCCTGACCTCGCGCGAGTGCTAGAAAAATCACTTGACTTCTACCGAGATCCTATTTAATAAAGCAGCTACTCGTCTTAGCATACTAGTATTCATCTCAATGGGGTTCCTGAGATCATGCAACTAGGGTTTCAAATAATTCCTACACTTAAGTGCACAATCAATCCTACAATCATTAAGTAAGGTAAAATAGCATAAATAACAGGTTATGCATAAAACCGGGGCTTGCCTTCCAAAGCTGGGGCAGGCAGATCCTCTGGTGCAGGCTCTGGTGCTGGATCCGGGGCTACCTCCTGAGCAGCTCCTTGCTCCGGCACGAGGACGTACTCTCCGTCAGCAAGGTTACAGTCTATCGAAATGCAATGAATATGTATGTCATGATTCTGCAGGATTTAATAACATGATGCTAAGGGAAGAAAAACTAAGTTTAATGAGTAACTTAGGGTTTTCTTGGTCCTGTGGAGCTTTTAGTGGCTTAGGCTTATCACTCTAGGTTTAGGTTTTGTTAAGGATAGGCATAGGGAATTAGTATTGCCTTTATATATTTCAGTGGACAGTTATAAAGGGTTTTAGGATGACACTCATTTTCTATTATCCACATTCCCCTTTCTTTATTTTCTATTTATGGTTTCTAGTGTAGGTTGGAACTACGACAGTGGTTTGATAATTCCCAAAAATTCTATAAAAATTATTTTGGGTTGCCATTGGTCATTGTAGCCTGTTCTAGAAATTTTGAAGTTTAAAATAAAAGGCTATGCTTTAGATAAAAATAGCAAAAGTTGTGTAAAATGGGTCATTTTGCACTACATCTCTTCATTAGAGGTGAGTTCTTTCCTAAGGGTTATTTTTGTTGGTATCTAATAGTAATAATAAACCTCTGTGCCAAAAATCACAAAAAGTTAATTGGTGGTTATTTAGTTGTGATTTTCTAAAGTTTTATGCCAAAAAGGTGCTTATAACTAACTTGTCATTTGAAAAATATCAAACAACAGATTTTGTATTTTGCTTATGTTCATCATAACAAAACATTAATTATCCCAAGGGTTGGGGTGTTCTCTCCTTGGGGTTATTTTTCTAGGGTTTTTCTAAGTTTTCCTTGTTTTCTTAAAATAAAAGGGATCCTACTTATTTTATACTAAACCAGGGTATAATAGATTTTTCTAGTAAACTACATTGAATAAGTATTCTAACAAAAATAGGGGTGCCCTTTGGTTCATTATTTAAATCATCTTTTCCAATTTTCTTAATCTTAAGCATATTGTAAAATAAATGACAAAAACTAACTCAATGGGTTGGACAGAGAGTTTTAGCATTTTTAAACAGGTCAGTAGGTGGATATAAACTTCTCCAAATTTTTCTAACTTTATCCAAATAGTGCAACTATTTTCATTCCTATTATTTAGCTTTTGGTCAAAACAGTAATTAAATCAGAACCCTAAAGTTTTCTGTAGTACATAGGGGTTTTATATTTTTCCTAAGTAGTTTACATTATTTAGAGTCTGACAAAATTGGTTTGACCAAATTCGGATGAACTAAACAGAAGTTATGAATTATTAAAGTTTCTGTTCAAATTTAAATTCAGATTTAATAAAGGTTTTCTGGAAAAGCAGTTTACACCGAGGACCCTGGGGTATTTCCAAACTAACTCTCTCAGTTATACCCCGCACTACTATTCATTTGAGTCACTGACATTTCACAAAACCCCCCAGACTTCCTTCCTTCACCCCCGCGGTCCTTCCCTAGGTTTGAACAGTGCCCGCAAGAAAGAAAAGGGTGGCGCGGCTTACCGGCGGCGAGATAGGTCCGGCGAGGGGCAGGGTTGGCTCGGGGAGGCTCTGGCGGTCACAGCGATGTACGGCTCGACGGCGGGGATGGCCGGAATCACCCGGTCCACGTGCGCAGGCGGGTGTCCTCGTCGGCGGCGGGTGTGCCGGCCAAACCACGGCGATCTAAAGCAATTCAGTGGTACGATGAGCTTCACGGGGTGATGTAGAGACTGCATGCACAAGGAATCGGAAAATGGTCCAGTGGATTACCCGGTCCACGTACTCCGGCGGGGTTGTGAACTCCGGCGACCGTGGACTGGCCTCTCCGGCGAAGCAGGCTTCGATTCCTCGCTCGGGAAGCTTCACCGAGGTGTGCTCACTCATCTCCGAGGGTTGGACGGGGTTGGGAAAGGCTGGGCTGGCCGGTCCACGACGGCAGGGGCTCGGGTGGCCGCGGACACGCCGTGCACGGGCAAACGGCGGTGAGTTGAGCTCCGGTGAGGTTTGAGCGTGCGCGGAGAAGTGTGGTCGACGCTTGAGTGGGCTTTATAGGCGCGGCGCACACAGGGAACACGGGCGCGGCTCGGCGCGGCGCGGGGTCGGGCGCGGGCGTGCTCTGGCGTGCGCAGAGCGCGTCGAACACGTGTAAGTTTTCTTCTGCCCTTGTTCCACAACTCACCCAAGTCGCAAACGTGCGAATCTTGGCAAAAATCCGACGCGAGTCTTTTCCTGGCACCTAGGGCTGTCTCTCATCTGTGAGTTGCCATGGCAGATACGGCCTAGGGAGGGAGATCTTCGGTCGCCAAATCAGGTATGTCACCCTGCCCACCTCGCGACAAAAACCATGCCAAGGCATGTCAAACGTCAGAGTCTCGGGCTCAACTTTTTCCAGTGGGTGCCCTAGGTGGTATGCCACATTTTTGGTATAGAACACAGGTGGTTTTGGTGCCATCTTCAAGGTGAACACGGTTGATCTTTAGTGTAGGTGTAGTTTTTGACTTAGAGAGAATTTGAGAGCTCTAGCTCTCACTCTACTTGGTGATTTGATTTGGGGTTTATCCAGGGGTCTTTTTGCAATATTTCCTCCCTATAATTGCAGGTTAATAAGTTACTTAACCTTGTGCCAAATTTTTAACTCATGGTTTGCACAAATGCTCATTCTCTCCCCCTTTCAACCATGGCTTTGGAAGATGGGGTTCAAGAGGGGTCTAGGGTTTATTCTCCTCTTGTCCAAGGTGGTATGTGCACAAAAGCTTGAGTGATGCTCTTAGGTCATTAACATCCTTGATCAACCCATGGCTTCCAAGGTTCTTAGGTTCTTCTCAAGTTTCTACCACATGTGATCACAGTTACCAGTGCATAGATGTGCTCTAGCAATGGTAACACCTAAGGTGTTACAGCCCTCCCCCCTTAAAGGAATCTCGTCCCGAGATTTCAGGCAGAGTCCTCTAGAGGGGTTGCTATGAAGGTGTGCCGGTGTGTGGTTTCTGCTTTTCTTTGAGTTTCTCTAATTAACTGTTCTTCGAATGTCATCCTCTTTGCAACTTCAGAAGGAAGTCCTTTTTAAGTTAAATCCACAACTTAGACTACCCTTACTATCTAAGTTTTTCTTATAATTGTTTTCAAAGGGCAGGTGGGGGTAGGGTTTTGGGTTACATACCGACTCCTTTGGGCAGAAAGTCCGGGAAGCGTGAGCGTAGAAAATCCTCAGTCTCCCATGTAGCTTCTTCTGCTGAATGGTGACTCCACTGAACCTTATACATTCGGATTGACCTTGCCCATGTTGATCTCTCCTTCTGATCCAATACCTTGATGGGGTACTCTTGATAGGACAAGTCTGGCTCTATCTCAATGTCTGGTTCCGGTAGCACTTCAGTGGGTAGGCGAACACATTTTCGCAGCTGAGATACATGGAACACATTGTGAACTGTTGACATGTGAGGTGGCAACTTCAATTGATATGCTACAGGTCCACAAGTCTCCTTGATCTCGTAGGGTCCAATGTAACGAGGAGCTAACTTGCCCTTGATCCCAAATCTCTGGACACCCTTGGTGGGTGACACCTTAAGATAAACATGGTATCCCACTGCAAACCGTAGAGGTTTCCGCCTCTTATCATGATAGCTCTTTTGCCTGGCCTGAGCAGCTTCTAAGTTCTTCTTGATGATTCTGACCTTTTCTTCTGCTTCCAGTACCAAATCTGGCCCAAATATTTCCCTCTCTCCTGCTTGAGACCAATTCAGCGGGGTCCTACACCTTCTCCCATATAAGGCCTCAAAAGGTGCCATCTTCAAGCTGGACTGGTAGCTGTTATTGTAAGAAAACTCTGCTAAAGAAAGACATTTGTCCCAATCCTTTCCATAGTGTAGCACACATGCCCTCAACATGTCTTCCAGAATCTTGTTTACCCTTTCTGTCTGGCCATCTGTTTGGGGATGGTATGCTAAGCTTCGTATGACATGGGTCCCAAGTGATTCTTGCAATTGTTCCCAAAATCGTGCCACAAATGGTGCTCCTCTGTCTGACACTATAGTCCTTGGCATTCCATGCAACCGAATTATCTGGTCAATGTAGATTTCCACATACTTCTCCGTCCTATGGGTGGTATGTACTGGCAAGAAATGAGCGGTCTTGGTCAATCTGTCCACGATAACCCAAATTGAATCATGGTGCCTGGAGGTATTGGGCAATTGAAAGTCGGCTAGAGGGGGGGGGGGTGAATAGGGCGAAACTGAAATTTACAAAAATAAACACAACTACAAGCCGGGTTAGCGTTAGAAATATAATAGAGTCCGCGAGAGAGGGTGCAAAAACAAATCGCAAGCGAATAATGAAGTGAGACACGCGGATTTGTTTTACCGAGGTTCGGTTCTCTCAAACCTACTCCTCGTTGAGGAGGCCACAAAGGCCGGGTCTCTTTCAACCCTTCCCTCTCTCAAACGGTCCCTCGGACCGAGTGAGCTTTTCTTCTTCTCAATCAAACGGGAACAAAACTTCCCCGCAAGGGCCACCACACAATTGGTGCCTCTTGCCTTGGTTACAATTGAGTTGTGATCACAAGAACAAGTGAGAAAGAAAGAAAGCGATCCAAGCGCAAGAGCTCAAAAGAACACGGCAAATCTCTCTCACTAGTCACTAAAGGCTTGAGTGGAATTGGAGAGGATTTGATCTCTTTGTATGTGTCTAGAATTGAATGCCTAGCTCTTGTAAGTGGTTGAGAAGTGAGAAACTTGGATGCAATGAATGTGGGGGTGGTTGGGGTATTTATAGCCCCAACCACCAAACTAGCCGTTTGGTGAGGCTGTCTGTTCGATGGCGCACCGGACATGTCCGGTGCGACAGCCACGTCACCAAACCCGTTGGATTCTGACCGTTGGAGTTTCTGATCTCTGGGCCCACCTAGATGTCCGGTGCACACCGGACATCTCCTGTTCATTGTCCGGTGCGCCAGTATGGGCGTGCCTGACATCTGCGCGCGCAGAGCGCGCATTAAATGCGCCGCAGGTAGCCGTTGGCGCCGAAATAGCCGTTGCCCCGCTGTTGCACCGGACAGTCCGGTGTACACCGGACAGTCCGGTGAATTTTAGCGGAGCAGCCGAAGTGAAAACCCGAGGCTGGCGAGTTCCTGAGGCCGCTCTTCCTTGGAGCACCGGACATGTCCGGTGTACACCGGACAGTCCGGTGAATTTTAGCGGAGTGGCCTTTGTAAATTCCCGAGAGTGAAGAGTTTGAGCTGAAGTCCTCTGGTGCACCGGACACTGTCCGGTGGCACACCGGACAGTCCGGTGCGCCAGACCAGAGGAGTCCTTTGGTTGCTCCTTTGCCCTTTTGTTGAACCCAACGCATGGTCATTTTATTGGCTAAGTGTGAACCTTTTGCACCTGTAAAACTTATACACTAGAGCAAATTAGTTAGTCCATTATTTGTGTTGGGCAATTCAACCACCAAAATCATTTAGGGATTAGGTGTAAGCCTAATTCCCTTTCAATCTCCCCCTTTTTGGTGATTGATGCCAACACAAACCAAAGCAAATATAGGAGTGCATAATTGAACTAGTTTGCATAATGTAAGTGCAAAGGTTGCTTGGAATTGAGCCAATATAAATACTTACATGATGCGCATGGATTGTTTTCTTTATTTTTGACATATTGGACCATATATGCACCACAAGTTGTGTTTTTGCAAAACCTTTTGTAAATTCTTTTCAAAGTCTTTTTGCAAGATAGTCAAAGGTAAATGAATAAGATTTTGCAAAGCATTTTCAAGTTTTGAAATTTTCTTCCTTCGTTCCAAATGCTTTTCCTTTGACTAAACAAAACTCCCCCTTAAATAAAGTCTCCCCTTAGTGTTCAAGAGGGTTTTAAGACATCAATTTTGAAAATACTACTTGCTCCCCCTTTAGAACACAAAGAGATACCAATTTTGAAATATACCAGTTGAAAATCATCAATTTTAAAATTAGGGTGGTGGTGCGGTCCTTTTGCTTTGGGCTCATATTTTCTCCCCCTTTGGCATGAATCGCCAAAAACGGAATCATTAGAGCCCAATGAAGTACTTTCTCCCCCTTTGGTCAAAAAATGAATGAGTGAAGATTATACCAAAGTTGGAGAGATGATGCGGAGTGACGGCGAAGGATGAGTAGTAGAGCGGAGTGGAAGCCTTTGTCTTCGCCGAAGACTCCAATTCCCTTTCAATATACCTATGACTTGGTTTAAAATATACTTGAAAACACATTAGTCATAGCATATATAAAAGAGATATGATCAAAGGTATACTTGTGTGCTATGTGTGCAAATTAGCAAAAGAAATTCCTAGAATCAAGAATATTAAGCTCATGCCTAAGTCGGGTAAAAGATTGTTCATCAAGTGGCTTGGTAAAGATATCGGCTAATTGATCTTTAGTGTTAATGTATGAAATCTCGATATCCCCCTTTTGTTGGTGATCCCGAAGAAAATGATACCGAATGGCTATGTGTTTAGTGCGGCTATGCTCAACGGGATTATCCGCCATGCGGATTGCACTCTCATTATCACATAGAAGAGGAACTTTGGTTAATTTGTAACCGTAGTCCCACAGGGTTTGCCTCATCCAAAGCAATTGCGCGCAACAATGGCCTGCGGCAATATACTCGGCTTCGGCGGTAGAAAGAGCGACCGAATTTTGCTTCTTTGAAGCCCATGACACCAAGGATCTTCCCAAGAACTGGCAAGTCCCCGATGTGCTCTTCCTATTAATCTTACACCCCGCCCAATCGGCATCCGAATAACCGATCAAATCAAATGTGGATCCCCGAGGGTACCAAAGCCCAAACTTAGGAGTATAAGCCAAGTATCTCAAGATTCGTTTTACGGCCGTAAGGTGTGATTCCTTAGGGTCGGCTTGGAATCTTGCACACATGCAAACGGAAAGCATAATGTCCGGTCGAGATGCACATAAATAAAGCAATGAACCAATCATCGACCGGTATACCTTTTGATCCACGGACTTACCTCCCGTGTCGAGGTCGAGATGCCCATTTGTTCCCATGGGAGTCTTGATGGGCTTGGCATCCTTCATTCCAAACTTGCTTAGAATGTCTTGAGTATACTTTGTTTGGCAAATGAATGTGCCTTCTTGGAGTTGTTTGACTTGAAATCCTAGAAAATACTTCAACTCCCCCATCATAGACATCTTGAATTTCTGTGTCATGATCCTACTAAATTCTTCACATGTAGATTCGTTAGTAGACCCAAATATAATATCATCAACATAAATTTGGCATACGAACAAAATATTGTCAAGAGTTTTAGTGAATAAAGTAGGATCGGCCTTGCCTACTTTGAAGCCATTTGCAATAAGGAAATCTCTAAGGCATTCATACCATGCTCTTGGGGCTTGCTTGAGCCCATAAAGCGCCTTAGAGAGCCTATACACATGGTTAGGGTACTTACTGTCTTCAAAGCCGGGAGGTTGCTCAACATAGACCTCCTCCTTGATTGGTCCATTGAGGAAGGCACTCTTCACGTCCATTTGATAAAGCTTGAAGCCATGGTAAGTAGCATAGGCCAATAATATGCGAATTGACTCAAGCCTAGCTACGGGTGCGTAGGTTTCACCAAAATCCAAACCTTCGACTTGTGAATACCCCTTGGCCACGAGTCGAGCTTTGTTCCTAGTCACCACACCATGCTCATCTTGCTTGTTGCGGAAGACCCACTTGGTTCCTACAACATTTTGGTTAGGACGTGGAACTAAGTGCCATACCTCGTTCCTTGTGAAATTGTTGAGCTCCTCTTGCATCGCCATCACCCAATCCGAATCTTGAAGTGCTTCCTCTACCCTGTGTGGCTCAATAGAGGAAACAAAAGAGTAATGTTCACAAAAATGTGCAACACGAGATCGAGTAGTTACCCCCTTATGAATGTCGCCGAGGATGGTGTCGATGGGGTGATCTCGTTGTATTGCTTGGTGGACTCTTGGGTGTGGTGGCCTTGGTTTTTCATCCTCCTTGTCTTCATCATTTGTATCTCCCCTTTGATCGTTGCCGTCATTTTGAGGTGGCTCATCTTCTTGATCTTCTTGTTCAACATCTTGAGCCTCATCCTCAATTTGAGTTGGTGGAGATGCTTGCATGGAGGAGGATGGTTGATCTTGTGCATGTGGAGGCTCTTCGGATTCCTTAGGACACACATCCCCAATGGACATGTTCCTTAGCGCTATGCATGGAGCCTGTTCTTCACCTATCTCATCAAGATCAACTTGCTCTACTTGAGAGCCGTTAGTCTCATCAAACACAACATCACAAGAAACTTCAACAAGTCCTGAGGACTTGTTAAAGACTCTATATGCCCTTGTGTTTGAGTCATATCCTAGCAAAAAGCCTTCTACAGTTTTAGGAGCAAATTTAGATTTTCTACCTCTCTTAACAAGTATAAAACATTTGCTACCAAAAACTCTAAAATATGAAATATTTGGCTTTTTACCGGTTAGGAGTTCATAGGATGTCTTCTTGAGGATTCGGTGAAGATATAACCGGTTGATGGCGTAGCAAGCGGTGTTGACCGCTTCGGCCCAAAACCGATCCGGTGTCTTGTACTCATCAAGCATGGTTCTTGCCATGTCCAATAGAGTTCGATTCTTCCTCTCCACTACACCATTTTGTTGTGGAGTGTAGGGAGAAGAGAATTCATGCTTGATGCCCTCCTCCTCAAGGAAGCCTTCAATTTGAGAGTTCTTGAACTCCGTCCCATTGTCGCTTCTAATTTTCTTGATCCTTAAGCCGAACTCATTTTGAGCCCGTCTCAAGAATCCCTTTAAGGTCTCTTGGGTATGAGATTTGTCCTGCAAAAAGAACACCCAAGTGAAGCGAGAATAATCATCCACAATAACTAGACAGTACTTACTCCCGCCGATGCTTATGTAAGCGATCGGGCCGAATAAATCCATGTGTAGGAGCTCCAGTGGCCTGTCACTAGTCATGATGTTCTTGTGTGGATGATGAGTGCCAACTTGCTTCCCGGCTTGGCATGCGCTACAAATCCTGTCTTTCTCAAAATGAACATTGGTTAGTCCTAAAATGTGTTCTCCCTTTAGAAGCTTGTGAAGATTCTTCATTCCAACATGGGCAAGTCGGCGGTGCCAGAGCCAACCCAAGTTAGTCTTAGCAACCAAGCAAGTGTCGAGTTCAGCTCTATCAAAATCTACCAAGTATAGCTGACCCTCTAACACTCCCTTAAATGCTATTGAATCGTCACTTCTTCTAAAGACAGTAACACCTATATCAGTAAATAGACAGTTGTAGCCCATTTGACATAATTGGGATACGGAAAGCAAATTGTAATCTAAAGAATCTACAAGAAAAACATTGGAAATAGTATGGTCAGGTGATATAGCAATTTTATCCAATCCTTTGACCAAACCTTGATTTCCATCCCCGAATGTGATAGCTCGTTGGGGATCTTGGTTTTTCTCATATGAGGAGAACATCTTTTTCTCCCCTGTCATGTGGTTTGTGCACCCGCTGTCGAGTATCCAACTTGAGCCCCCGGATGCATAAACCTACAAAACAATTTTAGTTCTTGACTTTAGGTACCCAAACGGTTTTGGGTCCTTTGGCATTAGAAACAAGAACTTTGGGTACCCAAACACAAGTTTTGGAACCCTTGTGTTTGCCCCCAACAATCTTGGCAACTACCTTGCCGGATTTGTTAGTTAAAACATATGATGCATCAAAAGTTTTAAATGAAATAGCATGATCATTTGATGCATTAGGAGTTTTCTTTCTAGGCAACTTGGCACGGGTTGGTTGCCTAGAGCTAGATGTCTCACCCTTGTACATAAAAGCATGGTTAGGGCCAGAGTGAGACTTCCTAGAATGAGTTCTCCTAATTTTGCTCTCAGGATAGCCGGCAGGGTACAAAATGTAACCCTCGTTATCCTGAGGCATGGGAGCCTTGCCCTTAACAAAATTAGACAAATTCTTAGGAGGGGCATTAAGTTTGACATTGTCTCCCCTTTGGAAGACAATGCCATCCTTGATGCCAGGGCGTCTCCCATTATAGAGCATACTTCTAGCAAATTTAAACTTTTCATTTTCTAAGTTATGCTCGGCAATTTTTGCATCTAACAATGCTATATGATCATTTTGTTGTTTAATTAAAGCCATGTGATCACGAATAGCATTGATATCAACATCTCTACATCTAGTACAAATAGAAACATGCTCAACATTAGATGTAGAGGGTTTGCAAGATTTTAATTCAACAACCTTAGCATGCAACATATCATTCTTAGTTCTAAGGTCGGAAATTGTAACATTGCAAACATCTAATTCTTTAGCCTTAGCAATTAATTTCTCATTCTCATTTCTAAGGCTAGCAATAGAAACATTCAACTCATCAATCCTAGCAAGCAAATCAACATTATCATTTCTAGGATGAGAATCAACCCTAGCAATTAAATTAGCATTTTCATTTCTAAGGTTGATAATAGTGTCATGGCAAGTGCTTAGCTCACTAGATAATTTGTTACATTTTTCTACCTCTAGAGCATAAGCATTTTTAACCTTAACATGTTTCTTATTTTCCTTGATTAGGAAGTCCTCTTGGGAGTCCAAGAGATCGTCCTTTTCATGGATGGCACTAATTAGCTCATTTAATTTTTCTTTTTGTTCCATGTTAAGGTTGGCAAAAAGGATACGTAAATTATCTTCCTCACCACTAGCATTATCATCACTAGAAGATTCATATTTAGTGGAGGAGTTAGATTTAACCTTCTTCCTTTTGCCGTCCTTTGCCATGAGGCACTTGTGGCCGACGTTGGGGAAGAGAAATCCCTTGGTGACGGCGATGTTGGCGGCGTCCTCGTCGGAGGAGGAGGAGTCGGTGGAACTTTCGTCGGAGTTCCACTCGCGGCACACGTGGGCATCGCCGCCCTTCTTCTTGTGATACCTCTTCTTTTCTCTTCTCTTGCCCTTCTTGTCGTTGTCCCTGTCACTGTCACTTGATAATGGACATTTAGCAATAAAGTGACCGGGCTTACCACACTTGTAGCAAACCTTCTTGGAACGGGACTTGTAATCCTTCCCCTTCCGTTGCTTGAGGATTTGCCGAAAGCTTTTGATGATTAAGGCCATCTCCTCATTGTCGAGCTTGGAGGCGTCAATTGGTTGTCTACTTGGTGTAGACTCCTCCTTCTTCTCCTCCGTTGCCTTGAAGGCCACCGGTTGCGCCTCGGATGTGGAAGGTTCGTCAAGCTCGTTGATCTTCTTTGAGCCCTTAATCATGCATTCAAAGCTCACAAAATTCCCGATAACTTCCTCGGGGGTCATTAGTGGATATCTAGGATTGCCACGAATTAATTGAACTTGAGTGGGGTTAAGGAAAATAAGAGCTCTTAAAATAACCTTAACCACCTCGTGGTCGTCCCACTTTTTGCTCCCGAGGTTGCGCACTTGGTTCACCAAGGTTTTGAGCCAGTTGTACATATCTTGTGGCTCCTCTCCTTGGCGAAGACGAAAGCGACCGAGCTCCCCCTCGATCGTTTCCCGCTTGGTGATCTTGGTGAGTTCATCACCCTCGTGCGCCGTCTTGAGTAGGTCCCAAATCTCCTTTGCATTCTTCAACCCTTGTACTTTGTTGTATTCCTCCTTGCTTAGAGAGGCGAGGAGAATGGTTGTGGCTTGGGAGTTGAAGTGCTCGATTTGGGCCACTTCGTCCGTATCGTAATCCTCATCCCCTATTGATGGTACCTGTGCTCCAAACTCAACAACATTCCATATACTTTTGTGGAGTGAGGTTAGATGAAATTTCATTAAATCACTCCACCTAGCATAATCTTCGCCATCAAAAGTTGGCGGTTTGCCTAATGGAACGGAAAGTAATGGAGTATGTCTAGATGTACGGGGATATTGTAAGGGGATCTTACTAAACTTCTTGCGCTCTTGGCGCTTAGAAGTTACGGACGGTGCATCAGAGTCGGAGGTGGATGTTGATGAAGTGTCGGTCTCGTAGTAGACCACCTTCCTCATCCTCTTGTGCTTGTCGCCTTTCCGATGCGACTTATGAGAAGAAGATTTTTCCTTCTTCTCTTTGTGGTGAGAAGAGGAAGATCTTTTCTCCTTCCGTTTGGAGGAGTCCTTCTTCTTCTCCCTCCTCTTGGTGCGGGACTCTTCCGATGAAGTGCTCCCTTGGCTTGTAGTGGGCTTGTCGCCGGTCTCCATCTCCCTCTTGGTGTGATCTCCCGACATCACTTCGAGCGGTTAGGCTCTAATGAAGTACCGGGCTCTGATACCAATTGAAAGTCGCCTAGAGGGGGGGTGAATAGGGCGAAACTGAAATTTACAAAAATAAACACAACTACAAGCCGGGTTAGCGTTAGAAATATAATAGAGTCCGCGAGAGAGGGTGCAAAAACAAATCGCAAGCGAATAATGAAGTGAGACACGCGGATTTGTTTTACCGAGGTTCGGTTCTCTCAAACCTACTCCCCGTTGAGGAGGCCACAAAGGCCGGGTCTCTTTCAACCCTTCCCTCTCTCAAACGGTCCCTCGGACCGAGTGAGCTTTTCTTCTTCTCAATCAAACGGGAACAAAACTTCCCCGCAAGGGCCACCACACAATTGGTGCCTCTTGCCTTGGTTACAATTGAGTTGTGATCACAAGAACAAGTGAGAAAGAAAGAAAGCGATCCAAGCGCAAGAGCTCAAAAGAACACGGCAAATCTCTCTCACTAGTCACTAAAGGCTTGAGTGGAATTGGAGAGGATTTGATCTCTTTGTATGTGTCTAGAATTGAATGCCTAGCTCTTGTAAGTGGTTGAGAAGTGAGAAACTTGGATGCAATGAATGTGGGGGTGGTTGGGGTATTTATAGCCCCAACCACCAAACTAGCCGTTTGGTGAGGCTGTCTGTTCGATGGCGCACCGGACAGTCCGGTGCACACCGGACATGTCCGGTGCGACAGCCACGTCACCAAAGCCGTTGGATTCTGACCGTTGGAGTTTCTGATCTCTAGGCCCGCCTAGATGTCCGGTGCACACCGGACATCTCCTGTTCATTGTCCGGTGCGCCAGTATGGGCGTGCCTGACATCTGCGCGCGCAGAGCGCGCATTAAATGCGCCGCAGGTAGCCGTTGGCGCCGAAATAGCCGTTGCCCCGCTGTTGCACCGGACAGTCCGGTGTACACCGGACAGTCCGGTGAATTTTAGCGGAGCAGCCGAAGTGAAAACCCGAGGCTGGCGAGTTCCTGAGGCCGCTCTTCCTTGGAGCACCGGACATGTCCGGTGTACACCGGACAGTCCGGTGAATTTTAGCGGAGTGGCCTTTGTAAATTCCCGAGAGTGAAGAGTTTGAGCTGAAGTCCTCTGGTGCACTGGACACTGTCCGGTGGCACACCGGACAGTCCGGTACGCCAGACCAGAGGAGTCCTTTGGTTGCTCCTTTGCCCTTTTGTTGAACCCAACGCATGGTCATTTTATTGGCTAAGTGTGAACCTTTTGCACCTGTAAAACTTATACACTAGAGCAAACTAGTTAGTCCATTATTTGTGTTGGGCAATTCAACCACCAAAATCATTTAGGGATTAGGTGTAAGCCTAATTCCCTTTCAGCAATCCTATGATAAAGTCCATGCAAATGTCCTCCCATTTCCAAGATGGTATGGGGAGGGGTTGCAAAGGGCCTGCTGTCTTCAAATGACTGGCTTTAATCCTTTGGCAGGTGTCACACTCGGATATGTACTTGGCAATCTCCCTCTTCATTCTGGTCCACCAGTATAAAGATCTGAGATCATGGTACATCTTGCTGCTACCAGGGTGCATGGAGAATTTGGAAAGGTGAGCTTCATCCAATATCTTCTTTCTGAGCTCAGGGTTCTTGGGAACAACCAGTCGATCTCCAAACCATAAAATTCCCTTACTGTCCTGACGGAAGCACTTGTATTTTTCTGCCTTCTGCTTGAGCATGTCTTTGATAACCTGAACACCTTTATCCCCAATCTGTGCCTGGACTATTTGCCCTTGCAATGTGGGCTCCACCGAGATATAACTTAATTCACCGGAAGGAACAACTTCCAGGTTCAGCTTACACAACTCATCACACAGGGTGGTAACTCTTGCATCCATGTTCATACAGTTACACTGGGCCTTTCTGCTCAAGGCATCTGCCACAACATTGGCCTTGCCTGGATGGTAATGCACCTCCAAGTCGTAATCCTTGATTAGTTCTAACCATCTCCTCTGCCTCATGTTCAGATCTGCCTAAGTGAAGATGTATTTGAGACTCTTTTGATTAGTGTAGATGTTACAGTGAGCTCCCATCAAATAGTGTCTCCAAATCTTAAGAGCATGAACCACAGCTGCCAACTCCAGATCATGTGTAGGGTAGTTCTGCTCATGGGGTCTGAGTGCTCGGGAAGCATAAGCAATCACTCTGTTATCTTGCATCAAGACACAACCCAATCCAGTACCGGAAGCATCACAATAGACTTCAAATGGCTTGGTGTTATTAGGTTGAGCCAGCACTGGGGATGTTGTCAAATGCTGCCTCAAAGTATGAAAGGCATCTTCGCACTTCTGGCTCCAATCATATTTGGCTCCCTTCTTCAATAACTCAGTCATTGGCTTGGCAATTCTGGAGAAGTCCGGAATAAATTGTCGATAATACCCTGCCAATCCCAGAAAACTCCGAATTTGTATCACTGTAGTCGGGGGGTTTCCAATTCATCACCTCTTGTACCTTCTCAGGATCAACTGATATCCCCTCCTGAGAAATTGTGTGACCCAAGAATTTAATCTCCTTCAGCCAAAATTCACATTTAGACAACTTGGCATATAACCGATGGTCACGCAGTCTCTGAAGTACAGTATGCAAATGTTTAGTGTGCTCAGCTTCATTCTTGGAATAGACCAGGATATCATCGATGAAAACAACCACGAACTTGTCCAACTCTGGCATGAATACCGAGTTCATCAGGTACATAAAATAAGCCGGGGCATTGGTCAGCCCAAAAGACATCACCAAAAACTCATAGAGCCCATATCTCGTAGAGAAAGCAGTCTTTGGAATATCACTGGCACGGATCTTGATTTGATGGTAGCCCGAGCGAAGGTCTATCTTGGAGAATACCTTGGCTCCCACCAACTGATCAAACAGAACATCGATGCGGGGTAGCGGGTATTTGTTTTTGATGGTCACCGCATTGAGAGGGCGGTAGTCAACACACATTCTCAAACTCTCATCCTTTTTCTTCACAAATAATGCAGGACATCCCCAAGGTGAAGTACTTGGGCGAATGAACCCCTTGTCCAACAATTCTTGCAGTTGCTTCTTCAGTTCTGCCAGTTCCGCGGGAGGCATCTTATAGGGTCTCTTGGAGATAGGAGCAGTCCCAGGTTGCAATTCAATTGCAAACTCGATGTCTCTGTCAGGTGGCATTCCTAGCAATTCATCCGGAAAAATATCTGGGTAGTCACAGACTACTGGGATCTTTCCCACTAGGGATTCTATCATAACGAAGGCACAAGAACGGGTACAACCCTGATCAGGCAAATATAAAACAGTCTCGCCATAAGCAGGGGAATGAATCTCAATTGCTCTGGCTGCAATGTCCAATACTGCCTGATGCCTGGTCAACCAGTCAGCTCCCAATATAATATCCACGCTATCCAATCCTAAGATGAGAAGGGTGGTTCTAATCACAAGACTACCAAATTTTATAGGCACTTGCCTGCTGATTTGATTGGTGGCAATCCTGCCTCCGGGTGTTGAAATTGTGATACCCCCATTGGTGTGATGAAAGGGCAATTGACACTTGGCACTAAATTTGGCACTAATAAAGCTATGTGATGCACCAGAATCGAAAAGAATAATAGCAGGACAATTTAAAACGGTAAAGATACCAGTCATGACGGGTGCTCCCTCTGGAATATCAGTCATGGTGGTAAATTTCAGCTTGCCCTGCCTCACTTGCACCTTCTGCCTCTTGCCCTGGTTTTGATTGACATTCTGCCCCTGCCTCTGCTGGTTCCTGGGGCAATTCTTGGCATAATGCCCGGTGTTGCCACAGGTGAAACACCTGTTGTCATTTGCCTGGCAATACTGCTGCTGCTACTGATTGTTCCTCTGAGTGGGAAACTGGGTGCGGTTGGGTGCCTGCTGCTGCTGTGGTCGGATCACCCAACGTCCTTGCTGCTGCTGGGGTCCCCTGTTCTGAGTGTCGGACACAATCCTGAAGCGCTGTGGCTGAGCTGAGGGTCCTGCCACAGGGGTCTTCCTCTTCTTCTCTGCCTGACGAGCTGTGATACAGTCCTCCTGGGAAATGGCCATGTTGACCAACTCATTATAGCTATTGGCCCTGACAGTGTGGAGACGGTCACGGAGCTTAGTGCTGAGCCCCCTCCTAAACCTGTCTCTCTTCTTCTCGTCTGTATCTGCATGGTACCCAGCATACTGGCACAGATTATTAAAAGCCTGAGCATACTGCAACACTGTCCTGTTGCCCTGAGTGAGTGCCAAAAACTCGTTGAGCTTACGGTCCATAATGCCAGCTGGGATGTGGTGCCCTCTGAAAGCTGCCTTGAACTCTCTCCAATCCACTTCATGGTCAGCTGGTTGCATAGCGAGATAGTGGTCCCACCATGTCCGTGCGGGTCCGCGAAGCTGCTGGGTGGCGAACTGGACCTTTGTCACCTCGGAACAAATTCCATTGAGTAGTGGGAATTTAGATTCCACTACCCTCAGCCATACATCAGCATCAAGTGGGTCCTCCGCCCTGGTGAACAACGGCGGCTGAGTACTGAGGAACTCTTGGTAAGTGGCTACTGCGGGGTGGCGCTGATGATCTCCACCACCATAGTGCTGAGGTGGTGGCTGACGCTGAGCTAGCTGCCTCAAGATCTCATTCTGCTGAGCCATTAGCTCCTGCAGAGTGGGAGGTGGTGGCGGTGGTGGAGGAATGCGCTCATTCTGGCCACGACGCGCTCTCCCAGCCATCTGAAAAATCACATATATACTTAACACCATGTCTCCAAGTTCAATGTTTTAATCGCGGTGAAAGAGTCAAAAGCAAATTGATAGATCCCGACATAAACCAAAAAGCATAAACTTTCCGTTCAAATTTAAAACTGACATCATCCCTCAACCAAACTTCCAAAAGAGTTTATCACGGTTACATCAATGGTCCCAAAAAGACTCGACTCTATCTAGCCTAGTACCCCAAGGGTGCAAAAGCTGAGCTAGCCGCGAGGAGTCCTAACATTACCAACTTCTATTCCTACCCCTGATACCTAGTGAGCAAACGAGGCAACACTCGACTCGGGGGAAGGTGGCCTCCCTGAGCCAGCAGTGTCCACGCTGGAAGCAGGCTCCTCCCCTCCCTCAATGTCGACGTCCTCGTTAGCCTCCACATCCTGGATCTCCTGGTGATGCATATCCAGGTGCTCATTGGCCTCGGCAAGCTGCTGCTGGGTGTTGAGGAGCTGATCCTCAAGAACCTCGATGGTGTTCTCCCTTGTCCCCACTAATTCCTCCAGCTCTTGGATTTCGTCTGACAATTGCTCCACTTGTAAGTCCTTTTCCACCATCTCCTGGGACAAGTCAACCACAAGCTCCTCCATGTTGTCCAGGGTGATCTTAGTTGCCTCCAACAATGCCATCAGATGGGACATTGCCTCGTCACGCATCACTTGCAGACGGTACAGAGCATTCATGCACCGTACGGTCAAGTGAGCCGTCTGGCCTGGGTAGAGAGCCCAGATGTCCTTGGCATGCTCCACCCGATCCTTCCACATTGGGTCGTCTTCCCTTTCTGCGGGAAACAAGCCAATGGGGTGGGTGGAAAGCTCCAAGGGGTGAAATCCGCAAAAAGTAGTCAATCCGTGCAGAGCGATCGCCTCGATCGTGTCCTCAGCTCGGTATCCAAAAGACTCAGAGTCCAGTGAATGCCAGCCTGGCTGCAGGGGATGAGGCTCCAAGGTCATCCTCACCCTACAGCGGGGCACCCGGTGCTTCTCAAACTGCTGCACCGTGTACTGAGGGGGTGTCATGTACCCGGCGCCCTGAAGTACCTCCCACAGAATGCGGGGAAAGCCTTCTCGTGCAAGCCCATCAGTGTGGGACAGTGCATTCCCGTCGTCTGAGGGTCCGTGGGAAGCCATCTGTGGACGGTCAGGCATAAGTAAAGGAAAAGAATTATAAAAAGAACAAAAAAACAAGACCCAGCTCCTCTCTAACTAAAACAGAATGGTACAGGGAAACTTAATTGGTTCTAATTTTAAGTTCTTACTAAATTTTTCCATTTGTTAAATTTAAGAATGCATGCATGCTCGTCCTGAACGACCTCACAGCAATGAAAAGGGATTAGGGAAGAACTCCCATCCCCTAAAGTGGCCTGTGGGGCCTAAATACTTAGCCAACTAGCTACCCTTCTATCATCCTAAGGCTTCACGTCCTAGGCCTATCCCGCTCGTCCTACGATCTATCCAACATTGTTTCTACCAAATTTTATTTTGAAAAGGGATGGTATTCCTATTTTATTGATTCCTCTGTGGTGGTAAGGGCTCCGATACCAGCTGTGGCGGAACCGCCCGAATAATTCCAACTTAAGTGCCTAAGCCCTTCCTTAGAGGCTAGACCACACTTAAATGGGAATAACCCATCAATTCCTCGGATCTAGTCCGACACGGCCACTGACAGGATCAAGTACCACAGTCTCACTCGATGGTGAGTCACAGAGCAAATACAATAAAGCATAAACCATGCATGTAGAGTATTAAATTATTACATCATCGTCATCGGAGTTTTGCTAAAGTGACCATCAGTGTTCGAAGTGCAGCGGAATAAAACTAACGAAAAATAAACAGAGAGATGGGAAAGCCTATCCCATCACTCCTCATGCTCCTCCTCAGCCGAGGCGGGGTCCCACTCGACAGTCTATCCCGGTGGCAAGATGGACGGCCAAGTCACTCCAGCAACCATGTCCTCCAAAGAACCTGTAAAATTATGCCACAAGCAAGGCTAAGTATACTAATACTCAGCTAGACTTACCCGGTGTGAGGAGTCTACTCCTCTACCTCTAGACATGCAGCTGTTTGGCTGTGGGGTTTGGTTGCCAAAAGCACTAGCTGAGTTTCTAAATCAAGTTTTAACTTTGTCAAATTTAAGTGTGACTCTCTTAAGGCTAAATGTGTACTATCTACTCACACATAGTAGCATACATTTTTAGCAATCAACATCTTGTATTGCCTCATCATATTTCCACTTGTTACTCAACGTAGCAGCATGGATCAAGCAGTCTCATTAGCTGCGAGAAGCAGACGATTCAAATCGAGTTTTTTAAACCTTGCAAGGTAAACCTAAACACACGACGCGGCGAGGCACTCCATCCCCACACACATCAACCGTCCCCATCGATTCCCTGGCAACAGAAAGGGGCTCACCGCCTTGGCGTACAATGCCTCACTGACCCCGACTGCCGTCGTGCAGTGACCGCACTTGTACCCACCATAACCGGAATGGGAGACCACGTCTCAGGTCGCGTGAGGAGGGCAATCTGCGGGCAGGTTCACTCAGGTACTAGGCTTACCGATTTACCATATTTCTCGGTATGTGTTTAGTATGTTCAAACGCTTGACTCACGGTACCACACCTTAATCCTTATTCCAGTTTTTGTCCCGTGAACAACCAATCCCCATGGATTGTTGCCCACAAACCAACATCAATATGATAAGAAAGTGGATACAACCAATTCCTGACCTCGCGCGAGTGCTAGAAAAATCACTCGACTTCTACCGAGATCCTATTTAATAAAGCAGCTACTCGTCTTAGCATACTAGTATTCATCTCAATGGGGTTCCTGAGATCATGCAACTAGGGTTTCAAACAATTCCTACACTTAAGTGCAAAATCAATCCTACAATCATTAAGTAAGGTAAAATAGCATAAATAACAGGTTATGCATAAAACCGGGGCTTGCCTTCCAAAGCTGGGGCAGGCAGATCCTCTGGTGCAGGCTCTGGTGCTGGATCCGGGGCTACCTCCTGAGCAGCTCCTTGCTCCGGCACGAGGACGTACTCTCCGTCAGCAAGGTTACAGTCTATCGAAATGCAATGAATATGTATGTCATGATTCTGCAGGATTTAATAACATTATGCTAAGGGAAGAAAAACTAAGTTTAATGAGTAACTTAGGGTTTTCTTGGTCCTGTGGAGCTTTTAGTGGCTTAGGCTTATCACTCTAGGTTTATGTTTTGTTAAGGATAGGCATAGGGAATTAGTATTGCCTATATATATTTCAGTGGATAGTTATAAAGGGTTTTAGGATGACACTCATTTTCTATTATCCACATTCCCCTTTCTTTATTTTCTATTTATGGTTTCTAGTGTAGGTTGGAACTACGACAGTGGTTTGATAATTCCCAAAAATTCTATAAAAATTATTGTGGGTTGCCATTGGTCATTGTAGCCTGTTCTAGAAATTTTGAAGTTTAAAATAAAAGGCTATGCTTTAGATAAAAATAGCAAAAGTTGTGTAAAATGGGCCACTTTGCACTACATCTCTTCATTAGAGGTGAGTTCTTTCCTAAGGGTTATTTTTGTTGGTATCTAATAGTAATAATAAACGTCTGTGCCAAAAATCACAAAAAGTTAATTGGTGGTTATTTAGTTGTGATTTTCTAAAGTTTTATGCCAAAAAGATGCTTATAACTAACTTGTCATTTGAAAAATATCAAACAACAAATTTTGTATTTTTCTTATGTTCATCATAACAAAACATTAATTATCCCAAGGGTTGGGGTGTTCTCTCCTTGGGGTTATTTTTCTAGGGTTTTTCTAAGTTTTCCTTGTTTTCTTAAAATAAAAGGGATCCTACTTATTATACTAAACCAGGGTATAATAGATTTTTCTAGTAAACTACATTGAATAAGTATTCTAACAAAAATAGGGGTGCCCTTTGGTTCATTATTTAAATCATCTTTTCCAATTTTCTTAATCTTAAGCATATTGTAAAATAAATGGCAAAAACTAACTCAATGGGTTGGACAGAGAGTTTTAGCATTTTTAAACAGGTCAGTAGGTAGATATAAACTTCTCCAAATTTTTCTAACTTTATCCAAATAGTGCAACTATTTTTATCCCTATTATTTAGCTTTTGGTCAAAACAGTAATTAAATCAGAACCCTAAAGTTTTCTGTAGTACATAGGGGTTTTATATTTTTCCTAAGTAGTTTACATTATTTAGAGTCTGACAAAATTGGTTTGACCAAATTCGGATGAACTAAACAGAAGTTATGAATTATTAAAGTTTCTGTTCAAATTTAAATTCAGATTTAATAAAGGTTTTCTGGAAAAGAAGTTTACACCGAGGACCCTGGGGTATTTCCAAACTAACTCTCTCAGTTATACCCCGCACTACTATTCATTTGAGTCACTGACATTTCACAAAACCCTCCAGACTTCCTTCCTTCACCCCCGCGGTCCTTCCCTAGGTTTAAACAGTGCCCGCAAGAAAGAAAAGGGTGGCGCGGCTTACCGGCGGCGAGATAGGTCCGGCGAGGGGCAGGGTTAGCTCGGGGAGGCTCTGGCGGTCACAGCGATGTACGGCTCGACGGCGGGGATGGCCGGAATCGCCCGGTCCACGTGCGCAGGCGGGTGTCCTCGTCGGCGGCGGGTGTGCCGGCCAAACCACGGCGATCTAAAGCAATTCAGTGGTACGGTGAGCTTCACGGGGTGATGTAGAGACTGTGTGCACAAGGAATCGGAAAATGGTCTAGTGGATTACCCGGTCCACGTACTCCGGCGGGGTTGTGAACTCCGGCGACCGTGGACTGGCCTCTCCGGCGAAGCAGGCTTCGATTCCAAGCTCGGGAAGCTTCACCGAGGTGTGCTCACTCGTCTCTGAGGGTTGGACGGGGTTGGGAAAGGTTGGGCTGGCCGGTCCACGACGGCAGGGGCTCGGGTGGCCGCGGACACGCCGTGCTCGGGCAAACAGCAGTGAGTTGAGCTCCGGTGAGGTTTGAGCATGCACGGAGAAGTGTGGTCGACGCTTGAGTGGGCTTTATAGGCGCGGCGCACACAGGGAACACGGGCGCGGCTCGGCGTGGCGCGGGGTCGGGCGCGGGCGTGCTCTGGCGTGCGCAGAGCGCGTCGAACACGTGTAAGTTTTCTTCTGCCCTTGTTCCACAGCTCACCCAAGTCGCAAACGTGCGAATCTTGGCAAAAATCTGGCGCGAGTCTTTTCCTGGCACCTAGGGCTGTCTCTCATCCGTGAGTTGCCATGGCAGATACGACCTAGGGAGGGAGATCTTCAGTCGCCAAATCAGGTATGTCACCCTGCCCACCTCGCGACAAAAACCATGCCAAGGCATGTCAAACGTCAGAGTCTCGGGCTCAACTTTTTCCAGTGGGTGCCCTAGGTGGTATGCCACATTTTTGGTATAGAACACAGGTGGTTTTGGTGCCATCTTCAAGGTGAACACGGTTGATCTTTAGTGTAGGTGTAGTTTTTGACTTAGAGAGAATTTGAGAGCTCTAGCTCTCACTCTACTTGGAGATTTGATTTGGGGTTTCTCGAGGGGTCTTTTTGCAATATTTCCTCCCTATAATTGCAGGTTAATAAGTTACTTAACCTTGTGCCAAAATTTTAACTCATGGTTTGCACAAATGCTCATTCTCTCCCCCTTTCAACCATGGCTTTGGAAGATGGGGTTCAAGAGGGGTCTAGGGTTTATTCTCCTCTTGTCCAAGGTGGTATGTGCACAAAAGCTTGAGTGATGCTCTTAGGTCATTAACATCCTTGATCAACCCATGGCTTCCAAGGTTCTTAGGTTCTTCTCAAGTTTCAACCACATGTGATCACAGTTACCAGTGCATAGATGTGCTCTAGCAATGGTAACACCTAAGGTGTTACAGTGCCCTTGGGCCATTTCTAAGTATTTTGGTGATTGAGTGCCAACACGAGTGCCTAAGTGAAAATCTATGCCAATTGATGGACAAAGTGCAAATCAAGTCTAAAGGTATGTTTCTAGACTTAGTACATTCTTTTGAGAACTAATGTATTGTGTCTCAGTGCTGGAAACAGGAGAAATCAAATTGGAAAAGACATAGCTTCTTTTAGCCAAAGTCTGCTCAGTCTGGGTGCACCGGACTGTCCGGTGGTGCACCGGACAGTGTCCAGTGCGCCAGGCTGGCTCTGGCGAACTTGCTGCTCTCGGGACTTCGATGGTGGTGTACGGCTATAAATCACCGGACTGTCCGGTGGTGCACCGGACTGTCCGGTGGTGCACCGGACTGTCCGGTGAGCCATTCACAGGCAAACTCGTCGCTCTCGGGAAGTGATTAACGGCGTACGACTATAATTCACTGGACTGTCCGGTGGTGCACCGGACTGTCCGGTGATCCAACGGTCAGCCGGGCCAACGGTCGGCCGAGGATTCCGCGCGTGACACGTGGCCGAGCCTACGGCTAGAATGGGGCACCGGACTGTCCGGTGTGCACCGGATAGTGTCCGGTGCGCCAACGGCTCTGAATCTCCAACGGTCGGCTTTGCCAAAGAAGGAAAGGAATCCGCACCGGACAGTGTCCGGTGGTGCACCGGACTGTCCGGTGCGCCAGGCGACTGAAGGCAAGAATTGCCTTCCTGGAATGCTCTCAACGGCTCCTAGCTGCCTAGGCGCATGGAGGAGCACACCAAGATTCTCTAAGCATTCATAAGCACCAAGACTTCGATTCCGCGCATTTGATTCTTTGTGAGAGCAACTAGAGCTCTATTTGAGTTGTGAACTCGTCGGGTTGTGTTGTGAGCTCTTGTTGCGACTTGTGTGCGTGTTGTCGCTCTGATTTTGTGTCTTGTGTGCGTTGCTCATCCCTTCCTTACACCGTGCTTCTTTGTGAACATCAAAGTGTAAGGGCGAGAGACTCCAAGTTGTGGAGATTCCTCGCGAGCGGGATAAAGTAAACAAAGCAAAACACTGTGGTATTCAAGTGGGTCTTTGGACCGCTTGAGAGGGGTTGATTGCAACCCTCGTCCGTTGGGACGCCACAACGTGGAGTAGGCAAGTTTTGTACTTGGCCAAACCACGGGATAAACCACTGTGTCTATCTGTGTTGATCCTCTTGTGGTTGTTGTGTTTTGCAAGAACTCCTCTCTAGCCACTTGGCCTTATTGTGCTAACGCTTAATCAAGTTTTTGTAGCTTTAAGTTTAAGTTTTTACAGGATCACCTATTCACCCTCCCTCTAGGTGCTCTCACTAATCCTAAGCGTGGAACGGATATCCAACGGCTCTAGTGACCCGATACCCCTTCGGCCATACATAATTGCAAATGAGCCTTCGGCTTTTGCATAAATCAACCCGCCATCCTGCGCGGGGTGATTATGAGTCTTAGGAACTTTTGCGGGAGAGCCCCTGGTCTTTTAGTTATTAATGCGCCCAGTCCCGTGGGTGATTAAAATAGAGAATTACTTAGAGAAATTGATTTTTAGTACATAAATAAATCCAGAAATTCAATAAATTAATAGAAAATTCATATGAAGTCCAAATTAATCCATTCCAATTCCTATAATTTTGTAATATTATTGTTTATAATTTAGTACCACTATTTGACATGAAAATTATATTAAAATTAATCTCTTAATTAATCTTGTATCGAATACATAAATCCTTTAAAAATTCATAACTATCTCATTTTACCACCGATTTAACTCATTCCAGTGGCGTTAGCTTCGTATAAATATGTACTACACAGTAGCAGCATTCGTTATATGATACCCCCCTACTTTTATAATTTGGTAACTAATTAGATTAATCTATGTCTATTGGATTAACTCCTTTAATATTCATATAGTGTCCTGATCTTATGGTTATAATTTGACTAGATGATCTTTAATCAAATAATGACTTAGATTAAAGTTGAGATAATTATTTATAGAATAATCTCTCATGTGATCTATACTAACTAATTTGTAATATAGTTTAATATTTAATCACGTAGATCTTCCACAAATCCTAACCTTATAACCATAACTCCGATTTTAGTCGTTCTCGAACCCACGATCTCGTAGCAACGCGTAGAATATTCTTATACAGTTGTTCTTATGTTTGGTGTGATGTTAATTTTGCATATACCATGTTTGTTTGTATTGTTATGACTAGCGCGAGGTCACGAGTCATCTGAAAAGCAAGTTGGTACCTAGAGTCTCAAGTGCCAGGCAAGTTGTGCCCTTGATCACTTTCATTTACCCAATAATGTTCTTTATTATCACTTATCATTGCATAGGTTTAATTTTGATGGGACCCAATAGGTCACCCTAGACTGGTTATCCTTTTTACCTTGTTTATCCCTGAATCAATTGGGTAGTCATGCTATTGCTTTATATGGTTTTGGGATAATATTTTATTATATCCATGTTCCTATTATTTTGTTATGTTATTTATATTCATGATAAGATCATTATGTTAATGGGAACATGGAGCGACCACCCGGGAAAACTGTGCTACCACAAGGGTAGTATGGGATGCCCTTGGCTAATTAACTAGGAAAGCTAGTGGATGACTACATTACCCGGAAGGGGCAAGGGCAGTAGGGGAGTGGTCAGTGTAGGGAGGTCCTTGGGTTGATTTTGCTGCGATGGCGGTCAGGCGAGGGATCCCTGCATTGGAGCTTCCTATAAACTGTAGCTGGTTTTCTGAAGCTAGTGAAACTTTGTAAAGGCCTCGTAGTGTTACCCTGCCTCGCTTCCTTGGTAGAGGTGTATGAGATTCATGACCCCTTGGCAGATGGGTAACATGACTTGTGGGTAAAGATGTGCAACCTCTGCAGAGTGTAAAACTGGTGTACTAGCCGTGCTCACGGTCATGAGCAGCTCGGATCCTCACATGATTAATCTATGGAATTAAAACTCAATTTGTCATTTGCATCACATTTGGGATTGTTTTATTATTACTTTTACTTATTATTACTAAGGTTTGGTATTTACGTATACTTAGTAATTGCTAATAAAATTTTGACCAACTTATAAAAGAAATGCTCAGCTTCAACCTTTATTTGGTTGATCAGCCTTACACTTCACATGAACTCCCACCTTTGGTGAGTTCATGCCACATTATTCCCCACAACTTGTTGAGCGATGAACATGTGTGAGCTCACCCTTGCTATCTCACACCCCCACACAGGAGAAGTACATGTGGTTCAAGAGGAGCCACGCAACGAGGAGTTCGATTCGATCTAGGTGACGTCTCCCAGTTGACTTTCTGGCGCCAAGGACGATCCTTAGTTCGTTTTATATTTACCTTTTATTTTGTAAGACTTCCGCTATGTAATAAGTACTCTGATTATATTGTGACATTTATCTCTATACACTCTGTTATTATATATGTTGTCTTCTTTGGCGCATGTATGAGATGCACCCGGCTTTGTCCCTTAAATCTAGGTGTTATAGAAGTGGTATCAGAGAAATGTTGACTGTAGGACGAAACCTAAATAGAAATGGACAAACCCTTACCTACTTACCTTTGCTACTCTGATTCTTTATAAACTTATCTTAATCTTTTCTCATCTAATTCTGCTTCACTTTGATTATTCTTACCTTTTCTTTCTAAAGACAAATGTGGATTTCAGACTTTGAAATCCTGTGCCTAAAGTGATCTTTAGGAATAGGAGACCTACTCTTAGGAACAAAAACAAAACTATTTTTATAGTTATCTATACGCTTGAGTGGTTGTTCTTATGATATTTGTCTGATTTGGATTTTTGATTGAGTGTGATTAGTTGTGGAGTAATGTCCACAATTGCATCTACATGTACACCTAGACATAAGGGAAAATATTTACAAAATGGACAACACATAATATTCCGTATTAAAAATGGATCTATTAAACTAGATATATTATTAAGATAAACTAGATCAACTAAGAATATTCCCCACTAGAATGTATCAAATAGATCCATCTTGTCTTAAAAGGTTCTCTCTTATCTTAATAGCTCCATCTTATCTTACAAGGTTCTCCCTTATCTTAATAGATCCATCTTATTCCGAAAAGATTTTATCTTAGCCTAATAGATCTAGTTAACCTTAAAAGATTCTATCTTATTCTTAGAGACTCATCATATCCTAATAAGCATACTTATCCCCACCACTTTGCTTATCTCATAATAGTGTAACAAACATGATCTATTCCGAAATAAATTAAGTAGATCTTATCTAGTCTAATCTGATTACACCCATTTAATTCTGATCTCATCTAATCTGATTAGATCTAATCTAATGGACAAACATGTTAAATAACACTGGTAAAATAAGATTGGACCCTACTCTTATAAAAATGTTTTAACTAAATTGGAGTCTTAGTCCAACTTGGCCATATGCAACTACCTTAACCTCCCGATAGTTGCACGACCCCTCTGTTTTAACCGACAGAGATTCTGACTTACCTACACCATATAATCCATCTTATCTCAAAAAAAGGTTCTAACATGTCCTAATAATATTTATTCTACCCTGGTAGATCTATCTAACTTAAACTAAGTTTAATCCAGTTATATCCAATCTAATCCAGACCCTACCTAATCTAATATGGTCTAATCTATGTTACAAGTATTAACTAAACCATATTCCTATAAATGGGATTTAAACCTAAACTGGTGTCCTGGACCAACTCGTCCGTGAAACCACGACCTAGCCTATGTGACGGGTTGCCCAACTCATTCATCCCAAAAGCAAAGCAAAACTTTGTTTAATCTACCTACCCCATATACCGCAATTGTTATCCCAACTTGGATAATGGCATCTAACACCACGATCGATGGTCCCTAATTCAGACCCCAAAGGAAGCTCGATTATGCCATAGTACACTTATTCTATGTCAACACTCACCAAACAGCTAAAACATGATGTACCCTTGTTTCTATACCACACCTGCTAATGGCATGAAGGATTTTAAGTGAAAAAAATACTAACTGGAAGTTCCGCTTAGATAAAAAAGATACTAGAATTTCATAAAGATAAAGTCAGCTTGTTAAGCTCAACTAAATAATTTTCTTAAATGGGATTATAGAATCTAACGTGAGTTGCTTAGGCAAGTTGGATAATGCTGGTGGCATAAATTAGACCCTACTCTTTCTTATCCAAACCTATTCATACTTCTAGGACACCTTTTATACTACATAATGTGGTGGCCATATATATGCCATCCTAATGACCTGATAATTTGATATAGACTGAAAAAAATCTTTTGGTACAAGAACTAATTAGGAACTGAAATCTAGACTACAAGCTAAACTTGTTGTGTCCCTTCTCTTACAAATCTCGAGGACGAGATTCTTGTTAAGGGGTAGGATTTGTAATACCAAAAAATATATACGCTGAGGATATAGTAAGTCTCCTTATGTTGTGTGCCATATATTCATCATAACAAGAGCATAACTATAATTAAGGGTGATTAGTTAAAATAAAAGATACTAAAATGGAATATGCATCATGCTGAGGTTTTGCTTTGTGTGCATTTTGTGACAATATAAAAATAATGCAAAAAGAAATATGTTGGTACCCAAATTGGAATTTGAATTCTAAAGGAAATTCTATAATTTGAGAAGAGAAGGAAAATACTATAACATATAGAGAAAATAAATATACAAATAAAGAAACTAATTTAGACCAGTATTTGAATGTGCATATTTAAAATAAATGGGAAAACTCATAACAAATTTTGGAATTCAAATTATGAAATCAAGTGGAAAGGAAAAAGAAAAGAGAAGAGCAATCCTGCGCTTGGGCCAGATCACCTCCCACTCAGCCCATTCTCCTCACCCCGCGCGGTCCGGCTCTGGCCTTCTCACCAGGCCCAAAGCACTCCTGCGCAGCCCACTACCCCTCCCCCTTTTCCATTTTCATTTTTCCCATGTTGCTGCCATGTGGGCCCGTGCGTCAGGCATAGCGAAAATCCCTATCCATCTTCCCCACTACGCGACTCTGATGCGGGTCGGCGTAACAAACCGTGCGTGTGTGGCGGCTTTCACGTGCAACCTGTTCCCCAGAACCCCCATGCCACGCTAGTGACGCTCGTTTGCACTTGTGCATGGGGCCATGCAGGCAGTGGACTTCTTCCTGGTTTCCTACGAGTCGCATCCGCGGACTGTTAACAAACCCCGCCGCCGCCGGTATCGCGCGATTCAGTAGCAAACCACCTGCGCACGGACTCTGCCCACGCGCATATAAACGCGATCGCACGTGCCGTGGTTTCATCAGCTCGCAGGACAGCAAAACCTAGTGCAATGGGGGAACTCGCCACCAAGAAATCGAGCGGCCATGGGGATGGTGAAGACCACCGCCATCGGCCTCGCTTCACACCAGCTCTCGGGAACTAGCTGCTGGTTAAGGAAGGCTGCCAGGGCGCCTAGAACCTAGGTGTGGCTTCCCCTGGCACGGTGGTGGATTGGGTGTGCTCTAATTGCTCACCGCCGTGGAGCCACGCATCACGTCGCTGGGGCGGTCTGCGCCCGCATCATCGGTATGAAGCCCTTCCTTGTGTCCGCCGCACCTTCAATTTTGGTTATAACTAGTCCATCAATGCATAGAACCGTGTTAGCGCCGGATTGGGGTTTCACCGGTGTCCTCCGCCATGCGGGTATCAGGGCGCCGCTCTCTGATTAGCATTGGAGGAGAGAGACGCGCCGCGACCGTCGTATCTTGCAAAAACGACCTGGATTAGAAAGCGGCTTACCCCTTCGGTTAAGTGAACACTGATCGTAGATATGCGATCCAATGAATACGATTTGATCTCAGTTATTTAAGATCCGAGCCGTAGATATAGGATCCAGCGGCCATCCTGGCAACCTGGTTCGGGGAAGGTTTGGATCTAATCCTAAGCATGGAACTGAGATCCAACGGCTCTAGTGACCCGATACCCCTTCGGCCATACATAATTGCAAATGAGCCCTCGGCTTTTGCATAAATCAACCCGCCATCCTGTGCGGGGTGATTATAAGTCTTAATAACTTTTGCGGGAGAGCCTCTGGTCTTTTAGTTATTAATGCGCCCAGCCCCGTGGGTGATTAAAATAGAGAATTACTTAGAGAAATTGATTTTTAGTACATAAATAAATTCAGAAATTCAATAAATTCATAGAAAATTCATATGAAGTCCAAATTAATCCATTCCAATCCCTATAATTTTGTAATATTATTGTTTATCATTTAGTACCACTGCTTTGACATGAAAACTGTATTAAAATTAACCTCTTAATTAATCTTGTATCGAATACATAAAACCTTTGAAAATTCATAACTATCTCATTTTACCACCGATTTAACTCGTTCCAGTGGCGTTAGCTTCGTATAAATATGTACTATGCAGTAGCAACATTTGTTATATGATACCCCTACTTTTATAATTTGGTAACTTATTAGATTAATCTATGTCTATTGGATTAATTCCTTTAATATTCATATAGTGTCCTGATCTTATGGTTATAATTTGACTAGATGATCTTTAATCAAATAATGACTTAGATTAAAGTTGAGATAATTATTTATAGAATAATCTTTCATATGATCTATACTAACTAATTTGTAATATAGTTTAATATTTAATCACGTAGATCTTCCACAAATCCTAACCTGATAACCATAACTCCGATTTTAGTCATTCTCAAACCCACGATCTCGTAGCAACGCATAGAATATTCTTATGCAGTTGTTCTTATGTTTGGTGTGATGTTAATTTTGCCTATAATATGTTTGTTTGTATTGTTACGACTAGCGCGAGGTCACGAGTCATCTGAAAAGCAAGTTGGTACCTAGAGTCTCAAGTGCCAGGCAAGTTGTACCCTTGATCACTTTCATTTACCCAATAATGTTCTTTATTATCACTTATCAATGCATAGGTTTAATTTTGATGGAACCCAATAGGTCACCCTAGACTGGTTATCCTTTTTACCTTGTTTATCCCTGAATCAATTAGATAGTCATGCTATTGCTTTATGTGGTTTTGGGATAATATTTCATTATATCCATGTTCCTATTATTCTGTTATGTTATTTATATTCATGATAAGATCATTACGTTAATGGGAACATGGAGCGACCACCCGGGAAAACATGCTACCACAAGGGTAGTATGGGATGCCCTTGGCTAATTAACTAGGAAAGCTAGTGGATGACTATCTTACCCGAAAGGGGCAAGGGCAGTAGGGGAGTGGTCAGTGTAGGGAGGTCCTTGGGTTGATTTTGCTGCGATGGCGGTCAAGTGAGGGATCCCTGCATTGGAGCTTCCTATAAACTGTAGCGGGTTTTTTGAAGCTAGTGAAACTTTGTAAAGGCCTCGTAGTGTTACCCTGCCTCACTTCCTTGGTAGAGGTGTATGGGATTCATGACCCCTTGGCAGATGGGTAACATGACTTGTGGGTAAAGTTGTGCAACCTCTGCAGAGTATAAAACTGGTATACTAGCCGTGCTCACAGTCATGAGCAGCTCGGACCCTCACATGATTAATCTATGGAATTAAAACTCAATTTGTCATTTGCATCGCATTTGGGATTATTTTATTATTACTTTTACTTATTATTACTAAGGTTTGGTATTTACGTATACTTAGTAATTGCTAATAAAATTTTGACCAACTTATAAAAGCAATGCTCAGCTTCAACCTTTATTTGGTTGATCAGCCTTACACTTCACATGAACTCCCACCTTTGGTGAGTTCATGCCACATTATTCCCCACAACTTGTTGAGCGATGAACATGTGTGAGCTCACCCTTGCTGTCTCACACCCCCCTACAGGAGAAGTACAGGTGGTTCAAGAGGAGCCACGCAACGAGGAGTTCGATTCGATCTAGGTGGCGTCTCCTAGTTGACTTTCTGGCGCCAAGGACGATCCTTAGTTTGTTTTATATTTTATATTTACCTTTTATTTTGTAAGACTTCCGCTATGTAATAAGTACTCTGATTATATTATGACATTTATCTCTATACACTCTGTTATTATATATGTTGTCTTCTTTGGCGCATGTATGAGATGCACCCGGCTTTGTCCCTTAAGTCCGGGTGTTGCAATATTTGACGAGCTATTGAGAAGTGGCAACATTAAAGTGACTCATATTATTCCTCCTCTAGATGAACTAAAAAGACGTGCTTATTGCAAGTGGCATAATTCTTTTTCTTATGCCACAAATGATTGTAATATTTTTCGTCGGCAAATACAATCATCCATAAATGAGGGTCGGTTGAGTTTCTAGGAGATGCCAAACAGATAAAAAAGTCTTGGTTTGGCTGGATGCGGCCGATAAAGACAAAGGCAAAAATATCATCATTGGTAGTCCTCACACGCAAGGAGTAATTACTTAGAAGGCTCTAGAAAAAAGGACTAATAAGGCCAGTGTTGGGGGCTTCTTCCCCACCGAAGGTCCTCAAGGCAAAAACACCTTCGACAAGATAATACAAAGGCATATGCGACATGATGACACGGATGGAAGCCGAAGCTATGACTGAAGAAGCTTCGGCTTAGTATTATCACGAAGCTGAAGGTCATCACCGACTCAAGGGAAAAAGACTGTTTAGTCCTTGATCACTCGCATTATGATTGCATGTAAATGTCGGGGACATAAATGTAATTGTGTCCGGGCTGCGTCCCGCGCCTATAAATAGATGAATAGTACCCCCGTACTGTTCACGCTGGATTGTAATCCCTCTATCGCATCATCTTTGCATTCCCACCTTCTGGCGAACCGAAGGTACCATTGTATTATAAATATCACTAATGTTAATTCTTATATGTGGATATGAATATAAATAAATTGTGAGGATCTGATCATTATCTTCCATTCTTTAATGTTCTTTCACGTTCTTATTTATATTTATATTTATACTTATACTTATATACTAAGATGATGAAGGTACGCCCTTCATGATCTTTGTCCGAATATCTTATATTCGAAAGGAAATATTGCTTCGAAGGACGAAGGTCTTTAACCATTAACAATTGTGTTGCCTTGTTCTTGATTTATAGCATTTGATAACAAGTAACCAACATTGACGCCCACCTCCGTTGAACTCACTTCCATAACTATGATGATGGCTTTGCAAAGCAACCAACCTTCGGCTATGAAGCTAGTGCTCCCAATCATAGGCGGTTCAACTTTTGAACCAGCTAACAAGAGGTAGAAGAAAGAAGCATAGAGAAGGGTACAACATGTTGGGGTGCAAGGGCCCTTCATTAAGTCAAAGTGGTCTCATATTCCAATCACCTTCTCTCAGAAAGACCTTCAGCTTAAGGATTATCCTCACAACGATGCAATGGTCATATCTTGTGTTGTCAAGGGATTTCTGGTCCACAATGTCCTGGTAGACATAGGCAGTGCAGCTAATATCATCTTTGCAAAGGCTTTTAGGCAAATGCAAGAGCCAGATGACAATATACATGATGCAACGCACCCTCTATGTGGCTTCGGAGGGAGACAGATAGTGGCACTTGGCAAGATAACAATGCCAGTCACCTTCGGCTACATTCACAACACAAGGACAGAGCAAGTTGTCTTCGATATTGTTGATATGGAGTATCCATACAATGCAATCATTGGTCGAGGGACGCTCAATGCCTTCAAAGCTATCCTCCACCCATCATACCTTTGCATGAAGATACCATCGGAACAAGGACCAATTGCTGCGCATGGGAGTCAAGAAGCTGCTAGGAGAGCCGAAGGAAGTTGGACAGATTCGAATGTTATTCATAACATAGATGAAACCGAAGCTTATCAACAGTATAAGCATAAAAGAGAAAACACTGCTTCGGTAGATCAGCCAAAGCCTATGTTTTTGTGTGAAGACATAGTAGAGCAAAAAGTGCTATTGGGGTCTCAGTTATCCGATGACCAGGAAAATACTTTGCTAAGGTTCTTGTTTAACAACAAAGATGTCTTTGCTTGGACAACCAATGTTCTCTGTGGTGTTAATAGGGACATCATCGAGCACTCACTCAATGTGGACTCATCCTTCAGACCAAGGAAGCAGAGACTTCAGAAAATGTCTGATGACAAGGCCGAAGGTGCACGAAATAAAGTGAAAAGACTTCTAAGTGCCGATGTTATTAGAGAGGTAACATACCTAGAGTGGCTGGCCAACAAAGTCATGGTAAAGAAAGCCAACAGAAAATGGAGGATGTGTATTGACTTTACAGATCTCAACAAGACATGTCCGAAGGATGAATTCCCACTACCAAGAATAGACTCCCTTGTAGATGCAGCAGCTACTTCGGAACTCATGAGCTTATTGGATTGCTACTCAGGCTATCACCAAATCTACATGAAAAAGGAGGACGAGCCGAAGACAAGCTTCATAACTCCTAGTGTCACCTATTGCTATCTTCGGATGCCTGAGGGGCTCAAGAATGCTGTTGGAAGCTTCAACAGAATGACTGCCAAAGTTTTTCACTCTCAAATTGGTAGAAATATGCTGACATATGTTGAAGATATCATAGTAAAAAAGCACAAAGCAGGAAAACCATGTCGCTGATTTGCAAGAAACATTTGCCAATTTCAGACAAGCTGGTCTCAAGTTAATCTAGAAAAATGTGTCTTCGGAGTGAAGAAGGGCAAGTTTCTTGGTTTCCTGGTATCGACAAAGGGCATCGAAGCTAACCCGAGCAAAATCGAAGCTATCCTTTGGATGGAGCCGCCAACTTCAAAAAAGGGGGCTCAACAGTTAGCAGGAAGGCTAGCATCATTAAACAGATTCATTTCAAGATCAGCAGAGAGGAATCTACCTTTCTTTGAAATATTGAAATCAGTCGAAGTCTTTCAATGGGGTCCGGCTCAGCAGAAAGCCTTCGAGGAACTGAAGCAGTACTTAATAGATTTAATAACTCTAACCCCACCTTCATCAGGGACCCTGTTACTTCTATATGTGGCTGCTTCCCATGCTGCGGTCAGTGCGACACTTGTACATGAGAAACAAGATGGCCAAATAAAAAGGCAAGCCCGATATACTTCGTCTCCGAAGTACTCAACCCATCAAAGAAAAATTACACAGAATTGGAAAAGGTACTGTATGTTGTACTGATGGCCTCCAGGAAGCTTCGGCATTACTTTCAAGCATATCATATAATAGTGCCTTCATCACAACCCTTAAAGGACATAATAAGAAACAGAGAAGCAACAGGAAGGGTCAGAAAATGGGCTGCAGAACTCAATGAATTCACCATTGATTATGTTCATAGATCTTCAATACAATCTCAGGCGTTAATAGATTTCATTGCTGATTGGACGCCAGGGGCTTAGGATGAAGAAACAATAAAAGATGCTGAAGCTTGGACGGTATTTTGCGATGGGTCGTGGGGGACCTTTGGTGCAGGGGCAGCTGCTGTCCTGGTTGCACCTTCCAAAGTCAGAACATGTTATGCAATAAAATTGGACTACAGTTGTACAAATAATATTGCCGAGTATGAAGCTCTTCTCTTGGGGCTTCGGAAGCTAAAAGCAATGGGAATAAGAAGGGTAATACTCAAGACCGATTCACAAGTTATCTCGGGTCATGTGGACAAAAGCTGTCAGGCAAGAGACCTAAAGCTTGAAAAGTATCTAGATACAGTCCGAAGGTTGGAAGCCTCTTTAGAAAGATTTTTTGTAAAAATATCCCAAGTGGAGAGAACGAGCATGCAGATTTATTAGCTAAATCAGCGGCACATGGGCTCCCTTTACCTTCGGAAGTATTTTTTTGAAACAATAAAAGCACCTTCGGTCAAGCTCATGGAAAGAGCAGTGCTCACAATTTCACTTGTACGTAGTGAAGATTGGAGGACTGAAATTGTATCCTTCCTCCAGGGCAACTATTTTTCAAATGACGAAGCATACAGCAAAAGAATGGAGGCAAGGACAAGGCCATATGTCATAATAGAAGGGGAATTGTATAAGCACGGAGTTTGCTCTCCATTGCTAAAATGCTTGTCTAGAGCCGAAGGACAAGAGCTAATGAAGGAGATACATGCAGAAATATGTGGAGCCCACATTGGGTCTAGACCTCTGCTAGGGAAAGTTTTTAGACAAGGTTCCTACTGGCCAAAGGCAGCTTCGGATGCAGCAAAATAGGTACAAAAATGTGAAAATTGCCAAAGATGCGCCAGAGATCAGAAGCAACCTTCGTCTTTGACTCAACTAATACAACCAACTTGGCCATTGCAAAGATGGGGTTTGGATCTGTTAGGACCACTCCCACCGGCACAGGGCAACTTGAAATATGTTGTGGTGGCAGTGGAATATTTTTCTAAGTGGATTGAAGCAAAGCCTTTGGCAACAATAACTTCGGCCACAGTACAAAAATTCTTCTAGTAAAACATCGTTTGTCGCTTTAGCGTGCCGAAGGCTATCACCGTTGATAATGGAACTCAGTTCGATGCCGAGACTTTCAAAGATTTTTGTAGTCAAATTGGTACAAAAATACACTTTGCATCAGTAAGGCATCCTGAGTCAAACGGGTTGGTAGAAAGGGCAAATGGCATCATAATAACAGGAATAATGAAGTCAATTTTCAATCAGCCTAAAGGAAAGTGGCCAGACGAATTAATAAAGGTGGTTTGGAGTCACAACGCTGCTGTATCAAGGTCAACAGGGTTCACTCCGTTCAAGCTTCTGTTTGGTGACGAAGCAATAACACCGAAAGAAGCAAGAACGGGTTCAATAAGAACCTTAGCTTCAATAGAGGATGAAACTGTCTGCCAAGTAGCAAAAGATACCATAGAAGGGACCAGATTTCAAGCCATAGAGCACATCAACAAATACTAGGCAAAAACAAAAAAATGGCGTGACAGAAAGGTTAGATTGAAAAACATCAAGCTATGTCATTTAGTGCTTCGAAGGGTGGCCAACCCTTACACAGTGGGGAAACATCAGCTCAAGTGGGAAGGACCTTTCTTGGTGGTATCTTCGTCAAGACCCGGTTCGTATGGGTTGAAGGATATGGATGGCAACGACATACCTAGTTCTTGGAATGCGGATCACCTTCAGCGATATTATGTGTAATTGATGTAATTTTCTTATTTTTTCCTATGGCACCCTTTTCCTTTCAAGAGGAGAGAAAGGTTTTTAATGGGGGCCATAGGTGTGGCAGAACCGCCCGAATTATTCCAACTTAAGTGTCCAAGTCCCGCCTTAGAGGCAACGACACACTTAAATCGAAATACACTGTCAGTTCCTCGGATCTAGTCCGATAAAGCCACTAACAGGATCGAGTACCACATACTCACTCGAAGATGAGACACAGAGAAAATACAATAAAGCATAAAACCATAATTTAAAGGAGTACTTAATGTTATTACATCATCATCGGAGTTTCAAAAGCAGTAACCATTGTTTTCGATGCAGCAGAAATTAACTAACGATAAAAGAAAGGGAGGATGGTGAAGCCTGGCCCATCACTCCTCATGCTCCTCTCCTGTTGAGGCAGGATCCCGCTCGACTATCCAGCCCGGTAGCAGGGTGGATGGCCAAGTCACTCCAGCAACCATATCATCCAGAGTACCTGTAAAATTGTGCCACAAGCAAGGCTGAGTATACTAATACTCAGCTAGACTTACCCGGTGTGAGGAGTCTACTCCTCTACCTCTAGACCATGAAGCTGTTTGGCTAGGGGGTTTGGTTTGCCAAAGGCACTAGCTGAGTCTAAAATCAAGTTTTATCTTTTCAAGTTCTAAAATAATAATTTAGACTAGATGAGTATCTAACTACTCATACATGGTATCAAACATTATGTCAATCAACATCTTTTGATAGTAAACTCATTCCACTTCTTACTCGATGCAGCAGCATGGATCAAGCAGTCTCATTAGCTGCGAGAAGCAGACGATTCGAATCGAGTTTTTAAACCTTGCAAGGTAAACCTAAACACACGACATGGCGAGGCGCTCCGTCCCCACACACATCAACCGTCCCCATTGATTCCCTAGCAATAGAAAGGGGCTCACCGCCTTGGCATACAATGCCCCACTGACCCTGGCTGTCACCGTGCAGTGACCGCACTTGTACCCACCATATCCGGAATGGGAGACCACGTCTCACGACGCGTGAGGAGAGCAATTTGCGGGCAGGTTCACTCAGGTACTAGGCTTACCGATTTACCATATTTCTCGGCAAGCGTTTAGTACGTTCAAACGCTTGACACATGGTACCACACATTAATCCTTATTCCAATTTTTCATCTCGTAGACAATGCACCCCTATGGATCGTTGTCCACAGACCATCATCATTCCGATATAAAAATGGATACAACCAATTCCTGACCTCGCGCGAGTGCTAGAAAAATCACTCGACTTCTACCGAGATCCCTAATTAGCAAAGCAACTACTCGACCTAGCATACTAGTATCCATCTCAAAAGGAATCCTGAGTTCATGCAACTAGGGTTTTAGGCAACTCCTACACTTAAGTGCACAGTACAAGCCTATAAACATTAAGTGCAGTAAAATAGCATATATAACGGTTATGCATAAAATCGGGGCTTGCCTTCAAAAGCTGGGGCGGGGAGATCCTCGGTGACAAGCTCCGGTGCTGGCTCCTGGACTTCCTCCTGAGCAACTCCTTGCTCCGGAATGAGCACGTACTCTCCATCAGCGAGGTTACAATCTATTGAGTGTAATGAATAAGATACATGTATGTTAATGATATGCAAATTTAGTATCTACGATGCATGGTGAAGTACTACTAAGGTAGTTGGTAAACTAGGGTTTCTTTGTCGTATGAAGTTCTTAGTGGTTTATACTTGCCAGTCTGGGTTTTTGAGTGGATTAAGATTTTGATCATCCCTTAAAGTTTTAGTGGGCACTTAGAGAGGTTTTGTTTTAGGGGTGAATGTAACATGGTTTCCTTCTACCATTTTCCCTTTTTATTCTCTACTTATGCTTTTAAGGTGGGTTTGAACTACCATAGTGAACTAAAATTTTCCAAAAAATCTGTAAAAATTATAGTGGGTTAATATTGGTCATTGTAGTCTATCTTATAAAGTTGAGGTTAAAACTAAATAGGATAAACCCTAGACAAAAATAACAAAAATTAGGGCAGAGGGTCACTTTGTACTACAACTCCTATCTAGGTGGGGGTTCTGTACTAAGGGTTATTTTTGCTAGTATCTATGTGTAATAACATGCTTCTGGGCCTAAACTCACAGAGGGTTACTTAGTGGTTATTTAATTGTGATTTTCTAAAGTTTAATGCCAAAAAGATACTTATAACTAACTTACTATTTGAAAAATGTCAAACAACAGAACTTGTATTTTTTCTAGATTTTTATTAGCATTAGAGTAGTCATTCCTAAGGTTGGGGTATTTTCTTCTTGGGGTTATTTTTCTATGACTTTTCAAAGTTCTCTCTGTTTTCATTAAATAAATGGTGGTGCACTTTCTTTGTACTGAATTAGGGCTTAACAAATTTTTCTTATGAACTACACCACCTAGGTAGGTTAGGAAAAATGTGGTTGCTCTCTGGTTCCTCTGTTAAATCCCCTTTTTCATTTTCTTAATGTTTGGGAAAATAAAGTTTTAGTGAATAAACTTTCCTTAATCTAATATACTGGGGAGTTTAATATTTTTAAGCAGTGTAACTACTAGTTAAGTATGTCTCCATTTTTTCTCAGCTTTAGTCCAAAAGTCTTTCTATTTTTCCTCTTGTTATTAAGTTTTGGGCAGTTTGCTTATTTAAATCAAAACTCTAAAAAGTATTACAGGAACCATGGTGTTTATTAATTTTGCTAGACAGTTCATAATATGTAGGTCCTAACAAAATTTGTTTGACCAGATTTGGTTGAATATAACTCAAGTTATGAATTTTTCAAGTTCTCTACTGTCACACCCGGTTTTAGAAGGCAAACTGAATGCGAACCATGTACGTGCCAGGATCAGCAATTCACGTATACAACAGTTACATAACTGGACATCATCACACAATGCTCAAATAATAACATAAAAGGGTAATAATAGTCGATTACATCATATGTCTGAGACATCCACATAGTCTTTACAATAATCAAAGTGCGGAAAAGAAACGTAGATACATGCGGCCTTCACAGGCAGCCGACTGGGGGTTGCCGCTAACCCACGCCTAGAACTCGTCGTAATCTTGGAACTCCTGGTGGTCTCCTTCCACGGCTTCATCCTCTCCTGAGCAGTGGTTGCAATGCAGACAACCTGGGGGGGTTTGGTGTGTAGAGCAAGGGTGAGTACACATCAACATACTCAGCAAGTGTCTTGTTTGGCTGTAGTGGACTAGCTTTATATGGGGTAAGTCAAGCGGTTGCTTTTAGTTTGTCAGGTTATTATTACTAGTAGAGAAAGCCAAGTTTTAGAATTAACCCACGTTATTAACCCAAACGTACCCTTTCCAAATGGAAAGAATACCACTTACCATTCCCATAATCAATACCAAAACCACCATTCTCATTGCCACCTGTAATCTGAACATCTCTGATCAAGTACCACTAATCACTGGAGCTCCCTTGGCCGCTCATAACCACGAGCACGACTGATATATCAGTTTTGATACACTCTACAGAGGTTGCGCACTTTACCCACAAGCCGTGATTTCCCTTTCTACCCGGAGATCATGACTCTCCATTGATCACTACCAAGGTGACCCAGTAGGGTATCACTATGTAGCCTTTACAAAGATTCCGCGGAGCTGTAGCCACCCGTTAGGTTTCCTAAATGTACCACACTCCTCCCCAAGGGATAAATCAACCTTGGCAGAGCGAGCCGCATACACCGAGCCCCATTGACGGCACGACGGCTAAGCGAACTACACCCCGGTTCCTCTAATTATTCAGCTAAGGGCGTCCCACTTCACCCTCATGGTTGCACTGTTTTCCCGGGCGGTCATCCAACGAACAGGTCCTTACGGAGAGGCACTCGAGAAACCGCTCGAGCCCCCTTAAATGCCACAAGCATAATATCATAAATAAGAGGGAAAACAGCGTATCATAGATAATTCTCATCATGTTCATTGATTAATGTTAAGCAATAGCATAAAGCTATCAATAATAATCCAACCCAAATAGGTAAACAAGAACATGGATAACAAAAGCTAGTCAATCCTTAGGTATAACTGTGTAAATGCGGAAAGTGAATTATAGAATTGTATAGGACATAGATAGGTCAAGGGACACTTGCCTCCACCAACCAGCTGCTGCTCAGGGGCTTCTCCTGCGAGTTCCTCGGGCTCTTCAACCAGATCGTTCTTTTATACGAGCGCAAACATACATATATCCACACATTTAATACAAAAGAACAGTACACCATACAGTAGAATACAATAAATAAACAGACGTTCCACGCGGGGCTCGCAATTACGGTTAAGAGAGAAAGAGGAAATGACAGTCAGGTCTACGGTCGAGAAGCGATTATGTTACATAATTATAAATTAAACCACTCGCTTAGACAGAAGGGCATTAATTTGGACACTGCATTTAGCATAAAGTAAAGTCATGTTCCACATTTAATCATTATAAATAAATAAAGATGAATGAAAGGGAGTGGTCGCACAGCGAGACGTACGACACAGCATTTAAATTGAATTAATAACTGAACGACTTGCCGTGCGACAGAGCGCGCAACGAGATTCTTGCATTAATTATAGATAAACGTTAAGCGTTGCGCGACGAAACGCACGACGGCTTACGTCAATACAACTGCATTTAAAACGAATCATCGCGCAACGAAGCGCGTGACACAGCACTATAATAAATATAAATTAAACGAATCATCGCGCGACGGAGCGCGCGACGCAGCACATTAATAAATGTAAATTTAAGGAATCGTCGCGCGATGAAGCGCGTGACGCAACACATTAATACATGAAATTAGAACGAATCGTCGCGTGGCGAAGCGCGCGACGCAGCACATCGACTAAACAAAAATTAAGAAGGATTAAAACGAGGGTTAAACGCAGCGCGACTACGGTCGCATGCGCGAGAGCACGCTGTGCGTGACGAGGGTACGCGAGCCGTGCAGGCGCGTGGGACGCGAGTCGCCGGGGCACGGGCGCGGCCGAGGGTGCGGCCAGGGCGTGATGTGGGGCGCGGGGCCGAGGGGCTCGCCGGGGGCGGGCGCGGCCGGGGAGGGGAGCCGCTGGGGAGGGCGCGGCCGGGGAGGGGACGCGGCCGGGGAGG
This sequence comes from Zea luxurians, assembly GCA_029449295.1. Classification (NCBI taxonomy): domain Eukaryota; kingdom Viridiplantae; phylum Streptophyta; class Magnoliopsida; order Poales; family Poaceae; genus Zea; species Zea luxurians. The sequence goes on along the minus strand of JAOPSE010000041.1, from coordinate 5,836,440 downwards.
GGCTCGCCGGGGGCTGGCGCGGCCGGGAAGGGGAGCCGCCGGGGAGGGCGCGGTCGGGGAGGGGACGTCGGGGGCGCGAGCGCGCGGGGAGGGAGGCCGCGCGGGGAAGAAGGGGAGGGGGAGGAGAGAGAGAGGGTGAGGGAAGGGGAGAGGAAAACTCACCTTCGGGGATCCAAACTCCGGCGATCACGTCTCCAAACCCTAGGGCACCACGGGGGGAGAGAGAGGTGGAAGAGGGAGAGGGAGGTTACTGCGTGGGAGAAATCAAATGAGACAAATGGATCAGGGGGAGGGAGGGCGCGCGCGCATGGGGAGGGCAGGTGGCGCCAGGGGCACGCGGGCCGGACCGGGCCGGGCTAGGCCACAACACGAATCGAAACCCACGACACGCACGACCACTAAACGGAATCCGATCGCGAACCAAAATCCGAAATGGGACGAGACGAACACGCGACATCAGACAAAGAAATGCTTCGGCATGATGCAACACCCATGACACTTAGGTTTTGTTTATACATGACACGGACACCTGTCACTATACTGGTTTGAAATTGGGAAGAAGGAGCGAAACGGGAAGAGAAAAGAGAGTAACGCCTGAATTTGATGAGTAAAAAAGAAGAAAAAATTCTACCCCCAAATTCAGGGCGTTACATCTGCTCATTTGAAAAGAATAAATCTAAAAGTTTAAAGGAAAACAGCTTTGCATCGGGGTCCTTGGGGTTTTTCTTAACCGAATCGTTTAATCCGTGACTCTGGGAACTATTCATTTGAGTCACTGACTTGACACATAACCCCCTGGCCTTTTCCTCTCTTTAACTCGCACTCCTTCCTCGCCGAAACAGTAGCCGAGGGGAGAAAAGGCGGTGGCGCGGCTTACCGATGATGGGAGAGGTCTGGCGAAGGGTCGGGGTGAGGTCTGGGGGTCTCTGGCAGTCACGTCGAGGTGCGGATCGCTGGCGGTGGTAACCGGAGGAGGGCTGGCCACGTGCGCAGGCGGTTGGGCTCGTCAGCGGCGCGTGCTCCGGCCTGCTCACAGTGGTAGAGCTCAATCAAAGTGCTCAGGGAGCTTCATGGGAAGTTAGTGGTGCCGTGGGTGCAAGGAATTGGAAAGTGGCTCACCGTGTAGCTCGGTCCACGCGCGGCGGCGGTCGGATGGAGTCCGGCGATGGCAATCCGGTACCTCCGGCGAAATGGTGTTCAGTCTGAGGGCTCGGGAAGCTTTACGAGGCCCTAGGGAAGCTAGCCGAGGAGCTAGATTGGATGGAGGTGGGCTGGAGTGGCCGGTCCACGGTGGGCGGGCTCGGGCAGCCCCTAGCACGCCGTGTGTAGGGAGAACTCCGGCGAACTCGTGCTCGGGCGGGGCTAAGAGCGAGCAGGGGAGTACGGTCGCAACCTTGGGCTGCTTTATAGGCGCGGGCGAGGGCGCGGGGTCGGGTGTTGCTTGGCACGAGCGCGCGGGGCAGCTCTGGCGCGTCAGAACAGGTCGAACACGTGGACATTTGCTTCTACCCTGGTTCAAACGCTTGCTGAGCAGCCAAACGTGCAAATCTTGCCAAAAATCATGTGTAAAGTCTCTTCTCTGTGCCAAGGGTCATCTGTCTTGTGTGAGTTCCAAGTGAAGATACGGTGGGTGTGGGATATATGGTGGCGCCAAGTCAGGTCTGTCTGGACTGTTTCGCCCGAGACAAAACACATGTCAAACCATGTCAAATGGTTTTGGTTTGGGTTCAAATTTTTCCAAGGTGTGCCTTGGGTATTTTGGCGCCCTTTTGTCAATTGGACCCTGCTGATTTGGCGTCTGCAACTTAGTGAACACATGTGATCTTTAGAAGAGGGCTGAATTTAGACTTAGAGAAAAAGGGGTTTTTCTTTTGTGCTTCCCACATGAGTGATTAATTTGAGGATTTTGTGGTACCTTTTTGGGAAAACTTCCTTACTATTTCTTGTAGGTATTTAAAGGTGCTACAACTTTTGTGAATGTGTCAAGTCATGATTTGGTAATTTACATAGTTCTCCCACTAATCCTTTCTTGGAGCTCTAATGGCTTAAGGAGGGTGGTCTAGGGTTTTGAGCATTTTTCTCAATTGGTGGTGCATGAAAAGGCTAGGATATTCCTTCTAGTATGATCAACACTTGATTAAGACATTGCTTCTCAATTTTGGTGCTTCATTCTCAAACTAAATCACATGTGATAATAGGTCACATGTGTATGTGTTGAGCCAGGGCCTTGAGTAACACCTGGGGTGTTACAGCCCTCCCCCCTTAAAGGAATCTCGTCTTGAGATTTTGGTCGGGATCCCTCCGGGGTGATGAGAAGGTGGTGCTTGCGCGTGTGGGTTTGTTTGTTAATGTTCCTTAGTACTGCTCTTCGAATGTTATCTTCTTTGCAACTTCAGAAGGAAGCCCTTCTTGATTTAGTTTTACATCTTACTCGGTTTCTGTTAAGACCATCTTTCTTATACTTGGATTCAAAGGGTAGGGGGTTTTGGGTCGTAGTTACGTACCGATCTCTTTAGGTAGATAATCGGGGTAGTTTGAGCGCAGAAAATCCTCAATTTCCCAGGTAGCCTCTTCTTCTGAATGGTTGCTCCACTGGATCTTGTACATTGTGATTGACTTCGCACGAGTTGACCTTTCCTTACGGTCTAGTATTTTGGTAGGGTGCTCTTGATATGACAAGTCTGGTTCTATCTCCAATTCTGGCTCTGATAGTACTTCTAACGGTATGTGAACACACTTCTTCAACTGAGATACATGGAACACATCATGAATTGCAGACATGTGAGGGGGCAGCTTCAACTTGTATGCCACAGGTCCACAAGTCTCTTTGATCTCATAGGGCCCAATATAGCGAGGGGCTAATTTGCCTTTAACCCCAAATCTGTGAACACCTTTAGTGGGTGAGACCTTGAGGTACACATGATCCCCCACTTAGAACTGTAGAGGCTTTCTCCTTTTATCATGATAGCTCTTTTGCCTGGCCTGAGCAGCTTCTAAGTTCTTCTTAATGGCTCTGACCTTGTTCTCCGCTTCGAGTACTAGGTTGGGCCCAAAGATTTCTCTTTCTCCAGCTTGTGACCAATTGAGCGAGGTTCTACACCTCCTTCCATACAAGGCTTTGAAGGGTGCCATCTTCAGGCTGGATTGGTAGCTGGTATTGTAAGAAAATTCTGCCAGTGAAAGACATTTGCCCCAATTTTTTCCATAGTGTATCACACACGCTCTCAACATGTCCTCGAGAATCTGATTTACTCTTTTTGTTTGGCCGTCAGTTTGAGGATAATATGCTGAGCTTCTAATCATGTTGGTTCCAAGTGACTTCTGTAGTTGTTCCCAGAAATGTGCTACGAATGGTGTCCCTCTATCTGATACTATGGTCCTTGGTATTCCATGCAAGCGCACTATTTGGTCAATATAGATCTCTGCGTATTTTTCTGCCCTGTGGGTGGTATGCACTGGCAAGAAATGAGTTGTCTTGGTTAGCCTATCCACAATGACCCATATGGAATCGTGGTGTCGGGAGGTGTTGGGCAATCCCACAATAAAGTCCATGCAAATGTCCTCCCATTTCCAAGATGGTGTGGGGAGTGGCTGCAAGGCACCTGCTACCTTCAAATGACTTGCTTTGATTCTTTGGCAAGTGTCGCACTCAGATACGTACTTAGCAATTTCTCTTTTCATCCTGGTCCACCAGTACAAGGATCTGAGGTCATGATACACTTTGTTGCTTCCAGGATGCATGGAAAATTTGGAGAGATGAGCCTTGTCCAAAATTTTCTTTCTGAGTTCTAGATCCTTGGGAACAACAAGTCGGTCTTCAAACTATAAAGTGCCCTTGTTGTCCTGACGAAAACATTTATACTTATCCATCTTTTGGTTGAGCATTTCCTTAATGATTTGAACACCCTTGTCACTAAGCTTTGCCATGATTATCTGATCCTGCAAGGTCGGCTCGACTGAGATATAATCCAGAGTACCCGGAGAAACCACTTCCACGTTCATCTTGCGCAACTCGTCGCACAAAGCGGCGACATGAGAGTCTATGGTTAGGCAGTTGTAATACCCCTGGTGTTACTGGCACTAAAACTTGAGCATAACATCATGTGCATTGACATTTCATGTGTTTGTTACACCTAGAATACATTCACTAGGAAAATTTTCAAAACAAGTTGTGATGATGTGGCTTATGGTGTACTTAATACTAGGGTAGGGTACTTAACCCTGGAATTAGGACCTCTGGATGAAAGTGAAGCCAAAATAAGTAGAATCTCAAAAGCCATGAGAAATTTTCACAAAGTATCAAATTTGATGATCTTTAGTGGCACAAAAACCCTAATGTGCCCAAACCCTAAAAACAAACCCTAGAAAACCCTAATTGGAACCCTAGGGGGGTAAATGCAAATTCTATGCACTTTTGGACCAAAGTGCAAATATCAAAGTGAAAGAGCACCACAAACTAAGTAACTTTCACATTGGAGAATTTTCAAGTTGAATGATGAAATTTGGACTTATTTGCAAAAGGGTTACATGAGCACTATGTGACTAAGTCTGAAATTTAGTATGTTGAAGTCAACTTTGGAGCTCTGTTTCTCTAAATTCATAAGGATTTTGCCCTAGGTCAACACATCAAATTTGTAGAGCTATGATAGGGGTATAACTTTGCTTAAGTGACTGAGCCTTGATGCTGTAAAAAAATTGGAGATAAATTGGCAGAAAAGGGGGCTATCAGTCGCCACTAAAACTGAATTATGGCCACCAGTGACCTTGGCAAAACTTTGAGATCGAATTGGAGTAGGATCCAGTGATTGATTGGGTATGGTTACTATAACAAAATTAAAGTTGGATTATAGGAAAACAACTTCGTTATGGATAGATTAACAAGTCGCCACATAAAAATTGGAGAACTAAGCGCCTTGATTTGCTGTCAGAACTTCTGATGAAGAAGGCCATGGTACAGTAGCCTGAATCTGAACGCCAGGTTCAGTGTATCGTCGCCGGTAAGCTTGCGCCAAGATCCGAGTTCGCCGGGGAGATTCACGCTTGTTGCACAGTGGATAATGGTGGGGGAGTAAAAGATCTCGCGGGGGAGGGTGGATTTAGTTGCGAGGTGAAACTTATCGAATGCGCCTGTAGCCGTGCGATGTGGCCGAGCCGCCGGTGTCGTTGTGGTACGCCGACGACCTCAATTACGCCACGTCATAGCCCTTTACCATGTAGTAGTAATCGTGGCACGCCCGGACTTGCCATTTTGGAGCCGTTGCACCGGCTGGCACCACGACAAACTCACCCGCGAAATATCCCATCGCCGCCATGTTTGATGTCGGCCAAAATTGGCGTGGCGCGCAGCTGATTCCTTTAAATTGAGCACTGACCTCGCCCTGCCTCTCTATTAAGTCTTCATTCCACTCCTTGATCAACGTTTTCGTGCACCGTAGCCTCCAGTCTTCGGATTTCCCCCAAACTGGTCGTTGTCGCTGCCATGAAGGATCCATCCGTGGTCAGCCCTTCCCAGGTCAGTTCATGCCCGTTTAAAGATTGTTTTGGTTTACCTTTAGCCTCAGAGTGCTTATGGTGTCAGCCAATTGAATTCTACTACAGCCAAAACCTTGGAACACTATGTGGCCCCGTAGAATGCCGCTGCGGACACCCCTCTGTCGACCCACGTTTTCGTCCCCGTTCAGTCCGAATTTGGGCATGTACACGGTCTCTGGTGAACCCGTGAAGCTCACCCTAGCTTCAATTTTAGCGCTACTATCTTTAGTTGTCCAGAACGCGCTCACCAGAGCCTTTGCGCCGCCGTGACCGTAAACAAGCTTCGATTAGGGTTAAAACCTTCAAATTGAGTGAGAACTTTTGCCCGGATAGGCTTGCGCACCGCGTTCGTATGCTTATCGTCTCTTGTCCGGGTCGCCATCGCCGTGAAATCACAACTCTGGCCAGGTACTCGGCGTGGTTCCGTCGTGGACCATGGATCGTGAAGAAATAGAAGTATGGGGGTTTATGCGCAATTGTCAACGAAACATGGAAACAGTGTGTGGGTTCTTTACTGGTTTTTCAAATCCCCCAGGACCTTTGTGCAAAACTACCAGCGCGGGTGCGTGCGCGGGCGCATTTCGCTCGGTAATTGGCCGGCCTGGGCTGGTTTCAGTCCAGTACTGTTGATAATTTCTTCTTTTCTTTTTATGATTAAGTTTGGAAATCCATAATAAATTCTAGAAAAATGATAAAAATATGGGACTAATTTTACTAGACTTCTAAATTCCTTTAGTATTTAATAAAAATAGTTCCAAGATTTTTAGCCCCAACCATGAATTATGTAGCATTTAAGAAGGCCAAAACCTAGACTTTTGGAATTTTAGAAATTGATTGATAGCCCTAAAAATCATAAAACTTTTTGGGCAAGCTTAATATATTAATCAAAGCCCTTGGGTGAAGTTTGACATGTTTTGGACATTGTTTGATTCCCAAACCCGAAACCCTAGCTTTCTTAGGTAATATTTGCCTTATCCTAATAGAGTACTGACTCAGAAAACCCTAGTTACCCAGATGTACCGTGAAGGAAAGTTATATTCAAGATATAACATACTATGTTCTATCATAACTGCATATTCATAACATCACATGAGCATTCATGTATATATATGGTTATGTATAGAAAACGAAGAGGAAGTAAGTGTCGAAGAAGAAGAGACTGCACCACCAACTGAGACTCCACCTGCCGGGAATAGTTTTTATTTTGATATCTGTGGAATAGATCCCGACTCCCCTACAACACAAGGCAAGCCCCGATGCATTTACCTTTTCCTTGTGATTTTAAACTCTTTATCACTTGAATGATGCATTAGGTGATAGGAGTTGAGTGCTAAACCCATTGTTGCATTTCCTTCCTTGGAACTGTTTACCCTTCCTTGATACCTGTTTTGCTTAAAAGTCTTCTGGTGCTTAGTTTTGCCATAGAAAACAAAACGATTTGTTTTAAGCAAAGATGATGCTTCATGTGGGCAGAGAGTTTTCAAAGAAAAAGATTTGATGGTGGATCCATCATGGCCATGATGGCTTCAACATCAGAAAAGATGTACCTCTGTCAGGTACCAAACTTTGGGATTGTAAATGATAAAGACGAGACCGGGCGGGTGACTTGCACGAGAAGGAAGTCTCGGTGTAGTGTCTCCGTCTGAGTCGATTAAGGACCGTGTCGATGTAGGCTTGATGATTGAGGACCTTTTAACTGGCCACATGCCTCGTCATGGGTAAGCTTTGCCTCGGGCAGACCAATACCAGAAAGGCCAACACGCAATAGGAGTGGAGAGATGGCAATAGTAGCGTGTACCCTCCGTGGCAAGAGGCTGGACGGTGGTGTATCTGTGCTCTCGGTTGGCGTGAACCTGGTCTGGTCTTGAGAAACCCGGTGGCGAGTGGACATATGCAAGGGTTAAGTGCTACATATGTCATGTGGTTGGAGATCCCCAGCTGGGTATTAATCGCTGTTGTAGAGATTAGACCCTACTAGCCAGGTGTTAACTTAACTTAGTACATTAGACCAACTCAACCATGAGCAGAAGAGCTAACCCAACCAATAGAGTCATGATGGATTGCATAATTTACCTATCCCCACCTAACATCAAACAAGATTTTGACCTACATCATGTAGTCTATCTCACCCATATCTATCTTAACCATATGCCCTAACTCCGATGATATACACTAAATCTGAATCAATGAGACCAAGACCGAAGGAGGAAGAGATCAATCTCATCAAGGAAGGATAAGCACCAACACAAGTCTTAAAAGACCAAGCTAGATCACCAAATGAGTCAAGATCCATCATCCAGTTTAAAGCTTTCCTTACCCTAACCTTACTTAACTCGACCTATCCTCGTTGTGAACCAAATCTCATCCTGCCTACTTATTGGCTAAACATAAAAGGATACTAATACTTTCCTAATCACTCACTAATTAATGATGAAAGATGAGAACACTTTTTGATATTGAAACCAATTCAAAACTAGAAGCTAAAACTATAAACAAAACCAAACTAACTATATCCCTTTCCTCATTAATCTCGTGGACGAGATTTCTATTAAGGGGGGTAGGATTTGTAATACCTGAGTTTGGAAATAATAAGAAAAAGGGTTGATCTCATTAGGTGTTTTGTCTTCTACTCATTATCACTTGGGAATAACCATACTTAGAGTGAGTAATTAGCTAAGGACACCAAAAGATAATTTATGCATCATGCTGGAGTTATGTGTTTGTGCATTTAATACTAACAATATTAATAGAATTAAATATTAAGGACTAAAATGGGGAATTAATCTAATTTGTAAATTAGGAAATTTGAAATTACATAGGAAAAAGGAAAGAGAGAAATACTATACAAAACAAAATAAATTTATAAATAAATAAATTTATCCCATACTATGTTCAAATTGAACATTTAATGTGAAGACAAATTTGCCACAAAATTTGAATTTAAATTGGAATTGAAGTTTGAATTTGGAAAGAAAGAAAAGAAAATAGAAAAGAAAAAAGAAAAAAGAAAAAGAAAAAAGGAAAAGGAAAACTAGTGCTGGGCCCAATTCCCCATCCCGGCCCAACTCACTACCACGCCAGCCATCTCCGTAGCCCAACTTCTTCCCTTGCGGGTGCATGTGGCCACTGCCAAGCCGGCCCCACCGCTCAGCTTCACGCTTCAACCGCACGTGCCTGGGCTGGACACACCATCACTGCCATGTAGGACCACCTAGTCAGTTTCTTCCCCTCCGCATAACAAACCACGCGTAGATCGGGGGGAAACTCCGGCGCCGCGCGCTGCCACTCCTCCATATAAATAAGACCCTGGTGTGCCCTCTACTCGTCCCATTGAGATACTGTGGTGCCATCCCATGCAATAGGAGCGAGATCACGATTCGAAGCAGGGTTCAACCGCGGGTGAATCCATAGGCACCACAGCTGCATCAAGCACACACGGAAGGGGGGGACTTCGCTGGATGACTGGGGTTCACCGGTCCGTGTCGCGCGTTCTCGAAGCTAGGCGGAGGTCGGGGATCAACCTTGGCGCGGGTTATTGCTTGTCTGCGTGCTCTGTCCACCGTAGATCGCAATCTCGCGTGGCCCGAGAGCATCGTGGCATAATCAACTGTATGGTGCCCCAAACCAAGTTCGCTGCTTTCTAGTCTTTGTCCAGACCCATGTGATGTAGGATGTAGTGCACCTGGCAGTGTATCGCCGCGCTCCGGCGAGCTCTGTGGTGGGGTAAGACTGACTTCAACGGTTCCCCCTAAATTTCTCCCCCTATATCCCACTCACGTGCCACGTCAGCAATCTCTCTCCCCCTATATCTCCACGCTCTACAGCGGTTCCCCCTATATCAATCCTCTATACCCCACCACACCAATATTATATACTTTCCTCATCAACTAACTCAACTACCATGAAATATTAAAATTAATTTTATATATTCGTACCACAGTACACGGGCTAATTTTGGTCGAAATGTAATTAGCGAACTTAATAATTACTATTAATACGTTACGCTAAATACGGTACGATTTTATGCTTTTAAGAAATACAAATTCTCATTCCTCTTGTACACGATACGACTGGCTTGCACGCCACGACTGGCTTCTACCGGAAGCCACGACCCTCTGGCTTCCTTCGCACACCTAAGCCACCTATAAATAACGTACCCTGGGGACATGCTCCACTCATCTACACACTCACCTCTTCTATATCATCCGCCATTGCATAAGAAGTCCGTAGTACGTACTCGTAGTTTAGGTCCTCATGGAGTCATTGAAAAGCCTTGTGCTGTCCTCGTCATCCGACGATTCAGACGACGAGCTGGATACCTTGTTGCTTGCCGACCATGTTCAACACCTTGTAGTACGAGACACGAGCACGCGCCGTAGGCGCTCCTCATTGCCTCGCCGAGTTATCCATAGGGACCACGCTGCTGGAGAAAATCTCATAAAACATCACTACTTCGGACCTAATCCTGTGTATCCATCACATGTCTTTCGTCGAAGGTACATTTCCAAAGTTATGATTTTACTTACATTTGTATGTTTGTTTTGTTAATTTATTGCTTTATTTTCGTTTATAGGTTTCGGATGCATCGTCCTTTGTTCCTACGTATCCTTCGTGCCGTTCAGCGAGAAGACGAATACTTCACTATTCGCTGCGATGCAACAGGTTTAGCAGGGCTTGGTCCATTGCAAAAAGTTTGTGCTGCATTGCGTATCCTTGCGTACGGGTTACCAACCGATGCGGTAGACGAGTACATACAGATTGGACAAACTACCGCTAGGGACTGTCTTATTCGTTTTTGTCGCGCAATCATCTCTTCCTTCAGCGAACAATACCTTCGTATCCCTAACCACGACGACATTGCTCGCATACTACGTGTAAACGCCGACCGGGGGTTTCCTGGTATGCTAGGCTCTATCGATTGTATGCATTGGGAATGGCGCAACTGTCCTACTGCATGGCGCGGGCAGTTTTGTGGGCGCAATTCTAGGCCAACAATGATACTAGAGGCAGTCGCTGGGTACGATTTGTGGATTTGGCATGCCTTCTTTGGAATGCCTGGTACCAACAATGATCTCAACGTGCTTCATCGGTCACCTGTGTTTGATCCGTTACGTAATGGGACGATGCCACCTGTGCACTTCACTATTAATGGGACTACTTACAATTTCGGATACTACTTAGCAGATGGCATATATCCAAACTGGCCTACCTTCGTAAAAGCTATTCGCCACGCATTTGAGGAGAAGAAGGTTCACTTTACAACCAAACAAGAGAGTTGCCGAAAAGACATTGAGCGAGCATTTGGAGTTTTGCAGGCTAGGTGGGCTGTTCTACGTGGACCTGCTTACGGTTGGGATCGTAATCACCTTGCAGAGATGATGACTGCTTGCATTATTATGCACAACATGATTGTCGAGGACGAAGGCGATGATGCAGCTAATGTCGAATTCATCGGCCCGTGTGGTCCGCCTGAACCGTGCAACAATACTGGTGAGGGCCGCAACGAGTGGCTAAACAATCATATCCGCTCGGAGTTACCCAACGATCCGGACCAGGACATCACCTGTCAGGCAACATACATGTCTTTACAGCACAACCTCATAGAACACCTCTGGGCTCGTCGAGGCTCCATGGGTTGATGCATTTGTCCAGATGATGTGCAACAGCAATGTTGTGTACTTTCAATTATGAAAGTAAATTATGTGTGCCAGGATTAGAAGTCGTATGTGGTTTGTAAGTCTGAAGTTCAGAAGTCATGGTTCCTTGCAAGTGTAATGCCACTAGTACAAATAAGTTTCCATATGTTTCCCAACCTCAAGGAATGCATCGTAATCCTTATTATCAATATCAACAATGTCAAATTGAACAATGTTCAAAAACGAAGCTGAAAACCTGAAACAACTACGGAATTGTTCAACGAGTCAAAAAATAGACATGTAGAAACACAGAGGACCACGGGTGGCCGATACAAAGGTGAGAAACACCTTATCAAATACAGTACTACTCTTCACACAGGATTGTTCATGAAATAGTCCATCAAACCTTTTCTCATCGCCATGTATACAGCTCTCATCTCTTCTGGTAAAGCATCCATATCCATGGCAAAAAGTTTGTTGAGCTCTTCAACCTTTTGCTTCCTATCTTCCATCTTCAATTTTTTTTCCTGCACTTCTATTTCCTTGGACTTGACCTCCAACTTCTTCAGTTCAACTTCCTTCATGAACTCAATGTTCTGTTGTTTCATCTCTGATTTTTCTTCACTTTGCTTCAATCGAGCTATCTGAATCTCATGGATTCTTGACAGGTAGTCAGTAGATTGAGATGCACTGGACATTGACTTCTTCCTTGACGCTTTAGATGAGTCACGGCCTAATGGTCTCTTGCCTTTTGAACCACCTTCATCAGTGTGTACTTCATTAACAGAACCTGTAGGTGTAAGACTTGGTACTGGCTCGGTCCCTGCGTTGCCTCTCCAGGGGCTGCCATGAACCATGGCATCCCATTTCGGTTCGTTTTTGAGGCGAGTCCAGCAGTGCATGAAATGGAATGGCTTTTTCTGTGATGTTGCATACAACGTTGCAGCTTTCGAAGTCTACACAAGATGTATTACCAGTTGTCAGTTGAGAAATAACATTACGTTGACATCTACCATGACCATACATTTAGTTTAACAACTGCATTTAAGTGTACCTTGTCGTTGTCTGTAAGGCCACTTTGGTTTTCCCTGAGGACTCGTGCGTAGAATCCGGCAAATTTCCCTGTTTCAGCTCTTATTTTGTCCCACCTGCTGCTGAGAGCCCTATTGAGTCTCAATGGAAACTCACCTCTAAGGTCATTGTACCGTTTCTCTATTCTAGCCCACAAACCCTCCTTCCTCTGCCCTGTGCTAATCACTGGGTCACTACTAATCTCTAACCATGTTTTACAAAGCAACAGGTCTTCATCAGGTTTGAAGTTCTGCTCCTTCGTCCTCCTAAATGTCCCTGGTGTACCTGACGGCTTGCTAGGGCTGTTAACTTCGTGCACGCTGTGTTCTGCTTCGGATTCAAATGGTATAGGCTCAGTCTGGTTGGGAACATTGGTGGGCACCGGTGGACATGGAATTGGTGGTACGAATTGAGGTTGACCGAAACATGTTTGTGTAGGAGGACCCCCTGGAGTTGTCATACAAAAATATGGGTTCCATGGTGTACGAAATGTATAGCCAGATTGGTCATTAGGTCCCTGGGACCAGGTAGGATTTGTCATATGGGAATTTGAAGGATTACTAAATGTTGAAGCCTGTGTTGGGTCAAACCCTTGGGGCTGCCACATCTGAGGATCCCACAAGGGTGGGGGCAAAATTTGGTTACCTGTATTGGGGCTGCCAGCAGGTGGTCGATAAGAATTGTTTGAGTTGTTGTCAGCCATTCTGGAATGAAATACAAAAATACATTAACTTGGCCAGCACATAACAAACTTGAACTGTAAACGTCACACTTGAAAGCATTGGAAATCAACTTGAGACAATACGAACAACAGGATCAAGCATTTGCAAATAAGTTGACTGCAAAAGGACAAAGCATCCGACAACAGGTTCGTACAAAAGTAAGATAAGGTGCAACCCTTCGTACATCGGTCACGCAAGCATGAACCACCGTAGCACACAAGTTCGTACTTTATTTCGATGCATTACTACTACTACGACCAGGTAGTACATACCATTATTACAGGTTCCATATGCTATACCTAGTGGACCTGTCGGAGTCGTAGGAGTCATTGTCACTGGCGTCATACAATTCTGGTGAGGAGGGGGGGGTGAAAGTTATTTGTCTAGGCACGGGCTTGGCATCCGCAGCAAGGTTAATTTGTTCCTCCATCCTATCCTTCTCTGGGTCGGACCTTGCTTTGCTCTCAATTGCATCTTGCTCCATCAGGTCTACCTCTTTTCGAATAGCAAGTAGAGCATTGAGAAGGTAATGCTCGTCACCCAAATGACGGAACGCCTCTTCTAAAAAGGTCCTAATGTTCACTGCACGACTTTCCACGGAGGAAGCAAGATTTAGGAGCAAGTGTTGCACCAGTTTGGTATCATGGCTGCTCATCTTGATTTCAATCGTCAAGCACTTCCTCCTTGGCTAGACAATGTGCATAGATGAAAACATTAGGGGCACTTCGGTTACTATATGGGTAAATTACAGTGTTCATGTCAGTTACGAAACAACATGTGGTAGCAATGCAGTAAACAAATGTGCCAAAGTTACAAACTAAATTGTTGTTGCACATTACTAACAATTGTTGGTAAAAATGTCTATGCCCTGTAAATTAATTGATCACAGTATCTGGGTGGGTCAATTTGTTCGAGGCTCGTAATAAAATGAACTTGCACAACAAACATGCGAGCACAGACAGCAGACATGGACAGGACACTGAAGAAGTTGATTATAAACAAATAAGTAAAGCGAAAAAGGATTTAGAACCTCAATTAGTTGAAGTGGACGTCAAACAATGAAATTAATATTTGAAGCTGCATAATAAGTGAAGGTTTTGTTAGTTGCATGCAATGTTTACTGATGTAGCAAACAAAGGGGTTGTATGTTAACTAAGTGGAGTTCATAAACAGAGTAACTTAGTACAATGCAAAAAAAGGGATATGCATGAACTCAGTGGGGTTGTCATGAGGAAATGAACGGTAATTCGTGCTTAGTTGTTGCCTGGCCAATATGAACAATGAAATGTGTCCCAGCATGACTGAATAATGAACATATAACACACATGAGCACATATTATTTCAGCAGTTCGACTTAGGTGCGTAATCAAACAATAAGCACGCCACGATGACGGCTATCAAAATCACACCCGACTCTTCGTGTTCTATCGTTAGCTGGATAAACTATTAGGCTTCGACATGCCAAACAAGATATCGACGGATCTGTTAACTGCAAAAGGATAACAATAGGCCATGGGGAGAACGCGTAAACCCTAACTGGCCAAATCGCCATTAACTGATGAATCCATGTACTAAATCAAGTTCGACGATATGGAAACGGTACGGTTAAACGAACGGAGATGTTTTTGGCTCACGGATTGAATCCGACATGAAAAACTGGGAAGGAGAGAAGGGGCGTACCTTCGTCGATGTACGTCGAAAGAAGCAGATCTGGTGAGCGTCGATCTCTCGCCGATAGGAATTTGTCGCCTAGACCTCAGTCCCGCAGACGACGAACTGGCGTGCGAAGACGACCGACGGCGCCGTCTTCGAACGGATCGACCGGGTCGCCGCTCGGCGAAACTGCGCAGTGGATCCGCGTCGACGCCGGCGTCAACTGGTCGCGGCCCCGAGCAAGGCAAATCAATCGCGGTGGAGGGCGGATCGACGGGAACGGATTTCGGTGGTGGTTCGGTGTCGGTGGAGTCGCCTGGAGCTCGGGCGTCGGAGTTTTCCGACCGCGCGGGCTTCTCTCGCAAGGTACCAACCGGAGGGGACGCGAGCGCCGTAGCGTCCCCATCCATGTAGCGGGAGAGAGAAGGAATTGAGAGGGGAGAGGAGGAGGAAGAGGGAAGCGGTGAAGAGAATAGCGGTGTACTGTAGCCCCTAAAGGAGCTACAGTAATAGGGGAGGGGGAGGGGAGAGGGATGCGTTGAAGACAGTCTAACAGGGCGCCGTCACAGCGGGTTGTCTAGTGAGGGGGAAGACTAGCCGGTAGCCGTCAGATCTTGTTGGACGGTGTGGATTAGAAATGATGTACTGGTTCAGCCTAGGCTAGTCCCGGCCGTTGGATCGTAGATGTGGGGGCGAGATCGGATCGTGCGCGTAATCAATCGTAGCCCTTGATCGTATATCCGATGAACCAGATCGTGTATCGATTCGTTTTAAGTTATGTTTAATCTGGGCGGTCCGATATGGATCTGATGGCTCACCATCGTTGATACCCCTTCGGCCGTGTGTTTTCGCATAAGAGCCCCTGGGTTTAGTTAAAATAAACACGTCGTCCTCTATAGTTCTAGGAATATTACGTATGGGTCTGGTTTTTAACAGTTTAACCCTATCTGTCCAGAAATTTGTGTTCGAGGTCCTTAGGTCGCTGTAAACCTAGAAGTTAATTCGAAAATAATTTCCAGTAGACAAATAAATCCAAACAAATTTATATAATCCATAACTTTCTCATTTTAAGTCTGTTTCAATCCGTTCAAATTGCATTAGCTTCGTAATAAAATTTGTTACGTCTTGAAAACATTATTTTTATCAGTCCACATACTTTTATTATTGGACTTCTATTTAGCTTGTGTTAGCTGATTAACCAATTTAGCCAAGTCATCATGTCTATAATTGTAATTTGACGGTAATATGATTTCTAAACGAGTTATCATCTAGATTAAAGTAGAATTGATTATTTTGAGCATAATTTCTCATATGATGTATATTAACTAATTTATACTATAGTTTGGTATGTGATCACGTAAACCTTCCAAAAATCATAACTTTATAACCGTGACTCTGATTTTAGTAATTCTCGAATACACGATCTCGTTACAACATGTAGAATATTCTTATGTAGTTTGTTCTTATGTTTGGTGTGATAATAATTTTGCCTATACTCTGTTTGTTTGTATTTCTACGACTAGCGC
This sequence comes from Zea luxurians, assembly GCA_029449295.1. Taxonomy (NCBI): domain Eukaryota; kingdom Viridiplantae; phylum Streptophyta; class Magnoliopsida; order Poales; family Poaceae; genus Zea; species Zea luxurians. The sequence continues at coordinate 5,820,300 of JAOPSE010000041.1, read as the reverse complement.
AAGGTTGCGAGCCACCTGAAGAGCAAGTTGGTACCTAGAATCTCTAGTCCCATGCAAGTTGTGCCCTATATCACTTCTTTTTACCCAATCATGTTCTTTTCAATCATAATGATCTGCATAGGTTAATTTTGATGGGACCCAATAGGTTACCATAGTTTGGTTATCTTTATACCTTGTTTACCACTGAATTTTTGGGTAGTACGGTAGTACCTGCTATTGCTTTATGTGGTTTTGGGTACGGAGATACACATTATTCATGATCATACTTTTATTATCAGTTGTTATTTACTGTCCATGATAAGATCATTATGTTAATTGGAACATGGAGAACTACTCGGGAAAACAGTGCTACCACAAGGGTGGTATGGGACGCCCTTGGCTGACTAATTAGGAAAGCTAGTGGCGGACTATGGGCGTGTTTGGTGTGGCGCCTAAGCCGCCACACCGCGCCACACTTTTCAGCCACAGGTGTGGGTGTGGCGCCACACTTTTCAGCCACACCAAACACGCCCTATATTACTCGAAAGAGGCAAGGGCAGTAGGGGAGTGGTTAGTGTGGGGAGGCCCTTGGGTTGATTTTGCTGCGATGGTGGTCAGGTGAGGGGTCCCTGCATTAGAGCTTCCTAGAACCATAGCGGGTTTTCTGAAGCTAGTGGAACTTTGTAAGGGCCTCATAGTGTTACCCTGCCTCGCTTTCTTGGTAGAGGTGTATGGGAAGTCGCGATCCCTTGGCAAATGCGGCTAAAATTCACCAAACTAGCACCAGCCTGTGGTGCACCGGACTGTCCGATGAGCCAACGGCGCTGAAAGGGAAATGTGCCCTTGGGCCATTTCTAAGTATTTTGGTGATTGAGTGCCAACGCAAGTGCTTTTGTGTTGATCTATGCAATGTGGTGAACAAAGTGCAAATCAAGTCAAAAGGTATGTTTCTAGACTTAGTACATTGTTTTATGGACTAATGTATTGTGTCTAAGTGCTGGAAACAGGAAAAATTGAATTGGAAATGAGATGGCTTTGTTCAGCCAAAGTCTGCTCGGTCTGGGTGCACCGGACTGTCCGGTGGTGCACTGGACAGTGTCCGGTGCGCCAGGCTGGCTCTGGCGAACAGGCTGCTCTCAGGACTTCGACGGCAGTGTACGGCTATAATTCACTGGACTGTCCGGTGGTGCACCGGACTGTCCGGTGAGCGGTTCACAGGCGAACTCGTCGCTCTCGGGAGATGATTAACGGCGTACGGCTAAAATTCACCGATCTGTCCGGTGGTGCACCGGACTGTCCGGTGAGTCAACAGTCAGCCGGGGCAACGGTCGGCCGAGGATTCCGCGCGTGACGCGTGGCCGAGCCAACGGTCACATTGGTGCACCGGACTGTCCGGTGTGCACCGGACAGTGTCCGGTGCGCCAACGGCTCTCAGACTCCAACGGTCGGCTTCGCCAAATAAGGAAGGATATCTGCACCGGACAGTGTCCGGTGGTGCATCGGACTGTCCGGTGCGCCAGTCGACAGAAGGCAAGATCTGCCTTCCAGGATAGTTCTCAACGGCTCCTAGCTGCCTTGGGGCTATAAAAGGGACCCCTAGGCGCATGGAGGAGTATACCAAGCATTCCTTGAGCACTCTTGATCACTCACACTTCATTTTTGCGCACTTGTTCGACATTCTAGTGATTTGAGCTCCGTTCTAGTGTGCTAGTCTCTTGAGCTTAAGTCTGGGTCTTGTGTGTGCGTATTTGCTGTGATCTTTGTGTCTTGTGTGAGTTGCTAATCCCTCCCTTGCTCCGTGCTTCTTTGTGAACTTCAAGTGTAAGGGCGAGAGGCTCGAAGTTGTGGAGATTCCTCGCAAACGGGATTAAGAAAAGCAAAGCAAAACACCGTGGTATTCAAGTGGGTCTTTGGACCGCTTGAGAGGGGTTGATTGCAACCCTCATCTGTTGGGACGCCACAACGTGGAGTAGGCAAGCATTGGTCTTGGCCGAACCACGGAATAACCACCGTGCCATCTCTGTGATTGATATCTTTGTGGTTACTGTGTTTTGTTGAGACTCCTCTCTAGCCACTTGGCGATTATTGTGCTAACACTTAACCAAGTTTTTGTGGCTTAAGTTTCAAGTTTTACAGGATCACCTATTCACCCCCCCCCTCTAGGTGCTCTCAATTGGTATCAGAGCCGTTCTCTTCACAAAGGGACTAATCGCCCGAAGAGATGGATCCTAAGGGGAAGGGAATCGTGATCAACGATAAGGAGGAGTCCTTCGTCAACGAGCCGAAGGATGACAAGCCTACCGACTCGGGCTCGAGCCACAGATGCAAAGATGGGAAGAAGAAGAAGAAGACGAGACGCATCAAGGAGATCGTCTACGACGACAGCGATGAGTCTACTTCTTCCCAAAAGGACAACGACGACAACGACTACGGAAAACGAAAGATGGTTAACTCAAACTTTTCTTTCGATTATTTGCGTATCCCACATAGCTCAAATACACATTTGTTTTCCATTCCTCTTGGCAAACCTCCACACTTTGATGGGGAGGACTACGGATTTTGGAGTCACAAAATGCGTAGTCACTTGTTCTCTCTCCATCCAAGCATATGGGAGATTGTTGAGAATGGAATGAAATTTGATAGCTCAGATAGTCCCATATTTATTAATGAACAGATACATAAAAATGCACAAGCTACTACTGTGTTGTTAGCCTCGTTGTGCAGGGACGAGTACCATAAGGTGAGTGGCTTGGACAATGCCAAGCAGATCTGGGACACCCTCAAGATCTCTCATGAGGGGAACGACGTCACCTTGCTCACCAAGATGGAGTTGGTGGAGGGCGAGCTTGGAAGATTTGCGATGATAAGGGGCGAGGAGCCAACTCAAACATACAACCGGCTCAAGACCCTCATCAACAAGATAAGGAGCTACGGAAGCACGCGATGGACGGACCACGACGTCGTCCGCCTAATGCTAAGGTCCTTTACTGTACTTGATCCACATTTGGTGAACAATATTCGTGTAAATCCTAGGTACACCAAGATGTCGCCCGAAGAAGTCCTTGGAAAGTTCGTAAGCGGGCGAATGATGATCAAGGAGGCGAGATACGTCGACGATGCGTTGAATGGTCCAATCAATGAGCCTCAACCCATTGCTCTCAAGGCAACAAGGAGCAAGGAGGCGCTACCTAGCAAGGTGGCGCAAGTTGAGGCGGCCGGGCTCAATGATGAAGAGATGGCCCTCATCATCAAGCGCTTCAAGACGACGCTAAAGGGTCGCAAGGGACAGCCAAGCAAGACCAAGACAAAGGGGAAGCGCTCATGCTTCAAATGTGGTAAGATTGATCATTTCATTGCTAACTGTCCCGATAATGAAAGTGACCAGGAAAAAGGGAACAAAAGGGAGAAGAAAAAGAATTACAAGAAGGCCAAGGGCGAGGCACATATCGGAAAGGAGTGGGATTCGGATTGCTCCTCTTCCGACTCCGACAATGAAGGACTCGCCGCCACTGCCTTCAACAAGTCATCCCTCTTCCCAAACGAGCATCACACGTGCCTCATGGCGAAGGAGAAGAAGGTATGCACTCGGGATACCACTTATACTTCTTCAAGTGATGATGATTCTAGTGATGACGATGAAATAGACTATTCTAGTTTATTTAAAGGTTTAGACAGAATTAAAATTGGCAAAATTAATGAGTTAATTGATGCCTTGAATGAAAAGGATAGACTCTTAGAGAAACAAGAAGACCTTTTATATGAAGAGCATGATAAATTTGTTAGTGCATAAAATTCACTTGCTCTAGAGGTTAAAAGGAATGAAATGCTTTCTTGTGAGCTATCTACTTGCCATGAGACAATTTCTAGCTTAAAGAGCATAAATGATGATTTAAATGCTAAGTTAGAAAAATCTAGTAAATTAACATCTTGTGTAGAACATGTTGTGATTTGCACTAGGTGTAAAGATTTTAATGTTGATGCTTGTAGTGAACACCTAGATTGCATTTCTAAATTAAATGATGAAGTAGCTAGTCTTAATGCCCAACTTAAGACTAGCAAAAGTGAATTTGACAAATTAAAATTTGCAAGGGATGCCTACACGATTGGTAGACACCCCTCAATTAAGGATGGTCTTGGCTTCAAGAGAGAAGCCAAGAACTTGACAAGCCATAAGGCTCCCATCTCCGCCAAGGAGAAAGGGAAGGCCCCTATGGCTAGTAGTGTGCAAAAGAACCATGCTTTTATGTACCATGATAGAAGACAATCTAGAAATACTTATAGGAGTTGTAATGCATATGATGCTTTTGATTCTCATGCCATGTTTGCTTCTAGTTCTTCCTATGTTCATAATAGAAATGTTGGTAGGAGAAATGTTGTTCAAAATATGCCTAGGAGAAATGTTGTTAATGTTCCTAGGAAAGTTAATGAACCTTCTACAATATATCATGCTTGCAATGCTTCATTTGCTATTTGTAGAAAATAAGAAGGTGATTGCTAGGAAGTTAGGGGCCAAATGTAAGGGAGACAAGACTTGCATTTGGGTCCCTAAGACAATTGTGACTAACCTTGTAGGACCCAACAAGAGTTGGGTACCTAAGACCCAAGCCTAAATTTGCCTTGCAGGTTTATGCATCCGGGGGTTCAAGCTGGATTATCGACAGCGGATGCACAAACCATATGACGGGGGAGAAGAAGATGTTTACCTCCTATGTCAAAAATAAGGATTCCCAAGATTCAATAATATTCGGTGATGGGAACCAAGGCAAGGTAAAAGGGTTAGGTAAAATTGCTATTTCATCCGAGCACTCTATTTCTAATGTGTTTTTAGTTGAGTCTCTTGGATATAATTTGTTGTCTGTTAGTCAATTATGCAAAATGGGATATAATTGTCTATTCACAAATGTAGATGTGTCTGTCTTTAGAAGATGTGATGGTTCACTAGCTTTTAAGGGTTACTAGACGGCAAACTTTATTTGGTTGATTTTGCAAAAGAAGAGGCCGGTCTGGATGCATGCTTAATTGCTAAGACTTGCATGGGCTGGCTGTGGCATCGCCGCTTAGCACATGTGGGGATGAAGAACCTTCACAAGCTTCTAAAGGGAGAACACGTGATAGGTCTAACTAATGTACACTTCGAAAAAGATAGACCTTGTGCAGCTTGTCAAGCAGGGAAACAGGTGGGAGGCTCTCATCACACCAAAAATGTGATGACCACATCAAGACCCTTGGAGATGCTTCATATGGACCTCTTCGGACCCGTCGCCTATCTGAGTTTAGGAGGAAGTAAGTATGGTCTTGTTATAGTTGATGATTTTTCCCGCTTCACTTGGGTATTCTTTTTGCAGGATAAATCTGAAACCCAAGGGACCCTCAAGCGCTTCCTCAGGAGAGCTCAAAATGAGTTTGAGCTCAAGGTGAAGAAGATAAGGAGCGACAACGGGTCCGAATTCAAGAATCTTCAAGTGGACGAGTTCCTTGAGGAGGAGGGGATCAAGCACGAGTTCTCCGCTCCCTACACACCTCAGCAAAATGGTGACGCTCATCAATATGGCGAGGACTATGCTTGGAGAGTTCAAGACCCCCGAGCGTTTTTGGTCGGAAGCCGTGAACATGGCTTGCCACGCCATCAACAGGGTCTATCTTCACCGCCTCCTCAAGAAGACTTCATATGAGCTGCTAACTGGTAACAAACCCAATGTGTCTTATTTTCGTGTATTTGGGAGTAAGTGTTATATTCTTGTGAAGAAAGGTAGAACCTCTAAATTTGCTCCCAAAGCTGTAGAAGGGTTTTTATTAGGTTATGATTCAAATACAAAGGCGTATAGGGTCTTCAACAAATCATCGGGTTTGGTTGAAGTCTCTAGCGACGTTGTATTTGATGAGACTAATGGCTCTCCAAGAGAGCAAGTTGTTGATCTTGATGATGTAGATGAAGAAGACGTTCCAACGGCCGCAATGCGCACCATGGCGATTGGAGATGTGAGGCCACTGGAACAAAAGGAGCAAGATCAACCTTCTTCCTCAACTATGGTGCATCCCCCAACCCAAGATGACGAACAGGTACCTCAAGTGGAGGCGCATGATCAAGGGGGAGCACAGGATGTTCAAGTTGAAGAGGAAGAAGCACCTCAGGCACCTCCAACCCAAGTTCGAGCGACGATTCAAAGGGATCATCCCGTCGACCAAATATTGGGTGATATTAGCAAGGGAGTAACTACTCGTTCTAGATTAGTAAATTTTTGTGAGCATTACTCTTTTGTCTCTTCTATTGAGCCTTTCAGGGTAGAAGAGGCCTTGCTAGATCCGGACTGGGTGTTGGCCATGCAGGAGGAGCTAAACAACTTCAAACGTAATGAAGTTTGGACACTGGTGCCTCGTCCCAAGCAAAATGTTGTGGGAACCAAGTGGGTGTTCCGCAACAAACAGGACGAGCACGAGGTGGTGACGAGGAACAAGGCTCGACTTGTGGCAAAAGGTTATGCCCAAGTCGCAGGTTTGGACTTTGAGGAGACGTTTGCTCCTGTGGCTAGGCTAGAATCAATTCGTATTTTGCTAGCATATGCCGCTCACCATTCTTTCAGGTTGTACCAAATGGATGTGAGGAGCGCTTTCCTCAACGGGCCGATCAAGGAGGAGGTGTACGTGGAGCAACCCCCTGGCTTCGAGGATGAACGGTACCCCGACCACGTGTGTAAGCTCTCTAAGGCGCTCTATGGACTTAAGCAAGCCCCAAGAGCATGGTATGAATGCCTTAGAGACTTTTTAATTGCTAATGCTTTCAAGGTTGGGAAAGCCGATCCAACTCTTTTCACTAAGACTTGCGATGGTGATCTTTTTGTGTGCCAAATTTATGTCGATGACATAATATTTGGTTCTACTAACCAAAAGTCTTGTGAAGAGTTTAGCAGGGTGATGACGCAGAAATTCGAGATGTCGATGATGGGCGAGTTGAACTACTTCCTTGGGTTCCAAGTGAAGCAACTCAAGGACGGCACCTTCATCTCCCAAACGAAGTACACGCAAGACTTGCTAAAGCGGTTTGGGATGAAGGACGCCAAGCCCGCAAAGACGCCGATGGGAACTGACGGACACACCGACCTCAACAAAGGAGGTAAGTCCGTTGATCAAAAAGCATACCGGTCCATGATAGGTTCGTTGCTTTATTTATGTGCTAGTAGACCGGATATTATGCTTAGCGTATGCATGTGTGCTAGATTTCAATCCGATCCTAAGGAGTGTCACTTAGTGGCCGTGAAGCGAATTCTTAGATATTTAGTCGCTACGCCTTGCTTCGGGATCTGGTACCCAAAGGGGTCGAACTTTGACTTGATTGGATACTCAGATTCCGACTATGCTGGATGTAAGGTCGATAGGAAGAGTACATCGGGGACATGCCAATTCTTAGGAAGATCCCTGGTGTCGTGGAACTCTAAGAAACAAACTTCCGTTGCCCTATCCACCGCTGAGGCCGAGTATGTTGCCGCAGGACAGTGTTACGCGCAACTACTTTGGATGAGGCAAACCCTCCGGGACTTTGGCTACAATCTGAGCAAAGTCCCACTCCTATGTGATAATGAGAGTGCTATCCGAATAGCGGAAAATCCTGTTGAGCACAACCGCACAAAGCACATTGACATCTGGCATCACTTTTTGAGAGACCAACAGCAAAAGGGAGATATCGAAGTGTTTCATGTTAGCACCGAGAACCAGCTAGCTGATATCTTCACTAAGCCTTTAGATGAAAAGACCTTTTGCAGGCTGCGTAGTGAGCTAAATGTCCTAGATTCGCGGAACTTGGATTGATTTATAGCATACATGTGTTTATGCCTTTGATCATGTTCCTTATGCATTTTGTTGCTTACTATGGTGCTCAAGTTGTACAATCACTTCCCGGACCTCACAAGTCCTTCACTACACGACGGTTCACTTACAGCGACCTACGGTTGGTTGCTAAAACGGCCTTCAGCGACCTACGGTTGGTCGCTAAAAACTTTTAGCGACCCATAAGGATGGTCGCTGTAAGTGCCGTCGCTAAAGGCTTTAGCGACCGACAACTTTTTAGCGACCGACCGTCCGTTGCTAATATTGTATATTTAGCGACCAATTGTGGGTTGCTGTACTATAGATTTAGCAACCAACCGTAAGTCACCATACTATACATTTAGCAACCAATAGAAAGTCGCCCTTTTATCATTGTTATTAATAATAATATACATTTAATTAAGCACCACAAATCACATATTTTTATACACAAATCATAAAGACATACACAGTTAATCAGTATACCACAGTCATAGATTCATCACATAAACACAAAAGCACCACAATTATATATTCACAAAAGCATCACAATTATAATATCATTCACAACTAGATCACTAATGTTTCATATCACTTCAACTATTGTTCAAAAGCCCACAACTATATCACTCTAGCTGCTCTAGAGCTGATTAGTCACAAAAGCACCAAAGCTACACTAATGCTTCAAGCAGTTCAAAAGCCTTCAGACAACCACTCCAGCTTCTTGTATCCTCCTGTTTTAAGGTACTAAGCTTTCTTTGTCCAGAACACCCTAGAAAAAAGTACATCAAATTAGTATATTGTTGCTGCATTTGCAAATAAAAATACAGTTTTGATGCCTTATCTACCTCCACTAGATGGTGTTGCAGCCTTATGCACCAACTTCAGCTGGTGCAATCAAGGTTAATCATCATTAAGTTGCTGGCTCATATAAATCTAAACATAAACAAGATAAGATATAAACAAAAATATACATATGAACTAATAACTCACTAGAAGGAACTTGAATGACTTCTCAGCTTCAACATAAATATAATTTTTAGATGATCCAATGCCACAACTGACTTTATCTGAAGGTTTGACTTATCGATGATTTTTTTGCACCAGACAAATTTGCAGTCTCTCTCATGTTCAATCTGAGGTCAGAATAAGCGCTAGTAGAGCTGAAGTAGGCCAATAAACATCCAAGAAATTTAATAAGATAAACCTTGAGCATACCTCACATTTGACCATCCATATAAATAATTAAATATGGAATCGGATAGCAACCATACAAAGTGCAAAGGAAAAACTATAGAGATATAAACAGCAGGGTGCCAAAGAAGAGAAAGAAAAATGTGAAAACTATGCAACATAGCCAATATATGAAATAAAAGTAAATTATAGGAAGTCCTGTGTAGTTAAAGATCAACTTCAACGAGTTGGGTCAATACACTAGGCAGCAAGTCATATAAACAGACCTAGTCAAGTTTTTTAAGGAAGAGATGACAGTTGTCATAACTCTTGTTAGTACTATACCTACCACAGATTATTAAATTCTAACAGAAAATTGACAACAGTTTTATTTGGAATACCCAGCTTCAAATGCATCAGATTAATCAATTTGAATGGTATACCAAAAAACACAATTAAGCACATCTGAAACTTTTCAGTCAACTTAGAGAGCTAACAATCTTCAGCAGGTTTTCACATTGAAAAAGAGGTAGCAGACCTTGTTTTGCCATATGGATTGCTAACAAATTTTCTGTGCAGGGTGAGTTTTTGGGTGACCCATAAACTGTAGCTGGCGATGAGAACACTAACTAAAACATTTTAAAACAAAAGGAGATACAACATATCAGTGCCAGAGTCTCGTATGACAAATCGATTTACCAATCAAAAGCATTACTAATCAAACATATCTGGAGCTGTAGCTGCCGTCGTGTGGTCCTGCTGCTCGAAGGAGTACATCGGCGTGGACAGGACTCACTGAGGTTTGCCTTATTGCTTTCCATAGGTCGTGTCAAGAGAAGAGACTCGGGGCGGCACGGAATGGCGCGCAGCTAGGGGATCGATCGCTCGCCACGGCAGTTTGATGTGCACGCGTGTATATATACAAACGAGCTTGGCCGTGGCCTGTGGTAACTGGAATCGTGTCGTGTCATGCATTATACGGTGCCAGTGACAGTGATGCCAGCGTCACGCTTAAGCTAGCTAGCTCGCTCAGCAGATGGGTTGTCTCGTCTCACCGATACTAGCAACAACAAATTAAGACATTTTTAATTACTAGTTACTTAAGACGATGACGACTGAGGATTCAGGAGTGAGGCCTGAGCATGGAGCTTGATTTAGCATTCGATCGCAGCCGGTACGGTGTCAGTGGTGGTTTTGACTTGGCTTGTGCAGTGATCGACGCACCTTTAACCTTATCTGGTAGCTAGTAGATGTGTGGTTTTGTGGCATATTGTTGTTTCTTTCCGGCCTTACCGATAAGAGCGCGCAGGAACGCTGTTACCTTTAATTATGTACACTAGTGAATGAAGCATCAGCATATACTCCAATTAAAAACTAACACGCTATGCTGGAGCACCAGGAATAGCTCTTGCTGAACCCGGGCTAAGAACACGGCCCGAACGGCCGGACATCTCCCCCATTGCGGGGCGGGGCGAAGCAAAGCAGCAGACGAGAGTTTGGAAAGCGGGAGGAACAAGTTACCGGGGACCCGATGGGGAAAAATCCCCGCCAACAGCAAATAAATATATGGTCAGTGAAGAAATCAACTGCACGTACTGCAGATCTGTGCTACACTGCTACTCTGGAATCACTGAATCAGCAGGAACAAGTTACCGGGAGGAAGCCGATCTGTTGTTGCTGGAGGAAGCCGAAGCCGAGCAGCCGAGCAGCACTGCAGCAGCCAGCAGGTGGGCCGTGGGCGCGTGGCCGGCTGGCTGCATCGTCCGCGTCACCGCCTGTAAGCAGGCAGCAGCAGGGAGCACCGGCACCGGAGCAGGCAGCGCAGCAGCACACTGCAGCCTGCGGGCGAGCGGCCGTCGACACCGTGGCAGGAAGCGGAAATGGGGAGCACGAGCACTGCAGGGAGCGGAAACGGGGAGCAGCCGTGCAGGGCTGCACGGCGTGGAGGGAGGCACGGAGCCGAGCGCCCGAGCGCGCTGCGTCTGCGTGCCTGCGGCTGCGGGCGGCGGCGGAAGCGGAAAACGGGGCGCGGAGTCGCACGGAAGCAGGAAGCTAGGGTTAGCGACTTAGCGGTGTTCGGGCCGGGCTGAAGGGATTAGGATATTCCACGCGGTATACGCCGAGAGCCCAAGACACTGAATTATGGACCCACCTGTCATATCGGGTCCCTGACGGGTAGCGGGTATGGGCAGCCATAATCCGTACCCGGACCCGCCATCCCCGATCGAGATTGGTTTTTACCCATTTCTTTCCCCGCGAGGAGTAATTTCTCCACATCCCCGTCCCCTAATGGATGAATTCCCCACCGGGGATCAGGGAATGGGCCCCATTGCCATCCCTATTTATGTGGGATTTGAAACGACTTTCAACTCGAATCTAATATCGTATAAGCACAAAGAACACAATTGCATACTATAGTCATGTCCATACATAAACAAACCATGAAATAAACATACATGCAATATTAAAAAGAAATAAATCACCACACAATTTAGCGATCAATGTTTACTTGTTTTAATTAATTTTTAGTCACTAACATCTACAGGTACGTTCAGGCTATAAGATTTGATAGTGATCGTTGCTCTATAGCGACCCACCGCTAGTCCCCGACGACATCTATAGCGACCAACCAGAAGTTGTTAAATTTCTAGACTTTTAGCGACCAACCGACCGTTGCTACAAAAGGATTTAGCGACTGACCGTCGGTCCCTAACCTTTAGCAACCAACAGTTGGTATCTAATAAGGGTCGCTAAAGATCAACCGTCGTGTAGTGCTTGTGCAAGTGATGCACATATTTAGGGGGGAGTTGTGCTACAACTTGACCCTTTGAGACTAACTGTTTGCTTGAGTTTGCTTGTTTTACTCTCAAAGGAGGTTTGAAAGGGAAAAGGTGGACTTGGACCATGAAAAGACTTCCACTGCACTCCGATGAGAGGGTAACTTATTCCAAGTTCATCTCATGTACTCTTATTGCCTTTGTATTCTTATTTGAAGATTTTGGTGAGGCAATGGGGTTAAAGGACCAAGATTGATCCCGTTTTGGTGCTTGATGCCAAAGGGGGAGAAAATAAAGGCCAAAGTAGTAAATGGATCAGCTACCACTTGAGAAATTTTGAAAATAGTAGAATAGAGCTTTTGGTTTGTCAAAACTCTTTTAATTGTCTCTTGTGTCAAAAGTTGGCCTCTTGTGGGGAGAAGTGTTGATAATGGGAAAAGGGAAGTTTTTGAAATCCTTGATGTCTCTACAAGTGGATTTGACTTAGAGATAGGAATTTGAGTTTGATTTGCAAAAAACAAACCAAGTGGTGGCAATGAGTGATCCATATATGCCAAAATTGATTCAAAACAACTTTTGGTTTTCATTTGCATTGATATTGCACTTGCTCTAGTTGCTTTATGTTGTGGTTGGAATAAATCACCAAAAAGGGGGAGATTGAAAGGGAAATGTGCCCTTGGGCCATTTCTAAGTATTTTGGTGATTGAGTGCCAACGCAAGTGCTTTTGTGTTGATCTATGCAATGTGGTGAACAAAGTGCAAATCAAGTCAAAAGGTATGTTTCTAGACTTAGTACATTGTTTTATGGACTAATGTATTGTGTCTAAGTGCTCGAAACAGGAAAAATTGAATTGGAAATGAGATGGCTTTGTTCAGCCAAAGTCTGCTCGGTCTGGGTGCACCGGACAGTGTCCGGTGCGCCAGGCTGGCTCTGGCGAACAGGCTGCTCTCAGGACTTCGACGGCGGTGTAAGGCTATAATTCACCGGACTGTCCGGTGGTGCACCGGACTGTCCGGTGAGCCGTTCACAGGCGAACTCGTCGCTCTCGGGAGATGATTAACGACGTACGGCTAAAATTCACCGATCTGTCCGGTGGTGCACCGGACTGTCCGGTGAGTCAACAGTCAGCCGGGGCAACGGTCGGCCGAGGATTCCGCGCGTGACGTGTGGCCGAGCCAACGGTCACATTGGTGTACCGGACTGTCCGGTGTGCACCGGACAGTGTCCGGTGCGCCAACGGCTCTCAGACTCCAACGGTCGGCTTCGCCAAATAAGGAAGGATATCTGCACCGGACAGTGTCCGGTGGTGCACCGGACTGTCCGGTGCGCCAGTCGACAGAAGGCAAGATCTGCCTTCTAGGATTGTTCTCAACGGCTCCTAGCTGCCTTGGGGCTATAAAAGGGACCCCTAGGCGCGTGGAGGAGTATACCAAGCTGTAACGCCCCGAATTTTGCAGTTGAATTTTTTCTTTTCTTTACTCGCCAAAATTCGGGCGTTACCTTTTCTTTTCTTTTTCCCCTCGCTAAACCTTGACCTTTTCCAAAGTTTTAGCGGGACTCGGTTTGGATTTCCCGTGTAAGAAAAACCCTAGAGTTGTTTTATGTTGTTTGATGCACCATGCCGAACTATGCATTCTTTGATTGTTTGAAAGTGCAAATGCATTCATCTAAAAGATCGGATTTCGAAAACAGGGAAATGGTCTTTTCTTTTTCTTTCTCTCTCTTTCTCTCTCCTCTTTCTCTCTCTCTCTCCCGCGCCCTGGGCCGACCCCGGCTGGCCCAGCCGCCCCTGGCGCCCCCTCTTGGGCCTTGGCAAGGCCCAGCCGCCCCCCCTCTCTCTCCCTTTTTCCCCTAACCCTCTCCCTCTCCCTCTCATTTTCCCTCTCTCTCTCCCTAGCGCCGCCCCTACCCGCCCCTGCCCTAAGCCGCCGCCGCCCCTGCCCTAGGCCGCCGGCCGCCCCTCGCCGCCGCTCCCCGACGCCGGTGAGCCCCTCCCCTCTCTCCCTCCCCCTCCCCTCTCCCCCCCCTCCTCTCCCCCTCCCTGCCCGGCCAAGGCCCGACCGCCCCCTGGCCGCGCCGGCCGTCCCCAGCCCCGCCCGGCCGCCATAGCCGGCGCCGGCCGCTCCCTAGCCCCGCCCGGCCGCGCCATGGCCGGCCCCGGCCGCCCCTGGCCAGCCGCTGGCCGCGCCCTGGCCAGCCCCAGCCGCGCCCGGCCGCCCCGCCTGGCCCCCTGGCCGCGCCCCCTGCGCGGGGCCGGTTCAGACGCCTGGCCGCCGGTTCAACCGGCCGGCTCAGCCGCCCGGCCCCAGCTCGGCCGCCCTCCCCCGCGCGCCCGGCCCCAGTTCGGCCGCCCTCCCCCGCGCGCCCGCCCAGCTCGGCCACCCAGCCCAGGGCCGGTTCAACCGCCCCTAGGGCCGGTTCAACCGCCCCCCCCCCCTCTGTTTTTTTTATTTTTTTTATTTTATTTTATTTACTTTCTGTGATCATAATTACTTTATTTTAGGTAGACTGATCATTGTTCATGCTATGGAAAATAGAAAGGTTAATTTAAAATTCCGTTATGCTATTGATTCACGTAGTTAATTGTTTATCTCGTGCAATGTTGATCAACTTAAAATGATTAGGTTTCCATTAGTATATATATAACAGAATTCTTTTGTTAAGAATCACTTGTAACTAATCTTTAGTGCATAAGATTTAACCCCCCCCCCTGCGAGACCTTTCCCGTTTCTTTCTAACCATAACAAATGCGATATGGAATGTCATACTTGATGCATATTCACTTTATTTGTTCCCTTGTATGGTGTACTGTTCTTTTGTATTAAATATGTGGATGGATGTATGTATGTTTGCGCTCGCATAGAGAACGATCCGGTCGAAGAGCCCGAGGAATTCGCAGGAGAAGCCCCTGAGCAGCAGTCGGTTGGTGGAGGCAAGTGTCCTTTGACCTATCTTTGTCCTATTCATTCTTTAATTCACCTCCCGCATTACACATTTATACCTAAGGATTGACTAGCTTTTGTTATCCATATCCTTGTTTACCTATTTGGGTCGGATTATTACTGCTTAGTCTGATGCTATTGCTCAACTCTAATCAATGAACATGATGTGATTATCTATGATACGCTGTTTTCCCGTTCTTATTTATGATTATACTTGTGGCATTTAAGGGGACTCGAGCGGTTTCTCGAGTGCCTCTCCGTAAGGACCTGTTCAATGGATGACCGCCCGGGAAAACAGTGCAACCATGAGGGTGGAATGGGACGCCCTTAGCTGAATAATTAGAGGAACCGGGGTGTAGTTCGCTTAGCCGTTGTGCCGTCAATGGGGCTCGGTGTATGCGGCTCGCTCTGCCAAGGTTGATTTGTCCCTTGGGGAGGAGTGCGGTACATTTAGGAAACCTAACGGGCGGCTACAGCCTCGGGGAATCTTTGTAAAGGCTTCGTAGTGAATCCCTAGCCATTCACCTTGGGAGTGAATAAGGGTCTTGCAAGCCCGGGTTAGAGAGGGAATCACGGCTTATGGGTAAAGTGCACAACCTCTGCAGAGTGTTATGAAACTGATATATCAGCCGTGCTCGCGGTTATGAGCGGCCAAGGGAGCTCCAGAGATTAGTGATACTTGATCAGTGATATTTTGGTACAGGTGGCAATGAGATTGATGATTCTGACTATGATTATGGTATTGGTAAGTAGTA
Source organism: Zea luxurians (assembly GCA_029449295.1). Taxonomy (NCBI): domain Eukaryota; kingdom Viridiplantae; phylum Streptophyta; class Magnoliopsida; order Poales; family Poaceae; genus Zea; species Zea luxurians. The sequence continues at coordinate 5,804,873 of JAOPSE010000041.1, read as the reverse complement.
TTCTTTCCGTTTGGAAAGGATACATTGGGCTAATAACTTGGGTTAATGTTAAAATCTGGCTTTCTACTAGTAAGTAATAACCTGACCAACTAAAAGCAACTGCTTGACTCATCCCCACATAAAGCTAGTCCACTACAGCCAAACAGGATACTTGCTGAGTATGTTGATGTGTACTCACCCTTGCTCTACACACCAATCCCCCCCCCCAGGTTGTCAGCATTGCAACCACTGCTCAGGAGAAGATGAAGCTGTGGAAGGAGACTTCCAGGAGTTCCAAGACTACGACGAGTTCTAGGTGTGGGTTAGCGGCAACCCCCAGTCGGCTGCCTGTGAAGGCCGTGTTATCTACGTTTCTTTTCCGCACTTTGATTTATTGTAAGAACTATATGGACGTCTCAGACGTATGATGTAATCGACTATTATTTCCCCTTTTAATACTATTTGAGCACTGTGTGATGATGTCCATGTTATGTAACTGCTGTGTACGTGAATAACTGATCCTGGCACGTACATGGTTCGCATTCGGTTTGCCTTCTAAAACCGGGTGTGACATAAGTGGTATCAAAGCCGTGCTGACTGTAGGACCGCTAACCTAGAGTAGAATGGTCGTTCTAAGGATTATAGACCTCTGTCCCTGCCTTGACTTTGGTACCCCTTCAAAAGTTGGTCCTACTGACCAAACCTATGTTCTACTATATATTATACCTTGCTGAAAATTTTGTTTTATTCTGATCCTTCATTTATTTATGATTCATTATTTGCTGGTCATATTAATTCTGTTCTCACCCTTTTGCTTGCGATGTCTTTTGTAGATGGCTCGACTTAGACACACTGCACGAAAGTCCGTCATCCCCTTCTTACCCTCCCGCCTTGCTGAGCGTCCGCTTCGCCGTCCCGTGGCCGGACAGTCCAGCCACTTGGAGAGACTGCACCACCGCCTGCATGAGGAGCAGGAACGTCGATGACAGGAGCAGCAGGGCTCTTCCTTCTCGCTCCAGCAGGAGATAGAGTCTGTGAGGAGCTGCTCCCCTGTGCTTCCCCTGGAGGCGCCCCCTGCACCACCACTGGGCGTCCCAGCTTCTGGAGTAGCTGTTGGAGGAGATCCAGACGACGGAGGTGGCGACGACAGCTTGAGCCACGACCTCGACCTCTCTAGCCATGAGCCGGAAGGATGGGTTGCTCGACCCATCACTCGCGACGCTGCTCGCGGGTGTCACTTCCACGACGCGCTCGACACCCTGCTACGTCGGGCACTTGACCGGCGTACTTGGTCCATCGAGTATCGCTGTGTGGTCTACCAGCATAGTCGCGGGGTCTACCCGGACCGCTGGGAGGCGACCTGTTTGGTGCGCCGTCCGGAGAACAGTCTCCAGGGCGCGGAGGCTTGCTCAGAGCACTATTCTATCTCTGAGCGGGACTCAGCTGAGGCAGCCATGCAGGATGCTGCACGGCGTGCGCTTTCGCACTACTGCTCGGTTCTCGGTGGGGTAGCTGACGGCCTCGACTTGAAGTATTACCCCCGCCATCCATCTGGCAGCACAGGAGGCGTGATTGTTTCACCTGCTGGTGAGGACAATCCTAGGTTGAGCAGCACAGTCAACCTAGCCGCCGTGCTAAACACGGAGCTGGACCATGCACTAGACGAGCTGAGTAGGGCTCGTGCTGAGATCGCCTTGCTGCGGGCTGAGCGCGCGGAGCGTCGTCACTTGGATGATGGTTCCCCCGCTCCCGTCGGGACTCAGCACCCGTACCGCTCACCTCGGCGTGGACTCCAATCTTATGGCAATCCCGACTGCAAGACCAAGATAAATCTAGAACCATAGATCGTTAGAGTTGGATCTTGTAATTAATATGAAAAATATATACATAGAAGCTTCAGTCTTAGCGTTAATCTCGGTCTTAGTTAGTCTTAGTTAGACAGGATAGTTTGCTATATCCTGTGCATTTATGTTTGTCATGATGAACTATGTTTGGTTTGGATCTTTGTAATGATTGTCACCAGAGTGTGGGTATCCCCTGCATTTTGGCCTATCTATTATGTTAATGGAGTTAGTTATATAGTTGGGAAAACCTCTATTCTACTTTCCTCTTTATCTGAGAAGCTGTGTGGTCTGTGTTGGAGATCAGTGAAGATGCTCATCTGTTCAGTGCTGTTGGAGAATTCTATACTCTTTTCTTATGCTGCAAGCTTTGCCAGATCAGTTCTGATGTGTGATTGCGTTCTGCAGATGTCAGAGAACAGGCGCAGAGGAGGAAGGCGTGCTCAGCAGGAGCAAGCCGGTCAGCAAGATGAGGCGCCCCAGCAGCAGCAGCTGCCGCCCCCGCCCCCGATGTCCATCGAGCAGATGTTTCTGATGCAGACTCAAGCAGTTCAGGCCATCGGTCAGACTCTGGCCGCCATTCAGCAGCAGCAGCAAGCACCACCCCAGCCTCAGATGCCTCAGATGCCTAGAGACAAGCGTGCTGAATTCATGAGAGGTCATCCCCCAACGTTCGCTCACTCTTCTGACCCCATGGATGCTGAAGATTGGCTGCGCACTGTGGAGCGGGAGTTGCATACCGCTCAGTGTGATGACAGGGAGAAAGTCTTGTATGGTCCCCGTCTGTTGAGAGGAACGCAGTTCACCTCTCATTTCTGGCAGCAGTTGCATGAAGCCTTGGGCACACATCTGAATTTCAGTTCAGCTTATCACCCGCAGACAGATGGTCAGACCGAAAGAACCAATCAAATTCTTGAAGACATGTTGAGAGCCTGTGCGTTGCAAGATTAGTCCGGATGGGACAAGCGATTGCCTTATGCAGAGTTTTCCTATAACAACGGTTACCAGGCCAGTTTGAAGATGTCACCGTTTCAAGCGCTTTATGGAAGGAGTTGTAGAACTCCGTTGCAATGGGATCAGCCTGGAGAGAAGCAAGTGTTTGGGCCAGATATTTTGCTTGAAGCCGAAGAGAACATCAAGATGGTCCGAGAGAATCTGAAGATAGCGCAATCGAGGCAGCGAAGCTATGCGGACACAAGAAGAAGAGAGCTGAGTTTTGAAGTCGGAGACTTTGTCTATCTGAAGGTGTCACCGATCAGAGGAGTCAGAAGGTTCGGAATCAAAGGCAAGCTAGCACCCCGCTACATTGGTCCGTACCAAATCCTCTCAAAGCGTGGAGAAGTGGCCTATCAGCTCAGTTTGCCAGAGAATTTGTCAGCTGTGCATGATGTCTTTCATGTGTCTCAGTTGAAGAAGTGCTTGCGTGTGCCAGAAGAGCAGTTGCCAGTGGAAGGTCTGGAAGTCCAGGAGGACTTGACCTATGTCGAGAAGCCAGCTCAGATTCTTGAGGTTGCAGACAGAGTCACCCGAAGGAAGACCATCAGAATGTGCAAAGTCAGATGGAGTCACCACTCTGAGGAAGAAGCAACCTGGGAGCGTGAAGATGATTTGATGGCTAAGTACCCAGAGCTCTTTGCTAGCCAGCCCTGAATCTCGAGGGCGAGATTCTTTTAAGGGGGATAGGTTTGTAACGCCCCGAATTTTGCAGTTGAATTTTTTCTTTTCTTTACTCGCCAAAATTCGGGCGTTACCTTTTCTTTTCTTTTTCCCCTCGCTAAACCTTGACCTTTTCCAAAGTTTTAGCGGGACTCGGTTTGGATTTCCCGTGTAAGAAAAACCCTAGAGTTGTTTTATGTTGTTTGATGCACCATGCCGAACTATGCATTCTTTGATTGTTTGAAAGTGCAAATGCATTCATCTAAAAGATCGGATTTCGAAAACAGGGAAATGGTCTTTTCTTTTTCTTTCTCTCTCTTTCTCTCTCCTCTTTCTCTCTCTCTCCCGCGCCCTGGGCCGACCCCGGCCGGCCCAGCCGCCCCTGGCGCCCCCTCTTGGGCCTTGGCAAGGCCCAGCCGCCCCCCCTCTCTCTCCCTTTTTCCCCTAACCCTCTCCCTCTCCCTCTCATTTTCCCTCTCTCTCTCCCTAGCGCCGCCCCTACCCCGCCCCTGCCCTAAGCCGCCGCCGCCCCTGCCCTAGGCCGCCGGCCGCCCCTCGCCGCCGCTCCCCGACGCCGGTGAGCCCCTCCCCTCTCTCCCTCCCCCTCCCCTCTCCCCCCTCCTCTCCCCCTCCCTGCCCGGCCAAGGCCCGACCGCCCCCTGGCCGCGCCGGCCGTCCCCAGCCCCGCCCGGCCGCCATAGCCGGCGCCGGCCGCTCCCTAGCCCCGCCCGGCCGCACCATGGCCGGCCCCGGCCGCCCCTGGCCAGCCGCTGGCCGCGCCCTGGCCAGCCCCCGGCCAGCCCCAGCCGCGCCCGGCCGCCCCGCCTGGCCCCCTGGCCGCGCCCCCTGCGCGGGGCCGGTTCAGCCGCTTGGCCGCCGGTTCAACCGGCCGGCTCAGCCGCCCGGCCCCAGCTCGGCCGCCCTCCCCCGCGCGCCCGGCCCCAGCTCGGCCGCCCTCCCCCGCGCGCCCGCCCAGCTCGGCCGCCCAGCCCAGGGCCGGTTCAACCGCCCCTAGGGCCGGTTCAACCGCCCCCCTCTGTTTTTTTATTTTTTTTTATTTTATTTTATTTACTTTCTGTGATCATAATTACTTTATTTTAGGTAGACTGATCATTGTTCATGCTATGGAAAATAGGAAGGTTAATTTAAAATTCCGTTATGCTATTGATTCACGTAGTTAATTGTTTATCTCGTGCAATGTTGATCAACTTAAAATGATTAGGTTTCCATTAGTATATATATAACAGAATTCTTTTGTTAAGAATCACTTGTAACTAATCTTTAGTGCATAAGATTTAACCCCCCCCCCTGCGAGACCTTTCCCGTTTCTTTCTAACCATAACAAATGCGATATGGAATGTCATACTTGATGCATATTCACTTTATTTGTTCCCTTGTATGGTGTACTGTTCTTTTGTATTAAATATGTGGATGGATGTATGTATGTTTGCGCTCGCATAGAGAACGATCCGGTCGAAGAGCCCGAGGAATTCGCAGGAGAAGCCCCTGAGCAGCAGTCGGTTGGTGGAGGCAAGTGTCCTTTGACCTATCTTTGTCCTATTCATTCTTTAATTCACCTCCCGCATTACACATTTATACCTAAGGATTGACTAGCTTTTGTTATCCATATCCTTGTTTACCTATTTGGGTCGGATTATTACTGCTTAGTCTGATGCTATTGCTCAACTCTAATCAATGAACATGATGTGATTATCTATGATACGCTGTTTTCCCGTTCTTATTTATGATTATACTTGTGGCATTTAAGGGGACTCGAGCGGTTTCTCGAGTGCCTCTCCGTAAGGACCTGTTCAATGGATGACCGCCCGGGAAAACAGTGCAACCATGAGGGTGGAATGGGACGCCCTTAGCTGAATAATTAGAGGAACCGGGGTGTAGTTCGCTTAGCCGTTGTGCCGTCAATGGGGCTCGGTGTATGCGGCTCGCTCTGCCAAGGTTGATTTGTCCCTTGGGGAGGAGTGCGGTACATTTAGGAAACCTAACGGGCGGCTACAGCCTCGGGGAATCTTTGTAAAGGCTTCGTAGTGAATCCCTAGCCATTCACCTTGGGAGTGAATAAGGGTCTTGCAAGCCCGGGCTAGAGAGGGAATCACGGCTTATGGGTAAAGTGCACAACCTCTGCAGAGTGTTATGAAACTGATATATCAGCCGTGCTCGCGGTTATGAGCGGCCAAGGGAGCTCCAGAGATTAGTGATACTTGATCAGTGATATTTTGGTACAGGTGGCAATGAGATTGATGATTCTGACTATGATTATGGTATTGGTAAGTAGTATTCTTTCCGTTTGGAAAGGATACATTGGGCTAATAACTTGGGTTAATGTTAAAATCTGGCTTTCTACTAGTAAGTAATAACCTGACCAACTAAAAGCAACTGCTTGACTCATCCCCACATAAAGCTAGTCCACTACAGCCAAACAGGATACTTGCTGAGTATGTTGATGTGTACTCACCCTTGCTCTACACACCAATCCCCCCCCCAGGTTGTCAGCATTGCAACCACTGCTCAGGAGAAGATGAAGCTGTGGAAGGAGACTTCCAGGAGTTCCAAGACTACGACGAGTTCTAGGTGTGGGTTAGCGGCAACCCCCAGTCGGCTGCCTGTGAAGGCCGTGTTATCTACGTTTCTTTTCCGCACTTTGATTTATTGTAAGAACTATATGGACGTCTCAGACGTATGATGTAATCGACTATTATTTCCCCTTTTAATACTATTTGAGCACTGTGTGATGATGTCCATGTTATGTAACTGCTGTGTACGTGAATAACTGATCCTGGCACGTACATGGTTCGCATTCGGTTTGCCTTCTAAAACCGGGTGTGACACAAGCATTCCTTGAGCACTCTTGATCACTCACACTTCATTTTTGCGCACTTGTTCGACATTCTAGTGATTTGAGCTCCGTTCTAGTGTGCTAGTCTCTTGAGCTTAAATCTGGGTCTTGTGTGTGCGTATTTGCTGTGATCTTTGTGTCTTGTGTGAGTTGCTAATCCCTCCCTTGCTCCGTGCTTCTTTGTGAACTTCAAGTGTAAGGGCGAGAGGCTCCAAGTTGTGGAGATTCCTCGCAAACGGGATTAAGAAAAGCAAAGCAAAACACCGTGGTATTCAAGTGGGTCTTTGGACCGCTTGAGAGGGGTTGATTGCAACCCTCATCCGTTGGGACGCCACAACATGGAGTAGGCAAGCGTTGGTCTTGGCCGAACCACGGGATAACCACCGTGCCATCTCTGTGATTGATATCTTTGTGGTTACTGTGTTTTGTTGAGACTCCTCTCTAGCCACTTGGCGATTATTGTGCTAACACTTAACCAAGTTTTTGTGGCTTAAGTTTCAAGTTTTACAGGATCACCTATTCACCCCCCCTCTAGGTGCTCTCAGGCGCCCGCGGCCAACGGTCGGCAGCACGATCAATGGGCGACATGTGGCCAAGCTAACGGTCACATGGTCGCACCGGACAATGTCCAATGTGCCAAGGGAACTGAAGGCCCAACGGTCGGCTTCGCCAGAAAAGGAAGGAGATCGGGCACCGGACTGCTACTGTTCATGTTCGGTGGGGCACCGGACTGTCCAGTGCGCCACCCGACAGAAGGCAAGAATTGCCTTCCAATTGGATCTCCAATGGCTCCTAGCTGCCTTGGGGCTATAAAAGGGACCCCTAGGTGCATGGAGCAGAACACCAAGCATCCATTGAACATTCTAAGACACCTAGGCTTCGCCACCATGCACTCGGATCATTGTGTTAGAAACTTGAGCACTGTTTGAGTCGTAAACTCCCTGCGCCGTGTTTTGTGTTCTCATCTTGGCTTGTGTGCGTGTGTTTGCCGTGATTTGAGTCTTGTGTGTGTTGCTTTCCCTCCCTTACTCTTGTGACTTTCTTGTGATCAAACATTGTAAGGGCGAGAGGCTCCAACTTGTGGACATTCCTCACAAATGGGAAAAGACTGCTAAGAAAGAAAACCGTGGTACTCAAGTTTGATCATTGGATCACTTGAGAGGGATTGAGTGCAATCCTTGACCAAAGGAGGTCACCACAACGTGGAGTAGGCATGGCCGAACCACGGGATAAAATCACCGTGTCTCTTGTGCCATCTTTTATTGTGATTGGTTTTTTTTTCTTGAGTTCTCACATAATCACTTGTCCTATTGTTCCTAAGTTTAATACTCATTCTATAGGAACAATCAAGTGAAGAGTTCTCACTATAGCACCTTGGTTTTGATCTCGCTAACATCTTCATAACCAAGTTTGGACTATTTAGTGTTGAATTTTACAAGATCACCTATTCACCCCCCTCTAGGTGCTCTCAAGCACTGGTCCCGAGATCAAGTTCTCCGAGTTCTACGAGGTTGAAGACCCTGAGCATCTGTTTGGTGAAGGCAAGTGTCCTCTGACCTATTATGTCCCATTTACTTTATAATTCATCAACCCACATACCATGATCAACCTAATGATTGATTAGTATTCTGTTTTCCTGTCCTTGTTTACCCTTTAGGAATTGATTATTATGATTAGTTATATGCTAGCGCTTTACTTTAATCAATGAACATGATGAGATACAATGATGATACTATGATTTTATTCTAGATATGATGATAAACTTGTTGCATTTTAGGGGACTCGAGCGGTTTATCGAGTGCCTCTCCGTAAGGACCTGTTCGTTGGATGACCACCCGGGAAAATAGTGCAACCATGAGGGTGGTATAGGATGCCCTTAGCTAATTAATTAGAGGAACTGAGTTGTAGTTCGCTTCACCGTCGTGCTGTCAATGGGGCTCGGTGTATGCGGCTCACTCTGCTGAGGGTGGATTGCCCCTTGGGGAGGAGTGCGGTACATTTAGGAAACCTAACGGGCGGCTACAGCCTCAGGGAATCTTTGTTAAGGCTTCATAGTGAATCCCTGGCCATTCACCTCAGGAGTGAACAAGGGTCTTGCAAGCTCGGGCTAGAGAGGGAATCATGGCTTGTGAGTAAAGTGCGTAACCTCTGCAGAGTGTTATGAAACTGATATATCAGTCGTGCTCGCGGTTATGAGCGTCCAAGGGAGCTCCATTGATTAGAGACACATTGATCAGAGATGTTTTGTTTACAGATGATGATGAGGATAATGTTGGTTTCTATTATGATTATGGTTATGGTTTCTGGTATTCTTTCCATTTGGAAAGGGTACTTTTGGGTTAACAACTTGGGTTAATGCTAAAACCTGGCTCTCTACTAGTAATAATTACTTGACCAACTAAAAGCAACTGCTTGACCTTAACCTCACATAAAGCTAGTCCACTACAGCCAAACGGGACATTTGCTGAGTACGTTGATGTGTACTCACCCTTTCTTTCACAAAACACCAGGTTGCCTTTGGTGCAATCTATGCTTAGGTAAAGAAGAAGGTGTCGAGGCGGATCTCTAGGAATTCCAGGACATCGACGAGTTTGAGGATTAGGCTAGCGACCTCCCCCAGTCATCTGCCTGTGGTGGGTTTATTTACGTTGGCTACGTTTTGATTCTATGTACTTTGATTTATATTATGTAAATGATTCTAGTCTTTAATATTATTACTTACTCTTTATTGTTATTCAAAGCATTGTGCTACAATGAGTCATTTATGTAATCGTTGTGTACGTGAATTTCTGATCCTGGCACGTACATGGTTTACATTCGGTTTACCTTCTAAAACCGGGTGTGACAGCAAGCCCGGCATAGCCCATTTGGCCATCTATACCCATGGCCAAACGGATCGTGCCCTAAACGGGCCATGCCTAAGCAGGTCATGCCGTGGCGGGCCGTCCGTTTGGGCATCTATATCCATGGGCACCTAGGGGATATCTATCCCCCACACTAGCCCCTTGTTGAGTTATAAAAGGAGGGACATAGAACCCCATGAGGGCGGATGATATCAGATTAGATTAGAATGCAACAACAATAACCACATACATGACGTAGGGTATTATATCACATCGAGAGCCCAAGCATGTATTAATCTGCATGTTTCTTGTGCCTTTACCTTCAGTTTTTGATCACATGACCTACCACATATAAACATTATGAACAATCTTCAATAATTGGTACACTAGGTAGGGGAAGTCATATAGATCAATTGGGAGTTGATGGCAACCATGAGGTTCCCATCAGGAGAGAAATTCATCTTTAGCACCCTAAGATTCATCATCTACTCCCTTGACAATCATGAGATCGTCCTAGATTCGCTAGTAATCCTGTCACCATATAATCCAGATATTGATGATTTAATCTCCTTCTTGGCAACTCAAGGTCAATCAGGTCTCTCTATATCGACTCGGACTCAAGTTCGACTCAGAATACTACTTTGATCTCAGTCTCGACTCAGACTTAGATTCTTATGATCTACTAGAAGATTACTTCGTGTTCATGGCTGTAAAGCCCAAATTTTTGTATAAAAAATAATATAATAAAATAAATAAATACAGAAAAGAAAATGAACCTCATGTTGAGATTCTTGTATTTTCACGTCAGTATTCAAATTAGTAAGAATACAAGTATAGATGGAAGGACAATAACTAGAGGTAAGAATTACATATTAATTGTTTTGCCCTCCTTAAAAACATATGAAGCAAAATGTTCCTGGATAATTATTAAGGGATTGGATATTCATTTTTTTAAATTTGGATCACATACTCAAAACTAATATATTCTTTTCTAAAATAAAATGAATGTGTGCATGACACATTTTGGATCTTGGCCTAACACAAAGGAATAAAATAATTAATATAAATATATGAATATAAGTGCTTTGGATTCATATTGTAGCATTTGAACATAAATTTAGAGTTTTATTTCTTTTATGGGAATTTGAAAACTGAAAGCAAACAAAAAAAGGAAAAGAAAACAAATTTTCTCCTACTGGACCGAATTCCTAATCCCTTGGCCCACCTAACGGCCAAAATCACACCCCGCGCAGCCCATTTTCCCCATCCCGGTCTACCAGACGCCGACATGTGGGCCCACGCCCTCAGCCGCTCGGCTGGTCATCCGCGCTCTGCGCCCGCGTTGCACACTTCGCGTCTCTGTTGTCTGGGCCCCAGTTGCCAGATTCGTCCCCAACAAAATCGCGGGAGCTTGGGCTGATGGCGCCACAAACCGCGTACATCTCGGGGGATTTGCCGTGTCTGTGGCCGGTGGGGTGTGGGCATATATATATTCGTGCGATTCTCATCCCTAGCTATTGAACCAGCCGTCCAGCCGCGAGCGAGAGAGCATCGTCTAGGCGAAGAAAAAAAACGTGAGCAGAGAGTCACCGGGGGAGACACCATGGCCGACGCTCACCTATGTCGCACCTCGTTTCCCCGGTGTGGATGGGAGTTTTCCTATGCGTGATGGAACCATCCATGGCATCAGGTGGCGAGGTGGGGTCCCCGGTGTCTGGCGATTTCTCACTGGTGTGGTGCTCGGTCGTGGATCCGCGCGCCACCGTGGACACTCGCCCACGATGACGTTCGGGACTCATGTGTGGGTACAATGGCTCCACGACGCCCAGTGAATGGTGACCATTGTCGTCGTGGGCGGGGTGGTGCCACGAGGCTTCACCGATTGCTCGCCAGAGTTTGGGCAAACTGCGGATTCGCCCCACTACGACGTCAAACCAACCTGCTGCATAGCTCATGGTGAGACTCATCTCCACGACTTCACCTATTTGTCCTTCACGTGTAGCATGGGTCTAATCGGGGTTTATAGCTCGAGGCACCGGAATGTTTTTTTTTTCGTCGGGGTCTCCGCCATAGAAGCCGGTGGCGCCGCCATCGGCTGTCCGAGGATGGGAGATGACCTTGTTACCGTCGATTTCAAATGAACGATGAAGATTTGCTGATGCCATACCCACTCGCGTTGGTGTGTGAGAGCCGATCGATCCGAATGAGCGTACGAGATTAGAAGACTGTGTACCGCTTCGCGAATAAAATCTGAACCGTTAATTCCGATCTGGACCGTCCGATGGGGTCACGGTTCTTTAAATTCTAAGCCTTTGAATTTAGATCTGATGGCAGACGTGGAGCATCATTTCGATGATCTGATCTGTGCCATCCAGATTGGATCGGACACGCCAGATTTACCAATACCCCTTCGGCCGTTGGGTTTTTGCAAAAGAGCCCTCGGGTTTTTTGGAATCCAACCCGCCATCCATTGATAGTTATAAAGAATTTAATTTAAGTCCATGTTTTTACGAATTAAACCCTGTCATTCTTAAAAATAGTAGCCGCAGTAGGGGAGTGGTCAGTGTAGGGAGGTCCTCAGGTTGATTTTGCTGCGATGGCGGTCAGGTGAGGGATTCCTGCACTGGAGCTTCCTATAAACTGTAGCAAGTTTTCTGAAGCTAGTGGAACTTTGTAAAGGACTCGTAGTGTTACCCTGCCTCGCCTCCTCAGTAGAGGTGTATGAGAGTGACCTTCTCTTAGCAGATGGGTAACATGACTTGTGGGTAAAGATGTGCAACCTCTGCAGAGAGTAAAACTGGTATACTAGCCGTGCTCACGGTCATGAGCAACTCGGACACTCACATGATTAATTTATGTAACTAAATTCAATTTGTCATATGCATTGCATCGCAGGTGTTGTTATCACTTTTGTTCTACTACTTAATTGGGTTGGTATTTACTTATACTTAGTAATTGCTAATAAAATTTTGACCAACTTTAAAAGCAATGCTCAGCTCTAACCATGCTCTTTGGTAAGCATTACACTTCACATGAGCTCCCACCTTTGGCGAGTTCATACAAATTATTCCCCACAACTTGTTGAGCGATGAACGTATGTGAGCTCACTCTTGCTATCTCACACCCCCACAGGTCAAGGACAGGTACCGCAAGATGAGGCACATGGAGGATGCTGTGACGAGTTCGTGAGAGGTCCAGGCCGTCGTCTCCCAGTCAACTTTGGGTTGCTGGATCGCTGTCTCCTTATGATATAATTAAATATTTATTTTGTACAGAATTCCTATTATATAGTAAAGATGTGACATTCGTTTCTATACCACTGTTGGGGGCCTTCATCTTCCGAAGGTCCTCAAAAACACAACTAACATGTTTTCCAAGTATAATACATTCACAGGGACCTTCGGCCTCGAAATAAAGTTGTACACTGTCGGGGATCGTAATTAGGGGTACCCCCAAGGCTCCTAATCTCAGCTGGTAATCCCCATCAGCACAAAGCTGCAAAGGCCTGATGGGCGCAATTCCGGTCAAGGCTCCGTCCACTCAAGGGACACGATCTCGCCTCATCCGAGCCCAGCCTCGAGCAGGAACGGTAGACCAAGGCAGATTCGCGCCTCGCCCGAGGGTCTCCTCAAGCAACGGACGCACCTTCGACTCACCCGAGGCCCAGTTCGGGCAGGCTTCGCGGAGAAGCAGCCGACCGGATCGCAGGAGCATTTAATGCAAGGATCGTCTGACACCTTATCCTAACGCGTGCTCTCTAGTCGATAAGGCCAAAGTGATCACATTCACTTTGCGCCTCCACTGACTGACCCGACAGGAAAACAGCGTCGCTTGCGCTGCTCCGACTGCTGTGCCACCCGCCAGGGTGAGGCTGACAGCAGCCAAGTCCAGCCTCGGGCGCCATAGGAATCTCCGCCTCGCCCGACCCTAGGGCTCGGACTCAACCTCGACTCCGGAAGACGATCTCCGCCTCGCCCGACCCCAGGGCTCGGACTCGACCTCGACCTTGGACGACGGTCTCCGCCTCGCCCGACCCCAGGCTCGGACTCAACCTCGACCTCGGACGACGGTCTTCGCCTCGCCCGACCCTAGGGCTCGGACTCAACCTCGACTCCGGAAGACGATCTCCGCCTCGCCCGACCCCAGGGCTCGGACTCAACCTCGACCTCGGACGACGGTCTCCGCCTCGCCCGACCCCAGGGCTCAGACTCAACCTCGACCTCGGACGACGGTCTACGCCTCGCCCGACCCCCGGGCTCGGACTCAACCTCGACCTTGGAGGAGTCACCACCTCACTCGGGCCGACCACGCCACAAGGGGGGCCATCATTACCCTACCCCTAGCTAGCCCAGGCTACGGGGGACAAGACCGGTGTCCCATCTGGCTCGCCCCGGTAAAACAAGTAATGATGGCACCCCGCGTGCTCCATGACAACGGCGGTTCTCAGCCCCTTACAGAAGCAAGGAGACGTCAGCAAGGATCCGACAGCCCCGACAGCTGTGCTTCTACAGGGCTCAAGCGCTCCTCCGACGGCCACGACGCCACATGAACAGGGCTCCAACACCTCTCCGACAGCCACGTCGGCATGTACATAGGGCTCTGGCTCCTCTCTGCTAGACATGTTAGCACACTGCTATACCCCCCGTTGTACACCTGGACCCTCTCCTTACGTCTATAAAAGGAAGGTCCAGGGCCCTCGTTCGCGAAGGTGGCCGCGCGGGAGAAGGGGCTGACGCGCAGTCTCACGCCCTCTCTTTCTCTCCCTCGCGAACGCTTGTAACCCCCTACTGCAAGCGCATCCGCCCTGGGCGCAGGACAACACGAGGCCGCGGTTTCCCCCTCACTGGTTTTCCCCCCTTGTGCTCTGTCTCGCGCCGACCCATCTAGGCTGGGACACGCAGCGACAATTTACTCGTCGGTCCAGGGACCCCCCGGGGTCGAAACGCCGATAGTTGGTGCGCCAGGTAGGGGACTGCTGCGTGTTGACGAACAGCTTCCCGTCAAGCTCCAGATGGGGAGTCTCCAGCGACCTCTCCAACCTGGGACGAAGCTCCGTTTCGGGAGTCCCGAGTTCATGTCCCTCGACGGCGGCTACGACATGATACTCCTTCCTCCGCCGCGCAACAACGACAATGGCGGCCGTCAGCCCGCCCGCCGGCGGCGGAATCGACGACGTCTTCCCCGCGTGGCGGAAGAACATCATTCGAGTCTGTCCCGTCACCTTCCCCGTCGACAGGGGAGGAGGCGGGGCAACCATGGCCAAGCAGGAGGCGGCGCCTCGTCGGCTGTCGAGCGAGTCGACGGTGCCGGCGCCCTAGTGGGGGACACGTCGGGCGTTGACCTCGCGTCTGAGACGAAGACGGGCGTCGTTTCCCCGCAACATGCCAACCCCAAGCAGACGAACGACGCCAGCACGCTCGCGAAGGACTTGCTGGGCGTTAGCCTCGTACCTGAGATAACGGTGTAGTCCGTCCCTGACACGACTTCGTCACCGTCCGTCGATCAAGAGGTACCGACAGTTTCCCATCCTGTGCCTTTTAGATTCAGCTTCGACCCACCAAGTGACCCCGCTTCGGTGGACGCTTTCATAAAGGCATATCCAAACCTTTCGGGGTATCATATGTGGTCAACCTGGGACCGATTGACGGCCGTCTCGACCTACGGGCCCCCAGGTTCTGAGGAAGATGACGAGCCCAACTCTGGTTGGGATTTCTCCGGGCTCGATAACCCTAGTGTCATGCGGGACTTCATGACCGCATGCGACTACTGCCTCTCCGATTGCTCCGATGATTGCCACAGCCTCAGCGACGGGGACTGTGGCCCAAGTCACGAATGTTTCCACGTCGATCTAGAGGGTCTCGACGAAGGCAACCACCTTGGTATGCAGGAGAACGGTGATCCCTCTGGGCCTGCGCCTCGCGTTGACATCCTTCGGGAGCTAGCTGTGGTCCCAGTCCCTGCGAAGGGTCAGGACACACAGCTCGAGCAAATCCGCGAGATGCAGGCCAGGCTCGACGAGGAAGCAGGACAACTTGTGCAGCTCCGGCAGAACATCGGGCAGGAGCGGGCAGGCCGAGCACCAGCCGAAGAAGCGCGTCATCTGGCCCAGGACGTCCAGCACCGCATCACCGACAATGCCAGGGCAAGGCTGCCCCCGGCTTCCAGTGGGGTCGGCTAGAACCTGGCTGCAGCAGCAATACTACTCCGAGCGATGCCGGAACCATCCACCACCGAGGGGCGGCGTATCTAGGGAGAACTCAAGAACCTCCTGGAGGATGCCGCGGTCCGACGGGCCGAAAGCTCTGCCTCCCGGAGGCAGGGATACCCCCCGGAGCATCGCGCCACGACTTCCCGATTCATGCGGGAAGCCTCGGTCCACACCGGGCGCACGTGGGACGCAGCGCCTGAGGCCCCGGGCCGCCTCGGCAACGAGCACCATTGCCGAGACCGTCGAGCCCACCTCGACGAGAGGGTGCGCCGAGGCTACCACCCCAGGCGTGGGGGACGCTACGACAGCGAGGAGGATCGGAGCCCTTCGCCCGAACCACCCGGTCCACAAGCTTTCAGCCAGGCCATACGACGGGCGCCGTTCCTGACCCGGTTCTGGCCCCCGACTACCATCACCAAGTACTCGGGGGAGACGAGGCCGGAACTGTGGCTCGCGGACTACCGGCTGGCCTGCCAGCTGGGTGGAACGGACGATGACAACCTCATCATCCGCAACCTCCCCCTGTTCCTCTCCGACGCCGCCCGAGCCTGGCTGGAGCATCTGCCTCCTGCGCAGATCTCCAACTGGGACGACCTGTTCAAAGCCTTCGCCGGCAACTTCCAGGGCACATTCGTGTGCCCTGGGAACTCCTGGGATCTCCGAAGCTGCCGCCAGCAGCCGGGAGAATCCCTGCGGGATTACATCCGGCGATTCTCGAAGCAGCGCACCGAGCTACCCAACATCACCGACTCAGATGTCATCGGCGCGTTCCTCGCCGGCACCACTTGCCGCGACCTGGTGAGCAAGCTGGGTCGCAAGACTCCCACCAGGGCGAGCGAGCTGATGGACATCGCCACCAAGTTTGCCTCTGGCCAGGAGGCAGTCGAGGCCATCTTCCGGAAGGACAAGCAGCCTCAGGGGCGCCAGCCGGATGACGTCCCCAAGGCGTCCGCTCAGCGCGGCGTGAAGAAGAAGGGCAAGAAGAAGTCACAAGCGAAACGCGACGCAGCCGACGCAGACCTTGTCGCCGCCACCGAGCACAAGAACCCTCGGAAGCCTCCCGGAGGCACCAACTTGTTCGACAAGATGCTCAAGGAGTCGTGCCCATATCATCAGGGTCCTGTCAAGCACACCCTTGAGGAGTGCGTCATGCTCCGCCGCTACTTCCACAAGGCCGGGCCACCGGCGGAAGGTGGCAGAGCCCCCGACAATGACAAGAAGGAAGCCCACAACGCAGAGGAGTTCCCCGAGGTCCATGACTGCTTCATGATCTACGGTGGGCGGGTGGCGAACGCCTCGGCTCGGCACCGCAAGCAAGAGTGCCGGGAGGTCTGCTCGGTAAAGGTGGCGTCGCCAGTCTACCTACACTGGTCCGACAAGCCCATCACCTTTGACCAAGGCGACCACCCCGACCGCGTGCCGAGCCCGGGGAAGTACCCACTCGTTGTTGATCCTGTCATCAGCAACGTTAGGCTTACCAAGGTCCTCATGGACGGAGGCAGCAGCCTCAACATCATCTACGCTGACACCCTCGGGCTCCTGCAGATCGATCTGTCCTCGATCCGGGCCGGCGCGACGCCCTTTCATGGGATCATTCCCGGGAAGCGCGTCCAGCCCCTTGGACAACTCGATCTGCCCGTCTGCTTCGAGACTCCCTCCAACTTCCAAAAGGAAACCCTCACGTTCGAGGTGGTCGGGTTCCGAGGAACCTACCACGCAGTGCTGGGGAGACCATGCTACGCCAAGTTCATGGCCGTCCCCAACTACACCTACCTCATGCTCAAGATGCCAGGCCCCAACGGGGTCATCACCGTCGGCCCCACGTACCGACACGCGTACGAATGCGACGTGGAGTGCGTGGAGTACGTCGAGGCCCTCGCCGAATCCGAGGCCCTCATCGCCGACCTGGAAAGCCTCCCCAAGGAGGTGCCAGATGCGAAGCGCCATGCCGGCAACTTCGAACCAGCAGAGGCGGTTAAGTCCGTCCCTCTCGACCCCAGCAACGACACCTCCAAGCAGATCCGGATCGGCTCCGAGCTCGACCCCAAATAGGAAGCAGTGCTCGTCGACTTTCTCCGCGCAAACGCCGAGGTTTTTGCGTGGAGTCCCTCGGACATGTCAGGCATACCGAGGGATGTCGCCGAGCACTCACTGGATATCTGAGCTGGAGCCCGACCCGTGAAGCAGCCTCTGCGCCGTTTCGACGAAGAAAAGCGCAGAGCCATAGGCGAGGAGATCCACAAGCTGATGGCTGCTGGGTTCATCAAAGAGGTATTCCATCCCGAATGACTTGCCAACCCGGTGCTTGTGAAAAAGAAAGGTGGGAAATGGCGGATGTGTGTAGACTACACTGGTCTAAACAAAGCATGTCCGAAAGTTCCCTACCCTCTGCCTCGCATCGATCAAATCGTGGATTCCACTGCTGGGTGCGAAACCCTGTCGTTCCTTGATGCCTACTTAGGGTATCACCAAATCAGGATGAAAGAGTCTGACCAGCTCGCGACTTCTTTCATCACACCCTTTGGCATGTACTGTTACATTACTATGCCATTCGGTTTGAGGAATGCGGGTGCGACATACCAAAGGTGCATGAACCACGTGTTCGGACAGCACATTGGCCGAACGGTCGAGGCTTACATCGATGACATCGTAGTCAAGACGAGGAAAGCCTCCGACCTCCTCTCCGACCTTGAAACGACATTCAAGTGTCTCAAAGCGAAAGGCGTAAAACTCAATCCCGAGAAGTGTGTCTTCGGAGCCCCCCGAGGCATGCTTTTGGGGTTCATCGTCTCCGAGCGGGGCATCGAGGCCAACCCGGAGAAAATCGCGGCCATCACCAACATGGGGCCCATCAAGGACTTGAAAGGAGTACAGAGGGTCATGGGATGCCTTGCGGCTCTGAGCCGCTTCATCTCGCGCCTCGGCGAAAGAGGCCTGCCCCTGTATCGCCTCTTAAGGAAGACCGAGCGCTTCACTTGGACCCCCGAGGCCGAGGAAGCCCTCGGGAACTTGAAGGCGCTCCTTACAAGCGCGCCCATCCTGGTGCCCCCCACTGCCGGAGAAGCCCTCTTGATCTACGTCGCCACTACCACTCAGGTGGTCAGCGCCGCAATCGTGGTTGAGAGACGAGAAGAAGGGCACGCATTGCCCGTCCAGAGGCCGATCTACTTCATCAGTGAGGTACTGTCCGAGACCAAAATCCGCTACCCGCAAATTCAGAAGCTGCTGTACGCGGTAATTCTGACATGGCGAAAGTTGTGACACTACTTCGAGTCTCATCCGGTGACTGTGGTGTCATCCTTCCCCCTGGGGGAGATCATCCAGTGCCGAGAGGCCTCGGGTAGGATTGCAAAGTGGGCGGTGGAGATCATGGGCGAGACGATCTCGTTCGCCCCTCAGAAGGCCATCAAGTCCCAAGTCTTAGCAGACTTTGTGGCTGAATGGGTCGACACCCAGCTTCCAGTAGCTCCGATCCAACAGGAACTCTGGACCATGTTTTTCAATGGGTCGCTGATGAAAACAGGAGCGGGCGTGGGCCTACTCTTCATCTCACCCCTCGGGAAGCACCTCCGCTACGTTCTACGCCTCCATTTCCTGGTGTCCAACAACGTGGCCGAGTATGAGGCTCTGGTTAACGAGTTGCGCATCACCATCGAGCTAGGGGTTCGACGCCTCGACGCTCGTGGCGACTCGCAGCTTGTCATCGACCAAGTCATGAAGAACTCCCACTGCCGTGACCCGAAGATGGAAGCCTACTGCGACGAGGTTCGGCGCCTAGAGGACAAGTTCTACGGGCTCGAGCTCAACCATGTCGCTCGACAATACAACGAGACTGCAGACGAGCTGGCTAAGATAGCCTCGGGGCGGACAACAGTTCCTCCGGACGTCTTCTCCCGAGACCTACATCAACCCTCTGTCAAGACCGACGACACGCCAGAGCCCGAGAAGGCCTCGGCTCTGCCCGAGGTGCCCTCGGCTCAGCCCGAAGCGCCCTCAGCTCAGCCTGAGGCAGCCTCGGCCCCGCTCGAGGCACCCTCGGCCCCCGAGGGTGAGGCACTGTGTGTCGAGGAAGAGCGGAATGGGGTCACGCCTAATCGAAACTGGCATACCCCATACCTGCAATATCTCCACCAAGGAGAGCTACCCCTCGACAAAGCCGAAGCTCGGCGACTGGCGCGGCGCGCCAAGTCGTTCGTCTTGCTGGGTGACGAAAAGGAGCTCTACCACCATAGCCCCTCTGGCATCCTCTAGTGATGCATATCCGTCGCCGAAGGTCAGGAGTTATTGCAAGAAATAGACTTGGGGGCTTGCAGTCACCACGCAGCACCTCGAGCCCTCATGGGAAACGCCTTCCGACAGGGTTTCTACTGGCCAACCATGGTGGCCGACGCCACTAGGATTGTACGCACCTGCCAAGGGTGTCAATTCTACGCAAGGCAGACGCACCTACCCGCTCAGGCTCTGCAAACAATACCCATCACCTGGCCGTTTGCTGTGTGGGGTCTGGACCTTGTCGGTCCCTTGCAGAAGGCACCCGTGGGCTTCACGCACCTGCTGGTCGCCATCGACAAATTCTCCAAGTGGATCAAGGTCCGACCCCTAAACAGCATCAAGTCCGAACAGGCGGTGGCGTTCTTCACCAACATCATCCATCGCTTCGGGGTCCCGAACTCCATCATCACCGACAATGGCACCCAGTTCACTGGCAGAAAGTTCCTGGACTTCTGCGAGGACCACCACATCCGGGTGGATTGGCCTGCCGTAGCTCACCCCATGACGAATGGGCAGGTAGAGCGTGCCAACGGCATGATTCTACAGGGACTCAAGCCGAGGATCTACAATGATCTCAACAAGTTCGGCAGGTGGTGGATGAAGGAACTCCCCTCGGTGGTCTTGAGTCTGAGGACGACGCCAAGCTGAGCCACGGGCTTCACGCCGTTTTTTCTAGTCTATAAGGCCGAGGCTATCTTGCCCACAGACTTAGAATACAGCTCCCCAAGGACAAGGGCATACGACGCCCGAAGCAACCAGACAAACCAAGAAGACTCACTGGACCAGCTGGAAGAGGCTTGAGACATGGCCTTACTACACTCGGCGCAGTATCAGCAGTCCCTACGACGCTACCACGCCCGAGGGGTTCGGTCCCGAGACCTCCAGGTGGGCGACTTGGTGCTTCGGCTACGACAAGACACTAGAGGGCGCCACAAGCTCACGCCTCCCTGGGAAGGGCCGTTCATCATCGCCAAGATTCTGAAGCCCGGAACATACAAGCTGGCCAACAGTCAAGGCAAGGTCTACAGCAACGCTTGGAACATCCAACAGCTACGTCGCTTCTACCCTTAAGATGTTTTCAAGTCGTTCATGTACCTCATTTACATACCCAAGCAAAGTCTAACCTTCAAGGAAGGGTCAGCCTTGCCTCGACAAAGCCCGACCCTCCCTCGGGGGCTAGAAGGGGGGAACCCCCTCTGCGTCAAAATTTTCCTCGGAAAAAATCTTTCTGCCAGAACATTTTTCGTGCTTTTCGACTACTTCAAAAGTGGAATCCTGAAAACAACGGAGTACACGTAAGCAGGCAAGGCCGACCAAGCCAAGGGACTCCTACGGATACGGATACCTCACTCATCACCTTCTGCGATAAGTAACTCGCGTTCGGATAAGGGATCCCGCTGTCCGAACAAGTCTTAACGCTCGAAAACTTTTTCTGCCGAAACGATTTTTCGTACCATCTCGACTATATCGATAACAGAATCCTACGGACGAGTAAGAGTACACGTAAGCAGGCAAGGCCGACCGAGCCGAGGGATTCCTATGCCTCCGGGATACGGATACCTCACTCATCACCTTCTGCGATAAGTAACTCATGCTCGGATAGACGACTCTGTTACCGACGAACAAGTCCTGATACTCGAAACAAGGGGAAAAGAAACGCAGCTTTACAACACGACGACGGCATGTTTTGGCCTCGGCGGCCGCAAAAAACATACGCACACTACAGACAAACTGTTCCTACAGGTTCAGACGTCAGCAGGGGGAGCGGCAGCACCCTCGGCATCGACTCCACCTTCGGCGGAATCCGACCCGGCCTCGGACAGCAACACGGTCGAAGGATCTCCACCTCGAAGGAAGATGTCAGCACCGCGCCTGGGCCATCGCTGCCAGGGTCTCCTCCAGGAACCCGACCCAAGCAGACGGCCGGACCGGCCGCTCCGTAGCCTCAGCCAGCTGTCCCCCGAGGACACCAGCCCGGCTCATAGCTCGGTAGCCCGACTCCAGGGTTGGTCCCACCAGTGGACGACCTGGCCAGGTCCCAGCCGCCACTGCAACGCCTCGTCGGCCTAGGAAGTCCCCTACTCCCGGGCCGATGAAGTTTCTTCTCCAGCCAACTCCGCCTCTATCCATGCTGACACCGCTGCCTCCGGCTTCGGCTCATCGCAGAGCAGCCGAGGGTTCCTTCACTAAGCAAGAGAAGCCTTGAGCGGCAAGGCCGACCGAGCCGAGGGATTCCTACGCCTCCGAGATACGGATACCTCACTCGTCACCTTCCGCACAAGGCAACTCACACTTGGTTAAGCGGTCCAGCTAGCCGACAAGCGAGTCCTGGTGAACGAAATGGGGAAGAAACACGGCTTTACGCCCAAATACACAGATGTTCAGGCCCCGACAACCACAATGAACATACGCCAGCACTCAAGGTGCCATTACAAACGGGACTCCGGTTCCATTCTCGCAACAACGACCTCCGCTCCAGGCGGCCAAACAGCAGCAGCGATGACCTCAGGGCAGACGCTGCTGCGACAAGGCCCTCGCCCACGTCTCCACTCGAGGTGCAAGGACAAGCTATCAAAGCCAAAGAGCCGGAGGCCCAGAGCGCAGATGGCAGCGGCGATCTCGTCGGCGACGAGGACTTCTCCGGCCACCTGTCCACCGGCAGATCCCCACTCAAGTCCTCCCGGACGGGCGAGCACCGACCCCCGCGCGAAGGCGTCATGCCGGAGCAAGGGTAGGACAGCCCAAGAACACGAATGCTGCCCTAGCAGCGCGCGACGTCTTGGGCGGTCCCCCGGTGCGCGCGGCACAACAGCCACCCGTACGGCGGGCAGATAGTCGCACTCCGCCCAGCGGCGGGAGGTGGCACCGGAAGCCGTGGTAGAGCCAGCTGAGCCAGCAAACCAGGCACGCTGGAGCCGACGACGCTTGCGGCCGCTCAGCCACGCGTTGTCGAAGTCCGCCCCTTCCGCTAAGCCGGTGAGCGCCCTCTCCCATGAATGCTGAAGGAGGAGGTGGCCCGCCGGCCCGTACGAGAGGTAGAGCTCCGGCTCAGCTTGCCCTCCGCCCCAGCAAGGATGATGAAGATCCTTGAAGCTGAGGGCAGGGCGGAGGCCGCAGCCCGGCTCGCTTCTCTCCACCAAACTGCACATTGGTGGGGGAATGCAGCCAGGCTGCACGACGAAAATCCTTGAAGCCAAGCGATGGCTGAAAGGTGCCGATCTCCACAAGGCCGCGCTCCTCCAACGACAGCAAGAGCAAGGCAACGCGGGCGCTCCCCATCTGGGGGCTCGGAAGGCGGAAGGGCGCGACGCATGAGGAAACTGCGAAGGCATGGCTACCGCCCAGGAGGTCGATCCCTTTTTAAAGACGACTCTCCCCGCTCGCGTCCTCAGCCATCGCGGACTGAGTCTTCACCAACACGCTCCAAGGTCCTCCCCCTACGACACGGGGGCTGGGCCCCACGCAACGTGCAAGCTGCCCCAGGACAGAAGAAGCCAAACCGCCGCGCGCGGAGCGTGTAACCGCCAAGCGGTTACAAGCATTCCTCCGTCTTCGTCCAAACCAGCGGGTGAAAGGGCGGACCGCCATGCAGGCGGCATGCAACTGCACCAAGGGGGTGCACCCTTTCGACTTCGACGCGTCCGGCATGGAGGCCCAGGCCCACACGTCATGTGACCGGCGCGCCGGTTACTACGTGCGAAAAACTGCAGCGCCACTTGTGCCAGCGCCGCGCCTTCTCAACCACGGAACCGGTGCCGCGACTCGAGGCAACCCTGCACATGGCCCAACAGTGCCAACCAGGCACGCCGATCACGGGTCAGTCAGCTACGGGAGAAGGCGCGACAGTCGATATGGCCAGAAGTGGGCCGACAGTAATGGTGGCGGCAGGCGGGCGGAAGCAGCAGTCAAATCATCTGTAGGCTCACGTCCCCTCCTAGAACAGCGAGAGAGCCCTCTCCCATGGCGTGAAGATGACGCGCCCGTGTTCTGTTCCTCGAACGGCTCGCGCATGCACAACGGCTGCCCTACGAACCCCTCGTCCCGTCGCATTAACTCTGCGGCAGGGCAGACGACACCTTTGGCAGGCGAAGCAGGCGACGCTTCACCTCCACCATAATGACCGCGTCAAAAAAAGGTGCGCCACGTCGTTCAATTTCGTATCCTTTTCTTCTTCCCCTTTCTCTCTCTCTTGCTACAGGGACCGGGAAAGGGGGATACTCCGAAAGGGATCCTTCTCCGCGAAGGAAGCGGGCCCTGAGCCCCCTACTGATCAGAGGTTCGAAGGCTGGCCCCTCAGAAGGGTTCGACAGCCGCCTTAGAGCACTTGGGCTCCGCGCCCACTACTGGTCAGAGGTTCGAAGGCTGGCCCCTCGGAAGGGTTCGACAGCCGCCTCAGGCCACTCGGGCTCCGTGCCCATTACTGATCAGGGGTTCGTAGGCTGGCCCCCCGACGGGTTCGACAGTCGCCCCAGAGCACGCAGAGTGAGGGATGACTCTGGGTACGTTCGATACATAACCAAGGCTCGGGCTACGCTCCCGAGGTACCCTAGGACATTTCTGAGACCAGCAGGAACGATTCTGTAACGGAATCCCATCAGAGGGAGGCATCGAGCCCTCGAACCCTATCGAACGGGACCGGGTCCGGCAAATCACCTGCAGGTACTTTTGGAGCGCGCCTCTGGGCCACTAGCCGACCCTTATCGAACGAGGCACGGGCGTCCACTCGGATCACCCGTTAGCAACTCACTGGAGACACCATGTTCGGCGCCCTCCGAGGGCAACATGGCGCTTTCCCCGCTCCTCCTTGCGGAAAGGCGACGCAGGGGCGTATGAAAAAAGTTGAGTCTGCCCTTGACCGTCCTCTCGCCCTGTGCAGAGGCTCGGGGGCTGCTCTCGCAAACCCGGCTCCGGCCAAACCGTTGACAGCGTCAACATGCCAGCCCGAGAACTCGGAACCGGACCATGCACCCGGGCAACGACCAGTTCGCATGAGGGAACAACCAGACCGGCCGAGCCATCACGAAAGGCATTAAGACCTCGAAGGAGTCAAACCACTCCTCCGAGGTCTCGGGGGTTACACCCGGCGCGTGCGCTCGCGCGCACCCACCGGAACAAAATGCCACCGAGAAAGGCCGGTCCCCTAGCAAAAAAGTCTGACAAAGCCTCCAAGCGAGTACCCACACTCCCTTTGAGGCTCGGGGGCTACTGTCGGGGACCGTAATTAGGGGTACCCCCAAGGCTCCTAATCTCAGCTGGTAACCCCCATCAGCACAAAGCTGCAAAGGCCTGATGGGCGCAATTCCGGTCAAGGCTCCGTCCACTCAAGGGACACGATCTCGCCTCATCCGAGCCCAGCCTCGAGCAGGAATGGTAGACCAAGGCAGATTCACGCCTCGCCCGAGGGTCTCCTCAAGCAACGGACGCACCTTCAACTCGCCCGAGGCCCAGTTCGGACAGGCTTCACGGAGAAGCAACCTTGGCCAGATCGCCTCGCCAGCCGACCGGATCGCAGGAGCATTTAATGCAAGGATCGCCTGACACCTTATCCTGACACGTGCTCTCCAGTCAACAAGGCCGAAGTGACCGCAGTCACTTCGCCCCTCCACTGATTGACCCGACAGGAAAACAGCGCCACCTGCGCTGCTCCGACTGCTGTGCCACCCGCTAGGGTGAGGCTGACAGCAGCCAAGTCCAGCCTCGGGCGCCATAGGAATCTCCGCCTCGCCCGACCCAAGGCTCGGACTCAACCTCGACTCCGGAAGATGATCTCCGCCTCGCCCGACCCCAGGGCTCGGACTCGACCTCGACCTCGGACGACGGACTCCGCCTCGCTTGACCCCAGGGCTCGGACTCGACCTCGACCTCGGACGACGGTCTCCGCCTCGCCCGACCCTAGGGCTCGGACTCAACCTCGACTCCGGAAGACGATCTCCGCCTCACCCGACCCCAGGGCTCGGACTCAACCTCGACCTCGGACGACGGTCTCCGCCTCGCCCGACCCCCAGGCTCGGACTCAACCTCGACCTCGGAGGAGTCACCACCTCGCTCGGGCCGACCACGCCACAAGGGGGGGCCATCATTACCCTACCCCTAGCTAGCCCAGGCTGCGGGGGACAAGACCGACGTCCCATCTGGCTCGCCCTGGTAAAACAAGTAATGATGGCACCCCGCGTGCTCCATGACAACGGCGGTTCTCAGCCCCTTACGGAAGCAAGGAGACGTTAGCAAGGATCCGACAGCCCCGACAGCTGTGCTTCTACAGGGCTCAAGCGCTCCTCCGACGGCCACGACGCCACATGAACAGGGCTCCAACACCTCTCTGACAGCCACGTAGGCATGTACATAGGGCTCTAGCTCCTCTCTGCTAGACATGTTAGCACACTGCTACACCGCCCGTTGTACACCTGGACCCTCTCCTTACGTCTATAAAAGGAAGGTCCAGGGCCCTCGTTCGCGAAGGTGGCCGCGCGGGAGAAGGGGCTGACGCGCAGTCTCACGCCCTCTCTCTCTCTCTCCCTCGCGAACGCTTGTAACCCCCTACTGCAAGCGCATCCGCCCTAGGCGCAGGACAACATGAGGCCGCGGTTTCCCCCTCACTGGTTTTCCCCCCTTGTGCTCTGTATCACGCCGACCCATCTGGGCTGGGACACGCAGCGACAATTTACTCGTCGGTCCAAGGACCCCCCAGGGTCGAAACGCCGACATACACGATATGAAAAGCATGGTCTAGGAGAAGGTTGAACCAATTCCGAAGCTATGCGTACAGAAGCTTCGGCTTAGCGGCGGAAAATGAAACCGAGTTAAAGAGGAAAAGGCTATCTCGTCCTCGATAGATTGTCCTTAAGTCAATAGTAAACATAAAGGGCATGAATGTAATTTTACACAGGCTGCGTCCTGTGCCTATATATAGATGAACAATAACACCGTACTGTTCACGCTGACTTGTATTAACTTGCACGCCATACTTGGATTCTCACCTTCTATCGAGCCGAAGGTATAAATGTAATTCAATATTGTTCATGTTTATTCATGATAGCATAATAAAAATATCCCAATGATATCATATGGTTATTCATGTTATCTTCCATGTTTCATATGCTTCTACTTCCATTATTATGTACCGAGTTGATGAAGGTATGTCCTTCATAACCTTCGTTTGAAGATCATTATATCCTAATGGAGATAATGCTTTGAAGGACGAAGGTCTTTAACCATTAACATTTTGTGTTGCCTTGTTCTTAACTCATAGCATTTGAGAACAAGTCCCCAACATTGGCGCCCACCTCTGGTGAACTCATTCGACCACCTTCGGCAAGCTATGACCTTCGTCATGCCGCTGAAGAAAGCTTCAGGGCTAGGGGCTGCACTGAAGCCACTAGACGTCAATCAGGAAACACTGCATGAAGCCAGAAGTCAAAAAAGGAAGGCTACAAGTCCAATGCCTTAAGAGGAGGAGCTGGACCAAGAAATAAGGGACCTCGAAGCCATCCATTAGCAGGTCCAGAGGAAGAAGGAGAAGATGCTTCGTCTCTCCGATCTATAGAAGAAGATCGATGAAGCTGCTGAGGAAATGCGTCATCTCACTCAAGATGACCAGGACCGAAGACCTCAACGAAGAGAGCTTCGTCAGAACATATCTTACGATGATGATGAATGGTATGATGATTTCCATCATGGAAATTTTGCTTTTGATGATGCTTCTCCTCTGTTAGCAGAACTGTAGGCTACCCCATGACCGCCATCATACAAGCCACCCTAGCTCCCCATGTATGATGGGCACTCAGATCCGAAGTAGTTTCTGATGAGCTACGAAGCAACCATATCTTCATATGGGGGCAATACTGCAGTCATGGTGAAGTCCTTCGTCATGGCAGTCAAGAATGTTGCACAAACCTAGTACTCCTGTCTTCGGCCAGGAACAATCACATCATGGCAAAAGCTGAAGGACATGCTGATCACCAGTTTCCAAGGGTTCCAGACGAAGCCAGTTACTGCTCAAGCTTTGTTCCAGTGCACGCAAGACCACGAAGAATACCTCCAGGCGTATGTCCGAAGGTTCTTGCGTCTGAGAGCACAAGCGCCCACGGTGCCCAATGAAATCGTCATTGAGGCCATGATCAAAGGGCTTCGGCCTGGACCTACGGCTCAATACTTCGCTAGGAAACCCCCTCAGACCCTGGAAAAGCTGCTTCAGAAGATGGATGAGTACATCCGGGCCGATAATGATTTTTGCCAGAGAAGGGAAGAAGCTTATAGGTTTTCTGAAATGACTAGGGGCTTCAGAGGAAGACTCCACACTAGGCATGTCAGATCAATCCACAACTCCAGTCAGAGTGATGACAGAGGAAGCTAGTTTCAGAGGCCACAACATAGCTCAGAATCTTCAGGGCAACAACAAAGCTCTTTCAGGCCACCAGCTCCAAGGGGCAGAGGCGGCAGGGGCTTCAGAGGAAGATATGGGGATCAACCCAGAAAACTCTATTGCTTATTCTGTGGTGAAGACAAGGGCCACACTACAAGAACATGCCAGGTCACCATTCAGAAGCAAAAAGAGATTGCCGAAGCAGAAGCGCGGTAGAATCAGCCGAAGTAGGTTTTACATACTGCTTCGTGCTACTCTCCCTACATACTAGAATATGTGAGCAATCAACCTGCAGCTTCTGTTGCTTCGGCAAGTCATTCACAAACTTCCTGGCCTCGGCTCCCACTGCCACCACCATTGCCACTTACTCATACCCGAAGCCAGCAGCCAGAAGGGCACCAGCACGCCCAGCAGCAGCGTGACTTCAGGGAGTAGTCCGAAGCTCGTACAGTCAATAGCACTGTACCAGAGTCGAAGCATATATACTGAGGAATATCCTACTTTTGATGTACTTTTATCTTTTATGCTATTTTATTTTCTGTGTGAGAAACAAGTAATGAAGAATTTAGTTTCAATTTCTTGTAATAATTGTGCCTACACCAGAGTGAAATATATCTTCCTCATAGATTCACGAAGCTCGAAAGACGTCTCTAAGGGAACGAAATAAATTTCGAAGCTTAAAAGTCATTCCTAAGGGAATGCAGAGCCAAAAATTACGATCTGAAGCTTCAAAAGTCATTCCTAAGAGAGCACAATGTAAGTTTTCTGCTCAAAAGTCGTTCCTAAGGGAATGCAGAGCCAAAAATTACAATCCAAAGCTGCAAAAATCGTTCCTAAGGGAGCGCAGCGTAAGTTTTCTGCTCAAAAGTCGTTCCTAAGGGGATGCAGAGCCAAATACCGCCGAAATATAAGGTGAAGAAGCTCAAAAGTCGTTCCTAAGGGGATGCAGAGCTTAAATGCCACCAAAATAGAAGGTGAGGAAGCTCAAAAGTTGTTCCTAAGGGGATGCAGAGCTTAAAGACTCAAAAGACGTTCCCAAGGGGATGTAGAGTCTTGTGTATTCCAATGTGGGCGAGTGGGTGTATGTCTTCGGTGTCCTCATCATTTTGCATCATATCATCGTATCATTTTGCATAACATTACATCATACATCATATTGCATTGACGACACAAAAATTGAATACGAAGCAAATCTTTAGCAAATGCTTCGTCAAAACTAAAATGTGCTGAGGCACGATGTAAGCTTCGGGAAATACAGTTTTATCAGACTTACTATAGAAGGGATTTCTTTCTTTACGAAGCATGAAAAGAAGGGAAGGTGTTTTTCGCTGAAGGCTCAAAAACGGTATGTGTGTAAATTTCACGCATCGTAAAAAAATATATTACATGTCTCGTCAATTGTTCCATACACCAAATGTTACAAAGTATTTTTACAATAAAGTTGCAAAGTATTATTACAACAAAGTCTACTCTTCTCTAAGGATCTTTTCTGCGGCTTCGTTTAGTAATTTGTCGATAACTTCGTCGATAATAGAATTTGCAAGGCTCATAACGTCCAGTGCTTCCTTCATCTCCAGATCGGCAAGGGGATTGTACGGCTCCGGCAGCGGTGACAACTCAGCTGTAATAGATAAACTATTAGTTCGAAGTCATAAAGCAAGTACCAAAGTTAAAATTCAAAAGACAATACATATGCGTCTTTCGCGCTCAGTAGCCTCTTCAGTTCGCCTAGCTTCTTCTCGGGCGTCGTGGGTGTCTTTTTCATTCTTTTTTATAATTTCATGGGCCAATTCTCGGCCACCATTTACCCAGACATCAGAATAAATTTTTCCACCCATCAAAGTTGCTTCGGCTGAAGGATCTTTTGTATCATCTATGGAGAAGGCAGCTTCGGCATTGGCCGTAGTTTTGACGTGATCGCATCCAGCCTTCTCCAGAATAGCCGCAATCCCCCGAGCGCCGGAGAAAGCACAGATATCTCCGCAATCGTTCAGAATTTCCTCAAAAGCTTTAGCTTCCCCGCTTATCCACTCAATAACGCCCTCAGGGTCGCCTCGAATGAAGTTCTCCTCAGAGGAGTAGGCACCAACTTTTGCAAAGCTGTTTTTTCAAATTTTTCACGCAGTCCAAGGATTTTTCGAAGCATCTTTCCTTGGATTCGTGGAGCTCCTCAATATTTTTCTCCAGCCTGGCCTTCCACCATTCACTTATCTCTTGGCTGGCCTTTGTGACTTCACAATTTTCTTTGGCTTCGGCCAGTTGTTTCCGAAGGTCTTCAACCTCGGCTTTTTGGGCTTCGGCCTAAGCATTGTACTTAGCTTCGTCTTCTTTTATTTTATTCACCAATGAAATTAAAATCTTGTCTTTCTCCAAACCTTCATTTCTCAGCTCAATTACCTCTTAGCGAAGGTTGCTGAGAGCTATTGTGCAACCTTTGTCTTCGGCGCTCTTTTGTGCACTCAAGGCATTGCTAAGAATTAAGCCCTGCAAGAAAAAGAAAGAATTAAGCATAACAATGAAATACTTCATTTCCAACTTTAAAGTTAACTTCTATACCTTTATACTGTTGTACGCAAGGCTATCAGCAAGATCATCCTTCGACATGGCCGAAAGGCCTTCCTCAAGCTTCGGAAATCCCATACTTTTAGCTATCTCCCGGCAAATGGATATTTCTTTGTTATCCGGGAGACAGTACAGGAAATCATCTTCGTTAGTGCCATTGAACACAAAGGCCCCCTTTGGATATTTTAGTTTCTGGGCGTAGTGTCTGGCTTTTAAGATTTCTTCGTTGGATAATTTTTTCCCCGAAGCATGTCGAATAATGTAATCAACATCTTTGGCCGGAGCTTCGGGGGCAGGAGATTTTGCTTTTTCCATCATATCTTGCCCCGCTGCCATGCCAGTATCTAAAGTTTGTTGCTCCGCTTTATCTTCAGGCGCGACAGCCTTCGTTTTAATGGGCACTGTAGGCCCAGCTTCGGCTTTGGCCTGGACCTTGGCAACTTCGGCAACTTTCTTAATAGGAGCAGGGGTCAAGGCTTTTGTAGTCTCCATGACAGCATCTAGCACGCTGGCCATCCTCCTCCTCTTAGGAGTTGTGGCAGGAGCCTTTGTCATCTTCGACAATTCTGCCTCTGCAGGTGGGCTCAAAATTTTTGGCATCATCATTGTTTCTTTCAATTCTGGCTCTCTGGCCGTATCAGCCTTGGCTTCGGCTGGCCCGACTGTAGGCACCTTCGGCACTACAATCGATTCTTCAGCGCTCTGCACGATGGGAGCAACTTGTTTTGCTTCGGCAGTTGAAGAAGTCCCTTCGCCAAATTCAGGCACTATGACCGGTTCAATATATCGCGGCCTGTGGGTCAGAACCTTTATTTTCTTGCCCTTCGGCACAACAGTGGTGGCCGAAGCGGCAGTTTTTCTCTTCTTTCCTTGCCTTCGCAGTGGGTAGTGATAATCTCTACTATCTATTAAGTAAGCAATAGTAGTCTGCCGTTCTGCCGTTCTGCCCTCCTCCGTTTCGCGCGCAGAAAAAAAATTAAACAATGGCTGCTCAGGAATCGAACCTTGGATCTATTGAGCAGAATACCTAGCCTTCCACCCTCTAGCCAACATGACTCATGTTGAATTGTGTACAACTTCAACTAAGACGTCTTTTGTGTTTAACCCGCCGTCCACTCTGTATGCTCACTGAGTCTAGAAAAACATTTATAGCTTAGCCCCTGATCTTTCTGGAATTTGAGACGCAGTCCAGGAAATAAAGAAGATAGGGAAAAGGAATTTAGAAATTGATTTTTAGTTTAAAAATAATTGCAGATTGATTTTTAGTTTAAAAATAATTGCAGAAACCCATTTAATTCATGGAAATTCTATATTAAATCCAAATGAGTTCATTCCAATTTCTATAATTCTATAATATTATTTTTATCACATAATACCTCTGTTTTGTCATGAAAACAACAATAAAATTGATTTCCTAATTAATCCTATATCAAATACATAGAAACTTTGGAAATTCGTAACTTCCCCATTTTAATTCCAAATTGAACCGTTCCAGTTGTGTTAGTCTCATATGAATATTTACTACGCAGTAACAACATTGATTATATCATGTTTCATACTTTTATAATTAGATATTTATTTATCCTATGTTAATTGGGTTAATCTATGTCTATTGGATTAATTTATTTAATATATTAATATAGTATTCTAACTTTATGGTTATACGATGTTTGACCATTAGTCTTGCAAACACACACTTACCTTTTTGTTTAAGCAAAAGCGTATGGTGGTACGTGTCCGATGACTAACGATGTACGAGGAAATTTCTTCCGGTATGTGTGAAACGTGCTCTCCAATAATGAGACCATGCAAATTATGACATATATCGAAGTCTGCATGATACTGATGGTTGCAATGTAGTGATGAAACAGATAGATTATAAATAACAAAATTTATGTATGGCCAGAATCACAAATTGATTATGAAACATTTTCTCATAACGGTATAACACATATTTTGTATATAAGTTATCGTAGTATACTGGTATTATATATTCCCGTTGCAACGCACGAGCATTCAGCTATCATATATAGAAATCTGCACGGTACTGTTGGTTGCAATGTAGTGATGAAATAGTTAGATTGAAATAACAAAATTTATGTATGGCTAGGATCACAAATTAATTACGAAACATTTTCACATAACAGTATAACACACATTTGTTCATAAGTTATCATGATATTAAATGTTTCTGTTGCAACGCACGGGCACCCACCTATATGTGTTTATGTCTACATCTATGACAGGAAACACATCTACTACATCTCTCTCCAAGCTCACTTGCTACCATTGCACAATGCGTAGTAGTAGATAAGTATCACCGATATTCTTGAATTATATTTTTGGATGGAGGTAATATTATTTAAAGAAGAGTTTGCATGCTATTTCTTTTGTTTGAATAATGCATTATACTTAAATTCCCTTTTTTGCATGTGTGACATTTTTTCTTCGTAATATTTTTTTTCCATGGATCAGACTTGTGAGTCATTTTCATAAACCAACGCCAAGCATGAATCCATGTTTCCTACTTCAAACCCCGAACAAACTCCATGAGCAGGAGGCACTCGCGTTGTCGTCGCTCATCGATGACGAGAAGAAGCTTGGCGACTGTCAGTTCGACCTCTAAAAGCAGTCTTACATGGTCGCATGCGCTGCTGTGTACGACAAGCTCCCGCGAAGCCGCCGCTTGGACGCGGTCCAGAGCAGCTACACCGCGTTGTCCATCGTTAAGCAGGGGGGCCTCATGGTTGTCGCCAACGTCGATGACTCTCGGGTTGTTCTGGACACCGCATCCGACGACGACGCCATCACGCCATCCAGCTCATCGTCCACCTGAAGCCCAACCTGCCACGTAAGTCGCTACTGACCGGACATGAATTCTTGTGCGTTGGGACGATGGACGTTGCTGACGTTGTGTGAGTGTCCTCGAACATGATGTATGTAGTGGAATAGCGCATCCGGTGGTGCAACGGCCAGGGGTACTACCTCGCTGATGAGCCCGGGGTGCACTTCGTTTGGCAGCCCAACCAAGAGTCATCGGTACTCGTCATGTCGCGTGCGTTCGATGACTACTATATCGAGGATTGTGGCGTCATCTTGGCGCCGGAGGTGACACAGAGGAGGATCAACAACAGTGACCAGTTCGTCATCCTCGCCACCGTCAGGGTAGCTTTTGTGTCGGCCTGCCTTTAATTCTCTTCGCAAACACATACACACTTACCTTTTTGTTTAAGCAAGAGCATATGGTGGTGCGTGTCTGATGACTAATGATGTACGAGAAAATTTTTCCGGCATGTGTGGAACGTGCTCTCCAATGATGAGACCATACAAATCGTGGCATATATCGAAGTCTGCATGATACTGATGGTTGCAATGTAGTGGTAAAATAACTAGATTAAAATAACCAAATTTATATATGGCTAGGATCACAAATTGATTATGAAACATTTTCTCATAACAATATAACACACATTTTGTATATAAGTTATCGTAATATACTGGTATTATATATTCCCGTTGCAACGCACGGGCATTCAGCTAGTCAGGGTATACGAAGCCATATGCATCAAACACCCTGTTCAATCTTTTCTTCCCCCGACCCCCAAAACCTACAGACAAGGCATCATCTTCGGCCTTGGAATATGTCCCAAGCAGCTCGTCGCTGGTAGCTTCAATACATTTCAACCAGTCATCATTTGGTTCGTTAAACTTCTCTCTAAATCTGAAGGTATATTTCAATCAAACTAGGCCACCTTCACTGGATTCGGCAGTAGTCTCCTTTGGCATATCCTAGCTCTCCACAAGTGGCCACACTTTGTAGGCTATGTACTCTTGAATTATATCTCTTGCGCCAATGAAGGCACAAACATAACTAAAGGCCTTCTGACATGCTTTGATGTCACTTTCAATAGCTACCTTCGGCCTTTGGAGGCCGAAGCGAGACCAGATGGGGCGCTGGATAATTTCCTTGATGTCTTCCCTTTTAATCAGATCATTTTTAACATAAAACCATTCCTCTATCCAGGCCTCAGGCCATCTTTTCTGGTATGTCGACACCGGGTAGCTTGCATTGGGATGAGCAATAAATCCATAGCAACCGAAGTTGTTGTGGTACTATTCTTTGCTAGTAGCCTTTGTCTCGTATAATAGCTCGTGCATATTGCAGAAGCACTTCGCACTCGGCTCCAGCCCCTGGCTTCTTATAGCCCAAACAAACAACCCCATCCTAATTATAGCTTCAGGGGTAATCTGATGAAGAAAGATCTAGAATATCTTTAACACTTCAACCACAAATCTGCTCAACGGGAACCGAAGGCCTACCTTCAAGAAGCTTCGGTAAATAACAACTTCATTTTCCTGAGGAGCAGGAGCAGTGCTGTCTCCTCCAACCCTAACAATAGACATGTCGCGAAAATATCTCCCTCTCATGGTGTCAATATGACTTTGTTTGATGGTCGATTTTCCGAAGATGGTATGGCTTGGCCGCTAGGGCCGGTCCTCAGAATCTTCATCTCCACTTTCCACATCATAACTATCACTGTCATCAAAATCTTCAGACAAACCTTCCATTATCTCCTTAATAATTTTCTCTGTGTTCGTTTTTGCCATAGACTCATAAAAGGATCCGCAGCTTTCTTCTCTTCATATAGCTTCTTCTCCTCAGTCATCTTTTCCTCGGTCATCTTCTTCTCCTCAGACATGGAGCAAGCACATCTCTAAACCAAAGCTCGAAAATCAAGCAAGAGCTGGTAAGCAAGAGTTAAAAATTTGAGAAAATAACGCAAACAACAGAAATGGTGCATCAAATGCTGCCGCTGTGGGTTCCTATTTATACGCCTAGCGCTTTGCAACTTGGCGGGCCTCGTTTGTCATTGACTTTCGCTATTCTAGCGAAGGGAAGGTGTTTTTTCGGACCTTCGGCTTAAGGCCTTCGTTCACGTCGCAGTCTGAATTTATTGTTATAACAAATTAATACTGCGAGGGGCTACTGTTGGGGACCTTCGTCTTCCGAAGGTCCTCAAAAACACAACTAACATGTTTTCCAAGTATAATACATTCACAGGGACCTTCGGCCTCGGAATAAAACTGTACACGATATGAAAAGCATGGTCTGGGAGAAGGTTGAACCAGTTCCGAAGCTATGCGTAGAGAAGCTTCGGCTTAGCAGCGGAAAATGAAACCGACTTAAAGAGGAAAAGGCTATCTAGTCCTCGATAGATTGTCCTTAAGTCAATAGTAAACATAAAGGGCATGAATGTAATTTTACACAGGCTGCGTCCTGTGCCTATAAATAGATGAACAGTAACACCGTACTGTTCATGCTGACCTGTATTAACTTGCACGTCATACTTGGATTCTCACCTTCTATTGAGCCGAAGGTATAAATGTAATTCAATATTGTTCATGTTTATTCATGATAGCATAATAAAAATATCCCAATGATATCATATGGTTATTCATGTTATCTTCCATGTTTCATATGCTTCTACTTCCATTATTATGTACTAAGATGATGAAGGTATGTCCTTCATAACCTTCGTTTGAAGATCATTATATCCTAAGGGAGATAATGCTTTGAAGGACGAAGGTCTTTAACCATTAACATTTTGTGTTGCCTTGTTCTTAACTCATAGCATTTGAGAACTAGTCCGTAACAACCACTATTCATCATATGTGTGAGACTTGGTCCCAGCACACCTGGTGATTATTTCGCGCCCGGGTTTTGGACCCCTAAAACTCGGGTGTGACAATGGCTAACTCTGATGATAGTGGTTACCTTTCTAACCGTGAAGTGGACAATACTGAAGAAGTACCAATTAGGAATCAGATAAATCATGAGGATCTATGGGAGCGTGGGAGATTTGTTCATGACTAGATCAATAGTTGATTTCCATGGCAACAAGTTTATGTTAGATACCAAAAAGTTTAGTTTAGTATGTATGCAGTTTTCTAATCAAAATTTAATTTGAACGTGATGTATGATGATAATGAAGATTACCATGTCATGACTGGATCGTGACATATTGACATCACTCCTAAATTGGCTATTTCAATAGGCTCCTTTCTTTGAGCAAGGAGAGCGGAGTGAGATTCCTTCAACTTCTCATGAGTTTCAACTAGAATCTCATAAGTAGCCAAGTGCTCATGAAAGGTTTTCTTAAGAGCTTTGTACCTCTTGCACAACTCCTTGAATTATTTCTTATTCTTGTTCATGAGAGAATGAGCCTCTTGCGATGCTTAATGAGTTGCTCCTTGGAGGTCTCCTTGTACTCACTCTCACTCCCACCATTGCTCTCATCATGTAGTACCTTTATGAATGGACCTAGATTGCTAGGGCTGGTGAACAACTTATAAAAACTTTCTCCACAAACTACAAGCACTAGAGCAAAGTGATTGGTATAAAAGAGTCCCTAATAGTGACTAGCTCTAACACTAATTTAGCCAATCAAGCCTTCTACATAAGTGTAGCAGTTTGGTTTCTATCCTTACCACTCAAACAAACAAGATATAACTAGCAAAAGATCTACAACTAGCTAAAGCTACTAATAAGGGCAACTACAATGAAGTGTCCTGATCCTTTGGGACTCAAATGTGATTCAAATACTAGTCTCAGGAGGCTAGTATACACATTTATACATCAGATGGTTCTAGATCAGTTTAAATGAGACAAACCTATATAGGTGACGATCAACTTTAAGAGTTGGTCCACAACTCGGGACATATCATCAGAGTGGGGCTAAAGTAGCCCAATATACGCAACGAAGCAAATCAGCGGTCCAACAGCTATAGGCATGGATGGGAACAGGTGTAACTCTTACCCGATCAGCAATCTCCTTCTCTGAAAAAACAATAAATAAGCAAGAGTGAGTACTTAAGTACCCAACAACCCACCTTCACCTAAGTAATGGGGAAATCAGATATAATGCATGGAGTATGTGGAGCTCAACGTATTTTGCAGAAAAAACAAGATGTAGGGCTATTTTGTAAAACAATTTATTTTCAAAGCGCACCCTCTCCTAAAGGAGCAAGAAGTTTTTCAAAAATAGAACCAAATCCCTTGGACTAAACCATCCAGGAATCTCGGTAGTTTTCCACCGATTTTCATTTTCAAAAATAGCTACTAGACTTTCCGTCCACTATAGCTCATGGCTTAATACCAGACCTTTCAAAACAATTTTTAAAACATTATGGAAAACAAAACACTTATTATCAAATCCATGCCATAACTCATCCATATTCGTGAACATGGACTATTTGAATAGATTTTTGAACATTGCGCAGAGGTGTACACTTTACCCACTAGTCCGGTTTCTACAATCTCAGTGTTGTGAGATCTGAATACCGAAACTCTCTCCTACCCTGCACGACTTTACCTTAATAGTTATACCGAAAGGAACAAGGCCACCTCCTCGCTCAAACTAGGACAAAATTATTCCCCTCCTTATCCTTCTGGTGCTCCCCAGCCACCATAACCCTGGGGTGTAGATCGTGCAAGTTCAAATCAAGCGACTTCCCAAACCAGGTCCTTATGCGATAAGAGTATAGGTAAGGAGTGATGACAAACCGGTCCTTATGCGATAGGGACAATCCTTCATGTTCACACCTAACCCGGCTGAGCCAACACCTTATGGCCCTCCCAAACTAGGGAGTCCCTAATCATCCCGCTCAAAAGTGATAAGGGTGATAACCCTTCATCATATCCATTTTGAAAAAATATTTTCTTTGGAAAACTCACACCTTTTTTTCAAATCATTTTGTAATAAAAATGTCAAGGAGTATAAAGGTGAATTGCGGCAAAGTTCTAAGGCTGGGTGGCCATATTAACATTTCTCTTAGTAGAAAAATTATATAATGCATAAAATAACAAGTCAAGGGATGTGTTTGAAAACATAGTTAATTTATGTATCAAAGGGATCCAGTGTGCTTGCCGTGCTTTAACCGTCGAAAGAGTGAGAGCTTGCGGAATCGTTTGGCGTAGACTTGCGAAACTGGTCTTTACAGGACGACACAAATGCTCTGGTAACTACGCAGCATGAACAAGCAAATATACAAACTAGCAAGTATATCAACAAATATCCAATATAGTGGTCAGGAATGGTGGTGGATGGGTGAATATAGTTTTGAGTAGAGTTTGTATTGACAGAGTAGATGTAACCCCTGAATTTGGGGGTATAAAATTTCTTTTCTAATATCCACCAAATTCAGGTGTTACTCTCTCAGTTCTTCACTTTCCTTTCTCTTTTTACTAAAAATGGAGAATTATTCTGTTTTATATAAGTTTAAGCCTAGTAAAGTAAAACCCTAAAAAGGGGGGTCCTTGATGGTTGCACAGCATGTCGAGGCATGTTTTTCCTTTGTGATGGTGCATTTATTCAAAATTTAGAAAACATGTTTGAATTTGAATTCAAAACTAAAACATGTTTTCAAAAAGAAGGAAAGGAAGGAAAAATAAATAAATAAAAGAAACCCCCCTCAGCCCCCTAGCCGGCCTTCCAGTAGCCCAGCCCCCCCCTCCCCCCTGCGACCCACGTAGCGCGCGTGGCCCACCTGGCGCAGCGCGCCTTCCCCCCTAGTCCATTGCCACGCGGCCCACCTAGCCCACTCGGCGTCGACGCGCCCCTCCCCCAAACCCTAGCCAACGTGCCCCTAGCCGCCGCTGCCGCCCCTCGTGGGACCCACCCGTCAGTGCCCCGGTCGCCCCCTATTCATCTCCCTCTCCCCACGACGCGCATCTCTCTCTCCCTCCTCTTCCCCGCCACCCCCTCTTCTTCCCTGGTCCCGGCCTCCGCGTGGTGCGACCGTGGCGCGGCGGCCCGGCGTGGCTCCGGTGCCCGGCGTTTAGCGCGCGCGCGCCCCCTCGCCCTGTGCGCGACTCGACGCGTCTACCTCGGCGCAGTCCCGGCGCGTTGCCCCGGCGCGGGCGTGGCCTCGGCGTGGCGTGGCCCCGGTGCGGGCGCGCTGCCTTGGCGCGGGCGCTGCCCCAGCGCGGGTGTGGCTCCGGTGTGGTCCCGGCTCAGCGGCGCGGAGGCGCGTCCCCGGCGGTGCGGCGTCATGGCAGCGCGGCCAGCCAGCGCGTGGCGGCCCGACGAAGCCGACCGGCGTGGTGGCCCACGGCCAGCCCGCGTAGCCAGCGCGGTGGCTCGTCAGCCAGCCTATGTGGCGCGCGCGGCGGCTAGCCCCGGCTGGGTCCATGGCGCGGCTCGCGGCCCTAGCGCAGTAACCCGCGGCTTGCCCTGCGCAGCAGCTTGCATGGCCAGCCTGCGGTGTGCTCCTAGCAGGCCCTGGCTGGCACCCAGCCGTCGTGATCGACCGAAAGGCCACCCTCGCTGAACTCATTCCGTCGTGTTGGTCCTCATGTGCGCAGTGGAGAATGAGAAGAAGAAGCAATCGTCCCATTCGTGAGTGAGGTGGTTGTGGCCGCATGAGATCCTATTGTTTTGAACTATGAACTAGTACATATTCAATGTGTGTGCATCGCAAATACATTTTGATCCTGTTCTACTTGTGGTAACTTAGTAATCATGTCAAGTACACGTTAATAATAGTATTCGGTTGCATCACAGGATTTAGCTATTTAATTGATTATTTGTTTGTCCAACGATTAATAAAATAACATTCTAATTTAGGTATAGCTCTAACCTGTCCTCGTATAAATACCCGTGAATGTGATTATGTCGATGTAAATGTTGTAATTAACACTCTATTAATAGGGATGCGGGATCGGTTAGTGATTCTAGCTTATCGTCGCGCTGTGTTCGCATGTTGCTCGCATGCATTGTCGTGCGCTGTTCGCGTGTGTCGTGTGTCTTGCCGCGCGCCATTCGCGCGTATCGCGCTTTGTCCGCGCGCGAGATTAAGCGGTTATGGCTCAGGTTAGTTAATTAGCTGTTTGGGTAATCATTAACTATTAAAATAGTATTTCAGTCAGAACAAAGTAGTAGTTTTAATCTACATTTAGTAAGGGTACATTAATATAATCATGTCGAACTAAATGTTATAGTCAATACTTGTTTAGCGTAAACGCGATACCTTCTCGACCGTAGCTTCGAGTTCGACGTTTCTTTCTCCTCGCGTGACCGTAGTAACGCGTTCCTTTTTGTATTGCTCGCTTTTATAACATTTTATCTTGTATGGTGTAATGTTCTTATACGTATATATATGTTTGTTTGTTTGTCCCTGTTTGTATTCGCTGTGCGTCGCGAATAGACTGCGATCCAACTCCGAGTTTCAAGGAATCGACGATCAAGCGTTGGCGACCAAGTGATCTGGCTCTTCAAGTTCTACGAGGTTGAAGACCCTGAGCATCTGTTTAGTGAAGGCAAGTGTCCCCTGACCTATTATGTCCCATTTACTTTATAATTCACTGTCCCGCATACTATGAACAACCTAAGGATTGACTAGCTTTCTATTTACCTTGTCCTTGATTACCTTTTGGGTTATTATGGTTAGCTTCATGCTATTGCTTTACTTTAATCAATGAACATGATGTGAACACTTATGATACGATATTGTCATTATGATTATGATGTTGGACTGGTGATACTTTAGGGGGCTCGAGCGGTTTCTCGAGTGCCTCTCCGTAAGGACCTGTTCGTTGGATGACCGCCCGGGAAAACAGTGCAACCATGAGGGTGGAGTGGGACGCCCTTAGCTGAATAATTAGAGAAACCAGGGTGTAGTTCGCTTCGCCGTCGTGCCGTTAATGGGGCTCGGTGTATGCGGCTCGCTCTGCCAAGGTTGGTTCACCCCTTGGGGAGTAGTGCGGTACATTTAGAAAACCTAACGGGCGGCTACAGCCTCGGAGAATCTTTGTAAAGGCTACGTAGTGATACCCTGCTAGGCCACCTACGTAGTGGTCAATGGGGAGTAGCTCTCTCCGGGCAGAAAGGGAATCACGACTTGTGGGTAAAGTGCGCAACCTCTGCAGAGTGTTATGAAACTGATATATCAGCCGTGCTCGCGGTTATGAGCGGCAAAGGGAGCTCCATTGATTAGAGATACTTGATCAGAGATGGTTGGTTTACAGGTGGTGACGAGGATGATGGTTTTGACAATGGTAATGGTAAGTGGTATTCTTTCCGTTTGGAAAGGGTACTTTGGGTTAATAACTTGGGATAATGCTAAAACCTGGCTTTCTACTAGTAACAATAACCTGACCAACTAAAAGCAACTGCTTGACCTTAACCCCACATAAAGCTAGTCCATTACAACCAAACGGGACATTTGCTGAGTACGTTGATGTGTACTCACCCTTGCTTTCACAAAACACTAGGTTGCCTTTGGTGCAATCTATGCTCAGGTAAAGAAGAAGGTGTTGAGGCGGATCTCCAGGAGTTCCAGGACTTCGACGAGTTCGAGGATTAGGCTAGCGACCTCCCCCAGTCAGCTGCCTGTGGTGGGTTGTTTACGTTGGCTATGTTTCGATTCCGTGTACTATGATTTATATTATGTAAATGGCTCTAGTCTGTAATATTATTACTTACTCTTTATTGTAGTTCGAAGCATTGTGCTATGATGAGTCATTTATGTAATCGTTGTGTACGTGAATTACTGATCCTGGCACGTACATGGTTCGCATTCGGTTTACCTTCAAAACCGGGTGTGATAGTAGAGATGCTTACCCGAAGGGTATATTAGAGGTGAACTAACACTAGAACTGTAGTGGCAGAGCGGGGTACCAACTAGGTGGGCAGGGTTTGCCTTGGTTCAGAGTGCCGAGGGTGTGGGGAGAGAGAGGGTAACTCTGTGGGTGTATTTATAGTTGGGTGTGTGTGGTTTAGTATGGTAGAGTTTACTATTTATGAGAATAGTGGTGAAAGAATTAGTTTAAATAGAGAATTATAGGCGAAATATGGGACAAGAGTATTTTTGGAGTTTTCTGGAATATGAACCATGCTTATAGGATGACATGGTTGGATAGAGGGTAATTTGATAAGAATTTAGAAATCAGAACTGTCGAAATCAGAGTCTGGATGGAGGAGTTTTGGATTTTACAATCATAGGAATTAGAAAAAGAAAGGAAAAAGGAATATTACTGGAATATTCTAAAATTTGAATATTTAGGGGTATTTGGAAAATCAAATATATTTTTGAGCATAGTGCTAGGAATTATTTTTGGGCTATTCATGAGCGGAGGTTTACGTTGGTGGCAATTGTTCCTACCTACCATGTCACGTGGGACAATAATGATGCAGGACTGAGACAACTGGAATACTGTGATATCCTGGCCCGAACGGGTTGTGGTATATTGGCCTAGAGTTTTAAAGGATTGATGGCATATCCATATAAACATGGTTCGACTTTCTTTTTGGAAGCCTGGTTCGAAAAACCTCAAAGTTAAGTGTGCTCAACTTGTAGCAATTCTGAGACGGGTGACCAAATGGGAAGTTCTCACTGGAAGGAAAATCACAATCACTGGAGTCCATATGAGATATTGGTCTGGCAGGTCTTAGTTGGGCTAAACAACATGATGGATGAGTAGTTGAATATCTAGGCAATCGAACGAACGATGGATAGTAACTATGAACAATAAATAATGATTATGAATGATGAATAGTTCATATGAACGAACGATGAATAGAAATTATGAACGAACGATGAACAATGAATGGTTCGTATGAACGAACGATGAATGATGAATAATCCATATGGATGGACGATGAATAGTTCGTATGAACGAATGATGAATGATGAATAGAGATTATGGACGAACGACCGAACGACCAGAATTTCGACAACATAATGGCTGAACAATAATTATTTGAAGGAACGGACGAACAAACAAACGAACTATAAACAGTTGAATGAACGATCGAATGAACGACCGAACGATCCTTGTGCCTGTGTTGTGCTTGTGTGGGAGTGAGAGTTGGAGTGGGCTGCCATGAAATGGCTTGTGATGGCATGAGGGAGCCCCTTGCCCCTCTCACTCCCACTTATAGACAAGGTGGGGGGATTAGGGGAGGAAGCGAGGATTAGTGGGAGATAAGTATGTATTAGCCATGGATAAGTGAAATTAGTTTGTAGAGCTCATTGTATGACACCGGAGGTGTATGTATACGTATGAGCATAAGAAAAATTATTAAGAAAATATTTTTAGGGATTTTAAAAAATGATTTTAAGGGTATTTCTCATGAGAAAAATATTTGGAGAAATATCGGTGGAATATTTAGTTAGTATTTTTGGAAAGAATTTGAAGGGATCACTTGGAAAATATTTGTAGGATATTTTGAGTATAATTTTGGAGAGAATACAGACCACTATATATTATTTGTTGAGATCAATTTGCGAACAAACATTTTGAAACGATATTTAAAAAATTATTTTGAATTTAGAATGAGTTTGAGAAGTTTTCTAGATTTGAATTTTTGAGGTGCTACATACAACTAGTTACAATTATACTAACACTACCCTATCTAGTCAAGCAACTATCAAACTTACAAGTAAGAATGGAAGTGTTAGAGTGAGTAGATTGCAAATCACATGGGACAAAAGATGACACAAGATATATCTTTGAGGTTTAGTTGCTTGCCAACAACCTACACCCTCATTATGGTGTGTCACAACTCATGCTAATTGGACTTAAACAACAAACTCACAACTTGGGTGCCACAAGAACGACTCAAGAGGTGCACTCCAACTAGCCATGATTC
Source organism: Zea luxurians (assembly GCA_029449295.1). Classification (NCBI taxonomy): domain Eukaryota; kingdom Viridiplantae; phylum Streptophyta; class Magnoliopsida; order Poales; family Poaceae; genus Zea; species Zea luxurians. Next base: position 5,760,644 of record JAOPSE010000041.1, on the reverse strand, counting down.
CACTAACCTTGTTCTTCTTGATCTCCCATAAGATGAACAAAACCCCTTACAACTGATCAATTGGAGCTAACAACAAAAACCAATGTCGCTTAATGACTCCTCCAATCATTGGCTCAGTTAGGTGATGACAATCACCAAGAGTAAGAAGAGAACAACCAGATAACTCACCCAACTTGTGCCATAAGATGCAGGAACATAGATACAAAGTCTCTCCAATCTCACCCAATTGACAAATCAGAGGATGCGAGTGAGTGGACTTTGTGTCTTAGCTCTCAAACAGTGGGCACACGTGTTTGGGAATTCAAGAGAGTGGCCATGGCTGGACTATCATTGTTTAGCATTGGCAACACACTATGGGAGGTCCCACATAGTGGTTTTATGGTTGGCAAGATCGACGATTAGCTTGATGGTTCATGCAAAGCACGATGGGACACAAAGATTTATACATGTTCAGGCCATAGAGATGCGCAATACCCTATGTCCTGTCCGTTATTGTGATGGAATTGATCTTTAGTTCGAGATTACAGAGTGCATGGAAACTATGATCTAGCTAGCCTGTCAGAGGATCCAATCGTTTTGTAGGGGTCCCTAACCCACCTTATATATGCGACGAGGTTAGGGTTACATGAGGTCGAACAGATTACTATTGCTACACTTATATCCATGGAACCGACTCCGACTAACATGTACACATGTGGTCTAGTTGGTTTATCTTCTCTGCATGCACAAGAATCTATTACGAAAAAACCACACCTACGTCTTTGAGCTTCATGCTGTTATCCTCTGGCTTGGGCTGACTGATCAACCCACCAGGATATCCATCCGACCTATCAAGGTCCTTTGGCGGCCCATAGGCTAAATCCGGCCTGTGGAGACCCAGGGGATATCTATCCCCCACATGGCCATAAGGGGTATTGAAAGGGAAATGTGTCCTTGGGCCATTTCTAAGTATTTTGGTGATTGAGTGCCAACACATGTGTTTAATTGTGAATTTGTGTACATGGATGAACAAGGTGCAAATCATGAAGTAAAGGTATGTTTCTAAGCCTTAGTACATTGGTTTTATGGACTAACATATTTGTATAAGTGTTAGAAACAGAAAGAAGAAAAAGAAAAAAGGGGAGAGAAAGACTTGGCTGTGTGCAGCCAAGTCTCAGCTCGGTCTGGAGCACCGGACTGTCCGGTGTGCACCGGACAGTGTCCGGTGCGCCAGGCTGCCTCGCCTCGAACTGGCTGCTCTCGGGAATTCGCCGACGGCGTACGGCTAAAATTCACCGGACTGTCCGGTGTGCACCGGACTGTCCGGTGAGCCAACGGTCGGCCAGGGCCAACGGTCGGCCGCGCAATCCGCGCGGGACACGTGGCCGAGCCAACGGTCGGAAGACGGCACCGGACTGTCCGGTGTGCACCGGACTGTCCGGTGCGCCAACGGCTCGCAGATCCCCGGCAGTCTTCCAACGGTCGGAAGCGCCAGAAAAGGAAACAAATCGGGCACCGGACAGTGTCCGGTGTGCACCGGACTGTCCGGTGCCCCCGACGACAGAAGGCAAGGATGGCCTTCCGGATTTGCTCTCGACGGCTCCTAGCTGCCTTGGGGCTATAAAAGGAGCCCCTAGGCGCATGGAGGAGACACACAAGCAACCTTTGAGCATTCTTGATCATCCACACTAAGTCTCTGCGCATTCGTTTGTGTTTCTAAGTGATTCGAGCTCTGTTCTAAGTGAGAACTCTGAGATAGTCTTGTGAGCTTGATTCTTGGCCGTGTGTGCGCTTTTGCTGTGGATTTGTGTGTGTTGCTTCCCTCCCTTACTCTGTGCTTCTTGTGATCATATACTTGTAAGGGCAAGAGACTCCAATTTGTGGAGATTCCTTGCAAACGGGATAGTGAAAAGCAAAGCAAAACACCGTGGTATTCAAGTGGGTCTTTGGACCGCTTGAGAGGGGTTGATTGCAACCCTCGTCCGTTGGGACGCCACAACGTGGAAGTAGGCAAGCATTGGCTTGGCCGAACCACGGGATAAACCACCGTGTCACCTCTGTGCTTGATCTCTTGTGGTATTGTGTTGTTGAGACTTCACCTTAGCCACTTGGCAATAATCGTGCTAACGCTTAACAAGTTTTTGTGGCTTAAGTTTGAAGTTTTTACAGGATCACCTATTCACCCCCCCCTCTAGGTGCTCTCAATTGGTATCGGAGCCGTTCTATTCACAAAGGGACTAACCGCCCGAATAGATGGATCCTAAGGGGAAGGGAATAGTGATCAACGACAAAGAGAAGGAGACCTTCGTCAACGAGCCGAAGGACGACAAGCCTACCGACTCCGGCTCGGGCCATAGACGGAAGGAAGGGAGGAAGAAGAAGACAAGGCGCATCAAGGAGATCGTCTACTACGACAGCGATGAGTCTACTTCCTCCCAAAAGGACGACCACAGCGACTACGAGAGGAAGAAATCGGTTAATTCGAACTTTTCTTTTGACTACTCTCGTATTCCGCAAAGTTCACATTCACATTTGCTCTCCATTCCACTCGGCAAGCCCCCACACTTTGATGGAGAGGACTACGGATTTTGGAGCCACAAAATGCGTAGTCACCTATTCTCTCTCCATCCTAGTATTTGGGAGATTGTAGAGAGTGGAATGCATTTTGATAGTTCGGACAGTCCCATGTTCATTAATGAACAAATTCATAAGAATGCACAAGCTACTACTGTTCTTCTAGCTTCCTTGTGCAGGGATGAATACCATAAGGTGAGCGGCTTGGATAACGCCAAGCAAATCTGGGACACCCTCAAGATTTCTCATGAGGGGAACGACGTCACCTTGCTCACCAAGATGGAGTTGGTGGAGGGAGAGCTTGGACGGTTCGCGATGATAAGGGGCGAGGAGCCGACGCAAACATACAACCGGCTCAAGACCCTTATCAACAAGATAAGAAGCTACGGGAGCACGCGATGGACGGACCACGACGTCGTCCGCCTAATGCTCAGGTCATTTACCGTTCTTGATCCTCACTTGGTGAACAATATACGTGAAAATCCCAGGTACACCAAGATGTCGCCCGAAGAAGTTCTTGGGAAATTCGTTAGCGGGCGAATGATGATCAAGGAGGCAAGATATGTGGACGACGCCTTGAATGGTCCGATCAACGAGCCGCAACCCCTTGCTCTCAAGGCAACACGAAGCAAGGAGGCGCTACCAAGCAAGGTGGCACAGATTGAAGCGGCTGGCCTAAATGATGAAGAGATGGCTCTCATCATCAAAAGATTCAAGACGGTGCTTAAAGGTCACAAGGGACAACCAAGCAAGACCAAAGCCAAGGGGAAGCGCTCATGCTTCAAATGCGGTAAGCTTGGTCATTTTATCGCTAACTGTCCCGATAATGAAAGTGACCAGGAAAAGGGGAACAAAAGAGAGAAGAAGAAGCAATACAAGAAGGCAAAGGGCGAGGCGCATCTAGGAAAGGAGTGGGACTCGGATTGCTCCTCCTCCGACTCCGACAACGAAGGACTCGCCGCCACTGCCTTCAACAAATCGGCTCTCTTCCCCAACGAGCGTCTCACTTGCCTTATGGCAAGGGAGAAGAAGGTGAGTACTCAAGACTCCACTTATGCTTCTTCTAGTGATAGTGAGTCTAGTGATGATGATGACATAGATTATTCATGCTTGTTCAAGGGCTTAGATAGATCTAAGATAGATAAAATCAATGAATTGATTGATGCATTGAATGAAAAGGATAGGCTTTTAGAAAAGCAAGAGGATTTATTGTATGATGAACATGATAAATTTGTTGAGGCACAAAAATCATATGCTTTAGAAGTGAAAAGAAATGAAATGCTTTCTAGTGAATTATCTTCCTGTCATGAAACCATTGCTACCTTAAGAAGTGTTAATATTGATTTAAGTGCTAAACTAGAAGTAGCTAGTAAATCAAATTCCTGTGTTGAACATGTTGAAATTTGTACTAGGTGTAATGATTTTGATGTTAATGCTTGTAGTGAACACCTAGTTTTAATTTCCAAATTAAATAAGGAAGTGGCTAGTCTTAATGCCCAACTTAAGACTAGCAAGAATGAAGTTGATAAAATAAAATTTGCAAGGGATGCCTACACGGTTGGTAGACACCCCTCAATTAAGGATGGGCTTGGCTTCAAGAGGGAAGCCAAGAACTTAACAAGCCATAAGGCTCCCATCTTCGTCAAGGAGAAGGGGAAGGCCCCTATGGCTAGTAATGCTAAAAAGAATCATGCTTTTATGTATTATGATAGGAGACATGCTAGAAATGCTTATAATGATTTTGATTCACATGTTTATGATTCTCATGCCATGTTTGCCTCTAGTTCCTCTCATAAGCATGATAGAGATATGAGTAGGAGAAATGTTGCGCATGTGTCTAGGAGAAATTTTGCTCATGTTCCTAGAAAAGTTGTAAACAAACCTTCTACTATTTACTATGCTTGCAATACTCCCTTTGCTATTTGTAGAAAGGGTAAGAAGGTAGTTGCTAGGAAATTAGGGGCTAGATGCAAGGGAGATAAATCTTGCATCTGGGTCCCTAAGAATATTTGTGCTAACCTTGCAGGACCCAACATGAGTTGGGTACCTAAGACCCAAGCCTAAATTTGCCTTGCAGGTTTATGCATCCGGGGGTTCAAGCTGGATTATCGACAGCGGATGCACAAACCATATGACGGGGGAGAAGAAGATGTTCACCTCCTACGTCAAAAATAAGGATTCCCAAGATTCAATTATATTCGGTGATGGGAATCAAGGCAAGGTAAAAGGGTTAGGTAAAATTGCAATTTCTAATGAGCATTCTATCTCAAATGTATTCTTAGTGGAGAGTCTTGGATATAATTTGCTATCTGTTAGTCAATTATGTCAAATGGGATATAATTGTTTATTTACAAATGTAGATGTGTCTGTCTTTAGAAGATGTGATGGTTCACTAGCTTTTAAGGGTGTACTAGACGGCAAGCTTTATTTAGTTGATTTTGCAAAAGAAGAGGCCGGTCTAGATGCATGCTTAATGGCTAAGACTTGCATGGGTTGGCTGTGGCATCGCCGCTTAGCACATGTGGGGATGAAGAATCTCCACAAGCTTCTAAAGGGAGAACACGTGATAGGTCTAACCAATGTTTATTTCGAAAAAGATAGACCTTGTGCAGCTTGTCAGGCAGGTAAACAAGTTGGAGGAGCACATCACAGCAAGAATGTGATGACCACGTCAAGACCTCTGGAGCTGCTGCATATGGACCTCTTCGGACCCGTCGCCTACCTAAGCATAGGAGGAAGTAAGTATGGTCTAGTTATTGTTGATGACTTTTCCCGCTTCACTTGGGTGTTCTTTTTGCAGGATAAGTCTGAAACCCAAGGGACCCTAAAGCGCTTCCTCAGGAGAGCTCAAAATGAGTTTGAGCTCAAGGTGAAAAAGATAAGGAGCGACAACGGGTCCGAGTTCAAGAACCTTCAAGTGGAGGAGTTCCTTGAGGAGGAAGGGATCAAGCACGAGTTCTCCGCTCCCTACACACCACAGCAAAATGGTGTGGTAGAGAGGAAGAACAGGACGCTAATCGATATGGCGAGGACGATGCTTGGAGAGTTCAAGACCCCCGAGTGCTTTTGGTCGGAAGCTGTGAACACGGCTTGCCACGCCATCAACAGGGTCTACCTTCACCGCCTCCTCAAGAAGACGTCATATGAGCTACTAACCGGTAACAAACCCAATGTATCATACTTTCGTGTATTTGGGAGCAAGTGCTACATTCTAGTGAAGAAGGGTAGAAATTCTAAGTTTGCTCCCAAAGCTGTAGAAGGGTTTTTATTAGGTTATGATTCAAATACAAAGGCGTATAGAGTCTTCAACAAATCGTCGGGTTTGGTTGAAGTCTCTAGCGACGTTGTATTTGATGAGACTAATGGCTCTCCAAGAGAGCAAGTTGTTGATTGTGATGATGTAGATGAAGAAGATGTTCCGATGGCCGCTATACGAACCATGGCGATTGGAGACATTCGGCCACAGGAACAAGATGAACGAGATCAACCTTCTTCCTCAACCATGGTGCATCCCCCAACTCAAGACGATGAACAGGTTCATCAAAAGGAGGCGTGTGATCAAGGGGGAGCACAAGATGATCATGTGATGGAGGAAGAAGCGCTACCGGCACCTCCAACCCAAGTTCGAGCGATGATTCAAAGGGATCATCCCGTCGACCAAATTCTGGGTGACATTAGCAAGGGAGTAACTACTCGATCTCGATTAGTTAATTTTTGTGAACATTACTCCTTTGTCTCCTCTATTGAGCCTTTCAGGGTAGAGGAGGCCTTGCTAGATCCGGACTGGGTGTTGGCCATGCAGGAGGAACTCAACAACTTCAAGCGCAATGAAGTTTGGACGCTGGTGCCTCGTCCCAAGCAAAATGTTGTGGGAACCAAGTGGGTGTTCCGCAACAAACAGGACGAGCACGGAGTGGTGACAAGGAACAAGGCTCGACTTGTGGCAAAAGGTTATGCCCAAGTCGCAGGTTTGGACTTTGAGGAGACTTTTGCTCCTGTGGCTAGGCTAGAATCAATTCGTATCTTGCTAGCATATGCCGCTCATCATTCTTTCAGGTTGTACCAAATGGATGTGAAGAGCGCGTTCCTCAACGGGCCAATAAAGGAGGAGGTGTACGTAGAGCAACCCCCTGGCTTCGAGGATGAACGGTACCCCAACCACGTGTGTAAGCTCTCTAAGGCGCTCTATGGACTTAAACAAGCCCCAAGAGCATGGTATGAATGCCTTAGAGATTTCTTAATTGCTAATGCTTTCAAGGTTGGGAAAGCCGATCCAACTCTTTTCACTAAGACTTGTGATGGTGATTTGTTTGTGTGCCAAATTTATGTCGATGACATAATATTTGGTTCTACTAACCAAAAGTCTTGTGAAGAGTTTAGCAGGGTGATGACGCAGAAATTCGAGATGTCGATGATGGGCGAGTTGAACTACTTCCTTGGGTTCCAAGTGAAGCAACTCAAGGACGGCACCTTCATCTCCCAAACGAAGTACACGCAAGATCTGCTAAAGAGGTTTGGGATGAAGGACGCCAAGCCCGCAAAGACTCCGATGGGAAACCGACGGACACACCGACCTCAACAAAGGAGGTAAGTCCGTTGATCAAAAAGCATACCGGTCAATGATAGGGTCTTTACTTTATTTATGTGCTAGTAGACCGGATATTATGCTTAGCGTATGCATGTGTGCTAGATTTCAATCCGATCCTAAGGAGTGTCACTTGGTGGCGGTGAAGCGAATTCTTAGATATTTAGTCGCTACGCCTTGCTTTGGGATCTGGTATCCAAAGGGGTCTAACTTTGACTTAATTGGGTACTCAGATTCCGACTATGCTGGATGTAAGGTCGATAGGAAGAGTACATCAGGGACGTGCCAATTCTTAGGAAGGTCCCTGGTGTCATGGAACTCTAAGAAACAAACCTCCGTTGCCCTATCCACCGCTGAGGCCGAGTATGTTGCCGCAGGTCAGTGTTGCGCGTAACTACTTTGGATGAGGCAAACCCTCAGGGACTTTGGCTACAATCTGAGCAAAGTCCCACTCCTATGTGACAATGAGAGTGCTATCCGAATAGCGGAAAATCCTGTTGAGTACAGCCGCACAAAGCACATAGACATCCGGCATCACTTTTTGAGAGACCACCAGCAAAAGGGAGATATCGAAGTGTTTTATGTTAGCACCGAGAACCAGCTAGCCGATATCTTTACCAAGCCTTTAGATGAGAAGACCTTTTGCAGGCTGCGTAGTGAGCTAAATGTCTTAGATTCGCGGAACTTGGATTGACTTGTAGCATACATGTATTTATGCTCTTGATCATGTCCTTTCTGCATTTTGTTGCTTATTAGGGTGCTCAAGTTGTACAAACACTCCCTGGACCTCACAAGTCCGTTGCAAAGTGATGCACATGTTTAGGGGGAGACGTGTTACAACTTGAGCCTTTGAGACTAACCATATGCTTGAGTTTGCCTGTTTTAGTCTCAAAGGAGAATTGAAAGGGGGAAAGGTGGACTTGGACCATGAAAGACTTCCACTGCACTCCGATGAGGGGTAACTTATTTCAAGTCCATCTCATGAACTCTTATTGCCATTTGCTCTTAATTGAAGAATTTGGTGAGGCAATGGGGTTACAGGGCCAAGATTTATCCCGTTTTGGTGCTTGATGCCAAAGGGGGAGAAAATAAAGGCCAAAGTGATAAATGGATCAGCTACCACTTGAGAAATTTAAAAATAGTAGAGTAGAGTTTTTGGTTTGTCAAAACCCCTTTTGTCTCTTTTGGATTGTCTCTTTTGGCTTCTTGTGGGGAGATTATGGGAAAAAGGGGGAGTTTTTGAAATCTTTGATCAATCTCTTTTGGAATGACTCTCTTTATGCCTCAACATGTGTGTTTAACTTAGAGATAGAGATTTGAGTTTGATTTTCAAAAACAAACCAAGTGGTGGCAAAGGATGATCCATATATGCCAAAATTGAATAAAACTTAAATTTATTTTATTTGAAGTAAGTTTGCACTTGTTCTAGTTGCTTTATGTTGTGTTGGCATAAATCACCAAAAAGGGGGAGATTGAAAGGGAAATGTGTCCTTGGGCCATTTCTAAGTATTTTGGTGATTGAGTGCCAACACATGTGTTTAATTGTGAATTTGTGTACATGGATGAACAAGGTGCAAATCATGAAGTAAAGGTATGTTTCTAAGCCTTAGTACATTGGTTTTATGGACTAACATATTTGTCTAAGTGTTAGAAACAGAAAGAAGAAAAAGAAAAAAGGGGAGAGAAAGACTTGGCTGTGTGCAGCCAAGTCTCAGCTCGGTCTGGAGCACCGGACTGTCCGGTGTGCACCGGACAGTGTCCGGTGCGCCAGGCTGCCTCGCCTCGAACTGGCTGCTCTCGGGAATTCGCCGACGGCGTACGGCTAAAATTCACCGGACTGTCCGGTGTGCACCGGACTGTCCGGTGAGCCAACGGTCGGCCAGGGCCAACGGTCGGCCGCGCAATCCGCGCGGGACACGTGGCCGAGCCAACGGTCGGAAGACGGCACCGGACTGTCCGGTGCGCCAACGGCTCGCAGATCCCCGGCAGTCTTCCAACGGTCGGAAGCGCCAGAAAAGGAAACAAATCGGGCACCGGACAGTGTCCGGTGTGCACCGGACTGTCCGGTGCCCCCGACGACAGAAGGCAAGGATGGCCTTCCGGATTTGCTCTCAACGGCTCCTAGCTGCCTTGGGGCTATAAAAGGAGCCCCTAGGCGCATGGAGGAGACACACAAGCAACCTTTGAGCATTCTTGATCATCCACACTAAGTCTCTGCGCATTCGTTTGTGTTTCTAAGTGATTCGAGCTCTGTTCTAAGTGAGAACTCTGAGATAGTCTTGTGAGCTTGATTCTTGGCCGTGTGTGCGCTTTTGCTGTGGATTTGTGTGTGTTGCTTCCCTCCCTTACTCTGTGCTTCTTGTGATCATATACTTGTAAGGGCAAGAGACTCCAATTTGTGGAGATTCCTTGCAAACGGGATAGTGAAAAGCAAAGCAAAACACCGTGGTATTCAAGTGGGTCTTTGGACCGCTTGAGAGGGGTTGATTGCAACCCTCGTCCGTTGGGACGCCACAACGTGGAAGTAGGCAAGCATTGGCTTGGCCGAACCACGGGATAAACCACCGTGTCACCTCTGTGCTTGATCTCTTGTGGTATTGTGTTGTTGAGACTTCACCTTAGCCACTTGGCAATAATCGTGCTAACGCTTAACAAGTTTTTGTGGCTTAAGTTTGAAGTTTTTACAGGATCACCTATTCACCCCCCCCCCTCTAGGTGCTCTCAGGTATTTATAGTCCCTACCAAGAAAACCAACTATTACCCCTTGAAGCACTTTTTGTGAGTGCACTAGACCTATCTAGTGCACACTGGATGCCCCAATGCATAATCAACCTCCTCACTATACTCCCATGCATAATTTGCATTGTCATGTAAAAGAGGAACTTGGCGTTGAGTACATATTGCTAGTCACATATATAAAACTACTAAAACACCTAGAGTTTTTAGTTTCTAGATTCCCTTTATCTGGAGGAGATGGCATCAATGTGCTTTGACAAAAGATCTTCTATCCACTCATATCAAGACATAGAACATTGACCTAGAAACTCTACAAACTAATGGCTCATGGAAGCTAAAGCAATAAAAAGTATTTTCTTTCATGAACAGTTGAAGAAGTGGAAGGGATGCAGAGTTGCATATTTTGAAGCGTTAGTTTGGTAAAGTGACTGAGTCCTAAATAGTAACCCGAGTCTATAGACTCAGGGACTACATGGTAGAGTTGGGGATTTAGCCAGAAGATAGAATAAGCTAGACATAGATAATTGAAGACAATTGAGAAGCTCCAAGAGAAGAGTCTCATCTATCTTAGTCAATGACTTGGCCAAATAAAAGTCGTGGTCTACTATCAATAATATATACCAGGGGTACCCAGATCAAGCCCGACTAGAAGGCATACACAAATAGGCTCATGGGATCGGTCAAGAGCCCATGGACTTAGTTGTTATGATTAGAAGGAGGTCTACTGCCAGCAGGATTCCACGAACAAAAGCATGGCAAAGATCTTATCCAAATAGGAGATAAGGTCAAGATCCTAATATATGTGACAAAGATCTTAATGGATAAGGAAGATACACTTGTAGTCATAGAGTTGGATTCATGTACAACTAGGTAACCAACTTGGTAACATCATGGATTTGGTAACTAACTCGGTATCTACTATGTAACCGCCCCTACCTTAGACTATAAAAGGAGAGGTAAGGAAGCCCTTAGGGGTAGATCATTAGATCACATTGCATAGGCAATAGACACTACCACAAATAGGACATATGATATTACCTCACGCTGAAATCCCAAACCTATATAAATCTTCGAGTCTCCTGTGCATTTACCATTAGTTCTCGTTCTTGCAACCTACCCTATAAATTTGGTGTCAAAAAAATCCTTGACACAACTCTTGTTGGATAAGTCTAGGATATTCAATTCATTTCTCAACTTGTAAAAGCTTGCTTCATCATGTGGCATGGTGAATATGCTAGCTAGCTAGTTGATCTTCGAGCCCACACTCTCAATTGTGATAACTCCTATAGCTTGATGATCTCTAATGAAATGATGACAAATATCAATGTTCTTTGTTCGTAAGTGTTGAACGTTGTTGATGGTATCCTCACGTCACTCTCATTATCATATAGCAATGGCACTTTCTCAAACATGATTCCATAATCCAACAAAGTTGCTCTCGTCCATAGAAATGGTATAGAACAACTTCCCATGGATATGTACTCCGCCTTAGCCATTAAAAGTGCAATCCAGTTTTATTTCTTTGAGGACCATGATACTAGTGACCTCACTAGCGGTGATTGACATGTGCCTGATGTGCTCTTTCTACCCATGTTGCATCTCGCATAATCTGAATCCGAGTATCCAACCAACTCAAAAAAATTATGACCTTCTGGAATACCATAATCCAACACTAGGTGTACGATTCGAATACATCGATATCCTTTTCATGGCTTCAAAATAATCTTCTCTTGGTGAGGTTTCAAATCTAGCACACACATGCATGCAATTGAATCTGATCTTGAAGCAGTCAAATAGAGTAAGCTTCCAATCATAAACCGATACACCTTTAATTTGATCAACCAGCTCACCACTTGTATCTAGATCCAAATGACCACTCGTGTCCACTGTTTTATGTATTGATTGTGCATCTTCTATCTCATTTTTTTTTCGACATGTCCTTAATACACTTGCCTTGACTAATAAAGTTTTAGGTCTTCATTCGTTTGATCCGAAGTCCAAGTAACTCAACTCTCTTTAATCGTAGATATATTAAATTCTTTAGCCATCGTCTCTCCGAATTCTCACAAAAATTCCTTATTTGTTGATATAGAAAATAATAATGCCATCCACGTAGATTTTGCCTACCTTAAATCGAATGAGTAAGAAGTTACTTAACCTATTGTACTGTGCTCTAGCTCTTGCCTTGATCCATGCATATAACGATTTCTTGAAATTACAGAGGTATTTTAGGAATAAGAAAAGTAAATTGGAAGAAAACCTTGGTTCTTTAATAGTTCGATATACAAGTAGCACTAGTACAATTTGGCTCTATACAAGCGGTAGGCTTTTTACATCACAGGCGGTTTTCGGTTAGAAAACCGCCTGTGATATCCCAGGCGGTTCAGTACGCCTGTGATGTTATAGTATCACAAGCGATTTTTGTTTAGGACCGCCTGTGGTGCTCTATCCTTTTCACAAACGGACCCTAAGAAAAAACCGCCTGTGATTGTAAAAATAATTTTAATTTTTAACAGAAATATGCAAATACAATTTAAATGAATTAATATTTAATTTTTAACAGGAATATGCAAATACAATTTAAATGAATTAATATTTAATTTTTAACAATAATATGCAAATACAATTTAAATGAATTATAATAGCACACATAGATAACTAGAGAGATTTTAAATTAATTGACAACCACAATTCATAGTCGATCATACATGATAACAAGTACAATTTGATTCATACAATTTTTCATGAACTACCATTTTTCCGCATGTATGGCTTTAAGTTCTTATCAATTTTCTTTTCCACACGCTTGATTCTCTCTGGACCGTTAAAGACGAACATCTCTTCATACTTATTGTATTCCTCATCTTGGTCTCCCACATTCTCAACTCCAACAATTTTTTGCTTTCCAGAAATAACTACATGCATCTTCTCATCTGCTGGATCGAGTACATAGAACACTTGTGCAACACATTCGGCGAGAACCCACGGGTCATCTTTATATCCTACTTTCTTTAAGTCTACCAGTGTGAGTCCGTAGTTATCCACTATCACCCCCATGCGATGTTGTACCCATTGGCACTTAAATAAGGGTATTTTCATGCTTGGGCCATAATCAAGTTCCCATATTTCCTCTATGAATCCAAAATATGTGGTCTTCTGTCCATGTAGGTCAAAAGCATCGATACGAACACCGCTATTTTGTGCAACACTTTTCATGTCTTTTGATTTAGTGTAGAATTGAAAGGGAAATGTGCCCTTGGGCCATTTCTATGTATTTTGGTGATTTAGTGCCCAACACAGGTGCCTAATTGTAAAATGGTGGACAAAGTACAAATCAAGGATAAAGGTATGTTTCTCAGACTTAGTACATTGTTTTATGGACTAATGTATTGTGTCTAAGTGCTGGAAACAGAAAAAAATCGAGTTGGAAAAGAGATGGCTCGAGCAGCCAAAGTCTGTCCAGTCTAGGTGCACCGGACTGTCCGGTGGTGCACCGGACAGTGTCCGGTGCGCCAGGCTGGCTCGGCGTGAAGTGGCCGCTCTCGGGAATTCGCCGACGGCGTACGGCTAAAATTCACCGGACAGTCCGGTGTGCACCGGACTGTCCGGTGAGCCAACGATCGGCCGGGTCAACGGTCGGCCGCGGAATCTGCGCGCGACACGTGGCCGGGCCAACGGTCGGAAGGGGGCACCGGACTGTCCGGTGCGCCAATGGCTCCCAGATCTGCAACGGTCGGCAGCGCCATTTTAGGAAGGAAATCGGGCACCGGACAGTGTCCGGTGTGCACCGGACTGTCCGGTGCACCCGACGATAGAAGGCAAGATTGGCCTTCCAGATTTGCTCTCAACGGCTCCTAGCTGCCTTGGGGCTATAAAAGGGACCCCTAGGCGCATGGAGGACATAACCAAGCAACCTTAGAGCATTCTTGATCATCCACACTCAGTCTTTGCGCATTCGTTTGTCATTCTCAGTGATTCGAGCTCCGTTCTAGTGAGAACTTTGAGATAGTCTTTTGAGCTCGATTCTTGGCCGTGTGTGTGCGCATTTTGCTGTGGATTTGTGTGTGTTGCTTTCCTCCCTTACTCTGAATTTCTTGTGAATCTCAAGTGTAAGGGCGAGAGGCTCCAAGTTGTGGAGATTCCTCGCAAACGGGATATTGAAAGGCAAAACAAAACACCATGGTATTCAAGTTGGTCTTTGGACCGCTTGAGAGGGGTTGATTGCAACCCTCGTCCGTTGGGACGCCACAACGTGGAGTAGGCAAGCGTTGGTCTTGGCCGAACCACGGGATAAACCACTGTGTCATCTCTGTGTTTGATCTCTTGTGGTATTGTGTTTTGTTGAGACTCCTCTCTAGCCACTTGGCGATTATTGTGCTAACACTTAACAAGTTTTTGTGGCTATAAGTTTAAGTTTCACAGGATCACCTATTCACCCCCCCCTCTAGGTGCTCTCAATTGGTATCAGAGCCGTTCTCTTCAAGAAAGGGACTAACCGCCCGAAGAGATGGATCCTAAGGGGAAGGGAATCGTGATCAACGACAAGGAGAAGGAGTCCTTCATCAACGAGCCAAAGGACGACAAGACTACCGACTCAGGCTCGGGGCACAGACGCAAAGAAGGGAAGAAGAAGAAGACAAGACGCATCAAGGAGATCATCTACTACGACAGCGACGAATCTTCCTCTTCCCAAAAGGACGACGACAACGACTACAAAAAGACGGTCAATTCGAACTTTTCATTTGATTATTCTCGTATTCAACATAGTTCGAATTCGCATTTGCTTTCCATTCCTCTTGGCAAACCTCCACACTTCGATGGGGAGGACTACGGATTTTGGAGTCACAAAATGCGTAGCCACTTATTCTCTCTCCATCCAAGCATTTGGGAGATTGTAGAGAATGGAATGAAGTTTGATAGCTCGGATAACTCTATGCTCATAAATGAACAAATCCATAGAAATGCACAAGCTACTACTGTTCTCTTAGCGTCCTTGTGCAGGGAAGAGTACAACAAGGTGAGCGGCTTGGACAATGCCAAGCAAATATGGGACACCCTCAAGATCTCTCACGAGGGGAATGACATCACCATGCTCACCAAAATGGAGTTGGTGGAGGGCGAGCTTGGACGATTCGCCATGATAAGGGGAGAGGAGCCAACCCAAACGTACAACCGGCTCAAGACCCTCATCAACAAAATAAGGAACTACGGAAGCACGCGATGGACGGACCACGACGTCGTCCGCCTAATGCTAAGGTCCTTTACCGTTCTTGATCCTCATCTCGTGAACAATATTCGTGAGAATCCCAGGTACATGATGATGACGCCCGAGGAGGTACTCGGAAAATTCGTAAGCGGGCGGATGATGATCAAGGAGGCGAGATACGTCGACGACGCGTTGAACGGTCCAATCCACGAGCCTCAACCCATCGCTCTCAAGGCAACAAGGAGCAAGGAGCCGCTACCCAGCAAGGTGGCGCAAGTTGAGGCGGCCGGGCTCAATGATGAAGAGATGGCTCTCATCATCAAGAGATTCAAGACGGCGCTAAATGGTCGCAAGGGGCAACCAAGGAAGACCAAGACAAAGGGGAAGCGCTCATGCTTCAAATGTGGTAAGGTTGGTCATTTTATTGCTAACTGTCCCGAAAATGATAGTGACCAGGAGCAAGGGAAAAATGGGAAGAGAGAGAACAAGAAGGTTTACAAGAAGGCCAAAGGCGAAGCACACCTTGGAAAGGAGTGGGATTCGGATTGCTCTTCGTCCGACTCCGATGACGAAGGACTCGCCGCCACTGCCTTCAACAAATCGGCCCTCTTCCCAAACGAGCATCACACTTGCCTCATGGCAAGGGAGAAGAAGGTAATCAATCATAATACTTATGATTCTTCTAGTGATGATGAGTCTAGTGAGGATGAAATAGATTACTCCAGTTTATTCAAGGGATTGGATAGAACTAAGATAGCTAAGATTAATGAATTGATTGATGCCTTGAATGAAAAGGATAGAATCTTAGAGAAACAAGAAGATCTCTTATATGAAGAGCATGATAAATTTGTTAGTGCACAAAATTCACTTGCTCTAGAAGTTAAAAGAAATGGAATGCTTTCTTGTGAACTTTCTACTTGTAACGAAACCATTTCTTCTTTAAAAGGTGAAATTAATGATTTAAATGCTAAGCTAGAAGTAGCAAGTAAATCTAACTCTTGTGTTGAACATGTTGAAATTTGCACTAAGTGTAAGGATGTTGATATTAATGCTTGTTGTGAACACTTAGTTTCAATTTCAAAACTAAATGATGAAGTGGCTAGTCTTAGTGCCCAACTTAAGACTAGCAAGAATGAATTTGATAAGCTGAAATTTGCAAGGGATGCCTACACGATTGGTAGACACCCCTCAATTAAGGATGGACTTGGCTACAAGAGGGAAGCCAAGGACTTGACAAGCCATAAGGCTCCTATCTCCGCCAAGGAGAAAGGGAAGGCTCCTATGGTTAGTAGTACTAAAAAGAACCATGCTTTTATGTATCATGATAAGAGACAAACTAGAAATGCTTATAGGAGTTATAATGCTTATAATGATTTTGACTCTCATGCCATGTTTGCTTCTAGTTCTTCCTATATGCATGGTAGAAATATGTCTAGGAGAAATGCTATTCATCATGTGCCTAGAAAGAACGTTATCCATGCTCCTAGGAAAGTAGTGAATGAACCTTCTACAATTTATTGTGCTTTAAATGCTTCCTTTGCTATTTGTAGAAAGGATAGGAAAATAGTTGCTAGGAAGTTAGGGGCAAAATGCAAGGGATACAAAACTTGCATTTGGGTCCCTAAGGATATTTGCACTAACCTTATAGGACCCAACATGAGTTGGGTACCTAAGACCCAAGCCTAAATTTGCCTTGCAGGTTTATGCATCCGGGGGTTCAAGCTGGATTATCGACAGCGGATGCACAAACCATATGACGGGGGAGAAGAAGATGTTCACCTCCTACGTCAAAAATAAGGATTCCCAAGATTCAATTATATTCGGTGATGGGAATCAAGGCAAGGTAAAAGGGTTAGGAAAAATTGCAATTTCTAATGAACACTCAATCTCCAATGTGTTTTTAGTTGAGTCTCTTGGTTACAATTTGCTATCTGTTAGTAAACTATGCAATATGGGATATAATTGTCTTTTTACAAATGTAGATGTGTCTGTCATTAGAAGAAGTGATGGTTCACTAGCCTTTAAGGGTGTACTATACGACAAGCTTTACTTAGTTGATTTTGCAAAAGAAGAGGCCGGTCTAGATGCATGCTTAATGGCTAAGACTTGCATGGGCTGGCTGTGGCATCGCCGCTTAGCACATGTGGGGATGAAGAACCTCCACAAGCTTCTAAAGGGAGAACACGTGATAGGTCTAACCAATGTTTATTTCGAAAAAGATAGACCTTGTGCAGCTTGTCAAGCAGGTAAACAAGTGGGAGGAGCACATCACAGCAAGAATGTGATGACCACGTCAAGACCTCTGGAGCTGCTGCATATGGACCTCTTCGGACCCGTCGCCTATCTAAGCATAGGAGGGAGTAAGTATGGTCTAGTTATTGTTGATGACTTTTCCCACTTCACTTGGGTGTTCTTTTTGCAGGATAAGTCTGAAACCCAAGGGACCCTCAAGCGCTTCCTAAGGAGAGCTCAAAATGAGTTTGAGCTCAAGGTGAAGAAGATAAGGAGCGACAACGGGTCCGAATTCAAGAACCTTCAAGTGGAGGAGTTTCTTGAGGAGGAAGGGATCAAGCACGAGTTCTCCGCTCCCTACACACCTCAACAAAATGGTGCGGTAGAGAGGAAGAACAAGACGCTCATAGATATGGCAAGGACTATGCTTGGAGAATTCAAGACCCCCGAGTGCTTTTGGTCGGAAGCCGTGAACACGGCTTGCCACGCGATCAACAGGGTCTACCTTCACCGCCTCCTCAAGAAGACGTCGTATGAGCTACTAACCGGTAACAAACCCAATGTATCTTACTTTCGTGTATTTGGGAGCAGGTGCTACATTCTAGTGAAGAAGGGTAGAAATTCTAAATTTGCTCCCAAAGCTGTAGAAGGGTTTTTATTAGGTTATGATTCAAATACAAAGGCGTATAGGGTCTTCAACAAATCATCGGGTTTGGTTGAAGTCTCTAGCGACATTGTATTTGATGAGACTAATGGCTCTCCAAGAGAGCAAGTTGTTGATTGTGATGATGTAGATGAAGAAGATGTTCCGACGGCCGCTATACGAACCATGGCGATTGGAGAAGTGCGGCCACAGGAACAAGATGAACGAGATCAACCTTCTCCCTCAACAACGGTGCATCCCCCAACTCAAGACGATGAACAGGTTCATCAAAAGGAGGCATGTGATCAAGGGGGAGCACAAGATGATCACGTGATGGAGGAAGAAGCGCAACCGGCACCTCCAACCCAAGTTCGAGCGGTGATTCAAAGGGATCATCCCGTCGACCAAATTTTGGGTGACATTAGCAAGGGAGTAACTACTCGATCTCGATTAGTTAATTTTTGTGAGCATTACTCTTTTGTCTCTTCTATTGAGCCTTTCAGGGTAGAGGAGGCCTTGCTAGATCCGGATTGGGTATTGGCCATGCAGGAGGAACTCAACAACTTCAAGCGCAATGAAGTTTGGACACTGGTGCCTCGTCCCAAGCAAAATGTTGTGGGAACCAAGTGGGTGTTCCGCAACAAACAGGACGAGCACGGGGTGGTGACGAGGAACAAGGCTCGACTTGTGGCAAAAGGTTATGCCCAAGTCGCAGGTTTGGACTTTGAGGAGACTTTTGCTCCTGTGGCTAGGCTAGAATCAATTCGTATCTTGCTAGCATATGCCGCTCACCATTCTTTCAGGTTGTACCAAATGGATGTGAAGAGCGCTTTCCTCAACGGGCCGATCAAAGAGGAGGTGTACGTGGAGCAGCCCCCTGGCTTCGAGGATGAACGGTACCCCGACCATGTGTGTAAGCTCTCTAAGGCGCTCTATGGACTTAAGCAAGCCCCAAGAGCATGGTATGAATGCCTTAGAGACTTTTTAATTGCTAATGCTTTCAAGGTTGGGAAAGCCGATCCAACTCTTTTTACTAAGACTTGCGATGGTGATCTTTTTGTGTGTCAAATTTATGTCGACGACATAATATTTGGTTCCACTAACCAAAAGTCTTGTGAAGAGTTTAGCAGGGTAATGACGCAGAAATTCGAGATGTCGATGATGGGCGAGTTGACCTACTTCCTTGGGTTCCAAGTGAAGCAACTCAAGGAAGGCACCTTCATCTCCCAAACAAAGTACACGCAAGACTTGCTGAAGCGGTTTGGGATGAAGGACGCCAAGCCCACAAAGACACCAATGGGAACCGACGGACACACCGACCTCAACAAAGGAGGTAAGTCCGTTGATCAAAAAGCATACCGGTCAATGATAGGGTCTTTACTTTATTTATGTGCTAGTAGACCGAATATTATGCTTAGCGTATGCATGTGTGCTAGATTTCAATCCGATCCGAAGGAGTGTCACTTAGTGGCTGTGAAGCGAATTCTTCGATATTTAGTCGCTACACCTTGCTTCGGGATCTGGTATCCAAAGGGGTCTAACTTTGACTTGATTGGGTACTCAGATTCCGACTATGCTGGATGTAAGGTCGATAGGAAGAGTACATCGGGGACGTGCCAATTCTTAGGAAGGTCCCTGGTGTCATGGAACTCTAAGAAACAAACCTCCGTTGCCCTATCCACCGCTGAGGCCGAGTACGTTGCCGCAGGACAGTGTTGTGCGCAACTACTATGGATGAGGCAAACCCTCAGGGACTTTGGCTACAATCTGAGCAAAGTCCCACTCCTATGTGACAATGAGAGTGCTATCCGAATAGCGGAAAATCCTGTTGAGCACAGCCGCACAAAGCACATTGACATCCGGCATCACTTTTTGAGAGACCACCAGCAAAAGGGAGATATCGAAGTGTTTCATGTTAGCACCGAGAACCAGCTAGCCGATATCTTTACCAAGCCTCTAGATGAGAAGACCTTTTGCAGGCTGCGTAGTGAGCTAAATATCTTAGATTCGCGGAACTTGGATTGAATTGTAGCATATATGTGTTTATGCCTTTGATCATGTTTATTCTGCATTTTGTTGCTTATTGTGGTGCTCAAGTTGTACAAACACTCCCTGGACCTCACAAGTCTGTGGCAAAATGATGCACAGTTTTAGGGGGAGATGTGTTACAACTTGACCCTTTGAGACTAACCATATGTTTGAGTTTGCTTGTTTTAGTCTCAAAGGAGAATTGAAAGGGAAAAGGTGGACTTGGACCATGAAAGACTTCCACTGCACTCCGATGAGAGGGTAACTTATTCCAAGTTCATCTCATGAACTCTTATTGCCATTTGCTCTTAATTGAAGATTTTGGTGAGGCAATGGGGTTATAGAGCCAAGATTAATCCTGTTTCGGTGTTTGATGCCAAAGGGGGAGAAAATAAAGGCCAAAGCGATAAATGGATCAGCTACCACTTGAGAGATTTTGAAAATAGTAGAATAGAGCTTTTGGTTTGGTTTGTCAAAACTCTTTAGTTGTCTCTCTTATCAAAAGTTGGCTTCTTGTGGGGAGAAGTATTGATTATGGGAAAAAGGGGGAGTTTTTGAAATCTTTGATCAATCTCTTTTGGAATGACTCTCTTTATGTTTCAACATGTGTGTTTGACTTAGAGATAGAGATTTGAGTTTGATTTGCAAAAACAAACCAAGTGGTGGCATAGAGTGATCCATATATGTCAAAATTAAATCAAAATAATTTGAGTTCTTATTTGAAGTGTTTTTGTACTTGTTCTACTTGCTTTATGTTGTGTTGGCATAAATCACCAAAAAGGGGGAGATTGAAAGGGAAATGTGCCCTTGGGCCATTTCTATGTATTTTGGTGATTTAGTGCCCAACACAGGTGCCTAATTGTAAAATGGTGGACAAAGTACAAATCAAGGATAAAGGTATGTTTCTCAGACTTAGTACATTGTTTTATGGACTAATGTATTGTGTCTAAGTGCTGGAAACAGAAAAAAATCGAGTTGGAAAAGAGATGGCTCGAGCAGCCAAAGTCTGTCCAGTCTGGGTGCACCGGACTGTCCGGTGGTGCACCGGACAGTGTCCGGTGCGCCAGGCTGGCTCGGCGTGAAGTGGCCGCTCTCGGGAATTCGCCGACGGCGTACGGCTAAAATTCACCGGACTGTCCGGTGTGCACCAGACTGTCCGGTGAGCCAACGGTCGGCCGGGTCAACGGTCGGCCGCGGAATCTGCGCGCGACACGTGGCCGGGCCAACGGTCGGAAGGGGGCACCGGACTGTCCGGTGCGCCAACGGCTCCCAGATCTGCAACGGTCGGCAACGCCATTTTAGGAAGGAAATCGGGCACCGGACAGTGTCCGGTGTGCACCGGACTGTCCGGTGCACCCGACGACAGAAGGCAAGATTGGCCTTCCAGATTTGCTCTCAACGGCTCCTAGCTGCCTTGGGGCTATAAAAGGGACCCCTAGGCGCATGGAGGACATAACCAAGCAACCTTAGAGCATTCTTGATCATCCACACTCAGTCTTTGCGCATTCGTTTGTCATTCTCAGTGATTCGAGCTCCGTTCTAGTGAGAACTTTGAGATAGTCTTTTAAGCTCGATTCTTGGCCGTGTGTGTGCGCATTTTGCTGTGGATTTGTGTGTGTTGCTTTCCTCCCTTACTCTGAATTTCTTGTGAATCTCAAGTGTAAGGGCGAGAGGCTCCAAGTTGTGGAGATTCCTCGCAAACGGGATATTGAAAGGCAAAACAAAACACCGTGGTATTCAAGTTGGTCTTTGGACCGCTTGAGAGGGGTTGATTGCAACCCTCGTCCGTTGGGACGCCACAACGTGGAGTAGGCAAGCGTTGGTCTTGGCCGAACCACGGGATAAACCACTGTGTCATCTCTATGTTTGATCTCTTGTGGTATTGTGTTTTGTTGAGACTCCTCTCTAGCCACTTGGCGATTATTGTGCTAACACTTAGGCCCCGTTTGGTTACCCCAAACTAAAGTTTAGCCCCTGTCCAATCGAATGTTTGAACCTCCGTTTCGGGTATTAAATGTAGTCGGATTATAAAACAAATTTGTCAGCCGAAGATTAAAAGACGAGACGAATCTAGTCCAGTTGGTTGGGTCTATATTTCATACTCCTATTTGAAAGTCAAACGCTTGATGTGACCCGGGCTAAACTTTAGCAGGGGCAACCAAACACCCCCTTAACAAGTTTTTGTGGCTATAAGTTTAAGTTTCACAGGATCACCTATTCACCCCCCCCCTCTAGGTGCTCTCAAGAATGTGTACCCATTGATGTCATATGCTTGCCATGATGTCACAAAACACGATGGCCCAGAAGCCAAATTCTTCATTGTTTTCTCTTCCAAAGAGTCTCCGAATGGGATGTTTTTGTCCATTAACCATTCGCTGAAACGATGTTTGTGCTCCCTCATGATCCAGTCCTCTGTGCGGTTCTGATTTTCTTTACGAAGCTCATCCAGGTGTTCCTCTATGTAAGGCTCGGCTATCGTGAGATGTTGTAGTACACTACCATGAGCACAATGTACTAGCTTGTAATCCTCAACGCGAAAAGTTTTCTTGCCCATTCTCCCTCTCCCACATAGTTTACCCTCATGTTTAGGTACAGGCACACCTATCATTGTTCCGTCACTGATGTAATCTATACAGCTCTCAATCACTTCTTCTGTAGTGTATCCCTCCATGATTGAACCCTCTGGGTGAGCGCGATTTCGCACATAACCTTTTAATACTCCCAGGTATCGCTCCAACTGAAACATATGATGTAAATATAGTGGCCCTAATATTTTATCTGATCCACGAGATGTATGATTAGGTGTACTTGCATATCAAAAAATGATGGAGGAAAACACATTTCAAGCTTGCACATAGTCTCGATGATGTATGCCTTTAGATAGTCCAAGTCTTCTAAAGCTATTACTTTTTGTGAAACTGCATTGAAAAAGTAACACAAGCGTGTGATGACAACTTTGACATGCTCTGTTTCGAGGGCTCTTACCGCAATTGGGAGGAACACCGTCATCATCACATGGCAGTCATGAGAGTTGTAGCCAAATAGAGACAAGTCCTTCATCCTGACTAGTCTGCTGATATTGGATGAGAAACCTGTGGGCACTTTGACCCCACGCAAACATTTGCAAATCTTTGTTCTCTCCTCAACTGACAAGTTGTAGCTAGCTGGGGGGAGGTAAGGCTTCCCTTTGCCACTATCCACTGGATGAAGTTCCGGTCTGATTTGAAGATCTACTAGATCATTGCGTGATTTGAGTCCGTCTTTTGTCTTACTCGGCATGCCCAGCAAGGTTCCAATGATGCTGTCAAAAACATTTTTTGTTACATGCATCAAATCAATGCTGTGGCAAATTTCCATATCCTTCCAGTATGGGAGGTACATGAAAAAAATTGATTGCTTCTTGAAAGTTGTGTAAGTTGAAGGGTCAGTTCTCTTTCTCTTTTCTCCTTTGTTTTTTCCCTTTTCGAATACAACATGAATGTTCTTTACAATTTCAAAAACAAGTTTCCCACTATAAGGCTTTGGTGCACCTTCACTTTCCAGTTGATTGTTAAATTCCGCTTTCATCTTTCGGTACTTATGCTGTTTCATCAAGAATCGTCTGTGTCCCATGAACACCAACTTCTTGGGTGATTTAAGGTACATGGAAGCAGTTCCATCGACGCACACTACACAACCATTCTTTCCTTTAGTCTTTTGCCCTGATAGTGTGGCGCCACCGGGAGAATCATGAATGGTAACAAATATAATTGCTCTTAAGTTGAAATACTCATGGCAATACTCATCCCATATTCTAACTCCTTCATTCCAGAGCTTTGTCATATCTTCCATAAGAGGTTCTAGGAACACATCAATATCAACACCAGCTGATTTCGGACCTTGAATAAGAATAGTCAACATAATGTACTTTCTTTTGTGACACAGCCATGATGGAAGGTTGTACATCGTTAAAGTCACGGGCCAGGTGCTATGTATACTTCTTTTTTCACCAAATGGATTCATTCTGTCTGTACCCAAAGCAAATCTTACATTTCTGGTTTCTTTGGCAAACTCAGGATACATAAGATCGAAATTTTTCCATTGTGATGCATCAGCAGGGTGTCGAATCTGTTTGTTATTCTGCTTGCGATTTTCAGCATGCCAACGCATAAGCTCAGCCTCCCTAGGATTTGAGAACAAACGTTTTAAGCGATCAATTACTGGAAGATACCACATCACCAAAGCTGGGTTCTTTGACTTCTTTTTCCCATCCATGTCATCCAAAGTGTCATCATCACTTTCAGGTCCAAAATTCCGACAACTTTAAGATCTAAAATTCCGACAACTCTCTCGTCATTACCAGGCACTTCAGACGGATCCAACTCACCATGTTCTGACCATATCGTGTAATTGTCTTTAAACCCTCTTTTTAGCAGATGTGATTGGATTACTCCTGTATCTCTCCAAGCTATCTTATTATCACAGTCGATGCACGGACATAATATCTCCTTGCTCTTTCGCAAATTCGCGTGCTTGTTGGCCGCTTCAATAAAGCTTCTCAAATTTCGAATATACAACGGATATGGTCTTGGCACATTGTACATCCAACCTCGGTCCATTACCTATCCTTATATTGATTAACATCAATAAAATCATTAATTAATTGAATTCATCCATAAAACATGAAACGAATTGATGTGCATGAAAATGAAACAAACATTGCAACAATAGGTACCTTGAGGTGAGACAACTGTGTTTTTAAAGAATCTTTAAACTGCATGTGTGTGCTTCTCTTCTCTTAGGTGGGGTGCTAAGTGATCTTAGTAGCCGACATAAGAGAAGAGAAGCGCACAGATGAAGCCGGGGCGGCTTTAAATTTTGTGACCACACATCCGGACAGAGTACACCGGCTCACCATCGTCTGGCCCCTTAACAAGCTCGCAGACGTCCCCAGCCCGAAGGTCGTTTGATGTCACCAAATGTTTCCCACCCTCGGTGAAGCCCACAAATAACGGGAGGTGGTAGACTATAGGGCATAATCTCTTCTTGGGGTCCTTCAGCATTATAACATCATAGCCATGCCTTCTCTGTCTAACTGCATTGGAAAGTGCACTTCTATCTGCGAGCTTGCTTCCCGACCCGATCCTGCCCCGGAGGCGGGTTTGGGCTCGATTTCTTTTGAATCACCTTTTCTCCAAGTTCCCTTATTGATGGAACCAGTATATCAGACTAACAGTATATCCCTTTATCGATGGAACCAGCTTGAATGGCAGACAACGAGCAGCCTAGTATGGATGTGGTCTGCACCGGTGCGTCTAACAAAGTTGATGAAGACGCGACCAAACTTGAATGGCAGACAACGAGCAGCTCCGGTGAAGGGAGCGTGGAGGATAGTTCTAGTGACGACAATCCTTGTACTCCTATACCTCCAAGGAAGAAAAAAACATTAGATGAGCTTGATGCCGACTATATTCCCAACGATGAAGAGGTAAATAGAAATATGCCGACTATATTCTAAAATAATGTTCATATATGAAAGGCCATTAATTGTTTCACTATATAGATTTCAAATGAAGAGAAGAAAGAGGATGCATGTTCTACACGAAACACGGAGGATCCTCCGATGCCTGAATCATCCGTTTCACATAAGCGGAAACGAGGGCGACGAGGTCCGAATCAGATGAAAGAAGGTGCAGTTATGTACGTAACAAAACTAAATGCAGAGGGGTTTCCTGAAGAACCACTTGACGTGGTTACAAAGTTTCGAAATTCCTGCGGGTCTACTGTTAGAGATATAGTGCCAATCACACTTCAAAAATGGAAGGATTTAGATGAAGACACCCGCAATAAGCTATGGGCTAAGTTGTCTGAGTCATTCAAGTTCCCAAAAGGCACAGAGGATGCAGTAAGGAAGTCGATGCTCTCTGCTATGGCCAAGATGTTTCGTGGGTGGAAGGCCGAGATGAATAGGGAATTTGTTAAGAAGAATAAGGTTCCTCCGCCCAAGAAAATGGGGAAAATCACTCAAGCTCAGTGGGAGGAATTTGTTCGTCAGAAGACCAAACTGAAGGCCAAAGAACTGGGCGAAACTAATTCTCAGAGAGCGAAGATGAACAAACACCCCCATCGCCTGGGGTCAACCGGATATCACCATAAAGTTGTGAAGTGGAACAGGATAATCGAGGAAGCTATAGCTAACGGCACTTTGGACCCAGTATTAAAAGATATCGATGAGCGAGCTATTCGTTGGATCTTAGGTCGGGCAGGTTTGAGTGAGGACGGCAAACTTTTGCATCCAGAATTGGTAGGCGAAGTTTCGACAAAAATTCAAGAATATGCAGATAAGAGAAAAAAGGAGAATTTAAGCCTCGGAGGGAGAATGACATACTAACTGCAGCACTAGGCAATCCTGAACACACTGGACGGGCTCGAGGAATCTCTTCTAAGATTTCCTGGAGAGAGGCTTTTCCAGAGTATGCATCGTCATATAGGAAACACGAGAAGTCGAAAAGGACCCTTGAAGAGACTATTGATGAAAGGGTACAAAAGGCTATTAATGACGTGATGAACAAAATGAAGAAAACAGAATGCATATCTGTCGGGGACCATAATTAGGGGTACCCTCAAGACGCCTAATTCTCAGCTGGTAACCCCCATCAGCATAAAGCTGCAAAGGCCTGATGGGTTTGATTAAGTCAGGGATCAGTCCACACGAGTGACTTGACCACGCCACGCCCGAGCCTAACCTCGGGCGAGGGCAGCCGACCCTAAGATGACTCCGTCTCGCCTGAGGTCTCCTCTTTCACGGCAGGCGCATCCCCGGCTCGCCCTAGGCCCCGCCTCCGATAAGGAGAAACCCTGACTAAATCACCGCACCAACCGACCGAGTCACCAGGGCGTTTAACGCAAAAGGTAAGACCGACGGGCGGCCAGACTTCGCCAGTGGTGCCATAGGAGACTCCGCCCGACCCAGGGCTCGGACTCAGGCTAAGGCCTCGGAAGACGGCGAACTCCGCTCCGCCCGACCCAGGGCTCGGACTCAGGCTAAGGCCTCGGAAGACGGCGAACTCCGCTCCGCCCGACCCAGGGCTCGGACTCGGGCCAAGGCCCCGGAAGACGGCGACCTCCGCCTCGCCCGACCCAGGGCTCGGACTCCGCCTCGGCCTCTGCCGAATAATCTCTGCCTCGCCCGACCAGGGCTCGGACTCTGTCTCTGTCTTGCAGGACGGACTCGGCCACAGCCTCGGAGGAGCCTCCACGACACCCGACCTAGGATACGAGACCGCCACGTCAACAGGAAGCGTCATCATCACCCTGCCCTGAGCCGACTTGGGTCGCAGAGAACAAGGCCGGCATCCCATCTGGCCAGCTATGCCAGATAGGCCATGATGGCGCCCCCGCTAGATCATGACGACGGCGGCCCCCAGCTCCCTTACGAAAGCAGGAGAACGTCAGCAAGGACCCAGCCACCTCGACAGCTGTCCCCCCGTCCGGCTCCGTTACTCCTCCAACAGCCACGACGCCACTCCAACAGGGTGCCACGATCTCTCTGGCCGCCACCTGGGCATGTACATAGGGCGCTAGCTCTCCCTCGCTAGACACGTAGCACCTTGCTACACCCCCATCTTGTACACCTGGACCCTCTCCTTACGACTATAAAAGGAAGGGCCAGGGCCTTCTTAGAGAAGGTTGGCCTCGCGGGGACGAAAGGCAGGGGCAGGCGCTCTCTCGGGGCCGCCCTCTCCCTTCACCTCGTGCGGACGCTTGTAACCCCCTACTGCAAGCGCACCCGACCTGGGCGCGGGACGAACACGAAGGCCGTGGGAATTTCTCCGACTCCCTCGCGATCCGGCTCCGGCCACCGACCTCTCTCTCACTCCGTTCCCCCCTTTGCGCTCGCTCCACGCGCTCGACCCATCTGGGCTGGGGCACGCGGCACTCTCACTCGTCGGCTCGAGGACCCCCCGGTCTCGGAACGCCGACAGTTGGCGCGCCAGGTAGGGGCTGCGCCGCGTGTTGACGTTCGATTTCCCGTCAAGCTCCAGATGGGCAGTCTCCAACAACCTCTTCAACCCGGGACGGTGCTCCGTTTCGGGAACCTCGAGTTCATCTCGCTCGACGGCGACTACGACATGATACTCCTTCCACCGCCGCGCGACAGCGACATTGGTGGCGGACAGCCCGCCCGCCGGCGGCGGAATCGACAACGTCTTTCCCGCGTAGGGGAAGGACAACTTTCGAGCTCGCCCCATCCTCTCCCTCGCCGTCGAAGGAGGAGGAGGCGGGGCAACCAGGGCCGAGCGGGAGGCCGCGCTCCGACGGCTGTCGGGCAAATCGACATCCTCGGCGCCTCGACGGAGGACACGCCAAGCGTCGCCCTCGCGTTCAAGGCAGACGCGAGCGCCATCCCCCCGCAACACGTCGACTCCGAGCAAGTGGACGACGCCAGCACGCTCACGGAAGGCCTGCAGGACGTCGCCCTCAGACCCAAGACGACGACGCGGTCAGCCCCCGACGCGACTTCATCGCTCCTCGTCGACAAAAAGGTATCGACTGCTACCCCTCTTTCGTTATTTCGACTCGGCCTCAGCCCGCCTGGCGATCTCGCTTTGGCGGGCGCTCACATTGAGGCGAGTGCAACCTCTCTGGGGTTTCCTATGCGGTCGCCTTGGGACCGATTGACGGGTGTCTCGACCTACGGACCCTCTGGGTCCGAGGAAGACGACGACCCCAGCATCTGCTGGGATTTCTCCGGATCTGGCAACCCTAGTGCCATGCGGGACTTCATGACCGCATGTGACTACTGCCTCTCCGACTGTTCCGACGGCAGCCGCAGCCTTGGCGACAAGGACTGCGGCCTGAGTCGCGAATGTTTCCACATCGAGCTAGGGGATCCCTCCGGAGGCGGCTGTCTCGGCATGCCGGAGGATGGTGATCCCCCTAGGCCAGCGCCTCGCGCTGACATCCCGCGGGAGCTAGCTGTGGTCCCCGCTTCGGCGGGAGGTCACGACCCACAGCTCGAGCAAGTCCGCGGGGCGCAGGCCGGGTTCGATGAAGGAGCAGGAGCGCTCGAGGCAACCCGTCAGAACATCGGGCAGGTATGGGCGAGCCAACCCCCGGCCGGAGGAATACGTCACTTGCCCCAAGGTCTCCAGCACCGCATCGCCAACGATGCCAGGGACAAACCGCCACCCGCATCCGGCGGGACTGGCCAGGACCTGGTCGCTGCAGCAATGCTCCTCCGCGCGATGCCGGAGTCATCAACCACCGAGGGACGGCGGATCCAGGGAGAACTCAGGCATCTCCTGGAAGGCGCTGCGGCCCGGCGGGCAGAGAGCTCTGCCTCTCGAAGGCGGGGATACACCCCGGATCCTCGTGCCGCGACTTCCCGACTCACGCGGGAAGCCTCGGTCTTCACCGGGCGCACGCGCGACACCGCGCCTGCGGCCCCGGGCCACCTCGGCGACGAGCACCCTCATCGTGGCCGTCGGGCACGCCTCGACGAAAGGGTGCGCCGAGGCTACCACCCCAGGCGTGGGGGACGTTATGACAGTGGGGAGGACCGAAGTCCCTCGCCCGAACCACCCGGTCCGCAGGTCTTTAGCCGAGCCATTCGGCGGGCGCCGTTTCCGCCCCGATTCCGACCCCCGACTACTATCACGAAGTACTCGGGGGAGACGAGACCGGAATTGTGGCTTGCAGACTACCGCCTGGCCTGTCAGCTGGGTGGGACGGACGATGACAACCTCATCATCCGAAACCTCCCCCTATTTCTCTCCGACACCGCTCGCGCCTGGTTGGAGCACCTGCCCCCGGGGCAGATTTCCAACTGGGAGGATCTGGTCCAGGCCTTCGCCGGGAACTTCCAGGGCACGTACGTGCGCCCCGGGAATTCCTGGGACCTCCGAAGCTGTCGGCAATTGCCGGAAGAGTCCCTTCGGGACTACATCCGGCGGTTCTCGAAGCAGCGCACCGAGCTGCCCAACATCACCGACTCCGATGTCATCGGCGCGTTCCTCGCTGGCACCACCTGCCGCGACCTGGTGAGCAAGTTGGGTCGCAAGACCCCCACCAGGGCGAGCGAGCTGATGGACATCGCTACCAAGTTCGCCTCCGGCCAGGAGGCGGTAGAGGCCATCTTCCGAAAGGACAAGCAGCCCCAGGGCCGCCCGTCGGAAGATGCTCCCGAGGCGTCTGCTCCGCGCGGCGCCAAGAAGAAAGGCAGGAGGAAGTCGCAAGCGAAACGCGACGTTCCCGATGCTGACCTTGTCGCCGTCGCCGAGCGCAAGAACCCTCGGAAACCCCCCGGAGGTGCAAACCTCTTCGACAAGGCACTCAAGGAGACGTGCCCCTACCATCAGGGGCCCGTCAAACACACCCTCGAAGAGTGCGTCATGCTTCGGCGTCACTTCCATCGGGCCGGGCCACCCGCCGAGGGTGGCAAGGCTCACGACGACGACAAAAGGGAGGATCACCAAGCAGGAGAGTTCCCCGAGGTCCGCGACTGCTTCATGATCTACGGAGGGCATGCGGCAAATGCCTCGGCTCGGCATCGTAAGCAAGAGCGTCGGGAGGTCTGCTCGGTGAAGGTGGCGGCGCCAGTCTACCTAGACTGGTCCGACAAGCCCATCACCTTCGACCAAGACGACCACCCCGACCACGTGCCGAGCCCGGGGAAGTACCCGCTCGTCGTCGATCCTGTCATTGGCGACGTCAGGCTCACCAAGGTCCTGATGGATGGGGGCAGCTGCCTCAACATCATCTACGCCGAGACTCTCAAGCTCCTGCGCGTCGACTTGTCGTCTGTCCGAGCAGGCGCTGCGCCCTTCCACGGGATCATTCCCGGGAAGCGTGTCCAGCCCCTCGGACAGCTCGACCTCCCTGTCTACTTCGGAACACCCTCCAACTTCCGAAGGGAGACTTTGACGTTCGAGGTGGTCGGGTTCCGAGGGACCTACCACGCGGTGTTGGGAAGGCCATGCTACGCGAAGTTCATGGCCATCCCCAACTACACCTACCTGAAGCTCAAGATGCCGGGCCCCAACGGGGTCATCACCGTCGGCCCCACGTACAAACACGCATTCGAGTGCGATGTGGAGTGCGTGGAGTACGCCGAGGCCCTCGCCGAGTCCGAGGCCCTCATTGCCGACCTAGAAAGCCTCCCCCGAGAGGTGCCGGATGTGAAGCGGCATGCCGGCAACTTCGAGCCAGCAGAGACGGTTAAGGCCGTCCCTCTCGACCCCAGTGGCGACGCCTCCAAGCAGATCCGAATCGGTTCGGGGCTCGACCCCAAATAGGAGGCAGTGCTCGTCGACTTTCTCCGCGCAAACGCCGACGTTTTCGCGTGGAGTCCCTCGGACATGCCCGGCATACCGAGGGAAGTCGCCGAGCACTCGCTGGATATTCGGGCCGGGGCCCGACCGGTCAGACAGCCTCTGCGCCGATTCGACGAGGAAAGGCGCAGAGTGATAGGCGAGGAGGTCCACAAGCTGATGGCAGCAGGGTTCATTAAAGAGGTATTCCATCCCGAATGGCTTGCCAACCCTGTACTTGTGAGGAAAAAAGGGGGGAAGTGGCGGATGTGTGTAGACTACACTGGCCTCAACAAGGCATGTCCAAAGGTCCCCTACCCACTACCTCGCATCGACCAAATTGTGGACTCCACAGCAGGGTGCGAAACCCTGTCTTTTCTCGATGCCTACTCAGGGTATCATCAAATCAAGATGAAAGAGTCCGACCAGCTCGCGACTTCTTTCATCACGCCCTTCGGCATGTACTGTTATGTCACAATGCCGTTCGGGTTGAGGAACGCGGGTGCAACGTACCAGCGGTGCATGAACCATGTGTTCGGCGAACACATCGGTCGCACGGTCGAGGCCTACGTCGACGACATCGTGGTCAAGACGAGGAAAGCCTCCGACCTTCTCTCCGACCTCGGACTGACATTCCGGTGTCTCAAGGCGAAGGGCGTCAAGCTCAATCCCGAGAAGTGCGTCTTCGGGGTGCCCCGGGGCATGCTCTTGGGGTTCATCGTCTCCGAGCGGGGCATCGAAGCCAATCCAGAGAAGATCGCAGCAATCACAAACATGGGACCTATCAAGGACTTAAAAGGCGTACAGAGGGTCATGGGATGCCTCGCGGCCTTGAGCCGCTTCATCTCGCGCCTCGGCGAAAGAGGCCTGCCCCTGTACCGCCTCTTGAGGAAGGCCGAATGCTTCACTTGGACTCCCGAGGCCGAAGAAGCCCTCGGGAGCCTGAAGGCACTCCTCACACAGGCGCCCATCTTGGTACCCCCAACTGATGGAGAGACCCTCCCGGTCTACGTCGCCGCAACCACTCAGGTGGTCAGCGCCGCGATCGTGGTCGAAAGGCAGGAAGAAGGGCATGCTTTGCCCATTCAGAGGCCAGTTTACTTCGTCAGCGAAGTGCTGTCCGAGACCAAGACCCGCTACCCACAAGTCCAGAAGCTGCTATACGCTGTGGTCCTGACGAGGCGAAAGTTGCGACATTACTTCGAGTCCCACCCGGTGACTGTGGTGTCATCCTTCCCCCTGGGGGAGATCATCCAGTGCCGAGAAGCCTCGGGACGGATCGCAAAGTGGGCGGTGGAAATCATGGGCGAGGCGATCTCGTTCGCCCCTCGGAAGGCCATCAAGTCCCAGGCACTGGCGGATTTCGTAGCCGAATGGGTCGATACCCAGTTACCAACGGCTCCGATCCAACCAGAACTCTGGACCATGTTTTTCGACGGGTCGCTGATGAAGACGGGAGCTGGCGCGGGCCTGCTTTTCGTCTCGCCCCTCGGAAAACACCTGCGCTACGTGCTTCGCCTCCATTTCCCGGCGTCTAACAATGTAGCTGAGTACGAGGCTCTGATCAACGGGTTGCGAATCGCCATCGAGCTAGGGGTTCGACGCCTCGATGCACGCGGCGACTCGCAGCTCGTCATCGACCAAGTCATGAAGAATTCCCTCTGCCGCGACCCGAAGATGGAGGCCTACTGCGAAGAGGTTCGACGCCTGGAGGACAAGTTCTACGGGCTCGAACTTAACCACATCGCCCGACGCTATAACGAGACTGCGGACGAGCTGGCGAAGATAGCCTCGGGGCGGACAACGGTTCCCCCGGACGTCTTCGCCCGGGATCTGCACCAACCCTCAGTCAAGATAGGCGACGCGCCCGAACCCGAGGCACCCTCGGCCTCGTCCGAGGTGACCTCGGCTCAGCCCGAGCCATCCTCGGCTCAATCCGAGGAACCCTCGGGGCCCGAGCGCGGAGCGCTGCACGTCGAGGAGGAGCAGAACGGGGTCGTGCCAGATCAAGATTGGAGGACCCCGTACCTGCAATATCTCCGCCGAGGAGAGCTGCCCCTCGACCAAACCGAGGCTCGGCGGGTAACGCAACGAGCAAAATCGTTCGTCCTGCTGGGCGACGAGAAGGAGCTCTACCACCGCAGCCCCTCGGGCATCCTCCAGCGATGCATCACCATCGCCGAGGGTCAGGACCTCCTGCAGGAAATACACTCGGGGGCTTGCGGTCATCATGCAGCACCTCGAACCCTCGTCGGGAATGCTTTCCGCCAAGGCTTCTACTGGCCAACGGCGGTGGCTGACGCCACTAGAATTGTCCGCGCCTGCGAAGGATGCCAATTCTATGCGAAGCAGACCCACCTGCCCGCTCAGGCTCTGCAGACGATACCCATCACCTGGCCCTTCGCTGTGTGGGGTCTGGACCTCGTCGGCCCACTGCAGAAGGCACCCGGGGGCTACACGCACCTGCTGGTCGCCATCGACAAATTCTCCAAGTGGATCGAGGTCCGACCCCTAAGCAGCATCAGGTCCGAGCAGGCGGTGGCATTCTTCACCAACATCATCCATCGCTTCGGGGTCCCGAACTCCATCATCACCGACAATGGCACCCAGTTCACCGGCAAAAAATTCTTGGATTTTTGCGACGATCACAACATCCGGGTGGACTGGGCCGCCGTAGCTCACCCCATGTCGAATGGGCAAGTGGAACGTGCCAATGGCATGATTCTACGGGGGCTTAAGCCTCGGATTTATAACAGTCTCAACAAGTTCGGCAAGCGATGGATGAAGGAACTCCCCTCGGTGGTCTGGAGCCTGAGGACGACTCCAAGCCGAGCCACGGGTTTCACGCCGTTCTTCCTGGTCTACGGGGCCGAGGTAATCCTGCCCACGGGCCTGGAATACGGTTCCCCGAGGACGAGGGCTTACGACGAAGAAAGCAACCAAGCCAGCCGAGAAGACTCGCTGGACCAGCTGGACGAGGCTCGGGACAGGGCCCTACTCCACTCAGCGCGGTATCAGCAGTCCCTGCGACGCTACCACGCCCGAGGGGTCCGACCCCGAGATCTCCAGGTGGGCGATCTGGTGCTTCGGCTGCGGCAGGACGCCCGAGGGAGGCATAAGCTAACGCCCCCCTGGGAGGGGCCGTTCATCATCGCCAAAGTTCTGAAGCCCGGAACTTACAAGCTGGCCAACAGTCAAGGCGAGGTCTACGGCAACGCTTGGAACATCCAACAGCTACGTCGCTTCTATCCTTAAGAATGTTTCCAAGTTGTTCTTATACCCCGTACCCACGCGAAGTTTAGTCAACAAGGAAGGGTCGGCCTCGCCTCAGCGGAGCCCGACCCTCCCTCGGGGGCTAAAAGGGGGTTAACCCCCTCTGCGTCAAAATTTTCCTCGAACAAAAAACCTCTTTTACCAGAACATCTTTCGTGCTTTTTGACTACTTCGAAAAGTGGGTCCTAGAAACGACGGGGTACACGTAAGCAGCCAAGGCCGACCGAGCCGAGGGACTCCTACGCCTCCGGGATACGGATACCTCACTCGTCACCTTCTGTGATAAGTAACTCGCGTTCGGATAAGGTGACTCCGCGGATCGAATGAGTCTTTACGTACGGAGGCTCTTCTGTTGAAGCAGGTTCTTCGAGCCTTCTCGACCGAGTCGGTGACAGGGCCTCATGGATGGGTAAAAGTACGCGTAAGCGGCGAGGCCGACCGAGCCGAGGGACTCCCACGCCTCCGGGATACGGATACCTCACTCATCACCTCCCGCGAGAAGCAACTCTTGCTCGCACTAACATCCCTGCTACCGACAAAAAGTCCAGATACTCGAAGCAAGAGGAAAAGAGACACAGCTTTATAACGCGACAAGGGTGTGTGTTCTGGCCTCAACGGCCGCACAAGGCCCACGCTACAGGACGACTTGACCCTGCAGGCGCGGACCTTGGCACTGGAAGAGGGTGGCGACACCCTCGGCATCAGCAGCACCTTCGGCAAGACCCAACCTGGCCTCGGGTGGCCACGCGATCCGAAGGCCTCCGCTCCGAAGGACGACGTCGACACCGCGCTCGAGCAATCTCCGCCAGAGGCTTCCCCGAGAATCCGGCCCAAGCGGACGGCTCGGCCGGCCACCTCCGGGGCCTCGGCCGACCCCTTCCGAGGGCGCCAGCTCGGTCCGAGGCCTCGGCCAATCAACTCCGGCGCCGAGCCTGCCAGTAGACGACCCAGCTGGGCTCCGGCCAACCAGGTTCCATTTCCGAGCCAACAACGCCTCTGCTTGTGCTGATATCGCTACCCCTGGCCTCGGCTCGTCGAAGAGCGACCGAGGGGTCTTTTTAACTAAGCTAGAGGAGCCTCGGACAACAGGTCCGACCAAGCCGAGGGATTCCTACGCCTCCGGGATACGGATACCTCACTCGTCCCCTGGACACGGGGCGACTCATGCTTGGTGAAGCGATTCAGACAATCGATAGGCAAGTCTTATTGCTCAGAAATGAGGAAAAAACACGGCTCTGTGCCGGAGTTACATACATGTTCAGGCCCCGAAAGCCGAAATGAACAAAAAACCCGGCACTCGAAGTGCCACTACAGGCGGAACTCCGGTTCCCCCCCCCCCCCGCAGGTACGAACAACCCCACTCGATAGGGGCGGGCCTGCGGGGCAGCGGAAAGACTCTCACCCCTCGAGGACGAGAGCCAGCCATTCAGGCCGGGAGACGGAGACCCAGGGCTACTGACGGAGTTGGCAATCTCATCAGTAGAGAAGCCAGTTCCGTCCGCCGGCGCCTCGGGACCCCCCACTTCCGGCATGGCTAGAGGAAGTCTCCGAGATGCTGGAGGATGCCGTTCTCACCCCGGGAACACGGGGAAGAAGAGGGCAGCCGACCCACACGGAGACAGCCCCCTGGCTCGCCTCGTCCTCCCTCTTGGCCTGGTGATGAAAATCCTTGAGGCCGAGGGAGGGGCAGAGACCGCAGCCCGGCTCGCTTTCCCCCACCATCAAGCCGGAGGTCGCCTTCTCGGGCGATCGCCGGTGGAGGGGTGCAGCCGGGCTGCATGATGAAAATCCTTGAAGCCGAACGATGGCTGAAAGGTACCAACCCCCGCGGGGTCGCGTTCCTCCAACGATGGAGCGAAAAGACGGCGGTTCCCCCCAACCGGGGGCCTGGAAGATGGAGAGACATAATGCATAAGGGAGAAAGGAGACATGGTCGCCTCACGAAGGGGGTCGCCCTCCTTTTAAAAGGCAACTCCCCCTGCTAGCGCCCTCAACCGTCACGGGCTGAGTCTTCTCCAACACGCCTCCAAGGCCCTTCCCTGCGGCGCGGGGGCTGGGGCCCGCCTGTCATGCAGACCAGCTCCAAGCAGAGGGAGCCAAATCGCCGCGCACGACGCACGCAACCGCCCAGCGGTTACAAGTAACCCTCCACTTTTGCCCAGACCAACGGGCAAAGGGGGCGAGCGGCCATGCAAGCGGCATGCAACCACGCCAAGTGGACGCGCCTCCCCGACTCCTGACAGGCCAGCGCGACGGCTCAAGACCACGCGTCGTTCAACTGGCGCGCCCGGCGCTGCATGCGAACCACTGCGCCTCTCGCTCCACCACCGCACCTCCTCGATTGCGGAACCGATACCGCGACTTGAGGCCGCCCAGCCTGCGATCCAGCGGCGCCAGCCTGGCACAGCGGTCAAACGCGGTCAAAAATGGGCCGGCAGTAATGACGGTGGCAGGCGTGTGAGGGCAGCGGTCACGCCATCGGCCAGGCTCACGTCCCATCCGGGGGCAGCAAGAGAACCCTTCTCACGGCGTGAAGACGACGCGTCCGTGACCCGTACCTCGAACGGCCCGCGCGCGCACAACGGCGACCTCGCCAACTACTCACCCCAGCGCATTAACTCCACGGCGAAATAGGTGACGTTTCTGGCAGGGGCAGCTGGCGGCGCTTCGCCTCCGCCAAAAAACGGCCACGCCGAGAAAGGTACGCCACGAAGTTCAATTTCGAATCCCTTTTTCCCTTTTCCTTCTTTCTCTATCTCTTGCAACAGGGACCGAGAAGGGGGATAACCCCAAAGGGATCCTTCCCCGTGAAGGAACTAGGCCCCGAGCCTCCCTACTGATCAGGGGTTCGAAGGCTGGCCCCCCGAAGGGTTCAACAGCCGCCTCAGATCGCGTGGGCCCGACACCCACTACTGGTCAGGGGTTCGAAGGTCGGCCCCCGAAAGGTTCCATGACCGCCTCAGGCTACTAGGGCTCCGTGCCCCCTACTGATCAGGGGTTCGAAGGCTGGCCTGTCGAAGGGTTCACAGCCGCCTCAGACGCCGAGCGAGGGATGACCAGGGGTACGTTCGATACATAACCAAGGCTCGGGCTGCGCTCCCGAGGTACCCTAGGACATTTCCGAGACCAGCGGGAACGACTCTGTAACGGAATCCCATCGGAGGGAGGCAACGAGCCCTCGGACCCCGTCGCTAGGGGACCGGGTCCGGCAGATCACCCGTAGGTACTTTTGGGCGTGCCTCCGGGCCCCTAGCCGACCCCTAACGAACGGGGCACGGACGTCCACTCGGATTACCCGATCGCAGCTCACCGGAGACACCATGTTCGGTGCCCATCGAGGGTAACATGGCGCACTCCCCCCCTCCTCCTTGCGGAAAGGCGACGTAGGGGCGTATATAAAAAGTCGAGTCTGTCCCTGATCGTCCTCTCGCTCCGTGCGAAGGCTCGGGGGCTGCTCTCGCAAACCCGGCTCCGGCCGAACCGTTGACAGCGTCAACATACCAGCCCGAGAACTTGGGCC
The DNA here is from genome assembly GCA_029449295.1 of Zea luxurians. NCBI lineage: Eukaryota > Viridiplantae > Streptophyta > Magnoliopsida > Poales > Poaceae > Zea > Zea luxurians. The sequence goes on along the minus strand of JAOPSE010000041.1, from coordinate 5,722,577 downwards.
CCGACAGTGCACCTGGGTTACGCCCTGCTCGCATGAGGGAACCGCTAGTCACGCCGAAGCATTGCGCAAGGCATTAAGACCTCGAAGGAGTGAAACCACTCCTCCGAGGCCTCGGGGGCTACACCCGGCGGGTGCGCTCGCGCGCACCCACCGGAACAAGGTACCTCCGAGAAAGGCTGGTCCCCTTGCAAAAAAGTGCGATGCAAGCCTCCAAGCGAGTGTTAACACTCTCTTCGAGGCTCGGGGGCTACTGTCGGGGACCATAATTAGGGGTACCCTCAAGACGCCTAATTCTCAGCTGGTAACCCCCATCAGCATAAAGCTGCAAAGGCCTGATGGGTTTGATTAAGTCAGGGATCAGTCCACACGAGTGACTTGACCACGCCACGCCCGAGCCTAACCTCGGGCGAGGGCAGCCGACCCTAAGATGACTCCGTCTCGCCTGAGGTCTCCTCTTTCACGGCAGGCGCATCCCCGGCTCGCCCTAGGCCCCGCCTCCGATAAGGAGAAACCCTGACTAAATCACCGCACCAACCGACCGAGTCACCAGGGCGTTTAACGCAAAAGGTAAGACCGACGGGCGGCCAGACTTCGCCAGTGGTGCCATAGGAGACTCCGCCCGACCCAGGGCTCGGACTCAGGCTAAGGCCTCGGAAGACGGCGAACTCCGCTCCGCCCGACCCAGGGCTCGGACTCAGGCTAAGGCCTCGGAAGACGGCGAACTCCGCTCCGCCCGACCCAGGGCTCGGACTCGGGCCAAGGCCCCGGAAGACGGCGACCTCCGCCTCGCCCGACCCAGGGCTCGGACTCCGCCTCGGCCTCTGCCGAATAATCTCCGCCTCGCCCGACCAGGGCTCGGACTCTGTCTCTGTCTTGCAGGACGGACTCGGCCACAGCCTCGGAGGAGCCTCCACGACACCCGACCTAGGATACGAGACCGCCACGTCAACAGGAAGCGTCATCATCACCCTGCCCTGAGCCGACTTGGGTCGCAGAGAACAAGGCCGGCATCCCATCTGGCCAGCTATGCCAGATAGGCCATGATGGCGCCCCCGCTAGATCATGACGACGGCGGCCCCCAGCTCCCTTACGAAAGCAGGAGAACGTCAGCAAGGACCCAGCCACCTCGACAGCTGTCCCCCCGTCCGGCTCCGTTACTCCTCCAACAGCCACGACGCCACTCCAACAGGGTGCCACGATCTCTCTGGCCGCCACCTGGGCATGTACATAGGGCGCTAGCTCTCCCTCGCTAGACACGTAGCACCTTGCTACACCCCCATCTTGTACACCTGGACCCTCTCCTTACGACTATAAAAGGAATGGCCAGGGCCTTCTTAGAGAAGGTTGGCCTCGCGGGGACGAAAGGCAGGGGCAGGCGCTCTCTCGGGGCCGCCCTCTCCCTTCACCTCGTGCGGACGCTTGTAACCCCCTACTGCAAGCGCACCCGACCTGGGCGCGGGACGAACACGAAGGCCGTGGGAATTTCTCCGACTCCCTCGCGATCCGGCTCCGGCCACCGACCTCTCTCTCACTCCGTTCCCCCCTTTGCGCTCGCTCCACGCGCTCGACCCATCTGGGCTGGGGCACGCGGCACTCTCACTCGTCGGCTCGAGGACCCCCCGGTCTCGGAACGCCGACAATATCATTTGAACTCAAGCCAAGCCACATGAGTCCACCTATAGTCCCTAGCAGCGTAGGATCTGTGCAAGAGTTGACCAAGTACCCTGTAGACGATATTGTTGAGGACAAGCCTTGCTTTCTTCATATTCCAATCAATCGATCTGGGACAAAAACAAAGCAAGCTGCTACTGGTTTGGTAAAACCAGGACTTGTTAACTACAAGGATAATCCTGTCCCACCACACTATGCTGTGGTCCAAGTTCTAGAAATCACAGACAGTGGTTGTGAAGATTGGGAGATAGATTTTCCAGTTGAGGGGATCATAACTTTGCAGGAGGCAATGAACGAGTTAGTCCTTTGGCATCGACGCGACATCAAGTTGGGTGATGAGCCGAATTCAACACCAATGCAACAAAAAGATAGTTCGATCATTCCACACCCCATGGTGCAGGAAGATCTGACACCGACCTCCAAAAAAATCGTTGAAACAATCATATCGCCTCTTGTGAAGGAACTCGACGAGGGGGACGTAGACAAAATTGTTCCTCAGAATGTCGACATCAACATCAAAAAGGAACCAAAGGTTGGCACCAATGTTGAAGGGCCAACTATTTCAAAGAAAATTCATAAGCGAATCGCCACTGACGATGTCAAGAAACCGTCAGAATCAGTGACACGCTACCTGCATAAATTGCAGAGAGTTATGACAAATCAATCAAAAGCGGAATCAGCATCTCATGGAGTAGGCACACGGTCCCAAATAGACAATTTCGAAGTATGGGAAGAATATGGAATGATTCATACTCGAGAATCATTACGTCTTAAAACCAATATCTCGGTATACAAGAAGGAGGATGTTCCTCCAAAATTTGTGAATGGGAGGCCGTTCTTGACAACGGTGCAACTTTCTAAGTTGTCGACTCCGGAGATTAGAATGCATGAGTGGTACATGGTGGCTAGCAACAAATACAAACTCGAGGACTTCACATTTGTTGTGCCAGAAGATGCATTTTGGAGCAATGATCATATAGATCCTGTGCGGCATTTATTCTTTGACGATCTCTGGTCGTTGTACCACTGACAAAGGATGGAAACCAACTACTTAACCCTCTTTTGCTTGTAAGTACCTCTAAACTTTCATATTTATTAGTTTTGTACATGCACACATAAACGAGAGTCTAACGATTAACACTATTACACGTAGGATGCAATACATGGATGATAAGAACAAACAACTTAAGACAGGGTTTCTTGACCCGTTGATGATATCCCAAGCTCGCTACAAAGTAGTTGCTCGGAGGCATGGAGAAGAATACAAAGACTTGGACGATGCTGAATTTGAGAAAGCCGTCAAACAGAAGCAGAGAAACAAAATGAAGGTAATGGCGGCATACATTGGACGAGCCATGTATAATCATGTACAACATGGCAAGGACTTATTAATAGCTCCGCACCACTTTAAGTAAGTTATCGACATGGTTTAATTTTGAACTATAAATTATGGCAATCGTGATCTTAACATGTGTTTTCGTCTATGTCTATATAGTGACCACTACATTTGTATCATGATCTTTCCAAAGGATGGTAAAGTCGTGGTCTTCGACTCACTGAGAATGGAAAAGGCTACGTATAATGACTTCTTGAAGATTTTAGAGAAGTATGATTATTATTGCACACTTGTACTTATTACAACTTAACAAATGTATTCTTAATCTCACAATGCTATTCTTATATGCAGTGCATACCGTTTTTATTGGAAAGATCTTGGCGGCGAACATCCAGAGGACAAGCCTAATCTATCAATATCATTATTTCCATATGGTGACAAACAACCTCCGGGTACTGTCCTGTGCGGTTATTATGTATGCGAATGGTGTCGTGTCACCTTCCATTACATGGTCAATCGTGAGGATGTAAGTTCGCTATCATTGTCTATGTTACAATTTTTATGTTATATTAATGTTGCTCATCACATTACTCCTAGCACCGCTTGCTTTTTGCTTTCATTGCAGGTTCCTAAATCCAAGATCAATGCTGAATGGTTAGAAAGAGATATGGTTTCCGTCGGCGTTGCTAAGGTTGTAAGAGACTTGCTTTACTTTATGCGCCGTGAAGTTCTTCATCAACAAGGGCTATTCTACAATACAAATGGAAATTTGCAAAAATTTCCAGAACTAAGTTTGTACACAATATCACACAGTGTTTAGGTCTTTACTTAGGAACTTTAGATGTTTAGTTGTCTATGGAACTTTGAGATGTTTAGTTGTATATGGAACTTGATATGTGTATAAATCTGTGTATGACGATGGAACTTGATATGTGGATGAATCTGTGTATTATACCTGTTATGGAACTTGTAATATGTGTATGAAATCTGTGTATGCAATCTGTGTGAATCTGTGTATAATCTGTGTATGAAATCTGTGTATATTTTGTGTTTCAAAATTCTGTATATATGAATCTGTATAATGAAAACCGTCTGTGATTTATATTGTATGCAGTCGGACTTATATAAAAAACCGCCTGTGATGTGTGTCTATCACAGGCGGCTAGGATAAGAAACCGCCTGTGATGTGTGTCTATCACAGGCGGTTCCTTTGAACTGGACCGCCTGTAATCTGTGTTTTTCATAGGCGGTTTTTGATTGACCGCCTGTGATGTTGTTTTACATCACAGGCGGTGCACCACAAGCGGTTCCTGAAACCGCCTGTGTAGAGGCTAACCGGACCGCCTGTGCAGAGGTATGTTGTAGTAGTGTAGAGTTCAGATTGTTAATTTCACTTAACGGCCGTGAAAATGCATGTACACCGGCTCGATGTCACTATCAGATTGTGAACAAGGATCCACTCTATTTTCTTCACTCTATATCTCAGTCAGACGCTACGACAACATTCTGTCTCCATCTATATCTCTATCCCCTACAACGATTCACTCTAAATTAACACTCTATACCTCACCATACCATACTATTATTATATATATGCATTCGCTTTAACTAACTCAACCACCATCTTTTTTTTACCTTTGTCTTTTATTTTTGAACAGGTGGGCGGCCAACAAAAGAAGCAAAAATAATGATCCGTGTAATTTAATTTAATGACGCTTGTACTGTTTAATTTTTGTACATATAAATCTTTTTAATGTTCCTTTTGCTCTTACTTTAAATTTTGTAAATGACATATGTCCGGATTATATGTTGGCGGGGGTACTGTTGCCGCCACGAAAAGCGTAGAGTGCGGGGAGCGTGTCACTACTGGCCGGAGTGGCGGTGCAGTACTAGCAGCAATGCAGCGTGTCGCTCCCACGAATGTGAAATGCGTTTTGAGTCGTGGTGGTGATCGGTGATGAATGACACCCACATGACATGCCTCATGGAATTGCGAGACGACGACCTTAACTGCTAGTACAGCAGCATGGGCATGCATGGGAAGGATACGCCACACGTCTTGAGAGGAGGAAGGACGTACGTTGGGCGTCGTGACGTCACTTGCGCATCACTGTGACATGGCCATCGATCGGTTTTTTCTCCACTCAGGGCTCTATTCGGCACGCCAGGGTTGAAGCCAAACCAGGAATCAAACCAGCCCAAGATTGAGTAGATCCTAGGCTGTCACTTATTCCGGATCTGCAGCCCACTTTTAACATAGGAATTAATCCGGATAGTTGGTTAACTAGGTTCATTCTGCTGTTCATTTCAGGGTTTTTCCCTTTATTTTCTTTATGGAAATATGAGAAATGAATTAAAAAAAAATCTTGGCTGCCAACTGGGCCGCTGCGAGGCCGACTGGCCGAGCAGCCCAGCTAGCAAGCCAGCCAGCTGCCGTGGGATCGTGCGGCCAGGAAAGTGCTGGGAGATACACCCGCACACGCAAGTTGTGAGAGAGGGAGAAAAGGAGCTGGGGCTGAGCGGCGGCGGCGGGCTAAACAGACTCTCCGAGATCTTCGGCGAGATTAGTCTGGGCTGATGCTCATCCGGTTGGCTCCTCCCCTTCTCAGCTCCTTAAAGGCATGGCGCGTGTACCAGAGTCGGGAACTCTCGGTTTTTCTTTCTCCAGTTTGCTGTTCCAGTCACAAGTTGATCGATCCGTTCGGTCCCTGTGTGGTGCTGTGTTCCTCTGATCGCTGTCAACCGTGGCCTGGTACTTGGGCTCCCTGCTGCGCGGTGTTCCTCTTCTCGGGCTGGTGCCGTGGACGTCTCCCTCGGCTCCGGCAGCGGCTCTAGTATCTCCGTCAACCTCCCGCCGTGCAGGTCCGGACGTGGGCGGCGGAATTGGTTTTCTGGGACAGAACTTCGTGTTCGCTGAGCTGGTCTTCCCACGTAGACAATCTACGTGCTGTGAGTTACCCGTTGCCTCACTTTATTTATTGAGTAATTTTGTGCAATCTGCTAGTATTATTTATTTGGGTGTGATTGCACAATTTGTGGGCGGATTAAATGCTCGATGATGATAGCGGTGTAGTGAGACAACGTGACAGTCTGGGTTTTAGTGTGTTGTTAATTTTCAGCATTGATATTATTTGTGCCTAGTCATCTTTTACTATTGTGCAGGCTGATTATTTATGTTCACTATTATTCCTTAATTTTTGTGCACACTGTTTTGATCTTGATATTCATGCTTGATTTCTAGGCTCATAATATTTGATCTAAAACCCTGATTTGGTAAGATAGGACTGTCACGTTAGTCGAGGATCTTTGATCACCCTTTAGCGTTGGAGGGCTGTTTATTGCAGCAACCCGCTATTTTGAGAGCAATATTTTAATATAAACAATCATGTTTATTTGTTTGATCTGCCTTCTTCATCTACTAGCCATGTTTAATTTGCAAATGGATTTGAGTAGCTATATTACATGTTTTCATGTTCTAGAATTGCTACTGTTCATTGCTGTTATAATTACATATGGCATTTATCTGAGTTTTATGCTTGTTTTATTCGGAATTAGTATATTTTAATATATTTAAATATGTAGAAAGCATGTCACTTACTTCTCTAAATTTACAACAATCCAGAAAACCAATTCGTATTATGGCCTCCAGTTCTGATGTCATTAAGCCTGAAGCGTTCGACGACGCTAGCTTTAAGCGCTGGCAGATTAAGACTCGCATGTGGCTCACTGACCTAAAATTATTTTGGGTAGTGACGTCGGCTGTTCCCCAGGCTGCATCAGATGATTCTGATGATGCAGCGAAGGCCGCCGCACTAGCGGAGAAGGCCAAGTGGGACGAAGCCAATGAGGCATGCTTGTCTCGTCTGCTGAACGTCTTGTCGAACCGCTTATTTGACGTGTACTCTCGTTTCACCTCCGCCAAGGGTCTATGGACTGAACTTGAGAACGAGTTCTCTGAAGTTGACAATGGCAATGAGTCATTCACAACGGAAAACTACCTCAACTATAAAATGGTTGAGAGAAGGTCTGTTATGGAGCAGCTACAGGAGATTCAACTCCTTGTTAGGGACTTGGTCCAATATGGCTGCGTCCTACCAGACAGTTTTCAGGTGAATTCAATACTGGCAAAGCTCCCGCCTTCTTGGCGAGACTTTGTGACTTCACGCCGCCACATGAAGAAGCAAATGACTCTCACTGAGTTGTCAGCTGCGATAAATGTGGAAGAGCGTGCAAGGTCCAGTAACAAGCCATCCCAGCAACTTCAGGCTCACGTTGTTGAGAAGGGTGGAGATAGAAAATTCCAGAAGAAGAAGAACTCTCCATAGAAGAATATGAACCAACCTAAGTCCAAAAAGATGAAGAAGAAAAAGGAGGACTTTATCTGCTACGTTTGTGGAGTCTCCGGGCATACAGCTCGGAGATGCAAACTTAGGAAGGGAAAAGGTCCTCCACCTCAGCGCAAAGAAGGGAACGTGGTGGTTAACTCCACCCCAGGGTATGCACTTCAGGCCTTTATGGCAAGTCCATCAGATGACTGGTGGATGGATTCCGGTGCTACTGTTCATATTTGTGCTGATCGATCCATGTTCTCTTCATTCCAGGGATACAACAGTGCACCAGTCTTGATGGGAAATGGTGTTCCGGCAGCAGTTCGAGGTACTGGACAGGTCTACCTGAAGTTAACTTCAGGAAAGACGCTCGTGCTGAAGGACGTACTCTATGTGCCCTCGATGAGCCGGAACCTCATTTCAGTGTCGCTGCTATGTCGACAGGGTCTCAAATTAGTGTTTGAGTCTAATAAAGTGGTCCTGTCTAAGTTTGGTACTTTTGTTGGAAAGTCATATGAGTCAGGCGGTTTGTTCCATCTTTCTGTTTTGAATAATCATTCTTCTTACCATGTTAATGTGGTCTGTAATAACGATTCCATTAATAATATATGGCATTCCCGTTTGTGTCATGTGAATTTTGAGGCCATTAAGAGATTAAGTGACATGTCTTTAATTCCTGAATATAAACATGTTAAAGGTGTAAAATGTGGTATTTGTGTGCAAGCTAAGCAGCCTAGAAAACCGTTTCATACGGTTGAAGGCAGAAGTACCACTCCTTTAGAATTAATTCACTCAGATATCTGTGAGATGAATGGTATAATCACAAAAGGCGGTAAAAGATACTTTCTTACCTTGATAGATGATGCTACCAGGTTCTGTTATATTTACTTACTCAGAACTAAAGATGAGGCACTAGAACACTTTAAGATCTATAAGACTGAAGTTGAAAACCAGTTAGACAAGAAAATTAAAAGGTTACGGTCTGATAGAGGAGGTGAATACCTTTCCAACCTTTTTGATGAGTACTGCAAAGAGTGTGGAATCATTCATGAAACCACCGCTCCATATTCACCTCAGTCAAATGGGGTAGCTGAAAGGAAGAACCGAACAGTGTGTGACTTAGCTAATGCTTTGTTACAAAGTTCGGGGATGCCTGACATCTGGTGGGGCGAGGCAGTACTCACAGTGTGCTATGTCCTGAACAGGGTGCCGCCTCGCAACCGTGAGGCCACGCCCTATGAAGGATTTAAAGGAAGGAAGCCAGATCTTTCACATCTTCGGACTTGGGGCTGCCTTGCAAAGGTCAATGTCCCGTTGCCGAAGAAGAGAAAGCTAGGCCCTAAGACCGTAGACTGTGTCTTCCTGGGTTATGCACATAACAGTGCAGCTTATAGATTTCTAGTGGTCCATTCCGAGACAAGCGAAATCGCTGTAAATGTAATAATGGAGTCTCGGGATGTGACATTCTTTGAGAGCATCTTCCCTATGCGGGATAAGGAAGTAGTAGCCCCAGATGGTCCATCTCGGACATATTCTCTGCCCTCGAGTGTCCATGACCAGACTCCAGATTTGGAGTTAAGGAGGAGTAAGAGACAAAGGATTGAAAAGTCTCTGGGTGATGATTATATTATTTATCTAGTGGATGAAGAACCACGCTCCCTCACAGAGGCATATACATCTCCGGATGCAGAGTACTGGAGGGAGGCTGTCCGTAGCGAGATGGATTCAATCATCTCGAACGGAACTTGGGAGATAACTGATCTCCCAGCTGGTTGCAAGCCTGTGGGCTGCAAATGGATCTTTAGGAGGAAGAGGAGACCCGATGGTACTATTGAAAAGTACAAGGCCCGTCTTGTGGCTAAGGGTTTTACTCAAAAGAAAGAGGAGGATTATTTTGATACTTATTCTCCGGTGGCTCGATTGCCCACAATTCGTGTGCTTTTAGCTCTGGCAGCTGCTTATAAACTTCTTGTTCATCAAATGGACGTAAAGACAGCATTCCTAAATGGAGAGCTGGAAGAGGAAATTTATATGCAGCAACCAGAAGGATTTGTGGTTAAAGGACAAGAGAGCAAAGTGTGTCGCTTGATTAAATCCTTATACGGTCTTAAGCAAGCTCCCAGACAATGGCATGAGAAGTTTAATAATACTCTGACCACTGCCGGGTTTTGTGTAAACGAAGCCGACAAGTGTGTGTATTATCGCTTCTCTGGGGGCAAAGGTGTCATCATGTGTTTATACGTTGATGACATATTGATATTTGGGACCGATTTGGAGGCTATCATGGAGACAAAATTATTCCTCTCCAAGAACTTTGATATGAAGGACTTGGGTGAAGCTGATGTTATACTGAACATCAAGCTGATAAAGGGTGAGGATGGGATTACTTTGTCACAATCCCATTATGTGGAAAAGGTCCTGACTCGTTTTGGACATATGGACTGTAAACCAGTCACCACGCCCTATGATCCATCCTACACGCTCAGTAAATATGAAGGCGAGCCTGTGAACCAGCTACTATATTCGCAGATCATCGGATCTCTCATGTATCTGAGCAGTGCAACTAGACCAGATATCTCATATGCAGTATGCAGACTGGCTCGTTATTTGGCCAGTCCAGGAGATAGACACTGGGTAGCCTTGTACAGAGTGCTTCGGTATTTGAAGGGAGCGATGAATCTTGGTATTAAATATACCGGATTTCCGTCAGTACTTGAAGGATTCAGTGATGCAAACTGGATCTCTGACTCGGATCAAATGAAGTCTACAAGTGGCTATGTGTTCACTTTAGCTGGTGGGGCCGTGTCATGGAGATCGTCTAAACAATCAGTGTCGACACGTTCTACCAAGGAGGCTGAATTAGTTGCACTTGATTCAGCAGCATTGGAGGCTGAATGGTTGAGAGACCTATTGTCAGACCTTCCAATGCTAGCAAAGCCGATACCGGCTGTCCTAGTATACTGTGACAACACTTCTGTGTTACTGAAAGTGAACAGTAGAAAGGACAACCAAAAATCCTCGAGGCATATCAGAAGACGACTTGATTCATGTCGGCATGCTAGAGAGACGGGTGTAATAACCGTAGATTACATCAAGTCTGAAAGGAACCTTGCTGATCCTTTCACCAAAGGGCTGGCTCAAAAGCCAATCCAAGCAGCGTGCATGGGAATGGGACTCGGACCCTGTTAGCGGTTTCAACTGCGGATAACTGTCCTGTGTGACCGGAGATCCCGAGATTCAGGCTCCAGGAAACGAAGCACTGTGAAACCAAGAGCACAAAAGATAAAGAGTCTCATGAGCTGCTGTGCTCTGTCTGTATGGCAGGTTGAGCGATATGCTCTTAATGAAGTCAATGCTATAAGCAGGGAAATTGTCCTACAGAATTTCCTTAATGATTTCACCTATATGAGTTGATTGTGGGGTCGCAGTCCGGGAGAGAATGGGGTTATCTCTCTAGTGAGCTCATGAATAGATATCAAAGGGCATGACCGTAACGCCCTGCCCCGTAAGAGAAGCAGATAATCTGCCTAGTACTATGTGCCTTTTGTGCGAAGACTCTCACACTAGGGTTTGTGGATCAAGGCGTAGTCCTCCGCTTACTCGTGCAGGGTTGGAGTACACTGGGATAGGCTTTGGTTCAAACCTAACAAGTACCTCTGCCGAAAAGTAGTATATAAACAGTACGGGAGCTCAATGACATTGATCAGAAAATAAGAGTGAAAACGGTGGGGATTGCTGTTCATTTCAGGGTTTTTCCCTTTATTTTCTTTATGGAAATATGAGAAATGAATTTAAAAAAAATCTTGGCTGCCAACTGGGCCGCTGCGAGGCCGACTGGCCGAGCAGCCCAGCTAGCAAGCCAGCTGCCGTGGGATCGTGCGGCCAGGAAAGTGCTGGGAGATACACCCGCACACGCAAGTTGTGAGAGAGGGAGAAAAGGAGCTGGGGCTGAGCGGCGGCGGCGGGCTAAACAGACTCTCCGAGATCTTCGGCGAGATTAGTCTGGGCTGATGCTCATCCGGTTGGCTCCTCCCCTTCTCAGCTCCTTAAAGGCATGGCGCGTGTACCAGAGTCGGGAACTCTCGGTTTTTCTTTCTCCAGTTTGCTGTTCCAGTCACAAGTTGATCGATCCGTTCGGTCCCTGTGTGGTGCTGTGTTCCTCTGATCGCTGTCAACCGTGGCCTGGTACTTGGGCTCCCTGCTGCGCGGTGTTCCTCTTCTCGGGCTGGTGCCGTAGACGTCTCCCTCGGCTCCGGCAGCGGCTCTAGTATCTCCGTCAACCTCCCGCCGTGCAGGTCCGGACGTGGGCGGCGGAATTGGTTTTCTGGGACAGAACTTCGTGTTCGCTGAGCTGGTCTTCCCACGTAGACAATCTACGTGCTGTGAGTTACCCGTTGCCTCACTTTATTTATTGAGTAATTTTGTGCAATCTGCTAGTATTATTTATTTGGGTGTGATTGCACAATTTGTGGGCGGATTAAATGCTCGATGATGATAGCGGTGTAGTGAGACAACGTGACAGTCTGGGTTTTAGTGTGTTGTTAATTTTCAGCATTGATATTATTTGTGCCTAGTCATCTTTTACTATTGTGCAGGCTGATTATTTATGTTCACTATTATTCCTTAATTTTTGTGCACACTGTTTTGATCTTGATATTCATGCTTGATTTCTAGGCTCATAATATTTGATCTAAAACCCTGATTTGGTAAGATAGGACTGTCACGTTAGTCGAGGATCTTTGATCACCCTTTAGCGTTGGAGGGCTGTTTATTGCAGCAACCCGCTATTTTGAGAGCAATATTTTAATATAAACAATCATGTTTATTTGTTTGATCTGCCTTCTTCATCTACTAGCCATGTTTAATTTGCAAATGGATTTGAGTAGCTATATTACATGTTTTCATGTTCTAGAATTGCTACTGTTCATTGCTGTTATAATTACATATGACATTTATCTGAGTTTTATGCTTGTTTTATTCGGAATTAGTATATTTTAATATATTTAAATATGTAGAAAGCATGTCACTTACTTCTCTAAATTTACAACACATTCTGGGTTAAAAATTGAGGTGGAGGAGTTAAAATCAGACGACTTCGTTTTTGGACTAAGACAAACGAACAACTCTAGCAAGCTATATCAGAATTTAAATCAGGCTGATTGGTTCCACCCAGAATGAGGCTGGGAACAGGCCGTTCAGGCGAAAACGAACGCAACCTCACTCTAGATCCAGATTGCTAGGATCTAGGATGCAAACGGCGGTCCGGCCGGTGTGCGTCGTCGGCCGGTAGTAGAGGGAGACGTGTGGCCAAGCCTCCCGTACTCCAGGCAACGTCCGCGTCGTCGTGACCGCTCTAGTGACGCCGTCGGCCGGTCCTAGGCCCTGCCGTGCAATCCTCGAAAGTTATCCACTTTTTCGGAAAGAGCACCCGCCCGTGATAACTGGCTGGCAATAATGAAAACCTCCCGCCACAGCAGCCACTCTTCCACCACTGGCGCTATAAATAAAAAAATGGCCACGGACAAAGGAGTCACAAACAACAAATCACTCCGTTGAGCCTTCACCATCACCTCCCTCTCTGGCTCTCTCTCTCTCTCACGCATACGAACACACTCTCTACTAGTACTAACCTCTCACTAATCTATCTCTAGCAGCAAGCACACACCGTAACAACCAATCCAACGACGACGCGGGGCCGGCCGCCCATGGCCTTCACGTCCTGCTTATTGGGCAGCGACGCGGAGCGGAAGGTGGCGGTGGCGGAGGTGGCGCTGCGGGCGGTGCTGTGCGGGCTGGGCGCGCTGGCGGCGGCGCTGGTGGCGACGGACACGCAGACGCGCACCTTCTTCTCCCTGCAGAAGAAGGCGACCTACACGGACATGAAGGCCATGGTGCTCCTGGTGGCCGCCGCCGCCGCGGCCGCCGGCTACAGCCTGCTGCAGGCGGCGCGCTGCTGCGTCGCCCTGCTGCGCACGTCCATCCGCCCCCGCGCCCGCCTGCTGCTGGCCTGGTACGTCTTCGCGTGCGACCAGGCGCTGGCGTACGCGCTGCTGGCCGCCGTCGCCGCCGCGCTGCAGGCCTCCGTCGTCGCCAAGCAAGGCCTGCCCCAGCTGCAGTGGACGGCCATCTGCGCCCTCTACGGCGCCTTCTGCAGGCAGGCAGGCGCCGGCGTCGCCTGCGCCGTCGCCGCCGCCGTCGACGCCGCCCTGCTCGCCTTCCTCTCCGCCTTCAACCTCTTCAGGCTCTACGGCGCCAAGGCCACCACGACGACGTAGCTTTGTTGTATTAATTAGCACAGCAGAGGTGCCTTCCATGATCTGACCATCCTCTCTTGCAAACACCACCGTAACGCCGCGTAGTAGAGTAGAGATTATGGAGAGACAATTAATAAGGTGCGTTCAAGCTTTTATTAACATATATAAACGCATTACTCATCAATAAATTAAACAATTTGTACACACATGTACATGCGGGCCACGCGTCGGTGTGGGGGGAACAAGTCCCTTCAAGTGCGGTGCGAGTGCGAGTGCGATGTCTCGTTTTTTTTTCTTTCATCAAGGTAAGTATAGTCCACAGGCGTGCAGCAACTCCACTACGGATTACGGAACATCATATCAGTTTGGTGCAACAGAATCAAACGCTTTCTTCTTCTTTGATTGATTTCGAACGCACGCACCCAGCTTTGCATGATTGCGCGTCCTATGCATGCATTGGCGGGGACACGTGGTTGGTTTTGCCTTCTGTGTCGTGATTTCAGGCCCAGCGCTATATGCCTATATATATGCACTTTGAGCTAGCCTCTAACGGGACAATCTACTTCTAAAAGGTGCTTACAAGAAGCTGCTACTCTTCTGGGAATCGAGGACAGGGCCAAGAATTCACCACCCACTAATAATATCCCTACGCACGCGCGCTATGCAAATACTTTTGTCGAGTATGGGTTGTTGACGACTAAAACGACAATTCAACCATAGGTTCAAACTTTTGCTCTCGACACAGCTCAGCCTAGCTCCAGGAACAACAAACATGATTCATCGATTAATTCCAAACACTAATGCACTTGCTCCCATCATGGATGCGTATAAAAATGAAACTCACTTGCCTTTTTTTTTAATTCCAAACACTAATGAATTAACTTGCTCTGCCATCTATATGGACTTCGCATGTAGATCGCAAAGGACCTCCCTCAGGCAACTGCGTGTTTAACTTTATCATATGGCGCCTTTTTCAAATCCAGAAATGAGAGGGACACGCCGAAAAACAGATTCCGAAACAGCCGCAAACAGTATAATGAGCAGTAGATAAACAGTGCTAGGAACAATGACAATATGCGCTCATGAGCTGTGTAATGTTGAAATATTAGACAATTTGCAGATTAAATTCTGAATATAAATTATGACCAAATCATAAGAACTGAAGTAAAAAATCAAATCAGATGATGCGTACAACATACTCATCAGACATACTGATAGGTGGCGCGGACCGGAATCAGTAGGGTCGACGACGTCGAAGCAGTGGTGCCGATGACGCCTACGCAGCGGAGTTCGACTAGAAGATCTTGAGCAGTCGCGTGAGGACGCTTCCCAAAAACCTTATTCGCCCTCTCCTGGTGCAGGATCTCGAAGGCGAAGAGTTCTGGAGACCTGCTCTCCCGATCGTAGATGCACGTCGGCGGTCGGGATGAAGAGAACTGAAGGCCGCACAATTGTGAACAGAGGCGAAAGCAAAAATTGGGATGATTTGGATGCTAGCTGTCAGGCGCCTTATATAGGGCCGAGTCCGTGAACCGATAGTTATCCGCGATCCGATCTGCCCGCGAAAATCTCGCGTTCAGTTTAGATTTTTATAGCGATCGGTTAGGATTCTAAACTTAACAGCCAAGCAACCAAAAAATAAAACGGCAAAAGGAAGTTGCGCCTCCGCAAGGCGAGGGGCCGGATTTCGGCGGACCATTCACGCGCATGTCGTGCGCCCGCGCCCTTCACCCAGCCCAGCCCAGGCCAGGCGAGGCGAGCAAGCGCGCGTGGTTCTCCACAATCTCTCATCTCATCCATGACTTGATGAGTGAGTGTAGCCTCCATATTTAAATTAGTTTCACTCCACTTGGACTAGCAATATGACACTATTGGTTCCACCATTCCTTAGCCATACACATATATGGGCTTTTGAGATTTTCCTGGGACTTAATTGAATTTCTCAATTGGGCCTAGCCCATAAATCCTAACAATCTCCCACCAGATCTCAAATGTCCATCTGCAGTTTTGCACTGTTCACTACTGTTTAATATACTAGTGTTTCAACAGAGACTGTTAAGTTGAACTTCCGCCTAGAACTTCAAGCTACACCAACCCACAACTTGGACAATGGACTATACCTTGAATTGCAAATTTTGTGTGAATGGGTTTCACTTAAAGCCATGACCAATACTTGGCTACAAGTAGTCCCCTTCTCGGGTAGAGCATATACGTCATACTCCAAGGTCTCTTCATGAGTTTACTAGAGATCACCCAGATCTCATAGACTGCGACGTTAGACAGTCTAACTCATATAGGTGTGTTCTTTCAAGAATGTTCTGCGGGACAACATTTTTGCTAATACAAGCCAACAAAACACATTAAGGCACAAAGCCAACCTGCCTTACAGCATTTGAGAGTATTGCATCTTTACTTAGAGAAGGTCAAAGGTTACTCTCCTTAGTTCACCAATGGCTTGTTCTTCCCAGGACCTAATTCACGGGATCTCCGGGCACATAGACTGGGTTTCCACCATGGCAACTTATACTGGTCTCATACTCATCTCTCTCGATGCGATTTCTATCACATTACGTGGTAGTCCCTTTATAAAAGGATCTGCCAGATTTTTATCTGTTGAAATATAACTCACACTTATAACTCCGAAGTTTCTCAACTTTCTGATAAACTTCAATCGTCTTTTGACATGTCTTGATGACTTCCCATTATCCTTAGAACTCATCACTTTAGCAATCACTGTCTGATTGTCATAGTTCATAAGGATAGCTAGCATTGGTTTCTCAACCACCAGCAAGTCCATCAAGAGTTCATGGAACCATTCTGCCTCAACGGTTGCTGTGTCAAATGCAGCTAGCTCGACTTCCATGGTTGACCTCATCAAGATGGTCTACTTGCATGACCTCCATGATATCGCACCTCCACCAATAGTAAATACATAACCACTGGTGGCGTAAAGCTCGTCTGCATCAGAAATCCAGTTCGAATCACTATATCCTTCAAGTACTGCATGCTGACCAGAATAGTGAATTCTATAACTCATTGTACCTTGCAAGTAGCGCATAACCCGCTCAAGTGCATGCCAATGATCAGTCCTAGGGTTTGACATGAACCTACTTAATTTGCTCACAGCAAACGAAATATCAGGCCTTGTTGTACCAGCAAGATACATGGGTGAACTGACGATCTAAGAATATCTCAATTGGTCTAAACCAATTCTCTTGTTCTTTCGCAGTGTTACACTGGGATCATAAGGTGTTGAAGAAGGTTTGCAATCAGAGAAGCCAAATCGCTTCAAAACATTTTGAACATAGTGAGATTGCGAGAGAGTAATTCTGCCATCTGCCTTAATCAGCTTGATGTTTAGAATCACATCAGCTTCTCCTAGATCTTTCATATCAAAACTCTTTGATAGAAAAGACTTGACTTCATTGACCACATCAATGTTTGTGTCCAATATCAATATATCATCAACATATAAGCACATTATAACTCCTTCGCCCCCACCACAGCGATAATATACACACTTGTCTGCCTCATTAATGGCAAAGCCTGCAGACGTTAGAGTCATGTCAAACTTCTTATGCCACTGCTTTGGTGCTTGCTTCAGACCATACAAAGATTTCAATAACCTGCACACCTTGATTTTTTGACCTTTTACAACAAATCCATCAGGTTGTTCCATATAGATTTCCTCGTCCAGCTCTGAAAGGGAAATGTGCCCTTGGGCCATTTTTAGAATTGTTTTGGTGATTAGATGCCCAACACATGGTTTTAAGTTTATAAATGCCAAGATGCAAATCAAGGAATAAGGTATGTCTTCGGACTTAGTAAATTGTTTTTGGATACTAACATGTGTATCTAAGTGCTAGAGACATGACCAAGACAAGAGAAAAAGATTGAAGAAAGAGTGGCTGTGATCAGCCAAAACCAGCACCAGCCTGGCACACCGGACTGTCCGGTGGTGCACCGGACAGTGTCCGGTGCCCCAGACTGGCCCTACGGCGAACTCTTGTGAGAGCCTGTTTGGTTTTGGTAATTGATTGACAACTTATATGGACTAATAAGTGTTTATGTTGAGATACACAGGTGATTAGTCCACAGGTACACAAGTGTGAGTTATTTTAGCCATGGTGGTGATGTGGCTTGGTGATATTGAGATGCTCAACTAGTGTGATAAAGGAGCTCATTGCATATGAAGACATGACATGGTGTCATGTGGCTATATGGAGAAGATCAAGAGATATGGCTTGGTTTCGATGGACCGAGTGGCTAGTGTGAAGGGCAAGTCAAAGGCTCATGTGTGAGGGACCGCGTGGCGGTGAAGCAAGAGCAAGGACTTAGCACCGATGGACATAAAGCAACGATGAAGAGCAAGCTATGTTGATATTGATGAACCAAGAAGGCTATGTGATAACATGGAGTGGATCATATCATTACAGAATTATCAAGCCATGTGTTGATCAGGGCTATTGATCAAGTGGCTTGATGATGATGGTGGAGGAACTTCATGCTATGGACAAATGGTAAAAGGTATCATGGTTGGCTACACTTATGGATGCCAATTGTTCATCATTTAAGAAGATGGAATTGAATGCTCAAGGCAAAGGTATAACAATAGGTTTTTGTTTTACTGGTCAAAAGGTGCTTAGAGGTTGATAATTGACCGGGTTAGTAGGCTAGATAGCCATACTATCAAGAGGGGTCAACTATCTTACTTGACATGTCTTTAGTGCCTCATTGCTCATATAGTTGGTGCATTTGCATAAGGGCTAACAATGCTTTTGTTCGTGAAATAAAACTTATTCAAAAGCGATTTCTTGAATGTGGGTTGAATTGAGGTACCACGGACTGTCCGGGCTAGCATGGCGGACTGTCCGCAGGTCTAACTTAAGGTAATGGGCAGAAACACGGAGTTTCTGTGTTTCGTGAAGTTTTTGTACTGCGGACCGTCTGGTCCCAGGTGGCGGACCGTCCGTAGTTGAAGGATTGGTGTTTGGACAGAACTTGAGTAGTTCTGTCTTGGTTTTATTTTTTGAACTGCGGACCGTCCGGGGCCTGAGTGCGGACCGTCCACAGTACAAATATTTTGTATTGCGGACCGTCCAGGGTCCAGGTGCAGACCGTCCACATTACAAATATTTTGTATTGCGGACCGTCCGGGGTCCAGGTGCGGACCGTCCGCAGTACAAATTTCAGCAAATGTGCAGAGTCAGCAAAACTTCGTTTTGGCTCAGTTTTATGTATCGCGGACCGTCTGGCCTTGAGGGGCAGACCGTCCGCAAGTCATTTTTGAATGCTCTGACATTTTTATAACCGTTTATAGCCGTTGGGATTCTTGTGCGGACGGTCCGGGCTTGTATTGCAGACCGTCCGCATGTGCGCAGAAAAGGTGCATTTGACCCATAACGGCTAGTTTTGGAGAGGGGGCTATATATCCTTGTGTTGCCCGGGTTGAAAGGGTGTAGGAGGCCATTTGGAACACTTGTGAGCATATTGGAGCCTTTCCTCTCCCTCTCTCTCACTCATATTGGTTGGGATTGCATTCTAGTGAGATTGAGAGCCATCTAGTGCATTGCATCAAGTTATTGATCTTTGAGGCACTAGGGAGATCATCAAGTGAGGTCGTTGGCTTGTTACTCTTGGAGGTTGCCGCCTCCTAGATGGCTTGGTGGTCGTTCCCCGTGAGCTCTTCAACGGAGATTGTGAAGAGGCCGCGGTGGTGATTGTGAGAGGCGTTGTGCTTGCCTCACCGTAGTGGTGAAAAGCAACTCTAGTGGAATCGAGGTTTGAGGGTTCATTGACCAATTCGGCTCAAGAGATCAAGTGGAGACTTGATAGAGGAGCGGTTGGGTGCTTTGAATCTACCTCAACATGGACTAGGGGTGACCGGCAAGTCATCGACACCACGGGAAAAAATCATTGTGCCAAGTGTCATCATCTTCTCGTTGGTTTGCAACTTTCCTCACTAGCCTATATTTACTTGTTCATATATTTATGCTAGTGAGTATTTGATGCTCTTGTATGCTCTTGTATGTCTAGTCATACCTATTATAATATAGTTGCTCACTAGTCATTAGCTTGTGTAGCTAATTTGTTTTACTTAGCTTGTGTAGCTAAGTAGTTGTTTTTCTCTAGTTGTGCTTGTGTAGTGCAACCAGTGAGTTTTGCTAGTAGTGCTTTGTGCTCTTTGCTTACTAGTATGTTTAGGAGCTCTCGGTGTGCTTAGAATTACATTTGCATAATTTGTATGTCGTTGCTAACTAGATTTATATGGGAGAGCTCTTTCACTATCTTGGCACCTTAGTTGCTTCAACTAGAATCTTTTGTCAAGTGTTTGTTATAGTTAGAGAAGTGTAGTCTTGGCTAAACCAAAATAGTTTTAATTCTGTATTTATTTGTGTTA
This sequence comes from Zea luxurians, assembly GCA_029449295.1. Lineage (NCBI taxonomy): Eukaryota > Viridiplantae > Streptophyta > Magnoliopsida > Poales > Poaceae > Zea > Zea luxurians. The sequence continues at coordinate 5,702,588 of JAOPSE010000041.1, read as the reverse complement.
GCCATTGTAATTAGTTTTAGAAAGGACTATTCATCCCCCCTCTAGTCCGCCATCTCGACCCTACAAGTGGATCAGAGCCTGGTTCTCTCATTTAGTGGTCTTAACCGACCCGAGAGTAAGCTGGATGGCGACTAAAGGGCTAGAGGTTACTTGTGAACCACATATTTTTGATGGCACACATTTTGCACAGTGGAAAACTTGCATGAGCCATTATTTTCATACAATTGATGCAAAATTGTGGTGGATCATAAGTGTAGGCTTTTATAAACCCTTTGATGAGAACACAAAAGATCTCACCCAAGCAAAAGAGAAATGCTTACATCTTGAATACCAAGCTACTAACATTTTATATCAATGGATAAGTGATAAGGTGTTTAAGAAAATTATGTATATGGAGACCGCTCATGATATTTGGACATATCTTGATGACGTATATGGGAGGATCTCTAGCGAGGATGTTGAGCACATCCACAACACGGTGGTTGTGAAAGATTGCTCCACCTCATGGTCAAGTGATGATGATGAAAGACACACCACAAGTTCACTTGATAATCATGATTGTGTCGGCTCTAACTCAAGTGATGCAAATGATGGTTCTATCTCAAGCATACTTGATGATTATGGTGATTGTTCATGCTCGAACAATGATATTGCTACTACAAGCCCATCCATTATATCACATTGCTTCATGTCACAAGGTAATACGAAGGTATATAATGCTAATGTGACTAATCATTCATATTCATATGATGAGCTTGTTGGTATACTTGCTAGCATGGACATTGCTTTAGAAAGTGAGAAAGATAAAACAAGAAACTTGGAAAATGAAAACTCATTTCTAAAGTATTCATGTGAACAACAAAAACATCTACTTTATGTTGTTACTTGTTCACACGAGGAGCTAAAATTGAGTCATGAGGAACTTAGTGTTGCTCATGAAAATTTGATACAAGAGCATGCTTTTTTCACTAACGAATTTTCTAGTAAAGAAAATAAAACTAGTGAGAATTCATCCCATGAATTATATGATCAATTGAAAAATGTTGTTAATCCATGTGATGAAGACAAGAAGCATGTATCCACCTCTTGTGATGATTTATTAGCTATGCCATGTTCTTCATCTATAGATTATTATTATTCTTCCTTGCCTTGTGGGACTAACCTTTTGAAGGAAAATAATAAGCTCAAAAACAAAGTGAAGAATTTAAACAACATGTTTGAGAGGTGGCATAAATCAAAAGTCACTCATGATCTTATATTGAAAAATCAAAGGAGACATGATGACAAGAGTGGCCTTGGTGTCAACAAGAGCAATATCAAAGGCAGGAAATTGAAGGTAAAAGGAAATAAGATATCTCACTTCATGTGCTATAAATGCCATGAGATGGGTCATCTTGCAAAGGCATGCCTTAATAAAAGGAAGCTCAAGTTGAAAAAAGAAAAAAGGAGGCTAAATCATGACAAGTGCTTCAAGTGCCACACTTGGGGTCACCTCACCTCAATATGCCCAACCAAGAAATTAGTGAAGCCACAAGTGAAGCCTCAACCAAAGCCACGAGTTGAGCAAAAGAAGAATCCCCAAAAGCAAATCAAGTTTAACCATGAATATAATGGTGATGTTGGGAAGAAAAATAAAACAAGAAGAGAAAGAAGAAGGCATTCAATATATAATCAAGATAACATGATGAGCAGAAATCAAAAGAAGAAGGATTTGGCTCAAATCAAGTGCTACATGTGTGATGATATGGGTCACTTTGCCTCGAGGTGTCCCAACAATCTTGAGAAGAAGGCTCAAGCAAATGAGAAGAGGCAAGACAATGTGAAGCAAAATTTGAGAAAGAAAGAGAATGCTCAAACAAAGAGAACTTGCTACACATGTAGGGAAAGGGGACACATGGCAAATTCATGTCCCTTAGGTAACAATTCTAAGCCTATTTCAATTCATAAGAATATTTTGCTTAGAAAGGATGGCAATGGTACTCATTTGTTGCAATTGCAAAACATCCCGCTATTCATACTAAGGCAATGCCTAAGTATGTTGCTCCTAACTTAAGAGGACCCAACTTAGTTTGGGTACCATCAAAACATGGATGATTATGAACAGGTACCTTGGGCGTTGGAGGCTTGACTCAATAATATTCATTTAATCATCATATGTTGAATTAAGTGTTGAAGACTAAATAAATTCTATCCCAATGCCAAGTCAATAATAAGTGAAGTCCAAATTCTACCAAATACAAGTGCTTTATTCAAGTTGGTTAAATTATGAATGGATTGCAAATAAGTTAAGTTCAAACTTGCTATTGGATGATCATGAGGTATATAGAGTATAATATTTGTTGATCAAATTCATTTGAATGCATATGAGTTGATTGAATTGGATATATATGCATATGTTGCTTGCTATAAGATGATTGAATGGACAATTTGCTAAATAATCAAGTTTGGATTGATTTATGTTGAATAAATTCAAGAGACTTCATTTAGTAAGTGGTTTGAATGGATATTTGTCTTTTGAAAGTAGTTCATTTCAGATTTGATTCAACTTGAAGAAGAATAACTCAATATACTGAAATCTGGCCAATATTGAAAATCTGACAAGGCTGTGCTCATAACCATGTTTGAGTGATCAAATCTATTTGGATTGGCTTGAAATTCAGTTTACTTGCTCTATGCATATGATAGAAAAGTTTGTGCAAATTTCATAATCATTGGATGAGTGAAACTTCTTGATTAAGTCAATCTTGTCAGCACAAACACAACAGTTTTCAGCATATACCTACTGTGGGAGATGTTATGGCTGGCAGCACATATGAAGTCAAATGAGTCTCAATTTTTTACAGCAGTTAGCATACTTATTAAAGCACATCTCCACCAATTTTCATGGTTATAGGATCTATACATCAAAATTGAGGTTATCATATAACAGATTGCATAATCTTCTTTCTTACATATGGCAATCCAAATGCTTAAATTGGTTGTAAGTATTTCTTGGCACATTTCAATTTGATTACTCTATTATTGCCATGATCTAGACATAAAAGAGAAAAACCCCATGTTCATGAATGAATAAGGTGCTAAGTAAGAAATTCAAATTCTTAAAGCACTTATCAAAAAGGGAATTCTCTATATGACTAGAGTTGTGAAACTAATGTTTTTTAGCTAAGTGATCTATGTAGTTTCACAGCATGAGAATGAGTTTCTCAATGGACTATGAAATTAAATGTATAAAGAACAATCCAAAACTATGTGATGTATTCTCTCTTGTACATTTGGATTTATTTCTTCTACATTAAATACTCACCATGATATGATTTAAAATTAGCCTGTGAACTTAATCAATTTATCATGCATGTTTAATTTGTTAAAATTAAGCATTGAAGATTAAGAGAATTTTATTTCATATAATAAGGTTTCCTTGGTTAAGTATCTGCCTACTTTATATATTCAAAGTGTTATAAAAGAGAATTTGGTGCTTGTATTACTAACGACATCTCTTTTGAGCTTGTTCATGAAATTCAGTGAAAAGAGATTCCATATGTTCAAATTAGTTACTCCTCACCAAAAAGTACAAAAAAAATTTTCTAGAGGCAAAGTGGTACTTAATTGGAGCAATCAAAAGATTGATCAGGAAAGAGAACAAGCAACACATTCAAAGGCAAATCAAGCAAATATGATTGATGTTTCAAACATGGATTGATTTTGAGTATTTTCCAAGTATTTTCGGTTTGACATCAATTCGTGATCACTTATACTCAAATCATGTACATTCATGCAAATTATTTATATATGGTTGAATACTAATGCTTGGTGCAGTCATAAAGTTCATAAATGAGCAATGATCCTATTTTAAAATTCAACTATTGAGAATTTAACAGTCAGCTAAATGGAGTGCAAGTTCCAGGTCTCGGACCGTCCGGTCTTAGGCCACAGACAGTCCGAGAGATCAGGCCACGGACCGTCCGAGCTCCCACTGCGGACCGTCCATGAGTAGCAGTCTTGCATAAACAAAGGAATTTTCTGGACCAATATCTCAACAAGTGGTATCATCTTTACAAGTGATATTCCTATATTCCATGCAAATTCATAATTCTCTCACATACAAGTGGTATTGAAGGAACAAATGCATGTGAACTACAACATTCAAATTATGCACTTGATCTTAAATGGGTTCTCAAATTCATACTGGTGAAGAATGGATTTCTTATTGATAATTGGTCTTCACCAAGCTATTCAATTGGACCACACATTGCTATTGGAGAGCTAAATCAAAAGAATCTTGACTATTCTCTACTCCAACATAGCAAAGGTATCATTGTGATGTGCATGATCATATCATCCCTACTAGTATGCGGTTAGTGCATATAGTACATACTTAATAGTATCATGCATATTAAATGAAAGATTTAAATTCATGTTCTACCACTATTGGTTATTTTCATTGATTGAAACTAGTGGTAGCATATGAGTTTGTTCATGAGCAAAGTGAACCCATGTACTTAATTTATTTTGGATTGCTACAAGCTACAAGAACAACCTCGATAAGATAACCGCTTAATGCGTGTGAAGAAGCTTAAAGAGGGTTCAACCCCATCTCGGAAGCTTAAGAAAATCTATTTGGTTAAGTCACATATTGAGCTGCTCATGAGGATGACTTATGAAGAAGATACCAATGCAAATGAATATCGTGGCATCAATATCTACATAGAAATGTCCAAGCAATATTATTCCTTCAAATGGTATTCACTAAGTGGTGTCTAGATCAATCATACAATTGATATCCTTTGAGTGGTACAAGACTTTAAGTGATCCACAACCTTAAGTGATCATCAACTCGAGAGAGCAACTCTCTCCTAAAATAAGTTCATGCAAGTGATGTCAAGGATTTTTATCATGCATATGGTGTCCATCAAAAACTTATTGAGTACTTTCAAGTTGGTATAATATTCACAAGTACATTTTCCCAGAGCCTTAGAACAACCCTTTTATGGTAACTAATGACAAAGGGGGAGAAGTTGGAACAAAGATATGTAAATGTACAAGTTGGAACAAAGATATGGAAATATGCACAAGAGAAACATTGGACATGAACTCAGGGGGAGCTACTGATCAATTGAGTTAGAATGAATACAAATGGATCAAGAGCAAAGTATAATGGTATGAGATTTTATTGAACAAGAGATGCACACAAGTAGGGGGAGCAAGCTCGTGAATATATGTTTGATGCATTTGTTTATGCACTACATTGCTTGCTTGCATTACATTTGTCTTATATTCCTACATACTTGTGTGTAAGTGGTTGCTAGAACTAAGACTTGGATGATGATTGATTTAGTGATATTTATAAGCCTAGTCTTAGTGTGAAAGGAGTAACTAGAACCCTATTTATTATGATCTCATATGGTATCTAGTTTCACTTGTTTCTAGCAATATGATGCTAAGGATGAAATGAAAAGTAGTAAACACGCTACAAAGGTATATTTCAATTTTGTATACTTTAGCATCATACGGTAGTGATAATGTCCCCTCAATTTTCATATCTTTGCATGTGTGTAAGCTTGAAACCAAACCATCCAAGCACACATGTAGGCAAGGATATCACTACCAAACCGTTTTTATGGCGCTTATCCAAATCTTAACAAATGAGCTTAAAGTTGGATAAGGAACATAAGAACTTTGCCAAACTAGTAATTTACACTTGTGTGAAAAGCTAGCTTGGAAAAGAACAAAAACGACAAATCTTTGTAGAGTTGTCATCAATTACCAAAAAGGGGAGATTGTGAGACCCTGTTTGGTTTTGGTAATTGATTGACAACTTATATGGACTAATAAGTGTTTATGTTGAGATACACAGGTGATTAGTCCACAGGTACACTAGTGTGAGTTATTTTAGCCATGGTGGTGATGTGGCTTGGTGATATTGAGATGTTCAACTAGTGTGATAAAGGAGCTCATTGCATATGAAGACATGACATGGTGTCATGTGGCTATATGGAGAAGATCAAGAGATATGGCTTGGTTTCGATGGACCGAGTGGCTAGTGTGAAGGGCAAGTCAAAGGCTCATGTGTGAGGGACAGCGTGGCGGTGAAGCAAGAGCAAGGACTTAGCACCGATGGACATAAAGCAACGGTGAAGAGCAAGGTATGTTGAGATTGATGAACCAAGAAGGCTATGTGATAACATGGAGTGGATCATATCATTACAGAATTATCAAGCCATGTGTTGATCTGGGCTATTGATCAAGTGGCTTGATGATGATGGTGGAGGAACTTCATGCTATGGACAAATGGTAAAAGGTATCATGGTTGGCTACACTTATGGATGCCCATTGTTCATCATTTAAGAAGATGGAATTGAATGCTCAAGGCAAAGGTATAACAATAGGTTTTTGTTTTACTGGTCAAAAGGTGCTTAGAGGTTGATAATTGACCGGGTTAGTAGGCTAGATAGCCGTACTATCAAGAGGGGTCAACTATCTTACTTGACATGTCTTTAGTGCCTCATTGCTCATATAGTTGGTGCATTTGCATAAGGGCTAACAATGCTTTTGTTCGTGAAATAAAACTTATTCAAAAGCGATTTCTTGAATGTGGGCTGAATTGAGGTACCGCGGACTGTCCGGGCCAGCATGGCGGACTGTCCGCAGGTCTAACTTGAGGTAATGGGCAGAAACGCGGAGTTTCTGTGTTTCGTGAAGTTTTTGTACTGCGGACCGTCTGGTCCCAGGTGGCGGACCGTCCGTAGTTGAAGGATTGGTGTTTGGACAGAACTTGAGTAGTTCTGTCTTGGTTTTATTTTTTGAACTGCGGACCGTCCGGGGCCTGAGTGCGGACCGTCCAGGGTCCAGGAGCGGACCGTCCACATTACAAATATTTTGTATTGCGGACCGTCCGGGGTCCAGGTGCGGACCGTCCGCAGTACAAATTTCAGCAAATGTGCAGAGTCAGCAAAACTTCGTTTTGGCTCAGTTTTATGTATCGCGGACCGTCCGGCCTTGAGGGGCAGACCGTCCGCAAGTCATTTTTGAATGCTCTGACATTTTTATAACCGTTTATAGCCGTTGGGAATCTTGTGCGGACGGTCCGGGCTTGTATTGTAGACCGTCCGCATGTGCGCAGAAAAGGGGCATTTGACCCATAACGGCTAGTTTTGGAGAGGGGGCTATATATCCTTGTGTTGCCCGGGTTGAAAGGGTGTAGGAGGCCATTTGGAACACTTGTGAGCATATTGGAGCCTTTCCTCTCCCTCTCTCTCACTCATATTGGTTGGGATTGCATTCTAGTGAGATTGAGAGCCATCTAGTGCATTGCATCAAGTTATTGATCTTTGAGGCACTAGGGAGATCATCAAGTGAGGTCGTTGGCTTGTTACTCTTGGAGGTTGCCGCCTCCTAGACGACTTGGTGGTCGTTCCCCATGAGCTCTTCAACGGAGATTGTGAAGAGGCCGCGGTGGTGATTGTGAGAGGCGTTGTGCTTGCCTCACCGGAGTGGTGAAAAGCAACTCTAGTGGAATCGAGGTTTGAGGGTTCATTGACCAATTCGGCTCAAGAGATCAAGTGGAGACTTGATAGAGGAGCGGTTGGGTGCTTTGAATCTACCTCAACGTGGACTAGGGGTGACCGGCAAGTCATCGACACCACGGGAAAAAATCATTGTGCCAAGTGTCATCATCTTCCCGTTGGTTTGCAACTTTCCTCACTAGCCTATATTTACTTGTTCATATATTTATGCTAGTGAGTATTTGTTGCTCTTGTATGCTCTTGTATGTCTAGTCATACCTATTATAAAATAGTTGCTCACTAGTCATTAGCTTGTGTAGCTAATTTGTTTTACTTAGCTTGTGTAGCTAAGTAGTTGTTTTTCTCTAGTTGTGCTTGTGTAGTGCAACCAGTGAGTTTTGCTAGTAGTGCTTTGTGCTCTTTGCTTACTAGTATGTTTAGGAGCTCTCGGTGTGCTTAGAATTACATTTGCATAATTTGTATGTCGTTGCTAACTAGATTTATATGGGAGAGCTCTTTCACTATCTTGGCACCTTAGTTGCTTCAACTAGAATCTTTTGTCAGGTGTTTGTTATAGTTAGAGAAGTGTAGTCTTGGCTAAACCAAAATAGTTTTAATTCCGTATTTATTTGTGTTAGCCATTGTAATTAGTTTTAGAAAGGACTAGTCACCCCCCCTCTAGTCCGCCATCTCGACCCTACAACTCTCTACTCTGGAGAATTGGCGCGGCGAAGTGGCTATAAATCACCGGACTGTCGGTGGTGCACCGAACTGTCCGGTGAGTCATCAGCGCCAGAGCCCAAGTCTTCGGCGACGAACTCGTCGCTCTCGGGAATTGGAAAAGGCACCGCGGCTAAAATTCACCGGACTGTCCGGTGGTGCACCGAACTGTCCGGTGAGCCAAAGGCGCCCATGGCCAACAGTCGTGTGCGTGATCAACGGACGACATGTGGCCAAGCCAACGGTCGGATAGTCACACCGGACAGTGTCCGGTGCGCCAACGGCCCCGAAGGACCAACGGTCGGCTGCGCCCGGTATAGAAGGAAATCGTGCACTGGACATGCACTGTAGCTGTTCGGTGGTGCACTGGACTGTCCGGTGCACCACTCGACAGAATGCAAGATTTGCCTTCCAAGTTGATCTCCAACAGCTTCTAGCTGCCTTGAGGCTATAAAAGGGACCCTTAGGCGCATGGAGCAAGACACCAAGCTTGCAAGAAACATCCTAAGATGCCTAGACTCTACAATCACGCAATCGGATCATCATTCTTGAGATTTGAGCACCGTTTGAGTTGTAAACTCCCTGCGACGTGTGTGTGTGCTCACTTCTTCACTTGTGTGCGTGTGTTTGCTGCGATTCGAGTCTTGTGTGCGTTGTTTTTCCTCCCTTACTCTTGTGCTTCTTTGTGATCTATATTGTAGGGCGAGAGGCTCCAACTTGTGGAGATTCCTCACAAACGGGAGAAGAATACTAAACAAAAAGACTGTGGTATTCAAGTTGATCATTGGATCGCTTGAAAGGGGTTGAGAGCAACCCTCGTCCATTGGAACACCACAACGTGGAAGTAGGCAAGTGTTATACTTGGCCAAACCACAGGATAAAATACTGTCTCTTGTGCTGCTTTTCTCTGTGATTGTTTTGGCCGCAAGAGCTCGCTTCATAGCAACTTGATTAACTCGCACTAACACTTGTATAATCAAGTTTGTGGCTATTTAGTATTTGATTTCATAGGATCACCTATTCACCCCCCTGTAGGTGCTCTCAAGCTCTCCATTAAGAAAAGCTGTCTTTACATCTATCTGATGGACAAGGAGACCAAACGAGGCAGCCAAGGAAAGTAGTATTCGAATAGTATTCATTCTAGCAACAGGTAAGTATCAAAGAAGTCTTCTCCTTCTTTCTGAGTATAGCCTTTAGCCACAAGCCTAGCCTTGTACTTCTTAATTGTACCATCAGGCTTGAGCTTCTTTTTAAACACCCACTTACAACCCACAGGTTTACATCCATAGGGTCGATCAGTGACTTCCCACGTACCATTTGAAAGAATGGAGTCCATCTCATTATGAACTCCTTTCCAATCATCTGCATCTGGAGATGCAAATGCTTCTGCAATGGTAGTAGGAGTATCGTCCACAAGGTACACAATGAAATCATCACCAAAGGATTTTTCAACCCTTTGTCTCTTGCTCCTTTTAGGAGCATTATTGTCTTCCTCCTCTAGGACAATTTCATGTGGCTGTTCAGAACTCTCAACAGGTGTACTATGTTCAGGAGTTATCTCAAAAGAGTATCTAGAATTGCTATGAATGTCTTTCATTGTGTTCAAAGAAAGTAGCATCACGTGATTCCATAATAGTATCAACATACACATCAGGAACTTCAGATTTAACTACTAAAAATCTATATGCTATGCTACACGAAGCATATCCAAGAAAGACACAATCCACTGTCATTGGTACATTGACTTTTGCCATGCACCCCCAAGTGTGCAAGTATGAAAGTGATGGTTTTCTCCCAACCCACTTCTCATAAGGGGTTTTCTCTTCGTTGCCCATAGGAATTCTATTCAGAACATGACATGAAGTCAGGACTGCCTCCCCCCACCATGCCTTAGATAAACCACAAGTGTCTAACATGGCATTCACCAGGTCAGTCAATGTACGGTTTTTCCTTTCAGCAATCCCGTTTGATTCGGGTGAATAGGGAAGCGTCCTCTCATGAATAATGCCATGTTCTGCACAGAAATCATCAAAGACTTTAGGAAAGAATTCGCCACCACGATCTGATCTAACATATTTGATCTTTCTCTCTAGTTGGTTTTCAACTTCAGACTTATAGATTTTAAAGTAGTCTAAAGCCTCATCTTTGGTTTTTAGCAAGTATACATAGCAAAATCTAGATGCATCATCAATCAATGTCATGAAGTATCTCTTGCTACCTTTTGTGAACACACCATTCATCTCACAAAGATCAGAATGTATGAGTTCTAAAAGTGCCAGGTGTCTCTCCTCAGCAGCCTTGTGAGGCTTTCGAGGTTACTTCGACTGCACACAACTATGGCACTTAGAACCTTTGACTATGGTGATATTCGGAATTAAACTCATGGTGGAAAGCCGAGACATAGAGCCAAAATTAATATGACACAAACGAGAATGCCAAATACTCACAAGATCATCAACATTAGCGCAAATATGGTTCACAGACTTATTATTGAAATCTAACAGAGAAAAGCGGAACAAGCCTCCGCAATCATAGACTTTACTAATAAATTGTCCAGACTTAGACACAACTAATTTATTGGACTCCAAAACTACCTTGAACCCATCTCTACATAGAAGGGTTCCACTAACGAGATTCTTGTGTATAGAAGGGACATGCTGCACGTTCTTCAGCTGCACGATCTTTCCCGAAGTAAACTTCAGATCCACCGTGCCAGTGCCATGAACAGAAGCATGTGACCCATTCCCCATTAGGACGGAAGAATCCCGGGCACCCTGATAAGAAGAGAACAAATTAATGTCAGAACACACATGAACATTAGCACCAGTATCAAGCCACAAACTAGGTGTTTGAAATACTGAGAAGATGAAAGTTAAATTACCATACCCTTTGTCTTCCTCATTGCTAGCGATCATTGTGTTGACATTGCCCTTTTTACCACGACGATCCGCTCGATCAGGACAATCTTTGGCAAAATGACCCGTCTTGCCACATGCGAAACATGTGAGTTCAGCCTTCTTCTTCTTCTTCTTCTTGAAGTTGGTAGTTTTGTTGGGTTTGTTAGATTTTGTCTTTCCTTTGCCCTTGTTGTGGTTCTTTTGAACCATGTTGGCGCTGGAGTGGCCCTCGCCTCCTTTAGATCCCATGTCCTTAGCCCGAGCTTTCTCCTCAACATCTAGAGACGCTATCAGATTTTCAACTGATATCTCCTGTCCCTTATGTTTCAGAGATGTGGCAAAGTTCCTCCATGTAGAAGGCAACTTTGCAATAATGCATCCAGCCACAAATCGGTCAGGAAGGACTATCTTAAGGTGGTCGAGCTCCTTGGCTATACACTGTATTTCATGAGCTTGCTCTACAATAGGGCGATTATTAGCCATCTTATAATCATGAAAGCTCTCTATGATATACAGGTCACTGCCAGCATCTGATGCACCATACTTAGTAGTAAGTGCATCCCACAACTCTTTCCCGTCTGTGTGCTGTATATTCGCATTAACCAGATGGTTAACAAGGGCGCTAAGAACTGCTCTCGTAAATATAGTATTGGCATGGTCGTACTCTTTCTCCTGTTCAGGAGTCAGTTCGCCCTCAGGGTTGCCTTTACTAACATGGAACACATTTATAGCAGTAAGCCAGAGCGTGGCCTTGACTTGCCACCTCTTGAAGTGCATACCATTGAATTTTTCTGGCTTCAGCGCGTCGGCAAAAGCAGCCATAGAAAAACTAGGAAATTATCTACAATAAGGTTTTTGGATTTGTTGGGGACTTGTTCTCAAATGCTTCGGATTAAGAACAAGGCAACATAAAAAGTGTTAAATGATTAAATCCTTCGTCCTTTCTAACATTATTTCCCTTCGGGATATAATGTGTCCCGGACGAAGGTCACAAACAACATATCTTCGTAAGCACAATAAACTATGACGAAGAATTTACATGCAACATAAAAAGTAATATAAACATTTAAATATTATCACAACGTCATTTCTATTTTATTGTCATATAAAAATAGAAATGATTTCAGATTACAAGTGTACCTTCGGATTGCAGGAAGGCAAAAGTTCAAGGATGACGGAAAACAAATGCCAAGTCAGCGTGAACAGTACGGGAGTACTGTTCATCTATTTATAGGCGTGGGACGTAGCCCATGCAAAATTACATTCATGTCCATTACATTTGCTAATGACTTATGGGAATCTATTAAGGCCTAAGTAGTCTTTTCATCTTTAAGTCGGTTCCCCTTTCTGCTATCGCGACGAAGCTTTCTGCGCATAGCTTCGGCTGTGCATCATCCTTCGTACAGCTTGGTAATCAGCCCGTCCTTCATCTTAATCCCCCTTCGTCTGGCTTGGGCTTCGTTCTGACCGTACTCCATGTTCATGATCTGAGTCCGAAGATACCTGTTCATATAATTCACTTGGAAAATATTGTCAAATCATGTTTTTGAGGACCTTCGGAGGACGAAGGCCCCCAACAGTAGCCCCTCGCAATATTAATTTGTTAGCGATAAATTCAGATTGCGATATGGACGAAGGCCTTAAGCCGAAGGTTCGAAAAAACACCTTCCCTTTGCTAGGATAGCAAAAGTCACTGACACCTGGGACCACACAGTTTCCGTCATATCGAGTGTATAAATAGGAGCCCGCCACATTTGATTTGGCACGCTCTCTTTGCCATCTGTTTTGCCAGCTTATAAAGCTTTCTGCCCAAAAATTATTTGTTTTCTTTCCTAGTTTTGAGCTTCGGAAGCGAGAAGTAAGATTTCCGAAGGGATGTCTGAGGAGAAGAAGGCTGCTGTCGAAATGAAGCTAAGTCTCTCTGAAGAGAAGAACCTGGGGTTTCTTGAAGCAATGTCGAAGACTAATACAGAAAAGATCACCAAAGAGATTTTAGAAGGTTTATCTGAAGATACTGGTGACAGCGACAGTTATGATGTAGAAAGCGGCGGGGGAGAGTCCGAAGATCGACCATGGCGGCCAAGTCACTCGGTTTTCGGGAAAACCACTATTAAGCAGAGTCATATTGACAATATGAGGGGGAGATATTTTCGAGATATATCTATTGTGAGGGCTGATGCTGGAGAAAAAACTTCTCCTACCCCCGAAGAAGATGAGGTCGTGATCTTCCGAAGCTTTCTCAAGGCTGGGCTTCGGTTCCCCCTAAGCAGCTTTGTTGTCGAAGTCCTGAAGACATTTCAAATCTACCTTCATCAAATTACTCCCGAAGCTATCATAAGAATGGGAATCTTTGTCTGGGCTGTGAGAAGCCAAGGTTTAGAACCAAATGCTAAAAGCTTTTGCAAAATTCATGAGTTGGTATATGAGAGCACCTAGAGGGGGGGGGGTGAATAGGTGATCCTGTGAAAACGTAAACTTATAGCCACAAAAACTTGTTAAGTGTTAGTACGATAATCGCCAAGTGGCTAGAGAGGAGTCTCAACAAAACACAGAAACCACAGAAGATCAATCACAGAGATGACACAGTGGTTTATCCCGTGGTTCGGCCAAGACCAACGCTTGCCTACTCCATGTTGTGGCATCCCAACGGACGAGGGTTGCAATCAACCCCTCTCAAGCGGTCCAAAGACCCACTTGAATACCACGGTGTTTTGCTTTCTTTTCTTTATCCCGTTTGCAAGGAATCTCCACAAATTGGAGTCTCTTGCCCTTACAAGTATATGATCACAAAGAAGCACAGAGTAAGGGAGGGAAGCAACACACACAAATCCACAGTGAAATGCGCACACAAACGGCCAAGAATCGAGCTCGAATGACTATCTCAAAGTTCTCACTAGAACGGAGCTCGAATCACTTAGAATCACAAACGAATGCGCAAAGAATGAGTGTGGATGATCAAGAATGCTCTAAGGTTGCTTGGTGTACTCCTCCATGCGCCTAGGGGTCCCTTTTATAGCCCCAAGGCAGCTAGGAGCCGTTGAGAGCAAATCTGGAAGGCCAATCTTGCCTTCTGTCGTCGGGAGCACCGGACAGTCCGGTGTACACCGGACACTGTCCGGTGCCCGATTTCCTTCCTAAAATGGCGCTGGCGACCGTTGCAGACCGTTGCAGATCTGGGAGCCGTTGGCGCACCGGACATGTCCGGTGCACACCGGACAGTCCGGTGCCCCCTTCCGACCGTTGGCCCATCCACGTGTCGCGCGCAGATTCCGCGGCCGACCGTTGGCCCGGCCGACCGTTGGCTCACCGGACAGTCCGGTGCACACCGGACAGTCCGGTGAATTTTAGCCATACGCCGTCGGCGAATTCCCGAGAGCGGCCACTTCAAGCCGAGCCAGCCTGGCGCACCGGACATGTCCGGTGCACACCGGACAGTCCGGTGTACCCAGACTGGGCAGACTTTGGCTGCTCGAGCCATTTCTTCTCCAACTCGATTTTTTCTGTTTCCAGCACTTAGACACAATACATTAGTCCATAAAACAATGTACTAAGTCTGAGAAACATACCTTTATCCTTGATTTGTACTTTGTCCACCATTTTACAATTAGGTACCTGTGTTGGGCACTAAATCACCAAAATACATAGAAATGGCCCAAGGGCACATTTCCCTTTCAATCTCCCCCTTTTTGGTGATTTATGCCAACACAACATAAAGCAAGTAGAACAAGTACAAAAACACTTCAAATAAGAACTCAAATTATTTTGATTCAATTTTGACATATATGGATCACTCTATGCCACCACTTGGTTTGTTTTTGCAAATCAAACTCAAATCTCTATCTCTAAGTCAAACACACATGTTGAAACATAAAGAGAGTCATTCCAAAAGAGATTGATCAAAAACTCCCCCTTTTTCCCATAATCAATACTTCTCCCCACAAGAAGCCAACTTTTGATAAGAGAGATAACAAAAGAGTTTTGACAAACCAAACCAAAAGCTCTATTCTACTATTTTCAAAATCTCTCAAGTGGTAGCTGATCCATTTATCACTTTGGCCTTTATTTTCTCCCCCTTTGGCATCAAACACCAAAACGGGATTAATCTTGGCTCTATAACCCCATTGCCTCACCAAAATCTTCAATTAAGAGCAAATGGCAATAAGAGTTCATGAGATGAACTTGGAATAAGTTACCCTCTCATCGGAGTGCAGTGGAAGTCTTTCATGGTCCAAGTCCACCTTTTCCCTTTCAATTCTCCTTTGAGACTAAAACAAGCAAACTCAAGCATATGGTTAGTCTCAAAGGGTCAAGTTGTAACACATCTCCCCCTAAAACTGTGCATCATTTTGCCACGGACTTGTGAGGTCCAGGGAGTGTTTGTACAACTTGAGCACCATACTTAACAACAAAATGCAAAAAGGAACATGATCAAAAGCATAAATACATGTATGCTACAATTCAATCCAAGTTCCGCGAATCTAAGACATTTAGCTCACTACGCAGCCTGCAAAAGGTGTTCTCATCTAAAGGCTTGGTAAAGATGTCGGCTAGCTGGTTCTCGGTGCTAACATGAAACACTTCGATATCTCCCTTTTGCTGGTGGTCTCCCAAAAAGTGATGCCGGATGTCAATGTGCTTTGTGCGGCTGTGCTCAACAGGATTTTCCGCTATTCGGATAGCACTCTCATTGTCACATAGGAGTGGGACTTTGCTCAGATTGTAGCCAAAGTCCCTGAGGGTTTGCCTCATCCAAAGTAGTTGCGCGCAACACTGTCCTGCGGCAACATACTCGGCCTCAGCGGTGGATAGGGCAACGGAGGTTTGTTTCTTAGAGTTCCATGACACCAGGGACCTTCCTAAGAATTGGCACGTCCCCGATGTACTCTTCCTCTCGACCTTACATCCAGCATAATCGGAGTCTGAGTATCCAACCAAGTCAAAGGTAGACCCCTTTGGATACCAGAGCCCGAGGCAAGGCGTAGCAACCAAATATCTAAGAATTCGCTTCACTGCCACTAAGTGACACTCCTTAGGATCGGATTGAAATCTAGCACACATGCATACACTCAGCATAATATCCGGTCTACTAGCACATAAATAAAGTAAAGACCCTATCATTGACCAGTATGTTTTTTGATCAACGGACTTACCTCCTTTGTTGAGGTCGGTGTGTCCGTCGGTTCCCATCGCCGTCTTTGCGGGCTTGGCGTCCTTCATCCCAAACCGCTTCAGCAAGTCTTGTGTGTACTTTGTTTGGGAGATGAAAGTGCCGTCCTTGAGTTGCTTCACATGAAACCCAAGGAAGTAGTTCAACTCGCCCATCATTGACATCTCAAATTTCTGCGTCATTACCCTGCTAAACTCTTCACAAGACTTTTGGTTAGTAGAACCAAATATTATGTCATCGACATAAATTTGGCACACAAAAAGATCACCGTCGCAAGTCTTAGTAAAAAGAGTTGGATCGGCTTTCCCAACCTTGAAAGCATTAGCGATTAAGAAGTCTCTAAGGCATTCATACCATGCTCTTGGGGCTTGCTTAAGTCCATAGAGCGCCTTAGAGAGCTTACACACGTGGTCGGGGTACCGTTCATCCTCGAAGCCAGGGGGCTGCTCCACGTACACCTCCTCCTTGATCGGCCCGTTGAGGAAAGCGCTCTTCACATCCATTTGGTACAACCTGAAAGAATGGTGAGCGGCATATGCTAGCAAGATACGAATTGATTCTAGCCTAGCCACAGGAGCAAAAGTCTCCTCAAAGTCCAAACCTGCGACTTGGGCATAACCTTTTGCCACAAGTCGAGCCTTGTTCCTCGTCACCACCCCGTGCTCGTCCTGTTTGTTGCGGAACACCCACTTGGTTCCAACAACATTTTGCTTGGGACGAGGCACCAGTGTCCAAACTTCGTTGCGGTTGAAGTTGTTAAGTTCCTCCTGCATGGCCAACACCCAGTCCGGATCTAGCAAGGCCTCTTCTACCCTGAAAGGCTCAATAGAAGAGACAAAAGAGTAATGCTCACAAAAATTAACTAATCTTGAGCGAGTAGTTACTCCCTTGCTAATATCACCCAATATCTGGTCGACGGGATGATCCCTTTGAATCGTTGCTCGAACTTGGGTTGGAGGTGCCGGTTGCGCTTCTTCCTCCATCACGTGATCATCTTGTGCTCCCCCTTGATCACACGCCTCCTTTTGATGAACCTGTTCATCGTCTTGAGTTGGGGGATGCACTGTTGTTGAGGAAGAAGGTTGATCTCGCTCATCTTGTTCCTGTGGCCGCATTTCTCCAATCGCCATGGTTCGTATAGCGGCCGTCGGAACATCTTCTTCATCTACATCATCACAATCAACAACTTGCTCTCTTGGAGAGCCATTAGTCTCATCAAATACAACGTCGCTAGAGACTTCAACCAAACCCGATGATTTGTTGAAGACTCTATACGCCTTTGTATTTGAGTCATAACCTAATAAAAACCCTTCTACAGCTTTGGGAGCAAATTTAGAATTTCTACCCTTCTTCACTAGAATGTAGCACCTGCTCCCAAATACACGAAAGTAAGATACATTGGGTTTGTTACCGGTTAGTAGCTCATATGACGTCTTCTTGAGGAGGCGGTGAAGGTAGACCCTGTTGATGGCGTGGCAAGCCGTGTTCACGGCTTCCGACCAAAAGCACTCGGGGGTCTTGAATTCTCCAAGCATAGTCCTTGCCATATCTATGAGCGTCCTGTTCTTCCTCTCTACCACACCATTTTGCTGAGGTGTGTAGGGAGCGGAGAACTCGTGCTTGATCCCTTCCTCCTCAAGAAACTCTTCCACTTGAAGGTTCTTGAATTCGGACCCGTTGTCGCTCCTTATCTTCTTCACCTTGAGCTCAAAGTCATTTTGAGCTCTCCTGAGGAAGCGTTTGAGGGTCCCTTGGGTTTTAGACTTATCCTGCAAAAAGAACACCCAAGTGAAGCGGGAAAAGTCATCAACAATAACTAAACCATACTTACTTCCTCCTATGCTTAGATAGGCGACGGGTCCGAAGAGGTCCATATGTAGCAGCTCCAGGGGTCTTGATGTGGTCATCACATTCTTGCTGTGATGCGCTCCTCCCACCTGTTTACCTGCCTGACAAGCTGCACAAGGTCTATCTTTTTCGAATTGTACGTTAGTCAAACCTATCACGTGTTCTCCCTTTAGAAGCTTGTGGAGGTTCTTCATCCCCACATGTGCTAAGCGGCGATGCCACAGCCAGCCCATGCAAGTCTTAGCCATTAAGCATGCATCTAGACCGGCCTCTTCTTTAGCAAAATCAACTAAGTAAAGCTTGCCGTCTAGTACACCCTTAAAGGCTAGTGAACCATCACTTCTTCTAATGACAGACACATCTACATTTGTAAAAAGACAATTATATCCCATATTGCATAGTTGACTAACAGATAGCAAATTGTAACCAAGAGACTCAACTAAAAACACATTGGAGATTGAGTGTTCATTAGAAATTGCAATTTTACCTAACCCTTTTACCTTGCCTTGATTCCCATCACCAAATATAATTGAATCTTGGGAATCCTTATTTTTGACGTAGGAGGTGAACATCTTCTTCTCCCCCATCATATGGTTTGTGCATCCGCTGTCGATAATCCAGCTTGAACCCCCGGATGCATAAATCTGCAAGGCAAATTTAGGCTTGGGTCTTAGGTACCCAACTCATGTTGGGTCCTGCAAGGTTAGCACAAATATCCTTAGGGACCCAAATGCAGGTTTTGTCTCCCTTGCATTTTGCCCCTAACTTCCTAGCAACTATTTTCCTATCCTTTCTACAAATAGCAAAGGAAGCATTTAAAGCACAATAAATTGTAGAAGGTTCATTCACTACTTTCCTAGGAGCATGAATAATATCCTTTCTAGGCACATGATGAATAACATTTCTCCTACCAACATTTCTATCATGCACATAATAAGAACTAGAAGCAAACATGGCATGAGAATCAAAGGCATTATATGCATTACAACTCCTATAAGCATTTCTATTTTGTCTCTTACCATGGTACATAAAAGCATGGTTCTTTTTAGTACTACTAGCCATAGGAGCCTTCCCTTTCTCCTTGGCGGAGATAGGAGCCTTATGGCTTGTCAAGTCCTTGGCTTCCCTCTTGTAGCCAAGTCCATCCTTAATTGAGGGGTGTCTACCGATAGTGTAGGCATCCCTAGCAAATTTCAGCTTATCAAATTCATTCTTGCTAGTCTTAAGTTGGGCATTAAGACTAGCCACTTCATCATTTAGTTTTGAAATTGAAACTAAGTGTTCACAACAAGCATTAATATCAACATCCTTACACCTAGTGCAAATTTCAACATGTTCAATACAAGAGTTAGATTTACTTGCTACTTCTAGTTTAGCAGTTAAATTATTAATTTCACCTTTTAAAGAAGAAATGGTTTCGTTACAAGTAGAAAGTTCACAAGAAAGCATTCCATTTCTTTTAACTTCTAGAGCAAGTGAATTTTGTGCACTAACAAATTTATCATGCTCTTCATATAAGAGATCTTCTTGTTTCTCTAAGATTCTATCCTTTTCATTCAAGGCATCAATCAATTCATTAATCTTAGCTATCTTAGTTCTATCCAATCCCTTGAATAAACTAGAGTAATCTATTTCATCCTCACTAGACTCATCATCACTAGAAGAATCATAAGTATTAGCATTATGATTGATTACCTTCTTCTCCCTTGCCATGAGGCAAGTGTGATGCTCGTTGGGGAAGAGAGCCGATTTGTTGAAGGCAGTGGCGGCGAGTCCCTCGTCGTCGGAGTCGGACGAAGAGCAATCCGAATCCCATTCCTTTCCAAGGTGTGCTTCGCCTTTGGCCTTCTTGTAAACCTTCTTGTTTTCTCTCTTCCCATTTTTCCCTTGCTCCTGGTCACTATCATTTTCGGGACAGTTAGCAATAAAATGACCAACCTTACCACATTTGAAGCATGAGCGCTTCCCCTTTGTCTTGGTCTTGCTTGGCTGCCCCTTGCGACCATTTAGCGCCGTCTTGAATCTCTTGATGATGAGAGCCATCTCTTCATCATTGAGCCCGGCCGCCTCAACTTGCGCCACCTTGCTAGGTAGCGACTCCTTGCTCCTTGTTGCCTTGAGAGCAATGGGTTGAGGCTCGTGGATTGGACCGTTTGACGCGTCGTCGACGTATCTTGCCTCCTTGATCATCATCCGCCCGCTTACAAATTTTCCAAGTACTTCCTCGGGCGTCATCATCGTGTACCTGGGATTCTCACGAATATTGTTCACGAGATGAGGATCAAGAACGGTAAAGGACCTTAGCATTAGGCGGACGACGTCGTGGTCCGTCCAACGCGTGCTTCCGTAGCTCCTTATTTTGTTGATAAGGGTCTTGAGTCGGTTGTACGTTTGAGTTGGCTCCTCTCCCCTTATCATAGCGAATCGTCCAAGCTCGCCCTCCACCAACTCCATTTTGGTGAGCATGGTGATGTCATTCCCCTCGTGTGAGATCTTGAGGGTGTCCCATATTTGCTTGGCATTGTCCAAGCCGCTCACCTTGTTATACTCTTCCCTGCACAAAGACGCTAAGAGAACAGTAGTAGCTTGTGCATTTCTATGAATTTGTTCATTTATATGCATGGAATTATCCGAGCTATCAAACTTCATTCCATTCTCTACAATCTCCCATATGCTTGGATGAAGAGAGAATAAGTGACTACGCATTTTGTGACTCCAAAATCCGTAGTCCTCCCCATCGAAGTGTGGAGGTTTGCCAAGAGGAATGGAAAGCAAATGTGAATTCGAACTATGTTGAATACGAGAATAATCAAATGAAAAGTTCGAATTGACCGTCTTTTTGTAGTCGTTGTCGTCGTCCTTTTGGGAAGAAGTAGACTCATCACTATCGTCGTAGTAGATGATCTCCTTGATGCGCCTTGTCTTCTTCTTCTTCCCATCCCTACGCTTGTGGCCCGAGCCCGAGTCGGTAGGCTTGTCATCCCTCGGCTCGTTGAAGATAGACTCCTTCTCGTTGTTGTTGACCACCATCCCCTTTCCCTTAGGATCCATCTCTTCGGGCGATTAGTCCCCTCTTGAAGAGAACGGCTCCGATACCAATTGAGAGCACCTAGAGGGGGGGTGAATAGGTGATCCTGTGAAAACTTAAACTTATAGCCACAAAAACTTGTTAAGTGTTAGTACGATAATCGCCAAGTGGCTAGAGAGGAGTCTCAACAAAACACAGAAACCACAGAAGATCAATCACAGAGATGACACAGTGGTTTATCCCGTGGTTCGGCCAAGACCAACGCTTGCCTACTCCACGTTGTGGCGTCCCAACGGACGAGGGTTGCAATCAACCCCTCTCAAGCGGTCCAAAGACCCACTTGAATACCACGGTGTTTTGCTTTCTTTTCTTTATCCCGTTTGCAAGGAATCTCCACAAATTGGAGTCTCTTGCCCTTACAAGTATATGATCACAAAGAAGCACAGAGTAAGGGAGGGAAGCAACACACACAAATCCACAGCGAAATGCGCACACAAACGGCCAAGAATCGAGCTCGAATGACTATCTCAAAGTTCTCACTAGAACGGAGCTCGAATCACTTAGAATCACAAACGAATGCGCAAAGAATGAGTGTGGATGATCAAGAATGCTCTAAGGTTGCTTGGTGTACTCCTCCATGCGCCTAGGGGTCCCTTTTATAGCCCCAAGGCAGCTAGGAGCCGTTGAGAGCAAATCTGGAAGGCCAATCTTGCCTTCTGTCGTCGGGAGCACCGGACAGTCCGGTGTACACCGGACACTGTCCGGTGCCCGATTTCCTTCCTAAAATGGCGCTGGCGACCGTTGCAGACCGTTGCAGATCTGGGAGCCGTTGGCGCACCGGACATCTCCGGTGCACACCGGACAATCCGGTGCCCCCTTCCGACCGTTGGCCCGTCCACGTGTCGCGCGCAGATTCCGCGGCCGACCGTTGGCCCGGCCGACCGTTGGCTCACTGGACAGTCCGGTGCACACCGGACAGTCCGGTGAATTTTAGCCGTACGCCGTCGGCGAATTCCCGAGAGCGGCCACTTCAAGCCGAGCCAGCCTGGCGCACCGGACATGTCCGGTGCACACCGGATAGTCCGGTGTACCCAGACTGGGCAGACTTTGGCTGCTCGAGCCATTTCTTCTCCAACTCGATTTTTTCTGTTTCCAGCACTTAGACACAATACATTAGTCCATAAAACAATGTACTAAGTCTGAGAAACATACATTTATCCTTGATTTGTACTTTGTCCACCATTTTACAATTAGGTACCTGTGTTGGGCACTAAATCACCAAAATACATAGAAATGGCCCAAGGGCACATTTCCCTTTCAGTATATGAGACGAAGCCCTGGGGGAAAGAACAATATCACAACAACTTTGGTTGTTACAGCTTCGGTGCCCGCTCCGGGTCAAGCTGCCCCGTGCCAACCTTTCGGAAGAGGTGGCCCGGTGCCTAGATGACAGAATGGTTCTATGTAAAGAATGACTTGACAGCGCAGGAAGATGTTAAAAGTATCATTATGCGCCCTATCTGGCAACGCTTCGGACTCCGAAAGCCGAAAGTTGAAATGGATGAAGCGGCCGAAGAATGCCAAAGAGCCTTCGGTGTAATCTGCTCTTTTATTGGGACAAGGGATCTGGTCCAAGAGCATATTGCCTTCAGGGTGTGGCCACTTGCAGGAAAGTGGGAAATGCCGAAGGAGACCATCAAAGAGTCTGACGAAGGTGGACTAGTCAGACTAAAATACACATTTAAATACGGGGATAAGTTTGTTGAACCTGATGACGACTGGTTAAAAAGCATTGAAACCTTAAGTGACAAACTGCTTGGGGTATATTCGAAGGCCGAAAATACTGCATTATCGGCAGCCTTCGGAGGCCGAAAGAAGAAGAGGCTCAACCGGGTATTTGATGCAATCGGGTTTGTCTACCCTGACTACCATTATCCGGTGCCGGGCCACAAAAGAAAAAATACTTCTCCTGCAAAAGAAGTTGCCACAAGTGCTTCTAGTGAGCCAGCGCCGCAAAGAAAAAAGATGAAGGTGCTCACCCACCGGGCACGTTTTATTGAGCCGGCCACAGTGCCTGAATTTATCGGTGAAGTCTCTTTGGCCACTGAAACTACAGAGCCAGCTCCAGTGCCGAAGATCGAAGAAAAAACTGAAGCACCTTCAGCAGAGAAGGCAGAAAAACCGAGAATTGAAGGACCAAAAATATTAGAAATTTTAAGTCCTTCAGCAAGTGTTGAAACAATAAAAAATCAAAAGGGTCCATCGGTGACCCCGAAAAGAAAAAGAATGGTGAACGTGCTAGATGTTTTGGAGACAATTAAGTCTTCAAGCATAACTCCAAAGAAGACTATTGAACTTTCTGAAGTGTCTACTGAAGCTTTAGTTGCTGAAGCTTCGAGGCAACAACTTGAAGCTGAAGCTGGGACTTCAGAGCCCACCAAGGAACAACCTTTGGAAACCGAAGAAAAAATAAAAATGTCAGAGCCAATTTTGGTTGAAGAAATTGACTCTGCTGCCCCCGAAGCACCTTCCAACATATGGGATTACATTGTGTGACATGCTTCGGGGAAGAAATTATCTGAAGAAGAGATTTATGAAGCCAATCACTATGCCAGAGAATTAAAATATCCAAAGGGGGCACTAGTGTTCAATGGGACAAACGAAGATGACTTCCTATACTGTCTCCCTGACAACAAAGAATTATCTGTCTGCCGGGAGATGGCTAGGAGTATGGGGTTTCCGAAGCTTGAAGCTGGACTATGCGCTATGACGAAGGAGGATCTTGCGGATAGCCTTGCATATAATAGTCTGAAGGTGCGAGAATTGCGCATTTTGGAAACCTTATGATTCGAAATCTATTGTTTTATTCTTATACTAACTTTTTACATATAGGGTTTAATACTAAGCAACGCGCTGAGAGCGCAAAAGAGTGCCGAAGACGAAAGCTATGAAATTGCCTTCAACAACCTTCGAACAGAGGTTATCAAACTAAGGAACGAAGCCCTAGAAAAGGACAAAATTCTAGTTACATTAGTGGATAAAGTAAAGGAGAACGAAGCTACGTCCAAAGCCCAAATTGCAGCTCAAAAGCACGAGATTGACGATCTTCGGAAGCAATTGGCCCGGGCGAAAGAAGAACGCATACTTGAAGAAACGAGGCGGGAATGTAGCGACCAATGGGCTAATCATTTGGAAGGAACCGTTGAAGAGCTTCGGTCTTCTAAGAAAAGGTGCTACGAAAAATCCATGGAATGTGTAAAGAAAATAAAAACCAGCTTCGCCAGTGTTGGCGCATTTTCGAGTGAAGAAGATTTTGTGAGAGGTAACCCAGAAGGACCGATCGAATGGATCTGCCACGAAGCTGAAGCCTTCGAAGAAATTCTAAACAGTCGTGGAGACATTTGCGCCTTCTCGGGTGCCAGGGGGATTGCTACTATACTGGAGAAAAAAGGCTGCGATCATGTTAAGGTTCTTGCACAATTCGAAGCCAGCTTATCCCCTGAAGATATTAAAGACCCCTCGGCCGAAGCTAGCCAGGCTGGTGGAAAATTTTTCACCGACGTCTGGGACAATGGTGGCCGAGAAATGGCCCGAGAAATTATTCAGAAAAGTGAGAAGGGCATTCACGACGCTAGAGAAGTAGCTAAGGCCGCTGACAAAATCTCAGAGCCCGAAGGGCAAATAGGTATTAGCTAATGGTTTTTATTGTGTTGTAATTTTTGATTTTAAACTTCGTTCGCAATTTGTAATAGCAATGTGGTTGTATCATGTCCTCCTTCAGATCCTACTAAAGCGTCTCCGGGCCCTCACCCGAAAGGAGACGAAGAAATTAAAAAGATGGCTGAAGCTATCATGGATGAAGTTGTTAACCGACTCCTGAACGAAGCTGCCGAAGTTGTTTTGAGAGAAGATTAAGCACTTTTGTAAAGACTTCTGAAATGAAACATGTGTGACATTTTGTAACCCTGTGATATATTTGCTTTTAATGACTCGATTCTTTACGATGCATGAAACTTTACATACGTACCGTTTTTGAGCCTTCGGCGAAAAAACACCTTCCCTTCTTTTCATGCTTCGTGAAGATAGAAAAACTTCTATGCATCACGACAATGTGCATAGTGCTCTGATGAAGGATATTCAAGCTTCATGAAAATATTCTCCGAAGCTATATCCCGAAGATCAATATTGTATCCCCTTGTGACTTAGCACGATTTTCACTTTCTCAAAGTATCCTTCCGAAGGTTGATACCGTGTCCCCTTCTTTTGCCATATGCAACATGATGTATGATGCTTATGCTATGCAAAATGATGTGATGATGTTATGTTATGTAGATGACATTTGTTCCGAAGATACACACATATCCCCGTAAAACACAAAATATTTTTGTATCAGCGCTGACTTTTCGCTGTAAGCTCTGCATTCCCTTAGGAACGACTTTGGAGCTTCTTCGCCTTTTACTTAGGCGGTATCAGCGTTGACTTTTCGCTGTAAGCTCTGCATTCCCTTAGGAACGACTTTGGAGCTTCTTCGCCTTTTACTTAGGCGGTATCAGCGTTGACTTTTCGCTGTATGCTCTGCATTCCCTTTGGAACGACTTTGGAGCAGAAAACTTACACTGCGTTCCCTTTGGAACGACTTTTTGTGATTTCAGCAAACTTACTCTGCGTTCCTTAGAACGACTTTTTGTTGCTTCGAAGAATTCTCGATAATTCGAAGGTCCTCCTTGTTATCGCAAATTTTTAAGCTTCAGCAACTTAAGCCTGAGAAAATACATTTTCCTTGTAGCAAGCAAAGAAACTTTTACATGAAGACTAAAAAATGTCCTTTATTACACAGGAAATAGAGCTGAATGGAAAAAACTGGTAGGATATTTGTCAATAGATGTGCTTCGACTCTGGCACAGTGCTATTGACTGTGCGAGCTTCGGATTGTTCTCTGAGATCCCTTTGGTGTGGAGCATATTGGCTCCCTTCTGGCTGTTGGCCTTGTTGCAGCGGTGGTGGAGGCGGAGGCTGTTGCCAGGAAGCTTGAGGTTGACTCGCCGAAGCAACAGAAACTGCAGGGTGGTTGCCTATGTATTCTGGGATGTAAGGCGGATGGTATGAAGCAGTATGCATGACCTGCTTCGGCTGAGCTTGTTGTGCTGCAGCTTCGGCTATCTCCTTTTGCTTCTGGATGGTAACATGGCACATCCTGGTGGTATGGCCCTTGTTTTCACCATAGAATAAGCAAAATACTCTCCTTGGTTGATCTCCAAATCTTCCGCCGAAGCCCCTGGCGCCTCTGCCTCTTGGAGCTGGTGGCCGGAAGAAACTTTGCTGTTGCCCCGAAGCCTGTGAGGAGCACTGCGGCCTGTTCTGCTGACTCCCCTTATCATCATTTTGAGTAGAGTTGTGGATGGACCTGACATGCCTCGGATAGAATCTTCCTCCGAAGCCCCTGGTCATTTCAGAAAACCTGAAAGCCTCCTCCCTTCTTTGGCGAAAATCGTTGTCGGCACGAATATACTCGTCCATCTTCTGGAGCAGTTTCTCCAAAGTTTGAGGAGGCTTCCTAGCAAAGTATTGAGCTGAAGGTCCAGGCCGAAGTCCCTTGATCATGGCCTCAATGACGATTTCGTTGGGCACCGTTGGTGCCTGCGCCCTCAAACGCAAGAACCTTCTGACATACGCCTGAAGGTATTCTTCATGATCCTGAGTGCATTGGAACAGGGCCTGAGCAGTGACCGGCTTCGTCTGAAACCCTTGGAAGTTGGTTATCAACATGTCCTTCAGTTTTTGCCATGAAGTGATCGTTCCTGGACGAAGGGAGGAATACCAGGTTTGAGCAACACTCCTGACAGCCATAACAAAAGACTTTGCCATGACTGCAGCATTGCCACCATACGAAGATACTGTTGCTTCGTAGCTCATCAAAAACTGCTTCGGGTCTGAATGGCCATCGAATATGGGAAGCTGGGGCGGCTTATAGGACGGAGGCCAAGGTGTAGCCTGCAGCTCAGCGGACAGGGGAGAAGCATCATCAAAAACAAAATTTCCATGATGGAAATTATCATACCAGTCATCTTCGTTGAAGAAACCCTCCTGATGAAGGTCTTTTTGTGGAGGCCTTCGGTTCTGCTCATCGTGAGTAAGATGGCGAACTTCTTCAGAAGCTTCGTCTATCTGCCTTTGCAGTTCAGCTAGCCTGGCCATCTTTTCCTTCTTCCTCTGCACCTGTTGATGAAGCATCTCCATATCTCTGATCTCTTGGTCTAGCTCATCCTCTTGAAGCGTCGGGCTGACAGCCTTCCTCTTCTGGCTTCGGGCCTCCCGAAGAGAGACAGTCTCCTGATTGTGGTCCAGCGGTTGGAGAGCTGCAGTGCCAGTTGCTGAAGCTTTCTTCGGCGCCATAGCGAAGGTTGATGATCGACCGAGGGCGCTCAAAGACTCAAAGAGTGGAAGTGAGTTCACCGGAGGTGGGCGCCAATGTTGGGGACTTGTTCTCAAATGCTTCGGATTAAGAACAAGGCAACATAAAAAGTGTTAAATGATAAAATCCTTCGTCCTTTCTAACATTATTTCCCTTCGGGATATAATGTGTCCCGGACGAAGGTCACAAACAACATATCTTCGTAAGCACAATAAACTATGACGAAGAATTTACATGCAACATAAAAAGTAATATAAACATTTAAATATTATCACAACGTCATTTCTATTTTATTGTCATATAAAAATAGAAATGATTTCAGATTACAAGTGTACCTTCGGATTGCAGGAAGGCAAAAGTACAAGGATGACGGAAAACAAATGCCAAGTCAGCGTGAACAGTACGGGAGTACTAGTTCATCTATTTATAGGCGTGGGACGTAGCCCATACAAAATTACATTCATGTCCATTACATTTGCTAATGACTTATGGGAATCTATTAAGGCCTAAGTAGTCTTTTCATCTTTAAGTCGGTTCCCCTTTCTGCTATCGCGACGAAGCTTTCTGCGCATAGCTTCGGCTGTGCATCATCCTTCGTACAGCTTGGTAATCAGCCCGTCCTTCATCTTAATCCCCCTTCGTCTGGCTTGGGCTTCGTTCTGACCGTACTCCATGTTCATGATCTGAGTCCGAAGATACCTGTTCATATAATTCACTTGGAAAATATTGTCAAATCATGTTTTTGAGGACCTTCGGAGGACGAAGGCCCCCAACAGGATTGTTGAAATATTAGACAATTTCCAGATTAAATTCCGAATATAAATCATGACCAAATCAGAAGAACTGAAGTAAAAAGTCAAATCAGATGATGCGTACTGATCAGATATACTGATAGATGGAGCAGGACCGGAATCAGTAGGGTCGACGACGTCGAAGCAGCGGTGCCGATGACGTCTACGCAGTAGGGTTCGACTAGAAGATCTTGAGCAGTCGCGTGAGGACGCTTCCCAAAAATCTTATTCGCCCTCTCCCAGTAGAAGATCTCGAAGGCGAAGGATTCCAAAGACCAGCTCTCCCCATCGTAGATGCACGTCGGCGGTCGAGATGAAGAGAACTGAAGGCGGCGCAGTTGTGAACAGAGGCGAAAGCGAAAATTGGGATGATTTAGATGCTGGCTGCCAGGCGCCTTATATAGGGCCGAGTCCGCGAACCGATAGCTATCCACAATCCGATCTGCCCGCGAAAATCTCGCGTTCAGTTTAGATTTTTATAGTGATCGGTTAGAATTCTAAATTTAACAGCCAAGTAACCAAAAAAATAAAACGACAAAAGGAAGCCACGCCCCCGCAAGGCGAGGGGCCGGATTTCGACGGACCATTCACTCGCATGTCGTGCGCCCGCGTTCTTCGCCCCGCCCGCCCCGCCCCGGCCAGGCCAGGCCAGACAAGGCGAGTGAGCGCGCGTGTATGATTCTCCACACTCTCTCCTCACAATCATGACTTGGTAGTGAGTGTGGTCTCCATATTTAAACTAGTTCTAATTTACTTGAACAATATGACACTATTAGTTTCACTATTCTCTAGCCATATACATATATGGACTTTTGAGATTTTTCTAAGATTTAATTAAATTTCTCAATTGAGCCTAATCCATAAATTCTAACATGTACAGTGTTGCCAAAGGGACGAAACAATATACTACGTGTTGGCCAGAGGCCCTCACCTGCAACCTCCGATTTATTCCCAGTTGACCGATGAGTTGAGGGAGTATATTGCATTTCGTTGGTCGCCTGCTACTCGCCTGCATGCAAAGAGTGCTCCACGAAAGCCAAAGTATATAGCTTACAACCTAGAGGGATGCAAAGCTAGCTGCATGCTAAAGCAGAGCTTAGAGCAATCACAGTACTTTTCATAGGACTCTATAATTTAGGTAGTTAATCTCCAATATTTTTCTAAATGAACTTTCTAAATTTAGCTACTTATCATATAACCCTATTTTCTATCCATATTTGGTAATCGTTTATCAACTCCCTAAAAAAGTTGACTACATTATATAGATAATGAAGGTGGCTCTTGTCAGAGGTAGATGTAGTCCACTTTTGTGGTGTCATTTGACACCAATAGAGCTTTTAGTATTATCCATTAAAATGTATGCTTGTTAGGGTTTAGATGAGTTCATGATACTATAATTTAATGAAGATTGTTTTGTCTAGATCCGTTACTAGTGGTTGACATTTTGTGATTTTTTATGTGAATAGATTCAAAACGAAACTGCAACCTATATTTAGAGAGCTATTGGAGAACTTACCATTTTAACTCACAAAGTTATATGGCAACTCTTTAGATCTGTGATTTGGAGAGTTAAAATTTTGTAACTATTGGAGTTACTATCTTACATGCGGAGAACTTTCTCACTAACAACAAAAGTATTGTCTATAGAATAAAATGCCCGAGACTTCTCTAACTTCAAAAAAAAAAACTTGGTAGAGTTGAAAGATATTTAGATAAATCATTTTGTCTATTATTTAGATTAAAAATATTTTTAACTAATTAAATTTATATTATAAAACTAAACCTAGAGGTTCGGAATATCTTCTAAAAGATAATTTGCTCGATGACCCTAATCATTGGTTGTTGTGACCAAATCACGCAGATTTATCGAAATCACTACATGTATGCAGCACTTATCAATTCGAGGTTACAAGGGACACAAACAAGATAGAAATTAGTCATGATCGGGCAAGATATTCAAAAATTCTGAGCTCCAATTTTGAGACTATCCAACATATCTTTTATTCTATCTGCTATTTAAACTTCATTATGCAAATAAAGCAGTTTACAATATAAAACAATATTTTCGATGGCTACTGCACATAGTCTTACCTTTGAGAAGCCATTGATCGTTCTTTTTCTGAGACGATAAAAGTGCCTCAAATCTTATAAATATCGAGGAAAACAAATGCTATGCAGCGTTCTACCTATGAAAATGATGATAAACACTACAAGACATTGTATTCCAAGCGCGACCTCGATCGGTAACGAACGGTCCCTGTTCCGTGGACCGTCAGGTATGCCACCCAATAGTATCCCACCATGTCAGCTTGGCCACGTCCTAAATCAGCATGTCAGTTGTCAGGTATAAGAGGGAACCTTGCATAAAACCCCTCACGTTATCGCGCACATCTCCTGATCCTCGTTCCTCTCCGACTCGCAATGCGTCGTGCCCCCGTCTCCTGTGAGATCAGCTCCGGCGGCACGCGGATATGGTAATTGGGACCGAAACCTTACATATATTTGTCACAACCCAGGGACAGTGGAACGCAAGCCACAGTCGTGAGCTGATGCCAGGCGGAAGAACAACTTCTAGATGTGTTTCAACAGGTATGGTGGAATACTTTCTTTAATTCTTTTTCTGTCCATTATTTATAGTGCAACACTAGGCTAATACAACCCACTAGAAATATGGCCACAATAGGCCCAACTCACAGATTATATCTTGATTATAGCTGATTACCCAGTAATCAAGTAGTACTCCTGACATTATCCCTCTCGCTAGAGTTTGATTGTCCCCAATCAGGGCTTGTTCGGTTTTAGCCCAATCCATATGGATTGAGGGGGATTGAGGGGGTTTTCAATCCCTAGTAAATCAAAATCTCCTCCAATCCGTATCAATCCCTTCCAATCCATATGGATTGAAAATAACCGAACAAGCCCTCAAGTGCATCTAGGAAACGCTTCTTCATCACCTCATAGTCTTCCCAAGTAGCTGCATC
Organism: Zea luxurians; assembly: GCA_029449295.1. NCBI lineage: Eukaryota > Viridiplantae > Streptophyta > Magnoliopsida > Poales > Poaceae > Zea > Zea luxurians. Next base: position 5,671,242 of record JAOPSE010000041.1, on the reverse strand, counting down.
TTCTGGTAAATGAGACCACACCATGCGAATTTGAATCACAGCATGACTCCCTTTCCTCACCATACGATGATCCACAATGTACAAAGGCTTGACCTCCACTTGAGGCAGATCCACCAACAAAGATAGATCCGAAAACACAGGAGCTGCATTTGGTGTGAAAGCTTTCAACTGTGAAACATGGAATACCGGATGCACCAAAGAATTCTTAGGCAGTTCCAAATAATATGCCACTGACCCAATCTTCTTCAACACCTTTGTAGGAAACGGGTGACGCCTAAGAGGGGGGGGGGGTGAATTAGGACTTCTAAAACTTTTACTAAACTAGGCCACAGTTAAATCCCTAGAGCAAAACCTATGCAAATAATCAAACTAGAATGTGCAATCTAGGTTTTGTCTAAGTGTTGCTATCTCTACCGCAAAGGCTAAGTTTCAATCTATACTAGATAAATATGATTACAAGATTGAAACTTAAATGCTTAATATAAATACGGAATCTTAAAGAGCAAAGTAGAGATGCAAACTCTTGTGGATGACGCCGGTATTTTTACCGAGGTATCCGGAACCGCGCAAGGTCCCGACTAATCCTCGTTGGTGCCCCTACGCAAAGGGAAGCCCACGCGAGGGCCAAGCACCACGGTCGAGTAACTCCGTAGAGAGCCGCGGGCCTTCTCCACGCGCAAGTGGTGCTCTGCTTCCGGCTCCTCTCGGACGCTCCCCGCCGTCTCCACTATCGAGCTTCCGGCCGAAACGCCGCGGGCCTCGTTCCCTCCGGTACACGGTGGCGGCCGTGACACAAACGCGGTTGTCACGGTCTCGCAAGACTCTCGCCCCACTCGGTACAATTACAACGGCTCGCACAAGAGCCGAGGGGTTGTGTGGTTTTTCTAAACTCACTCAACTAACTAGGATTCACCTAGAGCAAGCGCTAAAGCGGTCTAACTAACCTAAGCACTTCGCAAAGCACCTACGCTAATCACCGAGTGATTCTATTAAGCACTTGGGTGTTTGAGCTCTTGGAAATGTGCACTATGTGCCTTGGTATGTTGCTTGGGCTCTCACACTTGAGAATGGCCGGTTGGGGTGGTATTTATAGCCTCCACACCCCAAACTAGCCGTTGGACAGAAAGCAGCAGCTTTCTATCGTCGGGTGCACCGGACAGTCCGGTGCACCACCGGACAGCGCACTGTAGCCTGTCCGGTGCGCCTATCTGTTGCTCTGACAGAGCAGTCGACCGTTGGCGCACATAGGCTTTTCACACCGGATAGTCCGGTGTGCCACCGGACAGTTCGGTGGTCTTCTCTCCGAGTGCCACCTGGAACTAGCCGTTGGGCTACTGTTCCCTGGTGCACCAGACAGTCCGGCGTGTGGGCACCGGACAGTCCGGTGTGCCACCACTACAATAGAACAACCCTGTAGCTACGCATGTCTAGCAACGCATGGTTTTATATGTTGCAAGGAAGCATATAACAACACTTATTATGTGTTGCAAGTGTTATGTGTTGCTTAGGAGCACAAAGCAACACATATTATGTGTTGCAAGTGTTATGTGTTGCTAACGAGCATAGAGCAACACTTATTATGTGTTGCAAATATCATCGGTGTAGTTATTGTATGTTGCAATTAAACCATTAAGTGATTAGATTTGTAGCCACCATAGGCATGATTTATATATGTTGCAAGGTAATCCATAAAGTATTTTAAGTATAACTACTGTAGAAAATTACTATTGTAATTGTACATACTGTACAAATTTACGCAATTGTTTTATGTACACCGTAAAAATTTATAGAAAACTGATATTGCAAAAAACAAAATAGTATACCCTGGTATTTGATTCTGCAACCTAACCTGTGGGCATACCATAATCTGTGCTTTAGTAACCAAATGAGCTATTGACGAGTTGTGATAGGAAAGTGTTTATAATTTACTTATTCTATCTTCTGAACGCGGTGGATCCAGGTCCCACACCGGAGGTACGCTAGGGTTCCACCTGAGATCTTCCTTCTTCCCGCTCTGCTCGTCTCCCCATTGGATTCCTCGCCGCTTGTGGTTTCTTCCCCGTTGCCATAGAGTCAGGCAAAAGTCCTGTGCACCGTCGCAGATCTTAGGGAGGTCAGTGCGCCGTCGCTATTCCCTTTGTCTCTGTGCGCCCTCGCTCATCTTCTCTTCGTCTCTGTGTGCCATAGCTCCTCTTCCCTTCATCGAATTCCCTGGTGGCGTGGATATTCTGGATAGTTCCCTGCATAGTTCCTAGCAGCACAACGGCATAAGTCAGAGGGGGAGAAGCCAATCATCATCCGGTACGTTTCTTGATTTCCTCTTCTTGTTGCCTCCGATCGACGAACACTAGGGATGCGCTTGGAACCAGTAGCCGGGTCTCAGTTTCTTAGGGAGTGCATGAAAGGTTGAACTAGTACCATTATTTATCGACTTTCTAACAATCAGAAGAGTAAGGTATGGAAAATTTTCTGAACATATCTAAAACATGATATTTGTTTATGTATAGACTAGCTGGGTAAATATAATTTTGAGCTATTATTGTGTTACTTGTAGACATCTAGAAATCAATATACTAATACAATTGAGAAATAAGTTTTAGATTTTTTATAGTAGAATTAACATCAGTATTTTTTATAGTTTCATAATGGATTTAGAGGTGGTGAAGCTTCTTTTGCAATGTTCTAAAGGCTCGGCTCAATATGTAGCCGGTGTAAAAGGCTTCTTAGAATTTGCATTCAAAGATAAACCTGAAGGAAGCAAGAATTATTGCCCTTGTAAGTCATGCGTGCACACTATTGTGTAGCCAAGTGATGTTATGTTTGAGCATTTGGTGTGCAATGGGATACTTGAGAATTATGACCAATGGGATTTTCATGGAGATACTTCTGGGCATGGAAATAATAATATGGGTCAAAATAGTTGTAGTAACGAAAGACAAGTTAATATGACGCAAATGATTCATGATACAATACAACACATGTATGATGACACACTTATGGTTGATGGCAATGCTCCTACGAAAGGGTCCTGTTTGGATGCAGCAAAGTTTTATAAGATGATTGAGGAATCCAATAAGCTGCTATGGATAGGATGTGAGTTGACAATTCTGACTTTATTGGTGCTTCTATTTAATATAAAATCAATGAACAAATGGACGGATAAATCTTTTGGTGATCTTCTTGACATTCTTCGTATGGCTATTCCAAATGGACAACAACTCCCCAAGAATTTTTATGAAGCCAAAAAAATTATTTCAAAATTTGGATTAGGGTATGAGGACATTCATGCTTGTCCAAATAATTGCCAACTATTTTGGAAGGGAAAAAAAGATGATGATTTCTGCTCTACCTGTAAGGCCTCATGGTGGAAGGGTATGCAACCTGAGTCGGTTTTAATAAAGAAATAAAGAAGGAAAGCTAGTCCTTGCAAAGTGTTGCGATACTTTCCTATTAAAGATAGGCTAAAAAGATTGTTTATGTGCAAGGATATAGCACCTCTCATAAGGTGGCATGATGAAGAGCGCATAAAGGATGGTGCATTACGTCATCCAGATGCACCCATATGGACCAGGTTCGATGAAAAGTTCCCATTTTTTGCATCAGACTCTCGCAATATTCGTTTTGGCTTGGCTACAGATAGGTTTAATCCATTTGGGATGTTGAGCAGTACTCATAGTTGTTGGCCAGTAGTTTTAACAGTATATAACCTACCTCCGTGGTTATGCATGAAAGATCATAATCTTATGTTGTCCTTATTGATTCCTGGTCCTAAAAGTCCTGGAGACAAAATTCATGTGTTCTTGGAACCACTATTGGAGGACCTGAAAGATATATTTCAGAATGGCATGTCCACATATGACGCATCGAGAGATGAACTATTTAATTTGCGAGGGGCTGTTTTAATGACGACAAGTGACTTGCCAGGTTTAGGAATGCTCTCATCACATATGGTTCATGGCGAATTTGCTTGCCCGCCATGTGGTGACAATGCATGGACCAAACGTCTAAAGCACGGTCGTAAGTCATCTTTTATGGGACACCGTCAATGGCTTGATGAAGACCATCCTTATCGTTTTGATGCAGATTCATTTGATGGAACAACAGAGCTAAGATCAGCTCCTATGACCTATTATGATCGTTCGATTTTGCCTAACATAATTTCACTAGGGGATTTTAAGAATTCTAAAACTTACAAGTCTGTAAGTAGCCTGTTCACATTGCCATATTGGGATCATAATATTCTGAGATACAATCTTGATGTGATGCATATTGAGAAGAATGTTTTTGATAATCTACATGGTACACTGTTCAATTTAGATGGAAAGACAAAAGATAATCTCAAATCTCGTCTAGATTTACAAGACATGAACATTAGACAAGACCTGCACCCCCAAGAGAAACCTTCCGGTAAATGGTATTTGCCACCAGCAAGATATGCTATGAATAAAAGTGAGAGGCAAGCATTCTGTAAAGTACTTCGAGGAATAACAGTTCCTGATGGGTATTGTAGGAATATAGCGACATGTGTTAATGTTGCAGAAGGGAAAATTGTTGGTCTAAAAACTCATGATTGTCATGTCATGATGCAACAACTTATGCCTATTGCTTCCAGGGGGATTCTTCCAGATGATATTACAGCACTACTGTTTGAGTTGTCTGCATTCTTTCGAGGGATATGTTCAAAAGTTCTCCGTGTCGATGAGTTGGACCATTTGGAAAAATCTATTATTATTACTCTATGCAAAATGGAGATGGTTTTTCCTCCTGGTTTTTTCACGGTGATGGTTCATTTAATAGTTCATCTTGTGGCTGAATGTAAGATTGCTGGACCAGTCAATTATCGATGGATGTATTATATTGAGAGGTACTAATGAGCTATGGTAACAATATTCGTTATACAAATATTTTGGTTGTTCAATCTAATAATTTAGTTATTTTGTTTGTGTTGTAGGTACTTAGGAAAGCTAAAGTCATATGTTCATAATAAAACTTATCCAGAAGCTTGTATTGCAAATTCATTTTTGGCAGATGAATGCATGGTGTTTTGTTCTAGGTACATTGATGGTTTCTCGACTAAACATAACAAACCATCAAGGAATGATGATACAATAGATGAGTTTGCTTCCAACTTGTTTGGACATGCTTCTTCTTTGTTTCCTCCTACTGGGAAAGCTTTAGGAAAATCATCAAATTTCATTTTATCTGAGGTTGAGAAATTGCAAGTGCATAGATATGTACTTTTTAATTGTGAAGCTACGATTCCTTACCTCAAGTAAGATACTATACTTACTGTTTGATTTATTCCATATTTTTTATTGTAATTTTGTGTTAAATACTAAGTAGGGAGCATGCAAGTCATCTGAAAAGGAAAAGACGCCAACGTCGCCTAACTCCAAAAGCAATTGAACAACTATAGAATAAAGAATTCCCTCATTGGTTTACAGAACATGTAAGTATGTGGATAGGATTTTAGTATCGCAATGGTTATAATTATAAGTATTTAAACTATGTTTTTCTTACGATACACAGATCCTGCACCTGGAGGAAACAAATGGAAGTGATACCATCAATGAAGACATTAGATGGTTAGCTCGAGGGCCCCTAGATTCAGCAAAACGTCATAGATCATATAACATTCGTGGTTTCAGATTTAGATCCAAAAGGTATGACAAGGCAACTCATAATAGCGGTGTTGTTGTTAATGCAAAGACATCAAGTTATTCTTCTGCGGCTGATAGTAACCCTATTCTTGGAGATATTATGTACTATGGAAGGATAATTGATATAATTGAGGTCGATTATTACAGTAGATTTTCAGTGGTTTTGTTCAAATGTGAATGGGTCGATGTGACTAGAGGTAAAGGAGTGCAAACAGATAAATATGGGTTAAACCTAGTTAATTTTTCTCATCAAATTCATAAAGGTGACAAGGTTGAGGATGACCCATTTGTATTTGCCAATCAAGTTGATCAAGTTTTCTACATAAATGACCATATTAATAAAGGATGGTCAGTTGTTATGAAGATGAAGCCTAGAGATGTATTTGACATGGGAGATGAATGGAATGATGTAGAATGTGACCACTATCATGTCAGTACTGTGGCAGAACTATTTAATAATGCATATAACAAAAAATCATGGACTAGGCGAGATCAGGAAGGAATTACTGTAGATGCAGCAACAATATATACTTGTCCCAATTCAGATGAAGAAAATGAGTAATAATGTCAAAGGTGAGTGTTTTTTTGTTAGCAGCGGTAAAATAGCTTTCTACTTTTCTTGCTAATATCTTTATTTTTGTGCACTCAGATATTGGGCCATCTGTGTATGAAGATAGTTGATGTCAACAAATGCGTGGTGGTGTGATTCGACTAGAAGCCATGAAGCAGGCAATTTATGTTCGTAATTTCTTTTGCTGAACTGTCCTTTGTGAATTGTAGTGTATGAATTGTAGTGATCACTAATTCTGTATGGTAAGGAGCTGAAGCAGGAAACCTGTTTACTAATTTACAGAGTTCCGGAAGCAAATCTGTAAGCAGACATTTGCTTCAGGACTCTTTCTGCTGATGAGTGTATGGTTCTTGACATTTGCTTCAGGACACTTAAGCTGACCACCCCTAGCTGTAAGCAGACTCTTTTCTTTCTCAATTTTATCTGTTCAGCATTGCAGATAATTCCCTGCTTGTACTAGTGTATTACTGTGTGTTTTAACAATGTGTATTTGTTATTTGCTGCAGTTGGTGATTTGAACCATTTGATCTCTGCAACCATGAGTGAAGTCACCTGCTGCCTAAGGTTCCCTGGTCAGCTGAACTCTGACCTCAGGAAGCTGGCAGTGAACCTAATCCCCTTCCCCCGCCTCCACTTCTTCATGGTTGGCTTCGCGCCGCTGACGTCCCGTGGCTCCCAGCAGTACCGAGCACTCAAAGTCCCCGAGCTTGGGCCATCTGTGTATGAAGATAGTTGATGTCAACAAATGCGTGGTGGTGTGATTCGACTAGAAGCCATGAAGCAGGCAATTTATGTTCGTAATTTCTTTTGCTGAACTGTCCTTTGTGAATTGTAGTGTATGAATTGTAGTGATCACTAATTCTGTATGGTAAGGAGCTGAAGCAGGAAACCTGTTTACTAATTTACAGAGTTCCGGAAGCAAATCTGTAAGCAGACATTTGCTTCAGGACTCTTTCTGCTGATGAGTGTATGGTTCTTGACATTTGCTTCAGGACACTTAAGCTGACCACCCCTAGCTGTAAGCAGACTCTTTTCTTTCTCAATTTTATCTGTTCAGCATTGCAGATAATTCCCTGCTTGTACTAGTGTATTACTGTGTGTTTTAACAATGTGTATTTGTTATTTCCTGCAGTTGGTGATTTGAACCATTTGATCTCTGCAACCATGAGTGAAGTCACCTGCTGCCTAAGGTTCCCTGGTCAGCTGAACTCTGACCTCAGGAAGCTGGCAGTGAACCTAATCCCCTTCCCTCGCCTCCACTTCTTCATGGTTGGCTTCGCGCCGCTGACGTCCCGTGGCTCCCAGCAGTACCGAGCACTCAAAGTCCCCGAGCTCACACAGCAGATGTGGGACGCCAAGAACATGATGTGCGCCGCTGACCCTCGCCACGGGCGTTACGTCACCGCCTCGGCCATGTTTCGCGGGAAGATGAGCATCAAGGAGGTCGACGAGCAGATGATCAACATGCAGAACAAGAACTCGTCCTACTCCGTGGAGTGGATCCCCAACAACGTGAAGTCCAGCGTGTGTGACATCCCGCCGAGGGGCCTGTCCATGGCGTCCACCTTCGTGCTGCGCAGTTCCCATGGTGCTGCGCAGTGATTTTTTACCTTTTCTTTATGTCGGCCATGATTCTCTTGTTTAGCTACAAAGTACGGTCGTGTATCTACAGCCAGACCTGTGGGTTGTTTATTTTAGTTCAACATGTGGATCATTCCCTCAGTGATGGGGGCTGTTGTTGTTTGTAATATGTGCTATTGAATAGCCTTTTATTTTATGAACTGGCCAATGGCCTTTGTGGTTCAATTATTGTGCTTCCTGTGTTCTTCATTTTTTGACAATGGCCAATGGTGAATGATGGTCTGGACTGCAGCGCCGTTTCTTTGCCATTAAAACTGTGAAAAAGCAGGCAAACTGAAACTGTTTCAGCAGCTCAACTGCATAGCCAAACTGAATAAACCAATGCTGAATTACAGTGTCTTCCAGAATTTCAGAAGCACATTGACAGCTCATGTACAAGGTTCATGGCCATCTGTGTATGAAGATCTTCTTTACCATATTACACAACAGAACTCCCTAGAAAAACTAGTGAAGAGAAAATATTTCTGGTATTTTGCAGTCTGCACTTAACTGCTGGTTGAATGGTAGCTGTTTCTGGTAGCTGTTTTTTCTGTGTGCTGGTTGAACGGTAACTGTCTACTGTTTCTGGTAGCTGTTTTCTCTGTGTGCTGTTTTCTCTGTTTTCTCTGTGTGTTAGCTGAAATGTGTAGTTTCTGGTACCAGCTTGAGTTACCGGCCACAGTAGTAGTTTCTGGTAACTTGCGACAGTAGTAGTTTCTGGTACCAGCTTGAGTTACCAGCTTGAGTTTCTGGTAACTTGCGGCAGCAGTAGTTTCTGGTAACTTGCGAAATGTGTAGTTTCTGGTAGCTGTTTTCGACAGCTTCATTTTATAGAATCAGCTCAACTGTTAGCTGAGAACTGAAAATCAAGCTGTTTTCAGGTTTGGACAACGACTGCAATGCTGTTTTCAGTTACCAGCTTGAGTTACCAGCCACAGCCAAGCTTCAGTTACCAGCTTCAGTTACCAGCCACAGCCAAATTTGGAAAAAGAACTGAAATCAAGCTGTTTTCAGGTAGAAAATGAAGCTGTCCAAATCAAGCTGTTTACAGGCACAAAATGAAACTGTCCAATTTCTTCAGCAATTCAACACTCGACAGAATGGACTGAAAATAGTAGACTGAAAACAGAAATTTGAATGGACAGAAATTTGACACAAGTTAAAGTTACCGAGTGCCATATTCAGATAACCTTAATGAAAACAGAATGGACAACGTTACAAAAGCTATCGAGTGCCACTCAACACTCGACGGAATGGACAACCCAGGTTCACAGTACTTCAGTACCAAGTTCAGTTACCTTACACAAGCTAACTATTACACGGATACCTTACACAAGCTGTCCCTTACACAAATAACACATCTAGTGCCGTTAAACAACACCCATATTACTCTACTTCATCTGACGATCCGAAAGCTCTTCAGAACTGACATCATCCAGTGCCCATTCCCCACCACCCATATGTTCATCTTCAGCAAATTGGTTGTTGAACCACTCAGATAATGGTGGCGATGGACCAGCTTCGAGATCTTCTAAACGCTGTGCTTCGTCCTCAAGTGACTGAGCAAGCTCATACACGCGCCACATTGCAAAGTTCACTGACACCTCTTTGGCCGTATCTGGCGAATCCATAATCTCGTCTCCAGCCAAATCTTTCAACTCCTTCCCAACTACATGCATCTTTGTAATGGCTTCGGCGAGGTCACTACGAACTGTTTCAAATCGGGTAATCTGCGAAACCACAAAAATTGCTATTGGATTTCAACATAGTACTGCATATTATTGAACTTAGTTCAACCCTTACCGACACTGAACGAGGTGCCGAGCAGTGATTGACGCCGGCTGTGAGCTCTGTTCGACAGAAAACAGTTAACAATTAAAGCCACTCGCCCCCACCGTTTGTAGAGCACTAATGGTCGCTAGACAGTTTGGATAAAAACAGTTTAAAAAATGTTTTTGTTTTACTATATGCGCTTAGACATACAGTACGCTAGACAGTTTGGATAAAAAATACTGCGTCGCCTGCACATCAGTTTGGATAAAAAAACAGTACTCTACAAAAATCACTGCTCCATGACGATAGAAGCAGGTACCTGATGTGGCCGCGCAGGTGAGTTCCTTGCCGCTGGTCCACTCCTTGCTGGTGGTGCGCTGCTTGCCGGTGGAGTGCTCGAAGCCGCAACCGTCGCCTGTACGCTTGGCAACGACTGAAACAGACAGTCGGCTGAAGGCGGAAGCCACTTCGACCTCACTGTCCAGCTCGAGATCGACGTCGACGACGAGCCATTTCTTGCCTCTTGCCGGAGTAGCCATTGGAGGAATCGTGCTCTCGGAGGAGGAGGAGTGCGAGCACAGAGTAGTGGCGGCGCCAAAAGAGAGCCCCGTGGAAGAAGAGAGGAGTCAGGGGGAGTTAGGTTTTCATCGGCCTCGTGTAAACAGCAGGGACAATTTTACATCTTTGTAATTTTTTAGCTCGGTTCGTATAAACTTTGGCCTCATCTCCGACTTGTGTCCTCTATCGAGATGTCCTAGAATCAGGTTGCATTTGTTTCGCATTGAACTTTTAGACCTATGATTTTTTAATACATATAGTGAAAAATTATTTTTATTTATGACCCATGATTTATCAATGTATGGAAGTTAGATTCGGCAAAGCTTCCTTTTTAATTCCCTCTAATAAGTATTTCCCTCCATTTTACCTCTGTCTCCAAAAGTATTTCCCTCCATTTTTTTACTGCTAAAGCAAATCTCACGACGCCTCCGTAATCATCGTGCAGCTTCCATCTTCAACTAGATAACCTCACCCGGGCTCCTCTCCTCGTCATCTTCCTCACCCGGGCTCCTCTCCGCTTCATCTTCCATCGTCGCGCTTGGGCCATCGTCGGCCCCCCGCCCCACGCTCGTGCCGCCGTCAGGGACGTCCACTAGGGCCATCGTCGGCTCCCCGCCCCGCGCTCGTGCCGCCATCAGGTACGTCCCCTAGGGCCATCGTCGACTCCCTGCCCCGCGCTCGTGCCGCCGTCAGGAACGTCCGCTAGGGCCATCGTCGGCCCCCACCCCGCGCTCGTGCCGCCGTCAGGAACGTGCCGCTCAAGTATAGAAGGTTAGCAGCCGACGAGAAGAATATTCTTTATTGGGATTGGATCTGGAATCATTGTTGTTAATAATTTAGCACAAATATGAATTGTTGGAGTTGTTGCTGATAGAACACTGACTCTCTGTCTACAGTTTCTGCTATTTTTGGGTGGCTAGGAGGTGGTGTTGCTTCTCAGTATCTTGTCAGGTAACAAAATGTCCTATATTTACCCATCTATTTACTCTTTGAAACAATTTCTTATCCATTTCACATTGTTTTTGGCCTAGCCGTATATGTTTACGATCTCGAAGTGGAAGCATTCAAATCTTGCAAGTGCAGTGAAAGGTTGAACTATTTTAAAGTCACCTACAATTGCAGATCCTAAGTACTAGCAGTGGTCCCTCCTCTTGGGTTGCATTTTTTCTAGTTAGTTATGAAATTCAGGAATTATGTTGAGGTTGCCTTGCTTCAGGGATAGCATTTTGTTAGGTTTAAAGGACTCCCAGTAATTTCATCTAACCACTTAGGGTCATATGTTATAGGATTCTAGTACAGAATATTTTCTGGCATATGTTATAAATTGTTAGAAAAATTCAGTGCATACTAGTTACTCGACAGTTGCTACCTGAGTTATAAATTGTTAGAAAAATTCAGTGCATACTAGCACAAGAAATCTGATAATTTATGTCATTGTGTAGTGGAGATGCCAAGGGGAAGGAGGAAGTAGACCGTTGAAAGCAATGAGGAGTATCTATCAGAGGACCATGTAGGGCAAAAAAAATCACAGCAAACTCTTGCACATGAATCAGATAGCGAGATGGAAGAAGAATCGTTTGCCGTAGGTGGACATCAAAGTGGTGAGGTTTCTAAAATGGAGCCTAATTCAAAGAACCCAACTGATATGGATGCAGACATTGAGGTTGAAGACGAAGGTACTGAAATAAGACAACGTACTTTTTAAGAATAGTCTAAATCATCCATTTGTAACCATTTGTTCCATTATTTTTGCATTTTGACCCCGGATAGAGAAAAATGTGGAGGTGAAAAGGCGGGGTAAGACAAAACTATTACAGGTGTGGAACATTCCTAGAGGGCATAGGATTGTAGTACATTGTAATGAACTTGACCAGCCAATTGGAGAAGAGGCAGGAATCATGGGAAAATTCCTTGGCATGGTAGCCAGGAATGGAAACTTGTGTAGCTTAAGCTACAAGGATTGGAGGCTTTTGATAGGTAAGAAAGAGAGATTGACTAATGAGCAGAAAAATAAGGAGGATATACTTAAGCAAGTAAAGGTATGACACATTTATTGCAGTAATTATCTAGAAGATGATACATAGGGTAATTTTACCATTGTCTTTATATATTGTATGCAGAGGAGATTCCTTTATCCTGCTCGTATGGAAAAATGGGTACTAAAAACCATTGGAGAGAGATGGAGGCAACATAAATCTAACTTAAAATCCATATATTATGATGCACATAAGGGTTTGGAAGCTAATTACAACAACGTTCCACCTGGGGTAATTGCGGATCAGTGGATTGCACTTGTGAATCATTGGGTGACCACAAAAGCAAAGGTTGATGGCTACCTTTACATTAATCAATTATCTTGTTCATCTTTTCAGTTGCGATTACATTATCTATGTAATCATTTTATGGTAGGATATAAGCATGGCGAATACGAATAACTGTGGAAAAAAAAAGACTACCCATACAGCCGGCACAAAGAGTTTCGCTCGGACTAGAGAGGATTTGGTACTTATGTTCCAACTACACTTGTGAAGAACATGCTTTTTACAACCATATTTCTGTCACTAATCTTTATTACCTTACATGTCCAACAGAGGGAAAAAGATCCTGAGAAGAAATACCCTCACAGGGCTATTTTATATATCCACACACACAAAGCAAACCCTACCAAGAACACAAATCCACATGTGGTACAATTTTCTACAAATATTTACTGGTTCAAAATTTGTATGTACTTGTGACATGCTGAATAATTTAATCCTTTTAAAAGAATGATTTGAAGGAACTGTTAGCAGAACATCCAGAATTTGCAGACACTAGCCAAGGAAAGATTGCATGGAATGGAGATGCACTAAACAAGATATTAGGAGAAGAGAAGCCTGGTCATGTGCATGGCCTTGGTCTTGTTCCAAACCTGAACAAAGTGTTAGATGGGACAACATCAAGACGTCTTAATCAGCTACATGTAACATCTTTGGACCCAACAGCAAGTGAAGATGTCATCTCTTTGAAACTTCAGATGGAAAAACTCGTAAACCATGTACAGAAGCAAGATGCTACTATACAAGAGTTGCAACAAAAGAGTGTACTCTTCGAACAGCATCAAAGTGTACATGTAAAATTCTTGAACTCCATTTCACAATCAGTTCATACAGTAGGTCTATGTGTAACATCTAATCCATTTGGTTATTTGTTTGCTATGACAGGGATGTTTGGACGATCTTCCAGCGAATCAATTTCAAACGTCTTCAAAACGTAAAGTAGGCATCTGTATGGAATTTACACATCCGCACTTTCTTACATTTTAGTACCTACTACTTCATCTTGTAGTTATTTTTCATCAGCGTGTATATGTTGAGCCACAAAATCAAGAATTCAGGATGGACAATGAAAAAACTTACTATCAGGTATGATTGCATTACATTGCCTTGTTCGCTTCAGATTGTTGTGGCTGCGCTATGGCTGTTTCTACAACACAACATAGTTATTTTACAATGTACAGCAGCAGCCACAGCTATAGCCCCAGCAAACAGTAGCGCTACTCAATACCCCCTATATTTTTTTTTGCTAAACTACTAATCTGTATTTCATAAAGAGAGAGCAAGAGGCAAAGGAGTACGAGGATTTGCAACCAACATTCAGAAATACTTCTACTATCCATAAGGTCCTCTGCTACCTCATAACTCATCTTTCTAGATTTCATGGTATAATGCAAACATTAATAATATGTATTGAATTAAAGAAGATTAAGGTAGCTGATACTAGGCAAGGTAAATTACAATGAACTGATAGACTAGCCACTACCTATAAGGTCAGCTACATCAAAATTTCAATACATGGAATATATACGCCCTACAAAGTGATGTTTTATTATATTCATTTTTCAAGTTAATATATTGGCAGACAAGGCAATTTGAGATGGAAAGAGACATTACCTTCGATAATACTAAGCTCGCTAATTCATCGAAGGTGGGAATGCAATAAATTTATTCAACATACATAATCATGATTGCTTATCTTTACATTGATGTCTCGCACATACAGAGTATGACCAAGGAAGCAACTTCTAATTCCTTAAATGAAGAAGCATCTAAGAACCAGGTACTTCTAACACACGACCCATGTATTGTATTCATTGTTCATTAGTAAATAGTGGTATCTCACATACTACTCATTCTTGAATGGAGATGCATTTTAATTGGCAGTACACTAGGGTGTTGCATAACTAAATTGAAGTTAATAATATTGAATACTCATTGTGATGTAATGACAGGTAAAAAGGAAAGATATGCAATCTGCAACTACCTTTGATAAAACCAAGTGTGCTACCACATCAAAGGTGACAGTGAAAATCAACTTTCTTGTTAAGTATATCGAATTGTTTTCATTACTAATATGCATTAGTTATAGGTTATGGTGCATGAAACAAAAGGTGACTCAAAAATTTTTGTACATTCATATTCTTAAATCCACTTTACTAATTCGATATTTTTGTCCATAAATCAGGGTACTCCAGGTGACCGACCAACAGATGAGTCAATATTGGTAAAATCAAATTTTTCTTACCATTATTGTGCCCACATTACATAAGTATTTACTGATACACTTGAGCATGTTTACTAGACTGGAGCACAAGTGTTCTTAAAAAGCTGGAGATGTCCAACCAAGACTGTTGCCTTAGGCACAATACTTGGTCGAGACCCAAATCATAAAGTTGGAGGTGTTAAGTTAGGCAGAGAATTTTGGATGGTGCGTGTTAGACTTGTAATACTGCCTATTGAGCCTTTGATTCGACCATACGACAACATGGAGGTTATTGGTGATGTCGGCAACAATCTTATAGCATGGCCTTCGTGTTGTGTATGAACTACCCTCTTACTTAACTAGTCATTACTACTCCGAACTACTACTATCAATTTCAGTATTATGATTATTCGTGCAGATTGAAGACGACAAAAACTGATATATGCTCATTTCAACTTCACGACGCTTCAACTCAGTTCAGGATGATATCATGATGTAAGTTCACTGTAATCCCCTCATTGTGGTTTATTGTTTTAGACTCTTGGACCCCTAAGAAGTTTACGATGTTCCTATATATGATAGTATAACACATGGTGCTCAATTATTTTTGCATCATCAACATGAGTCCACCACAATTGTTTTCTTTTCAGATTTGACCATACGACAACATGGAAATTATTTAATGTTGTTGATCACTAACTTCTATTATTTTCTTTTCAGTTTCGAAGCTGCAAGATTTCTACAGAATCCGAAGACTACTTATTTCAAACCGGATGGCGTGGATCACTACCTCCATTTAAATAGTTTTGCTTATTTCACTACGATGAATTTTAGATTTGTTTAGGATATGAGTCATATGCTGTTTATATCTTTGTCCCAAAAATACTTGAACACGCATCAAGCGGTGATTATTTTAAGTTCTGCTACGCTGAATCGTGACTATTATTTTATTTAAATGCAAAATTATTTGTCCATTATTGTTCTATAATCAGTCATGGTACTTGCTGGTGCATAGAAGGTAAAAACTTACTTTTTAGCCTGTGTTCCTGGTCATAGGAATTTTGGTGTCTTTGCAATCCATATTTGATTTATTATCCCTTGTCATAAGTTTTCTCATTATATTTTTCTACAGAAAAGAAACACAGAAGGTGGAAAGCAAAATGCTTCTCTTAAGAAGGCTAAAAAGGACAAGCTTGTAGGTGCAACTGGAAAAAACGTCAGAACTGAAACAAGCATGGTTTCTGTGACACTTCGAGTGAAACCAGAGCTAACTCTTCCAGCAACGTATGTTTGAAATTTGTTTCTGGTTATCTATGGTAATTTGTTCTCCCAATTTTTCATGTGTTGTCTATTACAAAGGACACAATTACCCAATTTTTCATGTGTTCGTATCCAAAACACGGTGCACTGCGCAGCCAGCCAGTGCGCTAGCCACCATGCATATGCAATATTGACGAATGCTGCTGAAGCTGAAGTGCTGATGCTGTTTTTAATCATGCTACAGTAGAATCGTCCATCCTGCTCGCTTGTTTGTCTGAGCTGTGCATGCACAACGATTTGGGCTTGAGTGGTGGTGCTAAAGTCTCCATGGGATGAGCTTGAGGTGCACTACTGTTTATCCGGCTTCTGAAGGGCGCCTTCGGTTTTGTGCATAGGCTCATTGGGTTGCTAACTGGTAGGTTTTTTTGGTTATAAGATTCTTCATATCTTTTTTCATTTAGATTAAAAGTTTGTGCCGTGCCCTTGATTGCAACCATGAAGCTGCATTTTCTGCTGTAGTGATTTTGGTCTGATGCTCAAATATAATGTTGAGGTGTGTCTGCGTGCTATTGCTTCAAGCACACTGTTTTTACTGGGTTCCTTCTGAAGAAGCCACACATGGTTTTCTTTTCGTTTCTTCTTTTACCTGTTTGCTTCTGTTGGTTTCGATTCAACTTACCATGGTGCCATCATTATTAGCTCAGAGTTTGCTTTTCCGCCTTATTACTTATTTACTTGCATGATTTTGGTTCATGTATGCAATGCGCTCATCTTTTTTACATGAAATATGTCTGAGCATCTCTTCGAGGAAGCCTCCATCGTTACCAGGCTACACCTTGATAGCAAAAAGTTTGATAAAGGTAATTTATTTGTTTTCTGCTTCTTTTTATGATTTACATATTACAATACAATGACAAAGTTAATGTCCGTCTGTGAGGCTAGACTGTGGTAATAGATTAATGGAAATTAAAACTAATGTTTTCATGGTTCAGTTTACCTTGCTTATTGTTTAGTATGGTTTAGTATGATTTCATAATTTCGATGTTCATGGTTCTGTTAGCTATGTGATACCTAGAATAGAAACCCACTCATGTCCCATCCTTGTTTGTTTCTCCCTATAACTGACTTGATTACAGTCACGTGCCCTACTATGGGGATTTTTTCCGACTATTCTTGTTTTTGCTACTATCAGGTTCTGAACGTCCAGCACATTCAAAATCTAGATAATCCAACTGTACCAAGGGATGTCGACTGACCACCATGGTCTGATGAGTGTGGATGACATTGCCTCGAGGTACACAGTAGAAGCCTCTGCTGTCCAACACATTTGGATGACTGGAGATTGGTGAATAATTTTTCCTCTTTTTTGAATTTATTCTGCTGCAATAATTTTGTTGTTTACTGATATATATATAGTGATGATTTGAAGGTTGTTTGCATCTGAACCTGAAGCTGATGTTGAAGGCTGCACCTGTGGAGTCAGTGGTGAGGGAGGTGGCAGATGATTCCCCCCTGAATTCTCACCAACTTGATCAGATGTAGTTGGGTCTTGGATTGCTTCATCAGGAGCATTAAACTGAAACTGAAAGACTGTAGTTTCTGAATTTTCATCAGCGCAAAACACAGTGGCAGCGAAAGATTTAAGGATGCATGAATATATACTTCGAACTTTCTTTGTAATAAACCTGGCGCTCCCATGTTGCGGCACTTTTTGTAATGCAACTATTGATTTTAAATATATATATTTTGCTTATTTGCCATGTGTGTGTGGATGATTCCTGAAATATCAAATGTGCATTGTTCAGCTTGTTGTAATCTTAACCTCAAAATAAAATATTCAAATATTTTTTATTGGTTTATTGCTTGCAACGGATAAAAATGTTGCTACAACTCGAAACTAAACGTTGTAGCATCCTATGATAAACGAGCTGGTCTTGGGCGGCACCAACACATGTAAGTGTTGTTGTATCTTATAAAAATCTGTTGCAGTTTACGAACGCTTATTTTATATGACTTACCAACGTATGTACAAGCGTTGCAGTAGCCCCTAGCAACGACAGTATAGGCAACACATAATTATGCGTTGGTATAGACCCTAGCAACGCTTATATAGGCTTGTACCAACACATATATGCATTGCTAAAGGGGGTGCCATTTTGTAGTGCACCGGACAGTCCGGTGCACCTTCGCACAGACAGTCCGCAGCAGCACACTTGGACTTTTCTTGGATCTTCTTAATGTCTTTTTTTGAGGTGTTGCTTTCCTCAATTCCTTAGTCCAAGTAAATCTTGCATCCTGTGAACTACAATCATAAACACTAGAAAACTTATTAGTTCACGGATTGTGTTGTTCATCAAACACCAAAACTCAATTAGCCAAATGGCCCGGGTCCATTTTCCTTACAACCTTGAATGGCCCAAAGTACTTATAGGCTAGTTTAGGGCAAGGACGATTAACCACTAAACTTTGTACATAAGGTTGCAATTTGAGCAAAACCAATTCCCCTTCTTGAAACACTCGATCAGATCTTCTCTTGTCAGCTTGAATTTGCATTCAATTTTGTGTTGCTGCTAACCGAGACTTCAATATTTCTGAACATTGTTGTCTTTCCATCAACAAATCATGGACTGATTGATCCTTTTCCTCAGACAATACTGGTGCTGCAGGAAACACTGGATCATACCCATATAGCACCTTAAAAGGAGAACATCCAAGAGCAGTGTGATAGGATGAATTGTACCAGAATTCTACTAATGGAAGCCATCTTTTCCACTTAGCAGGACAATCATGAATGGCACACCTTAAGTACATTTCCAGACATTGATTAACCCTTTCTGATTGGCCATCAGACTGAGGATGGTAAGCAGTGGTTAGAGCCAACTTGGTGTCCAAAGATTGAAATAAAGACTTCCAAAAATGGCTAGTAAAAATCTTATCCCTGTCTAAAACCAATGACTTAGGAGTTCCATGAAGTTTCACCACATTATCCAAAAACACTTGTGCCACAGTTGCTACCGAGAAAGGGTGTCTCAAAGCAAAGAAGTGTGCATACTTAGAGTATCTATCAACCACCACCAAAATAGTATCACATCCTTCCGACTTTGGAAGGCCTTCAATGAAGTCCATAGTCAAGTCTTGCCATGCACCCTGAGGAATAGGTAAAGGTTGTAGCAATCCTGGTGAAAGAACTCTCTCAAATTTAGCATGTTGACATACTAAAAACTGCTGCACAAACAATTTGACATCAGTTTTCAACCCTTTCCACCAAAACAACCTCTTCACCCTGCGATAAGTTGCCAAGCTGCCAGAATGGCCTCCCACTACACTGTCATGTAGTGCAGCAATAATCTTTGTTCTGAGAGCTGAGTTCTGAGCAACCCAAATCTGGTTCCCTTTTCTAATCACACCTTTCTGCACTGAAAACCCTTGTTCATTGGGACTGTGAAGGACTAACTCAGCTAATAATCTCTGAGCTTCATCATCAGTCACATAAGAGTTAAGCACCTCTTGTACCCACAAAGGCTTCACTTCAGTCAAAGTCTGCAGTGCCATCAAATGCCCAACTCCAGACAAAGCATCAGCAGCAATATTCTCTTTACCTTGCTTATAAACAATTTTGTATTGCAGTCCCATTAATCTTGCCATGGCCTTCTTTTGCAAATCTGACTGCAATACTTGCTCATTTAGAAAACTCAATGCCTTGTGATCTGTTCGGATCACAAATTCAGCTCTCTGAAGATATTGACGCCACCTTTCCACTGCCATTAAAAGGGCCAAGAATTCCTTGTCATAAATGGATAGCATCCGATTTTTCTTACTTAGAGCTTTGCTAAGGAATGCAATGGGTCTGTTTCTTTGCATTAAAACTGCCCCAATCCCATCCATGCAGGCATCAGTTTCTACCACAAATACTTCTTCAAAATTAGGCAAAGCTAGCACTGGTGTATCACACATAGCTTGTTTCAACTGCTGGAAAGATGTTTCAGCACCTTGACTCCAGTGAAATGCCTTATGTTTGAGAAGGTTGGTGAGAGGTTTAGCAATGATTTCATAATGCTGCACAAATCTCCTATAATATCATGTTAACCCCAAAAAACCTCTCAACTCAGTCACACTGGTAGGTGTAGGCCACTTCTTCATGACCTCAGTTTTAGAAGGATCGATGGATACTCCCTTCTGGGAAATAATATGCCCTAAATACAACAACTGCACCTGCCCAAAAACACACTTTGATTTCTTTAAAAAAACTTGTGTTCCTTCAGCTTCTCAGACACTAGTCTCAAATGTTGTAAATGATCAACCCAAGATGCACTATAGATCAATATATCATCAATGAATACTAAGACAAATTTACGAAGAAAGGGTGCTAAAATTGAGTTCATAGCACACTGAAAAGTTGCAGGCACATTAGTGAGACCAAAAGGCATGACTCTAAATTGGTAATGACCTTGATGAGTTTTAAATGCTGTCTTGAACTCATCTGTCTCACCCATTCGAATCTGATGATACCTAGCTGTAAGATCAAGACTGGTAAAGAATTGTGTGCCTTATAACTCATCTAGAATCTCTTCAACTAGTGGTATAGGAAATCTATTTTTGACAGTCATGTCATTAAGTTTCCTGTAGTCGACACAAAATCTCCAAGATCCATCTTTCTTCTTAACCAAAAGCACTGGAGAGGCAAAGGGACTCACACTTGGAGTAATCAAACCAGCTTCTAATAAAGCATTCACCTGCCTCTCTATCTCATCTTTATGGAGAAGAGAATATCTATAAGGTTTGGAGTTCACAGGTACAGCTCCTGGCACTAGAGGAATATAGTGATCATATGCTCTAGATGGAGGTAGCTAATTTGGAATTGTGAACAATTCTACAAATTCCATCAATACACACTGAACATCTGCATGTTGTAGGTGTGATTGTTGGTCCACCTTAGCTTCTACCAACACAAAGGCCCACACCTCATTTCCTTTCTCCCATTTGTGCAACTGAGATACAGATACTTGTTGTACCATCAATGAGTCCTCCCCCACATCTACTTTAAGAATCACTGGCGCATTCTCATCCACAAAACTAATGACATTAGTTTTGCAATCACACTCCATGGGACTGTGATCCTGTAACCAGTCATACCCCAAAATTGCATCGAAAGCACTAATGGGCAATACTCTCATATCTGTGTGATAGAAGTGACCATTGGCCCCATCATTCCAACTTCTTAACCATCTTGTGACAGACCATAGATGCCCCATTTGCTACCTTCACAGTTATGGGTGAACAAGGATATACCGACAATGCTAAGTTCTGAACCACCTGTTCACTGATGAAGCTAGTGGAACTCCCTGAGTCAACCAACATCACCATGACGTGCTTTTGCACCACTGCTCTAATCCTCATACTATTCACCCCTGCAGTTCCAGATAAGGCTTGTGTTGAGACTTGACAACACACCCCTTACTGCTCATCCCTTGCTCCAGTTGTTGCAGCACCTCATCTGTCAAAACCATCTCCACATTCTCAACAATCACTGTATTGAGCTGGGCAGGACCTCTTTTCGTGCACTTGGCAATATGTCCCGGCTCAAATCTTTCACCACAAGCATAACATAATCCATTTAGTCTCCGAAACTCCCTTACTTGTCATTCTTTGGACAAATCACCTCCCACTGGTGGTTGCTTCTCTTCTCCTTTGAACCCCACTCCAACTTGCTTGTTATGGAACGGATGACGCTGTCCCTTTCCTTTAGCTTGCTACAAAATATCATGCTGAGTTTGAGCTAACACAATTGCCCGATCAACTATCGTAGGCATCTACATTCTGACCACACTTTGAATGTCATACTTCAGACCACGTACAAAGTGAGTCACAAAGAAAATCTCATCAAACACAGGTGTTGGGGACTTGTTCTCAAATGCTATGAATTAAGAACAAGGCAACACAAAAATGTTATATGTTAGTGCCCTTTGTCTTATGGAGCATTATTTCCCTTCTGATATAATGATCTTTGGACGAAGGTCAAGAAGGACATACCTTCATCATTGCAGTATACATTAACGAAAGAAGAAGCATATGAATCGTAAAAAAAACAACATGAACAATTCTATAACATTATTAATTCACTTTTTATCTTATTATCATGAGTGAATGGTAACAATATAAAACTAAAAATCGTACCTTCGTCTTAATAGAAAGCAAAAACGCAAGGGTGACGCAAGAACGAGTGTAAGACCCATGAACAGTATGGGGTACTGTTCATCTATTTATAGGCACAGGACGCAGCTTGTGCGAAATTACATTCATGTCCTTTACAACCAATTACAATCATGACATAGATTATCATGGGCCAATCGGTCTTTCTATCTTTAAGTCGGTGCGACCCTTTGTTTCGAAGCATGTCGTTATGCCAAAGCTCCTTGGGTGGTACCTTCGGCACTGCTTCTGTGTTAGTTCTTTTGAAGATATTTTCTTCTTACTTACAGGGCCTTCGGCGATGAAGCATGCCCCCAACAGTAGCCCCTTCGTGGTGCTAGATCGTTCTTCGTAACGAGCTTGATCCGTGAAAAATTCTCCAAGGCTTCGGAACATCGAAGGTCCAAAAAACACTTTCCCTGAGCTCGTTGCCGAGGAACGATTTAAAATATTCCGAACACGAGGTGGCCCACCATGCAGCGGGTATGAGCGGCTTGGCGGTTCACCTTGTAGACACCAAGTGGTCCACCATTCAGCGAGTGTGGGCTACTGTTTGACAGGTGCGGGTAACTTGACGATTCACCTTTCTACCTGCGGCACTATATAAACAGACGGGTAGGTGTGAAGTTACCACATCATTCATTGCCATTGCACTATTATGTTGCTGAAAAATTTAACCATAGCAGAAGCTTTTTCATTGCTCTCTTCGAGCGAGTGCTTCGTCATATGAGATTAGCTTCGTCAAAAGGATTAACTTCGTCAAACTGCAAAAAATACTTTAGTTTTGCCAAACATTGAAAAATCCATCAAAAATGGCTAGAGTGTGTTCGACCGTGTAAAACCCAAAATTCTGAATTTGGGATTGGTAGAAGAAATTAGAACAAAGTACCCTTGATAAGTAATTAAAACCCTAGAATTCACCCTTTTAAGGTAAATGGTCATAATAAAATAACGATAGTTAAATTAAATCCTAATAAATATTAGACATTGGAAAATGTAACTATCAAAACAAAGGGGGGGGGGACTTTTGAATATACCTTTAATCCAACTACACACTCAAATAATAATGTGGTGTGTGTACTTCATGTTGAAAACCTAGCCTAAATAAATAAATAAATAAAGTAACTAAATAAATAAATATTATGTAGAAATTGTGCATCATGTGGAATTTTTCTTGTGCATAAATTTGAAATTTAGAATTTAAACATGGTTTGAATTGGATTTGAAATAAGAAAGGAAAATAAAATCAGAACAAAAAGAAACAACCACTTGGGCTGTATTCGGTTCCATGGCCCAACTCCTTGGCTTTGCTTGGCCCATCTATACTTACCTCCCCTTGGCCCAACTCAGCCACCACCGCGCGCTCCTGGGTTTGGCGTCACTGACGCATGGGCCCACTTAAGCATCAACGCCGCCTCCTCCGCTCAAGCTCATTGGCAGCCGAGCCCAAAAAAAACCAGGACTATCTTCTCCTTCCTCGGGTCGTACTCGCCGCCAAAACAAAATCCGCGGAATCCAGAAGCCACCTGGCGTGTAATTTCTGGGATCCTGTAACAACCTGGGCGCGCGCGTCATGCACCCAGGTCGGACTCTTCTCGTGTATAAAACGAGGTCGCGACCCCCCTTTTGACCGGGCACCACCGGCGACAAAGAAAGGAAAGCGTAGGAGAGAGAGAGGATTGTCGCTAGCGTGGCCTTGCAAATTCACCACCGTCGTGGTCTTGGAGTTAGGACCTGCTCGCATCGTGGCCTTAGCTTACAGCCAGGGAGTCCTCCTCCTAGCGCGACTTAGGCATGCGCCGTTGAAGCTCTGTGGACCCTTTTTCCAATCGCGCTCGACCGGCATCAAGCCACCGCCGCAATACCGCCCTGCGATGTGGGCGGAGCCCTCTGCATCGCCCATGCTAGGTGAGACCCTCCCCAAAGGTTCGCTTTCTTCTCCTTCCTGCGTAGCTCTGGTCGAGGCCAGGTTTCATGAACTTACGCGTTGGTGCGGGGGTGCTCCGGCGCGTCGCGGCCTGGTCGGGTGGGGCGCCATCGCGCCCTGGTGTGCGGCACGTGAAGAAGATGAGGTCTCAGTCGTTGGGTCCGGGGCCTGCTGGCCGAGATTAAACCTAACATACCCCTTCTGCCGTTTTGAATCCGAGTCATTGGTTGTGGATCGGACGGGTGGGAATGTGTACCGGTTCTGATCAAGGCAGATCTAATCTGGGCGGTCTGATGCTGATCGGACGGTTGGGATCTCAGCGTACCCGTTCGTTGGTGTGAAAAGTGCTAAAGAGCCCCTGCACTTAGTTGAAATCAACCCGACATCCTCAACGTGTGCAAATTAATTGCGAATGAGCCCAGATCTTTGCGTAGAAAACCGTTGTCATATTGTAAATAATGGCCGTCGTCCAGGGGAATCATATTGAATATAAAATAAAATCTAGAAACGGTTTATAGTGTAAAAAGAATTATTAAACTTAGAAAACTCATAATTAATTCATTTAAACTCCGATTAAACCCATTCGAGTTGCGTTAGCTTCGAAATAAAATTGCCTACATAGTATTAGCCCTAATTATATCATA
This sequence comes from Zea luxurians, assembly GCA_029449295.1. Classification (NCBI taxonomy): domain Eukaryota; kingdom Viridiplantae; phylum Streptophyta; class Magnoliopsida; order Poales; family Poaceae; genus Zea; species Zea luxurians. Next base: position 5,646,519 of record JAOPSE010000041.1, on the reverse strand, counting down.
TCATATACTTTTATATTAGTTATTTATTTATCCTATGTTTAGTAGATTTATCTCACTAAAGATTACTATGTCTATGACTATAATGGGAGTTAGAATTTGTTTTCTAATCAAGTATAATTGATCACGAGAAAGTTAGTTAATTATTTCGATTATCTCTCTCACCTGACTTATATTACTTAAAATCGACCTAGAATTGAGTTTTCCTGTTTAATCACATAAGACTTCAGAAGATCCTAACTTTTTAACCGTAGCTCCGAATTTAGTAATTCTCGAACCCACGATCTCGTAGCGACGCGTAGATTATTATTATATAGTTTGTTCTTATGTTTGGTGTGATGTTAATTTTGCCTATACCATATTTATTTGTATTTCTACGTTTAGCAGTGAGGACACATGTCATCTGAAAGCAAGTTGGTACCTGGAATCTCAAGTGCCAGGCAAGTTGTGTCCTTGATCACTTCTTTTTACCCAGTCATGTTCTAATTAATCATAATGATCTACATAGGTTAATTTGATGGGACTCAATAGGTTACCCTAGTTTGTCTATCTTTATGCCTTGTTTACCACTGAACTTCTGGGTAGTACTTGCTAGTGCTTTATGTGGATTTGGGCATTGAGATATTCATGATTATATTTTTATTATTAGTTGTTATTTACTGTTCATGATAAGATCATTATGTTAATTGGAACATGGAGAACCACCCGGGAAAACAGTGCTACCACAAGGGTTTAATGGGATGCCCTTGGCTGACTAACTAGGAAAGCTAGTGGAAGACTACCTTACCCGAAAGGGGCAAGGTCAGTAGGGGAGTGGTCAGTGTAGGGAGGTCCTCGGTTTGATTTTGCTGCGATGGCGGTCAGGCGAGGGATTCCTGCACTGGAGCTTCTTATAAACTATAGCGGGTTTTCTGAAGCTAGTGGAACTTTGTAAAGGCCTCGTAGTGTTACCCTGCCTCACCTCCTTGGAAGAGGTGTATGGGATTGGCCCTCTCATGGCAGATGGGTAACATGACTTGTGGGTAAAGATGCGCAACCTCTATAGAGTGTAAAACTGGTATACTAGCCGTGCTCACGGCCATGAGCAGCTCAGACAATCACATGATTAATTATGGAACTAAATTCAATTTGTCATATGCATTGCATCGCAGGTGATGTTGTTACTTTTGTTCTACTACTTAATTGGGTTGGTATTTACTTATACTTAGTAACTGCTAATAAAATTTTGACCTACTTTAAAAGCAATGCTCAGCTCTAACCATCCTCTTTGGTAAGCCTTACACTTCACATGAGCTCCCACATTTGGCGAGTTCGTGCACATTATTCCCCACAACTTGTAGAGCTATGAACGTATGTGAGCTCACTCTTGCTGTCTCACACCCCCCTACAGGTCAAGAACAGGTATCGCAGTGTCGGGTACTGTAATTAGGGGTACCCCCAATGCTCCTTAACTCGGTTGGAAAACATCTTCAGAACAAACCATACACGGTTGATGAAGCGCGGTTCAAGTCAAGGCCTCGCCTACCAAGGGACGCGACCTCATCCGAGCCTAGCCTCGGGCAATGACAGCAGTCCTAGACAAATTCACGCCTCACCCGAGGGTCCCCTCAGTCAGCAGATACACCCTCGTCTCACCCAAGGCTAAGCACGGGCGAACTTTGTCGTGCAGCGACCTCGGCCGAATCGCCTTACCAACCGATCGTATCGCATGCGCATTCAATGCGGGGATCGCCTGACACCTTATCCTGACACGCGCGCCTCAGTCGGCAAGGTCGAAGTGACCGCAGTCACTTCACCCCTTTACTGACCGTTCTGACAGGAGAACAGCTCTATTCACCCCTGTTCCGACTAATATGCCAACCACCAGGGTAAAACTGACAACAGCAAGTCACGACCTCCCCTGAGTCCAGCCTCGGGTGCAACAGGGAGCTCCGCCTCGCCCGACCCCAGGCCTCGGCCTCAACCTCGGCCTCAGGAGAAGGTCTCCGCCTCGCCCGACCCTGGGCCTTGGCCTCAGCCTCGGCCTCGGGAGGAGTCACAACCTCGCCCGACCTCAGCCTCGGCCTCAAGAGAAGTCTCCGCCTCACCCGACCTCGGCCTTGGACTGACTACGCTACAGGGGATTCATCATTACCCTACCCCTAGCTAGCTGCCTCAGGCTATGAAGGAACAAGACCGGTGTCCCATTAGGGTTACTCTGGTAACAGGTAATGATGGTTCCCTGCGTGCGCCCATGACGTCAGTTGCTCTGAACCCCCTACAAAAGCAAGGAAACGTCAGCAGGATCCATGCCGCACCGCTAGCTATGCTTCTATAGGACACAAGGCACTTCTCCGACGGCCACGTTAGTACATGTACAGGGCTCAAGGGAATTCTCCGCTAGCCACGTTAACTCATAGCTACACCTCCATTGTACAGCTGGGCATCTCCTTGTATCTATAAAAGGGGATGTACAGGGCCTTCCAAAGGAGAGGGGGGATGGAACGTGATAGTCGCCTAGAGGGGGGGTGAATAGGGCGAAACTGAAATTTACAAAAATAATCACAACTACAAGCCGGGTTAGTGTTAGAAATATAATCGAGTCCGCGAGAGAGGGCGCAAAAACAAATCGCAAGCGAATAAGAGGTGTGACACGCGGATTTGTTTTACCGAGGTTCGGTTCTTGCAAACCTACTCCTTGTTGAGGAGGCCACAAAGGCCGGGTCTCTTTCAACCCTTTACCCTCTCTCAAACGATCCACCGATCGAGTGAGCTTCTTCTTCTCAATCACTTGGAACACAAAGCTCCCACAAGGACCACCACAAGATTGGTGTCTCTTGCCTCAATTACAAGTGAGTTTGATCGCAATAAAGAATCAAAGAAAGAAGAAAGCAATCCAAGCGCAAGAGCTCGAAAGAACACAAGCAAATCCCTCTCACTAATCACTAGGGCGTTGTGTGGAGTTTGGAGAGGATTTGATCACTTGGGTGTGTCTAGAATTGAATGCTAGAGCTCTTGTAAGTAGTTGAAGTGGGAAAACTTGGATGCCATGAATGGTGGGTGGTTGTGGGTATTTATAGCCCCAACCACCAAACTAGCCGTTTGGTGGGGCTGTCTGTCGCATGGTGCACCGGACAGTCCGGTGCACACCGGACATGTCCGGTGCGCCAGCCACGTCACCAAGGTCGTTGGGTTCCGACCGTTGGAGCGCTGACTTCTGGGCCTACCTTGATGTCCGGTGGCGCACCGGACATGCACTGTAGAGTGTCCGGTGCGCCAGCATGGGCGTGCCTGACCTCTGCGCGCGCTGGCGTGCATTCAATGCGCTGCAGGTATCTGTTGGCGCCTGAGGTAGCCGTTGCTTCGTCGACACACCGGACAGTCCGGTGCACACCGGACATGTCCGGTGAATTTTAGCGGACTAGCCGTTGCGGATTCCCGAAGCTGAAGAGTTTGGAGCCGCGTCCCCTTGGAGCACCGGACATTGTCCGGTGTACACCGGACATGTCCGGTGAATTATAGCGTGCTGGCTCTGGGAATTCCCGAAGGTGAAGAGTTCAGCCTGAGGTGCCCTGGTGCACCGGACACTATCCGGTGGCACACCGGACAGTCCGGTGTGCCAAGCCAGGGCAGCCTTCGGTTGTCCCTTGCTCCATTTGTTTGAACCCTTTGCTTAGTCTTTTTATTGGCTAAGTGTGAACCTTTTGCACCTGTAGAGCTTATACACTAGAGCAAACTAGTTAGTCCAATTATTTGTGTTGGGCAATTCAACCACCAAAATCATTTAGGAAATAGGTGTAAGCCTAATTCCCTTTCAATCTCCCCCTTTTTGGTGATTGATGCCAACACAAACCAAAGCAAATATAAACATACTAGTTTGCATAATGTAAGTGCAAAGGATACTTGGAATTGAGCCAATATAAATACTTAGGATGCGCATGGATGGTTTCTTTCTTATTTAACATTTTGGACCACGCTTGCACCACATGTTTTGTTTTTGCAAATTCTTTTTATAAACTCTTTTCAAAGTTCTTTTGCAAATAGTCAAAGGTAGAGAAACAAGATTTTGTAAAGCATTTTCAAGATTTGAAATTTTCTCCTCCTATTTCAAATGCTTTTCCTTTGACTAAAACAAAACTCCCCCTAAATGAGATCCTCCTCTTAGTGTTCAAGAGGGTTTTGATATATCATTTTTGAAATACTACTTTCTGTAACACCCGGATTTTAGGGGTCCAAAACCCGGGGTTAACATAAACACCAGGTATGCTGGGACCAAGTCTCATACATATGATGTATAGTGGCACAGGATCGAATGTCACATCTTTATATATAACAGGAGTTCTATACAAAATAAATAATTACATTATAAGGAGACAACGGTCCAGCAACCCAAAAGTTGACTGGGAGACGACTGACCTAGACCTCTCACGAACACATCGTAGCATCCTCCAAGCGCATCATCCTGCAGTACCTGATCTTGACCTGTGGTGTATGTGAGACAGCAAGAGTGAACTCACATACGTTCATCGCTCAACAAGTTGTGGGGAATAATGTGCATGAACTCGCCAAAGGTGGGAGCTCACGTGAAGTGTAAGGCTTACCAAAGAAGATGGTTAGAGCTGAGCATTGCTTTTAAAGTTGGTCAAAATTTTATTAGCAGTTACTAAGTGTAAGTAAATACCAACCCAGTTAAATAGTAGAACAAAAGTAACAACATCACCTGCGATGCAATGCATATGACAAAATTGAATTTAGTTCCATAAATTAATCATGTGAGTGTCCGAGCTGCTCATGACCGTGAGCACGGCTAGTATACCAGTTTTACACTCTGCAGAGGTTGCGCATCTTTACCCACAAGTCGTGTATCCCATGTCGCCAGGGTTTGCAAGGCCCTTAGACACTACCGAGGTGAATGGCTAGGGATCCACTACGAGGCCTTTACAAAGTTCCACTAGCTTCCGAAAACCCGCTACAGTTTATAGGAAGATCCAGTGCAGGAATCCCTTGCAGGACCGCCATCGCAGCAAAATCCTCCCGAGGGCCTCCCTACACTGACCTCTCCCCTACTGCCCTTGCCCCTTTCGGGTAAGGTAGTCTTCCACTAGCTTTCCTAATTAATCAGCCAAGGGGTCCCATTCCTCCCTTGTGGTAGCACTGTTTTCCCTGGGTGGTTCTCCATGTTCCAATTAACATAATGATCTCATCATGAACAATAAATAACAACTGATAACAAAAGTATAATCATGAATAGTGTAATCTTCATACCCAAAACCACATATAGCACTAGCAAGTACTACCCAGAAAGTTCAGTGGTAAACAAGGTATAAAGATAGACAAACTAGGGTAACCTATTGGGTCCCATCAAAATTAACCTATGCAGATCATTATGATTAATTAGAACATGAGTGGGTAAAAAGAAGTGATCAAGGGCACAACTTGCCTGGGACTTGAGATTCCAGGTACCAGGATGATCTTCAGGTGACACGTGACCTCGCACTAGTCGTAGCAATACAAACAAACAGTGTATAGGCAAAATTAACATTACACCAAACATGTATGCCAAAATACATATTAATAATCTACATATTAAAATAAGATCACAGGAAAAAGAATTATTAATTTTGGAGTTGTAGATTTTAAGTTATGAATTTCTAAAGATTCTATGTGCTTGGTACAAGATTAATTAAGATAACAATTTTAATGTGACTTTTATGTAAAACCAGTGGCACTAATTGATAAACAATAATATTACAAAATTATAGGAAGTGGAATGGATTAATTTGGAGTTCATATGCATTTTCTATGAATTATATAAATTCTAGGAATTATTTTTATATTAAAAACTCATTTTCTAATTCATTTTTCCTGATTTTATAACTCTCTGGACTGGGCCTCAATTAAACAGAAGCACAGGGGGCTCGGCGCAAGAAACCCGAGACTCAGTCAACAGTGCCCGTGGACTGCGGGTTGATTTAAACTAAAGTCGGGGGCTCTTTAACAAAAGTGCCAGCGCGAAGGGGTATCATTAAATCTGAGTCGCCCGATCGGAGATGGGCGCACGAGATTAGATCGCGATTCCAGTGAACCGGTACGCATTTATAACCGTCCGATCGACGACCGACGATCAGGATTTTAAATACCCACGATCTAATCTCTCCCATACGATTTCGATCCAACGGCTCTGATCAAGATAAACGTATGGGTATGCGATGCTCTAATCGGAGCCCTCCATCCCCGCATCAACGGCCCACGTTTCATCTTCTACACCCGATCCAGGAACGACAGCGCCGCCCGCGTTCGCGGCGGACCATCGCCGGAGAGCGCATGACTTCCGCCCCTGGTGTAGGATTCCTCGCCGCGCTGGTTGCTATGCTATGAGATGCAGGTGGCGAACCAAGGCCGGGGATACTTACCGAGGATTAGGTCTCCAGGAGGCTCGCCCACGGCACACGGCGGAAGTCACGACGACGGTGAGCAATTCCGGTGGCCACGAGGTTCCTTGCCGCCCACCGACGACACCAATCGCTTCGTGGCCCGACGCCGATCCACGTAGAGCACAACCAAGCCCCGAACGGCGCAGCAAGTTGATGACCGCGGAGCTATGGCGGTGCACAGTGGTCACGGGGCGTGGCCAGGCTTTTATAGGCTCAGGCACAGTCCGAGCCGAAGCACAACAGTAGCGGAAACCACGGGGTTTGTTGGCGCGGCAATTGCGGCGAGCAGATCGATCACCCAACGGAATCCCGAGGCCAGCGGCGAGCGGCGCGCGATTCTGTTGTCGGATAGAAGAAGCAGCTGACAGGGGGGGCCCACGCGTAAGCGACAGAGCGGTGAGGAGCGCGCGCGCGTTAGACTGCCCGGTGGGGCCCTTCGGTCGGCGCGCGACGAGCGCCCGCGAGCGTGGAGTTGGGCCGCGCGCGGTGAAAGCGTAATTGGGCCAGATGCGAAGGAGCCGGCCCAGGTAAGATTTTTAATCTTTTTCTTTTTATTTTCTTTCCTAATTTCCATTCCATTTATCCAACTCATTTCAAATTTAAATTCCAGTTTAAATCCAAGGTTTGTGGTAAATTTGTCTTCATTTAAATGTTCAATGTGAACATAGCATGGATAAATTTTATTTATTTATAGATTTATTTTGCTTTACATAGTATTTTCTCTTGCCTTATATATTATTTCCCTTTTCCTAAAGTGCACCCCTTTTGGGTTAACTTCAAATTCTCAATTCCATTATTATATTTTATCATTATTTTAAATGCACATATAATTAAAACTCCATCATGAGTGCCAAATATGGTTCTACTTATTATGTATTCACTTAAGCAAATGCTTTTAAATAGGGAGATGAGTCTTCAAATGTTATGAGAGTTCTAAAGAGAGAGAAAAAGAAATTTTCTAATGCAAGATCTTTGAAAATTTTTACTATATTCTCAAAATGAGATTTAGGGTGTTACAAATCCTACCCCCCTTAAAAATAATCTCGCCCTCGAGATTTGTAAGAAAAGGATGTATACTCATATTGTTCTCGGAACATATGCACAAACAAAGAAATCTCGGCATGATGCATAATCCTTTAACAAAACATAGGTTTAATAGACCTTATTGTTCCTTCTAAAATAATATCATATCATCTACTAACTAAAGTAACATCTAGATCTTACAAATCATCATAATTTATATCTATGTAGCTTGGTGGAGTTGGTGGTGGTGGTGGAGGTTGTTGTTGTTGTTGTCTCTCCAACCGTGCTTGCCTTATTTCTTGGCGGGCCTGACGTATTTCCTCGCGTTGTTGTCTTATCTGATTCTGCATCTCGGTCACCTAGGTCTGTTAACTGTTGTATTACCAGTCTTTGGGTAGCAACCACTTGATCGATCTCAACAGGTGGGGGATTTGGAGGATTCATTTCTGTTTGCTGTTACGTGATAATCTTTCCTTTCCTGGTATTGACCATGAAAGTTAGAAGCATATGGTAATAGTTTTGCAAAGGAAATTATTCAATAAGCGGAATGAATAAGCTAGTAGCTGGTCATAATTCTGAAGATTCTTTAGTAGGGCTTGGTCTTTGTTTTTATGTCCAGATTTGGGGTAACCAGTCATATAAGGTGAATATCCAAGGGTAAGATAGAATCTGTCAAGATGAGAGGTATATATGGGTGAGATAGACTACAAGATGTAGGCTTTAAAAGTTTGTTTGTTATTAGGTGGAAATAGAAAGGTTAGATCATTCATCATGGGTTGGGTTAGCTCATAGTCGAGTTGATCCAATGTGCTAAGTTAAGTTAATACATGGCTAGTAGGGTCTAATCTCTTCTACCAGTGTCATTAATCTGTTTAAGTGAACCACATTAAGTTAGATAACATTAGACCACACTGGATCAGGTCACATTAGGTAAGATAAGATCTAGATTAAATTGGATATGACTAGATTAGACTAGTTTAGATAGGTCCAACAGGGTAGAATATGTTAGGATGTTTTGAGATTAGTTAGATATGTTATGATAAGATAGAGTCTCTTGCTAGTTTATAATTGAGAGGTTATGCAACTATCAGATGGTTAAGGTAGTTGCATATGGACCAAGTCGATCTGTCATTCTTAATTTAGTGCAGGGTGAACTAAGTTAAGACCTGTTCTATAGGGGTAGAGTCTAAACTATTTCATCAGTATTATCTAACATGTTTGATAAGTCACTTTAGATTTGATCAGATCTAGGTTAGATTGGTGTGACTTGTTTGACTAGATAAGACCTAATTAATTTGCATTAGATCATGGTTGTTAAACTAGGGTGGATAAGTATGCTTATTAGGATAAGACAGATCCATAAAGATAAGATAGAATCTTTTGAGATCAGTTAGATCTATTAGGATGAGCTAAAAAAAATCTTTTCAAGATAAGATGAGTATCTTTTAAGATGAGATGGATCTATTAAGATAAGGGAGAATCTTTTAAGATAAGATGAATTGGTTTAGAATGAGATCTTTTAGGATATGATAAATCTCTTAAGCTAGATATGTTCCAATGGGGATAATCTAGGTTGTCTAGTTATTTTATAAATATATTTTTGTACCTATGTGTATATGCAGATGCAATTATGGACATTACTCCACAACCCATCACACTCAATCAAAGATCCAAATCAAACAAATATCATAAGAACAAACATTCAAGTGCATAGATAACTATATAAAAATTAGTTTTGTTTTTGTTCCTAGGATTAGGTCTCTTATTCCTAAAGGTCATTTTAGGCACAGGATTTCAAAGTGTGAAATCCACATTTGTCTTTTAGAAAGAAAAGATAAGAATAATCAGAGTAAGCGGAAATAGATGAGAAAAGATTAAGAAAAGTTTAGAAAAGATCAGAGTAGCAAAGGTAAGTAGACAGGGGTTGTCCAGTTCTATCTAGGTTTCGTCCTACAGTCAACATTCCTCTGATACCACTTCTGTAACACCCGGATTTTAGGGGTCCAAAACCCGGGGTTAACATAAACACCAGGTATGCTGGGACCAAGTCTCATACATATGATGTATAGTGGCACAGGATCGAATGTCACATCTTTATATATAACAGGAGTTCTATACAAAATAAATAATTACATTATAAGGAGACAACGGTCCAGCAACCCAAAAGTTGACTGGGAGACGACGACCTAGACCTCTCACGAACACATCGTAGCATCCTCCAAGCGCATCATCCTGCAGTACCTGGTCTTGACCTGTGGTGTATGTGAGACAGCAAGAGTGAGCTCACATACGTTCATCGCTCAACAAGTTGTGGGGAATAATGTGCATGAACTCGCCAAAGGTGGGAGCTCACGTGAAGTGTAAGGCTTACCAAAGAAGATGGTTAGAGCTGAGCATTGCTTTTAAAGTTGGTCAAAATTTTATTAGCAGTTACTAAGTGTAAGTAAATACCAACCCAGTTAAATAGTAGAACAAAAGTAACAACATCACCTGCGATGCAATGCATATGACAAAATTGAATTTAGTTCCATAAATTAATCATGTGAGTGTCCGAGCTGCTCATGACCGTGAGCACGGCTAGTATACCAGTTTTACACTCTGCAGAGGTTGCGCATCTTTACCCACAAGTCGTGTATCCCATGTCGCCAGGGTTTGCAAGGCCCTTAGACACTACCGAGGTGAATGGCTAGGGATCCACTACGAGGCCTTTACAAAGTTCCACTAGCTTCCGAAAACCCGCTACAGTTTATAGGAAGATCCAGTGCAGGAATCCCTTGCAGGACCGCCATCGCAGCAAAATCCTCCCGAGGGCCTCCCTACACTGACCTCTCCCCTACTGCCCTTGCCCCTTTCGGGTAAGGTAGTCTTCCACTAGCTTTCCTAATTAATCAGCCAAGGGGTCCCATTCCTCCCTTGTGGTAGCACTGTTTTCCCGGGTGGTTCTCCATGTTCCAATTAACATAATGATCTCATCATGAACAATAAATAACAACTGATAACAAAAGTATAATCATGAATAGTGTAATCTTCATACCCAAAACCACATATAGCACTAGCAAGTACTACCCAGAAAGTTCAGTGGTAAACAAGGTATAAAGATAGACAAACTAGGGTAACCTATTGGGTCCCATCAAAATTAACCTATGCAGATCATTATGATTAATTAGAACATGAGTGGGTAAAAAGAAGTGATCAAGGGCACAACTTGCCTGGGACTTGAGATTCCAGGTACCAGGATGATCTTCAGGTGACACGTGACCTCGCACTAGTCGTAGCAATACAAACAAACAGTGTATAGGCAAAATTAACATTACACCAAACATGTATGCCAAAATACATATTAATAATCTACATATTAAAATAAGATCACAGGAAAAAGAATTATTAATTTTGGAGTTGTAGATTTTAAGTTATGAATTTCCAAAGATTCTATGTGCTTGGTACAAGATTAATTAAGATAACAATTTTAATGTGACTTTTATGTAAAACCAGTGGCACTAATTGATAAACAATAATATTACAAAATTATAGGAAGTGGAATGGATTAATTTGGAGTTCATATGCATTTTCTATGAATTATATAAATTCTAGGAATTATTTTTATATTAAAAACTCATTTTCTAATTCATTTTTCCTGATTTTATAACTCTCTGGACTGGGCCTCAATTAAACAGAAGCACAGGGGGCTCGGCGCAAGAAACCCGAGACTCAGTCAACAGTGCCCGTGGACTGCGGGTTGATTTAAACTAAAGTCGGGGGCTCTTTAACAAAAGTGCCAGCGCGAAGGGGTATCATTAAATCTGAGTCGCCCGATCGGAGATGGGCGCACGAGATTAGATCGCGATTCCAGTGAACCGGTACACATTTATAACCGTCCGATCGACGACCGACGATCAGGATTTTAAATACCCACGATCTAATCTCTCCCATACGATTTCGATCCAACGGCTCTGATCAAGATAAACGAATGGGTATGCGATGCTCTAATCGGAGCCCTCCATCCCCGCATCAACGGCCCACGTTTCATCTTCTACACCCGATCCAGGAACGACAGCGCCGCCCGCGTTCGCGGCGGACCATCGCCGGAGAGCGCATGACTTCCGCCCCTGGTGTAGGATTCCTCGCCGCGCTGGTTGCTATGCTATGAGATGTAGGTGGCGAACCAAGTCCGGGGATACTTACCGGGGATTAGGTCTCCAGGAGGCTCGCCCACGGCACACGGCGGAAGTCACGACGACGGTGAGCAATTCCGGTGGCCACGAGGTTCCTTGCCGCCCACCGACGACACCAATCGCTTCGTGGCCCGACGCCGATCCACGTAGAGCACAACCAAGCCCCGAACGGCGCAGCAAGTTGATGACCGCGGAGCTATGGCGGTGCACAGTGGTCACGGGGCGTGGCCAGGCTTTTATAGGCTCAGGCAGAGTCCGAGCCGAAGCACAACAGTAGCGGAAACCACGGGGTTTGTTGGCGCGGCAATTGCGGCGAGCAGATCGATCACCCAACGGAATCCCGAGGCCAGCGGCGAGCGGCGCGCGATTCTGTTGTCGGATAGAAGAAGCAGCTGACAGGGGGGGGCCCACGCGTAAGCGACAGAGCGGTGAGGAGCGCGCGCGCGTTAGACTGCCCGGTGGGGCCCTTCGGTCGGCGCGCGACGAGCGCCCGCGAGCGTGGAGTTGGGCCGCGCGCGGTGAAAGCGTAATTGGGCCAGATGCGAAGGAGCCGGCCCAGGTAAGATTTTTAATCTTTTTCTTTTTATTTTCTTTCCTAATTTCCATTCCATTTATCCAACTCATTTCAAATTTAAATTCCAGTTTAAATCCAAGGTTTGTGGTAAATTTGTCTTCATTTAAATGTTCAATGTGAACATAGCATGGATAAATTTTATTTATTTATAGATTTATTTTGCTTTACATAGTATTTTCTCTTGCCTTATATATTATTTCCCTTTTCCTAAAGTGCACCCCTTTTGGGTTAACTTCAAATTCTCAATTCCATTATTATATTTTATCATTATTTTAAATGCACATATAATTAAAACTCCATCATGAGTGCCAAATATGGTTCTACTTATTATGTATTCACTTAAGCAAATGCTTTTAAATAGGGAGATGAGTCTTCAAATGTTATGAGAGTTCTAAAGAGAGAGAAAAAGAAATTTTCTAATGCAAGATCTTTGAAAATTTTTACTATATTCTCAAAATGAGATTTAGGGTGTTACACTTTCTCCCCCTTTTTGAACACAATAAGGTACCAATTTGAAATTTACCAAGTGAAAATCTCCAAAATTTTGAATTAGGTGGTGGTGCGGTCCTTTTGCTTTGGGCTCTATACTTTCTCCCCCTTTGGCATGAATCGCCAAAAACGGATATTTAGAGTGAAATATAAGCCCTTTCCTAGCTACTTTCTCCCCTTTGGCAAAGAAAACATATAAGTGAAGATTATACCAAAGACGGAGTCCTTTTGCTTTGTGCTTTCTCCCCCATGGATGAGGAGTGACTTGGAGCGACAGCGAGGGTTTAGTTACGGAGTGGAAGCCTTTGTCTTTGCCGAAGACTCCAAATCCCTTTCAATATACCTATGACTTGGTTTGAAATACACTTGAAAACACATTAGTCATAGCATATATAAAAAAGACATGATCAAAGGTATATTCATGAGCGATGTGTGCAAGTTAACAAAAGAAGTTCCTGGAATCAAGAATATTGAGCTCATGCCTAAGTTTGGTAAAGGTTTGTTCATCAAGAGGCTTGGTAAAGATATCGGCTAATTGATCTTTAGTATTAATATAAGCAATCTCGATATCCCCCTTTTGTTGGTGATCCCGAAGAAAATGATACCGAATGGCTATGTGTTTAGTGCGGCTATGCTCGACGGGATTACCCGCCATCTTGATTGCACTCTCATTATCACATAGCAAAGGGACTTTGGTTAATTTGTAACCATAGTCCCGCAGGGTTTGCCTCATCCAAAGCAATTGCGTGCAACAATGGCCTGCGGCAATATACTTAGCTTCGGCGGTGGAAAGTGCAACCGAATTTTGCTTCTTTGAAGCCCAAGACACCAAGGATCTTCCCAAGAACTGGCAAGTCCCCGATGTGCTCTTTCTATTGATTTTACACCCTACCCAATCGGCATCCGAATAACCAATTAAATCAAATGTGGATCCCCGAGGGTACCAAAGCCCAAACTTAGGAGTATAAGCTAAATATCTCAAGATTCGTTTTACGGCCGTAAGATGTGATTCCTTAGGGTCGGATTGGAATCTTGCACACATGCAAACGGAAAGCATAATGTCCGGTCGAGATGCACATAAATAGAGTAATGAACCAATCATCGACCGGTATACCTTTTGATCCACGGACTTACCTCCCGTGTCGAGGTTGAGATGCCCATTGGTTCCCATGGGTGTCTTGATGGGCTTGGCGTCCTTCATTCCAAACTTGGTTAGAATGTCTTGAGTATATTTTGTTTGGCTAATGAAGGTGCCCTCTTGGAGTTGCTTCACTTGAAAACCTAAGAAATACTTCAACTCCCCCATCATAGACATCTCGAACTTTTGTGTCATGATCCTACTAAATTCTTCACAAGTAGACTCATTAGTAGACCCAAATATAATATCATCCACATAGATTTGGCATACAAACAAGTCATTTTCAAGAGTTTTAGTAAAGAGTGTAGGATCGACCTTGCCGACTTTGAAGCCATTTGTAATAAGGAAATCCCTAAGGCATTCATACCATGCTCTTGGGGCTTGTTTGAGCCCATAAAGCGCCTTAGAGAGCCTATAGACGTGATTAGGATACTCACTGTCTTCAAAGCCGGGAGGTTGCTCAACATAGACCTCTTCCTTGATAGGTTCGTTGAGGAAGGCACTCTTCACGTCCATTTGAAAGAGCTTGAAGCCATGGTAAGTAGCATAGGCTAATAATATGCGAATTGACTCAAGCCTAGCTACGGGTGCATAGGTTTCACCGAAATCCAAACCTTCGACATGTGAATACCCCTTGGCCACCAGTCGAGCTTTGTTCCTAGTCACCACACCATGCTCGTCTTGCTTGTTGCGGAAGACCCACTTGGTTCCTACAACATTTTGATTAGGACGTGAAACTAAATGCCATACCTTGTTCCTAGTGAAGTTGTTGAGCTCCTCTTGCATCGCCACCACCCAATCCAAATCTTGAAGTGCTTCCTCTACCCTGGTTGGCTCAATAGAGGAAACAAACGAGTAATGTTCACAAAAATGTGCAACACGAGATCGAGTAGTTACCCCCTTATGAATGTCGCCGAGGATGGTGTCGATGGGGTGATCTCGTTGGATTGCTTGGTGGACTCTTGGGTGTGGTGGTATTGGAACTTCCTCATCCTCCTTGTCTTGATCAATAGCATCTCCCCCTTGATCATTGCCGTCATCTTGAGGTTGCTCATCTCTTTGATCTTCTCCTTCATCAACTTGAGCCTCGTCCTCATTTTGAGTTGGTGGAGATGCTTGCGTGGAGGAGGATGGTTGATCTTGTGCATTTGGAGGCTCTTCGGATTCCTTAGGGCACACATCCCCAATGGACATGTTCCTTAGCGCGATACACGGAGCCTGTTCTTCACCTATCTCATCAAGATCAACTTGCTCTACTTGAGAGCCATTAGTTTCATCAAACACAATGTCACAAGAAACTTCAACAAGTCCTGAGGACTTGTTAAAGACTCTATATGCCCTTGAGTCATATCCTAGTAAAAAGCCTTCTACAGTTTTAGGAGCAAATTTAGATTTTCTACCTCTCTTAACAAGAATAAAGCATTTGCTACCAAAAACTCTAAAATATGAAATATTGGGCTTTTTACCGGTTAGGAGTTCATATGATGTCTTCTTGAGGATTCGGTGTTGATATAACCGGTTGATGGCGTAGCAGGTGGTGTTAACCGCCTCGGCCCAAAACCGATCCGGTGTCTTGTACTCATCAAGCATGGTTCTTGCCATGTCCAATAGAGTTCGATTCTTCCTCTCCACTACACCATTTTGTTGTGGGGTGTAGGGAGAAGAGAACTCATGCTTGATGCCCTCCTCCTCAATGAAGCCTTCTATTTGTGAGTTCTTGAACTCCGTCCCGTTGTCGCTTCTTATTTTCTTAATCCTTAAGCCGAACTCATTTTGAGCCCGTCTCAAGAATCCCTTTAAGGTCTCTTGGGTTTGAGATTTTTCCTGCAAAAAGAACACCCAAGTGAAGCGAGAATAATCATCCACTATTACAAGACAATACTTACTCCCGCCGATGCTTATGTAAGCAATCGGGCCGAATAGATCCATGTGGAGTAGCTCAAGCGGCCTGTCGGTCGTCATGATGTTCTTGTGTGGATGATGGGCACCAATTTGCTTCCCGGCCTGGCATGCGCTACAGATCCTGTCTTTCTCAAAATGAACATTGGTTAATCCTAAAATGTGCTCTCCCTTTAGAAGCTTATGAAGATTCTTCATCCCAACATGGGCTAGTCGACGGTGCCAGAGCCAACCCATGTTAGTCTTAGCAATCAGGCAAGTATCGAGTTCAGCTCTATTGAAATCAACTAAGTATAGCTGACCCTCTAATACTCCCTTAAAAGCTACTGAATCATCACTTCTTCTAAAGACAGTGACACCTACATCAGTAAACAGACAGTTGTAGCCCATTTGACATAATTGGGATACAGAAAGCAAATTGTAATCTAAAGAATCAACAAGAAAAACATTGGAAATGGAATGGTCAGGAGATATAGCAATTTTACCCAAACCTTTGACCAAACCTTGATTTCCATCCCCGAATGTGATAGCTCGTTGGGGATCTTGGTTTTTCTCGTATGAGGAGAACATCTTTTTCTCCCCTGTCATGTGGTTTGTGCACCCGCTATCAATGATCCAACTTGTGCCCCCGGATGCATAAACCTACAAAACAAGTTTAGTTCTTTGTTTTAGGTACCCAAACGGTTTTGGGTCCTTTAGCATTAGAAACAAGAACTTTGGGTACCCAAACACAAGTCTTGGAGCCCTTGTGTTTGCCCCCAACAAACTTGGCAACTACCTTGCCGGATTTGTTAGTAAGCACATATGATGCATCAAAGGTTTTAAATGAAATTGTATGATCAATTGATGCATTAGGAGTTTTCTTTCTAGGCAACTTGACATGGGTTGGTTGCCTAGATCTAGATGTCTCACCCTTATACATAAAAGCATGATTAGGGCCAGAGTGAGACTTCCTAGAATGAATCTTCCTAATTTTGCTCTCAGGATAACCGGCAGGATATAAAATGTAACCTTCATTATCCTGAGGCATGGGAGCCTTGCCCTTAACAAAGTTAGACAATTTGTTAGGAGGGGCATTTAGTTTGACATTGTCTCCCCTTTGGAAGCCAATGCCATCCTTAATGCCAGGGCATCTCCCATTGTAAAGCATACTATGAGCAAATTTAAATTTTTCATTTTCAAGTTCATGCTCGGCAATTTTAGCATCTAATTTTGCTATATGATCATTTTGCTATTTAATTAAAGTCATGTGATCATGTATAGCATTAATATCAACATCTTTACATCTAGTACAAATAGTGACATGCTCAATAGTAGATGTAGAGGGTTTGCAAGAATTAAGTTCAACAATCTTAGCACGTAATATATCATTTTTATCTCTAAGATCGGAAATTGTAACATTGCAAACATCAAAGTCTCTAGCCTTAGCAATCAATTTTTCATTTTTATCTCTAAGGCTAGCAAGAGAAATGTTCAATTCATCAATCTTAGCAAGCAAATCAACATTGTCATCTCTAAGATTGGGAATTGAGACATTACAAACATGAGAATCAACCTTAGTATTTAAACTAGCGTTTTCATTTCTAAGGTTGGTAATTAAATCATGGCATGTGCTTAGCTCACTAGATAGTCTCTGACATTTCTCTACTTCTAGAGCATAAGCATTCTTAACCTTAACATGCTTTTTATTTTCCTTGATTAGGAAGTCCTCTTGGGAGTCCAAGAGATCATCCTTTTCATGGATGGCACTAATTAATTCATTTAATTTTTCCTTTTGTTGCATGTTGAGGTTAGCAAAAAGAGTGCGCAAGTTATCCTCCTCATTTTTAGCATCATCCTCATCACTAGATGTTTCATATTTAGTGGAGGACCTTGATTTTACCTTCTTTTTGCCGTCCTTGGCCATGAGACATTTGTGGCCGACGTTGGGGAAGAGAAGGCCTTTGGTGACGGCGATGTTGGCGGCGTCCTCGTCGGAGGAGGAGTCGGAGGAGCTCTCGTCCGAGTCCCATTCGCGACAAACATGCGTGTCGCCACCCTTCTTCTTGTAATATCTCTTCTTTTCCTTCCTTCTTCCTTTCTTGTCGTCGCCCCTGTCACTGTCACTAGATAATGAACATTTAGCTATGAAATGACCGGGCTTACCACATTTGTACCATACTTTCTTGGAGCGGGGCTTGTAGTCTTTCCCCCTCCTTTGTTTGAGGATTTGGCGGAAACTCTTGATGATGAGCGCTATCTCCTCATTGTCGAGCTTGGAGGCGTCGATGGGTTGTCTACTTGATGTAGACTCCTCCTTCTTTTCCTCCGTCGCCTTAAGTGCCACGGGTTGAGCTTCAGAAGTGGAGGGCTCATCAAGCTCGATGATCTTCCTTGAGCCCTTAATCATACATTCAAAGCTCACAAAATTCCCGATTACTTCCTCGGGAGTCATTAGTGTGTATCTTGGATTACCACAGATTAATTGAACTTGAGTAGGGTTAAGGAAAATGAGTGATCTCAAAATAACCTTAACCACCTCGTGGTCATCCCATTTCTTGCTCCCGAGGTTGCGCACTTGATTCACCAAGGACTTGAGCCAGTTGTACATATCTTGTGGCTCCTCTCCTTGGCGAAGACGGAAGCGACCGAGCTCCCCCTCGATTGTCTCCCGCTTGGTGATCTTGGTGAGCTCATCACCTTCGTGTGCCGTCTTGAGCACATCCCAAACCTCCTTGGTGCTTTTTAGTCCTTGCACCTTGTTGTATTCCTCCCTACTTAGAGAGGCGAGGAGGATGGTCGTTGCTTAGGAGTTGAAGTGCTCGATTTGGGCAACTTCGTCCGCATCATAATCTTCATCCCCTACGGATGGTACCTGCACACTAAACTCGACTACATCCCAAATACTTTTGTGGAGTGAGGTTAGATGAAATTTCTTTAAATCACTCCACCTTGCATAATCTTCACCATCAAAAGTTGGTGGCTTGCCTAAAGGGACGGAAAGTAGAGGTGACTGCTTAGTAATGCGTGGATAACGTAGGGGGATCTTACTAAACTTCTTGCGCTTGTGGCGCTTAGAAGTGACGGACGGCGCATCGGAGCCGGATGTCGATGGTGATGAAGTGTCGGTCTCGTATTAGACGACCTTCCTCATCTTCTTGTGCTTGCCGCTACTCCGATGCGACTTGTGAGAAGAGGACTTCTTTTCCTTCCCCTTCCCTTTCCCTTTGTTGCGGGACTCTTCGGATGAGTGGCTCGTAGTGGGCTTGTCGCTGGTCTCCATCTCCCTCTTGGCGTGATCTCCCGACATCACTTCGAGCGGTTAGGCTCTAATGAAGCACCAGGTTCTGATACCAATTGATAGTCGCCTAGAGGGGGGGTAAATAGGGCGAAACTGAAATTTACAAAAATAATCACAACTACAAGCCGGGTTAGTGTTAGAAATATAATCGAGTCCGCGAGAGAGGGCGCAAAAACAAATCGCAAGCGAATAAGAGGTGTGACACGCGGATTTGTTTTACCGAGGTTCGGTTCTTGCAAACCTACTCCCCGTTGAGGAGGCCACAAAGGCCGGGTCTCTTTCAACCCTTTACCCTCTCTCAAACGATCCACCGATCGAGTGAGCTTCTTCTCAATCACTTGGAACACAAAGCTCCCACAAGGACCACCACAAGATTGGTGTCTCTTGCCTCAATTACAAGTGAGTTTGATCGCAATAAAGAATCAAAGAAAGAAGAAAGCAATCCAAGCGCAAGAGCTCGAAAGAACACAAGCAAATCTCTCTCACTAATCACTAGGGCGTTGTGTGGAGTTTGGAGAGGATTTGATCACTTGGGTGTGTCTAGAATTGAATGCTAGAGCTCTTGTAAGTAGTTGAAGTGGGAAAACTTGGATGCCATGAATGGTGGGTGGTTGGGGGTATTTATAGCCCCAACCACCAAACTAGCCGTTTGGTGGGGCTGTCTGTCGCATGGTGCATCGGACAGTCCGGTGCACACCGGACATGTCCGGTGCGCCAGCCACATCACCAAGGCCGTTGGGTTCCGACCATTGGAGCGCTGACTTCTGGGCCCGCCTTGATGTCCGGTGGCGCACCGGACATGCACTGTAGAGTGTCCGGTGCGCCAGCATGGGCGTGCCTGACCTCTGCGCGCGCTGGCGTGCATTCAATGCGCTGCAGGTATCCGTTGGCGCCTGAGGTAGCCGTTGCTTCGTCGACACACCGGACAGTCTGGTGCACACCGGACATGTCCGGTGAATTTTAGCGGACTGGCCGTTGCGGATTCCCGAAGCTGAAGAGTTTGGAGCCGCGTCCCCTTGGAGCACCGGACATTGTCCGGTGTACACCGGACATGTACGGTGAATTATAGCGCGCTGGCTCTGGGAATTCCCAAAGGTGAAGAGTTCAGCCTGAGGTGCCCTGGTGCACCGGACACTGTCCGGTGGTGCACCGGACACTGTCCGGTGGCACACCGGACAGTCCGTTGTGCCAAGCCAGGGCAGCCTTCGGTTGTCCCTTGCTCCATTTGTTTGAACCCTTTGCTTAGTCTTTTTATTGGCTAAGTGTGAACCTTTTGCACCTGTAGAGCTTATACACTAGAGCAAACTAGTTAGTCCAATTATTTGTGTTGGGCAATTCAACCACCAAAATCATTTAGGAAATAGGTGTAAGCCTAATTCCCTTTCAGAACGTACGAACGTGCGACGTACGAACGGGCGAAGGCAGGCAAGCAGAGGCAGGCAGAGTAGGAGAGACGCGGTAGAGGCAGACTCAGACAGCTCCTCAAGGCCGAATCCTCTCTCTCTCTCTCGTTCTCGCTCTCTCACGACGCTTGTAACCCCTACTGCAAGCACCCCCCGGTGCAAGATAATATAAGCCTCATCCCTTCGCTTGTGTTCCATCTTGCATCAACCCATCTGGACAGGGGCACGCGACACTAAAATTCACTAGTCGGTCCGGTTGAGGGCCCCCCCGGGTCCGAAACACCGACAGTTGGCGCGCTAGGTAGGGGCTCGCTGCGTGTTAACAATACTTCCCCGTGAGTTCCAGATGGGTAGCTTTCAGCAGCCTCTTCAGCCCGGGACAGTGCTCCGCTTCGGAAGTCTTGAGTTCATGTCCCTCGACGGCAGCCACGACATGATACTGCTCCCGTCGCAGCACGACAACAATGATGGTCGTCGGCTCGCCCGGCGGAGACGAACACGACGACGACGACATCTCCACGTGGCGGAAGAGGAACACCTGGGTCAACCCCGCCACCCTCCTCGCTGGAGGAGACGGAGACGGGGCAACCATGGCCAGGCAGGGGGCAGCACCTCGACGGCTGTCGAACCAGAGCGAGTCGACGACGCCGGCACCCCTGCGGGGGACATGTCGAGCGTTATCCTCGCACCTGAGACAACGACGGGTGTTGCTTCCCAGCAAAACGCCATCCCTAGGTGCACTGATGACGCCGGCACCCTCGCGAGGGACTTGTTGGATGTTAGCCTCGTACCTGAGATAACGGTGCAGTCCGTCCCTGATGTGACTTCGCCACCATCCATCAACCAAGAGGTACCATCCGTTTTTCACCCTGTTCCCTTTAGATTCAGCTTCGATCCACCAAGCGACCCAGCTTCGGTAAGCGCTTTCGTGAGGGCATATCCTGACCTTCCGGGGTACCATATGTGGTCAACTTGGGACCGATTGACGACCGTCTCAACCTCCGGTCCCGTGGGTTCTGAGGAAGAGGACGACCTCAACGTCAGTTGGGATTTCTTCGGACTCCATGATCCCAGTGCCATGCGTGACTTCATGTCCGCATGTGACCACTGCCTCTCCAGCTGCTCTGATGATGGTCACAGCCTTGACGGCGAGGGTTGTGACCCAACTCGCGAGTGCTTCCACATCGATTAGGAGGATCACGGTGGAGAAAACCACCTTGGCATGCCAGGAAGTGACGGCGCCCTTGCGCCTACGTCTCGCGTTGAGATCCCGTGGGAGCTAGCTGTGGTCCAAGTCCCTGCGGGGGGTCAGGACACACAGCTTGAGCAACTCCGCGAGATGCAGGCCAAGCTCGACGAAGAAGCGGGGCGACTTGTGCAGCTCCGGCAAAACCTCGAGCAAGATTGGGTAGGCCGAGCGCTCGTCGGAGGAGCACGTCATCAGGCCCGGGACATCCAGCGCCGTATCATTGAAGATGCCAGGGCAGGGCTGCCCCCGGCCTTCAGCGGGGCCGGCCAGAACCTAGCCGCAGCGGTGATGCTACTTTGAACGATGCCGAAGCCGTCCACCACCGAAGGGCGACGTATCTAGGGCAATCTCAAGGGACTCCTGGAAGACGCCGCTGTCCGACAAGCCGAGAGCTCCGCCTCCCGGAGGTGAGGAGACCCCTCAGAGCATTGCGCAATGCCCTCCCGACGCATGCGGGAGGCCTCGGTCCACACCGAGCGCACACGGGATGGGATGCCTGTAGCCCCGGATCGCCTCGGTGACGAGCAACACCGCCGTGACCGTCGAGCCCGACTCAAGGAAAGGGCACGCCGAGGCTACCACCCCAGGCGTGGAGGACGCTACGACAGTGAGGAGGATCAGAGCCCCTTGCCCGAACTGCCAGGTCCGCGAGTCTTCAGTCGGGCCATACGACGAGTGCCGTTCCCGGCCCGGTTCCGAGCCCCGACTACCATCACCAAGTACTCAGAGGAGACAAGGCCGGAGTTGTGGCTTGCGGACTACCGGCTGGCATGCCAGTTAGGAGTGACGGACGACGACAACCTCATCATCCGCAACCTCCCCCTTTTTCTCTCCGACGCTGCCTGGGCCTGGCTGGAACATCTGCCTCCTGCGCAGATCTCCGACTAGGACAACCTGGTCAAGGCTTTCGCTAGAAATTTTCAGGGTACGTACGTGCGCCCTAGGAACTCATGGGATCTCCGAAGCTGCCGCCAGCAGCCAGGGGCCCTGCGAGATTACATTCGGCGGTTTTCCAAGCAGCGCACCGAGTTGCCCAATATCACCGACTCGGACGTCATCGGGGCATTCCTCGCCGGCACCACATGCCGAGACCTGGTGAGCAAACTAGGACACAAGACTCCCACCAAGGCGAGCGAATTGATGGACATCGCCACCAAATTCGCCTCTAGTCAGGAGGCGGTCGAAGCCATCTTCCGAAAGGACAAGCAACCTCAGGGAAGACAGAAGGAAGACGCCCCCGAGGCGTCCGCCCAACATGGCACGAAGAAGAAGGCCAAAAAGAAGGCGCAAGCAAAACGCGACGCCATTGACATGGATCTCATCGCTGCTGTCGAGCACAGGAACCCTCGGAAGCCTCCCGGAGGGGCCAACGCGTTCGACAAGATGCTCAAGGAGTCGTGCCCCTATCACAGGGGTCCCGTCAAGCACACCCTTGAAGAGTGCAACATGCTCTGGCGCTACTTCAACAAGGCTGGACCCTCAGTAGAATGTGGCAAAGACCAAGGCAACAACAAGAAGGGGGCGACAAGGAAGAGGAGTTCCCGGAGGTCCACAACTGCTTCATGATCTATGGTGGACAGGTGGCGAACGCCTCGGCTCAGCACCGCAAGCAGGAGCGTCGGGAGGTCTGCTCGGTGAAGGTAGCGGTGCCGGTCTACCTAGACTGGTTCGACAAGCCCATTACCTTCGACCAAGGCGACCACCCCGACTGCGTACCGAGCCCAGGAAGGTATCCACTTGTCGTCGACCCTGTCATCGGCAACGCTAGGCTCACCAAGGTCCTCATGGACAGAGGCAGCAGCCTCAACATCATCTACGCCGAGACCCTAGGGCTCCTGGGGGTCGATCTGTCCACGATCCGGGCCGGTGCAGCACCTTTTCATGGGATCGTCCCTGGTAAGCGCGTCCAGCCCCTTGGGCAACTTGACTTGCCCGTCTGCTTCGGAACTCCCTCCAATTTTCGAAAGGAAACCCTCACCTTCGAGGTGGTTGGGTTCCGAGGGACCTACCACGCGGTGTTGGGAAGACCGTGCTATGCCAAGTTCATGGCCGTCCCCAACTACACGTACCTCAAGCTCAAGATGCCAGGCCCCAACGGAACCATCACCGTCGGATCCTCATACCGCCACGCTTACGAGTGCGACATGGAATGCGTGGAGTACGCCGAGGCCCTCGCCAAGTCTGAAGCCCTCATCGCCGACCTGGATTGCCTCTCCAAAGAGGCGCCCGACGTGAAGCGGTGCGACGGCAGCTTCGAACCGACCGAGGTAGTTAAGTCTATCCCTCTCAACCCCAGCGATGACGCCGGCAAGAAAGTCAGGATCAGCTCCGAGCTTGACCCCAAATAGGAAGCAGTGCTCGTCGACTTTCTCCATGCAAACGCCGAAGTTTTTGTGTGGAGTCCCTCGGACATGTCGGGCATACCGAGGGATGTCGCCGAGCACTCATTGGACATCCGAGTTGGAGCCCGACCCGTGAAACAGCACCTGCGCCGTTTTGATGAAGAAAAGCGCAAGGCCATAGGCAAAGAGGTCCACAAGCTAATGGCTGCAGGGTTCATCAAAGAGGTATTCCATCTCGAATGGTTAGCTAACCCTGTACTTGTAAAGAAAAAAGGTGGGAAATGGAGGATGTGCTTAGACTACACTAGTTTAAACAAAGCATGTCCGAAGGTTCCCTACCCTCTGCCACGCATCGATCAAATTGTGGACTCCACCGCTGGGTGCGAAACCCTGTCTTTCCTCGATGCCTACTCAGGCTACCACCAAATCAAGATGAAAGAGTCCGACCAGCTCGTGACTTCTTTCATCACACCTTTTGGCATGTATTGCTACACTACTATGCTGTTTGGTTTGAGGAATGTAGGTGCAACTTACCAGAGGTGCATGAACCATGTGTTTAGAGAGCACATCGGCAGAACGGTCGAGGCTTACATCGATGACATCATTGTCAAAACAAGGAAAGCCTCTGACCTCCTCTCTGACCTTGAGGTAACATTCAGTTGCCTAAAAGCGAAGATCATGAAACTCAATCCTGAGAAGTGTGTCTTCGGAGTCCCCCGAGGCATGCTCCTAGGGTTCATCGTTTCCGAACAAGGCATTGAAGCCAACCCAGAGAAAATCGTGGCCATCACCAACATGGGACCCATCAAAGATTTAAAAGGAGTATAAAGGGTCATGGGATGCCTTGCGGCTCTGAGCTGCTTCATCTCGCGCCTCGCGAGAAAGGATTGCCCTTGTACTGCCTCTTAAGGAAGGCCAAGCGCTTCACTTGGACTCCCGAGGCCGAGGAAGCCCTCGGAAAGTTAAAGGCGCTCCTTACTAATGCGCCCTTATTGGTGCCCCCCGCTGCGGAAGTGTAACACCCGGTTTTAAAGGACAAAGCCGGGTGCATCTCATACATGCGCCAAGAAGACAACACATATAATAACAGAGTGTATAGAGATAAATGTCATAAAACATCAGAGTATTTATTACATAGCGGAAGACTTATTACAAAATGAAATAATAAAGATAGAATGAACTAAGGATCGTCGGCGCCAATGTCGACTGGGAAACGCCACCTAGATCAGATCGAACTCCTCGGTGTTAGGCGGCTCCTCCTGAACCACCTGATCATCTCCTGTGGGGGGGGTGTGAGACAGCAAGGGTGAGCTCACACATGATCATAGCTCAACAAGTTGTGGGGAACCAGTGGACATAAACTCACAAAGGTGTGAGTTCATGTGATGTGTAAGGCTTAATCAATGACAGGGGTTAAAGCTGAGCATTGCTTTTAAGTGGTTGGTCAAAATTTTATTAGCAGTTACTAAGTGTAAGTAAATACCAAACCATAAGTAAAGTAATAGAACAAAATTAATAATAAACCCATGCAATGCAAATGACAAAATTGATTTTAAGTTCCATAATTTAAACATCAGAGAGTCCTGAGCTGCTCATGACCGTGAGCTCGGCTAGTATACCAGTTTTACACTCTGCAGAGGTTGTACCCTTTACCCACAAGTCATGTTACCCATCTGCCAAGGGGTCATGAATCCCATACACCTCTACCTAGGAAGCGCGGCAGGGCAACACTACGAGGCCTTTACAAAGTTCCACTAGCTTCCGAAAACCCGCTACAGTTTATAGGAAGATCCAGTACAGGGTTCCTGGCTGACCGCCATCGCAACAAAATCAACCAGGGACCTCCCCGCACTGACCTCTCCCCTACTGCCCTTGCCCCTTTCGGGTAAGGTAGTCTTCCACTAGCTTTCCTAATTAGTCAGCCAAGGGGTCCCATTCCTCCCTTGTGGTGGCACGTGGTTCTCAAGTTAAGCTCTATGTTCCAATTAACATTAATGATATCAACATGAACATAAACAGAATAACAACAAGAATTGGAACATAGAGGTAATAAATGATTATCCCAAACCATATAAAGCAATAGCAAACTACCCAAGTGATTCAGGGGTAAACAAGGTAATGAGATAAGCAATCTAGGATGACCTATTGGGTCCCATCAAAATTAACCTATTCATGAGTATGTGATATTAAAGAACATTATTGGGTAAAAAGTGGTCAAGGGCACAACTTGCCTGCAATGAGCTCCTGCTCAGCTACTTCAACCTGCTGCTCACCAGGATCCTCAGCAACGGGCTCTTCTACTCGCCACAATACAAACAAGCACAGGATATAGGGAAAATTAACATTACACCAAGCATGTAAACAAAATACACAGAGATATTCTACATATTAAAATAAAAACTTAGGAACTGGAATCATAATTTTCTGAGTTATAGATTTTAAGTTATGCATTTTCAAAGGTTTTATGTGCTTTAAATAGGATTAAGTGATAAATAAATTTCCTTACTGTTTTCATGATAAAACAGAGACACTAAGTGCTAAATAATAAAATTACAAAATTATAGGAAGTGGAATGGATTAATTTGGACCAAGTATGGATTTTCTATGAATTTATAAAGTTCTAGCAATTATTTTCCTATTAAAAATCTATTTTCTATTTCTTTTATTCAATTTAAACGATCTCTGGACTGGGCGTCAATTCCTGGAAAACCCAGGGGGCTCTGCGCAAGATATCCTAGACTCAGTGCATAGTAAAAATGGACGGCGGGTTGATTCTCTGGTTTCCAGGGGGTTTTTTAACAAAAGTTACGGCCGAAGGGGTATGGCGTAGCCTCAGCCGTCCGATTAGAATTCTAGGGCGCAGATTAAATCTAACACACCCCGAAGCGGTACGCATTCAGGGCGGTTGGATCAGCGATCCACGGCCCACGTCAAACGAGCCCACAGATCACTCCCACGTCGTCCGATCAAAGATCAACGGCCCCGATTTAATGTCGCGAAGGGGTATCGCCTACTTCTAATCAGAGCCGTTCATTCACGGATCCATGGCCCCGGAGTCATCTTCTCAAACCCGACGCGGCTAAACGGGGTGAACAGTACCCCGCGGCGGAGCAACTCGCCGGCGCACCCCGATCGACGAAGACAGGCCCCAAATCCCCAAATTAACTGGTGCTAATCGAAATTCAGATAGCGGCGAACCTACTGAACCTATGTTTTCTGGAAAACATGCGACGGAATGCCCTACCCACGGTATAGCGCGGTGTCGCGGCGTCGGTGACAAATTCATGGTCCCCGGATGGGTAACTACCTCCCCTGCGAAGCTCTACTTGACGAGAATCGGTAGAAGAAGACGATGGGAGATTACCTTCACGCGGCGGCGCTGAAGAACTCCCAGACCACGGAAGCAGGCAGTCCGCGGCGGAAGGAGGTCCGCGGCGAGGAATTGCCGGGGCCCAGGCGAGCAAACCCGAGCAGCGCCACCCAAGGAAGCTTTCCCCCACTCCAAGGGAGCCTCTGGGCAACACTTCGAGGGCGCGGTCGACGGCAATCGGCGGTTCACGCACGGCGGCTTCGGTTCCTTCCGCGGCGGCGAGAAATGCGCTGGAGTATCACGGGGCACCTGGTGGTGAGATGGCGGCCCCTGACCCACGGTCATATAGGGCTGACTGGTTCGGTCATTGGGAGCGCGGTGCCCGGGGATCACGCGCCGTCAAATTCGGCCGAACGGATCGCAGACGCCCGCGCGAAGCTCGGCGAGGTTGTTGACGAGCGAACTGACCACTCGGGTCCACGCGCCAGCGAGAAACGGGGGAGCCACGCGCGTAAGCGGCCGGTCCAGGGGACCCACCTGTCGGCGCACGCGGGCGCGCGCGCGAGTAAGCGACTGGCGAGCGGGTCCCACATGGCAGTTGGCCGGGCGCGCGCGGTGGAGAGTAGGAGTGGGCCGTCGCGAAGGTAAGCGCAGGTGGGCCGAAAAGGAGCGCCAGGGCCCAGGTAAGCTTCTTTTCTTTTTCTTTTTATTTTCTGTTTTCTTTTCTTTTATTTTTTTGAATCTAAGTTTTGAATTTCAAATTTGTGATGAACTTGTACTCAAATTTTTTTTTTCTGAGTATATGATTTGGATAAAGCATTGTGGAACAAATTTATCTATTTATAAGTTTTATTTTTTTGTATTACATAGCATTTTTCTTTCTTTCTTTCCAAATTTTAGCATTTCTTTTAGGATTTAATTTCTCATTTGGATATTTAATATTTTTCTTGTCACAAAATGCACACAAAAATAAAATATCCAGCATGATGCAACAATTTAGTAGCATACCTTTTTATTAATTGTTCTTGGACATGGTGTTCTCATATGATGATGCATCAAACTCACATAAAGAGAAAATGTTTCTCTATTGATATTAGTCCTAGCAATTTACAAAGTGGGTGTTACAGGAAGAAGCCCTCTTGATTTACAGTCGCCGCAACCACTCAGGTGGTCAGCGCTGCGGTCGTAGTCGAGAGACAAGAAGAAGGGCATGCACTGCTCGTCCAGAGGCCAGTCTACTTCATTAGCGTAGTGCTATCCGAGACCAAAACCCGCTACCCGCAAATCCAGAAGCTGCTATACACGGTGATTCTAACACGGCGAAAGCTGCGACACTACTTCGAGTCTCATCCGGTTACTGTGGTGTCATCTTTCCCCCTGGGAGAGATCATCCAGAGCCGAGAGGCCTCGGGTAGGATAGCAAAATGGGCAGTGGAACTCATGGGCGACACTTTCATTTGCCCCTCGGAAGGCCATAAAATCCCAAATCTTAGCCGACTTCCTGGCTAAATGGACTGACACTCAGTTGCCGACAGCCCCAATCCAGGCCGAACTTTGGACCATGTACTTCGACGGGTCGCTGATAAAAACCAGAGTAGGTGCGGGCTTGCTCTTCATCTCACCCCTCAGAGAACATGTGCGTTACGTACTGCGCCGCCATTTTTCGGCGTCAAACAACATGGCCGAGTACGAGGCCCTGGTTAATGGACTGCGCATCGCCATTGAGCTAGGGGTTTGGCACCTCGACGCTCATGGCGACTCGCAGCTCGTTATTGACCAAGTCATGAAGAACTCTCACTGCCGCGATCAGAAAATGGAGGCCTACTACGACGAAGTTCGGTGCTTGGAAGATAAGTTCTACGGGCTGGACCTCAACCATGTTGCTCGACGGTACAACGAAACCGTAGATGAGCTGGCGAAAATAGCCTCGGGGCGAACGATGGTTCCCCCGAATGTCTTCTCCAGGGATATATACCAGCCATCCGTCAAACTCAATGACACGCCCGAACCCGAGGAGACCTCGGCCCAGCCCGAGGTACCCTCCGTTGCCGAGGGTGAGGCTCTGCGCGTTGAGGGAGAACAGAACGGGGTTGCGCCAAACCATAACTGGCAGACCCCGTACCTGGAATATCTCCTCTGAGGAGAACTGCCCTTCGACAAGGCCGAAGCCCGGCGACTGGCTCGGCGCGCCAAGTCGTTCGTTTTACTGGGTGATGAAAAGGATTTGTACCACCATAGCCCCTCAGGCATTCTCCAATGATGCTTATCTGTCGCCCAAGGACAGGAGCTGTTTCAAGAAATACACTCGGGGGCTTGTGGTCACCATGCGACGCCTCGGACCCTCGTAGGAAATGCCTTCCGACAAGGTTTCTACTGGCTGACCGCAGTGGCCGATGCCACTAGGATTGTACGCTCCTGCCGAGGGTGTCAATTCTACGCAAGACAGACACACCTGCTTGCTCAGGCTCTACAAACAATACCTATCTCTTAGCCTTTCATTGTATGGGGTCTGGACCTCGTTGGTCCCTTGCAGAAGGCACCCAGGGGCTTCACAGCACCTGCTGGTCGCCATCGACAAATTCTCCAAGTGGATCGAAGTCTGACCCTTAACCAGCATCAGGTCCGAGCATGCGGTGGCGTTCTTCACAAATATCATCCACCGCTTTGGGATCCCAAACGCTATCATCACCGACAATGGCATGCAGTTCACTGGGACAAAGTTCCTAGACTTCTGCAAGGACCACAACATCCGTGTGGACTGGGCTGCTGTAGCTGCACCCAATGACAAATGGGCAGGTGGAACGTGCCAACGGTATGATTCTGCAGGGACTAAAAACAAGGATCTACAACGACCTCAACAAGTTTGGCAAGCGGTGGATAAAAGAACTACCCTCGGTGGTTTGGAGTCTGAGGACGACACCGAGCCGGGCCATGGGCTTCTTGCCGTTTTTCCTAGTCTATGGGGCCGAGGTCATCTTACCCACGGACTTGGAATACGGTTCCCCGAGGACAAAGGCTTACGATTACCAAAGCAACCAGACCAGCCGAGAGGATACATTGGACCAGCTGGAAGAGGCTTGGGACGTGTCCTTACTATACTCGGCGTGGTATCAACAGTCTCTGCGACGCTACCACTCCAGAAGGGTTCGGCCCGAGACTTCCAAGTAGGAGACTTGGTACTTCGGCTGCGACAAGACGCCCGAGGGCGCCACAAGCTTACTCCTCCCTGGGAGGGGTCGTTCATCATCGCCAAGATTTTGAAGCCTGGGACATACAAGCTGGCCAACGATCAAGGCGAGGTCTACAACAACGCTTGGAACATCGAACCACTACGTCGCTTTTATCCTTAAAATGTTTCAAGTCGTTCACGTATCTCGCTTTCTTTACGTATACAAATAAAAAGTCTAGCTGTCAAGGGAGGATCGGCCTTGCCTCAGCAAAAACCGACCCTCCCTCGGGGGCTAGAAGGGGGAGCCCCCTCTGCGTCAAAATTTTCCTCAGAAAAGTTTTCTACCAAAACGACTTTCGTGCCTTTCGACTATGTCGATAGCGGAATCCCAAAGACGAGCGACTGAGACCTTGAACGGCAAGGCCGACCGAGCTGAGGGACTCCTATGCCTCCGGGATACGGATACCTAACTCGTCACCTTCCATGAAAGGCGGCTCACGCTCGGATAAGTGATTCTGCTACCGAACAAGTCCTAACGCTCGGGTAGAAAGCAACTTTCGCACCATTTCGACTATATCAATAACAGAATTCTTAAAACGAGCGAGAGAGACCTTGAACGGCAAGGCCGACCGAGCCGAGGGACTCCTACGCCTCCGGGATACGGATACCTCACTCATCACCTTCCATGAAGGGTAGCTCATGCTCGGATAAGTGACTCTGCGTCTGAACAAGTCCTAATGACCGAAACAAGAGGAAAGGAAACACAGCTTTATAATCCGACATTTAAAATGTTTAGGCCTCAGCGGCCGCAAGAAACATACGCATACTTAAAACAAACTGTCCCTGCAGGCTCAGACATCGGTAGGGGGAGGAGCAGCACCCTCGGCGTCGTTTCCACCCTCGGCAGAATCTAGCCCGGCCTCAGACGGCGACACGGGCGGAAGGACCTCCACCTCGAAGGAGGAAGCTAGCACCGCGCTTGGGCCCTTGACAGCCGCGTCAAGCCTCTAGACCTCGGCTAAGGCAGCCTCCTCTTCGTCGGGTAAGCAGTACCCCTCGCTGACCCGCTCCAGATCCACGTCATAGTGGGAAGCGAGCACGGCGAAGGCCCGCCTAACGCTGTGGTGCAGCGCCCCGCGGTGTCTGCTGCGCACATGGCCGCCCAAGGCCCACAGGTGACTCTAGGGGGAGCTACCCGAGGGGACGTCGTCGAGGCGAAAGGCCCGACAGAAAGCCGAGATAGCCTCGGACATGGCCACACGGTCGGCCTCCTTCTGCTCAGCCGCCTGGGCAAGCGCCTTGCAGTTCTTAACAGACTCGTTAAGAGCCGTCTCGAACCCTGTAGACAGCCGGACAACGTTCTTCAGACACGAGGTGAAGAATGGGGACAGAAACAAAGTCACAAAGCGGGCAAAACATACCTTCGACCCGGGCACGCTGCTGCGAGGCCTCGGCTTAGGCGGACTGGGCAGACCCGACGGCCTCGGCCTAGCTCTCCGCAAGGGTCCCGGCTCGAGCGGACGCCTCGGCTAGCCGCTCCATAGCCTCGGCCAGCTGACCCCTAAGGGCCTCAGCCCGGCTCACAGCCTCCGTAGCTTGGCTCCGAGATTGGTCCCACTCGGCGGTAGCCTGGCCAAGATCTAGCTGCCACTGCCGCATCTCCTCGGCCTAGAAAGCCACCTGCTCCTGGGCCGACAAATCCTCCGCTCATGCCGACACCGCCTCTATCCGTGCCGCTGTTGCCTCCGACTTCAGCCCGTCGTAGAGCAACCGAAGGTCCGCCACCTCAGCGCTCCATTGGGCAAGGCGCTCATTGGCCTCGGCAAAAGTGGCCCGCTGAGATCGCAGCGACTCCCAAATGTCGCTTTCGTAGAGGATGAACAGCGACTTGGCAGTGCTCGCGTCCGCGAGCTCCTGAGGAAGGAAAACAAGATGTCATAAAGAATGCCCTGGTCACGCAAGGTGTACGTCTAAATCCTTACCTGGAAAACCCTGGGAATGTCCCTAGAAAGGGTTTCCATGGTCGACCGAAGCGACCTCATCGCCGCCTCGGTATACTCACGGAAACTATCCCGAGCCTTCTCCTCCAACTCATCGTTGAGGAAGAGGAGGGGCTCCGAGGTGCCGTGGCCCTAGAACCGGAGCGGCTGCCCACACCACTCATTGGGATTGAGCTGCGCAGGGGTAAGGCCGCTGCTCCCTAGGACAGGCCACGGTTCTACACGCCCGTCCACCGAGGCGTCGGGTCCCCCTGCAGCCGACGCATCGAGTACCACCGCCGTCGACGTACTGGGCCTCTCCTCGGCTAAGGTGGCGGGCCTCTGATCACCAACCTCTGCAATGACAGCCACCCTCTCCTCGTGGCTGAGAATGGGGAGGTCGGGGATGACCATGGGCGGTGGCACCTCAACCATCCCGACGTCGGCAGCGACGGGCAGCCCCGTGGGCGAATCAGCGACGGCCCCGGCGGGAGTCGATGCCGGCGCCAACAACAAGTCATGCGGGCTCGGGGCCGTGGCCGCGTCAGTAGCCTCCCCCGGCATGATGGCCGCTCCAACAGGGGGGTCAGCCAGGGAGGCTCGCCCCATGGCAACTCGTGCCGCCTGGGGCCCCCCATTGGAGGGTGCCTTGCGCGGAGGCCAACCAACCAGCATGGCGCGCCACAGCACCGGTCGCCGAAGCCGGCTTCGTCTTAAGGGCCTTCATGGGGGCCAGACCTAGCCAAGCCCTGCCTTCGCTTGCTGAAGGAGAGAGACGGCAAGTTCAAGACACACAGTGAAAAAAAACCAAAACAGAGGTATCCTCAGATACTTACCCGCTCCAGGGCAAGGCCAATCGTGCCTGCGGGGAGGCCCCTCGGGCCCCGGCCTGCGCAGGCGCTTCCGAGGATTGCCCCGCCGCCAGCTTCGATGCCACTTCCGCCTCGGGCGCCCGAGGCGCCAAAGGGGCAGCCCTCTCAGGCATCGACATAACGGCCGGGGGAATAACCTCCTATACAGCCGGCACGGGCGCTTGTTCTTGGGGGACAGGCGGATCGGCCTGGCCCCCCGGAGTCACCCCAATTATCTCGGCCAAGGGGTCAAGTACCCCGTCGGCCTACCTCCGCTCCTCAGACCGGGACCCTGGTGTCCTGGCTTCGGGCACTGATGGTGCCAGCCCACTTGGGGGTTGGCTCGGCGACCCCTGGCCTATCCTCGGGTCTGGGTTGAGGCCAAGTCGGGCTGCCATGTCATCGTCTTTGTCATCATCATCGTCGTCGTCGTTAGGCGTCTCCAGGCGACGGCTCCAACGGGAGCCCATCCCTTGCCTGCCTTCGATGATGCTTCTCCAAGGCATCCCGAGCTCGCATCCTCTCGCGAGCTCGGGACTTTTCCACGTCCTTCTTCTCCTTCTCCTTCCTCGTGGCAAGCCTCCGCGTGGCTCAGGTCTGTCGCGTCCTCCGGGACCGGCGGCCGGGCGGGTTTATAAATCCTCAACCCCTGGGGACGAACAAAAATCCCAACAGTAAGAATCAAAGGTGCATAAAACTTGGCGCAAAATAGGAGAACGACCGAGCGCTTACCAGGGACACATACCCACGGTCGGGACGCATCGCGGGCTGGTTAAGGGCGCCAGCATCCAGCCTCCCTACCGTACCAACTACCCGCTTGAGAAGGTCGTCGGCGGAGAGGGAGGTCGAGGACATCCGCGAGCCCTCCAAATCGACCCCTGGCTTCATCTCCGCAAGCCACAACCGCCGCTCTGCCAAAGGGAGCACCCTCCGACGATGGATAGCGGCGATGACCCCCGCAGCGGTAAGGCCCTCATATCGTAACTTCTGCAAGGCCTGCAGAATAGGCTGGAGCTTCTCCTGGTTCTCGCGCGTGGCCCCCCAGCGCCAGTTATCGCCGGCGGCGGTCACCACTCGTTGAGAAAACGGCGGAAGCATCCCGCCGTCGTTCTAGAGATAAAACCACCGGTTCTGCCACCCCTTGTTCGAAGACACAAGGGAGGCAGGGATGTACTGCTGCGCAGCGCCCCGGCCTCAGCTGGAGGGTGCAGCCACCGTCCCGCACCGCCATACGGACCTTCTTCGCCTCCGTCGTCGCGGCGAAGAACTCTGCGGAGAAGAGATGGGTCCACAGGTCCCAGTGAGGGTCAATCCCCAAAAAACCCTCGCAAACCGCCGCGAAGATGGCCACTTGCGAGATAGAGTTGGGGTTGAAGTTATGCAGCTCCACCCCGTAGTGGTGCAGGAGCGCCCGCATGAAGCGACTCGCTAGCACTCCAAACCCCCGCTCATGGAAGGGGATGAAACTGACCACATACCCCGGGGGTGGAGTCGGGTCGGCCTCGCTCGCGGGGGCCATCCACTCTGGCTGTGGCCCACCGGAGAGAGGACGGAGCAAACCATCGGCAACAAGGGCCTCCAGATCCTCCATAGCAACGATAGAGAAAGGCCATGGGTCGCATGGCGGAACGACGGTCACCTTGTTAGCCATCACCGAACGGAGGTGGTGGAGGTGGAGGGGATGAGGTGCGCGGTTTTTCTTCTCTGGCTATTCTCTTAGGTTGCGGAAACCAAAGCAGATGGCAAGCGCAAATGGCAGGGTAAAGAACCACCGCCGGCCCCTCTTCCAAGTATATAAAGGCCTGGGCGAAATCCACCCAAAACTTCGCCCGAACCCATCGCGAAATTCAAACTCGAAGGTGAAATGGTTTTTCCGTTCCTCGAATGACCCGCGCACGCGCAACAGGTGCCCCGTGAATCGCCCGTCCCGTCGCATTAACTCCTTGGCAGGGCAAGCGACACCTCCGGCAGGCAAAGCGGGCGCCGTTTCACCTCCGTTATGATGACCGCGTAAAAAAAGGTGTGCCACATTATTTAAATTCATATCCTTTTCCTTTTCCTCTCTCTCTCTTGCCACAGGGACTGGGAAAGGGGATATTTCGAAAAGGATCCTTCTCAGCGAAGGAAACGGGCCTTGAGCCCTCCTACTGATCAGGGGTTCGAAGGTTGCGCCCTCCAGGGTTCGGCAACCACCCCAGAGCAATCCGGCTCCGAGCCCTTTACTAATCAGGGGTTCGAAGGCTGGCCCCTCGGAAGGGTTCGACAGCCGCCTTAGAGCACACAGAGTCAGGGATGACCCTGGGTATGTCCGTAACATGGCCGAGGCTCGGGCTATGCTCCCGAGGTACCCTAGGACATTTCCGAGACCAGCGGGAACGATTTGTAATGGAATCCCACCGGAGGGAGGCACCAAGCCCTCGGACCCTATCGAATGGGTCTAGGTCTAGCAAATCACCCACATGTACTTTTGGAGTGCGCCTCTGGGCCACTAGCCGACCCTTATCGAACGGGGCTCGGGCGTCCACTCGGATCACCTACTAGCAACTCACTGGAAACACCTTGTTCGGTGCCCTCCGAGGGTAACATGGCGCTTTCCCCCCTTCCTCCTTACGGAGAGGTGACGAAGGGGCATACGATAAAAGTCGAGATGGTACTTGATCGTCCTCTCGCTCCATGCAGAGTCTTGGGGGCTGCTCTCGCGCCAGGCTACGGCCAAACTGTTGACCACGTCAACAAACCAGCTTAAAAACTCGGAGCCTGACCTTGCACCCGGGGTACGGCCAGGCCGCATGAGGGAACAACAAGGCTGACCAAGGCATAACAAAAAGGATTAAGACCTCAAAGGAGTCAAACCACTCCTCCGAGGCCTCGGGGGCTACACCTGGCGGGTGCGCTCGCGCGCACCCATCGGAACAAAAC
Organism: Zea luxurians; assembly: GCA_029449295.1. Lineage (NCBI taxonomy): Eukaryota > Viridiplantae > Streptophyta > Magnoliopsida > Poales > Poaceae > Zea > Zea luxurians. The sequence goes on along the minus strand of JAOPSE010000041.1, from coordinate 5,610,312 downwards.
ATAACCGAGAAAGGCTGGTCCCCTTGCCAGAAATCTGGCAGAACCTCCAAGCGAGTACCTACACTCCCTTGAAGGCTCAGGGGCTACTATCAGGTATAGTAATTAGGGGTACCCCCAATGCTCCTTAACCCGGCTGGAAAACATCTTCAGAACAAACCATACACGGCTGATGAAGCGTGGTTCAAGTCAAGGCCTCACCTACCAAGGGACGCGACCTCATTCGAGCCCAACCTCGGGCAAGGACAGCAGTCCCAGACGAATTCACGCCTCGCCTGAGGGTCCCCTTAGTCAGCAGACACACCCCCGTCTCACCCAAGGCTAAGCACGGGCGAACTTTGTCGTGTAGCGACCTCGGCTGAATCGCCTTACCAACCGACCGTATCGCATGTGCATTCAATGCAGGGGATCGCCTGACACCTTATCCTGACACGCGCGCCTCAGTCAGCAAGGTCGAAGTGACCGTAGTCACTTCGCCCCTTTACTGACCGTTCTGATAGGAGAACAGCGCTATTCACCCCGTTCCGACTACTGTACCAACCACCAGGGTAAAACTGACAACAGCAAGTCAAGACCTCCCCTGAGTCCAGCCTCGGGCGGAATAGGGAGCTTCGCCTCGCCCTGACCCCAGGCCTCGGCCTCAACCTCGGCCTCAGGAGAAGGTCTCCGCCTCGCCCGACCCTGGGCCTCGGCCTCGGGAGGAGTCACAACCTTGCCCGACCTTAGCCTCGGCCTCAGGAGAAGTCTCCGCCTCGCCCGACCTCGGCCTCGGACCGACTACGCTACAGGGGATACATCATTACCCTACCCCTAGTTAGGTGCCTCAGGCTATGAAGGAACAAGACCGGTGTCCCATCAGGGTTACTCCGGTAACAGGTAATGATGGTTCCCCGTGTGCACCCATGACGTTAGTTGCTCTCAACCCCCTACAGAAGCAGGATCCATGCCACACCGCCAGCTATGCTTCTACAGGACTCAAGGCACTTCTCCGACGACCACGTTAGTACATGTACAGGGCTCAAGGCAATTCTCCGCCAGCCACGTTAGCTTATAGCTACACCCCCATTGTACAGCTAGGCATCTCCTTGTATCTATTAAAGGGGATGTCCAGGGCCTTCCAAAGGAGAGGGGGGGACGGAACGTACGAACGTGTGACATACGAACGGGTGAACGCAGGCGAGGAGAGGCAGGTAGAGTAGGAGAGACGTGGTAGAGGCAGACTCAGATAGCTCACCTCAAGGCCGAACCCTCTCTCTCTCTCTCTCTCTCTCGCTCGCTCGCTCTCGCTCTCTCGCGACGCTTGGAACCCCTACTGCAAGCACCTCCGGTGCAAGATAATATAAGCCTCATCCCTTCGCTTGTGTTCTATCTTGCATCAACCCATCTGGACAGGGGCACGCGGCACTAAAATTCACTAGTCGGTCCTGTTGAGGGTCCGAAACACTCACACGCAGGATGAGGTGCATGGAGGATGCTGTGACGATTTCGTGAGAGGTCCAGGTCGTCGTCTACTAGTCAACTTTGGGTTGTTGGACCGTTGTCTCCTTATAATGTAATTATTTATTTATTTTGTACAGAACTCCTGTTATGTAGTAAAAATGTGACATTCGATCATGTGCCATGATTCATCATATGTGTGAGACTTGGTCCTAGCACACCTGGTGATTATGTTCACGCCCGAGTCTTGGTGCCCCGAAAACCCGGGTGTGACGGAAGTGGTATCAAAGGAATGTTGACTGTAGGATGAAACCTAGATAGAACTGGACAACCATTAACTACTTACCTTGCTACTCTGATTCTTTTCTAAACTTCTCTTAAATCTTTTCTCATCTAATTCCGCTTTACTCTAATTATTCTTATCTTTTCTTTCTAAAGACAAATGTGGATTTCACACTTTGAAATCCTATCCCTAAGATGACCTTTAGGAATAGGACACCTAATCTTAGGAACAAAAACAAAACTATTTTTGTAGGTATAAATAGGTACTTGAATGATTGTTCTTTTGATGCTTGTTTGATTTGGATCTTTGTTTGAGTGTGATGGGTTGTGGAGTAATGTCCACAATTACATCTACATATACATATATAAAAAAATATACTTAGACAAACTAGATTATCCCTCATTAAAGTATCTAGCCTAACAAAATCCATCTCATCTTAAAAAAAAATCTATCCTACACTCATAGATCCATCTTATCTTAAAAGATACTCATCTTATCTTGAAAAGATCTTATGTCACCCTAATAGATCTAACTTACCTCAAAAGATTCTACCTTATGGATCCATCTTGCCCTAATCAGCATATTTATCCCACTCTAGAATAACAAACATAAGCTAATCCAAAATTTATTTAGATCTTATCTAGTCTAAAATAGTCATATCAATTTATTCTAGATCTAATCCCATCTAATAGGTTAATCTAACCTAACGAAGTCTAATCTTAAGTTGAGCTAACCTAAGGTTAGTCACTTAACCGGTTAATAGTGGAAAAAAATTAGACTATACTCTTATAGAACATATCTTGACTTAGTTCACTCTGCACTAAGTTAAGAATGACCGACCAACTCGACCTTATGCAACTACCTTAACCGACCGATGGTTGCATAACCCCTCTATTTTAACCTAACAGAGATTCTAATCTACCTACTTGTCCCTAATTCGGATAACAACTCCAAGAATGAAGACCAAAGATGATCAACCTCATCAAGAAAGGATAAGCACCAACTCAAATCTTCAAAGGGCAAAACGAAATCACCACATGAGTCATGATCCACCATCCATAATGGAATCTTTCTTTGCCCTTATCCTTATTACCGCAACCTTCTCTATTTCTGCCTAATAGCTAAACGTAGTATATCCATGGGTTCCTAATAATTCCCTTATTTAATGACTTAAAAAAGAATATATAGAAAACATTTGTGCTTAAAACCATTTGAAAAAAAACTCGAAGCTAAATCGCAACCAAACATTTGGCTTTCTATATCCCTTTTCTTACAAATCTCGAGGACGAGATTTCTGTTAAGGGGGGTAGGATTTGTAAAACCCAAAATCCTGAATTTGGGATTGGTAGAAGAAATTAGAACAAAGTACCCTTGATAAATAATTAAAACCATAGAATTCACCCTTTTAAGGTAAATGGTCATAATAAAATAACGATAGTTAAATTAAATCCTAATAAAGATTAGACATTTAAAATGTTCTTATCAAATCAAAGGGGGGGGGACTTTTGAATATACCTTTAATCCAACTACACACTCAAATAATAATGTGGTGTGTGTACTTCATGTTGAAAACCTAGCCTAAATAAAATAAATAAATAAATAAATAAAGTAACTGAATAAATAAATATTATGTAGAAATTGTGCATCATGTGGAATTTTTCTTGTGCATAAATTTGAAATTTAGAATTTAAACTTGGTTTGAATTGGATTTGAAATAAGAAAGGAAAATAAAATCAGAACAAAACGAAACAACCACTTGGGCTGAATTCGGTTCCATGGCCCAACTCCTTGGCTTTGCTTGGCCCATCTATACTTACCTCCCCTTGGCCCAACTCGGCCTCCACCGCACGCTCCTAGGTTTGGCGTCACTGACGCGTGGGCCCACTTAAGCATAGATGTCGCATCCTCCGCTCAAGCTCACTTGCAGCCGAGCCCGAAAAAAAAACCAGGACCGTCTTCTCCTTCCTCGGGTCGTACTCGCCACCAAAACGGAATCCGCGGAATCCAGAAGCCACCTGGCGCATAATTTCTGGGATCCTGTAACAACCTGGGCGCGCACGTCATGCACCCAGGTCGGACTCTTCTCGTGTATAAAACAAGGTCGCGACCCCCCTTTGACTGGGCACCACCGGCGGCAAAGAAAGGTAAGTGTAGGAGAGAGAGAGGATTGTCACCAGCGTGGCCTTGCAAATTCACCACCGTCGTGGTCTTGGAGTTGGACCTGCTCGCGCCGTGGCCTTAGCTTACAGCCGGGGAGTCCTCCTCCTAGCGTGACTTGGCATGCACTGTTGAAGCTCTATGGACCCTCCTTCCAATCGCGCTTGACCGGGATCAAGCCACCGCCGCAATACCGCCCTGCGACGTGGGCGGATCCCTTTGCACCGCCCATGCTAGGTGAGACCCTCCCCAAAGGTTTGCTTTCTTCTCCTTCCTGCGTAGCTCTCGTCGAGGCCAGGTTTCATGAACTTACGCGTTGGTGCGGGGGTGCTCCGGCGCGTCGTGGCCTGGTCGGGTGGGGCGCCGTCGCGCCCTGGTGTGCAGCAGGTGAAGAAGATGAGGTCTCAGCCATTGGATCTGGGGCCGGTGGCTGAGATTAAACCTAACATACCCCTTCTACCATTTTGAGTCCGAGTCATTGGTTGTGGATCGGACGAGTGGGAATGTGTACCGGTTCTGATCAAGGTAGATCTAATCTGGGCGGTCTGATGCTGATCGGACGGTTGGGATCTCAGCGTACCCGTTCGGTCGTGTGAAAAGTGCTAAAGAGCCCCTGCACTTAGTTGAAATCAACCCGCCATCCTCAGCGTGTGCAAAGTAATTGCGAATGAGCTCAGATCTTTGCGTAGAAAACCCTAGACATATTGTAAATAATGGACGTCGTCCAGGGGAATCATATTGAATATAAAATAAAATCTAGAAACTCATAATTAATTCATTTAAACTCCGATTAAACCCATTCGAGTTGCTTTAACTTCGAAATAAAATTGCCTACATAGTGTTAGCCCTAATTATATCATATCATATACTTTTATATTAGTTATTTATTTATCCTATGTTTAGTAGGTTTATCTCACTAAAGATTACTATGTCTATGACTATAATGGGAGTTAGAATATGTTTTCTAATCAAGTATAATTGATCACGAGAAAGTTAGTTAATTATTTCGATTATCTCTCTCACCTGACTTATATTACTTAAAATCGACATAGAATTGAGTTTTCCTGTTTAATCACATAAGACTTCAGAAAATCCTAACTTTTTAACCGTAGCTCCGAATTTAGTAATTCTCGAACCCACGATCTCGTAGCGACGCATAGATTATTATTATATAGTTTGTTCTTATGTTTGGTGTGATGTTAATTTTGCCTATACCATGTTTGTTTGTATTGCTACGTTTAGCAGTGAGGACATGTGTCATCTGAAAGCAAGTTGGTACCTGAAATCTCAAGTGCCAGGCAAGTTGTGCCCTTGATCACTTCTTTTTACCCAGTCATGTTCTGATTAATCATAATGATCTACATAGGTTAATTTTGATGGGACCCAATAGGTTACCCTAGTTTTTCTATCTTTATGCCTTGTTTACCACTAAACTTCTGGGTAGTACTTGCTAGTGCTTTATGTGGATTTGGGCATTGAGATATTCATGATTATATTTTTTTTATTAGTTGTTATTTACTGTTCATGATAAGATCGTTATGTTAATTGGAAGATAGAGAACCACCCGGGAAAATAGTGCTACCACAAGGGTTTAATGGGACGCCCTTGGCTGACTAACTAGGAAAGCTAGTGGAAGACTACCTTACCCAAAAGGGGCAAGGGCAGTAGGGGAGTGGTCAGTGTAGGGAGGTCCTCGGTTTGATTTTGCTGCGATGGCGGTCAGACGAGGGATTTCTACACTGGAGCTTCCTATAAACTGTAGCGGGTTTTCTGAAGCTAGTGGAACTTTGTAAAGGCCTCGTAGTGTTACCCTGCCTCGCCTCCTCGGAAGAGGTGTATGGGATTGGCCATCTCATGGCAGATGGGTAACATGACTTGTGGGTAAAGATGCACAACCTCTATAGAGTGTAAACTGGTATACTAGCCGTGCTCACGGTCATGAGCAGCTCGGACACTCACATGATTAATTATGGAACTAAATTCAATTTGTCATATGCATTGCATCACAAGTGATGTTGTTACTTTTGTTCTACTACTTAATTGGGTTGGTATTTACTTATACTTAGTAACTGCTAATAAAATTTTGACTAACTTTAAAAGCAATGCTCAGCTCTAACCATCCTCTTTGGTAAGCCTTACACTTTACATGAGCTCCCACCTTTGGCGAGTTCGTGCACATTATTCCCCACAACTTGTTGAGCTATGAATGTATGTGAGCTCACTCTTGTTGTCTCACAACCCCCCACAGGTCAAGAACAGGTACCGCAGGATGAGGCGCATGGAGGATGCTGTGACGATTTCGTGAGAGGTCCAGGTCGTCGTCTCCTAGTCAACTTTGGGTTGCTGGACTGTTGTCTCCTTATAATATAATTATTTATTTATTTTGTACAGAACTCCTGTTATGTAGTAAAAATGTGACATTCGATCCTGTGCCATGATTCATCATATGTGTGAGACTTGGTCCTAGCACACCTGGTGATTATGTTCGCGCCCGGGTCTTGGTGCCTCGAAAACCCAGGTGTGACAGACCGCAAGGGTGACTCGTGAGGGAGAAGAAACTAAGGTTACCGAGACAGCACCAATTTCCGAAGTTATGAAACAATCAGGTCTAGTTGTGGCAGAGGGAACCATGGACAAAGGTACTTCTGCCGTCGAAACTGAACAGCCGCTGCTGAATAAGAAGGTGTTGAAGTGGATGAAAAAGATTATAGTATTCTGATCCCAACGAAACCCAGCCATCTAGATTTTGGGAAATCTACTGTATCCGAAGCTGATATGCCCATGATGATGAAGTTGGGCTACTTTGGGGAGGCTGAAAAGAAACTTGTCCAATTTGCCAGAGAAGAAACCACCCCAGTGCCGAAGGATGATGAAGTAGTAGTTTTCAAGAGTTTTTTCAGAGCAGGACTAAGACTTCCTGTGAATGAGATGATAGGGGATGTTTTGAAAAACTATGAGATCTATCTTCATCAGCTGACTTCTAATGCTAATGTTAGGCTCAGTGTCTTCATCTCGGCTCTTCGAAGCCAGTGAACAGACCCGAATGCCGAAGCCTTCTGCCGAGTGCACGAGCTTCATTATCAGACGAAAGCCCGGGAAGACGGTCTTCATGAAAATTTTGGTTGTTACAATTTTGCCTACCGTAAAGATATAAAGTCTCCGGTAGTTAGCTATCACAGCAAGTGGCCGACTGGTTGGAAGAATGAGTGGTTTTACGTGAAGGCTAATGAGAAGAAGAGGGAGAAGCTCAAGACACTAGTACTGAGCCCTCTAAGCTTAAACTTTTGGTTGACTCGTATGCTGTGTCGTATGGAGGTGGGATCACCATGCCAACAAACTGTGACAGAATTTTGAGTGGTAGCCGAGCAAATCGGCACAAGAGATCTAGTACAAGAGTATCTATCCTTTAAGGTGTTCCCGACGCTGAGTGAATGGAACATGCCGAAGCTAAAAGGGACGAAAGAGAAAAAAGAACTTGTGCGACTTCCTTATAAATTCAAATTTGAGAAACAGTTCAAAGGGCCGTGTCAGGAATGGTTAGAAATGATAGAAACTATGTGCAACAAAATCTTGGGGAATTACACTAGGAAAGAAGATCAGTTGATGACTGCAGCCTTCGGCACGCGACCAAAGCGAAGGTTGAATCGGGTGATGGATGCCCTGAACTTTGAATATCCTGATTATGAGCGATTGGACAAGGGTGCCGAAGGGCAGAAAAGAAAAAGAGTTGTCAGTGTTATAAAGAGACAAGCTACTAGAATGATAGAAGAAGATGAGAAAGCTTTAAAGAAGAAAAAATCCAGCCCTGAGCCGAAGGTGGCTGTTCCGAAGAAAAGACAAGCTACGGCTGCGAAGCCAAGAACAACTGATATAGAGGAAGAAGTTCCTTCAACGCCTCCTGCTGCTGACGTGGAGGAAATTTTAAAGGTAATGACCGAATCTTTACCTCTCAAGCTAAGTCCACTAGGGCCACAACTGATGAAGCTTTTATAGAAGAAGGAGGAGCCTGCGGCAATCAAGAAACCTGCTGAAAAAGGCAAAGGATTATTACTGTCATTGAGTCTATTGAAGAAACACCGCCGCCGGCCTCAGCGCTGAAAACTGCAGCAGCCGAAGCTGCTCCTGCCGAAGCTTCTACTTCTGAAGCTACAGCAGCCGAAGCCACAAATTTGACAAACACACTTACTGACATTGATGAAATGATTTTGAATATGGCCGAGCAAGAAACTGCTGCAGCTGCTGAGGAAACCCTGGCTGTAGTGCCAGAAAAAGAGAAGGAGCTTGCCTAAGGTGCTTCGGAAGAAAGAAATTTCAACTTTCAAAACATAATTGGGCAAGAGTTGTCTAAGGCTGAAAAAGAAGAGCTAAGGGACTATGCTATATCTTACAGGTACTAGTCTGGGGCGCTGCTCTTTGGTGGTGTTGCCGAAGAGAGTTTAGGATGCCTCCGGGACCGGGTTGGGGCGAAGGTTGTCAGCACTCTATCAAAGAGTGTTGGCTTTCCAAAGCTTGAGGCTAAACTCAGCAGATACCGGCGGCAACATATCGCCTGCAGTTTGTTTTATTCTAATTTCAAGGTGAAATTCTTAACTAAGCTTTATTATTGTTTTTGAGATGAAGTTTACTCCTGACGAAGGTTATTTTCTCAGAGTCTATTGCTAAGCAAAACCTTGAGGATGCAGCAAGACCTCGAGGACAAGAAAAACGAAATTATAATTGAGGGCTTAGAGAGCAAGATTAAAGAGCACAAAGCCGCTTTGGAGAAGAAGGATTTTGTGATTCAAACAATGGAAGGTTCGCTGGCAGAAGACCAAGCCGAGATCGCCAGATTGAACAGTGAACTTTCCATGAAGTCCAAAAGCTTTGAGCAAGAGAACTAAGATTTCGAAACAAAACTCGAAGCTAAAATTGAAAAAGTTCAAGTCTACATAAATCACTCAAAGATCTTCAAGAAAGATGTTTAGGCTTCGGCACCCGATGCATTCAATGGCTAAGGCAAGTCTTCAACTCAGTTGGAGCCAGTTCCGAAAAGTTTAAACCTTCGATTGAAGACCTGCCGGGCACATTTGATCATATTGAAGGTGAAGTTGATGCTCTCGACTAAGTTATAGCTGGTCATGGTGACTTTTGTGCTCTGCTAGCTTCTCGAGGCATAGCTGTTGCTTTCATGAAGGCTGGCTATACACATGGAAACATTGTAAATAGACCAAACTTTAGCCTATCACCAGCAGACTTGGATGACATCCTCGGCCTGGCCCAAAGCATTGGAAATAGATTTGTTACTCAAATCTGGGCAAAGGGCAGGCGAAACTTGGCTGGTGACGAAGCTCGAAGCCACCTCAAGCCGGTAATAAACTTGTGCCTGTTGCTGTACCTTCTCCTTGAAATTTGTACTTTCCTTATACCGCTTTGATATGTACAGCATGATGAAGTCGAGGAGCAATGAGCCAAAGCTTGCAGATGATCTGAAGCTTGGCGAATGATGATGAAACTGAAATCCTTGCTGTGAAAATTCTCTAGAAAAACTCTTGTATTATTCTTGTAAAGAATATTGTAATTTAATAATCAAACAATGCTCTGTAAATTTGTCAATACCTTGTAATATATTTTACCTTTCCATCCCTGAATGAACCTCTTTGATGTGGACGAAACTTGTCCCTTTTGAGCCAAAGGCGAAAAACACCTTCCCTTCTTTTCATACACAACAAAGCATAAATCTGCTTTTTCCATATTTGCCGAAGCCTTGTTATTGGAGCTAAAGCAATTGTCTGTAATCTATGATATGATGATGATGATCCTACGGATGTCGAAATGAATGTATATGTAAGCAATGTATGATGTAATGCATCGTGCAAATGAATGCCCAAACACACACATATGAAGCCACATCCATAACCTTCATTCCCTTAGGAATGACTGAAGTCTTTTTGCCGCTTATTTTTCGGCTTCACCACTTATTTTTCGGTGTAAGTTCTGCATCCCCTTAGGAACGTCTTTTGAACTTCTTCGCCTTCTATTTCGGCGATATTTTTCGCGTTGACTTTTCACGCTTCGCCTTATATTTCGGCGGTATTTTTCATGTTGACTTTTCGCGCTTCGCCTTATATTTCGGCGGTATTTGGCTCTGCATTCCCTTAGGAATGACTTTTGAGCAGAAAACTTACGCTGCGCTCCCTTAGGAGCGGCTTTTTGTAGCTTCGTTGTGCTCTGCATCCCCTTACGGACGACTTTCGAGCTTCTCCCTGCTCTTTTGTTTTCTCTCTCTGCACTCGATGGTGCATGCTCAGATTTTACATTTTACATATTTTTTGGGGGATTTTGCTCTCATAGAGCTGAATAAGAAAATGAAAATTACATGCTATGGCCCCATCAAAAACCTTTCTCCCCCTTTAGAAAGGAAAAGGGTGCCATAGGAAAAATTAAAAAAGTTTACATGAAGTTACACATAGTATCGTCGAAGCTCATCCGCATTCTAAGATCTAGGAATGTCATTGCCGTCCATATCCTTTAACCTGTAAGAACCGGGTCTTGACGAAGATACTACCAAAAAGGGTCCTTCCCACTTCAGTTGAAGCTTGCCTACTGTGTCAGGGTTGGCTACTCTCCGAAGCACCAGATGTCCTGGCTTAATGTTTTTCAACCGAACTTTTCTATCACGCCATTTTATTGTTTCGGCTTGATATTTATTGATATTTTCCACAGCCTAAAGTCTGGTCCCTTCTATAGTATCTTTTGCCATAGAATAATTAGCTTCGTCTTCTACTGAAGCTACTGTTCTTATTGACCTCGCTTTAGCCTCTTCGGGGGTTATGGCTTCGTCACCGAACAATAAATTGAATGGTGTAAAACCTGTTGACCTTGATATAGTTGTATTGTGGCTCCACACCACTTTAACCAACTCATCTGGCCACTTTCCTCTGGGCTGATTGAAGATTAACTTCATAATTCCCGTCATTATAATACCATTTGCCCTTTCAACTAGTCTGTTTGATTCCGGGTGCCTGACTGATGCTAAATGAATTTTCGGGCCGACCTAATCGCAAAAATCTTTGAAAGTTTCAGCATCAAACTGTGTTCCATTGTCCATAGTTGTAGCCTTCGGCACATCGAAGTGACAAACTATATTCTGCCAGAAAATTTTTGGACTATAGCCAAAGTTATTGTAGCCAAAGGCTTCGCCTCGATCTACTTAGAAAAATATTCTACCGCCACCACGACATATCTCAAGTTGCCCGGCGCTGGTGGAAGTGGGCCTAGTAGATCCAGGCCCCATCTTTGCAATGGCCAGGTTGGTTGTATTAGCTGAGTCAATGACGAGGGTTGCTTCTGATCTCTTGCACATTTTTGGCAATTTTCGCACTTTTGAACCAAATCTGCTGCGTCCGAAGCTGCCTTCGGCCAATAGAATCCTTGTCGGAAAACCTTTCCCACAAGAGGTCTGGACCCAATGTGAGATCCACACAATCTTGCATGTATCTCCTTCATCAGTTCTATACCTTCGGCTCTAGATAAGCATTTGAGAAGTGGGGAACAAACTCCATGTTTGTATAATTCCCCTTCTATTATGACATATGGTCTTGTTCTTGCTTCCATTCTTTTGTTATAAACATCATCATCCGAGAGACAGTTACCCTGGAGGAAAGATATAATCTCAGTCCTCTAATCTTCACTATGGACAGGAGATATTGTGAGCACTGCTCTTTCGAGGAGTTCAACCGAAGGTGCTCTAATTGTCTCAAAAATACTTCCAAAGGTAGAGGAAGCCCCTGTGCCGCTGACTTGGCTAGCAGATCAGCATGCTCATTTTCCCCTCTTGGAATATTCTTAACAGAAAATCCTTCGAAAGAAGCTTCAAGCCTTTGAACTATGTCCAGATATTTCTCAAGCTTCGGATCTTTTGCCTTGCAACTCTTGTCAACATGACCAGAAATAACTTGAGAGTCTGTTTTAAGGACTACCCTTCTTATTCCCATTGCCTTTAACTTTCGAAGCCCCAAAAGCAAAGCTTCGTATTCAGCAATATTATTTGTACAGTTGAAGTCAAGCCTTGCTGCATAGCATGTTCTGACTTTGGAAGGTGCAACTAGGACAGCAGCCACACCTGCACTGAAGGTTCCCCAGGAACCATCGCAGAACACTGTCCAAGCTTTGGCATCTTTATTTGCTTCTTCTTCCTGAGCCCCTAGCGTCCAATCAGCAATGAAGTCTGCTAACGCCTGGGACTAAATTGAGGATCTATGTACATAGTCAATACTGAATTCATTAAGCTTCGCAGCCCACTTTCCAATCCTTCCAGTAGCTTCTCTGTTCCTCATAATATCCTTCAGAGGCTGTGATGAAGGAACAATTATGTGGTATGCTTGAAAATAATGCCGAATCTTCCTAGAGGCCATTAACACAGCATACAACACCTTCTCCAATTCTATATAGTTTTTCTTTGATAAACTTAGAACTTCGGAGACAAAGTATACTGGGGCTTGCTTTTTAATTTGTCCTTCAAGCTTCTCCTGTACAAGCGCCACACTCACTGTAGAGTGCGAAGCTGCCACATACAATAGCAATGGAGCCCCTGGCGCATGTGGAGTTAATGTTATTAGGTCAATCAAATATTGCTTCAGTTCCTCAAAGGCTTTCTATTGAGCTGGGCCCCATTGAAAAACTTTGGCTGACTTTAGTATTTCAAAGAATGGTAAGTTTCTTTCTACTGATCTAGACATGAATCTATTCAATGATGCCAGTCTTCCTGTCAGCCGTTGGGCCTCCTTCTTTGTGCTTGGTGGCTCCATCCGAAGGATAGCTTCGATTTTGCTTGGGTTAGCTTCAATCCCCTTCACTGAAACTAGAGTGCCAAGGAACTTACCCTTCTTCACTCCAAAGACACATTTATCTGGATTTAAATTCAGGCCAGCTTGCCTGAAATTAGCAAATGTTTCTTGCAGATAAGTAATGTGATTTTCTTGCTTTGTGCTTTTTACTATGATGTCATCAACGTATGTTAGCACATTTCTGCCTATCTGGGAATGAAGGACATTGGTTGTCATTCTGCTGAAGCTTCCTCCAGCATTCTTGAGCCCCTCAGGCATCCGAAGATAGCAATAGGTGCCACTGGGAGTTATGAAGCTAGTCTTCGGCTCATCCTCCTTCTTCATCAATATTTGATGATATCCTGAGTAGCAATCCAGCAGACTCATAAGCTCTGAAGAAGCTGCTACATCTATAAGAGAATCTATTCTTGGTAATAGAAATTTGTCCTTTGGACATGCCTTATTAAGATCTATGAAGTCAATACACATTCTCCATTTGCCGTTGGCCTTCTTCACCATAACAATATAGGCTAGCCACTCTGGATATTTTACTTCTATGATAACACCAGCACTGAGAAGCCTTTTTACTTCATTTCGAGCACCTTCGGCTTTATCATCAGACATTTTCCAAAGCCTTTGCTTTCTTGGCCTGAAGGATGGGTCGACATTGAGTGAATGTTCAATGACATCTCTGTTGACACCACAGAGATCATTGGCCGACCAAGCAAAAACATCTTTGTTGTTGAATAAAAACCTTATCAAAGTTTTCTCCTGCTCTTCAGATAGTTGAGACCCCAGCAGTACCTTCTGCTCTGCTATGTCTTCACATAGAAGCATGGGCTTCGGCTCATTTCCTTCGGCCTTTCTGGCAGCTTCTTGACTTCCATGAATAGCAATGGGCCCCTGTTCTGAAGGTATCTTCATGCATAGATATGCTAGGTGAAGTATTGCTTCAAAAGCATTGAGTGTTCCTCGGCCAAGTATTGCATTGTAGGGGTATTCCATGTCGACAATGTCAAAGACAACTTGTTCGGTCCTTGTGTTATGAACAAAGTCGAAGGTTACTGGCATTGTGATTTTATCGAGTGCCACAATCTGTCTTCCTCTGAAGCCACATAGAGGATGTGTAGCATCGTGAATCTTATCTTCTGGCTCTTGCATCTGTCTGAAGGCCTTAGCAAATATGATATCCGCTGCACTGCCTGTATCAACCAGAACATTATGAACCAGAAATCCCTTGATGACACAAGATATGACCGTAGCATCATTGTGAGGATAATCTTTGAGCTGAAGATCCTCCTGAGAGAAGGTGATTGGGATGTGAGACCATTTTGATCTGATGAAGGGCCCCTGCACTCCAACATGATGTACCCTTCTCTAAGCCTCCTTCTTCTGCTTCTTGTTGGCCTGTTCTGAGCATGAACCGCCTGTGATCGGGAGCACCAGCTTCATAGCCGAAGCAACTTTAGCTTGATTGTTGAACGAAGCCATCAACTCAACAGTGGAAGTGAGTTCACCGGAGGTGGGCGCCAATGTTGGGGACTTGTTCTCAAATGCTATGAATTAAGAACAAGGCAACACAAAAATGTTATATGTTAATGCCCTTCGTCTTACGGAGCATTATTTCTCTTAGGATATAATGATCTTTGGACGAAGGTCATGAAGGACATACCTTCATCATTGCAGTATACATTAACGAAAGAAGAAGCATATGAAACGTAAAAAACAACATGAACAATTATATAACATTATTAATTAACTTTTTATCTTATTATCATGAGTGAATGGTAACAATATAAAACTACAAATCGTACCTTCGTCTTAACAGAAAGCGAAAACGCAAGGGTGACGCAAGAACGAGTGTAAGACCCCGTGAACAGTACGGGGGTACTGTTCATCTATTTATAGGCACAGGACGCAGTCTGTGCGAAATTACATTCATGTCCTTTACAATCAATTACAATCATGACACAGATTATCATGGGCCAATCGGTCTTTCTATCTTTAAGTCGGTGCGACCCTTTGTTTCGAAGCATGTCGTTATGCCGAAGCTCCTTGGATGGTACCTTCGGCACTGCTTTTGTGTTAGTTCTTTCGAAGGTATTTTCTTCTTACAGGGCCTTCGGCGACAAAGCATGTCCCCAACAACAGGGTTGTGCACTGCTACCCGATATCGAATCCGAGCAAACTCCTTAATATACTGATCAAGGGTATCCGTTTGCCTCAATTCCAACAACTTCCTCAACGCATTTGGATACGCTTCAGCCCCAAATTTCTCCACCACTGCTGCAGAAAATTCTTGCCAACTTCCCATCCCATGACGCATCTTGTGAAACTGCCACCACTGGGCTGCAGTATGTTCCAAATTCATTGATGCCACTGACACCCACATAGCAGTAGACAGAGAAATACTCCAAACAATTGTTCAACCATACCATAGGATCTCCTTCAGCGTACTTCGGAAAGGGTAACTTCGGTAATGGAGGATGATAGGGTTCTCCATGTGGACGCGGTTCGACCTGCCCCCCTTGCATGCCCCCCATTGGCCCTCGCTGTTGTTCCATTCGTTCTTGCCTTGGTCTGACAGCAGGATGAACTGGTGCATGTTGATGTTGTTCTATTGTCGTGTTTGCAACAGATGTCTCACTGAGATCCTTGCCCATCTGTTCCAGCCATAGTTGTGCTATCAACTTCTCTGTTTCCTCCATCTTCTGGCCCATCTGCACCCTCTCGGTCGCCGCGCGCTCCGCCATCGAAGCAGCCAACTCCAACCGAACCATCAACTGTTGTTGGGCACGTTCCACTTCCTTGAGCCGAGCGCAAACCGCCTCCAGAGTCTCCATCATCCACCCCCAACTCTCCTGCGTTCCTCGATCGTGATCCGCCATGGCGTTCAGGATGAAGCGGGTCTGGATGGATGGCTTTGCAGCGGGCGTCGTGATGAAGCAGTCCGAACACCGGGAAGACGACTCCACCCTGCGCTCACCTGAAGCCGCGCTTGCCGTTGAAGACCCCCACTACCGAGGACCTTGAATCCGATACCACTGTCACAACCCAGGGACGGTGGAACGCAAGCCACCGTCGTGAGCTGATGCCAGGCGGAAGAACAACTTCCAGATGTGTTTCAATAGGTATGGTGGAATACTTTCTATAATTCTTTTTCTGTCCATTCTCTAGTATTTGTCCAGTATTTATAGTGCAACACTAGGCTAATACAGCCCACTAGAAATATGTCCACAATAGGCCCAACTCACAGATTACATCTTGATTACAGCTGATTACCCAGTAATCAAGTAGTACTCCTTACAATATTCTACTGGGGAATCTTATGTTTTTGCGCAGAACTTATGATTTCTTTTTCCCCTTTGTGATTTTGGAATGTTGTGTGTACACAACTACACATATGCGTATGATGGTTCCGCTGCTGTCACGATTTTGGTTTTGCAGGGGACCGATTTGATGGAGTCTCCCGTGATTTTGCGTCTCTGTTTTGTGGGTTTTCCGTCGCCGTTTGATGGATCGATGCGTATCCCTACTTAATTCGACTGCGAGCGTGGCTGTAGGCTGGGGAAGACATCAATCCACAGGAATGACGATCCAGTGGTTGGGTTGATTCTCTTGGAATCTACTATGAGAATGAATCAATGTCACTGCCCCCCCTTTGTGGAAGAGATCCCATAAATATCAAAATATGGATGTGCCATACTTAATATTTGAAATTTAATTCCTCTAACATCTACATAATGCTGCTGCTGGTTGTTACCTGTGAACTTTGTGAAACTTGAAGATGAAAATATCATAGATCCCCCCGACCACCACCAGTCGTATAAATGGTTGTGTAACTGGGCATATATGGAATCTAAAATTTGACTGTTGGGGGTCTGCTTCTTGGTCGAAGGTCCTATAAGAAGAAGTACCTTCAGAAGATCAAAACAGAAGTAGCACCGAAGCTACCATCCGGGGAGCTTCGTAGCACGCTTTCAGATGAAGGGATGCACTGACTTAAAGATGAAAAGACAGATCGACCCACGATAATTTGTGTCTTGATTGTAATTGGTTGTAAAGGGTATAAATGTAATTTCACACAGGCTACACCCTGTGCTTATAAATAGATGAACAGTACCCCCGTACTGTTCACGCTGGCTTGTACTTGCTCGTGCGTTACGCTTGTACTTTCACCTTCTATCAGGCCGAAGGTACAAATGTAATCCTATGTTATTCTTATTCATTCATGATTATATAAAAAAAGATATATATTATGATGTCATATTATTATCCATGTTATTTCTCATGTTTCATATGCTTCGTCTTTCATTGACATATGCTGTAATTATGAAGGTACGACCTTCATAACCTTCATCCGAAGATCGTTATATCCTTAGGGAAATAACGCTTCGAAGGACGAAGGGCATTAACCATTAACCTATTTTTGTGTTGCCTTGTTCTTAATTCATAGCATTTGAGAACAAGTCCCCAACATTGGCGCCCACCTCCGGTGAACTCACTTCCACTTTTGAGCTGATGGCTTCGTTCAGCAACCAAGCCGAAGCATCTTCGGCTACACAGCTGGTGCTTCCGATAACAGGCGGCTCAAGTTCAGAGCCAACTAACAAGAAGCAGAAGAAGGAAGCACAGAGAAGGGTACAACATGTTGGGGTGCAGGGACCCTTCATCAAGTCAAAATGGTCCCACATCCCAATCACCTTCTCCCAGGAGGACCTTCAGCTCAAAGATTACCCTCATAATGATGCTATGGTCATATCTTGTGTCATCAAGGGATTTCTGGTCCATAATGTTCTGGTTGATACAGGCAGTGCAGCGAATATCATATTTGCTAAGGCCTTTAGACAGATGCAAGAACCAGAGGATAAGATTCATGATGCTACACATCCTTTATGTGGCTTCGAAGGAAGGTAGATTGTAGCACTCGGCAAAATCACAATGCCAGTGACCTTCAGCTTTGTTCATAACACAAAGACTGAACAGGTTGTCTTTGACATTGTTGACATGGAGTATCCCTATAATGCAATCATTGGTCGTGGGACACTTAATGCTTTCAAAGCAATACTTCATCCAGCATATCTATGCATGAAGATACCTTCGGAACAAGGGCCCATTGCTGTTCATGGGAGCCAAGAAGCTGCCAGGAAGGCTAAAGGAAACTGGACAGATTCAAAGGCAATCCATAACATAGATGGAGCCAAAGCATGTGAGCAGTATAGATACAAAAGAGAGAAGGTTGCTTTGGTGGATCAGCCGAAGCCTATGCTTCTATGTGAAGATATAGCAGAATAAAAGGTACTGCTGGGGTCTCAGTTATCTGAAGAGCAGGAAAAGAATTTGCTAAGATTTCTATTCAACAACAAAGATGTCTTTGCTTGGTCAGCCAATGATCTTTGCGGTGTCAATAGAGATGTCATTGAACATTCACTCAATGTGGACCCATCCTTCAGGCCAAGAAAGCAAAGGCTTCGAAAAATGTCTGATGACAAAGCCGAAGGCGCTCGGAATGAAGTAAAAAGACTTCTCAGTGCTGGTGTCATCAAAGAGGTAAAATACCCAGAATGGTTAGCCAATACTATTATGGTGAGAAAGGCCAATGGCAAATGGAGAATGTGTATTGATTTTACAGATCTTAACAAGGCTTGTCCGAAGGATGAATTCCCATTGCCAAGAATAGATTCTCTAGTAGACACAGTAGCTTCTTAAGAGCTTATGAGTTTACTGGATTGTTACTCTGGCTACCAACAAATCTAGATGAAGAAGGAAGATGAGCCAAAAACTAGCTTCATAACCCCCAGTGGTACATATTGCTATCTTCAAATGCCTGAGGGGCTTAAAAATGCTGGAGGAAGTTTCAGCAGAATGACAGCCAAGGTTCTTCATTCTCAAATAGGCAGAAATGTATTGATCTATGTTGACGACATTATAGTGAAAAGCACGAAGCAAGAAAATCACATTGCCGACTTGCAAGAGACATTTGCCAATTTCAGACAAGCTGGTCTGAAGTTAAACCTAGAAAAATGTGTTTTTGGGGTAAAGAAGGGCAAGTTCCTTGGCTGTCTGGTATCAACGAAAGGAATTGAAGCTAACCCAAGCAATATCGAAGCTATCCTTCAGATGGAGCCACCAAGTACGAAGAAAGGAGCTCAGCGGCTAGCAGGAAGATTAGCTTCATTAAACAGATTCATATCAAGATCAGCAGAAAGAAATCTACCATTTTTTGAAATACTGAAGTCAACTGAAGTCTTTCAGTGGGGCTTGACGCAACAAAAAACTTTTGAAGAGTTGAAACAATATTTGATTGATTTAACAATGTTAACCCCACCTGCACCAGGGGCTCCATTGCTTTTATATGTGGCAGCTTCGCATTCTGCAGTGAGTGTAGTGCTAGTGCAGGAGAAGCTAGATGGCCAAGCTAAAAAGCAAGTTCCATTATACTTTGTCTCTGAAGTTTTAAGTCCGTCAAAGAAAAATTACACAGAATTGGAGAAGGTATTATATGCTATGTTAATGGCCTCCAGAAAGCTTTGGCATTATTTTCAAGCATAACACATAATTGTTCCTTCGTCACAACCTCTAAAGGATATCATGAGGAACAGAGAAGCTACTGGAAGGATTGGAAAATGGGCTGCAGAGCTTAACGAATTCACTATTGATTATGTGCATAGATCTTCAATTCAGTCCCAGGCTTTAGCAGACTTCATCGCTGACTGGACGCCAGGGGCTCAGGAAGAAGAAATAAATAAAGATGCCAAAGCTTGGACAGTGTTCTGCGATGGTTCTTGGGGAACCTTTGGCGCAGGAGCAGCTGCCGTTCTAGTAGCACCTTTGAAAGTCAGAACATGTTATGCAGCCAAGCTTGATTTTAGTTGTACAAATAATATTGCCGAGTACGAAGCACATCTGTTTGGGCTTTGAAAGTTAAGGGCAATGTGAATAAGAAGGGCCATTCTGAAAACTGATTCTCAAGTCATTTCTGGTCATGTGGATAAAAGTAGCAAGGCAAGAGATCTGAAACTTGAAAAATATCTGGATATAGTTTGAAGGTTGGAAGCTTCTTTCGAAAGTTTTTCTGTCAAGAATATTCCAAGAGGCGAAAATGAGCATGCAGATCTGCTAGCCAAATCAGCGGCTCAGGGGCTCACTCTACCTTCGGAAGTATTTTTTGAAACAATAAAGGCACCTTCGGTTGAACTCATGGAGAGAGCGGTGCTTGCCATTTCTCCAGTACATAGTGAAGATTGGAGGACTGAAATCATATCTTTCCTCCAGGGTAATTGCCTCTTGGATGACGAAGTTTATAATAAAAGAATGGAAGCAAGAACAAGACCGTATGTCATAATAGAAGGGGAATTATACAAACATGGAGTTTGCTCCCCCTTCTCAAGTGTTTATCCAGAACCGAAGGTATAGAGCTAATGAAGGAGATATATGCAGGACTGTCCGGATCTCATATTGGGTCTAGGCCGTTGCTGGGAAAAATTTTTAGACAAGGATTTTATTGGCCGAAGGCAGCTTCGGATGTAGCGGATCTAGTCCAAAGGTGCGAAAATTGTCAAAAATGTGCAAGAGACCAAAAACAACCTTTGTCGATAACTTAGTTAATACAACCAACCTGGCCATTGCAAAGATGGGGCCTAGATTTGTTAGGTCCACTTCCACCAGCGCAAGGTAATTTGAAATATGTCGTGGTGGTTGTAGAATATTTTTCTAAGTGGATTGAAGCAAAGCCTTTGGCTACAATAATTTCGGTTACAGTCCAAAAATTCTTCTGGCAAAATATTGTTTGTCGCTTCGGCGTGCCAAAGGCTATAATTGTGGACAATGGAACATAGGTTGATGCCAAAACTTTCAAAGATTTCTGCCACTAGATTGGTACAAAGATTCATTTTGCATCAGTCAGGCACCCGGAGTCAAACGGGCTGGTCGAAAGAGCAAATGGTATTATAATGTTTGGAATAATGAAGTTAATCTTCAATCAACCCAGAGGAAAGTGGCCAGATGAGTTGATTAAAGTGTTGTTGAGCCACAATACAACTATTTCAAGGTCAACAGGTTTTACACCGTTCAAGTTATTGTTTGGTGACGAGGCTATAACCCTAGAAGAAGCTAAAGCGGGGTCAATCAGAACAGTAGCTTCGACAGAGGACAAAGCTGATTATTCTGTGGCAAACGATACTATAGAAGGGACCAGACTTCAGGCTGTGGAGAATATCAATAAATATCAAGCCGAAACAATAAAATGGCATGACAGAAAAGTTCGGCTAAAAAACATTAAGCCAGGGCATTTGGTGCTTCGAAGAGTGGCCAATCTAGACACAGTAGGTAAGCTACAGCTGAAGTGGGAAGGACCCTTTCTGGTGGTATCTTCGTCAAGACCTAGTTCTTACAGACTGAAGGATATGGACGGCAGCGACATTCCTAGATCTTGGAATGCGGATGAGCTTCGACGATATTATGTGTAACTTGATGTAATCTTTTTCATTTTTTCCTATGGTACCCTTTTTCTTTTCCAAAGGGGGAGAAAGGTTTTTAATGGGGCCATAGCTTGTAATTTTTTCTTTCATCATTCAGCTCTACGAGAGCAAAATCCCCCAAAACATGTAAAACGTAAAATCTAAGCATGCACCATCGAGTGCAAAAAGAAAAAAAATAGGGAGAAGCTCGAAAGTCGTCCCTAAGGGGATGCAGAGCACGCCGAAGCTACAAAAAAAGCCATTCCCAAGGGAGCGCAGCATAAGTTTTTTGCTCAAAAGTCGTTCCTAAGGGAATGCAGAGCCAGATACCGCCGAAATATAAGGCGAAGAAGTTCAAAAGACGTTCCTAAGGGGATGCAGAACTTACACCGAGAAGTCAACAGTGATACCCCCGAAATATAAGGCGAAGAAGTTCAAAAGACGTTCCTAAGGGAATGCAGAACTTACACCGAAAAGTCAACGGTGCAGCCGAAAAATAAACGGCAAAGAACTTTTAGTCATTCCCAAGGGAATGCGGGGTATGGATGTAGCTTTGTATGCGTGTGTTTGGGCATTCATTTGCACATTACATCACAACATACATTGCATTCATATACATTCATTTAGACATTCGTAGGATCATCATGATCATATCATTTACAGACAATTGCTTCGGCTTTAATGACAAGGCTTCGGCAGAAACAAAAAAAAGCAGTCTTATGCTTCGTTGTGTACGAAAAAAAGGGAAGGTGTTTTTCACCTTCGGCTCAAAAAGAACAATTTTTGTCCACATCAAAGCAGTTCATACATGGAAGGAAAGGTAAAATATATTACAAGGTATCGACAAATTTACAAAGTAATGTTTGATTCCTAAATAATAGTATTTTTTAAAAAGATAATTCAGAAAATTTCTCTAGAGTTCTTTTGCAGCAGCTTCATCATTTCATCCTTGTCCATTAAGCTTCGGTTCATTATTCTTTGGCTCCGTCATCCTGCACACAACAGCAGTATAAGGAAAGTGCAAATTTTAAGAAGGTAAAGCAGCAGGTACAACATTATTACCGGCTTGAGGTGGCTTCGAGCTTCATCACCAGCTAGGTTTCGCCCACCCTTTGCCCAAATTTGAGTTACGAATCTGTTCCCAATGCTTCAGGCCAGGCCGAGGATATCATTCAAGTCTGCTGGTGACAGGATGAAGTTTGGTCTGTTTACAATATTTCCATATGTGCAACCAGCCTTTATGAAAGCAACAGCTGTGCCGCGAGAAGCTAGCGGAGCACAAAAATCATCGTGTCCAGCTATGACTTTGTCAAGAGCATCAACTTCACCTTCAATATGATCAAAAGTGCCTGGCAAGTTCTCAACCGAAGGTTTAAACTTTTCAGAGCTGGCTCCAACTGAGTTGAAAACCTCCTTCAGCTGTTGGACGCACCGGGTGCCGAAGTCTAAACATTTATCATGAAGCTCCTTTAGAGATTTCTGCAAATTCGAACTTTTTTCAGCTTCAGCTTCAAGTTTTGTTTCGAAATTTTTCTTCTGTTCGAAGCTTTTTGACTTCGTGGAGAGTTCATTGTTCAATCTGGCATTCTCGGCTTGGGCTTCTGTCAGTGAACCCTCCATTGTCTGAAGCATAAAGTCTTTCTTTTCTAGAGCATATTCATGATCTTTAATTTTGCTCTCTAAGCCCTCAATTATAGCTTCATTTTTCTTGTCCTCGAGGTCTTGTTGCATCCTCAAGGTTTTACTTAGTAGTAGGCTCTGGAAAAAATAGCCTTCATCAGAAAACACCTTAATCTCAAAACAATAAAAAGTTGGGGAAAGAATTTTACCTTAAAATTAGAATAAAACAAGCTACCGGCGATGTGCTGCCGCTGGTACCTACTAAGGTCGACTTCAAGCTTCGGGAAACCAACACTCTTCGATAGAGTGCTGATAACCTTCGCTCTAGTTCGGTCTCAGAGGCAACCTAAGCATTCTTCGTTAATGCCACCAAAGAGCAGTGCTCCTAGCTGGTAGCCGCAAGATATAGCATAATCTCTTAGCTCTTCTTTTTCAGCCTTAGATAACTCTTGCCCGATTATGTTTTGAAAGTTAAAGTCCCTTTCCACCGAAGCATCTTCGACAAGCTCCTTCTCTTTTCCAGGCACTGTGGCCAGGGTTTCCTCAGCGGCTGCAGTAGTTTCTTCTGCGGTCATGTACAAAATCATTTTATCAATGTCAGAAAACGTGCTTTCCAGATTTGCAGCTTCGACCGTTGCAGCTTCGGAAGTTGTAGCTTCGGTGGCAGCAGCTTTGGTAATTGTAGCTTCTTCGGCGGCTGGTGTTTTCGACGATGGCGCCGACTGTGGCGTTTCTTCAATGGCTTCAATTACAGTAATAATTCTTCACCTTTTTTGTTCAGCAGGCTTCTTGGCTGCCGCATGCTCCTTCTTCTTCTGTAAAAGCTTCATTAGTTGTGGCCCCAGTGGACTTAGCTTGATAGGTAAAGATTCGGTCATTACCTTTAAAATTTCTTCTACGTCAGTGGCAGAAGGTGTTGAAGGAGCTTCTCCCTCTATACTAGTCTCTAGCCTCGGAGATGTAGCTTTTTTCTTCTTCGGAACAACCACCTTCGGCTCAGGGTTGGATTTTTTCTTTTTCAATAATTTCTCATCTTCTTTTATCATTCTAGCAGCTTGTCTGTTCATAACACTGACGACTCTTTTTTGCTTTGGTCCTTCGGCACCCTTGTTTAATCGTTCATAGTCAGGGTAGTCAAATTTCAAGGCATCCATTACTCGGTTCAGCCTTCGTTTTGGCCGGGTGCCAAAGGCTGCGGTCATCAATTGATCTTCTTTCTTAGTATAGTTGCCCAAAATTTCATTACACATAGCCTCAATCATCTCCAACCATTCTTTGCAAGGCTCTTTGAAATGTTTCTTGAACTTGAAATGATAGGGCAGTCGAACAAGTTCATTCTTCTTCTTTTCTCCCTTAAGCTTCGGCATGTCTCATTTATTTAGCGTCGGAAATACTCTATTGGCTAAGTATTCCTATACCAAATCTCTAGTACCGATCTGCTCAGACACAACTCGGAACTCTGCCACAGCCTGTCGGCATGGTGACCCTGGCAGCATGTCGCACAAGGGCCTAGTTAACCCGAAGGTTAGGCTCAGTGGGCTCAGAACTATCTTCTCCTTCTTCTCATCGACCTTAACATAGAACCACTCATTTTTCCAAACGGTTGGCGATTTGGTGCAATAGCTAACCATCAGAGTTTTCATGTCTTTGCGGTAAGCAAAGTTGTAAGAGCCAAAATTCTCGTGTAGCCCATCTTCTCTAGCCTTCGTCTGATAATGAAGCTCATGCACTCGGCAGAAAGCTTCGGCATTCGGGTCCATTCCTTGGCTTCGGAGAGCCCAGATGAAGAAGCTGAGCCAAACGACAGCGTTAGGAGTCAGCTGATAAAGATAAATATCGAAATTTTCCAAAACCTCTCCAATCATTTTGTGCAAAGGAAACCTTAATCCTGCTTTGAAGAAATTCTTGAAAACCACCACCTCATCATTTTCTGGTTTCAGAGTGGTTTCTTCCCCGCCAAAACGAATCAACTTCCTCTCGGCTTCTCTAAAGTAGCCTAGCTTCATCATCATGGGCATATCATCCTCAGAAACAGTACACTCTCCAAAGTCCAAGTGGTTGGGTTTGGAAGGCATGATGGTGTTATAATCGATCTCTTCTTCATCAGCGTCGTCCTCTTCAATATCAGCTTGTTCAGCTTCGGCAGAAGGTGCACCTTCGTCAGTAACTTCTTCTGTCGCAACCAGTCCTGATTGCCTCCTTACTTTGGAGATTGGGGCAGTCTCAACAGCTTCGGCCTCCTCTCCGTCGCGTGTAACTCTAGCAGTTGAACGTACTTTGGCCATCTAATGCTGAATTTCTTACGGTTCTGACAAAGTTACGACTTTTACAAATTTGCTGAAGCTCCCTCTTATGATGAAGCTAGGCCAAGATGATGCTTCGATTGAGAATACGATGAATAAGCTTCGGCTATGGTCAAATTTTTTAGCAGCATAACTGACGGCGTTTCGACCCCGGGGGTCCATGGACCGACGAGTAAATTGTCGCTACATGTCCTAGCCCAGATGGGTCGGCGCGAGATGGGACACAAAGGGGGGAGAACAATAAGGGGAAACCGCGGCCTTCGTGTTATCCTGCGCCCAGGGTGGCTGGATGCGCTTGCAGTAGGGGGTTACAAGTGTTCGCGTGGGAGAGAGAGGGAGAGCGAGAGCCTTATGCGTCGGCCCGTTCTCCCGCGCGGCCAACCTTCTCGTACGAGAGCCCTGGATCTTCCTTTTATAGGCGTAAGGAGAGGGTCCAAGTGTACAATGGGAGGTGTAGCAGTGAGCTTACGTGTCTAGCAGAGAGGAGCTAGAGCCCTAAGTGCATGTCGTCGTGGCAGTCGGAAAGGTTTTGGCACCCTGTTCATGTGATGTCGTGGCCGTCGGAGGAGCGCTTGAGCCCTGCGGTAGTACAGCTGTCGGGGCTGTCGGATCCTTGCTGACGTCTCCTTGCCGACGTAAGGGGCTGGGAGCTGCCGTCGTCATGGAGCGTGCAGGGTGTCATCATTACTTGTTTACTAGGCCAAGCCAGATGGGATGCCGGTCTTGTTCCCCGTAGCCTGAGCTAGCTAGGGGCAGGGTAATGATGGCCTCCCTGGCGATGTGGCCGGTACCGGACCCGAGTTTGGGCGAGGTGGCGATTCCTCCAAGGTCGAGGTTGAGTCCGAGCCCTGGGGTTGGGCGAGGCGGAGTCCATCGTCTTCTGGAGCCGAGGCTGAGTCCGAGCTCTGGGGTCAGGCGAGGCGGAGTTCGTCATCTTCCGGAGTCGAGGCTGAGTCCGAGCCCTGGGGTCAGGCGAGGCGGAGTTCGTCGTCTTCCGGAGCCGAGACGGGAGCCGAACCCTGGGATCGGGCGAGGCGGAGCTTCCTATGTCGCCCAAGGCTGCGCTTAGGCACTGTTGACCTCACTCTGGCGAGTGGCACGATAGTCGGAGCAGGGCAGGCAGCGCTGTTTTCTTGTCAAGTCGGTCAGTGGAGCGGCGAAGTGACTGCGGTCACTTCGGCTCTGTCGACTGAAGAGCACGCGTCAGGATAAGGTGTCAGGCGATCCTTGCATTAAATGCTCCTGCGATACGGTCGGTTGGTGTGGCGATCTGGCCAAGGTTGCTTCTGTGCGAAGAATGGGCCTCGGGCGAGCCGAAAGGTGTGTCCGTCGCTTGACGGGGCCCTCGGGCGAGACGTGAATCCTCCGGGGTTGGCTGCCTTTGCCTGAGGCTGGGCTCGGGCGAGGCGAGATCGTGTCCCTTGAGTGGACTGAGCCTTGACCTTAATCACGCCCATCAAGCCTTTGCAGCTTTGTGCTGATGGGGGTTACCAGCTGAGATTAGGAGTCTTGGGGGTACCCCTAATTATGGTCCCCGACCGTAGCCCCCGAGCCTCGAAGGGAGTGTTGATACTCGCTTGGAGGCTTTAGTTGCACTTTTTTGCAAGGGGACCGGCCTTTCTCGGTTGCGTTTTGTTCCGGTGGGTGCGCGCGAGTGCACCCGCTGGGTGTACCCCCGAGGCCTCAGAGGAGTGGTTTGACTCCTTCGAGGTCTTAGCGCGTTTCGTGATGCTTCGGCCGGTCTGGTGGTTCCCTCATGCGAACTAGCCTGTAGCCCGGGTGCATAGTCGAGTCCCAAGTTCTCGTGCTGGTATGTTGACACTGTCAACGGTTTGGCCGGAGCTGGGTTTGTGAGAGCAGCCCCCGAGCCTCCGCATAGAGCGAGAGGACGATCAAGGACAGACTCGGCTTTTTCCATACGCCCCTACGTCGCCTTTCTGCAAGGAGGAGGGGGGAAAGCGCCATGTTGCCCTTGGAGGGCGCCGAACATGGTGTCTCCAGTGAGTTGCTAACGGGTAATCCGAGTGGATGCCCGTGCCCCATTCGTTAGGGGTCAGCTAGTGGCCCAGAGGCACTCTCCAAAAGTACCTGCGGGTGATTCACCGGACCCGGTCCCCTTTTGACGTGGTCCGAGGGCTCGATGCCTCCCTCTGATGGGATTCCGTTACGAAATCGCTCCCGCTGGTCTCGGAAATGTCCTAGGGTACCTCGGGAGCATAGCCTGAGCCTTGGTTGTGTATCGAACGTACCCAGAGTCATCCCTCGCTCTGTGTGCTCTGAGGCGGCTGTCGAACCCTTCGGGGGCCAGCCTACGAACCCCTGATCAGTAGTGGGTGTGGCGCTCGAGTGGCCTGAGGTGGCCGTTGAACCCTTCCAAGGGGCCAGCCTTCGAACCTCTGACCAGTAGTGGGCGCGGAGCCCGAGTGCTCTGAGGCAGGCCGTTGAACCCTTCCGAGGGGCCAGCCTTCGAACCTCTGATCAGTAGGGAGGCTCGGGGCCTGCTTCTTTCGCGGAGAAGGATCCCTTTCGGAGTATCCCCTTTCTCGGTCCCTGTAGCAAGAGAGAGAAAGGGGAAGAGGAAAAGGATATGAAATTGAGTGACGTGGCACACCTTTTTTTTGACGCGGTCATTATGGCGGAGGTGAAGCGTCACCCGCTTCGCCTGCTAAAGGTGCCGCCTGCCCTGCCGCAGAGTTAATGCGACAGGACGAGTGGTTCACGGGGCAGTCGTTGTGCATGCGCGAGCCGTTCGAGGAACGGGCGCTTCGCCTTCGAGTTTTAGGTTTCGCGGTGGGTTCGGGCGGAGCGTTGAACGGGTCTTGCCCGGGTCTTTATATATTTAGAGGAGGGTCTGGTGGTGGTTCTTTACTCTGCTACTCGCCTCTGCTTAGGTTTCCACAACCTGAGGGAATAGCCAGAGAAAGAAAACCCCGCACCTTGTCCGCCCCGCCGCCACCTCCTTCGCTGGGTGATGGCCGACCGGGCAACCATCGTTCTGCCGCGCGACCCATGGCCTTCTTCCACTGTTACGATGGACGACCTGGAGGCCCTTGTTGCCGATGGCTTGCTCTGCCCCCTCTCTGATGTCCTGCGGCCGGAGTGGATGGTCCCTCCGAGCGGGGCTGACCCGAACCCGCCGCCGGGGTATGTGCTGAGTTTCGTCTCCTTCCATGAGCGGGGGTTTGGTGTGCCAGCAAGCCGTTTTATGCGGGCACTCCTGCATCACTATGGGGTGGAGCTGCACAACCTTAGCCCCAACTCCATCGCGCAAGCGGCCATCTTCGCGGCAGTTTGTGAGGGATTTTTGGGGGTTGCCCCACTGGGATCTGTGCACTCATCTCTTCTCCGCGGAGCCCTTTGCCTCGACGACGGGGGAGAAGAGGGTCTGCATGGCGGTGCGGGCTGGTGGCTGCATCCTCTAGTTGAGGCAAGCGTGTGCGCAGCAGTACATCCCCGCCATCCTTGTGTCTTCGAACAAGGGGTGGCAGCGCAGGTGGTTTTACCTCCGGAATGACGATGGGAGGCTCCCATTGTTTTCTCAATGAGTGGTGACCGCCGTCCGGTAGTCATTGGCGCTATGGGGCCCCGCGCGAGAGGCAGAAGAATCTTCAGCCCCTTCTGGAGGCCTTGGAGAAGCTGCGAAAGGGACGGGCTCACCGCCGTGGGGGTGGTTGCCACCATCCATCGCCGGGGGGTGCTCCCCTTAACGGAGCGACAGCTGCTACTTTCGGAGATGACGCCGGGGGTCGGCTTGGAGGGTTCGCAATGTCCTCGGTCCCCTTCTCCGCCGATGACCTCCACAGGCGGGTGGCCGGCACGGTAGGGAAGCTAGACGCCGGCGCCCTCACCTAGCTCCCAATGCGTCCCGAGTGCAGGTGCATGCCCCTGGTGAGTGTCCGCTCCTCCTTCTTTCTTGTGTTGGATTGCCCCTGGTCCTCTCATCCGAGACCCTTCGTTTGTCTTCAGGAGCTGGGGTCTCACAAGCCTTCCCTGCCACTGGTCCCGGAGGACGCGGTGGACCGAGCCGCGCGGAGGGTTGCTGCGAAGAGGAAAAAGGAGAAGAAGGACGCGAAGAAGGCTCGAGCCCGCGAGCGGATGCAGGCTCGGGACTCCTTGGAGAAGCGTCGTCGATGGCAGGAGAGGGACGGGCTCCCGAGGGAGCCGTCGCCTGAGACGCCTGATGATGACGACGACTGATGATGATGATGAAGACGACGACATGGTCGCCCGCCTTGGCCTCAGCCTGGACCTGAGGCTGGGCCAGGGGTCGTCGAGCCAGCCCCCGAGTGGGCCGGTGCTGTCGGTATTTGGGGCGGGGGCATCAGGGTCTCGACCCAAAGAACAGGGGAAGGCCGAGGGGGGTTTTTGACCCCTTGGCCTAGGTGGCTGAGGTGATCCCGGGGAGTCAGACCGTCTTGCCTGTGCCCCTAGAGCCGTTGTCCGTGCCGGCAGTAGAGGAGGCCAATCCTCGGGTCGCCGTGTTCGCGCCTAGGCGGACCATCCCTTCGGTGCCCCGAGCGCCCGAGGCAGGGATGGCACCGAAGCCGGCAGCGGGGCAAACATCGGCACAAGTTGCCATGGGGCAAGCTCCCGAGGCCGACTCCTCCGTCGAGGTGGCCGTCATGCTGAGGGAGACTGCTAGGGGCGGCTGCGGCCTCGAGCCCACCAGAAGCGTTGCCGACGCTGGCACCGGCTTCTGCCGAGGTGGTTGTCGTTCTGGCCGTGGAGCCACCCGTCGCCGCCGACGCTGAGATGGCCGAGGCGTCGCTACTTGATGCCTCGGAGGAGGGGGCACAGAACCGCCACCCGTCTTGGGAGCAGCAACCTCGTCCCCGCGTGGCGCAGTCCTGACGGGCGGCGTCAGTCGCTCCGGTTCTGGACCAGTGGGGCTTCAGATCCCCTCTTCATTCTTGACGATGAGCGAGAGGAGCAGTCTTGGGACGGGCTTCATGAGTGTGCCGAGGCAACGGTGGGGTTGCTTCGGTCGACCTTGGAGGTCCTTTGCAGGGATGTTCCCAAGATCCTCCAGGTAATGATTTCAAGCATACCTTTCACGTGACCAAGGCATTCTTCGTGACGCCCCGCTTCCTTTCCTCAGGATCTGACGGATCTGAGCACCGCCAAGTCGTCGTTCATCCGCCGTGAGGCCGATGTCTAGGGTTCGCTGCGGTCCCTGAGGACCACGCTTGCCGGGTCTACCGAGCACCTCTCCCAATAGAGCGCCGAGGTGGCGGACCTTCGGTTGCTCTATGTCGATCTGGGAGCAGAGGCAGCGGCGGCACACGGCAGAGGCGCAGCGGCAGCAGTTGGAGCTTGGCCAGGTCATCGGCGATCAGGACCAATCTCGGGGCCGGGCCACTGAGGCTAAAAGCCAGGCTGAGGCTCTTGGAGTCCAGTTAGCCAAGGCATCTGCTCGGGCCGGAGCCCTTGCGGCAGACCTAGCCGTGGCCCAAGCCGCATCCTCGGAGCAGCGTGCCCGAGCCGAAGGTATGTCTTGGTTGTTTTAAGATTTTGATTCATCTTCATTCCTCAACTTGTGTTTGAAGTCTTCTGCTTTGGCTGTTTTCAGAGCTCGAGTCTGCCCTCGATGAGTCCACCAAGGCACTTGCCCAGGCGGTTGAGCAGAAGGAGGCCGACCGCGCGGCCATGTCCGAGGCTATCTCGGCCCTTGGCCAGACCTTTGGCCTTGACGACGTCCCCTCGGGAAGCTCCCCTCAGAGTCGCCTGCAGGCCTTGGGCGACCGCGCGTGCGGCCGACTCCGCGAGGTGCTGCATCACGGCGTTAGGCGAGCCTTCGCCGTGCTCACTTCCCACTATGACGTGGATCTGGAGCGAGTCAGCGAGGGGTATTGTCTTCCCGATGAAGACGAAGCTACCCTGGCCGAAGTTCAGAGGCTTGACGTGGCCACCGCGGGCCCGAGCGCGGTGCTGGCGTCCACCTTCGAGGTGGAGATCCTTCCGCTTGCACCGCCGTTTGAGGCTGGGGCGGGTCTTGCTGAGGGTGGAGACGGCGCTGAGGTCGGAGATGAAGCCGAGGGTGCCGCTCCTCCCCTGGGCGATTCTTGATTTTGCCGGAGCAGTTTGTTTTGAACATGTGTGTGCCTTTCGCGGCCGCTGAGGCCTGAACACTTTGTCATCATGATATAAAGTTGCGTCTTTTTCCTTCTGTTTTGCGTATCCGGACTCGTTCGTCAGTAGCAAGATTGCTTACCCAAGTAAGAGTTATTTTTCGCGGTAGGCGACGAGTGAGGTATCCATATCCCAGAGGTGTAGGAGTCCCTCGGCTCGGTCAGCCTTGCCACTTACATGCACTCTTATTCGTTTCTTGGGGTCCTGTTACTGATATAGCCGGGAGACGCGAAAATCGTTTTGATGGAAGACTTTTTTCGAGGAAAATTTTGACGCAGAGGGGGTTCCCCCCTTCTAGCCCCCGAGGGAGGGTCGGGCTTTGCCGAGGCAAGGCTGACCCTTCCTTGATGGTTAGACTTTATTGGCGTATGTAAACGAGGTGTATGAATGACTTGAAAACATCTTAAGGGTAGAAGCGACGTAGCTGTCGGATGTTCCAAGCGTTGTTGTAGACCTCGCCTTGACTGTTGGCCAGCTTGTATGTTCCGGGCTTCAAAATCTTGGCGATGATGAATGACCCTTCCCAGGGAGGCGTGAGCTTGTGGCGCCCTCGGGCGTCTGGTCGTAGCCGAAGCACCAAGTCGCCCACCTGGAGGTCTCGGGACCGAACCCCTCGGGCGTGGTAGCGTCGAAGGGACTGCTGATACCGCGCCGAGTGTAGTAAGGCCACGTCCCGAGCCTCCTCCAGCTGGTCCAGTGAGTCTTCTCAGTTGGTCTGGTTGCGTCGGTCGTCGTACGCCCTCGTCCTCGGGGAACCGTATTCTAAGTCTGTGGGCAAGATGGCCTCGGCCCCATAGACTAGAAAGAACGGTGTGAAGCCCGTGGCTCGGCTCGGCGTTGTCCTCAGGCTCTAGACCACCAAGGGGAGTTCCTTCATCCATCGCCTGCCGAACTTGTGGAGGTCGTTGTAGATCCTCGGCTTGAGTCTTTACAGAATCATGTCGTTGGCACGTTCTACCTGCCCATTCATCATGGGGTGTGCCACGGTGGCCCAGTCCACCTGGATGTGGTGATCCTCACAGAAGTCCAGGCACTTTCTACCGATGAACTGGGTGTCGTTGTCGGTGATGATGGAGTTCGGGACCCCGAAGCGATGGATGACGTTGGTGAAGAATGCCACCGCCTGTTCGGACCTGATGCTGTTTAGGGGTCGGACCTCGATCCACTTGGAGAATTTGTCGATGGCAACCAGTAGGTGCGTGTAGCCCCCGGGTGCCTTCTGCAAGGGACCAACGAGGTCCAGACCCCACACAGCAAACGGCCAGGTGATGGGTATTGTTTGCAGAACCTGAGCAGGTAGGTGCGTCTGCCTTGCGTAGAATTGACACCCTTGGCAGGTGCGGACAATTCTTGTGGCGTCGGCCACTACGGTCGGCCAGTAGAAACCTTGTCGGAAAGCATTTCCAACAAGGGCTCGAGGCGCTGCGTGGTGACCGCAAGCCCCCGAGTGTATTTCTTGAAAAAGCTCTTGGCCTTCGGCGATGGATATGCATCGCTGGAGGATGCCGGAGGGGCCATGGTGGTAGAGCTCCTTCCCATCACCAAGCAAGACGAATGACTTGGCGCACCGCGCCAATCGCCGAGCTTCGGCTCAGTCGAGGGGCAGCTCTCCTCGGTGGAGATATTGCAGGTACGGGGTCTACCAGTCTCGATTAGGCATGACCCCATTCCGCTCTTCCTCGACGCCCAATGCCTCACCCCCGGGGGCCGAGGGTGCCTCGGGCAGAGCTGAGGCCTTCTCGGGCTCGGGCATGTCATCGGTCTTGACGGAGGGTTGATGTAGGTCTCGGGAGAAGACGTCCGAAGGAACCGTTGTCCGCCCCGAGGCTATCTTAGCCAGCTCGTCCGCAGTCTTGTTGTATCGTCGAGCGACGTGGTTGAGCTCGAACCCGTAGAACTTGTCCTCCAGCTCGGATATCCAGTGAGTGCTCGGCGACTTCCCTCGGTATGCCAGGCATGTCTGAGGGACTCCACGCAAAAACCTCGGTGTTCGCGCGGAGAAAGTCGACGAGCACTGCTTTCTATTTGGGGTCGAGCCCGAAGCCAATCCGGATCCGCTTGGAGGCGTCGTTGCTGGGATCAAGAGGGACGGACTTAACCGTCTCTGCTGGCTCGAAGTTGCCGGCGTGGCGCTTCGCATCTGGCGCCTCCTTGGAGAGGCTCTCCATGTCGGCGATGAGGGCCTCGGATTCGGCGAGGGCCTCAGCGCACTCCACGCACTCCACGTCGCATTCGTACGCGTGTCAGTACGTGGGGCCAACGGTGACGACCCCGTTGGGGCCCGGCATCTTGAGCTTGAGGTAGGTGTAGTTGGGGACTGCCATGAACTTGGCGTAGCATGGCCTCCCCAGTACTACGTGGTAGGTTCCTCGGAACCCGACCACCTCGAACGTGAGGGTTTCCCTTCAGAAGTTGGTAGGGAGTCCCGAAGCAGACGGGCAGATTGAGTTGTCCGAGGGGTTGGACGCGTTTCCCAGGGATGATCCCATGAAAAGGCGCCGCACCTGTCCAGATCGAGGACAGATCGATCTGCAGGAGCCCGAGGGTCTTGGTGTAGATGATGTTGAGGCTGCTACCTCCGTCTATGAGGACCTTGGTGAGCCTGACGTTGCCGATGACGGGGTCGACAACGAGTGGATATTTCCCCGGGCTCGGCACGCGGTCGGGGTGGTCGCCCTGATCGAAGGTGATGGGCTTGTCGGACCAGTCTAGGTAGACTGGCGCCGCCACCTTTATCGAGCAGACCTCTAGACGCTCTTGCTTGTGGTGCCGAGCCGAGGCGTTCGCCACTTGCCCACCGTAGATCATGAAGCAGTCGTGGACCTCGGGGAACTCCTCTGCCTTGTGATCCTCCTTCTTTTCGTCGTTGTGGGCCCTGCCACCTTCCGCAGGTAGCTCGGCCTTATGAAAGTGGTGTCGAAGCATGACGCACTCCTCAAGGGTGTGCTTGACGGGCCCCTGATGATAGGGGCACGGCTCCTTGAGCATCTTATCGAAGAGATTGGCACCTCCAGGAGGTTTCCGAGGGTTCTTGAACTCAGCGGTGGCGACAAGGTCCGCGTCGGTGGCATCGCGTTTCGCTTGCGACTTCTTCTTGTTCTTCTTCTTGGTGCCGCGCTGAGTGGATGCCTCGGGGACGTCTTCCGGCTGGCGGCCCTGGGGTTGCTTGTCCTTCCGGAAGATGGCCTCAACTGCCTCCTGGCCAGAGGCGAACTTGGTGGCGATGTCCATAAGCTCGCTCGCCCTGGTGGGGGTCTTGCGACCCAGCTTGCTCACCAGGTCGCGGCAGGTGGTGCCGGCGAGGAACGCGCCGATGATGTCCGAGTCGGTGACGTTGGGCAGCTCGGTGCGCTGCTTCGAGAATCGCCGGATGTAGTCCCGGAGAGACTCTCCCGGCTGCTGGCGGCAGCTTCGGAGATCCCAGGAGTTCCCAGGGCGCACGTACGTGCCCGGGAAGTTGTCGGCGAAGGCTTGGACCAGGTTGTCCCAGTTGGAGATCTGCCCCGGAGGCAGATGCTCCAGCCAGGCTCGAGCAGTGTCGAAGAGGAACAGGGGGAGGTTACGGATGTTGAGGTTGTCATCGTCCGTTCCACCCAGCTGGCAGGCCAGTCGATAGTCCGCGAGGCACAGTTCCGGCCTCGTCTCCCCCGAGTACTTTGTGATGGTAGTCAGGGTTCGGAACCGGGTCAGGAACGGCGCCCGTCGTATGGCCCGGCTGAAAGCCTACGGACCGGGTGGTTCGGGCGAGGGGCTCCGATCCTCCCCGCTGTCGTAGCGTCCCCCACACCTGGGGTGGTAGCCTCGGCGCACCCTCTCGTCGAGGTGGGCTCGACGGTCGCGGTGGTGGTGCTCGTTGCCGAGGCGACCCGGGGCCGCAGGCGCCGTGTTGCGCGTGCGCCCGGTGTGGACCGAGGCTTCCCGCACGAATCGGGAAGTCGTGGCGCGACGCTTCGAGGGGTACCCCTGCCTTCAGGAGGCAGAGCTTTCGGCCCGTCAGACCGTGGCATCCTCCAGGAGATTCTTGAGCTCTTCCCTGGATACGCCGCCCTTCGGTGGTTGATGGTTCCAGCATCGCGCGGAGTAGTATTGCTGCTGCAGCCAGGTTCTGGCCGACCCCACTGGAAGCTTGTGGTGGCCTTGCCCTGACGTCGTCGGCAATGCGGTGCTGGATGCCCTGGGGTAGATGACGCGCTTCTCCGGCCGGAGCTTGGTCTGCCAATTCCTGCCCGATGTTCCGCCGGAACTGCTCAAGTGTTCCTGCTCCCTCGTCGAGCCTGGCCTGCATCTCGTGGATTTGCTCGAGCTGTGCGTCCTGACCCCCCGCAGGGACTGGGACCACAGCTAGCTCCCGAAGGATGTCAACGCGAGGCACAGGCCTAGGGGCATCGTCGCTCTCCGGCATACCAAGATGGTTGCCTTCATCGGGACCCCCTAGATCGACGTGGAAACATTCACAACTCGGGCTATAGTCCTCGTCGCCGAAGCTACGCTACCATCGGAACAATCGGAGAGGCAGTAGTCGCATGCGGTCATGAAGTCCCGCATGGCACTGGGGTTACCGAGCCCGGAGAAATCCCAACAAAAGTCGGGCTCGTCATCTTCCTCGGAACCCGAGGGTTCGTAGGTCGAGACGGCCGTCAGTTTGTCCCAGGGCGACCGCATATGGTACCCCGAAGGGTAGGTACATGCCTCTATGGAGGCTTCCACCGAAGCGAGGTCGCTTGGCGGGTCGTAGCTGAATCCAAAAGGCACGAGATGGGAATCGGTCGGTACCTCTTGGTCGACGGGCGGTGACGAAGTCGCGTCAGGGGCGGACTGCACCGCTGTCTCAGGTACGAGGGCGACGTTCAGCAAGTCCTTCGCGAGCATGCTGGCGTCGTTCGTCTGCTTGGGGTTGGCGTGTTGCGGGGAAGCGGCGCTCGTCTTCGCCTCAGACGCAAGGTCGAAGCCCGACGTGTCCCCCGCTGGGGCGCCGGCGTCGTCGACTTGCTCGACAGCCGACGAGGTGCCGCCTCCTGCTTGGCCATGGTTGCCCTGCCTCCTCCTGCGCCGGTGGGGGAGGTGACGGGACAAACCCGGATGTTGTTCTTCCGCCATGTGGCAAAGATGTCGTTGATTCCGCCGCCGGCGGGCGGGCTGACGGCCGCCATCGTCGCTGTCGCGCGGCGGAGGAAGGAGTATCATGTCATAGCTGCCGTCGAGGGACATCAACTCAAGACTCCCGAAACGGAGCATCGTCCCGGGTTGGAAAGGTTGCTGGAGACTACCCATCTGGAGCTTGACGGGAAGCTATTCGTCAACACGCAGCAGGCCCCTACCTGGCGCGCCAACTGTCGGCGTTTCGACCCTTGGGGGTCCCTGGACCGACGAGTAAATTGTCGCTACGTGTCCCAGCCCAGATGGGTCGGCGCGAGACGGGACACAAAGGGGGAGAACAGTAAGGGGAAGCCGCGGCCTTCGTGTTGTCCTGCGCCCAGGGCGGCTGGATGCGCTTGCAGTAGGGGGTTACAAGCGTTCGCGTGGGAGAGAGAGGGAGAGCGAGAGCCTTTTGCGTCGTCCCGTTCTCCCGCGCCACCAACCTTCTCATACGAGAGCCCTGGACCTTCCTTTTATAGGCGGAAGGAGAGGGTCCAGGTGTACAATGGGGGGTGTAGCAGTGTGCTAACGTGTCTAGCAGAGAGGAGCTAGAGTCCTAAGTGCATGCAGTCGTGGCAGTCGGAGAGGTTTTGGCACCCTGTTCATGTGATGTCGTGGCCGTCGGAGGAGCGCTGGAGCCCTGCGGTAGTACAACTGTCAGGGCTGTCGGATCCTTGCTGACGTCTCCTTGTCGACGTAAGGGGCTGGGAGCTGCCGTCGTCATGGAGCGTGCGGGGTGTCATCATTACTTGTTTACTGGGGCAAGCCAGATGGGACGCCGGTCTTGTTCCCCGTAGCCTGAGCTAGCTAGGGGCAGGGTAATGATGGCCCCCCTGGCGATGTGGCCGGTCCGGACCCGAGTTTGGGCGAGGTGGCGATTCCTCCGAGGTTGAGTCCGAGCCCTGGGGTCAGGCGAGGCGGAGTCCATCGTCTTCTGGAGCCGAGGCTGAGTCCGAGCCCTAGGGGTCGGGCGAGGCGGAGTTCGTCGTCTTCCGGAGCCGAGGCTGAGTCCGAGCCCTAGGGTCAGGCGAGGCAGAGTTCGTCGTCTTCCGGAGCCGAGACGGGGGCCGAACCCTGGGATCGGGCGAGGCGGAGCTTCCTATGTCGCCCGAGGCTGGGCTTAGCCGCTGTCGACCTCACTCTGGCGAGTGGCACGACAGTCGGAGCGGGGCAGGCGGCGCTGTTTTCTTGTCAGGTCGGTCAGTGGAGCGGCGAAGTGACTGCGGTCACTTCGGCTCTATCGACTGAAGAGCGCGTGTCAGGATAAGGTGTCAGGCGATCCTTGCATCAAATGCTCCTGCGATACGGTCGGTTGGCGTGGCGATCTGGCCAAGGTTGCTTCTCTGCGAAGACTGGGCCTCGGGCGAGCCGAAGGTGTGTCCGTTGCTTGAGGGGGCCCTCGGGCGAGACGTGAATCCTCCGGGGTCGGCTGCCTTTGCCCGAGGTTGGGCTCGGGCGAGGCGAGATCGTGTCCCTTGAGTGGACTAAGCCTTGACCTTAATCGCGCCCATCAGGCCTTTGCAGCTTTGTGCTGATGGGGTTACCAGCTGAGATTTGGAGTCTTGGGGGTACCCCTAATTATGGTCCCCGACAATAACAGTGCAGTAGTAATGAATGCTGTGGTAACTTCACACCTACCCGTCTGTTTATATAGTGCTACAGGTGGGAAGGAGAATCGCCAAGCCGCCCGCACCCGTTGAACAGTCGCTCGCACCCACTGAACGGTGGACCACAGTGCGTAGGAAGGTGAATCACCAGATCACGCGTACCTGCCGCATACTGGGTCCACCTTGCGCTCGGAATATTTTAATCGTTTCTCGACAACGAGCTCAGGGAAGGTGTTTTTCGGACCTTCGGCATTCCGAAGTCTAAGAGAATTTTTTCACGGATCAAGCTCGTTATGAAAAACGATCTAGCACCGTAAAGGGACTACTGTTAGGGGTATGCTTCATTGCCGAAGGTCTTATAAGAAAAAGTACCTTCGAAAGATCAAAACAGAAGCAGCACCGAAGCTACCATCCGGGGAGCTTCGTAGCACGCCTTTAGATGAAGGGATGCACCGACTTAAAGATGAAAAGATAGATCGGCCCATGATAATTTGTGTCTTGATTGTAATCGGTTGTAAAGGGTATAAATGTAATTTCACACAGGCTGCGCCCTGTGCCTATAAATAGATGAACAATACCCCCGTACTGTTCACACTGGCTTGTACTTGCTCGTACGTTACGCTTATACTTTCACCTTCTGTCAGGCCAAAGGTACAAATGTAATCTTATGTTATTTTTATTCATTCGTGATTATATAAAAAAGGTATATATTATGATGTCATATTATTATCCATGTTATTTCTCATGTTTCATATGCTTCGTCTTTCATTGACATATGCTGTAATTATGAAGGTACGACATTCATAACCTTCGTCCAAAGATCGTTATATCCTTAAGAAAATAACGTTTCGAAGGACGAAGGGCATTAATCATTAACCTATTTTTGTGTTGCCTTGTTTTTAATTTATAGCATTTGAGAAGAAGTCCCCAACATTGACCTATATAGACCATTAAACTCAAAGCAATAGGAAATAATATGTATTCCGTGCATGTTCTGTGGTATTTTAATCGGAGGTTTTCAATTCTGACTAGTATGTCTGTCTCTCTAAATTTTTGATGAAATGCCATTCATTGTAATTATCTGTTACCTTACAATGGAGTTAGAACAAATACTACCTAAATATTTAAGTAGGATATTTTTCATGTTTGGTCTCCATGATTAGTCACCGTGATCTAAGCTGATGGCAAATCATTATCCTCTATAGTGTTTGTTATTTTCTTATTTCTGCTTAGAATTGTGGCTACTGTTTCTGGCTATTGAATTTCCATTATTTG
This sequence comes from Zea luxurians, assembly GCA_029449295.1. NCBI lineage: Eukaryota > Viridiplantae > Streptophyta > Magnoliopsida > Poales > Poaceae > Zea > Zea luxurians. The sequence goes on along the minus strand of JAOPSE010000041.1, from coordinate 5,571,105 downwards.
AGTTTGATTGTTTTGTTTGAACAGACAACCTTTTAGGTATTGACAGGTAAACTGGGCCATTCTGTAAGGATAGAGAGAATTAATATTGTTCATTTTGTTAATAATTTTTTCTGGTGTCTGGTACCAAATGCACATATTGGGACCCTGAAAGTGAATATAATGAACATATTTTACATGATTTATACGTTCCATTTCCTCCTAAGTGGGTAAGAATGTCACTATTTTTTGATGGCGGAATAGGTTTAAAATCTTCTATTTTGATAGCAAAAACTTAAAAAGTTAAGCTGCAGATGTAGTATCTGCCTGTGTTACATCTCTATCCATTTAGAAACTGTTATGTTTGATTCTTTATGCTAAACTAATTTCATTTGCATTTCCTAGACTACTTCAAGGCGTCTTGTTGACAGGAAGAGTGCGAAGTTCCAGAAGAACATCCAAAGAGGGGTTCTGTGCCTGAGACTACGGTGAAAAAGGGCAATGACTACCCTGTTGGACCGATAGTTCTTGGATTCTTCATTTTTGTGGTCATTGGATCATGTAAGCATCGCACCATGCCTTTACTAGCCTCCCTTCTATTTTGAAACTATATCTCTTGCATTTTGGAGATGTTTGTACTTTTTATTAGTCTTTTCAGCTTATGCGAATTTAAGTGTCAACACGTTGTAATGCATAGCTCTTTAGCTTTTAAGAACCATGTGATCAACCATTTATGGATAATGTTTTGTTCATTAACTGGTTATATAAATGTAGCGAGTTTGATTCATTCGGGGGAGTTAATTTAAGTGATTCTCTGTTTTGTTGTTAATATCAGTACCTTGTGATTGATGAAATCTGACATTTTTTAGCTATCACTACCAGTGCTTGAAATCTTTTTGGGTGTATGTCTGACAAGTTATCTAGCAATTATGTTGGATAGAGCATGTTGATTTTTGTAACATTATTCGCTGCATGTTTGGATGGGCCATATGTTTTTTTAAACACCTATGCATTGCCTATTGACAATGCATCACCCAATATAAAATGGGACAACCAGGTTTCAAGGCATGTTATTGAGGATATCAAAATTCTGGTCTGATTTGACAATTATTCACTTCACTGTGTGTTGTTATCAGATTTTGGAAATTTACTTGCCTAATGTTTTATATGATTCAAATACAATGCATTAGACTATGACTATCTCTAGCTGTTTATATATCCCTATCCCCCATATTCAAACTCCACTCTGTAAACGGTATAGTCTATAGTGTAAAACGATGTTTTGTGTGACCATATGAGTAATCTGCTGTACACGGTCTTATTGCAAGTGTTTGTAACATATATTTTAGACTAGATTTGCTAGTGAACTGCTTGACCATCGTTAATCTAAATTTTTTGGCAAAGCTTTAAAGTATGATGCTGCTTTACATATGAAACATGATTCTATGCTAATTTTACATCATATAACTGGAATTGTTGGTAAAGTTTATATGGTTGTATCTTTGCATCATATGCGTGTTTGTGTGTTTTTTTGTTACCTATGTTTCATTTATATGCAGAAAACATCTAAGACCGTATCTAGCAGTTCACATATATAGTCATCCAAAATACAGTTTTGCATTGTAGACTGTACTATTCGCAGAGTAGAGTTTGATTATATGTATGAGGATGTGTAAGCTGGTGATAGCCTAACGGTGCTATCTGTTTCGATACAAAAGACTTTTGAATTTCCTTAGTCGAGAATGCAGTGTTCTTGATATAACAAGAAGTCTGACTCCCGCGTTCTCTTGGTCTATTTGCAGCCTTGTTCCAGATAATCAGGACAGCGACTAGCGGTGGGCTGGCCTGAATTCACTGAGCTAAAACCAGAAATTTATCTGTTCGTGTTCGTGAGCTGGGAGGCAGTATCTGTGTTCTGTAGCAAACTTGTTCATGGATATGCAGTGCGAATGTCACTACTGTTCTGTTTGCAGTATCAAAAGACTTTAAACTGATGTTGTAACCATGCAAAGGCTGAAAATTTTAAAGAGTATGCGAGAAACCTTAATCTAAAGTAGAGTGGCTCTGCAATTCCCGGGCTGGATGATTTCTGCGTAGCTGTATTGCTCAGCGGCTTCGATGCTCGTGTGGCTGTGTCCGTGTGACTGCATCGCCCTGTACGGCGATCTTCATGGGTCAGCAGATGCCCATCAGGCATCTGGTGATGATGGGCCGGTGATTCCTGAAGCCGTGGTGTACGGCGAATCAACAACGGTCACCGTGAGACGATTAACGATCCCGTTCATGTCCGAAAAATTACAGTGTTGGAAGGCAGACTGGATGCTGGCAATGAAATTTCTGAAATTTAGCAGCATCTTTCGTGCACGAACGGTGCGGCCGTGGACTGGCTGTTTTTTTTTTGTCCACCCGGGGCAGCAAATATCTCCCTCTGATTTGTGTTCGACCGTTCGCCGCCGCACTGCTCGTCAGACGTTGCGTTCCCTCAATTGCAATCGCAAAAAGGGACGATGGCGCTCGAAAATATCCAAGATTTGCGTGCCCGATAACGCACAGCAGGAAACACAATAGTAAACACAGAAATTTCTAGAAGCCTAAACCGTCATACATAAATTTTATATCGCCGCACATTACTTAGTTTCGACAGCTTAGACCCATGCACGATAACAAGACGATTCTAAAAGGTCAGAAATAAGACTATCTCTGACGGCACGGGCGGAGCCAGGGGTATGCCTAGCATACCCTGTGCTGGTGTGTATATATATTTGTGTCTTGTATTTCTTTCGTGTTCGAGGATCTTAGGATCTATTTGACGAAATCTTAGAATGACCTAGTGGATGGAAGACACGATCTCAAAAATTGACAGTTCAATGTTTGATGACTCGAATTCTTTGGTAGACGTGACTCGTGAGATGTCGTTGAGGATTTAATTTGTGCAATATAATTTATTTTATTGTTTGATATTGTGTTTTTTAACTAGACAAAGATAATATAATCAAGATAATGATTATATCTTTTTATAAGATCTTAGTTAAAGAGTTAGATTAATATCTGTTTCGTGCCTATATTTTATAAACTATCAGTATGACTTTTGCATCGATTTATACCATATTTTATGAATATATTTAACTTAATTTCCAAATTTAAAACTTATTGTTTACATATTATTCTTTAAATTTAGTATATTTATCGTGTAATTTAGTTTATCTATATTAAATTATGTTTAAATTTTTAAATGTTATTGAATTGTAAAATGGTTTAATCGAATGTGTATTGTATATATATATGAAAATTTTAAATGGCATACTCTACATAAAAAGTCTAGATCCGCCACTGTCTGACGGCTGCCGTCAGAGATAGGCCATATCCGACGGCCGCCAGGGGCTGTCGACATTTAAACTAGGTAACGGTTATGACTGCGTTCAGTGTACTCCACAACATTAAGCCTGACGGCTGCATGCGAGCCGTTAGACTTAAATGGGTGGTATGTCCGACGGCCCCACATGAGCTGCCGGACATAAGTAAGCCCTTGAAAATAAAAAATATAGCAAAGAGGTCAAAATTCTCCCTGCATTTTGTTTATTCCCACTGCATACAATTTCACAGCCACAAATATCCAGATTTCACAACCACATATATTTTCACAATCACATACATCCACAACCATAAACACATACATCCAGATTTCACAATCACATACATTTTTATATTCACAACACACATTTTCATCGACACTTGTTTTCACAACCACAACCACATATCACATATCTCATTCACATATCACGAAGTTCCATACGTCGGACTTAGTCGAGACATTCACATAGTTCTAAATCATTCAAATGTCGACATCAAACTACCAAGGTTCTAAAGTGCAATAGAAGACTAAATAACTAAGCCTACCAACCTTCACCTGGTTGATTTGAGTTATGACCACTTCCTCTGGCTAGACTATGGCTGGCAAAGAGGTTGTTTGCCCACGAAGTCGCGGGGTCGTCTTTGGCAGATCCATATCCTAGTGCTACAACCAAGGGGTAGGTGTCTAGATGCCCTATAACACATATTTGGATATTAAACACTAAGTTCTTCATTTGTATAACACACACACACACACACACACACATATATATATATATATATATATATATATATATATATATATATATATATATATATATATATATATATATATATATATATATATATATGTGAACGAATACCTTATCTGGACAAACCAAAGAGGAGTGTGACGAAGGCGGAGGCGGCGATGCAAGTGTCGGGGGTGGCATCCCAAAAGTTGGCAGCTGGACACTCATTTGTTTTGCCATGCAAGGTTTGAGAAAGTACTAAATGGAACAAGTTTGTACTTACCGAGAGAAAAGCATGTTGTTGGGCCCATAGGTCTGCATAGTACTCGTCCTTCTACTTTTGATGCTTAGCTTGCTGCCTCTAATACTCAACCTATTGCATCAATGCTCCCTACACCATGCTAATCTTCGTGTCCTAGTCGAAGGCATGAGAACGAGACGACTGTGAAGACGATGATACATACCTTCGTCCCTGATGTCTCATCTCCCTAGAGTCAATCAAAAAATCAAATATACCCAACCTACAATAGTGAACCATAGACTTAGTACAATCACAAGCATATGAGCATAACTTAAAAATCAAAATAAAATACTCTCGCCATCAATAGACTTGTCCTCTTACACTAGCATATGCTGCCTTTAGGTCAATTGGATGGCTCCTCCAGTCATAACCCTGCCCATGATGCTCAACCATCTGCCCCCCATATGCTTCCTAGAGAAAAACACACCAAATATCAATACATCATGAAGGTGATGCAAAAAAACACTAGAGTATAAAAATCTCACTAGACGGTCAGTGGTTGTCTGAGTGCACAACACATTAGGATTTTGAGGATCAGAACCGCTATGCCCTTGCACAAACACCTCCATATCTGTGGGCTTAGTATCAAATTGAGGTTCCTATACATAAATGATAGAATGACATACATCTATTTATTTTGAAGTTAGGAAGGCTAGCGATAATGACTATAAATTAAGTTTACACTTACATGAGTAACTGATTCATCTCTTCCATGTTATACATGTAGAGCAAAGCAGTCTACCATTCAACATCAGTGAAATAATGTGTGCTGGGACCTACAATTTTGCCCCTCCATTGAAAAAATCAATATCACTACAAGGGATCTTCATCGACATAGCACCACAATGTAGGTGCGTTGACATTGTGTTCCTTTGCAAAGTACATGCCCGTGAATGATGCTATCTCTTTGCAGTTGAATTCCTCAGCGATGCACCTTTCAACTCTTCTCTTATTACCAACCATTGCACGAAGTTTCTTTAGTGTCCTTTCATGCAAATAACCGACAGGAGATTGTATGGAATAATAAACATGGGCTAGCATGAGTACAAAAACATATTTAGATTGAAAGGCGAGAAACCATCTATTGCCAAACTGATGCAGACATTTCTCGCTTCACTAGCAAAGTTGGAATCAAAGGCATCTAGTGCCTTCCATGCATCCATATCAGCTAGGTGCGCCATCACATCGGGATTGTCATGTACAACTTCTTTGTGCCGTCTCATGTGTCTGGCTATATTCTTCGAGATAAATAAACATTTTAACAGAGGAACAAGAGGCATGTAACGAAGCTGCTTATGTGCTACCTCAGTCATCATGGTGACACCATCTTTGTTTGCAACCTCTATGAATCTTGTGTCGCCACATATTGCACACTTCTTCTCATTTACGATCTCTTTCTAGAAAAGCATACAGTTATTGTCATAGACATCATTTTTTCATAGTGCATGCCAATATCTGAGAGCAACTTCTTAGACTGGTACATGTCTTTGTGTGTCTTGTGGTTCTCCAAAAGTACATCATTGATCAAGTTCACAAGCTCCTTGTAACATTTGTTTGAGAATGCAAGTTTAGAATTAATAGTCATAAGTCAAGTCACGAAAACAAGGATCACCACTTTCGTATGCTTGTGCAATGGCTCTTTGGAAGCCTTAAGGAGCTCGAAGAACTTCAGAACCTTAGGCGTAGGAGGATCCTCAGAATCAGGAGGTCGAGGTGGATTCTCTGAATCTTCAGGTAGAAGCTCATGTCATACATCGTCAATCATCTTTTCCATCCTATCGTAGTCCCCCTCATCATCCGACTGAACTTTCGATACATTATGATGAGTTAGGTTCTCATCATGGTGCACCCACACTTCATAGCCAGATACATAGCTGTTCTTATAAAGATATATTGACATAGTCCTCCTATCATGAAAATAAATGTTCTAACACTTGCTAAAAGGGCACCTAACATCATTCTAGAAAAACATAGGTCGAGAAAGCACCTACCGAGACGCACGATCGAGAAAATCATCGTTCTTGGCAACCCACTCACTAGATATAACACCTATTTTCTTCCAACCTTCATACATCCATTGATGACCCTCTGCCATACTAGATGCAAAACGATAACTTAGTTAAGTCATGCATGAATCTTCTGTTATTATGAAGAAATCATGCCCCTACATCTATATGAAAGGATAGGTCCTAAACCCACCCAAGAGTGATTGTCAGAACACATATTTATAATAAGGAATGAGCTCGAGCGAAACTTTTGTAGCATAACCCTGCTACTCTCCATTGGCACGCCTGAAAAATGGTGCAACGGAGAACAGATGGGTTATGCTGCCGAAATACGCTCGGGCCCATACCTTGTCATAAATACGACATCCATCGATCACTCCAAGGCTATCGAATAAAGGGATAATTCTGGTCCAACACACCTCACATGGGTCGAATGTTATGTATGCCGTTCCAAAATGGGTGGCACATAGATTTGTTTGTTAACACTATGATACATGTGTTTAAACTACAATAGCTTCTGTTTGTTAACACTTCGATACATGTGTTTACGTCATACAATCATTGATGTGTATTGCATAATAAAATTTATTTTCTAATGTTAAATAAACCACTAATTGAATATTGTATACTAAATAACATTATTTCATGTGAAAATAACATCAAATGATGTTATTTCCGATGGTTTAATAATTACCCTTGGAAATTACAAATTTAGGTTATCTAAGGACATCTAAATAAACTAAAACAATCTAAATAAATTGTTTAATCACTTTCCGACGATTGGAAATAAAACACTACACAAAATTTAACATATAAATCAATTATGTGTACACAACTTAACTATAATCAATCAGTACATACATACTGAAAGGGAAATGGCCTCAACATTTCCTATAATCAATTTTGGTGTTTGACGTCCATCACAAACCATATGGACTAACTAGTTTGCCTAGTGGATGTTTTTCTCAGGTGCATAAAGTTCACATAAACATACAAAGATAATGACTTGGGGGAATTCTACACGGTTGGAGCAAAACAGAATTGGCGCAGCCTGTGGCGCACCGGACACTGTCCGGTGTGCACCGGGCACTATCCGGTGCCTACGCTGGAGCCCTCCGCAAACTGGCCACTCTCAGGTTTTCTCAGTGCTTGTCCACTAAAATTCATCGGATAGTCCAGTGTGCCACTAAACTATCCGGTGAGATAACAGAGCAACGGTCAACTTCGCCCAACGGTCGATTGCGCGACTACACGCATAGTCTGTAGTACCAGAAGTCAGACGACAGTCTGCAATGACAGGTCGCACCGGACTGTCTGGTGTGCCACCAGATTGTCCGGTGTCGCAAGAAGACAGAAAACTTCAATGGTCAACAACTCCAAACCCCAATAGTCAGCTGGCGTGGCACTCACCGGACAGTGAACAGTAGAGTGTCCCGTGCACCACCGGACTGTCTGGTGTGCCCATCGACATCAACGACTAGAATAGTGGTTGGGGCTATAAATACCTCCTAACCACCACCATTCAAGCCATCCAAGCTTCTCACTCTTCTCATTCAATACAAGAGCAAAGAATACACTCCAAAGACACAATCAAAGCATTCAATCCTCTCTAAGTTCCAAAATCAAGTCATGTGATCAAAAGCGTTTAGCGACTTGAGAGAGGATGATTTGTGTTTCTTTTGTTGCTCTTGTTGCTTGGTTGCTTTCTTCTTCTCACTCTAATCTTTCCAAGTGCTTTGTAAAGCTAGCAAGAGACACCTAATTGTGTGGTGATCATTGCGGGTCTTAGTGACCCATGTAATTAAGAAGAAGCACTTGACCGGTCTAAGTGACCGATTGAGAGAGGGAAAGGGTTGGAATAGACCCGGCCTTTGTGGCCTCCTCAACGGAGAGTAGGTTCTTTGAAACTAACCTCAGGAAAGAAATCACTGTGTTCATTTGTGTTGATCTTCATCACTCGATTTGTTTCTTCCCTCTCCTCTCTCTCTAAAGTTCCCTTGCTCATATTATTTTGAGTTGGCTCCCAAAGTTATCCGCATTGATTGAGCAACTCATAGCAGAGGAACTATCTTCCGCACTCCAAACTCACTATTATTTGTTTCTAATCCTAACCCTGGGTGAAGTGCGTGTTCAAAGTTTATAATTTTCAGGTTTTGCCTATTCACCCCCCCCCCCTCTAGGCGACTTTCAATTGGTATCAGAGCTTGGTGTTTCATTAGAGTTTAACAACTCAAAGTGATGTCGGGAGAACACGCTAAAAGGGAGATGGTGACCAGGGAAAAGCCTGGATCTTTGGGAAAGAAGAACGAAGAATGGACTCCGTCGAAGGAGGCCGGCGACAAGCACAAGGAGCACAAGTAGGAATCTACCAGCTCCATCAAGTCACATAGGAAGGATGACAAGAAGAAAAAGAAAATGAAGAAGGTGGTCTACTACAAGACCGATTCTTCCTTACCTTCCACCTCCGGCGCCGAGTCCGCATCTTCGAAGCACCAAGAGAGTAAGAAGTACAATAAGATGCCTCTTCGCTATCCTCACATTCCTAAATGCGCTCCTTTACTTTCCGTACCCCTAGGCAAACCACCATATTTTGATGGTGAAGATTATTATATGTGGAGTGGTAAAATGAGGCACCATCTAACCTCGCTCCACGAAAGCATATGGGATATTGTTGAGTTTGGAGCGCACGCACCACAGGTGGGCGACGATGATTACGACTCTGATGAGGCCACCCAAATAAGGCACTTTAATTCCCAAGCCACCTCTATACTCCTCGCTTCCTTGCGTTGAGAGGAGTACAACAAGGTGCAAGGGTTGAAGAGTGCTAAAGAAATTTAGGACGTCCTCAAAATGGCGCATGAAGGGGACGAGGTTACCAAAATCACCAAGCGTGAAACGATCGAGGAGAACTCAGTCGATTCGTTCTCAACAAAGGAGAGGAGCCACAAGCAATGTACAACTGGCTCAAGACAATGGTCAACCAAGTCCGCAACCTCGGGAGCACCAAGTGGGATGACCATGAAATGGTCAAGGTTATTCTAACATCTCTTGTTTTTCGTAATCCCACTCAAGTTCAATTAATTCAGTGGAGATCCTAGATATAAAACAGATGTCTCCCGAGGAGGTAATTGGCAAGTTTGTGAGCTTTGAACTTATGATCAAAGACTCCAAACACATTGTCAACTTAGAGTAAGGTGCCACCTCCACACCCGAGGTGCAACCCGTTGCATTCAAAGCAACAAAAGAAAGGAAGGAAGAATCTACACCAACAAGTAGACTCCCAATCGACGCCTCCAAGCTTGATAATGAGGAGATGGTTCTTATCATCAAGAGCTTCTGGCAAATATTCAAACAAAGGAAGGGGAATGACTACAAACCCCACTCCAAGAGGGTTTGCTACATATGTGGTAAGTTCGGTCATTTTATCACTAAATGTCTATATACAAGTGATAATATAGGGACGACGACAAGAAGGGAAGAAGAAAATGGAAAAGAAAAGATACTACCACAAGAAGTAGGGTGGCGAGGCGCATATGGGGCAGGAATGGGACTTTGATGAGAGCTCCACCAACTCCTCCGACGAGGATGCCGCCAACATCGCCATCAACAAGGGCCTTCTCTTCCCCAACATCAGCCACAAATGCCTCATGAATAAGGATAGCAAAAAGAATAAGGTACATTCTAGAGATACCCCCAAATACACTACTTCCAATGATGAGGGTAGCCCTAGTGATGATAATGATGATTTGACTTTTCTTTTTGCAAAGCCTTACCAAAGATCAAAAGAAGAAGATTAATGAATTGATAGAAACCATTAACGAGAAGGATGATATCTTAGAATGCCAAGAGGACTTGCTCATTAAGGAAAATAAAAAAATTGTTAAACTAAAGGATGCTTATGCTCATGAAGTAGAAAAATGTGAAAACTTGTCTAAAGAGCTTGATATTTGCAATGATTCAATTTCTTGTTTTACAACTGAAAATTCTAGTTTAATTGCTAAGATTGAAGAATTGAATGCCTGCAAAGTTTCTACATCTACTATTGAGCATGTCACTATTTGCACTAGATGTAGAGATGTTAATGTTGATGCTATAAATGATCATATTGCTATGATTAGAGAACAAAATGATCACATAGCTAATTTAAATGCTAAAATTGTCAAGCATGAGTTAGAGAATGAAAAATTTAAATTTGCTCGTAGCATGCTTTATAATGGGAGACGCCCTGGCATTAAGGATGTCATTGGCTGCCAACAAGGGAGTCAAAGCAACATCAAACTTAATGCCCCTAAGAACAAGCTTTCTAACTTTGTTAAGGGCATGGCTCCCATGGTTTAGGATAGGGAAGGTTACATTTTATACCCTGAGAACTATCCTGAGCACAAAATTAGAAGAATTCATGTTAGAAAATCTCATTCTATTTCTCACCATGCTTATGTGTATAGTAATGAGGCTTCTAGCTCTAGGCATACAACTCATATCAAAATGCCTAAAAAGAAGATTGCTAATTCATCAAGTGAACATAGCATTTCATTCAAGACTTTTGATGCATATTTTGTGCTTACTAACAAACCAGGCAAGGTAGTTGCCAAATATGTTGGAGGCAAACACAAGAGCCCCAAGACTTATGTTTGGGTACCCAAGGTGCTTTTTTCTAATGTGAAAGGACTCAAGACCGATTGAGTACCTAAGAACAAGACCTAAATTTGTTTTGTAGGTTTATGCATCCGGCGGGACAAGTTGGATAATCGATAGCGGGTGCACAAACCACATGATTGGGGAGAAAAGGATGTTCTCCTCATATGAGAAAAATGATGATCCCCAAAGAGCAATCACATTCAGGGATGGAAATCAAGGTTTGGTCAAAGGTTTGGGTAAAATTGCTATATCTCCTGACCATTCCATTTCTAATGTTTTTCTTGTAGATTGTTTAAATTACAACTTGCTCTTTGTTTCTCAATTATGTAAAATGGGCTACAACTATCTATTTACTGATGTTGGTGTTACCGTCTTTAGAAGAAGTGATGATTCAATAGCCTTTAAGGGAGTGTTAGATGGTTAGCTATATTTAGTTGATTTCAATGATAACAATGCTGAACTAGACACTTGCTTAATTGCTAAGACCAATATGGGCTGGCTCTGGCATCACCGACTTGCCCATGTTGGGATGAAGAATCTTCACAAGCTTCTAAAGGGGAGCACATTTTAGGACTAACAAATGCTCATTTTAAGAAAGACAAGATTTGTAACACATGTCAAGCAGGGAAGCAGGTTGGAGCTCATCATCCACACAAGAACATCATGATGACCGAGAGGCCGCTTGAGCTACTCCACATGGATCTATTCGGCCCGATCGCTTACATAAGCATCAGGAGGAGTAAGTATTGTCTTGTTATTGTGGAAGATTATTCTCGCTTCACTTGGGCATTCTTTTTGCAGGAAAAGTCTCAAACCCAACAGACCTTAAAGAGATTCTTGAGACAGACTCAAAATGAGCTCGGATTGAAAATCAAGAAGATTAGAAGCGACAATGGAATGGAGTTCAAGAACTCAAATTGAAGGATTTCTTGAGGAGGAGGGCATCAGGCATGAGTTCTCTTCTCCCTACACACCTCAATAAAATGGTGTTGTAGAGAGGAAGCATCGAACTCTCATGGATATGGCAAGAACCATGCTTGATGAGTACAAGACACCGGATCGGTTTTGGGCGGAGGCGATTAACACCACCTGCTACTCCATCAACCATCTCTACCTTCACCGAATCCTCAAGAAAACATCATATGAACTCCTCACCGGTAAAAAGCCCAATGTTTCTTATTTTAGAGTTTTTGGGAGCAAATGCTTTATTCTTATCAAAAGTAGTAGAAATTCTAAATTTGCTCCTAAAGCAGTAGAAGGCTTTTTACTTGGTTATGACTCAAACACAAGGGCATATAGAGTCTTCAACAAGTCCACTGGATTAGTTGAGGTTTCTTGTGACATTGTGTTTGATGAGACTAAAGGCTCCGAAGTGGAGCAAGTTGATCTTGATGAATTAGATGATGAAGAGGCTCCGCGCGTCGTGCTAAGGAACATGTCCATTAGGGATGTGTGTCCAAAGGAATCCGAAGAGCTTTCACAGGCACAAGATCAACCATCATCTTCCATACAAGCATCTCCATCGACTCGAGATGAGGAAATGGCTTAAGAGGAAGAGGATCAAGATCAAGACGATGAGCCACCTCAAGAGGAGGACATTGATCAAGGGGGAGATAAAGATGATCAAGACAAGGAAGATGATCAAGAGATTCAGGATCAAAGACCACCAAACCCAAGAGTCCACCAAGCAATTCAAAGATATCATCCTGTCAACTCCATTCTTGGTGACATTCACAAGGGGGTAACCACTAGATCTCGAGTTGCTCATTTTTGTGAACATTACACTTTTGTGTCTTCTATTGAGTCATACAGGATAGAGGATGCACTAAGAGATCCAGACTGGGTGGTGGCAATGCAAGAGGAGCTCAACAACTTCACGAGGAATGAGGTATGGCATTTAGTTCCACGTCCTAACCAAAATGTTATAGGTAGCAAGTGGGTATTCCGCAACAAACAAGATGAGCATGGTGTGGTGACTAGGAACAAAGCCCGACTTGTTGCCAAATGATACTCACAAGTCAAAGGTTTGGATTTTGATGAAACCTATGCATCCGTAGCTAGGCTTGAGTCAATTCATATATTACTTGCCTATGCTACTTACCATGGCTTTAAGTTGTATCAAATGGACGTGAAGAGTGCCTTCCTCAATGGCCCTATAAAGGAAGAGGTGTATGTTGAGCAACCTCCCGGCTTTGAAGATAATGAGTACCCTTCACGTATTTATAAGCTCTCAAAGGCGCTTTATGGGCTCAAACAAGCCCCAAGAGCATGGTATGAATGCTTAAGAGACTTTCTTCTCACTAATGGCTTCAAAGTTGGAAAAGCTAACCCTACTCTGTTTACTAAAACAATTGACAAAGACTTGTTTATATGCCAAATTTATGTTGATGATATTATCTTTGGGTCTACTAACAAGTCATCTTGTGAAGAGTTGAGTAGGATTATGATACAGAAATTCGAGATATCCATGATGGGGGAGTTGAAGTATTTTCTTGGATTCCAAATCAAGCAACTCCAAGAGGGCACCTTCATTTGCCAAACTAAGTGTCACACCCGGTTCTAGGGGGCAGAACCGAGCGCATAGCATATGTGTGCCAAGATCCATTTCCACACATATGTTGACATCACAAGTGTAATATATCAAAAGACAATGCAATAAAGGCGTAAACAGAGTAGAGTACTTTATTACATCATCTGAATCATTGTATCTTTAACAAGTATCAACATCAAAGTAAGGCAGAATTAAATAACATGGGTAATCTCCCACAGGAAGATGACTAGCGCATCGTTAGACTTATAATTCATCGTCGAAATCTCCATCAAAGTATTCATTCTCACCCTCTGATCAAAATATTAACAAGGGTGAGCTCACTTATGGTCGGGGCTCAGCAAGTGGGGGAAAAATTAATGCAAGTTTAACAAGGTGAGGCTAGGGTTGAGCAGTAAGCATTTTAGTTGGTCAATATTTTATTAACAACACCTATCTTACTAATAAGTGTGTATCCCAAGTATTCCCATTAAATAAAGGTATAAGAGTATATCAAAAACTACTTAAGTGAAACCACTTAAGCAAACCATTGGTAGATCATCGGATCTCGATTTATTGTCCATCTTTAAGTTCAATTATCATGTGAGGAGTCCAGGCTGCTCTTAACCGTGAGCACGGCTGACATATCAGTTTTACACTCTGCAGAGGTGGTACAACTTTACCCACAAGCCATGTATCCCATCTAGCCTGGGTTGATCGGACTCGTAAACACTACTAAAGTGAATGGCTAGGGATCCATTATGAGGCTTTCACAAAATACACTTAATACAAAGCAACCCACTAAGGTTTCCAAGTCGGTGTGGAGGCCCTCTGGGCGAGGTACCTTAGCCAAGAATATGTCCCCATGTTAACGTGAGCTGCCACCACTGACGCTCCCCCTCTTGCCCATATTTCAGGTAAGGTTGCTAGGTACTAAGCATATAAAGCTAATTATCAAAGCCAGAGCCATGAAGCACTCGTGGTTGCACTGTTATCCTAGGGTGGTCACTCCATGTTTCAATTAATATGAAATAATCTTGTTTAACCATCGGGTTAACACCATAATGCCAATTTCATTTTCAAAACATTAATATCAAATAATGAGTGACATCAAAATTAACAAGTTGAGCGGTAGCATCAATGTGCAAAGCATAGTATTTTTCCAGGGTAATCAAGGAATACAGTTGGTAAATCTAGGAAATCCTTAATTAGGTAAATCCCATCAATTTATGCAGTATATCCAAAAAGTAAACATTATTATAGGCATTAATTGGGTACAAATAGAATATGAAGAGGGAGAATCCACTTATCTTGCTCGAACGTGTCCTGCGGGTCGTCCTCGAACGTATTAGGCTCGTCTACCTCACATTCCACTTCTAGCATCGATTTGCTTATCGCACATACAAAGAATAAGTACGCTAAATAAATAAACATACATCAGTACAGGAGTAATCATTCACCATTACATTCATCACACTTATCACACTCATAAATACGTCTTAACGAGTAAATACTTATTAATCCAATTATGATTATTATTATGAGTCATAAATGGTGAAATTATGAGTATGTGCTATAATAATAGTTTTACTAGTATTAGTACATATTAACATCATTTATGAAAATAAATGGTAATTATTTTCTTTAATACTAATAAATAGACTTTATTTCTTTATTTCTAACTTGAGTTTATGCGCATAGCTAAAAATGAATCTACTAACATTAATATTCTAAAAATCAATATAAATCACTAATTGGACTTTTATAACATAACATGGTTATTATGACAAAAACAAGTATTTTACTAATTCTAAAAAGTTAAGTGCTATACTTATGAGCATCTTTATTTTGGTTAGTAAAAATCTATTTTCTGTATGACTAGTGGTATTTTCTCCTTTCTTTCTAAAAGAAAGTATTACTAAAAATAATCGACGATAAATCATCTAAAATCCTATAATATTTATATGACCATGAATTCTATACCATTTACTAATTCCATTAAAATGAACCTATGATTATAATCCTCCAAATAATTTCCAAAGTTCATTGTGACCAAAATTAACTATAAAATTTCCTATCTAGTGATTTTATCACCAATGTGTGACTACTAATTTTTTGTTATATTTCTCTCTAATCCAACATTCTAAAAGTCATCGCATCGAATAACATGAATAATCACGGTGCACTACTTATCGCATATATCTACCAAAAATTTCATAGCGCGCATACACGTGAATTTCGAATCGCAACATGCTCATATTACAACATAATAAATATACAATTCACAAACTGCATCAAAAGTAATTTTGAAAATACATAAAATATTTTGCGTCGTCTTCAACCTTGAGTTTGCATGTGTGACGGGGAGAGTTCGACGGGGGTTCAGCCGGGTGGAGAAGAGCAGGGGCTCGGCTTCAGATGGCGGGTGGCGTTGCTCCGGCGAGCTCCACGGGCTCCGGTTACAGCGTGGCGAACTCCGGTGACGACGGCGGTGGCTACAACGGCGAAGAGAGCGAGAGAGAGAGAGAGATGGGGGCGAGCTCGGGTAGGGAGAAGGGAGAGAGAGGAGCTCGGTTTTTATAGAGGAGAGGCAGAGAGAGGGAAGGTCGGCCGGGGAGGGATCAATGGGCGCCGGCGGTTCTTCATGGAGGCCATTGATGGAGGGAGGGAGTAATGGAGGAGTGAAGGGAGGAGAAACGGATGCAGTTGAATCTCCATTAACTCGCGAAACGAACGGACGTGGGCGGGTGGCTCTGCTGCTCGGTTCTTGGCGTTGCTCGCCGGGCGCGGCGAGGTCGGGTCGCGTCCCTGGCACTGCTGGGCTGCTCGGCCACGGGTGGGCGTCGGTCGGCCTGGCGCGGTCAGGACAGGGGTGCGTACGGACTCCTAGGCATCGGGGTCGCGGCTGGGCAGGGGCGGGTGCAGGGCGCCTAGGCGCGGCGCTGGTGCGGGGAAGGCTCCTGGCGGCGAGCGCGTAGGAGAGAAGCGAGGGAGAGAGAGAGAAAGGGAAGGGGAGGGGTTCCTGGCGGCGGCAGCTGCCTGGGAGGAGGCAGGGGCACTACTGGGGTTAGATGGGCCCCTAGTGGGCCATTAGGGTTAGGGTTTAGATTAGTTTTTTTTCTTTTTTTTTTCTAATTTCATAATATACTTTTAAATAACCCTAAAATTACTAATAATTAAATCAAAATTATTTATAAATAAAACATTTATTTTTGGGACTAATAATTATTATATTATTTACTAGGATTCTCATTTAAGAAGAAATGCTATTAAATATCCAAAAGCAATCAATCATGCGTAAACAAAAATTATTTCAAATGCAAATAAATAATAAACACTTGAATAAAAATTTATTACCCTAATTACCATAAATAACTAAATGCACTATTTTTATTTGATGGTTTTTATAATGTTACAAACCTACCCCTCTTAAAAGAATCTCGTCCTCGAGATTAAGAAACTTCTGAGAATAACTGGAGGAATTCTGCTCTGAGTTCATCTTCTCTTTTCCATGTGGCCTCATCTTCCGAATGATGACTCCACTGAATTTTGCACATGTTAATGACTTTACTCCATGTAATTCTGCGAGATATTTCCAGAATTCTGACTAGGTACTCCGAATAAGTCAAATCCTTATTAACATTCAGTTCTTCCATGGGTAACTGTTCCTCTGGTACTCTCAAGCACTTCTTGAGTTGTGATACGTGAAATACGTCATGCACATCCAATAAACTATCAGGTAGCTATAACTAGTACGCTACTTCAGCTTTTCTTTCCAAAATCTTGAATGGGCCAATATAGCGAGGTGATAATTTTCCCTTAACCTTAAATATTTTCATTCCTCTCATCGGTGAAACTTTAAGGTACATAAAGTCTCCTACTTCGAATATCAATTCTCTTCTTCTATTGTCAGCATAGCTTTTCTGTCTTGACTGTGATGTCTTCAAATTCTCTCTGATAATCTGCACTTATTTTTCTGCTTCTTGGAGAATTTCTGGACCAAATACTTGACTTTTTCTAGTTTGATTCCAATAAAGCGGTGCTCTACACTTTCTTCTATAAAGTGCTTCAAATGGTGCCATTTTTAGACTCGCTTGATAACTATTGTTATACGAGAATTCTGCATAAGGCAAACTTTTATCCCAGCTTCTACCATGCTTTAGAGCGCAAGCTCTTAGCATATCTTCCAACACTTGGTTTGTTCTTACCGTTTGCCCATCCGTTTGCGGATGATAAGATTGAGCTAAAGTTTAGCTTGGTATCCATGGACTCATGTAGTCTTTTCCAAAAGCGCGAGGTAAACTGGGTTCCTCGATCTGATACAATCTTCTTTAGGACTCTATGCAAACAAACAATCCTCAACATGTATAACTCTGCTAACTGGGCTCCAGAGTAAGTTGTCTTCATAGGTATAAAGTGTGCCACTTTAGTCAACCTGTCTACTATGACCCATATTGAATCATAGCCATCCTGAGTACGGGGTAGTCCAACTATGAAATCCATACCGATTTCTTCCCATTTCCATTCAGGTACCTTGAGAGGTTGTAGTAATCCTCCTGGTCTTTGGTGTTCGACTTTAACCCGCTGACACATGTCACACAGTGCAACATGAGTAGCAACATCTCTTTTCAAACCGTACCACCAATACTTTTCCTTTAGGTCCTGGTACATCTTTGTACTTCCAGGGTGAATAGAGTAAGCCGAATCATGAGCTTCTCTCAAAATAAGTTGGCGTAGGTGTTCAATTTCCGGTACACAGATTCTCTTTTTTAAACCATACTATGCCTTGATCATCTTCCATGAAATCTGGGGCTTTTCCCAAACCAATCAAAGTTTTAATTTCCTTAATTTTCTCATTGGACTCTTGTCCTTTATGAATCCCTTCTTCCAAAGTAGATTCAACTTCCATAACTATTGCTTCCATATTATTGAGCATACCAAGGTTGACTTGCTCCATTTCCCAGCACAATTCCTATGACATCAAATGAGTAGATGTTGTTCACTTGACCCTTACAAGCTCAAAGATTAGCCACTACATTTGCTTTTCCTGGGTGATATTGTATTTCCAAATCGTAGTATTTGATTAGCTCAAGCTATCTTCTCTGTCTCAGATTGAGTTCTTTCTGAGTGAATATGTATTTCAAGCTTTTGTGATCCGTGAAGATTTTGCACTTGTTTCCAATCATATAGTGTCTCCAAATCTTCAAAGCATGCACTACGATAGCTAATTCCAAATCATGTGTAGGATAATTCTTCTCATGCTTTCTCAACTATCTTGAGGCATAAGCTATTACTTTTCCTTCTTGCATTAGCACCCATCCAAGTCCAAGGTGTGATGCATCACAATACACGTCAAATCCCTTGTGAATGTCTGGCATTACCAATATTGGTGCAGTAGTTAACCTTTTCTTGAGTTCTTCAAAACAATTCTGGCATGCTTCATCCCACTTAAACTCTTTACCTTTCTCTAGTAGTGAGATAAGAGGTTTCACTAACTTGGAAAATCCTTCAATAAATCTTCTGTAGTAACATGCTAATCCAAGAAAACTTCTGATCTTGGACGCATCCTTTGATTGCTTCCAATTTAGTATCTCACTTATCTTTCCTGGGTCTACTTTAATTCCACCATCAGTAACAATATGTCCTAAGAAAGCAACTTCCCTCAGCCAAAAATCACACTTTGAGAACTTTGCATATAGTTGGTTGTCACGAAGCTTTTGTAGGACTAGCCATAGATGATCTTCATGTGTTTCTTCATTCAGAGAGTATATTAGTATGTCGTCAATGAATACGACCACAAACTGATCAAGATATTCCATGAATACTTTATTCATCAAGTTCATAAAGTATGCCGGTGCATTAGTCATTCCGAACGACATGACCAAAAACTCATATAATCCATATCTCGTAGTGAAGGCTGTCTTGGGTACATCTTCTGCTCGAATCTTTAACTAATGATATCCTGACCTTAGATATATCTTCGAGAATATCTTAGCTCCCTTCGTCTGATCAAATAAATCTTCAATTCGAGGTAATAGGTATTTATTCTTAATGGTTACTTCATTCAAACTTCTATAATCAACACACATTCCCTCGAACCATCTTTCTTGCTCACAAATAGAACTGAGGCTCCCCAAGGGGATGAACTTGGGTGAATCAAACCTTTTTCTAGTAATTCTTCTATTTGTTTCTTCAGTTCAACTAAATCTTTGACATCCATTCTATAAGGTCTTTTTGAGATAGGTGCAGTTCTAGGTAATAATTCAAAAGAAAACTCTATATCACGGTCAGGCGGCATACCTGGTAATTCCTCCAGAAATACGTCTGCGTATTCACACACTACCTTGATATTTTCTAGGGGCTTTTCTTCCAAATGATTCACCATTGTCTTTCCTTTTGTATCTGTTGACATATCTATGCTAACTTGGACTCTTTCGCCTTGAGGACCTGTCAACATAATTGTTCCGTTGGCACATTGTATCACTCCATCACAACTTTTCAACCAGTCGCATCCAAGAATTACATCAATACCGTTGGATCCTAAGACCACTAGGTTGACTGGAAAATCTATTCCTTGAATCTTGAGATTAACATGGAGGCATGAGTGTGTAGACTTCATGTCACCTCCCGGTGAACTAATGTGTAACATCTTCTTAAGAGGGTACACTCGTATGTTATGTTTTTCCACAAATGACTCAGTTATAAATGAATGCGATGCTCCAGAGTCAAATAAAACTGAAGTAGGTATGGAGTTGATAAGGAACATACCATACACCACGTTGGCATCCTCAGGCACTGATTCCGCTGTGACGTGATTGACCCTTTCTCTACTTTGGTTCTGCAGAGCTTTGTTCTGAGTAGATCCATGAGCGGGGTGTTCTGGTCATTTCTCTGGTTGTTGCTCATCTGATGTGTCTGCTGGTTGCGTCTAGGGCAGTTGTTAGCATAATGGCCAAGCTCACCGCACTTGAAACAGCCATTGGGTTGGACTGGTGCGTTGTTGCTTCTAGCCTGCGTGTTCACGGCACCACCTTGATGAGTATGTGTAATACCCAATTTGTAATTTGTTAGAGATAATATAAATGGAGAAACAAATTCTCTTTATCTACTAGCTGAATACCCATGCGTTGCAACGGGAATATATAATACGAGTATACTACAATAACTTATATACAAAAAATTTAAGTTGAAAATATTATTCAAATAAAAGAAATTGCATGAAAGGCTCTTCTTTAAATACTACTCCCTCCATCCAAAAATATAATTCAAGAATCTCGGTGATACTTATCTACTATTACGCATTGTGCAAGGGTAGCAGGTGGGTTTGGTGAGAGATATAGTAGATGTGTTTTATATTATAGATGTAGATATAAACACACATGTGGTGTAGTGGTAGCTACCACTGGCATTTGCTTGAGAGGTCGTGGGTTCAAATCCCCTTGGGGCCATGTGTATTTTTTTAATTTTAGCTAGGCGTTGGCTACACAGAGAACATAGGAATGGACTGTGCGTGGGGAGGAGGGAATCGGAATGGGCAGGAGGGAATCGGAAAGGCAGAACATAGAGAACATGGGAATGGACTGTGCGTGGGGAGGAGGGAATCGGAATGGGCAGGAGAGAATCAGAAAGGCAGAACACGGAATGGGCAGAACGCGGAATGGCAGACTACTATTGCAGTCTTAATAGTAGTAGAGATATGTGAGTTTGACCTTTATGTTATGTATCATCACATGTGAACACCTTGCTAAAAAAACATAATTAATAAGATACATGCCACTAAAATATACATCATGATGGAACTTTATTTTTGGAGTGCACTATTTGTGACAATATAAAAATAATAATAATAAAAGAAATATAATAATGAGAGGAAATTTGAATCCTAAATTGAGAATTAGGGTTTGAAATAGAAAGGAGAAGAGAAAAATACTACATAATATAAAGAAAATAAGTATATAAATAAATATATTTTTTCTACTGGTATTTAGATTTGTGTAGTTAAGCTAAATAGGAATTTCACTATAAAATTTGAAATTAAATTCGAAATAAAAAAAGAAAAAAAAGACAAAAACGTTACCTTGGCCGTGAAGCTCCAACTCGGATTGCCCAGCATGGGCTGGAAATCGTGCGCTCGCAGCCCACGCATGCACTACGAGCCGCCGGAATAATTTAACGTATTTCCGGTGATGAGGTCGTGCTGACATCCGGAATGACCTCATCTCTGCGGGTACCTTACCACTGACGACTGGGCCATGTGGGTCCCACTCTGTAGTTGAGCGTGTAGACTACCTGGTCTTGGACGCATGCTGCAACTTCTGGCCGCGATTCCACCTCCTCATTAGATATCCATCTCAGCTTCATTCAAAACAAACTACAAACAAAAAATCTCCCCATATACCAGCTGGTCGCTAGCCGATCGGATGCCGGTTCTGGGGGTATAAAGCCATTTTTTTGCCATAACCACCCCTCACCATTGCCACGAGAAAGCTCGGATCGAAGCTGAGTCTAAGCACCGCTCGCCTGCTAGGGGAGTTGAGAGGGTCGCTACTCGAGAGAACACCAGTGCGAGGGCCTGCGCCTCATCGCGGATTCGTGCGACGTCATTGTCCAGCTCGCTCCAGCAGAGGTGAGAGCTCTTCCCCTCATACTTCGTCGTGTTCCTACTATTGCGCGTAGATCAGACAGCCCTTGGTGGATGCATGCGTACCTCGAGAGGTAGGAGACGATACAGCAACCGTCGATCCTTAATCGAGTGGCCATAGTTAGATCCTATGCATATCGGTAGTCGGTAGAGGGATTCAGGTCGACCGTCGTGCGACGATCCAGCGGTCGGGATTTATCCACTTTGGATACGTGCATTGGGATGGTGGGATCCAGTACGGGTGTGATCGCATGTGCCTATGCCTCTTGTAGCAACCTGATTTTTCGTCCAGTCATTTAATGTCGCGTGCGCATGGGGTCTCGAGCAGATTAAACAACCGGCCAGGGTTATTCATCATGCCCCAAAACAATTTCTTATATAAAAATAAACCTAGAATCTTGTTTAATTCCTGAAAAAATTATTTTAGATACTTTTTAACCCGTTCCTATGGCAATAATTTTGTTTTAATACTATTCATCATCTAGTACCTTTGTTTATCCATGAAACTTGAATTAAAATTAGTCACTTGAATTAGTCTATTCTAGATACTAAATAACTTCAGAAAATCATAACTAATTCATTTTAACTCTGTTTCAATCCGTTCAAGTTGCGCTAGCTTCATATGAATAATTATTATGCAGTAACAACATTAATTGTACCATATTGCATAATTTTATAGTTAGATATTTGTCTAACCTATGTTAGTAGATTTACCCTTTTTATCAAAGTTAATCTGTCTATAATTATAAGATAACTAAAACATGATTTCTAATTAAGTCATAACTTAAATTAAGGTTGAAATTAGTTGGGGATATCTTTCTCACATGGTTCATAACAATCAACATAAAACCTAGTTTTCTGGTTTAATCACATAAATCTTTAGAAAATTATAACTATATAATCGTAACTCCGATTTTGGTAATTCTCGAACCCACGATCTCTGTCTATTCTCTAATTCACCCGATCCGATAGTACCCGTTTTTGGAATGTCCAGTGCCAAAGTCACTGAATGGGTAAGTCACCAATCCAATCCCTTTGACAAATCGGGTGTCATATTAGATATCATATTCTATATATATAGAAATATCATAGAATAGACATGTAGAATTTTTGGTTGGGAAATTCGAATGAATCATTGAGTGAAAAAGGAGCAAAGAATGACAAAAGATGAGACTCTACTAGTCTTCACTCTTGTGGTTTCCTCGGTTT